>HG995154.1:20630744-23598244 GCA_905333025.2 Pyrochroa serraticornis
AAAGAAAATATTCCACATCCGTAATTGGCATTGCATATTTAGTCATTATTTATCTGTCTAAAATTTCTACTGACCTCTGTCTCCAACAATTTATTTTGCAAAACTGAAACTTTAGATAACAGAATAGTACAAACTCCAGTTAATGTTACATCTGCACTGATATCTTCTTTTATGCCAATATCTTTTTCCCCTTTTGGTGCTTGATGGAAATTGTTGCTTTTCAAATTTGCAACCAAATAAAAGATTATGTTAATATAAAATTTGTAAAGTGAAAGCAGAAACAGAAAAGTAATTGAGAAGAAGAATCATATTAAGAAGGAGGGTTTGCTATGGATTACACGTAGTAATTTTTAGCTAACGCCGACTCTTAAAGATTTGCTAAAGAACATCAAGTTGTTAAGATATGCTTGGGAGTAGAGTACAAAGAGTTAGTTTAGGTTAGGGCGCCTATCGCCCAACAAGTTAAGGGTAAAATTTGGTAGGTTTAGAAAGTTATACATTGTTGGGTTGAGATGGTTTGGTAGTGTGTGCATGGTTTTTGCTTGGTGAACATGTAATGATGGTGACTTGTTGCACGCGTCTTTATCTGTCGAACGGGTACTGACGAGGACGACACGGCCCTGTCTGGCCTCCTTTCTTTGTGTGTTCCAGGTGTGGTCCTGTTCTCGAGCATCGTGTATTTCGCCGAGGCCGGCACCGAACAGTCGTTCTTCAAGTCCATTCCGGATGCTTTCTGGTGGGCCGTAGTCACCATGACGACCGTTGGCTACGGCGACATGAGGTACAGTATCGCACAGAGCCCGACTTACCCCTCCTCCTCCTTGCAGGTGTCGTGCTCTTCTCGAGTGCCGTCTACTTCGCCGAGGCGGGCTCCGAGAATTCCTTCTTCAAGTCCATCCCAGACGCGTTCTGGTGGGCAGTGGTCACCATGACAACTGTGGGCTACGGCGACATGACGTATGATGTACACACCTAATTCAGATTTAGTTGCCACCACCGTAGCTAAACACCGTGTACACAAAGAGAATCGAGACCACGAGAAAATTCTTTGCTCCGAGGACGCGTCCGACTTGATTATGTTTTTATACAACAGCTACTATCCGGCCCCCATCAGACCCTTGATGTCGTGACGCTCGATGTGTGCTCGATGTTGCTTGTCATTATCCGAACTTGAGGAACAAAGAATTTTCTATTGGAATGTACATAACCACCGAATCCCGCATGTGCTTGATTGATTCCTTTTCGATCCCGTTCCTTTCTGCTAATGGTCCGCTCGCTCCTCTCCTCGACAACATTTTCCAAAAAAAAAAAAAAAATTAGTTCCTCTTCCTTTTTCCAATTCTAGATCCCGCTCGTGTTTGTGTTGCTTCTTTGCGGGAAATCGAGGCGTTGCATGAAGGTGTGTCTATCAAGGAATTGCCCCATCAGTGGCGGCAACGCACGCTCTAACCTGGGTCTCTTTCGCAGGCCGGTCGGTGTCTGGGGCAAGATCGTTGGGTCGCTGTGTGCAATCGCTGGTGTGTTGACCATTGCGCTACCGGTGCCAGTCATAGTATCGAATTTCAATTACTTTTATCATCGTGAGACGGATCAGGAAGAGATGCAGTCGCAGAACTTCAACCACGTGACCAGCTGCCCGTACCTGCCAGGCACCTTAGGCCAACATATGAAGAAAAGCTCGCTAAGCGAATCTTCCAGCGATCTCGTCGAGCTGGAGGAGGGCCTGCTGGTAGCGCGCGACCAGCTGGTCCGGAAGCAGAACTGCAATCCGCGCCACAACAACAACATCAACGCCATGAGCATCGAGACTGACGTTTGACTACGAGGTAAGCTTTGACGACATTGACCCATACTTACTCTAAAATTAAACCACCAACACCGTAATATCGTCCTTATATACCATCTGTACTTATAATCTTCTAGACCATTTCATTCAATTTGCACATAACTAGAAGCTTTAATCATCTATCCACATATTTTCCTATCTATCATAGTGATAAATCACCGAATTGATTATCGGAAATAAAAATTCTTGGCAGAATCAAGACTTACTTTGATTCCCTCTCACTATCGGCATTGGTCAACCCATCCCTTTCAAGTTTTTCTGCTGAATGTTGATTCTAACATTTAAGTTTCTCAAACTTTTTTTCAATCCATTAACTCTTAGTTGACGTCGTGTCGTCAAAGTCCTATTTCTTGACGTCAACCTGCGCTTGTTTTAGGAAGCTAAAATGTTAAAGTGTTGATGCCAATTACACCGCCAAATTTTGGCATTAGGCATGTTGTTTATATCAAAGGAAGCAACCGCTGTCGTTAAGAAATGAACAACCTCTCTAACGTCAGAAATCGACCAATTGGAGTGATATAATTGATTTAAACCAGTCTTCGATATCGATGATGTCAGGATCAAATCAAGGCATTTCTAGATGTAATTGCATTTTCCGTTAGTAAAAGCAATTGGAACATCTTTAAAACTGGATTTTTTTGTATTAAAATGTCAGCTTTATCTATTGATTTTTAAGAAATTGCTGCAAGAAATCAGCGTAGAATTTTCGATCAGAGACCTTAATACCAATAGGATTTTGCTGTATAAAGAAAAAAACGGCCAAATTTTGCTCGTAATAGAAACTCCTAGTATTCAATCAAAAACGAGTATCCTTTCTTTCTAATATCCTATTTGGCGTAATTTCTGCCTCTAACGTTATAATTTTTAGTCGACCACCTTGTTGGTGACAAGGTGATAGAAACCGGAGGACGGCTCCTTAAGGGTTGTCTTGTCTTCTCTGCAAAATGTTGCGAGTTCCGTTTGGTACAAGAAATAATAATTGTCGATTATCAGACGGCGACGTTGGCAAACGTGGCCGGTTTTCCGTAAGGGGTGGAAACGACGGCGCCGCCGCTGCACGTAGGCATGGTAACGAGTGATGCGCCGCTAGCGTTCGATACGCGAGGTGCGAATCCACCCCTACCCCGACCCTGGCCCTGGACCGCCATCCGGCGATGCAGCACCACGAGGTCATGCTGCAATGTTGCTCAATCAAACAAACAGAATTCGATCAATTTTACTATAATCAATGAAAATGCACGCTTCTGCGATGAAATTCAATTAATAAAACCACCCCTTGGAAATCCCGTCTCGTTGCTTAATTTGCAGGGATGATTTGTTAGGAAAAATGGACACCGACTGCAATTACAAATTTTCTCTTTATCCCCGGACAAATTAGCTGCAGCGGTTTAGCTATTTTAGTAGAAATTTAAATTGATGGCTTAACTAGCAAAAAAATTTAATTATACCGTCAGTTATTTAATTAATCTTTTTAAACAAAATTGGGTATATTATTAACATCAATCAGAGAGAAAGTAATTTAGTAAAAATGTAAAGAGAGGCAATTGAAATATTGGTGTATTCTGCAGCAGCCCAAATTCCGCAGTTTTTTTTAATTTGCTTGTAGCTGAATATTTCTGAAAAAGACCAACATTACGATTAGAAAACTCTTAGAAATTGTTGAGTTAAATGTAACCTAATGGATAAATAAGAAAATATTTTACATAACCGAAGACAAAAAATATTACAAGCAATCCAAACAAATATAAAAACCTGAATAAATGGTCAAGGTGTCAAAGGAATGGGAAAGAACAGAAATAGTGATGAGGTGGATGAGCAATTAAAGAGAAGTTATTTTATAAAGGATCCATAACTGTCTTATGTCAATTGGCTGTAATTTTCAATCAAACCAGAAGGAATAAATATTCTGATAGAAGTCATTTAACCTGCAATAAGAGTAATAGAATAATGTAAATCATAAAATCCTGACAACATTTAAAGACATCTTTTTAAATTTTTGAATGACGATTGTTTAAATTAATTTAATGTTCAACCATGTCTACAATTAAGAGAACTTTATGAATACCTTCAATCTGATATTTACATTTTGCCCCAAAACACCCGCAACTAGATGGTGTAGTAATTATTAAACAAAAAGTCTCATAAGCTATTTCTGAATATCGTCCAAAGAATTTGCAAGCGCTTTAAAAAAGTTCCACATCTATAGCTTAGCTTCAAACATGTGACTGGTACACGTAGTATCATGTTCAGATCTTAAATATTATTTTAATGATCTAATGATGTGTATTCTGACCTCTACTGTTATTTACAACACCAAAAGATGTTGATAAATTTTAAAAAATTGTATTAAAAATATTTTAAATATTGTAAATAATATTAAAAACAAGCTAATTTTGTGATATAGAAGATAATATGCATAAGAGATAATACAGAAGACCCCATACAAGATGTAAGATGCTGTTGTATCTGTCAATAACCATCTGTCAATAACCATTCAGAGAAACTTTAGAATGCATTGAAGCGGGAATTTAAGACAGCTAAGAAAGCTTACAACTTCCTATGGTGTAAGAAAAGGAAAAAAATTATGGGTTTTAGCATGTCTAAGTTCTATTGTACAAAATGGGTGGCCCTTGCAAATATCACAAAATCTGACTATAGTCACAAAAATAAGATTTCTATGGAGGTATACTTCAGAAGCACAGACCCTTATAAACGTAGCACAAATTCTTTGTGATCCTGAGAATAACAAATGAGTGTTCAGTACTATGAATACACAAAGATCCAATACCTAAGCCGCATAAGAAATATAACTACGATTTATTATCATCTACTGCAATATATTACAAGTATATGTGTGGAGAAAAGGGGCGCTATATGGGGGGTGTGATTAAAAATTGCAGTTAGAATGAATAGACTATTGATAAGAATTATAAAAAACGAGAAAGAAATTCTCCTCGGTCTCTGTAAAAGAGTAGGTTGGTTAAGCTTTTCTCAAATCTATAAAATTGTTTATCAAATAATAATTAGCTTAATAATAACAATACTTGATTTGCAATAATTAACCAAAAGTTTTTAAAAAAGGTTGCATGATGAAGAAATATCTGCCGGAGTTTTCTAGATTGCAGAAATTTTAATCAATTTCTGCATTTTTCTCTTCGTCATTCTTCTTCTTTATCAATTATTGTGTACTCAACAAAATCTTTATCTTTCTATTAATTTTCTGACCCAAAGTGAATTTTTAGCAACTAAATTTTCCTAAATTTTGAAAATGCTAATTTTCCTCAGAATATAATATGCGTTAGTTGTTTGTACGTACATGTGTTTAACAATTGTCCATTTCCAATTCATAGTATTTAAAAAAATTATTTCTCCTATCCATTTTTGATTAAATAATTTACTGCTTGGTACACAAGATAATTTTTCACGAAGCTGTAATGATATTGCTAGGTCTAACACTGTCTTTAAGCACAATATCAAATTTAACACTTTAATTTTTGTGTTGATTACTTTTTCTTATCTCTTTCCCTTATTTCTTCCTTTTTGCTAATTAAACCTAACAACATCATGAGGGTTTCTTTAATGTATCAACGTTGTTGATGTTAGTTCAATGAATACAACCTTCTCTTTTTCAATGAATTACTTTTCTTTTTTCCCCACTTCTGCTTTCATTATTATTTAAGAAATGTTTTCAATTTATTATCACAATAATCCTCTAAATCAGGTTCTCTTCTAATTTTGGCCCTATTAAAAACTTCTAGGTTTCCTTGGAGTTTCTCATCTATCAACGTCATTATGTTTCTACAAGATTTCGAAAATTTTCTTCTAGTTGGACAATACAAAATCATGTATATTACTTCCATTTCTATTCTAAAGTAGCAACCAAATTGTATTTTACTAAAGTTTTATTTCGAAAATCTAAATAGCAATAATATTGAAAACGATATTATTTTAGTAAGTTTTTCGAAAATGTTAGTTAATTAAATTTTAAGGTTCTTTATGCTTTTGTTAACTTACTGTAATTCTACACAATCAAAAATTAATTAAAGACTTTTATAAAGCGTATCAGTTTCGTTGTTATTTGATTTGATGTTACTAATTTTGAAAACTTTTTCGAGTTAATGTATCTGTCTAAATAAACAATTAATTTAACTGATTTTTTTAAATTTAAAAAAATGTCAATCGGACCCCAAAATAATTAACATTAGACAATTAGTAAAAAAAATACAACCAAGAGGCATAAAGAGTAGCCTATACGTGTCATATGTTTAATTAAAAAAGAATGTTATTGCATTAATATGATACTTAAAATTCTGTGAACGTGGCCATTTTTAGATAACTCTTAAGTGGAAACCTAAAAAGCATTCTAATTGACCTTTTTGACAAAATTGGAGTAGCTTTGTGGAATTTTCTAAAAAATAATGCTTATTATGGAAAATGACTGTTGCTAACAAAAGTAATAAGAACATAACCAAATAATGAATAAAATTTTAATCCAGCGACTATTCAGCTATTTTCCCGGCGCCTCCACCATTAGCTACGTAGACCATTTTTTACCTCGTTTTTTTAAATGTATCCATGTTATAGTTTCGTTTCTGGTAAGTACAATAATGAAGCACTTTTAACATTTGTGCCAAAACTAAATATGTTAGGGTTAACATTTAGACTAGATAGGTAGTTATTTTTTGGATTTTTCTTGCTAGTCCTTATTTAGCCAGACACTCTTTGTACTTAAAGGACAATCACGTAATTTTTGTGCTATATTTAAGTGAATGAATCCAATATTGTCGTGGGCTGAAAATAACGAATGTTGTGTTGCAGTGACGGATGCGCTGCGCCCACGGCAACTCGGCGTCCAAAGTTGGTGTTATTTCCGCGTCTTGCCGCCCCCATCGCCAACGCCGCCACCAGCAGCCGCACCACCAGCGACCACACCACCTCCAACATCAATTCCTATCACCACCATCGCAAGGAAAACCAAGTGTGTGCGCGCAGTGCTCCGGACGCTTTCCGAACTGCTACATCAAATTCACAGTACTTGTTCTCGGTACTTTTGTATTACCATAACGATTGTTTTTGGGTGAGATATCCTGCCAAACATATAATAATAACATAATTACTACATAATAATAAATACCTATAAATAATGAATAACTTATAATAATAATAATGATAACGTAATTATAATGAGTAAACAACGCGCATCGGCCGGCGGCTACAAAAACCTCTCCCGCCCCACGCGACGGCGGTCACGTCGGTCCAGTCAATTACAGCACAACTGATATCCAACAAAATTCTCAATATTTTCCTTAGATAGGATGTAAAATTGCCGCAATGCCACTGAAAGGTACCTCATACCTGCCATTTTTATATGAACCTTTGTTGGTTTCTTCGCACCTGGATTCGTTCGAGGATTGGTGGCGGTGCCATTCAACGAAGCTATTACAATTATGATGCCATTGAAAATGAATGTATTAAAATAATAATATCTCATTATATATCCTTCCTATTAAATAAGTGAATATACTGCTTCTTAGTACTAGCAGCAGCAGCAAGACATTTACCAAAACAATATTATTATTTAATAAATTCATTGACGACTGATTGCTAACTTGGAATGTAAAAATCGCAACAAACTTTTATAATGTACAAAAATATTTCGTAAGATAATAACTTCCATTATTTATTATTATGTCTTCATTCTCAATTCTCCTTTTTTCAGCAGTTTTCTTTGCTGGTTTCTGTTTATTGTGCAATTACTATCTTTCCTTGATTTTATACAACGGTAATAATTGACTAATTGTAAAACAGATGAAAATTTAAAACATATACCTATACTGCCTTTTTGAATAGATATTAAGGAAATCAAATTTTGCACGATTTATAATCGAATATTATAATACTCTTAAAGCATAATTGTCCAATCAGAATTAGTTTTCGAAATCCAACCAGCTGCACCTTCATTAAACGAATTCATTTGAAATCTATCAAACATTTAGGAATAAAATAAACAATGTTTACTTGTAGTCTAATTTAAAATTATAATCATCTGTGATGTTGAGATGTACTTATATGTGTCGATATAATTTAGGCTTGAGAGGTAATTTTAGAACGGGCTTGAAAATATGAGTGATGCTTCCTTTATTCAACTAATTTCGTGATTAAATCTGAGAAGCAACGTTGCTATATTAAAGTTTAAAAAAGCATGTTAACTAACCCACATCTACAGTCAAATTGTGTAAAAGATTGTACCTAAAATTCAATGAAAGAACCATCGGGATGATGATTTGTGTTTACTATTTGAAAGGATCATCAAGGGTCAGTGAGCTTCTTTAATGTTGCTTGATACTTTTGATGGCTTCAGTAGCATTTTAACAATAAATAAAACTAATCTGGTCGAAAATATATCAGGACATATTACCGTATTTGCACGCCTACTTGCCAATGTGCACTTAAGATAACTCCAATAAGAAATAAGTTCATAATATGCAAAATTTTACCTCATTTTAATAGAGATGTTGAACATAGAGCGAGTAATTAGCGATAACTGCGTCATTTTGTTTCTTCGTTCCGATGCTTGTGAATGTAATGTTATTAGAATTATATAGAATACTTTAGGTTGTTTTTCCGAGCCTCTTTTAGGTCTCTTAGAACGGCTATTTAATTATGTTGTTTGCCAAAATCGGACGTTTAGAACTAAAGAGTCCGCTTCGAGTGGATGTCGCTAAATTGCTTTGCTTGTTAATTTATGTAAATTTTTGTGGTTGTCGAGGTTCCGAAATGTTTCCTGCTGGTGGTAAGATTTCAAATGATGGTCTAAGGAAGGTGGCTTCCAAGGAAATGTGAAAGCTAACATTGTCGATATTATCTGGTTGTTGTTGGACCTCTTAGGCTAATTATAGACAAGGGCGTGCCAATAGTTGGGTGAGGGGAGGGTGCCCCTGGACCGACGGGCCGTGGGTTGTTGGGGCGCTTGGACGACGTCCGTCTCCGGTAAGGCCGAATAAGCCCGCCCGCGTCGGGGCGGCGCAATGCGTCGAATGCTGTGTAGTGCTCACACCGAACTCTATTAGTTGTCGGCACTGTTTTAAGTGCTTGTATTTTTGGGCTGTGTGAAGCTTACCTAGGGTTGGATTAGCTTTAGCCCTTGTTACATATCCACCCGCGTAGCCGGACCGGCCGGGCGAGTGCGGTCGGGGGGCGCCCCTGTGGGGCCGCTCTGGGGATCGCCGGCCGGCCCGCGACCTGCGGCCCGCACGCGCCCGGCCCTCGCAATATATCACTATTTAAATCGAATTCGAATGCTAATAATCATTACTGTGTAGATAATCAATAATCAAAACACCGAACAATGGTTTATTTCTTTATATCAGGCGGTATACTTGTGTATGTTAATGTTATTATTGTTGTTTCGTTTGTTTGCGGCTGCGGGGTCGCGGGGGGACCGGCCCCTTCCGCCCCCCTGTCGCCGACACACACCAACCGTGCGCGTCCGAATAGGCGCCGCTCATTGTCATTTTTTGTGAATCAGTATGAATCTAGTCATGTTTGTTACAATTTAAAATATTTTATAAATGTTGATTAATATACGACATTCCTATTTCAAATAAAAGTTTCTCATTTCTAAACTAGTTTCTCCCACACCCCCAAACCAAACAGTAGTCTAGGAGGATCATAGGAAAACATTGACCCCCTAGTATTGTACTATAACCCTCTAAGAATAAAGCAGATAACAACAAAAATGCTAATGTTAAAATGCAAAAAGTTTTAGTAATCAGGACACAAGTCAGGCAGTATCTTGCAACAGAATTATGATGGGGGACGCCACACTAACTCTACAATTTGTAACCTTCATTTGTAAATTTTTATAAGTTAGTGCCATTAACAGGACCCGAAAGGCTACTATATAACTCCAGCTGTATTGCAATAGAGCACTTAATTTAATTACTCGGAAATAATAGAAATACTGTAAGCACTAACTTACAAAAAAGTAATAAATTAATTTTACTGTATACAATTCTCGACTTATTCTTAGAAATATTGTAGAAGCAGAAAATTGTTAGCTAAACTAAATTTTTACTATTTACATTAATATTTTGCATAAACAGTACCTCAGTCGTTGCTATGTAGTTTCATTTGATAACTTCCTTTTCTCACAGTTTTGAAACTAAACTTACCAATGTAAATTTTAAGATTGTTATTGTAAAGTTATTGACGATTATTGTCTAAAATTGGTATTGATGGAATATCAGGAATTGCAGTACTTCAAATTGGAAGATTTTGCAAAATTTTGGCCAGAGAAATCGAGAGTCATACTCAAAAAGGGAGCATGAAGATGTTACAGCGTGATCTACTATGTACTAGTGTTGCTGGATTTATATTTTGTGCCCCCTGCTCTTAACAATTATATGTCAACGGAGCTAGACATATATAATATGCAGGGGCGAAGAGTCCGTTAAGGCTGTAAGGCGCAGCCTACCCTAATTTTTTTAATAATAATAAATAATATTTAACATATAAATTATAAATAAATGGATGTTGAAGTTAATAACACTAAATATTACTCTAATACTTGATTGCTATTCTAGGGTTACGTTAGGAGCAATTCTATGTTTACGTGAATTTGCATATGATAGTACAGCTTCGTAGGCTCTGGCTCTGCAGTCTTAAAATCTTGACTGTTACACGCGTCGAGACACCGAGAAACGTATGACTCATAGCATTCATAGTATGCAATTTTAACACGTTGCTTAGGCTAGCCTTGCGTTCCAGCGTCCCAGCCTCGGGTGCAACTTTTTCTTTTCACTTTATTGTTTTTAATGTTTTGTAGTTTCATATTAGAGCATTAGTGCAGTAATCGTTGTGGAGTACTTTAACAATAAATTTAATAATAGATTTGTGCGGCGACATGGAGGACTTAGTAGACTATTTAATTAGAAATTATGAAAGTTTTTCTCGACTAACATTAGAGAAAAAAATTGAGTTAAAATGTAGGAAACCCACTCCTAGACTAGTGATGGTTAAGTAAGATGGCAAATTTACCAGACATTTTCAAACAAACTGGTACACAAATTACAAATGATTAACGGAGAGTGCAAATCGCAACAACCTGTTTTGTTTTTATTGTTTGCTGTTCTCAGTTAAAGATAGAGTGTGGTGTAATACAGGAATTGGCAAAGAAAGTTTAAAGAATTTTGTTTCAAAAGCAAAGAAACAAGAAAGTTCTGCTATGCATATTCATGCAGCAGTCAAATTTAATCAAATTGGAAGGAATAGAATAGATAATGCCCTTTCAGAAAGTGTCAGATTAGCCGCTATTAAACATAATGAAAAAGTGGATCAAAATAGATTAATTGTTAGAAGGCTACTCGTTTGTTGTCAAGTCAAGAGTTGGCTTTTCGGGGACATGACGAGTCTGAAATGTCTTTAAATAAAGGAAATTAATTAGAAATTCTACATTTTCTGGCAGAAGAAGAGCCTCATATGAAAAATCATTTAATACATGCTACTGTTTTTAAAGGGATTTTTTTAGACATTCAAAATGAGTTGATACAATGTGTTAGCGAAGTTGTTAATGAACAGATTTTGAATGAAGTGGACCATAGTATTTATGTCTCCATCCAGACTGACGAAACTGCTGATGTTTCAACTGAAACTAAAATGAGTATTATTTTGCGATACGCTAATATGTTAACTTAAAACATCGAAGAACGATTTGTAGAATTTTATGACGTTTCTGCAAATAAAACTGCCGAAGGTTTACCCACTGTTATACTGCAAATTTAAAAAGAGTGAAGGATTGATTCAAATAAATTAGTTTCACAAACCTATGATGGGGCCAGTACAATGGCAGGGACAACATCTTTGTGCTCTATTTATCCACTGTTAAGCCCATTAATTAAATTTAGTATTACTTCATGCGTGCAAAACTATCAAACAAGTCAAATTATTTGTTGCAAATCTCACCGTTTCTTTAGTCGTTCCAGTAAAAGAAGTGATCTTATAAGGCAAAGGGGTTTTAAATTTACATCATCCCTGTGAAACAAAATGGAATTTTCATTCTCGTGCTGTTGCTACTATTCTCGAAAATTATGCAGAGTTAAGAGCAACCTTTAATGACGTTATCAAAAACGACGGTTAGAACAGCAATTCCATAAATCAAGCCATTGGATTAAAAACAAATCTTAACGAAGTTTGTGTTTTTACTACAATTCTATACTCGGATATTCATTTACACTAGTATACTTATTGACATTTTGCAAACGAAGAGCATGGACATAAGACGGTGTAACAGCAAAATTCAAATTTGTTTAAATTCCATTAGAAGATTGAGAACAGATGAAAAAATACAAGACTCAATTGAAAATGCCAAGAAGTTGTTAAATAGTTCCATAAATAATGAAACAGAAGAGTTTGAAGACGAAGAGGGCGCTGAAGCAATTAATTCTAAATTTAATATTTAACACAATCAAACAATTTCGAATACTAGCGTATGAAATACTGGACTCTGTAACAATTAATTTGGAAACAAAATTTCAGGATTTTGAAGAGTTGGATTTTCTAGAAATTTTAAATGAGAAAAAGTTTTCTTTCTACAATATGCCTCAGAATTTTCCAGATAATCTTTTAGAAAATTTAATAAAACGATATCCGTTCTGCGATAAAACTAAATTAAAATTAGAACTTTTATATGTTTATGGAAGTGAAGATAAATATGTACCACCTAAGGAACTTTTTAAGCTTTTGATCCAGAATGAACTAAAAGATGTTTTGCCAGAATTCGTAGAATTACTGTGCTTGGTACTAAACATTCCAGCCACTACAGCTTCATGCGAGCGAAACATGAGTACCATGAAACGCATATACGCATGTACGAAGACATACCTCCGCACCAACGCCAGGCTTTCTAACCTGCCAACTTTAGCAATTGAGAAAGGTTTGGTCAAGAAATCTGCAATTCGACAAGAATTTGTGCCAAGAATTATCAATGTTTTTGCAGAAAAAAAGGAGAGAAAAATCGAAGTTATATATAAAAAAATCTAGATAATTTTTTAAGATTTAGTTTTTAGGTACTTTAGGTACTAATTTTCCATATTTATTTTCAGGCCTCTGAGACCACTTAAAAAAATATATTTATATAATATATCCTCGGAGATGGTTATTTACATGAACGAAAATTATATGTTTGATAATAACGGGCAGCCTACCTGCAGTTCAAACACACGCTTCGCCACTGATAATATGACCCTGATATGGACATTTAATGCGGTTTAATTTTATAGGTAATTCAAAATTTCAACCCCACTGATGCTGCAACCTCTATAAGCACGAAACCCAACCCCCTTATTAATCAAACATCTATTATTTACAGCAGCCAGCAGCTTAGAAATCCACCAGTAAAAAGCAAATTAATAATTCAGTTTTATGGAATTTACAATACCAATGTTCATAATACTGTAAAACATTTTTAAAGCTATTGAAGTGGTAGTAGCAGAAGTGAAAAGATGATTGGAACTTAATAATAATTTATTACCATCTCTACAAAAGAAGAATCTAGTTGTGTAACTAAATTTTTTTAACGCTGTAAATAAATTAATTTCAGGTAATAACATATTAAAGAAATTATGAATTATTTAAATAAACTGAAAACGTTTCCGCTGATTTGTAACGATACTCTTGTAACTATCTTTAAATGTGGCTCTACTGTTCCTGAATTAACACTTTAGGGTCTAATCATAACTGAGAAGCTCCAAAAATAATCTATGAAACGTGAGCGTCTTGCGAGTTTATAGTTTTTGAATTTTAAGCTTTCAAAGACCGAAAATTTGAAGCAATTTTATAAAAGTAAAACTAGAAAATTTTAATTATACTAATTTGTACACTACAATAGATATTCAGCAAGAAAATTTTAAATGTTATTAATATTTGTCACTCTAAAAAATATTTACCCCTTATAGAACTGTACTTTGTTTATAGCGCTGAGTCCAACATTTTAAAAAGTCTAACTAGTTTCTATTAGACTAAACACACAGTTTATCTTAAATCATTTAAAACTGTCATCAACTAAAGTGTATTTAACCACCATAGTGCGGTAGGTACCACATTTTTTATGAAGGAGCGTGTCAATCTTCAGGTGATAAAAAAAGTTTCTTAACCGTTTAAACTGGGGTTAAACGGGATTCAGAAAAATGACTACACATTGTCTAACCTCATCTCTAAAAAGCTTTTAACTTTATTTGTAAGTTCATTGCTACATTATTAACTTCGACGTTCTAAAGGAACGTATCACATGAATAATTACGGAATTACAATTTAATACTAATAACAATCAATTGTTCACTGGATGTGCAAGGTAAACGGCTCCCTTACACTTACTCCTGGTTTGCGAACAACCAGGAATTGGCCATCCACACCGTATGAAGTTTCTAAACTAAGAGTGCCCAAACCTATAAAAAAAAAGCATTAACTAAATCAATGCTACTAAGAAAATAATTAAATAATTTACTTTTGCTAGTAATTTTAGCCTTTGTTATTTTTGGCGGAGCACCTAGAATCACAACCCTTTCAATCCAGGCTTCAGTTGGATAATCAGTTTTGTCAATCAAGCTGTAAAAGAAAAAAAATAGTTTTCCCACAATTATAGATAAGAGAAATTTACCTGCTAGTTAGAGTATTATCTTTAAATTCAAAATGTATGTATAAGTACTTCTTATTACGGTAACTGAAACTTTCTCCGTCATCAATGTAAAGAGTACCAGTCGCAGATTTCTATAATCAAATTATGATAAAGTTTAAAAAAAAAACAAAAAAACTTACGTTGCTGTCTAACGCCACATACAAAGTATAGGGATCATTATGTGTAAGCACCGATGACCTTCTTGGCCTATCTTTTCTAGAAATTATGCTGCCGCCGCGGTAAAATGCGGGATTCTACAAAAAAAAAATGTTCACTTAGAAATAATTTGGTAATAACTACAACTACCTTATCTAACGTGACAGGTAAGTTAATATTGCCGTTGCCTTGATAGGGCTTGAAATCTTCAATATCGTACCAAATCTGTGAAGAACCTCCTGGTAAATAAATCGTAACTGATGACGCTCCAGATTCAGTAACTGGCCGAGCCAGTATGGAATTTCCTGAAAATTTGTTTTTAGTTTATATTAGCAATTTTAATTTGTAAGTTAAATTACCAACAAGAAGTTCATTATCGATATCAAGAACATTGGGATCGTCGGGATAATGATAAAAGAGTGGCCTAATCACAGGATCGCCATGAATTTCATGTTCCCTAAACAAAGTGTACCAGAGTGGCAACAAAGCATATCTCAACTTCAACGTGTTTCTTATACGATTGCGAACATCTTCGTTGTAAAGATACGGTTCGCGTCTTCTCGTATCAACATGGGCGTGAGCTCGGTAAAATGGCAACCAAATTCCGGTCTAAAGAAATTACGTTAGAAAATTTTGTATAAAACTATTTTTATTCCACATACTTGGTACCATCTTTGAAGCAATTCGGGGTCGGGGTTATTGAAGAAGCCGCCAATATCAGCACCGCAGAAACTGATACCACCGATGGCTTCTGACAAGCACATGGGAAAACTAGCCTGTAAATGACTCCATTCAGCAGCGTTATCGCCCGTCCAAACCGCAGCGTATCTTTGAGACCCAGCGAAGTGAGCGCGTGTTAGAATGAAAGGTCTTCGATCGCTCGACCGTTGAACCAAACCATCATAAGTAATTTTTGTCTGGAGAAAAAAACTCAATTCAGTTAAAACTCGTTGAGTGGCGGCCAAAGGTAGGAGTGCGCTTCAAACCAAATTATCACGTAATTTTCTAAACCCTGTTCAGATAGAAGTCCTCTTATCTACATTCACTTACCACCACCGCTCGCCAACTAAGCTACTTGGTACTGTACTAAAAACTCCAAAAAACTAAGAAATATTGCTGGGTAGTTGAAAATTAAAATTGTTACTGAAAGAAAATATTTGATCAATGAATTACATCCACTCACAAATGAAGTTTTCTTGTAACCTTGCTTGTCGTAATATTTTTTTTAACACCAACTCACATAAATCATTCCGTAAAGATTGTGAATGTGTCGATGTTCCCATCCACCATAATGAAGACAATCTTTGGGCATGGTGACTTCAGGTCCGTTGAATACAGATGGTTCGTTCATATCATTCCAAATATTGACGTCATTTGTTGTACCTTTGAACGTATCGAAACCGTACAATCCCTTGTAATAATCTTGTACTCTGGGATCCAGCAAATCAGGATAGCTGCTTGATCCGGGCCAACACCAACCTACGATAATCAATTGGAATTTGATGTAACAAAAATAAACTACCGACCTTCATAAACACTTCCATCTTTATTTTTAACGTAATAATCATTAGAAAGAGAGTCTTCATGGAGGAAATAGCCGGATTCACGCTTAATATGGGGATCGATAATGACAATTAATTTACGACCGGTTGATGTTAAATTAGCAATCATAGTGTCTGGATGACGAAACTTGACAGGATCCCAAGTGAAGTATTTCTTTCCATCGGTGTACTCAATATCCAACCACATAACGTCCATAGGCATATCGTTAGCATCAAAATTCTCCACGACAGTCGTCACGTCGTCTTCATCGTTGTAATTCCAGCGACATTGGTGGTAAGCCAGCGTAAAGTACTAGAGAAAATTCAGATAAGTACTGGCAATCGACAGCAAATAGAGTGCTCGCATAAAATAATTGCATACATTTGTAAATTTGCAACACCGTTGTGTGTTTATCATAACCAAATCCAATTGTAGCTCCAATACCTTTGTTCTACTTATTTTTAAATACGTACCGGTTACTATAGAGTGGACCAAAAAAAAACTTTAATGTCCCCCTTGGCTCAAACACAACGCGCACATCATTTGCGTGTTTATCATGTGGTTTATGGATTATAGGGCGCGACCAAAGAAATTTTTTTATCAATTACAAAATTTTAAAGCTTAAAACATCGGGCCGTGATTTTTTGGTATTGTTTACATATCGTTAATCATATTAAGAGATGAAAAAAGACCCCACCTGTGGGAGTGGAGCTACCCCAGTAAGAGAAGCGTACTGTCTGATCGCATCTCTAGGAGTTGGGCCCATAAGTACAAAAAGATCGAACACTCCGCTTTCACTCATGAAATGAGTGTCTACACTATTTTCAGGAGTATGGCCTGACACCAAATTAACAATAGATGACACCACATTCGTGTCCTTGCTATTAGAAATGTCTACCCAAGTTTCGGCAGCGTTATGCCAAAAGACACCAACAGTATTCTTGGGTCTAAAAAAACGTGTTAAAAGAGTTACAAAAATTATTGCGAGACTTACGAATGAGCGTATACAACAGGTACAGCACCGTAAATGGCCATTGTTGAATCAATTTCATACTCGAAAACATCCAAATTATATAAACGATATGGATCGAGTCCTCCAGGTCCAGTTGTGCGTAAAGCTAACTTATCAGCATGTTCAGGGAGGCCATAAATTCGTAGCGCTCCGGGAAATGAGACGTCAACACCCACCGCTTCAGGACCTCTGGGTTTGCTGTCATGGTGAGATTTGAAATTTTCCTCCCAAGCACCCGGGTCTTCTTTGGCAACTTCTTCGCCTTCACTGTCATAAGTAGAGAATACACATAAGTCAAATGTTTAACTTTTTCATATAAAATTTATGTAGTCACATAATAGCAATTATTGGCGTTATTAGTAATTGGTAATACTTGGGATTGCGCCAAAAATAATTTGATTCTAAGCTACTGGGTCTTTGACTGAATCAAGATGGTTTGAATGATCTGGACTATCAAAAGTTAGATGTAAACAAAGCACGCTTCCTTTGTATTACAAAAACATTTAGGTTTGTTAGTGTTTATTGGAATAAAACTTACCCTTCAGGAGCTTTCGCGCGTAAATGTTCAATATTGAATAAGCCTTTCCCGTTAATTATGGCCACAAGAACGTCTTTCTTGAAGAATTCTACCTTAATAGGATTGGCGGTGATGACTGCTTTGTTATCACCTGAACGTACTGTTACGCTTTCTTTGTTACGATCAAGAATCTCCAATCTAGAATCAATATAATTTGTAATTTCACAAAAATTTCTCCATCAATAACAAACCTTGCAACTTGTGGTTCGCCATTAAGGGCACCTTGTACTTGGTATCTTGTATGAAGTGGTTTGGATTCATCAATAAAAACTCTGAATATTCCACCTGCAATAGCTGTCAGAGTGAACTTGAACGAGACGTCAGCTACGTTGTTTTTAAGATCCACTTGGACAGAGTTATCGGAAACAAGAAGAGAATCTAAATTCAATACATATGAAGCATCACTAGTCTTGAAAGATCGTAAGCGTCTGCAATAAAAAAATTAGGCAAATTTTCATTCAGTAAAGGCGACTTACCTGCAAAAGCTACTTTGCTCGCAAGTTTTGAAATTATTCTTATCGACAGCCACAGAAACTCCAATTAAGAACAAAAAAGAAATGTAGTGCCTAAAAATAAGGTTAAGTGTTTCAATTGCCGGTTTGTTTAACAAAATTATTGTAATGGTACAAAACAAAAAATTTATTTTGATATGAAAATTAAGTTAATGGCAATTAATAATTTAGTTAGGTTTTCTTAATTAAACTTACCTGAAAATTAACGCCATGTTGGCGTTTTTACCGTTTGACCACTGTTTTAATCGTAAAGGTTTCTAATTATTTGACGTTTACTTGATCTGTCAGTGTCCAACTGTCAACATTACCTACCCCTCTACAACTTGATATCTTCAATTGACCAATCGCGTAACAGTATTTACAAATAGATCAAAGATACGTTTCAAATTGTTTTCTGTCTATGTTCTAGTAAATAAAAGAGACAGCAATATGAACGTTAGTTACTTATAAAATGCTGGTATCGACGGGTTAATCCATGATTGGATAAGGAATTTTTAGTGCCTTCGCGGTCATTTTTAAATTAACCCTAAAATATATTTTTTAATGTATTTAATTACGAATTC
The DNA here is from genome assembly GCA_905333025.2 of Pyrochroa serraticornis. NCBI lineage: Eukaryota > Metazoa > Arthropoda > Insecta > Coleoptera > Pyrochroidae > Pyrochroa > Pyrochroa serraticornis. Next base: position 20,649,626 of record HG995154.1, read on the forward strand.
ACTCGGCTAATTAAGTAATTGGAACTTCCAAATAAATGCATTTTATACCATGTAATGAGGATATATTTGGTACACAACTAAATAAATAATATAAACAGTTCTAAAATAGCATTAATCAAAAAGGGGGACTTTTTCAACGAACTGAAGAGATAAGTACTTTGCGTTATACTTTTGACTTGAAATATTCTTTTGGTTCAATACAACTCTATATATACTTTTCGGATATGAAGCTAGCTTTCTTTCGGCAGTATTTATTTCTTAGGTGTATTTCTTATAATTTCACACTGTGATCAGTAATACCGAACTTTACATATAAGATAACTACAAAAGCCCCTCGTTTTGGAAAGCATTCGAAAAAATCTCTTTATCGGCAACCAACTATTTGTTATTGACATGTTTACTGGTTGCCAAAAATTATTCAACTCCACCCCCTATTGTGATCTATTATCATTGCTGACTCACACATTTTGCTGTTATAATTGTTTTCCCACATCAAAGAGAAATCGTGACAAATATATTAAGCAAGAAGTGGAATGTTAACAATAATTTATTATTTGTCTACTAGACCAATAGCAACTCTCTTATACTAGAAAAATGTTTATATTCCTTGTTGCTCCTGTTCCATTTCTTAGAAGTTTCTTTCCAAAGAGTGGAAGAGTGTTGAGACTTGAGCTTATGGTACTTAATGAATCACAAGAAACTTTGGGAAGTTGCTGGGTTGTATAATAGGAAAGCCACTAACATCCTAGTGGGTGTAGTTCGGGAAAAACTATTACTGGTGAACGGGAGATGTATGAAGTCAATATGTAACCGAATTGTTTAAAGACGACAGACTTAGAAATACTAGAATCTGAAGTCCTCCATGCCATAAAATCAGCCAAAGCCAAGAGAACAACTAGACCAGACAAAATTCCAACAAATTCCACAAAGACCACATCAGTGCTCTAAATTTTTTAACGATGTGCATACGACTGGTGAAATATTTGAGGAATGGCTGAAGTCTGTTCTTAAAGCACTCGCAAAAAAGCAGCGGTCAAAGAGGTGCGACGAATACACATTGATTAGTCTGATGAGACACACATTGAAGGTTTTGCTTCCCATAGTACATGAAAGAATAAGAAGTCGATGCGAAAGGGACCTAGATAAGACCCAGTTTGGGTTTAGTAACGTACTTGAAACTGTTTACCATAAATATACTTCTCCAATAGTGTCGAGCACAAGGTAAAGATATTTATGCGGCTTTCATCGATTATGAAAAAGCTTTTGAGAGGATTCCGCATGAAACGCTTTCAAACATATTAAGAACCTCCGGAATCGATGGTAGAGATCTGCGTATAGTGGAAAAATTGTACTAGAAGCAGAAAGCAATGGTTCGAATCGATGAAAAGCTAACCGAAAAATGTTACATTCAACGGGGCGTCAGACAGGGATGCATTCTGTCCCCGCATCTACTCGGACATAATTTTCAAACAGACTTTGTAGGATAGGGACCTTGATGTAAGGGATACTATTCGATTTGTCGACAACACGGTCATCTTGTGCAACATTATTCGGTGTCTTCAGGAGTTGTTAGATGATGTAAACACGAGAGGCCGGAAAATGTCACTAAGACTTAAATGATATTCAATCGCCAATCGCACACCTATACTTCCCTACAGATAGATTAACAACATTGAAAGAGTTACCTAATTTAAATATCTTGGATGGTAGAATGGTACATCACAGAACAACTAGACCTAAACACCCAGATAAAGAATTGAAACAGCTCGCACAACTTTTCTGGGAATGAAATCATTCTTCCCTAAAATTGCGTCAAAGAATGATCAAAAGTTATATTTGGTCTGTGTTGTTATATGGAACTGAGATCTAGACTCTGGCTACTGCGATCAATCGATTGGAAGCGTTCGAATTGTAGTTGCATAGAAGAATGTTCCAAATACTCTGAACAGCTATGTATACTAACGAAGCAGTGTTAAGTACAGCAAAGGCCGCTCGTGAATTATTTAGAACTATTAAGATGAGAAAAATGGCATGTTCTTAGAGGAAGACCGATACATCATTCAGCTTTTAATAAAAGATAAAATTGAGGGTCGCGGAGGAATTGGAAGAAAGCAGATGCCATGACTAAAGAACTAGAATACGCAGTGCCGAACAACTATTTAGATTTGCCTAAAACTGCGAACAACTCGCCAATGTAATTGTCAATGTTAGGGGAACCTTATATGGCACCGAGAGAAAAGAAGTATAGATATCCTAACGCGCTCTGATTGGGTAACAACTAAAATCCCAAATGATCCCATGGCCAAAAGCACGAGTACGTGGATGTGTAGCATGCACTCACCCAGTTTAAAGAGACTGGCGGTTAGAAATTTCAAAATTTGATTTGGAAACTTTAAAGAAACCAACTGAAGCGTCTCCACTTTATAAGTTTTTTTTTACTAATTTTTATTACTGTATAATGATTTGATGGTATAATGCAAATAAATATTTTTTGATCAAATTGCAATCTTCTGCTTCTTTCTTAAATAAAGAAATGCTATATGGAAAATTAAAGATTATTTATTTCTAAGTAGTGAATACAGAAGACGGAAGGTTATATTCTTCATAATAAAGGAGTCCATACATTTTTATCAAAATTTCTCTACCTGCTCGGCTTGGATCTTCTATTAAATTTTCATCAAGAACAAAAGTTTAAGAGCTACTTTTTAAATCAGTTCCCATAAATGATGTAGATCAATACTTTTTTAAGTTGATGTTTTTAATACCACTATCGTAGACATCACACTATTTTTTCAAATAATTGTTCTGGTTCCATTGGCTTAAGATAAGTTACTCATCGCATTACTGGTACTTAATAATTACCTTGTTCACATGAGAAATACTACTGATTGAATGATGGCGTCACTTCCTACTGAACATAATCTTATATGCATGTTAGTTCTTAAAATGCTTACTTGGACACGATACCACCAGATAAAGTTTATTATGGGCAATATTATGCGTTAACCACTCTCGCAGAAAACTAAGACATTAATACAACAAATAATCCTCTTTTATTTAATCATAACCTAAATAAATGTACAGTTTATTTTTTACATAAAATTAAACCTAAAGTCATTGCAATCACTTGCTAACAAACAAAACTGCTAGATAGCAAAAAATTAATATTTTGATATTAAAAAAAATAATTTAATACCGAATTGGCGTTACGAAAATATATAGTAACATAAAGTAATAAGCATTTCTGCATAATTCAAACATTTAGTGCCAATAAATAAATTTGACTATATAAAGCAGTTTAATACATAGTAATAAACTGAACTTTGGTTAAAAACAAATTACAATGCCATGTTCCTTCCTTCGATTGAAATTTCAACCGCTCTCCTAGACTGCTTTAACCTTTTACCATCCAAGAAGTTCTTGTAATGTTTTTCAAAACGATTCAATTGCTTCTTTGATGATGACTGCAAAAACGTTCAATTAATTTTTAAATCTCATTAAATCTCTTTCACACTTACCCTACTTATATCAATTTCAGAAGTCCATTTTGGCCTAACAAGATAATCTTTATTGGAAGGCACGGGAACTCTAGCTCTCGCTATCCATCCTTTCTCGCCGGGTCTCAGAGGTCTAAAACAAATAGTTAAAAATTGTTCATAAAATCAAAACAAAAAGACTTACTTTCCCTCGGAATTTAACGCCTTATTCAACTCTTTTCTTTCAGATGATGATTGTTGTTCATGTCTACCCTTCTTTGGGAGTTGTTCTAAATCTCGCTGTAACCGTTCTTCGCGACTCATTGCTACAAAATAAAACTTTAGTCATTTGTTACATATAAAAGACGTTAACGTACCCTTGAAGTCAGCTGATAAATTAAATATTGGTCTAGCCCATTCACTGATAAGTTTACCAGCTCTTTCCTTGTTTTCTTTTGTTTCTTTAGGGTGCTTATATAAATACATCACAGCTTTACCAATTCCAGAATGTTTTAAAGTTGGTTGATCTATAGGTGGAAACTAAAAAAATAAAATTATAAATTTTGTTCACAAAAAAAAAAAAAAAAAACTTACATCTGTCAACAACTTCAAGATAGCTTCTCGAACTTGCAGAGAAGGCATTGAACGGTCAGGCATCGGTGCAAGCCAATCAGTAAGAACGCTCAAAACGTTGTGTTCAATAAATGCCAGTTGCAAATCGTGCTTCTTAAGCTGCGACATTACTTTACTTAGCATGCCAATTTTCTTTGTCGCTGGCTGTAATGATTGGTTCAGTCTTCTATCATCCTGTTAACAGAATTAATTAGTTGCTGTTTGGTAAATGTTTGAAAATACTTACTTCAGCTGCGTTACGCATATCAACTATTAATCCTGCTATAATATCATCATTGTCGTTGATAATCGTAATATCTTTCCTTTTACGTTTCCTGGATTGCTCTTCCCGTTTCTTTTGTAACATTGCGTCGAAGTCCGACATCCCATCGTTACCATCACTGAAAAAAATCTCCATTAAAACTTGTTCAAATATGATTCAAAGAAAACAAAAAAAACTTTGTAACAATTTTAAGTGATAACGCTGGTAGCAGCGCCCCACTGCGGCGTTTAGACTAACTATTAAAGAAGTCACCAACGCTTCCATAAAGCAAGCGCGTAACTTCACAGGCAATAAAGTAAGTATAATCCACCCACTTCGGCATCTACCAATTTGAGATATTGACAGAGTAGGAAGCGCTTCAAGTTTTACATTGAGAAATTTTAAGATTCCCTGTATAAAGAGTACATAAAAAACTTACTGTGGTCCTCGATTGAGTTCTTCATCAGAATCATCAGAGACATCTGGAACGATTGGAAGTTTGGCTTCTTCAGGGATAGGTTCAGCATTTGTAATATTTACAACTTCCTCTCCTTCATCATCGCTTTGTATCGTTCGCTTTACTTTACTTGGGATCTCTTCACCTTCAGAATCAGACAATACACGCCTTTTTCGACTAACACCAGCTTAAATAAATAATATAATTAGTACTGACATTACAAAAGGAACTTTTTTTCGAACCTTCATTTCCGGATCGTGACCCTGACCGCGATCTCGATCTCGACTTAGCAGAACCAGACCTTGAACGAGATCCTGCCTTGGACCTGGAGCGCGACCTAGACTTCCTCGATCCCGAACCAGAACGTGACCTGGAGCGTGATCCTGATCTCGACCGTGCCGAACCAGAACGTGATCTTGCAGAACCTGATCGTGACCTTCTCGAACCTGATCGAGATCGTGATCCTGATTTTGAACGTGCAGAACCTGATCGAGATCTTCTCAAACCTGAACCAGACCTTGATCTTCTAGAACCAGATCGAGACCTCGATTTTCTTGAGCCAGATCTTGATCTTCGTGAACCTGATCTAGATCTTGATTTAGAATGACGTGATCCAGATCTTGAACGTGCTGAACCGGATCTCGAACGTGATTTCCTTGAACCAGAACGGGAACGAGAATTTCTTGGTGAATGTGGTTTTCCTGAACCAGATCGTGATCTTGATGCGGCTCTAGGTGATGCTGATTTTGACTTTGATCTTGAGTTTCGTTTTGATGAATTTGACCGTGATCGAGATCTAGATGCTACTCTTGCAGAACCTTCACTATGTGATCTTGAACGAGATCGATTAGGTGATGCGGATTGGGATCTTGAACGTGATCTCGATTTGGCAATTTGTGGTGATCTTGATCGAGAGTTGTTGGATCTAGATCTAGATTTTGACCGAGAACGTCTATCGCCTGTTGGGCTCGAGGGTCTTGAACCGCTTTCAGATCTTGACTTTGAACGCCTAACGTGAATGCCATTCTGTTCTGGAGACAGTGATCGAGATTTCGGGGATTGAGAACCGGACTTGTGCGATCCATGGTGTGTGGGTGATGCTATATCATTATTTCTCGATTCATCTTTCGATTCCATTGATTTGGATCGAGATCGATGACTTCCTGCAGGTGAAAGAGGTTCATTGGGCACAAAATCTGTAAATTAACAGAATTTAGTGATGCCCATACGAATTTCGCCACGCGGCAACGGTTTCATCAATTACAACTGTGATGCTGCAAATATTTAATTATACATACCAGTATCAACGTCCATTTTTTGTTTTATATTTACTGGCGTCGTTCTCGACACTACAAGTATTTACTGAAATACCTGACAACTAATTTTAATATGGCTGCCACTATAACTAGAAGTAACTAGACTAACTACACAGAACCACTGAGCGAAAGTGACTGACAACCAACAGTGCCAATTGCCAACCATGACTGACTAGACTAGCGTCTAGTCTAGCTACGTTTTCTTTGGTGGGCATGCGCACTGATAAGCGCGCGAACCCGAATATTGCTGTCGTCGTAACCGTATAACCGTAAGCTTATTGCCGGAAATTGGTACACAAGAGGGCGAAATAGTAGTACACCTCAGTCAAAGACCTATGTAGAGCTGTTGCATGATTATCAATCCATATACAATGATAGAGCGAAGGAGGGAATGGTTTTCATGTGATTCAAATTAAAATAAAATACTTAAAATAATAAAAAACCTTTAATACAAATCAATATCTTAAAACTTAAAATTTCGGTAGTTTAGGGCTGATATCGGTAGATCGGTAGGATGAGGCCAAAATCGGTAGAATTACCGAAATTTCGGTAGGGTTGGCAGCACTGGTAGAAATTAGTGATGGGAATACCGGTTCCTTCTGTGGAGCGTTCCGCTCCCGGTCGTTCCAAGAAAATACCGTTCCAAAGGAACGTTACTTTGGAACGAGATTTTTAGCGACACTGGAACGGCGCGAATGGAATTGGAACTGGAACTGGACGAAAGCGACAGCGACAAAATGGAGCGAGCAAGAGTAACCGTACGGAATGGAGCCAAATTTAGATAAATTCTACCAATCTATCGATTTAGTTCGATTTTCAACCGAAAAGCTTAAAAAATCCATGTACTGATAACGTATTTTCTATTCAACAGTTAAATTAATCGTTTTTTTATATTTTAAAAAAGACCCAGTTACTCCAATATTTTAATATTTTCGTCGTTTCCATAAGAAGAATTAATGTTAATTTACATGCAGGAAGCGTTTGCAATTATTCCACGTGATCCTAGTTACTTGGCTTATTTTTTATCTTATTTGTCTCATCACTCTCGACTTCCGTATCATACGCTATACTTTACTTTTTGCAATTTCGCTACATGTTACGTTCCGTTTACGTTGTAGGAAAACGGAACGAAAACCATCCGTTTCGTTCCGTACGCTCCAGTCGCTGCTGCGTGCGCAGTCGTTCCAAAGTAACGCGTTACTTTGGAACGCTGGAACGAGTTATTCCGTTCCACTCAAATACCGTTCCAAAAGAACGTTCCTGAAGTAACGACCCACCACTAGTAGAAATAAAAAGAATGTTTTTTTCCGGTTAGCTTATTAGCAGCGAACACGGCGTCATCTATTAATTTCTACCTAAATCAAAGACAGAGAAAGGTTTATAAATTCCTTGTGGGAGCAAGAAGGAAGGAACATGAAAAAAGATAAAAGGATAACTTAGAAGTTGCCGAAATTGTAAGTAGAGCCAATTTGCTCCTTAAAATAAATGTGTACTAGGTTTACAAAAATATTACTTCTAAACGTTAGCATTTTCATTTAAAATGCAGTTATCTCGTTGTAATATAATGATGAAATTGTCCATGTAGTGTTGTCAGTTGTCACTACTTCATTTTTCACGTGTTATAGACAAAAATGGTCGTTGACACGAAGCCAGGAGAGCCGGAAAGTAAAAAGGCTGCGAAGAAGGAAGCCAAAAAGGCAGAAAAAGCCGCCAAAAAAGCCGAACATAAAGGCACCAGCTCTAACCCCAATAATGTCCAGGATGAGTGTTCGTATTTTATTAATAACCTCACAATTATTAGTTAAGATTGTTACTTTTTAGGTGATGTGTCCGAAGGCAAATACGGAAATATACCATTGATTCGTTCCGAAAATGCGGACATTCAGCGTACCTTCACCTACGTCAAAGACTTAAATCAGTCATTAGCAGGAAAAAACATTTGGGTTCGAGCAAGACTTCATACGGTTCGAGCCAGAGGAAAACAATGTTTTATAGTACTGAGACAAAGGGAATTTACAATTCAAGTTTTAGTAAACGTTTCTGAAACTGTCTCAAAATCTATGGTAAAATTCGCCAGCACGTACGTTAGTTTTTTAATAAAGAAAACAAAATTACATTGATTTTGCTGCAGAATTAACAAAGAAAGCATTGTTGATGTTGAGGCAGTCGTAGCCAAAGTTGATGGCGGTGTTGCTGGTTGTACACAGCAGGACGTTGAACTGGTTTCATCACAAATTTGGGTCGTTTCAGCATCCGCTCCTCAACTTCCTCTTCAGATTGAAGATGCAAGTCGACCAGAAAAAGCTGATGTACGTGAGATTGAAATTAAATATTTTTATTTATTTTCAAATATTTATAGGATACGGAGGGACTTAATATTAAAGTAAATCAAGACACTAGACTTGATAATCGGGTTTTAGATCTACGTACTCCAACAAATCAAGCCATTTTTAGATTGGAAGCAGGAGTTTGTCGTCTGTTTCGTGACATTCTTACAGAAAAAGGGTTTGTTGAAATTCACACCCCCAAAATTATTCCTGCTGCTTCAGAAGGAGGAGCTAATGTGTTCACAGTTAGCTATTTTAAGGGTAAATAATTGTATTCAAACTACTTATTGCAAGTTTTCTTGTTTTTACTATAATTGAAAACGTTTAGATGACTAACAAAAGAAAATTAGGTAACATTCTTATCTATTTTATGAAGCATTTAATTCTTTAAACGCTGTGTATACTTAGTCGGTACCGGCAACTATGTTTGTAGCCGGTAGTTGCTTGTCATTGGCCGAAATACAGTAGGCTCGTTTGATAGCCGGTAAAACAGTGTGCATATTTACCAGCAAACTGTTTATACAAATGTAATCGTTAGTAAACTTTTTTGGAATTAAGCGGTGCGTCGCAACAATTTTTGCGGAGGGATGAAATAAGCTAGGACGTACGTCTTGGGAGTTATGGAGTAGGTTAGGATGCAAAAAAAACTACGAAAATTTTCCAAATGTAATTTTTTCTGGGTCAGAAATATAAATTGGGGCCATTTTAGTCAATAAGTAAAATACTCTAGAACTTACGAATTTGGAGATATGAAGAGTTATAGTGTTTTCTGGAAAATTCTCCTAAGTCAAAAACTTGTGAAAAAATATTTTCGAATATTTTTTTTTCTTCACCCTAATCAATTGAGACAAACTTTTCGAGATTATCAAAAAAGCTGGGAACAACGCATATCAAGAAAAAATTGTTGGATGCGAAATTCGTGCGTTTCACCCGAAAAGGAGGCGATTACGGTAATTTGCAATTTTAAACGTGAGTATCTTTGAAATGGATCTGCAGAGCTCATCAAAGTAAATTTTTTTTGGCATTAAGCGGTGCGTCGCAACAACTTTGGCGAAGAGATGAAATAATCTAGGACTCTTGGGAGTTATGGGGTAGGTTAGGGTGCAATTTTTTTTATAGTTAAATTATTTTCTATAGTTTGAACAGATGGGCTCCAATGTCATTACAAAATTAGTTTGACATAATATGACAAACATAATACGCTTTTACTTATTTAATTTAATAATTAATGCTCCTACCTTGCAGAATAAGAGAAACGATTCGCTAATCAAATGTAGAATTTTATTATGGTACTTACCAAAAATCTATTTGCTATAAGTTTTTCTTAATCCCGTATGTATTTTTTTCGTTATTGAATTTTTATTTAAATTATTTAGGGTCTGCGTATCTCGCGCAAAGCCCCCAACTCTACAAACAAATGGCGATAGCGTCTGACTTCGAAAAAGTCTTCACCGTGGGTGCTGTTTTCCGCGCCGAAGATTCGAATACCCATCGACACTTGACGGAATTCACCGGTTTAGATTTAGAAATGGCATTCAACTTCCACTATCATGAAGTTATGATGACAATCGGCCATCTTTTCACCGATATCTTCAAGGGATTGGAAGAACAGTAAGTTAATTTTTAACATATCCTCTGAAATTAAATCGAGCATAAATTATCCTGTATAGATTCCGCACTGAAATCGATATTGTCGGACAACAATATCAAGTTGAACCCTTCACGTTCCTACAACCTCCTCTTGTTTTACACTTCAATGATGCAAGGAACCTCTTATTTGAAGTAGGTGTCATAATAGGACCGGAAGAAGATATGAATACACCTGCTGAAAAACTACTTGGACGTTTAGTTAAAGCTAAATATGATACCGATTTCTACATTTTGGATAAATATCCTTTAGCAGTGAGACCTTTTTATACGATGCCTGACCCTAACGACCCCATCGCTTCGAACTCATATGATATGTTTATGAGAGGTGAAGAGATTTTGAGTGGCGCTCAACGTATTCACGACCCAGAATTTTTAACTGAACGTGCCAAACACCATGGAATTGGTAAATTTGAATAATGGTTTATATGGTAGTTTTTATATTAATTTTAGATACGAACAAAATCGCTTCGTATATTGATGCATTCAAGTTCGGTTGTCCTCCACATGCTGGCGGTGGCATCGGACTAGAGAGAGTAGTGATGTTGTACTTGGGATTGGACAATATCAGGAAAACTTCAATGTTTCCTCGTGACCCCAAACGCGTTACCCCTTAAAACGTTATGGGTGATACTTTAAATTGATTTATTATTATCATTATCTTATGTAGATTTCGTGCGTTTTTTTAAGTATATAATTGCTTTTTTGTTTTTCGTATTATATTTAATAATAAATTAACTTCCTGCATATGTGACTTTATCATGATCAGCTGTTAGAAGGAAACTACTTGCGGCAATTTTTTTTTCTTAATCTAAATGCAGATGATACCATTATTTCCGGACAATAGGTTCATTTGTGAGTAAAACTAGATTCTACAGGATACTTCTGAAGAACTAAAATATAACCAGCGGAAGAGTTTAACGGTTGCAGTTTTAAAACTCAAAAAACTATTTGAGTTTCTTCCAAGTTCATCACTGCAAACTAAATTAAACTGCAAATGTAATATCTTTTTTGGCTTAGTGTAGAATAATTATATTTTTTTCCTATCAACAAGTGCATGACTTGTTTCTTTGAGAAAAACTTAATTTTTGATTAGTAATAAAAATTTTTCGTAAGTAGTTGCATAGACCCTCACTGACTTAAATGAAATATCGCCACAGACATATTTATGATGATGGACTAGAAATCGTAAGAGTAGTGAAGATTACTTGCGTTCGTTTTATTAGAAGTAGAAGTATTTTATTTATTTGTTTTTATAATTTCTAGGGTTATGAGCCAGACACAAAGTTTAATTTTTATCACAATCTAAAAACCTATAAAAGTTGTAAACTGATGGACAGTAAAAATATATTAAGAGCTTAATTTAATTCCTCAAACTTAAAATTTGCGTCAATGGGTAAATAGTTCTTTATTTTATAAAATCGAACAAAACAATTCTGATGTAAGTAGAACAAAATTTTTGAAAATTTATTATCAATATTTTTGTATGAAAGGAAACAACCCTCACTTTAACATATAATTTTCTATGTTTTAAGTTTAAATGGCATGTCCTTAAAATACCTCCTGCATATCTGTAACGCGAGATTTCTGCAAATCAAAAACCGAATAATAATTTTGAGCATCTTCATTTTCTTGCAGTTATATGATGGTTTTTCCGAATTTTATCGATTACTTTTAACGTTGTGAATTTGATGCAATTTTAATTTTATTATTATACATCCGGTATTCATTAAAATCAGTCACTTTAAATAACAAACAGCAACCAAGATCAAAATTTCAAGACATTTCATGTTTTGAAATTTTTATGAAGCTTGGTTCTACACAGCCCCAGTGAGAGCATTGATCAGCTAGTCAACGATTTACGAATCTTCAGAAGCTAGAACAGTGCTCTATGTAAGTAAATTATTAACAATATTTTATCGCAATTAAAGATCTCAAAGTTCTTCCACCTAAGAAAAGATTAATGAAAAAAATCCTAAATTAGCTAATGAGGGACAGAGAACTTTGGCAGTTATTGATCTAGATAGTAGCTCATATATAATTTGAACGCAGTTGTAAAAATCATTTCTTACGTAACAGAAGAATTGTTTCAAATTTCGAAATTTTGGGGAACATTTTAGTATGTAGTTTGGTATATTTTATAAAACAAAATGGGTTGAAGTAACAAATCTTTATCAGCAATTATTGAACATTTTTTATTTCGCCCGTTAGGGTTGTTGCAAAATTTTGAATCAAGAATTTAAAAAAATATTGCTAACTGAATTTTCAACCTTTTTTATTGGGGGCGATTTAAATTTCCTAAACAAATTTAGTTCCAACTGGAATCGTTGTGGGCCAAGTTTCATGTAGGAGTGGTACTTGTAACGATAAAAATAAAAAAAATCACATTTGAATTCCGACGAAATGTACTCAGTGGAAGAGGTTTTGCGCCATTACCTCAAGGCAAGGGTATTATAGCATTGAATTAATCGTGGTAATGCGTTATTGGCAGGGTGTTTTACTTTGATATATGGATGTCTGTCATGACAGGATTAGGTTGGTTATAAAATGGATTTAACATGAAGTGTATCTTTTCATAAAGTTATTGGATTTTGAAACGTAATTAACCATCGGCCAAGCCCTTCCCTTGTCATCACTTAAATATTCCTACCTACATTAACACTATACAAGTGGCGTTATCATGTCAAGGTAAACGAAAATTGCGCTATAAAGAACATCACCCTCAATTCCAAAGTCATTTAGCAAATATTTGCGTTTTGTTATAATAATTTCTTAATAAAAATATCCAGGGAGAAAGCTTTACGTATCAAACCATACAAAGCCAAACCAACAAACCCATACAATATTAAGGACCAATTGCAGTTTAATTAGTGAAATAAATGTAGAACTTCTAATGCACATTTTACACGTTGTTATTGTAAAGGACTCGACCTTTACGTTAAAGTGTTACGCACGATATGATTTTTATATTTTGGTGCTGTCGCGGACATAAACAATAAAATCTAATTAACATCGTACAAAAGTACCATCCACACCAAGTTATTATACAACCACAAAGAAAAACAACATCTAAGTATTTCAACATTTAATGGGTTTATAGCCATCCATAAATCACACAATTTATTCTACTTGCAAGGATAGACATCAACAGTAAACTTATTAGGTAGACCCAAATTTCCATTGAAAATTTGGCCTTGTTATCTTTTATGTTATTATGTATCCTACACTTTTAAAACTTGAAACATCAATATTATCGAATGACAATAACAACTTTAACTAATTTATTTGTACTATTTCAGTTCCCTGAAGTTTAATATAAGTATTGGAAAAAAATATTTAAATGTTTATGCAAATATTAGCAAGTACCAAAAGCTTTCTCTTCTTGACATTATACTTTGTTAGTAATTTAAGTGATCTTTGAATATGTAGATATGTTGTGATTCAGTTGTTCAATCGCTTTGTCGACTAGTTGAAGACTACTTACAAATCTTTTATCATTCTTTAATCCTTCTACAAATTTTTCCTTTGCTTCATTATATTTTTCTAAAGCATGTCGTGTAGATATTAAATCAGAATCATCGGAAAGGTTTTTCTTCTTTTCGGCCATTTCTTCTAGTTGTTTAGCGTCATTAATCGAAGCATTTCCATCCAGTTTAATACCTATTAGCCTAATATGATCAGAGTATTCCTGAATTGGATTCAAAGCCAGTGCTTTTTCGAATTTGAGCATAGCTTCGTAAAATAAATTTTTAGCTTCTAATGTTTTATCTTCATCAAGTTCCGTTTGAAAAGCTTGATCTAATAATAATTTTCCTTCATCGTTATACTTAATAGCTACCTCGACATTACCTGGATCGATAACGTCAGAAGTACTGTCTGGATTTTCTCTGCTATGTCCTTTCTCTTCTGGCTCAGGATTTCTAATAGTGATTTGAAACGTAGTTTTGGATTTTCTAATAAAATCGATGTCGTTCGTTTTCATTATAAATTCAAACCGGTAGTAATTGCTAAAAATTGATTCTATACGAAACTGATCTTTCTGACCGTTAAAGTAGAAAATGATTACAACCAAATCTCCTGTGTTTTTATTGTGATCAACTCTTGATTGAATGTGATTGGTTGTTGTTCTTACTAAAACGCTGTTTCGGACATTAGTGTTTTCATCTGAAGAACCCGCATCTACTATTCCTGTAGTTATTTTTGATATATCTAGGTTTTTTGTATTGTTAACCACCACAAGTGTCAGTTTTTTTTTTGACTCAATTTGAAGTTTCTGAAACAAAAAAACCATACAATAAAAACCCATATTGAATTACATCGGAAACCCTTAAATTTGCTGTTATGCGCATGTGCTGTGTACATGGATATGTACGGTTACAAGTACTGTAAACATTTTAATGGTAATGGTTTATACAATTAGGGTTTTTAAATGGAGATGTGAACCTAAAACTACCCACTAAGAAATGCGATGTATGATTGGTTGCCACCCTACTTGGTTACTACAGAGAATAATTTTTTACATATTACTTGTCTCTATTTCACTAGAATTTTAGTGTTCTCTTACCTCCTTTGCATTCATTGCAACCCTTACAGCCATTGTTACTCCAGTAACTACTGTTGCAATTCCAACTACTCCAGCGATACCCCAGAGTACTTTCGTAAAAATACTGACATTTTTCTTTTCTTCAGTGCTATCCCTTGATTCTGCCATTTATAACCCCAAAAAGGTGAAAATGGGCACAGTTTTGGAATGTGAGGATTTCGTCAACAAGTTGAACTTGCAGTTGTACCCCGTTTTACATCGCATTTACTTTAAAGCTGATTCTTCATGCACGCACGCATCAATATTTCTAGCGTCACCAACAGAACCTCTCACATTCACCCAGATTTATTGCTAATGCTGAGAATATTACTCCAACGTCAGCTGAGTATGCGTGGTGTAATTGGGTCAGTATTGGACCAGTCTGACCCGGGTGTATTAAATAATTTGTTTTAAGATCTTTCTAAAATGTATATTTTTTTAAGTGTTATAGATTGTAATAATTCTATGTAAATTTCTTTCTTTAATCATCCCGAATCTCTACTTCCAGCGTTTGACGCTCCAGCGGACTTAGCCATTAACTGTGAGAAGAATCGATTTTCAAATAGCACGAGAGGTGGAGAATGCGCAAGGTTTTGGCGGGATCTAAATCACTTGAAATTTAGCTAAATATACTATTAAGATTAGAGCTCGTTTTCAATTAAAATATGTTGAGATCAGAAAATGTGTCTCTTACACATAGTATAGTTTTTGGAATTCGGAGAGCTTACATTTAATTTAATTGGAAACGGTCCATGAAGTGGATCTCGCTCACCCGTCCTCCTGTTTTTGTTATTAGAACGGAGAGCTACAGAGAGGTCCAAAAAAAATTCACACAATTCTATCAATGTAACGCAATCAAAGGTAATGAAGCTTCATATGAGGATCCTCGCTACTAGCTCTACTCTCAATATTGCCGAAAAATCATATTTCTACAAAGATTTAATAATGGGGACCACGAACAACACTTTGCGATATTGTTTCAGCATATATCCTGAATTGCCTTCCAAACAATAAATCTTTAATGTCTTTTGCAGGCTGTACTTTCTTAACATGTCAAGAAGATAACGAACTGCTAAAACAAAAATTGAAATCTTCTAATTATTTTTTGTTATCTATCTAATTGTGTCGTATTCATAATCAGCTGCTGGCAAAATTTTACTTAATGATGTCGAAGCTATTGCTTAAATTGCCCTCTGTTGCATTCCTTCTCACATTTACTATGGAATACGAATACGAGTACGTGATCGCTTACCCTAAAATTGTGACGACTGTCTTTGTACTTGCCGGGGAAAAATAGGAAGAGTGAGTGCAATGAAGGCGGAGTTTTGGTAACTACACCACTTTGCTATCACTAATGATAAAATGGTGGAATAAACAAGGTAATTAAGAAGAAACTATAGGCTATGTAACGAAGGTAATTTCATTTCAATCACTGCACTAAATTAATATTTTTTTGCTACACAAAATTCTTGGAAAAGCAAATAATTAATTATAATGATGTTACTTGTCGGACGACAATAAAAATTGTATCCTGGCAAAGCAGATTGAAAAAGATTTAATTACTTGAAAAAAAAAATCAACATGGAATGAAAGAATCCTCAGCGGTGTTAGTACTCAAACTAAATTTTGTTATTATTGTATCTGCACAAATATTGCATTTTAATTTTTTTGGTTCAACTAAATGTCAACAAAAACTCAGAAAAAAAAATTGAGCCTACCATACGCCCTTAAAGTTAGAACGTCATAAATCATAACGGAAGCGGAGAAAAATCCGGTACCATGTGGCGAACTAGGATATGAAAATAGGGTACCACGTTGCATATTGACGACCATAAGCCAATAACATAAAAATGATAAGTTTCACCACTGCAACAAATCAAAATCATGTTCGATGTAGCAGTAGCTTATCCTAGCCGTTTGATCATTTCACTCATTCGCAGCAATTTTGCAAAGAGGCAGCTGCCTTGCGACAACCAAAATAAATGAGTACACTTCATAATTAGTTATGGTTCTACATATCTAAACTAGGCGGTAGTGATTACTTTTCCAACCACTTAATTTGAAATCGTTGATATTGCATCTCATACGCGTTCTACAAGTTGGTACGGAAAAAGACCGGAAATTATTCGATTATTTAATAACGTTTTGAGGTTTTCATTGATTTAGTTGAAATAATAAATTCTTTTAGGTTTAGTATATTTTTAATAAATACATCTAGCATTATTAATGGTAAAAACACTAGTTTTAAATCTCCCCAGTCTTACAATATTATATGTATATGTATATAAAACAGCATAAAGGCACAACACAGGCAAAGTAGTTAGGTACAATATCTTGTGCAACTCAGATTACCAATGGCACAATAATATTTTCTCTACGTCCAATATCTAAACTACATTATTTTGCAGTTCGTAACGTGTTATTTCTTTAGCAATACGTTTAATCACATCTCTAACCTTCTCGATACCAACGCTAATCCTCAAATCATATTGTAGAGCCGCCTCAAAGTGGGTCATCGCTTCTTGGTATTTTTCCAATGCTTGCCGTTTAATAATTAACCCAGACTGATTCAGAACTTGTTGGTCTTTTATACTTTCCTCCAATTCGTTGGCTTTTCTTAAGAGAGAATTTCCTTGTATTTTGATATCTATCATTGTAATAAGGTTTCGATACTCTTGTCGATTATCCTGTTTAATAGCGTCATGAAACTTAAAACTTGCTTCATAGAATTTATCAATTACTTCCACGGATCTGTTATGTTGTGTATCCAATTCTGCTTCAAAAGCCTGAGTTACTAACCGATTTCCTTCCTCAACGTACTTAGCTGCAACAACAGTTTGGGACGGATCTGGAGTACTTTGTTGAACTTGTCTTCTTTCAATTACGGGTGGTGGACTTCTGACCGTGATTTGAAAGGCAGTGTTGGATTTTCTAATTAAATCAATATTATGGGTTCTCATGATAGATTCAAATCGATAAAGATCGGTAAATATGGATTTGATGCGAAACTGATCTTGTTTTCCATTGGAATAATAAATTGTTATAACTAAATGACCAAAATTTTTGTTATGCTCAAGTTTCTTCTGGAGATGAGAGGTAGTTTTTACTACAACAGTGTTATAAGTGTTGGTTGGTCCAGTAATAGGTTGTGGGTCTTCAATTATAGCATTTAATTTAACTATCTCTAAGGAAGTTGCGTTAATTATTACAACTACCACATCTTTTTTTAATTTCACGGGAGTATTCTGAAAAAATAAGAAAAACTGGCATTGAAGTCTGAAATAATTTTTTTTTTTTAAACAAATATCTATTAACAAAATGGAGTCCACTCAAAATGGAGAAATAAATATCATAAGCTAGTAAATACGCATGATCATGATTAATGAGAAGATAGATTATTTGAGAAAAACTTGAGTAGATTTCTCGGAGTGGACAGCCGTTATTGCGCAATTTTTACGCAAATCTTCTTTATTTGCAGTTTGAGTAAAGTTCAAACTATATGTACCTAAATTTAAGTAAATGTTGGTTGCCTAACCAGACGTGTGAATGAACACTACAGCTTCAACACGTAATAAATTCCATTGTTCACAGGTATTAATATTAATACGTACCTCGACAGGTGTATTAGAATTCTTTGAAGCCAATGCTACTCCTGCTGCTACTACCGCGGCTCCCACAGCCCCAGCAGCAACACCCCAAAAGATTTTCCCAAGAAGACCATCACTTTCTTTTTTTTTATTTTTGTCACCCATCTGATTAAGGAAAAACGGAATGCTTGTCAGCTGGTTTAATAAATAATTAAATATAAAATAAGTACCTTACCGTCAAAGTTCTTCTTTGGACACAAAATGAGGGACTTTACCCACCTTTGTATTTGCAGCACCAAGTTTAGCGCAACTAATGCAAAATTTAGTTGAGATGACGTGATAATGTCCTAATGAGCTGACAACTGCCACAGGAAAGAAAGAGATGGAGATTGCATGTTGTACAAACGACTTTGACAACACTGGTGAATTTACAATACAACTGCTAAATTCTAAACTGCTAAATTTATCAATAGTACCAACATAATCTCAATAAAGTTAATAAATCACCAGAGTTGTGTATAGGTAACCAAATATACACTAATAAAATTTGGTTGTATCGTAACTCATCAAAGCTATAAGTGCCAAACCAAAGAGTGGACAAGCTATATAAGTTTTCCACTCTTTCGATAGTAGTAGTGTAGTAGAGAACTTATGAGTTCTCGACTACACCTTTGGCTTTGGCTTTGGCCAAATTTTACAGTATTTAGTAGTAAGTACTAAAGCCATGGAATGAACTTTTGGCACAATCTATATAGAGACTAAGAGCTTGCTTCTTAGGGTTCGATTATCGTAAGTCAACACAGTTAATATACCTACAAACAAATTTGGATTCTTCAAAAACCGGATTCCTGACCAACTCCATCAGAGTTTTCTCCTTTTTTACGTTTCTTGTTTAGTTTCTAAATGAAGAGCAATATTAGAGTTGACTAAGAAAATACTTTTGCTGGTCTTTCGCTTTTTATATAATTATAGTTCTTGAAACAGTACTTTCTTTGAATTTTTAGTAAAACTGCTGCCTACATTTAATAGAGCAGCAGTGACGTAGATACGCTGGGGGGTTCTGAACCTCCCCCATAATTCAGCAGTTTCTTTTTTCGTCCTACTGTAGTATTTTTTTCATTAATTTTTTTGTGTGTTTCTTGTATGTAAACAACTTGTAAGATACGATCCCTACTAACGTATTACGGTTATTTATATAATTACTTAGGATGACTCCACTTTTACTGAGCTCGAACCCAATATATTCCTTCGGAGGGGTCGATGTTCCTAGAGCTATTAAAGAACTACAGTATGTTAACAACACTCATTTCTGTCAGCCCTTGCATCAGTTCTGTACATGACTGTTTGTAGGGTATATATAATACTGATGATAATGAATCTACATTGAGACACCCTATATTCAAATGTGAAATAATCCAGGAACTGTTAATGATATTCGTTCATTTTGTAAAAGAATGTTGTCCTATGCAGATAAATTTATGTTTGGAGTCCAGACGTTTCATATTCTTTTGCAGTGACTAAATCTAAATCCTAAGGACAAAAAGCTTAAATTTCTGTATTCCTCGCTCAGTAGATAGCACAAACTGGTGTATTCGGAAATTGAAAATAGAGCAACTGCAAATTTTACATTATATTTTCTAAAGGTGGAGTAGCAATAAATATTTAGAGTTTGGGCGCTTTATCAACGAAAAAGTTCGATAATTGGAAAAAAGTCAATAAAAACAATCTGTTTTCAATCGAAAATAAACTGTCTGCAAATGGAACTTAGAAAATCGTTCAAAATAGATAGAAAATTGTTTTTCACACACTTGGTACAAATGCGAATGAGGCAAGCTGAGGCAGTATGAGCATTCGAATGTGGACGGGTTGCCGAGGCGTGAAAACTTGTTTCGAACCCATTTCATTACTGGCGGTACATTACAAAGAGGTAGTGCCTTGTTCGTATTCAACAATGTCTGGTACGTGCACCGTTCAGGGATGAGATTCGTACCATATTCTGCACCACGAGGCGTACGGTTTGGCATTGGCTTGCTTCATTTGCATTCGTGTTCAAGTGTTTACCTAGAATTACCGCAGTAGTCATTCGCATTATCCAAGAAATGACAACGCTCGGGCATTCTATTATTACAACAGACAAGAGTCAGAGCAATTTTTGTTCTATACTTAGTTCCAGAACTAAAGGGGACAAACTGCTCAAAAGTCACTAGTCATTAGTCCCATTATTCAGATTGTGATTATTATTATATATAAATTCATGTGGTGGATTTGCTTTCTAAATCATCAATAGAAAGTTAAGAACATTTCTAATTATGCAAAATCTTTCCTTAAGAGCATTTTATAGAGCAAATTTATTATTATTTTATTTATCTAAGGAAACCCTTGCAAAAGATCGACATATACCTGAAGGAAGTAGTATCCTTAGTAGAAGATACGGCTTCTAAAATGCAAAACTTAAGGAATAACTTAGGCTAATTTTTGAGCTTCAGGTTCTGGTGCTATTTCCAGACTGAGTATTCATCAAAAGCACAAATCCAATCTAACAAACCAAAATGTCTGTGAAGATTCTTACATAATTACTATTTTTTAATACCTTACAATGGGTTCATAAACAAATTGGGAAAAAGGTTTGCACACCACAAAAAAGCCTTAACATGGATACAAATTTTGTTTCCTAATGAGGAAGGCTCTGCATCTGAAGAAGTGTCACAAAAGAATTTTGAATACTTACTAAACTTTTATTTCAAAGATGTCAAGAACAATGTTGAATAACTGGTTATTGGTGAGACAAAATTGTGACATCATTGAATTCTAAAAGAAACTAATGTCGCCTCAACAAATGCCATGGCGCTATCAAAGAGTAAGTATAAACCAGATACCTCTATATTAACTTATTTAAACTATACACAGTTCTTGTTACGCTGCCTGGTTTGAGTACCTTTGCGTAACGGTTACTTGCAGCTTGATAACTAATAAAGTACCCTTCGAATACAATTTCAAATGTAGTAATTGTGTTTTAAATTTTTTGATAATTCTACTGATGTGTTACAATTTTAACGAAGATTAAATAGTTTGGTATCTATATCTATTATCAAAGAATTTGTACCTTCAGCTGAAGCTGCACTAGCTCAGTTGTCCAAAATTT
The DNA here is from genome assembly GCA_905333025.2 of Pyrochroa serraticornis. Lineage (NCBI taxonomy): Eukaryota > Metazoa > Arthropoda > Insecta > Coleoptera > Pyrochroidae > Pyrochroa > Pyrochroa serraticornis. Next base: position 20,671,034 of record HG995154.1, read on the forward strand.
GTTCTCTGAGCTCTTTTTAAGTGTATCTTTAGACAAAATTAAGAACAAAAGACACATGTTTCTTATTTTATTGTTATAGGTACGTATCTACGCTAAGTAAATAATTTTTGTTTCTAACTATTAATTATTATATCTTACTTACGTATAAGATTGTAAAATTCAAAAAAATTTAATCTATGTAGTCTCTTTAAAGTAAATGCTATTTACGCTATTGGTTAGCAGGTAAATTAGTTTTACCAAAGAGGAGAGATTCCACAATTTTTTGTTTCTTTTTCGATATAAAAGATGTAATTTTCAATTCAGAACTGGTTTACCTTTTACCTGTTTCTGTTGGACATTTTCTTTTCAATTTCTTTAGCAAATTGCTAAGTAAACTATTTACTGTTGATTCAAATATTGTTTTTGGCGTTTATTTGTAGAGCTAAGGTGTGAGTAGCACAGGTGAAATAAGAAAACAGGTAGTATCATAGATAATTAAAAACACTTCCAGAAGTTAAGAATGATTATGTTAGTTGAGTCAACTTCATTTTATTAAGTTCCAAATTTTTTAACCTAATTAAAGGTATATTTAGCTATAATTTAGTAACTTAGTTAATTTTATATTTGAAATTTTATGCATTATTCTGCATTAGTTGCACTATATAGAGTGAGAGTTGATTGTATGTGTTTGCTGGCCAAAGAATAACGACTTTTGCATTTGTAAACAGGGAGCTAATCAACATGCTTTACAAACGTCTGTCTGTACCCTTAGAAATATAGAATGTTGTATTCAGGAAAGCCGGCAGCAACATTAAGTTGGCACATAGGCCAAAATGACCATCGACAAGTGCAAACATTTTTACGAAAAGGAAATTATTCTAATTTTATGAAATTTGTTTCTTTAATTGCAAATGGACTGTACGTACATTTTTATGCAAATAGTTAAAACCAGCATAACAGTGATGTATTTCGAAATAATCTCATTGCACATTATTCTTCAAAAATTACTTTACAAAATATAATCAATTCAACTTATATTTTTGATCAAACTGTAAGTGGTCAGGTTTTAATTATGGCTAATAACTGGTAATTACTCAAAGGTACCGTTTTTTGTTTCCATTTTCTGACATTGAATAGTTATTTTACAACAAGATTTATTTTTGGCCAGAGACTTCAAAAGGGAAGCGTTTGTCTACACGGGAATTCACGTTTGAAATAGATTATACCAAGCGGAAACAAATATCACTTCTTTAAATAAGAGGGTTGACAAGTGGCATATTTTTAGAAAGGGAAGTCGGTTCTTGTTTCTTAACCTAGTAAAAATATATGCGGTAATTATCTTACACCGCTTTCGAGCAGTTTCGTTACCAACTTATTTATTTCATTTAGAATTCAAACTATCCATTAATTACTGTCAAAATTCCATTCTTCAATTTTTGGAAAAAAAAACTAGAACGAAGTTCTTATGGTGCAAAATTCAAGAATCTGCTTGATCTAGTAATTCGAAAATCCGATTGTATTACATTTCAAAGATAGAATAGTTTTAGTTTCGAGAAACACGAGCATCATTTTCATTTTTTTCAGGAATTTCTTAATTCATTGATAATTTCTTTATGGAGTTTCAACTATGCAAATATCTCTCGAAGGTAATGTTATACAATAACATTGTTCCTAAAAACATTTACCCATATCCTCAGTTCTTTGGATACTTATTTAAATACCAAAGACACATTTAAATTGAATTGAAATCACTACTCACTCGTCCTGTTTATAAGGATTTCAGCAATGCATGATAGTGTTGGATGCAATCACCATATGTTGAATGCAGATGCAATAAGTTTGGAGCGGCCGGCTTCCGTGTTTTGAACAGCAACACGGAAGTGGAGGGTCAGTGCCCTGTTTGCCATTCTTAACTAGCAGAATGAAATTGCCCATTTGAGATATAGCAACTGAAACATCTCCACCCCTTCAATTATATCCCCGTGGAATTTTCGCAATAACCCAATTTTCTTTATTCCTACATTTCAAAAAACTTGTCTAACACATGGGACAAAAAGAAAGCAGTAAGTAGAATTTAAAGTGATCCCAAATTGGTAGACCGGTGGAGAGTCGACTATTTTTATACTTTCAAAAGGAGCCTATTTCAATGCTATTTAAAGAAAATAATGATGATGCACTGGAACCTTAACGTTGATCAAACGTATGAAACTGGCACTTTTAATGCAAACTTGGCAGATCTCAACAAGGTCTTTAATGAAACGTATTGAGCGCTGCTGCAAGTTCCTTTAGCTACACTTTATGTGTTGTGTTAACTTATGTTAACTTATGAGGTTATTAATAAATCTGTCTGGAATACAATTATTAAAATTACTTGTTTGCCTTTTAAGTGACGCTTTGTCATTACGGTTACTAATTGTTATTACTTTTCTAATAATTAAATTCGATGTAAAAAAAAATCCTTGTACTTTTGTTTTTCTTCTTAATTTAGATCGCTAGATAAATTTCTCAATTGTGGTGATTCAGCATAAATTGGATTTTATATCTATATTTCTGTCGTAATGTCCGCGGATATTACTGAATAGATATTTATTCACTTTCGTAATAAAAAAATAATTAATAATTAATGCATTGCCTTTCGTTTTTTTGCACCTTGTTAAATTTATGTATTTTTTTTACAAAACTACATGATTGCAATAAACTGAACATGTTTGGCTGTCGTGGACAATCAATCAGAAAAACCGCTTTCACCCGCCGCATCCACCAATTGTCAATGGATTATGTGACAAAAAGATACTTTTAACAAAGTCGCTGATGTTATGATTTTTGTTGACTATAACAATAAATAAATACAACAAAAAATACACCAGCTTGAGGGAGTAAGACTGCAAAAGTAGGTAGAAAAGCATTTTTACAACACCTTCAGTAATTTTTGATAAAAATTTTTGAATTTTTAATCCTTTAATTTTCGAGATATACAACAATTAAAAAAAACAAATTAACAGTGTCATAAATCAAAATAGAAAGCAGAAGTTTGTAGTTTTGGCAAATTATTTGTGGTTCTTGGTAAAAGTTTTTCTCTTTTGCTCGTCCAGTTATCGAAACATGTGACCAATAAAAATGATCATCTTCACCACTTTGCACATTAAATTTATCACATGGCGCATAATGCAAATCAATGAACTAAATGTAGGTACTCTGATTTTTTGCCAATATTTTACCTTTAAATGCTTGAAATAAAATAAAATTAAATCAGCCCCTTCTCAAATTTAGCAAAAAATTATCTGATTGCTCTTAAATATTATTTAAAGACAATAGTTTAGAATAAAGTTTAGAATAAAAAACAGTAAGTGTCCAGTTACTTAGAAAAAAATAAGTATAACTTACGTGAATATTTTTTGTATGATTTTTTGTAGTCAGTTTCTTTAATATGAAACACCAGTTGGCTGTAATTTTCAGATAAATATCAAAAAAGGAAATAAAAATTGCTATTTGTTTTATTCTAATATAAGACGCAATTCTGTAAAAAAGGTTTAGGTATAGATACTTTTGGCATTTTTGTAAGTGGTCGTTTCACTGTAGATTTATGGGTAATGATAAGAGAATGTAAGTCATAATGTATAGTGTTATAAAATTTTGAACTTCCTTAATTTGAATATTATTAGGGTGTACAATTTAAATATTTTAGTTTTTATAGAAGGAATATTTTAAGAAACCCAAATTATTGTGTAATTAAAAATTCTATCATGCAAACTTATTTATTATGTTGTGAAATTTTTATTAAAAATAGTATATTCATTAGTCTTGCTGAGGAATGCATTGCAAGAAAATCAATTTAATAAAAAAATAATTGATCATTTTTTTCAGTAAAATAAAATACATAAGAAAGCAATAACTTGCAAAAATGTAAAAACAAAGAGAAGAGAAATTAAAAGACTAAAAGATATTTCCTTTTCCGAACTACCCATCTTCGTAACGTTAAAATTTTTACGTAGTCCATTTTATTTAATTTTACAATTTAAAGTCAACAGTTTTTAAAAGTGCCATGGATTTTATATTATATATATAGGTCTTTATTAAAATTGTTACAAAATCCTATGGAACGCAAAGTAAGAAAAATTAAAAAGTTTTTAAAAAATTGTGAAAAATAATATTATTGAGATTTTAAGTACCATTGAAAGTATGACACTGGCTGTTGCTATTATTAAGATAAAATTTTTATGGGTAGTAAAAGATTGAAGGAAAAATCTTAACTAGATATAATGTGAAGTGAAAATCAAATGTCAGTCCCAATAGTCCAAGGACTATCCTTGAGTTGCCAGTTGCCGACTTTGACAAAGCAAAGAATAGAAAGCTTTGCTGGCTAAATGAAGAAATTTTGATAAAGAATAAAACAAAAGACTATAATGACTAAAGTAAATGTTAATGCTGGAAACTGCATGTCTGTTACTAGTTTCAGCAAAATTTTGTCATTAGAAACCCGAGTGTTTTACTATTAAATTTTAAAACAGTTTTTAACGAGAAGAGTTTGATAACTGATAATAATCTCATAATCTTAATCACTAATTCTTACTTTTTTAATTTAATGGGATTCAGGTCTATCTTGGCTTTCTAACAATGCACAATGGTCGATATGTAGCAAACTAAGATTTTGTTCATAATTATCTTATGGTTGTGAATCAAAACATCTTAGCGTGACCTGATCACATAGGAAAAACTTGCTAGTCTTCGCCATCGTTTAATCATGTTAGATGCGCAAAATAACGTCCCAATCCTGATGACAAGAAGTAATAAACTAAATTGCTGAAACTATCCAACCTTACAGAGGGAGGAGAGATAGAATAAAAACATAATTTTTGTGGACAAGATAAATAACGATACTAACGAGCCACGCAATTAAGAAGTGGTTGTTTACTCAAGACGGTATAGATAATGTTCAACTGCAGGACCAAAAGAGAAATTGGTGTCTGCGGTAGTAACGAATGGGACTCATTAGTTGCAGTAGAGATGAAAATCTCTATTAACAGTTTTTATATCCTTGCAAGTTTAAACTAAAGCTTGGAAGAATTATAATTTAGGCAAAATAATATTGGTGACAATTTGTTTGTCTATCTGTGTGTAAAGGTTCTTAAAGGTTAAATCTTGTATCCCCTGAAAAGAAAATGTGGATTTAGAATGACATTATGACGAAACTCTTCAAAATTTATGGTAATATTATTTTTAAAGAAACATTAATATCACTTGAAAATTGTGTTCTAAGACTAATATGCAAATTTTTTAAGCTTTCATTAAAACCACGGCCTCTTATTAATGCTTGCAGATTGCAGGAAATGTTTGGAAACGCCCACTCATTTGTTATTTTTCTTTCGAAGCCGCCTTAACATTTTTTTGGTCGTTAGCAGAGTGCATAAATTACATATATAGAGAATCAGAGAATCAGAAATGTAAAAAAAAAATATCAATAAACGTAAACATACTTGTAAAATTTATTTTTTAAGACGTTTCTCAGATTCCAGAAATAATCTTTGTAATTGCTAAGTACATATTATAGTAGAGTGCTCGCGCTGAGAAAAGATGCGTTTTAAGCGATTCTGTAGACACTTCAAAATGAAAATATATTAACTAGCCAGATGTGTTGTTATGGATTCTAAATCCGTAAGTCGTAAGAAAAAAGTGCAGTCCATGTGGAAACAAAATGCAAAATACAAATAAATTGTATTACGAGAAAGTTACAATATTGTAGCATAAGGTGACCGAAAATCAAAATATTTTCTGTAGACGTTTTTTTTTAAATATTTAAGTTTGAAATACGGTTTCAAAGCTACCATTAAAACGCCGTTGATTTTATTTTGGACGACATTTTAAATCACCGTTTCTCAAGTCGTATTGTTTAAAATTTTATTATTTTTGGCACAATTTTCGCTTTGCACGCTGTTATTCCAGATGTCGTTACGCAAATGGAAAAAAATATTTTAGTAAAATTTGTAGATTCCTATCTGAATAACTTTGACACATAGGATAAAAAAAATTGAATTTTTGAGACACTGCTGAAATGTATCAATCAATAAATCAATTTCATTAAAGCTTAAAAACCATTCGTTAGAATTTATTTTAATTTTTGTCAACTCCAACTTGATAAATTTTTGGGTACTAAAAAGAAAACATTTATTTATTGCAGGATTTTAAGGACTTATAATTATTATTGTGGAAGGTTAATAAAAAAGTCTCAATATATTTTTACACTTTTACTTATTGACTAATCGGTATAAACAATTAGAGGGAGTGTGCATATTGTACATGAAATGGTGTGTAATAGTCCGCAACGTTTTGCTGGACTATCTTAAAATTAAGCGTTGGCTCAAGCAAAACTACTTTTCTTTCTATTAAAGCCGTAGATTTTTATGAACAAATAATTATTGGAGATAAAATCGAAACAAGTAGAACATAAAAGCAAAAGTTAAATACTCGAAGCTTTGTTATTGACGAGCACCATTATCATTACTGTAATTGCTAATAAAGTTTTGCAGAAACTGCAGGACGTACGCGTACCCATTCGAAAGATTAAAATTTCTTTTCTACAACTAAAAGCACTTAGTGTATAATTCGTAACTTGTGAACAAAATAAAATAATTGCGCAATAAAGTTTTATTAGAAGTTTATTTTTAGGATGGTTTCGTTTAATCAGAGATCGCTAACAACGGTGGAATCATGTATCAAGTTGCGTACGAAAGACTTGACCCTAACCCCTATTAAGTTAAGGTAACCCACTTATTTGACCTCATCACCACATTCCTTTCCTAACAAACCGTGCTTATGCATAATAAAAATTTCGTCAATGCGAAAGAATTTTTTTAAAAGAAAATATCGGACTCTCGACTAAACTATGTAATAAGAAAATTTTCAGAAATATGACTTATTACAAATTAACGAATTCAAAAAAATTAAATAAATCTCGACTTTACCCTCCCACGCTTCGCGTGGCTTTTCGAAGAAGGGGTGGTGTTAAAGCGGTGGAAGCGGCGGCAAGTAGGTCGTTGAAGCTTTCTTACCTATTAGCGCGCAGTTTACCGCCACCTTCTAGTGGCGCTACTGTCGTACCAGCAACTTTTAACAACACACACACACCTTTGCCGTATTGTGGTGCAATGTGACTGTGAATGTGTGGTTTATTCAAAAGAATTGTGTTTATTTAATTGCGAGCTTTTTACGTTCAGTTTCTGACAGAACCGGGCGCGATACCAGATGCATTCTTCGTCAACTGCAGATTGTTTGCTGCAAATTTTACGTTTAATGAAGCTCCTTTAATTGAAAAGCGTTTGATATGCGGCCAGCCGATTTGGAAAATAAATTTGGAACGACAACATCCCAACAAAACATCCGAAATTCGAAAGGTAAGAACTATTTACCGTTCTTTAGCACGATTAAAAAAAAACGCTTTTTATTTATAGTAATTTATAGTAGGTATCTATCTTTCAAAAAGCTTTGAGTTAAACTATTTGGAATTCAACATTTTTTTTTTTAATTATAAATCTTTATTCTGGAATGTTTTAAGCACAAATACACATACACTACGAGAAATTGGAAACCTAAATAATATGTTGACATTTTCTTAGGTACTTGGAGAGTGTTTTTATTATTTATATCTATCTTAAAGCTTTAATTTTAACTAGTTACTTATAAAATGTTCTAAATTTACTTTGCATAAATCTATGTTCATTATAAAGCAACAATGAATTTAATTATGCGTATTTTTTTTTCTATTTTATATTAAATTATTAGGCAAACATTAGTTAAATACCACAAAATTCTTAGAAGATTATCTTGTATTAACTGTCACAAAAGTTAGGGTTTTTATTCGTAAGAAAAATAAACATTAGCAGTAAAATTATTTGAGAAAGAAAGTCTATTCCTAAATAATTATTTAGAAAAATCCAAGGTATAATTAATCTAAAACAGATAACTGTAAAGTTGGTATGAAGAAAATCAAAATAGGACACAAAATTAATAAAAATTCCTATCAAATTATTAATACCGTAAATAAATTACCTAGTAGGTTTTGTCTTATTTAAAACAGATACATGAATTAGGAGCATAATAAATTTAATTGAAATAAATAGCAACAGGCAAAGACAGTATAAGAAAAATATTTAAAAACGGATATTAATTCAGGCGGGTATGCAAAACAATTTCAGGAAAATTCTAAAAGAAAAAAATAAATATTGAAAGAAAGCTTAAATAAAATCAAATAGGGAAGCAACATAGAAAAAGTAACATTAAGCAAGAAATTTGGCTGAAGCGTGGTAAATAAAATTAAAATTTAAAATCGCAATTTTGCCACCAATTATTATCTCCGCAATTATACAAGGATAATGCAGTTCACTTAAGTTAGCACAAAATTAGTATCAATAACAATTTTTGTAAAACCTACTTCAGAAAATAGGATGCCACGTACTTTGTTTAAAAAATTTCAGAACATTTTTTGCTAATTTTTACCCCTAAGAAATTTAATTTATTAAATCAAACAAACATTAGGAAAGACAATAACAATAACAATTTTTGTAAAACCTACTTCAGAAAATAGGATGCCACGTACTTTGTTTAAAAAATTTCAGAACATTTTTTGCTAATTTTTACCCCTAAGAAATTTAATTTATTAAATCAAACAAACATTAGGAAAGACAATAATTATACCTCTTAAGCTTGCAGTTACAAAGTTTTTGGACATTAATTGAAACAGCAGTTAGTAAATAATGAATGATTTGTTGATACTTATAAATTAATCAAAAATACAATTACGTGACAAGAATTTGCTCATATTATGTAAGAATATTATAATTTTTCTTACACCACACATTCAATTTTATAAACATAATACGCATCTAACTTAATTTTTTTTGTAAAAGTTTCGCAAAACCATTGTTTTGATTCTATTGTTTTGAAGTCAAATACCATACATATATTTGGATGCATCCTCAAATTGTTGTGTTTTCTCTTTTATTGAAGTAATTTAACTGTTTATTTATGATAATATCATGCATGTTATGTAAGAAAGTATTGTATTTTTATAAATAGTTGCCCGAATAAAATGATTCGCTTTCATCTTTGTCTTTACGATTCGCGAATAAATTATGGCAATAAAGAAATTGGTCAAATTATTTGTCGTGTTGCAAACATTAATTAATTATCCTGCTCGTAGAACTGCAACTTTAAATTTAATTAATTTGATTTGTCGGTTACATGCAATATCCGGTAAAATTTTATAATTTCAAAAATATTTTAGTTCACAAATTTAATAATGACTACTATAAATCCACCAAGAAAAATTGTTATTATAGAAGAATTAAAAATTCTGTTGAAATGGAAAATTTTGGTTCATTGAAGCAACTAAGTTGAATGATTGCATTTTACCTACAGGTTGGGTGAAATTTATCGGAATTTGTTTGCTTTACTTTTTATTGCATGAAGGAAAGAATGCATAATTTGGTTTATTATTGATTAAGAAACTAGACGCATGCATACACGAATTGGCACACTAATTTGTGGGAGTCGAGGAAAAAATGGAAATTTAATCGTACAACTACAAACTGAAATCAGTAGCAGCGGTACTTGAACATCAAGGTTTTGCAATTTTGGTTTATTCGACAGAACGGTTAAAATCTATGAACCACGCTTTTTAAATTACGTGTTCAATTGCGAGAAAATCGAAACGCACTTGATGTACCTTCATTAAACGTGGCTTACTGCCATGAAAAGTACTTGTGGCGTAACGATATTGCGGTTTTCTTAACAGTGTTTTCTTTCAATTATTCTACGTTGACTAACTACATACTATACCATAATCTATTTAATATTAATTTGCCGCTACATTACTCTAAAATGAAAACAAGACTATCAACAATGACTGATGTAAATGCTATGTTCAATTTTTTGAATTCTTGACTGGTAATTGCAGAATATCGATAGCTGCGTCCGTTTAGAGAAAACTATGGTTCTGCAATAACTGAAAGTTGACGTTGTTGTAATGTTATAATAATATGTATATTGGTTCAGAAAATTAATTATTGCAGCAAGTTTTTAAATTATTAACCAAATGTGTAATAGAGCGCACTAAAACTTTTTAATTACCCCTCACTGCGTGTGTTGGCATTATGTATCATTTTGCATTACTTATTTTAGTTTTAAATATTTGCACTAGATCTTTTTAAACTTAAGCGTCAATCACTTTAATTATGTTTTGCCTAGATAATTTTATTTAAAACTTCTATGTTTGTTTTCCTAATATTATTTACTAAAGCAAATATGTAGTTCTCATTTTTTTTAGCATTGCAATAATTTTTTTAAATGGTTACTGTGTTTCTTAACAATTTGATTTTATTATCATGAAAAACTCAAAACTACAGGGTATTACAAACTTTTTATTTATTTTTTAATGGAGAGAAATTTTGGTGAGTACAGAAAAAAAGTTATTTATTAGTACTGCAAGAGCACCACAAAAGATAAAGCTATAACGTCCTCAAATTTAGCCAACTGCCATTGCAAATAATAAAGAAAATGGGTTACAATCTAAGGACTGACTTACAAATAAGTATGTGAGAAAATATATTTTGATGAACTATGATAACTTCACAGTGAGTGCGAGAATTTGCAGACGCGACAGGAAAAAAACTTTTAATAAGTTCACCCGGCGCCTCCGCCATTTATAGTGTCTGAATATTATCATCACAAATAATATATTTTTACATCTCTTACTTTATATTATTTTTTGGGGCTAAGAGTGCAAGAGAAAAATAATTACAAAATATTGGAAGAAAGTAGAAATAAAACAGGGTCAAACAAGGAGAGATAATTTGTGCATAAATGAAAGCAAAAAATGTATATTTGGTAATATATACGTTCGACGTCACCGTCATTTGTATAGAAGTTTATTTATTAGAGCTTCAAAAGTATCAAGAAAAAAAAGAAACACACTCAAATTTAGCCAACAGTCGTTTAAAATAATAAAATAAAATGGGATTGGTTCTCAAATAAGTATGTGAGAAAATGTATTTTGATGAGCTAAGATAATTTCTCAGTGAGTACGAGAATTTGCAGACGCGGCAGAAAAAAATCCTTTTGTAAATTCACCCGGCGCCTCCGCCATTTGCAGTGCACCAACAAGTTTTGTCTAAATAATATATTTACAATTCTTTTACCTTACATAATTATTTGGCGCTAAGGATGCGAGAGGGAAATACTTACAAAATATTGGAAAAAAGTAGAAATAAAACAGAAACAAAGAGGGACAGATAATTTGTGCATAAATAAAAGTCAAAATTTATATTTGGTAATAATACATTTTTTGGGCGTTTCTGCCATGTATAAAAAAATATTTATTAATGCTTTAAAAGTATTAGAAAAAAAACTGTAGTACAGTCAACAAAATTAGTCAACAAAATAAAAAAAAAAATTGTTAATTACTTGGACAGACTCTAAGTATGCATAACTTGTGACAAAATGTGTTTTTATAAGCAATGATCACTTTTCAGTGAGTACAAAAATTTACCGATGCATCAAAAGAGATATCTATTTGTGAATTCACCCGGCGCCTTCGCCATTTGTAATGTTTAAATATTATGGTTATCAGGTTTCATTTTGGTGCCCAAGTAAAATTTTTCAAATTTATTACCTTACGTTATTATTTTGCGTTAAGGGCAAGAGAGGAAGATAATATTAGAAGACGGTAGAAAAAAAAAGAAAAAGAAAAACAGGAGGAAATATTTTCTTTATAAATAAAACTACACAGTTTGTATTTGGTAATGCATCTTTGCTATTTGTAATATTTCAATAAACGTAAACTTGCTGTTAATGATGAGACAAGACCTCGAAGACCAACTTTTTTGCTACCTTGGGAATTATCGATTCGGTTCACAACGCATTCATGCCATACTTTACGTCAAACTTGATTTCAATCAAAATTCGGCAAAATAGATTCCCAAATGGTAAAATGTTAATTGTATCACTTAATTTTTTTTTAACAAAGAAACATAAATTTTTAACATTTTTACCTAGTTGTAATTTCCATATCTGCGGTGGTTCGTCTAAAAAAATTGGGATTTGCCCGTTGTGTACTTATAACACATTTAGCACATTGAATGATCATTTTGTTTATTTACCTATGTACGAAACCTAAATCAACCGTTTGTTATTTAATTGTTAAAAATTATAGTTTCTTTCATGATCATTTTTGAAACTCGCTAACAATAATATTTTTACATGTAGTTGTTTTATTTTATTCTAGAAAATATGTGATTATTGCATATCCACCTGTTTGATTTAATTATTGTTTGTACATTCATACAAAAATTTACGAAATCTTGTTAAGATTTATTGGAAGCAAGATCTTGTGTTTTGGGTATAGTAACAAAATAACAACGTAAAAAATTGTTATTATAGTATTACTTACGATTATTTATGGCAATGGCAAAGTTAAATATGAAGCAAAAACTTCTAAAACTTTGACCTCGTGGTATATTTTTAATATCGCAGTCCCAAATTCAATAAATAAATCAAACCTGCCGATAAAATATTATTCATATTTATTACACGTAACTATTATATCTACTTTTTAGACTTGTTAATAAATTTCTACGGTAGCCAAAACTTTTACACGACAGATGGTAATTGATTCTAAAGAATTAAAATAAATGAAATGGAAATATCTAAAGAGTCCACAATGCTCTAGTACCAAATATTTTCACGTCCTTATCCACATTTACTTCTTCTTTATCTCATCACTTTCTAAGCTAGATAATAACCACGTACAACACTTTCCCAAAATTATTAAACGACATTTAGAAACTTTTACACCCATACATTGCGTGAATCATCCACTGGATCAATTTGTTACAATTGCAAATATTTAGAAGTTCGTTAATTGTCGTGAAGAGGTAATGAACAGATAAGTACTGTTTGATTAGTTATTGCTAACGAGAATGAACTTGATATGCAAGGAAAACTTAATTATAGGAGATTTTTTGTAATTTGATACTAAGCTTTCCGTTAGCTCTGTGTATCTTAATGTTTCTATGTTGCAGAAAAAATAACATTTTATCGCATTTTATTTCAGTTTTAGTGATAAATTTAATCGAAGAGAAAAAAATTGAAGGAAGACAACTAATTAAAAAAAGTGTTGTGCTTTCAGTGAAGGAGTCGGGTTTAAATATATTATTTTTGAAATTATTTATAATAATATGATGAGTGTGACCAAATTTTGTGTGTAATGAGACACTTAATTTCTTTAATTTGTAACACCGGAAGTTTATCTTAAACACAATTTGTGTCAGCACTCTCACTTACACAATATTACTTTGATATGAAGTGCAGTGTCGTTGAATAATTACCGGTTAATATGTTTTATTAAATAGTTTCCTAGATGTTAGTTTGACCTAAAAATAGCTAATCGTCTAGTTTATTGTTAGAAAAATATTATACCGTTTGAACTGTTAGCATTATTACTGGATCAACACGAATTTTGGGCACAACTATTTCATTGAATAATAAGGAACTCACCTCGAAATAATGAATAAATTAGCGAAAAAATCGATAGTCCAAATAAGACACGTCCAAGAACGGACTAGTTTGCTGTCCGGGAACACCAAATTATTCGCAATTTTAGGTTTTAAATTATAAATAAACTGTAGAATAGTCTCGTGTCGATATTTCTTATCAATACAATCACCACTGTTACTTAAATAAATTATAGGTGCATGTTCACCTATAACGTCCGGTCGACTGTTTGGCTATCTAAGAATAAAAGTTTAAGTCTAAATGCCAAACGTTTTGACGACGCTTTTGCAAACTTTTTCATGTTATTCACTTAACATAATAAAATGAATTACAATAGAAATAATGTATCAATGACAAAACTGGTTTTGGAGCCTCAAAAACGTGGTGGATTACAGTTTTATTTTTATACATAATGTAGTGCTTGTATCGATTTCAATACTTTTTGATGTAAGAAGAGGATTGCATGAAACACGTGATATTACAAGACCAAATCAGTTTGCCTTAATCAAGTAGTTCATCAACATAATGATATATTCTAGGTTCTTCTAAAGAGTCTTAATTAAAATCTGCTCAATCATTTTTCACCGTTGTTCACGAGTATCCACTTTCTTGAAGTTGATGCTTATGGAAGGTCAGGGGCGCAATGCAAATTATTAGTCTTCATACGCTTCATCGTCTTCATCGATAATATAACTTGGATTAAAAACTGTAGTTTGGTCTTATTTCAAATTTCTTGACAACAAAACTGACTTTGTAAATTCTTCAGATTAGATATACAGGGTGTTCTGGCTACTCCCAAAGCCATGCTCGATATAAGATTAGGAAGTATTTTATGGCAAAAATTGGTAATTTTCTCCATCATAATAACAGCGTTTTTTTAAGGGGTTAGATAAACGCAATGTTGTAAATATCCCCACAACCAAAAATTCAGCGGCGTAAAATCGGGTGAACGCGCAGGCCACCGAATTGGTCCATACCATCTGTTACCAAATTCAGTGTTTAGCCAATTAACATTTATTCTGACATTATGCGCTAAGCCCCATGTTGTTGAAAGTATACTCGATTAAGTTCTGCAAGAGCAACCCGTTCAAGAAACTTGCAATCTGCTTGAATAACAATTGGTTGCATTTTTCTTGACTTAGACTACCATCACTAAAGAATGACCTAATTAATCTAGCACCACAACACTAAATATTTGCTGAAAATTATTTTCCACAATTACTCTGGAATTTTCTTGGCACTAATATAAGTAAAAGCTCCCATAAGCAGACATTCATGGTTTTTACTTTTTTGTGCGGTTATGGAATTTGTTCTGTTAAGGAAAAACTTTTTGAATGTAACAATTTTTATTTCAAAATGATTATTTTTATGTACTTGGAATACATAATGTGGATTAATTGGAAAAGTAACACATAAAACGGAATTTATAAAATAGGTTAGTACAATTACAATCATAAAAGTACAGACATGCACACTTAAAAATCAAATAACTAATCAGTTGAGAATTTAACAAAAATTTAAAATGCACGAATGGCATAATTTGGCTTGTTTTTGCTCCAAACTAACAAGTTTTAAAGTGTCATCGTAAGAGTTTATCAAATTAAAATCTTCGATTATGTCCTGCATTACATCTTCTTATTCATCTTCGTTAACTTGTTCACCGTCGTTATCAATTTCAACGTTCAAGGTTTGAATCTCAAGATTGTCGTCTTCTGTTTGAATGTTATTATCCGTTGTAATAAAGTCTTAGAGATTGTGACCCTAACTCTTTAACATCTCGCAACAAATCAAAAACTCTTGACAATAGTAGATCATCTTTGGAATCAAATTCGGTTAGACTACTGTCACTTTTCCTGAATTCAGCTTTCTTGAAACAATTCGTTATGGTAGTTGCAGTTACTTTATTCTACGTTGCTTTTATGTAATATAGTTTAATATATTTTTGAAAGCTCTCTTGCAGATTTAGTTCCTTCTATTTTTGATAAAATATGTTGCAAAACGAGTTCTTGGTAATAGAATTTAAAATTTTGCATGATTCTTTGATCCAAAGTCTGGCATACTGAAATTGTATTGGATGGTAAGAAATTTATTTTTATGTTTTTAAGTTGTAATTTGCGAGGATGGGGTGAAGCAGTGTCTACAAATAAAACAATTTTCCTTTTCTCAATGCCAATTCTTCTTTATAATTCCATTCAGTCATAATTTCTTGGCATTATCCAGACTTTTTTGTTTGATTCCCAAGTTGCAGATAAGTCACTGATTGCAACATTTTTAATTGCACGAGAACGCGCTGCTTTTCCAATTACCAACAATTCTTCTTTGTATGCTGCCATACTCACACAAAATAAGATTGTAAGTCTCTTAGATAATTTCCCACCAGTTCATTTTTCCATTTTAGGGTTTTATTAGGTAGTACACGGAAGAAAAGTCCCCTTTCATTTGCATTATACACATTATCCGGTTGATAACCAAGCAACGTAGAAAGACACTTTTTGAGGAACTTCTTAATTTACATCAGCCTGATATGCATGTAAAACTAACATTGTCCCTTCTACGCCAGTGTTGTAACCATCCATCAAACCCACTGAAATTTGTGTAACCAAGATGTTCTACTTCTTTAGCCTTTGCCTTTTTTAACTTTTCTGATATAGGATTGTTCTGACTTCTAGCCGTCGTAAGCCATTTAAAACACACTCTGTCTATATTGAAACCTTCAGTTTTCAAAAAAGTCTTCTTTTGATTCACATTAATTTCAGATTGCCGATTAGATCGAATTTCTTTCTTATTTTTCGCTATTTCTGCAGCTTGCGTTTTTCTTATATTGAACCTAAAATTACATTAAACATAGATACTTCTTCATGGAAAGACTTATCAACTTCTTTGCCAGAGAGCGCATTGATGAATTTTCCTTATCTAAAACGTTCACCATATTTATTTTTGCTGCTTGCATCCCTTTTTCGTTCTCATTTTAACGTCAGCATTTGCTTAGTCACAAATAACTACTGAAAATTGAACTACCCGCAATCATAGCATATAATGCGGAGAACCACCAGCAACTTAAATCTGATTATGGCATTGTACTTACTCCAAGCAGTCCGTTTATCAGATTTACGCGATTTTTTATTCAGTGTTTATCGAATTATAGTGTCGTGTCCGTTCATGAGAGCGTCCGCTTATTGGAATGCAGAGAATTATAGACAATAATTTGGTGACAGGAAATTCGTCCGCTAATGAGAGATGTCCGTTTATTGGAGCTGTCCGCAAGGAGAGCTTTCACAGTATTTATCTGAATGTTATCCAAATAAAAAGAGCAAAATTGTTCCCTTCGACGCCGATCATTTTCCTTTAGGAAACATCATCTATAGGGTGTTTCATTTTCATGTGTCACATGCAAACAATTGACAGGAAAAGTTATTCTTACAAAACAATTTTGTACAGATATTCAGTTTGCTACTACCTTCAAGAAAAATAGTTTTTAAATTATTGCTTAAAATTCCAATAAAAGATTGTTTCACAATTATAAATTGAATTGGAACACAAAGATGCAAATGCAGATGTATTTCCTATGCTAATAATATTAAAATAAAAATTGAAAGGACTCATTTTTTTTTAATACTATTTTTCAACATTTTTAAACTGAAACACTTTCTACAAATAAATCATAGTTGAGAAATATATAAATTTAAATTTCTTAGTAGTTGCTTATTAAGAAATAATATTATTAGTGTCCAGTGATTTCCAAACAGAAAATTGATGTTAAATATTAGAAAACTATTTAGCATTCTTAATAAAAATTGATTTATTATTCTATTTCCGTGATGCTTCATTTATTACGAAATGTATAACATGCAAAAGTGCGAACGTTAATCAAGATGTACTGCTATTAAAACATCATTATGACTTTACGAAGCGCATCTTTTATGAAATTTCTAATTACTATTACAAAATTTAGAAAGAACACGAACGCATGAAACTCGGTTTTACTTTTTTTCTACAAGAAATGGACCATAACCGTCGTGCAGAAACCACAATTACAACAATTTTAAATGCAGTAGGCATAAATAATTAGTTGCAGATGGTGAGCATGAACATAAACATTATTTTTTCGAGCAAGCCTGTGATCACCTTTAAATTACAGGTTAAGAAAAATGTCTCCGTTTGGTTACACGGTTTGTAACCACATTTCTAACCTTAATTTGTACCAAAGACTTTAAATAATTAGACGATGTCAATATGAGTGAATTTGCCACATGATGTATGAAAGCATTTTTCCTTTATCTATTCAGAACCACATGGCTTATAAATCTTAATTTTTTGCATCTAAGCAGGTCGACAATTCGAAAGTGTACTAACTAAAATATCTTTTGGTTCAACTTTTAAGTTTTGGTCCCTTACAGGGATCAAACAAACACTGAATGTACTTGTTTTTTATTTTTATTAGTTATGCCGTGTGTTATTTGATCTTTACTTGTCACTATGACTATAATCATAACTGTTGATTTTTGGGGCATTAATATTTAATCTCATTCTATAACTTTCATCTACGATACAGAACAGTTTTTGCAACTCATTTTCGTCGCTAGCAATTAGACATTTTTAATATGTGAAGAGTATAGAGATCCTGTTTGATGCCTCCTTCTTATTCATATAGCGCAATCAGTTTTTTTTTCTATATAGTTAATTGTATATTAAGTAATAAGAGACAGAATGCACACATCCTTTGAAACCTACTTCTGCAAGATTAGTGCAAACCTTAACGGTAACTTCATATTGCTAATCCAGGTCCTTAATTATTTAAATAGTTTTTTTCAGTTCTTAAATATCTAAATTTGATTAGTAAGAATGGCTGAGTTTTCCCCAAAACTTTTTCGAATGCATTGCAAATTTTTTTGTGTCATCAGTTTTTGACTAGAATAACTATGCGGAATTGTGCTATCGGTATTTAAATCACGTTTAAGTTTGATAAATTTTTAGAACACCCGTAAAAATATTTGGAAAATATAACAATTTCTGATTTTGATAAATCGTCTCAACATTCAATCCACCAGTATATTAAGTTCAAAACTTTTGTTAAGATTTGAAAGCTACGATTCAGTTAAGAAACTAGTTAAAATCTAGTTCAAAAACTCTAGCATCACTCTAGCATTCTAGCACCTCTATCAGCAGTTTTCGAAGGCATTGCAAATTTTTTTGTGTCATCAGTTTTTGACCAGAATAACTATGGAGAATTGTGCTATCGGTATTTAAATCACTTTTAAGTTTGATAAATTTTTAGAACACCCGTAAAAATATTTGGAAAATATAACAATTTCTGATTTTGATAAATCGTCTCAACATTCAATCCAATAATAAATTAAGTTCAAAAGTTTTGTTAAGATTTGAAAGCTACGATCCAGTTAAGAAACTAGTTAAAATCTAGTTCAAAAACTCTAGCATCACTCTAGCATTCTAGCACCTCTATCAGCAGTTTTCAAAGGCATTGCAAATTTTTTTGTGTCATCAGTTTTTGACCAGAATAACTATGGAGAATTGTGCTATCGGTATTTAAATCACTTTTAAGTTTGATAAATTTTTAGAACACCCGTAAAAATATTTGGAAAATATAACAATTTCTGATTTTGATAAATCGTCTCAACATTCAATCCAATAATAAATTAAGTTCAAAAGTTTTGTTAAGATTTGAAAGCTACGGTCCAGTTAAGTAACTAGTTAAAATCTAGTTCAAAAACTCTAGCATCACTCTAGCATTCTAGCACCTCTATCAGCAGTTTTCAAAGGCATTGCAAATTTTTTTGTGTCATCAGTTTTTGACCAGAATAACTATGGAGAATTGTGCTATCGGTATTTAAATCACTTTTAAGTTTGATAAATTTTTAGAACACCCGTAAAAATATTTGGAAAATATAACAATTTCTGATTTTGATAAATCGTCTCAACATTCAATCCAATAATAAATTAAGTTCAAAAGTTTTGTTAAGATTTGAAAGCTACGGTCCAGTTAAGAAACTAGTTAAAATCTAGTTCAAAAGCTCTAGCATCACTCTAGCATTCTAGCACCTCTATCAGCAGTTTTCGAAAGCATTGCAAATTTTTTTGTGTCATCAGTTTTTGACTAGAATAACTATGGAGAATTTTGCTATCGGTATTTAAATCACTTTTAAGTTTGATAAATTTTTAGAACACCCGTAAAAATATTTGGAAAATATAACAATTTCTGATTTTGATAAATCGTCTCAACATTCAATCCAATAATATATTAAGTTCAAAAGTTTTGTTAAGATTTGAAAGCTACGGTCCAGTTAAGAAACTAGTTAAAATCTAGTTCAAAAGCTCTAGCATCACTCTAGCATTCTAGCACCTCTATCAGCAGTTTTCAAAGGCATTGCAAATTTTTTTGTGTCATCAGTTTTTGACCAGAATAACTATGGAGAATTGTGCTATCGGTATTTAAATCACTTTTAAGTTTGATAAATTTTTAGAACACCCGTAAAAATATTTGGAAAATATAACAATTTCTGATTTTGATAAATCGTCTCAACATTCAATCCAATAATAAATTAAGTTCAAAAGTTTTGTTAAGATTTGAAAGCTACGGTCCAGTTAAGTAACTAGTTAAAATCTAGTTCAAAAACTCTAGCATCACTCTAGCATTCTAGCACCTCTATCAGCAGTTTTCAAAGGCATTGCAAATTTTTTTGTGTCATCAGTTTTTGACCAGAATAACTATGGAGAATTGTGCTATCGGTATTTAAATCACTTTTAAGTTTGATAAATTTTTAGAACACCCGTAAAAATATTTGGAAAATATAACAATTTCTGATTTTGATAAATCGTCTCAACATTCAATCCAATAATAAATTAAGTTCAAAAGTTTTGTTAAGATTTGAAAGCTACGGTCCAGTTAAGAAACTAGTTAAAATCTAGTTCAAAAGCTCTAGCATCACTCTAGCATTCTAGCACCTCTATCAGCAGTTTTCGAAAGCATTGCAAATTTTTTTGTGTCATCAGTTTTTGACTAGAATAACTATGGAGAATTTTGCTATCGGTATTTAAATCACTTTTAAGTTTGATAAATTTTTAGAACACCCGTAAAAATATTTGGAAAATATAACAATTTCTGATTTTGATAAATCGTCTCAACATTCAATCCAATAATATATTAAGTTCAAAAGTTTTGTTAAGATTTGAAAGCTACGGTCCAGTTAAGAAACTAGTTAAAATCTAGTTCAAAAGCTCTAGCATCACTCTAGCATTCTAGCACCTCTATCAGCAGTTTTCAAAGGCATTGCAAATTTTTTTGTGTCATCAGTTTTTGACCAGAATAACTATGGAGAATTGTGCTATCGGTATTTAAATCACTTTTAAGTTTGATAAATTTTTAGAACACCCGTAAAAATATTTGGAAAATATAACAATTTCTGATTTTGATAAATCGTCTCAACATTCAATCCAATAATAAATTAAGTTCAAAAGTTTTGTTAAGATTTGAAAGCTACGGTCCAGTTAAGTAACTAGTTAAAATCTAGTTCAAAAACTCTAGCATCACTCTAGCATTCTAGCACCTCTATCAGCAGTTTTCAAAGGCATTGCAAATTTTTTTGTGTCATCAGTTTTTGACCAGAATAACTATGGAGAATTGTGCTATCGGTATTTAAATCACTTTTAAGTTTGATAAATTTTTAGAACACCCGTAAAAATATTTGGAAAATATAACAATTTCTGATTTTGATAAATCGTCTCAACATTCAATCCAATAATAAATTAAGTTCAAAAGTTTTGTTAAGATTTGAAAGCTACGGTCCAGTTAAGAAACTAGTTAAAATCTAGTTCAAAAGCTCTAGCATCACTCTAGCATTCTAGCACCTCTATCAGCAGTTTTCGAAAGCATTGCAAATTTTTTTGTGTCATCAGTTTTTGACTAGAATAACTATGGAGAATTTTGCTATCGGTATTTAAATCACTTTTAAGTTTGATAAATTTTTAGAACACCCGTAAAAATATTTGGAAAATATAACAATTTCTGATTTTGATAAATCGTCTCAACATTCAATCCAATAATATATTAAGTTCAAAAGTTTTGTTAACATTTGAAAGCTACGATCCAGTTAAGAAACTATTTAAAATCTAGTTCTAAAACTCTAGCATCACTCTAGCATTCTAGCACCTCTATCAGCAGTTTTCGAAAGCATTGCAAATTTTTTTGTGTCATCAGTTTTTGACTAGAATAACTATGGAGAATTTTGCTATCGGTATTTAAATCACGTTTAAGTTTGATAAATTTTTAGAACACCCGTAAAAATATTTGGAAAATATAACAATTTCTGATTTTGATAAATCGTCTCAACATTCAATCCACTAATATATTAAGTTCAAAAGTTTTGTTAAGATTTGAAAGCTACGATCCAGTTAAGAAACTAGTTAAAATCTAGTTCAAAAACTCTAGCATCACTCTAGCATTCTAGCACCTCTATCAGCAGATTTCGAAGGCATTGCAAATTTTTTTGTGTCATCAGTTTTTGACTAGAATAACTATGGAGAATTGTGCTATCGGTATTTAAATCACTTTTAAGTTTGATAAATTTTTAGAACACCCGTAAAAATATTTGGAAAATATAACAATTTCTGATTTTGATAAATCGTCTCAACATTCAATCCAATAATAAATTAAGTTCAAAAGTTTTGTTAAGATTTGAAAGCTACGATCCAGTTAAGAAACTAGTTAAAATCTAGTTCAAAAACTCTAGCATCACTCTAGCATTCTAGCACCTCTATCAGCAGATTTCGAAGGCATTGCAAATTTTTTTGTGTCATCAGTTTTTGACTAGAATAACTATGGAGAATTTTGCTATCGGTATTTAAATCACGTTTAAGTTTGATAAATTTTTAGAACACCCGTAAAAATATTTGGAAAATATAACAATTTCTGATTTTGATAAATCGTCTCAACATTCAATCCACTAATATATTAAGTTCAAAAGTTTTGTTAAGATTTGAAAGCTACGATCCAGTTAAGAAACTAGTTAAAATCTAGTTCAAAAACTCTAGCATCACTCTAGCATTCTAGCACCTCTATCAGCAGATTTCGAAGGCATTGCAAATTTTTTTGTGTCATCAGTTTTTGACTAGAATAACTATGGAGAATTTTGCTATCGGTATTTAAATCACGTTTAAGTTTGATAAATTTTTAGAACACCCGTAAAAATATTTGGAAAATATAACAATTTCTGATTTTGATAAATCGTCTCAACATTCAATCCAATAATATATTAAGTTCAAAAGTTTTGTTAACATTTGAAAGCTACGATCCAGTTAAGAAACTATTTAAAATCTAGTTCTAAAACTCTAGCATCACTCTAGCATTCTAGCACCTCTATCAGCAGTTTTCGAAAGCATTGCAAATTTTTTTGTGTCATCAGTTTTTGACTAGAATAACTATGGAGAATTTTGCTATCGGTATTTAAATCACGTTTAAGTTTGATAAATTTTTAGAACACCCGTAAAAATATTTGGAAAATATAACAATTTCTGATTTTGATAAATCGTCTCAACATTCAATCCACTAATATATTAAGTTCAAAAGTTTTGTTAAGATTTGAAAGCTACGATCCAGTTAAGAAACTAGTTAAAATCTAGTTCAAAAACTCTAGCATCACTCTAGCATTCTAGCACCTCTATCAGCAGATTTCGAAGGCATTGCAAATTTTTTTGTGTCATCAGTTTTTGACTAGAATAACTATGGAGAATTGTGCTATCGGTATTTAAATCACTTTTAAGTTTGATAAATTTTTAGAACACCCGTAAAAATATTTGGAAAATATAACAATTTCTGATTTTGATAAATCGTCTCAACATTCAATCCAATAATAAATTAAGTTCAAAAGTTTTGTTAAGATTTGAAAGCTACGATCCAGTTAAGAAACTAGTTAAAATCTAGTTCAAAAACTCTAGCATCACTCTAGCATTCTAGCACCTCTATCAGCAGATTTCGAAGGCATTGCAAATTTTTTTGTGTCATCAGTTTTTGACTAGAATAACTATGGAGAATTTTGCTATCGGTATTTAAATCACGTTTAAGTTTGATAAATTTTTAGAACACCCGTAAAAATATTTGGAAAATATAACAATTTCTGATTTTGATAAATCGTCTCAACATTCAATCCACTAATATATTAAGTTCAAAAGTTTTGTTAAGATTTGAAAGCTACGATCCAGTTAAGAAACTAGTTAAAATCTAGTTCAAAAACTCTAGCATCACTCTAGCATTCTAGCACCTCTATCAGCAGATTTCGAAGGCATTGCAAATTTTTTTGTGTCATCAGTTTTTGACTAGAATAACTATGGAGAATTTTGCTATCGGTATTTAAATCACGTTTAAGTTTGATAAATTTTTAGAACACCCGTAAAAATATTTGGAAAATATAACAATTTCTGATTTTGATAAATCGTCTCAACATTCAATCCAATAATATATTAAGTTCAAAAGTTTTGTTAACATTTGAAAGCTACGATCCAGTTAAGAAACTATTTAAAATCTAGTTCTAAAACTCTAGCATCACTCTAGCATTCTAGCACCTCTATCAGCAGTTTTCGAAAGCATTGCAAATTTTTTTGTGTCATCAGTTTTTGACTAGAATAACTATGGAGAATTTTGCTATCGGTATTTAAATCACGTTTAAGTTTGATAAATTTTTAGAACACCCGTAAAAATATTTGGAAAATATAACAATTTCTGATTTTGATAAATCGTCTCAACATTCAATCCACTAATATATTAAGTTCAAAAGTTTTGTTAAGATTTGAAAGCTACGATCCAGTTAAGAAACTAGTTAAAATCTAGTTCAAAAACTCTAGCATCACTCTAGCATTCTAGCACCTCTATCAGCAGATTTCGAAGGCATTGCAAATTTTTTTGTGTCATCAGTTTTTGACTAGAATAACTATGGAGAATTGTGCTATCGGTATTTAAATCACTTTTAAGTTTGATAAATTTTTAGAACACCCGTAAAAATATTTGGAAAATATAACAATTTCTGATTTTGATAAATCGTCTCAACATTCAATCCAATAATAAATTAAGTTCAAAAGTTTTGTTAAGATTTGAAAGCTACGATCCAGTTAAGAAACTAGTTAAAATCTAGTTCAAAAACTCTAGCATCACTCTAGCATTCTAGCACCTCTATCAGCAGATTTCGAAGGCATTGCAAATTTTTTTGTGTCATCAGTTTTTGACTAGAATAACTATGGAGAATTGTGCTATCGGTATTTACATCACTTTTAAGTTTGATAAATTTTTAGAACACCCGTAAAAATATTTGGAAAATATAACAATTTCTGATTTTGATAAATCGTCTCAACATTCAATCCAATAATAAATTAAGTTCAAAAGTTTTGTTAAGATTTGAAAGCTACGATCCAGTTAAGAAACTAGTTAAAATCTAGTTCAAAAACTCTAGCATCACTCTAGCATTCTAGCACCTCTATCAGCAGTTGTAGAGTTCTGATTAAGAGTCTTCAGATAGTCAAAAACTTTAGAAAATGTATTTTTCAATAATCCATTCTTTCTTTTATTTAATTAGATCTTCAATTAAACCGTTTGGTCTTTATTTTGTGGTCTAAATTTTTAAATTTATTTGAATAGGGTTAGACTAAATTTTTTATACTTGGGAATATTTTCTCTAGTAATAAACATTTTTCTTCTAATGTAAAATTATTTTTTACTTTTTCTTTGATACTATTAATTCCTTTTTCTTTGGTTTAATCTCTTGGAGCCTCCCACTGTCTGAATTAATTCAATTGTTCCTTTATCACTCCTATTTTCCTTTTTATGTCCTTAAGCTTTTACTTATACTCATATTAGAGTCTCTACTTTTTCCAATTGTATCTTCTCAAAGTTGAAGCTTCTGAAACAGTTATGGAAACACAGATCTATGTTAACAATTCAATATGTTACTAAATGTCGGATAAAGATGTTTGAAATCACCGAGATATCAGAGTAAATAATAATATGGTTAATTTTGTTTATTAACAAGTTATTTATACATCGCTTTTTTTGTAGACCATAATTATTGCCCAAACATTTCCTTTTCCAACTTCAATATTTAGAGTCCCGTTATTACAATTTTGGTTCTACTTTTCAGATAAAATTTTTGATTTGTTCTTTCACTTTATTTGCGGTAGGTATATAATATTCATGTCATGACATTATAAGTTGAAATAGAAATGGATATAATGTTTCTTGGCCAATTTTAAATTTTTTGATACTTTCATCTATACTTTCTGAATAAAATATTGTTAAGTTCAAAATTTACCATTTCTGATTAAATCTTACTAATACTATTTAATTTTATTTCTACCTCTAAATTGTATAATTTATATACTCGTTGTAGAGTTTTTATTTATTTGTTATATTTTGTCCGCAAATTCTTCTCACCCCTTGACCATCTAAAGTATACTGAAGAATGAGGGCATTTGTGCGCCGTTGAAAATGATCTAACATGTTGACCCTAAATTTGAATATTAAAACTCTTCTAACATAAAATTCCTATTTGTAAATTCTGAAATACGTGAAGGTGATAATGATGTATCAAAATGAGTTTTGCCTTCCAAACAGTTGAGCTGGTCTATGTATTTCTATTGATCTGTACTTACTGTACCTACTTTATAAGTAAACTACATAAAAATATGTAAAAATGCACGCAATAAAACCTGTAAACTAAAAGAAATAGTTTTTTGTTAAATTACACTAGATATTTTAAATGTTACTGAACACGCTAAAGTTGAAGAAAAAAGTTCGAATAATAATCTTATAGTTTATGCAGTAGGAGTTAATATTTAAACAGTAATTAAACAATTTATGCTATTTAATTAATAATAGAAGATCTATCTCTCATTTTATTTTTTTTTGTTGTAGAAAGAGAATGAAAGGCATAAAAATTGGACCCTGAAAATGCCAAATAGAACATCTTAAACTTTAAATTTTGTTTGAAACATGCGTTCGCCAGAACACAGAAGAGGCTATTCCAACAGAGCGGTTCAGCATTACGATGAAGAAATAGCCGGTTACTTGCAACAGGGAGCTTTTACAATTCTGCCACCTCAGGATGACCCCCCACCAGATCCTCCAGTGGCCCCTCAGCCGTTCAGGTAAGAATTTTCAAATGTTAAACGTTTGAAAAAACAATTTTGTTTTACAGACTTACCCCATCTGCTAAACGACATAAGAACATGGCGTTTGCAATATTACCCGAACCTGGCAGCAGACCGGGATCCAGAAGTCCTTCACCAACAGGACGCGTTAGTCCTTTTAAAGGACGTGGTTTTAATCCGATCGGTTCAAGACACGCTTCTCCTGTTCCATCACCTCCACCAGAAGAAGAATTCAGTACAACCAATCCACCGCGTAACTCAAAAATTCCTCGATTATCAAGACGTGGAAGTGCCTCAGTGTTCGGTGAGAAAATTGAAGATTTCCGATCTTCTCCTAACAAAAGGAAATTGCACTCGCAATTAAGTCAAAGTCTGACCAACATAGCACCTAAGAAATTGTCAAATAAACCGCCTCCAAGTCCGCGCAGACAACAAGGGTACGTCAAGAACCCTGCCTTCCAGAGGCTGTCCCCTATCGTAGGTAGTTCGCCAGAGCCAAGTCAATCTCAGTCTTCCCCTTCCAAAAGTCGTAGTCAGCCACAAAGTAGATTTAGTTCGCCCAGTAGAAATCTTGCAAGTAAACCACCAGCAAGAGGTTCTTCGAGACCGACCTCGAGAACACCCTCGAGAAATACCAGTAGAGAACCAAGTCCTAGTAAAGATCCCACGTCTCCAACGAGAATACCAGTTAAATATAATTACAGAAACATCCAGGCTAAAGTTAATAGTTTTAGTAAGTCTAAACCGAAAGTGCCTCTTAAACCCCAAGTGCTTACGGACGATACGGATGATGATAATGTCAGAAATAACAACGTGAGATCTAAGCTGCAAAGAAGAGAAAGTGTTAATAAAACGCGGACGAATTCTAAAACAAACGTTATTCCCAAACCCGTCGGAAATTCCTCAACCAGACATTATCCTGGCAAAACTAGCACCAGTGCAGTGAAGGACACCAACGGAAATACTTTGAGTAGAAAGTCTAGTAGCAGCAATATTCTAAGTAGTGGCAATAATAAAAGTAGCACCGATAGAATCAAGAACACGACCAAAAGTGATAATAACTCAAAGCCAGCAGCAGAAATGGGTATGACCAAAGAATCTAGTAGTAACAACGATTCTGAAAGTACTACTGAAAAACACGAAAGTAAAAAATATTCAGAAAGTCCTATTCGATTATCAGATTTATTACAACCATCTACTACTGCAGTGGTTTCCAGCACTACTACTACAGTAACACAACCTTTAAAAATTGATGCTCGACTTGAAAACAATCCAGAAAATAAATTGGAAACTACAATGAGATTAGAGAACAAAATGATATCACCTATCGTGGATGGACGCGTCTTAAGCGCAACAAGTGTAACACATGCAATGAACAAAATGAACGATTCTGTCTTGGACACGCAAACTATAATAAAGGACCATGGACTACCAAAATTATCTCCAGCAGCTAGTACGATAATAGCAATGTCCAGCGAAACTAAACCAGCAAATCCAGCTTTGGACACAAAAAATGCAACAACGGCTTTACCTTCAGTAGAATCAGTGACTACTACCAAAGTACCAGATTCCGTAACCAACCACATCAACAACAATCACGTAACAACAACCGGAATTATTTCTGCACGAGCTTTAGAAGAACACGTTCAGAACAATATGAGTAAACTTATATCACCGGACCACATTACCGGCAATTCTGTACAAAAAAGTGTTAACGATCGAATTAAAGAAGCCAGAACTGTAGTTGCAGGTCCTATAAAAATTACAGTTAAAGAAAAACCAATGGATGTTGAAGTGCAAAGCGGGAACATCAGATTTCCTGCTGATGCTACAAATGGATTGGGCGAAAGGCCAGGGTGAGTACTAAGATAATTGGTGTTTGAATGCCGCAGTACTTACCTGGTATTAATGCAAAATTACGGTAGTTTGTCTAATGGTTTTAATTGGTTTTTCATTAAAACGTTCCGAATACAGGTTCAAATTAGTAGTTGGTAGGCTACAATTAGTTATAACGAACAAAAAGTACAAAAGATTGGGCGGGTAGCGCGCTAATTTTAGAAGGTATTTGGGTTAGTGGTCCATACAATGACAAATCTACTATGGGGTCGTGGTAATATTAGGTGCGTGCATTAAAACTTAATTGGCAGTAGTGACCTAGGAAATAAAAAGTTCAAGGATAGCAATATTTATAGTTTTTGGTGACAATCTCTCCTCTCTTCTCACTGGATGCTTCCTTATGACACAACTATAGTATAAAGTCGATACATCTAAGAAAGCTTCTAACCTTTTATTTGCAATTATCGGCAAAAAGCTCTTGGTTCAAGGATAATGAAAGAATTGAGACATTAAGAGCAATGACGTGTAAATTAAATGCAAATAGTATTTGTATTTTACAAGAAAATATTTATTTTTGTTAAATATTTTTTTATAAATGGCAACAATCGTTACTATGGTTGGAATTCCTTGAGATTAGTCCTTTCTTAAAAATGTAAAAATATGAAATCTTGAAGAGTTGAACAGTCGTTTCAGGGTGAGTCACGTGCCCGGTCAGCGATTGTTGTGATACTGCGAAGGAACACGCGACATAACAGGGGTGGCCAAATCACAACGCTTTACTAAAGTGTCTACAACCAACGTGGGTGCTTAAAAACGTGACAAAGTTTAATATTATACATATTTACTTCCAGGGAGAAGGAGGCGTATTACCTTTTAATACAAAACAAATCTCATATAAAACTCTTACGCAACGAAAAAACTGTTTGGCGGCCAGTTGCACAAAGATAATGTATCGTTGATGAGTCATTGAAGTACAGGTTAAATTTTTATGGTCAACTGACCAACAATTTTTTCAACTCGCTAATAACTTTAATTGAAACTTTAATAAAAATAATACAACATTTTAGCATACAACAAATATTGATCAATGATAATTATTGATCAACAGGATGGTAATTTTAAAAGGTGCCTTGATATTGAAGTGAGTTGGCCGAAACGAAATATTCTTGTTTCGTCTATAATTGTTCTTGCTTGTCATTGATAGCAGGGTAGGAACATTAGAATTGAAAAAATCTCGTTAGGCTCATTATGTTGATGAATAATTCATTGAAAAAAACCTTTTATTTAATGTAAATAGGGCGATCGTTAGTTTTGAAAAGTGGCAGACGCGGAAGTTCGAAGAAATCTGCGTTCAGTAAGCATTCAATTCTATCTTAATTCATTGGAAAGATCGACCTCGGATAGCAATTAATTCGTATTTCGTTATATTTAAAACTTGATGGTAACAATAAATAAGCGTAATATTGGATATGCCAGGTGAACAAGGGATGTCCAAGATATAAGACGGACTTTTGTGTACTCTTGTATACATGATGAATTATATATTGATTACTTGGAAAATCATAGGTGTGATGCACTTTGCTAAGGTCAGCAGTGATTTTGCATGTTGCTACCTACTTGAAAATTATTTCTCGCTTACACCATGGTTCCTAAACAAAAAGCTACCCAGTTTCTTGCTTAATTGAGTATAGTCATGTTACTTTATTTCTACTTTGTCACGCCTTTCCTCCAATTCAGACTTCTTCTAAGAAATTTCTTGTGTCATTTTCAAATTTTCTCACATCGCCATATAATTAACAATTCTGAAAACCCTCCCTTGTATTTAATATATTCTTTCTGTAAAAGTCTGCATTTACCAACTAAGTGCTTTCGAGGCCCATGTTTTTCGCAATTACTGATAGATTGAATGAGCCAAGACTTGATTAATTTACTCGCAAAAATAAAAGAATTAGTTAATTTTAAAAGAGTGGAGTGTGGAGTAAAAGTAAATAAAGCTATCTTCTGTAAAGTTATTTGTCTTTACATTACACGTCTGTATTATTGGTTGCAGAAAACCAAGTTTACACAACATCCATATATTCATTCTTCGATTCATATTTATAGATATGGACAAAAATATATTTGTACCGATTTAAAATTTTACCACAACTTGAGAATAACAGTTAAATCAGTCAACACAAATCAGAATCAAGTATTAATTCGGTCACGTGTTTAAGAAATCTTGTGTTCAATCAAGATATTTAAGATTATTTAATTTAACTTGGAGCATCATTGTGTAAAGACGTTTTAATTAATTTTAACTTCTCACAGGTTAATCATCGGAATCGCCATAATATCAAACTCTTTGCTAAAGTGGTTCATAGTTAATTAATGTTATATATCTTCTGGCAAATTATTTAAATTGTATAAATTATTGATAAATTTTAAACTTATTGATTTGAATATATTTTTTATAATTTAAAATCTTATTGCTAATAACTAATGACTCAAACAAATTATTTAATTATTTTTAGCAACTATAAAAATGGCTACAAAAGCCTTTATCCGCCATTTGAAGTATTTATCAATAGCTCCTTTTAGTTATAGGTATGAATATTTGTTGATAGTACTTCCACATTCATTTGGAAGAAAATGTCGTACCAGATGACTAAATTAGCATTAAAACAAAAATCTGTTAACGGTAAAGCAATGAGCCAATGTGCAATTTAGGGTTGTATCTTTCCTTCTAAAATAATCAGCACATTATAAAAATTACCAATTTGATAGCAAACTGTCTTTGCACGTGTGGTTTAATTTGCCATGTAACACTCTGATTTACATACAAGTGACATAATTACAAATCGATGGATTGATTTTGAAAACGTTAAAAATCTGAAGAATATCAAACAAAGCGATTAAATGAACAGAAGCTTCAGTTAGAAAATTATGGCTGTGACAAGACACAAAAAAGTTCTAATAAAATTAATATTTTGGCAAAATATAATGCTTTTCTTTTTTATGTGTGAAGCGTTATAATAATTTTTATATTTTGAATCCTTCAGAAGAATATATATCTTCAGAAAAACCCTAACAAAATCGGAGGTATTTAAAAACTAGAGACAGTGTTCGGATATAATTTCAATTTCTTATATGTTCAAAATTCTTGTAATAAGAGATATTTGCTCGACCATTATCTGACATATAAGGTTGTTTAGACATATTTTCGCTATCACTCATTGCAGGTTTTACGTGCTCTTTCATGACAGGTTAAACTTTGATAAAAATCTTGCCATTTTTAGAGATGTGGCGTGTATCAGAACTTTTTTAAAATATGTTAGTGTTGTCTGCTAAATACAACGTACTTTGTATCGGTCTTGCAAGGTACATGTTTCCTTATTTATCCTTGTTTCTATTTTTCTTTTCATATTCGAGAGCCTGATGACTTGTTTTATTCATTCAGCCTCATCAAATCTTTTGGTCTTTGCAATGTACATTTGCTTTGGTTTACCTTGGTGGCTTGTTTTATTTATTTAGCCTTGACCATTTTTTTAATCTTGAGATACTAAGCACCAGCTGCCTTTCCATCGATTTGACGGTGATCCTGGTGGTCATTTAGATAATGGTTTTCCGCTTCATCCATTCTAGATGTGTTCATTCCAGAATTATCTGAGCGCATCAATCTATCTCACCATATCTCCCGTTTGACATTCCTCATGAATATCTGTTCTTCTTCTATGATGTGTTTCCTGTTATCGCCTTCAGTACTTTCATTTCGTTTGTAATCATCGTTATTTTGGTTTTGGCTGTATCTGCTTGCGTTTCTTCTGTGTACATCATCATAGGTCAGACATACTTTATATATTCAAACTCTAATAGTCATCAAATATATCTGCAGCATTAAAAAAATGATGTTGTGCATTTTACAAATTTTTCGGCTTTTCTCTTGTTTCATTTATGGTCAAAAAGTTTTTTTCCAAGGGAACAAATTTTAGTTCATGATATGCGATGCGACGTACTCTTCACTACCGATTAATTCATATTAATTAATGAGGAAAAATACGTTAGAGAAGAAGGTTTAACAAACAGTGACTTGTGTCTTCCGTACATAAACAGTAAAACATAATATGGCGTAAAGCATGAGCGACCAACAGCGACTATAATATTGCAAATGCGGTAATCTTTAATTCACCAGATGTTACGATTTAAATTACTTCCCTTTAGGCTACTCTTATATTTCTCTGCGATATCTTTCTTTACTTATAATTCACATATTCCTATATTTATTGAGCCATAAGCCATTGCTGATAAGTTTTTCTCTTTATTTGTTACTTACATTTCCAATAATATTTTAAAACAATTTTTTAACTTTGTTATTCTACAAAATAAATTTGGCACAGCGAGATAACGCTTCAAAAAATTTACTGTAATTTTATCTTGTCACCTCCACTTCCATAAATAAAATTTCAGAAATTGTAGACATAATTTGTCCACTTTGACCGTTAAGTTGAAAAGAAATCTTATTTTAGTGATTCAAATAAACCAATTTTCTCACTAATTTTTTAAGGATAATTAAATCCTGTTCAGTATCTATAACATATGCTATCTTTTCCAGTTTATAATTAAAAGTAGTATTAACACGACTTTCAATAAAAGCATCTTAAGGAAGCACTAGTGAGAAAAGTGTCTCCGTACTAATCTCTTACTTGTCTTTGTAAATAATATAAATAAATCGAAACGTTAATCTAATATGAAAGAATTAAAAGGAATAAATAAGATAACAACATCCCAGAATATTTACGTAAATTAAAAAAGCATCAGAATTTTCTAATGAAAAATTAGTGGGGGGTTAAGCAGTGTTATTTATTCTAAAGTCCTAAATAAAAAATTAAAGTATAATATGAATATGATTATTGCCCACCTTGCGCCATCTAGAAGAAAGTTATTGGACTCCGTCAAGGCTAGGACATTCAAGGATTAGCGAAGGTGATCAGATCACAAGAATCGCAAGACAGCATGTATTTAAATATTAAACATTTGCTCTATAAATTCGTGCTTTCTTGCGTCTTCAAGAAGAGACAACGTACAAAGTGATTAATCGCCGATTAACAAGATTGAATAGCTTTATAACAATTGTAATGAATGTTAATAGACATTAAGTCAAGAAAGTAATTTTTGCGTAATTAACCCGTACCGTACTGTCAAAAGGACTTTTAGAACATATTTTATGTCTGATACAAGGAGGTATTTTAGTTCTTAGAAATAAAATTTGTGTTAATTTAGTAGCACATTTTGTTTCACAAGTTTTAAAAGGAATAGACTAGTCTAGATTATTGACAGCGTTGCGGCGGGATTAAATTCGCCCAGAAAACAAATTATATCAACAATGAATCTTAATGAACAAAATAAAGTCGATTATCAACTCATAAAACTTCATTTACGAACTTCCAAGGTTCAAGCGTTCCTTTGTAATATTAATTACTCCACCCTTCCTCGCTCATTTCATTCACCCCTCATATTTGCTTATCTAAACGATCCCAGTTTATTATCGTTACAACTTCCGTCAAAGTTTCCTTACACCGCAAAATTAATCATTGCAATACTTTGATGCTTCACGAATCAGTCCATTAGGAAAAAAACCTGCAAATTTACCAGTTATAAGAAATCGATTATTGCTATTAATCAAAATTTCACTTAGACATCAAGGCCGAAATAATAATAAATTTTACTACAAGGGGTTAGGCGTCTGTAATCAAACTATTGTTCCAACTAAACCTATAACGAGTTCAACTACTTAATTTTTTTACAAAAACAAAAGTTTGAGTCAGTTTTCATCAAGAGTGATTGAGATCGTTAGCAGGAATCAGAAAAGGCGACAATTTCGTCGAAAAAACAGCATAGAATCACCACCACAAATAAATTTCAAGCGAAAGGAAACGACTAACCCTGACATAGATTAGCATAAGAGTTTCGGTTTTCAGATAGTTTCAGTGGGGGTTGGTGGAATTAGCAAGGCGGTGAAGGGGGTTTTCTTGTTATTGTTGGTTTGCGTGATTTAACGTCTAGAATGGCCAGCGAGTGGAAAATGGCGTGTCCAGATGCCCAGTGGCGTACATAAATATAAATAAAAACCCAATAAATGTACTTAGACAATGACGTCTTGACCTGAACTATTGCCCGCTATCATGCTCGCGGAAAAGAACAGTAGACTAGAAAACCGATGTCGTTCATCCGGCGCATCCACCATTTCTGCTCGGCTTTGAAACGTACCGTTATTTTTTAGTATCGCGCAATCTGGACCTTGAATTCCAACAAGCCAGTTATTAGGGCTCCACTACATAAAATATTGGAGATAGATTACAATCAGGAATGTGAGATATTGTGTGAAGAACCGTTTATACCACACTTTAAGGGGCAAAGAAAAGTGATTTACGAGTGGGGATAGGTGCGGGGTTGAATTGCGACGCCACTGGTCAAGGGTTGGACGGTGTCCAGTCGTATAATGTAAGACGTTCGTACCCGCATTAAAGTTGTGAAAGCCTCCAAAGGAGTGTTGAAGCGCGCGAAGCCAAAACAGGCAGCTTTCCAGCAGTGATTGTGTTTTAATGCAACTTCTCTAAAATACGCGTAACTCATTAGGTGTAATTCTAACAATTATTTAGATAATTGCCGTTTAGTATGACGTTAATTAAAGTGAGTGTGATCAGCAAAGACCCCAAATGGTACTAAACTTTTTCAGACCTCTTGAATATTTGTTATCTATTATGATGTTAAATATGTTGTCTTCTGTTCAAAATGTGGCCCATAGATCTCAAATCAGTGCGATAATTATCAAATATTCGAATGATTGGGGAAAAGAAACAAATTGGCCGCAGCACTTATTATTATTAAAGGACGTAATAAAATTTGTAAAAATTTAATGTTTTAATAACTTATGCGGTAAATACAGTGGAAAAACTTGCAGAAATAAAATATGACGTACATATACGTCATGCCCTTGCACGAAGAGCATAACGGCTACGGATTTCTAGAAAATGGAGGGTATGGTTGTTAAAAACTTTTTAGATACCATCGAATGCGTGTCAAGTTTCTTTGACCATTATTCGCACAATAAATGTTTACTTTACCTAGTCATGTAACGACCATTATTGACTTAAATGTGGCAACACATTCTTATGTGCAAGAATTTTAAAGACAAGAAAAATTTATTTATAGCTAATCAACAATTAAACAATTCAAAAATATCTATAGGAGAGAGACTTGAACTGCCTGGTTCACTTTCTGCTTTAGCACAAGCACGTTGTAAAAAAGGCTGGCAATCACATCATTATATTGTTCTATATGTTGCAAGTATTTCGTCTCATTCCTTATTATATACATATTTTGTTTCGTTGATTTCCGTTTTCTAATTTAAATTTTCTTTCTTCCTATATTTAATTTTTTTTCACGCAAATCTCCACTTGATTATTTTTTTGTTTACTCAGTCTTTCGTTCCTGTCTTTCTCTCCTTTATTCTTCGTTTCACTTCAATGTACGACAAAGTAATTGTTTAAAAAAATTGAACAGTGTTGCCTCTCTTTGGTTCCTTTCTTCGTCTTCGTGTTCTTTCTTTTTTCTTCACATCTTCCAGTGCAAGTTAAAATTTTGAAAAATATATATAGCCCAAAGAGCTTTATTACGGATTCAAGTTTTTTGTGCAGCACCAAAGAAATAATTTGTATTTCCTATCTTTCGAACCCTTATAGTATGTATTTACCTTCACATTAACAATGCTCTTTATAAAGGTAACATAAGTTTCATAGTGAAAGTATAAAATTTTCTAAACATTTTCTGGAACACATTATATGTGGCCTTATGTAAATTTTCAACCCTTTTAGCTGATTTCTTGTGACAAATTTATAGTTCTTCATGAATCTTAACTTAAAACCACACACACACACACAGATATTTTGCAAATCATTTTAGCAGTACATTTAAAAGATAAAACAGGATTACCAAACTTCTGCACAGCAATTATTTCTTTTTAAATTATTTGAATGGTCGAGGCAATTGGAAATTTCGATTAAAATTCTCTAATTTTTCTATTGGGTAAAAAATTTCTAACGCTTACAACCACTTGAAGTGTCAACCCGTACCTAATGTAATAAATATCGACTAATACTTACAACGATACATAAACTATGTTCTAATATACTTAAAAAGTCGCTTCACTTCCATCAAATATTAATTAAAACATTTGAAACATCAGCAGAATTAGCACAATTTTAACTGCCTGAAGAATTAGGGTATATAAGTAAAAAAAGGTGATTTATTTAAAATATCATACATACAAGGGCTTAAAATAATAATAAAATTATTAGTTCAACTGTAATAGTTCATATATTTGAATTATCAATTGTAGAATGAACCACAAAAGTTTTAGTTAAAATTATTGATAAATTAACTGAGGGATGCTAAAAGCTAACTTAGCGTCCTTCTAAGGGCTAACTGAAAAATTTAAAATGTTTCTCAAATATTTAAAATATTAGAAGTGCACTCTATCTCAAGTTACTCAGAATTCAGATACTTCTTCATGCCTTTAGCTTTCAATCCTATTTTTGTAATAGTCCTAAAATTTATTAAATTCATATTTTAAAATTTTTAATAAAAGTTCTTTAATTTCTAAATTTCAAAATTGAACCGTCTAAAAATTATGTAAAATAACTTTAAAACATTATTTTAAACTTGATGTGATTTAAAGTCATTCCAAAATTTTTTAAACTTAATCAAAACGTTATTTTCTCTTACTAAGCCCAATAAAACATTAAATTTGAAAATTTACCAAAAAAGTGTACAACTTACTTCCGGATTAACGAAATCATAATTATAATTTAATCCAATTTCTTGGCGAGATCATTATTCAATAATAGCAAAACCATTAACTGCGTGGAATTAAACATTTACCATCACAATAGTGTAAAAGTTCGACCTTGATTAGAGAAGAAAAGCTTAAACAACCTTCTTTTCTATCGCATTAATTATATTTTATGCGGTAGGACGTGGAGGTTGTACAAAAAATAATAATTTAAGTTTTCAAAAATTACAATTTAAATAATTTACCCAACACCCGGTAAATTTATTTTTCTATAAATTGCTCGTTAAATACCTGTCACATAAATTTATAAACCACTTTATGTACATAAATGTCTTCTTTATAATGAAGTTTTTCGAAAACTGTGGAGTGGCTACTTTACTTCTTAATTTAAGAAAATAAATAATCAAATTCTATTAATAATACTGGAATTATATCGATACAATTGTTCTTACAGTTTACCACCTTCTCAACCCACTACGAACGATGGTGCAGCAGAACCCCAAACTCCGCCAAAAACAAACGCTTGCACGCGATTCTTCACCACCTGCAAAAATAAATTGTCCTGCCAAAGTTGTAGGAAGCAAAAGCAAGATGAACCGAAAACAGTTGTCGAAAACAAAAGGCAAACTGGTTGTTTCAATTGTAGAAAGAAGAAACCTGATGTTACTATTAATATAGAAAATGACGAGCCAAAGAAAACGTTATGGGAAAGGATGAAGTGTTGCGGAAAAAATAGAGTAGGAACTACCGGTTGTTTTTCTTCGAAAAGAAAAGATAGTTGGGCAGAAAGGCGCGATAGTATACTAAGTAGTGACCCTCAACCTCAAAGGTAACGTCAAAAATTTTGTTCAACATATTAAGTAATCTTGCAATTTTAGGTCTTGTTGCAGCAGATTTTTTAGAACAATTTTCTGTCTTGATCGCTGCTGCAAAAGCAAGAAGAAACAGATAGATGACGAGCGTAGTAGAAGAGCTTCCATGATGAGTAAAAAGAAAAGTTTAACACCTTCAATTCCGCCAGAGGTAAAAGTTTTATAATGATTCTTGCAAGTATTTATTAATGAATTTAAGGATCATTCTTCAAAATTGGATATGAGTTTAGTGGAGCACAATTCAGCAATGAAAGGAGCAATACCTGTTCTTCCAATATGTTTGGCTTGGTTCTGCTTAATTATGAACTGCATCGCTCCAGGCACAGGTATTTGTAATAATTGTTACGCTGAATATTGCTATGTTAAGTGTTTCAGGAACAATATTCAGCGGGATGTTCTGTTTATGTCTTGGTATTCCACGATTTTCGCAAAAAGATGGTCCAAAACCTCGTATCGGCTCTTTCCTCATCAACTTTATCATTGGAATTGGTCAATTTTTCACCGTACTTTTCTGCTTAGTAGGATGGGGTTGGTCGATTTGGTGGGGTATTATTATGTTGAAGACTGCAAGTAAGTTTCGAAAATTTAGTAAAATAAAAAAATCTAAATTCCTAACTTTTAGGAAAACATCAAAAAATTAAATTGCATGAAGAACAAGCGCAGAAAGCTGAACAAGCCTCCAGACCGATTCCAAGCACCAATCAAAATCATTCGAGAAATCCTGAGAGGAGAAGATCGTGAACATTTTAAAAATGAAATTAGATCTAAAGATATAATTGTGGGATTTTTCCGCGGACATTTTGTACATGCTTTAAACACTCTTTAATACTTTCCTGCAATGTAAGAAAGGTTACGGGAAATCTAATTTGTTCCAAATATTTACTTACTAAAATTTTCTAAGAATTGTTACCACTAAGCATTTTTGCTGGACAAAAATGTTTTGTAAGAAATGTAGATATATAGATAAAATTTAATGCAATTGATAATGAAATTGACACTATTTTTTGTAAGAAACTAAGATGTAGAAATATATTAAACATTTTATAGAATAAGGTGAAGGTTGTCATAAAAATAAAATATTTGAATAACAATTTGTACAAAGTGTACATTGTGAAGTTCAAGTATTTAAACACTAAAAAAGCAAACATATCAAACAACGAAAACATATCGATCAGTAACGCAAAATATTTTTATAAATTCACAGACTACTGTACTTACCTAACATATCAACCGTGTTTAAATACTTTGCGTACCCATTTTTAAGAAAAAATTACTGTGAATAAATTAATACCTAGTTTGAATCGTGGTTTCTTTTCCTTTATAACAATCTTACCGCTGCAGCAGTTGGATGAAAAAGTAAAATGAGTTTCCAAAACATTTTTGTTCGATTTCATTTCGAGAAATTAAAGAAAAAATTGTAAATAACTAGTTGCATCTGTTCTATATCACAAATGCAAAGGTTTGTGGAACCGTTTCTGAAGATGATATTTTATTACCAATAGCAAATGGACCTTATGGCGTTTAGACCACCTTTAGAATTCAAAATCGCGACTACTCAAACCACTTGAATAATGTTTCCCACAAGCTTCTGATTTTGGTTGTTTGGAAACGAAGCTACCAATATGTAAAACAATTTTTGATTTTAATTTAATTAATTTATAAAAAATACATACTTTACATATACAAAATATAAAATGGACAGAACACTTCTACGTCCAATAACAATAAAACGCTTTTAAACCTGCTAAAAATCACAGTCGAGTAATTCTAATTCAATAAACTTGTTTTCAACAATATGGTTACCGGTATGCTTTCTTTAGCCGCAATTGTGTTTTATTATACGATTCCCGCATGTTTTCTGCCATTATGAATCTTTAAATGGCTTCTTGTTTTAGATTTATACTTACAATGCGGACACTCAAACCAGTTGATTTCATCACTAGCAGTGTGTTTATTTAATTGGTGTCGTTTCAAATCCTTTTTGGTTTTCCCTAGATATTCACAATCTGGACAATTAAACCAACTAATTTCAGATTTAGCAGCATGTTTACGCAAATGATGCTGTTTCAAGTCGCTGCTAGTTTTCGCTTTATATTCACAATCGTTGCATTCAAACCATTTAACTTTTGTACTATCTAAATGTTTGTTAATTTTGTGCCGTTTTAAATGATTCTGCCATTTCGATTTGAAATCACAATGCTCGCATTCAAACCAATTTATCTGAGGGCCATGATTTTTTATTCGGTGACATTTCAAGGAACTCTCAATTTTCGCTTTATAATTACAGTCCTTACATTCAAACCACTTAACTTCTCCATTAGCAACATGTTTACTAATCATGTGGCGGTTTAAATTATTTTTTAATTTCGTTTTATATTCACAATCCTGACATTGGAACCAATTGATTACAGTGTCCTTAAAATGAGTACTTTGGTGCCGCTTCAAATTACTTTTTGTTTTCGCTCTATATTCACAGTCTTGACATTGCAACCAGTTGATTTCACTAGTAGAGGTGTGTTTAATAATTTGATGCTCTTTCATGTGGCTCTTCTCTTTGGCTTTATATTTGCAATATCGACATTTAATCCAGTTGATTTCATAGCTGGCAGCATGTTTATTTCTTTGGTGTCGTTTCAAAAAGCTTTCCCATTTTGCTGTATATGGACACTTATCACATTGGAACCCCTTTATTTTACCAGTAACAACATATTTATTCTTCAGGTGTTGCTGCAAATTGTTTTTAGTCTTGCCTTTATACTCACACTCTTGACATTCAAACCATTTGATTTCTGTATTAATTACATCTCTTTTTTCTTGATACGATGATGAATGAGTTTTCCATTTCACCTGATACTTACAATTTTGACAGTCAAGAAATTTGACTTCAGTACTCACAACGCCTGTAGTACTGTAGGGTTTCATGTTCATCACTCGACCATCACAATAGAGCCCTTTCTTCATTGCCACCACGCATTTCTCCCAATGCTTAAGATAGAAAAGGTTAGAAAATGTAAATAAACCA
The DNA here is from genome assembly GCA_905333025.2 of Pyrochroa serraticornis. Lineage (NCBI taxonomy): Eukaryota > Metazoa > Arthropoda > Insecta > Coleoptera > Pyrochroidae > Pyrochroa > Pyrochroa serraticornis. The sequence goes on from HG995154.1 coordinate 20,712,261, forward strand.
CATAAAGGGCATTGATTATTTGTGTGGTCAAAGTATGTTTCTTCAACTTTTATATCTAAAGGTTCCTGTTTGATTAACTTATCTTGACTATTGTTTATTGTAGATGTTGGTAGTGCTCTGGTTGTATGAATCCTCTTCTTGTGCTTATATAAATCAACCCGACATTCTGCTTCATAACCACAAATTTTGCATGAATAAAGTTTTATTTCCGCTAAACAACCCAAAGGGTAGAAAGAAATATCTTGATGTCGTTTCAAATGGTTGGTAAGAGCAAATTTCCAATTTGATTCGTAAGTACATTTGGTACAAAGGTACTTTCTAGTACAACCTTTAGATTCTGAAGGTGTCATAATTTGAAATCTGAAAATCTTGTTAGATTAAGAATTATTTTAATTGCATAAAAAATATATTTACAATTATAATAACATTCTGATGTATTCAAGTCACTTAAGCAGTTGGAAACACACGAGACACAAGTCCACAGGAAAGAAAACAGGAGTTATGTAACTTAGGGACTTTAAGCTGCAAGGTTGGTAAATATGCTTTACGTTACTTATCATTTGCTTGAGACCACGTGATCGCACCATTGGCGTGCTCAACGCAACTCTACCGGAGTACAGAAATGAAATGGATTTTATATAATTTTCTTCTTAATTTACATTTTAATATGAAATTCTATTGTTGCATTTACAAAAAAAAATTGCTCAATATGTTAATTTTTGTTGCTTTTAAATCAAGTTACATCATCTTAACAGCATGTTTCCTGAGTTGATGTCTTCTTAAGTGAATTCTTCGTTTTGCTTTATATTCACAATCCTCACATTCAAACCACTTGATTTCAGTACTAGCAACATGTTTATTTATTTGATGCAATTTCAATCCGCCTTTAGTTTTTGCTTTATATTCACACTCCTGGCATTCAAACCATTCAATTTCAGTTAAAGCAGCATGCTTACTGATATAGTGTAATTTTAAACAGCTCCTTTGTTTACATTTATAATCACAATTATGACATTCAAACCAATTAATTTCACTACTAGCAGCATGAACATCGATTTGATGCCGTTTCAAATGACTTTTCATTTTAGCTCTGTATTCACAAAACGGACAATCAAACCAGTTTATTTCAGCAGTGTCAGCATGCTTACTGATTTGATGTTCTTTCAAATGACCTCTTCTTTTCGCCTTATATTCACAATACTGACATTCAAACCAGTTGATTTCTGTGCTCGCCGTGTGTTTATTGATTTGGTGTTTTTTCAAATGACTCTTAGTTTTGGCTTTATATTCACAATTCTGACATTCAAACCAATTGATATCAGCAGTGGCTGCGTGTTTACTGACCTGATGCTCTTTCAAATGACTCATTCTCTTTGCTTTGTATTCGCAGTGTGGACATTGAAGCCAGTTGATTTCAGGACTAGCAGCATGATTGCAGATTTGGTGATGTTTCAGATATCTTTTGTTGTCCACTTTATAGTCACAGTACTCGCATTTGTACCAGTTCATTTTAGGAGTGGCAATGATGTGTTTTCTAATATGGTGCAGTTTCAGGTAATTTTTAGTTTTTGCTTTATATGGACACTGTTCGCATTCATGCCAATTGATTTCAGTAAAGGCAGCATGTTTAGTATATCGGTGTCGGTTTAAATAACCCCTAGTTTTTGCCCTATATCCACAGTCCTGACACTCAAACCAGTTGATTTCTGTAATTGTCGAGTGCTTATTGATTAGATGATGTTGCAAAAGATTCTTGGTTTTTGCTTTATAATCACAGTCTTTGCATAAAAACAAATTAGATTCAGTAGTAGCCAAATGCTTACTAATTTTGTGTCGTTTCAAATGGCTATTAGTTTTTGCTTTATATTGGCAGTCCGGACATTCAAACCACTTGATTTCACTAACATCAGTGTGGTTATAAATCCGGTGTTGTCTCAAATTGTTCTTGCTTTTTCCTTTATAATCACAATCCTCACATACAAACCAGTCAATTTCAGTCAAAGCAGTGTGTTTATTAATTTGGTGTTGCTTGAAATTACTTTTAGTCTTCCCTGTATATTCACAGTAGGAGCACTTAAACAACCCGGTTTTATTATTCAAACCCCATTCTTCCTTAACTTTTTTCAGTTCTATTTGAAAACTAGAATCAATTCCCTTTTGAATTTCAACACATTTTTCGGCATGTTTAAACAGAAAAACTTTAGAAAATGACACTAATCCACATTGAAAACAGTTGTCCTCTCCTTCAGATGTTACCTCCAAAGGTTCCTGTTTAATAAACGTAACTTCACTGTTGTTTATTAGATTCCTCCACAGTATTGTTTTGGATGCATGCATACTCTTGCGATGTTTGAATAAATTAACTAGAGATTCCGTTTCATAACCACAAATTTTGCATGAATAAAGTTCAACGTCTGCTGAGCAATTTAAACAACCTACTGACATCTTTGCATCGTGGGATTTCAAATGATGATAAAGGGCGAACTTCCATTGAAATCTGTAAGGGCATCGAGGGCATTTGTAATTAATAACACTTCTCTTAAAAATTGGAGAGGTCATTTTCGTCTAATTGTGACACCTGAAAAAGTAGTTAGTGGCTACCGCAAATTTGTTTAAATATATATTTTTATTTACTTGCTAAAAGCAGTAAACAATCACAATCTAATGTGTTTAAATTTTAGAATATATCGTACATAGTACATACAAAATATAAACGGAGGCGCACCTAGGGATATTTTGCTTCATAATGTTGTCAGCAATTTTAGCCGCAACTTGAGCTAAAGAAACCATAGGCGTACGCGCTAAATAGCAATATCGTTTCGCAACAAAATTCAACATAATTTGGTTATAAATGTATATATGTCTAATAATACATTTCAAATTGCAGCTAAAATTCAACAATCTTTTTGGATTTATTAAATTATTATTATTAAAAATAATGACAAACATCTCCACTTTGTAGAATGATAAGAGATGTTAGAAATTTTTATTACTTCAAAATTTTGTTCCTTTTTAATAAATTGATTATTATAATTTAAAATCTAATATAATTTTCGGTACTGCATGTGCTGAATGAATTTTCTTCTAATGTTTGTAGAAATCAACTCAAAACTGCATCTCATAATTGCAGACCTTGCTTGAATAGGTTCACCTTTTAGTGAGCATTTTAAAGGGTTCTAAACAATCATTTTGTAGCATAGGTGAAGACGACATCCCATTCCAAATCACGAGATTTAATGCCTTCGCGAGTAAAAGTTGACATTTTTGGAGAGACTTTTTTAAAACATTTATACTAACTGTTGATTAATTGTACAATAAATAAACTCTATATTGACAACTGCAAACATAACCTTCAAATTCATATTTAGCAGTTCAGGAGGTTGACGTCTAATCCGGTTGGTTGGTAGTCCGATTAATCAATCACGTCACGTAAATTCCTCACATAGGCTTCCCAAATGTGCCTTTATGAGTGAAAAAAAAAACAATAAGGTTTTAAAATTATCCACACTTTAAAAAAGAGCGAATCTTTTGATTTTGCATATAAATTGTTATGGTATATGATTTGTAATAAAAATATCTGAATCGTAACGTTCAGCATTTTTGCAATTATAGAAATAAATAAAGTATCAAAAAAATTCTATGAATAATTTCTGTACCACGTTAGAAATTGTGCAATGAAGTAAATATGTGATCGTTAAATTGTTCATTCATATTGCTGTATTGTAATTCACTAGTTAACCGAATCATTTACAGAATCGACGGACGTTCCTTATGTATTATCTTCTTTTAAATTCTCCACAGAACACCCGCTTAACCGACAAAAAAAAAACAAAAGAAGTTATTAATATTATTTTACATAATACGTACACTTACCAGTGCAGCTTAATTTCTTCTATGAGGTTTCTCCTGGTTGTCTCACTGAGAAGCCACAAAATATTGTCGTAATTCTGGTCAATACGACGTGATTAGTTTAAGACAGTACGGGAAAATTAATGGAATAGTGATAATAAGGAACCTTACACTTCAAAAACACATTAATTTGTAAGTAATTTACTTATTTCAGCGATGAAATATAACTTATTTACATTATTGAAAAAATGAATTGACTTTCAGTAATACTGAAACTGGCCATTCAATCTTTGTAGATAACACGTTCCTATATGTACATATATTTTTAACAATTCGATATGAAAAAATGTCTTTGAGAACACAATATACACAAAAATAGAAGGCCAGAAAATATTTGGCATACAATTACGCGTATATAATACTTTGAATAATTTAAATATATACACACAGCATCGGAAAATACATACATTTACTTATAATTACTTGTGTATTATGTTTTACTTGTATGTATGTACGCATGTTTATGTATTTTTGAACGTGTAAGCATTGTGGGCATGGTGTGTTTTGTCTCCCTCTGTGATTTAAATAAACTGCGGGAACAATAAATCACATTCACCAAATTCGTTAATTGACGAACCACGTCTTAATATCACAAAAGAAAAAGGAAAAAAAAACGCTTGGTCAATTTGGATTACTTGTTACCAAGTAACTTTCTTTAATAATTTTAGGCATTATCAACTTCTGCCTTCAGTCTAAATTAAGCCGTTCGTAAATTAGCGCATGTTTTAGAAAATAGTAAATAGGATAATCTCGGTTTAACATATAAGTTAAATTATGTAATATTTAAGGTTTGTACTTCGTTATTGGCTTGTCTCATACTGAATAATACTTGGATTGCTTAGTTATTACGTATGTGGCTGTTTAAAATGAACGATACGCCGAAGGGCTAGCGGTTTACTTAAAGGGTAAAATATTTGATAAATTCTAGGAGTAAATTGTACAGTCTTAGAGGGCGCTGTCGTTTAAAATATGATAAATTTATCACAGCACAGAGAGAAACAAGGTACATGAAGGTATAGAGTTGGAGTAAGAGTGTGATAGACAGAGATAGACTACCACTGCTATAGGCACAGATAATTGACTCAACTAATGTTTTGTTACGACAGATATATTATAGAATGCAGTTTCATAGAACACTACAAAATAAATAACACACATGAACAGCTTGATGTTTCATTGATTATTTGATATGCAAAATTTCGAATTAAACTAGTACGTATATATAAATAATGAATTTGTAAATTTTCGTTTCTTTGGGATATGTAAATTCAATAGAAATTTCTAAAAGTATAATCAATGAAAATCAGTTATATCACCTAAAAATCACCAATATCTATCAATATTTTGAGTTTCCTACAACAATAATTGTATCTAGTGTACGACGATCTTTCCCCACAACAAAATCATTTGTTACGTCTCTTTGGTCCATTATTTCGGAATTTTTCAACTTAAACATATCAATTGAATAACCGTCTTCCGTGAGTCAAGGCGGTCGTACAGGAGACAAAAATAACTCTAAATCTATAGTACGAATAATTAATACTATCTGATATGAACTAACTATTTGTCTTTTATGTTTCGAATCAACTACACCATATTAGAGTTACGAAATAATAAAACATACACAGTAACAAGTAATACGGTGGTCGAATATGCAAATATTATTGCACATGTCTTAATACGCCATACACAAACACTAGTAGATTATTGACATCAATCAATAACACATGATCAGTCCCAGCTAACAACAATTTAGTTTAGGTCCAAGTTGAACTGGGACACATATGTTAGGAAGACATTTAACTAAAGTGACATTTTTTTACAGGACGAAACTGTTATTAGCTAAGCTTTAACCGATTGAAGCTGTTAGTTTTTAAAGCGGTTCTTAAAATCCATCGATTAATTACTATTAGCCCTCTATCAAAGTATATTATGAAAAGTACAAAGCACAGAAAATATAGACTTCTTCAAATATTTTATTAATACATTTGATATGTTCCTAAATATGGTATTTTTATTTGCTTAGTTTCGTAGTATCTGCTTAGATTTTATAATTACTGAATTTAGAGTTATTAGATATTGACTTCAGTTGTTAATATATACAATTTAAATCAAATCGCCAGCAACGAAAACATGGGAGCTATTTACAAGTAAATCAATTTTCTTACATCACATATTCAAAACTTAAATCAACGCAAAAAACTTTATTTTCTGCCATATAATACAATTAACGTTTGAAATAAATAATAACGGAACTTAACAATCCCGCTGTAAGCACTGTGGGTGAAACACAATTAGTGCAAATTAGAATATACTACAGTACCTACGTACTAAGATTTAATCTAACAATAAATAGTCTACTCGTTACAAAATATTACGTCTAATGTCGTTGCAAGTAAACATTTAAAAATTGCACTAAACAAATTTGTGTTAGACACAAATTTCGTTTCAAAATTTCCGTCAATTTCAATTAGTTCAGGATATGTAACAGCAGTTACTATTTGTGGAAAATCGATCGAAAGAAATGACTATGTAAGAACAATCATGTTGATAGTAACAGAAATAATATCAACACCGTTAAAAACTAACGTTCAGAAAATATAATAAATACACGTCCAACTAACGAGATTCAAACTTCGAATGAACAGTTGGGATACTTTTAAGTACCTCATTGAATCAACAATAATAACATATCAAGGGGTATACGGTATATGGAAAGGATATGTATCGGTTATGCGGGGATACGGAGCTACCTTTAATGGTCAGCCTCTAAGCGCTTCTCTCCGGCTCCGTTGGAATTGTTGTCGCCGTTTCGGATCGTCATACTACGAGATGACGAGAAACACAATTTCATAATAAAAGGGAACTTTGTGCCTATAAAAACATTCATCTTGTTACCTCACGCGCCACCATGACAAAAATACTGTTACCTGGACTTTCGATGGCAGCATGATTACATGCCATCACAGCGGCCACAGCCTCGGTTGTATTTTCAAATTCTAGAAGGCCAGAACTCGATCGTTCCGACTTCATAGGAAACAGTTTCACTGCTTTTGGAGGAACAACGTCGTAGTCTTGAAAGACCTGTATCAGTTCTGATTCTGTCACTTGCGGCGGAGTATTGAAGAAGTGAAGGATCTGAAAAGAATCAATCATTAAGTAGTTTTATACCGACGCCATCAAAGAAAATCGAATGATTTCAACATAATGGTATCGTGGTCTTTTACAAAAGAGGGTGCGAAAATTTTCAAAGAACTAATTTCACTAGCTGACGAGCCCGCCAAATCAACGTATTCGCGATAACAAAAGTTCTCTCAAAGCCTCTAACCAATCCGCGTCAAAGCGTTCGCATTATTTTATTGCAAAATAAAAAAATGGGCTTATAATAACTTTTTCTAAAGGTTTGACCAGTCACGGTTCGTGTATTCGTTTTGTTCGTCACCATGAAGCACGAAAGTTCTATAACTAAGCTTATAAAATAAATTCTTGGGCCAGGCGTAGACAATTTCAACCACGAAAATGGAATTCATCGCAGTAAAACCACTTTTATATGATTGCTAGTACGGGGCAAACTTAAAAATTCTTTCTTATAACGTCACAGCAATGGAAATAGATTTCGAAACCGATTCAAATTTGATTTTCAAAAATCATATACTTATTTGCAATCCTGTACATGCAATAAGAATCTTTTGATGTTTTCTAGTTTCCAGCTTAGTCGAGTAGATGTAGAGTTAGTTTATCTATTAGGTCTTAAATTAAATAATAATCGAGAGATGGCACTATTTATTGCACTATTATAGTAGACAGCAGCAGCAGAGAATATTAGAAATTAGATACCAGAGATTACATGACTACCACATGAATACTTAAATCTAATATCATTAGTAATAAAAAATTTAGTTTATTATTATTATTCTAAAATTTATTCTGCACAAAAAGAACACATTTTTTGCTATCATTCAAAAAATTAAAAAAAAAACGAAAGAATAATAAAAAACTATAAACCGCACAGAAAGTATAAGTTTATTTATATACCTGCCGGCTTATCACAGTAAATTAGTTATTCATCACCAGATACTACTTGCAATAATTTCTTTCGACGACAATAGAGATTATGCTAAGGCAAAATAGATGAAAAAGGTTTTATTCTGCGAAAAAAATCATTTTATAATAAATGAGTTTTAAGAAAATTAGCAAATTAAATAAAAAACTAAGAGAAAAGTATCAATTAAGAAAAAAAAGGTCTTGGAAAAGCTTCAAACTCCAGTTAACAACCATAGAAACAATTATTGTAACAATGGTAACCATGGCTTTAAACAAGGATTTAAAATTAACCCATGACTGAAATATCATGCCTAAGTAATTGCTGTAAGTTAAAGTAGAAGATAAAATTAAACATACTACACAAAAGAGAAAATTGACAAAATAAAATTGCAAAAATTCAATATAAATGCTAAACGAAAGCTTTATTCAAGTTAGGAACGCAGAAGCGATAAAGATAAAATTATAATGTAGAGTAGTGAAAACTATTGGGAAACGAGATAAAAAATCAATAAAAATATAAAAATGAACAAGGAACGCGAAGAAGTCCTCTAGTTCTTGAATACAGTGCCTTCGTCAAGATTCTGTTATTTAAATTTGCTTCATTTTTGTAATCATTTTAAACAAACGAATTTTGTTTATTTAAAGAATTTTTTTACATTTATCAATTTTATTGAACATATAGTGCAATGTTGTTAATTAGGCGCAACTACAAAAATTCTCAACAAGACGTTCAGTCAGAAATCCGGTGGACGTAAATTAAAACCGGTAAAGGAAGATAATTTTTACGGTGTTTTGGGGATTAAATTGCGTTTCTTGATTATCTTGTGAAAGTGTCAGCGGCCAAGAACCAGACTACCGGATTTGACCATTTATAAAACGCGGCCGTTGCAAGTCGTACTGCAACATTTAACCGCATTTACATTAAGAGAAAACAAGACCGAAATTATAAAATTGCTTTGAACTTGTTTATTAACAAAGTTACGCAAATTTGAAGCAGTCGAGAGATTAATTTCTCAGTGTTTCATCAATTTTCTGCCCGAAATGTGGCTTCTTTTGTTCAGTTAACTTTAGCTACTCCGAAATAAGTTGTTAAAAATAAAGTCATGAAACATATAATTTCACTAAGGCCCGGTATGAATTAACTTTAAATCTTCGTTAAAATTCATGGTTACCATTGCTACAATTGTTTCTATGGTTGTAAACTAGCGTTTAACGTTAATCCATGACTGAAATACCAGGCCTAGTACATTTCAAAATTGAATCAAAACGTATTCAAAAAATTACAAAAATTATTTGCATCATTGATTTATGATGCTTGTAGATTTTCTGGAGTTATAAATCCGAGCCACATTGTATACGTGACGTCCTTAGATATAATAGCGTCACTTCTTATACCACTCTTTGTAGCGAAGAAGAATAACAGTTGTTAAAATCAAATGCACTTTTAGTTAAACACTGAATGCATTATAAAAACCGAATACGGTTTCACTTACCACCTTTGAAAAAATTATCTTGTTGACTATTTTCCCATTCCTCGTGGTAACCAAACAACTCCTTCATAAATGCCAAACATTTTTTTGAAAGGAAGAAAAATACAACTAGAATTCAATGGGAATACTTAAACCTAAATCAGATCAGAGCTACCGCAGGAAAAACTACTAAAAATTTAACGAAATACAAAACTAAACACCTTTCAGTTTTTCTAAACTTAGCAAGACTTTTGCTTACTGTAAATTCACACCGAATAAATTTTTCCGATTTCATCATTTGGTACCCTTCAATTTTCGAGCACGTTACGAGTTTTGCTACCATCATTTCCACACAGTATCGATCTTTATTTCACATTACCGACAGAAGGGTGTTTTGCATGTTAACTCAATTGTTATATTTTGATTTGTTAACGCATCTACCTAACCTAATCATAATTCGATATTGTCAGTGGGTATATTATGTTTATAAAACTCCTGACGCGAAACCGAAAAACAAGAGAAAAAAAAAATTAAATCCCTGATATTGAAACAAGCATTCGGGTCTGTCGGAAAATTTCATTACTTACCTTGCTCGGGGGTTGGATGCGGTTTTTGCTGGCCATGGCGGGATTCATGAACCTGTTGTTTTTATTTGTGATGTATTCTTTATATGAGGGAGACTTGTCGGGTAACGGGTAAGGGTTGGTCACCTCACTGAGATAGGGTTGTTTACTAAACGCGAGTTGGAGTTTGTGTTCCGAAAGAATGTTCTTCTCTTCGTTGGAGTTTGTGTGATGAGATAAGGGTGCTGCCCCCGTTAGACCTACAGTTACGTTGTTTAAGTTTTGAACACATCTTTCCACTGCCACGCTGTCGCCCATCTGCACCATGGCAGTGCCCTCTTTTGATTTGAGAAATTTTATCTGAAAAAAAAAACTTCAATCAATTCACATGCCAAAACATCACCTAAACGTGGGAGGACAACATAGAATAACGTTTTCATGAAAAGTGGAGCGGCCGTATCCTGAGGTGGTCAATAAAATGAAGGATTCAAATTTTTTGCGCTTTCGGCCCAACAGAACTTACAGTAAATCGAAAATCTGAAAACAAACTTTGCTTCAACGATCTCGACTATTTATAGATAATACCACTAATTCTCCAATTAGTGGCAAGAAACTAGTTTGCTCTATAAAAACCGGGCGCGCTGTAATCAGCTTTCTAAAACAGGTACCTGTGTCAAGCGAGCTAATAAAAACTTTCCCCCGTAGGCAATCCGATTTAGCTCGACTTGTGTGATACCATTAGCAATTAAGGTTTGACGAAGAATGTATTTAGAGTAAGAAGGGAGTTTTGGCTCGTGTTTTAACGCGATCAATTAGCCAGTAGATGTTGTTTGACAAGGATGCGGTCTGAAACTAAACAAATATTTGCCGTGATTAATATCCGTGACAAGAACAGATTAAGCAAAATCGGGCTCAAGTCAATAAAATTCACATAATAGGTTGGATAATTTTCAATCCAACCTATTATGCGAATTGCTTTCTTGCCGAATCGTGGCAAATACGTTGATAATTTCAAACAATTAGTATTTCTGTTGACAATGGTGGAGGTCAAGTGTAATTTCAGTTCAAATCGATTAATGCGATTCAATTCTAAGCTGTAACTCCAAATCTAATGTATGTGCACATCGATATTTATTAAATGTCCAAATTAAACAACAATTGAATAATAAAAAAACCTTGTCAATTAGTTTTATCGTGATAAGCAAATGCAATGTTAACGACTGTTATAATTAACAGCTATGCCGTAATTATGAATTTCATTAACCGAACAATAGGTTCAACACAAAGCTTTAAATTAAGTAATGTGTTGCTTCCATAATACCCGAGTGCCCTATAGAACGAATTTTCGCTCTTCAATATATCGCAAGCGGAGTATATACAGAAGAGCTGATTCGAAGACACGTCAACATTTCTACAATTAGATCACGGTTCGATAAGAAGGTCATAACAAGAGCCCCAACAACAAAACAGCAAGTTGTAAATAGATTTCCATGCCCTTCTGCGGGTCTTTGTAGTCAAAATAGCCTTCTTTCGAGTATGATTTCCAAATAGTTGATTTCGACAGGTTTCAAGTGATGCGGGTAGAGCATTCCAAGTTATGTTGAACCAGAACTATACTAAATTAGCAGCGTTCGTGCAGGCCAAGCAGTAAAATTAAATTTACAACGGAACATTGGCTCTAATTTCACTTCCTGCAACAAGTTATAGAATGTCTTTATGTTAATTGTACATAAACCCTTGTCAAGTTAGTGACTGTCGGTCCGTGTTGACAGCTCAACTTGTTTCGAGGACGCTATAAATTGCTTTAATAATCAATTGCATCGCGGTATCCCTTTATTACATCTTGATGCCGTCAACTTGCATATGAACGCCAAAAACGTCATAAACAAGCCAAAGAGAAACAAGGTTCAGTACGCAAAATCCCGTAATCCTTCCATCCTTGGAAACGCACAGCTTTCCCCCGTCGAATCTATTAAAATATTTAGGAACCTTAAGCACTAACCCGAGCAACATTTCCATACAAGCACATGAGATTAAAGAGTTTGTCTGCATTGGTGCGCAGGGGGTCCAAACCGTACACCATAAGGACGGCACCGGGTTGTTGGAAATGCGTGCTTCTTTGATCTCGATATTCGGCAGTGACGGGTGGTGCACTTTTCCGGTAAGTATCTGTGCCGAATGGCTCTCCGTATCCGGGTCCGGCGCACATCTCGTCGTATCGCTGTTGTTCGCTCGGATAAGGATCTGAAACAACAAGAACAATTTAGCAAAAAGCATTGAGCGCTTCGACGCGTACACCCGTTCACGCCGGCTTCATCAACGTAAAACCACTCAAGAAGCGAACGCATGAGTGGTCTGCATTGAGTTATTTTTATTGGCAAACTCATTTTTATCCTCCTAGCGAGTTCGCCAACCTTCCTCGTTAAAAAAGACTTTGCAGGGATAAAAGAAAAAATGATGAGAACATAATGCTGGTGTTTATAAGAATTTCGATATTTCAGGAAGTTAGATGCATATTTGTCACATCTCTTTTTCTGACGTAAAACTCTACAGTTACTAGCCCTACCACCCCGCATTTTCTAATAAAATGAAAGCATAGTTGAGCCTACGTGTGAAGGTCAAGCCTGATAGAAGTTGGACTTTTAAGGCAAAATTTACGTCTCCTTTATCCAGACGTGCGGTTCTCAAAAGTAAGCGAAAAGCTTTTCCAACCCGGAGAATGATTTAGAACTTTAGCCATTCGAGCATTGGTAGCAATTGTTCGGGTCAACGAACACGAGAGCTTTTCAATTGCATCGATGATAGCGATTTATTATTGAAAACTAAATATAACTAATGTAGCTACAACGAACAAAAATTCTACCAATTTTATAGCTGCTTGAGTGAAGCGCAATTTACTCGACTTCAGAACCGACAACTGACACTTCACAGTTTGCCCAGAATAGCTTTGCGGTGGAAATTGCTAGTTGTACCAAAGTTCGAAATATGTAGGTATACTAGCCCGACATGTCTAATGTCATTTCAGTAACTTCTACCGTGCTTCCACTTGCTAAAAAGGTTTGTTTTATGAATTAAATAAATGTTTAAGTAGGATGGCTGGGAGGAAAAACTAAATTTTGGAAGAAATAGAAATGGTTCCGGAAAGACAATTGGCCTATTGTCTATATGGACAAAACGTACATCCTGTGTTCACATATTCATGATAAGTAGTTTCCAAGAATTATTTTAATAGTAGTTCTTGTCTACTTTATTACTAAATCTCATAAATAATACAACTAGAATTTTTTACTATTATATTGGCGCTAATGGTAGTGTTTTACATTTTTCTTAGCACCCGAGGCCGTACAGTATGTTTTGCTTTTGATATAGTTTTTACTTCTTTTGTCATCTCTCTGCGTTTTTCGTTCGACATTCGCCCCGATTGTAATTACCCGTGAAGTTAATTTAGCGAACTGTAATCTACTACTAAATGTAAATTTAATTCTTGCTTTGTTTAAAATTTTTCTATTAAAGTGATTGAAAAATTTACTAAAGTATTAAGTAATTAGGTTTATAATTAATGAAATAAAAAATAAAACAAAGAAACGATAAAAATCCGATGAATGCAAGGAAGAAGAAAAGAGTCGATTTCGATGAAGCGCAAGTTTAAAGTGAACGCTGTTTGAACTATAGGTTCTACCCTCATCCCCAGCTGCTCGAATTCTGGAATTCTAATTACCATCTCCTTCATTATTTTAAAGTTGGAAGAAATCCTAATACAATTATGAAAACAATTAACAGAATAAAATATTCTATTTTTGGAAAAATTGCTCTAGAAACGTTAAAGTTGTGTTCTATTCTTGGACTATATAATAGTGCAAAAAATATCTAAAAAAAAAAACACTGATTGACTAAAGCTAATTTCCTTCATTTGGTTGATTAATGTTTTTTCCAATGAAGTGGAGGGTGCTCTTTAAAATTTAAAATTAGGAATAGAAGGTCAAACGTAAGATTTGATCAATATTGGTTTTAATTAATCCCCCCTCTAATATGTTTGTTTATTATTCAAATTATATTAAGTTAAAAGCGATTCTTTTCAGAAATTTGCTAGTTTTGAAATCAAACTACTGTATGATTATAAATTAACTAATGTGGACTAAATACACTGCATAGTTGAATAAATATCTCGTTGAACGAGTTATCTTTTTAATTAATTTCATTAATGTACTAATTAACAATTTATAAGAGAAGCAGGTTAATTAATTAATTTAACTTTTCACCATTTCGGCGTGGACACGGTCCTAGATTAAAAAAAATTTCTAATAATATTTACAGCTGTAAACTATAATAACAATAACAGAACAATTTAAGTAAATACACAACTTGTAGTACAGTTATATAAATAAAAATAATATGTTGTTCGTTGGTAAACGCATCACTTGAGAACGACTGGGCCGATTTGGCTGTTTTTTTAAATGTTTGTTCTAACTCGAATAAGATTTTTAGGGAAAAAAAATTGCAAAGTTTTGGGAAAAACCGAAAGTGCTTTTATCCATAGAATTTTTGTATAAACTCAAAACCATACCCCACGATTTAAACCATGGATATGCGTAATTCTTTTGTTCATTATTGTCCTGGAAAAGTTTTTAGGAAAAAAAATCGAAACAATTACACAGGAAAGTCAGAAAATTTGGAAAAACTGCAAAAATCATAACCATTGCATGACACTTTCCATCAAAAGTGACGATAGTAATGACATACTTGGTTGAATCTTTTCTTGGTTTGTAAGTTATGCTTCCGGGATGGAAATAACTCAATTGAATGATTTCAATAAAAAAAATTATTATTGGTCCCGCCACCAAAGTCATTGTGTTCATTGATTTCTGAAAGAGGAACAGATTCAACATAAATGCAGACATACAACAGTTGCTTCATAAAATAGCTTGAGATTCATTGTGATTTCAAATTTAATGGAGGAAAATAAAACACTTAGTTGACATGAAATTCTGACTTAATTAAATTGTGACTTAAATTTTGAGACAAAATCGCATGGTTGTAAGTCGATCACATTCCAGGCACGTCACACATTTCCAGCATTGGTGTACTCCCCACAGATTTCATCTCGCATGCTTTTGAATGTACTCGTTAAATTGAACATCTATAGCCACAATCGTTAATAGATTGATGATCTCTCAGAAAAACGTCTTTTTCTCATTTTACTTTGTTTACACATTTTGAATAAATTTTCATAAATTCACAAAACAATCCCAAAAAAATTCATTGAAATTTAGACAGAACAACGTCAGCTAGTACTGAATAAAAATTTAGGCCGTCTCAGATATATGTAGGTACTTAAACTTTATTAGTTTTTGCTTATTTAATTATTTTACTCCGTACATTATTGCGCATCATCCTCGTGCTTAGACTCCTCGACCACTGACTACTGAATGGAGATAAATTTTAACTATACTTATGGTTTATTTAAACTGTAAATGTATTAGAACAATGTAATTCTTTTGGTTGAACCATTCTTGCCTTAACTTTAGAGTTTTAAAGTGCCAAAAATTATTTATCTAGAAGAGTTTAATATGCTCACAAAATCTACAAACTAGATGATTTCCTGACTTTTAAGTATTTGTCTAAGCTCTATATCCATAAGTAGACCGCGATTTAATTATGGAAATCATTTTGAATAATTTCACAGGTAGTAGTTATTGATCTTCTCTGTTATATGTTTTCGTCTGTGGTAACGTATCTAATCAGTCAGGTGCAATTTCGAAACTATAGAAATCCCTTGATGGAAATATGTTAAATAAATACGTAATTAAAGTTTGCAAGAATTTAAAGCTAATTGTTTGTATTGACAATGTGAACTTATATATTATAATATTTATATAGGTAACCAAACAGAAGAAATGAACAATAAAAAAAATATTTAATTTTTCCCTTATTTCCTAGCTGACAAAGGTCAAAACTTCTGCTATATAAATATTGGTCGTTCTGCGTTTTCCTATAATTATCATTGGCTGCGCTATCAAGAAGTAGTGTGTGAAAAACTATTCCATTTACAACCGTTCAAAATTTGCTACATTATAAATCGATTTCAGTTAAGGTTTACTTTTCAAAGAAAATATTAATTAAAGAATCTAATTTGGCAGAAAAATTGAAAATTCATTCTTGTATTATTCCACCAGGCTCACTGCTGTCTTAATTCGCTCTTTACTCGGTTAGTAAGTTTTTAGGGGCATTATAGGTAAAAACAGAGTTCCAATGTCCTTCAAGCCTTCGAAGTTATGTAATAATTATTGTTGCAAGTAAATTCTCTCAGAAGTATTGAGCAACTCACGTTGCTTCTAGACGATTATGCGCGAATTTACCCGTGCCGAAGTTTGTGGCTTCAAGTGTCACTATGCTAAAACTTTTGTTCGGATTACAAAAGATTAAATTCACCATTACGTTCAGGTTAACAGAAAATAATTATTTGTTGCAAAAAAGAGGTATAAATAAAAGTGAAAGAATACAAAAGTCATACACTGATTTTATTCAACCTTCCACTGAGTCTCTCGCGTGTTAATGGCACCCTATGGGGCCGGCGTCCTGCAGGACTCTCGCTGAGAACGGGTTGATGTCGATCACGGACGAGATGCAAAATAATTTTGTTATACACTTCACCTGGATTTCTTGTTGGGTGGTGATACTTTGTGAGACAGACGTTGCACCGATTTGACGTAGAACCGGGCTAACCTCCGGGGTTGCGAGACGCCAAACTTGTCTTTTTCCTTGGTTTTCCTTCACAATTATAACAACCCCCATTTTCACTACGGCATTGCAACCTACTTTATAAAACTTAAATAATGTTCCCAGCAGGAAAAAAGCAATTGAAATATTTTCCATAAATTAATAACGAAGTATGAATAACTACATTAAGATTTTCATAAAAAATAAGTTATCTGAATATATATATTTATTTTTTAATGTGGTATTCACTACAAGAACACACGCTGAATGGGGGTCGAGCTTTAAGGCCTCCCAAAGTTTTGTCCTGGAGCTACTAGTATCAATTGTCTTCATTGTGAACAAATCGCCGTGTCTTACAAATACAGAAACACGACTAAAGCTCCGACGATGCAGTTAATGACGCGCCATACAAAATTAAATGCTTGAAATCGAACTCTACCATAAATGGAAACCTACTGATTTCAACAATTTTTTTTTACTAATGATGTCATTAATCATGAAAAGTTTTTTTTGCCGTCGTTCCTTATAAAAAAATCGGTCAAACACATTGTGCTTGTAATTAAAAATACAACTAAAGCGAGCAAGAGACCAATCTGCATTAGACCCCTGGCCCTTTCACTTAGTGACCGTGCCTTTAATTAATTTTAATACTAAGCAAGTTATTGCAAAATAAAGTGTCTCGCCTGAATTTCGAGCAAAGCTATGTTGACAAATGGTTTATGTGATGCAGCTTCATAATATCTAAGAATTTAACAAGACACGACTATAAATTCTACCACGTAACATCACCATCGGTGTTCACGATATTCGCAATGGCACGTCCACACAAGCGGCTTAACGTGAAATCAATGTTCATTACAGCGCTTAACCCACCCTGAAATTATCGCAATATCACTGCTGAATTGGTCATGCTTGTTTATTGAGGTTTAATGTTTCACCATAATTATGGTTCACCATGCGCGGATGTGGCTATAATAAAATCATTTCCATACTCAATGTCTCTTCAAATTTTATCCGTTGCGAGGTATGAACTGAAACCAACGGTATACTATACTGAAACTGAGATTTTTCCATGAATGGTTCAAGTCAAAAAAAGATGTGATGGTTATATTTCTGAAGTCTCTATATTAAAAACAAAAATGTTCACCAGTTTTATTATAAGAATAAAGTTACCGAATAAGAAGTATCACCCTGTACGACAAATAATTCACTTGCTGTAATAAGAGAA
The DNA here is from genome assembly GCA_905333025.2 of Pyrochroa serraticornis. Lineage (NCBI taxonomy): Eukaryota > Metazoa > Arthropoda > Insecta > Coleoptera > Pyrochroidae > Pyrochroa > Pyrochroa serraticornis. The sequence goes on from HG995154.1 coordinate 20,730,191, forward strand.
TTGTCTGGCATTACACGCATGTATTGTTGGTTGCAGAACCATTAAATTAACTTTTATAAAAATTATTGCCAAATAAATTTGATTTTTTTTAGCTGGTTTAATAAAAAATGAGAAATTATGTCGGAGAGTAGACAAATACACATGTAACTCAAAAACACCTAGTTAAGATGAAATTAACACAAAAACAAAGTGCCCGCTTGTATTCTGCAGTACATGTTTTAGATGAAATTTTTATTGATTGCATAACTTTAAACTTAAAAGATCACTATGTAAAATGAATGGAAAGGAGATAATCAGTGTGGGGTAGGTGCGAATTTGGATCAGCCTACATCAATATTTTTTGTTGACAGTTTCTTGCTAATCGAAACCTATTTAGCGTGGTGTGGTGTGTTAAATTAGCATGACTACCGTTTCGGGATCAAGATCAGCAAAATTAAGTAACCAACGATTTTCCCAATCAGTACTCATTTTGATAAAAATTACTTAAACACTTAACAGAAACGTGGAAAAATAATGACTTAACTTTCCAATCTAATGTGCTAAATGACATTTTATACTAAGAGATTATGTTTAAAAGTTGTTCGGCGCCTAAGATTCGTAGCAAATCCCAATCATCAAAACGGTTTTGATTTATTCATCATCCTGCAAAACCCAATAATGTTTAACCTTTCATAGTTAAAATAAACCTCCATAACATAGACGTTAACTTCGGTGTCAAAGACCGACATTTGGAACTGACAGAAAAAGCATAATATTACTGTCTTTTATTAGCACATTATTTTTATCAAAAATTTGCATATTCCATCAACTGTTTAAGATGGTACAAAAAAAAACACACAGAAATACTTAAGTATTCAGAAAATACAATTGGTGATCGTATGCGCAATCATTATACTCAAATCGTCCTCAAAACCTCTTAGGGAAACTAAATCCATATTACTGGTATCATATGGCATAAGGCGTTAGGGGTTGTTGTCCAATGTATACTTTCAAAGACACGACATAAAAGATTTTAGCATTAACCAATATTTGAATACCATATCGATTTGGTTTCTTCGGTGTATGTTATATTCTGATACCATAACTTTTTTGAAACGGTTTTAATTTTCAACCAAGGCCCTAAATTCAGAAAAGCGAAGACACTTAAACGAATTTCATTCGAATTCATAAAACTCTTGAATAGATGCCAACTTAGCAAGACGTGCCGAGTCTGTTTATCGTCAAAGTTAATGTCTTAACAAAAACTTCAATTGCATTAAAGACATTGTTAATTTAAAAATTTCCATTCATATGATATTCGTTCTACATAAGTGCTATGTATTTTTATTGTTATTTCTTGACATTCCACCAATGTATAGATGAGTTGGAAAAGCCTTCACTTCTAGAATATAGGATTTCTAGAATTTCTATCGTTACCGATATATATATAGTCAGCTCCGGTTGCACAACCATGACGAGAGTTTAACAAGCCGTTAGGGCCCCTCTAATTTTTTTCATCAAATTAACTGAGCATTAAATGTTTGTTGCATTCTGTAGAAATTTAACAGACACTAACTTTGCTTTCTTTCAAATTCTTAAAATGCAGCGGATGACTCTATAATCAAAGATCAATATTTTGACAAGAGATTAATCACACTTTGTGCAACAGGGTATCAATGTTTTCTAACATATCGTGAGTAACGAAGCTACTCCGCTTCTCAATAGGAGCGATCTTATCACGAGTTAGAGTTTCTACACATAGCAAGCATAGTTTGTGTACGAATTTTTCCGCAAGATACTTTCTCTTTCATTTCATAGTTGCATCATTTTACATGAACCAAGAGAACTACTACTGATTTCTCAACAGCTACTGAATTTTCTTAGCCTCTCCTGTATATTGTTTCTAATCAGTACCTATTGTGGTCTTGTTACTCGAAATTATTTGCCTCTAGTCTATCATACACGCGGTATCGTTTTCAATTTTAACCTTAAAATCAGTAGCAACGTCGATAAATACCCACTGGAAGCATTCTTCTTTATCATAATTTATATTTATTTCTATAAAAAAAGAACGAACGCTTTTACATTCAATAAATGTTTGCTTCAATTCAAATCTACTTTCAAAAACATAATACGAATGTTAAAGTTAGTCATAAATACTGAAAGTTCTTGTAATAAAAAATGAAGCAACTTATAATTCTGCCTTGGTAGATATTTAATTATATTATTTACTAGCTGACCCGACAAACGTCGTCACGTCCAAGTTTCAATAAATTTTGGTTCGGATAGTTTTGTGAAGTTATTCTAAAGGTGTAAACAAAAAAAAACGTATTTCTGAGTGATAATTGTATCTATTAACGATTGTGCTGATGGATATTTAATTTGAGGAGAAGTACATTCAGAAGTACGTCAATGGGTAATTCTACCGGTGAGATTAATTTTATCGGCAGCATACTGCTTAAATGCTGAACATGTGTTACAAATCAAAAAAATAATCAACTAAATATGTCGTTTCTATCGTCAGCGAAGATCAAGAAAGTATACGAAAATTATGATTTTGGCAGTTTGTCAGAATTTTCCGACTTTCCTTTGTAATTACTCAAATTCCTTATTCCTGAAAACTTTTCCAGAACCACAACAAACAAAACAAAAAATGAATTACGCTTATCCATTATCCGAGTCGTGAGTTATAGTCTTCAATTTAGACAAAAATCCCATAGAAAAAAGTACCTTCAGTTTTTTTCCAAATTTTCCAATTTTCCGGGCAACTTTCCCTAAAAACTTTATTCGGACTAGAAAAAATATTAAAAAAAAATTGCAAATTTGTTCCAGCTGTTCTCAAGTAATGCGCTTACCAATGAAGAGCATTTCATTTTTATTGGTATAGTTAAATGACCCTTATCGTTTGATATTCAAATTATTCTTATATTTTCCATAATTTATTTTAACAAGTATTTTCTAACACTGTATAGTAAAAGATGAACTTGCTTTTGACATTTGTGGCGAAAGTTCTCCATGGTCGAATTTACGTAGAAATTACGTCAAATGCAAACATTTTCAAACTGAAAAGATTATCACGATTCGAATGATTTTCAAGTTGACTCATAATGAGACGTTTAATTCCTCACCTTTAAATATGGCGTTAACTAATGACGTGATTTAGGCGGGTCAAACTGTGGAAGTATTGATTTCAACCCATAGTGCGTCAAAAATTATATGCATTTTTCATGACGCGTGGAGGCTATTCCAACACGTAAACAATTAATTGATATTAATATCTTGAAAAATAAAGTAAAAAAACTTCCAATATTCAGCTATAACCTCGATCTACTGCATTTTCTCTTCGCTTTGTTGGAAAGTTAGATTTATATAGCAATTCACCAAAGCTCCTCTCTTCATATAACATAAAATGAAGCTGGGTGTTAGAAACAGCGGAATTCACATGGAGGCAAGTGTCCTGAAGGGGCTATAAACATTAAGGAGATTTAAACGGTTAAACTTAATTTTTGTGTAAAATTTGCGGCAATTCTACGACGCTAACTACGTTATTACTCCGGACGGTATTGTAAAAACGTTAAAGATTACGCAGGGTGTTACTTTTAAACAGCTTCGATACGAGCAGACAATATGTTAATTAAATTTAAGCGGCAATATCAGAAACGCGCAATTACCTTCTCGAAATAATTTTACCACCATTAACCCCCAGTGCCTATCCCGGGAGCAAATTAACACGCCGACGTTATTTTTTGATCTAAATTATCGATGAGAGCGCAGTTTTGCGGCAACGAAAGATCGGTCGGACGGTTAAGGCCTTTGCAATCAGTGAAATGTTTCCCCGGGCCCTCGACACGATCGGACATCCTACGAGGCCCACATCCACACATATACCTATCACGGACCATTTCGTGCGGGCAATTTGTAGGTCCGGGAAAATGTTAGCGCTCCCTCTAAATTACAAATGCCCCACCGATAAAATTTATCAGCGTCAACATTTATTCCGTTTTCACTAACCGCAAAGATAAAACGAAAAATGACCGGCTGTGGAGTTAGCGGGAAAAACGTCAGACTTGATCGCGTTAAAAATTGCGAATTTAATTGGGGTCCTCGAACCGGCCGAAACGTCTCCTCGGGAGCGTTCCCGGCCCCGAGGGAACCATAGAATTAGAACTTTTCACTTAAATAATTAGGTGACTCCAAACTTTTCTTCCCTGGCTGGTAATTAATTCTTCATTTGTCGGATTAAAACCTTCGATAACAAACTCGTTATGTCAAAGGTGACTGACGAAGCCAACACTTATCTCTTCAATTGGTTATCTCTTCTAAATTGGTTGACAGTGCAACTATTTGATTCGATTATAATAAAACTTTGAATGTTTCACTACAAAAGCGTCATTAATATCTGAAGTACCAATCGGAGTTTCCTGGTATACTGGAGCATTATCCATTAAGGTCCAGTCGATTGCTTTGGCGGCACGAAATTCGTAGCTTTATCCCTTACCAGATTTACCCTTAGACTAGGCTAAATTGAATGGAGTCAAGAATGAAGAAAAGAGAATAATAAGACGTTGTCCCCTAAGCTATTTCTCTAACTGCCTACTTCTAAATAAGTTGAGTATCTCACACGAACGGCATTCAAGATCGTCGACGAATCTGGAATTTTATCCAGACGTTTGCAGTGCTGAATTTATCGCGCTCGACCGAGTCCCTAATGAATTTTAAGGTCGATAATTAGTTTAAGCTAGTGGCATTGTAGATGGAGACGTTATTCAAATTTAGGAAAGCAATGAACGGCAAATTGCTTATTTCGGATTAAGTCTGTAACGTAAAAAAGTACCAATTGGCCGGTCTCACAAAAATGAGCTAATATGGAATAATATTATTTGAAGAAAAATTGCTTCGGCAGAAATTTCAATTTAAAACTAAGTCTCTTGAGTTTCCTGTTGATTGTTGTCTATAAAACAGAGATTTGTGCTGGCTCGCGTAACTGAACTGAACGAACATCAACTGACTGAACTAATCAAAGTAGCTTCCGGAGCAAAGCATACGGATGATGGAAATTTTAAAAGAATTCAGCACAATTGGTTCCATCGAGCATTTCTGATTTAAATATAAATATTATTGGACAAATTTCTCGGCCAACGGGTCAATGAACACACCGCGAAAAACTTACCTGGATTTACGAGAAATTAGTGTTATGATTGACGTCGGTTTTCTGCGATGGCACCCTGCCTAAAATGTTCAAAATAGCGCTTTCAGAAAATATTACAAAGAGGCAAAGCATCTGCCATCTCCGGCTCAAAGCAGTCGTTTTGGTGGAGGCGCCGGGCGAATCTTTAAAAACTTTCTTATTAAGCTATAAAATGCGCGAAAAATTACGGGTCCATTACATTGAACAAATTTAATGTTAAAAACTTAATTCGCCACAACTTTAGGACTGCTATAAAGGTAGAATCGTCCAGTTTTCGAAGCGCTAAGAGGCTTAATAATTTTTGCCAAAATTAATTTGCGGCCTGTCTAACATTACCTTTAGCAAATTTAATTTTGCTAAAATTTGATACTTCTAAATTTCTTTGAAAAACTTGAAAACGTAAACTAAAATCTTCCTTAAATCGTCCCGAAATACGATAGTGACCAACGCGAAAATTCTCTAGGTAGCCAAACCTAAGGGACAAAATTTTTATGAGTAGCAAAACTTACGTGATCCTTGATCCTTCTGAGCAGCTATGTCTGAAATTAATTTACTCACGTAAAACAATGTTTTTTATGGTAACAGTAAAGGATATGTCTTTCGACAATATGATTAGTTGCTATTATCGTTAGTCAGAGAGTAGCATTATTAATCAATAGAAGTTAGTGGGTAATAATTTAATGAAATTAAAGGTTAATAACAAAACTAAAATTAAGTTTTCTAAACTGAAAAATATTCACAAGTATGCACCGAAAATAAATTAGAAGTTCAGTATTAAAGTTACTTAGAATAAAATTTTCTCATTGCAACCCGGGTGGTTCGCTAATTTCTCTAGACGTTTCAATCATTTTGTCGCGGACTTACTTGATAAAAAATCGCGATAAATAAGATTTTCTTGTGGGTAAGTAAAATTATTTTTTGAGGAAATCGGCAACAAGACGACTGAAATGACAGGAAAAGCTCAATTTAATAAATTACCACAAATACAATTCGATAATCTTATTCTAGGAAGCAATAACCGCGGAAGACTACAAGCTAGCTATGTTTACACATAACTTTATATTTTCTAGTGACTAAGGTTATCTGTAGATTTTTAAGTGTTTATCGAGCGAATCCTAATTTATAGTCCGCCCTTATCATAAAACAAATATAATTAAAGAATTCAGCTTAATAGCCGTCCACTCAACTTTATGGTGTCCCCTACAGTTCGTCGGTCTCTACACCTAGCAAGTAGATAGAAAATAAAATAAAAGATAAAACAGGATAAAGAAAAAAGGTTGAGTTTTATAATTTTAAATCTATTTGAGATATTTCTAATCGTTTTTGTATCTCCTTCACCATTAGACAATTTTGAATTAATATGCAATGAATAATTTTCGGGTTGACCTAAATCCAAAATCTAGCCTAGTCTCAATAATTAGCAGCGCTGACGTTGAGATAATTGGCAGAAAAGTTTGGGTTCAACCAAGAAAAGTTTTCTGGGAAATTAAATTTGGTATTCATGATAACTGTTGTATCCGAAGTCCGGAACTTTATCATAACTAAAATTGTTCCTAATTGCGTTTGTCCAATTTCCTCTTTAATCTTTTAATTCGCATGTTTGTCCTAGAGCGATTCGTTTTCCGAGACGGTTGTGGTAAGATATAACATGAAAATGACAAAATAAAAATCGGGCGAACACGCAAGAACAAAATTCCAGTTTTCTCAAATATCAAAATATCAATGCCGAAACGTGGGTTGTCGTGAAAGCTTACGGTAATTACAGTACTTTTAATTAAAAAAAAGCAAACAAATTGCGTTTACTGCAAAATCCAAAAAAAGAAACACGAACATTTTTTCCGTGCCAAGTCGTAAAATAAGATAGGTAATAAAATTCTTTACCACCGACAAAAACATTCGAGGTATTAGTAGTACAAAACGATAACAAAATGAAAATTCGAAAACGCCGCGACAAGTTGAAATAATTGCTTTTGCACGTTAAAAAAGCTCGAAATACGCGAAAATTTAATTAGAAGACCTGAAAACCAATTTAAAACACGTGGACATCAAGGGCGCAGAATAAACTGAAGGGAAATTTAATAAAACGCGTTACAATTTCAACTTTACATACACGCAGCTTTATGTTTTATATATTCAATATCAATATTGCAGTTACCCCTACGAGTTTTCGCTGACAAAAAAAAATATGCAAAACTCTTGAAAAATTAAGAGCGTAACTTCACCCGGGCGCACCATTATCTTCTCAAAACGAAACCCCTGTGCGAATTTATCTCCTTTATGTATATTTTAGAATTTAAATCATGCTTCACTTCGGCAAGTCTTGCGAATTTGGTCGTCTTCTTGTCTCCGAAGTAGAATTTCAAGACGAGCCTTTTGTTTGTGCAGGGCGATTGAGACAAAAATCCGGATCAGCAGCAACACAAAATAATGCTCGATAATTGCTTTAATGAAGCTATAAAATTTGGAAAGACGGTTTATAAGTTGCTTTTCTAGTGTCGATAAATTAACATCAAGTTGTCGCCATGGGCTGTAATGAAGATTTACGCGAGTTGTAAGGCGAAATGGAATATTAAAATAGCGAAATACTTTATTGCCACAGCAAGTGGATGCGTTGGGTAAAATATGTCAAATGTCAGTTGTTGGTTAAAAGTTATATTAGTTATGTGACTTGAATGCACGATCATAAGTGATTAACTACGTTTCTATAGGGTTCGGAAAAAATTAAACAAAAATGATTAATTCATTAGCTTTCATCGATCGTGCTGTTTAATGATAACATAAAAAGAAACAACACCACCAACGCCATTGATAGATTGCTGTTTACAAATGTTTTGATTTGGACAAATGTTACACGCATTTATATGAATCTTTAATATCATCAAATAACACGAGTAGAAGGTTTAATGAAAAATGTTGAAAATTAAAATACATTAATATGGGAAACTTTTTTACTTAATTCTTTTGTTCGCAAAAATTACCATTATCATAATAACGCTACTGAATTTCAATTTCTATGGAATTAACCTTACAAAAAAAAATTAAATCATTTTCTTATTAAATATAATTAAAGACTACACGTAAAAATAATATACAAGGAATTTTTTTCCATTTCAATTAATTTTGTTTTATGATTCAGAGCATTAAAATGATTGAATTCCTCGAGAAGCAACGAAATATTAAGCACAACAAACTCAAAAAAAAATCTCTATAAATTTTCTGTGTAAGGGACGATAACTACATTTTCTTATAAAATGTTATTTTAAAACTCAGATTTTTAAAACGTAATAAATTTATATTAAGGATCGCATTTGAAGAAAGAAGTGGCATACCTATTAAAGTATCTTCCACGTAAAAGCGCAGAGTTGTAAATTAAAGTGATTTCTGACGCACTGCGATTTTAGGGGATGTTATTATAATATTTGAAACTTCCATAGTTTGAGTGGGTAGGTACAATGTTATTTCCAAGTTTGTCTGTGACTGTTTAATTAGTACGTTGCCTTTGTTGTCTAACGAACGTCTAGCTAACGAACTCATCTCTATAGGAATGTAAATACAGGTGATTTTGAAAGCAGCAAAAATTTGACAAAGAAATTTCTCCAAATAGACTGCAGTTTCTAAAAGAAAAATCTTGTTTAAAAGCTTCTAGCGTTACACTCATTATATCAAAATGAATAAAATTTTCATATGGAACGTTTGTTTCAATTGAACTCAGGTCTGGAATGAATTTTTTTTCAAAAAATCATTAATATACAAAGGTATTTTCCTGGTCTACTATACGATGTCTGTAACACTTATTGCAGTTTGTAAAACCGCAGAAAAAAACTTTCTGTGCAGCAAACCAACTTTTCTGCCTTTTTATTTTTTATTTATTCGTTAGAAGCAAATTTATGACGTATCAAACTTCAATTTTAAACAAAAGAGCCAGATGTAGTGAGTAAGAGAGATATTCAAAAACCTACTCCACAAATTGTACCGATCGCAATATGCAATTTATCTTCAAGCGTTGTTTGTTCAGAAAAAGCAAGACGCCGTTGGCCGATTTCAGGCGTTTACCATAATTTTTTCTAGCAGTTATAAAACTTTCACTACTGCGTGCTTTTTCACAAGTTCCAGGCGCCGAGTCTCTCAGACCCAAACGCTTACATATTATTTTTGGAGTGATTTACCAATATTTATCAATAATCTCTACATATGTTCTTCTTTAAACTGAATACGTTTGTATTCTGAAATAAATCTAAATAATTTTCTTAGAAATGACATGTACAATGCTAAACTTTGGCTTTCACGCAGGTGATAAAAATTGAATAATGTGAATAAATATTATTGTTGCATCTTTATCATAATCATAATTATATTCAAACTATCCGAAAAGCGATACTTCTAGCTTTACACGATTCTAATTAACATTCAACCATTTTGCAGATTTTTAAAAATATTTAAATAAAAAAAAATACGTCCATATGAAATCTACGTACCTATTAGTTTTAGTCAAATTCGACGGTTCGACAATTGATGTCGTGAATTGTATCAATATTCTCGGTAAAGAAATCGATTTTCCCGGTTTCTTTTCATCATCAACGGAAAATTTACCTCCGTTGAAGCACGCACCTTTTAGTAGTCGCACATGAATGTTGATCGACAAGAGTATTAAAAATATAAACCTCTTAAATTCTTTACATACAAGTGGATAAAAAATGACTGGTCAATATTCCATTATTTCTCGACATGTTTTTTTGAAATTCTGATACACGACAATGCTTCTGCTTTTTTTGGACGCAAGGCTTACAAGACATTCTTGCATAAAAAAAATATAGTACAGTTAAATTTTTCATATACATTGCTTTCATTTTAGAAACAACAAAAATTATACTGCTTACGAGTGTGTCTAAATGAATATTATTGAAATCAATATTAGTTCCTAAACTCGTCAGAATAATAATAATAATAGCAAAGTGCAAGGTGACGCTTCAAAAAACGATCAACTTTGAGAAAACTTCGTTTTTTTTAAACCTTTATTTTTATTTATAATCTGCTCAGAGGAACAATAAGTAAATTTTATGGTTGTTTCAAAATACTTGTTGGAAACCTTCCCAGTAGCTAGGTATAATTTTTCATTTTTTATTTAAGCTAGAATAAGTCGAGGAATTCCAGGGGGGTTGCATTATTTCGTCTTATTGTTATCCAGCAAATTTACAGTAAAGGTGTTAATATGGTTTTCGAAGGTAAAAAGTATTTTTAACTCAGACAATTTGCTTAATCTTTTACTATTTTCACGTTAGATGTATTCATTTCTTATATATCAAGAGAATCCTTTCGTCCGTAGGGTTTTTGACTTGAACCTTTGCAGTATTTTTGGGCTACAGTTGCATCCCCATAGTTAAAATTTAGATGTCCATATTGGTTTTAGAATTATTTTATATATGCTAGAACCTTACTGTCTAAGCTTAGTTCGAGCTTGCGACAAATTAACCAGCTCACTAAAGAAATTTATGATCAGTTGTTTACGTTTATTGAAAACATGTTTTCTTGCATGTCAACCTTCTGTCGAGGTATCGAACGTCCCCTGTTTGTGTAAGTAGTATATTGTTAAGGGTTACCGTAGGACACGTTTCCCTACGGATTGTGAAGAATTTGACTTCGTTTACTTTGACGCCACATCCACAACACGTGGTTGAAAGAAGTTTGTAGTTTTCTTGAGGCTATGGTTGGATTTTCGTGAACTGCTAATATTGCAATATTATCCGCTATAGTGGTATGATTTGTAATGGATATATCTACCGACTACCGTAGATATAGAGAGATTCCAAGACGCTACCCTGCGGTACTCCGGAGTTTATAGGGTGCAGTTTGGTGAGTTTATCTCGGAATTCTACCTGGAGGTAACTTTCAGTCAAATAAGATTTTATTAACTGATAGTAGATGTTCGGTAGTTTTTTCATAATTTTGAATAGTGTTCTCATATCCCATATCTTCCTATATAATAGTTTCAAAAACAATTTTTTCAAACACTTTCAATGTTATCGGTAGTAAGCTTATCGGGCGACAGGATGATGTTTCCTCGGGCGGTTTCTCTTTTTTCAGTATGAATATCACTCACATTTTCCACTGGGCCGGAAAATAGGGACTGTCAAAATAACGTTGAATATGGCCGTTATCAGTTTTACTAATTTTTCTGGTAATTCTTTTATAATTCTCGCTGTGCTTTCTTTGGATTTATTTTTAAGTAACTTAGAGATTTGACTTCTGGTAGACTAAGAAATTTTATTAGATAACATGGTGTCTCCAGATACCGTAGGATTTCTATTTCTTCTTCTACAGTTATTTTGGGATAGAGTTGTTCAACTGTAAGGTGTGTAAATGTATTAGCTTTTTCCCCTTCGCTTCTGGTCCAGGATTCATTAGGTTTACGTATCAGAGCTTTAGTTGTTTGTGGCTGCCTCACTTTCCACAGTGAGTAGTCTGATGTATAGGACGGAAAAATTAGATGGATAATGCTTTATGGCCTGATTTATATGGTCTTAAACCATTACTTTTAAGTTCCATGCATAATTCAGTCCATTTTTATCGTTTGGTTAACTTATATTCTTTCTTCTCTCAGCAATTGCTCTTTTAACCATTAAAAGTAAAATGTTTTGGACGTCGTCCTATGTCAATTGTAGGGTTGAATCCCAAATTGTGCTCTGACACACCGGTAGAAGACGCAGCAAAATTGATTTGAAAAAATTCCTAATTGATGATTTATTAAAACATAATTTAATTCTTCTTGACTTTTCTCTCTTCGCTTTTAAGCTATAACAGGTCAATTGCGCAATATTTTGAACTCGCTCTTTATTGATAGGCGTTTTTGTTAAAAATTTACACCAAATCGCCCCTTATCAAGCTAAAGCACAAACAAAATCGTGTTGGGAGTCGCTGAAACGCACGAGCGTCAGTGGTTGGCAAAACGTTTGAATTTCATCACAAACAGTCCATTAAAAAATATTGAAAATCCTATTTCTGGCCACTGTTACCTATTAGTGACGTGAACAACTAACTCGTGTAATTCAGTAATTGTTTCGTTTCCATGCGGAACTTTATCAGGAGATAACGTAGGTACTCTCTAAAACTGCAGCTGAAAACACAAATTAGCACTTTGATCTAACCCCGAGTTGGACATATCAGTTTTCAACTATTGTTGATACTTAATTCCATCACGTCCGGAATTATAGAGCTATTAGTATCCAAACAGCAGATTTTATCTATAAACGAATCTTTCTATAACGTGACAAGAAAACTTTACAGCTCCAATCACCATTTATTTCCGGCCCATTGATTTTCCGATTGTTAAAAGGAGTTTCGAATCTGATGAGAGAAATACGAAGTTATGTATTTCAGTTCGGGATTTTTTCGACACGTTTAAATCACGATTGGAAGTTCGCCGTCCCGAATTTTCGAATAAAAGCGTCCATCTAACGTGAAATGGAGCGACATCACAGAGAATTGTAACATTTCAACGGATTGCTGACAGAACGGTTATTAAGTCAATAAATGCCAATTACCCCAATTTATGTTTAACTAATTTCGGATGTCGCAGCCGAACAGTATATCATAAATTATCGCTTTCATCGAATAAGCAGCCGTTTGCTGAAATACAAGTGGAGCAATGGTCATAGAGAAACGTCCCATGCAAGTCCATAATTCGCGCATCCCGACGCTTTCGCACTTTCAATTACTGAAAATAATTATTTGTTTGGACAGACACTATAATCGTAAACATTCGCTAGTGACATTATAAGAGGTACTTGGTTATTATAAATAGATACGAATACAAAAAATAAATGACTCAGTATAATAAAAATAAGCCGGAATGTTATCCAGTGTATGTTGATCTTGCATTGTCTCGCTTATGCCTGTTTATAACTAGAAACTTGCAAAATTGAACAGGTGTTGTCCGCGCCCTACAAATTCTAGCTACACTGTTCTTTGAATACGTCATGTTGTGATACGTTATGAAAATCAGAATTTGCAAAAACAGTTTCACAGTAGAAAGTTCGCCACATAGGAAAACTTACAACGTCAATCGCTTGCTGCAGCTAGATATAAAATTTATCGTGTTTCAAATTGCTAAAAAAAGTGATTTTTTTAATGACACATTGTTCACGATTTGTATGATTCATTGTTTTACGAAGTCATTATAGTTCGTTTATATTGAACATTTAAGGTCCTTTAAACTATCAGAGTAAAATCACTTTAGAGAAGAATTAATTTGAGGCAAACTAGAATGTCGGTGGTAGCAGTTTGATAATAGCAGGATTTCCCCTTTTTTGACCAGAAACTCGTTCAGTTAAAAAGTTTAAAACATATTCTATTCCTTGAAGGTGACTTTGTATCGTCTCTGCATTTTCGTTGAATTTCTTAGTAATCCGCACGGATCCTTGGTTTTTGTAAAACAAAAATGGGTTTTCTCCATTACGTAAAATAATGCTATGCAAACCGTTGATTTAGCTGACATTACTCTGGAAACGAATTAAAGGATTTGCAAGATGATTACATAATATGGTCTTAACGAAGAGAGAGGTTTAGCGGAAAAAACTCAACCAAAGCGTAGCGAAACAAATGTGCAATTAAGCCAATTATCTCTCATCTGTTCTCGTACGACTGAAAAATTGTAAGCGATTTCCTGAAATTACCAAAAACAACGTGCTCTGCAAACGAATTTTATTGTCCGATATTTCGTGTTGGTGGTTTAGAGGCTCGTTGCGGCGTTGAGCGAATAAAATTTCCCTTAGTTTGCAAATTGACTAAAAGCTCTATTGTGTTCCTGAACTCTTCGGACTGACAACGTCCCGACGCTTACATTAGTCAGATATGCGATGGTGCCCTGAACGCCAGTAGTGTGCACGTACGTACACAATGATTAATGGTCGAACAGATCCCGTACTTAGCGGTTTCGGCGCCATATTGCAACTATACCCCGTTTTCCACCAAAGCCCTCCAGCGATAAAGTGTTCCTCGCATAATCGGACGGCGAAGCTGTTTAATTAACCAACCATTTGATTTAGTGGACTAAAGGTAAGAGCTTCCGATAACGATAGTCCCCAGACAAATAACAATATTTTCGGAAGACGGAACGCCGAAAGCTCCAATCAGCACAAAGGGATGCGTTCGTTTCAAAAATGAGATTAAACGGAAATTTTAATTAATGCGAAGAAATTTTTCGCAAACGAAACCTTTCCAGATTCTCGCTCGGCGAACTCGATATCAACTGCAGGCGAAGTGTCTAATTGTACAAGAATCTAACCGCCTCATAGTTAATCAGTAGTGGAACATGTTGGATTTTTAACCACACACGAAGCAAATTTAGAGACGTCTAGATTTTAATTTTTATTTAATTACACTCACTAGAAAGCTCCCTAACAAGTAAATGGGTCAGGCCGCTGCGTCACATTTTTATTTGTCGACTTTACATTTCTATTCTTTCTTACCAGCAATGTAGCGACAATAAATCTAATGTCGGAATTCCACGCGAAAAGCTTTTTTTTAAATCAGCTGATTGCCAACCGGGTTACTCGTAAATCGCGTTCTACTTTATTTTATAGTAAGTATCTACCATATGAAATTTGTAAACATACATAGACATGACGTAAAGTGCTTATTATTAATGGAAGTTTTACCTCCGATTCCTTGCCAAGTCTATAAATTTTTCGAAGCACATTTTTGTGGTAACTAGAAACTGATATCAGTCAGTTTTTTGCGAACTTTATTTCTCGTTCCATCTAATGTCTAATGTTATTGTGTCACTTTTAGTCGGTGCAATTGTCAATTAACTTTTCAAAATAAGAACAGAACGAATGTTAAAATCATGTGTCGAAGCCTTAATAAACTAAAACCGAATGAACGCATATTTAAGTCGATGCCGGTTTAAAAAAAAATTAAAACTCAAAAATAACATCAGGATTCGATGAAAAAATCCCTTTAAATTTATTTACCCTTGAAGCATTTTTACTACATATGTTCATTGTGATAAAATCTTGAAAACTCAATAAGTTAAAATAAAATCCTAAAACCTAACGTAATGTAGGTATGCACGAGTATTCTTTGAATTTGTAATTTTATAAATAAGATGAACAAGCCAAATGAGTTTTTTTACGAGATACTTTAATACTTGGCGGAAGCAATACGGTAAAAGCGGAATTCCAAATTAGGCCAGGCCAAAAGTTCGTCGAGGTATTTTACCAAAGGATGGTCTCGAGGATATTCTTTGAAAATTATTAAATTACACTTTTGTACAATAGTTATCCACTGCTAGGAAAACATTAAAAGTTAGTATTTTAAAGTATTCAAATATATGTTCTGGTCGGTATTTCCATTTCCCTTTAAGCTGAAATGCTAGGAAGTGTGATCATAAATTTGCAATTGATGTGTAACTCATAACTCTTCTCGTTTTACGGCTATCAACTGCCAAAAAAAGGTTCCAAAATGGAAATTAAAAGTGTGTTTCGGAAATAGCTCATAAATTTGAAACGGCCAATAATATCGTTAGTACAGAAACTAAGTCAAGTATCAGGATGGATATTTTTAGTATTACTCAAATAAAATTATATAGTTAAGTGAAGCTGAAAAAGCTGATTCATTCTAAAATCCGTTTGACAAAGCTAACGATGCATGCCACTTTTAGTGACTCACAATTTTGGCAAAAACTCGAATAGTAGCTTCAATGTGTATGGCGCGACAAAAATAAACAGGTGTGTTGACATAATTCCTTAAAGCAGTTTGTTTGATTAATTGACTTTAAAATCAAAATTGACATTTAGTTTACAACAAAACTTCCAATTAATATGTCCCTTTCATCACAAACTTTACTCATGCAACATCACGTGTTACGAACTTACTGAAGAGAGGGTCAGTTCTCTTGCAAGATAGTTGAAAGTATCATTTGAAAGTGCTAAACCATATTGTCTACCAGAAATTTTTTGTTATAAAGTCATAATGGTCTTTGTGACTTCACTGACAATTTTAACTTTTATTTCATGTCATAAAAGCTACTATAGGACATTTACTCCTGGAAAAAGTAAATTGCCCTCGGCCAGCTTTTAAGCCGCTTCATAGTCGCGGAATAAATTACCAGTGGCATTTTTTGCATTAGACCAACTTCAGGCGGTGTACACGATAAAACGATATCACTTTACTTTCGGACACACTAGCAAGCTCTAACAAAAAAAAATTTAAATTGTCTAGGTTGTAAATTTTTATGCTATTTAAATTTAAATTTCAATAGCGATTCAGATACGTACTTGAAATGGCATGCTCTCGCACATTTACCACTTGCTGCCGTAATGAATTTCAGATTTTACAGAGATTCATGAAATTTTCATACTTGTCACTAAAAAGCTTTTTCTAGTTTTTTTCACATATACCTTCAAATTTGAGATGAAGTGAGTAGAGGGCGCTCTTCTGATTCGAAATTAAATTCGACCCATTCAAACCCTTCTAAGCAAAGAGCAAAGTGATAGTTGATCACGTAAGAAATTGTACTAAATACATTTCGATAATTAATAGAAAATCATGGAAAAAGAGTGAGCAAAATGGGAAACTAATTAATAGAAATCATGAAAGAAGAGTAAACGAAATGGGAAACGGTACCTTCAGAAATTCTAAAACCGGATTTTCCTTATAATCCGTTATAGGGGTGTGAAGTGTGAAATCTGGCTCCTTGTTGAAGAAATCAATCAAACCTTGCCAGAGAACATAGACTTTACCTCTATACGCTAGGGCTAGACTGCAGAAAAAAATGGTAATTGTTTATAAAAACGGTGTGACCACATGCTAATATTCCCTACGGAATTAGAAGATGACTTTGAATAATTGAAGTAGTAAAAAGTATCGCTACAATTTCTAACAGTATAATCCAGATTTTGCTGAAGCAATTTCGTCTACTTCAACTCTTTTGAACGAAAACCCACCGGGATCATTAATATTGGACGAAAGTAGAGCACCTTCCTAATCAATCTCCAGTTTAACACTCGACTTCTCGCTCTCCGACTCGTACGTATTAAATATTAAATTGGAAATCTGCCTGTGTCGCGGAAAACTCGATCCAATAATGCCAAAGCTGAGACAAAATCCAAGTTAGATGCGGTGCACGAGATCGACTCTCATTACTCTTGCACGGCATTGTTTAAAAAGACAATTTTGCACTTAGTCTCTCCGATAATTGGGTTATGCCGACGACGGCAACATTCAACTTGCTGCATACCCAAGTTGTACGTTTTTCTCAACGAAATACACTCCTATCTGGACCGCTAATGAGAAAAAACGTTCCGTTTAATTAAATTCTGAAACAAAGCCTTCTGCCGAAACTTGTTTATTAAAAAATACAGACGGCACTTTATTGCATAACCTACTCGGCCAAAAAACCAAAAAGTCCGTTCATTATGGAGGCTTCACGAGTTAATTCACATTTATCTTCGTAAGGAACCCAGAACTTCTTGCGGCTGCAATAAACACAACTCCGCAGCGAAACACAATGCAAGACTAGTAAATCGGAACCCTTGATTGCTTGATAGAGTTAATTAATTTAGTAGAGTGGGCTAACCAAAAGAATTATCTACCTACGTTTTGGCGAAATTTGCAGAATTTCCGCAAAGTACGTTACTGCAGTATTTCAAATCGAGCTGGCACCGAAGAGTTTACCCCTGAGGGAACGTAATCTAAGTTGATCAGAGACAGTTTGCAAATAAATGTCTTACAGATAATTTCGTCGCTCTGAATAAAGGACTGGAAACAAGAGCGAAACGGGATTGTAAGTAAAAGCTTTATTTTACCAGTGCAGTATAGTAAAAATGCAAGAACTGATACTAGCAAGGAACATACCAAGTTAGTGAACAAGGCTAGAAAAGGAATTGCCTGTTTACAGCAATTGCATTACGGGCTCAGATTTAACACAATACCCTCGAGCAGTAGATATATTTCCAGAAAATAGCCAGCAATATTCTTTGCTGCACCCTGCTTGGTATTGTAATAGTGAGGCAAATGCACGCGATATTACCGTTCTGGGAGCTGAAAGGTTAACGGCTGCCTCAAAGTCCTGAAAATTGTCTTTGCATTATCATTACGAGCTGAAAATTTTTATCCAAGCGTATTCACGTCGCTTCCTTTAGAGAAGTGAGCACGAACTTCCGCCATTTATTATTTAGGAAGAGGCTCTCTAAACTAAGTTCGCTGTGCTTTAAGAAGCGCGACATGACCCATATGCGGCCTTCTAGCAACACCACGTGTATCGATGGAAAATCCCCATTTGTGTTAACAAATAACTTCAAACTGTTTTAATAAAAATAAAGGTAGTCACAATTTCTATATTAGTCATTGCCAATCTACACGATCGTGTTTCGAGAAAGAGTTTGACGGTGAAGTGAAGACGCCGTTAATTCGGCGATTTACGAATGATCCTGTTACATTATACGTCATAATGGGGTTGGCTCAGGACTAGCTCCAATCAGGACATTAGGTGGCATCCGTCAAACGGTAATGAGCGATTGCAAGGATAGTCTATTCCTGTCACCGTCAGAACACCACTGGCTCAGATTTCCCGAAGAAAATTGATTATTTGTCCCTTATTCGCCAACAGCTGTCGATCTACGTCTTCAACATTCATCACTCAAATTGACGTTGACAAATTTAAAACTTCAATATAAATAAGACAGGACTAACACGTTCCTTGAAGGATGCCTTAAGCTAAATTAGTTGTGAACACAACATCCCTGTTGAACCCCACACGTCGCCATTGGGATTGTCTATTTAAGCAAGGGCAACAGGACATGAAACAGTCCGTTATCTTTGGAGACTGAAAAAATCTGAACGAAAGCCCATTGAGTTGAAAACGGGGAAATTGTCTCCGACAATTTCAACTTCGAAAACTTTCTTGATTAGCTTTTTTTGCTGATGAATAGTTTAGTTAAAGTCTCGCAAAACTTTAAGTAAAACCAAGCGAACATCGTCGACAGGTTTGGATAGAAGGAATGCAATGTTATGTGGTGGCAGCGGTTAAAGACACAACGGGTTGCTGACGTCACGTCAAGTCTCGCCAGCAAAATCAGAACTATTTGGCTAATTGCAACGTGAAAATTGGAGCAGTAGTGACAGTCCTGGCAGTTGCTTTCAATTATTTTATAAACAAAACAACAATGTAACTTGAGATCCGAAAAACTACTTCGAAACCGGCCAGGCGTCAGCATTGTTAAATGTCCATTTACTGGAGATTGTGGGGAGTAAAACGAAAAAATGAGTTGTTTGCGAAATTTTAAAATAATTTTCTTACAAAGAACCGCTGCCGGTCTTGCGTGATATTTCGAATAATGCCAACATTCTAAGTCTGAAAGCTAACTTGTGTTGGCGGGGCTGGATTTTTGCCTTTGCTTTGAACGGCAACATTTGATAGTTCAATAATGGGCGAATCGGATGCCTCAAAAGGCTCAATAAAAGAGATTATAAGGCGCTGTCAAGTTAACTGACTTGACAAACGAATACCACGAACTAATTTGCTATGATAAATTCAACAAAGCAAGTTTCGAGCACTGCGAAGGTAACAAATAGGTGCTTAACCTATATTCTGCTCACCACTGGCATGAAAGGAACAAGATATTATTTGTAAGTAGAGTCAATTACATTTCGCAATATTGCAATTTGAGAAATTGTAATACTATAATGAGTACCTAGATACTAACTTGCCATTACTTTGAAGGATTTTCATCAAATCGAAAAGCAGCCTATTATGCTGCATAAATTAAGGAAATTTTGAGACAATTAGTTATTAATTAAATGAAAATTCCTTTCCTCGCGTTTGTACAAAAATACTTTTCAAAATAGACAACAGTGTGTCAATTACCAACTTATTTACGGGTTCAATGTAAAAATTCGTATTGGTTCTACTAATTAGAAATAAAACCAAAAGTAGTGCCTCGCTAAAATTCTGTCACTAAATATAAAGCAGGAAATACCAAATAACTAATTACATGCAGACTAAATGCTAAGAGCTAGACTGAAACGAAAGTATTTAAATAGAAACGTTTCAGAGAATACACCTCGCTATTTACTACGAAGACTTTCTTAATAAAACCCGCAGATTTATGTGCTAGAGGTAGTATAGCAATGACATCACCATAAATGTTCTAACAAACTGCTTCTTTGGAATTTGTATGTGTTCACGTATTTTCAGTTTCCAGTAAGGGTACTTTGACACTTTTCTGTAACTTTACAGTAAATTTCCAGTAAATTTTAATTTTTAGACACAAAATTAATTATATTCATTCTACCTCTTCGCATTTAATATAAAATATTACTGGTTCTTCCTATTATTTCAATACAAAATTATGCAATAAATTCAGCAGGATTTTGGTTAAGAAAACTGTAAATTTATACAAAAAAAAAATTACAAAGACATATAAAATTAGAAAATTTTGTTGTTGTAAATTTACTGAAATGATTTACATTTCTTACATATCAGACAGTCATAGGCGTAAAGGTTCTAAATTTTATGTGACTGAAGGTAAAGTTTTATCCTTTGCATGCGAATGCCTCGTTAGTTATTACGAGATTTACATGTTGTTCTGAAGTTTAATTAAGAATATTTTTTCCGTCTTAATAAAATGCCCCATTAATTCCTATTTTCGTCTGAAACTGCAACAGTAATAATTTTTAAGTATGATGTGTCACCCTTTCTTTATGGAGAGCTACAAAGATATGTCACATTTTGCATCCCCATTTTAATTTGGATAATTTTGCATAATCTATATACTTGAAAATTAAATACCGTTCCTTGGTAAGCGATTTTATAAATGTTCTTTATAGTCTGAAACAAAAAATTGAAAAACTTGCCCGAAAAATTGAAATATTCAGGAAGAATTGAAAATGCATTTTTCTATAGAATTTTTGTAAGAACTCACGATGGATAGGCGTAGAATATTTTTTTGTTTTGTTCGTTATGGTCCCGGAAGAGTCTTAAGAAAAAAAAACGAGACAAATACAAGGGAAAGTCGGAAAATTCAGACAAACTTCAAAAATCATAATTTTTGTATGTATTCTGACTAACTGACGATAGAAACAACATATTTAGTTGATTCCTTTTATGCCTTGTTCGTTAAGCTCCCGAAATGGAACTAAATCAAGTAAATGTTTTTAATTGAAAAAAAATATGGAAGATCTGAAGAAAAATCAGAAAAAGCGTACTCCAACTTAATTAAAATAAAATTAATTTTGTTTTTACTTTATTGTTGTTTTACAATTTGTCCAACAAATGTATTTTTTTTTAATTCCAATTTTATTTCGCTACGTGCGCAAATGTCGTTTGAGACCTGATTGTCAAATTGTGAAACAATGATCCATCAAAAAAAAAATTCTTTTTTTCATTTTTATTTTCTTTACACAATTTCAATAGCTTTACATAAATTCACGAAACAATCACAAACAAATCTTGATTTAGCTACCGCTGCCGGTGTGGTGCAATTGCGCCGCATTAAGGTTATGACAGTTTAGGAACTGCTGTGCCATCCTGTTATACGATGTCTTCTATCGGTTAACAGTTGTCAGTCTAGATAAACCTCGTCCATGGTACTATTTGTAAGTAAACGGATTCACCCGGCGCCTCCGCCATATGTGGGATAAATTCGTATCATGAATAGTCTATTTATCTCACATATGGCGGAGGCGCCGGGTGAATCCGTTTACTTACAAATAATACAATGAACGAGGTTTATCTAGACTGACAACTGTTAATCGTGTATTAACGTCTAATCTAAGTCATAAACCTCAAATTCCTTAATTTATATATTATGTAAAACGCCTCTTGAAACTCGATTAGAGTTTAACATTCTTTTTTTTTATTATAAAATTATTTCGCATGGCTTTAAGCTTCTCTTGCATCTTGTTTCTCTTCTTAATCGCGACAGCGGGTTTATTCGACACTGCTTTCTAAGACTGTTTGTCTATGTTATGACTCCTGAAGATTATTAAAATGAATATCTACAACGCTTACGCATTACCAGAAAAGAGCTCTGGTAACATGTCAGAATCCAGTTGAGGTCTAAAAAGTCACACTGGTTAAAAGAATGTATTACGTGGAGTTTCATATAACAAAGGACCAGATGAGGGGATGAATCGATGCAGTCGGTAGAATGCACATTGTCGAACAACATAATAGTTCGGAAAATCCTGCTCTTTTGCAATGCTCATTACAACCAGGAACTGAACGTGGTATTGAGGCGACATTGTTGACATGCAACGGAAAGCACGATTAATGCGAAATCCTTCGCATATTCAAAATTACAGCTAATGCAAAAAGTACGTGCAACAGCCAAAATTCATTAATTATGCGTCAGCCGGCAAAAAAAAACTCATCTCGTTAAAAATATGCAACTAGTAAAGTACAAATAGAACTTCGTCTGCAAAATCTGTTTGAAATGTTGCAAAACTATTAGCCAATTATGCACATGACTCAAGTTGAACGTCAGCCAATGGATGTCCGCTTGCCGTTGCATTAGACAGCTTGGGCAGCGCAAGCCATTGCTCATGACACGCTGCATTTACAATACAAAACCTAAAAGCTCACCGACAAGGCAAACTCTTGCAGGCTAATAAATAGAATAACGCCAGTGCTCTTGCGAAATGATACTCTGACTAATGGTTTCGGCAACATTTTAAAGTGCTGACGTTTTTCTGAGCGTTCGTAATCTAGAAACGAGTAAAAGTGTATACCTATCCTCGGGGGTCTAGAAAAATTCACTCGAGAGATACCCCCGTAAATCGATTTTGTGATTTAAAACACGTTTAGATCGGGGAAAAGCCGCAAATAAAATTTAATGAGAAATCAAAAGTATCGTAAGGTTTCCAACTGTTTGAGCAAAGCTCTCACATCGAGGCTTGATCCGTTGAATTTGAAACAAAGAAATTTTTGTTCCGGTTTTGCTACGCTTCTGCAACGAAATTGCTTTTAGTACGTTTTTCAACGATTATTAAAATTTGAAAGCTTTCCGTTCAGATAGAGAGTGCTAATATTCCAAAAATGACTGATACGAATATGAATTTTCGTTAACTATTCCCAATAAAATTTCCACCCTATTGATAGTTGAAATTGCAAAGTTTGGATATCGGATTAAATGCAACTGCAAGAAGTCTAATGCTAATCAAATACGAAGATAAAGCACTCCATTGCACGCAGCTATCAGAAAATAGCGAAATAAATCAAACTCTTTAATTAAATTTTCAAGTTGGAAGTATAAACCTCCGGTTCGTATAATCACAACATTCATTCTCTTCTTGCTATTCGTTCTACCCGACAGAGGAATTTCAAAGGGACTAATTTGAGATGTGAAAGTTCGCGGATCTTTTTTCAGAACGAATTCTCATATTAATTCTCATTATTTCCCTATTGTCATAAAATTTCAGGACTGAATCGCTAATGAGCGATTTGTATTCATCGCGCCTCCTTTATATAACGACCTTCAGACGAACAAAACCCGAAGAGCTTCCACTCAGTGCTCGTCTCTGTCTGAGCTTATTTTGCCAAGAAGTTGCACATGTGCGATCTGTCAAACTCCAGAGCTTCTTTTCGCCACTGCAGTAACGATATCATTAGTAACTCTTTTCGGAATGGTTCCTATCAAACGTTAAGCAGCGAATAACGAACGTTACGCATTCATGCGTCGCAACCGTTTTTTGACGCAGCATTAACACAATCGTAACTGCCTATTAACGTTGTGCAACTGCACAAAAGAATAACTATGTGAACGATATTCAAGTTTAATTAAATAAAAATACTGCTACGAGGTACCGAATTAAAATTTAATGTTTCTGTTATACTCTTTACCCTCGTATTCAGTTTTTAAAAATCTACGGTTGTTTACCTCAGAAAATTTGTTACAAGGCATCAAAAATATTGGAAAAATAGTTTAGCGATTTTAGTATCACGTTCACTACCTGAACATACATTTAAATACGAAAATGTCCCAAAAAAATTTTTTTAAGATCGCTGAAGTTACAAAGAGAATTGCAATAGATGTCGTTACAGAAACTTACATTCCCTGCAAGATGAGAAAAATAAAGAAGTTCTTGGATTCAAATAGACTAACTCAAACACTACCGATATCGAGTTCTTTCCAGAATAAATAACAACTTGCTAGATATGTATCCACAGTATTTGATACCAAATGTGACATTCTGTTTGGCGAACCCGTTACAGCCTTTGAAACTTTATGTTGGACTCTGTGATGGTTCGGCTGAAGTATAAAAACCAGATTGACGAAATAAAATTGTTGGTTTTTAGCTTACACCCTTCAAATTTAATTGTTTCAACAACAACTTTTTTTTTTATAGGGTGATTTTCTACTTGATAAATACATGCAGAGGACGCACAATATGTCGCTAAAACCGTTTAAATGTTTAATTTAGTCCCCCGGAGACATAATTTTATTGGACAAAATTTATACCTTAGTCGACATGTACGAATAGAGTAAAACTTAATCTTTTAGATTTTTATATGCGAAATATTTGCTTATTACTTAGTTAAAATAAATGCAAAGTTCCGTTTCACTAAAAAATCTACCTGTAATTAATATACGCTATCTGTACTTTATTTGGAGGATTTAAAACAGTTTAGAATCTATATGAGGATGAAACAGAATTCAGCAAAAATTTTGAAGTTTAAATTAGAATTTTGAAAAGCGAACAGATTCAAACAGAAAGAGGGGCTCACACAGGGATAGATTCAAGTGACAATTGAAGCAAAACTAGATGAGTAAGAAATTAAAACTTACTGTAAGGTTGTGGTCGAGATCCATAATGTGGTTCTTGTAATAAAGGCTGCGGTCTGCCATTTGTGTTTTCCTTCACTGCAACAAAGACAAACATGAAAATAATACATTACAACCAAGAAATTGTAAAAAACCATGCTGAATTCATCAAATAAATAATTTCGTCAGTTAATTCTTCACAGTTGGCAACACTCGCAATGCTTTGTTACGTGACTACGCTCCAAAAGAAACCTGCCACCGCATTAATAACATAGCAAATGTTGGTGAAGTTTACTCGAAACCCCTTGCTTTAAAACTGATTTCTCCTTCAGAAATTGCAACAAGAGAAGCTTGTTTACAAATTAAGTGGTCATTGTCAAAACGCATTAGAATGTTAACAACAAAGACATTCTATTCCTTAGCTCTATTGTTTGAGAATATTTGCACAGAACGCGTTGTTAACAGGGAGCTTACTACTTCAGAATTTCTTCACAAATGGCCATTTCCAAATGGAATTATTGAGGCGAGAAAAACTTTTCAAATCTCCGAGGCAGTTTCGCGGCCTTTCCATGATCCCTAATATGTTGTGAGTGGTGGCAAGTCTCTCAATGCTGATGAAGCACTTCGATACGAACTTTAGATAAACGTTCGGAATAGGGTCAGGAACGACCCGGTAGTGCAAACACTCCAGAGAAGAACTTCTGTAATTTCAGTACACACCATAACAGAAATTTAATTAAATGTAACGAGAATTCGGCACGGAAACGACCTACTGCACAAATAAATGCGCCATCATTAACTGGATCGATTTTTACTAAATATTATCGGTAACAGTTGCATAAGTGCGGAAATCGGCGAGAATATTGCTCAAAGGGCGACAATTGAAAAGTAATATTGGAATTCCGTCGGCGGTCGGCCAATATTATTGCCGCTATTCTTGCAGCAATCGATAGCACCCCCGTTTCCTTTAACTAAAGTAAGTGTGTGGCTATTTTATTTTTTTGATGTTAGATTTTCAATACAATTTCAAATCGAACGCTTGACTCGCAGTTGTTCCCATTTATTTATTTCGGATCAAATATTTTCAATAAAACTTTCATTACCTGTAACAAACAGGTACAGAGAGGGGTAATAAAACGTAGAGACCCTTTACATTCTGCAATTAACCGTAATGTGGGACGACGACAAAATTTACTACAGATTAATCTTCATAATTTATACTGTCGCGTTTTCGACAAAATATGGGCTGTGGATTTACTGAAATTCCATGTAATTGGAGTTATTTTCAGGACGTCGCGCTAATAAAATAGGAAATGGCCGAGAATGTTTTAAAGCAAAACGTAATTTCACGAAGATAATGTAGCAATTTTCATTGTAATTCACGCAATGTTCAAATAGTCGCATCAGTCTCACATTCTCATTGCGCGGGAACTGTGATTGCTTTATTTAGAGCCAATCTTTTTGATTTAATATTTCAAAACCCACGGGACTCTGTTGCAAACAACCCGTTATCTGTAGCGGACGCAACTTACTCATTATTTTGCCTATCTATTGTCCCGCTATCGTAAACGGTAGACGATGGTTTCAAACCACTCGACTGAATCTGATTCGATTCTCCGGCTTTATATTTTTATATAGCCGATAAATATTTGCATATGTCGCACAAATAATATTGAGCATCCGGTAAAACCCACACCCAAAAAGGGATAACGTTCGAAAAGTGCTTCTGAAGGATTCTTAAACAAACAGGATACTCTCGTAGCTCCCTAAAACAATACTGGATATCAACCAGCAACTTATCGTATCTATCAAATTTGTTAAACGAGACGATATTTTTCCTGATAAACCAAGCGATGAATAAAAAATCTTAGCTTTCAGTCAACTGGAACGGTGAACAGTTATTAGAAAACCCCGAATAACTTTCCACAGGAAGCACGTGGATCGCTGGCGAACAATCACTTGAGCGTAAACATCGACCAAATTTTTTATTTAAAAAGTGAATCGAACTTCCAACTTGTTTATAGGTGTCCACCACGTACAATCCAGGACCTAACAGACAAATGTAAATAAAAACCACTCAAATTTTATAACCTTGATTTTAGAAACTCGTCAGGGCAAATGACAATTAAAGCACAAAAAAATCCGAGAGAAAATAGAACATATCTACAACTAAACAAAGAAGAACGTTTCAAACAACGAAATCCCACATTTATTATCCTCAAATTTTTTAAAGATTTTGTTTGAAGCATATTTGAACAAACGATAGTAATGCTGCGATAATCCGAAAGCTCTATAATCAAAAAAGTCTTCTCTCAAAAATTTTAATTAATAATCGTCTCAAAAATAAAAATTAAAATTGGCTCTAACCTTGCTTCGCAATTGTTGGGAGAAGGTACCATTTACATTTACCCCATGCTCAAGATAATTCTCCTACCTAACGACAACGATGCTCCCGAACAGAGCAAAGTACGATCTATTTAAATATTTTCAAGAAGCAAGTAAGTAATAATGTTGAAGGGTTCAATTGATAGTGATACGAAGAAAACAAAATTGAATGATCTAAATTCTAGATGGTAAAAATTCAAAAAATGGTGTAGACGTGTTAGAAATTGTCGCAATAATCAAAGAATAATGCTATCAAATTATTTCAAGTTTCTTCACAGTGGGTGGCAAACATTCACGGTGCAGCAACACAAAGACTTGAATGAATGACTCAATTTCGATGGGATGCACTCAAAATTTTATTTCAAAAGTAGTACTTGTTAATCTGGATTATTTGATAATTGCGCTGATTTTAATTGATCCGGATTATTACAAAACTAATACTCTACACGAAACAATATGAAGTAGAGAGCAAGACTAGTTTATTGATTTTAACATTGGTTTCCATTTCTCAAGCACATGCTACAGGTCATGTTCTATATGTATTATCAGAGGTCAATTTATAGAGAATAACTGGCTAAATCATAATCAGACTATTGACCATACCATTAGGTGAAGCCTTGGGAACAACATCGTTTTTAGCTTTCATTCAAAATATCGATAGCTTTTAAAAATAAATTTGTAAAGTTTGTGAGATATAATCATGTAGGGCTTTAGTTGTACGAGTAATGTCTTTTAAATTTACTTTTTTAAACTTCCACGTATATGGCAACTCTCCAACTCGGAACTGAACAATAGCAACAACATTTTGTTACAAACTAATTAAAAACTTTATAGTTAGAATAATATATACGAGTAAATCTCTGCACAATGGTTGTACATATGTAATAATAAAATCACACGAATTAATTGAAAGTTGTAACAATCGGTGCTATCAGCTTAATATTGAGCTTTCACGCGATTACCGGGATATCGTTCATTCTACTAACAATATGCTGTAGCATAAATAGCAAAAATAACTCGCCAAAGGATTGCTATTATGGAAATTCGATGGTGCAAAAAGTTTTAACTGTCAGTGCTACTCAAATTATTGATCCGTAAACAATAATGGCATGTTCTTCTTGAAGCTGAAACAAAGACTGCACATTATAATGGTTTATTTGCATGTGTTTCAGCAATGTGATTTATTAATGAAAACATCAAAATTTCAGTCAGTAATTTCAGCCTATTCTTCCGATGATTTAAAAACAAATGTTGCTACAATATTTTACCGCAAAATACCTGAAAATTCAAACTCAAGCAAGCATATGCAAGTAATCTCGCTTGCATTTACCTACCCATAAATTTTAAACTCTACCGTGGTTCATGTAGCAAAGCATAGGAATAGCAAAAAGGATTTGGTAGAAAAAAATTTCAAGTATGCAGTAATATAGCGCGGAAGTGTGTTCTCGTCCCTGGTTTCTCACGTTTTCAGTAATGGGATGCCTCCTAGCGAGCTTTCGCTTGCGATAAGAAAGCGAACTATCGTGTGTCACCGTCTTGATAGCTTCAAGAACAGCCGTGGCTAGAGGACGACACGAAACTAGTTACTTCTCGGTCCGGCGCGCATCCACCAAATGTCTTGAAAATCCACAAATCTTCAACGAAGAACTAAATACGTAATACCAACACAACTAATCCCTCACCTTAATCGTCGACGAATGCGTCTTTTCCCAGGTAAATTATTCAGTCGCCCGACTGGAAAGCTTGAATAATAACGACAGCGTTCCCCGAGGAAGCTTCGGGTTAATTCATTTTAACAAATATTAACATTTCCGGTTTGGCGCTTCCACGTCACGTCTCGAAAATTCATCGAGATAAATTTACGGTACAAAGACGGTCGGTTGAGAAGGGGGCGAAATTATTGGGCGTCGCGCTTTCAAACGAGGAAACTTCTAATTCTAATAACAAAGGAGTGAGACTGAAACGGGGAGTTTTAAGTCCCTGGATCAGCACTGGGCTATTCTCGGCCACTGTGGAAGAGTTGCAAAAGAAAATATGTTTGCGATATCAACAACAAACACGTTCACATGAAATACATTAGAGTAAACACGTGTAAAGCGCAAAGCTAATGGACTTGTTTTCATCACCCTTCAGAGTTGGAACAGAACGAGCCAAATTTTAAGCGGCAACAGCTTTTGGAAAAAACATTTCAAATAGCAAATGTAAAAAGCGTACGAAACCGAGAAAATACAGCACCCCGAGTTTTCTAGCAAAAGGCCTCAAAATATAATTACGGTAAATCTACAAGTTTTGTGGTGACCGAATACTCACTAGCCCCCAAATAATAAAGTTTCTCTTGTGTTTTACAAATTATTCCCCCTGAATGCACAGAACTAACTTCCGCAATACAGGTCAAGGAGAGACGAACGACCGAATAATTCTTAGATTTATTACAGCTAATGCTAGGTGGGGAAGGGTTACGTAAAATTTACTAAAAATATCTTTCATAAAAATGCCAAAATTGTGATAATTTGTGGTAGTCCAAATTGGCGATAGTAATGATTTAGTGCCACTTTGGCATTATTGTTGGCTGACGGATTATTTTAATAATGGACGATCTCTGAATAATCGTACACATTTATCTTCATTCGACTGACGAAGCAAGACAAGTCGATTGTGAAAATTGCGTCGAGCGGCGGCATCGAGGAACTCGGTTTCAAATCACGAAAAAGATCTAAAAAGTTAAATTGAACATTATCGGAAGTGTCCAGCAAAACCGATGATGACAAAGATGAGACTCGACGTGCAACGAAACGTATTGTCGTCTAAAAGACCAAACCAGTTTCTGTCTCAAGTCGCACATCCTCTAACTTAACCTATAGTGATCAGTCAACCGTGAAAGAGATCAAGTAAAAGGAGTGCATCTAAAAAGCTCAGTTTCAAATTACGCTGGCATCGATCGTAAGATTGCAGACCGACATAAAGTTAGCATAAAACCATAGAAAATATGTCTTGTCTTTACTGTAGCTGATTTCTGTTACGTCTAGGAAAAGTTACGATAGTCGGGGGGCAGACGAGCTTTACATACGGAACAATGTAAACTGCCGGCAGCTGTAAATTTTGTGGAATTTTAAACGGGGAAGATATGAGGAGTGTAACTTCCTGTTAGGAGGAACAAATATGCAAAAATAAAATGCCCGACAGCTAAAATATACCATTGTGGCGAGCTGAAACTGATATTTAAAACTCCACAATGAACAACAACGAAAGAACTCGGTACTATACGTCCAAGCAACACAAAGACCGTGTTTTAATCGAAAAAAGGACGAATTATAAACTTAATTTATCTCTGAATACAACAGGGGCACGGATTTTTATCAAATATTATAAGCAAATTATGGAAAGTAGCAAAAATGAAACGTTTAGTAAAAGACAAAATCGCACTTGATTCTCATATTTAAATATTTTTAAACTAAATTGCAAATGGCTTTAGGATAAATGTCATTTAACTTTTAAAGGACATGGTCATAACTTTAGGCGTAAAAGGTGATCTCGAAGCTACTGCGTATGCTATCAACGCGTTGAGTAGAATTAAAAATGAAACACAATTTTCTCGAGCGAATTACGAGTAGAATTCGAAATGTACGTGCTCTAGCACAGACATTTCACAACTGTGGCGAATTGGCAATACTGTTCTGTAGAATCGTCCATTAGTATCTAAGCATGACAATATAGAGAGATTCGTTAATTGATCTACACTTGAGCGTTTTTTGTAAAGAATCGAAGCAACTGAGTCGAGAGTTGCGCACAAATACCTTGATTTACAAGTCGACACTGAACTCGTTTTAAGTGATAAAAAAGAGAGTTGTCGCGTGAGTACTAATAATCAATTGCACGTCCGAAAATTATTCTAAGTAAAAAATTACCTCACTTGGTAAATAGGAGAGTGTTGCTCCATCAGAACAACGCACAATTTACACAAATCGCTATGTCCAAAATTCATGAATTTGTATTCGAATTACTAGCTATTCACCCGATTTCGCTTCAAGCGATTATTATTTCTCTCCAAAACCTAATCAGCTGATATAGAGTTACTAAGTGGCGTAGTCAGTTAGTTGGATTCCAAATGATCGCTCATCCGAACAATTATTTAATCCAATTTATTGTAGTTGATTTACATGTTCTTAACTTAACAGCTGCGGTGCAACTTAACCTAATATATAGGTAATAGCTGCTGTGACGATTGTTAATTTTCTCGAATACGAATGAGTGGCGGCTCGATCGATTTTCCAACAAAATTGTACCGACTGTAGCACCCAAGGAGACACGATGGGTGCTTCCATAATCGAGGTCGCTGTTATATCGTTAAACACAAATCTGTTTTTACGATATAACAACAACTTTATAACGGCAGAGGGTTGCTGGATTATTATAGTTATCGTCAATTATTTACTGCTCTCGATTTGATACTACAACGTTCCCCAACAAGAATAAGCTGGCACATTATTCTAGCCCGCAACATAAATTGTTAGGTTTTATGGAGACGACCAACTCGATTTTATTATAATCACCCCCTTGTGTTGTGCCCGAGTATAAAATAAACATCGATACGCCATCCTGTGCAAACTTTACAAAGGACCGCAAAGCAACGTTCGGCTGGCTTCAAAATCAGTGACTGATGTCTTCGCCTATTTTGAACATTGAATTGCCCAACAAAAAGGTCAAGAAAAAATCAAGGCAAGGACCAAGAGTGGAACCTTTTCGATAACATGCTTCTCTCCGTATATTTCTTTCACCAATTAAAGATCAAGGCATCATTAAGTCGACTTAGCCGATGAGATCGATGGCATTAAATTAAAAATCCCAACGGTAAACTTTTAACATCTTTAACATTTAAGCCATAAAGCTTATGCGGAGGTGATTGGAGAAGTGACACACAGAGGGCGTTTAAGGCCATTATCATTTTAGTCTTTTGTATACCAATTTAAAATTTCAGTTTAACCCGTCAAATAGTTTTCAAGTCATTTTGGCACAAAATATGTCAGTTAAGCAATTTGCTTAAATAAAAAATATTCAGGAGCGACCAATTATTAAATAAATGTTTAAGAAAAATGTAATTCCTACAACAATTATAAAGCCATGCTTAAGATTTTGAGAAAATCTGCACTTTTCCAATAATGTAGAAATAGTCCGGAAGAAGTTCCGCGCAGTGAATGATACAATTTTGATAGATGAATGGGCTTAAATAAGGTACGGGCAAGATTTACGCCACGATTGTTCATTTCTGAATAAAGCGAAGATTGGAACAAAATTTTCCAACAATGTTTCACAACCTGAAGCAGCTTTATACGGAAATTGACGAACACAGAGAAGGCATAGGTTCAACGTTGCACACTAAAGATGAAACAACACTTCAAATAATAGAAACGCAGAAATTCATCATCTTAGAGAACGGCAGAAAAAGTCAGTTCGGCAAAAGAGATGATGGCATCAGTTCTTTTGGATTCAAATAGCAACACCATGATTGACTACCATCTAAAGAAAAAATCTAAAACTGGGCTGTACTATGCTAATCTACTGGAGCAAGCAAAAGCAAAATAAAAAGTTATTAAAAAAGAACCGGGTTTGGTAAAATAAAAGTTACGTCTTCATCACGATTGACGTATCACTTATCCTGAGGGACAGTTGAAGAAAATATAATTGACTTTTAAGAATCATATTTTCTTGATTAAGGTCTTTCGAACTTCCTCCATCATTAATGATAACGGAGTTGAGGACATGAGAACCATTTTCATCAAAAGTGAAGTTATGGCTAACGTAGAACTCGACGAATTGGTCTATAAGGAAAGCACCCTGAACATCGTCGAAAAAACCCAACTTGCCTTTAAAGGTATGTTAAAAAACAAAAAGTCTATTTTATATACGAAGCAATTGTTTCTTTGTTAGGCCTCAAAGATTTCAAACCCTCCTCGTATATATGATGCTACTTTAATAACTCTGTACCAATCAATTGTTACAAGCCATACATATATTTTGTATTAACAAAAACGATTTTGCATTTTTTTTCCATATTAATGAATTCAAACGTAGGGAGTTTCCTCAATTTGGCAGCTCCAAATGTGACTTGAAAACCAAAGGGGAATGTGACATGATGTTATGCCCAAAACCAATTGAATCCGTCGAAAAGATACACAAGAAACTGAAAGCTATAAGTGACTATTAAATAAATATGAACCTGTAGCTGTCTTTGATGGCCGTCAGTTGCAAACGGCGTGCGTTTAGAACCGCTGTTAACTCGTCGCTTCGTGCACAGACCGAACGTCAAAATCCCTGTGCAGCATGCAGAGAACTTCTTTCGTGTCACGTCCCAGCCCTTTAGGAAGACCCGAAAATCCCCAAAGATATAGTCTCGGGGTGATAAAGGAACGACAAGACCGTGTTACGTCAGGGGTCGAAAGAAGCTTTATTGTATTTAGCACGGGAAGTTCCGTTGAATGAAACCAAATTGAAACATGTTTATAGCACCCCGTAGACTGGCTCGGGCCTACATGTTGGTAAATTGTTGCTACTATAAATTAAAAGGAAATGATACATCCAGCCAGGTCTGATAAAACGAAGAAAAATAGACCGATATTTCACAAAACTAATGGAACGGAAAATGGACGCCCTGAAAGCAAAAACATTTTTAGTCCTGAGATTGAAACTTTCCATTTATTTACACCATCATACAAGTTTCTAATAAAAAAGTCAATACTTTGGCCGCGAAAATAAAGGAAAACAAAGCTTTTGTCAGACAATACTAGGAGCTCGACAAGTTCCTCTTATCTCTCAAGAAAAATTAATTTAAAAACCTTTAGGCACGTCAATTTGGTTTTTGTGAAACCACCTTTGACCTCAACCGCCGCTTTCAATCTTCCGCAAACTAGGTCGACACCTTGAAATTAACCGAATTAACAAATTGCTGATTCAAAGTGCGGAAAATTTCAATCCCCTTCAATTAAATGATTTCCCCAACGCTCTCCTAAAACAAATTAATTTGCACGAACCCGTACGTAAGTGAAAATCAATTACCTTTGTACGGAAATCAATGCTTAACGGGTCACCGCTACCACTATAACCTCATCATAAAATTATCTATCACCTGCAAATTACATTATCACACTAACTCACCAATAGCATGGATGCACCAGGAGCCCGTTCCACGGGATCAACCACCGATGTCTTCGTTGGGACAATTTGGACGTTGGGTGGTGTTGGATGGGGGTGGCTATCCTCTGCGGCGACCTGCACACAGACAAGACAGCCACACGTGAGGCTCTTGGAACTTGTTCTTGTATCTTTAGGTCTTTTGGTGGTGATGTGCATGTTTGTCTGTATGCAGGGCGCGCAGTTGAGGCATATAGCAACGTCTGTCTGTGTTTCTGTGTCCATAGATATAGATAAGCGTCGGATACGGATTGGGAAAAAACGCATGTGGCATTTAAGTAGCGTTAGTTATGTATGGCGTGTAAAATCACTTTAATCAAATAACAAATAAGACAAAACAACCAACTAATTGTATTACGTAAACACCTACGAACATTTCACGACGATATGCATTGTTAATTAAGGCAGTCGATATAGTGTTTTGAGACCGACGAAGGCACAGTTCAAGCCAATATTTGCGGTATGTCAGATGATGTTATATTAAAAATAAATTGCAAATTGGGAACGATTTGTTGCAATATAGTGTACAAGTGTCATATGCTGAGTAAATTTTAAAAGCATTAGAAAGCTCATGTTTAGTATTAAGCGATTTGGTATTCAAATGTAGAACAAAACATACACTTATGTAACAATACATGTAAATATTGTAGATTGTTAATGCCGCTTTCTTTCTTCGTCGATGTAGTCATATTTAAAAAATTATAATTATGAGAATTTCTCAAAATTTCATAGTGAAACAGAAGTTAGATCCCCAAAAGGAAAAAGGTAAGTAATCACTTGCGTTACACCGTTATGTTAATTTATATTTACAAATTTATCGCTACACAAATCGGCGATAAATAATTACATGTTATGATAAGTTCACTCACTGTTGGCTGTAAATACAAAATTACTTTTAACGCTTCTTTTTGTTACAGTTAATGATGTTATGTAGAGCGCGATCCAAAATAATTATTACGGATTCTCTAACAAACATTAATTATCACTGCAAAGAAAGAAATTAAGTAATTTTCATATACTTGTTCCAAAGCACCAATAAGAAAAGCGCTATGTAATTAAATACTAGCGTTTTCGTGATGCTCCTCATCAAGCAATCTCTAACAGATCTCGATTCATTTAAATTTCGCCACTGTTGGTCTTGAACATGAAAGAATGATTTAACCTAGATTTATCTCTAATTCGAACGTTACTGCTGCTTGTCTTGTGTGCAACATAAAAAATACATGCTTCAGAGAATTCGACAACCTTATCTAGATTGCAACAAGTTGTATCATTTCAAATATTGACAGTAAGATTAGGGCGGTAAAAGAATTATATAAGAGATTTTTAATATATTAGCAATGAAGAAATTTGGCGTAGTGGAAAGTCAAGTGGGAATATTATTTGACTCGTGTTAACAATATGCACTTGACACATAAGCTATTGTTAATTTAGATAGGAATCCCATCTGTTACGGGATTTAACTGGCTTTCCGCAGTTGCTAGCCCCTTCAGCTACAAAGACAACAAAAATTCTACTTAACCGAGTTTGGAAATCCGTAGATATTTCATGAATCTAAGTACTCCGCTACAACAAGAAAATCCTACCTGAAATTACCGTGCCCTATCCCTAATCATATTACGAAGTTTCATAATTAATAACCGCGCACACCCTTGTAAAATCTCTGTGTTTACCCTACACCCCTTTTTAACAACTCTTCCGTCGGAATAATTAATTTTAAGCCTGCCAAAGAACTCCAAGTATCATCATCAATATCAAAATACAGGATATTATTAGGAGTTTCCATTAAACTTTGAGGCTAATTCAAACCTTTCTACTGACTCCTCCAGCTATCTCAAGGGTAGAAGGTTTCTTGCATATACAGCATTATTTTAATTTGATACTATTAGGAGTTGCCTTTAAACTGTGGGTTGAAGCAAATTCTAACCTTTTTACTAACTCTTTTAGTTATTTCAGGCATAGACAGTTTCTTGCATGTGCAGGATAATTTTTATTTTATACTTTAAGAGTTTCCATTAAGCTTTGGGTTGAAGCTAATTCAAACCTTTTTACTGTCTCCTTCGGCTATTTCAGGGTAGATAGTGGATAAAAAATTATGTAAGAAGCAAAGTAATAAAGAATTATTGGCAAACCTAAACAAGGGTAGAAGGTTTCTTGAATATACAGGATCATTTTCATTTGATACTATTAAAAGTTTCCTTTAAACTTGGGGTTGAATCTAATTCTAACCTCTCTACTGACTCTTTCAGCTATTTCAGGGATAGAGAATTTCTGCATATACAGAATAATTTTCATTTGATACTATTAGAAGTTTTCTTTAAACTTCGAGTAATTCTAACCTTCTTACTGACTCTTTTAGTTATTTCAGAGATAGACGGTTTCTTGCATATGCAGGTTAATTTTTATTTTATACTGGTGTTGAAGCAAACTCTAACCTTTTTACTGACTCTTTCAGCTATTTTAGAGATAGAGAGTTTCTGCATATACAGGATAATTTTCATTTGATACTATTAGAAGTTTTCCTTAAACTTGCGGCTGAAGCTAATTCTAACCTTTTTACTGACTCTTTCAGCTATTTCAGGGATAGAGAGTTTCTGCATATACAGGATAATTTTCATTTGATACTATTACAAGTTTTCTTTAAACTCGGGGTTGAAGCTTATTCTAACCTTTTTACCGACTCTTTTAGTTATTTCAGAGATAGACGGTTTCTTGCATATGCAGGTTAATTTTTATTTTATACTGGGGTTGAAGCTAACTCTAACCTTTTTACTGACTCTTTCAGCTATTTTAGAGATAGAGAGTTTCTGCATATACAGGATAATTTTCATTTGATACTATTAGAAGTAGATAGCAGATAAAAAAAATATGTAAAAAAAGTAATACAAAATTATTGGAAAACTAAATAAAGTAATAAGAACACAAGACCTACTAACAAAAAGCTTCAGTCGCATAAAACATAAACTTGCAGCACCTGTATTCAAATAATGGATGGGTTATAATAGTTCGGTTCATGCTTGTTTAACCTAAAACTTTCGTATGCAGTTTTTTCTTCTACGTTTTATAGCAACTGAGAAAAGCAATTTGGAAAAAATGAATAGAACTAAATCTCTCAAATATGCCAAAATTTTTTCCAGAATATAAAAAACCATTTGGCTAAATAATTCTGGATTACTTCTTCTATTTGACTGATTTTTATTAAAACCTTAGTTTCCCCATAAATTAAACCTGTAGATTTACATGTTACGATAAATGAAAAATAATTATATGGAAATTTTCTATAATAGAGTCATTCATTGCTAATGCCAAAAATAAACAAGTAATTACAAAATATAATTATGTAGAACGTAATTGTGTTAAGGGCATGTTAGCTTTCAATTAAATTCCACATTTATCGTAAAATTAATACTGGTGTAACAGCATGCAATTAACCGAAGTTAAAATTTTGACAGCTAGTAGTTAGCTGGAAATTCTAACTTCGTGTACTTAAGTAATTACTTTATTCGCAATGTAGTAAACAGTCGACGCCAGCTCAAACTTTGAAAATTTACCGTTTCCCTATTGTTGAATACAGAAATAGGCATCAATATCTTAACGTCGTTAAAGTTACAAAATATATAGAATTATAGAAATAATTTGTAGATTCGGATTAACGCGAAATG
Source organism: Pyrochroa serraticornis (assembly GCA_905333025.2). Classification (NCBI taxonomy): domain Eukaryota; kingdom Metazoa; phylum Arthropoda; class Insecta; order Coleoptera; family Pyrochroidae; genus Pyrochroa; species Pyrochroa serraticornis. Next base: position 20,768,350 of record HG995154.1, read on the forward strand.
GTGGATGCGCCGGGAGAATCGATGTACTTATTCAGGTTTTGACAAACATTTATTAATTGCGCTAAACGCTGGATATTGCCTGTCTGCTTGTTTAACTGTTTTATTTATTGCTGCATAAAAACATCCGTGATTGAGGTAAGCTACTCGGAGAGTTGGATCGGGATTTCAGTTGGTAAATTTGAATTTGCCGAGAACTCCAACAACGCAAATGAGAGTTAATAAATTTCATTTCGTTAGTTGTGTAAGTTTCAAATATGTAACATTATTTTGGTTTAGCAGTTCGTAACTAACTGTACACAAGCTACTATCTATTTGCAGAGCGGTTTACTACCTCCTAGAAACACCACTTCCTCGAGCTCTCCGCCAGAACACTCGGGACCCTCACTAATTTTAATTACCGTTTAATTTGTTCCCATATTTTACTCTGGGATGAGTAAAGTTTAGACACATTCCCCTAGTTCCTAGATATTGCAATACGTACAGCTCTTATGTTCGGTTTATTATGGAAAATTTTCGCGGACAACGAGGATTCAGTTTACATCTATATGAAGTCGAGGTTGTTATATAACCGTAACAACTGTTTAATGATAGAGGGTTATTTCCTTTCCCTCCTGCAACTTTTAGGGGTCGATAAAGACATGAAACTGGCAAATGCCTAAAATATTAACAGCCTCATAAATTTATGTATATTAAAATTACTTTCTACGAGCGCAAAATTCGGGTTAAAAAAATAGATCTCGCCATTAAAGTAAATTGGTTACAAACCAAGTAGAATGAAAAACAAAATGAAAATATATTTCTCTTTTTATAGAAAACAATAGCATCGTTACCTTTTCAAATATGAGCAATTTATCCCCATAAACGTAAAATGGAAAGGAGGTCCGCATAATGAATCCATCTTTGCGAATGTTTATAGACGTAATTTGCAGAAAATGGTCTATAAAATCCCAAATGTAAATCATTCTCGACCGGTGCGCTCCCATACTACCTCGCGATTTTTGCGCCCTAATTCCTATCTGCTGCAATAAAACTTGCAACGAAATAAAAAACTTCAGTTCTTCCCAAAAAGTTGAGTTAACAATTTTATTAAAGATCGCAAATTAACTCGCTAATTCAATTATAAACGTTCGTTTGAATTTTTCTAAAATTACCACGGTACAAGATTCTTCTTTGGGTACTATACTCGTTAAAGGTTGTCGGAGACCTCTCTACACCTGTCTATGGTTTGTGCTTTTATTACCTCAACGAAAAACAAATATCCGGAATTTTCGGCATAAATTCTAACTAAAGCGACAAAAAATTTATGGTTTTTTAAAACTTAAAACTACCCACCCAATTTTGAAAATAAAAATGCTAAAGTAAATAGGCACGAGTAGGCACGAATGAAAATAAGTTTTACTGCGTACCTACTTTCTTTAGAGGCTTCTTAATTTTTTTGGCCTCATAAAAAATTCTTTGCCAAGAACTGACTCTTCAAATAACAATGAAAGTCTTATTATGCCAAAACCGATAAAAATAGCTTCAGGTTCTAAGTAATTGATGTAAGCGGCGGACGCGCTGAAAACTTGAGAAATTAAACAAAAATTTTAATTACATTTTGCTTGTTCCTGCGTTGAATTTAACAAACTTTGCAAAATCAGGTCAATTGTAAAAGAATATTGTCGATATTTCCCGAATTTGTGCGTCGTACCTAGATTCAGCCGCAAAAGATTTCAAGAGCACTTGACAAAATTTGGACCGGAATTTGCGAAATACTGATACGGGATTCACACAGTTACGAATTTCCATTCAAATGTTAAATTAATATTTCCAGTTGTATTACTAAATACCAGATGCGACTTAATTACACTTAGGTACCACTGCTATCCGCAATCTGAAATTGAGAACTCGCTAGGTATAATTTTTCTGTGAAGAACGAACATTGTTAACTAAAACTTTCGCCGAGTACCAGTGGAATTCATCCCAGGAGTCCTTTTCGACGAAAAACGACACCACGTTGCTATTTTTCACCATTATTATAACTGTTTAAGATTGCGTTAAACAAACTGTCACAAAAATTCCTGACCGAGTTTTATCTTCCAGAACAGAAATAGCGAATTTCCTCGTGAACTGCCACAACTTTCACAAGATTACAAATTTCGTAACTTAATCTGAAATTAGGAATCCCGTACATATTGGGCGGGAAAACCACATTAACCAGAGATGCGAGAACGCGACGGGGTTCGGCAACGACATCCTGCAGAGCGGGCAAGAAACACCGACATTTTCTCGGCTTATCAGATAACGGGCAAGACGATAAAGATGCTGTTTAATACCTTGATTCACCGCCCTTTTCATGTCCAGAGGCGGTCGTCTTTTGCTACCGATTTTCCGGACGCCATCACCCTTTTTTACAGTAAAGCTCACAGAAAGGGGGCAATTAAAATAAATTAATGCAAGGCCAATCAGCAAGCTGTTCTACAAATTAACGAGCCAAACAAGGAAGCCCGCAAAAAATGGAATAAATCATAATTTCACCAACCATTATGTACGTAGGTTTTCCTGAAGCGCCACAGCATAATGCGTTTCATTCAATTAAACTTAAAAATGAAAACCGCGCCAAGTAAAAATGAGACCATAAATAACGAACGCGCGTTGGTGTTAAGATCGCAATTAAGTAAATCGAATTGCAGAATAATTGAACCAACGTACAAAGATTTCTGCTGCAAGAGCCCTAAATTAACCGAAGTGAATTTACCAACCCTCTCACATATTACCGCTACCTAACAGCACATATCAAACGTAATACCGATTTATGAAGGCATTTGGGTTTTTCAGCGTGGGCACAAGCGGCGTATTAATAATTTATAGTCAACAAAAGGCGTCCATAAGTGGTGCGCTATTAAAAGTGGATCGATCAAATTTTCGTTGAGTACACATTACCCGAACAAGCTTAACGCATTCTTCAGCGTCCTTCCACGTCGCTGAACTTCAGGAGAAAACCTAGTTACTAACGAATGCGGAAAATTTCGCTTAGAAAGGACGTCTGGAGTTCTGGAGAGGTTGTGCTTTGCAGATTAAATTTTAACATGCGAAGTGTTAGCTAGACGGCCCCCCTGTCTACCAGTTACACCAAACTAGAATTTAAATTTTAACAGGCCATTCGTACCTGAAAAAATGTTAGCTACTTTTCGCATAGAAATTTTCCGACAACGTCCCACATCCATCCTTCGTTCCATCCCCTTACTACCGTTAAAAATAATGCTTCTTCGTTCGTTACGAGAGTGTGAGCGAAAATGCGGTTTACAATGGAGGAATTCCGGTTTTTACGTCGAGTTCTCGCAAAGACGGTTTAAAAATTGATTAGCAACACCAATCCGGGTTTTATGTCCATGTTATTTTTAAATGTAGCAGGAAGCGAGGTTAAACAAAATATCGAGCGTTGCAAATTTCATCAAGAAGCGTGCTCGTAGCAGTTTGGGAGAAAGGGTTCTTGACATTTTGAATTTAAAAATTCTTAAATGTCAAATGCGTACCTATACAAGCGTGACATCTGCCGGTGCAAGAATTGGTTTTACGGAAGATTATTAAATAAACCAGTTGATATGTCATGTGCAGACATTTATATTTTGCTTAGAAAATGCTTCTGTGTTATAAAAAAGCGCGTATCCTTCTTATACAGGTAAAATCACTGCAGAACAATGCGACTAGCACGGGTCGTTACTTGCTGAAGTATAGTCATGATTCTCAATGAGAGTAAAATATTTATACGCTTTCACGTTTCTCTACGTATATGGAGTATAATTTGTTTTACTTCACTTATCATTCTGTGCGATTTCGCAAAGAGAAAAACTTTTTTACACAGATTTTATTACCTACGATTGTCTTTCTGAATACTGAGTTCGGTCTGGTGGGTACTTCGCCAATTCAAACATTAATGGTACTTTCAATAGTAATATACTGCATAATTGATCTCGTCACACCTAAATTAAAAAAAAACTGTTGCTTGCTACCTTTATTGGATTCAAAACAGCTTTGTATTTTTGAAGTAATTTATAAATAACTTAAAATGTTCCAGTGGCTCTAATATTTTTTAGGAAACGTTTGACTTAAACCAGTTTGTGTACTGTTGGGCAAAATCTTCTACACTAGTCATTTCCATTCGCACTGTCTTAAGTTCTTTACAAACCGAATCTAGCCGTTACTTTGATATTATCCTTATACGGTCTTCCTATGTTGCATTTATTAGCCTGATGCTTCCAGTAGAACATTATTCCTAATCCATTTAACTGCACTTCAACCTATCTCTAATAATATGGTATGTATATTGTCTAAATATTAGTAAGATTTCCATTCTTATTTTATCTCTTATGTAACATGTACCCTCCATCTTTCCATTATTCTTTGAGCTATTCCAAGCTTTGTCGTTAATTCCTATGTTAGTGTCATAATACCTGGTTCATAAATTATGACAGGAACCACAATGTGATCATATACCTCGCTCTATGCTTGAATGGTTAAACTCTCACCTGGTATTGATCATGAATTTTCATTCCTTGACAAATTTCCAAATCAATTTTCAAGAAGTCCTTTCCAGTTTTGCCTACATATTTGTAATTCTTTTGTAGGTAACCCGATATTAAAACTATAAAGTATATAAAATAAAAATGATTGAGCTTTATTGGGTATATCTTTTTTCGCTGTGCAGAGGTAGCCTGAGGGTCCTCAGCCTTCACTGATTCAATTTTTGTTTTGCCTCAAATTAAGAACAAAAGAAATATTTTTTAAAACTGCCCATTACTACCTTAAAAATTACTCCTTTTGTTCGTAATATGGAAAAACAAAAAATTCCGATCACTACAAAACTTGGGCCCTAGGTTTTAGTCTACTCAGCCTAGTGGATAATCTGGCCCTGCTTGTTAACTCATTTAAATCTTTTGCATGCATCGTGAAAGCTTGTTCTATTGATCCATCCAGTTAGGTTTTAATTAGGATATAATATTAATCAAGAACAGTTGCAACACTCTTTTAACTTCTGTGTAAATATAGGGAACTATCCTACTTTAAAGAAAAGACTTTTCTATGAAAAACGAAAACATTGAAACTTACAAACTAGTCAAGAAATTAATTTCATCTTTACTGACATGAAAAAAAATCAAAGATGCAACAGGGTTGAACCAAACTTCTCAACAACCCCAAGCCAATTAGAATTGTAACAGAGAAACTTCTTGGTAAAGAAATATACTTATGGACAAAAGGAAAATCAATAATCCTGAAAACATCGATAAATTGTAAAGACGAATGAGTATCATTCTGAAAAGCTATAACCAAATAATAACCCTAGAAGCTTTTTAAGCGAGATAATAGTAAAATCCCCAACCAAAAAGTTGAAAACATAAAAAATTATGGAAAGAAAGATTGTAATAAAATAATTAAGAATTAGTACTAGTGGTATGAATCACAAATGGAGTTAAGGAAATAAGAGGAAAAAGATTACAAGACTTTCAAAAGCGCAAAATAAGTGACAATATTAATCAAACCTTGAAAGGGCACAGAAGTTTAAACTGGAAAATTTAGAAAGAGGAGGTATACAGTTAGTAAGCTATAGAAGAGAAGAAGACAGATAACATCAAAGAAGGAATTATTGCAAAAACAAGAGAATGTCACAGAAGGAACAGATACGAGGAACGAATTATTGGCAAAACAATGAACAATTAAGCAAGGTCTCCAAGAAATGTCAACATGATATCGACTAGCGTTGACGAACTCTAAGGGTAAACTGACATCCACAAGTGAGTGTGCCCGGTTATATTTTGAAAATTGCTCCTTTTTGTTTGAACGTTTTTAAATGCCTCAAAAATTTAACGTATTTGCTAAACTTTAAAAAAGGGGACCGTTTTATCTTGTTCTGTTTATTGTACTGCGCTACATATTTCCTTGTATTGTTAATAATTTTGTTTTTATGGTTGATATTATTCTTTGACACTACGTTTGCTCGTTTGGAATTTACTCAAAATATACTAAATAAATAGTGATGACCAAGTCGTTCATGGCTAAGTTAACGCAATACATTACTTTAGAGAATTTTAACAGTATCTGGTAGCACTTATGACCGACGTGTATTACACGTCCGTAATAGTGTATTTAATCAATTCAGACTTTTACGACAAATGGTTACAATACTTACGTTGCTTGTCAAAGAGACGTCGGAATGTAGCGACAACGTGAAAATAATTATTTACTGACGTATCTAATTTCTTTTAACAAAAAATGCAATAGACTATCCCAACAAAAATGTACCCATTAAGTAAACAAAAATCAAATAAATGTACCACCTCGTTATATAATTTTATTTAAAGTAGTAGAATTTGTATAGATGTGTCCCTTTCGCCTCTAATCACTATGGCTCAATAGAGAAAATTAAATTACTCCAGAGCAAGTCTTCATCTATAATCAGACGCTGTCACCTGCGCCATAGTTATCCGTGATCCTTTAATTGCGTGGCACGTGCCGCGATATTAACTAGACACCGTGTTTAACTGACAGAAACTTAATAACTTTGTACAAGTGAAATGACCGTTCTTAAAAGATCGTAAAGGACCTTAAAAAATAGTTTAGCGAACAGAATTGCAGCCAACATCTTAATGCATCTGAAATAATCAAAGAAACACGTGATTCTCAATAATAATTGTAGACCTCAAACAATTTCTAGGATTTCATGGGATTGTGCCAAATATTTCCACTCGGAAATCAATATTGATTATCTCTATGGAAACCACGTTCCCTAAGACACATTTAACTGCTGCGATTAGTCAGCAATCAATTTATACTGCTAAACCAAACTTAACCTATTGTTAGCAAAATTGAATAAACGAGTCCAAATCATAATTTGACTGTGAAAGAACTGATTCAAAACACAATTTGGAAGCATCTCAGACATGAAAACATCGAGAATATATATGGATATAGCAGAATGGCACTTCGACCCTCATACTCGATTTACCAAATTCGAAGACAGGACGTGTACGGATCGGCTTACGGCAACGGGGTAACCACATCCGCCGCATTCAACTCCAGCTGTCCAACCGATTCCGTAAAGGATCACCGACAAGTCCAACCAACAACCAACACGAACAGTCAAACAATAGGACCCGAAAGGTTTAATTAAAGCACTTTTTTTGTTGAAAAACTTCAATACACGAAACATTTTTTATTCTACTCAATAGGGTTCTTGCACGTAATGTTTTTTTATGTAAAACTGTTTTCTTTAAATACATGACCATGCGCGTATTTTTTTCACGTAATGAAATATTCATTTTCAAATTGGTAAAATTCGCGAAAACGCCGTAAACTTTCATAGCCGTTCGAACATGACGTGTGACATCAGTGAACGGTCACATTTACGTAAATGTAACTATCCGACTGGAACCTCACAAATCCTTCGACTCTCATTTTACATTTCGGAAAACCACAATGCACTTTTTAATTATGGTGTTGCAAATCGATAAAAATACTAGAAATAATGTAATTTATTGAGAAAATAAGCCGCGTGAAAGTCCCTGGACTATAACAGACTCAGAGATGATTGGCTGGATGACGTCATTCGTCAGTGCGTTCTGGGTCACGTAAAAATATTGAAATAATTGTTGATTTTATTTATTTAATAATTAATATCTAAAGCATAAAAACTGATGGTTTTTCAAATTGTAGTCTATTCTACGCAAAAAAACTAATTTAAATTTGGCAAACGCCAAATGTTTGTTTTTAAAATTTATTTTCGGCCAATCGTTGAAGTAAAACCAATTATTTCGGATCAAATCAATAAATAGTTACTTACGAGCTTAAACGGACGACAACATCACATCGTAATGTAACATCTCTTTTTATTGCTTAGTGCCAAGAAAAAACGAGATGCGATTTGTGCAAGAAACGAGATCCATTCAGATGGTGAGGAGTTCATGCAGTGTGTCGACACGTCATTAACGACGGTAATTAAATTTTACACAGCGTGAACTTGCCTAATTATAAAGTAATTGATAAAATTTTGCTTTCGTGTGACTATGTCGATAACGAGCTTAGCAAACACGCTGAACTTGGAGGCTTGTTGCTTTGCGCCCACAATCCTACTTTCAACTTCAACTGAAATTCATGATTTAAGAGATATCATTTAATAATGTGCCAAAGAATAATAATTAGACGCGTGGGTTACTCTACCATGCTGTTAAATTCTTTGAGCGAGTTTCGGGAAAATTTGTTGGCGACAATTCGTTTTGTACAGTTTAGATAATCTTCAGAGATAATCTCGTTTCCGTGTCGCTCAACTTCCTGCCTGTTTTTTCCGTCGCTCTTGTGTTCTCTTGACTTGCCCATATTTATTTAACAGGTAGACGTAAAGGTAAACGGTATGAACATATTCGAAAATAACTTTAGATAGATCAAGAAAAGTACCTTAAAAACCGACTGGTAGCAGGATAAAAATTAAAGTTAAGAGCATTGTAAAAATTGGGAATGCCACGTTTGATACTGGATTAGTAATTTTTTTATATACAAAATATTTTTGAGTTGGTGCACTTTCAAATGGAAGTTTTGGCGCCAAATCAATTTTCTCCGTGATTTATAAGATCATTTAAAACTTTTATTTAGCGCAAAAAGGGAGATTCGGCGGCTATAGCGTCATATCTCTTAGTCCACAAATATTTTGAGCTAGCCTCGTGATACCGTGAGTTTGAATTAAATTTGTGGCTGTAGATTGAGGATTTATTTCGGTAAAAACAGAACGAAAGATGGCTCGATATTGGTCATTATACAATTCCAGTGAAAGAAAATCTGTTGCAACTAGAGCAAGAATAATTAATGAAATTAAACTCGCTTCATGAAGGAGAAAGCATAAAGTACCTAAAAAGCGTCAATTAATGATGATTAAGTAATTACGGAGAATTTTACTAAACAAGTTGTTTGTTGAATATTCGAAATTCCAGGACACAAAAAATGGTCGGTTATCGAACTTAACAAAAAAGTCCACAAACTTGATGTTGATACATCGTGAAGCAGAAATATGAAGACGAATCTGTTATTTTATGACCGTTTTATATGCATTCTTTACGTTCTCCCCTAAATCGGTGTAGAAGTTTTTCATAAACGGTACAAGATACCATTGCAGATTACTGGTAGGAGCCGCCAGCGCACATATATGTTCGAAACTGAATTCCCCGCTATCTTCATATTTCAGTGAATCCATTTCCTGAAAGTTTATCGCGTTTTTCACATGTAAAACTATCGAAGTTTGAAATCACGCTTAGAGCATTTCGATGCTAGCCATCGGTTAAATCTCACACGTTACCAATACGCTTCAGAGAATAAATCATCGGATAACACCCCGATAGGAAAAATACAAAAAACGGTTTTTATCGAGGTCAGAATTAATGATTTTAGGTTAAAACCAATGACCAATTTCTACATACTGATGGCTATTTTAGTCAGCAAGGCTTGCGTCAAAAGATAGTTGGATATTTATGAGGCGGTTTCCATTTGATTTCTGATTTACTATTTCAATCCAGTTGGAGCAAGTTGATGGATTAACTTCGTTTTCTGGGCGGCATAATCATAAAACTCATCCGTTTTTCATTGCTAGCATCCGTGTGGGCGCCACACTTTCAATCACTATAGTTAAGCCGAAAATTAAACTCGCTTATTAATGGCATCGGCACATAAACACATTATGGGTAAAAATAACAATGTATGTTTGCCTGCCAGTCAGCAGCGCTTTAGCATAATATCGGGCGGAAATATCACCGAAGAAAAAAAATTCAATCTCCAACCACAAACATGATCAACGATCGTGTCATAACAATTAATATTAATCTTTCTATAGAAAAATTATAGAGGCAGCAGACCCATTAAATTCAGTTCTTTACTAGTCAGCTGGGAACGGCATTTCAAGATAAATATTTAAGAAGGAACCGATTATTTTACTTCTGTCTAGGTAAAAGTGTTGTTTGGAAAAATCTTCTAGCCATTGATATAATTTACGATCTTAGAGAGTAAATTCGTTAGTTTTAAATTTATGTTAATACTCATATCACTAAGAACTAGTCATTTAATAAAAACAAGACATTATGTCAACTAACATTTTTTTGGTTTTTACTTTTTAAACTCTTTGACACTTTACATCAGTGTGTCTACTTATAGCATCTTCACAGTTAACTTTATAGTGTGGAGATTGTGAAAATAAACTACATAGGTATATGCTCAAGGATAAAAGACAATTTTACCTAGTGTTCCTCACAAAGAAAATTCCAATCCCTTAGAATTATTAATTTTAAAAAGCATTTGATAAGTTGACGTTTTGCAACAAAATTAGGAAAATAAAATTTTCGGCGCTCTTTCGGTTGCCATTAAGTCTGATTTTCAAGAAAAAAATTGACTCACTGATTGCAGAATTGAGATCTCAGAAGTTATTTTCAGACGAAAGGAATCAGTCGTTCCACATTTTATTTGCTTGGGAATTCAGGGTAAGGTCAAATATCAAACGTTATTTAAAAAATTGGATTAAGTTACAAAAAATCAATTTGGTAAACGTGAAACAGATGTCTATTCATATGTGGTAGATATTTTATATTTTTAACCCAATGTTGTGTAAAATCCGTTTCTTAATGCATCCAAGTAAACAACTACAGCAAACTACGTAGATTACAAAAGCTGCTATAATAACAAAAAGTGTTGCTTGAAGCACAACGAAGAACTGACGGAGCACTAAAGATTTTAGCGTTATTAGTGCTTCACTAGAGTAGTCAATTTCCGGGACTCGATGTCCTGGCAAAAATTTTCAGGTTGGGAAAGCAACGGTGAAGAGGAGTTAAAAGTTACTTGTACACAAGCAATTAATGGTTGTGGTTTTGGCATTGCATTTAATGTGGCTGTTAATAAGCAGTAACGTTCGCAAGAAATCCACGTTCCTGAAACACACAATTCTCCAATAAAACTACGTACCTACCTATGATGCGAGCTACAATAATAGACACCACCCACGAACAAAATAAACCAATTAAAAAAGAATTAAACCGGCGCTTGCTCAACCGTATAATCACCCATTAACCTAAAATATTCTAAATCGACGTTTAAACCTTTCAATTCTCCACCCCAAATCAGCAATACGAATGATCATAGCGCATATAAACATGCAACATGCAATTAATTCACCAAACAGCGGTTTCGTTTCGATCCAACTGAACGTCACTGAAATGGATTCGTTCAATTTAAATTCACCATCGCAACTATCCTGCGTTGAGGCAAAAAAAATTAACAACAGGGGCATAAAATTTTGTGACTTTTACGATATCCAGCCGGAAACGTCAATAAAAATTCGGCATTAGGAGACATCCAATAAATGAAACGTGCATCGCATATGTCATAGGGGTGTTAGAAGAACATCTCGTCTGTTACCACATTGCGTCTTACCAAAACCAACGCAAAACCCAAATTACTGCATTCCACCAGGAACATCCAACTACGTGCCATCGCTGGATAGGATGTACGCGATTTCGTACGGAAAATTAAATTTTACTAAATAATGCTGTTTGTGGGTTCATGCGGCTGCTGTTGTACAATGGAAATGAGAACTGTATAAAACAACGGTCGCGAAAATACCAAATTAGAATTGTCTCGCGTAAAAAATTTAACTATTGGATTCCGTTTAATGAAATCTGAGTGATACGGTTTTAATTTTTTGGAATGAATAACTATTTGCTGTAGATTTAGTTTCGTGATTTTTATAAGCAGGAAAAGAAACTTGACTCGCCAAGATCCAAGATATTCATTGACCACAAATTTTGAACTTGCAACTTAGTTACAGCAATAATTTAGTAAGGGAAGTTATATTTTCCACAAATAGCAACTTCTAAGAGCTAGTACAGTAAGGAGGCTCAATTGTATTGAAGTAATTCCACTGGAAATTTCAGCCCACTAAACCTTTCCCCAATTTTCATTCTATTATTCTACAAACAAATCTTACGTACGTTTATTCAAACTACCGCAAATTGGTGTCGTCTCTTAAAATATGTACATACCTACCAGAATACATCATAAACAAAGATATTTGATATATAAACAAAAAAATTATAATTTAAATTTTTTGACATATATGCCTTTGACTGGGAGCGGGGTTCACGGGAGGGAGAAAAATATCCTATTCCTGATGTGGCTCGACTTCCAAAACAAACAATGAAATTGGTTCTGGTGCCCCTATCCGCTATCCTGTTTATTCTTTTGCATGTTGTTATTGTTATTGCCTGCGCCTCGTGCCAGTTTTGAAATGTTATCCTTGTAATTTAAAACTGCTTCCCGAACACATTTTGCGATCCCAGACTTCCGATCCCGCTTATTTGTCCTGTTACCAGTAATTTACGTTGAGTATCGTAAAAATCCGGGCAACATTAGCTGGCCGTTCCAAATTGAGCGAGAGTAGAGACAAAATTGTTAATCGGTTGAATTTCGGAACGCAACTGAAAGCATTTTCACACAGTGATTTCTAGATACAACCCCAAAACTGACCCCTTGGCCCTACTCCACTTGTACGGCTTTGAAGCGGCGGTCTTTTCACACGGTAACGATAACTGACAACGGAAGTTCAATTCGTTGCTTTCTCAATCAATATTTTAAAACCGCAACCAGTGGCGTAACTAGATCACTTGACGCCCGTCTGCCAGTTGCGAGTAGCCCTTAAACATAAAATTTGTTTAAAAGCGCTCGAATAAAGGTCTTAATGTAAGTAATTGTACTTAATGTTAATATTTATTGACGAAAGAGATAAAACTAAAATAACAAACAAATTTACCAAAAATACTGATTATTGAACAAGGGTAATATGACATTAATTGATTACGCTTGTAGTTCTCCTTTACTGGCTTTAATTTTAGAGAAAGTGTCTATTGCTTTATCGAAATTTAAATGTCTGGCTTTGGAATTCTCAATACTTATTAAAATCGAACTTTTTAAACGCGATTGCTTCATTCTCTCTCGTAGGACTTAATTATTTTTTGCTTTCAGAAAGATCACTCAGCACAACTGAGCATCATAATTTTCTGGCGAACATTTCTTTTCCAGCTATGCATATAACAATACTAAGAAAATTATTAATACTTTTATGCTAGACGAAAAGCCTAGGATTAGGTTTATTAAAGATAAAAAAAATGTTTTGTTGGTTAATCTCGAAACCTGCAAAAATCAGGGAGAAAAGATTACGTAAAATAATTCGATGACGATGACCAAGGTTTCAATAATATTTAACGATGGCCTGTTCAGAAAAAAAAAAAATTTGAGGTTTAAACTTTCTGGATGAAAGCAGTTTTAATAAAAATATTTTCTAATGACGTTGGATATAAATTATAGAATATGTCGGCAAAACAAAGTCACATTCTGTTTGCAGTTGGAATTCGTTACGTTACTATTTCTGAAAATAACTTAATTAGAACAATGAACATTAATTTTGCGACCGGTCGCTTCAAAAGCTCACGCGTCCGTTCTCTCTTGAAAAGAGGCAGTCGTGCGAATGTAACTCTACATAAAGTTTAAAAGATAAATAGATTTTGAACCAAAATTAAGTAACGCCAAAAAAACGTTATTATCTTCGTTTGTTGTAGGAATGGCCCTGCATCACAGCAAACTTATGTTTGTAAATTACACAGACAAACTCAGAATATGTTAAACTTGCCCTACATAAAAGATAATTGAAAGAAAATTAACTCTAGACCCAGTTATTGAAATTAAATTCAAGACGTTCGCAGCACAGATGAAGCAACGTCGATATTCTTTCACGATTAATTAGCAATTACGGCATCAAATTTAGTAAACCGTATTGGCATACAGTAAATATTAGTTAACGCACATTATTTGCATAAAACCCGCGATGGAATTACCGATTTGACGGTTCGACTAATTTTACGATACTTGATTTATTCGCCTGGTATAAATTTAGTATTATTTAAGTCCTTTATTAATTTCATTCGAAATTGCTACCTGACATTATCAAGTAAAATAAATCCGCGCCACGACTTCCTCATTTGCATTGCTAACTCAGGAACCATCTACAATGGTGATGAAATTTCAAGTGCCTCCGTACCCGGGGCCAATGAAAATTCTTCTCGACATCGACACCAGCTACCGCAAATTTACGATTGCTACATAAACTCAAGTGAACGGCCAAACTAATTTACAAAGAGGATGTGGATTTTCCGAATTCAGTGTAACCAGTTTTGCAGTATTTACGTTTGAAACCGTTTGATCAAAATTTGATAGGATCGACCTGCTCTCCAGAAATATCTCAGGACGGCAAATGTACCATGAACCACGATTATCTCGACAAGAAAGTACTTACAGCTGTTCTAGGTATCATGAACGCAGTATGACATTTGAAGTTGCATAATCAAAATATACCATAAAAACCTACAAGGCAACTCGTTTAAATAAGCTGCCTTGCAGGAAGTTAAAAATTGTCTAAATTAGGGAGGCTCGGGTTTTTACATTTGAATTATTTATAATGGATGTGCAGCCCAGTTATTAAAAATACAAACGTCAATTTTTTGGAATTCAGCACTTACAGTATAAAGGTGTATTGCTAAATTTTTAAGTTACTAAAAACAGGAGAAACAAGTTTGTTAGAAAAAAACTTAAGACCTTCCAGAAAAAAATATAGTCTAAAAAAGCCAGATCTGGTAATTAAGGGTTATTATGAATTTATATGGGATCGTGTCTCAGTTTATCGAATAGTTCAAGACATCGCTAATTATTGCTAACCAGCTATGACATTCTCAAGGTTGTTTCATGTTTGGGCGCTCTATGCATAGCAAATAGTACGAGTTACAGGAGGTATTTCGATTAACAATTGTTGTTTGTGTTATTTTAGGTCTGGAATTAATTTCAAATATCACGTTATAAAGCTTAAAGGTTTCAAAATAAATCTACTATTTATAGGTTAATAAATCTTTACCTAAAACACCAAATTTGTTTACTTCTAACCAAAAATTTCAAAAACATTTTTCTTCTGATTCTTAAAACGAGAGGTACAGTTTCGTGTTATTTTAAGATGCTTTAGATATATTAAGTAAGTCATATTTGTCTATTTCATGAATTGTTAATGAGAAGATGAAGAGTGTCTAATTTAATATTTTCCAAAATTGCTTAAAAAAAGTCAAAAAATATAATTTTATACGCTAACAAACTTTTTTTAAATCAAAACCTTTCAAATTAGATAATAACGGGGGAGGAGATTAAACTTGAGGAAAGTGCAACAGTTCTCTAGTGATATTAATAGGCGAACAATTGGCGTCAATTAAGTGCAATGCTCTTTTGGCCTGATTCTATATCAAACATCAGGTCAAATGACTTCGATGAAGATGTATATATGTGCAACATGTGTAAAGTTTTAGAAACTGACAGGCATCGGTGACTCTTAACTGATAAAATTATATTTTTACGAGTTACATTGTCTCATATCACGACGTTAAATGTCTGAACAATAAAAACTACAAAACATTAATGGGTTGCAATAACACGTAATTTTCCATAATTGCTTAATTATCATATTAATAAAAAATTAGTTTATTTTTTTCTAACGTAGATGTTGTAGTTTTTCCAAATTATTGCAAAATAAAGTTACCTTAACCTAGAGCAAAGAATTTAGAAGGGAACAAGATTTGAAAAAAATCTAATAAGTGAATTAAGCAAGAAGTAAGTTTCCAAAACTTCCTGAGTCATTATTAAGGAAATTTAGACCTGCCATTTTATCTATTTATCATACAAATTTAGGGTCCAGTTGATAGTTAGCATCTGCCATTCATTCTCTTTAGCCACGCTCAGAATTCGAACGCTTTTCGACTTTTTCGAAAAAAATTCTGGTGCCAACACAATTACATAGAGATAAGTTAAAAAGTGCAAGTAACAGTGGAGTTTGCAAACCTGGACAAAGGCACGTTCTACTAGTGGAATGTTATGAGGCCAGTTTGTAAATGGCTCATACTAATTCTCAATTTTAGAAAATTAAGGACGCCTTCAATGGCAGTTTTGTTGACAAAGAAATCATTTTTTGCAAAATGTTTTCCTTGATTTAATCGATAGAGCCTGCAGCTGGTTACCTTGTTCCTGAAAAATATCCGAGACCAAAATAAACTCACAATTCAAAACTGCAGAAAACTGAGTTTACAATTTTCCAAAAATACCGTACTTTGATCCATAACTTATCCATTATCCATAACTCAGTTTTTCTTTTATTTTATACAAAGAAACTAATAGATTTGAACACATTGAGCCAAATTCAGAAATTGTGGACAAAACATCTTAAACTGCCTTATAGGTTATTATTGCAGGAATTTTTATTGTAGCAAGTTTTACAGATTTATTGACCAATTTCAAAAATTGGCGGTTCAGAAATTTTGACACTGTTAGTGTTGGTCTAACTGTACATAAATCCATACGTAATTGTGAAACAAAATCTTATAATCATCTTGATGTTCAATGACAAGTAGCTGACCCGCAACCCCTTTCAATTTAGTGCAAACATATATTATGAAGGTATAATTTCCAAATAACAACATGTATTGGGGCCGGAGTTAACAGTAGTTTCTACTTGTTATTTTAGTTTATTGAATAAAACAATGCTTTCCACCCGGCAGCTGTCGCATTATTTATCAAAGCGAGTATGATATTTATGAGAAGACACCAACAGCGCAGGTTTATTTATTTGTAGTTCAAAATCGCTTTGGCGTGAGGTGTAAATCAACGGAGCCAACATCTACACATTATGAAAATTAGGAGACGGGCAGCAATAAATGACAAAATAACATTTAGTTACGTACGTGCGTTTACATTTACATCATTTATTTCAAAATATTGAATCATTCAATAACGATAAACTGGTAAATAGCCCAAAATTAGCGCTAAATACCGATAATAACAATTGTGTTATCCCGCAAAAATCGGTCAAATAAAGTGCCACTCTCACCCTTGGAGACACCCCATAAATTAATTTTACTAATTATCCAAAATCGCAGGATTAAACATCCTAACTCTACTTTCAATTAGAAACCACGGTCCCCATGGCAATGAAAACACCATCCTCTAAATCATTTAGTGGCAAAATCAGTAGTTACAGAAATTTGCTTTCATCGAAGGGCGGTGCGCGATTTAGAGTTAGCTGGATGGGACAATCAGTTAATTAATTTCGCCACGATGCACGACGATATTCAGAGATCCATTAATTATAACGTTAGGAAAGTTACAAAACGACGCACACTTCCCTGGATTAGAGTAATCAACTAAAAATATCTTCACCCATATTATCCGAAACCTGCTAATTAATCAACATAGACGCGAAGAAACTTCACGTTACACACCTCTACATCTGGAAAGTTTTAATGGAGGTTGACGAAGGTAGACCAATTAATAAACACAAATGCAAAGCAACGAGGGGAGATAATCGTTTTGAGTACCGCAACAGCAACGCCTGAAAATGTCATTGTTAACTGCATGTGTAGAGTAACGTGGTAGTCTTTTTTATTTGATTACGCGTGAAAAAATTCTCATGTATATTCATACTGAAAACTGTTAGCTAAGTGGCGAAACAGTATAGATACCCGTAAGAATGAACCTACTGGACGACCCCCCAATACCAAATATACGAAGACGAACACCGGTGAACGAACACGGTTGAGGGACATCGACCAAGACAGGACAATGGCGACCACTGCGAAAATTTTAAGTTCTTGTCCTGAAAACAGATTCGTGCGTCTCTGCGTCACATTTGCAGAAGACCCAAGAAAAGTTAAGTAGCTGATATGAGTTCACATCTGCACAATAAACACGAACGAGATTTTGTTCCCCTATTTTTGTGGAAAATTGAGCTCGAAAAAATTCTGTAACTAAAATGGCTGCAAATCTTCCGCGGTCTTTGTAGACCTAGGGGAAATTTGTAGAGCTGAAGTTGGAGAAATGGATGAAATACATTTCAGGCAAGTGTCAAAGCTCGAGGTTGGTTGGTATCGGGATATAAATTCTGTATAATACCGCGACCCAGAATTCAATTTATTATGCATACCTACACGACGGGCTCGACAAATAAACGTAATAAATCATTTAGCAAAAGTCAGTTTCTTGAATCTCGTTTCGGTTAACGATCTCGTTAGAGCCGAGTAAGAATACAACGCGTCGTTAACATAGTACAAAAAACATAATGCGAGCTTTGGAAAAAACCGAAATCATAGAACTATTTATAAATCAATAGCAAACGCAGCATCAAGCCATACGACGAAATCATGAAAAAATTGCTTCAAATCGGTGAATTCGACAAAGGTAACCAAAATATTTAACTGGTCCATGAATGCATACTTAGCTAACTTCAGGTACGTTAGGTACTTATCTTAACATTGATATAAGGGAATGTAAAGAAATTTGTAAAGTGAAGGAAAATTTGAAGACCAATTATTGATAATTTTGTATTCCAGTTTTCTAGTCCTTGATTGAATTTTCGAAGTAATTTAAGGCTTTCCTACAGTTATTTGCAAACCTTGCAAATCCATGGTAGTTGAATTTACCTGGTGGTAGAAAGAATGTAGGAGAATATTTATCTATTACAGGTACCTAAATATTTAAGAAGTCTGAGTAACATTTCCCCTTTCGTCGCACATGAGACAAAAGTATTTTTATCATGAACTCACGACCAAAATGGGTACAAGATGCATTTCAAAACTTCAAACACATACTCAAAAACAACACCGTGTGGAAGAAAATTTTGGAGATTTTACGTAAAGATGACAATAACTTTCTAAGTTGAATTTTCACATGGGGTTCATCAAGAATTAATTAATAATAGTTTCGAACAACAATGACTAATTCACAAAACCAAAAGTTACCATTTTTTCTAAACATTAGATCGTCTTCTGATTAATTCAGATATGATTCCTTGTCACTTTGCTGGCGATGTCCTAACTTGAGAAAGTACTTACAAGAAGTAATTTTAAGACGAAGATGACTTGGCAGTAACTTTTCGTGATAATTTTGAATTTAAAGTAAAGAAAAATAGCAAGAAAAAAATTGTTTGGAAGATAAAAATTATTACTAAATTACCCCAGTAGACAGATACTAAATAATTCAAAATGTTTATTGCCTTCTACCTATTCTTTTCCTCCATTCCGCAATTTTTTTCCCTTTCTTTGTGCCTTTATAATGATCCAAAAAACTTGCTAAGAGCTTAAATGAAAAACACGCAGCTAGATTACAAGAATATCAATTAACATTAAGAATAAAAAAGTGTCATTAATAAAAAAATCACGTTGAACAGGATCATATATCAAGCAGCTATTCCTGCGAAAGTGTGGACTTTCTTGAGTAAATTCTTGTCAAAATGTGACAACCTCAAGAATTAAAACGAGTCGATTTCTGTCAAATCCTAATACTATTACTACACTCCATGACGGTATTTAATGCCATTTATTAGTCCTTCTTAAGGGTTGAGAATATTCACGTTTTGATCGGGAAGATGGTCTTTGAACAAGTCATGTCATAAAAACTGCAGTTTCTTACATAACACCGCTTCCTGTTAGAAAACCAAAACTGTCATTAAATTCAATAGCAATTTTGGAAATTTAATTTACTGTTGCATTTTATTGAATGCATTCGTAACAAATCTAGAAATTTTACATCACAAAACTCTTTTCGAACCGTTCCAACGTCCAACTGTGAAGTTCAATACTGTAGGTAATGATTGTTGTGGTATGGGTGTTAAAATGTTTAAAAGAGAGTAAACTTAAAGTAAATGGTCAACTTACTCATAGAAACTGTGTAATCCCAACTTTCGGAGTCATTTTTGTGAACGTTCAGTTTTTCAGGCTGAAACAAAAGAGATCAATTACAATGGTTGAAAAGAAGGTTAAATGGTAGCGGTGCGCTTCCTGCATAACAAACAATATTATTAGAGGTGCCATCAGCACTTTACAACTGACTCACGATCAACAGAATTAAATTAGGCAATTTAAAATGTAGTTTTGTATTTCATGCGGGCAAACTGTAAATAAGTAGTGGTAATTGCAAAGATATGTCGCTAAAAGGGCAAAAAGAGTAAAAGGGGGGTCAATCCACAGTTGCTGTTTACAACGGACGTCTGTTACCCCTAATTGATCTATTACGTAATTAGGTGTTTGAAATAAGTGTAGTTTCAGGTATCGATTGTCTATGAAAAAGTCTTCAAACTAGGACTTACAGAAACGATCGAGAACAACATAGTGGAATAGCAACACTCTGCTTTTGAAAAAGGTACACTCAAAATAAATTTGTTAGTACAGTTTTTATGTGTATTTCTCATTGCAGTTTGCCTTCACCATACATAAACATTATGGTTTAAGATAAAGAAGTGACAACGTTAGAGAAATGTGTGATCTAAGCCGCTGGCAAAGATTCTTATACAAGATTAGTCAAAAGTGTAAAACCATTCTTTTCCTGTCTTCTTGGAGAATGTCATATCAATTGATTAATATATGCCAACGCATGTGCAGCTACACGAAAGCTTCTGCGATTGATTTGAGCTTATCCCGCGTTTTCCACACATTTGTTTGCATTGTCATAATAAACAAATTTCTGTTCGTTAACATGTGACTGTAAAATTAGATTGGTTTGGAGATGATAACTATAACGGATGACGGTTGGCACCCTGCCAAGTAAGTTGGTCAATAATCCACCAATTACTTATCCCATAGACACTTTATCTTGTTTCGCAATTCTGGTCACAAGTTTTATAAGTGATGCCAATATTACACATTAGGTTATCAGATCAAGCTACGAATCCATGCGTTTTCCTAAAGAAAAGCGACATCTTTCTATTTTTCTTTGATTCAAATTGTAGAAGAATATTTTGGTGTGCAAGCTCTTTTATTTTCACAAAATTGTTATAAGAAATATTTCTTAAAGAATTCGGCAATATTTAATTAATTTACTGAAGTTTGGCGAACACCATATGGTGATATGTGTATAGATTTTTGATTACAGGTAGGATCTTCATTATGGCGACAATAATATTTTTACTTCCAAATGTGATATTTCGTGTAGATTCTGTGTTCAAGAACGATTGTTGAAAGTTGTTAAACTTTATGCAATAAACCAGATCCCATATTTTTAAACGTAACTCTCCACAAAAATCCAAATTAAACTGAAAAGTGGTGGGAAATCAAGTTCGATTCAGCTTAGCAGACATTGTTATGAACCATCATACTACCCGATATGGCATTCAATCAATAACTTCGTTGATTAGTTATTATTGCCACAGCTGAATCCAACCCAGTTCATAGCTGCCATTAACTCAATGAATCACCTAAAGCTCGAATGGACTGCACTTTAATCATTTAGATTTTTGTTGCATCAACGCACGAAACTTGGCCAAATATCCACATCGAAGTTAAAATAAGATTTACGATTCTATAAATTCCGGGGTGAATCAGTTACCTGTACTTAAATAATTTCGGTCTTCCCCAACTCCCTATGCAATTACAATAAAAAATAGCCCCAATTTCTCGTCGAAATTCCACACGTCATCCGAGGAGTATGCCAAAAACCGACACTTCTTTTTAGTCTTGTTGCCAAATTATCTCGCGACGCTGAAAAATACCAGTTGGTGTTTTAATTGGCGTGAAATGAATATGGCCGCTTATACCATATATCTCTGGCAAAACATATCGTGCCATCTTGTAGTTTTTTAATTCAAAGAACAGGATTAACAAGATTAAGCGTAACGCAAAAATGTGTTAATATTTTTATACTTCAATGCGTCTGATGGTAATAATTCTAATATAATTAAACGGAACGAGGCAAAAACAGGGTGCAATTTTGGTTTTATTCCTCATATAATTAGCACGCGTTTTTCTTCGCGGTATTTGTCAATCAAAATCATCAAAAACTGTTACCATCCACAAACCGGGAAATGCCTCAGTAAAATATAAATTTCTAACTATCTTCGATTTTTTTTCCACCGAAGAAAAGGTGCTGTGGAAAGATATCGACATTTAAATATTTAGTTATAGATGTAATATTTATGCTCTTATTCTAACATGGGTGATTGTTGTCAAAAATTAACCAAATTGCAGAACCCCAGAATGGATATTGCTTCAGGCCCTGCTCGCATTCACAAATGTAAATTCAAAAAAATTTACAGAAAATAAATTGGATTTTGAAGGCCTCAATTGTTGAAGTTTAATTGAATATTTTACTCAACAACTCAAATATTAAGTAAATCAAGCTGAGTTTTCAAAATGGGCTATTGAAACAATTTCCTACTAAACCCGGTGCGATTAAAAATAATAATTGTACATTTTTAAATTAATGTAAACACCGGTTGCTGAAGCTCATTAAATATTCCACAAATTACGATCTGCCCTAAAATATTTATCAAACAGCACCCTCAAAATGAAAACGGGATTATCCCACATCGTAACGAATGAAAGAGAAACAAGGAAAAAATGTCTGGTCGGTTGATAGCACAATAATAGGCAACTAGATTAGCCATTTAGAATAATAATAAGAGAACAAGCTCGATAAACGAACATGAAGTTCACTTGGAAGGCTCCTCACGATTGTAACATTTCATGATCTTGTTAGTTCAACGGCAAGGTTGACAAGTTTTTTTTTAAATAGCAAGGATATTTCAAATATGCAGTTTAATTAATTTAATAAGGATTAATATTAGCTATTCCAGTTCCGTAAGCACAGATTTCATTGACTTCAAACCAAAAAATAAATGACAGAGAATGACGATAATTATAGGCATAAATAACGAAGCTGTCCAACATGTTATTATTCTATAATTACCTTCGATGAACTTCTTCTACAATAGAAAGGACGTATTTATTTATTCATTCACCCGTATTTATCTGATTTTAAATTACACGTAACGATTTCAGTTCCTTCTGTCTGACTGTGTTCCGTGCCAAATTCGGAAGAATATTTTATAAGCAGCCATTGTAGTCGAACGCCTGGAAATTCAGAGCATTAAATAAAAAATTGAATCAATGACAACGTACGTGCTCGTAAGTACATGTGCATTATGTTGTAAGTCCGTTAATGATCTACTTATCTCTACTTTCTTTTTGTGACATTCGAATCTCTCCGTTTATGCTGAAGAGACACTTAATATTCGATTCAAACCTCCAGAGTCCTGCATTTTCAAGTAAAATCCGTAGAATAGTTTCTGGAAGAAAATCTCGAACAAAATATGAATAGTAGAGATTAAGTACATTGCAAAATTAGCACTTAGAAGCCAATGTTTCTAATTCCAAAATATTTAACATTAAAAAGTATTTACGCCGGAAGTAGATCTCTCTTTCAGAAGCATTTATAAAGACTACTGGAGGCTCTCTTCTACCTTGAATCACATTTCGCGGTAACCTTACTGAAGTCATGAACGAACACTTTGCAACTCTACGGAATATGTACATAAAGGAATAGCAGCTCTTTTCGTCGATAGGAACGTTAATAATTTATTCCTACGTTATATCGATATTTCCGAAGAGTCCCTGGGGCAAAATTTAAATAAATGAACCACTTTGTTGGTCTAATTAGTAACCATTGAATTGGAAATGCGTGCAAAAATTGCCAATAGGTTCTTACCCAGACAAATTACGAACCCCCATCTGGAACTAGAACAAAGTTCTGTTATAATTATATTCGTATGGCACAAACTAGATGTTGTATGTTGCACGAGTAGGTTGCAGTTTTCGTTACACGATACGCAGTCGTTTGAAGACTCATCCTATAATAGTAATAATCAAAATATTCAACTGCTGCCAATTTACCGGACTGCGTGAAACAAAACAAACTCAGCAATCAAATGTTAGGATGGCAATGAAAATGTGCGTTTCAGTGGAAGTTGCATGCAACGTTGAGGTCCTTGGCAAATGCACCAAAGCCACTAGCATCGGGTTGCTCCTCGGGCTGACCGCAAGGTTAACCGGCAGCAAAACCGCGATCGGCTGTCAAAGACCTCCAAGGTGTTTAGAGAAACGACTTGCTTTATATTGGAGCTAATTACCATTTTCTATTCGACAAGTTTATTTTTAGAAATTCCATAAAAATGGTAATTTTACCAGATTCATGAAAAAAATACGTCTAAGATAGGTATTTAAGGGTACTAGGAGCGCTTAAAGGTTTATATTCGCTAAAATTATATTCTGTGAAAAAGCTGTTATTTATCACCGGCGTTAAAAAAATTGATAATTTTTTTGTAGCTTGTTTTATATCTTGTTTTGAAAGCTTAGATGAATCACGGGGAGACTGGCATGCCAAATTTTTCATAATTCAGATGTTACAAATCTCAGTTAAGCCCACTTGTCCGCCCAAAAGCTCCGACCATAAAATTGTACAAGCTAAAATTAAGAAGAGCATTCTCACTGAGCAAATAAACACTAACGATGCTGGTTACCACGACAAATTTGTTCCAACGATCTCTACCAAATCAGATCTTTATCTGCACAATATTTTTAAAAACGTTGCCAAATTTTGTCCCGGCTAATGCCAAATGTTCCCCGAGATCAAGGCTGCTAATCCGGCTGTGTACTCCAGCGAATTTAGGTGCTGACTTGTTAAAAGGATCAAACATTACTGAAAGCTCAAAAATAATTTCTGCGTAATAAAAGATATTTCAAACATTGCTCGGTAAAGAATCTAAAAATCTTTCGTACAAAGCGTAACATTTGACAATAACACAAGATGAAGGGCTGTTTTTTTTTAACTATTGACCAGTGTTTTATTTTGTTATTTCCGCATTCAAGTCGCTACTAAATAAAAAGAAAACACCAACACTTCAATGGAAATAAGTCAAAGGCAGATAATAACGTCGGAACCGTCAAGAAAGGCAAAGAAGACAAATCTTTTAAACTTAAGATGTCAAAACGGAGAGAGATAAATGTTGTTACATGTCAAATGTTTCTTTATACTCGACAACATGAAAACAACTTTCATGTTAACGCAATATTATGTTAAATATAATAAATTTTTTATCAAAAAGACGTATGATAATTTAATTTACACTACAAGAGACGCGTTTCTATTGTGTGACAAAGTGTACTGACGTAAAATCAACGACTACTTTTCTGGTTGAATTGGCACATAACCTTTGCTGCTCTTCCTGCGATAGACAAAGTGTAGATGATCCTTAAAAGGTCTAAAACTAACTAAACTTTACCAAATATTTGAGTTCTATAATAATTATTTGTTATTAATTAAATACCTACAGCATTTATTATTGTGAAACCAATAAGAATTTTAATATTGTAACAAAATAATTTATAGCGTTAGATATTCTCCATTATTTGGTAGACATATTGATTTTTTTTGGTAAGCCCTTTATTTAGGTAGAAGAAATTGCAGAAACATAACGAACAAGTTTCATCTTCCGACAATTGATTAACACAAAAAATAATTCAAATATGCACATACAATTTTTATAATTCTACTGAACTTAGATAGTGTGGTAAAAAACTATAGCAGCTATAATTACATATACGAAACACCTATTATTGCTGACAAAAATTGCCATTCTGCTGTTCGATTGCAAATTTCTAGTTTCCGCCCGATCTGGATTGTTATGCTAATATCCAATGAGAAATCGGCTATAATATTGGATTTCGTTCCCATTTAAGGAAGCTGGTTGATTAGAATATCAGCTTGCGCTACATTTGTCTTCTATATAAAAAAATATAACAAGGTCAAATTTAAATAATGGTCTGTCTGCAATCAAGTTTTTAAGCCTTTTGGCAAACTCTATAAGGCTGACACGGACATGTGTGAACTGCATAAAACGCGAACAGATGTTCGACCAAACTCTAAATCAGAACCTTAACTACCTCCAATTACCCTAGAAATAAACTTCTCTTTGGAACGTATATCGCTGTTTTGCGTAAGCACGGTCAAAAAGCAATCATATAGCGAAGAATTAAAATAGGAAGCACGTTACGTGGCTAGAAACAAAATAAAACATTTCTAAATCACAGAATTACTGCTCCAAGTATTTAGATTGTTAATAGTAAGTACTTGTTTACAATAAAGTATGTAAAACTGTTACCAATTGATGGTTTTCGCTTCCGTGTTGGAGACTTCTTTCTACCGTAACAAATACCTAACATTGAGCTATTATCTCCTTACATTTAACAACCATGTCATAATAAATGATATAAAAAAGTCAAACTTTAAAATATATACATCTCCTATAAATAAGATATATATAATTTTAGAGACGGTCAGTCTTGATATTTGTATAATCTTTTCTCAAAAAAACTATACAAATAAAATATTTTTTACGTTTCAAATTATGGTTAAATTTTTGTTGGTAAGTTTGCTTTTTCAACTACGTACTTATAACTAATGTTTAAATTATTTACATAACGCGTCACGAAGTTTACATGCATTTACTAAAACTGATCATATGATGTGCTGCTTCGCAAAATTCTTATAACTGCTGTAATTTGACGAAAAGTCTATTTCTTTCCCGCATTTCTCAAGCGATATTTTAAACGACTTTTCTCGTCATAAACTCGGATAATGTGAAGAAAGCAACAGTTCCAGAAAATCCGGATATAAGGTCGGTTAAGCTAGCGACATTTTATAACACTTCTAACCACAAACTGAAAATTAATGAAACATAAAATTACATTGCATGAAAGGAAAGATTTCATACTCATGTGCCAGTTAGTTAGTTACTTGGTGATTCTGCAAGATCGATCATATCGCTTCAAGCAGTGGCGCTTCGTTGTGGTTCTTCTCGTTTGTTTTATTACTATCATTAGGTTATGGTAATTATGGACATTATTGCTTCTAAAAAACATCTATGAGAGACGCATTACTACTGAAACATTACACCAGAATGTAAAAAATGTTATAGCTGATGCGTGGCTGGCATTAATAAGCAGAATACTGGAGACATAACACCTAATGTTATCAAGTTATCAGGTATTTATCAATAAATACTTAAAAAACGTTACTCATCAAAACAATAAACAATAAACAAGGATAGCTAAAGATAAGAATTTAATATGAGGATCGTTCCGAATTTACGAGACATAAAATTGACATGCAGAGGAGTTTGCATTATCATTCTGGAAAACCTCGTTTCGTAGGTTATGACACTGAACGATCCGTCCATTAGTTCTTGTTTGGCACAGAATGTCTTGAAGGACTTTGTAATCAACAGAGAGCCAGCGGTAAAATACTTCCATTTGAAAGGCTTAATTAACTTTTTCTTTAATAATTAAGAACTGACGATGTACACGTTGGGTGCCGCAGTTGTTGAGATGGTCAACTTTAAGTCAGTCGTCATGACCGAAATTTATGAATTGGAAATCACTATGTACCTGACTTGACTTCTAGAGGTTATTGTGCATTTTTAAATTTCATACAAGTCTTTGAAGGTAAAAAACTTTTGTCCAAACCCAACATAAACCTTTATTTGACAAAACCTCATGTAAATAGTTATTTTGAACACGTAAACTCAACGACTTGCCAATAAGTCACTGAAGCTTTGTACCATCAACAAAATAAGTGGTGGAGAAACCATATTGAAAAACAAAATAATATTTTTTAAAGAAACGTGCGATTCTCTCAAATATTTTTAGTAAACTCAAGAAAATATACCTCGCACTAAATAAAAATCCGATAATTTGCTACTATTCTAGTTTCTTTATTAAATTTGTCATTGATTTCCGCATATTTTTTATTATGTCGATTTCTCATTTTCTTAAATATGTCTCGCTTTAACAAATACTTTTTTTCGAGTTATATCTTTATACAAAATGCACTAAAGTGTTTCTTATCGGTCAATTATTGTAAGAAATCAGTCGAGCATTTGGTTTTGATATTTATAACATTGCACTCCAGATAAAACGCTCTGAACTTCTGCATTCGCAATATTTTTTTATGTTGAAATCACATATTTTTACAATTAACGTCAGATAAAAACACTCCTAACGTCAAAATTCAAAACACTTTTTTACTGACATCATCTTTTACTAAAATTTTAAATCTTGTTATTGCAGCAATTTGACTTAAAAGAGGAACTGAATGTAGAAAATCCATGAGCGAGCGTGGTGAGGTAATGACGCAAAATTCACCATTTCGTGGTACTGGTAGTTTAGTTGCCAGTCAAAAAGAATTTTCGTTGGTCACTATTGATCTTAAAAATTCCTGCTTTCAGCGATATCTATTAAAAACTCGGTAAATTTTAATTAATAGCCATTAAAAGTATTAAAAATACCGTAAAAGTAACTGTCGTGTTTTGAAGAAATTTAAGTAATTTAAAATTAAGGTGATAGGTCCAATTGAGCACTTTTTTATATGCATGTAAAAAAACCTCATTAAAAGAATCTGCTCACCAAGCAGAATTATCAGAAAAATCGAAAAACGACCAGAAAGATATTAATCATTCAAAGCAAAAAATTTAATATCATTTTTTAAGGTATTCAATATCTATTTTGCTTTTTTAATTGTACGACTACCGACTTGATACCCATTTAAAATATCGAATGAAAAACACGCGATCAAACAACGAAACGTTATTAATATTGATGTCTCCCTAATAGACAGCCGTTAGGAACACGAACAACCAAGGGCACGCTCTCCATAACGTATAATTTACCGTCATCGTGTCACTTTTATCAGGTTTAATTGTAGAAAACAATGAATAAATAAGTACAATTCTAAATCGGTATTAGGAACTTTGCTTGGTACTGGTTGGGACCTAACTGAACGTTTAAATGTCAACTATTTTTAACTACATCCCGGAATGCTGTCCAGTGATCTTATTACCAGGCACTAAATACCAACCCAACCACCACCATCACCACATTCAACAAATCACCCTATGTCTAGATATGTCATGTCCATTTGTTAATGTTATGAGCTTTTTATCTATGCTAATCTAATTTAAAAACTGATGACAACTGAAAGCTTATATTAGACGTAAAACTTGACGGTCAATTCAATCTGTTCAAAAAACAGTCAACAAGACTTAAACCTAAAAAAATATTAGTTTAACTTAGTTTAATGGGGTTATCTGGAAAATTTACGAAGTCAATTATCTCGTTTTAACTTAAAATTCAATTCACCATTAGCTATTTGCTTTGACGTGTTAAATTATGCATGCTCTACTGAAAATCTTAGGCTACAACAAAGGTTTCGTAACGATTTCATAAATCTGTCATGAGCAACGGAAAAAGGGCACAATGCCAAACATGCAAGCGCATTCGTTCGAAATTATCCCAAATTGAAATTGACCATACACCGGTCAATTTCCCGCCATATACACGAGAGACTTCAATTTTAATTAACATTTTCGGTCGGAATATTTAGGGCGTTCGTTATTTAGTAATGTTACATGTACAGTGGGTGCTACGTATTCGTGTTGCTTTAGCCGATACACTAACCAAATGACATCCCATAGAATCCCGAGCAAACTCAACAGCTCTGTTGAAATTAAATATGCAGACACCCGGAGGATCTAGATGAGGTTTCTGTGCGGCGTTCCCCGACCGAGAGCGGTTATGAATTTTGAACGTCAGATGGTGGTCTGAGATCAGATTCATTCTAATGAAGCTGTTTTATTAATAATTTTACATAAATGATTCAATCGTAAAAATTTCGTTTTATTATTCCATTTAGGCCAGCGTTAGAAAACTTGTTAAGCCCATTCCCTCATTATGGGAAACTGTCATAAAAATCAACCTATAACCTTCATGGCCCTAATAGCACGAACATAAGCTAAAGCTATCAAACACGTACTTCGCCACACACTGGCTGAAGTTATTACAAAAGTTTAATTAAACAAGGGACGGAATGGAGACGTCACATTTTCTGCCAAGCAAAAACTTTAATCCCAAAGTAACTTTTTAATTTTGGTTATCAAATCATTGATTATCTCGCAGTAACTTTTATTTAAACACAATCCTTGTCGAGCAAGCTGAAAAATCATACAATTTGATCATGTAATTCTGTACATATTTTGCATGTGTAGAGATATTATTTACGACTGATTTAAAATTCTGAAACCACCCAAATTTATTCGTTTTGTTCAATCCAAGTGGCCTCTGCATCTTGAGTTTCGACGACGCTGATTTGAAGTTATGCGGAATAGGATTTTCGACAGCTGTGTGAAGAACTTCAGGATGAAATATCGGCAATGTCGGAATAAATGCATGCGATTCCAGTTTAACACTAAATATAGAAATAGAACTTGCTGTTCGATTTTTTGGCGCACACATACGTAAAATTTAAATTCTTACTATTTGCAGTTTGTTTTCAGTTAATCCATAAAATCGAATTAAAAGTTAATATATGAACATTATTAACGAATGGCCAGTGACCTGACGTAGAATGACGTGTTTTGAGGGTTTTCATTTTTCGTTAAGGCGATAAAAATAACGCGCTGTCCCAAATGTTTAAAAATAGTTCGTTAATGAACTGTAAAATCGAAAACCGTACACTTCGCACTAATAAACTTAACTGTTAGGCAACAGAGTTAATTAATTAATTATCGACGGACCTGTTTGACGATTAACACATAGATAAATCACAACCCGTGACTAACAACAATTTACAACCAGTCGACAATATTTGTGTAGAACAATGTTTGTTTAAATAGCTGCCATACGTTTATAGATATATGTAACAAAATGACGTACTGGCACAGAATTTATTGGCGGATGCAATAAATTACCTTTCGAATGCGTACATTATTAAAAGTAGGCATGCACTTAATTGTAGTAAATCGAATTAAGCAAAGTATTGGGCAGCTGGTTAAAAGTACGTATAACTCTTAAGTAACGACTTGAAAACTCGAAAATATCGTTAAATAATGAAACTAGATGAATATGACTTACCTAAGATATAAGTATCTTAATATAACACAAAATTGTAAGCATATTTAAAATATATAATAAAGTTCTGTCAAATTAACGTCGCTTTAAAATCCCACTAATTACTGCCCTAAATACCACGAATAGCAATTAGCCAGTAAAATACGTCCTGCAATTCGTGTGGTATTCATTTATTATTTTTTACACTGTAGCCAAACATGGAACACATTTGGCAATAGCATAACTGCTTAGTTCATAATTAGTCCTCTTACTACTCGGCCACTCAATAAAGTAAATCTAACGATAGGGAATGTAGTTGCAGAACCATTTCTAAAACTATTACTTTATCCATGGCAGAGAATTACTTTAAGTTTCTCTACGTTACAAAAAAATACTTAAGAAAAGTTGAAATAAATGTTACAATTGATTATGGCATTGTCCTGGAGTGACAGTAATTAAAGACCTCGTGATAGTAATAATATGTGTTAGAGAATTGTTTATTTAGAAAAACTTCCAAACGCATACCGAGAAGTACACTTACAAATGTAGCAACCGATACTACAGGTATCTACTTAATAAAAAGATGTGCTTTTAAAAAAATGTTTCGATCTATAATTCACTCTTTTTTAACGTGTTAGAAAAATATGATATTGAAGATGACCCTGCAAGCAAAAATCGAGTGGCATAAGATCTGGCGAACGCGCATGCAGAGGCCACCGAACTGGTTCATACATTCCTATCAATATTCCATCAAATTGAGCGCTTAACCGAGGCCTACGTTACTTAACAGGCCGGAGTCTGGGATTTTAATGGCGCCCATCGGAGTCCATACGCTATGCCGGCTCGTACGCTCAAACACCAGCATGCGCTTCATATCGAGCAGTAATATTGTCACGGTTATAATATTTTCAAATAATTTTATTAATTAAAATTATTGTCTTCATTACCATGGGTGTTATTAATATTTCTGTTATTAATTTAATAATTTTAAGCAAAATAAGAATGAAATTAGCTAGGAAATAAGACCATTTTATTTAACGTATACAAAAGTATAAATATTAAAATATCAAAAAAGTAACAAAATAAAAGATTTAACATAACATAAAATTCAATTCAAAAAATAAATAACAAATTTAAAGGACAGGAGTACCTATCTTAACATTAAACCTTAATAAAGACTAAAAAGAATAGCAATATTTAACTATCGTGATTGAAGTTTTGCTACTTTATTTCTTTTTTCTTTGAAAATACATTGCCATTGTTTTTAATTTTGGAGTAATTATTTAGTAGAATTTTGGTAAAGTAACACAAAATAATCTTAAATAGTTTTGGAGAGTCCATGTTGCAATCATTACAGAAATCTTCGTTCTCGATGAAATTTTTAGATTTTAAATTTTCGAGCAATAAAATGATAAGCGAGGACTTGTGGCAACGTAACTTTAAGAAAACACTTTCAGATCTTTCAAAAATTATTATTTTAAACAAAGCATACGCTTCTGCGAATACATTTTCCAGATGATCAGAGTGAACCCTTAAGCCCCCTTATCAATTACCTTTAAATAATGATACTTTGACGATGCTATCTATAAATCTTTGTTAGTAATTAACAATGTATTGCAATTCTTGCAGAAAATCTTAGTAGTACTCGTTTTCTTTCTTGTATATCTGGTAATATAAATTAAAACCGTTATGTTGCTCTTCCTTATTAATGATATATCTTCTGTTTTGATATCATTGAATTTAAGCAAATTGAAGTATTTACGATCAAAATTTGACATCATACTCGGATCGCAATAAAATAACCTTAATTTGGAACTCACCATGACTCGATAATTTAAGCATTAACAAACTGATGAATTTAAGTTTTTGCTCGGTACTGGCCAAATCTAGCCTCAAGATCATTGATTTGAAATTTGCCCAAGAAAATATACTTAAACCCTAATTTATTTAAGAGATAATTACACAGTTCAATCATTGTTTTAACTATTTTCTTTAATGCAAAGTGTGTCTCATTAGTTAATTTTTCATAACGCTTTGGGGCAATTTTTACATCATTCCAGTTATTTAGCTACTTAGAATATTTTTTTTAATTATATATTATTGCTATTCATGATTCGTATAGGCTCTTTCAATTTATCGCGTTTTTTGGCTCTATTATTAAACATTAAACCCGCTCCCAAATCTTCAGTTAGTCGCAAGTCGGACTCCGATGGTGACGTCACACTCGCTTGCATCTTACAGGCTCCGGCCTGTTAAGTTACGTAGGCCTCGGCTTAACCTATTAACATTTTAGTTTAGCGGAGTACTCCGTCTCGATGAAAATAAATTTTATAAAGTTTTCCATGAGTAAAATTACTCAAGAAAATTTCTATTTATCCAGATCGTAGTTCATAGCATTTTCTTGAACTAGGAAACCAATCAATCACTAAATATTGCACTCCACATTTGCGATCTTCTTTATAATTAAAAAAAATCATATACATAATTGATCAAATTCTTAGTCTAACCAATTTCCTTTCAATTGTTCGGTCAGTTCATAAACTTCATGAGGTAAAGTCTACAATTCCCGCTATAAATTGTACTTTGAAGCTGAATGCATAAATAACACTTTCCAACACTTTGCCCTCAAAACATTGTCTCATTTAGCGACCATTGCCAGTCGTATAAATTATGCTTTCCAGAAGAATAACGAGTTAGCTTCACAATTTTACGTCTAGAAAATTTTTTATTACGAATTTTTTGCAAGACTAATTACAACAATTACAGATTCACGACGCAAACTGAAATTTGAAGTGAGCTTCTAAGCAAAAACTTTTTTCTTCAATATCATTTTTGGATGTGTTATAGATCGTAGATGAGATTCGTATTTAGAAACGTTGTTTCGACTGTTACTTATCTCACGAAAGGTACGAGGTATAAATTTTGCATAACCAATAATCACATTTCGATTGTTCAGTCGATTCATAAACTTTATAAAGTTTCAAGTAGATTTGCGAACTTTACGTTCTCAGTTTTATCTCGCTTAGCGATCATTTCCAGCCGATAATTCAACTTTTCAGAAGAGCAACAAGTTTGTTAGAAACATTTACTCGTTTTATATAAATTCGTAGTCGAGTAATTAAAGCTTTTACATTTTAACGTGTTCTCCACGTTTAACAATTTCAATTAAAGCAGCTTGCAAAATGTTTTGCTGAAATCTGAACACGTTATTATCAAAGATTTCTTTCGACCAACTTTCTAAACGTCTTTTTTCTTTGGGTAATTAAAATTATAGATCGAGGATTAGGTCGGTATTCCGGAGCGACGTTAGAACATAAACTTACGAAAGATTTATCTCGCGGAAGGTAGAAAGTATGAATTTTGATTAGGCAATAATAAAATTTCAATCGTTCAGTTGGTTCCATAAACCCCGATCTACAAACTCCACACTTTGACAACTTGATGTATCTATAAATAACATTTTTAAACTCTTTGAACTCCCCAGAAGTTAGTTTCAACATTTTTGATTCGTACTCGGTTGGAAATATTTTTAATTAGAAATTTTACAGCCCTCTGTACATTTAATTACTGCAATTACAACTTTTAAAATACTTTGTTCTCAAAGGGTTTTTTGCTCAACTTTCGAAACGTCTTATTTTTCTGGAGCAATTATAATCTGTTAGATTGCAGATTAGGTCCGTATTCGGAAACGACGTTCCAACCTAGAGTTACTGAGGATTTACCACATGGAAGAACAGATTGGCGAATGTTCGAAGTTAGTCCACTAACCAAGTTTCTTAGTTCGTATAATTACATTGGCACTCAAAACTAGAGTACAAAAAACAATAACAAAACTTAACCAACATTAAGTCACTAATTACTTCGTTTAGTAAACCGTATGACCTTATAGTATAAAGTGGAGTTTATAGATCGAGAGAAAGCTTTCACCGGATTAGTGAACTAACTGAACTAAGAAAACTGGATTATCGGTTGCCCAAAATTCACACTTACATTTCGTAAGGTAATCTTCCCAAATTAATTTTCGAACGGCGCTCCGTAATACCAAGTTAATCCACAATCCAATAGATTTAGTTGCTAGGAAAAAAGACGTGCAAAAAGGGCTTCCAGAATTTCGAATTCGACAACTGAACTTAGATTTCAAATCAAAATCAGCGTGTTATTTAATCCCATCGACTTCCTTTATCCTCGTCATTTCCTTTCAATGTCTTGGCAATCCTGAGAGCATCGTGGTTGTGCAAAGTTTCTATCAAACATATAATTAAACGATCACTCTTAATTGTAATAATTATTTTTATGTAATTGGAATCTCTAAGATAAGCCATAAATAACTAACTTAACTTAATTTGTGAATAATATTTAGCGTAAGTGAAGACAACTTCTGGTCTAGTTGGTTCAGTTCGCTTTCTTTATTGAGCCATCTAAATGAGCTTTAACCAAGGAGTATAAAACTTATTAACAAGCAACGCTTCTCGCGGCTCCCTTGGATTGAAGCCAAATTTTATGACCTTGAAACGACAGTCCTTTAAACAGGTATAAGCGATAAGCACGTTCTAGGCTAAATGTCACTCCGATGAAGGATTTTTTAATGGCAACAACTAGAACAGTAAAATATTTTTATTTTTGTTTAATTTCAGTAGCTTAGATTTCTTTTGATCACGGAACAAGCCAGACAATGTTGACATAAGATAAAACAGTGTTATTCAACAGAAACCCGAGCATTAATTAAAAGAAAAAAAATAATTAATAAATATATTATTTTTTAAAAACCAGGTCCGTAAATGTTGAGAAATCTACTAATTAACCAGATATGGTGAACCATTATGATGTATGAAAAGAGATTTGTTCATACAAACAACCGTGTATACAAAACTAGGGAGATAAACATCAGATGAATCAGCATCCGAATAAAAATATATATCAAATTTTTGTCTGGCGAAAAAGTTTTGTTCATATTCATATTATGTTTCACCTCCGTGCCGTCCACTAGGCGCGCTGACTGTGCTGTCCTAATCTGACCGCATTCTGATCACGTTTTCGAATGGACCTTTATTCTGGTATAATTGTTGCATCTCTCTCGCCGAACCAGTTGCCTTGTTCGAACGTCGCCTCTCTATAAGTTCTCTACTCTTTGCTTTAACGTTATGATTTTGCAATTTACGTAAACATTCAGTAGCGTTTACAAGTACCATTTCAGTTAATATTATTGCTGATCAGCGTTACTCTTAGTTTACTTATTTGAAGCTTTCTGCTTGAACATGAAAATTATGATAATGACGGTTTCCTACTTATCAAGTAGATTCAGGCTCAATGTAACTTTTATATAACTTACAGATGTTGATAGTGTAATTAAAATTTTACGTTCCATGCCATCGTCCCTCAAATCGACCGAGCAACTTAGCCTAGAGCGGCCATCAATCTTACAGGCAGATATAAAGAAACGCTGAAAATCGACGTCATATTTTTTCTAATTTCTGTTACATTTCTGCAGCAAAAAATAGCAAAGCTCAATCAAACGTCAATATAATTCTTACTTCCCCCTGGCAAACTCGCAGCAACTGGATATTAGTTCGAAATAAACTTACTCTTGAACTGAATTTTACTCAACTATTTTCTATCAATCCAGTCTTCCATTTCCATCGAGTCGGACCCCTAATAAACGATCTCTCCTTTCGACATTTATCATCCGGCCTCCCGTTCCTGACCGCTGCGGTTCGAGTACATTGCTTTTAAAAACGGAAGATGATTACAATTCGAGGAGGAGATCAACGAATTTATGTTTCACGCATCAAGAAATTTTTCGTAAAGGTTACACCAATTTGGTTAAAAGAATAAAAGATCTATTTTCCGGTAACAACGAAAACGGTAGTGAGAACATGAACACCTAAATCGCTTTTGTAAATGTCCTACCAAGAATTATCACTGGTTTATGGAATCTTGCAGAAGAAGCTAATTGCTGCAATAAACCGTGAAGTTAGACAGTCGCTTTATTGAAATGAATTATTTGCTTAGGCTCCAAAACGATGCTCAGTAATTTGTATGCTTTGCTTTACCATTGAACATCTAAACATGTGTTTATTTTCATGATCTAATCAAAATACGGAATTCTTGGCACATTGCCCATTTATACTTACTATTAATGTTTTTCCACGATTTTCTGGTTGCCTCTATACAATAGCCAAGCCCGTGCGCGATTATCATCCAAAGCACGTGCTGTTCCATCAACAGCTGATGAATACGAAACAGAGAAAGGATGATCAGCAAATTAAGCGATTAGTATACAGAAAATCATCACAACCACCTACACGGTCAAAGACCTTCTGTCGCGCTTCATCTCCAACCATGATCAAAATTTCTCATTCAGCAACCGACCTTGGCCTTGTACAGTTCAAGTTGACCAAATAAAAAAAAAACAACAAAAACACGGGACTGGCCGGTACCTACATACAAGTAATCCAGTTCAACATCATTTTTAGCAAACTTCCGCGTTAATAATCGTTGGCACGGAACTCTGGACCGCACGAAAAAATCACCGGAGAGCATTAAGTAGAGCAGTATTTCAGATTCAGAACACTGAAAACGAGCAGTTGTCGAAAAAAACAATAAATATTTTAAAATCATATTTCTTCATGTCCAGCCGCAAACCTTTGATTTCTCTTTTAAAAGAAACCGGCAGTTAAAAATAACTTTATGAGCAACTTTATCTAAAATTAATCTATAAACGTATCAACGCACCAATTACTCACAAAATACCTTTAGTAACTCAATTAACGTTTAATTTTATTTTTTTTTTGCGAAATTCACACATTTTATTTTCCAGTGGAGTAAAAACCCTTAAGAATTACTAAACGATACTGAAAATTTGCATTTTGTTCCGAATCCGATGTTCTTTAATTATTGAAACTTGGAAATTTGCAGGAAAATGACAAAATGAATTATAAACCCAGAGACTTCAATAGGCTACTTGCACTAAGTCGCAAATTGAATAAAAATTATATAATAATGATAGTTAATTGCATGATGTATAGTCGACGTCAATTCGAAAAAAAAAACATTTTCCATGCTCTAGATGTTACTTACATGCAGATTTTAGTGCTTTAAATATCGTTTCCGATTTGCAACTTCATTTTCAAAATATATTATTAAAGAAGCAAACTAGACAAACAAAATTTTTTGAATATTTTTCACAAAAATGAAAGTGCATTTATGTATTTTTATATTGAAATGTAGTTACCATTTACGTTTTGATACACGCCACGTTTACCTGTACATGTGACTTTATTTATATAGATATGTACCTACTTACTTTCTTACACAGACACCTCCCTTAAGCGGACACATAGCTAAGGTCTTTTAGTGTCCGCCTTAGAGAGGTTTCACTGTAGTCGGTTACTTACATTTGCACGGTTTTCCAAAGTACAAAATGACAGACAAAGGATTTGTGAGGGCCAAGTCGGATAATTACGTTTACGTAGACGTGACATCTACTGACCGTGGCCGTTTAGTGACGTCATACGTCATGTATGAACGTCCATGAGAGTTCACGGCGTTCTGGAGCAAATATTTTCAATTTGAAAATGACATTAATTACATGAAGGAAAAAACGACGCATGGCGTTTAAACACGAGTTTTACACACACAAAAAAATTGCGTGCAAGTACCCCGTTGCAATAAAAGATGTGAACGTTTGAACATTTGTGTGTCATGTAAGCATTTGACAATGTCATAATAAACACAAATCTCCAATACGCCGCCATCTGCTGACGATAAATAGCCCGGATTTTAATGAGCTATTAAAGAGAATCATATCACGATATTATAGATATATTTAACGTGACATTAAGAGTCAACCTTAAATAAACGCTGGATCAATTAATTCCTTCACGTTTCACATGCATTCGGTTACAGGCTTGATGCAGAAAGATTTACGTTGGATACAATGACATTATGTCAGTGTTCAGACAGACAAGAAGAGGAACTGCGATGTACCGAGCACTGGATTCTGTTAGGGCCGCGTTCGCCAGAAATTGAGAATAACGAATTCATGAAGCTCCGTTTCCGGTGCCGGAAACCCTAACACCGGAGATTCTCGAAAGCTTCAAAGAGACGAAGTCCGCGAAGAATTAGGATAAGTTAGGCCTCATGTAAATGTAATAGAAGGCTTTCGTGCACCAATGCAAACAAGACAAATTTCAAACAAACAGTAAGCCGGGATTATACTATTGTGGATCCAAATTGTAACGCATCCGACACCAACAACGCTACACAACTATTTACCAACAGACCCAAAATAAACGGTTTTTAACAAGTAAATAACGGTAACATTAAAACAGAATGAAAATTGTTTTTAAAACTTTCCTAGATGTATTGAGATCGATACGTGTTCTAGATAATATGAAGACTTAATGTTTGGTTTTATTAGATGGCCACCAAGTGACACAAAAACTCGACCGCACACAGCAGTCATCTGCGAGAGCGCAATACCAAAATGCATGGAAAATAATGTTCGTTGGTTATTGTTTTGTATCCAAAACA
Organism: Pyrochroa serraticornis; assembly: GCA_905333025.2. Taxonomy (NCBI): domain Eukaryota; kingdom Metazoa; phylum Arthropoda; class Insecta; order Coleoptera; family Pyrochroidae; genus Pyrochroa; species Pyrochroa serraticornis. Next base: position 20,807,730 of record HG995154.1, read on the forward strand.
CACTAAAAAACAGCAACAATATTTTTTAACGCATATAAAAACAAGAACTGAAGAAAAGCATTCTTTCCCATTCACAATTTTTGGCGCTCCAGTAAGCGAGTGTCTTAAGATCAAGCCGCTGGAGTTAGAGTCAACTGCTGTTCTACTGATCAACGACTGGGTTTGTAGACGATGTGCTTTAATCTTATGCGGCTTAGAATTTGAATTACATCGATACACTTACCGTTGAGTGCCAGATTCGATTTATCTTCGCTTCTATGGGCATCGCAGGGTTACAAACTGAATTCTGTATAAAATTGAAGTTTATACCTTAGTGAATCAGAATCCAGAAGTAATAAAAAATAATGCAAGCAGAAGGGCAGCAAAATAAAAAAAACGAGTTATTTCTACGGGCTGATAGTGAGGTACATGTTCTACAATTCCACATAAAAATTAATTTATATTTTGTACGAAATATATTTTTTTTCAATTTTTGAAACTTACAACGTAGATTTTACGGGCGAATAAATTTTAAAACTCCAATATCTCGGTTTGAACACGAGGAAATTCTGACTGAAATTCAAAAATTTTTAAGTTTACACGTCATTTCCTCGAAAACGATAATTTGAATCAAAAACTCTTACAACAACTTCTATCATCAATTTGGGTGGCAACAGCGTTAAATTGAATTTTCTTACTTACTAAACGCTACTGTTATCCAAATTGATAATAGCAACTAACTGCAAGAGTACATTTTTTTATTAAAGTCTTCGTTTTCGAGAAAATGGCGTGTAAACTTAAAAAAAAATTGACTTCAGTTGAGTCAGATTTTCGACGTGTTCGAACCGAAATATTTGAGTTTCAAAATTTGTTCTCCCGCAACACTCTACGTTATGAGCAACTTTCAAAAAGAGATAAAAAATACAATTTGAACAAAATATAAATAAATTTTTATGTGTAATTGTAGCCTATGTGTCGCACTATCCGACCGTGGTAATATCTCGTTGTCCGATTTTACTGCCCTTCTGCCCACGTTATTATTTTATTACTTCCGGATTCTGATTCTCTAATGCACAAACTTCAATTTTATGCACAATTCAACCCTGCGACGACCGCAGAATTTACTTTTAAGCGTATTTTACGCTCCGTGGCACTCTACTACTTGTAGCAACATTATTGAATTTTACCTACAAACGGTAACATCGAGAAATGGTTTGCTCTAATATGGCGTGCGTTACTTTACACGGAAGGAAATGTGTCAAGAACTATTTTATCGTTTTTACGAAGAGAGCAACGTAATTTGCGATACAACCAAAAATCCTAGTTTCGAAGTAAGTATTTGAGTACGAAACTTTGTTTTTAATTTACGTAACAGACCCACATTACGTTGAGTTAGATAGTTCAAAACACTTTTATTGCACTTTGTGAAACAACAATCAAGAATACTCTTAAAACCTGACAAAACACCTCTCAACAAAAATTCTTGGCAAGGAAAAACGTTGAACGGTCGCCGGTTTCATACTTTATAAATCACCAAGATATTTCGTGAATCAACTTCTAACGCTCCCAATTCAAATCATATTTCGAACTCCTAGAACGACCACCAAAGCTGTTTTTGTAATAACTGAAACTTTATATTTAAAAAAAATGAATTTTTATACTTAAAAGTTTAAAGAAACACTACGAATACTTTTGTTAATAAAAATAGAACATTACAAACACATTAAAACATAACTTACCTTGGCAAAGTCTATTTTCAGAGTACAACATCCCGAATAGATGTCAGCCCCATTGAGTGTTTCCTTTGCACGCATCGCCGAGTCTACACTATCAAATGTAAGCGAAGTTAAGGAACATTTCCTTATAGTGGAGAAATTATCATAGCACAGTGAAAGAAAGTAGATGTATAACATCCGAAATTGAACTGAGTCCTGTACATGGCAAGATAAATATGAAAAGTGGTGAGCAAATGTGGAACAACTATTAAAAAAAAAACTAAGGGTTTTCTATTGTAGTCTTGCCGGTCATGCACCGCTCAAAAAATACGTTAGGCAAACAGCATGGAATAATAACTATTTTCTATTTATTTATTCTATTATCAATCGAACGTGGTGATTTACTGTTCTTTTCTTTATTACTAAAATCCGATATATTTATTAACAAAATAAAAAACGTATGACTGATTTGAGCGGGTACAGGACAATACAAGTACTTTCGAACACAAACTAGTTCAATAAGCAGAAATGCTTTTAGAAATTATTTAAAGCTCGAGCATTAAAGGATATTCAACCATCGCTTGAACTCCATTTTTCTTGAATATAACGATTCGTAGTACTTGCCCACTTGCTTGGCAAATTGTGTGTAGAACATCCTAGAACAAAAATTTCACGATTAATAAAATACATCATCACAAAGAATCCCTTCAATAATAATTTATGTCGAAACTTGCCCCTACTTTTTTGATATATCAAGCCAACCGTATAGTATCCATGTGAAAATTATCAAAAGTCATACACTTAACTGCCAGTTCAATTTACATGTAATTATTATCAAAAAGGTGCCTACATTAAAAGATATAGGAGTGCACTTTATGACATTCAATTACCCGAATTTTTCAAACAAGATGCCCTTTTTGTTTTTTCATCGCCAAATTCAGTTAATTTTAAAACTCTATTAATATTAACGTAACATTTGTAAATTTTACATTCGGAAGTAGCAGCTATGCCTCCTCCCTGGTCTTTTCCTGGTTTGAGGAAACTCTATAAATCCTTGGTAAAATAGCGTCTTGCAATCCGTAAAAACCTTAGATAAAGAAAGAAAAATTAAAAAAACCTGTTTTCATCATAAAACTTTTATGATATAGATAGGTCATAATTTTTAATAGATTGAAATTAAAAAAAAAACATTTTACAGATATCTGAAGATAAATAGCAATTTGTATTTTGTATAGACAAAACTATACAGGATGTTTTCTAAAAAACGCTCCAAGCTGTATCTCCGTTATTTATTATCCGATTTGACTAAACAAAAAGACTTTAGCAAATTATTATTTAACCACTACAAAGTGGTTCTAATAGTTATTTTTTCTAATATTTAACTTCAATGTCCAACGATGCTCAACCTGTTTTTCGAACGAAAATGTATTTTCTTGATGTTTAAAAAGTTGACATTGGTACAATATTCATAAAAAGGAATAATTAAAATGTTTATTCAAAATAAATTGTTTTTTTCACCTAATAAAATTTTCAACTGCGCGATGGAAAACAATGTCGGTGATTGTTTCTATTATAAATGTGATTATTACCAACATACATTCATCTGGCCAAATAATGGTCCTAAAGAAATTTCTATTATCTGAATCAATTCCAATTAAAAACGGCAAAATTGTTCCCTCCGACCTCGATCATCTTCCCCAATACCTGCAGTTTTTGAGGTATGTATATTTCAACCTTATGTTTTTTTTTTTTTTTGTACTTCATGTGCAGTTCGGTTTGAAGCACCAATGTTATTGGAAATTACCCAAATAGAGATTTTCAGGTTTACACTCAGAAGAACATCCAGTTCAAGTTTTCTGCCAAAATGGAATTCCTTCCGGTTGGGTTTTTCAGAAGTTTCAAAGTTTCTTAAATTTTCTTCGAGTCTTGGAACTTCTCTATTGGAAAAGCGGTCGTTGTAAATTTGCACTGCTTTACCACAATTTTTGTTGCTTTCGAAATACACTTGCACCATGTCGATCAGTTGATTGGTATCTGTTATTTATTTTTTATTTCTGTACAATAAACTAACTTTGAAACCCAAAAATGGTTACAATACGATATCAACAGTGATACTGACGGATTACTGACGTTTACCTATAGTTCCAGTTTTTCACGGAACACTTGAAAATTTTAAGAGAAATCTAACATCCTCGATAGACATTTTAATTATTTCATTGAATGAATATCGTAGCAAAGTCCACTTCTTAGACATCATTGTATTCAAATAAATATTGTCCTTAAATAAAACCATAAGAAAAATACGTTTCCATTTGACATTGAAGTAAATAATTAAAATTTTCACTTTTAAGACCACATTGTAGTGGTTAAAGAAAATTTTTCCAAAGTTTTTTGTTTATTTAAATCGCATAATAAATAACAAAGATACAGCTTGGGGTGGCTTTTGGGAAACAACGTGTATATTTCCATTTAAAAAATCCAATTATTAGATATAAACTGATAGAAAATTATATGAAATTCGTTTGGAGCGTTTAAATTTCTTCCGTGTTAAATTCTTTTCAATTACACCTCCAATTTCAACTTGATAGGATGTATTTTCATGAAATGGAAATTAGTTCACGATATTCTTATTGGATAAGTTCGCGATACGTTCAACGGCACACAATAGTACAGAGAGTCAAAACCTAATGACAAGAAAAAAGTGGCACGAATTACTAAAATCTAATTTTGAACGGCGCTAATAGTGCGAATTTTCACTGACGTCCGACGTCACCCTGCTCATCAGTCATTTGACAGCTGACGTTTCAGGACAATGATAAACGGCGTCAAACGGAATGCGACTTTACACCATCATTCAAAAATTTTAGCAGCACTATTCACAACCTGAACAACATTTCTTAATGAAACTAACAAACGTGTTCTATATTATTCAATAAAAAAAAACGAACGTTAGAAAATTGATTTACCATAAATGTCTACGTATTAAAAATTATTAAGGTTAAATATTAAGATTAAGCTTCCGTTACTAACAATCATAAACATTGCAATTCATTAAATAATAAGAAAGCAGTAAAAATCAAAATCCAATCAAACTAAATTGTAATTTTACTTTTGATGATCGTGAAGGTAGGTACTTCTGTGATGAAACGAGACGCCAGTTTGCGAAAATATGCCACAACATCGTCACCTACGACTTAATTTGCTAACACAACTAAATCATGTCAACGATGACAGAGCAACCATTCCTTCTATTTTGATAGAATTGGTGTGTCGACAGCGCTAAACCGTCAAAGTCATCATTCCGTGAAACCTACTGACAATAGTTTGTTACAAACTGTTCGATTTTATTTAAAATTATAAACTTCCCTATCCATCCAGGAGGTAATCACAACAATTAAACAGCGCAAAGCAAAAACAGAATCAACCGTAATTGTTGTCAAGAACCGTCAATTAAAGATAAGCGAAAACGGTTAACATGCGTCTATGACGCACTAATTCAGCAGAGTTTGAAGCGAATTTCCTTTCCACATTCGTTTAGGCCAATAAACAGTATGCCAGAATATATTTTACTTCTCCTTTATAAAAAAAGTCCTGTGTAAGAGGGCGCATTGGCAATTGCCACGTGATTTTCTCAATTAACTCTTTAGGTCCGGCATTGCAAAAAATAATGGCGCGGATCCATACGCTTCCCGGTCGCAATGTCAAATGTAAAAACCTAATCCTCGACACGTCCGGTATCGGTTGGTCGCTGCACAAAAATTACCCGAATTGCGATCGCAATTATATGCAAATAAACAGCAAAATTCGAAATATTTACGATGATAGCTGATCGGAAATTTAGTTGACAACACGTCACTGTCATTAGAATTTGGCCATTTGCAATAGTTTTCTTGTTGTGATTGAAGTACCGAAACAATCACCAATCGAATAAACGCCCGATTCAGGCAACCCCTTATATTGTATTAGTGTTAAGATGGACTGCATATACACCGTTTATGTAAGGGGCATTTCTTCTTCGATCTTCATTAAATAATCTCGCGGATGAATCCGTCCCCCGGCTGCTGAGCCGGGTAACGATTTGCGGACGGAGCCGTCTCCCGTATCGAAACAGTTAACTGAAATTTTCCAACAATCGCAAGTCTTAATTTGTTACAGGACACGATATTTTGAGTGAATTATTTTTCATCTGTCAAGCCCTCGCCCCCGTTCAAGTTCAAGAAAAATCTGAAACACCTAGAACTTGCAGAAGTTTTGCAGATTTCCCGTCAGTCACAAAGTATATAGGGGAACTATGCCTAAAATGATTTTTTGGGTAAAATGCTATACCAATTTTTCTTAATTTGGCAATTTAAATGGGCTGCGTATAGATTTAATCCTTGATATGCTTGATTGACAAAAACTTAACTCACACCAAACGTGTTGATGCTTCACCAAGGTGCAAAATTTTAATATGTAAACTTTGGCATAGAATAATTATGTCCATTATTTTTGTGTTGTTTTAATGAGTATTCGTACAATAATTCTTTTTATTTACTAATCCATGACTTCTTTGAGTACTTACCCGAGTTTTAAGACTTTTCTTTTCGTAAGTAATTTTACCCGCATGTTAGCCTGAAATGACATCACGGCAATTTCATTATTACATCACTTTTTTAACTAATAGTAATTTTTTTATTTCAATAAATGCATGTCCTGATCTATTGTCTAACCATTGCATCAAAGCAGTAGCTGTAATAATTATTTTAAAATTTTGAAATAGAAAATGTTACATTTCTCTTCTTCTTTACTTACACTTCTCTTCTCAATCTGGACATTTCGTTTTCATGGAACAGCAAAATAGTAAAGTAGTTGAATAAAGTTTGGACGCTTATTCGCTTTATTGAAAATTTTATTAGTTATCTGTTAATTGAGAACTGCGATGAGTGGCATGACGTTAGGAGTGGCAACATGACGGCAAAAATTTTGCAGGCAATATTCGTTAACTCTGTCAATACGGCGCCATTTGATATAAATAACCGTTAGCCCCATTTAGCACGTGCGATTATTCAATACTCCTCGAAAATTACTGGTAGGTACATAGCATCAAATTATCACATTCAGCTTTCGTCTCTTTGTCGGTAAAATCGCACGCATAAAAGCCACAAACGTCCATTCACCAAAGAGTGGAACGTTCAATGTAATGGGGAAACGTTTAGAATTGCTTCTTATTGGTTGAAATTTCTGAATGTAGATCAACTTGCCACAGGTCTCTTATAGCTTGATTGAAGCACCCTCCATCATCGAGCTTTTTTCCCGCACTAAGTGCTTGTGTTCTCGGCCCACTCAATTTAGTTTATAAACTTAAACGTGAATTATTTTCCTGAATAAAAGTAGTACCCACTACTCATCTAGTTACGTAACGATTTGCTGTAAAAAAATTATTTGAAAATATTTTGATTTTTTTCGTTTCAGAACGATGATACAGCGTGACCTTCCAAATTTTAAGTTGCATAATTAGTAAAAATGTGATTTTATCACTTTCTATAAACTATGAATTGCGGGATGAACACTCAGATGCTGTGCGCGCTTTGTTTTCCGCAACCACCAATACAGACGTGTAATGTTAAATAAATAACGCGTAACGAAGAGCAAAAATCAAATAGCGACAATAATTCGATCTACCAAGTTACACATTTATTCGATTGCATAACTTGTTTCTCTTAGGACCACTGAATAGTAATTGTTCTGGGTATGTTCATCCATAAGAAATAACAAAAACCATCAAAAACCATGGAGCTGTACAAGTAAATGATATATCCGGAAGATGTCACAGAGACATTCTTCGAGAAGACAAAAAAAAAAAAAGAGGTGGCGGAAGGCAATTAAACTGACGATGCAAAACAGGTGCAGAAGAGCAAACAGGGGCTGTAAGCGCAAACACTTAAAACACGTAACGAACATGACACATACTTCTAAACATATCCCGGGAGAGACGACCGACCCACAACCGTACCTGCAATTATGTAATAACCTGAAAACGGAAGGCAACCAGAATCCGTCAACTGTCTTCTATATATCAAACAGCAAAGATTTAATATCCAGAAATGCTGTTTACACCATCAACAGAGTTAACGCCAGAAACGCTTCAAGAGCAACCAATTAAAATACTGAAATGAGCGCGATAACGATTTCCTGCCATGGAGTTGTTCACGAAAAATCAATAAATAATATTGCCTGGAGATTATTTAAAAAAAAATACGTGTTGAGAATTACTAATCTTCTACTTAAGCCTTGTGCACGAGAGAAATACTGAAAGCAATTGAATTTGAAAAACTTTGAGCTAGCCAAAGAAGAAAATAAAACCAAATTCTCGATTTTATGTTTACAAGCTCATAAAGCAGAAAAGTTGCGGTAGCCATCTTAAAAGTGATTAATAGCATAATAATGTATCTTCATTAATCAATTAGGCATTATGGTTGCAATTTAGTTTCGGTCTGATTCAAAAAAATTAAATTATTTTAAGAGAGTAAACTTCAGGGTGCAACGAATGTGTCGTATATTGCAAATATTACATGGTTATGATTTATTTCATTTCAAGAAATTATCTTATCATTTTTTTTGAGGTTTGCCTTACTATGCCAATTTATTAATAGATAAAAAACACAGAGCAATTTACATTACTCCAATACACGCCACGAGGCCCACATCACACACACGAGCATCTGGCACACGCTAATGAAATTAATCATCTTCATTTACTCCCAACACATTCTCCTATGTATTATCTTTCTAAGTGGTAGCTATTGATATATTTATGAAAATGAGCAGACTCCCTGTGCGTGTGTGCGTTAAAATTAATAGATTACAGAATGAAGAATTACCGAAGCGACAGAAACAAATAGCTATTTCTCATTTTATTGCAATATATTCTTGTCCCATAAAAATTTCACAATATCTCAAAAACAAACAGAATAAATGTTCCATAATCCAAAATATCTGAGCCAATGGTCTATCGCACTTGCTACATTAATAACAAGTTTGCGGCATCTCGAAATAGTTTTACAGAGCAGCAGCCACCACCAGTTAGAAAATTAAGCCGTAAGGAAAACGGGAAATTAAACTACAAGAACTTGAATAATCACTTTTAGTTAAATTGCTAGAATTTCTTAAGTTCAAAACTGCTTGAACTAAAACGAGGCGGTATTGATTCATTATTGTGAAACGAACAAAATGGTTTTGGAGATATTTACTAAACATTAAACAAGTGTCCCAAAAGTAGCATCAATCCTCTCAAGAAAATTAAAAGTGACAAAATTTTCGATTAACTGCCAATAAAGTAATTTTGGTGAAATGTCGGTAATTTTGGAAAAACTGTCCAAATAAGTTTACTCTGCAAACAACGAAAACTCTTGCGAGGATAATCAGGAAAACATTGCCTAATCTAAAACTACATTGCATAACTCAAGGAACTCCTTGACTACTCTTAAGTAATTTCTTTGAGGTATCGTCAAAAAAAAACAAGTCTAAAGAGTTTAGGTTAGGTAATATAAGTCAAAACTCGATACCCTTTCTAAAAAAACCCAATAAAAGCGGTCTTCAAGCAATTTGTTGATGTTGGATGTAAATCCATATAAAGATCAGGAAACCTATTCACTTGAGCATTTGGGCCGAATGTGTGAAATTTAGGCTCATACGGAGCTCGGTCGGAAATTAAAACGAGTCTACATGACCACTGCATGAGCATTGAGTATTGTTCGAAGCGTTGATGTGAACGGAGCAACAAGATTCTGCCGTCCACATTGAGCACGAACCGAGCCAGCACTCTCTTTGATCTACCGACACTGGGTCGAACGGTTTGAGCGGCTCGACGTGTGTTCAGCTCAACGTCTTCACTATGCGAATCACGGCTCATGCGGGCCAAATGCTCAAGTGAATACGCGGCTTAAGAAGTCAAAAATATTGTCTTTTTTTCAATACAGCCCGTGAAGACAATATTTAACGAATTTCTAATTGGCGAGTAATCCATTGTTGGTACCCAGAATGTTATCAAGTGGCTATACTAAATAAATTTACGCAATTTTTATAAATAAACTGATAATATAGGTGACAAATCTGACAAACTAAAATAACATTCTGGTGACTTATAAAAACGTTCTACTGTGATCAACTGGACTTCCTATAATACAAGGGGCTCCTGGTAATCGCATTTTAAAAGTATAGCAGTTTCTTGCAAGTCCCAAACAGACGTTCAAAAAAAATTTTTTTCAAGACTGTAAATCCAGAAAAACTCAGTGTGGTTGAATTAAAAATTTCAGTTTTAATTAATATTTAATTCTTTTCATTTCATTCATCGAATTTAGAAATCCGCAAAAGTCGACGTGGTAAAGCTTGTTTGTTTTGGATGCAAACAGCGGTGTATATAGTCAATTTTACGCCCAAAGGCCTGAGCCTTTGGTTTATAAAAAATAAATGGTTAAGACTTTAATTTGAAAATGACAAGGCAAGTAAAAACCAATGCCAAAACTTTTCCGTCTTTTCAAAACTTCTTAAGCCGTGTGCGGACCAAACGAGCCGAGCCGAGCCGTACCGTGCAAAATGCTTTATGCGTTCAATTCGCTCCTGTTTAGACGCTTTAACGTGCACGAACGCGCAAAAACGTACACAGACGAACCTTGAAAAACATTTCCCAAACCGAGTACATCAAAGAGATTTACTCGTTCGTGCACGCTCAGTTTGGACGGAGTTGTATAAGTTCAAGAATAAATATTCTGTTGTGGGGATCCAGGATGAATATCTTATATGCCTCGTACACGCTACAGATGCAACGTACACATGTGTGGACGTGCGTTGCGCGCGTGTTGCATATTGCATCTCGTGTTGCACTGATTGCGCGGCATCAATCCATCGGTTGTCGATTTTTGGTACGAACACAAAAGCGCGCTCAATTGCAGTGTGGACGTAAAATTTGTTAGTGTCTTGTACGAGTATGGCTTGTCTCAAATGGGCATCTCTTGCAATTTTGGAGCCAATTAATTGTAGTAAATTTTCAAAGTCTCTACTAGATATCCGAACAAAGTTTCTGTATTGACCACTCAATTTCTGAAATTTTAAATCTAAAAAAAGTTGTTGCCAGCTCACTTTTTGTATAAATCGGTTCTCCACCATCATCGTCGTTTCCTATCCGACGTTACTATTTCGTGTATTAACATAAAGGCACCACATGAAACTGCCAAATTATAATACGACTCCATTCGTGCAAGGCTAGATCACAACTTGAGGAATTGCGGAAACGTCTGCGAACGGGAATGCGCGTCTACAAATAAAAACAACGTCCATGTTGGATTGCATGTTGCATTACACGTTGCACCTGTAGTGTAAACGAGGCTTTATTATTTACCCAGTAAGGCATCAAATTCTTAGTTTTTAATTTTTATAATATATTTTTACTTTTATAACATATTTTTGTTTTGTTGTTTGAATAGCGACCATGTTAACAAAGGTCTGTAATGTTAAAAAACTGTTCTCTTTTAATAAATTTAAACAAACTTGAATATAGAATAATTGTACTTGCACGAAATCTTTTAATTAGAGCCTTGCACACTTCGATAACTATTGTGGCAATATTTTGTGTTGACACTTTAAAAAAATATGATAAAACTTGTAAATGAGTCGTCGGTTGCCAAAAAACGAAAAGTTAAGGCAAATCTTTTCTGTAATTGGTGTCCCGTTTTTGTAATTGTGGACCCAATAAATTAACGATCACTTCAAAGTCTTCGGACGAGTTACGACAGAAGTTTTTGAATTGTCCTGTACCTACAATAGACAAATCACTGCCACTGTAAATATTTCCACTTTTAAACAGACTTGTCATGCAGTATCGACAATGTTTTTTCTTTAAAATGCAGCACAGTGGCCCCTTTAATTTTCTCGTCATTCTCGTCATGTGACTAAATATGAACAACAGCTCAAAAACTGAACCTTTTTCGAACGTCAACAAACTTTCGCGCATTCAATCTGATTTTAGTTCATCGAACACAAGCGAATTCAGCGCTCACGAGCATTCTGCACGGCACGGCTCGGTTGGCTTGGTGTGGTAAAACTTCTGTCATACTGTGCTGCTGGATGCAAAAATCTCAGTTACGGTTACAACTACTTCAATCAACTAAAATCGTTGATCTTCTCAATGACAATTTTTAGCTTCGAAAAAAGGTGGAATGTACTGAAGTTATATCCGGTGAATAGTTACAATGTATTACAGATGCACAGCCATCAAAGATACTGTTGTGTGAATTGGAGTGTGCACACGTGAAAGGGAGCGGAGCACACCTCTTGTTAGCTGTTAAAAAGTTTTAATCTTTGTGTTTCCTCATGATGTAAACGTAACAAGTTACCGTAGTACCTACTAGCAAAAAGTATTCTTGTTATGATTTGACATTTGGAAATGTAATCCACCATCAATATCCGACGACATGACAGGAAACCACCACGCTTCTAATCAACAGTTCGAATCCGGTACCTCGATATTTCAAAAAATGTAACATACCTAACCAAAAAAATTTTGAAGTTGCAACATTTTTTAATATTGCTGAAAGTATTAATGAATCCAGTCAAAGATTTCTATATAAGTTCCTAAATATTATTTTTTTGGTTTTCCCTGACTTTCTTTAGTGGATGTTTGATCGATGTGGGCAGAATTTGTGTTTTTTTTAGTTGGAATATTACCAGGTAATTTTGGCGACTAATGATAGCAGACCACCTAATCCCACAAAAAATAATTTTTGCGTCTAGTGCTGCCGTCTCTATCCAAGATCTCAAAGTTTTCCACCGTACGTGATCCGGTCTCAAATTACTTTAATTTCTCCTGAATCTCGCTAACGAATAGTGCGTGTTCCTGACGCAATTAAGTCCACAGTCCGACATAATTTCGTTTAGGTTGAAAATCTTTCAATTAAGGGACTATTTTTCCGATGTTCGCAGGCAAATTGTAAAACAACAACAATCTCAATCAGATACCTAATAAGTCACGTAACGTTTACAACTCACATGTAATTCGTGCAGAAATAATAAAAACAACCGCATGTTCAATTACTCGGAGAACATAAAGACCAACCGAGAAAGCATTGAACAAATTAAGTTTTCTACTTCTTATCTCAACAAACGTAACATTTAAATTAAGCCACGTCGGGTGCTAATTAAGCATGTCGAGTAACATAAACTCAATCCACCAGTTGTGAAAAATCAAAGAGAGAAGAGATGCTGTTAAATCGTAACTATGCGCTTCATTAATGTTGGACAATCGGTTCTAAATTTAATTACTAAAAATAATTACCGCAGAACTCTCCACTCTCCGTTGTTGCCAACCGGAACGAACACGGGAAACGAAAACGTAATGGGGCGCACGTATGAGAATATTCAATTTTAAGTTTAAAATTGTAATTAATTAAAAAGTGGAGACCGAAGCGATACGGATCAGTCCTTCTAATAATCACTTTTTACTTTTTTAAAGATAACTGTTATCTAGATTCTTAGTAACAGTGCGCAACGATCAGACCCAAGATGCATCGATGATTAACCGATTATTTTTCACTTAAAAGCAGTCAAACTGCTGTTAATAACTGCTAAGGATGTTACCATCATATCGTGCCGCAAACAGTGTTGATACAAACGCCTTAATAATATGTCATTTTCTGCAGTGGTCGATCCTACGTTAAAAGGGCACGATTATTTATTAAACAAAACAAAACACAAATGTAGGATAAAAATTATTTGTAATTTGACATATATGGCGACTTCGAATATTTGACCACAAATCAACAACGAGAAAGTATCCGAAGAAGAAATGCCGTCAATTGCTCCTGGAAGAAAAAAATGTATATGCAGTCCACCTTAGCACCGATGCAATGCAAGTTCTAGATGGCCATTGAATTCCAAGCTATCGCGTCAGCTACTGCTGTAAACAGTAACCGATACGATACGTTGTAAATTTCGAACTGCAGCAGTTAGCACACTGGCTCCAAAACCTACCATTGTATATGGATTATCATAATAATACAACGCTACTAAACATTGCACGACCGAATGTCACAGTACTTACTACAATGATACAAGGTATAACAAGTATGGTGTAATTTAAAAAATTAGGTAAATTACAACATAAAAGATGGTGTTTTATTATAGATGCTTTTGTACACAATCGTACTGATTACGCTGGGTGCACTTAAAAAAATTGGAAATCGTTTTTTTTTTAATCTAGGAGCAGACGTTATATCGATTCATGTGTGGTTAAGGTATTAAATTTCTCAAATTTCTTTAATTAGGGCGCGACTTATCGCCCCATCGTTACACCGAAATCACCGCGAGCATGGTTAGATATGTTCGAAGTATTTTATTGTTTGAGGTATAATGGGTTGCCTAAATCGGGCGTATTTCAAAGTTAATCCGATTTGTGATTACTTCGGCATTTCACGTCCAACTCGAAAACTATTCCAAATAGCCAAATTGTAATGATAGTGACATGTTGTCAATTAAATTGTCAATCAGGGCTCACCGTTAAAATTTCAAATTTCGTTGTTTATTTGCATATAATGTCGATCACAATTTGAGTCAATTTTGAAGAGATAAGAGTAAATTATTACAAATGAAATTTGATAACAAGTCGTGAGCCCTAATTCTTTCATCTTTCTACTTTACAACCATGCTAAATTTTTTTTCCGTTGTATATTAACGAAATTTGGTTTGAAATACGAAAGGATGTTTTCACCTAATTTTCAACATTTAGTCCGCCAACCTTTATGCGACTTAATACTCCTCTCCTCTGTAGCCTTACTCTAAAGCAACAGACCTCCTGTCTGGCTATGAGAAGACAATTTACCGCTCCTTAGCTGAACCTACAAACTAACCACAGGAGAAATTAATTTGTCCGGACCCCTCAAAATCGGAATAAGAAAAAGATAAGGATAATCTTAAGATTGATCTATCCCATGCTTATGCGGTCCAGTAACTAAGTAAAGTGAGGAAGGATATCGTTAGTTACATTTGGTTGAGTAACTATCGTGAAAGATCAGACACTTACTACGTTAAAAATTACCTACTTTGAAATTAAATTACGGTGAACACAACGATAAAAAAGCAAATCAAACAGTGATTTTATCTCTCATAGATTGCTTAAACAAACAAGAGAGAGAGAGAGAGACTAGAGGAACTCTAACGTGATTTTTCACTTGTTTGAACATTTTATCGATTATGTTCACTGACTATTTAATTTGTCAAGTACTGATAGCGCACGTTCAAAGCAAATCATAAACTGTAAATACTTTCCAAATAACAAAACTAATACCCTACTCTCGAATACAATTAGGAAGGTACTTAACAACTTCACTACTTACTATAACAAATTATCGGGTCAATATCTCGGATAATTGATATTTTTGAGAACTTGTTCTGGGGACAGCAAACTACGTGCTCCAACAGCTAAATTGCATTCCGAAATTTTACAACTTTTTTCTTTTTAGGATTGATTCAGAATTAAGCAACCCTGACGAGGCCCACAACTCCGCCAAAGTTTTGTAAACGTTGTACCTTTTCAGAGCCTCCACACACCGATGGCATTTGTAATCGTGTTTTCACGACAGAAGATGCGACAAATGCGTTAATTACAAGTTATTTTCAAAAAAACAGTTGTGTACCTACCTAAAAATAATATCAGAGGCCAAACAAAAAAAGAAGAAGTAGATGTTTCAGAACTTTTAGCAATAAAAATCAAGGGAATCCTTCTAAAACACTTCAAAAACCAAGTTTCGAATTGTTATTAAAGGAAATAATATTGATCAGGTTTAAAAACGCTATTTGCTCCTTCCGAGATCAATTTGATTTATGCGAGTTAGGAGCTAAACATCCATAAGAAATATGATGATATCAAAATGACGAAAGACGCACCACCAACGATAAAGATTAGAGAGAAGAGAAAGCGTTTGGTTAAATTGGACAAACAAATAGTAGCAAAAATAGAAACAATACATGAAACCTGTAAACACTTTTATAAATATATGTAAAAAAAATTAATAATCAACCAAATATCATTTCTTCATTATATATGTGTATTTAAAAAAAATAGCCGGGAATTATGTACATAAAAATATATAAAAATTAAATTTAAAGAAAAGTCGTCTTGTTTTATAAACATTTTTGATTATAAAATTAATTTTTTAGTGTAGGTACAAGAAGTTTTACTTCAAGCATGCCAAACACACACAAATAGTCCAGACAATAATTATTTTGAGAAAAAAAAATCCTTGCCGTTTTCAAGGCAAATAATTTTTTGGATTTTTCAAACCTTCTTTTAAATTTTAATTCAATTTAATATTTTTATTACTATGAAATGCAAATGAATTAATATTATTCGAGTATCGTAAAATGAATTTAACTTAATATCATTAAAACCATAAGCCAAATACGAACAAAAAAATATTTATTGACACTAATTATTTTAAATGCAAAAGTTAGGCAAGTACTGAACAATGTATTATTATTTATCTAGACAACGATTACGTATCTCTTTAAGTTTGGCACACCCAAAGTATAAGAATTAAAATTAAATATAATTTTTTCAAAATTTTGAATTTTATTTACCTTCAAATTTTAGCCCCGGTGCTGTGAAAGGTTTATGCGGCTTTAAAAATAACAACAATCGATAACTACTGGCTTTTTGGTTTTAGGTGATGTTTTTAAATAATTGATGTAAATGAACAAATCTGTAAATCTCAAAATAATTCCGGGGCAAAAATGATCGCGGCCAGAAAATATAAAATCGAACGGACCTAAATATCTAAATTCTAATTATTCAGGCAAGTTTCGACATTTCCATAAAAGCAATGAAAATGGGGTTCCACTTACCACAGTGATTGGGTACATAGGATTTATGATAGTAAACAAAAGTACGTGATTTGGCTTGGTCTCGTCCTGTCTTTTCCTTCGTGGTTCTTCTGTTGCTGTGTAATTTCCCGTGTGACCCTGCAAACAAAGAAAATTTTCGACATGATTTGTATTGCTGATGGGGACATACACTCGAGATTAGCAAAATTTTTCACAATACAGAAATAAGATCGTGTGCAACTAATTATATAACCATAAACATCACAACACGCATTACTGAATTTTAAGATTAATTCTACATTGCGAATCTCCTTGGAATCTTAATATTTCTCTACTAATTTACCTTTACAAAAATATTCTACAACATAAAACTCATTTGCCCTGAAGCGACCTTTATTTTCCAAAATTACAACGTACTCATATTCTATTTAGCCTGACGTATTATTCTCCATAAAGGCGTAAAAACAATTCTTTCTCTGGATAGATTTGAATCTCTTGGCTCTGTTAGCCTTGGATTTTTATATAAAGCTTGACTAAGTTTGGGAAAGGGGGCGTGTCTTAACACAATACACATTACCATTAGGGTGTAATATTTGAAGTGCGCACTGTCATCAAATGTCACCTTCCAATGGTGCGTTTCGACGCTCATGCAATTTGCCCAAATCGACTTGTTCATGTCAATTTGTTCAAGCAAATCGATGCATGTAAACGCAAGCATTAAGAGTGCTCAAGCCAAAAAGTTTGGCTTGAATAAAATCTGTCCTAGAAAATTTGCATGAGTTGAAAAATTTGCATGAGCGTGCAAACAATACTCCAACCTCAGCTCCAATCCAGGTAAACAAATTTGGCTACAAGTAGTTGTACACGGATTCGAAAGACACCTCTCCATTGAAAAAAATGACTGTACACTTGTACAAATTTGCATGCACAAGTCAGTTTTTGCAAATTGCATGAGTGGCTGAACGGAACACACATACACCGATTTGTTTGCACAAATTTGAATGCACAAGTCGGCTTGCGCAAATTGCATGAGCGTCTGAAGGGGTGTCTCGACTATAGTCGCTTCACCGAGCTCTAAGAGCGCGTCAAAACAAACTTATTCGACTGATCAGGTTGTGATCATGCCATGGTGCGTTTGCATTGGTCGATCTACAACAGTCTGCAGGTTGGCTCCACGCCTACTTCACGACTTACAGCTTTGCAGTACGGCACCTCCAGCATTTAGGTCAATCTTGGAAGAAGAAATGTTGATATATCTTGGTCTTGAACAGATTTTATTTATTGCATTTGGACTGTTTTACGCAATAGCAGTTCTTGTGAACTAAGCATTCCACTGCGCATGTCATTGTCTTGACGCGCTCTCAGAGCTCCGAGAACAGACTTTAGTTCTAACATCGTCTCCAGTTGGTTGTTATTCAGTTTTCTAGAAATGAGGCTTTGAAGGGAACCAAGGTAGTGAAAATAACGACCTATCCCTTTAGAATATCTCGTTAACTTTACGGCTCCGTGTAGATAATTTGGTTTAGTCAATAATCTGTTTTATAAACAAATTAATAGAAATCAAAAGTGTGTTTACGACAAAATGTAGAGTGTATAATAAAATTTATTTATTTTCTAGTTAAAATTAAGATTTACATAACTTTGGCGTTAAAAATTCAAAAGATTTATTTGTCGCTTCCTTAACATGAAATTACATATTACATCATAGGATAGGATAAACATTTGCTATTTTTTATACAAAGCAACAACAAAAGTTGTAATAATGTGGATCTCTCATGGAGGCTTGAGACAGAACAATATTTAATTTTAAATTTACTTTTTAAAACTATGGAATTCATAGGCTGGGGATTCCACTGGAGAAGGTAGCACGCAAAGGGCAATCTTCGTGCTTGAATCGTGGTAATCTTCAAAGCAAATGATGCATATTTACATTTATCATAACAGGGTCGTAAAATGCATCGTCATCATATCCCGGATAATAGCAATATAACTCGAACTCACTGTCAAGGGAAATAGCACTATAGCCGGCAGATGAATCTAAAAAATAATCGAAAGATTGGAGAATCTTATGCGTGCGCACAAATATTAAGATGAATACCGCTGACAACATTGCTGTAAGTATCGCTGGAATCTGAACCATTCAAATAGTCTTCGTTTCCATCTGAAAAGTCCGCAAATTCCTTGTACGAAAACATTGAAGATTCTGCTGACTCTATATCGGTGTCCGCATCATCATATCCCAGATAGTAACGACATAACTCGAACTCATTGTCACAGGACTGATAGTCAGAGGAAAGAGCACTAGCATAGACAGTTGAATTTGAAAAATAATCGAATGATTGGAAAGGGTCTTCTTCAGGATTCTGCGTCTGCACAAACGTTAAGATGAATACAGCTGTCAATATAGCTGGACTCTGAACCATTCAAATAGTAATCATTCCCATCTGAAAAGTATGCAAAATCCTCATACGAAAGCAGTGAAGATTCTGCTGACTATATATCGGTGTCTGCATCATCATATCCCAGATAGTAACGGCATAACTCCAACTCGTTGCCAGAGGAAAGAGCACTACCGCAGACGACTGAATTTGAAGAATAATCGAATGATTGGAAAGGGCCTTTTTCAGCATTCTGCGCAAATTCCTCGTACGCAAGCAGTGAAGATTCTGCTGGATCTATATCGGTGTCCGCATCATCATATCCCAGATAGTAACGACATAACTCCAACTCATTGTCAGAGGAAAGAGCACTACCGCAGACAGCTGAATTTGAAGAATAATCGAATGATTGGAGAGGATCTTCTTCAGCATGCCGCGCAAACTCTGCGTCCGCACGAGCGTTAAGATGAATACCGCTGTAAATATCGCTTTAGTCTGAACCATTTAATAGTCTTCATCTCCATCTGAAAAATTCGCAAATTCCTCGTACGCAAGCAGTAAAAATTTTGCTGACTCTATTTCCTCTTCAGATGGGTCGTCTGTTGGAAGATGTCTATTATTTGGTTCATTCATTATTAGATTCTGCTGTCTCATAAATGGTATCAATTGTTTCGGTTCGTTCTGCATATTTTGTAAAACCGGATTCGGATCTTGTGGTACGATTTCGTTAACGGGACACTGCACATTCGGTTCTTCTGGCTCAATACCTTTCAAATTCATGAGAGGAATAATTTTTTTTCAAATTATTCGAATCACAAAACACACTTGATCTCCACAAACTACAATCCGAAGAATATTTCAGCAGCTCGTTACTTTCAGTTCGCATGCACAGTACAGACTAGAGACTGAAGTGACGACCGCTCGGTTACCTGGATAATAGAATAAGAGGTTGAGGGCGTGTTGCTCTCCCTCCCATATAAAAAGAGGACAGTACATGCCACTTTTAGGAAATTTTAAGTGACACGCATAACACAAACCTGTTTGTCAAAAATGAATACAATTTTTGAAAGAGACAAAAGCATATTGTTCATTTAATGATTTTTAATGATATAGGTACCTACAAGAAATTTCTATTTAGAGAAATATTTTATTACTTTTTCTAACACTTTTAAATGTTATTAAAAGAAACTGAAGAACAGAAGAGCGTATAAACTCTAAAAAAAAAAGTTATTCCAATAACTTTAATGTGTTGAAAATTGTATATTTAATCCGTTTGGGATCTAATCAAATTTTGTCCCACGTTGATTATTTTGGATCTTAAAATTGTGATGTGCCATTAAGTTCTATTAATTGCATTTTTTTGAATTTTAAAATTGTTTGTGTAAGGAAAAATGTGGAACTGATCCAAACGTATTTATCTTTTGTGGCTTCTTTGGTTCGAAAGAAACTTTGAAGATACGTTACTCTTCAGTATATTTAACCTAACATACAGGGCCAGTCAAAAGTATGGAACCACGTTTCTCCTGTCTAAACTATTATAGTTAGAGAGAAATTAAAAATTGTTGGTACTATGAGTAATTTGACCATATTAGAACAATTTTTATACCGACTTTCAATACGCAGTAAATAGCAAACAGACTATTGACCAATTTATCTGTGAGAAGTTAAATTTTAAGCAAAGACGTTTCAAAGTTTGCAGCAAAGGTTGAAGAAGGGTGGGGAACTTGCTTTCCTCCAAACAAAAAAAGCATAGTTCGTTCCACTCTTTAGAAAGGGAACTTCAAGGAGCATAATGGCTGTAAAGTGGTAATGAAACTGAACTCTAAAAATTATGACAAATATCGTAAATATAAACTTTAAGTTTTAATTAGTGTATATCTTATTTGATCCTGGTCACACTGTATAGTAATAACACAGCATAAGAATTATACAGCAACGACTTTTTTACGGCGGCACTTCGATCTCAAAAACAGCTAGAAAGGTCCAACGATTTTACATATTAAAAGAATCGATTACTATTGTTAATTACTGGTGGTACAGCGGTTCCATGCGTCTCCCACTCAATGTTTACTGCAAATATTGCGCAGAGTGCCCGTCTGAAGCCTGGAAACTGAACCCAACATGTGTTAATATGTACCGGATTAGACTTTGTGACATTTTAAAATGAACCTGCGTGAAAACCGTATTTGCGAAGTCTTCGCCTCTTCCTAATAGCTATCCAATGATAAGCGTTGCTGTCGAGCGAAGTAAACACAGTGGCGTGCTGTAGTGGACGCGTTGCTTATATTGGATAATAAATTAAAAAGAAACATGACAATTTATTTTTAAGATTTTTGCAATGGTTATTTAAATTAATTAAACATAATGTTGCTAATACATAAAACATAATCTGTAAATTATTTCAATTTACGCTTTGGTTCATCTACGCCACTGAGGCTTACTTCAAGACGTCCAGCGCGGTACGGTTGAGGGCTTTCTTTAGTATACGAATGCTCGTGTAAATGTGGATGGTGACTATTCTGATAGCCGGTTAGAGGGTGGAGTTTCAAACCTGACTAAGTCGAGCGGCACATCATTTTCCTAAACTTGTCCGCAACAACAAAAATGAAATCAGAGTGCCGCTTCAAAAATAGTGGTTGCGCGAAAAATGATTGACAGGTCCATTTCTAGCTGAGGCAAACTCTAGTCGAAAGTATGGAACCAAGTTTCTTCCTAAACTACAGAGTTATCCAGAATGATTGAAGGTGACGTCAGCGTGCCGATCGCGCGATTTTGCTCAAAACTAATTTCCATTTGTTTCCTTTCACGACGCATTCGACAGACTGACAGCAGACAGTGGCGTAGAAAGTGGTGTTTTTAAAAATGGCAATTTTCTAAGCAATCAGTACTTACCAACTGAATATACAAATGGACTGAAAATTTGGAATAAATATCAGTTTTCGGAATTAAAGACAATCGGGGATCGAATCTTCGCTGTATAACAGATATCACATCATGCCAATCATTGAATGACTAGCCCCTCACTGGCAGCTCGAAACCCGTTGATTTATTTAAAATTTTAAGATTATGTTTGTAGAACGCCACTGACATTAGTGCGTGTCAGAATAGTTACAAATCGGCAAAAAAAATTAGGTATAGATATCATTCTAGATGTCTCTGTATTAGATTCTTAGAAAGAATGGTAACTGTGTGTGAAATTACTAAGGCGCAGACCTTTTTGCCTGGGGCGACTTTTATTTTTCTAAATGGCATAGCAACGTACGCAAATCAGCGCGTATCGTCAGCACTGACCATACGCTCCATGTGAAACGGGATTTGGACAGCTACTTACAACTGCACTATGTGAATGATACGACAAATTTGTTCGTTTATTTTATCCACTTATTGCAGACGCGTTTTCGTTACAGGAACATTCTTTTCATTGAAACTTGCATTTTCCACTTCCTCATGAGTTTATAGCAAAAGTCGTCTTCACTCAAAAAATTTCAATTAACAAAACTATCGTCAACATGAACATATTCGTCGAAATTGAAGGAAAATTGTAAACATCCCAACAATTCAGTAAATAATCCAGTAAAAGTAGATGTTTAACGCTTTTTTCAGAACTATTCGCCCCATTGGAGCAATTCAGTGGTGAAAATTTCCAAAGTCGTTCAAACTTTCTTGTTAAATGGGTAATTACTGACAGCTGATTTTTGGCTAAATCAATCACTAGAAGCTTCCTTTTCGCACCTCCTTAAATTTCCATTAACAAGAAACGAATAGTCGTTCCTCAATTTTTTTCCAGCATACAGTTTGTTTTTGAACCAATTTTTTTGCGGTAAAACACATTTGACTCTTTCAAACAAAACTATTTTCGTAATGTCACTTCACATTTTTAATATTATTTTTTAATGAAACACTTTAACACTTTGCAACAGAATAAATTTGGTAGTGCGAGTCAAATCTTTACATATCCACAATTTTTTACTTTTACTACTACACCTACTTACTATTTCTAATAAAGCTCGCTTGAGCCTCTAAAATTTAAAAATAATATTTATAATCACTAACATCTTCAATTTTTAACCTACTTTTTCTCCAATAATTAATCTCAATTTTTTTACAACTTGAGTAACTTTTGAAATTTGAGTAAAATCTTGAACTAAAAGTTTTAACATTTTTCTTAAGAAAAGACTCGCTAGACTATCTCAAAGTCGCGCATTTTCCATATTTTTTTTTAAATAGAGTCCAATTGGTTCTTCCAAACTTGGTATACTTCTGAGTAGAATTTTCACATTTTCGATTAATCACTTGGATTCCTTCAAAGAGAATAATTTTGGTACTGTGAGTTAAATCTTCGTTTCTCCACAAATTTTTAACATACTTTTCTTAATAAAGATCAATTGACTTCCTCAAGCGTAGAATAAATTTATAACCTAAATAAAATCTTCAATAAATTTTTTCAATTAAGCTCTCTTGACTGTTTCAAATTTAGAACAATTTTTGTGATTTGCCTAACATCTTCACATTTTCAACTTTCTTTTCTAATACACTTACTTGACTCCCAAACTTCGAATAGTTTTTATATTTTAACCAAACCGCTGAAATAAATAGTTTATTTATATTAATTAAAGCTCAAATTAGAACAATTTTGTATTCCTGAGTAAAAGTTGTAACTTTTTTTTTTCTTAATGAAGTTCTTTTGACTGTCTCAAAGTTAGAACAATTTTGTAATCTGCATAACATTTTCAAAATAGAATTCTTCTAATAAAGGTCGCTCAACTTTTTCAAACTTACCATACCTAATTCTAATAATCTGAGTAAAATCTTGTCATTTTTAACCAATTTTTTTAATAAAACTTACTTCACTCTTCACTCTCAAACAAAATAATGTTTACAATGTGAGTAAAATATTGTAATAAATGTGAAATCGTGTGAATAGCAAAGCATCCTTTGCATTTTGCGAAGCAATTCTTGTGTTGTTTCTAAACCAATAAAAATATATGTAATGTAGTTGAGGGTGGAGGCCTGGCACAGCTGAACCTTAGAATGAGAATTGGCCTCTTCTGTGTTCATTTTATGTGCTATTTAAAATGAGGCTTAACCACTTAACCTCCTAGCAAATCACGAAAAAAATATCAAAGAAAAACTAGTGAACTGGCCGTTGTAAAAGACAATTATAGTTAGGCAAAAATACAAAGACAAAGCATCGAGACATTCTAAGACGGAAATGGTCCAAATAAAATGGAGTATTGTTTATTTTAAATTTGACAACTATTTGGAGAGTCTCCAAAATCCGATAGTTGAGTCACACTTAAGCACGTTAGAATTGTTTTGCGGTCTGGGGAACCGCTGGAGGGGAAAAATTAGACCAAAACAGCGGCCACATTTACAATAGTTATCCTAGGAATGGATTCGTTAATGGGCAAATAAAATCGTGTTGAATACATTGAACTGCATCTGGTTAGCCTTGTTTGGGTCATCGCCCGGTGGACACGGTGTCCATTCCACTCGACAGGTTAAGAAATTATTGACAACACATCGAAAACTGGCGCCATTTAATTAGCGATCATTGACAAGTGACACCGCACACCAACCAGTCACCAATCCAACATATCCCCGAATTACCCTTAAATAACAGAAATTTCGAAACGTCGCTTCCTAGTTAAGGGATCGATATACGTTTTTTTTTCGTAATCGATAAGTTACGTGAACCCCTTTGAAATAATCCAACTGGTGGTGTGTTGACAATTTTATTGCGTAAGTGTGCGATCAAGTTACCTTGAAAGTACACAATCACTTCTGTCAACTTACCCTTTCTTATCAAATAACTGTTTCCGGCAACAAACATAAACATGTTCATTCAAACCATTGATTAAATATTGAAAACATTGAACATATGATCGTGTGATTATACGATATGTCAAATTCCGTAACAAGGAAGGATTCTGTGTGTTTTTATTCAACCCTAACCTATACCGGTGTCAGTGTTCGACATTAAAAAATGTCGGCATCCGGTTGATAGATATAAAAAACACTTACTCTGTTATTGGCAGAGTCGGTTTCTGTCCGTTGTCTTTTTGTATGGGGCCCATCTCCATTGAACGCCATTTTGAAACAAATCAACACTTCGAACTACTCACCACCACTACGGCACGCGCAGAACTGACAGCATTTAGCCAAACAGGCGGATGCGCGAAGATATCAGATTATAGAAATTCTCGTTGGCGCCATCTATAGTCTCATACGCTAACCGTAATGAGATACCTTCACGGTTGGTTGAATCTCTCTCTGCCTACAGGAACGGACTCGGCGATCTCGACAAAGCAACAACAACCAATAATAGAATGGTATTTACTATGAAAAGGAGGTCAAAATAGTATATCATTAATGAGATATATACGAACTTAATATTTTTCGCAGTACATATTAGGATATTTACAACGTTGACGGTCTTCAAATATTTATTTTTGTAGATTATGGCGTCGAGATTCTTGATTTAGCTTTGAGAAAATTATTTTTTATAGAAAACTGATTGTAGTCTAGTATTGAGACGTTCTCCCCTACATTCATGCTTTTTGCGAACAATGTTTAATCTAGTAATAAATCCGTGTTATCGCCCACAACTAAGCTGCTTTCAAAGCTCTGAGTTTCGTAGATCGTAGAAGCACCATCATAAGTGAAAACTCAATGGTAGAAGCATTGTATATGGATGAAATAATCATACAACGGTAGAAGTATTGAAACACAATATTTTTCCTTCAGTAACTCGAAGGAAAAATGCTGACTCTTTTTTGCCAGCTAGTCTCAGTGGAGAAGGCGTGGATCAAAGGTAGTATTGGGACGCCAGGTAAATTTACCATGACAACTACCTGCAAGTGGCACACCCCGTGCAATTTACTGACACAATAACAAATAACACTAACAATCGTTTACAAATGACGACAAAGCGCAAAAAACTTATTATAATCAAACTTTACGATGGTAAAAGAAATGCTGAATACCCAAATAACAACACTAAGTTGAAGGCTTAAAAGGACAATATTGAATATTTGCCTCATGGCTAGCGACGCT
The DNA here is from genome assembly GCA_905333025.2 of Pyrochroa serraticornis. Lineage (NCBI taxonomy): Eukaryota > Metazoa > Arthropoda > Insecta > Coleoptera > Pyrochroidae > Pyrochroa > Pyrochroa serraticornis. Next base: position 20,833,708 of record HG995154.1, read on the forward strand.
GGTTACTCTACTAGGTCTCTACTAGGGACTCCCTAGACAAAAAAACTTTGAAGAGACAATACACAGGAATTTACAAACTGTGGCTCAAACTAGAATGGTAACAAAGACTACCTATATTCTACCGTTCAATAAAAAAATTATCTACAAGGTAGGACTTAATATCCTCAAAAAAAAGTAACACCCAAGGCAGGTCGGATAATTGTGTGCAGTTGTGCAGTGAATTAAATTCCCAAAAAATTCTGTGTAATTTGGGAACCGTAAGAGAAGAACGCTTTCAATGAAGACAACTTGGAGTTCATCAATTCAACAACCTCGTCAAGACTAAATTCCGTCAAACAGATTGCACAATACAGCAAAACTGTTTTGACAAAATTTCCACGGCTCTTTAACCATGGTCTCGAAAGAGGCAAAAACTTCAAAACTGATATTGGTTTATTTAATGTATATCAAGAATATGATTATAAACTACGTGTAATTGATTAATTATTTTTATGTCACAGAGGTTAAAAAAAATCAGACTGTAGGATATATGAAGAAGAAGATAAAACTCTTAACACATCTTATGTGAATCAGTGACGTATTACAGCATAGAGGTACGCACATAAAGAAAGCATGCAAATCAGCGCCGATTGTCAGCGCCGATATCTGGCGCCTATTTTTAATTTAAGGGGAACACAATAAACGCTGGCAATATGCTTAAGTCTGTTGATTTCTTCGTAGGTGTTCTCCGTGAAACATGTCAAGTTCATCATCAGAAGATAACGTTAGGCAAGAAATACAAACAATATATCTAGATAGAAAAGCTCATGACGAGAATCACCATTTATTCACGAAGATCGATTTTTCCAATATATGAGAATGATTTTTAATATATTCACCCACATCTTCTAAAAATCTGAAGTGCGCTTAACCAAAACTTGGTGTTGAAAATAGCAGCAATTAATAATTCAACGTCTATGGTAACTGATTGAATTTGCACTGAAAAATGATCAATCGGTGCTAACAACCAGCAACCAAGAATTGAAAATGCATTACAGTAAAACGTCGAAAGCAAAATGATATTCTTAACTATTTATTTGTTAGCAAATCACTCGCTCATAAATCACAATAGGGATTTCTTAATTTACCATAAGATAAAATCTAGCAAAGAAAACAAGTTTGTTAAAGAAATCATTGTAATTTATTTGAGTTTTGGGTTCCAAATTGTCTTAATAAATACGCCACTGATCTGAATTCCCAGTTCTGGTAGTCAGCAGACATTCATACCTCAAAGAATCAACAACGCTATTCGAAGAGATATCTAAAGCTCCTTTCTCTCCTTTCTATTGGGAACGGATTTTATGGAGTGATGAGATTATGGTGTACCTACAGCTGATTTTTCACTGCAGCCTGTAAGAGATTGCAGTCCGGCTATGACCAATTTGAGTTACTCTCTACTTGACCAGTGGGCATGCATTAACACATATATTGCTAAAATTTCTAAAAATATTTTCTTCTGTCCAAAGATAATAAGCAAGTATCATTAGAAGAAATGGCTTCTGTAAATTGATTTTATGGGTCTTTTACCTAAATTAGGCTAAACTAAATTGCTTCCAAATTTGATTCTTAAGTCAGATGGAATAGATTTCTTAAGCCTTATTGCCTCATGTGTCTGTTCGGAAACTTCTTTGGGTACCTAACATATTGGGATAGACTGACACTTTTTTAGAGTAACTAGCAACTAGCAGTTAGCAGTGAACTGAGTAATCACTTTCTGTACCAATGATATGTATTGGGATATCTTGCTAGATGACCTTACTTGGTACGTAAGGTCTTTATTCTAAAATCTCTGCAATGCATTTGGTTAAATTTATGATCCAGTTACTTTTGCTTTGTAAAAATGTAATGTTTTCAAGTAAGCTTTCTGTCGAGGTGCATCCAAGTTATTTTACATTATCTGCTTCTTGTAGATGACAATTATTAATTTTGCCTCCGGGACAGAATTTTGTTTCACCATTTTGTGAGTCATTCTTGAATTTTGTCTAAGTTACGAGATGTCAAGACTACTGTGCTACCTGCATATGTTGCCACAAGAGTTTGTCCGGCAGAGAGAAAGCTCTAAACATCAGCTATGGCATTGGTTCTGTGACACTTTGTTGAGGAACGCCTCCTTCTATAGGGGATAGCTCAGTATTGGTTGTTTTGCTTTTTGAAAGAGTGTCTTCTAATGGAGTGAGATTTGAGTAGCAGCCAATGATCTTACAATACTACGTCTAGATCGGCAGTAGAGAGAGAAGCATTGCCAGCTACATAGAAATAAAATAGAGCTGGTCAGCCACGTGACTGTGGGACAGTTGTGCATTGATTGCCGTCAAAATATACGCATTTCAGTCGTTTCAAGTGGCTATTTCTTGATTGTTAATTTTTACGTTGTGCTTTGCGTTATTGCCTTAATAGGAAAATTTACAAACAAAACTAGTAGTAATTACTAAGTAGTTGATTTTTGCTTAGAAGAATGGTGATGTATTGTGCAGTTTTGGCTGCACTAACAAGGCGTGAATAGAAGAAAAAACATTTTTTCATAAGTAAGTAAATATATTTGCAGCAATTTTTTTAGGCTATTAACTTAAGGGATCGGGTAGGGTAATAATAATGAAATATGTATCAATAAAGAGCTGCATGAATTGCCAAGAATACGCCTAACTTTTGAATTAACAGGTTTCCCGCTGAAGAAACATTGCTAAAGCAATAGATTGTTGCGATGAAAAGGGAACATCCAAAACCCAGTACAGATTGCATCATTATAATATATTAAAGAACGAAGTGAAAGACAGGATAAGACATAAATTGTTCAAGTTAATTCTTTTTAAAAATCAATAAGGTTGACTTTTAATAAGATAAAATTATTCATTTCGCGATTGATTGTATTGTGCTACTCTTTTACACTCAATTTCATTTACCTAGTAGATTTATTAGAGCACGTTGTTGGTTTCTTGTTAAAGCAGCAAAGACTAATTAGATGCTAAACAGTAACATTTCCCAAATGTGCCGTTCAGCTAATGCTCGAGCGTCACATTTCGACTTTTTTCGGTATTTTCAGACAGTATTTAAGAAAACATTAAGCATTGTCCCCAATGTTTAATTGTTGGTTGTATCTTTGTTTTGTTGAAATAATTGTTCTATGTTTTTTTGATTTGTGTCTGCCTTATTTTGATATGATGTATGTACCTACAAAAAGGCCCTGCTGATAATAAAAATTATTAATATTATTTTTAAAAAAAAATTGAAAAGATATGTTCTACTTATGGATAACTCATAAATAAAATGGTTAAAAATTCTGACATGTATATTATTAATTCTTAGGTAAAAAAATTACATCGAAATAAAACTTACATAGGTAGAAGTTTTTTTGTTTTGTTTAAAATTTCAAAAAAAAATATTCTCTTTAAAAGTAGACGTAGCGTAAGATCTAGATTTCTTTAACGATTCATATAAAAGTAATTGAGTTAATTTTTCTATAAAATTAATTAAAAACTGTAAAAAATCACATAATATTCGTATATGCGAACGCTTTTCATCCCACAGTCACGTGACCTTCGATGTCTCCTTCCCTCTCGTATACATTTTTATACGTACATTTCTCCTCTCTCTTTAATGGTTTAGGCAATATCTGGGCACTGCAATATAGGGAAGGAATCATCTAGTCGTAGTAGCATAAAATCATTGGTAGCAGCTAATGTTGATATATACCACACGCTATAAATAGCATAACAGACGTCAAGGATTCTAATTGAGTATCCTTTAGCATCAAAATCGTTAGTGATTTAATTTACAAACCCATCTAATGTTGGGATATGATTCTTCTTTTCTCTAGGATGTTTCTATATTTTTATATATATTTTTTTCAAATATAAAAACAGTATTGGTAAGAAACTTCTGAGTGATTAATCATTCCGTTTTTTCCTGGTTTAAAGATCATAACAATCTCAGCAACTTTTCATGAGCTCCAAAAAGGAATTAGTACGAAGAGTTACCTGTAAAAGTTTAGAGATATTCTTTAATTTCGTTTTTTTTTTGTTTGTTAGTATTTTTAGACGAAAACGATTGGAACATGCAATTAAGATGGCCAGACCAATGAACATAAATGTAGACACTTGATTAAACACGCTGGTGGATACTTCGGTAGATGGGAACGTGCCTAGACAATTGAGTGGGTACAAAAATGGGCATGTGGGTAAACACTTGGACGAACAAGTATAAATAAACTTGAAGAAATATGTTTAAATATCCAAATAGATGACCAGATGAAGGGGCACGTGGATAAAGATGTAGGTGATCACGTGAATAAATGAACAAGTGAATTACAACAAGAATGGATGAATGACCAATAGAAGTGTTAATGTCCGATTCTTTGAACGTTAGCTATCCAATGCATAACCTTATCGGTTAGATATGTTTCAAATCCAATGTTACGTTTCTCTGTCGCACCCACAGGGCGTTATTGGAACGACAACGCGTCGAACACTACTCCAACACTAGACCATACTTCTTGATTTTTTTTCACTTTCAAGAATCTAAACAGATCAGTTTCAAATGTAAGCTGAATTTCAGAGCGATCAATCAAGTAAAAATACGGTCGATTGCATCTTAAAACATTATCATCGTCTTTCATGTACAACAAGCAAAGCATGAACCTGAAGATGCAGTATAGTTTTTTCATATTTAAGCGACACAGGATAAGACTATCAGTTTCATAAATCGTAGATCAAGTTATCTACAAAAAAAAAAGAAAAAAACGCCTTCCAACTTCCCACGTTATACATTTGTAATAAAATTTGGGATGAAATAGTCTTGAAAACATTTTTTGCCAATACCAAATAAACAACTTCTGCAAGAGAACATCCAATCTAAACATTTTTCTTTTAATTTTTAAAATGTAATAAATAAATACACAGAATTCTAACAAGTATTAAAATTTATTTCCTTTTTCTAGCTTTATAAAAGACATAATTTACTCCTCACAAAATTGTTTAATTAATAATAAATAACTTAAATAATTCACAAATCATAGAGCAAACAAGTAATGAGTTTCTGGAATCTTGCCACCAAAATTTAATTTTCCAGCTTGAGGTGAATGTACGCGCCGCATGACTTCCTTGATTTCGTTAACACTGATTGCAGGTTGCCCGCTATACACTTTGCTATAATCCAAATTACCATCAGAAAACCTGTGATCTCCATTGAACATAGTTGAAGTATAGTAGGATCCATATAAATGGCCTAAAGGATCACTACTACATTTGCCGTCCATTCTAACAAGTAAAGCGTAATCGGTTATTTCTGCTACTGTTTGATAGGCAAAATATGACAAAACAAGTAAAGCTGCAGATTGAAAATTAATTTCCTTCTTTGGGTCCACCCACAAAGTTAATTTTCCCAGGTCCTTTTGAATAATATCTCTACTACTAAAAGACACTGATCGAGCCTTGCAGAACTCTAAATACTTCTTCTCATCAAGAGCTTGTGAAATTCGATCGGCTCTCAATAACCGGGCATGTTTAACTTCATCAAATTCTGATAAATCAGTAAATTCGCCGGTTTCATCAATGTATTCAATAAAAGACATTAACTCTCCTAAATCACCTTTCGGTTTGGGTTCGACATCAAATTCGGATGTTAAAGAGTTCATGGCTTGAACAGAATTTTTTAGTTGTCTATTCTTGAGGTACTGGACAAATCGTCTCATTTTTTGCTTGTTGTGGCGCAGTAAAAACACCAACTCTTTGCCTTTAAGATTTTTACCGTCAGAATATTTCAGTGCTTCTTGTATCAGTGTCCTGAGTTGTTTCAAAACAATGCTTTCCACGAGACGAACAGTTTCGGGGTTAGGTTTGTGACTATCACCGAAACCAAACATCATGCGGGATATTTCGCTACAAAACGTTATTTTTTGGAATTCCATATTAAATGAATTAACAAACTTCCAAACTATAAAGCTTGTGGTTTATTTTATTTATTTGTATCTCCCACGCTTCACTCAATTCACTGACAGATAACTTGTGCATAGAAAGTAGAAACATAGAAAACACTCTATTTGGTTGATTTAGTGGCACCATCTCTGTAATGATATTTATAACTAATCCACTAAAAGCGCGCCAAATTTGAAATGTTGATTATGTATTTTTTTATATAATATTGGAGTACTTGCCTCATTTTTGGGAAATATATAATTTATAAAATATACGCAGTTTTATTAGACCCGTATTTTGCTATTTTTTTAGAGTTAATATTACGTCCAGAATTATATTTTTAATTTTTAAAGTGGGGGATTTGTGACGTACATGTCCCGCATGCGGTGTAGTTCTAAGAGAAACCGTATGATGGCGCCACTTAAAAACTTCAAATAGCCGGTAGCATTGATTATTTATCTCTATATCTCTATAAGTAAAAAGTCAATGAGCATAGTAACTAAAGCGAGAATCCATTATCAATTCAATATAGGTGGGAATCTGGGATATGAGACTATGTACGTCATGAACTTTTGCAAATATTTACGAGAATACGAAATAGAAAAATGGGAAAAAAATATGTAAACCTCTTTCGCGTTTTTGCATACATCTAGAGATTCAAAATAACAATATTTTTTTTTAGAGAAGTACCCCATTGTGAGGTACTGTAAGCAAAAGATATTGGACATATGTCAAATTAAATAACAAATAAACAGAACAACCGCCATTCAGTCAATCAGTGGAGCGTAGTTCAAACTGAAGTAGTTTGATTGGTGCGTCAAATTCCGAGCGGCCAATGAGACGATGTTAAAAACAAAAAAGTTTCTATGCTATTTAGCGTCCTTTTAGGTTAGAATCGTAAACATTTCTGAAATTGTTGTTAATTATTAATTGCTGACAAAACCATTTGCCATTATTATTCAAAATGGTTGTGGTGGCTTCTTTCAGACACCCTGAATCTGCCATAAAGCTGCAGCAAAGAAATGTTTTGGCTGTTCTCGACAAAAAATCTCTTGGGACAGGAACCTTGTTTGTCAGCGAAAGGTACAAATCACTTAAATTATTGTGGAGTAACATGCGAGTCAATATTATTTCAGGACACTTGGCTGGCAGCCAAATGGAGAAGGTGGTTTTTCGATGGATTACTACAACATTTCTTTACATGCAGTTTCCAAAGATCCCAATGTTCACGATAAAGAATGCATTTATATTTTAACAGATCCCCATATTTCGCTACCTGGTAATTCTGAACGAGGGGAGCGAGTTATTTTTAATTTATTTATTTAAAGGTGGTGCTTCCCAACAAAGGGCAGATGATGACAGTGATGCAGAGTCAGAACCAGATCTATCAGAGCTTGTACTAGTGCCTGAAGACCCCGCACATATACAACTGATATATGACTCAATTAAGCTGTGCCAGGTATTTACTAAAACTTTAAAACACTTAATTAAACCGAAACAACCTACATAAGATAGACTTCATTCATTGTGTCATGTTGAAATTAGTTGTTCTCAGAAATATGAGAAGGTAAATATTGGATTATACTTATTTAACTGTCACATTTTAGAATATGCAGTTGATTTTAAAATTATATAGTTATATTTTGTTGTTTTCAGGAACTAAATCCTGATCCAGCTGATGTGGACGATGAAGATGATGATAACTTATTTGCAGATGCTGAAGAAGAAATGTACATAGAAGCGGAATCTGATAATCAAGCAGAAGATGCAGGTATAAACTTTATACAGTCGATTGTTCATAATCCATAAACAAGCACAATTTTTAGTAATAGAGAATTTGGCTGAAAGACTGCAGAATAATTCGGTTGACATCCACTACAACTGCAGTAATGGCAATGATGAGGAAGAATTTGAAGATGCAGATTGAATATCCTTACTAGACTTTTATTGTTTACGTGTCACATTTTCATATGTTTGTAATCGCAGTAATTTTTAAAAATAAAACCACATAATTAAATAAAGATTTTATTTCAACAAATGAATGTTAACATGTCCGTTAATCAGTGACTTACTCATAAGCAGCAATGAAATGATGAAACATACAAATTTTTTCAACATATAAAATTATATTTCCATTTAAAACTTGTCTGCATATTTTCAGTAGAAATCTTTAATGTTTTATTACGACAAAACGCTTTCAATTTTTGCCTCGTTAAGAAAGAATACCAACACAATTAAAGGCATGTGCTACCCATTACCGAACTCGTTTTGGTCCAAAAATCAAATCAGCATCAGGAGCTCCTTTAGGGTGCTGATACTTTTTTCTTTCACGATTCAAATTTTGCGTAACTGGTCGATTTTGTTGTTGAATCATCTCCTGATAATCTTCTTCTTCAAATCGTTCCGTGATATTTAATGTTAATCGTTTCACTCTTTCTTTTTCTTCTTTTTGTGCCAATTCTTGATCCCTCAGGTTTTGAGCAAGTTCTGAGTTGATATCAGCTTCGAAATTTTTATATTGCTGTTTGTTTCCTTTACGAACCATAAGCACGAAACCGATTTTATTGTGGTCAGTTTCAGGAGAATCCTGAAAAAAATTAATAATTTATTTGCAACACTCAATTTTTTTATTTACTTGTAGTTGTTCGTAGGTTTTTTTACTGGATTTTAATACAACAGGAACTGAAATATCGACATTGCCAGCTTTCACCGGTTCTCTCATGCGTTCTTGGATGTTTTCTGAAACCATCTTGTCGAGGGCGCTCAGAAAATCTGCGTCTTCAGGACACTCCATTTTTTTAGGACCGCTTGGAATTGCTAGCGATTCGGAAACCTGTTCCTGTTCTGCCTCGCTTGTTTCGGGTTCAACTATTTTATTAAAAAAAATTAAACTAAATTTTGGCAAGTAGAAATCAGATAATACCCTCGTCATCAGAACCTTGAGTATGATCAACAGTTTCGTCTTCCGTTGCCGTGTCATCTGTTATGGGAGCCGTAACACCTTCCGAAATTTCGTCCTCACCTTGCTCTTCAGTGTCAGTTTCAGTTATTGTTTCTAGACCGTCTTCACCCGATTTGGCATCGCGTTCTCCAGTAATTTTGTCTACAATAAGAAAAAATCAATTACATTTTGAAGATCGTGTCTTATGTTGTTATTCAAAGGTTGTGTCACCATTTTAAATTTTTCAGAAAAGATTTTTAACTCAATAATGGGAAAAACGGGTTTTTACTACATTTTATTGCGTTATAAGCCTCAATTCTAATATTCAGTTCGACTAAATAAACGCAACCTCAAAAAATAAGACGTAAAAATCCAGGTGAGACTGCAGCTAGAGATTGGAACAATTTTTTTTCTTCCTACCTATTGGCATCCCTTCAGATCTTCTCAGTCTTTACCAGCGACGGCGCCAAGTTTTCTTAAATAGGTGGGCACAAGACGGCACAATATTTTTTTGGGTGGGCACAGTCATTTGCGGATTTTTTTTTTGGATAAAACACCTTCAGTGAAAGTGAATACTTTAAAAAATTTTGCCGGAACGTCGTCAAAAAACCGGTCCTTTCCAGGACCAACCAGTGACAACGCGGATGAACACCCGGAATGAAACAAATTCTTTAAAGAAAATATATACATAAACTAAATTTAACGTAAAAATGTGGTTTCCTACAAATATTACAGGATTGGTACTTAAGCAACATATTTAAAATAATTAATTAATGAAAAAAATAATTTTAAGAACATAAATTGACTAAAATCTAAAAAAATACTCAATTGTTCATTCAAATAATAATTGCTATCTGGTGGCAAAATGTTTACTTTAATAATAATTTTCGAAGACGTTTTTGGGCAAACATTTCTACTGGAATGATGAGTGGGTTTTCCATTTTGGGCACCGTGTTCCAGTCTTTCTTTAGGTAAAAGAATATGGTTCGACAAGAAGGCCAAAAGTTCCAGAAAATTTGACAAAGGGGAAATATTTAAGCTAGCACGTTATCAAAGCGTTTCTATAGAATTACCTTTGTCGTTGCCTCTGAAAGCGAATCCCTGGATAGTCAAAAACAAAACAATACCAACAATTATACTCCTTGTTTCCTTCAATTGTGTTCGCATAAGTGTCACTTAATAAATTTAAAACTGATCTGCCCTTTGGCAGATTTTTAAATTCGGATCACTTCACTGCACATTTTTTATGTAATTCGCTTATAGAATATTTTTTTAATCCTGCATCTGTTTCCATTTTCAATTTTTCATTTTCCATTTCGATTTTATATTTCAACAGTGACAAAAGAAGTATTGAGATCATATTTTCAACTGAAGAAGCGACACGAAAAACAACATGGACTATCCTCCAATACACTATATTCCAGTCAATTAAATAATTTGTACTAGGAATATCTGAAACTACGCCATTTACTTCCAAATTGGCTTTGGCCAAATTCTTTTAGATTGGGTCAAGCGGGTTTGTCAGTTTCAGAAACTGACAGACCTTTAGGATCTATACCACCTATATTTGTCAATGGAATTCTAACCTCTCCTATCCATTTAATCTGCAGTGCATGTTCATGTTCTACCTCTAATACTGAAGTTGAAACATCACCTTGACTTTCCGAGGATTCACTGTCTACATACGCATAATTGTCACAAAAGTTTCCGATGAATTTATTTTCATCGTTTCCGGTATTTGATTTGGTGCAGACGGATCACTAATAACACCACTGACAATGGGTTCGCTATCGGCTAGTTTAGTCACTTTAGCCCATGTAACAAAATAATTCAATAAGCTGGATCTACGTTTATTTATTTGGACCCGGTTTAATGATAATTAATAGACAAGTCCAAGAAATAAAATATATAGGCAAGGGAAGATTACGAATTTCGCGGTTCCAGAAAATATGGAAAACTGAAAACTAAACTTGATTTTCGTTTTAAAGCAAATTAAATTTCTCACACAATTTAAAAACTTCTCATGTTTTCTGAAAATTGCAGCAAAAATTTAATGTAATGAAATCCAAACTACGCTTTTGTTCAAAAATCCCTTTCCCAAATTTGGGTGGGCACGCCGTTCAACAGGGTGGGCTCGTGCCCACCCTGGCGCCGTCGCTGGTTTTTACGTAGTTATTAAAAATTGGTTAAAGATTAAAAATGGATGAGTCGTATATTTTCCCGCCAAATTCTGGCGATAAATTTTCAGTTAGGTACTAAAATTTGAAAGTATAAATGTATAATATAATAATAGAATTTTCGGTTATTTGCCAAGAAGTTAGTGAACTAATAATTTTAGTACAGTACGTAGTGAAACATAGAACAAAATAAAATCTTAAACGTGTTTGGCCTAGCCCACTAAAATGCCGTCATTTTAACATAAATTTAGTTAAATTCAACATTTATTTAGATAGTAAATTATATTCCAAAAATTGTGAAAAAATAATTTCATAATTACGGCGACATTTCCATACGTGTAAAATTTTTATAAATTGGTTAATTCCTTCATTTCAAATTAGTTTTACTACTTTACTTATATTGCTTCTCCCTATGCAAATTATTTATTTTTCCATTTTTTTTAAACCTTTTAGCTAATTATCAATATTCTCTTTATTCTTCTTTTGAAATATTTCTAAAAAATAAGTGGTCCATCAGCTACAAATTGAGAGGGTAAGCGTTTCCTAGTTGTCTAAAAAGTCTGAAGCTTGGTAGCAACAATCTACAGTATTAAATTCTTGATTGAGACAATTATTTTTAATTAAATTTGCGAGCAGTTTTTACTTTGATTATGACTTGCCTATCTAACTTCATTGTTTTGATGTTTAAAACGTGCTGTGAAAAGAAAAGATTTTTTTATTTCGTTGACTTCAATATATCACTCCTGACGACTAATTAAAATAATTATAAAAAGTATATAAAACTCGACTATAACCCCAGCGTCACTAATCTCCTCAAACCTTCAATTTTTTTTAACAACTATGAAGTTCTCGAAAATTGTTTTACATTTTCTCTTTTGTCTCATTGAGGTGCTTACATAAAGAAATTGCTATTTTTGACCTTTACATACATATCTAAACAAACATCTAGAAAAAAAAAGATTATTTATAGTGCTTGCATTTTCTAATTTTGTATTTTAGTAAATATTTAAAATTTTAATTTCTGATAACGTAAGCTTTGACGTATAGAGGCATTGCAGCCAAGCCTCCCATTTTCTATTATAAACTCTTACAAGTTTATTATGAGGGTCTCCATGTGGCAAATCGAGTGTCCTTTTTTCATTTCTACCTGATAAAAAGAAAAACACATTTATGGCGAGTACCTAAAATATAACCGGATTTTTTCCAAAATAAAAATAATCACTTGGTCGAACTGAAAATCTCCAGAATTCATCTACGTCGCAATAAGGCCCCTCTACAAAAAACTAATTTTGTGGCTACTTTTACCCTACGCCAGTAAAAGTAAATTTATTGAATTTTATTAATTTCAAAAATTTGTATTTTCTTTTTCGTATATATTTTTTATTTTGAAGCATCTTTTAACTTTGAACTACAAGATAAACACGCAGACACCACTACACTTTTATTGCAATAATACCTGAAATGCATGTTGATAATATTAAAAAGTTAAAATTTGAATATTCATCAAAAAGCATAAAAAATCGGGTAGTAAAAAACAACGTAATTTCAGACAACATGTTTACATTAAAAGAACAGGTTGCCTCCTGTCGCCTAAATTGGAGAAAATCTGTGGTTTTACCACTCTTTAAAAATTACGAACAAATGCGCTTTGTTCTCCGCAACTTGTAATACGGACGTGTAATCCCTGGTAAACAACAAACAACAACGCAGCTGCAGCGCCCTAGAACTTAATAAAGCTATATTTTTCTTATCATTTTGATCTCAAAATTGATAAAGAATTCGCTTTTACCGACACCAGAACAATAGCGCAACACTCATTAAAATAAAAAAATATTACAAGAAATAACTTTGTTTTTAGTGATCGTCCAGTTTGCAAATTTCACGAACAATTTTCACCCTGTAAATTAAATGTGATTCCAAGTGTGAAAAACTTCATTCACCGCTGGATTATAACAAAAAACATAAACAGTTGCCGGAATTGGGTTTTTAATTTGCTGTTATTTCCTAGTCCGTTAAGCCATTTCTAAATTTTTTATTGGATTTAAAACAGTACCTAAATCTCTTACCTATTCCAAGGGTGACTTTAATATTGTTAAGTTCAATCTCAGCGTCTTCATAGCTTTGACATAGCTTGATTTTCGGCCGCAAAGTAGTTAGTGTGTCCTTGAAAATGTGTTCTAACGTAGGAAGAAAATCGTCCTTCCACAAATCCCTCTTATACCAATAATAAGCTTGAAGAAACACCAAGTAATAGTCCAATCTTCTCTTACTGCTTCCGCTGCTAAAGTAGGTTCCTGTAAAATTGTATCAAAAAAGTTAAATAACAAAATTATCCGATTTCATTACCACATGTTTCAAGCAAAACACAAGCTAGCCTTATTCGGAATAAATGATGGGGTGGATCAAGCGGCGATGGTACATTTGGATCCATGGATACCCCAAAAGTTATTAAAGAATAGAGTACCTGTAACAAACTTTTGTGGGGAAAGTAAATAACGCAAGTGATAAGTACCTTAAAAATATCTGCGCTTTCGACCATTCTGTAATTGTACAACTCTCCCAGGTACCTTATTTGTGCAACACGTCTTTGGTTGTATTTTGGAAGATTTACTTCCATTCCTAGACGAATGTCTTCTAAAACGCTATCAACTACTCTAGTCCCCACTTCTTCTTGATAACCAACTAATCCCGCTAGTAAACTAGCTAAGCATCTAAAAATTTAATTTTAACGCTTGTACGATCCCATAATCGCCATTACCTAATATTAAAATATTTAACGTTATGTGCGCTACTTAAACATTTTATGGAATAAGCGGCAATATCCTCATTGGCCCAATCAAGTTTCCTTATTAGCCTCATAACTTTATCCGTGTTATTTTTATGTAAATCTTGAAATAAAAGCTTGCGTATAAACTGATGCATTACAGGGCGAACTTTTTTCGTGATAGTGACATCTGGTGGATTAACATAATAGTACGCGTTTTCAATTTGTGTAACATATCTCGAATCTAAAGCCATAACTGACTTTTTCCTCATCATTTGTTCCAAGTATACTTTAGTTCTTTGATGCGAATCCGGACTACAATACAAATATCGTCCGCAAACCTCCAACAAATTACAAGCCATTTCAATGTGATGATGTGAAAAGTCATTGAGGAGAACTTTAAGGCAATACATGGCCTCAATTTTTGAATACAATTGAAACTTGACAAGTTCAGCAATAAATCTGACTACTTTTATTTTCGATTCGATGTTGATCTGATCCTTTTTACGGACGTGAAATTTGAAATCTTGCCGAAGCATTTGGCATAGTTCGTTACCGACTTCGGGTAATGCTGGATGGAGAATCGCAACAAATCTAGCGTAGAATGGTAGTAAATCCAGACGAGTTCTGTTTACGCCAAATAAGGCACGAACCAGTTTTCTTCGATTGTGTTTATTGTTCAAAGTGACGAGAAAATCTATTGCAGAATTGTCGATCATTTCGCGATTGACGCAGTTAGGTAGATTGCTGATGAATGCTTCTAATACTATTTTATTGCTGGCGTTTGTGGCGGCTGAATCCTCTACTTCTTCTTCCACTGGAGGTACTACTTCTTCTATTTGCTCTAAAACGTCCTTAGTTAGGGACCAGTAACACAATTTCTATAATATTATATATAATATTGTATAAATAAAATTGTAAACGAGGCCATTGAATAAGAAGAAAACGAATAAACAAAAGTAAATGGTCTAATTTGTTACATATGTTTTAAAATTATATTTTTATTATAAAAGACAAAGAATTATTTGAATATGTAATTTATGTTGTTTTTATTCACTTTTGGCTGGTAGCATTCAAAAATAAAACGACATGCAATAGAATATTACAGTAAAAAGTTATCAGCAAAGGGCATATTTTTAAACTTTCTCCTAATTGTCAAAAAATTTTTTTTAAGCAACTGTTGATTGTTACTAAACTTTTGCTAATCCCAAATTAATTGATAAATTAACAGTTTCTTACCATCATCTTCGAGTTCTTCAGTGGGTATTTCTGAATCAAGAGCTTCTTCAGTTACTGATTCAGCTGGAAGTGGAGCTTGTTTGTTTATGAAGGACGTAGGAAGAAAAGCTTGGAGTTCAGGTAATTCACAGTAGAACCGCTGAGTCTCAATGTCACACCAGACGTTTTCAATATTAGCAATACTGGCTTCATCAACATCAGGACCTGAGCCTGTCACAATCATGCTCTAAAATGATCGACTCGATTAAAAAGTAATTTTTACTGATTAAATATTACCTCTTCACTTCTCGAAAGAGTTTGAGTTTTTAAAGTTGGCATATTCTCATCTAGAATTTCTGCAAAGTTCTGTGTGGCGGTCAATAATTTTTCATAAGCACTCTGCAACTGTTCGAGTCGGTCGCGTCTTTCTTGGCTTAATTCACCTTTAGTTTGGAGAATCCTAATATTTTGTTTTTCAAAATTCTGAATTTCTTGGTGGTCTTTAACTAAGTGTTTACTGAGCGATGTGAAGTAATCTCTTAATAAAACTTTAACATTTTGCTGTTTTTCAGGAAGCAAAAACGTGCTTTTTGGTATTGCAATTTGGAATTTCTCAGATAGCTCCCTCATTTTTCTCGGTAATAACCCTGTAATTAAAAAGTTGTCAAAACTAGAATTGAGATTATTACAATACCCACCAGCATAATCTTCGCCGCAATGCTTACAAAAACTTAAAATTATTGAGCAATTGTAGTGTTCATCTTTGTCCATGTTTATGAGAGTAGTGAGAACACTTCCCAAAAGTGTAAAGGCATGTTTGTTGTTGAATACACTGGCTTGGACTAATTCGGCATAGAACCTCAAATCTACCCGCAATTTGCTGGGATTTGGAATTTTCTCTCCCACTTTAAATGATAAAGTTTTCTGCCAATTTTCAAATAGATGTTGCGAGAAATCAGCATATGTTTGATGCAAAATGCTGCACATCTTAACAGCTCCCCCTACATCAGTCATTTTCAATTTAGCATCAACGATAGCCGCAGCGATTTCTGATATGTATTTGGACAAATTTAGGCCGACCATGTCTTTAAGATAAGTATCCACTTGGTTTGCTGAAAAATTCTTAATTTTCTTAACAAAAGCTGTGTTCTTTTTAAGACTGGAATCCAGTTTGCTGAAATGGGACTCGCTTGGTCTCGTGTTGGCTGCATTTTGGTTTGCAACTCTCAATTCGTGCTTTGCAGCCAGTCTCTCTTCGACCTCTCGAATGTAAGAGGTTAGGACTGGTCTGTCATCTTCTTTGAAAATTTCAGCACCAGTTTTATCTTTTTCCGTATCATGTTCGGATGATTCGGTTGCCGTCATTGTGAGAAATTAGTTTTTAGTTTGCCACAAATCCCCTTTTTTATAGATTATTGATATTTATCCATAATAACTTTGACTACACTGCAAAAATTAAGTTCCCCAACCTCCAAACTATAATTATTTCTCCATAATCAGTGCTACCAATAGCATAGGTAAATTACTAAATTTTACTAGTAATTTGAAAAATTCAGTGGCGACGTTACAAGTAAGCGTTAAAAATTAATTGTTCGTACACATTTCTATTATACAGAATCTTGACTCAGAAGATTCGCAATTTACTAAATTAAAAACTAATTACTCTAAAAATTCAATTTTGATCTAATAATGGAAATTTTCATTATCAAATCGATTTGGTAAAAAATTAAATTAATTTTATGAAAATCGAAAATGGTTGCTTCAAATTGGGTCAATAATTAATCAATTTAAAAAGATTTGTTTGCATTTGAATTTTTTTGAAATTTTCTGAATTAAATTAATTAGAAGTAAGGTGGGTAGGTGGGTAAATGTATGGGTATAAAGAAAAAAAAAGTATAACAAACTTACGAAGTTACGAACTTACAAACTAATGAATTAACGAATTGACGTATTAACGAATTAACAAACTAATAAACCAAGGAGCTAACTATAGTCAATTCATCGAAACCAGGCACTGCGTCAAAACAAAAGCACGTAAACTGCCAGTTGCTTAGTCCTGACGAGAGCGCTTTACGTAAAATCGGACAACTCACCGAACATTAGGAACTGAATCGGTTGAAAACATTTTTCAAAATTTACGTAAAACGCTCGCTTAGGAATAAAGAATTCAGTCTACCATCAAAAATCGCAATTGAACCGTAGACTATCGTAACTGGAAGGGACCCGACAATATTCCAAAGAGTAAAGAACTTATAAAGAGGCGACGGTCGAACAAGAAAACTGATTCGTCGACAGAAATGCCCAACGTACCAATTTATAAGGTTTATTTTGAAATTGTGACCGCAACGGACTCGAATTACCACAGCTGAGGCTTTGACTGAGACAACACGACGCTAAGAACCAACCGCCTGGCATTGAAGATGCCGCCAGCCGAATATCGTATTACATGAACTTGCTTAACGATGTTTTGTCTACTCTACCAAATTAAAAGGACTGCTGTTTCAAGGTCATAGAATTTGGTTTCAAAACATCAAAGTAACCACCAGAAGCATCGCCTCTTTCTAAGTTCTTTACTCTTTGGTTATTCACTTGTAGCGGAAAGTGAGTCAGGGGCAAAGATAAAGATAGCCGGAATTTGTAGTATTTGCTTCACTGTCTAGCGCATGGTACGAATAGGGCGCGTGACGAGGTAGTTGTGTTTTTACCTGTTACCTGATACCTGTTTAGTACGCATTTGTCTGTTGTTGGAAGGAAGTACTATAAGTGCATCTGTGGAGTGAAGTGTTGTACAGTTTATATCCATATTAATATTCTAAAAATGCTTCTAAATTGTGTGGCTTACAAATTTTTATTAAAATTTTGTGGATTTTCTTTCTTCAAATAAAAAAAAATTGACTATTGTTTTTGTAGTATTATTTTTTAGATAAATAAAAAAAATCTAGTTTAAAAAAAACATCGCTTAATTAATGAATTGATGAATTTTATTCCGTTTCCACAATACTCTTACCTATAATGTATAAGGTAGAAAGAGATGAGAATACTACAATACTACAATCGCATAAAAATGCGATTGCCTCAGTGGTTTGCAAATCCGTGTCTCTTCCAGTTACGTTAGTGTGTAGTTCAATGTCACGCTTACTTAGTTGTTTTGACGCGGTGCCTAGTCTCGATGAATTTACAATAACTAAAAAAACTAACGAACTGACAAACTAATGAACTAACGAACTAATAAACTAAAGCCCAAAGTTCTAGTTGTCTGAATGGACGGATAGATGGCGCTTTCTTTGGGTCGTCACATAGAAAGTCATCATTTAAGTACAACGGGTTGCATATTTATACGCATGGAGAGAGTATTTTATAATGTGGCCTACTAGTTTTGGAGTTTGAGTTGTTGGGGTTTTTACATATTAAGAGCGTATTATAGGAGACAAAAGAAGGTGCTAATGAGAAACGTGAGTTTGAAAATGTTTTTTTTAAGTTATTCTACTGACCGTTATAATAGAGAATTAATTTTTCTTAGGTTGGTATAATACACCACGTGTATTAATCGTGACGCGATAGAAAAAGTCGGAAGTGTCAAAATAATTTTCTTGTTTTTTATTATTTGATTTTCGGTAATGATTTCGAAATTAATTTTAGTTTGGCCATGGTTTAAAATAACTGTGAAATATTCAGGATGCTGGTAAAATGACTTTCTTTGAATGCTAATAGGAAAATTGAACTGATCGCGATTTAATTCTAGAATGATGATGAGTTAGATCTAGAAGACTTGGAGGCGCGGCTCTACAGCCAAATCTTTCACTCGAACGCAGAAGAAGTTGAAGCAGAAATTGATCCTCTACCCGTCAAAGTTCAACATCCATTACCAGACGATATGAGGCCTCCGAATAGATACTTTCAGCATCGGGGTAACCGATCTGGAAATAAATATTCCAAGAAAAATTTCAACAAAACTAATCCCTACGTACCGTGGACTAGTAATAAGTCTCCTTCTCAATCAAGTTTTAGTTCGGGTAATTATGAGAAATCCAACCAGCAACAACAACGTTATCCGGTAGATCAAGTAGTTGTGGTTAGCCCATGCAGTAATGTGGCTTGTGTTGCAAATTTCAAGCAAAAGAGCAAAAATAGAAAAGCTAAATGGAAGCAAAACAAAATACGAGAACGTATTATTTCTTCAAAAGTTAACCCTCCACCAGTTAACACTCCGCCGAAAGTTACCACATCAACAGTTACTACTCCAACAAAAGTTAACACATCAACAGTTAACCCTCGAGTGAAATCTAACACACATACTAGATTTAGGGACGTTGAAGAAGATGAACAAGAAATAATTGTTTTATCTGACAGCGATGATGAAGACTCTGAGGTTCTTTCTAAAGGTTGGTCAGTAGTAACAGTGGATTCAGATGAAGAAAATAAGTTAAAAGTTCAGGCTGAGGTTGACGTTGCTAATAAAATTGCAGCTGAGTTGACCAAAAGCATAAATGATGATGTTATTTTCATTGAACCTGCCCCAGTTGAGGTGATAAGTTTGGATGAGGATAATGAGCCAGTTGCTGGTAAATCTACTCAATCAAGCGATCACCAGAAAGTTCTTGATTCAGAAACTTCATCTGTTGGTTCTTCAAATTGTTCTGGCAGTGGTAACTCATTTGATACTACTCCTAAAAAGCCAAGTCCACAGAAATGTCTGACAAAAGAGCTTTATTTGAGCACTCCAGAATCAAGTGCTTCAAATGATTTTATGGATAATTCTGGCATCGAATTGAGGGATAATTTCAATTTTAGTTTGCATGGTTCAGATTTTCACGAAGGAAGTGAATTCGTGAGACCTACTAAACCGGTTGATACTGAAACAGAGAGTACTTCAAGCACCATCGATATCAACACGTTAAAAGCTAGCGTTTTTAGCGAAATTGAATTTCCCAGAGGTGAGGATATGTTCTCTGAGGCAAATTTGGAGAGTTTTGGCAATTCAATAACTCCGGTGAGACATCTAGTTAACAAAGAAATCGTTAAACCATCTATACCTAAGCAGGCCGAGATGAACTTGAACGTTTACTCTTCTGAGAGTAGTTCAGAAAGTGATTTTGATGAACCGGCCAATTGCCAGCAAAAAAAGCAATCTGAAAGGGTTAGAAATTTGCCAGATTTGTCCCATATGCCAACCGAAACCAGGCCTACGCTTTTAAAAAGGGCGAAAAAACCCTTCAATTTAAACAGCAAGTTTGATCTTATTGAAAATAATCAAAATTTAAGTGATGCGGAAACGTCTAAATCCAAAGAAAAGTGTAAAAAGAGAAAGTCGGATTCCCTAATTGGCAAGATTGCCAACAAGAAAAAGGGACAGAAAAACAAAAAGAGGAAGTCTCTAACCGCTACGGCTGTAGAGACTCCAGAAGTGCCTGAAACTACTAATATTGAAACTCCCCAAGAATTTTCAGCTGAAGATATTCTGAAATCCCCCAAAGACGTAACTGAAAGTGATCCTAATATCGCCCAAGAAGCTCCCGAAATTCATGAAAATTTTTCACTTACTAAAGAATTTCCGGTTGACTGCCAAATTGATGAAGCACCAATAACAGAATTACCAGTAAAAACTGAAATGGACCAGTTGGTTATTAAGAGCGATGAAAAAACTGATTTGGTGTTAAAAAATTCTGTTGAAAGTGTTGAGAATCGGTCATTTATTTCTCTTGATGCCGATGACGATCAATATGATGAGTTTGAAGAGAGCGAGAATCAATTAAAAGATTTGATTGTGATTGACGAAACTTTCAATTCAGAATTGGATGATACTGCAATAGAAATTTTGTCTGAACCTGAAATTGAACCTGAAGATATTCAGTTGGTGAACTGTGCTACTCCTCTCTGTCAGGATATAAAATCGCGTTTGGGTCCAATTTCCAAAGAAAATCCTGTAAATCTACAAAATGCCAGCGTGGATGAAGTCCAGGAGTCTATGTCAAGTAATTTTATTTAGTCTTTGTTGGTCACAGTGTTAAATATGGGTTTAATGTAGAAACAAATTAGGTTCTACTTGAAAGTTTTATTTGTAACGCAAAAATGTGTTACTTTAACTCTTTTACTCGCTTTCTGTCTCATTTGTTTAGGTTTGTGGTGTGTTGCGTTTACTTTTGACTTTACTTCTTTCATTTATCTTATAGATGAATTTAATTTCTCATACTTGCTCATTTATTGAAAGAAATCTTTTTAAGTCAGGACAGCGCAGTGTAAAGGCATCGTAACGAAAAGTGAAACGCTTCGCACTCACAAGTCTGGATAGTGAGTAGGGCTTACTCTGTCGTTGGAGGGTGGAGGTGTAGGTTGGTATTTATAATTTTCTTTGATTAAGCAGGGAATGTCATGCCGGGTGTATGGCTGTTTTACAGAAAGGCGATTCCTGTAAAATTTAACCACAGACGGCACCAATCCGGTTCAAATCAGACCCCTCACAGAAGTTTCGCTTCTATTGTGTGAGATTGTGTGTATTTTTACATACAGACCTTCGCGATATTACTGGCAATTTGTTTCCTTGTTTTTTATTACTTTGTTTTTCTATTTACCATTTGTTATTAAATTTGTTTTGTTTCACTTTTTTCTCACATTTTTTCTATGTACTTTTTTCTGTCATTTGTTCCTTTAATTTCTGTATTGCCCTAACTTTTTTTTCATTCTTACGCTCCGCCCCTATTTTACTGTTTCAAATTTATCTTTGGTTATTTTGGTTTTTATACATAAGCGTTTTTAGGTCCAAATCTTTTTTACTTTTTTTTAATATTCTTATCTCACAATTTTTGCTCCACTATACACGGTTTTCTACTTAACTGATTTAGCCAACTTTGGTTTTAGAAAAATAAAGCGGAGCAAATTGATTCGATGTCTACTACTCTTTTGGTGGTAATGTTTTTTTATGTTTAGTTATTGATTAGGTGGTAGGCTATATTAAGGTTTTATTTTTAAATAGAAACCATAGTTTTTTTTTATCCAAAATCTATAATTTTTTTCTCAAACTATAGCAATCATAAGTACAGCGCAATCATCATTCTTCTTAAATTACTGAACAGTAATTGTCACTTTATTACACAGAGATGTGTCGTTCCGGAGTGATTAGTTCCAAAGGACCGAGTCCGCAGTTGGAACGACTGGGAGTCGTTCCTCATTTGAAATCGGGCCGAAATAAACCGCCAATTATTAGGGACTGGTAAACTGTTTCAGAACTGTGGAACGTAACAGCGGACAGGACTCGATCGAACCAGTCTGATACGTTCCAGTTCTCTAACCCAATATTATTTTTACCTCTCGTACCGACTTCAACCGTTCCAAACTTCGGTTCGGACTCGGACTCGAAAATGGAACTAATCAGAAAGACTCGTTCCTCAGTAGGTCCGGACCGATTGAGTCAGAGTTTGTGGCCGGAATCGAATCGTCTATCTCTACTACACAGTACACACCTGAACAAGGCTGTTGAGTATATAAAGGCTTTCATACACCCCGTGTTCTGTGCTCTAAACCTATAAGTAAAAACAAGGGTTGTAATGAGTGATATGAATAAAACGGAGTATGTATTGCTCAAGGTTGTTTATATGGAAGTCTTCAAAATTTGGCCTCCCAGCTGAAGGTTGTGTACTGACGATTGACGTTCGGGAGTAGAAAATAATGATCGCAGCAGGTTATGTAATTTAAAAAAAAAATACAATAAAATGGGATCATAAAAATATGGATTTCCATTTAAAAATAAAAAGGTAGCAGACTCTGTATGTTCTCTTCTGTCCGTTTTTCTGTGTTTTCTGGTTCTACCTTTTTGATTACACAATTCAAGTTTTCGATTTTTTATCTCCCAAAATGGCTTTTAGCCGCTTTCTTTCTATTATTCTTGCTTTCTTCTCCGGTACCCTCGGAAATGACGAGTAGGTCAAAACTTGTAAGAAATCGGACTCAGATAATAACATTGTGACAACACTCTGTTTTTTTATTTATTTGTTAATTGTATGTTTGCAGGCGATCCTAATCTTTGGCAGATTTCTCAAATGGATCGATTTCAGCTTAGAGCTAGCCCAAAAGGTAGAAGATGTAATCGATGCAGACAGTTTGGCCATATGGCCCGAAAATGTCCAAATAAAATTGGTCCTTTGAAGTGCAATTTATGCGGAAATCCTGGACATTTGGAACCGAGATGTCCAAATCGTATTTGTACTCAGGTATGTTTTTTTTTAATTCTTACACCTGCCTATAATTAAAACATCAAAACATAAATAATAAACAAAAAAAACAATAAAATTCGCATATAAATATCAGTTTTAAAATTTTTAAGTAGAGGGTGTCCAATCTTAGAGGAATCTACCTCCTCTCTGCCCAAAAAGTTGCGCAGTTATTTTGGTTGAGTCCAATGTGGTGTTGACGGTCTGGGAAGAGGGAGTCTGTAGACACTATTTACTTAAAGAATGGACGAGCTCTACATGCCATATATTATTCTTCAAAGCTTAAACCATTTGAAATTTCCGCCAATTTTATTAAAAAACTTGAACTGTTTAGAAAATCCTGGCTCTCACCAAAAATAAACAACGGCAAAATTTAGAAAAAAATCATTGCAAAAAGCTGAACCATTTAAATACGTCAGGATTTCATCTAATTATATATTTTTTAAATTGATTTTGTTGATTCAGAAAACATTGTTTTCTGAATACGCACAGAAAAAAAGTTACAAGAGTGTGAATCGAGAGAGCGGGCCAGTGATTTAATAGACCCGAATCAATTAATCCTCCAGCCCATTTTTATATTCTTATTACGATTTTTTTATTTCAGTGCGGTAAACGAAGCCAATTTTCGACCACTTACTGTAGATCGTGTTTCAAATTTAGAAACCACCAATGTAAATTATGTGGCATGCTTGGACACTGCAAGGATAATTGTCCAGATCTATGGCGTAGATATCATTTAACTGTAAGTAACTGATGATTTTTTTCCCATACTTACCAAGTTTATTTCCACAGACCGAAGAAGGACCTTTAGTCATGCAAGAGGGTCCTTTACTGAAACCGGACAATAACCTTTGGTGTTCGGGTTGTGCAAAATCGGGCCATTTGGAATACACTTGCACATATTATAATTCTGCTTATCCGCCGGCGGATCCAAATATTCGAAGTTACGACGATATCTACGGTTCTGGTAATGTTGGAGTTTCACGTGGCGAGCAACGACAGCCGCAAAAAATTACTAAATCTCCAAGAATTCAGAGGCAACGTCAACAGAAAAATGTTCAGCCTCCAATGCGCCATGAACCTAACCAAGGAAATTTCAGAACACCAAATAGAGAAATGAATGAAATATTTTTGAGAGAACGTTATATGCAAGAGCAAACGTTGATGAATAGTTTAAATTGGCCAAATTATCTGGCACCTGGTGCAGAGAGTTATACTCCCAACAATGTGTACTTACCAAACGCGATAATGCCTTATATGGGTGATCAACAATTTGTAGTCGCGCAGAATAATATTATTCACAACCGCTATCAATTTGAACCAAATACGTTTGAAACCAATTTTAATTCTAACAATTTAAATACTAATTTAAATAATTCAAGAGAGTTCTTTTTTGAAGATAATTTGCCAAATTATATAAGTTTTGATTCCAATGCACCGGTTATTGAGAGTTGCGATCAACCGGTACCTCAAGTAGAGCGAGAGTCTCGAAGGGATAAGAAATTAGCTGCTAGAAAACTGAATAAACTGCAAGTATTTTTGAAGCAGCCTGTTTTAAATATACAACAATTCTTGAGCTGCGAATTTAGGAAATTAGCTAAAATGTCTTGTAATTCGCCTCGTATCTTGAAAAAATTGAAAAGGACTTTTCATAGTCACGGAAGTCAATCTGTACTAACTTATCATAAGGAGCTGAACATGGTTTTGTTTGGAATTTACTTTCTTCGTGAAGGAAGGTTACATTTAGACAAGCTAAAGCACTTCAAAACAATTAATCCTGCAAGCAAGTTAACAATCTCGAAACGACGTAGTCTGTACGACAGTTACTGCTATATTTTTGGAGTACAGAAACATGTCGGCGTAGATTATAAACAATTGTTGCAGACAGTTTGAAATTTGATATTGTCTTTACTATTTCAATTATCATATTTTCTGACTGTTACTCAATTGATTTCTATTTTGTTCAAATAAAATTTTCAAAAATCTACCCGCTTATGCTTTCACCCACCCCATTCTTTGAAATAGAACAGGTTTGAGTTCTTAAGGTTTCTCGAGGGTTCAACTGACAATTTGAAAGTTTCATCTTAGTTCTACATGCTGAAGGAAGATCGACAACCCTCAATATCGATCACAATGGTAGGTTTTACTTTTGTATTGCCACCGACTGGAAGAAATTCCCTAGTAATACAAATATTTTAATTATTACAGGTTTCGATTTTTTAGACATGGTATAGTTGAAGTTCAAGAAGTTCTTGAAAGTATTGTAGTAATATAAAAATTTAAAGAGAATTTGAATGCTGGAACTGTAGCCAAGGCGAAAATTTTATCAGGTACTCTGCTACTGCTTATTGTAGGCGATTTTTACGAGATCACACTTTTATTACTCATGAATGTTTGAAAACAGCTTATGCACACTTTCACTTTGGCCCGGTTTTAACAAATCACGGGAATAGAATGTTCAGGAACGTCAAATCTAGTTACAATAAATTTTTCTATTGACATCTCCTTTATTTAGAAAACATTTCCTCGTGAACATATTTTGCAAATTTAAAGATTTTTATAATACTTTAAGTTGTGCCAAGTGTAGGTAAGTACTTTTTGGAACCTGTACGCATCTTCCTCACTATTAGCGAAAGTAATTACAATTGGTATATGATCATTTAAGCAAGCATATCGCTGTCCCTGCTCCACATTTTGCCGTAGTTTAATTAAGTAAGAGGTCAGATATTTCCGCGGAGATTATGAAATCGGCGGTTGTTATCACCGGACCATGACTTGGATATTTACCTCACAGTAACTTTCGCTTCCTTGAGACCAATCATTCCCCATTTTACAGCGCAGTGATTTCTAATTAATTCTACGTTCAGGTTGTGTTCAACAATGTCCGAAGCTGGTCGCGTTATTGTGTACGGAGGGCGAGGTGCTCTCGGTTCCAAATGTGTTTCAGTTTTGAAACTCAATAATTTCTGGGTTGGATCAATCGATTTAGCCGAAAACACAAACGCTGACGCAAACATAATTTTGAAACAAGACGATTCAGTTGAAGATCAAGAAACCAAAGTTTTAAGTGCTGTGAATTCATTTCTAAACGGTAATAAACTCGATGGAGTTATTTGCGTTGCCGGTGGATGGGCTGGAGGTAATGCCAGTAAAGATCTGGCTAAAACTACTGATCTTATGTGGCGTCAAAGTGTTTGGAGTTCTGTTATTTCCGCATCTTTAGCTGCACAATATTTGAAAGAAGGTGGAGTAATTACTTTAACTGGAGCCAATGCGGCATTGGAAGGAACTCCAGGAATGATTGGTTATGGGTTGGCAAAAAGTGCTATTCATCATTTAACAAAATCGTTAGCTGCCGAAAACAGTGGATTACCAAACGGTTCCTTAGTTGCTGCCATTCTTCCTGTTACACTGGATACTCCAATGAATCGAAAGTGGATGGCTGAAGCTGATTTTACTACATGGACTCCTTTGGAGTTTGTTGCGCAATTATTTGTCGACTGGATTAATGGAAAAAGGAGGCCCACAAATGGTAGTCTTCTTAGTCTTATAACGAAGAATTCTGTGACTAATGTAACACCCGCGTAAAGTACTCAATCTGAATTGAATATAAGTTGAAAGGGGTGTTGTTGAAGCAATAAAACATTTTTTTTAGTTACGTTATCTCATTTATTGTAATTTTCTGTTTTTACGCTGTACTAATAAATAACATTTAGCATTTAAACAATAATGAGTCTCGTTAGTTAGATAGATGCCTGTTTCCCATAGTTTGCATTTACTGGATTTCATTGCAGTATCGCCGGCCATGCACGACATGAAGCTTTGGAGATTGGTCAGTCGGATGTTTACAGAATTAGTAACATATTTCAAAAAGATATTTTGCTACAACGTTTTTAACAGAGGATGATAAAATTTCCATAATTATTGTAGTCAGTTCGAAATTAAATTCTGTACTGCATTTTTTAAATTCTGAAACAGCTACTCAAGTTAAATGCGATATCCACGGCGACTTTGTTATGAAAGATTGTAGAACACATTGTACTTAACATAGGTATTGCATATATCTAAAATTGATTGCACATAATTAAAATTCAAACAATAAAAAAATCTACTGATATTGAATCACATGCAACACAAAGTACTGTAATTGGGTTGAGTAAATTACTCATACTTCGTTGCAATAAAAGCATTATAAATACAGTGATTGGATGATTAGACATCTGATACCTCTATGTAAATATTCATCATAGAATTCTAATACAACTATTGGTTTAAAAATAAGTGCTGGTTCCGGTGACAAATGATTTGCTGTTGTATACATTAATTAACGAACAGAGTTTGTTAATTGACAATAATCTCCCACTCGTTATCTAAACTAAACAGATTTATTTTTAGTTGACCACGTCCTTAATTACAGAACCTATATTAATGGTTTCGTTCACCTTACAAATTAAAAGTAGTTAAAGACAATAATTTATATCTATATAATTCATTCATTGTCGTTTTGTTGAAATAGAGACATCGCAACTGAAACTACATCTTCCTTAGTTTACCTACTACCTAAAAATATTTATTAAACCTAATTACCTGCACTTCTTGGTTTTTGAAATCAAACTTAAAAATATTATAAGAAAAATAACAAGGAAAAGATTAGAAATGGGTTATAATAACTTTATAACATCAATAGTGAACACCTTTATGGGTAACTCTGTTCTGATGCGAAATTCTGTTATATCTAAAACTATGCTGCCCTTAGTTTATTCAAAAGTAATTTTTTTCAGAAGATTTTAATACATTATAGAGAAAAGTTTACTGTTAATATGAAATTTGAGGCTAGAGTGCAAAAACAAATTTAGGAAATTGTAATCTTAAATAATTAATTATATCTTAACTTATTAAGAAATACAGTATTAATCAAATTTATCAATAGTTATGTACATTTTGAATAATTGTTTTATATTTGCATCAACATAAACAAAAATGTCACTGATATGTGATTGATTGTCAGTGGTTGCATGTATAGAAAACCATCTATACACATGCGACAAGCATTTGCAGGATTATTTACTACTTTGTCGATTGATGTATTTACAAAGACA
Source organism: Pyrochroa serraticornis (assembly GCA_905333025.2). NCBI lineage: Eukaryota > Metazoa > Arthropoda > Insecta > Coleoptera > Pyrochroidae > Pyrochroa > Pyrochroa serraticornis. The sequence goes on from HG995154.1 coordinate 20,862,059, forward strand.
TTAGGTATGAAGATTGAAGAAGCTTTTAAGGTAATGTTTTATATTTCCTTCTTATATTAATAGAATAACACAATTTTTTTATACTATAATTATCTACATATGGCCGCGTTCGCTTTTTTGAGATTTAAAATTATATTGTGTGTAGCCGAATGCCTGATAGATAGAAGCAGCCATCAAATAAAATTGTCAGTCTGCGATGAATAATTGCAAAAAATACGTAAAGTATGGAAAGTAATTTTGAGAAAGGTGGTGATGTTTTCACCAAAGTTATTGACAAATTTTTAAAATAATTTGACTAACATTACAAATAATCGTTAAAAGTAAGTTTATATTGTCAACTAAAATATTTAAAATACAGTGAAACTTCTGAGAGCTATTTTCAATAATCAGTACATAAAGAAACTTATACAGGCAGTAGCGGTAGTATTAGCTATAATGATGAAATGCAAAATAACAACAGACTAAAATGTCCTCATAAACAATAATGTTACCAATTTAAGTAGTAAGTCTCAATTCAGTATAAACTTGAGTTAGCTTTCTAACATCAAAACAGCAAAAAAATATTTTATATATATATGACGACGAGGAAACGATTCTACTAATTGGACGCTACATGATAAAAATCTCGAATACATTTAATACATTTGTTGTTCTTGATAGAAAAATAAAAAGTGAGTTTAGATAAGTACTTATGGAACTGTGTGTAAAAAATTATACATGAAGAGATACTCAATAAATATTGAAAATTAACTATTCCTGTAAAACGTTTATTTATAATCCCCAGAACCAATAAATAAACTTATCCCTGAAGAGTGCAAAAAGGTAAAAATAGTAGGAAGTTGTCAAAAAACTTTTACATATATTTCTTTTTTTAATTGTTAAGTAAAACTAAAAATTAGGGTGTAGGATGACTTACTACACAGAAACGCTCGCCATAAGTAAAAAATCGATTTGTAATCCACAAAAAAAATATTTGACAAATACAGCTAACATGACTACAATGGATGAACACAAAAAGCATTGTGGTCGCAGATGACCTTTTACAGTCTCGAAAGTGTATAAATTCGACACGTACTGGTTGGGATGCTGGGTTAAATTTTGCAAAAGTTCGAATTTGTTCTTCTACGTTCTAGAAGCAGATAGACAGGGCCGTACCGAAACCGATTCATTTGAGGGGGTGTAAAAATAATATTTGCCGACTTAGTTGAATAGTGGTTAAGGGGTTATTCCGGGTCTGCGTAATTTAATTTCCCGAATTTACTGTTTCCCCAATTTCCTCCATATGCAGATAAATGCTCTAATCACTAGAGGTATTCTTGTTTATTTTTATGTTGTTGTTGTGAAATACTGCTATGGTATCTTGTATATAATAAAATTAACAGAAAGTATAAGCACAGAAGTGATGTTAAAAAAGTGGACAAACGAATACCTACTTATAATAAAAAGAATCAAACGATTATCCGTCGCTCTTTCAACAAACTCCACGCATTAATAAAAGTTTGCATATCAAGTTGTTGTCTTTCTCGGAAGAGATGATCATTAGGACACTCAAACGTTTCTCATCGTTGTTCTTAGGTGATTCTTAATAAGTTGAAGTTTGCTGAACTGAAACTTCTCTTGCTTAATGCTACCGATATTCGTGAGGTTAAGATATATTAGAACAGAATAAATGTTAGAGGCAGTGATGAGGTTTTCATCAGATTTAAAAGTTTGGGTTTTGTTATAAGCTGAGAAAAAGATTTTTGATCGTGTATTTCTTCTGATGAATCTGCCTTGAGAACTGCAATACTTGCAGTTTGGTAGTATGCTGACAAGTTTTTTGGTTAAATCTTCGGATATGGTTAGGTTACTTGTAAGCATCTCCACACATTTAAATATTTTTTCAGAAAACTCCACAAAGTATCAATGATTTGCTTGAACTCTTGTCTGTAAAACGTGCGAAAGTTTAAATGTGCTTGAGTCTCTGTCTTGTCATCGATTCTTTTGGGAGCAATTCGCCTTCAATGGTGTCTTCTGAATTTTTGCTCAAAGTTGATTTTCAATTTATTACAGAATTCTTTCAAACTATCAATTAAATAATTGACAAAATTATCTTCCATTCCATTTTTTAAAACCCTGGATGTTCCATCCAACAACGTCAAGGCTTGCAAAACATTTAGTTATTTTTCTTTAAGTTTTTCTGTTAGAATCTTCAATTTATACATTACATTTTTTATGAGCATCAAACAGCAAATAAAATCAAAACTTTTTATCTTTTTCAATAATCCCATTGCGTCAGTTCTAGTTCGACTAATAGACTTCTAGAACTTTAAGTATCGCTTCAAGGGAAGTCCAAACAGCTCGAGTGAATTCTGTTCTGGATGTCCATCTAGATTTAGATAAATTGCTAAGCTGTCGTGCATTCTCTATTTCTACAATTTCGTTTTTTAATGCAACAAACGTTTTAGTGCTGGAACCGAAAAACACATAGACAACTTCCAGAATTTTAAATAATTTGCTAGTAATGGTGCACGCCTCAATGCAATGCTTCGTGAAAGTATAAATCTTATGAGCCATACAATGAAAATATGGAACCAGATGTCTCATCTTAAATAGCTTTTTCCTGCATTATTTTCAATTTTTACAAAATCCAACAGTTGTTCATAGGGTTGAAAGTCTTTTACGTAACGTACAACTGATCCAGACGGCTTAAATCAGGGGTTGTATCGGCAATAACAGTAAAAACTTGACTTTTTTGCATTCTTTTCTGATTTTTGTTGAAACTTCATATGCAAGTAAAGAAATTAATTCATTTCGTGATACGGGCGGAGTTTGGTAATATACAACCAATTTTTCATTATGTTGAGATGTCTGGACAACAAACGAATAATCTGTACAAAATTTCCTTGTTTATCAGTTCAAATTCCATCACCTCTGAACGCTATCCCTTGGCACGCCAACGCGAAAGTACGTCGAAAAAATTGGACACAATTTCTCGATTGTACAGCTTTTCTTTTTCTCGCCGAATCAGACGGTTACGTGCACTTTTCGCAAGAAGAACGTCTGCATGAAAACTTCTGTACATAAGAATTCAAAAATTTTGCAACGCGACCCTATGACCAATGAACGAAGAATGCATCGATAGTTTCCCTGTCTTATTTGTGCTTCGGTTTTTCATTTTATGTTATTGTCGAATTCCACGTGTAGTCCATGCATCTTCAGTCATGTTAAGATTTGGTCCTTCAGAAACCAGGAAACCGACAAAATACCGCATCTTTTGCATCTTTCGACCGCATCTTTCGAAATACTATACTCCAAGTGTGGATAGTCCTGGTACATACCATAGAGCACTGAATGATTTTTGTTTTCTAGGTGAAATATCCCTCCAACTTGATGCGTTTTCCAGCGGGTCTCTTGCTAAAAAAATCACGAAATAAACAACTTAAAATTAGCATTAAAAACCTTCGAAACAAGACGGTGAAAGCAACTTCTCAGTTCGACGAAATTTTTGTTATAATGCAAAGGGATACGACAAGTTGATCATGCTGCCGGGCCGATGCTTGATTCATAAAAAAATTAAAAATGATAATGCTCATTAAACCATGGTCCCCAAATTCGGACGTGTGTTATGTCATAAATTTCTGAAATCCGTAATTCGGTGCGTTCCTAGCAATAAAATACGAGCTAGCGCTGACAAAGTCTCTTTCGAGCTAAGACGTTTCGATTGTTCGTAATTTTTTTCGATTTTCGTAGTTTAAAATGTTTAGTTTTCTTTTCACTTCGCCTTTACAAATAATTTATGAATTCAACAAAGGTGGAATTTACCGAAAAGCCTAATTTGCCGCCTGCACTTGTTTTGCCGACTGATCTTCTTGCGAATGGGGGGTGTTACACCCCTCCACACCCCCCTTTGGTCCGGCCCTGCAGATATATGCGATTTTTGAGCGAATATTTTCTAAGAAATTAGGATAAATTGACTGAAGGATTCGAAGTTTTATCCAAAGTATGTGAAGATTACTTAAGCAAAAGAAGCAATAGAGCTTACTAATAATTTGCTTTCATTTATAAAATGTTCTTAGTTGTCCTAAAGCCGAAATCAGTTTTCTCTTTTATAAATGGAAGCTAATGGTATATAATATGACAGTTCATCTTTCAACTACGAAGAGTGTCTGAAACATTAGACGGGAGAGCTTTAATTGACGTTAGGGGTGGAGTGTATAAAATATTGAAAAAAGTTTTGGAAAAGAATTCGTTAATCAACAGTTTGTTTCTTTGGAGTGGCAGCTGTGTTACTGGTTTTGCCTCTACTTGATGGCAAACCAAACACGTAGTTAAAACTAAAATGTCTATGGTTTAACTGGTCTTTTAAATAAAAATATTTTATTCACAAAACTTGTCTTTTTCTTCCATCTGATTTTAGCATATTTTTCCTAATTTTTAATTTTAAATTGTCTACTTTATAAAGGCAATGCTTTTGATTTCTATGATTGTATTGTTTTCACTGAAATGGGTCGGATATACCTCATATAGTAATTACAGCGAAAGAAAAGTTACACATTTACATGTTGCATGAAAAATCACAATTTTTCTTGTTCATTTTAAAACAAAATTAGAACTAATGTAGTTTTCAAAATCTTTTGAATTTTTTATTGCGCTTTGCTTTATGACGCATTCAATACATTCAGTTTGGTAATACTAGTCGATATTATGTCTATTTCTACAGGATCCCAAACTGGTAATGCTTATTTGGTATTACTAAATAGTAATAAGATAAAGCATGAATATACAGCTAATTTCCGTTAGTAAAAACTTTGGCAACACTAAATTAAAATTTTAATTATGCGTTTAAAGTTTAATTATGAGGTCTATTTAGTTGTTACAGAAGACTCAAGAGGATCAAACCCTTCAAGCTAGTGTAATTTGTGTGCAAAAGCAGAGAACAATGTTTGTGTACACATTAATTTTAGCGTAATTAAGTTATTAGAAAAAAATAGCAAACATAGTGATTAAGTTCCTAGATATAAGTTTCGTAGCTGTAGTAAATTAGGTTTGAAAAATATTACTCGTTATTAATAAAGAAATTATTTGTTACTTATTATGTCCATGTCATTTACGTAAATTTTTATTTATAGATTTTAAATTAATGTCACGTGTTTTACTGAATTACAAACTTTTTTCAAATTTCAGTTTAAGTACTTTGTGTACAGAAACCCTTAATGCACTTTATTTTGTTAACAAAATTTGTCAAGTGTTGCACCAGTTCCACGGATTGCATTGTCCCGACTTGAAAGCTTTCCCATTATGTATTTGGAATATATTTAGCGAAGAGGCGTCACAGGGGTTTACTGTGAGTACTTATCAACAAATGAGTAGCAATTTGCTATAATATTCAAACAATAGCTTAATTTTCAAATAACTCAATGGTCGTTGTTTAGTGGAAATGGATATAAGCGGCAGTTGTGTAACAAAAGCGGTTTCAAAATGAATTAATAATAAAGTAAAGAACGAAAATGAGTTTCCGCATTAATTTGGACGCAAATTCTAAAAGTTAGAGATCTGTTACAAATAGTTAATTAACTCATCTGTTCCGGCGCGCGACATCCGTCGGAGTTTCAAGAGCTAGAAAAGTGCAAAGTCCAGGGATAATTCCAGAAAACAATTCACTCACGTTTCAATGCGGATGCTAAACTAGGGCCTGTGCTTTGGTAAGCTGGCATAAAACAATGCGTCAACGGTAAAACTGATTTATGCCATATTTCACAGAGTTTATTTTTTAGGGAGCATCGGGGTAGCACCCTTATTAAATTTTGTTAAATCTCTATTGATATTGAAAAAATACTTTTAATCCGTAAGACTTATAGATACATAAATTTATCCATCAAACTGATGGCTAAATTTATTTACCCAAAGGACTAGTTATTCATATTACATTGGTTTGAACGACTTATTCATTTACTTGGTAATTATTTAGAGTAAATTGTAGCTTATGCAATTTTCATGTAAATATCAAGTTTTATAGGGTTAGCAAATTTGGTACATTCTGGGCAATAGAAACTCATGCTTTCCAATTTCATCTAACCATGAGTTCGTTTTATGGTTATCTTTAATAAAAATGTTATCCAAAGTAGGAGAGTGCAGCCGAATGACTCCAATACTGGACGTAGGTACCTTATCGCGATTTCAATAAAATCGAATCTTTTCCATGGATTTGCGGTATTGTCAAATCCCACTACTAAATGTTATATAATATTATTTATTTTCTTAACTTAATATAAATAGAATCCATTTAAAAATACAAAGTTATTAGAGTTTTAAGATGACGTAATTAAGAAAGAAATTCAACCACAAAATGAAAATTAAATTTTTATTACAATTTAAGTTTTATAGGTTGCATGAATAGGTTCTTATGCAAAAGTCTTGAGAAACCTTCACATTTAACTTATTATTTCTTCACGATTAATAAAAGCATCCTTACAATATTGTTTTATTTTTGTAGATGGTCAACTTTTTTCAGAAGATTATACTTCTCTGGTTGTACCTCTCGTAGGAAGCATTTTTTTCATTTTGGATAAAATAATTATCTCAGTCAAAGGTTTTAGCTGTAGCTGATCCTTTTACTTCGCCTTGCTTTTGCCGGTTGAAAAGTTGTTGGCTTTTGGCTAAGTTTATTTCTTAGTTTGTGGCAGTACTGAATTTTCAAGCTTCTACAACTTATTACAGGTGTATTTTGGGCTGCCTATATTCCAATCAAGACGTTTGAAGAATCTTAATTTTTGCTAGCTGGCTCTCCTCACGTTGCTATGTTTTATAAATGCTGAAATTGCCCTAGTTTCTTGCATTTCCTTATTTAAATAACGGTATAACGAAATTTCTGGTTTGTTTATTTATCAAGGGTAAGTGTTGAAAGGCTAGATTATGATAAATTTAATTGTTGTTAATAATGGAGCATCAGAAGATAATTATCTCGTTAATTATTCAGTTAAGATGTCTTGATGATTCTTCAGCTGTAAGAAGGACTGAGCCATTTTAATTGAATTATTTATTAAGAAGGGCCCAATTAGTGTTTGTATCATTCGCAAAATAATTAATTACAGCTCCAGACTGGCGCTTTGAGCCGGCTGGAAATGAAACGATGCTCGTATTTCTGACCTCTACTTCAATTATTCAAAAGAACCGTGGTCCTGCAATGTTTCAATGCAAGTTATAATAGTTTCAAAAATTTAATTTAAAAGTAACGAATATTTTTCAAACTAATTAAGTTACTTTAACTCCATCACTGCTTACGGGGTATTTCAGTTAAATCCATCAATTGAATTATTTAAATTAGGCAACTTAACTTTCTACGAAAACTCAGCTTTCATTTCTGTAGTGTACTGATTGCTTTTATCGACTAGTGCTCTCAGGTAGAAACTTTAATACTAAGGTATTGATATTAGTACTTCAATATGAAAAAGTAAAAACAAATAATAAAAATAAATTTTCACGTACACACACAAAGACACAAAAGTAAATGTTTAAATACACAATGCAGTGGTGTGATAAATCAGTAAACAATTTTCGGAATTAATTGGAGATATTAGACGATAAATTAACAATTCTGAAATATCAAAAAATTCTTTAAATTAATTTAATTTAATTTAATGACCATGAAAGCACATGTAATTGATTCTGTGAGAGTAAGCGCAATTTGGACGAAAATATTATCTCATGTAGATTTGAAACTTCGATCTTAAAGCTTGAAACATCAAGGGGTGAATATTTGAGTTGAGTGTGAACAGTGTGGAAATGTCAACATCGAATCAACCATTCAGGACCGTGAATGTAGGTTTCAAATTATATGGAAATAAGTTATTTGTAACTAGTAACTTTTTCTTAAGATGAACGTCACGTTATTGGCTTTTTCTTGCACAAACTCAACGTCTATGAGTTAGGAAAAATCAGACGTGATGCGGCCGTTTAGGTTATTACAGGGATTAACTTTCTAGGATCACAAATATATATTGCCATTTTCTGCTTCTCATTATTTATTATATGAAATCTTTTTTCGCAAATTTTGTACTATAACAGGCGTCAAGTTGTACCTACCTGAATTTGGCAAATACATTTTTTTAATAGGTAACTTGAGGCAGATTGCTTGTTTAGCCAAAGATTTGCTCCAGTTCACAAGCACTCGATGCCTCAAATTCTATTTTCAGTTTGATAGTTTTTATTGTTGTTTCTATTTGTTGTTACATTTCAAGCAAATTATAAACATATACAAAAGTTTATATTGGGTCATGATGTAGATTTCCTGGCAATAACAGTTTTACATCTAATCTAGTAGCAATCGTGTACAAATTTAATTGCTTAAAAAAACAACAACTTTAGTTATCAGATCAAAAACGAGGAAAAATATTGAATTTGATGTCTTCACATCTCGAGTAATATTTGCATTTGATTAGAATTTTACCCCCATTCACTTATTGCATAGATTCACTTTTTTCTCTGTTTATAGTTAGTTACATACTGCCTTGTTTAGATTTGCACCAACTTGAAACTTGTTGTAGTTGCTTAGTTCTTTGTAAAATTCATAACACAGTAAATGGGCAATAACTGAGCCAAACTACCTACGAATCATAAATTTATATTGAATCTGGGAGAAACACCTGCTGGGTTTTATGTTTGCAGTAAAAATTTATTTCTTGCATGTGATAAATACACTGGTATGCATGCACCTTGTTGGTAATATTTTTATTCTGCATTCGCACGTATAACTTACAAAAAGGGCGTCCACAATCTGATAAACTGGATGTTATCGAGATGTAGTAGCAAGCACATGATGTGCACTCTAAATATCAAATATTTATATCCATTCTATCTTGAGAACAGGACAATATATTTTTCGTTCTCCCGGAATATTGCCACTGCCGAATCTTTATGTGAGTTTGGCTGCGATGCACGAGAGGTATTTCATGAATTCGCGGCTAATCAGACCGAGAAAATTGAATGTGTGCCATTATTTTCTTTTATATGGGAAGCTGCAAGGGAAAAAATTAGATACGTTTCTGCTACGTGGCGACGAGGTGAAATAAATATTAGCAACTGCAAAACCTTACACGTTCCCATCAATTATATTTCTGTCATTTCCGAAGGCAATCTTTCAATTATATGAGCAAAATGCACAAATTATTTTCAAATAGGTGACGCGGTTAGCACCAGTGCATAGTAATTACAAAAGTGTTCTTCAAGAAAATCGTAGAACTTATTAAGATCAGTAAATTATTAGTGTTTTGCTCCACCTTGCGTGTCCTAAATATTACATTTTTCATAATCATGAAATTTTCTAGGATCTAAATCGCCGGCTAGTAAAAATTTGTAATGCCAGTCAAGAATATATTTTATTATTTTAGTTTGAGAACCATTTTCTCTCGTGGATCTTGCCCCTGATAAATTACAATTAGAGTTAACAAACTCAAGCACCTAGTAAAATGAACTTAAACAGAACGTCGAACTGAAATTGAAGAACAAAAATCTTAATACAGAAGGCATATCAAAATAGATATTTACGAAAGCTTGAAAACACAACACAATACGCAGAAGAAAAATAAAAATTAAAAAATTAAATATGGGATAGAAAATATGTCGAAATCAAAACTCTTTAAGGATTACGAGTTTGACGAAAGCCTGGAAATTTGTTTAGAATCTTAGATCAGATAAAATAGGTGAAGCTTATTAGCTTAAAAAATTTTCAAAAACCTACAAAAATAAATTAAATAAAAAATGGGTTCCAGCCCTGCAAAAAAGCTATAAGGGAGAAGAAATAACTTATATTGAACGGAAGAACAGAAAATGACGCAAGCACGCAGATTCTTTGAGGCACCATCCAAAACAAGACCGACGAATTTGCTAAAACCGAGAAAGCAGCTAAGACGTGCAGTAGTAATTTTAATAGAACCTTTAAATACTATAAGAGTGGGAGACAATCCAGACTATAGGATGTGAGGTGACAAAACTTCTCTAGTGAATGTTCAGCTCTGGTAGCCAGGAGGCATTTGCACTTCGGAGGATCAACAACGAAACGCGAGGAGATAACCAATGCTTCTATAAAGTATAACGGGGTAACCCGTCTTATGGAGCGATAACATTATGAGATACACAAAGTTGAGGTTTAGTACATCTGGTCCCAAATCGTAACCCCTAAGAAAAAAAGATTTACTAAAACACAAAACAACCTCGCCTTCTGCATACAGAACTTAGAAAACATATATTACAGTAAGTTTGGAAGTGATAGAAAAAATAATGAAAAATGGAAAGTCTAGTGGACTCGAGGTATAAGTTAGAAGAAATTTGATTCACTCCTTATATTAATAAAGAACGTCCACTTGTCTTATGGAAAATAGAGTAGATAATTCCGATAGAAAAGAAAGGAAGAGAACTTTGTAACAACTATAGACGCACAAGGGTGCCCGATACCCTTAATATACTGTACGGAAAAGTACTGAAAAATTTAATTAAGGAGAAATGCAGCTATTAGGATATTAAAAAACAAGCCGGATTTAGGGTGGGCGGGCCATGTATTGACAATATCGAGAAAGGAGTCAGAGAAAAGATAAGATAATTGGAGCATTAATGCGATGGTCTAGAGATTTTTTCGATGATAGGAAAAATGTATTATACAACACTATCCTTAAAAGTATAATCTTCTATCGTTTAAAAGTGTGACAGCTAAACCAAAATTGTGAAAAAAGCTGTTAACCACTGGAATAGATTTTTAGAAAAGATCAGCCAAAATTTTTTGCTTAAACAGGATTAAAGGCAAATGCAAATGTCAAGAGTAACAACATTCAAGGAAGACAACTATGTTGGAACGGGAACGGGCATGTACAAAAGATGGTCGATGGTAGAATACCAAAGCAAGTGATACAATGGACACCTCAGGCATAAACGAGGTCAACTTAAATGTACCTGGAGTCAGGGAATTGAGAGCATGTCTCAAAAGCATCTGCTACCAAGGGAATGGAATGATAGAAGCACATGACATCTGGATGCCGCAGAACGTCGGAGGACTTTGAAAATATATATAGCTAAATCGCGTGCTTTTAAAAATTTGTGATTTCAGTCAAAATTTTATTTTATTTTGAAAACAATTTTCTTTTTTAGATTCGGCAACTAGAATTTACAAAAACAATTTCAACATTCTCGATTTGAGGTCACAAAACGTATAATCTAAGATAAAGCCAGTTCTGTCTTTATATTTCTTCTTTTAATTTTATCATATTGCAATTCCTTTATTTATTGAATTAAACTTTTATTGTACCCAATACGCGACGGGGTGATTTAAGCGTTACTTACAGTTAGTACTTGATTTTAAGTGGCGGTATAGGAGTGTTTGTATGAAGCTTAAGAATTTGAATTTTTAAGTTGATGTAATTACGTGTCTGAAATTAAAATCTTTAATTAATTATTCATCTAACAATGCAGTTAATGGAATTACCTACGTTACTGGTTTCCATTATTGGAAGAATTTTCATTGGTATGGCTTAAGGGAATTTATATACAGAACACAATAAGGTCTTCCTGCAAATACCTAGACATACTCAGAGAATTGGCAACCTCAAATAGTGCTGTTTAATGCATTAATCTCGCTTCAGGCATCCCCATGTACTGTCGTCCTAAATGCGCTCTCTTGATACATAGTTAATGCTTCGCTACACCGCTGCAGCGCTGCTCTAAACTCCACTCGGAACAATTTAGTTGCAGATACGTCATATATTAAAAAAAAGTTGTAAATAATAGAAGAAGTTACAACCACTACTGGCCGTACTTAATTAACCCCGTCCTTACTTAAAAATTAACCGGAGTATTTCGGTTGACTCCACTACTACTTTGTACAATAGCTAGAGGGCTGGTTGATGATGGTGCTATTATAGAAATAAGTTTTAAGGTTAGATAGAATTTAAATTCAGGACAGGAATAGTGATATATTTCACACGACCACGCGTTCTAGACTTATGTTGTTTCTTTTTCCACTCCCCTTGTAAATTTTCTAAATCGCCTAAAGGTAGGAGTTGTATGCAACAAGGCATTAATAATACATTTTAATGTGATATTAAAGTCGAGGATGTCGTGATTTATTAATACTTCCGGTGACAGTGTCTAACTGCTATACCGCCGCATTACCCCCCTATTGTTACGTGCGGAAATCGTGACTTCGAAGCAAAACATTTTTTATTCCCAAAATATTTCCCAAGAGTTATACGCAACAACGAAAAAAAAAACGTAAAATCTGCCATTAGAAACTGAAATATTTAATAACGGGTGACAAAGGAGTTTGGTTGGTAGTTTGGAATAACTAACTAAGTGGTAATATTGTAGTAACTAAGTTTAGTGCTGCTGTTCCGTGCAATATTATTTAGGTTAATCGTAATGTTCTCTCTATTAAGTTAATTAAGACGTAGCTTAGCTAAAATCGCCTACCTACCTGCTCCCATAGCTTTAACAGTTACGGCCGATTTTGCTTCAATAAATCTATTTAACTGAGTTTAAATAGGAAGAAGGCATAAATTTGCATTTGAACGATTTGCGAGATAGTTGGAGAGGATCTTTAGAACCTAGTTATGTTTCAAGATAATTCTCTTAAACCAATAGAGGTTCTCACAAATAAGTCAGTCGTGGTCAGTCCTGAAATGATTTGTAGTGATGAGTGCTATACAGAATTGCCACAATGTATTTCACGAGAAATTAGAATGGAAATGCTTCTGGTTCTTACTGACTAACAAATCGAGAGCCACTAAGCAATTTCAATGGCTTGGTGCAAGAAGGGCGTGAAAGATAGCTTAGTAAAACTAAAAAACTTATAACAGTCTTTATTTTGTGGCAACAGTATTCTATTTAAAAAAGATAAAATAGTGGATGTAAGTAGGTCGAAGTAATTCTAAATCTCTTTCAGCGTAAATAAGTTTTCAATGGAGGCACCGGCTAGCAAATATTTACCGGAGGTAGCTTTTTAAAGAAAAAACCGATAGCAAGGGTGAACAAATGCAAAAAATTACACGTGACTTCCAACATTCATTTTGCATTAAGACAATTAAATAATTAATAAATAAGCTAAAGTTGTGCTTTTAGAGTGCAGTTTTTGCTTTCTTGGGTAAATATGCGAATTAACAAGAATTGAGGAGTTAGAATTGGAAGTCCAGTAAAAGAGTTACTAGAGGAAATATTTCCCGGTGATACTTTTATAAAAATAATGATTGATAGTGTATGTAAATAAACTGAGTAATAGACAGGTCATGGAACCGAAACCGGAGATCGAATCTTTAGAATAGATAAATTCCACTGAGAATACGTCGCATCATTTGATTCATGAGATCAATGAATGTCCCAGACGGATGAATCATTTTATTATTTACAATATAAATAAACTCTTTCAGTATATAATACCAAAACTAGAATATAGTTTGATGGCAGGATAATAATAAACTTTGTTTTGGAAGTGCTAGACTAAGATTAAAATGTGCACTTGCAGGGTTAAATTACTTATTTAGGACATATTTAATTTAAGAAATAATTTTTTCATTGATGGTAATATAAGGATTGCTTATTACCTCGTAGTGGTTCATCAGGGCGTAATGTTATTTTCAAAAAATTGATAGAGGGCCGACCAAATTGTAATGTGGTGATAAAACTTGGCTGTCAAGCAACATTCTAAATAGCGAACTACAATTTTTAGAGATGGTAGATGTAATTTAATTAATGTATATAATAAACCCCCATCTTTATACAAATGAAAATATTGACGTTTTTTGACAATAAACGTCTCTAGGTTTAGTTTTGGATAGTTCTAGCATTATATATAAATTATTATGTATAACTCGAATGTATCTAAGGACATTCACGTCATTACTTATAAGATTTCAGGTAGTTTAGCTCCGACTTATACTAGTTTACTAGTACAGTACTAGAAGCAGCACTTTACACTTTGTAGCGTTGGCTTTCTAGAAATAATCATGTAACGGTATTAGTAGCTTAAAACTTGCTACTATTTTTGATATTTAATTTAAATCTTTACGCAGAGGTGTGGAAATAAAGCAAACGATTTTAAGTTTCCGCTTTTTGTCTCTGTCATAATAATGCCTGAGATATGTCTCTAATCATTAAAATTTGCAGAACCCGCCTTTTGCAAAAAAATTGATGATATATTGGAAATATTTTTAAAACTCTTTAGTGTTACGTCAAGAGGCTAATTCATACAGACATATAGACTGAATCAGTTACTTCTGTAGATCATCAAAAGAGTTCATATTTATCAGATGGTATTCAAATTGCCATTTGAAGAAGTCTGTGGTGTTTCGCAGTAAAATCATCTTGGTCCACTTCCTATTAATTTTATTTTTAATGATATTGGCTTCGTAATTATTAATTTATTATTATATTATTATTATATTATCTACATTTCCTTTATTTGCTGATGATTTAAATTTTTTGATATTAATTAGAGATAAGGTGCTAAGGTTAGGATTGACAGTAAAGGTAAAATCTTTTATTATTTATAGTTTTCAAGACCATATTAAAATGTGATTATACATTTGAAATTAATCATCAACGTAATCTAGAGTTTTTCGATTTTTATTTAATGGTAAGCTGAATTTCTAAATAGTGCCCGTTACTTGTAAAGATTTAAAAAAATTTAATTTAACAAAATTTTTGTACTCCCTAGTGTCAATATATTGAAGACGTTATACCCTTTACTTGGACACCTAGGCATTATTTTTGTATTAACATATTGGAACATATGCAGCATACGTTTTTAAGACCAGCCACTTATCGGATGCCACTCGTTTCGGGCACTTCCTATAGGGAGGTTTTACGGATCTTGGATATGAATATGTTGAATATACGTAGAGTGAAACGTAAATTGATCTTTATGTATAGGTTGATGAAGGGCAGGGTTTTCTATTCGGATGTGTTGAGCGAAGTAACTTTCTTTGTCCCGGTTAGAGCAACCTGAAATTTGACGCTATAAATAAAGTTCCGTAAGAGGACCCCAAGAAACAATCTATTTCTTAAAAATAGGTGATGCAGAATACCTTTGAGTTTATTTAATATGAATTAGATAGTTGCCTTCAGGAGATTTGTGAGCGTATTTTTTCTTGCTTGCGCTATCGTTTCTGTCTTTTCCTAACATTAGTTCATATTCATCTCATGTATACTGGAAATTTTCCTTTATTGATACAATTAAATTAAAATAAAATACTACGTAAGGTTAAAGTCTCCGGAAAACATAAACTGGAGAAGTTCACCGAACATAATTTTAAGAAAAAAATTCTTACTCTTAGTAACAATGTCAAAACTTAACACTCATTTATTGTTATCATAAATTCTATCAAAAAGCAGGTTAAATTTATAAAATATTGGCAGGAACTTTTGGACTAGCATTGCGATTACACTCGTAATTTTGGCGAATTCATATTTTGCAAAATAATTCTGTAGTTTTGTGATTTTTGTTTATAACTATTGAAGTAATCGAGTAAAACTATACGAGTATTTGAAATTTTTTATTTAATAATAAAATTATTTGTAATAGCCTTTGCGGGGGTATGGAAATTTGTCTCAATTAAGGTAAATAGCATTTAAATTTAAAGCTTTTAGTTGATATATCTACATATCGATATTGTTTAATATAAAAATTAATTCGTACTCTCTATTTTATCTACTAAGCCCCCTTAAATTGATACATTTTACTTATGAGACCCTTTGTAGGTAGTTAGTTGGACTTGATTGGAAGGACATGAAATCTTCACTATAGGAAATATTTCTGTTAAATGTTCTATGAAAACGTAAAGTTTAAATTGTGTAAAAAAAACTAAATTCTTTATGAATTATTCTATTAAAACTGTTGTTGGGACTTAAAATCCCTTCATTTATGTTCATTAGCGGCGACTTCTTGAAGAAAGCTCTTAGGACAGAAAATTAGTAAAAGAGAAAGGAGATTCCCGTGTTAATTGAAATATTGAAGTTGAAATAAATCAAAGCGATCTAAATTTTTTCATTTAAAATTAAAGGAAAGTATATAGGAACACGACCCCTTACAACTGCAAAATTAATAATCCAAGATTGGTTTCAGAGTCTGTGAGCAGCACGCAAACCCGGGCTTAATCAAGCACGTCAGCAGGTTATGGGAAGATGAAGTGTCACGACCATATGTTAACAGTTACAATACTGACTACATATTTCAATCCCTTCAGTATTCAAAGCAGTTTAAAATTAGTGACCGTAACGTATTATTACTGAAATAAATTTCAGGAATTTTGCAACAAATTATTAAAAATAACAATCTCGATTAAACAGAGCGGCGGACGTAATATCGATGAGGTATTAATCACTTAACGGAAAATTTATCATCGCGTCACGGAAAATTGCTGCTGATCATCCAACGGATAATTAATATTTTTTGTAGGGCATAGCGGGCTAATGGATAATCTTGTCGAAAGTTTGTTGAAAGGAAAGAGGAAACGACAATGCTGTGGAACACTCAAAGATGAGATAAAAACTAAAGATTTTACAAAATTGTTATGGTCGACGATCCTTAATTTTGTTTTCATCACGTGCCGTTGTCTTCCAGCGGAGTAATTTTGCAAACATTAAATAAGCGTTGCCTAACAATTTGGGACACTTTTGCTATTACTAGTTAAGCTCAAAAATCTTCAATACGATTTCATAACAAATAAGAACTATTCAACTTTCCGTAATTGGTTATTTCCACAGATAGCTGTCACTATTTTATCCAAAAAACTACTACCTACGTTGTTAGCTGTGAAAATAAGTGCTCTCAAATCTTAACTTACTTATGGTGATTAAAAATATGGCGTGACACTTATTTGAAATAGGAAAGAGTAAAATAATGAGGTGCAACATAATAACAATCAGTTTTGATCAAGTTGTTATTTAATTTGTAGTTATTTGTATTTTTATTTGAATAATTTCTCTTTATTTATTGAAGTGAAACTTTTAATGGAAAAGTATGCATTTTGAAACGCATTGACGGAAGTAAAATCGTTTAATGCTGATGAAACGTGACTTCGGGTCCTCAGTGTCATACCCGTTCCCGAAAAAAAAGTAATAAGGAGCTGTATGGGGGTTTGATACGTGCGATGATTGTGAGTTGAGTACTTGTTATTGGCATCATATCTCAGGTACTATAAATTTCATTATAGTATCATAAAATACATTTTTTACTTGTAATAAAATCATTTTCGGTCAAAAGGGTTTTTGTTTTGGTAATTTATATTTTTGCTGTTGATGCCATGTCGTCAACGAGGACGAGATCTTCAATTTTCTGTTAACAAACACCTGTTAAAGGTTATGGCAGTTATCAAAAATTTCATACTTAATTTCAATTAAGTGAAAATTTACAAATCAATTATAAAACAATAATACAAATACAAAAAGAGTCAAGTTTGTTACTTAATTTATACTTACAGAAATTTTACAACATGACTCTGGTCAAGCACTTTCGTTTCTTAACAATATTTTAGTAGTCGAACTTAATTCTTTTAAAGTAAGAAGTTTTCTTTACGAACTAAACTTATTTAGTAGTTTAACTTACAAGATGAAATTATATTTTACTATAAGCTTGACTAATTTTTATTTTGTCCCATTTTTCTTTAATCCCTAACCATCACTTCTTTGTCTTTATCATGCGACCATATTGCATTCCAACTGTACGTTTAGATTAACGTAACATATATTAAGATAATAAAGAAGAAAAATTAGTAGTTCAGTTTAAGATTTCATTTAATTAATTCATTCATTACTCCGGATTCGTGAAGCTGAATTTGTATGTTGGGTTTTTCCATATCAAAAATTTTCCGGTACAAATACGTTAGTTCTTTACGTTAGCTGCTCTATTCTTTTTACTAATTCGTTTTTCTGTTTGGTGATCAGTTGACAAGGACATTTTACTCTTTTTGCGAAGAGCCTTTTATCACAAATGCTTTAAATAAAGGAAGGGTTGGGGATAGATATTGAACGTGGTTCTAACTAAATTTATGTCGGGAGTTACTACAACTTTAGTATTTATTTAAAAATTTAATAACTGTCGGTTTGCCCATTGTCCTATTTTCTTTTTATTTTATGCTTCAATTTACAACCAAAGTAACTAATATCGTAAATTTTAAGCTTTTAGCTTCATTTGCCTAAATTATGTACATTGACTAAAAAAATCTTTTACATCAATAACCTATTCAATAGCCTGAGTCTAATTTCTTATTTGGAACAAAATTATTTTTATATTATAAAAGATTATTAAGTAATTACGTTCTTTTTATACTTGCACTTTGTTTTTTGTTCCTTTGGCTTTTAGTCAATAAATAAAGGAATTTGGTTATTAGAGCAAAAGATAGTCTTATTAACATTACAATTACTAAACCCACAAAATTGTTTTATAATGAATTGAAATTATTTATTAATATTTTGGCTCTGCATTCTCTCTCCTTATTTTTTTAATTTAAATATTGATAAGCAGTAAAAAACTCATGGGCGTTATAATATAATATATAATAATTTTTTTTTTTTTTTGTTGTATACTACTACAAAATTATAGAGAATCTACAGGATTTTTGTATTGTACATAAAGTACAATAATTAAGTCTCAGATTTGTTTTTTTACAATAATTTTTTATGCAATAGTTTCAGAAGAAAATAAAGTAAACTACAATTTTGGGAATAAACTTTAGGAGAAATTAAATTCACAGTATTTTTAAGAACACTTGACCAGTCGACTTGAAATTTATTTTAATTCCAAAAATGATGCATCTAAATTCTTAAAAGTAAAAGAAAACTAAAAAAATTACATTGCTCCTATTTTGGAGTCTCTATAATGAGAGAATGCAATGTCATGTCCATAACGCCTCGTACGTCCGACAGAGAACACACGACAACTCAACCGCAGCTTTTAGGTCAAGTAGTTATAAATTCTATAATAGATTCTCTATTAATAGGCTCAGTTAAAATAATATAATAAGTAGTCACTATGTTTTCATATTAGAGAAAGAAAATAACTGTATTTCACGTTAATCGCTAAATCATAAAAGCATAACAAAAACCTAAATTTTTATGTGTTAAATGAGCTTAATTCTTTGCGAAGGGTCTCTTTGGGAATGGAAATGGATTAAATTAAAACGAATTGTGTGGATTCTGGGTGAAATTTGTAGGCAAGAAATATATAAAAAAAATAAAAAAGGTAATTTTCTTGTCTCTTTTTTTCTAAGATTCTAGAATTAAAATTTAGATAATTTGACAACAAAGTAGAATGTAGAAGATGCTTTTAAAGAACCTTTTGTAATCTTTAGCATCTAACATTTTCCTTCTCTGGTATTCTTCAAAGTGTAAAATTAAGACTTTGTTTCTTGGGAAAAGTTTATAGGTTCAGAACAAAAGAGTGTAATTCCATTATCAGCGTTTTCTTTGGAAGTCGTGAATATCCTGAAAAGTCTATGTAAATTGATGGTTGTCGGTCTGGAATGCGCCGAATAAAGCATTATACAGTTATGCGAAAAACAAACAGAAATTATTTGGTGGCTTCAACAGGCAAAGCTTTAATAATTATAGTGTTTATTTGTTGATTTGTTAAAACACCACCCCATCTCTTGTGGATTTATATTTACATATATTTCAGCGTGTAGCTCGATGTTTGACGCTCAAACAGTGTAGAGGGTCTTCGAGAATAGGACAAATACAGTCGGATAGACCGCCAAATTGGGTTACATTCCCCCACAATTACACGCTCTCTTCAAAAACACTCAGCATCCTTAATGATGTTATGCGGTATTAGCACAAGGAATTTTCTATGAAAATTCGGAACTTGTTCCGGACATGCAAAATACCTCTCTAATCCAAACACATCGAAGCTTCCTCCTCCACAAGAAAATATTTTTTCAAAACATAAATTAGCAAGCTGTGGTGTCGTGTCAGACTGAAATTTCTATCAATTTTCTATAAAATGATTTTCAGCAAAACGAAGTTTTCACAAAGCAAGCAAAATTTGTTAAATAACAACGATGAATCAACAGACGAAGACTCGAATAATTTTGGAATAATTGCATGTGAAGGATTTTCAGTCAATGCGGTTAACGAGTTTTTGAATAATTTTCCGTTTTCGAAAAATGCTGAAATATTTGATATTCGAGGTAAATAACTCGAGTAAATTAACTAACTTGCTTTTATGGAATTGTAGATCGTAAGAAAAATTTGACAAGTTGTGAACGAGTCAGGCATCCGCAAGCTTTCTACTTGAAACGCAACAGTAATGCAGTGTTTTTACGGCTGAAGAGAAAATTACAGAATATTAAAAGTTTTTATCCGGATCTCTACTATAACAAGCAGAGCATCATTGATTTATGGGCGCAGCATAAAGAACTGTCTCGCATAAATTTGGATGTGCTAGAATATGACAGAGAATCAGTCATATCTGTTTGGATATAACTAAATACAAAAAACTTGCATGAAAATAAAAAAATTCTCAGCTCCTTCCATTATAGAAAACGTATTTTTTGCTGCTTTAAATTAGCTATGGAAAAGGCCTTCAAAAATAAATTAATAAAAGCTCTTCTTACAGATTTGACAAATTTTGAATTTCCGAACCCTAATTTTGAAGTTAGACTCAAATGAAGATATTCATAAAATTTGTAGATGTAACGGAATTTGATTTAATCTTAAAGAAACTCTTTTCCTTTAAGGATAATCTAGTTGATTGTCAATATTATAAAAAATTGAAAACTCTACCTATATTTGGCTGACGTGTAGGTTTCCTTGTGCACTAATTTGCATTGCGTAATTCACTCTACAATGATAGACAAGAGAAAACCCTAGAGGGCATTTACCTCGGTGTTTAAATCGGCAGTTTAACTGACAATGTAGTGCTCCAATTACGCCGAGCGAACACATCAGAGAAGCCCATCGAAAATTAGTAATAATTGAATCAAGGTGTAATAAGCAGCACTAAATGCAAATTGGTTTTAGAATGGGCACAACTACTCCTCAACCCTAACAAATACACAACTCAAACTTTGCGCGAGAACACTTTACTTGCAATTCTATACGTAATTATAGTTCAGTGAACTTTATTGCATTTCCATATTAACTTAATCATTGAAAGAAAATGAAACCTCTGTTGTTTCCCTTTTCATTACCTATTATAAATCGTTTATTCTAAGGCTTCTCTCGAGACATCCAATTGGCTTCCATATCAACTCATTCAATTATTGCAGGTTCCTTTTACCACACGTTTATTATTATATACATTGGGAAAGAGGCACAATAAAGCTGAAAAATTCGGGTGCTTATTTTTCAATTAAGTTAAAACATCCCGCTGTGTCAAATTTTCCTTTGTATTGCGGCCAGTGTCGGAGTGAACGTACAATTGCTTATGGAACAACGTTACGTTGTGTCAGGAGCAAAAGCAAATATACACTCACAAAATTTCGGAAAATCAAAGTGGGATCTGCGATATTTAACTATATTACTCAGTCCAATTATAAAGTCACTTTTTTAATAACAGTTCCTGTTAATATTCTTGAATATTAATTAAGAAAAATTGAGCTGTGAAGAAAACCTTATGGTGAGCAGATACACTATAAAAATTACAAAGGGTTAAACTTATGTTAATACTTAGTATTTGTACCTTTAATGCAAATTCATTTTGAATGCTCTGTGGTATTCTGAAAATAAGCTGACAAATGTTTTCTATCCATTTTTTACAAAAACTGCTTCTATAGTAAATTAATCGAGACCAGGCACCGCATCAAAATAAAAGCACTGCCAGTAGCTTAGTTTTGACGAGAACTTTTAACGCAAAATTGGATAAACTAGGACCTGAATCAGTTGAAGACATTTTTAAAAATTGTACGTAAAATGCTCGTCTAAAAATAAGACATATAGTCTATAACCAGAAATCACGCTTACTGAATGTTTTGATGCGGTGTCTGATCTCGATGAATTTACTATAGCTCACCTATGGCCTCAAGTAAAGTCTCTCTAACTCTTATTATTATTTCAAACTTATCTTAGAAAATGGGATTAAAAGCTGGACTGTAAGGTGGTTTTATTATTTTTAACATTATGTTCAGTTAAGAAGAGTTCTAGTACTTTATTGTATCATAATTAAGCTAGTTTTTACGTTAATTGAGATACCGCCTTGAATCATTAAATAACGTTCATCAAATGAAATAATTTTTTGGATTGTATTTAAGTAAATTACTGTCATTGTATCATAGTATATAAATTATCATGCAACGCCACTATATACTCAAAGACGTCTAACTTTGGATTCATCAGTCTCGAAGCTGCCAGCGTTTATATTTCTAATTTCTTAAAATTCGGTAATTTCTCATTAACCAACTTTTATGCCCAATTGCACAAAACGTGATTATACTCTCGTCAAAATTTTGATGAATGATTATAGAGTCATCCGCTGCTTTTAAGAATTTGAAAAAGCCCAAAGTTAATGTCAGTTAAGTTCCTACAAAATGCAACAAATTGCCACGGTTGTGTAACCGGGAATTAGTGTTAGGGCAAAAATCGGTGTTCAGCAGTCTTTTTAGAACAGTTTTATTTAAAAATCACTTGCTGCAAAAGTATATTTCGTAGCGTCGTGGCTGTTGATGAGAGGTTTCTGTGAGTTTGGCATTCCAAAAGTTGGATACTTCTTGAAGTTGTGGCTCTATAACAATTTTTCTCCGACTGCTTCCTTACACAGCATGGTTTTTGGTAATTTCTCTACATCCAGCAAACCATATTGAGTTGATGGGCAATAAAGTTAAAAGTGCTTTTTTCGAAAAGTTAATGGCCGTAATAATTTTATTTTCTGTGGAGTGTACCATTTTTACACTAGATTGTCAAAAATTTGTAAGGATTTTGTGTTTTTGCTTTTCAAACAGTTTAGAATTTTTTTAATTAAACTGCCTTCAGTTATTCATTAGAGTTGATGATTGTTTATACAAAAGTTTCATCTTTACCATGTGATTGTATTATACAAAATTAATTTTTTCAAAAATTAAAGTTTTTTGAAAACATAAATTTTCTAATTGTTTTGGATATTCTAAAAATTAAGACAGCAGTAGGTGCATAAGATGAATTATATTTTGGATTGCATTACCATGTACTCCTCAAATGGGCATCTATTATACTGCTGTTAGTTTAGAGTTGCAAATCGAAAGACTATATCAACTGGTTTATGCAATTTTTGTTGATCCAAGTATTAGTTAATGACGTGCTGAAATCTTGCCTTCCAATGTCCTCTTCAATGCCTTCAAATGCCTGACTGGAAAAACTTTACATGTAATATTGAGCAAAAAATCTCAGAAGATTTTAGGTTTGGCTGTCATATTTTAATATATTTTTAAGTTTGATTTTAATAAAAGTCGC
Source organism: Pyrochroa serraticornis (assembly GCA_905333025.2). NCBI lineage: Eukaryota > Metazoa > Arthropoda > Insecta > Coleoptera > Pyrochroidae > Pyrochroa > Pyrochroa serraticornis. Next base: position 20,885,438 of record HG995154.1, read on the forward strand.
ATTTTATATCTTATAGGAACATTAACAGTACAATACTATTGACTTGCTCACTAATAAAATCTTAACTATATAGAATTTCTAGAAATTTCGTGTTAATGCAGTAAAATAAAAGAACACCGGTCAAATTTAATTATTAAAAAAACAACTTAATTCAATAATTTTTAATTGTTAGATTATTTTTATTACGTTTTGATGCATTAATCTTAACATACACCGTGTTTTCTAAAGAACACCTCAAGCTGTATCTTCGTTATTTATTATCCGATTTAAATAAACAAAAGAATTTAGAAAATATTTCTTTAACAACTATCAAGTAAATACAATGATGTCTAAAACATTAACTTTGGTACAATAAAATAATTAAAATATCTATCGAGAATGTTAGATTTCTCTTAAAATTTTTAAGTGTGCTCTGGAAAGCAAAAACGATTAATGTCAGTAATCCGTCAGTGTCGCGGTTAGTAGCGTATTGTAACCATTTTTGGGTTTCAAAGTTACTTTCTTGTAAATAATGGAGAATAATCAACTGATCGACATGTTGCAAGTATTTTGAATGCAACAAAAATTATGGTCTAACAGTGCGAATCTGCAACTTCCAAATAGAGCATTTCCATAATGTCACAATTTTGCAAGACTCAAAGAAAATTGAAGAAATCTTAGAACCTTTAAAAAATCCCAAATGGAAAGAACGCAAATTTAACAGGAATCTCTTTTTTATTTGTTTATTACATTAGCAATAAGAATTTGCATTATATAGCTCAATTTTATCATGCATGTAGCATGATAATAAATTGTCTCTTGACAATTTTTCTTTGTTTTTTTTTAAAGGTGAACCACAGTCTCTTAATCTTTTATTGTTGTCCCTTGACAATAAAGGCTCTAGTAGAGGATTTGCATGTTGTGGTGTTTAATGCTTTTTTCCTGGATGACTTCTTGGACGAATTATACATCTAGGTGAGTGTATAGGTCTTGATTTGATACAAACTAGAGTGCATACTTTTGACTGACATTTTTGCATTATTGATATGTTGGATCTACTGGAACAGCTCCACAATTTTAGGCCATAGGTCCAAGTCGGTATTATTATCGATTTGTACAAAAAGATTTTGTTGCCGATTGACATTAGCGATCTTCTACCTATTAGTTAATTTACTTGCAGTATTGTCAGATCTGTATGCTTCCTTCTTTATTATGTGCTGCCTCCACGTTAGTTCGTTGTTCAGACGCATTACGGATATTTAACTTTGCTTGTTCATGGAATCTTATTATTTATGTTAACTGAATGGTATAACGTTTAAAAAAACCCTTACTGGTTAATTTTGTACCTCATCAAAAAAGGGACTAAAAACAATGTGTGATGCTACCGCAGATACAAATTTTCTTCTTCTTGTTCTGTAAATTCTTCTCAAATGTTTCTTTGTTTCTAAAAAAAAGATACTGTGGTGCTAATTGTTAACATACCCAATTTCAACAGCATTATGTTTATGGAGATCTGGCCAGATTTGGGAAATTTTGGTTTTGTTGATTTGGTGAGGTGTCCGAGAGAAAAATGTAGGGCTTATCAGTAAAGACAAATCGAGCGTCGAGTGTTAGTGGTTTAATTTCGATTCTTAATAGAGTGATATTAAGACTCAAACACCATCCAGCAATTTGCCCGAAACTACCGATATCGTTGATCGAAGAGATCTCAACACACGAGATATGTACTTTTCTTGCTTCTGAATTTAATGTTAACAATGAATGGGTATTCCAGGTTTTTTTTATTTCTTTCTTTCTTACGTAAATTCCTTATTTTCTTTTCTATGTTCCTTACTACCCTTCTCAGTTATCGAATCCAGGATTATTTGTTGGTTGAAACGATTTTTCATCATCACAACAAGCGAGTCCAGGATACCGTCCATAGAGGCCATACCAGCTAAGTCCTCTATTTGTTTAAATGTTTTTCGCGTCTTTCGAGTTTTAATTAAGTTAATTATAATCATAATAACTGTGAAGCCAACGTGATATGCATATTACAACGGCCAAGATTAAGTTGTCTTATTTATTTAATTAATTTAAATTCGAGTACCTATTTTGCTTTATTACATTTTTTTAATCTTCGCTTTATTATTTTAAATTCCGATGTTTCCAATTTTCGGTAGATAAATTACTAAATTTAAAATCAAAATTGGTGGCGCTCTCTTTTTTGTTTCTTTGTTTTTAACTGTTATTTAAGTTAAGGGTCTCGTGGACCCACGCATCGCTCTCCACTATAAAGGCTGCCGCTTGCCAAATAACGAAAAAATATAAAGTTTTAACGTTACAATAAGTCAGTTCTTTATGGAGTGTGAAGGTGATGAAGCTAAACTTGTCTTCATTTACTTTTATTCTCCACATTTTTGAAACCAGTTTTCCAGTTTATTTAGTTGCCTCTGTAGATGAGCTGATCCTGCGTCAGGCTTTTCGCTGATAGCTGATATGGCAGTGTCATCAGCAAATAATCCAATATGTGTGTTTCTGCTTATAGGTATATCTGAAGTCAATAGTACACAGAGAAACGGTCCAAGAACACTTTCTTGTGGGACACCTTCTCTTATAATTACATTTGAGATCTTTGGTAAGATTTTAACAGTTTAAAATAGGGAGTCGGTAGTGTTTGTTTTATTTGTTCTCTCTTACTGAATAAAAGATTAATTTATAACTTTCAGCTGGTTTTCCTTAATTAAATGCTTCTTTATATTAGTGCACATAACAGCATGCGCTTTTACTTTTTGGCGGACACATGTCATGGTTGCTATGCAAAGGCACTCTACTTGCAGGCTTGAATTTATGCGCGCAACATTTGCATGGAACCGTAAAACATTACGGTTCCCGTTTTCTAAAAAGCGGAAAAAGTACGTTTTTAACGATTATGTAACGTCAAACTTAAAATATCAAGCTATCAATTTCTTAACTCATTCTGTTAGGGAAGCGTCGACTGACAACTCTATTTTGATTTGATTAATAGCCTTTTGTCAACTCTAAGCAATTTTATGTAATGATTTTAGAAAATTATGTGTGAAAAGCTTGTTAATTATTTATTATGCTGATTATCATAGTTATGAGCAGAAAATATAAGTAGACAGAAACTAAATTTTAATATTTATAAATCTTATTTTCGAATTTAATTCCTTTTGAGAAATATTTAGTTCTATACGCCTTTAACAAATTACCGCTCGCCTTAGAAGTAAGTATGAATAATTTTGAAAAAAATCAAAAAATTAAACTGTTACTTAATAGATTATATACGGGTTTTGCTAGTTTTTGTTTTGCGGTCGTTGTTTGGTTGAATGTAATTTCTGGCGACACACCCTCGTTTCTCTAAATTGCTTCTTAAAGTTTTCATAATTTTGTCGAGACTTTTGTCTAAATTTTTTCTTCTTTTATTCTGTTTTGTTTCTAGAGTAGACAGATTGAAATGTTAATGTTTTAATTGTTTCGAAAAACCTTCAACACACTCCACAGTTCCAATTATCTCTGTGACACTATATCCACAATTCAGGTGTACGTTTGATTTGTATGTATTTAGTAGCACAGAACAGAGGCAAGGTATGGTGTGGAATTTCAATCAGCAATTAAATGTCAATAGTGGTTGATGGTCGCATGCTCGTATTCTCGAATCAGTTGCTCTCCCATAGTTGTGACATTTCCGTTTCATGTTGTAAATTTTCTAAAAGAAAACAAAATAAATCCTTGCAAAACTGTTGAATGGGATATTTATAATGTTTCACCTCCATTGACTGGGAAATCGTTTTCCGGTCACGGACCAATCAAATTATATATACATATTACCGGATGCGCGATTTTCTTTCATATTTTTTCTATAAAAGGAAAGTTTTTGTGAAGTTTTACGACGAGCCAAAATGATTGATTCCAATTTAAAATTGTTAGGAAAACGGGGCGCGCACAAAGTTAAGATAAAAATATACGGATAAACGATAAACACAATGCTTTTGGTTGATTGCCTCGCTACGTTTTCCTTAATATTTTCGTTTCTTGCGTGTTTATTGCTTTTGCATGCGCTATCTTCACTTCGTTACCAACATTTGCGCGTACCATGCTCAACGTAATTAATTAAGATGTTAAAAATTTGGCGAGATAAGGACACATTGTTGGTCGAAGAATGGAGTGCAAATTGTTTCAAGTTTATTAGCGTGATCCCACATGAGACCGTATTGAAGCTATAATTAACCGTAACTCATTACCGAATGCAATTACTTATGTGACACGTTGCTGAAATGACCCGAGGGGCAGTTTTGTACCCTCGGTTCCGCGGCATGGGGAACTTCAGCGTCTATTTCGCAAAGTTTTCAGATTGTCAGCCAAACATATATTATTTTCGGAAGTTTCCTCACATACTTGTGCTGTGCGCTTCGCTGGATAGGGAAACACATGTGTCTGTAATGAACGGCTTCAGCTACATGCAATTTCGTTTCTGGCGTTCCAGTTTCCTACATATTTAAATAGAATCGGGTACATTATTAGTCGTGGTTGCAACCCCTCTAACGATCCTAGCGTTTAATGAGAAATGCATGCATGTTAATATTTTGAAGAGAAGTTAAATGACACTCGATATGACTTCGGAAACTAAACTGCGGCAAGAACTTAGCGTTTACCGTAAGTCGAGTTTTTACTTTCTACAAGCGTCAGCTGTCAAACGACATTGCGCAATTAACGAAATAAATTGGAATAGAAATAAAACGTTTAAATTTGTTGGACAGATCTCGAAACAACACAAAAGTAAGAACAAATGTAATTTTATTTTAATTTAAACTAGAATGCGTTTTTTCAGATTATTTTTTTCAATTAAAAATATTCGATTGAGTTATTTCCATCTCGGTAGCATTAAAAAGAGACAAACAATTTTTTTTAATATTTGCATTGGCATTGGCAATCAGAATACAATTAATCCTATAAGCTAATTTGGTATCTTAAGTGCTATGTGTGGCATGATGAGGACTCCTCCACCGATGGGTCCTCTACAACTATTTAATAGGTCTAATGGCCATTGCCTTTTCAGCCTTCCAACCCCGTGTTCATCATGTAGTGGGTATAGCAAAATATTGTAGTGGCTCTCTACTTCTTTATGAAGTTTCTTGCTTTGTTTTCTAATCTCTTCATTTACAAATGGTATATTCACATCAGCATGAAAGGTTTGATTAGTATGAAGGGTCTGATTGGTCACATACCAGGGTGCATATGTGATCATTTGCAAACTCTTGAATTGACCCTTTTAAATTTTTGCCAAGTTGGACTTACTCGCACATATTCAGAGTTCTGCTCCGTAGATTTAAATTGGTTTGGTAATAGTTTTATATAAATAATAGTAATGTATTTTTTAATGACACGGTTGACTTTCTTCCAATCAACCAATAAATATCGTTTACCTTCAAATCCATTTGTTTCTCTCTTTGATGACATGTTTATTCCAGGTGAGTTTGGTGTCTTATTCTTATTTTCCACTTTCTTAGCCAGTCATCAAATTTATGTAAATGCCTCTGTAGTTTACTGGAGACTGTTGCTGGTTCTTGATTGTAAGCAAGAATCACTGTATCGTATGCAAATGTTCTAGTTGTCAAATTTATGGTTGGTAGGAGATCGGAAGTATAAAGCACATACAAGAGTGGTCCCATTACACTGCCTTGAGGAACATCCGTTCTAATGGTAAAGTTATCAGGTTCTGCTTGGTTTACTCTTGTTCTAAATTTCCGGTTGTTTAAATAAGATTTAAAGATTTTAAAGTAGGATATGGGTAGAGTACCATTATACCAAATTCTATCAAAAGCTTGTCTGACATGTAGGAAAGTTGTCGCACAAAATTCTTCGTTTTCAAAGGCTTTAATAATAACTTGAAAGACTCGGTGATTTTGTTGTACAGGACAGTGTCCGCTTTTGAATCCAAACTGATGGAGGGATATCCAATCTTCCGGCTTCATATTCGAGTTTAGTCTTCTAAGCAATAGCGGCTTAAGGATTTTCGATATTACAGATAAAAGATTTATTGACCGATATGACGATATCATACTTGAATCTTTTCCGGGTTTTGGCATTAATATAATTTCAGCTGTTTTTAGAGTCTTAGGCCAGTAATTCAATCTTAAACATGCATTGTATATGTACATTAAAATTTTCACTCCTTTCCTTGGTAGATCCTTCATCATTTTTGGTGTTGTTTTACTCATTGCTGGTAATTTTTTACCAATATAATTTCTTCTTTCATTTTCTTTGATGTAAGTTTTGGAATTGGATGTCCTGCAATAACGCCTGATTGATTTCGTATAATTTGTACTAGCGTTTTGGGTTTCATAGACAATCTCCATACACGGTTGTCTAATCGATTTAAATTAGTAACATACTCTTGGAATGATAGAACACAAATATCATATTGTTATTTATAATCAAGAGTGCTTAAAAAAATTATGGTTTTTGCAGTCTGTTTCGACTTTTCTGATTACTTTTTTTTAAAAACTTTTTCAAGACCATAACAAACAAAATAAACGGAAATTATGCATATCCATTGTTCGAATCGTCAGATATGGTCTTGAGCTTATAAAAAAAATCTCATAGAAAAAAGCGCTTTTAGTTTTATCCAAATTTTCCAATTTTTTGGTCAACTTTTATAATTTTACTTTTCCTAAAATTTGTATTCGGACTATAACAAACTTTAAAAAAATAGCCAAATCGGTCCAGTCGGTTTCAAATGATGCACTTACCAACGAACAGCATTTTATTTTCATTTAGATAGATGAGTTTGACAATGAGCAAAGCAAATTAAGATAAAGAGTTTTAATCACACATAAAATATCTTCAGTATACCTACTACCACATAAAGTTTTCGTATTTAAATTTTTTTTTCAATTTTTATAGCAATTGGGAAAAATTATTTTGAAATGAATGACCAATTATAAATTTTTTAATTAGCAAATTGTAAAACGTAATTTAGCTTGGCTAATAGTTTCACACTATTTTTAATAACTTTTATTTTATCAAACATAGTTTCTGAGATTGTCATAGTAAAAATCTAAGAACATTTCAGACAAAGTCCTTGACATTATAGAAAATAGTTTAAGATTTTTTTGACGTTTTAGTTAATTTGACCTACTATAAAATACAAACGGAAATCAATTTACTTGACTAGAATAAGTTTCCATAGTCAGGATTTGTTTTGGACATTATGGTCGCAAAAAGTGCTTGATACTTACAACACATGATTAATATTATTTTTACTGTTTTCAGTGTGCAAAGATGCGATTATATATTTTAAAACAAGGGTTCCCATTTTTTTCGATAAAAAAACTTAGTGCTCCTTAAAAATTTATTTTTTTAACCTGAGCATTCTTTATGTAACGATACTTTTACATTAATTCTACAATTCAGTAAAGAATGATGTAAATAAAACAACGTAAAACTAGAAATTACTTTTTACTAATCACAATAACTTTAAAATAATACATAAATGTGAACTTTAAGCTCTGCTTTTAATTTACTAATATTTGGTTTAATTTTTAGCAGACATTAAGAAATTACCATAATTAAGTATTTGCAGTATTTGTTTTAGTTTGTAGATTTATGACTATACTGAACTCTACTCAATATGATAAAGAAAATGCACTTACTTAAGCTTTTAATTCAGGGTAAATTATATATATGTGTCTTTGCTCTAAATTCTCTTAGATCTTTCAGTAGTTTCGTAAGATTTTTCTGCGGTTGAACTCAAAATACGATTCAAAATCTAATTAGTTGCATAAATTTGGGAATTTATTCAAATTGTTGATCCAGAATGAAGAAATTTCAAGGGCTGGGAATAGGTAAATAAAATTGGTAAATAAGGAAACAAACAAAACTCTTATCTTAAATTTCGTTTGCGACAAATGCAGACATAGCAATTCGTCTTTTGGTGCAGTTCGTCGCCTTAGTTAGATTTCTTTCATTAAATTCTATATAAATTTACTATCAAATTAGCGTACGAAACTATTTTTAATCATGCAAAATATAAATAAAATTGCAATAGAAAATTCTATTAGAATTAAATAGTTATGAGGTCATAGAATCTTTTATACGTCTTTTTATTTTTTGTTTTATCTTTCAACATTCTCCACTTTATTGTTAGTTAAACCCTTCTTTCTCCTTTATTATTTTGTTCATCTCCTTCTTCAAAGATGGCGTTTATGAGACTAGGGTTTTCGCGATTTTTATTTGTGTGGATTTGTAATTGTGCAATAATTGTAGGTTCTTTTATTTTTTTACCAATAAATCAATTCAATGTCAATGTTTAAAAAAGGGCCAACTTTTTTCCTGCTTACGAGTAAAAAAACTTTTTTTTGAGTTTGCATAGCATTTAGATTTTCTTTGTCTTTTCCCATCGTTGATAAATATGTCTGCAAACAATACTTTATTTATTTCTAGCTGACTTAAAATTCTTGCAGGTAAACTTAAAACATTTGACTATACAATTTTGTATACATGAGAAAATATTTGACGATTTTGACCAAAGAAGTTGGTCATTTACATATTTTCCTAGATTGTGACTACTGAAGAGGATCCATTGCCGGAGAGAAAAATGTCGTAAACGTTCAAGTTTTTCAAATTTATGAAATTTATGACTTATGGACAACTTTTTTCCTCAAAGCTACTTTTGGCTTGTAGATTATTCGAGCACCATTGCAGTTTTAAACAATGATTCTTGTAGTAAAACTATCGGGACAATTGAAAAAGTAATTATTTTCAAAATTTATCATCCATAATGTTAGGGCTGTTAAGTGTGGCTTTTACCTATTAGCTGCCGCATAGGTATCCATGTAGATGAGAAACAAGCTTAATTTCCTCCACCATGTTAAAGTGACATCCATTAGCATGGACAAATGGGAGATATGAGACGGTATCAAATAACTGGAAAAAGTCGTTCAGCCGCGGTGTTTGCGGTTAGAAGTTCTAAGACCTACAAATCCAGAAACAAATCACCCACTTAGTCGTAAGTTATCGCACGAGACTATACTGACGGGGTGTTTTCCCACCTAGAAGGATAACAAGCTTACTCAAATAACAAAACTAATACTTGTACTGCGCTGCAGGGGGTAAATCTAGTAACGAAATTCTAACCAAATATTTGTTGTAAAGTATAATTAAATATTGGTGGAGCATATATTAACTGCTAATTAATTATATTTGCATTCAGAATTAGAAAAGACGTTATTGAATAAAATAATAATTAGTCTAGCCGTGAAGTGAAGCAGTGAAGTGCTGGAGCTCCGGTAAAAAATCCTTCAAATTTTAATTTTTAATATTTTAGATGCAATTTTCATCGTCCGCCCATTTACATTTTCCGGTGAACACGGGAAGCCCAACTTGTTATATTCGCACAAAATAATTTTGTCGTAGGGAACTCGGATTTAGTCACGTTTCTTCGTCATGTTACTAGATAGAGGCTAAATAGCAAAAATATATGACCTATATGAAGGTTCTTATTAGGGTAAATTGGATGTAATTGCTTAAAATAGTGCCGGGCCGTAGCAATGTACGTTGCTAATGTTGGAGCTTTTCCTGGCGTCGTTCAGCTCGACAGAACCCGCTTCTACCCCTTTCCGGAGATTGGGTGGGAAACGACCAGCGAGTTTACGCTTTTGCCACGATTACATGAAGTACACGGCCATAATTGGTTATTTTCACGGATTCGCCGCTTTCCAATCAGACAAACGGTTCTATTCTTTAACTCCAATCAAGCAAGTCAATCGATTTGTTTGCAGACACAATAGAGGCAATCGAGGCTGACACAAATTGCTTTTTGGCACACTAGGTCAAAAGCTACCTAAATTTTCCTGCCTCAAGCTTACGTAAACAATGAACGAAACATCTGGATCACTCTAAAGTAGCTATAACTGATTTCAGAGATTTCATTTTATGAAACTTCGTCCGAGAGACGTCTCCTCGAAAAACATAGAGACGATACTTAGCCACTGTGAGGCAGTACGACGCCATTTACTTAATTGGATATTAATGTCAGACAAGAATTGCTTCAAGTTGAATTAAAACAGCCATTTTTAATAGTAGGTACTAAAAACCTTACTTTCATTCGACCAATAACAATCAGAATCAAGATTTTTTTTACAAAATTCATTAATAATTTTAATAATTAATACACATGTGAAATATAAAGAAACAAAATTTATAAAAGAGATAAGTTATAGTAGCGTTTCTACACGAATATACTGATTATAAAGTACGACAATACATTATTTTGAGTTGCTGCAGTTTGAAGCTATGACTATTTAGTAGCTTACTCATGTCAGCCAACATAAAAGGGAGATTGTTGCAAAATTGAATTCAAATAACATTGAAACAATGTACGATTATAATATAGTCATAAATCACTGATATTTATACAATATCGTATCCTGTTATGCCTTTAAATCATGCAGCTCTAGTCATTTATTTACTCGATGATAACATAAAATGTGGTGGAATTGTCTGCAAAACTGTTTGTTAACTATAACTAAAACCCGGACAATGATACTGTTATTGAAGTAAAAAAAAAAGAAAAATATTAATTGAAAAGAGGTAGAATCAAACAGACGTGGGTGGCGAGGAATAGTGTAGAAGGAATTTTATGAAAAATATTTAAGACAAAGTAACAGAATATTTATTAACTGTTTTATAGTCCTAGGTGTAAAGGGACTAGAGCAAATATAAAAATGACTATTTTTATGAAAATATTATTTCGATAAAAAATTGTTTAAATATTATTTCAGTGAAAGAAGATACTTGTTATAATTTTTTATGTTGCCACTTTGTAAGTATTAACATTTGATAGTATCTAAGCAGAAAATATAAAATTTAAAAAAATATTTAATCAAGTCAAACAGCTTAATGAATAAAGGTTGCAAAGTTTTACCAAAAAGGAGTTTTCAGTGACAAAAGTGAAAGGATGCGAAATCGATAGCAATGGTGTGGAGTGGACCTTCATTACATGCTAAGATCCATTTTCAATGTTAGAGCCAAATAAGTGATGACATGAGTTTTAAAATTACTTTTTAGCATTAATATTAAACTCTATAAATCAAAATTTGTTGATTCTAAAATAATTTTTATAAACTCTGCTAACTTTATTCTTAACCTCGTTATTAATTAATTTCATAGATTAAACAGTCAGGCAATCACATTGTTTATAGTTATAGTGAGTTTTTCTACTAACCCTCATGGCGCCAATATTGTTGTCAAATACTAAACATGTATGTACTATCATCAGTAATATTTCTTAATTTGGTAATAACTCCTATAAAAGTATGTCAGCACCTATTAAACTTTTTTGAGTATCTGATTTTAAATTGACAAGTGTTGTTACAACCTTCGCTGGTACAGGCAGTGGACATCTGAAAAACGCGTTATGTGTTGGCGAAACCGTTGAATAAATCAAGTAAAATTCTGAGTTTACAGCTTAAAATTTTTAAATTTACTTTTACCAGATAGTAGAAGGGTGTTTTGACGGTAAGCGTTGAGAACATAAAGGCTATATAACTGTCTGGCTCATCCTCCCCTTTAGCTAATTTTGATAGATAATGACCCGGACAGGGGACTCCCAAGTAGCCGTTTCAATTTGCAGTTAATTAATGAGGGACTTGTATTGATTCCACTTCGAGAACAATATTAAATTTTATATTTGCAGTTACTACGGCTGCTACGCCAGCTTCACTGGAAAACTTTCCTTATTAACCTTAAAACTTCCCCTATTGTATGTATTGTAAAAAACTTCAGAAACGTTATCTTAACGACATAATAATTGTTCTTTCTAAGTAAAGCTGTCCGTTGTTAAAACGCAGAACAGCTTTCATATTTTCTTATTACGTTAGCTTTAGAATATTGCGAGATGAAGTGCAACTACAATTTTACATGTAGCAATAAAACAAGTAAAAAATCTTTGCAATTTTTCACAAAATTAAATTTGCTCCCGTCTTAGTCCAATCATTTGTCATAGATTTCCTCGCAGAAAACGGGAATTCTATGGACGATTTGCTCTTTTTATCCGAGCCCTTGTTTGTTCTGGAGATCCTTTGTTTTGGTTGTCGGTGTCAGGTTGCCGCGAACGAGATAAATGAGTAATCGAGGAAAATCAGAAATTAATTTATTACGTTATCTTCGTGTTAGTTATCGAGCTAATCTTTTTAATCAATCTACGAGCCGCGACGGACGAAGCGTCGGCACGAGCGGAACCTGTAATTTGTCAGGTCACGGGACGCCATCTGTAATATGATCGCTTTGATTTTGTAACGTCTGGTCGGATTCTAAAAGCTAATTGCGAACACCCACTCGCAAAGTCAATATTTAAAATCGACACCAAGACACCGACTGTGCAAGCAAGAAGAGTTTCAGGTCTAAGGAACACACAATCTTACCCACTCCCGATTACAAAACCGGAACAAAGTCCTTAAAAGAATAAGTGGTGCATCAGGAAAATCACCAAAATCGCCTCACCCCAACCAATTAACGGAAAATCTTTTCTTTGAAATAAAGCAAGCACGCACACAATTATTCTTGATGCCTTGCGGCTATAGTTGTGGCAGGAAAGTGATTTTCAGAATTGCCACGTCGTATTAAGGAAATTACTTTAAATCAGTTTCATCATTTCTGTTATCACATTGTGATTATAATCATAAGTTGGCAAAAGTAACGCAGTTTTAGAAGGACCTGCGGTTCTCAAATTACGTGATTTACAGTGAGGACGTTAAACAAACAGGACAAGAGATCAGAAATATTTTTTTATACGAGGTTTATTATTGTGGGCTTTAAAATTGCTCTTGAATTTATTCGCTTCATCAGCAGTAGTAGTTAATGTAGTGACATCGAGTTTAAATTCTTGAGTATTGGGTTATTTCTCTTCAAAATAATGTAAAGTGAAAAAGAGGAACACGAAATATGAAACCGCTGATACAATGCTTTTGACACTTCCATGTGTAGCAATTTTGAGCAACTTAAAAAGCTTGGATTTCATATTTCTAACTTTTTTAAGATATTATTAGGCATCTAATTGCGTCCACTACTGGACACAGTCCTTCCTTTGTAGTTTCTCTATTTAGAGCTGCCTATATTTTTTTACTATACTCTTCAGTTCATTTCTTCATTTGGTATGTAATCCTGCTCGAGTTTTTTAAACTTCTTTTGGTCTTTATTGCATTGTTTCCAATCATCCCATCCTTAGTTTTTGCCTATTCCCAGGTTTATTTCAACATTGTGCCTCCTTTGAGATGCTGACCTTCGGATTTGTTCGTTCATTATGTGGTCTTTAGGCTTACATGGCTTGTTGTTGGTTCTCAAATTGTTTGGTTGTATTCTTTCCACTTGAGGCACATAAGAATATGATTTTTTCAAATATGACAACCTGCCAACTGCTGCGCAGGGCATAAATTGACGTAAATCAAGTTTATATCCATTTCAAGATTGAGCCTAAGCTTATAATTATTTGATACACTTTATCTATCAATGAATTAACCTCATAAGCTTCTAAAAATGATTTCTTAATAGTACTTTGCATACATTATTTTGATGCATATATAAGTTGCTTTTAACCCCCAATTTTCCTTCTTCAATCGAACGGGGTAAGAATCGTATGCGAGTTGTGCGATGCGAGCTTTTAGAAGCTAAATTGCCAACAGAGACATTTAAAATGAAATGTCCGTTACAGGGGAATTATCTACAGTGTTTAGGCTTTCATGAAAGTCCATAACATTATTTTATTGTTAGTACATGGTACTCAACGTAATAGAGATAATAGCGCATTAGCAAGTTACGTAACATAACAAATGAAGCTTCCTAGTACCTACATGTGCTTAATCAAACCTAAATGAGTTAGGATATATCTTCTCATTCTTATTTCTTTACGGTCCGACCACTTTCTGTAATAATTATAAGAGTAATTTAATACGAAAAGATTTGAGAAACCCTTTAATTAAGTTTGGATGGCTTTGCGTTCCGGTTTGGATATTTTACAGCGGAAAGTTAAAAATTATTGCTCTGAACGGCTTATTAAATGAGACAGTGCGGAAAATGAATTCGATTAGATTCATTTTCCGGGGCATTACTGACATACCGTCAGCAGGTCTTTAGCCGCTTCCTGCCCGTTCGCTTCGTAATAGGTGCGTGTAAGAAATATTGGAGGGTTATCGCGTCGGACTGACCCAGTGGCGTTCTTCAATGGATTACTGGACGAAATTATTTATTTAAATAATAGAAAACGTTATGAATAATTTGGGGGTTTTAATATATTGATTATCTTCCCTGCGCGAGTTTGACATGATGAATAATGCTGTAGCGAATTTTGGTGGAGGCATCAAATAAATGTTGAATTTACGTCGAGGAATGACATGATCCGTTGTAACGGAAGGCATTGAGTTTTTACTTAATTTATTTCCACTTGTTTTATTTACGGCTAATTAAAGTGTCCATTATGAAATTAACTAATGCATTTGCTTTTGATTTAGAAAACTTTTCTTATATTCAGTACCGCATAAATTACTTAACTTGTAACTTAACCGGTAATTTTTAATAATTAAACTTTTGAAGAAACAAAATTATTAAACTTTAGTTATACTAAAAACAAAACAAAAAATATTTGATCAGTTGTAGCAAAAGCCGATAAAATGAAATAATTCTCATGGGAGTTAGAAAATTTTCAGGAAAGCCACCACATAATACAGTTACTTGGTTTTTGAAACCACCTTTGTAAATTATATTTTATTGAATTTGAGATTGTCGACGTTTCTTTAAAATATATTTTTGAAGCAAAACACTCGACCAACATCGGTTTCGTTTGGTGAATTTGAATTGAGTTAGACGCGAAATTTAAAATATGAGGCAATGACACAAAATGCACGAAATTCTTGGGTCGTTTTACATCTAACGGGGGTGGCGGCCACGCACTAATATTTTTACAATTTGCGCTATTTACTAATTTTATAACATATTAGTTGAATTTAGTTTGACCTAATAGACTTCTTCCTAAAAGTTTAATAAAATAGTTTCAGAAAACAAAATTATATTAAGATTTAAAATCTTAATTCTTAATTTTTTTAAAAGTTTTATTTCTTTTGGAAAAATGATGAAAGTGAAATTTTTCGATGTGCGCACATGATGCAACAAAAATTAACAAAATGAAGTTGCTCACTAAGGACTACCAATTCAATAACTCTAATTTTACGATTTAACAAGCAAAAGTCGCGTTAAATCCTAGTTGATTTAATTTTTTAGGGTTGGTGGTGCAATGCGGTGTTGCTAACGTATCGAACGATTATTTATTTATTGAAATCAATCCGTCAATACGTTGTGTGAATCAAAACATATTGTTTAGTGATTTAATTGAGTCTTTCCTGAAAGTTTTCTTTCAATGCATAACATTATTTGTTACTAGTTCAAATGCCGCATTCTTTATCAAGCCGCGCTCAGGAGTTTGTAGCATCTTTGATACATTATTTTGAAAAAGAACGTAAAAATGGGGGGCCATTCTTCCACTTACTGATGTGAGAGCGGTAAGTGATACATATTGCAGCTGTGATTAGCTTTATCCAATTTCTCAATTATATTAAAATATATTTTCATATTGAAAAAGTTAGATCACGTTTGGGTAAATATTTATTGTTAATATCAACATAAAGCTATTATTTTCTTACAGAGAGTAGCAGCTCCTTTAGGTGTAAGTCTTACAACTGCAAATAGCACTGAGGCTAAATGCAATATCAGAAGCAAAAATTGAATATCTAGACCACATTTTGAGAGGGGAGAATTACAATCTCTTTTCCTCCAATGTATACTGAAGGGAAACACTTAAAGTCCTCGCAGTATCGAAAAAAGACAACTCTCCTGACTGAGGAACATCAAGACCTGGGTCGGCATCAAGAACCTGTGATTTTCTTGACACAGCGGAGGATAACAAATATTCGCCGACTGATCGATAATCTTCAAAGAAGCAGATATGTCAGTTGAAGAAGGATGAACCAACACGTAATTAAAGCTGATAAGCTCCCACATCAAAAAAAATTGTCCAATTAGTGCATTCTAAAGCCGATAGTCCTTTAACACTCAAGATGATCAACTTGAAAGATGCGGTTTATTCTCTGGATGGTGCATGGTACCGTGTAGTTTATACGCTGATAAAGAATTTCTAAAAACCACTGTTGCCAACTCCAGGAACTCCAACAATCATACACTGTACGCGATAATAAGTTTTAATTTTTAAAATGTAATTATTTAGTTGAATTCAGATTTGACCAAACCTTTTTATGATCACGCAATTCTATTTCCATTAATTTGCGTGCTAAATAAAGTTATTTTTATATTATGCCAAAGAAAGAGAACTCCCAACGAGGGTACATAAGTACACGTATTTTTTTTAACCTTAGGTAATCAAAGAGCGAACTAGAAGTTCTTTTTTTAAACTATTTTATATATTGGTTCTGTACTGTTCAACAAATTTATTTTTTCTTTTATATTTGTCAGTATAGGAATTACTAACTCAACCCTCGACACATACTTTTACTTCCATTTTAATTAAATGAAGAAGAACTAAGAAAATATCGTTTATAACAAGTTGCGTAAGTTGATTTTGAATCTGGTCACAGGCTGCAGG
Organism: Pyrochroa serraticornis; assembly: GCA_905333025.2. Classification (NCBI taxonomy): domain Eukaryota; kingdom Metazoa; phylum Arthropoda; class Insecta; order Coleoptera; family Pyrochroidae; genus Pyrochroa; species Pyrochroa serraticornis. Next base: position 20,902,065 of record HG995154.1, read on the forward strand.
AAAAAAAAAGTTGAACAATTTAGAAATTAAATCATGATAGGTACTTGAGTCACTGTCTTAATACATGTGGTTGCGTAAAAAGATTCACTTGTTGCAATCAAATTGAGCCAAGGAGTGGCTCCAACATATTTTATTCAAACAAAAAGCATTAATGATTAAGAGAAAATTGATGCAACTTTGCACTGGTAACAGAAACCATCAAGTAATTTGCATTCGCAATACCGTATATTTTTTCTAAAAGAGCTATCAAGTAGCCAAGTTGAGTTCAGCTCTATCAAGTGAGTTAACTTAAATATGTAAGTATAAGTATTTTGAGAGAAAAAGTAAAATTATCTATAAGAAGCATACTATACAGATGGTTCACATTATGATGGACAGACTTCCAGAATTAATGGAACAAAAGGTAGGATATTATTCTGAAAGTATATGCATATACTTTCAGAATACGATAAGCATACTGCCGACTTTGTCTAAGGTTTTGCAGAAGCTGGTTTCCTTGCAGCTAAAGAAGTACCTGACCGAAAACTCAGTTTTGCCTGTGTGTCAGTCAGGGTTTAGAAGTGGTCGCAGTACGGTTACTGCGTTGTGTAATGTATTAAATGACATTACTGAAGAATTTGATCAATCTAAATTTACTTTTTTGGCTTTACTCGATCAGAGTAGGGCGTTTGACGCTGTGGACTTTGATCTATTGCTGGTTAAGCTAAAATAGATTGGTTTTAGAGACACTAAAAATCGATGTTTTTTTATTTACTTGCATGGTAGGAGGCAGGCGGTCAAAGTAAATGATATGATGTCTGATTGAATCACTGTAAGATCTGATGTACCCCAGGGCAGTATATTGGGTCCTCTGCTTTTTTCACTATTTGCGTTTGAACTTCCTAGGGAAGTTCAGGCTGTTAAGTGTCATCTTTATGCTGATGATATTTAGATTCATTTGTCGGCAAAGGTAGCTGATGTTAAGACTTTGATTGCTGCATTAAATGACGAGCTGGGGAGGATTGAAGATTGATGTATACGAAATGGACTGAAATTGAATCGCAGTAAGAACAGTCATTTGCGTCGTCATTTGCGTTATGAACGATTGCATAGAAGGTATAATGCCGAAATGTTTTCTGTTGTGGTCGGCGGGCACCCTTTGAGTTTTGTCGAATCCGTTAAATGTCTTTGTGTGGTGATTGATGCAAAGCTTAATTTTGGGAAGCACGTTGATGCCATTTTTGGTTCTATGATGAGAGTATTAAGATCAATATAGCAGTACAGAAGTATACTTGATGAGAAGATCAAGATTAAAATTGTTAAATCTTTAATATATCCCAAGCTCAGCGTGCTCAGAATGCATGCATACGTTTTGTATGCAGTGTGGGATACGGGCGGCATGTGAGCTCTTATATATGCAGATTGGGCAAGCTTTTGATTTTTAATCAAGCAAAATACTTTTTTGTAGTTTTTACTTTAAAAATTTATAAGACTGGCGTATATAATTATTTGAGTAAACGATTGGTCACAAGCCTTATGGTGAACAATTTTAATCTGAGACGGGATGATTTTATCATTCCTTAAAACAATTTATCCCGATATGAGGAACGTTTAAAACACAGAAATATGCAGAAACTGCTTATGTTCAATCCCACCAGAAAAAAATTAATCAAGTTTAAAATTACCCTGGATAATTTTCCACGGTAAGTAGTTTTCAAATTGCGATATTCCTTCATAAATTTGGTTAAATACTAAAAGTGGTATAGGGTGATTCTACAACAAAAATATGTAGCATACCAAAATGTTTGTCAAAGAAGTTTTAGGGTTCACAGAAGGTCACATTTTGGAATTAAGATATTGGAAAGTGTTATGGTTCTACTACTTACGAATGTAAAATGTTACAGTTTAGCGCAAAGTGTAACAGTGCCCGGAAAAAGATCGGAGGAAGGGTAGTAAAGAGGTGAAATAACAAAAAACAGTGAAGAACCCAACTGGATATCAAATAGTAGGGAGATTTATAGAAGCGTAAAGGTCGCTAAGGGTCAAAAAATAAATTTTTGTAATTAAAATAGGGGTGGACGAAATAATTAAATTTAGCGCCTTCTTTTCGTCGTATTGTAAGTTATATATTTTGCAAATGGTGTTAATAATTTTTGTGCAGTGAAACCCCCTGTAAATCCGTACCTTAACTACCCCTATTACTTGGTGGTTATGGGGTTACAAGAACGGATGACTCTGCCAAGGATGTTTATGAGTTCCGCCACTGGACTACCGCCTGCGGCTTGCACGAGAAGGCCCGTGTGTGCACGCGTTATTAGCTAGCACTCGTCGCGGTCGTGCGATGATGAATGCCACCAACGCCGACGCCGCCACCGCTGCCGCCTCCACCAGTTCGCGTGCTAACGAGACAGCGCTCCCGCATCACGGCAACACCACACCCTTGTTCGCACGCTTCTTCTATTATGTTTTTCGTTCCAAACAGATTTTCTTCCGTATCCAAAGATTTGCCACTAATTTTCGTTTTTTTTACGCACAATTTCGCTAACGCGATTTTATCTTTGGATTTGTTTTCCATGTTTCCGTCAAGATCTATTTTTTTTTCTGTGTCTTTATGTATAGCTTTTATGCTTTATCTGTAATTGCGGGCTTTTGTTCCAGACTTCCCCCGCTTTTATCAAGCAATCCCTCGGTCCCTTTTTGTCGTTAACACAAGGCAAATGCGTTTGAAATTATTTACGCGCCTTCATTAGGCGGATTGCAACGTTATAATTATATAGATTAGCAACTCCCGTCGGCAAAAATTATGGTTACAGGTCCATGGCATCGAGAGTTTTAATGTTTAATTTGATTTTAAGTAGGCGCCCGGAAAGACGTGAATACTTAATGACAAATGTTCATAGATGATGCATGTTACATATTGCTAGCGATTTACAAAACCCATTATGAACTTGCATTGTAGCTCGTCGTACTGATGCCAGCATTTACGCCACTATTTCGGTACCGAAACCAAATATTCGTAGTATTCCTAGTCGTTCTATTGATTTCTGGATAGGTGAACACGAAACATAATCTAATTTGCTGTTCTGTCATTACATCGTTGTCTTCGAGCACAGGTTAACTTGAGTTTACTTAGGGCAGAGTTTACTAATTTTAACTATAGTTTCTGTGAACTGGGCCAGATTAAAAAGAGACGCTTTGTTAAGCTAATGAACAGTAGAATATGATGCTTCTATATACATTTTTGATGAACTATCCAAAACAATTTTGTTTCAAATTCCAGGTTACAGGAGAAAAAAGTTGAGCAATTAAGAAGTTAAAACATGATTTGTGCTTAAGTCACTGGAAGATTAAAACGCCTCATTCTCAGTACCTACTCGCGGTTGCGTGAAAGGGTCACTTGCGACAAGATTTTATTCTGAAAATTTATGTGTATCAACAACGTAAAACAATGAAGAGTCAAATTAAAAGTGGAAGTAAAAAATATTCTTTGATAACATTCACAGTATTTGATGTAGCCAAAATCTTCACAAATTATTTCCAAATAAAAATGATGGAAATCACTTAAAGTAAATTTGATCAAAAATTGTGCAGTAACTTAGATATTTGGAAGCGCCTCACTTTCAATAATAGTTTTAATAAAACTTGCTGATAAACTATCCAACACAATTAGCTAGTCACTCAAAAAACTGACTTCTGAAAAAAGAAAATGCGAATATAATAAACTCTATAACTTTCTGAAGATAAAGTTTGCGATCAAACGATGATACACTCTAACGCAGTCATTTCTAAAATGGTCTATTTCGGGTAGTGGAGTGCGAAGCCTCTCGTATTTTGATATATGAGCCAGCCAGATGTGTTGCTAATGCACTGTAGATTCTAAATCTATAAGTCGTACGAAAATCATACAGTGAGTGGGGACACAAAATGCAAAATTAAAACTAATGATATCACGAGAAAGCTACAATATTGTGGTTTAAGGTGCCCAAAAATTAAAATATTCTCTGTAGACGTTCTATTTTGTAGATATTTAAGTTTGAGGCACTGTTTTGGAGCTATAAGTGAAACGCCATTGACTTTATTTCAGAGATTTTAAGGGCGTATGGTACGTTTACTAGCCAAACTAATCCGTTATGGGGGCACTAGTAGTAAACATTTGAGCATTTGGATAGAATGTACTTCCATACCCGATTGAGCTACCACCTCCAGTCCAAATTTTACCTGAAGCTAGCTGCCCAACTCGCCTGAAGGCAACTAAATTTATCTATGATTGAGACAAGAGTTCCATTTATGAAATTACTTTCCCTTGTCATTCACAATACATTTCTTGTCGACAAAGTTGATCGACTTGAGAGCTGAGTGTACAGTCACGTCAGGTGATGTACCCCTACCCCTGTGCGAGGTGGGGGTTGTACAGGTATTTGGTCCAGTGGATGGACCGCACTATCTGTTTTACTCCTCAGACGTTTTTCGGCCACCAGCCAGTCCAACCACCCTCTAGTACCTTCAACAGGCGAGGGCGAATTTGGCGACGTTTCATCATACAAATATATTAGTTGTAATAAATCAATACACTAAAGTCCGCAGCACATTATTTATCATACTAGCCTGCACACTGAGCAACCAACAATCGTTTTTGCGTAAACAAACAGGAAAATATTATGAGAAATTCTCATTATGAAGATAACTAATGATCCATTTTTGCCGTTTTCTCAATTTGGTATCGGCTAAAAATTTCTTACTTTTGGCACACTTTTTGCTTTACACGCTGTTATCTCAGTTGCCGTTGCTCGAATCTAATCTAATTCATTGTAGTAAAATATGGAAAATTCTATCTGGATAACGATGGCTTTTGAATAAGATTTTTTTGGAAAATAGTTAACAAGATATTAATTTAAATGTAGAGCAACGTCACTACATGATACTCGTGTCTCCACTCCGACCCCTCGTCCTCTCAGGTCCCCACTCATCTCTTAGGCACCCGTAATTTAATGGTGACATGTGGTGCTGCCACCAAAATCCCCAAAGATATTTATTTTCTACATTGGCTAAGAAAATTTCTGACCCTAACAGTATGTCCTATTCATAAAATTGTGTAAGTAGTATATTTGCTTTGTACGTTAGGCTTGCACGTCTTGCGTATTGCATCAAAATCAGTAGCTCTCTGTCATCTTCAAAAACATATTTAAAATTAATAAATTTGTAACAAAATTCAATATTAGAAAAGCAGGAAGACTACTCAAAACACACAAAGCGGCAGGTAGTTTTCAAGACAAGACAGTTTGGGGACCTCTGCCCTAACGGAATATGATTTTTAAGCCAAATTGTCACCTAAATACTGTCGGAAAAGGTTTCTCATTCAAGATAATTAGTGAAAGTTCTTCAATTGACGAGAAATTATTGAAATTCAAGAATCTTCTATTTCGACAGAACGTTATTGATAACTCTAGGGTTGCCCTCAATCCGAATTTTAAACTTCTTAGAGTATTAGAAAACCAAATTTTACCCAAACATAGTTAAAAAACATCCATTTGTTAGAAGTTTGCTAATCGCGTGGAGAAGTATCTAAATTGATGAAACGCATAAAATGGTACTTTAACGCTTATTGTTACATAAATGAAGCTACTGTCGGTGATCTCGTAGTTTATGATTTTACATATTGTAGGAATCGGTTTTCAACACCAATCATTGTGTTCGAGATTTAGTAAAAGGTTTTACAGTCCACATTTCAATCCAATCGAACATGTCTGGGATTAAATTTAAGAATTCATTTGAGACCTAAGGAGAGCTGGAAATTGTTTTTTAAAAAAAAACAAAAAATTGCTTTTAAAGAAACCAATAATTGACACATGGCTTAGTTTACTTTTAATAAAGTTTTTTTTTATAACGGAAGCTTCTTTAACTAAATATTTGGACCAATCTTACCAGAAATATGAATTTAAAAAAATAGCTTTAAATTATTTTGATTGATATTGATATTGTTTTAAGGACATCAATAAAAATAGATAAATCTATTGCAAGAGTTGTTGCGTTCTTTTAATAGGTACCAGGCCATTTAAATAAAGAATAATTTTTGCTAACGTTGTAAATTTACTAATTCTTGTAGTAAATTTTTGCAGTCTGATTTTCTGGTTAAAACTAATTTTTTTTTCTGGAATCTTTGTGCAATATTATAAGTTTTATCTCGTTTCTACAATATTGTACTACTAAAATCTTTTGTCATCGTTTTGCATTTTTTATACAAAACCCTCTCCATAGCTTTTTATTCCAATTTCTGAATGTAATCCTTTCGATTATTTCTCTATACATTGTTAATATTTGTTTTTAATCAATATTTGTTTTAATATTGTACTTACATTGTACTTCTTCTCTTTAATTTGCCGCTCAACTCAATAGCGATCTTTGCACAGTCTGAAAGTAGTTTCAGGAAAAATTTAATTTACCCAGAACAGAAAAGTCTTGAACTTATTTTATTGAATTTGGCCTTAAAGAATGAATCACAATTCTTGTTTTTAATGAAGATGGCTATGGCCGGTCTGCTAAATATCCCAAAAACTTTGGTTTTTTTCATAAATTAGACACAAGCTTTTTAATTAAATATATCTCCATTTTTTAATATTACATTCATTATTAAATAAGGAATAGGAAAGCAATGTTTACCCTAACTTTAGAATATCCTTACAACAAAAAAACAATAATTTGCTTCCTTAAATATTACGTTTGCAGCTTGACACCAACGTCTTTGGCGCTTTTTAATTTCAGGCAAAAGCTTTGTTGGTTGCACATTGTACAACTTGAAACAAAATACCACCTATATTGTTTTGATTTCTCGATATTATGACATTGTAACATTTACCTAGTGTGCGCGAGTTATAGAAAGAGAATACTTGGAGAGCATCAATTTTGGCATTTTAACATTTTTTTTTATGTAGAATAAGCATCAATTTTGAAGAAAACTGTGTCTTTACTTAACTCGTATCCAAACTGCTCTTTCAGACCTTCACACTCATTACCATAGAATAGTACATTGGGGACTTGAAACGTAAATAATAATTTTGAATTCTGGTAATGCAATACGATTTTCTATGCTCACTGCACACACAAGGTTTAATTTAATTATCAAAGGTATGGCAATTTTGTTATAATTACGCAATCAAAACGGGTCATATTTTGGCTGTATCGAGGGTCGCTGTTATAAATTAAATTCCATGTTTGCGTAAATACAGTGAAGATTTGTTTAAACTGTGTTTCATATTTTCCACCATCAAATTAGGGATTAAACAAATACCGTGTCGTCAAACTTTATTCGTCATTAAATAAAATATTTGTTTGAGGATTTGTTTAGGCAATTCGGTGTTCGGATGAATAATTAGTATGCAGGGAGATGTGCGAAACATTCCTATTCGTGTAGGACAAAGCTCGAGGACTGATGATGCACCATTCAGGAAGATCGAGAGGATAGCACTGTCGCTAGTACGTAAACAGCAGCGACGCGGTTGTCACATGACACCTCAATACGTATTTTCTATCAGAATAGATATAGTTAGGATAACAAGGTGGGTTCCCACGGGATCTGGAATTTTGAGGAAGCATTAAGCTGGATAACAGCAGCCGCGTGAGCGTATCCACTACGGTATTATACACAGTTCCGATTTATATTAATATTGTTGTTAGTTTAGTGTTATTACAGGGGGGAAGTGTATTGTTACGCAGGCACTGAACGAGACCGGTTGGAGTTAGATTACCTCTTCGGTTCTAACCCGCTAACCTAAAGGACGAGAACAATAAGGGTATCACCTAGCACGTCGAAGGTGCCAACCCGACGCCACTATCCAATGCGATTAATTAGGCAACGGTGATGTACACGGAATTTTACGATAGATAAAGATCTATCAGATAGAAGCCGTTTAATAATATAAATTACGCAAACAAGGTGAATTTTATGAACACTTGATGTCCATTTGCATAAAATACAGATTTCGTTGGCTAATTGAGCACGTAATGGATGCTCGACGAAATATGCTAAACGAGCCCTAAACAAAAAGGTTAACTTGCTGCAGTATCATCAGATTCAATAACGCAACCCTGGGAAAATAAATTTTCTAGACTGGAAATTGATGTTGAATTTTAATCTTTATTCCACCCTAAACATAAGCATTCGCCGGACTCTCGTGCTACTCGCTATCGCACTTAATTACGGAAAAGTGCAGAAGCAACATTTCCGGCAATTTTCTAGATCTTCGACACGACAGTCGAAATAATTTGCCAACCCTAAATATCAATTTTTTTACTTGCGTGTATAGCCTAGAAAACTTTGGCTAAATTATATTCTTAATGTTTTAAATAAAGTTGTTTTAAAAAAAAATTCTGAACGTTAAAACAAACACGGCCAGTGTTAATTATCATTTTCAATTGCTGCAGAAAAGTCGCTATTTTTAATTAACATTAAAAGACTTAAAGAATTACTTTATTTTAAATATTAATTAATTAAATGTTTTAAAATTAAAGAAGATTACGTGGGTACAATGGATGGAGGATCTCGGGAAAATTTTCAGCTGTTAAAATAAAATAAAAAACAAAAATTGATATATGAAAAAGTTTTAAAAATAATTAGAAAGAAATCTTACTTCCTGCGATAAGCTTAAACGGGCATTGAGGAGTTTGCCACAAAACTGGTAAAGTACACAATGTGCTTTAAAAAAAACTTGTTTATGGAACAGGCAAAACAGGAGATGACCACTTTGAAGATAAACAAAGTGGCAAGTAAGAGGAAGATATGAAATGCGGTATTGTAGCACAATAGAAATAATAAAAATTACAATATTATTTTGTTAAATAAAGCATTAAAGGTATTTAAAGAGAAGTTTTATTTTTATGAAAAAATAGCTTTAAAGTCAAAGCTAAATCTAAGACTAATAATAAGGTACAAGTTAAGACCAAGAAGATATATTGAGCATAAGGTATTGCCTTTTTTAATTGCAATGTCGATAAGTGGAATGTAAATTTAGAAACTATAGAATTAAATATAATATACTGAAATGCGACAGATTTGTTGTTTACTTGAAACTAATGTCCTATTTTTTCCGGTTATTAAACTAACTTTCAGCTAGCTATTAAAGTTTAAGTGTAATAATTATTTAATTTTGTCTGTAAAGTTTTAAAATATATCTTATTCTAAATATCTTGGGATCAGCCAGTTGAAATAAATATTACCGTTTCAATATTTCATAAATTAACTCCAAATTAGAATCACAAAATAAAGTTAATAATATAAAATAATTTTAATTCACCTACTAGTAAGATAAAAATATTGAGTAAACAACTAAACTTTACTTAGGATTTTTAAAACTTTATTGGAAAAGAAAATGAAAATTCTTTCTTTTAATAGTCTTAAAAATATTTTAACATTCTTTGTTTTTTTTGACTCATATTGGTTTGACTTTTACATATAAAGGTGTGTCCTGAAGAGTGTCCCAAGTTTTATTTACGTAATTTATTATCTAATTTAAATAAAAAGAATCAAATTATTCCTTAGCCTTAATAGTGACTTTCTAAATTGCTAACTTCAATGTCAAACGGTGTTCAACTGTTTTTTCAAATAAAAACGTATTTTTTTATGGAAATAATACCGTTTCAATATTTCATGGATTAACTCCAAATTCGAATCACGAGATAAAGTTAATAATATAAGATAATTTTAATTCACGTATTAGTAAGATATAAATATTGATTAAATAACTAAACTTTACCTAGGACTTTTTAACCTCTATTGAAAAAGAAAATGAAAATTATTTCTTTTAATAGTCTTAAAAATATTTAAAAAAAAATTCTTTTTATTCATTTTGGTTTTGCTTTTACATATAAAAGTGTGTCCTGAAGAGCGTCCAAAATTTTATTTTCGTAATTTATTATCTAATTTGAATTAAAAAATTATCAAATTATTTTTTAGCCCTAATAGTGACTTTCTAAATTTTTAACTTCAATGTCAAATGGTGTTCAATTTTTTTTTCAAATAAAAACGTATTTTTCTTATGGTATTATTTGAAGGACCATATTTTTGTGAATGCAATATTGTCTAAAAAATTGACTTTCGTACAGTATTCATTCAATGAAATAATTAAAATGTCTGTCGAGAATGTTAGATTTCTTTTATAATTTTTAACTGTTCCCTGGAAAACAGAAATGATAAATGTCAGTAATCCGCCAGTATCGCCGTTGATATCGTATTGTAACCATTTCTCGGTTTCAAAGTTACCTTCTTCACAAAATATAAATTAATAATAAATAGCAATCAACTGACCGACATGTTGCAAGTGTATTTCGAATGCAACATGAATTGTGATCAAACAGTGAGAATTTACAACGATCGCTTTCCAAACGGACAAGTTCCAGAACGTCGCAAGTTTGAAAGACTCTAAGAAAATTTGAGAAACTTTAGAACTTTTAAAACACCCAATTTGAAAGAATGTCAATTTGGCAGAAATCTTAAATCAGATGTTCTTCTGAGTGTAAACGGAAACCCGAGAACCTCTTTTTGAGATAGTTTTAATAATATTGGTACTTTAAACCGAACTGTACATGAAGTACTACCAAAACATAAGTTTAAACCACACATACGTGGTAAGATGAATGTACTTTTAGTAATAAGAGCACATTTAATAAAAATAATATTTGATATTACCAAGAAAATAATTGTTGAAAATAATTTTCAACGAAGCTTTAGAGTAATTGTGTAGTGTGCAATTTTCAATGCTAGATTAATTGACCCATTATTTATTGACGGTACTCCAAATCAAGAAAATTACAACCCAATTATTATCTGAGCAGATTGCAATTTTTTTGGATGAGTTGCCCCTTACAGAACTTAATTTCAACAAAATAAGGCTCCGGAGCATAAGCCCAGAATCAATGTTAATTTCCTAACCATTGAATTTGGTAACAGATGAATAGAAACGTATGGACTAATTCTGTGGTCTGCGTGTTCACCCGATCTTACGCCACTTGCTTTTTGGTTGTGGAGATATTTATAAATTGCGTTTTTTTAAACTCTCCAGAAATCCGACTTATTTTGATAGAATTACCAACTTTTTCCGTAAAATACCTTACAATCTTATATCGAGCACGGCTTGGAGAATAAAACCTCTTTGTAGACTTTAAAGTTCAGGCCATTTTTACCTGAAGCAACTTTTTTTTTAGTAGCAACATACTAATATTTCTATTTAGTTTGACGTAGAAAATTATTCTCCACACTTGGAAAGTAATTCTATATCTGTGCGGATAATAATTTTTTACGTAATTCTAAATAGAAATATTAGTACCTGGCCATTAGGAAACAAAAATTACCGAAGGCCAATTTGACCACTTTGTAAAATATATGCTCGAATATGGACTCAAGTTAGTCATTTGAGTAATTGTTTTTTTAAGCTTAGGCAGGAAACGGAGATAATAGTAATTATTGTACAGATTTTTAGGTAACTATTGTAGTAACTATTTTCAATTTTCAATTTGCTCTGAAATAAAACATTTAGCAATTTTTTTAAACTGTAAGTTCAAAGCTTAATCAATATATCCTTGCGTGTTTTGATTAAAAAAAAATTCCATTACTATCATGGAATATTGGATAATGATTACTTTATGTAGAGACATACCGTCAGTATTGCCGCATCCTAAATTGTCTGCATTAACAAAGGTTTCTACATCGAACTTCTTGAATCAGCAAATTTAAAGCTCCATTGTCGACGCTTGATACGTAGAATTTCAGGCAGATTTACCGGTAGCAGTGCTTACGTTCTTAATGTAGATTAAACAACATGCAAAAATAGACGGTCAAATAATTTATAAAAATTTGTATAATATTTTATAACATCGATGTGTCTTTTATTACCTATTGTATAGCGTGGATAAAAAGCTTAAAAATATACTAATAACTGGTTGGTAAAAATGGGGGTGAAACATATCGCAAAATTCTCTATTCTCAAAAATTAAAGGAAAATGAAGGTAACTACACAGAGCATAAGACGTGTCCTTGATAAATATTCTTTAAGTAATTCACATGAAATTAAAATTTAAATACGTCGATTATTAAAATCTATTTAGCGATTCCTAAAAATATTTCACGTAATCAATGATAATGCTTTTATGACTTCTACAAATGACATATAAGTGACGCAATTGTCCTCAACTCTCAACTCTCAACTCCATGTTGCTTGAGCAATTACTCATAAAGATGACCCCGATACAGCTGAAATCGTCGCCCCTATCTAAATTACCTCTGAGTAGCTGCATCCTTCTATTATTGCCAGAGTAAAACAAAATATGTGTTCCCTTTAGTGTAATAAAAAAACGGGGTTTACAGAGAAAAGCAAAAAGCTGTTATATAACAGCTTTGAATATTACGTTACGGTTTCTATTCCATTTATATTTATATCTATTATTTGTTTTATGTCTTACTGTTATTATTATTGTTTCAACGGAATAGCCCTAAAAGACGTGAAATTTTACTACCTCCAACCACAATCCCGACAAGGACGTATAGAAAATAAATTCTTTTCTGTTCCCACATTCTTCTGGAAATCCAATCAAATCACTCATTTTCATAACCTAACCCCACAACAATAATGGTACTTAATTGTCAAAATTCATTTACAAATATTATACAGGAATAATAAAAAATAGTTTTAAAATCGTTAAATTTAACTTTCAATTCGTCATTCGTCTTAGAGCCCCCTTTGTCAAACCCTGCGATTCGGCTCATTTCCACAGTTCCAATTCATTTCCAATCTTACGGATGAAAAATTTGATGAAAAAATAATGAGTGACAATTTGACATATCATTAAAAGTATAATGGTTGGCGTCGTCAATGTCTTTCAGTTTTTAAGCGGGAGCGCAAAAAATAATGAAGGGTGAAGGAGGACAAGTATGGAAAAGGTCATCATTATTTCATGAACAGTGTTGGCATACAATACACATGCATGCAATATTGAATGTAGGCTCTCATGAAAGGAAGAGGTGGGTATTCGACAATTACACCAGGGCCGTAACAAATTGAAAGGATATCTGGTCATCAAATTTGCATTATTTCCTATTAAATACAAATTTGTTAATACTGCATCGAACCCAAACGACAACAAATTTAAATATTTTGAATTTAATTAGATTCGTTGAATAGTAAGCGGTATATCTAGAAGCTGTAAATCTAACTGTAACCGTAAATCAAGTTCAAGTAGCGTTTGTATTCCTTAACACAATAGTTTGAGAGTATAAATTTAAATGTTGAACATCACACCCCCAATGTTTATATTCAATAACACAAAGAACACAACGCGATCTCCTGAATATCAAATTCTTGAATATAAAATCAGCAGAATACGTAAACATTTCGGTAAATCCCGACGAAAATACAATTTCTAGTTTCATTTTCGAACTTGGCATATAACTTACCAACAAACAATAAAAACGCTCAACTGATACAATAATTTCGCAACTGACTTAGTTACAAGACAAAAGTAGTTTCGCAGTTAATAAATCATGGGAATTTCTAGATAATATTTTCTTCGTTCAGAAAAAGTTCGGAAAGACTTATTTTGTATCATCGTCCGGTTTGTGGGTTCATTTAATTAAGTTATTAAAGCAAACACCGCCAAATACGTAATACCAACAGGCACGGTCTATGTGAATATACCAACCTAGTTTAATTATTCACTCACTGTTTCGTGTTTATATTAAACATTTATAACGAAAACTATTTTTGATTATAATTATGATTTGTCACGCTAAAAGATGTTGACGCAATAATTCAAGTATTTATTATCTACATGGAACCGGACGCTATTTAGAAAATACAAGAAATAACTGAAATTCTTTAATTATTTTTCTTGCACAGTTTCGTGTTAATAATGCTTTAGATTAAATCATCAGAAATTATGAAAATTACATTAACTTATCCTGTTACAACGTTTCCACAAGACGACAAAATTGCTACTTTTTTTAATAGATTTAATGTATTAACCCTTTACCGCATACATACCAAAAAATTTTTTTTTTCTAATTTCTGCATGATATATCATATATGGGACGCTGTGGCTTGAATGGTACAGGTTTCTCGTCATGCTTTCCCCACGATCACTTCACTACAAGTCGGTGCGGGTTAGTTTCGGCTTATGCACAATTTCTGTGATATTCAATTTATAACACAATTTCAAAAGGGCTCTCGAGATTGTTAACAAAAATTCCTTGTTACGTAATTCTATTTTCTCTTCCAATTGTCGGTAAGTTCATGAATATTACTTTTTTTTTACTGTGAGTTTTGGTCAAAAATATATTTGATTTATATATATATAGGACAACATGGTACCTTGTGGTACCATGCAAGTTAGAAACAACGTATACATAAATAATGATATTTACAGATAAATCCAAGTTTCTTTTACGATACAAACAAGTATACTTGCGATTTACCGGACGCCAATGAAAGTGATGATCCAGATCTCTCGGAGGACGAAGATCACCAGCCAATTTATATGTTGGCACCTGACTCTGCCACTGATGAAAAAGATACAAAAGATGGAGGTATTCCGAATGCAGACATAATACCAGAAACTGATTCCAAGTCAGATGACGAAAATATTATGTTTTTTGAATTAGCTAAAAATTTCTATTCAAGTCTTTGGAAAGTAGGGAACTTGGTAAGAGACCAAGATAAATTAAAATTTTTATTCAACCAAGATATGATCAAAATTAACTCAGTTGGAAACATCACTTGAGTACTTCCGGATTCTTTTTACAAAGAAAACGGTAAAATCTATTATTATTCAAAGCTATATTGTTTGGAAATTTCACAAGCGATGAAATAGAGAAATTTATTGGAGTTTGCATATACGTGTCGATCATTCAATTGTCCCACAAAGGGCATTACTGGTCGCTCAACATGTCATTATGCAGTGTCCTCGGTATTGACTTGCAACAAGTTTGAAGAAATTAAACGCTTTATTCATTTCAATAACAATCAAGTTTTCCTTCCAAAAGAATCTCTAGGGTACAAGTTATTTAAAATTAGGACATTCCTAAACAATTGTCAAATTTGTTTAAACTTTATTCTAATAAAAAGGCATGTTGCTGTGAACGAATAGATTATTCCTATTAAAGCTGGATTAACTATCAAGCAATACAACCTTAAAAAGCCTTACGTTCTGAGTGGAATATCTAGATTTAGTTATGACTTTGAGATTTTTGTGGGGTCTCAAACCAACATCATTTGTTAAAATGCACCTGATCTAGAAGTCAGCAGCAATGTAGTTGTGAACTTTTCTCACAAAATACCAAAATATGTAAACCATAATTTTTTTTTTGACAACTGGTTTACCAGTGTCTCTTTAATGGCTTACATAGCAAAAAATGGTATTTTGCCTCTCGATATCGTGCGTCTAAATCGGTTGGTTGAAAGTAACATGTTTACAGAGAAGAAATGAAACAAAAATGGACGTAGAAGCATGCAAGAAAAAGTTACTATCAAAGACGATGTGAAACTAAGTATTGTTTCTAGGTATGACAATAAAATGGTAACAATATTATCTTCATCCATCGGCACTGGAGTAAATGAACCAGGTTGAAGAAAAAATTTTTCAAAAGTGAAAATAGTCATAAAATGACAGATTGCCCCCAAAAGCATTCTAAAGTATAATGAATATATGGGAAGGGTCGATTTATTAAATTCCATGCTGGGAATTACTGGACTACAATCAGGTCAATAAAATGGTTCATAAAATTAGTTTTTCACATGATAGATATGTGCGTAATTAATAGTTTGCTCCTATGCAGAAGACAAAATAAAGATGCCTACTTGCCTCTCACAGATTACAAGATAGCCATTGCAGATGTTTTTTGCTCGGCTGGAAAACAAGGCTTTACCAAAAGAAAAGGGACGACCCAATGCCAAGGGTGTTTAAAATGTGTATCAAAGAAAAAGTATACGTGACGCAGTATCAGAAATACCACAAGAAGTAAGAAGAGCTGGAATCGATCGAAACAGGTGCAAATTACCGGATTGCAAGTCGCAGTCATTTATCTGTAACAAGTGTCAAATTCCATTGTGTTTAAATAAGGATAAAAATTGTTTTCTTAGATTCAATACGGAATAACTTTTACATTATTGCGTGCTGGCCCGTATACGACATACTGTTTTTTGAAATGTTTTTGATTTTAGAATAATTTTTTTTTACATGTTTCCTGTAATTGGCGTTTCATTTTTTATCATTGAGAATTTTTCTGTTAAAAAGTAAAAAAATCTGCGTTAAGGGGTTAAAGTTTTTGCCTAATTTTACAAGGAGAAACATAATTATCTGATGATATGCACTTAACTGTGGACTTGTTTGACTCACTGCTGGTAAGAAAGCTGTGTTCTAATCGATCGACCACCACAACAGATCTCGTGAGTCACGACAGATATCAGTGTAATTACTTTCCTTTAACCGAAGTCTTTTGTTACGATTGGATTCTTGTTTTATCGAATAAGTTCAATACTTTAAGCATTTTTGTTCCCTTTGTGTTCTTAGTTGAATTGCTTGAGTTGGCCTCAATAGTTAACTTTGAAGTTGGTGTTTGTGTTGTTCTAAATTAATTGCAAAGATAGTAAAGGTAAACTGCAGCTATAACTGTCTAGACTAGACACATTTCATGTAAGAGTCAATCCAAATTTCATTAACTGTTTAAATTTCTTCTACATACTTAAATAGAAATAAGTTGGTAAGTTATCTTACATGATATTTAATTGTGACGCTGCAATAAAAAATTTACTAAGAGGCGGTTATTAAAATAAATAAAAAATATATTTTTTATATACCTATGAGTAGTAATAAAAATAATGTATTATTGATTAAAAAATTGAGAGTATTTATCGTAAATTTGGGACATAAATCTACATAGTTTGGAAGTTAACAAATAGTTTATAATTGGTCTTTGAGATAACTTTTCTTTTTAGATAATGCGCTTTTTTCTGTATTTTAAATTTACTTGGAAATCATTATTGAAATTTTCACTTCTTAAACAGCTTCTATGAAGAGTTTATTTATATTGCATTCCTTAAAATTTTGCAACCATAAAGTTCTTTTTCTTCTTACTCTTTTTTCTCATGAATTTTATTTTGAAACAATTAAAGCAGTAGGTATTATTCCAGACTACATGCTTTACGTATCTCTGGCTTATTTTTTTAATCAACTGTAATAATTCTATTTTTTCCCATTCCTTGCATCATTTTGACATTAATTATGTGATCCACCCAGAGTATTTGTAGAATTCTTACAAATTTACATCTCAAATGCCTTGAGTCTAAGGTTTTATTCCATATACTTGTAGAAAGGTGCAAAACATGTAACATTTTACCATTTTTGCTTTTAATTCTTAACTAACGTCGTTACAACAAATTTTGTTTAATGTTAATAAATGCCCTCCTCGCTTTTTTATCTTCAATTTTTTCTTTCTTTACTTGATTGTTCCTAGTATTTATTACTGTATTCAGATAGTATTTTGTATAATCTTTGAAAGATTCTCCTCTGAATACTTTCCGCAATTAGTACTTTGTCGTTTGCTCATCTCACGCTGTTGATTACCAAACCGTTAACCATAATGTCTCCAAGGTTTTTTCTTCCTTTAGTATATCCTCCAGGTATAAATTAAAATGTGCTTACGATATCATGTAACCCAGTCGCATTTCTTCCTTGATTTCAGTTTTCTCAAAGGCTTTAATCTCCATTTTTATTGCAGCTTTTCTATTTACTTATAGGTTGGTTATAATATTAATATATACAGAATCCCAACTTTTTGCTTGTAAACAGCACCTTTTTACTTCTCAATCCGCTTTTAAAGCCAAATTATGTGTTACAATTTTTTTTTTATGATTTTATGATTTATTGTGCATTATGAAAGGCCTCTTAAAGATATGATTTATAAAATTTTAAGTACGATATTGGCTACACTGCTTAGGTTTTGTCATTTTTAGAATTACTACAAAAATTGCTTTTCATAGTATTTATAATATTTATTCTATGGGAAGAATTTATGAAGTGGGTACTTTATAAATTCATCACTGTCGTTACTAAAAAAATTGAAAAATGGAATTGCTGATGGGTTCCTAAACTTTTAAGAGCAAAAAAAATGCAGATACGCTATTTCGTCTTGTTAACGACCAATTGTGTTGAAAAGATTTTTTACTTAAATCTTAATAATTTTTTCATTTTAGTTGATTTGGCTTAGTGGTTTTTTCTTGTCTCAACGCTTAAATTGCGGGGAGTTGTATGTAGTTCTTGTGTTTCCATTTGGAACACTCTCTTGTTCCTTTATCATACTGCTCTATTTTTGTCATCATCGAAAAGTTATTCAGTATCTCGTTTACACTGTGCCAGTTCTTTTCTACCTTTGTGATAATTATTTCAATTTCATTAGTTAATTTTTACATTTAGTCAATTTTTACAAGTATGAGTTAACTTTTTACTTTCTAATGGATATGAAAGATGTTTTGCTTGAAGGATTCCATTTTCAGGCAATTTTACTATATCTTATAAAGTGTTTACTGATCGATATAATATGGCACTTATCTGCATTTCTCAAAACAATTTTTAGAAGCTTTTCTAAGCTGTGAAGTCTTATCTTTCATTAACCTTTTTTCTTTTCCCAAACAGGGTATTTTTACTTAACTTTGCTATCGTTATCTGTTTCAATTTTAATTAGTGGCGAAGATGGAAAGCAAATTTAATTTAAACTTCTGATTTGCAGAATGTTAGTTTTTTGTTAACATGACTTGATTGTGTATAAATTTGGTGATTAATACAATGATTCGAGATGTGTAAATTTATACTAATTTTCAATTTTAATGTTCAATTTAAAGTTACTCATCTTTCTAATATTTTGATTTCCCAAATAAGATAGTGTTCAAAGAAATTATATATTTTTTTTAATCGTTTTTTGCTAGGACGAACTCGAAGAATATTATTTAGATTTAAATTTAGTCTAGTTGTTACTAATGACGGAGGCGCCGGGTGAATACAGTTTGTGATAAAAAATTTTAGTATTGCTAATATTTATTTTTTTAATATACCTATAAAGTTGATAGCCATATGATATATTTTAGTATTTGTGTTAGTGAGACTTTTTGAATAAATCTGGTATTAGAGAAAAAGCAATAATACGTGAATTAGAGGAGCGAGGAGTCAGACTGAAATGCCAGGCATGTGCGTTGAATTGTGTGTGTCAAGAGTCGATGCATGTGAATGTAATATTCAAAAAGTATTGTCACATGTTTAGGCTATTATTCTATGTATAATAGTAAAACAAGGGACGTGTAAGTTTGATAATTATTATTATCAAAAATATTTCTGTTGAATTGCCATTATTGTTTTGTATGTAGTACCTACGGTACGTGAGCACTACGTACTAATAATAATGTTTAAAACACACCCGTAACTAAGTCGCAAGTGTAAAGGTAGCAACGTACTACTCGTTATGTGAAGGAATTTCAAACTATATTATTGAAAGATGATATTTATTTACTGAGTAAAAAGCAGCTTATACTAATATACTATGGTTTATTCCATAGTGTTGCAGTGTATGGCATAATAGGCTGGGGTGGCATGTATGATACTTCGGCTAAACCACTTCTTAGTCTTCAAGACAGATTATTGAAAATAATTGGTGTAAGTCATAAAGATAAAGACAAACCATTTGATCTTAGATAAATATTTGTGATGAAGGCTATCTTATACCAGTATGGAAAACTTAGAGAGGACTTTATTGGTAGTACCAGTAATACACGTTACAAGTGTTTACAACTACCTAAACACAAACTAACTATAGGCCAAAGAAGTTATGTATACCAGGCAATAAAATATTTTAATGAATTACCTACAAATCCTAAAGGACTGGAAATCAGTCATCAAAGTTTGAGGAAAAAATTAAAAGAAGCAGTCCGAAGCTTAGTTATTGCTTAATTTGGGAAACATGTGTTATTTGGTGAACTTTTGGGGAAGTGTTTGATGAAACATATTGAGTTAACGTGAACTAGGTTTAAATTAATGTAAACTATAATAAACTAATACTACTATTCAATTTAATAGAAATGTAAATTGTTAATTGAGTGAGGTGTGTCACTTATAATTATAAGTATATTTTGAATTTATGTTCATCATTTGTTAGTTTAGATATTTTAGTTTTTAAGGACCAACCTATGTACGGGTATTTATACCCCCTGTAGGTACTTATTATATGTGTTACAACATGTAATGAGGAAAAGTTGGAAACTGGAAATTAAAAATAAAAATATGATAATGATGGATTACGTTCAGGTACTATTACTCTGTTACATGCCTTGAAAAAGACATCCCGTGAGCTATTTTTAATAATTCACAAAAGGAGTGTGTCCGGATTAACAGGAAATGCAGTGCTATTTAATCGGGCCTGGTAGGAGTTAACTTTCCTGTTTCAGGTACTCATCAATCCGGCCAGCAGCGATCGAAGCAGCTCATCACCAGGGTGCTTACACCAGCCGTAATTACCCCTTTGTACCAAAGTGGTGCTCTAATTAATTACATTTTATTATATTTTATGTTGATTTTAAATTCGATTTATTGCAAAATGTCATAATAGTGATCTGGTGACTATTTCAAATATGCGACAATGGATCATCTCAGGTATCTATACTCCATTCCACATAATTAAAAATGAAGGTGCTAATTTGGTTAATAAATAAATAAATAAATAAATAAATAAATAAATAAATAAATAAATAAATAAATAAATAAATAAATAAATAAATAAATAAATAAATAAATAAATAAATAAATAAATAAATAAATAAATAAATAAATAAATAAATAAATAAATAAATAAATAAATAAATAAATAAATAAATAAATAAATAAATAAATAAATAAATAAATAAATAAATAAATAAATAAATAAATAAATAAATAAATAAATAAATAAATAAATAAATAAATAAATAAATAAATAAATAAATAAATAAATAAATAAATAAATAAATAAATAAATAAATAAATAAATAAATAAATAAATAAATAAATAAATAAATAAATAAATAAATAAATAAATAAATAAATAAATAAATAAATAAATAAATAAATAAATAAATAAATAAATAAATAATTAATTAATATGTTTAATAATTAATAAACCTTTACCCTTAGATGTATAAAAATACCGTGCTCTAAATAGGAAAAGTCCCCTCAATTATATCTAATTTTGTTACTTTGACCATCTTTTACACCAACATACAGTCTAAATACTTAATTATATATTCAATATTAATTATGTTAAGTAACTATGTCCTTTATAGAAGTGTTCCAATATAAAAGCATAATTTTTGAGGTTTGTACAAAATGATTTGTTATTTTTTTTTGAGTACCTAATGAATTTTATTCCAACCTCTTTTTTTCCAGCTTCTCTATCAAGAACATAATTTTCTACTTATCTTTCATTTAATTGGTTATATTTTTTGGCTTGGTGTTTCGTACTCATTCGTTCTCAATTGTTACTAGTGATCTTTGAGTCATTAATTTTTTATTTATTTTAGTCTAATAAGAATATTATTAAACATAACTTTTTTATTTGAGCGATTTTTTTGATAATTTGATAATAAAAAAATATGCACCCTGGAATGTTCTGACCTGAAAGTGATGGCAATAAAACATAACCTTGGGTTGTCAGTGCTATTCGTAACCTTTGTCGAGGAAAAGTAATGTGGGGTTGTATGTGGAGTTAGTATGTGTTGCAGTTATGAGTACTTATTACTAGCATAATGTCGCAGAAAATTTCTAACTTGTAATAGGGTCATTTTCGGTTAAAAAGTTGTTTATTTCGATAATTCATAGTGCTATTACTGAGACTGTAAAATAATGCGGACGAGAAGTTCTTCAGTTATCAACTCACAAGGAAAATTGACAAGTCTATTATAAAACAATAACACAAATACAAAAACAGCGTAACGCAAATGAACGTAGTTTGATAATTGATTCATATTTGAACAGATTTTACTTGTTTTACGCTAATTCTTTCACTCAGAGGGTCACGCACTCCCGTTTTGTTTTTCTTCTCAGTGATTGTGCAAAATAGTTTAGCATAACCTTATTAATATTTGCTAAAACTTTTAGCAATTTCTTTTGCTCAGCAACTATTTTCTTGATTTTCTTGGAATAGTTGTTTCTGATTCTAATATCTGAGGTGCTTATTGAAGCAGTTTGTTACACCTCAACTAATTTTTTCTTATCTATGTGTGGTAATTGCTCTGTATTTTTTTTCTCATCGAGATGTTTAGATGCATTTCCTTACTCGCAGTTTCATAAAACTTCCTACATTTTCTGTGTTTGGCTTGAGTTCCACTATCTGACGATTTTTATTATTTGGGGGTCACTACAACTGAGATAAGTGATTTTAAAATGCTTGCAATATTGATATAGTTTGATAATAGTGGCTTATTATTTGTTGTAGGATATTTTTTTTTTAATTTTGGTCAATCTAGATTCTAAAACCCCACTTTCAGTTTCAAGCGATGAACTGCGTCACTTTTGCTCATTGAGCTTGTACTCTAGAATTAATAGCTTTCAAATTACTTGAATTTTTAATATTTGAATTTCTATTATTTATCACCAGCTCCAAAATTAGTTTTTATTTTACATATGCTGAATTGCTTTCTTAAACTTATTATTCTTAAAATTTTTCACTATAAACGGTATACTTAAGTATGTAGTTGTTTCAATAAACTGGGACGTTTGTATTAATATTAAATCCTTAGATGCCATTTGAGAAGAATCGAACGGCTAGTGTCGAGCTGATTTGAAAAAAATGGTCATATAGTGAGATAAGTTTTTTAATTATTTGCATTCTATTACGTTATCAAAATTGTTGAAAGCGTCACTTTTCAGTTTTTTTCAAATTGATTTCTCAACTTTATTTCGATAATGCTACTTTAGAAATTACTTATTAATCGCTGGCCTTAAAAAAGAGTAAAACTAAGTATCTAAGAAGTTGCGATACAAACAATGGATGCTTTGAAAATATCAGTATAACTTTCTTTTTGTTGTCTCGAAGTTTAAACGAACGCCTTTTCACCGAACTACCAACTTGGTTGTGCAGTTATAAACAACTCTTTTGTACGTTAAAAATCAAATCGCATTCTTTTACAAGAATTGAATAAATAGTTAAAATTTGATGAAAGCGGTCCGTAAAATTCGTAATTAATTTCCTCAAGTTATACAGTTTCAGACAGAATATACCTATCTCCGCCCCTATGCTTTCGTTAGCATAAGTCAAGTTCCGGTGTCCGGATAATCCGTTATCTTTCAGCGCCAACTTCCGAAACTAAGAAGGAACAAATTAAATTTTAACAAGAAAACATTATAATAACCCATAATTTCCTTTTGAAACGTGAATCTATTCAAATATTTAATTAATTTAAATCCGTTCATTCCTCTTTGATTAAATCCCTCTTTTATGCATTCAACGCGCATAGTCTAACGTGACAACGGTGTCTGGGAGGTTCTCCACGTTCCTTACCTTATACAATCAAGGGATTCGATGGCGTAGGTACCCTGCATTATAGAATTGACTCGGATATTAATTAATCAGATCCGCTAACCTATTTTAGGGGTAGTTTATTTGTTGGTTAACGTTCCCGTACTAATTACCAGTCCATTCGCATGGCTTATAGATTACTAAATAATCGAGAATTGGTTAATAATTGTTGGAACTTTTCAAATAATGTGTAACAAAAGCTTTCAAGTTTATTAGCCAATCGAATTATATGGGGTTAAAAACCTAAGTCTATATGCCCAAGAGACTACTTAGTCAGTTTTCCCTTTTGGCGTGGCGAGTTGAGAACGTAAGGGACTTACAGACCCGGAAATAACCTACTTTAAATATTTCCGGTTTGGATTCGGAAGTTTCTGGCTTAAACCTGCATAAGATACGGTGATTCGTTTATCAAACATCGGAATAGCATGAATGTTTAAAAAGAAAACATGCACATTTCTATCACTACGAATACCAATGCCTTATGAAAATATGAAAAATTTATGGATTGATCAAAAATCGTAATTCGAAGAAAATTTCTGTAGCAAATGAGTCCCAGAGGATCGGCCATAAGGAACAACAAAAGCAGTTTCGTTTCCGCTAGGATAATAAAACTGTTCCATTATTTTACTGCTCAAATTTTAATACCAATCATTTCGGGTCTTACCCTCGGTATTACTGAAGTGTTAGGACCTTGCTCATCACCAAGTTTATTTTGTGGACCACGACGACACTCGCATAAACTTCCCTCCACATTGAAATCGCATTTTTATTTAAATGAAACTCAATTTCAAGCCACCTTACGCCCGCAATGCGCCCACATTGCCATAAAAATAACAACGACGCATTAAAATCATTCCAAGCTATTTTGGGCGGAAAAAAACTAGAATTGCTAAATAAAACAGTTGGACAAACCTTAATACTTAAACCGTTGGTGTCGTTTTGAATAAAATTTTGGGATGAAAAATACTTGTCCAATTACAAATTTTAATTAAATAGTGGCTAATTGCTAAATAGCTAAATAATATTTTATTTGATGAAAACTGTCGAAATGACCTGAACAAGTGTTGCAAAAAAATTAGATAAATATATTAATTTTTTGGGAGTAAAAATGTTTATCAATAAAGAAATTTGTTGTTCTAAAATAAAAAGTTAAAAAAGACCTACTTTACTGCCCACAATGTGGGGAAAATAATCTTGGGAAGTAGTCTACCATTTCCTTTATCGTTTACGTTTTCGGCCGCAATTCAACAAACAGACAACCGCACTTTCCAAGATCCCCGTGAAAGCTTGAATCGGCTAAGTGTGTACCGACGTATTCTCCGAATGCAATTTGTAGAATACTTTGGCTTAATTCTACTCAATTACTTCAAATCCTTATGAAATCAAAAGTTTCTTTATTTCAACACGACAGTGTATTACTTGTCATATATATAACAATAAATATTATAGACCGAGGAATACTTGTGATTGCCAGTGGCGGCTCGTGGCTAAATTAGATGGGAGTGCAACCTCTAGGACAAACTTATAAGTATCCAATAACAATTGACCCTAGTGAACTAATTTGATACTTATTAATTTATATTTTACAATCAATTTTAGTAAGTTTCCAGATCACCTTTGAGGTACTACTATCAATCTGTTGACCTATAAAGGAGGTCTCGCCAGTAGCCCTACTCCCAACAAAAAACTAGAAAATGATTCTTACACTAAATTAACCTTATTAACGTAAAATTGGAATATAAAAGCGAGATTTTTTTGAAAGAAAAAATCCTTGATCTAAGAGAGATATTGACTTAAAAGTCCTATAGACAAAGTCTGTTTGTTTATTTTTTTGAGCTACAAAATGACTAATAACCAGATTATTAAAATCGTCTGTGGACTTAATAAGTTCACGTTCCATAGAGCATGTAGCCTATCTTAACCCATAGTATTGCGGGAAAAAGTCTTAATTTTTTTTAAAGTTGAAAAGCAACGTTCGCTTTCAGCTGTTGTCATAGGGATTGTACAAATAATTATTAACAATTTGACAGATTAGGCCGAAATGGACCCAACTCTTTTATTTTCTTACGATCCTCGAAACTAAATCCCCTCAATCTTGCCGCGATAATTGCTTGGACGGTATTCATTGCTTCAACTAGAACACGAAATCACCCAACAACTGCTGAATCTCAGTAAAAGCAAGAAACTAAAACGGTAGAGCAGCGAAATTATTTCACAGCTGGGTAAACCGCTAATACGCTATGCCACACACCACACTTGCATGTATTGTATTTAGTTTATAAGCAGATTGTCGTTGCCGAATTCTTTGAAACAACGGCAAAGTTCGACAACGTTCGGGGTTTGGGTTTAACAAGTTACTTTATTGGCTTGAGCAAAATGATTCTTGCCCCTCCCCAACGCTGTTGTCAGCGTTTTTTAAAGCACTTTTGATGTATAATTGCATGGGAAAATAAGGATAGCATATGCCAAGTTTCACGCAATCTGGCAAAGAACGGGGGGCAAGGCCAAGCTATCTCACAGCGCGCAGCGTTCAGTTTGGAAGCGGGAAACTTAAAATAGAAGCAAGTAATATATCTGATGGCCTTTATAAATTTCTCGCTTGTGCTTAATACATTCTCTATTTTTCTGGGGAGTTTTGGGAGGGCATTGTCCATTTGCCCCTCCTGCACCAGCCGCCACTGGTGATTGCTATAATCCGGCGACTGTTAATTTAATTCGTAATGTTTAATGTTAAATTATTTGTTACAAGTAAATTTATTACTCGGTAAGCTCGTGACCGTAAAAACTTCTTAGGGTTTGTTACCTAGCTCAACTTTTTTCTCGGTAAAGTGAAACTACTTTTACGTTTAGAAATAAAAAAAAACTAAAAGACTACATAGTTTTGGTTAAACTTGACGATGCGAGTAACTGGAGAACATTTTTTTGACTACACCCTAAGCTCCCTAGGCTCACTTTTAATTAACTGAATTGTTGTAACGTTGTCGATTGTACTGGTTATTGATTACTGTGTGCGTCTGTGGGGGTTTTGTTATATAAATAATTTTTTTTAACAAGCAAAACACATTGTTAGCTTTTCCATATCGTATTACTATTAATTAAACAAAGATGAAAACAAATGCGAAGAGACAATCAAATTTAATTTATAAAAATCTCAAATTAACTCAAGGGGAAGCTATAAAGTAAGCTTTTGATTTCTTTCGAATCAAATTAGTGGCCAGTAAAAAGTTGTTCTGGTAGATCTTTTTATAATACCTCAGTTTAATTAAAACTTTCAGTTCGGTGATAGAGACAAAACAGTATCAGTTTTACAGTATTAAAATGAATCAAGCCAAATGGCTTGCTGAACTCCCTGAAAACTGTGCGGATTATTCTGCCAATTTAATTGTCTTAAAAAGTGCCGCAATGTAATTCTGGCTAAAAGTTATGAATAAAGCAAAATAATTAATTAAAGAGCAATGGAGCTAACTTAACCTTGTTAGAAGAGTTTTAAAATAATAACAACAGTGCTTGTGCTCGAGAGTAGCGAGAATTTTTTAAAGCTTTACCTAAAGTTTTCCAACATTACTTTAATAGACACAATTCTCCCCACCTCCTTAATGTGGCTAAGTACGCAAGCACGGAATTTGCTACACGTCTCTTCAACATTAAAGTGTGAAACGCATCGTAACTGAAAATTTTGTCTCTTGGGAAATATTCCACGAACAATGACTCGAAACCTCAAGTAAGTAAATTGCGTTACTGATCTCTAGTTAACAATAAGAAATTTTACGAAATTTATTAACTATGCAGTTATTGATAGTTATGTGCATTTTTGAACAACACTCAAGCGATAGCGTGTACGAAATAGCTTTATGCAGATTGTAAGTCGATGAACGTGGCTGTAATTAATTTAAATCTGAGCGAAATTATCCTGAAAGGCGGTACTATATTAAGACTATCTTTGAGTAGTTTCCTTTCCCCATTTATTAACTGCCAAGCGTCTGTCACAAAAACTTGACACATGTACACCATTAAGTTAAGCGACAGTGTCGTCAAAGGGAAGACGTAAAGTAATAATTAATCGGGTCCTCTTCCCAGACAGCTTACTACCCGTATATGTAGATATAACATTTGCATAGTTGTGACCGACTCTAAGTCCGTGCCCCTAGAACCTTCATATCTGGGATTTCGTACTAGCTACATTATCTCGTTTAGTCAAACAACTTGCGCCATTATTTATATATTAAAAACACGGAATATGACGCAGATTTACATATTAACTATTCCGCAATGACTAGTTTTTATTAACTAACACGGAAACAAAATTGTTTCACTTAACATCAGATAAATCTACGTGAGCAAATTTCTAATTAAGACGGGAAACTAGGGCCCTATTTCCCCGTATCCTTGTATTACAGGCCACTTTTGCAGAAAATCGCAGGATGCAATCTGAGTCACGTAATAGAAAGGACTGAAGTAAAGGATGCCAATGATAATAATTAAGAGAAACAATACGTCTCAAAATTTACATATTCAGAAATTTTGTTTCAATATTAAAGTCCCTCGAGATCATTGGCTCAAAGAGAAAAATTAACAGGTTTTAATGAAATAATTAGATCTGTAATTTTCAATAAAATTCAAGCATCCTTCTTTGATGTGCTGCTTTCGAAATCAATAAGGAATGTCGCTCGCGCAGCATTTCTACGTTCCAATTGCTGGTATTCTAATTTAATTTAAATACAAACTAAATTATTTTCAGTTTATTTTAAATTACAGAACGCTGCACGATAGTCAATTTACCATCAGCATGCCATTAGAAACTTGTCACTTAAATTCTCAACGGCTTTCTTCTAGACTAACTCTGGAGTAACAATCAATGCACTTGAACGAGTTTCTCGCCGACGAATTGGGGAAGAAACCAAAAGGCCAACATTTCATAAGTTGGAATTTTAACGGGACGCTTAACGCATTGTCATGCAATCGGAACCTTTCCGGCAGCTTTTAATACACCAAAGGAAATCTGCAAAACTCAATTAACTGGCGTTCCTACTTCAAAATTTTCATTACCAGAAAAGTATTTGTTAGCAAAGAGATTTCGTTGATGCTTCAGGCTATGTGTAGTAAAAATAATAATTATTTTTTGACCTAAAGTATTAGTAAAACTGACAAGTTTTAGTTTTAGAAAAGAGACTAAAGCAAAATTGAAGAAATGCAATAAGTTTAAACTTTTTTATAATAAAAGTCGCATAGAACAAGTGTAGAGTTATTACGATATAACTGATGATAAAAGAAAACAATCGAGCGTACTAGATAGTAGTTGGAATTAAGAAATCTTTGCTGTTCTAAATTGAGTAAAAATCTCTGCAGAAATTATTTAACTGCGAGCTAAAATTACTGCTGTTTGCCAATAAAACGTTGAACTAAATTTAAAGTTAGAAATGTAGGAAGAAGCAAAACTAAGCATAAGAGGAGACAAATATCAATGAAAAAAAATACAAAAAAGTTACAATTATAGGTGCGGGCAGAACTAAATAAATGAAAGAGAAATAAATAAAATATTGCAAGAACTATAAAAAATTTTGATGTTGTGCAATGTTTCCGGGAAGAAAACACGATCGAGGAAAAAGTGTGTTTGTTATAGGTAAATTTGAAAAACAAGAAGCTAATTTATTTTATAAATGTATTTTATTATTATTTGTTTTATTATTATTTTAATAATATTTGCCGGCTTTTTCGTTAATTTAACTTTGAGCCAAATATATCTACACAAAACAATTCTAACATATTTAGCATCCAAATCCACAATTAAAGCTCCTATTCACGTACCATTATTCGTGCACGACTTGCTTGTATAAACAAATTGTACATACATGTCTTTGTCACACAAAATAAAGTTATAATTTTGCAAATTTGTACCGTAGTTTGCACAATCATCTGGACCATGTATAGTCGCCATTTCATCTTTGGTTTTGATATTAATTGAAACCCCACCATGTTTGAGAATTTTATATCTATACACACCTTGCATTTATCTCAAAGCTATGCGTTAATTTTCAGTATTTTTGTTGGATTTAACGCTAATTGCCATAAATAAGAAACGGCAGTGTAAAGAATAATTATTACATTAGTGCAATTTGCGTTTAATTATAACTAGTCAATAAACTACGCAAATCTATTTAGAGTTGTTAAAAAAATTATTCATAAATGAGACGCGAAATGTTTTGTTTTTATTGAGACAAATACTTTCTTTAAT
Source organism: Pyrochroa serraticornis (assembly GCA_905333025.2). NCBI lineage: Eukaryota > Metazoa > Arthropoda > Insecta > Coleoptera > Pyrochroidae > Pyrochroa > Pyrochroa serraticornis. The sequence continues at coordinate 20,931,848 of HG995154.1, forward strand.
GTAACGACAAGGCACTGTGTTAAAATGAGATATAACCCCAGAATAACGAATGGTGGTTATTTACCGCTTCTTGGCTTCAGAAAGACTGCAGGAAGATTTAAAACTTTATAATCTAATATCACTAAAAGCTCTTGACAAAATAATTCCGAAAACGTGAAGCAATCTTTCTAATAAAGATAACTGTTTTGCCACTAACTGATGTAAGCTAATATTGCTATTTAAACAGATTCATACTTTGACAAATTTCTTAATGGAATTATTTATTAAATTAGTTTTTTGTACCACGATAAACTAGAGAGTTGATGTTTTCGCTTCGCTTCCTACAGGGGAGTTTAGACCGATGTTCGATTTTTGACGGGTGCCACCAGTTTTCTATAAATTTTTCTAAGCGTGTTTATCTCAGGTGCGACAATAAATAAATATTAGACTAGTATGAAACACCCCACTCACCAACTCGTCTAGTCCACATGGAATTTTTCGATCGCTAAATATTATCCAGAACAATAGGTGAGGTATATGTTCAAACATAGACAAAAAATGCTGGATATAGATTAGTTTTGCAAGAGAAATATGAGTCAGTACTCAAAAACGTAGTTTAAAATAATAGAGTGGATTTATATAAAAAAGAGGCAGAGATCGATGTTATAATGTGGAGCATATTTATTTTAATTTGTTCCAGGGGCCAAAAATATTTTTTTACGCTAACCATTTGCATTAAATCTTAGAAATATTGCTGTGAGTGTAATCAAATTTATTCTCTTGTTTTACAAAATTTTAATTTTTTTTGTCTTTATAAAAATAATGTAAATGCATGGATACAGTTTCCACACCAAAGGAGTGGGCAAGTATGGAAAGTTAGTTTGAGAAAAATTGAAACTTTCCACATTATGTTAGAACAACATGTTAGTACTTCTTTAACTACAAGCAGGGCATTAGTAATGATTACCATATACTTTTATAAGCGATTTGTGTTAAGAAAATTAAAATGGTCAGCTCCATTAAATCTATCTGGCAGTAAAAACAATAAAAAATATACCGAAAGTATTACTCATTGACAATTCTTTCGCTCCCCCTGAATTTTAATCAGTAAGCACAAAGAGGCACTTACAAAACAAATTTTTTAAATTATTTACTATTAAAAGTGGAAAATATATTTTAGTTAATGACAGGTCGCTCTTCCCTTTTTCACTTAATTTAATTTACTCCTACATAAAAATGTTTTCCTTCGACATAAACTCTAAATTTTGATAATACTGAAAATATTTTAACAACTTTTGGTGTTTAGAGATGAGATCCACAACCTACAGCCTTAATGACCAGTAAAATTGAATATATTAAAATATATTCAATTGTAAACATTTTACCTGTTCGTTTGCATTTTTAGCACCTTAGGATTTTCTTTCCTTGCTTGGAATTTTCGGATTCACCTTAAAATAAATCGTAATAGAATTATAATTGTGAGTAACGAGCATCCAATCTACTGTTCATCCTTTTGTTTAGATTTCTCTTAATCTTATTTTGATACGGCAGATTTTTTAATAACGAGATTTTCATCTGCACTTGGCTGTACTTTGAATTTTTTTTTCAATCGGTTATTTTTTAGATTTTTGTTACTGGTCTTTACATTTTATTTTTTATAGATAATAAAAATATTTATGATTTTGTTACACTAATAAAATGAGTACTTACCTATAGTTATGAGTTGACATATTTGTTAAAAATACTCTTATAAGATATAGTAACGCCATAAAATAATTACCGGTAGGTAAGTGACAGAAAATTCAAGAAAAAAATACTGTTTTTAAATTCTCACTTTAAAATTGTGTTATTTAAAAATTTGAAGCTCGGTGCTTCGCAAAGTAAATTATTTATCAAAATTTGAAATAATTTGCTTGATTTTCGGAACACAACGGCCAGCTAGCGGTCGGCCGTACTTGTGGTATTTTGGCAGGCGAACACATTTCGTCGTATGTTATTTTTTATTTATTTTTTTTTTATTTTTATTTTTTCACAGGCCTAGGGGCCCTTTTACAAATGAAACTTAAAGACTAGTTGCGCTTATCATGATAGAGAGAATTGAGAAAATAATAAAAAAAAAAATATAACAAAAATATAACAATTTATAATAATGTTTAAAATGAAAAATTTCTTTTTCTCAGAGCATTTTTAAATGCTCCAACAGAAACTGTGTCACATACATCAGACAAGCCCTCAGTAGTGTTGAACAAGTTACAGGATCTATATAGTGCAGACCTTTCTAAAATCATTGCCATCCCCATTGGTAACTGAAGAGGCTGCCACTGATGATGCAGAAGTCAAAGCATGTAGAAACTGATTAAGTCCATTTTCAAATACATCAGGATCCACAGATGACACAGGCGGAGAGTATAGCAAACTGATGCAAATTCTACAGCTGTTCGTCAACATAACCCCAAAAATCATATACTCAATGGAGGAGCTGTGCATGCTTAGAATCGAATAATTAATGCTTGACTTGATAGCAATCAGCACACCACCACCACGAGATTTACCAGAACTCAATAAATCACGATCACAACGAATAATTTTGTAATTTAATAACTGAAGTTTAGCATCAGTTACAGACTGATCAAGCCAAGTCTCAGTTAAACATATGAGGTCATAATCAACAGCTGATGATGAAACCGCACCAATGAATTCAGCTAACTTATTTTCTATACTCCTTACATTTTGATAGTAAATTTACAAGGATCCAGATGAACTTCCAATTAGTTTTTTGAATTTGAATTAGGAGTATTTGACTTTTTTGGAGTATCAATTGTAATTGTTGGATTTCCATTTAAGTATCTAATAACTAAATTCTTCTCACCACTCTTTGTACGAGCTTCAACTTCTTTTATAAGAGTTTTGAACTGCTGACGTTGATATGCAGTTTTATCTACTGAAGCTTTACTCTCACCAAATTGCAAATCTTTCTTGTTATGCATAACCCACATTACATCAGCTGATGAGTCCATGGCTACTTTGAGGGGTCGAGAGCGAGAAGTATTGAATTTTCCCAAACGATTTATTTTTAGGTTAGAAACATCAAAGGGAGCCCTTCCAAGTACATCATGAACAAATTTTTTGTCTTCTATATCATTATTGTTGTCTGGATGATTAAAAATCAGGAGATTCTTCTCTCTATACTTCCTATCCGTAAATTCAGAGAGAACAGTTTCAAAAATATTACTGTTAATTGACTCAACCTTTTGATCCACTGCATTTATCTGTACAAAAGCTTCTTCAATTTTAGTGTCTAATTGATTAATTGCAATTTCTACTGAGTTTTTAATTTCAGTTATAGTTTCTAGGAGAGAAGATGAGATTTTTCCCCATAACTTGTCCAATTTAGCATCCAATTTTTTATCAAAATCGCTAGGTACAGATTTATCAGCACAACATTTCTTAAATCTGCCATCAGGAAGTTTGCTTAACTTTACAGCACAGCTAGGGTGAGTCAATTCATTGCAACCCTTGCATTCAACTGCTACATCAAGACCAGCATCCTTGATCTCTTTACCACATCCTAGGCAGTTAACCATTTTAGGTTATGTTGCGCCACGTGGCAAGCACTGTACAAAAATTATTTATCAATCGATTCGAATTTAGTTACTTGAGTACTACGTAATCAACGTGTTCGTATTCACAAATAAATGATCCCTTTCATTCACAAATACAAATAACAACTAATGAGGACTCATTTAGTTTTAAGTTTTATTGATGTTTTAAGTACGTAGCAATTCGGGTCCATTGCGGCGCAAACACAGTCCAGCAGTGACGGCAACACCGAAGGCAAAGACGGAAGCAGCACCACGAAGAACCAGGCAAACTCGCCTTGTTTGTTATATATGTTATAGTATTTAGCATCTACACAAGCCGGCATTTGTTGACGCTTATCGAATATTTGTCATTTGAACAAATCTACACACATGAACGATTCAACAAATGACGTATTGTCCACACGATGCCGCCTTTGCTTATAGTCGCCAAATATTTGGGAGCGAACGCATTGTCTGGAGCCGTCAGAAACCCACTTGCTCAACCCCACGCCACGCCACGCGATGCGACGTCTTCGATATCTAGCAATTCGTTTTAATTAGTTTATTAAAGAGTATTAAATTTATAAAATATTTAAACACTTATAAAGAATATAGGAAATTAAAACGGCAGTCCTTTTAACAAGGTTAAGCGTGTTCTTGCACTTACAATATTCGGTTGCTGGATTATATAATGACAATAAGCGTTACTATTTAGCTAGATTTTGTAAACACCACATCGAGTAGCAAAGTAATAAATATATAGCCTAAGTTTCTGTTTCTCTTTATGTGATTCTCCGCTCACGTTTTCGAGTGAACTTTTAAATAGGTTATATGTGGTATCTTGTCGTCGAACCAGTTACCTTGTGCAACTTTTATTATTGTTCAGTTATTGTCAATTGGGCGTCTCTTAATCCTGGCAGACACGAGCCGCTACTGCGGTAGGCAGTGGCGGTTGGTGCAGGGGGGCGGCAAAGGAGCAATGCTCCCCCAAAGCTCCCCAGAAAAATAAAGAATGTATTAAACACAAGCGAGACATTCATAAAAGCCATCAGGTATATTACGTCCTTCTATTTTAACTTTTCCGCTTCCAAACTAAAAGCTGTGGGTTAGCTTGGCGTAGCCCTCTGTGCTTTGCCAGATTGCGTGAAACTTTGCATATGCTATCATTATTTACCAATGTAATTATACATTGAGAGTGCTTTAAAAAACGCTGGCAACAGCGTTGAAAAGGGGCCAGATTCATTTTGCCCAAGCCAATAGAGTAACTTGTTAAACCCGAACGTTCTCGAACTTCACTGTTGTTTCAAAGAGTTCAGCAACGGTAATATGCTTTTAAGTTAAATACCATACATGCAAGTGTGGTGTGGTGTGGCGTATTAGCGATTTATCCATCTTTGAAATAATTTCGTTGCTCTGCCGTTCTTGTTTTATGGTTTTACTGAGATTCAGCAGTTGTTGAGTGATTTTGTGTTCTAATTGAAACAATAAATACCGTCTAAGCAATTAACGCCGCAAGATTGAGAAGATTAAGTTTCGAGCATTGCAAGAAAATAAAAGAGTTGGGTCCATTCCGGACTAACCTTCAGATCCTAAAACAACATGTAGTGAAGGGTAAAAATGTGGTAGGATCATTCAATGTAGGTATGTACCAAAGTGCAGATTGGCTATGTGGTTGCGATGTTAGCAATTCATTTTATTGCTTTGCATGTTGATTGATGGGGTCTGACGATTGTGATTCCGCCTGGGTCTCTAGAAGCATTACTGATCTGAAGCACTTGGGTGTAAAAAAAAAGCATTCAATATGTCAAAGGCATTTGTTTTATTCTCTCGAATTTGCAACTTTAGGCTATGTTGACTTACGAAATCAGTTAAGTAGCGCTTATCGGATTGAAGTGCTAAAGCATAATGAAAAAGTAAAAGAGGACATGACAAAACATTGGCAACCCTGGCATTTTTGGAGGCTTAATAAATTTTAAAAGCCAAATTGAATTGCTTTTCAAATCACATAGAGCAATTGAAAGATGCTGTATTTTCTAGTTTATTTAATTCAATTCAAAATTAATTATTAGATTTTATATTAGCGGTAAGTCAGAATTTAATAAAAAATGAAATTAAAGAAATCAAATACATTGCAATTCAAGCTGACGAGACAACTGATAATGCAAACATATCCCAGTTAGTCTTACTTAATAGTACGTTATATTAAAGAAGTTAGAGTATATGAACGTTTTATGGGATACCTAATACCACCTAGTCATAGCGCAGAAGACATAAGTAACGTAATTTTTGATGAATTAGACAAATTTAATATAATCAAATCTCCAGAGAAGTTAATAGCTGAAAGTTATGATGGGGTTGCTGTTATAAGTGGCCGAACAAGCCAAAGACAGTTTAGTTTACAAGAAACCATTTTCTTTAATTGTTATGTTCATCAATTAAATTTAGTTCTAGAAAGAGCAGCCACTCAAAGTAAGCAAGTTAAAGTATTTTTTGCAATTGTTTCTGCTTTTTTAACATTTTTTTCTAGTTCACCCCAACGAACACAAATTCTTGATAATATAGTTATGCAAAGGTTGGCACGCGTATCAAATATCCGTTAAAATTTTAGCTCCAGAATTGTTTGTACTATTTTTAAATATAAGAAATAAAAAAACTTCTTCAATGTTTTGAATTTATTATTGATAATGAAAATGATAAACTAACCATTCAGCAATCAACTGGCTTAATAAATTATTTGAAAGATAAGGAATTCAATTTTTGGTTATATTTCTTTAATAAAATATATCTCTATAAACAATTACAAGTACGCCAGTAAGATAGTGTCAAAATTCAAAAATACATTTCCTATTTTAAGAATGCGGTGCAGAATATCAGAAATGCAGATGATAAAACAAACTTGCACTTACAAAGCAAGCTCGATATGTGGACAGAAACATGCAAATGGCCAAAGAAGGATGTGATGATATTATTACAAATATCACACATAGATTTTGTGTTAATAATCATTTTAAAGCTTCTCTACTCTTTAAGTTGAGCTGCTTTGACGATTTTGCTGTAAGCTCCTCGGTGCATTTTTTTAAATACTGCAGTTACATTTTTTAAGTTAGTTTCCCTTTTTTTAAAGCAAGAATTAATAATTATATATAGAAGGAAAGATTTTTGTCAAGCCAATGGAGCTCTTCAATTCTTCAATTTCTTTTAGACTATAACCTTCAAAAGGTTTTCCGTGAATCTGTCAAATTGTTAAGAATTATTTGTACAATCCTGATGACAACAGCTGATAGCAAACGTTGCTCTTCAACTTTAAAAACAATACTAACTTTTTCCCAAAATATTATAGGCCAAAATAGGCTTTGCGCCCTAGCTACATGTTCTATTGAACGTAAACTTATTAATTCTACTGACGATTTTAATAATCGGTTATTAGTCATTTTGTAGCTCAAAAAAATAAACAAATACACTTTGTCTATAACACTTTTAAATAAATGTCTGCTTTAAATCAAACATTTGTTCTTTCAAAAAAATTTTACTTTTAAGGGTTAATTTCATTTCCTAGTTTTTTGTTTCGGAATAGGGCTACTGGCGAGACCCCCTTTATAGGTTAACATATTGGTAGTAGTATCTCAAAGGTGATCTGGAAACTTACAAATATTGATTGTAAGATATAAATTAATGTCAAATATAATTTACTGGGGTATTAATTGTCATTAGATACTTATAAGTTTGTCCTAGAGGTTGCCCTCCCTTCTAATTTTACCACGAGCCGCCACTGCAGTGGCGGCAGGTATCAAGACATTATTTCAAGTCCAAGTGTGAAAAGTTACATAACGCACACAATATCACTTAAATAACTTCTAAAAATAAAAGCAATTTTGAGTGATATGGAATAATGTTGTGATCATTTCTAGCAGAATGCAGCTGCACAAAATCGCAAGTATAAAGCGAATTATCTAACAAATCAAATATGCGTCAAGATGTTCTCGCCGACCGTTACTTTGACTTATTGTGACCATACATACTGCGATTTGTTTGCGCAAATTGCATTTTGTCGGATTCAAATGGTTAGTTCAAGTTATGTGTTCATCATATTCACACAAAATTCCAGCAGGAAATAAAAATGTGCACTCATATCAATGTTTGTAGGGCTTTCCCTAAAATCTAACCTTAATGTATTAACAAGAGTTACATACATGATGGTTAGTAAATGTGGGCCTATAATTTAAAATAATAGCAAGGTATTGAATTTTTTATTTAGATAGGAATGCTAAGATTCTTGTTTTACTTAAAGCTTTGCAACCTATTATTAGTTTATAATTGGGGTCAAATTTAGACCAGGTTCCTATTAACTGGCATTTCCAAAACAAAAATTTGTGTTTCTTTGTTAGCTATCTGTTATGAAAGATTTTGCTAACTAATCTATAATATCTAAAATCAAATAAATGGAATCTATTCAGTGCACTTGTGAACAAGAATTTTAAAGTAGCCCGAAGCAGAGCGGAAACCGTTTGTACCTGTAGGACCGTACTATGTAGTCTATTAATTTTTGATAAAATGATTGTCATCCTGTCATGAACATGAAAACCTATAATGAGTGACGTCCGTTGAGTGGAGGTTACACTGTACCCAATTATGAGTACATTAGTGCCTCTTAACCCGTATCACAAATTGTTCGACCGACGTAAATTATTGCAAAAGACTGCGGGAAAATATTTGAAAGTAATAAAATTTATGTTTGAGAGCGGGTAATTTATTTTCAATTCATCGGCCAAAATTGGAAGTGCCGGTGGTTGCGGGAAGCTATTTAATTTCGAAAGTAAAGAATTAGTTTCGTGCTAGAGGCAATCAATTATTTTGTAAGTAAAAGTAGTTAGTATTTGGAATTATGTTTGACAGAAACGCTTTAATAAAGTGAAGAAGTTGCCCCCTTCTGGGCGGCAGAATTTTAGGATTAATAAATCTTTGACGGCTGCCTGCAACCACACAAATCACAACAACACCGTCCCGACGGCCTCGGTTCAGGATTTCCCTCGATTTCTCTTCAAATAGAATCGTTGTAACGTTTGTTTTCAGGCAATTCTACGCCGCCAAATGTGATTTCTCGGCCTAAAGTAGCTATTGTAAAACTTGGGGCTGTCGAAATGCCGGCGACGCCGCAGGATCTCAACGAATCCGCGAAGGACCTCCGAATAACTCGCCCAACACCTTGACTGTACCCCCTGATACTCCAATATACCGTTATTCGCAAGAATTGGAACATTCCACTTCGCTCTCCCTTTTGCAACACTTTCCTTTAGTTACTTCTTCATGTTGACGTAGTCGTAAAAACACTTTGACTCTATTACTATGCGTCTCTTTACTTTCCATTAAAAACCGTTTAACGTTAAGTACACGCGTAAAAGCATATTTGCGGGTTTTTGCCACAAAACTTTACTGTTTCTTTTTACACTTCATTTATAAGGTTTTCAAAAAAGTGCCGTAATAAACCGAAATTATTAGCAAACGCATTGGCGTTTTGCGGCTACATCGCGATTCAAGTTTCAGCCCCTGCAAACTTAATAGTTAAATTAACTTTCGACCATCCATCAAATAATGTCCACACATTAGGACTTCCTCAATAACTACATATTTAGTGATTGTGTTTTGTTGATCTAATGCGTTGGTAAAAAGTTCAAACTACCACGACTGTTATAACGCGTAAATGTTTTCGTACTAATATCCGAAAAGTTTCTGTATTTTTCTTAATTAAATACATATAATGACATTTATATTTCAGGGAATTGCCTCAGAGTATAGTAAAGAAAAAATTGTAAATAAAGCGATAATGATAGTTGCCAAGTGTATTTGCCATTTTTATTTTGGCAAACGTGTTATTTTCGGGTGAGTTGAAGAGGAATTGTGGAACAACGATTTGTCGATGCCAAGGTTGCGTAATACGTTATATTGCGGTTGCCATTAAATTGTGCAATAAAACCGAGAACAATTCAAATAATTGACACCACTATACCCTGTAGTAAAACCCTCAATCTGTACATAAAAACAGTTATAAAAAATATATTACTAAGGAATCAAGCAGGAAATTAAGAAAATTAATTAATTTTGGTTCCGCACCCTGGTTTCAGAGTTGGATCTTAAAACATTGATGCGTTTCGCACTAGACATTCTTAATGGTTAATTTAAAATATTTGCTAAGTTTAATGAGAACAATCCTCTATCTACTTGTTCATTCGTCTAAATTTTGCTTTCAAGGAGAATTTTGGCTATTTTAATTGAGTTACAGTTTAACAAAAATTACAAAATTTTGTAGGGAAATTGGCAAATTAAATTAAATTTTTTCCGAACGTTTTGGCCGTCTTGTCGCGACCTCCCTTAGAAGATATGTAAAACGTAGTTCTTTTGAATCTATAGTCTCGCCGACTTTCTTGGCAACCATAAACTAAGAGGCACAGTATGACATTATAACATTTAACAAATTGACAACAAAAACAAAAATACACATTTGTTCTATATTTTAGTTTTTAATAAACAATTAATATATAAAATAATTATTTTATTTATAACTTAATATTATAGTAATTAATAATAAATTTTGTTATGCATCAAAATGCTAATCGATCTATTCTCCCAGATTAGGAATGACAACAAAAAAGCAAACGCACAGAAGGTATAAAAAACTGTCTTTATTTTCAGATAACATTAATTGGTAAATGTTAATTGAAGAATTTAAGAATGTAGTGAAGGTTTAGCAATGCGCATTTTCAATCGCAAGGGAACAATCACTAATTTGTTCATTAAGAACAGAAATAGGCAGACTAAGATAATAATAATTTTTTAAAACAAAGTGGTGAAACGAGAAATTATTTTTTTTTCGATTACTTGTATCTACAGGTAGGACTAAAGAAATTTTTTTATTTTATACTTGAGGAACTTTCACGTAATAGTGAACACAACCCATTTTCCTTGAAATGAGTATGGCATGACATGGTGTAGTCATGGATAGTTGCCATGATATGGCAGAGCTATTTGTAGCGAAAATTAACAGCATATGCAAAGTTACATTTTTGACCAAAATTCAACAAATTCAGTGGTGCCATACCATAGGTGATTATTCTCCATTAATCGAGCACAACAGTACTATTTTGTGGCGGATGCAATAATAAAAACAAGAATGCAGACTCCATTCACTACCTGATGTACTGGCCGCAAAATTCTAATACAGGATTAGAACCATCACAATTATTTTTCCCGTCAGAGGCCACTGTCTTTGCTGGTTGACCGTGTGTTTGGAAGGATAGAGAGAATTCTAAGGGAGTAATGTTTTATAATGACAAAAGAGTACTACCAATATTTATAAAAGAAAGTGGAAATATCATAAGTGAACAAATCCAAGCTTGGACACCAAAAGTAAGCGAATCCATGCTGTGGATGTCAATAACTCGTAAGTTACAAAAGAGAAAAATCTTAAATCCGAGCACTATTAAAACCTATTTTTTTAACATTTAAAAAAAAAAACTGGTTTCATAACTCATGTCAATTTTGCGTCAGAGAAAAATGCAATTTGTGTAAGATTTCCTACTTAGTCTTGTTGATACAATATAATATTTTGGGCTTGTTAAATTTTTTTTAAATAAATATTCAAATTTTGTCAAACCCAAAACAATTAAGAATAATGATTTCTTTAATTTATCATTAACGCAAAATATAAAATTATAGCAATAATTTAGTAATAATTTACCAGATATTCAAGTAATTATTAACTTTGCAATAGATTTAAAAAGATCTTTTTGAAAAAGTTTAATTGTTTCTAACTCCTTGTATATTGATATTTGTTCATGCCATCTTATCCGCTATACTTTTATGAGTTGCACTATATGTATAAAAGAGGATTAAGAAGTAAAGAAAATTACGGAATGAAAACCAGAAAGAAATATATGGAAAAGATTACCAAAGATCAGGTGCAGAAACTAAATGAGACAGGAATTTTTAAACATGGGAAAAAATATTGGTTAAAAGAAATAGAAAAAGAAAGGGGAGTAACTCACTACACCAAATGAGTCAGGTAGCACAAAAGTGCTGCCAAAGATTGTTTAGTTATTCTTAATTTTGCTTTATATTCCAAATGCATTTTACTATATTGAGAAATATGGAAAAAATAACTCAATCTATCTGCAATTATTTGTGGTAATAATAGTAGTAATTTGTACAAATCATGCACAAATAATTATGATAAAGTAGCTACAGACATAGCCTTGGCAAAATTTCAATAAATTTATTTGTGATTGTCTTGTAAATTTGTGAAAAGCTGTTGGAAATATGTAAACAAAGTAAAAATAAGAAAAAGACGTATTTCTGAGTGATCGTTGTAACTATTAGCGATTGTGGCCCTGGATATTCAATTTAAGAAGAAGTACATTCATCATGTAGTTTTCTTCCAAATTTTTTTAATTTTTTGGGCTACATTTTCAATCTTTTTTCCCTTAAATACTTTATTCGGACTATAACAAACATTAAAAAAAATATTTAACCAAATCGGTCGAGCCAATCTAAAGTGACGCTTTTACCACAACAGTATTTAATTTTTATTTATAGCAATAACTGCACAATTGTTATTATTAATGCAAGAATTTTAATAGCATGTTTGTTATAAATAATTAAAACAATAAGAATTATAAAAGTTGTAACATAATTGTTCCAATTATGGCCCGACCTCAGAACCATATTTTATTCCACTATATAAATAATTATATTATAACAAAATATTTCATTTAAATTTTTTGTATATGTTAGAAAAAAATGTAGGTACAATTATTTTGTTTGGTTTATATAAAATAATTCTTCTCAGAAAAATTAGTAATTATAGTGGATCAATTTTTTTATAGATATTTGAAATTATCTTTAGATCATTCGAGAAAGCTTTCAAAATTAATTTTGGTTCGATTGGCAATTTTTTGCAATTTTTGTTGCAAACAGAATTTCAAATCATTTGACTGTATTCGTAGTAGCTTGTAAGAGCATAATTCCTTTAAGACTGATTCTCTAATAAAACCACAAGTGCATGCTCAGTGTGATTATTTGAAAGTAATTTTTTTAATGAATACCACCTTTGAGTTTTCCAATGGTATATAACTACGCCACTAAAGAAATCTACTAATTGAAGAGCATGCTGCCAATGAAATACCTAACTAGAACCCTTTCGACTACTCTTTTTCAAGAACGCAGCAACCGTCAAGAAGGCCGTTAGCAATGAAGTGTGGATAAAATTTATCGTTGGATAGTAGTAGAAAATAAGCGAAATCCTTATCTATGCACGTAGAGTAGAAGTGTGACAGTAATGCATATAAAACTCTCGGATTTGATAATATCAATTCAGATTGTAGGTGGTTTCAATCCAATTGCGATACCACAGATTTCAAATAGATGCCGAAGAGTGAATATTAAAATAGCAAATATTCTCCAATTGTAGCTACGTGTAGAAGGTGAATTTCGCATATGTATATCCAATTCCAATATGCTATGCCGGTATTCAGTTACATGCATCCTGCATCCCCAGTTACGTAACCAAATAACACAAACAAGCACTTCGAGCAAACCATATACTTGACACAGTGTTACTAGACTATTTGTCGGTGTTTACTTAGCAATTAACGAGTTTTATTTGCTTTAAATTGTTTTAGTGGTGGCCGTTAAATAACTATTAATTAGTCATTAGGACAGGTATTGAAATAAATTTTGTTTAGAGTTTTGGCACGGTTCCAGAAAAGTCAGATGTCTGGTCGGGATTTGGATACTTTGCTCAACTAAATTACAATATTACAGTCATTATAGTATCGAGTTTGCACGTACTTACTGAAGTTAATCGCGCATATCCCTCAAATAATTATCTTTAACAGGTGCAGCGAAACACCAAATCGGACCAAAAATGCCCTCAAAATTCATTATTCTAAACATTAACTTTGCTTCCACCGTTTGAAAATTTACGGAGTGTTCTGTAAAATTGACACTAATGAGAACAAAATTAAACACCACCGGAAATGAGCCCTCTATAGATTGTATTTCAGAATTTCAACGTTTGGTAGAATGAAGTATTACCCTCGTTTTGTTGCGGGAGTGCTTTTAAGGACCCCACTGTGTATGTGTAAGTATTTACTATACTTACATAGAAGACCTTCTCTTTTGTTTAGGTTCTAACTATATCTTGCATCTTCTGCTTGCATCCCTGAACGTTCCAAGTTCTCAAATTTATGTCCTCCGTCCATTTTGTGTGCTTCCCCCATGTTGCGAGATTTATTTCTAAGATAATTTGCAGTTGTAAATTTCTGCTAAAACACAAAGAATATGTGGTAATTTGTTGGCGGGGATTTTTTCCTGTAGCCTTTGATAAGTCAACATCTAGTTGTATGTTAGCAGCTCTACTATACCTTTACAGGGTGCTATCATTCGGGCCAGATGAACACGGTTTCTCTCCCAATCATGTTACTGTTCCTCTTCATCTTTTTCAAAACAGACCTGGGGCAAATTTTGGTGGGCTAGAATTGATGAATAAAAGTATTTGGGTGTCAAAATCTCAAGTTGGGAAAGACGTGAAAGGTGATTTGAGGAAAAGTCAGTAAGGAGGAGAAAATAATTAAAGCATTAAATTCAGTGCTTGGGTCTACGAATATATCAGATGACAGGAAAAAGCTATTATACGACACTCTCTTCAAAAGTATAATTCACTATGATTCGGCTGAATGGCAATCAGAAAAGAAAGCTTTTAGCCACTGAAATGGATTTTTGGCTAAAATCAGCTAGAATCTCTCGTAATGCATTTTCGTGAGATTTTGGCTGAACCGAATGATAAAGATTTGTAAGCAAAATTAAATACCTGTTAAAAAACATTGTATAGAAAAAGTATAATTCGAAAAAATATTGAGGGTAACAATATTTTCTCATGTGTTTGCTTCAATTTGTAGCAAATTCTTTCTATACTAATTTTAAATAAAAGTAAATTATTTTACAAACGGCGCCTGTCAACTTATAACCTCACATTCTAATATTAGTAATATCGAGCGCTATTATTTTACATGGCATGAAGATGTCAGCAATGGGATGCTACATAATCTACATGTCCATACAAATTAGTGATGATAAGAGGGTTAAATTCAGTAACATTCTTTGCAGATGGTTGTATGGGATAGAATAAAAAATTTTGATTATTGTCCATAGCATTAATAGTTAAGAAATATTATTACATTTCTTTAAATTGTATTAGAGACCGAACAACAAAGATTTTACCGCTAATGCCAAACCTTCACCAGATGTCATTGCAATTGGCTTTTATTTTACCGTATTATCTCCCATTAAGAGATTGCTCTTCAGTGCAATGGCGTCTTGAACTTTAAAAAGATTGGCTTAGATATTTGGGAGTTATCATTGAAAACAACATAAAGAAGGGAAGAAGGAAGTAAATAATTTAAGATATTCTTCCACCAGTCAATCACACTATGTTATTTAAATAAATCAATAAACATGCGTGGAAAATTGCTTTGGAGTTCAATAATAATTTTACAGGGTTAGTCAAAAGTACCAAAAGAGAACCAAGCTTTTCCCGTGTAAACCGTTAGACTAACAAGAAAAAAATATAGCAGTTTATCAAATGACAAATTTGAGACTATATTAGAGCTGGATTTTTACAAAATATCACCGGCTACTTTTGCCTGAGAACACTTTTTTTATATAGCAACATACTAATACTTCTATTTGCATAGAGAATTATACTACATACAGTCGTGCACTTATTTTTTTCCAGCATCACACGTTTATTTCTTAATAAATTAAAAAAATTCGCTTCATCTCTTTCAATCGCACATTTTGGTCTGTTTGGAAAAAAGAAGAGGTATCACAACACAATTTCCAGTCGATAACTATATTAGATTGTGATATTTAGGTGACAGTAACAGTATCACATTCTGATGGTGTGTCGATTATGTATTTTGTTGGAATGGAACAATATTGTAAACACAAAATATCAATAACAACTGGATTTTCATTCCCTCGTGTTTGATAGTTTTAGAAATTTATATGTTAGTAATTTATTTATTTGTTTTCCAATATGCCTCTTTGTATAATATTGACATGTGCCATTTGTGTTCAATATTTTATATAGAAAATAATTTGACATGCTTCCGGAAAATTTAGTGTGGAAATACCTTCCTCAACCAAATTATTTTTAAAAACACCATTGGCCTATGATTTTGAGTTATTTCTGAACAATTCGTGTATTTCTTGCTAATTTTGCAATTTTACAGAAAAATGTTGCCTATAATAAAAAATAATAAAATATACTAATACTGTTATTTGCCAAAAATGTATCTATTAAAGTGAGAGATTTGTAATTTTTGTAGTAACAATAATAGCAATTATTGAAGAGGACATGTACAAGATTATTCAAACTAAGATTGTTATATTGTTGTAGAAAGGTAGCTTTACTTTATCCTATAATCTCAATTATAGTTCTCCAAACTTTATTTTCGTTAGACGAGAAATTGCAGAAGATTACATTGAATAATTGTAGTTGCCTTTCAGCGTTTAAGCTCACGTCTTTCGTAGTAAACTTGATCCTCTTTCCAATCTTATTGGTTTTACCAGAATATTACGTTCCGATTTTATTTCAAACTCATTTGATTTTAACTTTATTTTAAACTTACTATCATTTATTTTTTCTTGAGGATATATTACTAATAGGAGAAATACAACTTGAAACGATGACATGAGAGTCAATTCGTTTGATGCCGATGAAACGTTCAACGTGAAACATGACCTCGGGTCCTCAGAGTCGTAACCATTGTCAGGGAAATGTAATAAGAATCCGAATGTGGGTTTGGTATGTGCTGTAGCTGTAAGTACCTAGCACTAACATTATGTCGCAGTTATTATCCCTTTGATCATAATATGATCTAATGAACTGCTAACTTGTGTTCATTTTTGTCCAGAAAGTTATATCGGTGTTACTGATTCCGTGGCGTTAATGCGAGCGAGGAGACCTCCTTCAATTATGTACTAGTAGACTACAGTTACAGGCAACTAGTTACTAGAAAACTTTTACCTGATTTACATTATGTAAAAGTATACAAACTTCTTTTAAAAGAATCACACAAAAACAATACATCTTCAGATGTAGTTTAATACTTATAGAAGTTTCACTTTGTCAAAGTATAAATAGGATCACGCTCCCTTGCATTTTTATTTTACATTTGCTTTTTTGTTAGGTTGTTAGTATCTCTATGTCAATTTCTGACTCAAGATAAACATTCATCTCGTACTATTTTTGTTTAGAAATTTCCATTTATTTTGAGCTTACTGCTGGTTTACGTAGAGACTAGTAAGCATTTGCTAATTAAAAAAGAGATCACAAAAAAGAACGCAGCTCCTGGGATGATATATTACACAGTAATCGAATGTGTGACAAATACGTGCACTGCGTGAAGTATCCGAATGTCGAACATCTAATTATAATAAACGCCAAGTATCTTAACAAGGGATAATTAAATGAATAAATTACGTGCTCACCTAAAAGTTCGAACTAGTTAGCCACGTTCGTAAATGACCGGACTTGGATACGGTCAGTGGTCAGGTGAGATGAGACGAGAAAGTGACCATCAATTTGATTATTTTGTAGCAACGTTTCTTATTATTTTACTTTAAAGTAAATATTTTGTTAATAATTGCACGTTTAATTCATTTTATTATTTAGTATTATCTCTGCTATTTTCTAGTAGTAACACAAACAAATTTTTTGTAGTTTAAAAAAATAACAAGTACACGTCGGTGTTAGACACATTAATTCAAGGTGTTGCAGTTCTCGTCTATCACATCTGTTATGCCGCAGGATGCAAGAAAAGCATTTTCTCCACCCTTACGTTCTGTTCCGGTCTAGTAAACGCTAGTAAATACAAAGAATAAAACGCTACTTGTCTATTGAGTTGGAGGTATCTGTTTTATTGTAAGCTGAATTCCTGAAGCTAAATGCAATTAAAATTTAGTGTAAGCGCATCTGATATATCAATTATAACATGTAATCGATGTTATAATTATTTGTGTTATTTATAAAGCTTGACAGTTAATAGTTATTTTCTTTTTCTAAAACTGTTTAAAAATACATTTTTAAAATATATTGTTCAATTTTTTCAATAGTAATATATCAAGAACTAAATTTCTCAATAAATTAAAATTTGTTGCTTTGCGTAAAAATTTATTTTAGTTTGTGGTTAATATTGTATAATTATAATTACAATGTTATTAGAGTATGTGTGATTTGATTAATAACGAAGATTATTAATTTTTCATAAAGAATATTAAAAGTGCATCAATAAAGTAAACGCTGTACTCTTCTTCTATCTTTTAAATTGATGGGTTATGCTTTTTATGATTATCGTTTTTGCTCTGATTACTTTTCTTCTGCCTTTTGGATGGTAATTATTGTAGGTATTAAAATATTAAAAAAATATTTAGACAACATTTTTCTCTCTCAAACAAATCGCGACTGTTTGTCCATAAACTTTCTTTTTCATCACTACCATTTATATTAATTTTGTATTTTTGTAACAAGTTTTAGATATTGATCGACATCCATTTGAACACATACTCTTAAATATAAAAAACATGATTTATTTTCAGATGTTCTTTTTCCTGTATTCTCTTTTTAAGCATATTGAACTTTTAGTTGCTATGGTAATTTTCTCTTTATGTTAAATCCTATTTTGTAAATGGCATAGTAACCCTCTTACTTATTTGGTTGTGATTTATTTTTTTTATCAAACCTTCATTATCTTTCAATAACAATTATGGGATAACAAAATTTGATATATTTAAATTGTAGCATACCGTTTATGTAAAGGCCTTAGAAGTCTCATGAAACAAATTTGAGTTCTACAGATTTGCCAAGATTTCTTAACATAGAACTGCATTCGATTTTAGGTACAGCACGTCCCGTCATTAGACAAAATAATATCAACTATGTACATTTTTAAGAGCTGCAATGCATACTTTGCCTATATTGAATGATTGCAATTTATGATTCCGTCGGTTTTAATTTTAGAATTAATTTAATAAAGCTGTGAAAAGGTTCAGTTTGAATTTTATTAACATCCCAATTTTCCTCTATTTATTTGATATAAAAATGTATTTGACAAAAGCTCCAATGTGATTTCCTTAGAAAATAATGTTTTTACCTAAGAAATGCAAAACTAAATATTTTTTACAAGTAGAATAATATCCTTATTATAATTTTTTTCCGATGTTTAAGTATTTTTTATGAAGGCATAGGAAGGACATTATAATAATACATTTTTTTATTTTGTAAAATTTTGACATCTAAGTCGAAATTCCAAGCCCGAGTTGAAGAGAGTTGAAATTCGTAGTACAACTCATGGCACATAGAGTGCTACTATAAACTCAAACCATATAGCATTTGTATTAGGAGATATATTGATAGCTTAGAGCTAAAATTAACAGCAATCATCCAAAAATTATTGGCGACTACTATATGGAGTGTACTCGACAAAAAATTCGAGATGATTTAAACACTGAAGATGGAATCGTAGAGGATGCTCAAAGAAAACATTTAACTTTGCCTTCTTTTCTAAACAGAACAAGTCCAAACAACGAGAAAATCAAAGCATGGTATTCTATTTTGAAGAAAAATCATAGTCAATTTTGGATAAAACTTTTTGAAAAATTTAAATGCGATGGTTTATTTTTCGGTTTTCTCTTCCAATATTTCCATATTAAAATAAGCTTTGGATTTTGTTTTCAATGCAATAATGTTACTTTTTTGTAATAATCAATCAAATTAGCACATATTTTATAAAATAAGATTATTATTCAATTCAGAAGAAAATGGAGAATATGGTCATGAAATGAGATCTATAACGTATCGCCTCAACAAGAAATAAAATTTCACCTTCTGCAAGACCATTTGTTATGTATCATTTACGCCAAATGTACAATAATAGAATTTTTTGCCATTATTTTTGTGGTATGGTAAATATTTCTCAAGTTTGACACGCTCATCTTAAAAAAGTTTCTTTGAAAATCTTGACAAAGGATTCCGAACTAAAAGCTGGTTTTTGAATTATTTTTTGTAAACTAACTTCTTGAAGTTAGCTTTGTTTGGCGTCCGTTTAGAATCGTATGACGTAAAAATGACCAGTAATTCTTCTTGGTCCACGCTTTATCCTTGCTTAATCATGCCGATTTCTAAATCACACAGAAAGTACTTATAGGAAGTTATTGATGATGTCACAGTACTTACTGCTGAATCGAAAACAACTTCGGAATTTTGAATTAGATCTCTGTATTCAGACTTCTATCTCGGAACTTCGAGTTAGATTTTGGAATTCTGACAGGAATTTCGGAATTCCACGAAATAAAAAAATATTAGAATAGTATCTCTTCTTTGCTTTTGTAATTTCTCCGACATTTATAAATATTTTAAAAACTATTAACAATCAGATTCCACTGCAGGGGATTTACTGAATACTTTTCCGCTTACCTAATTTTTTTAAAACATATTTGGATTGTTTGATAGATAGACGTATAAATGTTAGTTCAAAATTATAGTTTGAAGAGCTCCTTCACAAAATATTTGAAACTATTTAATTAAATTTGCTCCTATAATCGTCAACAGACTATATACACGTTGTCAATGTATTCATAAAAATATTAACTGCTACTCTTTATTCTCCCCGCTAAGCTAATTTATAACTAACTACACGGAAAGCTTTTCTTGGTTGAAATTGCTTTTGTTGTAACTGTTTATCATTTTATTACACACATTGAAGGTTTACAACTTTTTAAAATTTTAATCCATTTCATTTCAAAGTTTTTATAATTATGGATTCAAGTGTTTCTTGCTTGGGTTGCAGTCTTGAGTTTAACATTTTAATCGTGTTAATTTTATTGTTGCAACCTAGACTACGTAATTTCCTGCAGTAATTATGAATAATTACTTTACGCTTTCAAAATTGCTTTTTATTTTTGCTCTGTCAAAAAGCATAATTACTATCAAGAAAATTTTGTCAAAACAAGAACTTACCTCAAGATAATTTTTGGAGGTAGTTTTGGTCAGAACTTTAACAACAACTTCTTTCGAAAAGTGGTCAAAATAATTTATTGCTTTCCTTAAACCTGCAAACTTTTAGTTACAAAATAGTGGGAATTGCAATATCTTGTATTTTATGAATAGAATACGACATTTTGCTTAAATCTAACTCTTACGTCTCGTTATTTTAGAGTAGATAAATCAAGAATCAATAATTAAGCCAAAATTTGGTAACATTTAGAACAGTTTGAAAGATCTAAAAATTATTTCGTGGATAAACAGATATTTCAACTCATTTTATTCCTAGTATTCATACAATTTGCACCCTATAAAATAAATAATCTTTTCGAATAAAAGAAAATGCTATTGTTGATAATTTTGAGTATCTTAAAGAGTCGCTTCTACTCGTATCTTTACCGATGTTGCACACAGATTTTTGAATTAACTTACAATAAGCTTTACCTACTTGTATTTGTGAAATTTAGTTTTTATGATTGACATAACTAGAAAACTTTTCAAATTAAATTGGCCGCAACATAAATTCTCGTGATTTATGGAGAAATACTAGCGTTTATTACCTAACAATTCCTAGTTGAATTTGACTCTTAAGATACCTCTCGTGTAGTTGAAATTATTACACTCTATTATTCTAGTCAGTAGAATGAGTTGGTGTGAAATTAGCAAATTGCTATCCAACCCTTTAGTGTACGCAAAAAGCGCGAATTACTCTCAAGTGCTTAATAATTCATCAATAACCTAAGCTTCCCTTTATGCCCGAAGTATACTTAACCAGTTAGATGTAGTTTGCCGACTATAATAATTGATTGAGCTTGTTTAGGCCTTCTAACCTTGCCAAGACCTCAAATTAACAGTAATACCGGATCCAGGTAGCAAATACATAAAATCGCCAATTTACTAACCCTATCTGTCGAGAAACGGACGGTTTGAAACCTGTGAAAATTTACACAAATATTATTTTAATTATTTGATAGTTATCCATTAAGAGCGATAAAGTCTTAATTTACGTCGAGAATAATCTTCTAATGAATAAGGGAAGTACTCTAGATATTGAGTTTACTAAGAAAGTTAATGCAATGAGTGCCCGAGATAAGTTTTCGTCTAAAACTTATCGATCTCATAACAACCGAGTTGCACAAAATTTCTCACGAGGAGCGCGTCTTTACAATTTCGATATCAGAAATTTTTATCAGTTGTAGATGATTCAATTTTTGCTAACAAAACACACTTTATACTTTTATTTAAATTTTTAACGTCTTCAAATTTTTAATGGAATTATAAGTTTTGCAATTCATTTTATGCTAGTGAAGCAAAAGATAATTAATTTGCATTTTACTTAGGACATTAAATTGGATCTGCAAAGTTTCCGAACAAGAACTAAATAAATGTTTCTTTGAATATAAGCGAAAATAGTTAAGCGACTGCATATCGAATAAGTGCTAGACAAAGAGATGTTCAACTTCAATCTAACACTAAATTCCTGAACAACATGGATAATTCATAGCGCAGAAACTACAGAATTCTAACTAGTCAATGCATACCCCACCAGATGCTTCTCGACTTGTTCAAATACATTTTCAAATATTTACGATGATCTGAAGAGCACGCGCCCATATTAAATAAATAATTGTACCTTTGGATGACTAAAATAATATAATATTACAATATGAGGGCTCTTTACATAGGTGAACTAATTTAAATAAATATCGAACCCTGAATTGGCAATTGATATTGAAATATTTAGTGAAGTTTTGCATTGTATTAATCCAAAATTGCCAAATAAACAATTGAGTCCTTTTATTATAAATCATATGCAAAATTTGTTTTTTAAATAATTTTTGCAGATGTTATAATTGTCATTTAATACACAGTTGTTCTAGTTTTTCTTGATTGCTTTGGCGTCTGGTGATCTACCTAGTTTTAATTGTTAAATATCTTTCTGCTTTGCCCAGGCATAACCTACGTTTCTTAGAACATTGCTAACCTTTCTTCATTTTATTTAACTTTGACTATTTCTCCTTTTTATTAAACTCCAGTATATCCTTGCCCAATTATTTTCTGCTTCTCTAACGTGCCCTTAGCCAATTAAACTTTTTCCTTCTATATGACTCAGTAATGCTTTTTTCTTACCACCCTTTTTTGACCAGAACTATATTTTTTCTCCAGTACTTTATTTCTGTTGTTCCAATTTTATTATTGCTGTTTTTATTAATCTCTCAGTTCTCTTTACTATATATTATAATAGTTCTTACTATTACGTTATAGATTATTTGTTTCTTATTTTCTATGATTTGCGAGTTCTATAGGATTGGATATAGTTGTCCAATATATTTTCTTATTTGCATCAATCTGTTGATTATTTTTTTGCATTGTTTTGATTTTTGCTATATTATACTGTAACTATTTAAACTTATCCATTTCTTTTATTTTAATTTTTTGCTCATTTCTAAACCATTAACTTTTACCTTGTAATTGCTAAATACTGTTTGTAACTAATCTCAATCTTTGTTTTAATACACTTTTTTGCAGACTTGTTGTCATAAAACTCAGATCTTTATCTTCCTGAGCAACTACAACCTGATCGGTGTTCAAGCTTAAAGTGTACAGATTTTCATGCCCAGCTAAACTCCCATTATCTAGCACTTCTTTCTTGTGTTCCTTGCGTATACTTCATATACATCTTGAAGAGGATTAGTGACTTTAAGTACTCTTGTAAAACTATTTTTGATGTTCTAAAGTAGTTATTAATATTACAATCTAATTTTACTGTTAACTTGTTATTTTTAGACAATTCTTTTACTGTTTTTTGTTTTTTACTACCTTCTCCACCATGATCTTGTATAGTTGTTCTTTCAGTTGAGTTGTGTATGTTTTCCTAAGAATACATGCTTGTTATTTGTCTATTTTATTTTAATTAATTGGCCTATAGGCATTATATTATCTATACCGTCTATACACAATTATCTGGCCGTAAATCCTGCCTGATCTTTTTTTTAGTTTTATGTAAATTTCTACTTCTACTTTGTTTTTCACCATTTTTCTAAATATTCTTCCTAATGACGCTGTCACATGCTTCTATAGTTTTTGCACACTCTAACATTAATTTCTTTAAATACGGAGATAAATCAAGCTGCTGCCCATTCTATCGCCTATCATTTGCTTTAGCTTTTGGGATCCATACCTAACCAGCTCCGGTACAATTTTCTCAATTTTTTTTAATTTGGCATTCATTATTGATTTTATTTTATTATTATGCTAACTTTTTCTTGGAATATTATTTCACTACTTTACATTTGCACATGCGTTCTTCCAGTCGTAATTTACTTTCTTGGTACTCCTGTAGATTCTCTTGTTTTCTATTAGAGTTTAGCCATTTGCTATAGATCTTTTCTTGTATGATTTCCGTCATGCGTTCAAGATTTTATTCTTTTTTCTCACCAAGTGACTTGAATGCTACTTTTTTTGCTAATTTTTAATTTTCTTTATACACATAAGTTGCAGAAACTTCTATCATCCTGTAGAAAGTGTAATTTGCATTTTTATTCTTTAATTTTTTCTATCTTTAATATTTGGGATTTATTTTTTAAATGCAATGAAAATTCTATTTAAGCCACCAAGAGCTTGTCATCAATTTCATGTTCTAGCTTTTTCACATGGCATTTTTTTTAAATTGTAATTTCACTTTCTAAAATAATGTGATCTATT
Organism: Pyrochroa serraticornis; assembly: GCA_905333025.2. Classification (NCBI taxonomy): domain Eukaryota; kingdom Metazoa; phylum Arthropoda; class Insecta; order Coleoptera; family Pyrochroidae; genus Pyrochroa; species Pyrochroa serraticornis. Next base: position 20,956,208 of record HG995154.1, read on the forward strand.
GTAAATTTATGGTTTCTAATCTTCCATATTCTTACATATTTGTAGATCGCTTTATAACGATAGCATTTATTAGATATCTTGAAATTATTAAGCTCACATAATTCTTTAAGTTTATTCTAGTTATCATTGCTAACTCTTTCAAAGTTTCCTATCGTTTCATGTAATACCAGATCTGACGTTGGAAGCCATTGCTATTACCAGCTCCTGTAATTGTCTAACCTTCTTGACCTCATTTTTTATAAATTTCCGTGAATTTTATTTCACATTTACAGAGATGGCCTCAGTGATTCTACTGCAGTGACTCCTACTTCTAGTATTGTTATTTGTCTAAATAATTCTATCGGCAGTTTTATTATTCTCTCATTTATTAGTTCCCTGCTAGTGTTCTTTTTTTGCTAATTTCTTTCTAATGAGAATTCCCATTCCGTCTATTGCTTTTTGATATTTCTTTACTTTACTTCGACAAAGAATAATATTTTTTATCTCTTCTGACCAGCTTAATATTTTTTCTTGGATATGTTGATAATTTATATGCCCATATTAGTTCTCTTAAATTTTTGAATGGCCTTAGTACTTTTTATTCTTCACTCTTAAAACACAGTTTGTCGTTTTCGAACTACACACAGATATAGATTTGCTCTTTTTCTTAATAATTTCTTTTTCTTAATTACTTTAATCTAATTTTAGTGAACCAATTAGTATTAAAAAATATCAGAAAGAATGTATCAAGTAGATATAGATATTTGTGTTCGTCTTAAAATTAGTAGTTTTGCTACGACAAATTTAATATGACGGACGAATGTTAAAGACAGGTAACATTGCGATATTGCCTGCAGTTCATGCAGTCATAAACAATGTTAGCCGTGACGCTGTCACATCGGTGGATTGCGCATCCAATTTAGCCAAAAACCCATTCTCCTACACAACCGCCGCAAATTATCGACAAATATGTCTCTGAATTATAAAATTTCCTCTATGATATGTTCAGAATGGGATGCACGCATTTCTCTACTAATTAACTGAATAATTTCAGTTAACACCGTCGATACAGTGTGATAAACCCCTTGACCACTGTCATTAATGGCTTTGATGGATTGCAGTATGTAGATTTCTACCAGGTATTCAAAATTGGAAACAACAAACATTGTTCCTTCGAAATATGTCGATACAATCAGTAATTTTGGTATTAGTATTTTAACTTTAATTAAACTACAACAAACTTAAGCGACAGCACGTTGAATTGTTCATTTGACATTATTGCAAATTAGTTGCCGTCCAACTGACGTCGAAGCAGACCGGACATTAAGAGTTTGTATAGAGGTACAAGCTGAGCAAAATGTGTTCAACGTATCGCAGAAATTCTTTCTTCAAATGTAATTACAGCTGTTTTGTTAGATGAAGCAGAATTTATTATTGTATGTTTCAAAATTTATCATAGAGAACTACACATCTCAGCATCGTGTGTGATTTTTTTTTCACAAATTTTATCAAAAATAGCCCGTTCACATTTACGCAATAATGAGATAGCTACTCAGTAGATAATATTTATGGAAATTGAAAATAAGAAAAACATTTTTTTTATAGTTTTTTTAACTTTGTTTTAAATATTTTGAAACTTATAATCGAGTCAGGTGACATTTGTGCTATTTATGTAATGGTATCAAATATTTCTAAGAAGGGTTTTAACCAGTTAAAGTTTTAAGTGGTGCTGAAAACATCAAATAGTTTTTTCATCCACGTGTGATCATGACGTTTTATTTTTATGACGCAAACGAGTAGTAATATTGTCATCCAAACACCGTTTATTGGCCCCTTTAGGGGTTTTGCTGCAACCCGCTTGACTGATGCAATCTTAATTTTGACGCGAATTTAATGTATGCAGAGTTTATGGGATCCAGTGGCGGTAGTCTGTGCAAAATTTAACTGAACACTCTACCGAAGACTGCTTTATGCGATTTAGGGGATCATTATTGCATAAATTTAGCTATATTGCAATTCTGGGAGTTACCCTGGCAATTTATATTAAAGCAGCAAACTGTACGTCATTTAAAAACTATATTCTTAGTCATGACGCATTCTTCAGTTTGTTCAATATCTTGCAACAACAGAAAAAAGTACACAGTGTACGGAAAGGGACGAATTTTTCACAAAGGAGAGACTGCTACAATACTCCATTACAATGCAATGCAAAGTTGAGCGAAAGCTATTAGTATTTTTTGCCGAATTCGATTTAGATAAGGATCTACTAGTCTTTAACAGAAGCAAACGAGGAATTAGGTATTTGCTATCAGCGAACACAAATCGATTGGAATTTTTGTTTGACACGATCATCTATTCATTACACCGTATATTGTGTTTCTTTCACAAATGTTTCTCGGAACATAATTACCAACTCTATAAATTTATCAACTTTACCATTTTTACTAATGATATTGGACGTTATCAATATTTGAAGTTAACACGGAGTCAATTAACTTCATCTTTTTCATCTGAATCCATCGTTTGAAGCGTCAATCGGGACCAGTTTTCACAACAAACAAGCAAAATGTTTCCCACCGCGCCTGATGTCCCTCGACAACATTCAATGGAGAGCTTTACGTGTTTTTAAAGTGTTAACATTCTCTCGTGTTTGGCGGAAGGTATCTTTTAAACATCTACATCCCCAGAGTTAGCATTTATCGAGATATATGTACTTAACCGTCTACAATTAGCAAAATTATTGTCATTAATAAAAAAAAGTTGTCAAAACAATTTCTTTAGTTTTCCTAAAAGTTTGAAAATTTTAAGTCAAGTGCTGCCGTTACTTATAAGCCCTTTGTTGAATTTGGCAAGCGCTCATATTTTTGTATTTGTTGGTTCCGTAATCGTTTATAAGAATTTTACTTATTACTTCTTTATTTTTTTGCAACTGAAAGTCATTGTTGAATTTCTTGTAGGGGAGTCTAAAAAATTCAATGCTCAACAATTGATAATGAGTAGATTCTAATTTTTATTTTCTAAGTTATATAAGTTTGTTTTCCTCTCCTTAGAAACCCATTCTTAAAGATTTATAAAATGCACTTATGACGTTCTTGTTAGATGAGGATATATCTCCCGTCAAATATTTTTTATATTTGAATCTAAATCTGAATAGGTAAAATCAGAAAAGTAAAATGAAAAGCTAATAAATTTGAAACCTAGTTCTTTTGAAGTCCTAATTCAAAGCAATTGAGTTAATTTTGTAATTTGCTTTAATTTTTTAGCAAGTTTGGATGATTACTAATTGTAGTAGTAGTTTTTTTTATCTCTGGTGTATAATGAAGCATTCTTCTCTTGGGTATTGTTTTGAATATTTGAATACAAGGGTTTAAGGACCCAAATCCTTAGAGGACTCCAGATTATTTTTACGGTACTCTTCGTTCCTTAACAATGGTGTTTGGACCTCAGATTTATTTAAAGTGTTAGCCACGATAATACTAAATAGGTAGACATCAATTTCAATAATTTTTTCGCATTTAACGGTATACTTTTTAACTTTTTTTTGTATGTAGAGCTCGAATACTATATTTCATTATCAAGCAAATTTATATATTAAGAACATAAAACAAATTTTAAAGATACATCAAATAGGAGACGTTTTGGTACCTTGGAAACTTGGAATGATTTGAATTTAAATTAAAGCTCTCTGAATCTGACAAAATTCTTCAATATCAGATTAACATAAGTTGATTAGAGAAACATTTTGATATAATAATTAATTCTTAAGTTACAATTTTTTTATAGTTTCATTGATATTGTACGTTTGTATTAAATTCCTTAGAATAGAAATATTGACTTCTAAATATTTTGTCAAATTAAATTATTCAAGCAGAAGTCAATTTTCCACTTTTTATAATTTTCCATACATTTTTCTGCGATAGGTCTTTCAAATTGGCATGCTCGCAAGATGGTGTATGCCTTGTGTGGGCTTTAAAAAATAATTTGGGTACCAATAAGTAATTAGATATAACCACAATAGTAGCTTCTCTATATAATTAACTAATACAATCTCAATTTTAATATTTATAATTATAGAATCGACCATCTTTTTAATATAAAATTAAAAAAAAATTTGATTTAGACTTTCAAAATAGCGTAAGTTTGCTGTAATTGCTACGTAAAGTGTATGCTCTTTACCTTAAAAAAGTATTAGATAAAAAATTGTTTGGTCAAAGTTTTTATCAAGTATCTTTAAATATAAAAGCTGATCAGGAATATTTGAACCAAGTTATGAGTGAGAGTTTTACTACATTTACTACATTAATAATGTCAGTAGTAAATTCTCATTTTACATTTCTGCATAAATTTCAGATGATGGTTGTTTGCAGTAACGATTGTCTACGGTGATGTCACAGTTGCTAAAGTAAATTATATAAACTCTAGTATTTTGTTAGAATTAGGGAAAAAAGAAAAGAATTTGAAGAAGGCACAAAAATATTTTTAAACATCAAAATAATACATCCTCATATCTTATAACAACAATTAAATATAATTTTACACAATTATGAACAAGCTGAAAATCGATGTTCAATAAGTTTATTATTTGAATTCTTCCAGCTTTCTTGCTTATTCCAAAATTACATAAGAAAAGCCGCTTTGAAGTAAAAAAAAAAATATCTCTCCGATATCAAAGAGATGCACGTTTGCCAACACCTCCCTTTAGCTTTCTTTAGCGCGTTAAAGGGTAGGTTTCGGGCCATTAAGAAAACGGTTCTTTAAAACAAACTTTCAACTATGAGTGTAATTATTATTTAAGAGCAAGAAACAATGGCTCCTTATACCTAATGATTTTCAAACTAATTGATAAGATTAATAAATTGAGAGTCGAATACGTTGAACACTATATTATCGTTTATTTTTTTAATAAGTATTTTACTAATTGACTTTTTTGACTTATATGACAATAGATCCAAAAGAAGAGAATTTCTGCGGAAGAATTCTTTTGTGTAATAATAATAAATTATGTTGGTTTTCCGGCTTCTGAAAGTATTGATATGTATTCTGGATGTTTATTCGCATAGTCACTTGTTGGTCCTGGCTAAAATCGGGGGGCTGAATATTTGAGTGACCGGTGGCGGAAGCAGACGGCATCACTCCAAACAATTGACCTGAAGGTGGCAAATGTCATCAAAAACCTGGTCTTTTCTAGAACCAGTAAGCGAGAGCGCGGATTAATAATCGGATTACAAAGAACTCATAATAAATTATGAATTCACTAACAAATCTTGAGTAAGATATAATAATCAGAAATAAAGCGAATTTGTAGGTAAATAGGATTGGTGAGTTTATTCCTTTGAACTAAATCAATCCTAATAAATTACTCAGTTTTTTTTAAATCATAAAATACTTTTAAAAGTATACCACTCGTCTTTTCTAAGGATTCTTCAATATTCTTAAATCCAGCCAGGAAACAAATACGTCAAATATCTGTAGGAGTTGAAAGTTTCTGGAGATGAATCGTTAAAACTTTAGGAAAGCCAAAATATTGGAGTAGTCTTTTAAAAACTCTTGAAAGAATTTTATCTATAAATCTGTGGCACAAATAAATACAAATAAAAATATGTCGTGATATTTTCAGTCATATGTTTATAGATCGACATGTCCGGAAGGATAATTATGAATTGATAACGATGATTACCGATCGTATGAAGTTTCTCGTGTATGAAAAAAAAATTGTACCAATTACTTAAAAACACAAACCAGCTAATAACAAAATTGACATAGAATAGTCGCGTGCCTAACTGCCGCATGGAAAATCGATGAGTTATAGATTCTAGCAAGGAAAAGTATTTGTCACGAAAAACTTTTTCATTTCATAAATTCCACACAACTGTTTACCAGCTTACCACGCGAATAAAAACGAATGTAGACTAGGACTAGGGCAATATGTTGTTTTCCCTTATTCAAGCGTACTCCTGCCTTAGTCCTGCTGCGCAAGTCCTTACACAGCCGCCGTATTTCACCTGTCTCTCCTATCATGTGCTCAGGAAAGTCCTGAAATCGCAGTGCGCTCGGAAAACTTGCTGAGGTGAGTGTTCGGGGTAGCAAACGGATTTACGGAAAACTTCTACGAGTTTCGTCGCAACAGAGAAATATTTAAAAAAATCGAAAACTGACAAATTGCCGGTTAACGGACAGTTTTGTTTCTTCGGTTCTGTGTTGTGCCAAAAGTTTAGCTCGTTAAGGATACAATGTGAGTTCTAATTACCGCAATGGAACCCCAAATTCAACTTATTTTATTATTCATTTATTCCTTTTGAATATTCAGTTGTTTTCATCAATCACACACTATAACCGCGGAATGAAGCCACCACAAAAACTGGTTAAGCGTCATCAAATTTGGTTTAACAGAGCTCAATTAAATTGCATTAACGTTCCTGCACTAACCGCAGAATTTTAATAGCAAACTCTTAACAACGTACACTCTATATATTTACTTAATGTCACTCGATCTAGGTATGGAAAATGACACGGGTATAAATTTCAAAAGATGCGGTCATTTCAACGATATTTTATGACGTCAATCAAAATTTTAGGACTTGCCTGTTGTAGATAACGAAAAACTATATAAGAAGGGTTTGAATTCTGCAAACATGTTTTGGTTCTAACCGCATTAATGTAATTGGTGAATTTTGTTTAATCTCGTGATTGTCCTAAGTATTGGTTGGTCAAAGAAACGTACGCGAAAAACTGAGAAAACCTGATTTGTTTTTTTGTAATAATACTTTTAATGTAATGTTAATTAATTATGGCGTAATTAGGTACACATCATATTTTTCAACCCTGTGACGTTAATAAATTAAGAGCGCTTTGATCAAATAAAATGTGCGGAGTTTTTAATTAGTTTGTTACCAAGTAAAGTGAAATATTTAGTAATTGAATTACTAAACTGCTGTCAATATTAGTTATTGCAGTCTAAGCGATAAAACCATAAAAGGTAAAATAAAGTAAAGCAAGTAGGTAAACTTGATAGAAGAATATTACAGAAAAGATTTCCAATTAATTATTAAAAAAATATTACTTTCCACTTTTATATTGCTCTTCTTGGATCAGTTGTTAATTTTGTTTAAACTCTTGCAGTAATATCGTTAGAAGTTAGTGTTAAAAATTATTTATTAAATATTTTAAAAACCAAAGAAGACACCATCAAAATTAAATACAACTATTTAATCTTTAGATTGACAAATTGATGCTGCAGTTTCTTAAGATTTACTCACTTGGGTAAATCTATTACAGAAGTGAATAATTTTTGCTGCAGTAATAGATTTCTGCTAAAAAAATATTTGTTAGATAAGTTTCTTTATATTGTGCCGAAATTTATTTTCAAAATCCTTCTGCAACTCTAATGTCCAGTTGCACAACCGTAACAAGAGTTTAAAATAAACCGTTAGCATCTTTCTAAAATTTGTATTACATTAACTGGTTGTTAGCCTTTTGTTGCATTCTGTAGGAGCTTAACAGACATTATTTTTGTTTTCTTTCAAATTTTTAAAAACCGGCATATGACTCTGTGATCACTCATCAAAATTTTGACGAGAGTTTAATCACGCTGTGTGCAACCAGGTAGAGATTTTTAAAAGTTTTGTCAAATTTAATAATTATAAAATCTGTATCCGAATCTTGTTTTGTATTTGTATATAGTAAACTATTATTTTGAATACGCTTTCGTTTTCATTTTATTCAAGCTAATGAAGACAAAAAAAAAACCAAAAGTACGCTCAATTTGCTGAAAATAAAAGTTTGAGCATGAATAATGGATCATGAATAGAATGCCACATATTTTCGAAAAATATTCAGATATTTTCTAGAAGCTACTTCTAATAAGACTCAAGCCTATCATGTTTTCTATTAGCAAAGCAATGATCTCGTGTCCTCTCCACACTCCATCGGATAGCTTTTATTTCAGTTATTAAACCAGACTACTGTAGAAAACTGGAAGTCCTTATCGATTTCTAAAATAATCTTTTTCAACAAATTTTTGAGATTTTGGAAAAATATTATTTGGATTCGAGGTGTGCTGCAAGCATTGGACAATTTACGTGATTCGCGTAGCAAGGAAGAACAATGGAATTTTTTCTAAAATTTGCATAAAGAAATTAACTTTTCTAATTAGGTATGCGATTCCAACACCACAATACTCTAGCAAGTTGTCAAAATGCTTTTTGAACGATTTGAATGACAAAAATTGCCTCTAGGAATGAAAAGCTCACAATGAACTTTATTTTGACGCTCTCAGAAACGAAAACGTAGCGTTTCTACATTTGAAATAAATGGGAATATATTTCACAATTGCTACTGCTTTTAACAGTATTTGTACAAGACTTGTGATTTATTATCGACGATATCAATTTTACGGCAAGCCAAACACTTCCTTTTCTTAAGCTGTCCGAGTAGAGAAACATATCGTTTAAAAAAAATATGAAAAGAAAATTGAATGTCGGTTTAATAATTTCGAAATAAAAATAAATATTAATATATTGAAGAATCGTAGCTCGCAACCGTAATTATCTTCATGAAAACTTTTTGTTCTGAAATAATTCGTTATTAATGGATTGAATCCGATATAACAACAAAGATAAGAATTGAGTATTGATTTTCCCATTTATAACTCAATTTCTTCACTTACAATAATTTTTGTGCTTGTTACGATAATGAGAAACTTATAAACTCAAATTATCCAAAAAGGAAATTTTCTATGGAACAAAATATCTTAAGGATAAAAAAAGTTGATCAATTTTGTTTTTTACAAAATTATTATGGGTATTACGACTGAAATGGAAATGTCCTTGTCACGTAATCACTTGCGAGCTTATGAAAAGGGAGTTTTCTTTCTTGATCTTTATCATGTGCGACATTGTGGCATTGTCATTAAAAATGTGAGAGAGCTGATAAAACGCGGGGGCAACGAATCGATAATATCGTGACTGTGTTTATACAAATTGGAGATTCATAAAATCAACGTTGTAGAGTAGGGTCAGCGCTGGAAATAGGTGGCAACTGATTCTTGATAGATTATGCAATCATTAGGTGGGCAGGCAATAGGCATACATATTTGATTTCCAAAGATCTACATTCACCACATAATATCATTGTATGGAGTTAGGTAACATTAAGTTCAATTTAAGCAAAAAAATGTTATGTGATGAACATATCGTTTGATTACATTACGTATAAGTTTTCATCTAGCATCTATCGCCTAAAAAACAGAAAATTCTGTCTATATAAATATAGATGTACAATGTTAACACTTAACGGAGTTAATAGTTATTCTAAGTAAAAATTTTCTAATTTTTATTTATCTTCGACTACTTTCCTCGCTTAAGGCTGTTTTTGCAAGCAGGTTGAAAGTGTTATCTCATTTTTTTCAAACATTTTTTGATCAATATGGCTTAGTTTTTTTCATTAGATAGAGAAAAGAATGGCGGATGCATCGACCGTTTTGATTTTTAAATATTTATAAATAAAAATCAGTTATAAGAAAAAAAAACTTTTTTTCAAATTTACATTCAAATTAAGCAATTAATGTATTGTTTTAAGATCTTTGCCATTATTCTCGTAAGAGACAAAATACAAAAAAAGTTTGCAATATTTTGGAGAATTCCCTAAAAGTTTAAGTTGAAACGTGCCATGCAATAAATGCACTAACTCTCCCTGCTCACGCACGCATCTTTGGCAAAAAAGCTTGTTATCTAATACGCTATTTTCAATGATCAATGATAATGTAAGCTTTTACATGGCAAAATTAAAATTATAAAAGTTTATTATATATTGTAATAATACAATTTAAGTAGACTATAGAGCAGTACCAGATTTTGAGATTGACATGCCTTGAAGCACTGAAAATCAAACTCAACCGATTGCGGCTATCTTCTCTCAAAAAAATTATTGGCCTAGAAACTTTCCTAATTTTAATACCCCAACATCCGCTTCTGAAAAAACCCAAAATTTGTAGAAAGGGCATTTACATAAGAAGGGCAAGTGCTGACCTTCACAATAAAATAGATTTGTTTAAAACCGTAGGGACTTACAACCGGCAACCTGTTGTTAGAGAAACAATGGGGCCTACACTTATTTACAACCACCGCAGTACAATGGATATTGCAATTTTATGCCATAAAAATTGTGCTTGGAACATTTGCATCTAGACTTGATTGGCATCTGTCAGTGTCGTATTGTACCAATACTAGTAGAGCATAAGCTCCTAAATTAAATTCAGGCTTACTTTCTTGAAAACTGTGACACTTCTTCTTGAAATAGCTGCTAACTGCAAAAACACCCTTAATTTGCAGTACTTCTAAAGCCCATCGCCCATGTAACCAGCACAGCACAGCGGAGCCCGGCAAATTGTGGTGCAGCGCCCATCTACCTAGCGCTCACCGTCATTTCGATCCAACAACTAAACAGTCTACTTGCGAGAGAGATAAGAGAAGAGGAATTAGTTGTAATTTTGTGTTTTGTGTTTAGTGTGTAATTTGTTCGGTTAAAGAAGATTGAATTGACAAAAATCGGGAAAACTAGATTTTAAATGCACAAAATTAATCAAAAAAGAGAAATTAATGGAAAACTAGCACGAGAAAAAAAATTTCCAGCATTTTTGAATAAATTGTCAAAAAATTAAAAAACTAATATTATGTTTCTTATTCTTTATAAGCATGTCAAACACAAAATATTGCTGGCCGTCGCTGATCGGTGGTGCGCCCACCTAACCAGCAAGACCCGGCGCTCGCCGTTTTTGTTGAAACGGATTGATCTCCTTCAACCCGGCCAGCGCCGGGGTCCACTGGTCCGGGACGTGCTGGCTTGATGGGCCCACTTCCATTTATTTACATGGACCCGACGCTACCGGTATTTTGCTGCGCCGTGCCATGTTGTGCTGTGCTGGTTAGATGGGCGATGAACTTTAAGCTTTAAGCTTGGTAGTGCTTTCCATATATATCTTTTTATTGGTTAATTTCGGTTAATTTTGTTTATCTAATATTTAGATACTTTTTCAAATTTTCCTAATTTTCTCTTTTTTAACTAAACAAATTGCACACTAAGCACAAACCACAAAATTACAACTAATTACTATTTATGTTGCGAAAATATTTTTAAAACTTTTCCTCGAACGCAGGTAGACTGTTTAGTTGTTACATTAGAAATGACGGTGAGTGCAAGGTAGGTAGGCGCTGAATCACATCTTGCAAGGCTTCGCTGCCCTGTGATGTGCTAATTCAATGGAGGATGAGGTTTAGCATTCATTCTATCATCCATTCTATTGTTTTAATTTTTATAGCTTTTTTACTTCCAAATTATTTCCTCACAGTATGTATATATTTTTTAGAACCCTTTCTCTCAACATCTGTTTTTTTGTTATCTACTCCTTTTGGTATTTTTCAGCATGGCTTTTATAAGCTTTCTTTAAGTATTGACTATACATTTTCAAATTTATTTTTTAATAAATTGTACCTGAAATTTGGTAACTGCAGGTAATAATATTATATTCATTAAATATAATCCTTGTAATTATTTTTCTTTTATTCTTATTTTTTACATCATCCTAGTGTAACTACTATTTTTCATTGCATTAAGTTTTATTTCTTAAATATGGTTTTCAACTTTAGCAAAACCTGTAATAAATCCGAAAATTCTTCATCTCAATGTATAGTAGAATCTCGATTATCCGAGCTAATGTGGACCAGGCCCTGCTCGAATAAGAAAAAGATCGAATGATCCGAAGAATTAGAAGAAAATAAAAATTAATTGTTACATACATAGGTACACTTAAACTATGGCTGCTAAATTGAAAAATATAAAGCTATTCTCAATTGTATGGTACGATTACATCCTTTTCTTGCCGCCATGTCTTTTCAGCGTCTGACGGGTGTAGTTTCTTCTTGTTGTTCAACATATCATAAAGCTATTTCTAATGCTCCAAGTCCTTCTTCGTGAGGTACTAGCTGTTCACTTTTGTGGTGTATGCCATCCGATGTGTTTTCATATTTTGAGTTTACTTCATCACTATCACTTAAGCGGTTAAGATTATTTCATGATCGTCTAAAGTTTCTTCGGAATAATCACTAACAATCCATTCTTGCACTTTGGTTGCGCGCACTTCCTTGCATCCTTTTAATCTCATAATTAATTCGGATAAACTTATCTTTTCTTCGTCAGCTTCTTGCTCTTCAGCTGCATTAGTGGTCAGAATCCGAGACCAGGATTTTCGAATCGTCGATCTCTTCACAGCTTTCCAGTCTTTGGCCACCTAATAATAAACAACATGATTTAGATTAATTTCTTTCAAAACTTTAATTAAAATATAGATTGTCTGTAGTTTCTCTTTAAATTTTCCCACATTTGGTGGGAGAAATTTAATGATAATTTTTTTACTCTTTAGAACTGCTTCTGCTGAATGGAATGGTGCATTATCCATCACTAACACTGCCTTAACGAAATGATCGTTCTCTTTCAAAATTTTTTTTACACTTGGTACAAATTTACCATAAATCCAATTCATAAACAGTGTTGAATCCATCCATGCACTTTTCTGATTTTTCTAATAAACTCGTAAGCCTCCTTCGGCTATGTTTTTGAAAGCTCGTGGCTTGGCTGATTTCCCTATGCACATTAACGGAAGCTTGTGTCTGCCAGAAGCATTGCTGCAAGCAATAATAATCAATCTTTCTTTACTACGTTTATAACCAGAGGCTGAAGTTTCTTGTTGAGTCTTTGCTGGCATCAATTTAAAATTTAGGTCAGTTTTATCACAGTTGTAGATTTAATCTTTAACGTAACTTTCTTCTTTTGCCAATTTTTTAAAGTTATCTTTAAAAATTTGAATAAAAACCCATCTGAAGAAAGCTTTTTGCCACAAAATTTTCAATTCTTGTTTCTTCCAGCGATCTAACCAACCGTCACTTGCAGTGAAAATATTTCTTGTGGCATTTGTTTATTAAATAGTTACGCCTTTTTCTTAAAAATGGGTCCGGATAAGAGAATTTCTTTATGCCTTTGTTGTGTGAACCATAAATGCAAAAAAAATTGTATTCGAACCTCAAAGAAACCTTTTCGGAATAACTCGGCTAAAACAATAAAATTTTGGACCGGCTCGGATATCACGGACTAATTGAAAAGCATAGGTTGATCGGATAACCCAAAGGCTTGAATAACCGCGACTCGAATAATCGGGGTTTTACTGTACTATGAAATGAAATTTTATATTAATTTTCTGTTCTCTATTTGGGTCTTCTCAATGAATGTTTTTTGTCACCATACATCTTCTTATGCCTTTACTGACCTCGACTACTTTGTTCTATTTGATTTGTATTTTTGTCAATTTTTTTTAAGTTTATTATATTGCGTTGCTGTTTATTAAATAACTTTAGAAAGTTCCTTAAGCTATTAACGTCCAATTTACATGTTGGGTCTTCTTTTTGTTTCATTTTGTATCAGTCTTGATGTTCACATCTTCACTCCTAATCTAGCATAATATTTTTTATCCGATTGGTTTTTTAATTTGTACACATCCTTTAATCAAAATAAATTTTATATTTAAATAAAGTTTTATGGTATTAGCAGGCTAGCAATATTTTTTCTTTAAACAATCTTTTTGTTGTAATTAACAGACAGTACTCCTGAAGTAACCAAACATTTGATTTCTGCAGAAAAACCAAGGACTCCCGAGTGGCACTCAATTATTTTCCTCTATTATTTTCCATAAACTGCATAATTAGTTTTGCTTTAACTTTATGCTTTAATATTATCTATAATTAACAAAACGTGTTACAGTTCCGGAAACGGTTATATAGACAATAATTAAGCCTTATCCAGTTGGTGTTCGATAAGCACAACAACTGCAACATCATAAATATATTTGTGAAAGTCATTACTTAATTTGTTGAATATGTGAAACATCAGTTTCAGTGAGATTTTCAGTTGAAACCTCCATTGGCAAGAGTTGAGAACTGTTTAGTTACCAAAATATTTAATATTGTACATTTGTTGGAACCGTTTCGGCATCCAATCGTTCTTTCGCCTGTTTGCATGTTCAATACTAATTGTAAAAGTGCTATAATTAAGATGGATTTGTTTCAGTATCGCAAATTATTTTGTTACTTTATTAGCAAGTGTTATTTGAAACTGAAACAATTTGGATTTAGATCTTTCAATTACTAAAAATAAGTGTTTGTTTTTTTACGTGTCACAATCACTTTCATTTAGTGATTGAATAGGGTAGCTTGTTGCTTGTGGTAATCTCTCCTATTCAGCAAGTCGAATTCAATGGCCGCAAAGCTTCTAGTATGGGGACGAAGTTGCTTCTGTGCATACCATCAAATTGCTGGAACTGGACCCTCATCATACGTCATGTCGCCTTTAACCCAATTTAAGCTTAATGAATAAAACAAACGTGGAAATAGAGAATTCTATTTGTGAGACAATCCCACTAGAAGCAAGTGTCACGTCGATTTCTTTAAAGTGCTTCGTGTAGGATACTCGTTAACTAGTTTAGAAAGTACTTTGCGTTCATTTTAAGCCTCACACATTTTAGCAGGGCTAAGTAAACTATTTAATTTAAAACTTTAAAAAGAATAATTTTGTCAGTTTAGTAGGTAATTAGGCAAAAGTTGTTTGTTGGCAGGAAAGACACGCTACTTAAATAGCGGTTAGAGGTTTCAACACACGTGTTATATAGTATTAAAAAATTTGGTTAAAATAGTAACGTATCCAACAACTTCCTAAAAAACTTTTTTAGAATAACTAACAAGTTCGTAATTGAAGGACAAGACAAAAGTTTGAAGGTTGTGGAATAATCACAGGTCAACCAACTGATATTCTGTAAAAAAGTACTTTCCGTGCTTACTCAGAATATAAAATATAATCTCATCTATTTTCTCTAGGAATCCTATTGCATTTAATGTTGAACACTTAATAATAATATCCTTTTCTCTTGACTAGAAAATACTCGTCAACGATATTTCTGAATAAAACTAGAATTTCTTTATGACCATCATTGTTGTTATTGCATAATTTTGCACATTCACTTTGAATGAATGCCATTTAAGTTATCGATAAAAGTATTTTATTATTTTATTACAAGACCTTATTTAGAATGTGCTTTTATAGTAACTTAGTTGAAATACTTTATTTAGGGCTTTGGTGCTTGGCACAATATCGATTGATTTTTTCCGTTTATCTTTAACTCTCAATCCATTGGTGCATGGTTGGAAACGCTCAATTATTTATTAATAAATTTTTAATTTCGGGTTGCAGAAACTTTCATTAAACGACCATTAAAATTTTGATGAACTATTAACTCGTTTTTAGCAATTTAAAAGACAGCAACGTTGATATCTGTCAAGCAGCAATAAACGATTTACGACCAGTTAAAGTCATAAAATTATTTATGTTGCTTTAATGAATCTGCGTGAAATTGAACGTCATACTATTCTTTAAACCTAATCTTCGACGTTAGAAGGATGAACGACCCCTAATAGTCAACGTGCATTATCCTTGACGTGTTTGGCTATATCATCAATAATTCATATCTCGGAGCGTCTGATTCACACTTAGAAATTCAAATTAATTCAAATTGGAACTCTATAAGTTGGAGAAAAAAATATGAAGGAACTTAAATTTAGGATCGAAACTTACTCATTTTTGTGTGCTACCGAAATAGGATTTTCTCATTTTGCTTTTCAGGACTCACCCTTCCTTATGACAAAAGCCAGTTTTGCAAATAACGTGGCGTAGTAAGCTTTTTTATATTATATTTCTAAAACGCTGATTCTAAACGTGCGTCCCCTTCCTGAACCATCAACTAATTTTCCCCAGCCAATATTGCTTTTTCTATTTTTCACACACAATCTTTATTGCTGCAATAAAAACGGATTTTATGTGGAAGTCGTGTAATAAAACAGTTTCGATCATAATTCCACATCGCATTGAATTTAACATGTTTAAGCAACTGGCCAGGTTGAGAATCGAGTTAATGCTGTAAACCATCTTTCTCCTCATTCACTTAGTATTATCGTAACAGTCAATTTAATGCTTTTTGATGTGGTGAATCTATTCATAAAAATACATATACGAAAATATTCTTGCAACGTTACACTATATGCTTGCTTATCTGAGGAAGAGTGGAAAGCGAAGCTGCATAGATTTACGCGGAAATATCAAGTAGGCTGATGGCGACGATATCCAAGATGGCAGAGTTTTAAATTTCTGAATCGTGTTCGATATCGGCGACAAAGTTTGGCTTAAGGTTTTACATATTTTTTCGCGGGATGTGGGAAACATTTATGTAGATACCTAAATATCCAACGTTGATGAATAAATAACAAATATAAAGGTGGGCATGAGACAGAATCATGAATATTTCATAAAGTAAAAACCAACATTTCAATTATTTCGGTTAAGCTACTATCAAAGTTAGCAGGGGCATTTTTCCCATGTTTGCCATATGCGTTAAAATAATATTTTTAGCATACTGATCACAGAAAAAATTTTCAAGCAAATCGCGATTTAATTCTAAATTTTGCACTTTATAAGAGACACTCAGACTGGTAAATAAAACGTACCCTACCTAATTGCTTAAAATTGTGAGATTCAGCGGTACGCTAACGATTAAGGATGATTGATTCCGTTCATTAACCGAAAAGGGTGGTTCACAAGTTTTCGTTCAATTGAACGAAACGCGTCATTGACCTAAAATATTGCTAGTAGCAAATAAGTATTTATTTATGTTAATTTGATTATATTTTTTGCCGGCCTTAATACTTGCTTTAAAAACCATGTGGGGGTGTCAGGATCTATAGAGTTCTGCTTTATTGTGTACCCGACGTCGATAGAATAAATGAATGAGTTATGCCAGCACACATGTTGGTTTCCATTGAGGTTTAGCAAACAGTCGATAGCAAAGGTCTTTTATAGCCTTTGTAAAATTATTAGATCACACCTGATAAAGCTATAAATATTCAATTATTCTTTGATAAACATGAAATTTATGTAATTGGGATTTATTTTTACGAGCTCTAACAATTTAGGACTATTATTTATTCAATTAATAAGAGGGTTAATTTAATTCTTCTGTCCAATAAAGCGCTGATAATTAAAAATAAATACCTTCGGTGATAATTAAACTTTCTGTTTATGTAATTATTCAATGCCGAGGAAAGCTGACAAAAAGTCGTTGATTTATTGACAAAAATAACAGGTAAACATAAAAGCAAACAAAACATGGCGGCATTGTGGCCGAATAACGCAAAAAATGGTAAAAACGTTCATCAATTAACCATGACTCGTCATGTTTCATTTAAATAACCTTCCCTTCATAATGTTATAACTTTTGACTGTTAATTCAATGATTACAAAATTTTTGGATTAACCTAGAAACAGTATTTAAATAAAATTCTTAAAATAGCAATAAAGTTTGCAGTTTTATGGATCATAATTATTATTAATTATTGAAATACTCTTTCAATAAATGCGAGGAAAATAGTCAACAAAATATAAAAAAGCTAAATCCTAGTATGGTTTTATAATTTGATGAAGATTTCGGCATTTTTGCCTTCTAATTCCTTTGTTTTGCTTAAGGTTTCGGTCGTCATATTACGACTGGCTCCAAAATAGTTGTTCAGAATATGCCTTTCTTCACAACTCCGGTCACATCAAACTTAATTAACTGCGGTTTACTTACTTAAATGATCCTTCTTTAACTTTTTTAGTTTTTTGGTGTTTCCATTTCTATTCTTGTAGCCATGTTACTGTAACTGTTAATACTGATTTGTGAGATAATTTAAAATAAATTTTACATTATGTTTTGTCTGTTTTTAATTACTTCTTTAGAATTTGACTTTTTTATACTCTTCTTCGTTTGGAAGATTTTTCTTCTCTCTGCTACTTGTGTACATTATTATTGTTTAATTTTCAATTTAACGTTTTCCTTAATGGTAACTTTTATATAATCACATTTGTGCATCGTCTTATGTTTATTTTTAATTTTTTTCTTTGTTTTTCTTTTCCTTTTTCTGTGTTTACAATCTAATCACCGATTTACATCTTTATGAAGCTTTTCTTTCGAAACTTTTTAGAAAAGTTAGCAAGATGTGAATGTCCCATTTACTTCTTGCTAGGCACGTTTCCGCAATAAGCCGCATTATTAATATTGTATAAAATCGATTCCTTGCAACACAAATTAATTTATTAACATTCAAACAAATATCAAAGATTGTAACATCATTAAACTGGTGATATTTTTGTTTCATAATTCTTTGACCATAGCCTTATGCTGATTTTTTAAGTTCTTTTTACCTTCTTTTTGATCGTAATTTCCTTTTGTCACAGTCTAAACAACTTAATTTAATACAAAATCTGTACTTTCGCTATTAGAAAAAATCATTTGGGACTTAATAATATTTTGCTAATTAATAAAATCCCTTCTAAAGGCCATTTTACTGCATACTTTTTTACAAAAATTGTAACGTAGATCAGTTAAGTTTTTGCGATTCGTTTTGCCAAAACTTTATAAAATCGATTGCTTGCAAGAAAAAATAATTTCGTAAAATTTAAATAAATATCAATGGATACGCCAGCATGTAACATCATTAAACTGACGACATCTGTATTATACACATGTCTGATCCAAGAGGGTTATACAGGTGGAATGTCTCCCCTCAGCTTTCGTACCGGAAGCCAATCTCTCAAATTCGGAGCGTAATCCACGCTGGCAATCAATTTTCTTTTACTAATTTCCTTTTAAATTAAATTTTGAATCTTAATTTTCTTCCGTGTTTGCATTATATTTTTAATTTAGGATATTTCAACTTTGTAATAGAACACAGAAATTTTAATTTCTTACTGATCCATGCTAACTCTAAAGTCGAAATGGACAAGATTAAATTTTTAATTTTCTCTAGGCTATATTATTTGGACAACTAGCTGACCCTTAAACAGAAATTTATGAGTTCAGTAAACTAATAAATCGTGTACATCAATTTTAAATAATTGCTATAAGTCTGATTTTGGTTGCAAATAAAAAGAAAATTTAATACGACGTCCAATTTTAAGCTATCAACAAAATATTGTTTCTTGTTGATTTTAATTTTTGGTTTTAATTAGCAGAATATAAAACAATTTTCCTAGTTGCAATATAATTTAGGTATTTCGCTAATTTTATTTTAAACTTAAAAACAGTTTCTAGTTTTAAAACTGTGATATTTTGGACTGCTATGCTCTTCCGAGGTATAGGAGGTTCTGGTTTAATTAATATTCGTGCTGATACCATCAGGTTCTCGGATATGTGACGGTTGTTACCACGAATATTCTGCGGCACTGAAATTTTTACATCATGTGTTTTTAAATTTAAGTATTATTTTCCCAGAAGCAACCCCTCATGAATATAAAGCAGATTGTTTAAACTCTAAGGTAGCATTACTACTGGTTTCTTTTCATCCCTTTTCTGCAGAGCTTGACATATAATCTCATTTAGCCCCTATCCTCCAATATTAATAACTCTCATGAATTTTTTATTGCAGCAATGGTCAAATATCAGGTGAGTTTATATTGATATTTAATACAATAGAAAATCACTGGCAAATGGAAAACATTCGTCCTTTATTTAGTATTATTGTAATTTGCCAGCATGCATTTTTGGAGATACTTAAATCATAACTATTGGGAACGAGGTCCAAATAAGCAATTAAATCGACTAATCTCACTATTTTTGTAGTATTTTGGGATTTTAAGTTAATTATTGACTAAATTGGTATGTTTTTATTTGTCTCATATTTTATTAAATCGTTAAGTAGAAGTTAAGATGACTTAATAACAATTTGAAATGTGCAAGATTTACGAAAATTAATTTTGCTTTGCAAGAATAAGTAAATAACATTGGGATATTAATTGCGGGTTTTAAGGAAATCGAAAGATTGCTTCAGAAAAATATATAGGATCTGCTTACTTAATTTACAAAAAAATATATATAATTCTTAGCAATCGAATGAAGAGGAAATTGTTAAATATTGCGAAGATAATCATCTCGTAGGCCAAGACTCATGTAAATATGTAATTTCTTAGACAATAACATTACTATCAAAAATACAGTTTTCAAATAATATTCTCATTGTAATATTTCCTCTAATTGATAGACTTACAGTAAGGAAGGCATGGAGTAAAGGACCCAAAACGCTATCTTGCTGTAGGACTGTAAACTTGATTGGTTTCATGTTAGATACAACTCCACTGTTCTAAAATTTCGGTTACGTAGATAGGATTTAAGAAGTGCACGGTGCAAGATTATTTTGATTTTGTCCCAAGTGCCAAACTTTGTCGAACGCGTGAAACCTATGCACAAAATTGCTTGCTTAATCTTGTCACAAACTCTATGAGTTTGTTATAACATAGATGATTTAGGCGGAAGCCAAACTGCTGCAGGAGTATCTATTCTTCAGTATCAGAATCAGAATTTATTTTATGCTGTAAAAACCACTTCAGAAGTTTTGAATTGAGGATGAACGAGCTTATGGAATTGTATGGTAATATTTAATTAACTTTTTGCCATATTTTCGGATTATTATTATTATTTAGGCTGTTCTGTTTAAAAATTTTACTAAATATTTATATCTGTACTAAATTTCTTTAGGATTTACTTTAACATCTTTAATGTCACATCATATTTACCTGAAGCTTTTCGGTTTTTTAATAATTTGATTTCAGTTTGAACTTCTTCTGTAGTAAAATTTGTAATTACAGGAACGTTAGTTGGAATTCTACTTAACCATCTATCTTCTTCTCGTGAGGAATATTATTGCTAAGTGTAAAAACCATTTGAATATATTTTGCAAATAAACTTACCTTTTTCCTCACCGCTGAGGTTTGATTATTATTCATGAAAAGTACGTAATATTCTAAATTTTGTGTTTCTTTAAAATTTTTGTTGCCTTTCATATTGAATTGTAGTATCGTTAACACTGTATAAGTAGTCCATAAAGAGTTCATATTATACTTCTTTGATTTTGTGTTTTAGTGGGCAACTTGAAAAATTTTCTACATTTTTGTTCAAAATCCGCTGGCAATCTTTTTCCTAACTACGAGTTCTTTCAGTTTTATTGGAAATTGAATTCTGAATATTTAATATTTAGAATATTAGTTTTCTTGAGTTTGGTTGCTGTATATTTATTGTGTAATCCGACAACTTGCTGCTATTCTCAAATGATCCGAAAAAAAGTCGTAGCAAAAGCAATTGACACTTAAGCTACATTAGATTTTTAGCTAAATGTAGGTAAGTTCCTTAACAATGTTTCCCATTTTGGCAGAAAATTCGAATAGGGTGGAACTTAAGGATTAATTTACATCGACAGTTCCGTTTAAACTAATTAATTGAATTTTAAATATTCCAGGAATATGGTTTTGTGCTTTTGATGGTAATGAATAAAATGCCAAGGATAGAAGTTGCTAAGGGCTTTATTTAAATTTTTGTGTAAACAAAAACGAATATAGCAAATTAAATGTTTTATTTTTAGATTCTTTCAAATTTTAATTTCGAATAAAATGTAACATATATTTATTTATTTATTTCATCCAAAATTCACAAGTATAATACAGACTAGCTATAAAAATACATGTAACCCTACAGAGGTATAGCGCGATACCTGTTTGTAGGCTTGGGAACTTACAAAAATAGACTTAAATACTAAGAAAGATTAAAAAAATATTCAAACATATAATAACATATTAGTTGAAACATCCAAACATCTTGTATAAAACAGAGTTTTTGAAAAGATTATACAATAAAGAAATATAAAATTTACAAGCTTATAACAAAAAAAAACATATTCTTACAAATATATAACGATATAGATTTTTAAATTTGGAACAAATCTGCAATTAAGAAATATTCTCTAATATAATCCAGTGTTTCAATTTCCATTTACTAGACTTAGAGCAGCCCCAAGTTTTAAGATCGTTTGGGAGATTATTGAATAGCTGTATAGCTTTAATGTAATTGTTTCTACTACCCACAGATTTACATATCTGAGGTAACAAAAAATTTCTATTTCTAGTAATGCTATTGGAGTTGATGAACTTATTACTTAATTCCTTATAATGGAAAGTGAGAGATTCAAGGCAAAGAGCTGTTCAAGGTTTAATGGTCTTTTCAAAGTAACAAAATGATCTTTGAAAATAAATTTCAGTAATTTGACTTGAAGTTTTTGCAACATGATTTTATGGGTAGGTAAACAGCCACCCCAAGAAATAATTCCGTAGTTGATAATACTATAAAAAAGCATAGTAAATCATTAACATAGTTTCAGGTAGCATAATTTTTAAGAATTTATAAAAAAGAAAATTTAGATATTTGGTCTTATTTAAAATGTATTGAAAATGGTTATCCCATCTCATTCTATAATCAAGAATAATCCCGAGATATTTGCAAGTTTCTACTCTATTAAGATTAGATCCATTAATTTCCAAATTAAAATTAATAGGAACACTGTTGCAATAATTGCCGAAAGCAATAAATAACGTCTTATCTATATTCAGGGATAACTCCTTAAAGCCAACCAATTAGAAATAAGATTGAAATAATAGTTCATTTTTACCTCCACTAATTGCCAATTTTTAGCAGAAGATATAACTGCAGTATCATCTGCAAAATATGTAATTATATCCTCAGGAAGACCAAGTAAAAGGTCTTTAAAATACAGAATGAAAAATAAGGGCCTAAGTATTGTATCTTGAGGAACACTAGTTTTTACCTCACAAAACTCACTCATTGTCCCATCAACTTTAACACGTTGTTTTCTATTTTGTAAATAATTAGAAATTAATTTATGTGCATTGCCTCTAATGCCATAATTAAACAGTTTATCTAATAAAGATTTATGGTTAACAGTATCAAATGCCTTGGCAAGGTCAAGGAAAAATACAGCTACCGGTGTACTCTAATCCAGTTTATTGTGAATGAGATTAGTTAAAAAATTTATTGCGTCTCTAGTTCCCAAATCCCTCAAAAAAACAAACTGTTTTTTTGATAAAATCTTTGAGGTAATGAGAAAATTGAGCATTCTGGAATAAATTACTTTTTCAAAAATTTTAGCCAAGTTCGATATCAGTGATATAGGTCTATAGTTAGATATT
The DNA here is from genome assembly GCA_905333025.2 of Pyrochroa serraticornis. Taxonomy (NCBI): domain Eukaryota; kingdom Metazoa; phylum Arthropoda; class Insecta; order Coleoptera; family Pyrochroidae; genus Pyrochroa; species Pyrochroa serraticornis. Next base: position 20,979,341 of record HG995154.1, read on the forward strand.
ACATGTCTCTTTTTTGATTAGAAAATGGGTTTGATATCTGCGCATTTAAGGGCATCCGGCCAACTTGATTTTTCAATGCAAATGTTGATAATGTGAACTAAGGGGTTGACTATAAAATGTGATAAATATTTAATCGACTTCATATTAATATTATCAACTCCTCCGTTTTTCATCTTCATTTTGTCAATGATTTTCATAATTTCAAATAAATCTGCTGGTGTAATAAAAATTGAACTGGGATTACTAGCAGGTAACACCAGAGGAATGTTGTGAGGTTTACAGATTTTTCCACTCAATTCAGTTCCAACATTACAAAAATAAGAGTTCATACATTTATTATCAATATTAATTAACAACAATGCTTAGAATATTATTGCTTGTAAAATAGTGAAAGCTTTCTAGATTTTTTTATTCTCTGGATTTAGTCATTAAATACTTTTTCTGTCATAACTTTGACGACTGATTGACAACTAATTGAACCAGTTGACAAAATAAACGGCGAGTAACCGTGTAAGCGGATTTTGCCCCGTCCAGAATTATTTTTGCTACACAACAGATTTTAATATTAGTTTCAGTGGCAATCACTGGAATTTAATTGAAGAATAATTGCCCCCAATACACCAAATTGTATAACAAACTATTTAAATTCGAATTTTTTTGCCAATTTACCAATTTTATGGGGTGCAGCGGTTTTCAACCCTTTTTCCTTCAAAGTGATGTTTATTATTCTATACTGTTATCGAAGAGTTATTTTAAGAACTCTAGAATGAAATAAAAATATATCCTCAATTTTGATTCTCTCCAAAGGAAATTCCAGTTTTGTACATTACCTCTAACATATAATTGAACTTACTGTTTCCATTTCCAGAATTTCAACGATATTTAGTGTCGTTTGAGATCTGAAAGCTCTATATAACTGAACTAAAAATTACATATTTTTTCGGCTTTTACTGCGCCCTTAAACTTGCCTTCGTCAGTAATATACTAGAATCAAAACACGCTATAGATCGAATACTATCATTTAACGATTTGGAGATGTTTTTGCATAAACCTGAAAAATAGTGGTAGTTGACTAAATAAATAATGGATGCTCATCGGGGTTAATGAGAATTGTTGAGTAACACTACGTCAGAACGATAATTGAACAGTTGTTCCGAAGGGTTTTGCGCCAGTCACGTATCTATAGATGGGTCTACAAAACTTTGCAAATGTTGATGTTTATTGCCTTGAACTTAACAAAAATAAATATGAAAGTAGAAATATTGAAATTAAAGTGTAGTTCAAAATCATTGAAATTCAAACTTGTGCGAAGTTCAGCCAAACTACTTAGTCAAACTCCAGAGAAATGCAGATACTGAGAACTTGTTTTCAACATATGGGATTCGTGATAAAATTCAATAAAAGAAGTATAAAACTGACAATGCTGTCAACAAACAGGTCAAGTTTCATGTTAGATTACGAAACTTTTTATAACAAATTTTCAAACCAAGAAAGTTTCAATAAAACAATAAAAGTAAATTTAATTTCAAATAAATAAATTGTTACTTAATAAAATAAATTTATGAACGTAATGATTGACTAATCAACTTCTCAATGTTGGCATCGTCTTGCAATTCCGTTGCAAGCATGCTTCGAGTTGTTGCAATACTTTCAATGGAACAACTTTTATTGCAGTAATTTCGCTTGCTTAAAATGGTTGCCTTTTAAGCAAAATAAAATACGAAACACCTAGGTATACCGGTTTTTAATGATTCCATAAAATTAGATAATACGGTTAATAATAGTTAAGCTTCAGTTAAACCTAGTAGTGCAAAGAGACATGTATAATAAGCGATAATGCTATTATGTTCTGCAATATGTACTTAAATGAGAGTCGTTAGACGGACGGTTCGTGACGTATAGCAGTAAATATGTTATTATCATCTGAAAAACAGGGATATCTTCACAAAACTTGGCACTAATTCGTGGGAAATAATCAGTTGAGCATACCACCTGAATTCGTAACAGTTTTGTATAAATCTTCCAACAATGTTGTAACGAAATATAGAGCCGTTGGTACGAAGAACGGATCTGCGATATTAATACGTGAAATATCATAAATTAAGGGATATTTGAAAGCAATGCGAAAATGTTCCCCCGTTTTTCCTCCCTACGTCCCTGGAAATACGGACCGACGTTTTCCGTGAATGCGGTCGTTTCTACGCGGCTTACATTGAAATTATTAATTGGTTATTATGACTCTGATTTATGTACCGAAAAGGAGCGAACCGAAAAAATAACAACTTGGCACTTTGTCGGGCATTATTTTCGTTTTTCTGGTAAATTTATTGTCAAGGTTGACGGTTGCGAGACGCCATTAAGGGATGAGTTTATAACTTACATAATAGATACGTGGAACTCTTGGGTGTGAAATTTTAATGATATCCTTTTGAGCCATATTTTATACGGTTATGAGCGGCCCACTACATATTTAAAATTTATTATCGGGTGATTCTTGTGCCACTTCCTCGGATTGTGAAACATTACCCTAATATTATCGAAGTTTCCCAGTTGTGAGGCTGACGTCTAAGGGCTAACCAATAGTAAATTCCAAAAGCCAATTATTTGCGGTAAACTGTCTGCCAGCAAAAGATCCCACTGAATTATTAGTGTACATTCAGTCTCATGGCTATACTTAATATTTTTGTGGATAAGCGAGTCGTTTCCGTTATTCTACCACAACACACTTTATTGAAAATTCAACAAAAATACTCCGCTTCCCTCAGGAATCAATCACATTATAGCTAGCTCCTTAATTAGTCGGTATCTCAATAGTGCATCATAATTTTTATAGCCATAGAAGTATTTATGGGACATTTTAAGAGTTCCAGCTGGCTCACCCATCGTTTTTCCAAATTTTCTTAAAAATATTAATGGGTTTTGGAAAAGTTGCACGACTTTGACTTTTTTTATTTTAGGGCATTGATATACATTGCACACATTAGAAAACCAAATATGGTTATGACTATTGCAGAAAAGATACATTGGTAAAGGGGCGTGCATGAACTTAAAAGTAAATAAAAAAATTACACAAAAATTATTAATACTGTTCTTAATAAAATTAAATGACATAAAGTCAACAGATGCCGAATACATTTATGGACAAAATTGTGGCTATTTTGAAATCCAGCAAATGCGCCCGAACCTACATATATCGATTCTTAAATGCAGTCGTCCATTATTAAACACGAGATGATCAAAATAATGATTTTATCTAATTTTTCCTGTTGCTTGGGAGGTCTAGAGACGTTTGGTCTGTTTTATCAAACTTGTGCAAATTTGAAGTAATAGAGATTTTGGGAGTTTTGATATCTAAATATATAAAAAAAAAACATCAAAGAAGGAAATTTTGTTTTTGGCTTTAATTTTTATTATTATTGACTTCATAACCCGGATTTGACGTAAAAATTTTCTAAAGTGTTTTAAACTTTTTGTGTCAAGTTACACTAAAAATTACGAAACTATGACTTTTTTAGGCATTTGCGTTCTGCGCCTTCATGTTATTTAATCACGAATTTCTAATAATAGACAATTTGCTAGAGAAATAGAAATGTTAAAATTAATTATTTGTCTCTTGCGACAACAAACTGAGTGAATATTTTAGTTAATACCTGTGCAATATCAAGCAAGAAGCACCAAGGATTGCTATATGTTTCAGTAATATTGCTGGAAGCAGCTCACACAATCATTAAAGTTCAAAGCATATTTAGTTTAATGCAAGAAAGCTGTGTTGCTCGTATGAAACACTAAAATTGAAGCGCGATATAACTAACTCCTATAAAGAGATGAACATAAGAATTCAACAGTTGGGAAAGAATAATTTAAGTTAACATTTAGTTTTTTCTTCGTTTGTACTCAAATTTGACAAATTTAAAGACAATCCATTTATTTAATTACAATTTTAAAATATTTTAGTTTGGAACGATGTAACGTCTACTTAGTTGTAATAATTTATTTGACGTATCCTCTCCGTTGGAATTATAAAAGTATCTACCTATAACTCTTAAGACATTTTTTAGAACTAACCACACATAATGGTTGGAGAATAATTAGGAGGAGGATTCTATTATTATAAATCTAAAAAAGTAGTTTCCAAATATTTAACCAAAGTTGATAATTAAAACAAAAAATAAAAGACCTTCAAATTAATTCTATTCCCTTTCAATTATTAGACGAGGGAAATGCTACGTTAGAAGTTTTTCTTTGAAGAAGGCAAAGAAATATCTAGAACTAGTTTTAGAAACTTTAGTTGGCTACCTTTTTATTTTTTTCGGTTTTATCATGTCTATATGAAAAACTTTCAATAAGATGCCAAAGGAAGCATTTATTATTTGGAAGCAACTTCCTACTTTCTAGGTTATACTCTGTGCCATCACCATATTACGTCTCTTACTAGCAGAATTAGATATTCTCAATTCATCGGCATATTTTCTTCTAGCATGTTTTTTTTTCTTAACTTCTGTTATTTTTAGGCAAATAGGGACTAATTTTGATTAAAATGTTTTTGTTTTAAACAAACTGAGAGCTGGAGTAAAAGTGATGAATGCTGAAGTAAAACTTGTTGCTAGGATTTTCGTGGAATTCATATAAAACTTTATAGTTAAAACCGCAACGAGCAAGCTGTTGATTTCTGACTTGGGTAAAAAAAATTTTCATATCTCGATTACTTCTGTTATCTGGATGAGTTTCTGAGTGAAAGCAGAGCGTTTAATTAAAAACGAATCAGTGAGTGGTAGATTGCACAGTATTACGACAAACTAGGACAAACTAAGAAAAATTTCAGTTTATATCGTATCTCAAGAAAAGCTTATCAATCTGTCCACATTTCATCCACTGTAGCAACAACTAGTGCAAGTATCTTGTTAACAATATAATCAACGATAAGGACTGGTACCCGTAAGAACTGGTCAATAAAGATTTAAAAAAATTAATATCTAAGCATTAAAAGCGTTGATACTAGACATCCTCAGTAAACTAAATAATTTGAGGAAAGCAATTCAAAGCGTTTTTAACATGCTTTAACACGTTTTGTACATATTAAACTTGCCTGAAGTGGGTTTTTGGACTACCTTCGAACTCTGGTCAAATATCTATCGATGTAGTTGGCAAGAACTTCCTTTATTTATTTTTTGTGAAAGCTTTAGTAATTCTTTTGACAAAAGAATCTATCAATGGTTATTTACTAAAATTATTTCTATAAAAATAAAACTTACAAAATTTTCAGTTAATTAATCTACAAGATAAAATGGATGGCAAAGTCCTCTTATCTGAAATATATTTTGTATTAAGATTCTAAGATTATATTTTCTTGATTTTTAGTATTAACCACTAACATCTGTAAGAATAGCGTATAATTAACTCATTGACCTGTAATTTCAGATTATACCTATACCGGGAATTTCTTAATTTGATGGAATGCCTTGCTTTGTTTCTTTGCCATTTGACATTTCAACAGGTTCGTAAGTAGTTGACCTATCTTGAAAAAGTTTGGAATAAAACGTTTGACTTAAGAACATGTTTGCACAAAAGGTTTTAAATATTTAATGTATGTGGAGGGTGGCACCGACGGTATCGCCTCGATTTTATCCGGGTTAAGTTTTTACCGCCGCAAGTAATTATTTCGCTTACATATCTGATTTCGTAATAAAGAGAAAAATATTTTACACTTGGTTTTCACTTCAAATGATTTTACTGTCGCAAAAATTGTGCACAAGTCTCAGAATTTTAAAAAATGCAAATTTTTTAAAATATTACAGCTTTTAACACAACGAATTTTACCTAAATGACTTATTAAAAAATGAAGCTATGGTGCACTGTAGCGTAAATTAGAATTTATCGTAATTTTTTTTTAAATTGAAAAATGGCAAAACAGTCCATATTTCCGATGTTGATCAGCAACCAGAATAATTTTTTTACAAAAACTAACTTATATACCTTAAAGGGTATAATTGCTTAAAATAGAATTAATTTAACTATTAGTGGCTCAAAATGCAAGATTGCCGATGACTGCAAAAATAATTTGAAGTCATTTTTACAATATCTGAGCAAGTTGGCAAAAATATATGCAAGAGTATAGTTCTGCCTGGATGTAAAATGTAATTTACCACAAAAATTAAATAAATGCGGCCGCCCACCGATTAATGGTTTATCTTTTTGCATAGACTACACCGACTATACAACCTTTAAAATATTGAAACCGAAAAGATTACTACATCAAACTGATACTTTAAACTTTTAATATTTTCTCTAAAAAAAATTATAATTTCACCTAGCAATAATAAATTAAGCAATTACTAGATTGATAAATAATTTGATTCAGTTTTTCTACTGTAGTCTTTATCTTCTTCTTACGTGGAAGCGCATTTTATTTCAGTTTTCAAGAAACTATCATCAGTATTCTTATAGTAATAACCACAATTGTTTTTAAAGCTAAGTTGCATCAGAAATTAGTTCTGAGATTTATTTATTTTTTTGATACTTCTTTCTACATTTTCTTGCTTAGTAACTGCTTCTTAAGTTTAGTTTTTTAAACTCTATTTCTAAATTGGTCCGTTTTCTTATTTTCCAATGATTCGATTTGAAATTAAAATTGATCGTAATTTTTCTTCTTTTTTTTTTCTTAGAAGGTAACTGCAGCACATTTTAAACAATAATTTTAAAACTTTTCAATTTATTATTAATTGCAATTGAATGTTCCAGAATAATTCCAAAAAATGCAACTCAACAATTAAATTGGTGTAGATTTTTATTTTCATTTTTATTATTTTTAGTTTTAATTTTATATAATTTTCTTCGAAATTCAAATAAAAAAAATGTATATTATCAACATTTATAGTTGCAATAGTTTCACCAACTGTTGGAGCTTCAATCTACTGAGTACATACATAATCACGGTAAATAGTTTGGTGTGGGTTTTATAGTTTTTGAAAATTTACACTTTGAAGGTTACTGTAAAAATCTCTAAAATTGTAGTTTTGTTTTTTTATAATTTGTTACTAAAGTAGGAGATTATGGATAATAGACATAAGTGATAGTTTTATTTTTTATTAAGTTTTCGAGAACAATATTTTTTTAGTTAACAGCATTCTAAATCGCTGCCTAGTTTGAAGAAGAAAGTGCGAAATTATTATTAATGACCATTTACTTATCTGCACATCAGTACTACATTTTTACGGAATAGTATATGAAGTTCAGGTTTGTTTTCCTTTTTTGTCTGTTTTTTTATTTAGCTTTTTATGTTCTTTCTTTAATTTTATTGCTACATTATCAAATAGCGTGTTGAATATTGATCTATTTTTTTATTAGTAACCTTTTTAACATAAATAGTGAATGGCCTTACTTCAGTAGTTACGTTATTTTTTTTTTCAATTTATACAATGAAATTAATCTAAACGCTAAACAATTTGTTAAAATTATTAAATGTACAATTCGTTTTTAAACGGTTCACAATTTTTCATAACTATCACAATAAATTAAATTTAGCGAAATGCTTCCGACACCTACTAAATTAATAAAACTAAGCCCCGTTTCGGTGATTGATTAAATAAAAATGGCTATTTGTCGTCACGTGCATCAAGCATCTCGACGCGCACCTCCTGCATTTCAGGAACGCTAAAGGGATTCCTTTTTCCCGTGACATTATAACCCTTCGTGCATTGTTGTTCAGCGAAGTATGCTAAGACTTCGGTCTTTTGATTTCAGTGACTACTTCAAGTAAGTTGCGCCGACAATGCTTGATATCTACGAAGAACCAGATTGTTCAGTAGAGCCTAAACTTGCATAATGGAAAATAGATTTATTCTATTTTGTACAAATACAGGTAGGACAAAAACAAATATCTGTTCCAAATTCCATCATCTCCTTGAAACCGCATTATAGCGCCTAAGGTTAGAATTCAATCAAAGGATAATTTGTGGTTAGGTAATTATTGACGCAATTATCCCACAGTAATTATTCAACTATTAACTCGAAACCGATAGAAGACGTGGTTGTAAGTCAACGTAAGTTTAAATAAAAGTGAAATACTTACGTAATTGTTTAAGGGGATTGGATGTTATGGCAGTTAATGGTTGAAAAGCCTGGAATTGTGCGTTTTATAACGACAGCGATCTCCCTAATAGGTATTTAACAAGCTTAACGTAGGGCTCTTGCCTTGTGTGAAGTTATAAGTTGAAATATTCAAATTAGCAAACGTTAAACGCCGCAAAATTGCTTTGGTCGGATCAATGGAGCTCGTTTTACTTTAGCGCCTCTATTGTGAAAAAGTGTAAGGGTAGATTTTTGGAAAGCAGTTTTCATTACGCTCCTCGATAATCGTTATTATGCGGATTTTGTTCTAGGACATCCCCAAACGTTGAACCACATTATCGACGAAATACGAAATGGAATAAAGATGAAGCGCAGCTGCAGTTGGTCATCAAATTTAACGGATTTGCACCTTTATGTACAAAACAACCAACCTAAAATGTCTGGGCTATTTTACAGGTGGAAGCGTATAAGAGCAAAACTTTCCATCTAAAGCATGTGGTGACAAAATATTGCAAACATTTCTTGCCCAACACTGAAGGTGATTGCTGAATCATCAACATATTTTTATTTTTATTCTAGTTATAATGAGAAAATAATTATATTTTTATATTTCTCGTCATTAACAATCCTATTTCTTGAAATGACATAATTAATTTATAATTTAAAATTTGCTCAATTTTCACATTGCAAGATGTTTTTTATAATCAAATATAAGCACAAAAAAATCAGAAACTGTATAGTAATTCCATATTCAATTAGCAGGTATTCTGAAATTAACATAATGTGTTCAAAATAAAGGACAAGTTTCTCAATCATTTTATGAGCGGACACAATTTATCAAAATAGCAAATTGTCACGCAGCAATTCGTTGAATAAAGCTTGAAGCAATTACCGTTTCTTCGTATTTGACAATAGTTTTGTTTCTCAATGTATTTTTTGAACGTCCTGGGACTAATTTGAAATGGAATAATGCACATGAGTTATAATGAATGGTATCAAATGTTGTTGGAAAAGTTTTCTAAATTCAACGATTTAACCAAACAGTGCACGTTGAGTCATATAAATAATAATAAATTATGAGAGGAAACTAAGAAGACATTTTCGAATAAGTTGAGTGACAACCAATTTAGATTAAACCACAACTGAAATTTTTTGTCATCATTGTATTTACACGAATCATAAATACTAAAATATTGTTAATCAAATATAATAATTGAAGCAACAACGTAGAATTTTTAAAAATTTGAACATTGAAACAAAATTGCTGAGGAAGTAAATGTGATAGTAACTGCAGTTCATAGCAAAAAATAATTAGATATAGAAGGTGTTTGATAGAGTAGAGGTAGTAATACAGGTAGGGAAAAGAAAGGGAGGGGTCCATGAAGAGAAGACAGGTGGAACATTTAATAATAGAAAAAGACTTTAATGTAAAACACATAAAAGAGAAAGAATAGATCAAAGATAAACTAAAAAAGCAATAGATTGAACAATAAAACAATTAGCAAGAGGGGAAGAAATGTTGCAGGAAATAGGAAATACAAATCGAAAAAATAAAATGTTTGAATACATATCTATTGAAATGAATGGAGAGCTAAGGATAGACTATAAAATAGTAAATGTGGAAGCGATAAAGATGATATAAAAGTTTATAGTAGAATACAGAGAATCAAATCACCTGCTAATACTGGAATACAAAAATATTGAAATAGAATAAATGAATCAGAGCAATAATTAAAACATTGACAGAAAAGGCAATGAATAAATACACAGAAATGTTAAAGAAGATGATGTTGCAGGTAAATAGAACAAAATATCACTGAGCAAAGGTAAAGACTATTATAGAAGGTAATAGAAATAAATAGATTAAAGAAGTAAAAGGTAAGAAATCTGTGGAAAAAATAAAGGAAAGAAAAAGGGAAAGTAGTTTATGTAGAAGAGCTCAAGTCAAATGGGTAACAAATGGAAAATAGAAGCACAAATTGCAATAATCAAGATAAAGATATGAATATTAAAGTTTATTAATAAAAGGCGAAAAAACAAAACAACGCTATAAATTGTAAGAGTGGAAAAGTTACTTCATAAGTTTCCACAGAGTGAGTGTGAAATATGACATTAAATAAGTTAAGAAATAAATGAGCTAAGATAACAGGGAACAAGAATGGAAGGGACAAAACTGATGAAAGAAAAAAAACTTGCAAATAAACTTGCAAAAAAAATTGATAATTTTATGAAAATACCATTATTGAACACAATAAACAAGATCTGGCTAACTTCAATTGAATGTAATCTCAGATCAAAATTAAAACAAAACCAAACTACTGTCAGATGAGCAAATAGGATTTGAAAGAGAAAGTTACACGATCGATAGCCTCGGAATGTTAAATAAATCAATGAAAGAAGCCCACCAAGCCAAAAAGAAAGATAATTGTGCTTCTTGTAGGAAATGAGAAGAATTGACCAACATCTTATGAAAGGAATAGAAGTATCAGGAATCTATTAACATAATCATAATTGAAGAGAAAGTCATGATAGATTTAAAAAAAATTCTAGTATAGGGCTTCTTTTTATAGCAGGGTCAGAAACTGTAATAATATTAGAACAAGATTAGCTTTAAATAAGGAAAAATCAAAGATCGAAAAAAATAATTTTTAGAAAATAAAGGGATTAAATAGGGAGAAATATTTGGAATGGAAGAAGAACCATATGCAAAAAGTGTAAGTAATTATTTGCGTTAAATATGCTCTATAGAAAACAACAGCATAGATGCATACATCAGAGATACAAATTACAGTAAGAAACTTTAAGCATGATTGCTTTGAATGATGATGTTTGAATACAAAATAACTGACAAATGCAGCACAAATAAAATGTTAAACAGGCTGTGAAAGAATTGAATAAATGTTTGGCAGATACACAAAAATGACACCAACCTTTTTAAACAGACATTAAATTAAATCTGCAGAAAGAATAGAAACATAGAGGAGAGCTTGAGGTGCATGTAGGACTGGAGCAAGTGGAGCATAGGTAGAAATGAGAAGACAATCTTGAGAATATGTGACTAGTGAATAGGAAAATAAACAGAGATGTGCAGCGGCAAACTAAAAATGCAGGCTAGGAACACCTGGTATGTTATACTTTATAAACATATTGACAAGCAAATTGCCAAAGCATATTCGAAGTACAAGCTTGAAGGCGAGAATCAAAATAATGTTCAAATATGGAACGAGAAGGAGATACTGGCAGATACAGTTTAAAGAATTTACAAAAAGAAAGTATTCAAAATATGCGGAAGTGAGGAAGAGACCATGCAACATTTGAAAAATGCATACCAAGAGTCACTCTGGGAGGGAAGAATTGTTGAATAACTAATAAGAAAAGATGGAATGGAAAATTGGCTTCAACAATATTACATTATTGTTAAATACTCAATAAGCATTAATACTGTTGTGAATGGCCAACCCATTTATTGTACCTTTAATTATTTACATGAATTTTTACTTTTAAAATATTTTTGGTAAACCTGTCTTGCTCTTCTTGAGGTTAATTTTTTGATGAATAATTTTGTATTAATCAGTATATTATTTTATTAGTTGTGTGACTTTACGTGTATTAGGATTAGTCGAGTAACTTGGCTGTTAGCGGATTTAATAAATAGAATCGATTTCTTTCTGCAATTGCATAATATATTTCAAATAAAAACTCAATTGTTAAAAAACTTTCTGTATTAAAGCGGAAGCATCCTCTGGGTAGTCAGTCTATTTTAATATGGGACGCATGAACCAATCACGTCAGGCATTATTAGAAAAGTTTTGTTTCATATTTTGGTTACAAGTGTTTGTAGGCCAAACTACTAAAAAAATGTTAATTTCAGAATGTCGCTTTTAAAATGTTGTTTCCAAAGCCAGATGATTCATGTTTTACACAAAAGAATTTAGAAACTCAGAGAAATCCAAAATAAATATTTTATAGTCTTTAAAATTATTAACTTGATTCAATGCTGTAATTCTTTATATTGAGTATAATGTATTCTACACTGGTTAGTTTGAGCAAATAAAATTTACAGATCATCATAAAGTTTTTGGTTGCAGAAATATGTTAAATAAGTTCTTGTACTTAATACAAACAAAATTCAAAAGTACTTGCTCTTCAAACTAATAATTATACTTATAAATGTGGCAATTTTGACTGTCGGTTGAAACAGACCTATTAGATTCGGTTTAGAATTTATACAAGAATCTATCAAGAGCATACATTGAATGTCGATTCAAACACTTCATTATTAGTTAGAGCGGTAATTCTGTTAAGTATAAACTTAGTACGGTTCTGAACTGATTTTGGTATTAGGTAGAATAAAGCTAAGTTTTGCAACTAAATTCGGAACCATTGACATGATAGCATTTAACCGTAAATGAAAGTTAACTTGTACAGACGAGCAATGAAATTCCTTTGAGCTACGATCCGCAAAGGTCACTTTCGCTTAAATTGTTATATCATTCTCCTTTATTGAAGTTTAGATGGGTATTTCATAGTGTAATATTTGATACAAAGCTTCGAGTTACTAACAAAACTGAATCTTAAATCTTTATTCGACAATTTTTACGCAATATTCTACTGCGTTTAAATTTAGTTCAATCAAAGTTTAACAACTAAAAAGTTACAACAAATCTAAGGCACTTAAATAATAATAAAATTGACGAATAATTTGTGAGAAAGGTGATAAGACAACTACAAAATATTAAAAAAGATATACTAGGACATGATTATATTAATTTGAATAGGTTAGCAAGATCTGCCATTTTGAGTGGTAGAAAAGTGGAAAAACATGGTAGAAAAAGTTAGAAATTAAGCAATTTTATAATAGAATGCAATAGGTAGTAAAGAGATAAACCAAATATAAAGCGGAAAGTTTCTCAATTGAATAATTTTACGTCATCTCTAGATTTTATTTATACTATACATTAAATCAACAGATCCTTTATGGAACCGATTTATCAATGGACTGCTGAAGTGGAGTTATCGAATTAAGTTGCACATAAAATTGTAAAAGAGGATGCGTTTACATTCTTGAAATATTTATACTTTATATTTATATTAACGATCGTATAATGCTTTCAATAAGTTTTATTATTTTTCTTAGAAAATGCGACATACATAAAAGTTTAATTGCTTTAGAATTAAAGTTATAGAAGTTTTAGAAGCAAATATTGGTCATAATTTCAAATACAATTTTTTTTTTCAAAAATGCTCTGTCTTAAAACATGGTTAATAGTTTAGAAAAGTCTTTGATTTTGAGTGTAAAATTATCGAGCAAATAATGCTTCAACTTTTGAAATAAGTAATTTTAACATATGTAAAATATTTTGTTCAAATTCGGCTGAAAGGAGTAATTTAAGACAAAACACCAATCACTGATCATAAAATAAAATAATGTAAGAAAAATTGATCAATATTGTTGAAATCAAGAACCAGTATTTCGTTCCGAGACAAAAATGTCGATGACGTAAATGGCGAAAACGCCGGGAGAATTTGAACATTTACCTCAATTTTTAGTCCTCAATGTATTATGATTTTCAAATGCATACACTGTTTAGTAACATTTATAATACTTTTACAAAATCTTTAAACTGAGTGTGAAATTATGGAGTAAATATTGCTTTAATTTTTGAGATGAGAAGTTTTAACCAACCGTAAAATATTTAGTTAATAAATGGTCGAAAAAAGAAATTTACGCAAGGTACCAATTATAAGATGTAATAAATAATGAAAACTGATCAATATTGTTGAAATTAAGAACCAATATTTAATTCCGCAACAAACATGCCGATCGACTACTTAAATGGCGGAGGCGCCGGGAGAATTTCGACATTTACCTTAAATTTTAGTTTCTAATGTACGATAATAGTATGTTCTACATTCATAATTGTGTTCCATTAACGGTCAAACTTTATGATAGTAAACCAATTTAACGCTTAAATGCTGTACTACTTAAATATTTAATAATAATTATTATTATTATATTTGAAACTACTAATCAAATAGAAATAAAATATATTTGCAAGTTATTTGCACTAAACTTTTTTTTAAAATACTTTGAGTAAGAAATCTTTATAATTTTCAACCATTTTAATAATTTATTTTAAGTTTTAAATGCACAGTGTATGTAATATTATGTAATATCATAACTTTTCAATTCTTGCAATGAACAGATATGAAAAACATATTTTCTTTATTTACACGTAAATATCACGTAACATTTCATTCATTATAGCATGAGCTTTTACAAAGATAAATTTTTTGAAGCAACCGGAATGATATCAAACAAATTACTAAATTAGACCTGGAAATTCAAACCAACCACTTGTTTGTGCAATATAATGCAGTTAGCTCTGGGCTTCTTCTACCAAATTAGTTGGCTTTTATGAATTTAATTTTGTAACTTTATTTGTCGTTTTATTATTTTGTTCCAAACCATTTTACAATACATGGAAGTCTTCTAATGGCATCCTTTCAACTTGTATTTTCTAACTTATAACAATGTTAATTTTTGTAACTGACACATACGAGTTCTTTATCACAATGCATGGCTTTGTTGGATTTAGATGTCTTTCTTCTTCACATTTTTTGTCCCAATTTTCTAGTCTAATGTACCCGTCTTGCAACATTACTCATTCATTTAGACTACAATTTTTCTTAGGTTTATTACAACCCCTATTAACTTCCTCAAGATTTCTTCTATTCTTCATAGTTTGCAAAGCTATTTCTATGCTTTTAATAATTCAAGTAGTCAAGTGAAATCCAGTCTAATGCTTTAATCTCCAGCTTACAGGACCTGAAATTTTTTTGTCAGGTTTGTCGTTTCCGCACTACAGCTTTTCGGCTCGTAAACCATTGAAATCTCTTTTCGTCTTCTCACGACCCCCGTTGACTGATTTTTATCCTGTAATCCCGGCCAAGATTCCTGTATCCTTATTACCACTATCTCTGCTGAAAGCAGGTTTTTTCTTAAGTCGTAGCTACCCGTTTAGTGGCAGCTTTAGGAACTTTCAGTTGCGTTATTTTATTACCAGATTAAAATTTAAATATAACCATCTCTGAAATTAATTCAAGCACCTAAATTTCTGGCAAAGAATATAAAGCTTTTTATATAGAAATAAACCCTTGACATTCTCGACAATATATTTTCGAGCTAATCGTTAAAAACTACCAAATTTGAGAGGGATTTGTTGCAGTTTTGATCGCATGTGGTGTTAGTTTGCGATGGTTGTTGCCCCTTAAACACCTGTTTAGTTGATGGATAAACTTTGTGGATATAATCTGAAATTAATTGTCGCGCGAGCATGAGGGCAATTATGATGCATGGCGTGACGTGAAACAACTTGCTGATTATTATTTCCAACATGATTGGATAGCAATAGGCGAGCGTCGACCGGAAATCGGTTCGTCGGTGAATCGAATGCGTCCGGTGGCCACTACAGTATTAAATACCATCCGTGAAACGATCAAACCGTCACTTCGGATACCCTACCGGCTGGATCAAAAGGACGGGAAAGCCAGTAATTAATTTGTCTCCCATTAAATCAATGCGGTAGTAATTAAACTGATTTAATTGGAGTTTTTCGTCGAACGCTTCCATAAATCATTTTGCTTGGACGTTGCCAGACACATCTGCCGACGACGACAACTATCCTTGCCGCGATATGACATGGTCTTTATCCCAGTCTAAGATAAAGCAGATTATAAAGGAGATTACTAGTAGGAGAATCGGGGTGGTCGAGACGGAGGCTCATTATAACTTGTCTCATAGATTGAGTGTAGCCTGGAAGTTTGAGGAGCTTTCTATGCCGGTATGTTGAACGTGTAAGTGATGTGCCAGTTATTAACATAAATTAGCTACGGTTTGACAAATTATTATTTAGGGATGGGTCGCAGCCACGCCATTAACTAACTTTACGCATTATCGTTTTTTCCCCCAAAATCTTTTGTAATAACTGGATGCGATAAAGCGATACGACGCCTAATCCTCAATATTTTTTTTTCTATAATAAGAACAACTTTTTCATATCCCGATGCCGAATTTAACGGATAGGTGTAAAGAGGAGAAATGCGAAACTTTCGTTGCCAATACAATCCAATACCGAAGTTAGCAGCGTGATTCATGGTTTTCTGTAAGCAAACTTTTTAAATTGGTAGGGCACAGCGGTGCAGCGAAGTGGAACAGCAAAGGCACGCCGTTCCATTATCTTACAATTGCCAAACAGAAACAATAGATTTCATGCAAGGGGGTAAATAGAAAAGTAAGTTAATTATAATATAGAGCTAAATCGTAATTTAAATTTTATTTCTCTAGCTAAACCGTAACAACCACTGGTGGCAAAATTACAGAAATGTTGTAAACTGACGTGCTATAAGTTTACTTTAAAACAGAAAACTATTAATGTTTACTCTATTTGTAAGATACGTTGCAATTAATAGTGAAGTATGATTAGTAGTTTAATAGAAAGCAAAAGCAAAGAAAAAGCATTAATAATAAAAAATAATCGATTGTGAAAACATGAAAAGTAGCTTAACTAGGTCGGCGAGGCAATATATTAAAATACTAAGCATAATATATCCTAATACTATAAGGGTGTTAATTTTCAAGTTCGGCTATATTCAGCTGAACAATTTTTCTAATCTGGAAAGATCTATTAGAAATAACATAAATATACCCCCGGCAATGAATTAACAAATTAACCCTATCAGATTAGTTACCTTTGGATCTAAGTGTTGCAAATTTATTTATTTTTTGGATCGTTTATCTTAAAAGTTTTTCGTTTGATTTTATGCTGTTTGAACTTATATATGAAAAAGCAATTGAATTTTGGATATGATTATTCTAGCTCAAAAAGGTACTCCCAATAAAAAAACGTTGCAGATATATTGCCATGTTTAAGGCGACTTGAAGTTTGCTATTTTCCAGATCCGGAAGCTAATAAAAATGAATTAGAGTGTTAATGTTTCACCAGCGATAAAATTTATTTTTGTATGTCATTTTACTCCCATGTCAGCTTGAAATGATATGTCACGAGAAAAATTGATTTTTACATTACTTCTTTGAAAAATACGTGTTTATCCACTGTATAAAAGTAATAGCTGTAAAATAATTTTTGTATGATTTTGCAATAAAAAATGCTCAGAATATGTCATTTTAGGTAGAACTCCCCTAATTTGCCATCATGTTTCTTGTATTTTCTAATTTTCTACAGTTTTTCTTTTATCTTCGCTGGTCTTACACAAACAAAATTTTCTAAATATCTCTACAAGAAAAAGTCAATGGGATTAAAGTCAGGAAATCGCAAGAGATACGGAGCAGGTCACCAAATCTTTGTTCTTTCGGTATAAGAGCCAAATGCTTTATTACCATAATAAGAAAATGTATTGGTTCCCGATTATGCATAAACAATGTGTTGTGTTGAATCATCTTTAAAATGTTCTACTAATTAATTTAGTAGGAATTTACCATAAAATTACCCTTTGAACAGAGATGGTATCATAGAAAATTCAAGCAAATAATTCTTGCATAAACATACATTTGAAGTTGTCTTTGATGGTAAATTTCTATTATGTTATAAAGTCTCTTATCAAACTGGTAAGTTATAAAAGCTTAATGGCTCCATTTTTTCCGAAACTTGCTTTTTTCATATACAATAAAGTTCTAAAGAATTTAAAGCTTTGTTCATGCTTTACTATAAACTATAAGCAAAAACTGTTTTGTGGAAAAGTCAAATTTGTTTAGTGTATGTATTTTGGTATATGGTGCAGATGGAATAGTTATGGTTTATTGTTTTTTGCACTCGCTTCAGGATATTCTTATTGTGCATGAAAGACAATGATAATATCTCGAGTTTAATATATTTCAATAATGATTTAGTGCACGACGCTTTCAGAAAAAAAATAAATTAATACTAAAATTTTAGTGGTAAATTTTAGACGATGTTCAGTTGACTGTATTTTTAAAAGTATGTACTTAACCGATCAACTTAGCATTTAGTTCCCTTAACTGATGTATAGAAATTCTTAAAAGTAAAGAAAATCAGGAAATCAAGAGTATCGTGCGACAACCGATTGCACTTGCTATACCGCCCCGCGCGTGCGACAGAGAACACAACATTGGATTTAGAAGCTGAGTTGCCTCTTCTTTTTGCTTCAATAAATAATTACCTAAAGTATATAAAATCATTTTCAGCTACTGAAACTAAAATATTTTTGTTGCTTTACTATTACGAGCCCTGCTATCGTTAGTTTCGCTAATTTAAAAAAAAATATTACAATTCCTTCACATTCAATATTTTCTATCAAAGTTATATTACAATTTTTCCTCAATTGGTGATACCTACACAAAATTCAAATTGAAAAAAAATCTGCAGGTATCTTATTGCAGTTAATGGTATTAAAAATAAAATCTTCGATAAATTGTCCTAAATAGCTTTAAGTCGCATTACATTTGCCTCAGTGCATTAAAAATTAATTCAACAATATAAGAGTCATCATGAAATATTAATTTTTAGAACTTAATTTCAAAAACCAATATCTTTATAGTACTAAGTCGAACTTTTATAGAGAATAGTTAAGTTACTTTTACTAAGGATATCTTGAACACCCTGTACATATAAATCCTCTTTACAACAACTGATAACAACACTATTTATATAAAGCAGTAAAGGCTGCTTAAGATGCAGACGATCATGCAAGTCTTATTTTTCAAAACAGAGGACTTTCTTCGTGAATTCGTAAACTTCTATATTCCTTGAAAATTTAATATTTTTTCTTTGGTTGTTAAGTATTTATGTATTGTGTATTTGAAAATTTTCTAAATTTTTATGGTGTCAATAATATTCTACGATTTATATCAATTGGAGTTAAGTACTAAATTTTTCGTAAAAAAAAATTCTTGTAGTTCTCTATAATTTTTTCTATATTTATTGCATTTTCCGTTCTTTATCTTAAATTTTACTAAATATATTGCTATATTTCCATTTATTTCTAGACATTAAATTTATATTTAAGTTCTGCGCTCTAAAAGGTGCAGCAGAATTATTTCAGGCAATAAAATAATTTTCTTCTAAATGAAACGATACGTTTCGTCGCAAATTTCTTTGACGTCACTTCACACAATGCACGAATAAATTTGGTAATTGCATAAAACTTGACATCACAGTGGCTTTTAGTAGCAACTTTGTCGTAATTAGCAAATATAAATGATCTATGATCGGTACTTGACTTCACGCCGGGTACTCAATTATAACTGGCTTTATCCAGTGGCGCTCTTTCCGGCAAGAAAAGCTACGAAACCCAATTACGTCACAGCATCAGTTTTATTAAAAGCATTAAATTAGACTTTAGGACTAGCTTTAGAACTAGCACAAAATAAAACTTTACGTTATTCAACCGCACAAATATTTTTTATAGTGCACCTAACAATTAACGCATTGGGATTACACTTGTAGGCTATTTAAGCAAAGAGGATTAAAATCTGACCAATGATCACTTTCTGTTTTTCATTAACCCCTATCTCGCGTTAGTCGATGTTCATCGATGTTTGCGTTTTTGAAAGTACGCGATAAGAGAGAAGGTGACCTTGTTGTCGGCAGTTAAGTAGAATGGAAAAAATGTTTTAAATTGGTACGTCGGAGTGTAGGTGTAAAATATGATATGATATATGGAAGCTATCACGATATTTAGCATTCCATTTTCTTAAAATTTCCTCCCTTTCGTGGTTTCACTCGAATTCATATTTCATTCAATGCATTGTAAAAGAATGACAGTCTACGCCTGCAAATATATACAGGATCCAAGTATTCTGCATTCGTCTGTCTCCCGGGCGCCCGTGTAAATACAGCAATATCCAGTGGTGATATTTGAATGTGCCCGATAACAATGAGCCCTACCCGACATTCAGCCGCTATGCCGGCGGCAAAAGCAGCACCATGTTTCCAGAACCACCTTCCAGTACAATCCATATTTTATTTTTTCTGAAACTGCATTCTTTTCCTGTTCTCACTTTCGCGAATTTTATTACATATCCTTGAACATACATTTTCGCTTCTCTTTTACTAAATTGAAACATTCATGTAATCTCATTTTTTCAATCGCAAAAATAGTTCCGTTACACCGGCAAATCTCAAAACTCTCTCCAGAAAAATCGCTTGTGCTTCGAAACCAATTTGCGACTTAGAGACAATAATATTTTTAATCCATCTAAAGTTTTAGTCGGAAACGTTGTTACAATAGACGAAATTTCCTATCGTAAAACTTAATAGTTTTGTTACGAAACTGAATCACGTCCTGTTTTATCAACACATAGTTAAAGTTTTCCGCTATGTCTCCTCTTCCTCTACATAAATGTTTGAACTTCACTAGACTGTTTGCAGATCTTCGGGTTGCAATATTATTTTAAGGAAACTCCGGAACGGTCGCTAAGACAAATATATTGGGCGAATGTTGAATAAAAATATAAAAATATATGCATGAGTCGTCACTAATATAATTGGTTGAATGATAAGTAACTAACATTGTAAATAAGTTGACGTTATTGCAGTAAATGTAGTTTATTTAACTATTGAGTAAATTTGATGTTTTACTTAATTTGTAATTTTTGAATTAACGTCATATTGACAAAACTGGTAAAAGAAATTGTTCTTAATAAAAAATTTGTACAACAGTAAATAGTATTTAATTATAATGATATTTTTAACAACTTAACAAACGTCGCAAGTAATTATTTAATATAAAATGTGTAAAATTGTTTTACGTCGAAACCCGTAACATTGCGTCTGTCTTGAAATTAACAGTTAGAACAGAATAGAACTATAAAATTAACGTTCGAGTAAGCGCATAATTTGATCGTTTCGTCCAGAAATTTATTACGGCAGCATTGTCTGCAACTCTAAATTAGTTCAACACAACCATGGTTTAGATATCCCGACTGCTTGCTCTCTTGTTTCTATATTTTTACATATTTATTGAAAACTTGGATAACTTCGGTCTTCTCCTAATTGCGTACTGGGGTAACCAATTTTAATTTTATACCTGAACAATTTCTTTAGAAGCACTATAATATCTGTAGCTTCACATTATTTATTGGTTCGACCAGCGTCCTTTTTTCTTTTCCTTTGTTCTTTGCCTTATTCTTGAAATATTAAAGGTTTGAGGTGGAATTTTTTTTCGTAGATTTGAGCTGTTTGTGTCACCTTCAATTTCCAAACCTATTTTTAGAGCTTTAGTAATTCAGATATTTAAATAAATCAAATTTAACCCCAACTGGAAAATCCGAGAATTTCTTATCGGAAGTTTTCTTTCAACAGTTATAACCTGATTTGAAAAACGTTTGCAAAAACCATTACAATTTTTTTTCGCATTGATTGATTTTTATTTTGTACTTCTAAGTAAATTTGATAATAATTCTCATCCCTCAAAGTTGGATGTACCCAGTTTTTACTTCAGAAATTTAGTTCTTGCAATTATATTTCTTTTTTCGGACTCGAGACCGACACCAGCAAAATTTTAGAAAATAATTTTCTTCTATTTCTCGTCTATTGACTAAGAATTAATTTTGGTTGTACACTCTTATTACTGACCAACATGAAGCTGTTTTTGAATCAAAATTATAATAATATTATTAAGAGACTTTTTTAGACTGTATTCTTTCAGTGAGACATTCTTATTTCAGTAACAACTTTTAAAAATAGAGTTGTAAAATTGAAAATATTTTTCTGCGAAAAATTTCAATCATCAATGTTGGTGAAGTAGTTTTTTCAGCTGCAGCTATCTTACAATATTAAATATATAACATACACATTTGTGTTTATTAAGCTTTGTTAAAGTTAAAGTAAAATTTTACTGCTGTTTTGATTTTCTTGTTTTTGTTTAGATTCAGATTTCGTGAAGAAAATCCATGGCAAATGTTTCAAACCAAAAATAAAATTTCATTTCAAACTAAATGGGTAATTTATTGTTTTTTTTAACATTGTAATTTATATATTTAAGAATCACAAATATAAACGTGTTATTGTGCGTTATCTCCTCTTTATTATCCAATGCGTATCAGTATATAGTTATTATTGTTATCCGATAATTTAGGTAGTAAAGTTATTTGTTGCTTTACCTCTAAAACAATATTGGTTTGGCTAGTACGATTTGCTGGTGTTTATCCTAAAACTCAAAGCGTGTTGCAATGTTTTCAATAGGTAAAGTTGTTAAAATAGCTACACGCGGCAAACTTGGTAATAACCGTAATTATGTAAGCAACATTAATAAAAGCTAGATTGACGCATTAGAATGTTCTACAAGTTATAATAAATTCTAATTTCAATATTTTTCGAACAAATTTGATCAATTATATACAAAAAAGTTTATTAAACTTGATAAAAGGGACTATAGAAAAACTAGAATCATCATTTAGAAAGAAGAATATTTTACGAGACTACAAGAAACCGAATTTGCACGACAGGAGTACCAAAACAGAAAAATAAAATTGAATGACAGTATGTCCGAACGATAGAAGCACCAAAAGTAGCAACAAATTAAATGTTTTGCTTGACAGAAATACATCTCGCACGTCAAAATAATTGTATTTACGCCTTAAACCCAAAAAGAGTAGGCAAGGATATCCTTTGATAGTTTGATGCCTTTGGCGTGGCTATGTGAAAAGCAAACTGTTGATTTAGATTCATCTTCAATACTTTGAAAAAATATGACAGAATGGTCTTCGAAGATTCTACTCGAGGATGGCCGCAAAACTGTTATTATGGCATTAAAGAACGTCCGATTTGCAATTTTCATATTTTAACCGATGTAAAAAAGTACTTGAAAAAAATTATTGCAAGCAAAAATGAGCCATAATAAAACTTTATTACAAGCAGCTTTTGCACTTTTTCTGCAAAAGCGATAGAAGAAAACTACAAGGAAGTAAAATTTTTTATTTATTAATACTTTAAGGCGTAGTGGCGAGGAGGCTGTTACCAGTTGGTGTACCCAACTACGAATAATAAAATGAAGACTACAAATGCCGTGAATAAAAAGGAATACACTCTAAAAAAGATTGGCAGTTGGACAATTTCTGAATGGAGTCCTAGAACTGGTCACAAAGTTACTCAATTTTTTACATTTTTATTTTAAATTTTATTTTGCAAAACATAAAATCAAAACAAGAGCAATACAACTACAATTTAACTTAAGTATTTATAACTAAGGCGAGTACAGCAACAAGTACCATGTACTTGCCTTGAAGTATGCAGTCTGCTCAGATTTAGCTTTATATTTGAGACAGACTTTTAGTTATTTTTCTATTTGCACCCTAAGAAAAAATGGAGGTAAACTTCATCATTGTTATCTTAGTAAGGCAAACTATAACACACTGGGACCAACGCCTTAACGTAACTTGCAAATCATGAAACATTTTTATGAAAAACTTTATTGCAAGCTAGTCGCACCGGCCGGATCAAACCACACCTAGTCCTTTCTAATGCCAAACAGGCAGAAAGCAGACATCAACACATAACTCTCTAAGCCACCGTTTGGGTCCCAACAACTATGAATCATTTATATGACATGTCGAGCACGACCATTATTAGCAGTCTCTCTACAAATCTGAACCCTGTCGATCACAATCACCAACTGACAGGTTGCTATTATAGTCGTGTAATTTCAATACAGAAAACTCGAAACGTATCGGGATCAACCGCGAGCATTTGGGTAAATCAAGTGATAATGCGGCACGGCTGTACTATATCAGCAGATGTAGGTAATGTTGCTAAATCATTCGTCTTGTCTATCCCATATTATGCATGGGGGTGAAAAACTATCAAAGATAAAGAAGTTTGAGAATCGTAAAGTGTAGCTAAAAAGATATCTAAAACTTTAAATTCTTTGCGTAACTGGTTACGAGTTTCAAATTAGCAATTGCTGTCTAGTTTTTTGCTGTTAAAATATTTTAATTAATTGCGACTCTATTATTATCGAGCGTTTCGCGTCGATGAAGGGATAACTTTAATCGGCATATATTGCGTCTCATAATTGAGCTTTTGAGTGCCTCCATTAGAATCGTTCCTGCTACCTTTGGATAATCCCTTGTATTCTAGAGGGGCATTTATATGAGCAAAACCGTCACTAAAACGATCATTTCGATGGAGGATAAAAGTGAAGTTATTTTCAATAAAAATTTACGAGCACTTAATATCAGGCATAGATCAAATGCTTCAACACATGGAATAGCATTAACAGCAATAAATAAGACTTAAACAGGCCTGATGATATTCAAACGATCTATACCTACATAATATCGACGCCGGATATTGGGTGGAAGCGTGCAAATTATTGCCTCAGAATACTTGGAATTTTCACGAGATGATGGCGAACAGGTCATAAATCCGGAAAGTACGCGCTGCCGAGCGTATCTATGGTAAGTGCACAATCACAGCACCAGATACCGGCAATCCAGACAAATGACTAGGTATCATAGCGCCATTCATCACGCGTCCCTGCCAAGCCAAGGCCTACCGCGACGCTGCCGATCCTACGACCGACACCAAACAGGGTCGGAATCTGTCAGTTTGCCGGTCTTGTTTGACAAAACGTAACTTTTAGGAAAGTTATTAAATTCCTATAACAAATAGAGCGTGAATAATGGTCACAAGATGTTGCAATAGCGGTGCAAACCCCTACACAAAAATATCACTTAATTGGTCATATCAGTTATCAGTTAATTTTTGTGAAAACCAAAATTTCAGATATTTATTTTGACATATACAAGGTGTGAAATCTTAAAGATTGCAGATAGCGGAAATGAGAAATTATAAAGATATTTTTGCAAAAGTTTTCACAAAAAATTGTCGTTTCGAAATTGTATATTTTATAAATTTTATTCTTGTAAATTGAAATCTAGAGTCGAGGATACCACAGGGTTCAGTGTTGGAACCACTGCTGTTTCCTTGCTACGAGTCAATTTCATGTCGATAGAATTAAGTTATACCCAACAATTGTTGCTAATCAATTAACTATTGCAAAATTCATGCAATCTATCGTATCACTGGAGAGGCTATTTCAATTTTAATAGAGTCCAATTAATAGAGTCTACTTATCAATTATGCACTTGTTGATGGACCTTATATTGATTAACACTCATGAATTAATTAACCTCTCTGCTGTGCTATACTTTCCTGCGTCTTTAATGAATTTTACTTCCACAATATTTGTAATACCTGTCATGATATTGACGGGATATATCTACTCAGAGTTACAGTGGAAGATTAATTGGGAAAATCTTATATCGGGGGTACTACAGGCGTCGAAGTAGGTGCCACTGTTCCTCTTGCATGTATCAAATAGAACAAATACAGTTATGTATATTACTTTCTACTCAACAAATTTCGACGGAAACATTAACCTTAACCTAAATGTAATTGTTGAGGCGTTGATGCTTTACTCTTTGTCTTTAAATACTACAAATATTTTTACTGTAGTGTTTGGAAGGAGATTTGATTCTAAACTTATAACGTTTGACGTAAGTTTGATAATTAATTCAGTTGAGTTTAGGGTAGCCTCAGCTTTTTTTATTCATATGCAAACATTTGAAATTTACGGATATGTTTCAAAAGATATTTGAAAAACTTAAGCTTTACTCTAATAGTATACTATCACAGAAGGTACTTTATCTAATTAAATATTGACCACTTGTTTAAGGGATATAGATTTGGATTACCATTCTAAGAATATCTCTATTATAGTTATTTTTATAGTGATAATTCTTGAATATATGCTATAGTATTTTCCATTTTTTTTTTCATTATGGTTGATGCTGTATTTTCTTTTATTTCGCATAAATTTTATCTTTGTAATATTTATCATAGATCTCATAATGGGCGGAAAAAGTTGAGAGTAGTAGAGTGGAAGATTATTGGTTTATTGGAAGAAACCTTGAGTCGGGGGTACAACAGAGCTCGGTTTTAAGGTCACAGGTATTTCTTTGCTGACGAATAGATTTTTAGACTCATACAGAATTCTGGTACAGTCTACTCGAAAATGGTGCGCTGGTTAATGGACCTTATTTCGATTCATTTCTAGGAATATAAAGCGTCCTGCCATTTTTTCTATAGTTTTATAAATTTTCTTGATTAATGCTATAATATTTTTCATATTTTTTATCATAGATGACGTTATTTACATTATTTAAATACCAGAATGTGAATGTTTATGGAACGGAAACCTAGAGAGAGAGAGAGAGAGAGAGTACCACTAGTCTCAGGATTAGGGTGAAATTGCTGACAGGTTTAATTTCGATTACCTTTCAAACTATATTTCTATTGGATATGGCATTAAAAATTAAACTTGTATCGCCCAAAAAATTAAATGACTGTGACAGGTTCATTCTGTTTACGTCTCCACAGTTTTAAAAGATAAAATTCTTTCAAATTTCAATTCCTCTTAAAATAATTTCTTGCAGATGTAAATTAATAGTATCTAGAGGCTTTCTTACATCGCTGCCGCATAAAAGAGAATTGCTTGAATGAATAATCTTAACATATTACCTTTAAAACAGATTCGACTCTTCTCCTTTTGGGTTAATAATATCTTGACGGCCTAAAATTGTTTCTGGTGGAGTTGCATTACCATGTTAATTTAGTTAGCAGAAAAGCTTGGTTCAGTTAATATATTACATATTTTTCAAAAATGTAGCATTAACTGCCGGTTCAATAATGCACTCTTAAAGCTCCTTCAGTAAAAGAAGACATTAGCTTAAAGTCAACTTTAAAAATTATTTTAATTTGTTGGGTTCCATTATCTAATGTGATGCCCACTTTAACTAAAGTCGATTTTTTTATAATTTTATTATTGGTACCTATTATTATATTGGTACTACTAAAATAAAAAAAAAACAGATTGTCAAGCTTTAAGCCACTGTCATTTTGGACATTGACTATAGAATAATCTATTAATTCTTAGCTTGATATGTGATTAAGGTGTTGCATTTGTTTTGCCAAAGGGAGTTTCAAAATGGTGCGTAAAAGAATTAACCGGGGAGCTAACTTTGGCACATAAAAATCCTTGTTATTATTAGAAGACTTATACAAGGAAAAAATATTGTTTACTGTAAAATTACGAATAAAATCTCCAATACCAAAAAGTTTTCCCAAATGTAGACATAGTTTTTTCTTTTGAAACAATTGAAAAATTTAACATATTTATCAAAATAGTCTTCTCTTCTATATAATTTTACTTTTCTTAGAAATATGTGTTATTATTTTCGTCTTTCGATAAGGACCTCAACTTCAAATCAAAGCAATTATTTCATTACATTCATTTCAAATCTTGAAATGTCATATCTAACGTTTTTAACGTTAAAGAGTTATCTAACTTTTCAAAGCGCCGAAATCGGGACTTTAACTTTAAAGTCGACTTCCGAACTAAAATCGACTTTAAAGTTAGAAATCTTCTTTAACTTCATTATGAAACCGACCGTAAGAACTAAAATCCTTAAAACATTTTTGTTCAAATTATCCGGTTTTTAAATCTGTCCTACTCCTGAAAATAAGTAAAATGCGAGTATACAAAAGTGCGTTATTGGAGGTAACTTTAAATTATAACTTTTTGGAATACGGAGAATTAATTTACTAATTAGTTATAATAGCAACTGATGAAGTGGAGAACACCCCTTGCTGTATAATTTTGATCTGATTAAGAAAATAACTTTTCATTCCCCACATAGCTGTAGACTTGAATAAATACCAATTATAACTACAAAATGGAATTTATTTAATGAAGCAAGGTGCAAGGAATTTGAAAACGTATTAATTTGAGGAAGGTCGCAGATGAAAATTGTATTTCTTTCTACAACCAGAAGTAGCTCCTTACTATTGCGGCCAGTGGTTGTTGTAAAAGCTTTTAGAGTCAACATTTTTTTATAAATGTAATGAAAAATCAAAGTGTGTAATCTTTTCAGTTCTCTAACTAACAGTAATCGATTTCAGAATTTATTCTCGACTTTCTTCTCTTGCAGCTATGTAAGTTTCAAGTGAGAAAATTTTATATTGGAAAATGATAGTTTAGTGAAGAGAAATTTATTAAAATTTTACCAAAAGTTTTGCGAGAATGTGATGCAATTTATTAAAGGCTATCCCTAGTGTAAATTACAATTTAATTCTTATTGTGTGTTAACCAGTAATTTTCAAAAAGTTAACAACTTGGTTTATAATTCATGAACTTGCGTAAATGAGGGCGTAAATAATTAAAAAAGTGAAAAACAAAAACAGAACTGTTTGTACAAGAAAATAAATAAAGATAACTTAGGGAAATGTCAACTAGGACTCGTCACTTCATAAAATCTTTGTGGAACCAAGTTTGATGGAAAAATTTGGTACAATAGGTATTTTATAACATGAATACTAACATAATTTGTATTAGTCCATATTAGTAATTCGATAAAAAAAGTTTCTTATATTTAGTTATTTGTACAAACTTTGATTACTTAGTCTACATAAAGTAGTTAATTATATGATAGTTGTTTTACTTCAAGGACAAATGTCACAATAACTTTATTATTTAGCTACAACTTCAGTGAGGACATAATTAAGCGGTTACTATCTGAAAAGGTTCATTAACAAATAATTGGTTCAAAAATTCCACTTTAGCACTTGTTAGAAAACTTCGGATACTTTAGTACGCATTACAGTTAGTTGTTTCTATACTACGACATTTCTTATTGTTGAATTTATTCCTAATCTACCTCATACATAGAAAGTATAAGTATCAAATTACCTATTTAATAAAATAGCTGAAAAAGTTAACTGAAATAAGTAAGCAAAATTATGTAGTTATGCTAGCGAATGGAAAAATGAAAACATTAAGATATTTTCCAACCGGATTATGCTTATCTACAGATTCTGACATTAACAAATCTCGAAAAGTGCTGAAGAGTTTTATCTCCGGTAGACCGATTTTCTCTTTTACTAATTAATAAATAATTATCTGTTTCGATTAACCAATAAATGTCGATTGAACTTCGTATGTACAATACTAGATTCAATAAATTTAACAACGTTGCTAATTACTTGAAATCAAACGAATCGGGTAATTAGCCCAATTAACGTTACAATTAGAGAACTGACTAAAGCAGTTTTTAAACAGTTGGAAAATGTTCTCTTTATACAAGTTATCTGATGGCAAGTTTCCCGAAGAACCGTTCAGCGCAACGATTTTATAGGCAACGCAAGCAACAAGAATGAATCTAGATAATTATAAGTGAAGTTCGTAGAAGTTGAAAAAGTACCAAATTTAATGAAACACGTTCTAATGCGGACTAATTCAGTTAGTATAGAAAAACGGAAAGCAATTTGAAGGGGTGGCAACAAAACGAAACTAACGTACTGCCAATTAATTGCAACTTATGTTAGTTTAGGGTTGCTACAAAAAATTTTATTTAACAAATTTGTAATTAAACAATTTCTAACAGAAGTGGACTTTAATTGTCTTAAGTATTGCCCTATGGTTTTACAGGAGCAAAAATATCTTTGCAATAAGTTACTTGTTTCGCATTACACGTTTGTATTGCTAGTTGCAGATAAGAACCTACACACGTATATCATCTGTCTATTCTGCGACTTCTGGTGTAGCATTTTTACTTCCTACTTGCCTTATTAGTGAATATCTAATAGCATCCAAAATATTGCTGTATTTCTGAAGATATTTTGTGTGTTAATGAATTCTATGGAGATAGAATTAGGGTCTATAATATTATTAAGCATAAATAGGAGCAAATTGAAATGATTTAATATCTTCCTTTCAACAATAGCATCCAATATTGTGTCTTTAGAAATTAGTCAGATCCAGATTTTATTGCGTGACATGAATAAATCGTAACATGCACATTCAACTTTAGTTCTTGACTTATAACAAATTTTATAATTATGATTAAAAATGTTTTTATCCAGAGTTAGAAAAATATTTGAGAAAATAGCTTGATTAACTACTTATGTAAAGAAAATGTAAAACATATTTCCTCAATTGCTAAGTTAGAAATTATGATAAAAGTCGTTAATTGTTCCAGATCCTACCATTATAGGGACGAAATCCACCAATAAATGACTGGAATGGATTGATTTAACTTTAATTTTGCTTGAGTGCCTTTAACGTCAAGTATAATAAAATGAATCCAGAACTTCTATTTGAAAACTTATGTGCTGGACCCGAAGGGCCAGAATTTTGTCCCTAGTTTAGTAAATATTCTAAACTAAGGACAAAATTCTGTCAATAGACAAAACTGGCATATGGTGGCAAAAAGAAAAATTACAAGTGAAACCAATTAGTTTAGAAAAGCGCGGACGCTATTGGCAGTTAAAAATTCTATTCCTCCATTCTGAGCTTTGAATTTCTGACTATAAGTTATATCAAATAAAATTATTAATATAACATTGTAGTTCTAACTCCTCTAGATTGATAAATGAAGACATATTTTATAAATTTTCACATAAACCAAATCACTGA
The DNA here is from genome assembly GCA_905333025.2 of Pyrochroa serraticornis. Classification (NCBI taxonomy): domain Eukaryota; kingdom Metazoa; phylum Arthropoda; class Insecta; order Coleoptera; family Pyrochroidae; genus Pyrochroa; species Pyrochroa serraticornis. The sequence continues at coordinate 21,009,923 of HG995154.1, forward strand.
AGTAGATGTTACTAGGGTACAAATAAACGAAATTTAACAATTAATTATTAAGTATCACAAAATAAATCTGGGCGTTCAAAAGATAACAAAAATTCAACCAAAAATTAATACAAGGGGTGATAGTACACCAAAAAACGTTTGAGTCCTTTTCTGATAGTAGGTACTAACAGAAGGAACAATGGTTGACCTAAAAGAAAGGCAATAAAAGAAATTGTCCAATCTTTTCCAAGTTTTAAAAATTTTTGAAATTTTCGCATTGTTGATATTTGTTGATTCTATAATTACCTAACTAATTCATGTCAAGAGTTTGCCAAATTTTTTATTTTTTTTATTTTTACCAAGTCTAAATATATATAGAAGTATCAAGACCGGGATGTTATTGTAGTAAAATTTAACAATGTTTTTAACATAGTTGGAAATAATAAAGGTAATTTAAACATCAATATTTTATAAAGATCAAACATAATATTTTCTCATAAAAGCGTATAGAAATATTTTACTTAATTTCAATAAGTCCCAAATTTTGCTTCAAATAAATAGCTGAAATATTAGCGCATTACTCTCAATTATCTTCTTCCGTTCTTTCGTTCAACTCTATTCCTCTTAAATTATAATTTTCAAATTTTGCCGTTACGTTCATTATTGAGCAAAATTCAATCTCTTCATATTTATTTATTATCCCTCAGTACTTTCAAACATTTTTAATAATAAAAAGAATTTTTTGTTTCGTGTTTTTTCTCCAAAGAAATAAAATTCTGAATTTAAGGCTTTCTTCAGTTTAAAGAATAGAAAAATATTTTATATCATTATACGTGCGCTTCCGTTGTTTATAGTCTTGAATACGGCGAGGCAATAAATGCAGAGTTGAAAATTTCATTATTTAGTGTCATATCAGAGAAAAAAATACGAATTCGTCCTATTAATTTGCGTAAAGTTGCAGCCCTTGTCGTAAGAAACTTTCATCCCCGAGGAAGCATACATGTCTCAAAACATTTCATAAAAATTCGTGACGTAAACGAGAAAACTTGTCCAACTTATTGCTGTAATTTATTAGTTGGCCGGAAACGTCTCCATATTTGTGTTAGCTGCTTTCTTTATTACTTAATTATTCCCAAAATATTCGGCCGAGGACATTTTTGTAATGACGGCCGTAAATATCGTCGCGTCCAAAACTGCGAAAAAGGCGAAGATTAAAATACGTTCCATTCCAGAAATTATCCTCCAAATACTTTACGTGATTACGTAATTTAGAGATGAGAAATTTCTTGTAGGTATGTTCCGGCATAAAACAATTAAACAAATAAAACTGGAGTGCTTTTGTTCAATAACAACTGCTTCAAGCTACGACTTAAGTAAACCGGGTCATGGTATGTCTTAAAACAACGTTATGATAGACGGCAATGTAGTGCGGACGATGCGGACTATTATTCCTTGTTTCAAATCTTGAGCTCCGGGCGATTTGCCAAACTGGACTCCATGAGAAATTACACATAAGTTCGCACCATTACCCCAATCACGGATTAAGGCGGTAACTTTGACAATGTGATATTTTATTAATGACTAACCCTTAATCAGCCCTCAACATCTCTGTTTAGAACGGCCGAAATCCCAGTTGCGTCACATTTACGCAACTGGAAGTTGTACACGAACTCCCAGACATGCTCTGGCATGTTTATACACTGATATACTCAAAAAGGTATATTGGTATAGCCTACAGCTGCTTAATTAAATTTCATGCGTCACTACTTTGCGTTTTGGAGGAGCCGCAGAAATTATGAATATAGCTAACTGTAAAACATTGATTGTGAGTTCAGGCGAAAGGGATTAGTTTCACTTTCAAAAGTTACCGAGGAAAGCCAGAATCAAGAGTGAAGTTACAGCTTTACAGCACTACTTTACTTGAAAGGTGACTCTACATTGCGTTTTCGCTGAGATTTAACCAACATGTGATTTGTGTATATTTTCTATGGTGGCTAAATTGAAATGCTAAGGACTGTTGGTGGTTAAAATTAATAAAAAGTGTCGTTATCAGCAATATCAATATGTTATTTCAAATATTTGTTGTTGACGAGTTATTTTGATAGATGCATCTAAGATACGTACGTAAAATAAATATCGGCGCTTTTTTGTGATGTTAAAATAATTTATGGTGACGCAGGCAAAGATAATTATCATCCTTTGGCTTGACTTTAATTTAGTGCAAACAAAACAACAAACTGGACTAGCTGCAAATGTTGTGATTAACTTGGAAAAGTTGAATTGCAGGGAAGAAAATTGTTAGAGTAACTTGGACTAACTCATTTTTCTTCTTGTTTGTCCTGTTAAATTCTTGACAAATTTAATTTCCGCGTATTTATCTCCACGCATTTTATCGCAGTAAGGCGGAATTAAAAAGTGTCTCAACTTAAGACTATATTTTCTTTAACTGTCCTTTATAATTATTATGCTGCTTGTGTCGTGCTTTTTGTTTGTGTTATTATTCTACTTCAAATTTTACGAATATTCTTGATAATTGTCCCTCTGAAAAATTCTAGACGTAACTTTGCCACCACCATTTTTAGCCTTTCTTAATTAAAACGATGACGTATAATCCTTTGATTAGTCTGACAGAAATACTTTTTGAATAGCAATTTTTACAGTAATTTATTTGATGCAATATTACCGTACCAATTAGACATAAAAAGACAGTTAAGGCTTCTTTATATGTATACAATTTTCAACATTACTTACAAGAATGGGCTAAAGTTGTAGAGTTGGTGTTGGGAAATCTCTTACACTAAACCACAAAAATAGCCAATACGTCTGAATGCTATATAAATTAGCCCACGATTTCTGGCCTTTTATTGGTTCATTTAGTTTCGTGCCATTTCATCGGCGGATTTAGGCAACTGTATACGTGCAATCAATTTCAACCTTATAGGCGAACGCTCTTTCCTTGTGAGATGTGTCGAAAGGCTCGAAAAAGGATGTAAGCATTTATATAGATTTTTTTAAGTACGTTGCTTTTTGTAAGAAATGTTTGATGACAAGTCCGATACTTCCACTTGGTGATAGAGTTTTTCTTTTTATAGCAGCAAGACGTAATTGTCTTTTGCTGATTGGTAATTATGAGAAAAACTTGAAATTAAAAAAAAAGCTATTTACTTCATTTCTTTTAACTTAATCAAACTCATAACTAAAGTAGGGATAGCCAGTCCTTAAGTTTTATTTAGGAATGACGACAATTAAAGAACTAATACTGCGGTTCCCAAACTGTTCTCAAAGCTTTACAGAAAGGACGTTAAATAAATGAATAACACAAGATACCAAAAATAATTTCTTACATTTTTGTTTTGAATTTTGTTTGCAATCACCTAATCAAAATTGAAGTACTAAAATTTAAATTAAATTAAAATAAGACAAGAATTTTGAACCATGGCTACTATGTGATTGTTTTCAGATTGGCCAGATTTAGTTTTATATTACAAGTAAAAATTTTGTTTCTATATTTATATTTTGAAACAGAAAAAACAGTTTTATAAATGTAAGAAGTAAGAAATTGTAGTATGACAGTAATAAGAGGATAATCAGTTTGTTAAGGAGTTGATAGCAAGATTTGATTTTTCTGCACTACTTGAAAACAAAATATTATTTGCTCTTCTTGCAGCAATAGATTGACAGATGTACTTTTAAATGGATTTATTATTCGCTGCAAGTCATACTTTTATTGTCTTCTTTTGGGAAACGTATTTACGAAAATTAGTGCTAAAGCTTTAAAATAGTCCCCCATTGTATTTAGCAATAAACTTTTATGATTTTTTTCCTGAGAATAACTCGGAATAAGTTGATACATCGCGGCAAACATCGCAATACAGTTTTCTTTTAATTTATTATTAATTGTAGTTTTTTACAGTACTTTTTTATTTGAAGTTGAAGATTAGGTAAATATTTTTTTTTAAATAAGACAAATAATTACCCAACCTTTGTTAGAAATTCGGATAATTTTTCCGCCTGCTTGTGACCCTCATCGGTTGAGAATATCGCTGTCAGTTCTTAGCGTTTCAATATCTTACAGTGCAACAACTATCTGCATGATTAATAAAACAAACACAATATTTCTTCAATCTCCATATCTTTAGAAAGAGCAAACAATTTTTTTATTAGTCTAAATTCTATACAATCAACTATGCCAATAAGTTATAGTAGTCATAACCATAGCGTTACGTTTCTATTTTACTAGAGAACAGTATGAATGCAGTTGGATGGTAGTAGATGTCATGAGGGTTGGCATTTTCTGATAGTCGACGGTGCAAGGCACTTTTAAGTATCCCTTTCCTGTGTTTACGTTGGAAGGCAAACTGTTGGACTGTTGCTGGAATATTTACCGACCTTCAATTCCAAATTATTTCTTCCAGCGGCAGCTTAGTAAGAAGCTTTTTGTTGCCACGAAAGTATACCCTGTAAGGGTATACCTTCCAAGGTAAGAGCATGGAGATGTATTTTGTGGCAGTTCCAATTTGATCTCTTTATAGTCATCATACGGCTCGGCTAGCTCAGTTGATAGCGCATGGGATTCAAGGTCGTGGGTTTGAGCCCCATGTTGGGCGCCAAAAATTTGCTACAATTCTTGAAAGCACTTGGCTCAACCAAGCAAAAACTATATGAAAAGAATCCGCAACAAATCGACAGGGGGAGTTCTTCAAGTGATTCCACTATTTACCCACGGTCGTCCTCCATTGAGTTAGACCGGCCATCCTTCAAGACCGAACCATCTTGGTATCCTTTGAAGCACTCCCACTGTCGATTTGTTGCTAATTGTTTTCATATAGTTTTTTGCTTGGTTGAGTCAAGTACTTTCGGGGAGTGTAGCAATAGTTAGTTATTCCAGGATTTATCTATTATGGTGCTAAAGCTTTCCGATGAATCATGAAGTATGTCTAGTCTAATTCTTTTTAACAACTTCTTAAAAATTGATACATATTTTAACTCGAGTTTAAATTTCTATGCATTGCGTTATTTTCATCAACATTAGTGGGCATTTAGGGGTATAACACTATGGACTGCTTGTCAATTAGTAAATTTACCATTTCGATACACCAATCAAAAATATTTAAATTGTTTGTCGATAAAAGTCTGGTTGCTTTTAACGCATAATGGACGTATCTATGTAAACAAAAATTAAATTAAGACCTTAATTTAAAAAAAATAATTGCATCAGTTGAGAACGGTTGAACCAATTTGTTACAGTCCGAATAAGAATTTTAGGAAAAGAAGAATTAGAACAGTTGACCAGAAATATGGAAAAATCGGGAAAAACTAAAAGTGCTTTTCTATACATTTGAAAGAATTTAAAACCATAACTCATGATTCAAACGATGGATATGTGTTATTATTTTTTCTTTGCTCATTATGGTCCTGGGAGAAGATTTTAGCAAAAATAATTACAAAGAAGGTCGCAAAGTTTGGACAAACAGCAACAGTCATAATTTTTTAATGCACTGTTAGTCCTAACTGGCGATAGTGCATATTTGGTTAATTTTTTTTCTATGCTTCTGAGATAGAAATAAGTCGATTGGATGTTTTCAAATGAAAAGAATCTGGAAGATTTGAACAAAAATCTGCAAAAATCTAAGTTCAAATAAAATAACATTTGCTTTTACTTTTGTGATGTTTTGCGATCTGTCCATCAAATGTAGTTATTTAATTTCTATTCCAATTTTTTCTCTATGCGCATAAATGTCGATCGTCAGCCGATTGTCAAATTGTAAATTAGTAATTTCTCAGAAATACGTTTTTCTCTGTAATTTTTACGTTGTTTACACATTTCCAACAGCTTTTCATAAATTCACAAGACGATCACATATTGAATTTTGGACAAGACAATGTATGTCGGTTCAGCTAGTTAGAAATTAATTTCACTTTGGCAAATCTGAGACATTTCTCATACTACCCTGTAACTAAAAGTTTTCACATTTGAGCTGAATAACTGTTGAAAATGATTCATTTTAATTATTTTTTAGATAAAAGTCTTAAAGCAATAGTCAAAACACTACCCCCAAAAATTAGCTTGTATCCCACAAATAATTAAAACGTATAATATCAATTCCAAATGTTGTTTACTACTTAATTTTCAAATCATATGGTTGGTTTTTCATTACAAGATTTAATATTGTTTTTTTACAGAGCACGGGATAGCAATTACCGCGATGCCGTAGGTCACTCTGGAGGCACTTCTGCAGCAGCTAAGGTATGTTTCTAATTTGTAAATAAAATTCATATTTGCTGCAATGAGAGCGATATTTGTAGGATACTAAGCTTGAAAATCATAAATATTGCTTCGACTTGACTAACAATATTTTAGGGAATGCTTAACTGATTTCTTAAGTGTAGAATAAAAGGACGCAATTAATATCTTTTCTAGATGATACAGTATGCAGTTATATCGTTAGAATTCGAAAGACGCATGTACTAGAAAATTAACAATAAAGACTAGAAATGTAGGAGTGGCAAAAGAAAAAACGGCCTCAATTAAGAAAGTAACATAAATAAAGCGGTAGGGTAGTTTTAGAAGCTAATTTATAATAACTCAAACTTTTTGTTTGATGCGTATTGTTATAGATTTTTGTTATAATTTTCATAACTTTTTAACTAGCTCTGCGCTGGAACGACGTAATTAATTTTTCCTCAAATTCTATTTTCTCTTAATATCCCAAAACCTTGTTTTACAATTTTCTGAATTATTCGGTGTAAATTATTACAAGTAGCGAATCAGTGACACAAATAGTTTTTAATAATACCCGGCGGCTGGCGGCAAGAGTAGGTTCAGTAATTTGGGCAAGAAATTAATTAATATCAATGTTAAGGTTCCGCGTGTCGCTTTAGTGAAGTGTTCCGGGCAAAATTTCCTATTTAATTATCTGCAAGTTTTAGGTTGTTTACATAATTTCTTGTTGATGACCTGATCCTAGTGATTCAGAAAGCCCTAAGGTCCGGCACAAATGAGAATTGTTTTTGCTTCTAAACGAGTTTACTTTAGACCGTCCCGGAATACCTTAGATTAGCGCTGGAATGACGTGACACAGCATAAACTAAACCATGTCCAAGACGATGGACATGAAATATGGCCGTCTAAAGAGGTCTTAGTTCCCCGGACTCGCATCGAAAGTGCCACGGACCAGGACGAACACGTAATCCGGACGTTAACGTGATTGGATACGTTGCGGATAGTTGCTGATCTATCGGACCTCGAATAGATCTGGGGACTTTAGTGTTATTTAGTCCGAAGCTTGTAGTAATTTAGGCTTTGGAAATGCGATTTGGCTTAAAGAGCAACACAGTCCAAGAGCTTTCTTACCGGAAGTTTGGGGTCAAGTAATACCCGACCGGTTCCTGTATAAATGGCCCCTGGCCGATATTCTTTGCTGAGGACGCGAAACATGTTTATTGCTTGGATAGCTTCTTTACGCTTTTTTTATTTTAGTCTTGTTTCCTACCAGTCGCAGCGCCTTTTGAACTACTTAACCGTGAAATACGATTAATTTTGTTTATTCGGCATGTTAGCCGTATTACAACGATCCCTGAATCGGCGATTCCAATAAAAACCACACGGGAAACATCAAAAGAAGTCAAAAAGCAACTGTGAAGGGCTTGAAGGCTAATGGGTAATATAGATTCATTGGAAGCAAAAGAAACTTAACAATTTGAACTTTATTGTTTATTCATTTTAAAGAAACCGCTGCCTTAATATATTATTATCGAGAACTGGTACTTGTTTAACTAGTCTTATCTAATTTAATTTGTAGTAACGACTTGAAAAATGAATTCGTTGCATTCCGAGTGTTCATCTGCAATGTCAATAGCAGGTCCTAGAAAAGACCGAGTTTGTGACAACGTTTCGGCAAAATCATATTTGCCATTTTCAGGTCGCATTGATGATAACTACTCTCGACGAAAGCAACAAATTTATTCAACACTTGCGGAAGCTTAGAAACAAACATATGCAAATAAATATGTCTATGCCAAATTTATTTCATTGAAAAATTTTAGATATTGAAGACATTTTGCTGCATTTTGAATTTATTTTTCTATTTACACTCCAATCTTATAACAAATCAAACTTAACAGTAATATCTCAAAGAACTACCAACCTTGAGATAAAACATGATTAAGAAACAATAAAATATAACGCTACTCATCAAAAATATAAAATTAAATACCTGGGTCTCAAGAAGACTTTAGTAATATTATTGAGCTAACTACACCAGCAAGGAGTAAAGATCAAGAAAGGATCATGAAGCTGAAAAGTTTCTACTGAACAGTTATTCCAAGAATTCTCAGTAGTTAATACTAAAGAGCCAAAAAAACAGTAACAAGCTAGTGATTTAATGAATAATATAACGTTAAGTTATCTCGTTTAATACTTGTAAGATAATAATCTAAAAACTAGGAAAACGACACATCTTATCATCCTATCTCGCTCTTATCGATAGTACTTTTGCTGCTTTTCAAAAATATATTTTGAAAAAGCTCAAAATATTAATCGACAGGTATAGTTTAACTCCCATTCATCAATTTATGTTAGGAATAAAGTTAAAATTATTACACTAAGTGTACAAGATATAAATACATTTGAGCTCAATTTTAAAGAAAAATTATCGATTTGGCGTTATTCCTAGTTGTATTAGCTTTCGATAGCGTTGCACCAAAGGCTAAGCTATTAACCAATACTTCATCGTTGTTGATCAGCGACGTCCTGATAACTAACGAAGTTTGAGTAAGCCGATTTTCAGAGGACTCAAAGTTGTCAAAAATACTGGAAAAAAACAAAACATGCTATAGCAGTTCAAAATTATACTTTTTATTAAAATTAGTTGCATGCACATTTTTTTGCAAAAATTAATTTGCTTTATATGCAATAAGATTACTTAACAATTTCAAACATTTCAATTGTTTTAATTTAAAAAATTTGCAAATTGAAATAGTGTTAGAAAGAAAGCGCGTTCTAGTGAATAGTTTTTTGCAAGCCATAATTTAATTGTTCGTTTCTGACAAGAATTTTTTATTTGTTCTAAAATTTATCTATATAACCCATTTAATGCGTGTAACCAAATAAAAAGGAATTTACGAATACAACAATTGCCAATCACGAGCTAGAAGTTTTACGAGTTATCAGGAGCAACAGGTGCTTCAATGATATTAAGGTTGAAGATAGATAGAAAAAGTTTCCTTCAGATATTCTATGACCGAATCTTTTGTATTCTCTGTCGCACACAAGCAAGACAATGTCTTCGTACTTTATTCCCATTGACGTCAATATACAACAAAACAAATAGCATGGTGGCAAAGTAAAATGATGAAGTTTTTTCTCAAATTTAATTTGTAATGATTGACTTCCATTTCCCCAAAAATTACCCAAATTGCGATAGCTATTGTAAATTCGAAATCTTGACGGTAACTTCTGATCGACAATTTAGTTGGCAACATGTCATTATTATTATAATTTGGCTATTTGCATTTGCAATAGTTTTCTTGTTAGGAATGAAGTAGCGACACAATCGCAAATCGGATAAACGCCAGATTTAGGCAACCCACTTTATCTCAATACATCGTTTGTGTAAGGGAAATTTCTTCTTCAAACGTCCGTTTTCATTCCTTGGTTAGCTAGACTTGCCCGGCGCCTCCTCCATATCTCACGTCTTAATCTGGACGTAGCTCTATTTCATATTAACATGCAACAAATTTCTAATGATCCATAAAAATGTCTATCTTGTAATTTATTAGTTGAATGATCGAGAAATTAGTAAATATTTGCAAGGTGTTAAATTTGGAAAATGATGGCATTCTTGACTAAACTTTATCAATCTTCCAACCGCTGCACTGCATAGGTTAGAGTCACTGTCGGAGACTTTGGCTTTGGAGAAATGGATTAGCACTTTATCAGAAGAGAAATGGTATAAGAAGGAAATAAAACATGATTTGAAAAACAGTTGAGGGTTGAGACATAGTTTTCTTCTGGTTTGCGTGGGCAGGGGCGCTGAGCGAAGTAAGAACAGAAAATAAAATTTGACGGCGTTTTGCTTATACGAACACAACTTTGCTACCACTATTGCGATTTTCAAAATAAAAGAAGGATAAGTAATAAGAAACTATAGGCTATGCATTGAAGATAATTTCATTTTAAAAGCTGCCGGTTAAATGCACTAAATTAATGATTCTTTGCTACACAAAATTTCAGTCTTTTCTTCAAAAAGCAAATAATTAATTATGATGGTGTTACTTATCGGAGGACAATAAAAAATATGTCACTGCAAAGTAGATTGAAGAAACTTTAATTCCATAAAAAAAATCAATCATTGAATGAATGGGTCCTTAGCGGTGTTTGAAATAAGATTAAATTTTGTTTTCGTTCTATCTGTCTAAACAGTGGATTTTAATTTTTTTCGTTTCAGCTAAATATCATGCTATTCTATACTCTAACGATTAATTTTAGAAAAACTCAAAAAAATAAAATAAAATTTGAACCTACCATCTGTTTCCATCGGGATAATGTAGGGTGCCTACCCGCTACCAAACTTACTTAAATTTAACGAAATAAGAACTAAATTTTGAAACTCTAAGAAATATCGTAAATTTGTCTTAATTGCAGACATATTGAAGGCACTGATAGTAGGTAACTGTATTAAAAATAAAAAGAATCTTGGCCCACACTTTTTATTACTCTATAAACCCAGGTGGTTTCAAAGTCCTAGATAGTATAAAACTTGTTAAAAACATTAAGAGCATCAAATTGTTTGAGCTGGCGTCAAGAATAACATAAATGTGAGCTTTTAATAAATGAAAAGTGCAAGATATTAGTAGTGAGAGGACACCAATACTCCTTAAGATAACTATTTAGTTAACATAGGATGGATATAAATCAATTGCGGTGTGTTGAAAAAAAATAACAACTTAAGAGTTTGAAGGCATTTTTCGAGAGAAGCAAAAAATTTTAATCTAAAGTTTTATCAGTAACAAAAACAGATTCCATATCTACGTTGTATGATCTGGCAATTAAGCCAAGTTTCTAAAGAATAAAATTCCAACAATTTTTACTTTGATTAGGTACTTTAACAAATTTTTTTGTGAAATAAAAATGTATCGTACCTTCTCGGTATATACCTACCAGTCCATATTTTTATTAATATTTTATTAAGTTTTAAAGATTGAATTGTGTAATTATCATTAATGACCCGATTAATAAGAACAAAACATCAAATAAAGAAGCTTTTTACTATTGGTACATATAATGTGACTTTTGGAAATTGGCAAAATTTTTGAATAAAAATTACAGAATCATAATTTAATTATCGATTAAATTTATAGCAAACACTTAAACGTTTTGATATAAATAAAAGTAAAACGAGTTACCCAATTGAAATGTGAAATTGGGAGCAATTCATTTCGAGCAAAGCACAAAGGGAGTCAATGTAACGTATCAACATTTTTGCGGTAACAGTATGAAGTTTACCATTCTATGTAATAGATTTTTGCAATTAATTCAATCAATAAATCCAAAAATTGTGAAAAACAGTGCTGACGCTTAAAATATTGTCACACCGCTCCTCGAAAACAAAATAAATAATTTATAAATGCAGGATCAAATATGATGAATTGTTTAAATATTATTACATTAGGACTCCAATTGCTCCCCTAGGTAACCCCTGCGATATTGTTAATGCGTTCTGTAATACGTGGGATGTTTAAAACTTTATTACAACTAAGGGTGAAAGAGATCGATATTTATGACCTCGCGACCCCTTTCATACATATTAGATACCTCACGTATGAAATTCTTCTCGTCTTATTCGAGACTGCAATCTAGTCTTTGACTTATTGCAGCACCGGCGATTCGAAATCGAGTCTCGTTCTGGCGCTACTTTTTTCTTGTTAAATTTATGCCGGCAGTTTCGTGCGGAGCAATCGACTCGAATCCTTGCAAATATAACAATTTAACAAGCAACCGAAACTAATAAATCATTCGGCCTTGGTTTGTTCCCACTAACATCAATAGTTTCCGAAAAGAGATTTGTTTGATTTTAGCCCGGTCTCTTGCATGTAACATAAATCTAATTTCTTGAATTTGATTCGACTAAATTGTTCTGTCACATTCTAAGGACAAAACTCAAGTACGTGACTGCCAAAAATTTCCTTAAATAACTTCGTTTTAAGATGAAATATTATGTAGTTCAACAAACGGCTCATAACTTCTGGTAATTTATAATGACTTTACGAATCCTTCCCGAATTTAACTCGCTACCAATGACGAAATCCTTTTACTAATAACAGACATCAAAGCGAAGTGGGAGCAATCCCATGCTTGCCCAGTTTCTTTGATTTCGAAATAAAAATGTTGGGGTGTGTTTGTAGGAGTTTATCGGATAATTATGGCCGTTATCAAAGGCTTTTGTTGCTCTTTTTAATTTTCAATTTTAACTCCATAGAGAAGGTAATCAATTTGGGAGAAAATTGTTTCAGAAAGGTAAATGAACGTGTAGTTCAAAGTTACTTTGTTGAATCATAATTTTCTAAACTCTTCATAATTAATTTGACCGTAAGTTCCTGCCGTGTAAAACTTTCCTCGCAAATACTTTCTCTTTAACCTGCAACATCCACCCTAAACTTTACTAAGAATAGCTGCGGATTATAAAAACGAACTTCTTTGATAAGGTGATTTCTCTCTAGATTTATCTCCTTTAAGGATACGTTTTTTTCCTTAACTGATACAATAAGTTAAAGTACCTGACAAAACTCTCACTAAAAATGATTAGGTGCCTGGTTTAAAGCGACTATGCAACCGCTATAAGGGAATGCAACAGCTGCTCCCTATAAATTAATTGTCGTCATAGATTGCGAATTACCTCGCTTACCACTTTGTCAAAGCGGCTTGCTTATTCCAGTCGTTACATTGTGGCGAACAAGACAAAAACGAAGTAACGTAAGTACTGAAACAACGCACTTGTGGCATTGCTATTGCTTCTTTTTATTAACAATCAACCAATTTCTGGCGTATTGTCGCCGTTACGTTATTGAACATCGATATGGATTCACGGTAATAAAGAGTTTAATTTTAGTAGTTGCCCATTTTTTCCTGTCCCTGCTGGAACATTATTCATTATTTTACTGCGAGTGGCGTTGTTTCGAAAAACCAATATTAATTTAACGAGGGATTAATGTGTGCATTTTGTTCGTATTGCTAAAAATTATTATTCGTCACAATACATTTAGGATGTGAATCGGTTTTAACGTAATTTATTTCATTACTATTGGCCTCATGGCTTGTCAAAATAATATTTCCTAGATCAAAAGTAATAACGTGGTTCTATTTTAAATGGCATTTAAAATGTAAAAAGCCCTCAGAATACATGAATGTTTCATGAGGCAAAAGCGTACCTATAGATGTTGAGATATCTCTCTGTAATTGCGAAATTACCTAACATATTTATAAATATAGAGGACATATATTACGATGTTTCCATAAAGTCAGTCGAGAAGTCGGAAATTTGTTTAAATTCGGTTTTGAAATGCTTTAAATAAACAAATAAAATCCGTAGCAAGTCCCCATTAAAGCAAGTAAATTAACTAAAATGTGAATAATCTAAGCGAAGAAACCTTGAATTGGTATAAGAAAATTTGATCGTCTTGGCCCAGGCTAAAATTACACAACGTGTTAAAACTTGAAACTGCAATATATCCCCATCAACATATACCTGCTATTTGCTCCCCCACAAAATTAAGGCAAAAATATAAAGCACTCGTGAAGTTTGAAATTTCGTTTCATTATTCCTCGGTAAAATGATGAATCTATCGTTTGCAAGTAGTCATGCAGAAAGTTGTAACCAAGTATGACTTGATGCGTCCGCGTTTTCTGTTGTGCAATATAAAAACCGAGATAATTAGAAACCTTAGAAGTTTCTTGTCGTTCTTTAATCGTCCATTGTTGTGGATTCCCACTGAAGTCTGCATCCGAAACGTGGAAGAGCTTAATCTATCTTTTTTTGCCCTTCGTCCGCAGCAAAAATAGATACTAATTATTGTGTTTTCACGCAGCCGGAAACTTTTTAATTAATTCACAAAGTAAAATTAAAACGAGATATCAGCTTTCAGAACAACTTTGCCCTGGCCTGGAACCGTCTAAAATACGGCCCTACATCGAGACCAATTAATTCCGTGGAGCCAAATTATTTATGTGATACAAAATTTAGAAAATTTATTATTTCAGTGGTGGCTCGGTTGGAAGTTGATGGGAGTTCCCAATCATTGCGTAAGTTCTCTCCATTCAAAGGATCCATAAATTTTAACCAGACATTGTAGTTGACTGAAAATATTAAACTATAAATATTTTAAGCCCTTGCTGCACGAGTTTATAAACTATTAAAAGGAAACCAACACTTTTAGACGGCGCAAAATGCCGGAAGACGACGGTAAAATAAAGTTTAAGATAATTGACAGATATGGAATGGAAGCAATGAATATATTTCAGGTCAGTAACTAACTGAGCGTAACGATCCATTAAACTTTAATAGCTGCTGTCATATTTTCGAATTCAGAACGTTTTCAACACTTTATAAATAGGAACAATAACTCGCCCCATACCTTATTTTCTAATATTAATCCAAGTAGAATCCAGCGTCATTCAATTATCTATTTAGTACCACTTTTGAACTATCTACAGTTTTATTAACGTTTTATAAGACGTTGATCAAAGGCTGTAACGTTTCAAAATAATTACGGAATTATAATTGCGGAGTTAAATATTCTTTTGTATTGGTATTACCCTCCCTAATACGTAAAGTGAAGATTTAGACGCAGTTACGAAGGTTTTGAACACAAAATTGTGTATGCTTTGCATCAATTATTCTTTAAAGAGAAATAATAAACGGGCCAAGTATGATGACTGGAATGCTTTCTACAATTGCCTCTTTTTTTAAAGTCGAACACGATGAAATAGCACGATTTAAGGGCAAAAAAAAAATAGACGATATCCGTAAATCGAAAATAAGAAAAAATACGTAAAAGTATTTCATAAAGTATTTTTGTTTGAATATCCAAAAATGCAAAAAAGCTGTGATCTTAAGAACTACCATAGTCAAAGCAAATTAAAAGATTTGCTATCTTTTGTAGTAAAATGGTTTCTAGCTTTTCACATTCATTGTGCCTACATGACAAACATTAGTTTTATTTAAAGAAAATTCACTAAGTAAAGAACCAAAATATGAAGAATTTTATCCTTTTGTTAGTGCAATAGCTGAATAGTTGTGACGTAAAACTACTGCAACTTTGGGAACCAATTCTATAAATTAAGTAGAATCCATGATATGTTAGACCCATATCGATAGGCGGAGCTATTGCAAAGACTGTAAATCTCTAGTAACGTGAAGACTCCCAGAGACGTATGCTTTTGACTTCCTTTTTTTATGGAAGTTTTGATACTCTCAACTAGTTTAGGTGCTTGAGTGTAAAGATTTTGACCAGGTTTACCAGAAGTGGAATTAGAACTCTGTGACAATGTAGCTTCGAGTTGCGACAAATGATCCATCAAGACTATTTTATTTATAGATCAAAAATCGTTTAAACTTCAAATGCATCAAAGATTGGTAATTAACTTAATCGATAATGTCGCAATTAAATAAATAAATGGTGACGTCAAAGTACATTGATGTTACTTCAAAATATTAAATAAACGCAGAAAAAAACTTCTACCTGCAAAATAAACTGGTCAGATAGACCGCACACCGATATGGGTCTAAAGTTTCATGGGGCTATAAATAAAACGATTTTTAAGTAATTCTTGTGTTTAAAACATTAAGCTTCTTCTTTATAATTTATAATATTATTTCCATCTTCTTGATATTCTCTTCAAATTTGTTTTTTTTATGCAGTTCATTAGTGGATGGAAGGGAATTGACTAGTAAGTCAATTCCTGTCCAAAAGTCAAATGTTTATTTCACAGTATTTAGCTCGCTTCTATGTAATATGCAGCACAAATGTGCTCATTATTACCTCTGTAAAATCTGTTAGCTAAGTAGGTTACATTAGATTATTTGAGTTACATAGCGGAAAGCAATATTTTTCTTCTAATGAAGAAATGTGCTGAAGGATTTATACATTAGAAATGTAAACTTAGCATTTGGAATGAGAATTGAGCATGAGAGTGTTGGTCTTTTAAGTTTTTTTAACTTTTTCACTATCGTGTGATTTTACATTTTCACCCCTCGCTAACACCCCAGTCTGAATTAATTCTGTTTCCGCCTCATAAGATTAATCTTGCTTGTAACAGACATAATTTACAAGAAATAATTAAGGTTAGCGTATCTGGAATGCCATCGAACGTTTCAATTGCACGTCGAACCGCAAGGTTTGCTTCGTAGATCCCCATTCTCTAAAATACCAGATACTCTCACCATTTATGACCCGTTATCATGCAAGTTAAGCATAAATAACAACAGATGTTTATCATTATTAGCGCGAATGAAACAGCTGTAGGCATGGGGAGCGAAAATATTTTATTATATAAGGCGAAAATCTGCGCTTGTAAAAGTGAAAATTCTTGCGATAAGAATTATTGTTATGGGTTTCTTAATTATTAACAATATTTTTGGAAGGAAATGACGGCAAGCGGTTGTATTTTACACATAATTTATTTTTACTGGACTTTAATTGCTCAGTTTAAAATGCCTCAGTTGAAGCACGCCTTAGGGACATGTAGAGTCAGAAACCTCGGTCATATTGGCTAACAGAATTGAAAATTTATTGATATTTCCGCCATTAAGTTCGGATCTATCCTCGGATCATACTCCAGTCATACACTAGGTGAACATGTAACTCTTAGGCCCGACCTCTCCAGTCACCACCGCTAAAGCTAACTGGGAACACTTCAGACTCCAACTTGAAGAAAATCTGAAACTGAGAGAAAAGGAAGATAGTGACAAAGTTGTTTAGTATCTAGCAACCATAATTCAGGAAGCAGCATGGGAAAGCACACTCACTCCAAATTACAACATAGAAAAACAATAACATGCTTTTATGCATCAAAGAATGATCAGGACAAAAGCGACGTGCAAGATGTAAGTGGCACAGAACACGTAATCCGGTTGGTAAAAATATCAAGTTAATTTAGAAGAAGCCTACAATACCTGAGACATTTAACTTTCTAAATGTACATATCAAGTTTAACTAATATGGAGAGTAACGGATAAAATTATTAGACCAACCGAGCAAATACAATATCAAAAAATTCTGAATAAAATTATAAAAAGCCTTGCAGGAAAAAAATGTTCTGCAGCATTATTGTACGTGGAGCAAGCATTCAATTGTGTTTCGCACCAAGGGTTGCTTTACAAATTCAAACATTCTATTCCAACTAACTATTATTAATTACTACTGAAATTCTCCCTCTGTGAACGCTATTTCCGAATCTTACAACCTTACAACATCTACCAACAATCCAATACAATTTGGCGTACAACAGAGAACTGTGTTGTGCTTTTTCCTCTGTCTAATATTTAGGGCGGATATTTTAATAATGGAGACCACAGTCATTGCTACATTTGCCGATTGTTTTGCTATTCTTGCTAGATATACTAATTTTTAATTAAGAGCAAATAAACTACAAGAGCATCTCCACAACCCAGCATTCTAGTTAAATAATTAGAAGACAACTCAAGGAAATCAATACATACCTTTACAACCAGACTCATCGATTGTCCAATATCAAAATTAACGAGAGTAATCTTTGCAGAATAAAAAGGTTAAGTATTGTCAAGAATGTCATTTTTCAAATTTAACACCATAAAAGAATTTACTAATTTCTCAATATAAGTAAACTTGTCGAGTTCACTTGCGTTAGGTTAGGTAATCCTCAATCATAGAACTAAATGAATTGCAAAGTAGACATTTTTCTAGATGATCGAGAAAAAGAATAGCCAAAAATGAGAAGTTGGCAATAAAACGTCAAAGAGAACGCCGGCGATAAGTTGCCCTTGGGTATATATTGAAATGATGTAAGTACTTTTAGAGAATTAAAGAGATAATTTGAAATTTGTGTCGTCTTAATGTTAAAATTGAGCTACGCCTTGATTAAGACATAAGAGTATTTAGACCTAATATTAGATGCAAGACTTACGTGATAGTCCCATATAACATCTAGAAAGATATAATTGATGAGAAGATGAGACCAATATGATAGTTCCTCCGTACAAAATTTAAATTTGAGAATAAAGTTGTCGAATACACCTAAATGGATTTACGATATTTAGCAGTAGGGCTGTACCATTGACTTTTTACTTAGAAATAAATAATAAATGACTGTACTAAGCCATCAAGCACAAAAATAATGTAAAGAGCCCGATAAAAAATACTTAGTAACTTTTTTATTGAGCCATAATATGTTAACAATATCTAAAAACCATCCGTGACGACGTAGAAAATGACATCCGTCCCATGAATAGCAGCAATTTTGACAAACTACTCAGCCACCGATATCAGAATGTAATTAATCCCATGAGCTAATTTGTTGTTTTAAGCACTATTTACAGTGCTACCTGTAACATGATAAAGACTCAAATACCCATAAGTCCTCTTCAACCATTTATTAGGTCTGAGGGCGATTGTCTTTTTGACATTCTAACTCCGTGCTTATTTAGTAGGGAGTGTATCAAAATATTGTAGTGACTTTCTAGTTTTTCATGAAGTTTCTTGCTTTGGATTTTAGTCCCTTCAATTACAAATGGCATTTTCAAGTCGACATGAAGGGTTTGATTGATCGTATACTAGGGTGCATCTATGCAAAGTCTTGGATTGACTTCTTTAAATTATTGCCAAGTTAGGCTTATTCGCACATCCCCAGACTTCTGCTCCAAGGAAAATAAAGTTCTCCTATACACCTAAATGCGTCATCCAACCAATATGGATCTACAATATTTAGCTAAAAAGCTGTATCCAGCCATCAAGCACAAAAATAATATAAAGAGCCCCATTAAAAATAGTTTGTAACTTATTTATTGAGCCATGGTACGGGAGCAATAAAACCATCCATGGTGACTAAAGCTCATCGCCCATCCAACCAGCACATCACAGCGGACCCGGCAGAACCTGGCGGAATCTAGTGCACCGTCTATCTACCCAGCGCTCACCGTCATTTTGGCCCAAAAACTAAACAGTCTACCTGCGTTCAAGATAGAAAATTTTAAAATATTTTTGCAACAAGAAGAGCAATTAGTTGTAATTTTGTCTTTTGTGTTTAGTGTGTAGGTTGTTCAGTTGAAAAAGAGAAAATTGAGGAAATTCGAAAAAGAAATTGATATTAGTTGCACAAAATTAATCAAAAAAGAAACATTTCGAAAGCACTATTATGAGAAAAAGTATTTCCAATATTTTTGAACGAGTACATCGCCCATCTAAGCAGCATAGTACAGCACATCGAAGCCCGGCGAATCTACAATATTTAGCTAAAAAGCTGTATCCAGCCATCAAGCATAAAAATAATATAAAGAGCCCCATTAAAAATAGTTTGTAACTTATTTATTGAGCCATGGTACGGGAGCAATAAAACCATCCATGGTGACTAAAGCTCATCGCCCATCCAACCAGCACATCACAGCGGACCCGGCAGAACCTGGCGGAATCTAGTGCACTGTCTATCTACCCAGCGCTCACCATCATTTTGGCCCAAAAACTAAACAGTCTACCTGCGTTCAATATAGAAAATTTTAAAATATTTTTGCAACAAGAAGAGCAATTAGTTGTAATTTTGTCTTTTGTGTTTAGTGTGTAGGTTGTTCAGTTGAAAAAGAGAAAATTCAGGAAAATCGAAAAAGAAATTGATATTAGATGCACAAAATTAATCAAAAAAGAAATATTTCGAAAGCACTATTATGAGAAAAAGTATTTCCAATATTTCGAACGAGTACATTGCCCATCTAAGCAGCACAGTACAGCACATCGGAGCCCGGCGAAATATGGTGGACTGCCCATCTATCCAGCTCTCACTAAACAGTCTAACTGCGTTCGAGATAAAGTTTTTAAAATATTTTTGCAACAGAAAGGGCAATTAGTTATAATTTGGTGTTTTTTGTCTAGTGTGCAATTTGTTCAGTATCTCCCTCAAGATACTTTTTCATTTATCTAATTTACTTATTGATTATTGCTTATCGCTTTTTAATGAACTCTCATTAATAATTCCAAATATTATGTCCAAAAACTGTTGATCTAAAAATAAATACATGCGAGTGACACGTTTAAGTAAGTGAAAATATTATAAGTTACAAAATATTATTAATGCTAAACTTTTTTTTCATATTCATGTTGTAGAAATTATCAATGCTATGCTGAAAAAAGTAATGTTGGTCTAAAAATGGAAACATGTGGGTGACACGTAAGTAAGTCAAGCTAAAACCTATCCAGTTTGATAGGTACATCGTCTCGCTCTTTGTTTACATTTACAGCAGAAAAATTGCTTTTGGCGCGCATGTAGGTGTGTTAAGTAAACCAATTTGCGCGGAACTTCCAACAATAACGTCTTTTGACAAACCGTATAACAGTTATAAAGTACACACCTAGAAATAAAACATTGTTAGACGACAACAATGAGTTTTTGATTCAACTTCTTGGAGCTCAATAAATACAAAAGGGTGAGTGAAAACAAGAATTAACAGCAATTCTCTTCAAGTTGAAATAAATTCCGGCTGCTTTATTTATGGCAATTTCAACTTTCTTTTTCGGTCTTTAGTTAAAAGCTATTCTCCATTATTAAAACTTCAATTTAACAGCACGGAATAACGTTACATTTGCATCGTAACAACAGGCAATTGCCGTTTGTTTAGTTATGGGTGTAATCAAGCAAAAATTGGCTCTTAACCGGCAATTTACAGGAATAAGCAGGCCGCGTACTTAATTTCCAATACTACTACCGGGTGAGGGTGTAATTACGTTGGAAGTGGACGTGAGCAATTTCGACAAAATGTATTATCATAGAAAACCCGCCTAATGGCTGTATAATACAAGGAAATGATATTAGAGATTAAGCTATTATTGTGGTAATGTAGGAGGGTAGCTATGATTTGAAGGCACATGCTCGTAATTTCAGCAATAAGAAGGTGCAAAATGCCCAAAATAAATTGCTGCTTATGGATTAGAGGGAGTCGGTTTTTTTTGACGAGTTAGAGATTTGATTGAAAACTTCCTTTGCTTTATGGCCGAGCTTTCACGATTTTCATGCAACGATATTGGACGGGCTGCATTATTTAACTCGCCAAAGGTTAAGCAACTCTTTGCAATAAAAAGTTTTAAGATCTCGGAATAATTGATTTTTATATTGGCGAATAAATTTTCCACAACCATCTACCATTATCGCACGTTTAATTATTACAGTCGACGAATTCTTGACGAATTGTGAATTTTGCATTCATAAAATACCTGAAATAAGAAAAAGGATGTACCGTGCATAAACTACCAATTTTAACTTCAAAGATCATTTTAAGTTC
Organism: Pyrochroa serraticornis; assembly: GCA_905333025.2. Lineage (NCBI taxonomy): Eukaryota > Metazoa > Arthropoda > Insecta > Coleoptera > Pyrochroidae > Pyrochroa > Pyrochroa serraticornis. The sequence goes on from HG995154.1 coordinate 21,031,420, forward strand.
AATGGAAGCAATTATTAGGCCTCTTAAATTGATTAACAATAGTAGAACTTATATTAATATAAAATGACAAATTATTGTTTATGGGGAGGGAAAATTGTAGTAAAAACCTGAAAAACAAATTGCTGAAAAAAATTAATTGAGGGAAAAGAAGTGTTTATTATGATTTTAATGGTCGTAAGCTCACCCACAGTTTGACCTTTGAAAAATGTCGAAATATCGGCCCGTTTGGAGTTACAGCACGACTGGCAACACGAGCGAAACAATGTGTTCACGGCTCATAAAAAATGTACATAAGTTTTTTGCAAGGGTCATTCACGAACAACGATTTCAGCAATGTACTGAAATAAAAGTAAACTTATATATTTTGTCGTTCTTCGATAGCCGCAGAAGCGCCGAATTTTCCAATCATCTAAAAATACAATGCATTGTCTTCTGGTCCATGAATTATTAAACATCTGTTCTTGGTGTTTTAAAAATACCCTCACATTGTGCTTTTCTTACCTCGCAAACAGTTGAACGGAGAAGGGTTTTAAACCATGTCAATTTTTTCTATATACATACAAAAACATTGGTAGTCGTAACAGTTTTCTTTTAATAATTGAACTCGTGTTTCAGTATCAGGTATCAAACAACTTGTAGAATTTTCTTAAAACTTAGTGGATAGTTTCGAACCATTAATTTATCCACTACAAGCTGTTGGTGATATTGTTGCCATAAAAAATATTTCAACGTAATTACTGTTTTGTAATTAAATTTTTCCGATTTAACGATGCCAAATTTCAATCAATTCGCTTTCTAAATAATTCCATAGCAAGGAATCTCCCGAAGCGTTATAGAAATCGTCCAAAGACGTGTGTCAATCTGAAGGAAATCGTTTGTTGTTTTACTTTTGCTCACCTGTATTCGTAGTCATGCATTAAAAAAATATCATCTGCTTGTTATTTTCTTTTTGTTCCTCCCCGAGGGCTGAAATCCTGTCGGCACCTTTGTTCTTGACGTTTTCCGATCTTCACCATCTCACATGATTCCAAGTTGGTTCAATTAGAAGAATTTCTCTACCATCGATATGTGCAAACGACGGTTCATCCTTCAATGCAATTTTAATGAACCCACGGGTTCGGAGATTTCCGGAGGAGTAAGGTGTTTAAAAGCGTAACGACCGCCTGTAGTTTCTCGCCGCAGGTGATCCATGTTAAGGGTTTTTCCCCATTTTTCTTTCTCACCTAATTAAAGCATCACTCTGCTGAAACATGTTGGAATTAACTACAGTGTAACCTTCGTGGCTATTAAATTATTTAAAGCTAACCTGTACAAGGAAAAGTTTTTATCTAATCATTAACAACATATACCAAAGAGGATTTTTAGCTTATTAAGTCACTATATGTGTGAATTAAATTTTACCCCTTGGTCATTTTAGCTGAGAAATTATCATGTAAACAATTTAATGACTTGTGTGCGATAAATAAAATGAAGTGTATGACAAACAAAATACGGATAAATAATAAGCAAACTTATCGAATAACAATGATTCAAATTAATAAGTGTAATTTCTTATTTTTATCTCCTCTGGAGACTCAACCATTTCAATCTTTCATAACTTTACTCACTTTTAGCTTGTGGTAAACTTCATAAATTTTCTTGTTAATCTGTCCCATTTTATGTTTGCTTTCTTACCTTCAAACATTCTGCGTAGAATTTTCCTCTCCTATTTGTTTTATTTTCTATTTTCTTGTTCATCTCCCATGTTTTGTATTCTTATTACAGGATTGGTTGAAGCATTGTATTGTAAACTCTCATTTTTGTGTTACATGTAATTTTTTTCTCCAAAGAGCGCATGCAGAGATTCTACACATTTATTACTTGTCGCTATTCTTCAGTCTACTCTACTCTCTACTCCAAATTTATTATTTATTAGTACCTCTAGATACACGACGCTGTATTCTTTATAAAATTTGGGGGATTCTTCTTGTAGATTTTTATGTAAGTTTTTCATCTGTCATAACTACCACTCTTTACTTTGGTCTTCATCGCCTTTTCCTTATGATTTTAGTTTTTTCCTATTTCCTATTCCTTTCTATCATTAGAATGTTATCGATGTAGTCCAAACATTGGTGTAACATTTGATCAGTTGCTTTATTTCCTTTCTTAGAGTTTTAACTGCACTTTTTTATATACACAGCAATTATTTTATTTTGCTTCAAAATCTTTTAGGCAGCTTATTATATCCTTGACTTACTGTGCTGTTGGTTCTATTATTGTTTCTTTTATTTACTTTTGATTTGGTCTTTCACATCTTGATCTGTGCCCGCTTCTTCACTTAACATCAAATCTGTCTTATATATTTCTATTTTTTCTTTTTAGCACGGATCAGTTTTTTCTTATTATCCTTACAGTATAATGGCTTTGTCTGAAATTCTCTTTTCATCAGCCTGATATTTTAAGGTATTTTATCTTTTTTTCCTTATTTTTAGTTTCTTGTTGAGTTAATTGTTGTTTTTTTCGAGTTCTTTTTAATTTAATATTTTTTCTATATTTAAGAAAAAAGCAGAAGATTCAGGCGTAAAAGCAGTTATGCAATGAGACTAAAATATTTTTAAATGTTTTAATACAAACATTTGTACATTTTTTAATTCAATTTTTATCATTGCTTATGCATTCTTTATTGCGGCCCGTTGTTTAGTATTTAATTTTTGTTACTCTTTAATTTTTATGTTTGTTTCCAATATTTTCACTTAACCAGCATAACATCTTAAAGAACATAATTAGGACTCAGCAACTTTCCATAACAATCACCAGTCTATTTAGTCAACATGGTGTTCCATGGCTAAATACCTCTTATAAAAATAGAGGAGGCATATATCCAAACATAAGTAAGAAATGCTGTATAGAGAGAAAAAGATACAGAAATATAGTGGGGGTAAACTTCTTTTATACCTATCATTATAAATAGTCAATAAATATTTTTCTTCTTTTTTTATACTTTCTATTTTATTATTTTTCTAATGTTAGTTTAAGAAGTGCGGTCAGCCGTAATAATTTCCCATCTACTGCTCCTAGAGATCTCATAATTGCAGCATCTACAGTGCATAAACTTATTAATTTATTTAGTAAGTTATAATTTATGTATTAACTGTTGGAGCCACACATAATATTAAATTTATACGTCAATCACATATATGAAACTACTATCCTATTATACGTTTATTATACAACATACGAAGTAGAAAGAGACATAAATAACTTTAGTATACGACTCGGTGTATCATTTATATTGCAAAACTTCTATCTTGCACATATATGTATGCCTTATGTATAGTGACACTGAAATAGTAAGGGGATTTCCTGCTCGGTCTCCTACCTTTAGCGTCTAAAAATCTTGGTGCATTAATAGTAATGGAAAAAACTGTTTCCGAGGTTGCAGTTGTTGTAAATTGGTTAATGAGAGCAATATGTCACAAGAAAAAATCTATAAAAGATTTAATGGAATGGAAACGATTTATTTTTAATTCTTGTTTAGGGGTTACGTTAACCGATTTAGTCAACCTACCTTTAGATAAATTTGCTTTTCATTTCTACCCTAATAATAAACACATAAGATTTAATATTTATAATTCTGAATTGAAATGATCATAAGCTACAATTTTTGCAAAATATTTGAACTATATTTAAAATTGAATTGTAATAGTTTGTAGTAGTTGAAATTATTTGCAGATGCAACATATTGATCCTTTAAATTTTGTAATTCATATATTTAAAAGTCTAGTAATCACAAATAATACTCTGTTACACAAAGATTGATTTTATAAAATTGTTTTATCTTGTGATAAGCTTTTAACTATTATTTAATAATTTTGCAACTATTTTAACTCAAAAGTAACTTCTACTCCAAAAGAGACTATTTACTCAAGAGAATTTTGCATTTTAAAAACCGGTTATTCGACTCACAGTACTAATTTTTGTTAACTAAATTAGCAAGACCTGCTAAATTTAAGACAGGTTCTCAGTTAAAGAATAGAATTGGTTTATCCTTTAAGATATACTTACCTGAATTACCGTGGACATCTTGGCATTAAGTAATTTATGTGGTACACAGCTTATTAAGGCCTAGCTAGCTTCTATGCCACCAAACAATAAATGCTTTCAATCTAAAGCTGTTTAAAGTTTTATTGCAATGATTTAAAATTGTTGGGGGTAGTTTTTTAATTTTTTAAATTAGTGCTTAAGTTGCTCTTACAGTAGGGTAATTTTGACATGTATTGTCGATCTTACCATACCGCAGCGGCTACCTCGACTTGAAATTAACGTTTTTAAAAAGTATACAGAAAGTACAAAAATTAAAGAACATCCAATTTTCTTATGCATTAAATGAGAAATTTTGAAAAAAATTAACTTAGCTCAAAACAAACGCTTATCTGTGTTTTTTGTTTGGTATCATAAAATCATAATATTCACCCATTCCGTACTTCTAACCATAATGGCACATATTTACCATTCACACGTGGAAGTTAGCAAAGTTTACGGTACACTCCTAAGTGTATAAAAATTAGTATGATTTCTTCAAAAATATTTCGAAAAGCTGCAGCTTAATTTTTTCAATAGGAACCTCACCTTTCAAAAATAATTTTATCGTTTGGAAGCTTTATTTATTACAGATCTGAAAGTATAGTAGTGCCTAGACAAACAATAAAGCTAGATTGCCATCTTGTAGAAAGAATTGTACCATTTTTAAGGTTATTAAATTTATCTTTCATATATATTTCTGCTATTCCTCGCGATATAACTGTTTTAAGATTTAATTAATCAGTTTTCAATAATCAATTCTTATAATAAATTTGAAAGCACCAATTGTTAAAATTAATGTAACTTCTAGTGGCGATTAATTTCGCATTGTAGCTGAATCACGTGATAATTTGATATGAATCACGAGTCTATTAGTATTTAAACAGCTGGTCACTGTTCCAACTCATTATAGCCGATCGATTTTGCAATTTCCTATTACGTAAGTGGTTTATTTGATCTTCCAATTATTATTTGTTGAATTCATAGTGTTCTTTGTCCATATTTAGAACAATTTTTGGTACATTAGGTAACTGTTTATTTAAAATGCTATCTCCATTCAAGTGTTTGGCGGCGTCACTTCAATTTGTTTTTTAAAAAGGGAAGATGAATTAAGTATATATTTGAAATTTAATTAGAAAATAGTAAGAGATAAGAAAATCCAAAAAATTTGAGTATGAAGTCAATTGGGTGCTTCAGAAGGACCACTGGAGGCGAAGCTACTGCAGTGACCTAGAAAAATTCAGTGTCGTTAACTTTGTACTTCAGAATAAATGGTTGAGCAGTAAATTAAAAAAATTTTGGAATTTCTTAAACTCTGGGAGTGAATTATAATTAATTTTTGGAAGCTGAATCTGTTTGAAAATAACAAAAATGGTATATGAAATTACTAAAAAATAATTTCAACTTTTTAAATACTGGTGAAAAGTGTATTAATGAGAAAGCTAAAATATTACAAAATAGAAATCAAAGAAACATGAAAACACTTAGTCAGAGTTCTCTACAATAAAGAATGCAAGACAAAAGTTCTTAGATATAGCAAAAAAAAAATCATGAGACATAAAAAATATTGAAACGAAATAATGCAATGTTAATATAAAATCAATAAAATCTACTTGTTAAGAAAAAGAAAGAAATAAATACGACTCTAGATACATGCATCAGTAAAAAATATAGGTATGGTAAAAAATAATAATAAGAAAAAAATTATTGGGAAAGAATGCAGCCTTGATGTATCTTTTTCCTTGTGAATGAAAAAAACAGGTTGCTCCAAAACACCTAATTCAGATTTGAAAACGAAGAAATAAGAAGTAGATTCTATGAGAAATAAAATGTACAATGAATAGTGAAAACTTACCAGACGATTGAGGGTGAGGGTAGGTACTATAGCGAGAAGAAAATGAGCCATACAAACGGAATGAACATAATACATTAAAGAAGTAGAAAAAGAAACCAAATCTGTATAAAATGAATTATGGCAATAAGTAAAAAGTAGAGATGGTAATAGAATTTGACTACAAAAAAAAAATCAAATATGTCTTCATTTGATATACTGTCATTTCGTTATTTCACGGTCCAAGAAAACATCAACTCTTAAAAGGGGTTTCATTAATTAAGCGATAACTGCATAATTGTTGGCTATTTATTACTTCTAGCTAAACTTTTCCTTTGAATTATCTCTTGGAATTTTTTTAAGGATTTAGATGGCGTTTCTCCTATAAACAGTTCAATATATTGATCTACCTCTCAATATGTTGATCCTATATTACTGAGATCTTTAGTTCTAATATTTATTAAAAGTGGAACTTTTTTGTTATAGAAGAGTAAAAAAATTACACCATACAAAACTGCTTGCAAAAATTTTGATAAGATAAAAAGTGTCAGTAACTAACAAGCACTGAATTAATATAGATAATAATAGTTAAAAACTGTTTTATTGTAATAAATTTAACTACTATCTATAAACTTCAACTGTTTAGATGAGAACAATAAGAATCCAGTTTTTCTCAAGTAAAAGACGAGTCCAGAATTCTTGACTCATTTGACAGATAAAAAATTAAGAGTAAACTTTTTCCAATCTTTGATGGCCTGCAACTCCATAGAAGATTGTTGTGGAGTAGATTTAAGTTCGGATAAATCGATTTATTCTCACTGCAACATGTGGTTGAAAGGGTTGACATTACCAATATGTATATAATTGTTTTAGGTAAATAGCATAATTAAAACATTTTTTAAAACATCGTATTTTTGATTCTGGAAATAGGTAACTAATTATATAAAGTTGTTTTGATTAATGGTCCATCTCTACAGAAGCATACTAGGTAAATAATTTTGTACCAAATTCGTACATGAAGTCGTAAGTTTTTGAAGTAAAATTTTGATGGGGTAATGATGAATGTTTTCACCAAATGAACTTTTCATGGTTTCGTATTTTTGGATGTCGGTGCCATGCAATTCCGTTGCAGTTTCGTTTAATGGAGACATAAGAAATGCGGTCACGTTGCTCTCCAACCATACCGCAATTCTTTTTCTTTATTAATAAAAGAAGCCGGAGCAAGCCACTTCGTTCTCTCCTCTGCTCCTTGCAAAAACAAATTGAGTTATTACTTTGAAGCAGCCGGGACAGATCCATCACCGACCAACAGAGACACTTCCTGACGTCCAATCGCACATTAAAAGTTGTGAACCTTTCAGTATCGGTTTTCTATTAATGTTTGACGAAATTCATTCGACCAAATTGCGGTGCAGTTTACAGTTTGTCGAGTAAGAGGGTAGAGCCAAATAGGCGTCCGGCTTGTTTCATTGATTTTATCCGACAGGGTTTCGACTGAGCCCTCTCCACACGGTTCACACGGTTTATCCGCTGCTTTTCGCCACCGTTTCCTCAAATATTTGATGCTTGTAGCGCCATGTTTATTTTATTGGCGGTTGTAAATAAATCGTTCAACTAGCATTTTCAGATTCGAAAAAAACAAACGTTAACAGCCTATCCGTGGGGGCCGTTTCAATTTTCAGAAATCGAACAGCAATACGTCTTTCGGAGTGATTGAGAAAGCTTGTAAAGTAAAGCTGCTACAATGGTTTTTGTATGTAAGACAATGATTAATCTGCGAAGTCGTTACCCCTCGATGTAAACAATGAAGGAGCGAAGCTCCTGTGAGACTTTTATAGCAATTAATCGGAAAAACTTCAAACCGTTACGACTCTTAAGGACCCGTCGAGGATAACTAACTGAAAAATTTATAGTGTTCGCAAGGGTGAACCCGCACGCGTGATTTCAACTGCGCTCAAATTTACGCACAATTTTCAGGAACTTAAGTAGTAACTCTATTAGCGACCTTCATTAAAATAATTTGAGCTTCTTATGGTTCAAATTCAATGTGTTAAAGCAGTCGATTTTTTATTGATTTGTTTTTATTGAATAGAGAACATTAACTAAGGGTGATACAAATCACATGTTTCAGTATTATTCATCACTTGCTAACTCACCCTTAACGTCGTTTTGTGTCACTGGGATTTTGCATTCCGAAAAAAACATTTAATTAAGCGACGACGTATGTGGAATGGCGGGACGCTTGTAAAGCGAGTGGTTTCAGATGATTTGCGAATTTCCGCAATAAAAGCGCAGTTAAATTTTGAGCAAGTAGAAGCCGGCGCGAAAATATGAAATTGACTGTCTCTCTAATGTTTCTATATGTATTGTATGTGTTATGTATGTGTTTTCATGTAATGTCATAAATGTTCATATGGCTGGTCGTATCTTGGTTCAATTCGACTAGCTCCTGTCTAAACGGCCCTTTTGCGAGGCCGTTTGGTAAACATTTTGTAATAGCTGCCGCTTTTATATTATGCCAGAAATGGGGAACACACTTTGACCGTGTTACACGCTTCAAAGAACAAGTGAAATATTCGACGTAAACCGGAACGTCCTGTTTCAATACACTCACCGGAAATGCAAAATTTATATGTAGGAAAAAGGATATTGCGCTTTGCTGTAACCACCCAGTGGGCAATTATTAAAAACCTGCCAGCGATTTTTGTTCCATCAAAAGAGTGTTCCATTTTACCCAAACTACCCAATTAATGCGTGCAGAAAATTTTTTACACGTCTCTAAGTTAAAGAAAATATGTCGTTCTGGTATATACGAGTAGTAGAGAAAATAGCAATAGGTGATGTATGCCAAAAAATGCTGTAATCTTAGGAATTCGCCTATTTGTTATGTTTTTGGAGAAACTATACGTAATAAGAAAAATTGTGAAACTTATCCAGAAATCGTTTAGTAACTTTTATATCCATGCAGCAAATTAGAGCTTTTCACACTTGTGCTACAATTCTGTTAAATACTCGTATGTGCTGATAGATAAATTAATTGTAGATAGGGGAATCAAGGTAATTTGGGGATGGGGTGTTAACAATTCCATATTTCATATCTGGTAATGAAGTGGGTTGTGGGAAGGTTTAAAATAAAGTAATATCCTCTCTCTGTGAGTGTGTTAATACCGAAGTTCTATCCGTTATAACTCTCCTTTGTTTGGCGATTTTCCGGTGGTTCACCACCTGTCGCCGAGGTTATCTTCCGGTCACGTATGCACCTACACTTTCAAAAGGATGTACACCCTGGGGGTGTAGCAACTAGAGAGAAATCGATAAGAAACCAAAACATAGCACACTATTCTTTTTAACACGGGCTTTTGTTCAAAGTATAATTTAAAAACAATTCGAGCGGAAGACAGATACAAACATTTCTCTGTAACAAGCCCGAGCACGCTTTCCTACTGTTTCTAGAAAGAAGCTTTTGTTGCAGCTTTTCAAACAATTACAAAACTGAAATAATTACTGATTGATAAAACTGGAACTATTCAAAAATTCCGTATTGCCATAATCATGACAAATATTGATTAACTTATACACTCGCTACTTATAGGTGTATATGTTATAAAGCTTATAGTAACGTTTTTTTTTGAAAATTTTGTAGGCAATTATTAAAATTTTTAAAAATACGAGAGCAAAACTGTAGTTCTTAATGGTATTTTAATTAAATAATTGCAAACCGAATTGATGTAACAAGATGTAAGGAGCTAGATAGTTGAGGAAATTCCGCATGTCATACAAAGTTCAGACTAGGAATTTTAACGGACACGTCGCCAATTTCTGCATTTAGTTGCAACGACAATGTAACATGTAGTCGAGTGGTAGTGTAGAAATTTGTTCAACACAATGTTATTAAAAATTTGTGAGTTAAATAAGACGAAATCCGAACTCTATGCCATTCCTGAATTGATAAGCTGTATTCGTTGAGTTCAGCAGCAGAACCTTTTCTCGATTTTGGCGTGAATTGACTTCTAATTTGCTCACACACTTAGTTTCAATGTAATCTCGTGTTGCGCTTTAAAATCAAATAAATCCATTTCAGGACTTTTCAGCGAAATAATAAAAACACAATTTCAAAATAATATTAAATAAATCAAACATAAAAATTCGTAAATTGCTGATAACATTTCCATTGTGTTCAAGGGACTGAATCCGTTTCTAATCTTGGAGCAAATACCCTTTTCCTCTATATCGAATCAGCAAAGAGTGCGCTACTGAGTTTTGCATTAGTGTTTGTAACTTAGATTTGGTTAATGTAGTTAGCTTAATTAAGCGTAAACTATCTGAATTTTTTTAAAGATGTTTAATATTAAAATCTTAGAAAATGTTAGCAGACCGTAGCTAATTTAGCCAAGCCTTAAACAGTTCTCGGATTTATTATTTTTAATAGCAATTAATGTAATTCTATTTATGTTTGTTCTTCAAAGAAAGTATCTTCATTTTACCCGAAAACTGTGTGAAGTATGAAGATCTATTAGCAGAAAAAACAAAGAAAAAGATGGACTGGCAAATTTAAGAATCAGTTGAAAGCAAAAAAAAGTTATTGGAAAAACTATCTAGCCGAAAGAACTCTAGAAAACTTTAAAAATACAAGAATTGGGAAGAAGGAGGTAAATATTTAATATTATAAATAAAACAGAATTCTTGGATAGACTTTGGCAAAAAACTAAAAAGCAGATAGTAGATAGCAGATAGAGGGAAATCAGAAATTATTTTATAGGATACTGAGAAATTCAAAATCAAATTGGAAGCTCTCAATTCTTTTTTTTTTTGAAGACTTACTAAACAAGAACAAGAAGACAACAGCATCACAAAATTAAAAAGAAAAAAATAACCAAGACAAAAAATTAAGAACAAGGCATAGAAATAGATGAACTACAACAAGGACTAAAGAAACTATAAAATTTAAAAGTACCAGGACATGACAGTGTAACATGTGAACAGCTGAAAAATGTGGAAGACGAGAAAACACTTTTACTTTTGGAAGTGGTGAATAAAACATTTACAAAAGAAATAATGCCGAAAGATCGGGAGATGGGAATGATTTTGCCTCTATTTAAGAAAGAAGGCAATGAAGAGGCAATAATTACAGAACGGCCGCATTTTTCTCTATACTACAGCACTAAGATTATGAGAACAAATACTAGACGAGAAGGTAGGAAAAATAATGATAAGATACCAATAGAATCACAAAGTGAGATTAGAAGAGACAGAAATTATTAGGACCATATATTCACGATTAATATATTATAACTAAAACACAGGAGAGTCAAAGCATATCTTGCTCTCTACAAAAGAGTTTGAAAGATGTTTGAAAGAAGAAAGGGAGATAACCACCTGGGAAGAAATATTGGCTTCTTAAACATAAGTTAGATTAAAACAAGGTGGAAAAATAAACCCAATACTTTCTAAAATACTTATAGATGACGTAATTAAGAAATGCAGACAATAAATTAAAAAGCTGATTTCTAGGTTACAAGAATTTACAGAGATTTGAAATATTGGAATGTGGAGTTTCAAAACTAGTATAAAAATTTGGAAGGGTGCATTAGACAAAAGTAGAATAAAAATGTATCGGAAAAGACAAAATTTGTGGTCATAAAAGAGAGAAAAGTTAATATCTATATATTTAGAAATTGAGAGAGAAAGAATAGGGACTACAATATGTTGAACATCAAAGAATAGCAATCGAAAATTGAGGAAAGTAAGGAATGAAAATTAATAAAAGGATAAAAAACAATAAATACCTACTACGCTGGTCTCAAAAAGTCTGAAAAAAGACAAAAGTGAATTTATATCGTACGATATAATAAGTAAAAATTAATGTTAACATTTGGATGCGAAAAAGATTATAATCCCAATAAGTGAAATAAAATTTTTGAAAAAAGTAAAAACTATAATAAGAAGGGACAGAAATAAAAATGACCAGATTGAGAATGAAGTAGATCATGTATTGGAATTTATAAAAACTAGGCAACTGCATTGGTGGGTACATCTCCAAGAATGGTCACCGAAAGATTTGTAAAAGTAGTGTGAATGGAAAGCAGAAATACAAACTAGGAGAAGAGGAAAAAGACCGTTAGAAACATGAAGATGGTGATGAAAATTATGTGTGACGTGAAAGTAATAGCACAGAGTAAGGAACAATGGCTGAAATTCATGGAGGTGCACACATCCCTACATTTATGGGTAGAAGGAAACTTCCTTATATATAATCTCTATAATGAATAATTTCAAAACTTAAATTATTGAAGTGTTTCAGGTAGGAGATTTATGCGCTATTTTGAGTAGAGAAGCTGTAAAGACACAATTTAAAATTACGTTGATTACCCTTAAAAAAATATTTTAAAATTTTATTAGATATGAAGTAAACTTGCCGTCTTTGAGCATTTACAACCGTTGCGTTATTGCATAATTGTGATAATTTACACCGAGTTTACGTGATTAACCTGCATTCACGCAACTTGCGTGTAGACTAATTTTAAAGTGTTCCTTTGATTTTGTCACATCTGTAGTTTCATTTTCGGCAACTCCGTCGGGACTTTACTTCCTGTAAAAATATATTAATTCCGAAACGTTTTGTAGCACTAACCATGATCGATCGGTCAAAAATGGCTTCAATCTTCATACCACCTATCATTCATCACATGTAACGTCTTGTCACATTATAGACGTTACGGCACTTCAGTGCACAAAACCAACATCTTGTACCGATCACACAGTTTGTTTAGTTTTTTTTTTTTTAATATTTTGTTATAGGTATGTGCAAGGACACACAAAGAGATTATAATTACTAACGCCCAAATCGATAGATTGAGCAATAATTTTTGAATAATTTTCATGTGTGTTTTACCGGAATTCATTTGGAATTTCACGTTCGCCAATACTGAATGTGTTAATTACGAAGCCATGGAAATATTTTAGCCGCTTTTGTGGTAACTCGTTGGCGAGTTCACTCCAAATAATAGAATTAAATTTCTGGTATTACCGTTCGGAAACACCATTAACTCCGTTGTTTGCGCTCTGTACAGATCTAACTAATCGACTGAAGCGGCAACGTTGTAGTTTCTTTTTGATGTCACACAAAACAACAGGCGACAACTCCTGAGGGAACTTCTCGTCATACGGAATGTGGAGTTTCTAACTTTTTAGGGGGCGAACAGCCTGCATCGTCACGTCTTTGTTGGCTGCTGCATTGATTTGAATATGGACCTTTTTGATTAAGCAAAAAATTGTTTGAACAAAGTTTGCATTCTAAATTGATAATTCATCCATATTTTTCACAAATAATTTCTTTAGCATTCTAAGGCAACTTGCAACAAAATGCAAAATTTTTGAAAAAATTGAAAAATATATTTCAATTAAATTAGTTACTTATTTCTCGTTTTTCATGATTATTAAGGAGAGTTGAAAAGTAGTTAGAAATTGAGCAACCTACTGCAAGTGGAAAAATTGGGGTCCCCCATAAATAAAAACTTCGTACTCTTTCGTGCTATTTTTACTATTCGAAGTTTACCAATTCCAAAAAATTCTAAGTCACCTGCATTCATGATGGACAATAAAAGAATTATTTGGCAGCAATTATGGTCCTTGATGTCGTATTCTTCCCGGTTGGCTAAAGTGAATGTAAATTCATGCACACTTCCTTAATTGCTCTCAGTGCAAATTAGAGCATTTGAAATAGAACTGACAATGTTCGGTAGTATTTTGAAAAAACGCCTTGTTTGGTAATGATTAATGGAATTGTTAGCTTGTAATAAAAATATTATGCTCGCCTAAATAAATGCAAACAAAGACCCAAATGACCGGCTTCCGATGAATTTAATATTTAGAGAATGAAAAATAGTAATGAAATATTGTAAAATGAACAACTCGTTGCTATTTATACGTTGACATGTTGATTTCTGAATACTGTCAGCGAAGTGGCTGACAAGAAAACAACCGACAAAAATCCTTCCGACTCTTAACAAATAGGCAATTGCTCTTAGGTCATTGTCTCTATTATCTCGTAACATGCACTTCATTTTAACAGTATATCGAGAAAAATAAAGGTTGATTTTATGGGCTTGCTTGAAATCGATACTTATATAAGTGCAACATTAAGAGTGTTGGTTCTAGTACAATAACAATAAATTGGATGGTGCATAAAATAGAACAAAATAGTAAATAATATATTTTTGGCCGAAAACTTTAAGAAATATTCTTATGTTTACGGACAACAGGTTGCGAAAAGAAGACTGAGAGGTTCAAGTGCCACCAAGAGTGACTTTCAGCTTACCGCATCTACATATTTTTCACATTATCTGAGTAAATTAAAAATATGTTTAAACAGGGCTTAAACTTAAGGTTTATTTACAATAATTGACGTCGCGATGTCAAAGAAAAGAAACTTGGTTAACATATAAGTTTTCCTATAGATAATTTTTTTTATCCTATAACTCTAAAAGGATCACCACTTTTGAAGTTAAAATCCCAAAAAATTTGCGCTGAAAATTACTTACGTGACAAATCTTTTTTTTTTGTAATTTGTCCTGACTCTTCAAACTAAAAACTTGCTGCTCTTCAGCTTCATATGTTTCTTGATTTCTTGAAAATCTCGGCATACATTCAGGTTTCAACTATTTTTAGTTTGCCAGTTGTTTTTTTTTTCTTTCAATTACGAGTAATTGATATCCCTATTTATCTAACTTGCTGCTTCATATTAAAATATATAAGTTACAGATTCCAGGTTAAAATTTATTTTTAAAAAAGAGATATTATTTACAAAGAGATAAGGCGGCAATTTTAGTTTGACCAAAAAGTTTAAAGTTCTACAATTTTTTCTCAGTTTTCAAGTTGCTTCAAAATCCATCGCTTTGAAATATATTTTACTACGTCATAATATTCAACGCAAAGATCTTATAGTCGAACTAAATTTCAAAATCGTGGTTCTGAAAAAGTTTAAGAATTGAGAAATTGTAAAGATAAAAATTAATGCACAATACAGCAAAAAACTTTTTTCTGTTACCAACAGAATCAAATAACGTTATAGAAACACCAATAATGTGTTTCGACAGTGGCGTGATGCCACGAAAGTTAAGATTCTTATCATTAAAACAGTTTTGCTTGAGTATTTCTAGGAAAGATCCAAAAAATTCTAGTTTCCGCTAGTTTATGGAGAGTATATTTTCCTGCAATAAATTATTGTTAATATTTCAAAATATGCGAAATTGAAAAAATAATTCGAAGTATATTATACCGAGTTCGTGCAAAGAAAAGTGACAGTTTTATACGAAATGACGTAATCACATTTCCTGACTTAATAAATAAAGCAATCTGGAAATAAAAGTGTCCAAGTTTTCTATTTTGAAATTTTTTGTATTTTTAATTTGGCTCCAAAATGGAAATAGTAGCTGCTTGCAGAAACAATATATTTGTTTTCAAAAACCATCTACAATAGTTTTCTGCCCGGATTTGTGTAGAAAACACTTTAGTTCCGTTTAAGTATCAAAATCAAAACTAAATATGTGCCAACCAGAGAAAAAATATTGTAAAAAGATGTTTTATGAATGGGACATAAGAAAATCTACCAACATAAATTTTCCATTCTTTATTAGATTGTTATTAACGTGTTTGGTTAACACAAAATCGCCTTTTTCAAATTTTAATTCATTTTAATTGAAGAATGTTGTTGTCAAAATTTTATAGGGTTGTTAAAGATTATGTGGTAAAAAAAAATAAAAAATAAGATTTTATATTAGAAAAAATCATGGTCTCGTATTGAAAAATAATCCACGCTATGAGGAATGTTTGAATCAAGAGAAGAATTTATTGTCAAGACACGAACGAATATTTAATATTTGCTCTTAACATTAGTTAAGACATTTAATATTTATATTTTGATAAAGATGGCCGTCTACATTATAAGAAAGATTTATTGGTAATTAAATATGTGTAGCTCTAATATTGCTATTAAATAACATATAAGAGCCTCTTACCCTACCAACATTTTATTAATATCAAAAGAAATGATAATAAAATGTAAAAAGAAAAAAGTTGTTGAAATACGAAAAAAACTTAATTCGTAATTATTAGTTTCCTTTTAAGTAGATGATCACTTTTTACTTTTACGTTCTAACAAATGTAACACTTTCGTTGACCCTTTGGATACTTCTACATAAGGGGGAAGTATTTTAGTGGAATTGCGTTTACGTCAAACTCAAAATTTATTGAGTAGCTTTATAGTTTCAGTCTTTCTTAGTAAACTTTTTTTTGCATCAATTATTCAAAAATATTAATGGAACACTCTAACTCTTTATTTGCATTTTATGGATAATTTAGACTTCTAAAATGATTATTTTGATTTATTTAGTAGAGAATACAATTTTTTCTCTTACATCCTACAATTCCGTTGTAACCTGAAATATCTTTAAAGCATCATAATGTGTTCCTACTTTAATTTCAAAAATAGTTTGAATTTCTGAATCACCTGGAAACTTTTGAGGTCAATAGAAAGAGAGTAGATAATTTTTAGTGGAAGGGTTTAGGCGAAGGATCGCATGAACATGGCAGTTAGAAAATCCTCGTATTATCAACCGTAATCTTTGGAAAGCAATTCAAGTCTCCTTCGTCGGTTTGTCCAGAAAATATATTCTCACGCTTTTTATATTTGGACCTAAGCTTCACATTTGTGAGTGTGAAAGCTTTTGTAACAACAAGAAACCAATTTCAAAATTTTGGCATCGTTGACCAATACTGGAAAATCCAATTTTTAGAAATACAAATTTAGATCTAAATTACCATATCATCGCATTTTAAGGGTTTGTAATTTACTAGTTTTATGCACAAATATGCAGGTGAGTATGTTTGAAAACATATGTGCTTCTCGTGACTTTTAGTGGAGCTCCAATGCTACCTCCGAGTTTCGATAAAAACACAGTGGAAAACTAAGGGTTCTTAAAATATTTGTTATATTATAGTCCATACTTGTTACTTGACCGCGATTTCTAATGAAATAGTACGCAAAAGCTAAATATTAAATAAAATCTCAAATTTTTGTGATAGTTATCACCAGACCAAATTAAGGCTAATGGTTGTCTTCATAATTGTAAGTAGATAAAGGTATTTCATTTTTAAAACAAATATTGCATATGTTAAATTTGTATAATTGGTAACATGCTTTTTGGAACGAGAAACTACCTCTGCAAGTAGGGAATTATTCAGATGGGAGTGTATTTCTGCATCGATGGAATTTTCCCTGGACATGAAGCAGTGACTTGTTAATTTGTGCAGTCAACATGCCCTAATTGTCACCAACGCTGTTCGATGGTCTCAATTAACTTGCAATTTCATTGTTCAGTAAGTAGGTAGCCGTAGTGGGCGAAGAATAAATATTTACTGACTTGATTACAAGCGTAGTAACCAGCAGGGCGGTGAATTTTAACTCGTTTTGCCACGTCACGCTGGCGGGTCCATCAGATTTGAATTATTAACGTACACAAATCACTTGGTATTTCAAAATCACAGCAAAATGCTCCGAGTATAACTCTATTTATCCAGCACAGGTACAAATTTTCTGAAACAACGAGAAAAGAAATATGCTGCGCCCTACACGCCTCTTTTAAATCCCGTATAATTTCCAAAACTGGGTCGTGACCCCTATTAACCATTCATTAAAAATCTTTGCTAAGCAGTCACGTAGTTACATGGAAACTGAATGTCGAAAAAAAATTTCTTAGATTATAACCCCCACGAAATTGTTAATTATTGCTAAAATCTTCAAAACAAAAAAGTTTCCGGAGTTTGCTACATCGTTAATGTAGTATAGTTGATGTTAACTTTTATAAATGTAGTTGGTGGCTAACTCTCTAACAACTAACACTCAAAAAAATTAATTTTAGAAAAGAATGGAAGATCTTAATTTTAATTTTGAAAGCACAGTATTTTTGTTTATTAACAAAAGCAGGCGAAATAGCATACCATGTACTTGCTTTGTGTTCAATTTTTAAACTATCGTCTTACTGAAATGCTTTGCATATTATGCGCTCCTTTAGACGAGCTTCAATGCAAATATTTTCAAATGGTAAATCGTCAAGATTCCACGTGTTTCCTCAAGAAATAGACCCCCAGTTTCGTAGTATTAAAATGAAACTCGTCAGGTTCATTACCCGTCCTTACTGTATAAATTAGAAAAGCTTCATTTCATTCAATTTCCAGCACACAACTTTGAAATATTTTTTCCGTGGAAAATTATTTTTTCATCTCGAAATAAGAGGTGAATTCTAATGTATTCATTTCAAAACAATGCAATTATCGTTGTCTATTTTATTAATTTTGTGCCGGTATTTATTAAATTTCTTCTAAATTACATCTTACTACCAAAACGCCAAGAGCTTTACTTAAAACCTCTGGCAGTGAAAAAATTGTTTTTGCAAATTTATTTGCGATTTATTTAAAATAAAGTAGGGTGGAGGATTTGATTTCCATAAAGTAGGGCTTCTGGTTATGTTTGAATGCAAAGTTAAAAGAATGGCGAGAGTTGCACAATCAAGTCATTAGTGACGTACTGCATCTATGGTAAAAATGATCAGTAGGAAGGGAAAATTGCACAAACTGGTCCAGCAGGGTAAATTGTGCTGATATGGTTTTATTAATAATATTTCTAGTATTAATCTATAATTCAAGATAAATTATCTTACAAAGTTAACAACTTTGACTTCAAATATTGTTTGAAAACCCATGAATAAATCGAAAACGGTTGACAAAAAGTTGAAAGTTGTGTCGTAAATATTATTAAGTGTACTTTCACGTGGATTACCATGTGAAGTCTAAAGTCATAAGGAGGTGTAGTATATTAACTTGTATTTGGTAACTATCATTTGGAATCACAAGGGATTTGACCATGAGCAACACATTTTTGTCGATTACTTGATGATTCGAATTTAAATATTTCCGGCTATTAAAATAATTCTAAATAATTTGCTAAAAATAGGAAAACAAAAAATCAATATCGCAAAAACAAATTTGTCATTACTGACGTGAAGAAGTGTGAGACTTATTTTTCATATATAGAAGAAATTGCGTTAATGAAAGAATACGCTACAAACTAAAAAGCAAAAGTAAAATATTGTTATTTTAAAACATTGCTACCATTCTTTTGCCTCTTAAAGGCCACATTTTTTTAAGAAAACTATTCTTGAGAAGGCATCTAAAATGAAGTATTTAGTAAAAATTGCTGAAAGATTTGATATTTTCAGCTTGTGCCAATATTATATCCGATAAAGAAATATATCTTGGTCTTAAATGTAGGTATAATGTTTAAGTTTAGGAAGTATATCATTCTATAACATCCAATTCGGGAATTATCTGGCCTCATTTAGGCATTAGTTCATAAGACATGCTTGATTCCTGAATTTTCAAATAATGAGTATGGGTTAGATAAGCTGGGGAATTTAGTTTTTAGCAGTTGCATTTACCTTTTTTAGTTTGCAAACATCCGGCGTAATTAGGTGATACAGCATATCGCTATCATTATGGTGTTTACTGTGCAATTGGGTGAGTCGATCCCTAAGTCTTATTCCGTTATTTTGGATATTAATATTGATTAATGGTGGTGGCACCTTAATTAGACAGATTACAAGATAATGCCTTATAGCATTCAGTTAATAAGGTAAATTCGGACATACATTTTCCCCCCTCTTTGTTGAGACAGAGTTGTGTACGTGTTTTCTCACCAGCTGACTCACTAGTGTGCGTTTCTTCGTTGCAATAAAGTAATAAATAAACAAACACAGTTGATGTGCTGATTTTCCAGTCGTACAGAGGTAAAAGAAAAGGAGTACTGATGTGTGTTTAGTTTCCTTCAGTACGGTTGGTAATAGTTCGAGTACTGATCCGCCTTCATTTGGCCTAAGTACTATTGTTAAAATTATCGTTATAGAAGCAAAAAGATGTTGTATGGTGGTCTTATAGTTAGAAATAATTGTTGTTAGCTAAACAAGGGAGAGAATACCTTAGAATTTGGAGAAGAATTTATTGTAAATTCAAAATAAGTTTGGCACAGAAAAAATCTTGCCCATCCCATAAGTTTTATTATTGATATTATTCTGTTTAATATAATATTTTAAATACATAATAAAATTTGGCGGTTTTAAAATAAAAATATTGAATAATAATTTGATATTCAGATGTAAAGAAATAAGCCACTTATATTCATAATTTTCGCCGCAAAAAAAATTAATTATTTAATTATGGACAATTTTTTAACATTATATTGTTTAAATATCATTCATGTTTGTTACATGTATTAGTATTCTTAATGATAATTTTTTTGTTAATTTATGCATTTAGTTGGGGGATCAAAGGTGCTGCTACTTGATATTTCGGTGTTGTAAATTACCAGAAGCGGCGTGAAATGAAGCAATTTACGCTTTACTTCTTTTCTATTAACACAAGACAGGAAAATTTACCAAAGAAAAAAGTGCGCGTTAATCATCTTGAATACTGATTAATTGGTTTTCGCATTTTGTTAGGATAAATAAAATGGTAAAATTTACAAGTTTTAGTGTTACATCACCAACACTTCTCTTTAATTAAAAAAAAAAAAATTACGCGTTCTTAAGAGCCTATAACCGCAGAAATGGTATATAAAAGTACCTACTTAATAGAAAGACGATTTAAATTTTTGTGTTGCACAACAGACACATCTAGGATAATAAAATATTGAGTTAGATAACATTTTCTTTTACTGGAGAAATTTAAGTAATTCTTCAATCTATTTTTGCTGCTCTAGTCACTGTTCTTAATTAATAAACTTCTAATACAGTATTTTATCTTCAAAATTATAGAAATTGAAAAGGTAACGCTGCCTGAGGACGTTACTGTAAGTAATTATACCTTTCCGGTCGCGCATTTTGAAATAAGATTGCAGCTGTGCGCGCTAACCTTAGGTAGTGCGGGGGTGGCCCCACCCCCTAGACCAATGTTTGGTGAGAGGGTGGGGGTTTTCAAGTTTAGTTGTATTTTTGGGAACTACACTCCATGTCTTTTGGCCACCAGAACTCCTAGCAGTAAGTCGTACCACACTAAATACATTTCTACGTTATCTTACTTTCTTATTTATTTAACTGCGGTGCCGTTGCACATTTTGGTCCTTCGAGCCGGATGTTTTTTGAATCAGTGGAATTATTTTATTAATGTTTCTGTGGTGGTCCTTCGAATATATTTTTCGTGGAAGCAGTTAGAGAAAGGTAAGCGGCTCTCAAAGTTATTCCTTTGTTCTTGTATTTAGTGTTTATTCCCGTCCTTATCTTTTAATCCATGATTGTGGAAATTTGACTAACAGTGTTGGTCATCTTATGTGAGGAAACGGTGTAATTATTTCATAATCGACTTATTTTTTTATTTTTTGGTTTGTTAAGCGTATATTTGTTTTTAATTACTATGGAAGCATCGCAAGAATTAAAACGCTTATCAACTGTTAGGAGTATTATTAAGGGCATTCTTACTCGGTTAATCAACGAGGTTGAAAAGTTTGATAATAATACCGACAAGAGTAGGGTGCAACTCAAATTGGAGTCTCTTCCTCCATTGAAGGAGAAATTTGAGGAAATTTATACAGACATTTTATGTTTGGTCGATGGGGATGAAGAGGCAGAAAAGGAGGCGCTTGACAATTTCGTCAATTTTGAGATTTGTTATGATGAAGCCCTCTTATTGATTAGAGAGTTAGTAAGTTCATTTCCAAAATCGACACCGGCAACTCTTTCGGTGCGTAGGCCTGTTGTTAAGTTGCCGGATATAAATTTGCCGTCGTTTGACGGGTCTTACACGGCGTGGCGGTCATTTTCTAATGCCTTCAAAGGTTTTATCCATAGTGACACTGGCATCGATAATTGTTCAAAACTACTTTATTTAATTTCGGCTCTAAAAGGGGACGCGTTACAAGCCATTGCCGCGGTGGAAATATCGGATCAGGGGTATGATATGGTGTGGAAGTTGCTCGAAACGCGGTATCAAAATGAACAATTAATTGTCGAAGATCATGTGCAGAAACTCCACGTGGAGTCTTCCCAATTATGGGAAAACACGTTGGATATTGCAGTCCCTTCGTATGAACGGTTTGAGTTTGTTCCACAACGAGCTAGACTTTTGAAGCCATTAGAAAATCTGAAGACCGTACCGGAAAAATTAAAATATCCGCGACGCCAGATTAAAGTTGAAAGGTCGTACGTTGCGACCAAAGGCGAAGGAAAACTGTCATATTGTTTTCATTGTAAAGACGCTTCGCATTCTATACAGGATTGTCCTGAGTATTTAAATTTGGCTCCTAATGAGCGCATTAAAAGATGCTCTAACTTGCAACTGTGCAAGAATTGGCTTGCGACGAAACGTCATAAAACGGCAGGGTGTAAATCGCAGTCTAGATGCTTTAGTTTCAAGCAATTGCATTATTCCTTGTTACATTTAGGCTTCAGTCCCTCAAATGAGTTGTCGGTGATAAATCTATGTGCTAGCATCTCTACTCATTGTTCCTTTCCCAATCAAGAACTATTGTCCACAGCGGTAGTTTTGGTTGTTGCAGTAGATGGTCGGTGGGTTCGATGCCGAACTTTATGGGATCCAGGTTCACAATTGAATTTTATTACGGACTCCTTTGTACGAAAATTGGGAATTTCCAAAACTTTGGGTTTTTCCTGGAAATGTTCCTCGGACTGTTTTATTTTTTGAATAAAGGCCTTACCTGTTTCTGAGAAGGTCTCAAAACAGCCTCTTTGTCATTTGTGTCGCAGCTGTTTGATCCTCTAGGATTTATTTTAGGTTTGTCCTGGAAATGTTCCTCGGACTGTTTTATTTTTTGAATAAAGGCTTTACCTGTTTCTGAGAAGGTTTCGAAACGGCCTCTTTGTCATTTATGTCGCAGCTGTTTGATCCTCTAGGATTTATTTTAGGTTTGTCCTGGAAATGTTCCTCGGACTGTTTTATTTTTTGAATAAAGGCTTTACCTGTTTCTGAGAAGGTTTCGAAACGGCCTCTTTGTCATTTGTGTCGCAGCTGTTTGATCCTCTAGGATTTATTGCCCCGGTCATTGTCAAGGGTAAACTCATTCTGCAGCAGTTATGGTTATTGAAGGTAAATTGGGATAAAAAATTACCTGCTTCTGTCGTGGCTCTTTGCAGAGATTTTTTGGCGCTGTTGCTATTTCTATCTGGCATAAAATTTCTGGGATGGACCGCTATCGCGAGCGTAGTTTATATGACTTATGCGCTTTTTTGGGCTCATCTATTAAAACCTTTGGCGCGGTGGTTTATTGAAAAGCAACCGATTTTGTCGGCTATTGCGCTGTTTATTTCATTTGTTTAGTGACTAAGGTGATACACCTAGAGCTACTTGGCGAATTGACATCTGGCGCATTTTTTAAATAACCTGCAGTTGAATAGCGTTTTAGGTAATACTTTAAATTTTGAAGAAATTACCACACTGTGGGTTAGAATTATCATAGACTCCTGTCCCCTTTCCTCTCTCAGCAATAATTCCAATAACCAGCAAGTTCTCACTCCGGGTTATTTCCTAATTGGAGAGCCGCTTGTGGCTCCTGTGGAGCCAAACCTATAACAGGTTCCAGAAAATCGTTTGGAAGCGGTGACAACTGGAGGTGCTGGTGGAAATGTGGAGATGGACAAAATGGCGAGAATCAGATGATTCTCAAATAACACCGTGACGTATGGTTCGCATTTCCGAGGATAACGGTCCACCCTTGATGTGGAAGTTAGATCGGGTTATCGAGGTCCATCTCGGCCCTGATAAGGAAGTTCGAGTGGTTACCATCCAGACTGCTGGAGGGTGCTTAAACGCAGCACCAGAAAACTAGCCGTGCCCATGGAGTCTGAGTCCGATGCCGATCCTGCAGCATAATTGGGCGTCGGTAGTGTTTGTGTGTGCGACAGTGCGCGGTTGCAAAGATGTGCGCAAAGCCCTCCGTAAGGGCAGGTGTATATGTACTTTTATTTCTCCTTTTATGCGTGAACATTGTAAATCATAATTTGTGATTGTTTTTTTGTTTTCTTTGCATGTTATTTAAGTTTGATGCAAAAGATTTTTCTTTGTTCTTTGGCTAATGCCAGTTATTTTATGAATTTGTTCGCTAGATTTTGAATTATTTGCAAAGGGTTTGATTAACTTTCATTTGGTGGGCTAGTCATTTAATTTTTATTTGCAATTTGGCAGTCTGTATATTTAATAATATACCTATGTTTTTTCTAATTTGTTCAAAATAATTTTGTTTCTGTTTTTCTTGCAATTGTAATTGTAATCACGTAATTTGATTAATTAATGTGTAATTTAATGTTAATGTTACAGAAGTTAAATTATCTAGAGCGCCTTATGTATGTTAATTATTTTTTGTATGTATCTTTTTCATATTGACGACTTGTCAAGGTGGGGAGTATGTGCGCGCTAACCTTAGGTAGTGCGGGGGTGGCCCCACCCCCTAGACCAATGTTTGGTGAGAGGGTGGGGGTTTTCAAGTTTAGTTGTATTTTTGGGAACTACACTCCATGTCTTTTGGCCACCAGAACTCCTAGCAGTAAGTCGTACCACACTAAATACATTTCTACGTTATCTTACTTTCTTATTTATTTAACTGCGGTGCCGTTGCACAGCAGCAATATAGATTTCTTTTAATTCCTCCAAGTTTGCTTAAATATTTCGATTTTGACGACATGGTTTTTACAGCTAATAATAAATATTTCACTTTCCATTAAAAATTGCAATCTAAAACAGCTATTAAAAATAACGTTATAACAGTAATGAATATAAAGTTTCAGGTGGGGAACTAAATCTTTAACTTTGCATAAATTTTAAGGCCAGAGTAGCCAAATCACGAGACTGGATGTGTTTAAATTTATTTCAACCAAGTCCTTTTTTAATCTTTGTACTTACAACGGCTTCTAGAGCCCTCATGTTATCCTTCACATGTCTCATGTAATCCGTTTCCAACCTACTAACTAACTTGGTTAATTACTTTGAAAAAACATTTAATTTGACTAATTCTTTTCAGTTATCTTTACAAATTTTTCTCAACTTCTTGTCGATACACTTTTTTTCTTCATTCAAGTTTTCATATTTAATAACCACAAATTGCTGGTTCTCCATTGTCACCATAGATTAGAATCGCAAAACTACAACTGAATGCTAGTTAATTATGTATAACATTCCAATGACCGTAAATAAATTATTGAAAATCATACCAACATTTTTATAAAAGCCACGAAATCAATTATGGCACCCATTAATTTGTTATTTTTATCAATATCTAGGTTTATTAAATGACTCCTGTTGACATGAAATCATTACTCTCGTTGTTTGTATTTGTACAAATATTGGTGCGTGTTTATTGCTTCGCTATATTGTATTTCAATGTTTATTTGTTTGCACCAAACATCATTTTGTTCCCTTTACTTCCGGATATCGTAAATTTAATATGCACTTTAAATCGAGCTAATGTACACCTAACTATTGTGTAACGAATTTTTTCTTCTAATTCTAATATTCTTAAAAAATTGTGGAATAATTTGAAATTATTTGCACGTGAGCGCCAAAAAAATATTATATTTTAATTAATAAAGCTTTTATTAGAAGAAGCTACATTTATTCTTGGATTTATTAAACACACCCTTAGTTGACATTATCATGGTTATTAATCGGACTTTCCTGACGTCCCAGGACAATTATAGTGACAGTATCTTTAGCAAATCAAATTAGTATCGCATTTTACATACAGGGAGGTCAATTTAGTACAACGTAATCAATCATCCTCCTTGTATAAAGAAATAAGTTTTGTTACCATATAAGCATAGTCGGCATTAAATAATGTCCATGATTCAAGTTTCTGCTTTGAAACATCAATTTTTCTCGCTTAATTGAAGGGGGCGATTTCTTCAACAACATTTGAGGGGTTCATTTAGGCAGCTCTAATTTTGATATACAAGTTGGCATTTGTTCATGGCCCAATAGAAGAACATAGTGAAACAAAGAGAATACGAATCTGAAATCTTTAAAGCAATCAAATAGATCATTTTCCGTCAAAGGAAAGTATTTTAAAACTGGTGGCACTTCTGCTAATACCAAAAGTTGATCTCAGTTTTCTTATTTTATAAGAGCACCCTCTATTTTATTAATTTTTGGAATGTTTATTGAATTTTAGTATAAATTTTACTATAAAAACATGGAACTCTCCTCGAATAAAATAGTTATAACTTCTAAACAAATAGAATTATTTACATTGAACTTTTTACAGCGCTAAGAAGCGATTGTGGAACATTAGGCTCTAGTAATTAAATTTGGAAATTGTAATAGGGGACAGATCATAAAATAAAACTTTTGTACTTTAAAAAAACTCTAAAAAAAATTCATAGCCCTAGTCGGAAGAGAATTAATTCTATTTCTAGCTATGTGGGGAGTTTTTATACCTAATCGTTGTTTTTGAGTATTTCCAGCTTTTGAGTAAAAATAAAAATTACTTTGTTTACAAATCACTAAATAAAAAAAGCGACCAAAATTTTCTGTATTCTTTCTGCAAGGAACACTTAATAGGTGCTCCAATCATGATATTTTCTAATTATTCTGCATTAACGGAGAATAAGAGACAATTATTTCGAGAACTTTTAAAATGCAAGAGATTCGCTTTTTCTCTAATGACTAGAAAAAGATTTAGAAGACTTGCAAAAAATTTCAATAATTATGAGCAACTAAACAGCTTTCGACAAATGGAAATCCCTAGAACTGAAAATAAAAATACTAAAATTTTAGTTTTAGGGTATTTTCACGCAAACTCAAAGACGACTATTCGATCTGCTCAAAATGATTTGGACTCTTCTCAATCTTCTAACCAAAGAATTTTGAAAAATCAACATTTTTATTCTTACAAATTTACCTCTGTACAAGCAGTGCATTCTGCATCTTGGATCTGCATGCAGAATTGATTTTTATGAAATACTATTGGTCAAATGTCAAGAAAATCGTAATTAAAAAAAAAATTTGGACTGTTAAGGCCAAGTTTTTGAATGAAGGTCTTTTTTATCGCCATGATTTTCATTATGGGGCTTTAGAAAATCTCTAAATTACTCGAGAAAGAAATTTTAAACTAAAATACAGCTTCAATATTTTCTGCATTTTGTTGGAGAGAATTTGAACGATAATCGCTATCTAGAAATCTTAAAAAATTAAGTAGAAGATTTTTTGGAAAGTTTATCTCATGGTTTGTTTATATACCACTTAGTACCAACTAGACGGTGGTCCAGCACCCTGTACCAATATAATTAGAAAAGAGTTGACCAAAATTTTTGAGGATACGTAAATTGGAGTTGGCCTCCTAGAACTACATAATTTTCTTCTTTTCTTGCAGAAAAATATCAACAAGTTAACCGGCCACAATTTAAACAATTATTTTAATTAAATGATTGAGTTTTCCTCAAGTGTTTTAGTTTTGTTATGTAAAAATGGTTGCATCTTGGATTTGAAACCAACTTTCAAGATAAATAATGGATACAAGTCAATTCTTTTTAACAACAGAAAAAATGATGTGTTACGCTTGCACTTCTTTGTAATTTTTAAATAAAATATTCCTTGCATCTACTCGAAAACTGTGAAATCTTGAAAACAACGACCGATAATTATAAAAATACCCCTTGTTGTTAGAAACAAAATTTAATTCTCTTTCAACTAGGGTTATAAAATCATAAAATTTTATTTAAAAAAATTGACTTTTTACACTTCTCTTACTTTACTCCATAATTAGAAGAATTTTCAATTTTAATTTTTACAGCTTTTTATCTCACAATAGCGTCTTGATATTACTTTTTTTGTTTAGAAGTTATAATTTTCTTGCTCAAAAAGAATTGTTCTTGTTTATGAAAGACTTTTTTTTCAAAAATAGTACAATATCGGTGCATAGTCGTTTTCACAAACTCACATTAAAATTCAATGGACATTTCCAAAATAAGAAAAATAAAGTGTTCCAATTAAAATAAGAAAGCTAAGATCAACTTCTAGTATTAGCGGAAGTGCCACCATTTCTAAAATATTTTATTTTGATAGAAAATGAGGAATTTCATCTCAGTACAAAGTTTCAGGTTTATACCTTTCTCTATATTTTTTTAATTTTCCGTGAACTAGAACCACCCTGTATAGATAGCAACATTTATTTAACTCATTATATCTGCATATCAATGTAATTAAAAATCTTAACATTCGTATAGTATTCATTTAAGGCTCTATTGAAGCTCTTTTAAAAGTGACGCGTGCAGGAGGTTACCATACATTTGTGTGTATCGTTATTTTTTAAACAAATGAGCTGAAATTTTGGTGATACATTTATGAAGGATGCGGCTAGGCGGCTAAGTTTTCGGACCTACAAGACTCTCTATAGTTAACGAGATATTTAATGTTGAAATACGGTCATATCTAAAACACAAAATAAAATATTTGCAATTAAAAATTTAACACTTTGACAGCTTAGCCGCTTTGCCGTATTCTTCATAAAGTTATTTCTAAAATTCAAGTGGGATAGAGGCAACAAGAATCAGTTCTGTCTTCAATTCAGCCTTAACGAAAATATCTTTGCGCGTTCACCATGTGGACCTAACCAAATTAAAATTTGTTTTCTGAAATTTTCCAATTATTTTGTGACAAAGGTCACGACAACGTCAAAAGTCATTCAGTGAATCATGCGAAAAATTATCTTAAAAAATCTATAAACTAAAATAACTCGAATTTAAAAATTCAACTATTATCGTTGGAACTAGGCTTTGTTGCCACATTGGTATTTTTTAATTTTGTTTATTTTTCATTAATAGATGTTTGACGTCTACAATTTTGTTACTACGATTTGTTAGTAGTTAATGTACAATGTCTAACAACAATTTATTGGTGTATTTATTTGTTGTGCTAAAATGTAGTTTAGCACTTGGTGCACTATAACTTGCTATAACGTCCCCGCTATTCATCTCAGCTATATATTTAACACAGGCTGTACGTACGCGGTAGTGTCTTTAGTGCATTAGCAATTTGATGTGAACACAATGTTTTAAGGTGGATGACTTTATGCATACTATATTACCCCTCGTACTTGGCTGGTATTAACTTTCGAGGAGAGGCGCCGAAAGGTCTATATCTCGATTTTGATGTAAGAGAGCTGCACTTATTGAAGCCAACAGGAGCGAGATTACTATACCACGCCTGGATTAGCTGGAATTTGCAGGATAGAAGCCAAGAGCGTCCGCGCCGAGGTATAACGTTTCACCCCAATATCACTTCCCTCTAGCACCTAAATAAGTTGCGAAAACATTTTGTTAACTTTTAGTGTTTTTGCACATTTCCAATGGATTCTTTGAATCGCAAACTTGATTCGCTTATTTTGAACCGTATTCGGAGGGTTGGTGCAAAATTTGTCCCAAGTTATAGTTTGATTCGACCCCGTAATTTTCACCTTGTTGTTACCGTTCTACAGCCTCACGAGTCTCGTTCGAGATCGTGTAATATATGATGGATGATTTGAGGAGGTCATGTCAACACTTTTTAATCTACGTTAATGCAATAATCTGGTTAAAATTAAATTTCTTTTGATGAGGGCTTGTAAAGAAACATGCTTCAAACTTGAAACTTCATAAAGTCGTTTCATTAAGCGGTTTTTGTGGTGTAAAGCTGAACTTTTAAGTGAGAGAGTGCTGTACTTTGTTGAACACAATTTATGTTACTGATAAAGAGCCTGCCTAACCAGCTGGAACGAAAGAAATTGAACGAGAATCTAAACTTTGTCGCAAAATTAAATCCTAAACAGTCCAAGCGAAGTTAAAATTTGATATTAATTAATTACTAAGAGCACTTATAGTCAGGAAAATATACAGGCGGCTGCCGGGGAAAATGAGCGAACTGAATCAGCGTGCCTAATGATGCCGTGAACAGTACAAGAACTAGATTTTCACATAATACTACAAGGTTGAAGACATTTCTTTTATCACGCAACAAAAGACGAGGCAGTTTTATTAATCCAATAATCAATAAGTAACTTAATTAAATCCGTGGCTAATCTTGGACAATGAAATTAACAGAAAAACTGAGATCTTTCATTTTCCACTTTGGAGTTAAATTTTAATTTTGACGAAATAATCAGGAACTAGAAAGAAAATCATCAATATAGATCACAATGTACAATACCGTGTGACTTGCACAATGTGTTTGTTATTTGGGAGTTAATAATCGTTTAGCTTCGATATTCAGTGACACTAAGGTCCCCATTAGTTGCAATCGATAGGTGCTTGAGGATGCCACAAATTTAAACTTGACCCTTCAAAGAACAAACTACTCCTCCCTGGTTCGTGTGAATGGCTTGGTTTCACGTTGCCTATTTCGAGAGTCGCAAAATTTTAAGTTTATGGCATCATCGAGCCAACGTCGCCATGTATGAAATAATTTTTTATTTAGAAGCAAGAATAGATGAAAGTGGCCTCTCCAAAATAAATGAACCCCTCAGCGTCCATATCTTTATTTGCATCTCGCCATTATCTTTCTGCAGTGGCCTACTCTACTTTTATTAAAGTAAACATGAAAACCCGTTCTTGGCCCGACCATTTTCCCTGCGAGCTTTAGGCTTTCAAATACGTAGAAGCAGGCAGTGACTGAGATATATTGAATATTGCTGTTCATATCAATGCGGAAGGTGAGTGGGAATCAAGGTTATGAAAACGAATTGATATTGGGGATATCTCAATATTCTCGAAAAATACATTGTCGTTTCCCCTGTCAGTCGGGTCAAAGAATGTAGTCGCTTTAACTTAACCTCGAGCGATCTTTGCGCTATTATAATTAGGAGAAAATTCAACAGTGTCGTCTTTTTAAGTATTGACAGTGAAGATTTTTGAAAACCTTTAATGCCGCATTAGGCAGTTTGGAAGCACTCTCAGGATGAAAACAGTACGGACGCGTCTGTGGCGGCGACCTGCTCTCCTCTATTATATTTTATAATCAGCTTTAGTACTTTATTCTGGCCAGACCCTGTTTTTGCTGCAGAAAGTGAGATGCGCATTTATAACGACCGTAATATTAGCCCAAGTAAAACGTTAAGCTACTTTTTATTTTATATATTTCTGCGAGTTTTCAGATTGCGGTTAAGTAAATAACGGAATGACATTGTGCCTGTTTATTTTACTTATGAATTATGCAAACACAATTACGTACTTTAATTAAAAATCAACTTGTTGTCTGATCTTGTTCAAACGTAAAATACAGGGAGAGGTAGAGCCGCCTTTATTTTGTCCGGAAATTAACTGAGCATTAAATTTACCTACCAATGAAATCATTATCATCATGGAACATTGGTAAACATTGGAAGGTAAACATCAATCATTTCATTTAGAATTGACCAGAATTCTTTATTCGTATTTTCAACAACGTTAAAAATCCCAGGAGTGACATCGGTAGGATATATTACCGACCACTTACAATCATGAATTTTTTTGAGAAATAGTATTTATTATCCGTGAATAAATTATGCTACCTATTAGGACAAAATGTCATAACTAATTAATACGTATTTTAGGAAATATTTTCAGAATTTTGTGAAGCATAGAAATTCTACTGCGTCATGTATGACAAGGCTTTAGCTAATGTTAGCAAGAGACTCAAAAATTTACGTACGCCACACGAGTTTAAAATCTTAGAGAAACAAACTTAATGTAAAAAAGTTACATAATTGCGCATTTTTTCTAAAAGAAGCCTTGTCTTGAAGGATTTTACAAAATATGGTTAACAAAAGATTAGTGGAACTATGTATGTAAATAAAAATGCAGTTAGTTTGTGACTTGGAGCTTAAAAAAGATTGAATTTGAACCTATCTCCATAAATGTTATCTAGAGTTAAAAATGTAATATTTTAAAATAATTTATAGAGGGATTGAAACTTTCGCCGTTTTTTCAGCTTTCAGGAGCAGGAAATTACTAACATTTCTTAGTGCAGTCACTTTATGATTTTTGTGCTCTATATGAATTTTTATTTTATTAAAAAATGATGTTATGTTTTGCTAGCCTCTTTTTAAAGTCTGTTGACATTGGTTCAAAGTTTTCTTGCAAAAACAAAATTTTACTTTAAAGCAAAATCCGGGTATCAAACATCCTGCTCTCTCATCTTACTGAAGAGAGAAATTCCACCTGTCACGGCGCTGCATTGCATTCTTTATCGTCAACTAGTCTTTAAGAAGGCTGAAAATGTTCCATTATTGCAAAATTGATAATTTTCGTAAATCCTGCTAATATTAAATTTTTAAAACCATTATCAATAAATAAAGTGAACATTTAAAATTTTCCTTGATTGCAATGAAGTTTATTGACTTTGCAGACAATAATAATCACTGGTATACTTCTGTTAATGTCCATTAATTATGTTTGATGACTTGAACCACCTGAGTCTGCATGTATCTTTATGTCTGTTAACTAACCCTCGATTTGGATAAATCGCAACTTTTCACCGTATTTTCACTAAGATTCCGAGCATGTTTTTTCACTGTTAGTATCTCTAAATTTTTTCTGATTATTGTTTTAGTCATTAACCACTTAGCAATAACCACAATGCGTAGAATCTTAACCTAAAATTTTCAGGATCTCGATATTGGAGATCGACTCGGAACCGCACAGCTGAATATTGTAACTCTACAAGACCTTTAGAGTGACTTTACAGAAATAAATTTTATTAAGTATCAGGTTTAGTTGTTTATTCAATTCTGCTATTGAATTCCTCCAATTTAACTTTCCGATCCAGGAGCATTCTCAAATATTTTGCTTGGGTATATTTTGGTATTTCTTGATCGTTAAGAGTTATTGGCGTACAGTTTTCTCTTGTCGATGTGAACATCACTTGTGTTGATTCCAATGCATTAAATTTTATTCTTCGAATCTGAAACCAGGTCTTAACTTTATTTATGTAGTCATGGAAAAGGGCAGATGCATTTGTTGAATTTGCAAAAGAAGACAGCAACCACAATGTCATCATAATGGTAGGTCCGCTGTGAATAACATATAGAGGATTGGCCCAAATACACTTCCCTGTGGCACCCCCCGACTATATTATTATCATATTTGTGTATTCATCTCGATATCTGACGCCAAATTTTCTCTCACTTACCTATAATTTTAATAGTTTTGTTATACTGCATGTTAATTGTTGTTTGGTTTTACATCGCCATCCCGGATACCACACCTTATCAAATGCTTGAGACACATCCAAAAACACTGCTGAATAGTATCTTCATTCTTTTACATCTAAATTGAATTAACAAACCACTCTGAAACCATATTGGTGGCATGGAATTAGCTGGTTTTCTTGTAGTAGAGGATTTATTCCTTTTAGTACAACTCCTTCTGGTACATTGGATAGGACGGGGAGCAAATAAATGGGGCGATAGGAACTAACATTTTCAAGAATTTTGTTTGGACTTGTTATTGATATAATATGCTAACTTCTATTCTAATTTTAGCACTGTATTAAACAACGCAGTAATTGTTCTATTAATTTTCTTATTTCCTTGAGAATATTATGAGTTTCGAGGTCTTTCTTCTTTTATATTGAAGATTTTATAGGAACTTTAAAAAGAAAAATCTCTATAGACAACTATATATAGTTGTGTATAAAGTTGTTTCTTTCTTATGAAATGTTATTAATTTAGGGTTTAAATGTATTTGCTAGGAGATCTGCAAATGTTTGTGCTCCTTTCTTGTCCGTTACGAGTCTTTGCGATATTTTACAAGTATTTCTGCTAAGTACATAATTTATTTGAGAAAACATTTCGGCTCAAAAATATAAAATCGAAGGAGGGTTAAGACTGAAATGTTGTGCTAAAAATTTTGCCATAATTTTACCTAATGGTTTATATTAAACAAAATTAACCATCCGAATAACATTTTAATTTAAAACTTTATTTTACCCGTTTTCCCAAACTTTCAATATTAAAAATATTTTTTTGCATGAAGCGTCTACACTTACCATATTACTTATATTGTTAACCATATAACTAATGATTTATGTATAAAACAAAAAATTTGAAACAATTTCCTTGGAAAGACGCCTCAGCTTCTTAAGCACGTCTGTAGAGGTCGGAGGTTCGGTGGTTTATTGAGAACTGGTTTGCTCGATTATTAAGGGATGGACCAAGAGATGATTTTGGTGCCCGTTAGACTAGATGTATTGTTGTAAATATAGTTAAGTTTTAAGTTAGTCGTCAAGAGTTGTTAGAGAAAGTACCATCTCGCACTGGCCAAATCTTTTAGAATAGCTCAAAAATCTACCAAGTGTATTTAGTTATCATGTTTTTTAGTTAACGCATACAATATATGAATTGTTTTACGTATAAAATAAAAATTTAGAAAGCAATTTTTTTGGAAGGACGTCCACAGCATTTTTCGACTTCTTAACGAAGTCACTGATTTAATAAAGAGTAAAGACCCCTGATATAAAAAATTATCAAAAGTATGGAGGTATGGAACTTTTAATCCAAGCAATATTATTAGAGGGGACAATATTTATTATTGAAAAGACCATGTTAGAACTTTTATTATAAAATAACCAGAGAAAGTTTTCTTTATTTTTGTATATTTTTACTCAACCTTAAGGATGTCTGAAGAATTTCAATACCATGTAATTTATGTTAAAAAACCGATTCTCGATAAAGCTAAAATTAGTTTCCATTAGAGCATATTTGGACCTAGTGTGTGTGGATATTCTCAAATTAAAAATATTGCAGAGATTTTAATGCTTTATTATTTATTAAAATAAACTTGTAATTTCCACTCTGACTTATCTTTAATAGTGGACGTATCACAAAGGGGTTCACTTAAGTTCCGCTTTCATAAATTTTTCCTTAATACAACTCCTAATCTAGCGAAGATTTCTTTACATAAACCTCAAGATTTGTTGTATTTATTTAAGAAAACAGAAATTTACGTAAATTGCCAATTTACGGAAAAAGCAGCGATACGGAGAAGCACGTTTTTATAGCATTTATTAATTTTTAGATTTTTTTGCGGATTAATAATTTTGACAGGCAAAAAACACTTTACTATCAACTAACCCTCTGGTGTGGAGGTCGATATTTGAAAGCCTAGCGGTAAGAGTAAGACGAGGGCTAAACCGCAAATCAGGGTGCAATTTACCTCTAATTACAGTTAATGCTTTAAGGTTTTGCTGATTAGAATAGCAGAAAGACTAATTTACCGAAACCCATTATAACATGCGAAATTCTGCGATAATTTTAAAAGCTAACACTTTCAACATTTATTAAATCGATTTCTATTAAGTTTGAACCTTAAAATTTTGTAGAAAAATTTCCTCGCTTGCTTGAAAGTAAAATAAGTCAGTTCTTGTTATAGAGCAAACCATTTATTCGTTTTGACGTGTAGGAAAACGATTTTTTTAATATTGCCTTGTAAAAACAACAAAACTTCTCGAAGCGACCAAGTTCAATTTTCGAACGTGCAATAAATACGAAATTGATATTTCCGTCCCTCTTAACTTGTCTAATCTGTCGTATTGAACGAGCAGTTTCCTCTTAAAAGTGAGGGATTATTAAGACTTTTCTTTGAGCGTTGTAAAAATCCTGTCGTCGCAGCTTTACCAAGAGAAGCAAGCGAAAATGCGTGGGAGAAAAATGAAATATAAAGATAACCCCATCTTGATAAGTGACTTTATATTCTATTAACAATTAAAGCTCAAAAAGCCGGTTGTGTATAAAGCTCGGATCCGAGATTTTGTGGGCTTTTGAATATTAAGTGCACAATTATAGAGCAGTGGTTCATTTCCACCGTGGTACCGGAATTACGCAGTACATATTTCGTCAGCAAAGCGGTTTTTATCTCTATTGCAGCCAAAAACTCGATGTAGGTATAAAAAACATTGGACAACGATATGGAAACCTATTTTGATGTTAACATTTTTTAGTTATGCAATTGCCGTATTCCCACCGCCCCTGAAATGACCTGAATTAGTTGTGTATTTTTATCTGGATTCAGACAACCTACAGACTATTTTATGAAATGACCGAACAACAGCGTTTTAGTTTAAATTTCACGTCCCCGTGTTGGGAAGCGTAACATAAGGTGTGATAAGCTTTGCCTTTAGCCGGTGTTGGTAAATAAGTCGTTATGCAAATTTTTCACTGGTAGCACCACC
This sequence comes from Pyrochroa serraticornis, assembly GCA_905333025.2. Classification (NCBI taxonomy): domain Eukaryota; kingdom Metazoa; phylum Arthropoda; class Insecta; order Coleoptera; family Pyrochroidae; genus Pyrochroa; species Pyrochroa serraticornis. The sequence goes on from HG995154.1 coordinate 21,067,538, forward strand.
GCGCATTTTTAACGCGTTATACTATTATTGCATATCTGCTGCATGAGCTTAAAGCGAGGCATGTTATTTACGGCCACGTAAAATGAAAGATTACGGGATCAGCCACTGCCACTGTAATTTAAACTGAGACCGGGATTTCCCCTATAAAATTGATTCAAACTTTAAATGTTAAAAGCTTCTTTCGGTAAACGAAACAAGCTAACATTAACCAAATATCGCAAATGTAGAACTATTCCAATCTCAATCGCTAGTAATTTTTTATCTTCCGAAAATAAAAAACTGTGAAATTTGCAAAATTAAGCTTCAGAAACTAACCGGGAAAACGCTCAAAATTGACGATTTGACCGTATCACAATCCTAACTACATCTTATTAAGGTCAATAATTTAAAATAGCTGGATAAACTTGAGAAATGTGGAAGATAACTGATTTATAATAACTGAAGGTTTCACATACACATTAGGGACTAAGAGCGTAACGTGTAAAATATGATAAGAGTTGCTGCAAGTTTTCATTAACTAGACGAAATTGACCTAATTGTGCAGCTTGTGCAAGGAGTTTATGGTCTATTGCAAAACTTGTTATAGATTAATCTAGACATGCTGTCAAATATGTTATAACTCCCCCAACGTCGTCAGACTAAGCCAATTGGTCCAGCAGCTTCCACTTTCTATGAGAGAATTCTCTTATGGAAACTGTTGATGTTGAAAGTTATTGCGTGGCAAGTTTAAGGTTCGACAAGCGCTCCCCCAAACTTGAACAATGATCTCTCAAGTAACGGGTTGCGAACTATATGCTGTTAAATAATGTCGTCGACATCGTAAACTTATCTTTTCAAGATGACTGCTCAATAACAATAAAGCAAGCAAAACGCTTTAACGTTTTATATAATATCATAGAAGCTACGTAGTTAATGTTGTAAAGTGAAGGTTCTTACTAGTTTAGTGCGAGTTTGAATTAAGTTAAAATATGTGTTAGAAATAATTACGAGATGGATTGTGTAATGGAAGTAGCAAGGTTTATACTGAAATTCCCTATTCATTTCAGGATTCATATTGAGGTTATGTGAACTGAATTCGTACCAGTTTAATTAACACAGTTTTACGAGTTGTTTCCTAGTTAACATTTTATTATTTGCTCGAAAGCGTCCATGGATATTCTGTGCCAACTTTACGGCTTCATCAAACGAAATTAAATAGGGGCGTAAAAGTAATTAATCGTATCTATGATTTATGGCTTTCCGATATTGCTTGGGATGAGGCGACATAAAAATTTCATTTCTTTCAGATCATTTACTTGAGTCATATAAGGGATCAAAATATTGAAATCTAATTTATCTATGTCCCAGATGCATCTATTTTAATCAATAAACAATGGTGTACTACTTGCCCATAATTTTATTTTGCGTAAAACATGTCTTTTGAATGCATAGGGCCATGTGAGCAATTTTTTTATAGCGTTATTTCTTTTCGCATAATTAACTATACATTATCGAACTGGAATATTCACGTCAAAACACCATGAACGCCATGGCCGTTTGAATTCTAACATGTCACATACATTTCCCACTACGGCCTATGTAAAATTAATGCACGTTACAGGATATGAGTGATAATAATAAGAATACGACGGTTTCCAGTTGTATTGTGCCAGGCTGTAGAAATAACATCGGAAGAACTCCAGGAAAACCTTTATTATATTTCTAAAATTAAACCAACCACTCCAAAAATGCATACTTATATTTATCTGAAGAAGCTGCATAATCATAGCACAAAACATCAACTACTTTGTCATCATCATCGTCTATGAGTACTAACAAATTGTAGTTCTGGCTTCAAACTATGTGCTCGGGACAAATTTTCGCCTTGACAGTGCAAATATTATCGGTTTTCTTGATCTGCACATATTCCACTGCAAAATCGCAGCAATTATGTCGACCAACACTATAAAAAAGTTATTGGGAACGGAAATTGCTATAAAAGGCTAAATAAATTCTAACCTCAAAAAAACAAAAAACAAGGCAAAACATACATTCCACTTAAAATAAAATAGTAATTTAATACGTGAATACATCTTTATTTACTTATTGACTTCACACTAAAAAATTTAGCTGACCTGAAGAGCAACTGCAGCAAAAAGCTCGGCAGTCATAGAAGAGTCAATCTTTGACAAATTATCCAACTGGGCCCTCACAAATTCTTTGTCTGTCGCTTTGCACTTTGAGAACCCACAATGCTCTTTTAATTAGCTGTTAAATGGAGAAAGTTGTGAGAAATAATATAATTTGCATGGAAAATAAATTGCGTTTAAGTAGCCGACTAAAACAGTCTTAACGAGGTGCTTGACTGAGTGACGTCAGAAGCCATGTCCAATCACAATGCGTTCTGGGTAACGTGAAAATATTCAAATAATTTAATAATTAATACCCAGGGCATGGAAATTCTTTTTTTCAAATCGGCGTCGTCTGCACATCATTTACTATCAATATCATTTAGCTTTTATGCGATTTGCAACTTAGTACAAGCAGCCTATTTGAAAATGGTAGAATTGTTGCCTAAAATTTAACAATTTGGATGAGAAAAGAAGAAATACATTCTATTGAATATTAAATAAGAATTCGCCAAACTATAAAAAACTCATTTTTTTTGTTGCATGTTTCAGCACGTCACTCCTAGTGTATTTAAAAGTGTCGTATCGAAATATAGTATCTGGAATTCCGTACGGCCGCACGGGTGCATTCTTTTGATGAAAAAATGCTTTTACGATGAACTATCTCAAGTTCGGGCAAGTATCTTAAAACTGCCTTTACTTAACTCAGTTCAGTTATCAAAACCTAGTGGTGGAAATAAAGCCGGCTATGAAATGTTTGCAGTAGTTTATGAAACTCGTTTGACCACAGGATGTGGTGAACGAAACAGGAAGTTGAAGAAACTTTTACTCCATTAGGTAAATGAATATTACTCACTGCATTAATTCCTGTCGATGAGCTGTGGCAGAAAAAGAACAACAACAAAATTAAAATGGTTTTGTCTAAATTTAAGTGCCGATTCACAGGTCGACAGCGAGGGTCGACACTGGGTGGCGCCTCTTTAAAATCCATCCAGGTTGAGGAACACTTAGTGTCGACACTACATAACGTGCCATATCCGCAGTTGCAAAATGAAATCGGAGGAAGCAAAGATGTGTTTGAATTTTGCTTCAGTATTTACAGTCTTCATAAGATCACTCATTTCAATGACACTGCACGCATATACGACTTCCGATCTTTTATTAGAAAGTGAAGCCAAAGTCTAAGATTTAAGCAGATCGTGTGAAACATATATGATGATAAATTAAGGCATTAAAATGAAGATATTTACTCCAAAAACCGCAAATGCCCACCTCATAATAATTGGGGTAAATGACAATTTTATTTTGGGAGAGGTAAAGTGTCGACACTTTTGTGTTTCGTGTGATTACGCCAGTACAAAACTATGGTAATCTGAAAGTTGCGACACTTTTTGCAACACGTCTGGGAGCTAAAGTCATCTACGGAAGGGCATTGCACCGGCACCAAACTTTTGTCGGTGGTTCGTTGAATGCTATCATTTGAAACAACTTTTTGCTTAAAGGTGCCACTGAGTGTCGACACCCGTTGGCGACACAAAGTGGTCGGTGTGAAACAACTCTAAGATTTCAAGAAAATAAAACTCGTAACTTATCACGTCATAAGCATATTTATGTTGCTGCGAGTTTCATTGTTTTTGCAATCGGACAATGAGGAAAAATTTGCTTACTTTAGGAATTATTGCGGCTTAATAAATATTTTGCTGTGATAATATTTTTTAAAATTAATATATTTACGAAAAGTTTATTTTACACGTAATATTTATGGAAAAAACAATGGCGATGTAAGAAAAAAATTAATAAGAAGAATAAAAAGCTGTAAAAGAAAGGAGGAGATGGCCCAGATATCATCCAATAAATCGAAATACGGTGGTCGAAACCCTGTGGTTAAGCCACAATTATTAAAGTTTTTTCAACTTTTGTTTACTGAGTTAGCTAAAAAAAAGGCTTTTCATTGATGCAAATATTAAAATTGTTCTATAAAAATTAATTTTATTTGCAAATATGGATTCAAGATATGGAATTGCAGTGTTTGCTTCAAAATTGAAAAATCTTTGGTATGATGAAGCAAAGAAGACTCTATCTCAAAAACTAAGTGAGAAAATAAAACCTATAATAAAGGTGTTGGGCCTTCAGGGTACTTTTAAAATATTCTCTTTTTAAGGACGAGCCGGCATTGTGAAAGGTTTCTTGCCATTATAATGGAGGTGACAAAACAATTTCCACCAAGTCGAGACGTAGTCCACTAAGTTTACAAAAAGCTAAAGGTGTCGTTAGCTATGAATTAGCTTTACAATTTGCTGATTCTAAATGAATGGGGAGTTGTCAGGAGTTATGAAAGAGTATTTCTAAGATGAGAGGCCAGAATACAAAGCACCTTGTTTGTTTCAATATGAAGATTAATAAATATGATGTTTCAAACATCATGATTTACAATTTTTATCAAAAGCTCCTATGCTATTTAAAATGAATTAAACGTTGCGCAGAATAAATTTTTACTATAGTAATAAATTTAAATTCGACAAACAGAATTTTATTATTTATGATAAGTCAGACTAGTTTTTGTGTAATTAGATTTTAATTAAAATGCTTCAACATTTTTGACACTCTATATACTTGGTTTCCAAAAATTTTGAATAATTAAGTATTAACCAAGATTTTTTTTTAATTTTTAGTTGATATTTTGTATACTTGAATTCAACACTTTGCATGTGGTTTACTCATATAAAGAATGATATCAAAAATATTTACTGCGGATGTCTTATATTTTAAGATATGTCTTCTATATAAATAAAATTGAAATGATGCTCGTTGCTAAACGAACCACTTGGGGACGTTTGGACTAATTTAAATAATTTTTTTTAACATGTTAGGGTGGTGACAGAAAAATTAGAGAAATTGTCCAAAAAATTGGAAAATTTGGGAATAATAAAAGCGCTTCTTCTATGGAATTTTTATATGAACTCAAGACCACAACTCACGATTCGAGAGATGAATATTAGAATTTCTTTTTTGTTTTGTCATTATAATTCTGGAGTTTTTACAAAAGGAGATTTGGGTCAATTTGAAAAAAAGGTTAAAAAATTTGGGCAAAATATAAAAATCATAATTTTTGTATACACTTTCAATCATAATTGACGATGGGAACTACATATTTGGTTGACTTGTTATGGAAATAACTCAATTAAATGTTTTTAATTGAAAAAAAAATTATTGGTCCTGCCACTAGATTACGCTTCTTGGTTTCTGGAACAGGAACCGATTCTATGCATTTCTTGACACAAGTACAAATATACAGCATTTGCTTCATAAAGCATCTTAGGATTTATTGTGATTTCAAACTTAATGAAAGAGAATAGATGATTTGATTAACAATGCTGACATAATTTGACTGAGACTTAGATTTTGGAGCAAGTCGATCACATTCCAGGCACATCATCATATATTTCTAGCATTTCAGCGGTGTACTGCCGATGGAATTTATGTCGCTTGTAAAAGTTTTCATTGACGTATCTCTGAATGTATTTCCCCTCAAACGATTCTTAAGAGATACGTTTATTGTTTATTGTTACTTTGATTACATATTTCCAATGGCTTTTTACAAATTCAGAAAAAGATTTCACACAAATTTATTGAACTTTGGACAGAGCAACGTTTGTCAGGTCAGCCAGTATAATATAAATTTAAGACCTGCATTCTTTCGTTGTATAAAGAAAGACATTGTTTATGTAGTAGTTGTATTGATCCAAAAATAAATATTCTTTATGGTATTGATTTTATCTTGAAGGGATCCAAGAACTTAGTAATTTTGCAACACTCAGTTTTTTATAAAAATTTTACTACAAGTTCATCTCTTTTAACATTTTTAAATTACTTGAGCTTAGATCACTCTTTTAAAATTACTTATATTGTTCTGAACTAGGTTAAATTACTTGGAGATTGATACTGTCAACAATTGTTTAAAAAGAATTAATTAATTTATGTAGTTTTAAAAATTAATAATTCTGAAACTAATCCTGCTCGTTTAGTAAAGTATGAGTTTTCTATTTTGTGACTTAAATAACTAATGGCAATAGTTAGTAACAGAACTTATGGGGGCATTTGTTACTTCATTGAAGAAAACGTCTAGAAAGATAAATTGTAGGGCCATCACATTTGGCGGAGGCGCCGGGTGAATTATCGGAATCGAATGTTCGAATGTCAAATCCGATCGGTTAGCCAAGTATATTCGATCAGTCTATTGACCGATTAATTAACTACAAGTCCAATCAAATAATTTAATCGTCTAATTATTAACTGGGGATATAATATGTTGACTTAGAGGATGATAACCGAATAATTGCATCGGTAAGTTCAGGAATTGCATGTTGAAATTTTCGTAAATCTTTCACTTTATAGTTTAAGTTTTCCCTAAACCATTAAAGTAAATACTGTGCAATTTCGGTGTAAAAAGCAATATCAAACACGCACCCTATTTAAGTTTAAATGTTGGAAGTTGAAAAGAAAAATAAGAGCCAACACTTTGCATGCGATATTTACGCAATTAGGACCCGTTCGCAGTTTAACGCCTTTCCAGCTTTACGTTTGGCAATTCCGATGGATAAACACACAACTTACTTTTGAGTTCGACGACGCGATTAAAAATTGCTGACTCGTCATCTATTTTCGGCACCTCTAACGATTTTAATGGAAAAATCAATAAACTCGCAAATTGCTACACGACATAATTTCGAATTGAGCGGTGTGTCAAATAGGATCAAATGCAGTTCGGCGCTGTGGAAAGTCTAATAACACTGTCAAAATTACTAAACTCAATGGGGTGTCTGCCGTTTGCGACCGCAAGAAACGCAGAATTGTGTTCGTTTCTCTCTCGTTTCCCACCAAACACTACAACATGAACGGGCGGCCGTATGCATCACTGCTGCAGGTCTGTATTTGTTACGTCATGTTGCAACTACACAAACTTTGAAACTAACTAAATTGGTTTCCGGAGGTTCTCGGGTACAACATTTCCCAACACACCTAACACAGAAGTTATCAAACAACAAGGTTAATATTTTTAATAATGAAAGTAAATTTCCTATTTCATAATATTGTTATACAAGCGGCTATTATGGTATTCCACCACACTTCTTCTTACCTTTCGCTTCATATTCCTACTTCAACAACTCAGTCAAATGTTGTCACTAGTACCACGAGAACAACCCGACATTACTTTTTTAAAACATTCTCAAGTCACGTGCATAAATTCATAAAGCTTAATATCCCACTTCTGATGTTAATTATGAGTTTATATCACAAAAAGAGACTGGACCAAAACAGTTTTAAACTTTTCCCACCTATGCCAATTTTTGTTTCATTTTTGCTCATATTTTTAGTATAACTAAACTGTTTTTTTTTAGAAATATTTATTTAAATTAACTCGCTTATTTTGTTTCAGGTATGCTGCGACACAACTAAATATTTTACCGCAAATTTTCTCGTCGTCAATTCTGCTAATATTCAGCACCCTTTAAGAAAGGTAAGGTGTGGAAATTATTTTTATTATTACATTATTAAGTAAAAATGCTCTCATTTTCTAATCTCGCTTTTATTGAAATTCCCTCCGCAGCGGCTGCTTCTTGTTTATGTGTCCATAAGTATATCTAAATATAGGACGTAGCAAGGTAGCCACGCGAGACCCATTTGTCTAAAGGTTGACTCTGGACATTTATATTTAAACTGAAAATGCAAACGCCTTTATTGGAAACTACAAATAAAATGACAATAGAGAAGCAAGTCTTGCATTCATCCACAACGAGTGTGACTGCGAAATCATGGCATGAATATATATTAAAGTGTCTCCTGAATCTGTAACTAAAACAACAAATCTTTTTTAAATTCTCACTCTTAGAAATTCGTTACTTGCTACTGATATTTTTTTTTAATGGGAAATTGTTATTAAAATTGTTTCTTAAATAGTTTATTTTATTTTATCAAATTCTTTATTCAATTTCATGAAATTACGTAAATAATTTTAAGTAGTGGAATCATAACAATGGCCTGTATAATTTGTTGTTGGTAATTTTTTGAAGAAATTTACACCTTCTGTTTTGATTTCCTTAGTAATTTGGCTGAATATTGTTTCAACTGAATAAATTGCACACGGCCTTAAGCTGGATACAGAAACTCAACCTAGCGTTTGATTTTGCTTGCAGTCACAAGTCAGTCAAGCGAAATCGAACGTAGTTCAGGTTTTATTTGGCTATTTGTTTCTTTTTTATAAATAAAACAAATCCTTTGGGTAAAATTCAATGAACGTCACCGAATTAGGGAACGTTCAATGTTACAAAAAATAAATAAATTGGGTTTATAAAAAAATATTGAAACAAAACATTAGCTCCTAATCAGGTGTAAGTATTAAAAGAAGCAAAAATTAGTTTATTAATTGATAGTTAGAAAATTTTAAGCTTTTACCTCTTACTTCCTTTGTTTAGTAACAATCAGACTATTTCTCATCTATATTTCTAATATTGCTATTCTAACATTTTTTTCATGATTTTTATGTAATGCAGGAATTGTCAAATTAATAAAAATAAATTCTTAGAAGAACAGAATGATTATTTAAATGGATATCTTCTCAAATCCTAGAATTAAGAGCTCGTTTCCTTTACGTAAATTTTGAACCCTCTCAAAAGACTTCAACTTAAAATTATTCTTATATTTACACTCAAACTTACACTTACACTTAATGTTCTGTTTGTTGACAATGACAACCGTTAAAACGTTTGTAAATGTTTTTGTAATATTTTTTTCTTGCCTCCTAACACTAACATTATTGCATCATCATTAACAGTATTCCGACTGTGCATCTACACTTTCACTCATATTTTTACACATTTGCACTAGGACGTATACTTTATACTTATAGTTATGCAGGTCTGTCTAATAATTACTTTCTAGAATTATTCTACAATAAATCCTCATTTTGCAGTTTTTTGTTAACGTTGCTTTTTTTTAATCTAGGCCTCCATCCCAGGCAAACCGTCAGGATCTCGAAGTAAAGCATAATAGCCTATCTGAATAAGGGCACTTTGACTCCCAAGCGCAATTTAGAAAATAAAACGTTTTCCAATTACTAGCGGTTTAGGAAACCGAGATGGCTGTATTGAAAGCTTGCATTACATTGCATATCGGTATTCATGGTATTGCGCAAAATCAGCGAACCCTCGTTGGGATGTAATCCTGTACAAGAAGGTTTGGTTCTGTCCCGAGGAGCGTTTGCTGGGACTCATGACTTATTAAAGGTGACCGCACTGATAATATCTATAAATAGGGGAGCTTTATCGCGTTGCTTGAGAGTCGCCTATAGGGCATGAATGCTTTACATAATTAGAACTGTCGTCTTGGGACACATTCTCGCTTTCTTCGCCTCAATGACACCGTGCACTTTAACAGTTGAATTTTTAATTTTAATCAAGACTGCGACCCGTTTAACTGTGTATAATGAGATTTAACTATCCATGAAACAGGATATTAATATTTTATTACGAGGTTATTACCAGTTGAGGCCTCCAACTGAAACGAGATTACGCACATTGAATTACTTATTAATTGTGGAAATGATTTCCTTCCTTTGCGTGCCTTGATACGGAGTTAGACCTAAGCCTGCTCATTTTTATTCATTGAATTATGATCCCGGAGACTTTTGCCTCGTGCTCAGTTTCATTTTAACAGGAAGAGTCTGTACATCACGAGATTTACTAACTATTCCACGGAGCATAATCAAACTGTCGGAAGTTAACCTGTTATATATTCCTGGAGGTTGAGTGAAAAAAATTGTACTACGTAAAAATATTTCATGCAATTTGTGCAGCAAGCGATAAAACCCGAGTGGCAAGTAGTGGAAATCCGTACGTAAAACTTCAGGCAAGCCCAATCACAATACGGTATTTGACAAAATGCCCCATTACAATTGAGGTATGAATGCGTATTTGTATGCATGTATGCGCACGGGATTTGCCTTTAAGCTCGGTAGATTTATGTGGCCTTATGCAAGTTTAACCTTTTGTAAGTCTGAAACAAATATCCACATATAAAGTTTGCAACAGAACAACCCTAATACGTCAAGTTTCTTATAACGCCACATTAATCGCGTTGTTGCTGTGCAAGACAAAAAGGACCCTCCTCAGTTTCCCTTTCTTTCACTTAAACTCTTTTTACGCCGCCATTCACAAGTTGTAAAGATTATCTCCGAAGGAAATTTATCATCGGGGAAGTATTTACGAAAGCGACAAAAGCGAAACACAATTTGAAATGGAAATGACAATGCAAATTGATGCAGTCACAAGAAAATGTGCAAACTTTTAATTACGAGAAATGGCAGTTATTGCTTTGTGTAGAAGAAGAGGGCGCGTCGCTCTCCTCGCTAAATCACTGACCTCAATTTTAGTAATAGCAGCTGTTTAGGCTTCGATTTAAGTTTTTTTGTATTTGGCGGTTCGGCTAATTCCGGTGATCTTTGCTTCCCACTACTTCACCTGAATTCACGTGAACAGTTTGAGCTTCAGGTGAGATCTTAGGGAGTAAAAGTCGCTCTCATGCCATCTAACCATCAGGGGGAGGGGGGGTATCTGATATGTGACAATACCAAAGGTCATTTTTTTAATTTTTGCTAAAGTGCAACCTTCGGCCACCTTCCAGCAAGAATAAAAAATTTACAACTGAGTTTATAACCGTTTGGTTCCTGAAATGAATCTTCCTGAAACTGCAATTATCTCAATTTTTTGGGTTAATTATCATTACTTTTTTCTTATTAAATTATTTTATTTTCTTGCCCAATTGTACTATTTTATATTAAATTTGTTTGCTTTACGAATTTCTAGTGATAAATTATTTCTACAATAATCAAGAGTAATTTTGAATTGAAAGTTACGCGGTGACCCACAAATCGCATCTCTTCATTTAAAGAAAGTTTTATTCAGTTTTGAGAGCTTTGCAGATACCAGGACTCAAATTAATCACTTTTGAACACGGTCTCCTTTGAATTTAAAACTGATAAAGCATGTTAAGAATTTGCGTATATTTACTGACAAATGCCTTTGCCGTTTGTGGGTGAAAGTCAATTGAGGTTACCTCACTTCGTATCGTACATTATTATGACTTTAAGGTTGCGTACACACACAAACACCTAATTGTCGACAATTGTATCTAAATTAATTTTTGGTTTGTTCACACTGTTTAGTATTTTTCCTTGCATAGAAAACATATAAAGCACGTATGAAGTAATTGAATACACCAATTACTGCATTTCTTTGCCAGCTATCTACACATGTTGGGAATTCCGAATATTTTACTTCACATTATGTTTTCGTCATGACAAAAAAATTCTGTTAGTACCCGCCATTATTATTATTTATTGTATTGTATATAAAGCGATCTTTATGGGTAAAAAGTGGATTCCAAAGTGAAATAAGTTTGAAGCATGTGTTCAATTCATAATTTTAGGTTAAATTCAAATTAAGACTTCTTCTAAAATGTCCATTAGCTGTCTAGTACCAACAGCAAATTGACAGAGAAGATGAGACCAAAATTTAAAAAATTAGGTGCAAGAACTATAAATTTAATTTTAGCAAAGTAAGATTTTGAGGATTATAGTCTCAAGTAAGTTTTCCAAATCACAAATTGCTTATATCAACCTACTGCTAGAAATAGACCATTTTCAATTATTTGGATAATAATTTTATACATGTGGGGCAAGTAATTTCTATTGAGTAATATGACTATTTCTGACATAAATATTGAGTTTACTACTTCTTCATTTTGTAAACATACGTTGCATGCTTTTGTTAAGCTATCTCCATTATTTTATGTCTACTATTACATTATCTGGTCCTGAATTTTCCTTTTTTTAGCTCAGTCTGTAGTTGAGTTCTTTGATAATATTTGGAATATATTTGGGGCCATTAAATTTTGGTTTCTTTGTTTTTCTTCTTCCTTGCATCTTCATCCGGTTATATTTTAGTTTCAAACAGTTGTGTCGAGTATCTTTTTATTTCCCCTATTATAATTTTTCCTTTTTTGCTAGCGTCCTTTTCTTTTTATTTAATTTCAACAATTTTCCTCTATCTAACGTTAAATTATTCTTTATGTCATTGGTACTTGAGGACATTCAATCTTATTATTTCTTTAACCTCATATTGTGCCGCTTTACATAATATTCAATCTGTTTATTCTATTTAATTGTCATCTTTTTTAAAAATCTCTTTGTTTTTGTTGGTTATTTTAGTTCTCGAGTTTTGGTTTCCTGCTTTTACTTTTGCAATCACAGTTAGCATAATTGCTCTTGGATTTTATTCAATATTGTTTATGTATCTTGAACTATTTAAGTTTTGTAGCATTACGTTTCTTCTATTACAAATTTTAGCAAGCTAAAAAACTGCGAATTTGCTACAAAAACTATTCCTATCTACCCTCGACTAAATGTTCTTTTTCTATTTTTTCTTTTATTTTGTGATTTATTTTGCACTTGAATTATGAAGATTTCCTCTATAAAAACCCTGATTTACTCTGCTAGTTATATTGCTATATTATATTAGATCAATTTCGATAACCTCATGTCCCACAATCCTCGTTAACATTTCAATAAAAAAGATTGTGTTTTCTTAATCAGGTAATCAGTTCTGCCAGACCAAGTCTAGGATAAACCAAGAAACAAATTACTATTCTAACAATAATCTCTAATATACTTGTATATCTAGATTCTGCTTCCATAGGTCAGAATTTTTTTCAAACCGTAGTCTATCAAATTAGAAAAACATAGTTACCAGAGAGTGTCAAATGTAATTATATGTAACTTAAGATGGTGTAGAGATCCTACCATTTGATTTGTATCTTTTCTCAAGACACTTAAATGTCTACATGTGAAGGCAGCTTAAAATAAAACACTAACTAAAAAATAAATGTCTGCCAAAAGTTTCCACAGGGTTAGAAATTTCGAAGGATTACTTAGCATAGGTTTTTGGCATTGCAAAAATAACCTCGCTTTATTAGCAACATTAAGAAAATATTCTCAAGAAGAGAAAGCGAATACAAGTGGCTTAGTTATAAAAAAATTTGCTCACATAAATCGCAGATTGGATTTAATTAGTGTAATTTATGACGTACTGTCCACAATATTTTGAACGTCTTCATTATTTACCAGATCTGGATTTTTTAAACTAGGTTCTGTTCTGTTATATAAAACATAGTTTCAAGCGTCATAAATTTTTCCATAGCAAAAATTTAATAAAGTAATAAAATCTGTTGAGAGCAATTTGTATAGCAAGAAGGGTTAAAGCCAATACGAATAATAAAATATTCTGGTTTTTAAATTGCTGTTGTTTTTATAGTTATTTAAGAACTCATTCTCGTATTATCTTAGATGGAATTTTATAACTAAAATATTTTAGAAGAGCAGCAGGTTTTATTAAAATAGTTGAACATTAGATAATTAGTTTTAGAATATTAACGTAGCAGCCAGCAGTAGCTTAAGTGATCCTTTCCAATGCATTTTCCAACTAGGATTTACCTATACAAAAACTTAAAGCACTACACTCAATACAAAGTCTTGCTCATATTGAATTCAATCTGATTTAACTTATACCAACCTGGCATTTTCCGCAATACCACTCCAACACGCAGCATCAGTCGATTCTAAGATTTCAATGGATAAAAGAAATGTAGGTACAATTCCTATTGATAATAAAATTAAAACAAAGGGCACAACAATTTTTATTTCTCCTCCAATATTTGTTAATCAAAGAATTGTATTAAAAACTAAGTATTTTTAAACTTATCTCATCCAGCACGCTTATTCGTGTAAATTTGGTACAACCCTCGTAATTTTATAGATTTACTATGGTTAAATTTTATTTATTTTTCTAAAAAGTATTTGTTTTCATTATTAGTTCTTTATAATTAAAGTGGTAAAGTTGTTAAAGCAAAAATAAATTTAGATTTAAAAAATTTCATAATAATTAACAGTCGACAAGTAAATTCTATTTTACTGTTATCATATGTTATCAAGAACAGGAGCAATATGGTTTTTACACCTATCCGGACCCTGGAAACGATCACGTGCTGGATGTAATTCGGATGGAATTGGATTTTAGGATTTATGAATCATAAAGTAATGCCGACCTATTAAAAAGACGAGTCAATTTCATTTTCTCTTTTAAATCCAAGCCATATGCAGTATAAATCGCTTTCGGGTTTTGTAATTGTCAGCAAGTTATTTACGAAGAGTTTCATGGCTTTATCATGACTTCAACCCTATATGGGTAGAATTCCGTGACAATTAATGTAACGAAAATAACTGTAGATAAAATACGAGCGCGGGGGTAGTAAAACAAAGGTAGGTAAACGGGAAACTCAATATCGAAAATACGAACTCGAGTTGCGACGTGACGGGCGACTGCACGGTTCATTGCTGTATCTGCAAATCTCCAGCCGCATTCAGTTTAATATTGCATGTCGCGAAAGCAAATACACACCATTTGTTTTAAAATCGATGGAATCCAATTTTCACAAATAGATAGAAACGATTGCATTCTGGACGACATTGAGGTAAGCGGATATATGATTTCTTTCTATGTTAAAAATTATTCCTATTACGTGTTGAATCGTGCAAAGTTTTCAACTGCTCGCTAATGAATATGTAAATAAGAGGTGGCTATATTTACAACCATTGTTCTCAACGTTCCTGTAATTTCAAGAAATTTCTGAGAAACAATTATCGATATCAGTCTCTTCTTCTAATTGACCAATTCCATTTCTTTACATCCTGTTTTTTAGTAAAACTTCATGAGGGTTTGAGTAATTGTTTTGTAATTGTCAGGGGGTTATTTTTATAAATAATTATTTTGTTATTTTTTAAAATATTTACTTTCGAAATAAAATTTCCATGCCTTTCATGATATAAAGTCGGTAAATTTACGTTTTTCTATCAAGGTAACACACACCTCAATAACTCAATGTGTCGGCACCTTATGCTTTCACGTCAGCAGCTGCAATATTGCTAGATGCATTTGCTGCGACATCCCATAGCGCATTCAGTTCAGGGAACAAATCAAACCTCAAATCCGGAAGATATTTCCGATTTATATCTAAAAACCTTTGAAGGAAGTTCCAAATAGAAAAAGTTGAAGCGATCTTGTTTCCGCACAGCAACACAATAAGTGTAGAAAATTAATTTCGTGATCTTGTAATAGGAGTCTGTGATTCTTTGCGACAAATTCTCAATTTAAACTTTTGATCTTTATTGTGTTCCTCACTCGTGCCGCAAGTTCCTTTAATTTTCAATATACTCAATTTAAATTTGTAGTTATACTGAATTAATTATAAGTACAGAGAAACTTCTATTTTAAGGCAGAAGTTTTATTCCTGTATAATTTCCTCCACCATTTGTTTACGGAAATTGCGTGCAAATTTGGTTCATACTTACTTTCTTTTTTATAAGTCGATCACGTTTACATTAGATTTTTTTAAAATTCTGTTTTATAATTTAAGTAAACTCTTGTGTTGCTAAAGGGTTAAACTCCAGTGCGAGAAATTGCGGATTTTTTTTATCTGCTCTTACAGGAACTTTAGTTTAATTATCGAAATTATTATTAAGCAAACTTTTTTTCTCAATTGAATGCACTCATTTAAACAATTCTGCAACACACGTAAATTATGAGAAAAATCTTCTTCTGATTTTTAAAACAACTCTCCTAGAGCCTTCCACTTTCCTTGAAGAAAATTTACGATTGCTAAATTTCTTTTTACTTTATGAAAAAAATAAAAGCTTAAACCATATAAATATGATAAATAAAAGGAATGCTAAAAGAATTGAAATCTTGGACTCATTACAAAATGCGATTTATACTCAAGAGAATTGTCTTGTAAGAATATCTTTGATCAATTTCTCTTGTAATTTCGTCAATCTTCTCTTATTCTTCTCTCGGAAATAATTATGTTATTTAATCTTTTGCTCTTCTTTAAATCCAAAATATTTTTATGTCAAGGATTTGTACATAATTTATTTTAAAGTAATAAATAAATGCAAAAAGTCGACCTTTTTTTGCAAACAGAAAAACAGATTGTGATGCTTCTCCTAGTTGTCAATGTCAATTCATCGATTTATTTAGATTTTTTTTTTTCAAATTCCAATTCAAATATAAAAGCATTTGTGTGAAATTTTTATTGTTTCAGTTATTCTTTTTAACTGAATGATCTAATATATTTTTTAATATTATCTTTAAAAATTAAGGATTACAGGAATAACAGAAATTATTCTTCGTAGATTCATTTTAGTATTGAGAGTAGGTTCATCTTTCCTTAAACATAAAATTCTATTTTAACAGTGCGCAATAAATCCTTTTTAATGAATCTGCAAAATAATTGATTTTCTCAAATTTCCGAAAAATTTTATTAGGCAAGAATTCTGAAATTCTATAAATGTTGGAATAATAATGGTAAATGTGAAAATATATTACTGATTACTATTATAATCATTTACAGGAATACTACACTTATTCGAACTAAGTCGAATTATGAATTCCCAATTAATAATTTTTAAAATTTTAAATTAGCAGTTTTTTGAGTTGATAGCTATGACAAAAAAATTATAAATAAGAAGGCACTTTAACTTAAGTGTAAAAAAATATTACACCTGCACAGTTTCTCTTGTACATCACATTTACCAATATTCTCCCGGCGCATCCACCATTTCAATTACGGGAATTTAATGCTTAACGTGCTAATATCCATTTTATTTTTTTTATTTTGTTTATTTTATTCTACGCTCTATCCCCTAGTTATAACGTGGTATGTTCTTAAAAAATTCCCAAAAAAAATTGAAATTAGCTACACAAAAGTTTGTAATATTTTTGTTCTCCATTACTATTTAGTTTATTTAAATATTGTCTAAAGTTAGAAATACATTTGAATCAAATTAAGCAAAATTATTTTAATTTTGAATTTTATTTTCTTGTTAAAATTTATTACGAAACAAAATTTGATATTGGTATTGAAAGTTTTAAATTCCTCACAATCTGGCTGAAAAGTTATTTCTTTGATAAAAGTATAGTCCTAAATTATCAACCCACTTTTTAATGATGTTTTTCCGCAACTCTCCCAACTGTTTCCAGGTCGTGCTAAAAATAAAAAGTAATCACAGTTGTTTGTGATTAAGTATGCCTACAAGAAGGGGTCGCATTGCGTCACTTCCTGGGTCTAAAACTTACCATTTCATAAAATAAAGAGACTTAATATTATATATAAAAAACAAAATTCATAAATCTAAAAACAACAAGGGGGCACATACCGTAAGGTAACGTCATAAAAATGATATATTTTTCTAAACATACGAAAGTTATAAAAACATGAGAACCCCAATATAGTAAAATAAAGTGTTATTGGCTATACCTTATAGAATATGGAATGGAGGCAAACTTTTTTGACCGAAATGAGAAAAGGTTATAGTCCAGAAAAACTTGAAAATTAATAATTGATACTAAAATATGTCTAGTAACTGCTCAGTTACTGTGGTCTCATAAATAAAATTTACGTTAATTACTTGAACTAATATCAATAATTTGACGTCAAGGAATTTAAAAATAACATACAATTTTGTGTTGCTCTCACAATTGAATAAATTTAATAACAAAATTGAGGTTCAAGTTGAGAAATAAAGTCACTTGTATCGGCCAAGGTTTCTCTCTCTGCGAATATGTTTTACAATACATGAGGTCAAAATGGCTGCTGAAATTTTGTTTCTTAGACAAAGCGGTGCATAGTTTCTGACGCAAATTGGAATTAACTGTGAATAAGAAGATCTTCGAGTTTAAGCTCTAAAATACGTGAATAGCGAGCAAAGTATGAAGTCCTAAAGGCTTAAGATTGTAATATCTACATTAAGTAATACTAATAATGGAGAAATTTCAGCAACTCGTTTCATTATTCATTCAGTAAAATTTCTATTAACAGATTCAACTGTCACATCCGACATTAAAATAAGAACAAATAGTTTCATTAAGTTTTATGTAATGAAAAAATTACAATTTGCACGTGACGAGGTTATATTGGATAAAAATAGTTAAGAAATTATCACTTGTATCCACATCTTTTTTGAGAAAACTAATTTTGACATAAAATTGTATTAAAATTTGGTATTTCTAAATGCTATTAATTATTGCTGAACGCAACATGAATGGTTTATAGTCATTTCCGTTTTTATGTGAACAATAAATAAGTTTATTATTTTTATAAAATTTGGAAATTTGTGTCGACAAATTACACATAGGATGTGGCTTGCGACAAAGAGTTTACTGACGCTTGTGCAAAACCAATTAAAATGACTTTAATCTTTTTTCACAGAATTTACATTACCATGAATGTGATAGTAATCGACTCAGTTCATCCAATACAGATTCACTTTATAGCACAATTTTCCATTTTCAACTATTCAATATCGGGTGATACTCTGTAAATAATTTTTCGCAATTTCCTTTGGGCCTCCAAATTTTTGTCACATTACGCTATGGATATTACATCGGTTTAGAAAACTAGAAAATCATAAAATTGGTCTATTTACATAATTTAATTTTTTCTAGTGTTGTGTCTTTATTAATCTCTCCGTCATCTAAGCCTGTACTTAGCGGAGTAATATCTAATATTGATATCAAATTTAAAAATATTAATTTGTATCGTAGCAATAATTAAAGGTGACTCGCAATTTTCGTTAATTATACAACCTCCAAACATCAAACAGAACCAATTTCATTAGAATCAATCAGTCATTAAATTATTAGCTTCAACCGCTAGACAGTCATTGGATGACTGCTCGTGATTAGTAATTTGTTTTTATAAAATCGTTTATAATAAAAGTGAAGCAATTAATTTTTTAAGTTAAAGCTCGGTTAAATATAAATGGATGTAATATTTTATTTTAAACAGGAAATTAAATAACTTCTGGCATCAAACATCAGAAGCGGCTATCAAATGTGATATGATTTAAATCGCTTTTATAATCTCATGCGGTTGATGGTCGCAATATAAATCAAACTTCAAACCCCCTCTTTCTGCGTTATTATCAGTTTTCTTCCTACAAGCAATTTCAAATGATTGGAAATGGTTCAAAAGAAAATTAGAAATATGACATTATTATCGAAACTACTATGAAAGAGTTATTGAATGTAGTTTCTCCTTCTCCCGATTAATAACAAATTATTTGGTTTTAAAATTACTCGAATTTGAGTCAACTATTGTTACTTAAATATAAAGAAATTTTGAGAAAAATTATTCGAATAATTTTTCGTATCTTTTCACCGAATTGCTGCTATCTGTTAAACCATTATTTATAATTTGTGTAGTTGTTACACTCAGCTTGACTCCACAATAGAAGAGCCAGCATAATTGCTTCAATTTGCAGAAAATCAAGTTTTGAACCATCGAGTAAAATAGTCCATTCGAAACAAAAGATGATGAAGCTTATTCAAACTTGCGCCAACGCACTAACCCAAAAAGTGTTTCTAAGAATCTGTCAAAAAGAGCACTATAAACTCCATTATCCAGATTTAAGCCGCCGCGGCTATTTCCTCATTTTTAGACTATATCTATCAAAATTGTTAGGAAAATGAATTCTGAGCAATGTTGAAGCGTAGAAAGCAATTTTAAAAATTATTATACTAAATGACAAAAAATTGTTGAGCTAAAATTGTTGTTTAATCAAGCTAAAAATATTAAGAAACAAAACATTATAAAACAATAACCAGCCCTCATTTTCTGGTGAATAATACATGGAGACATATAATACAAGTTTAGTAAAAAGTTAATTATTTTTATTAAGTATACAAGCTGGACTCGAAAAAGAATAATAGTATTTGCTTACATTATTACACTTTCTAACGTCAGTCTAGAAATGTATTCCCCGAAATAAATTGAAAGCAATTAAATTGTGGAAGAACGACGAAAAATAAGTGATTGTTTAGTTAGTGGGTAGCTTTAATAGAAGAAAAATTTCATAAAGAAAAATGAACACAAAATTGAAATAGGTAAGGAGTTGATCGAGTTTGATGCAATTCTAGTGACAATAAAAGCCAGAGAATATCTACGAGTTGTGTGTTATACAATCAAAACCATTATAATTTCTTTTTATACTTAAAACCCTTGATAAAATGAATAACAAGATAGACGCCAAATTGAATAAAACACCCGCTATATTAAATTGCTGCAGAAAGTAATTTTCTTTCAGCTATTGCTGAATTTCAAACTATTTCGAAACTTGAATTTTAAATAAATATTGCGAATAAAATTTTAAATCTATCTGTGGTCTTTTGTGTTTTATGCTCGGAGACTCATCGATTTTATCAAACCACTCCACAGCAGTTCCACAACTTTGCGTTTTCTTTCAAAATATAATGCTTCAAAAATTTATTCAAATTTCTGATCCTTCATTCGTGTTGACTCTGGGTTATACTTATAACAAAATGGTATACTAGAACTTTTTCACTTTGAAAATAATATTCAAATAATTATTTTGTTATAAACTTTTAAATTCGTATATAGAAAAATAATAATCACTTTATTGCATCAATAGTTTTTTCTAGTCTTATAAAGTATTTCAATTTTCAGTTTTTTAGTGATCTCATAATTGGAATCATTTATTTTTATTGCAATAATAACTTTCTTATTCTTGATTTTAGCATTCTTTCCAATTATTTTTCATTGTTGTTAAGTCTACTTCTTCAATTATACGGTCCTGTCCAATAAAACACTATAAAATTGACTAATTTATTAGAAAAAGTACAACTATAAATTCTGCATTATTGTTGTCCTTAAGGCGCGTATTCACTTGAGCATTTGGCCCGAATAATCACCGAATAAGCGTAATTTAGGCTCATGCGGGGCTTGGTCGAAAATTAAACCGGTTTTGCATGAGCACTGATTCAGTATTGTTCGAAGCATGTGGTTTTGGAAGCTGGGCTGCGGCTCAGACATTCTGCCATTCACATTGAGCAAAAACCGAGCCAGTGCTAACTTTGATGTACCGACACCGGGTCGAAGGGTTTGAGCGGCTTGAGGTGTGCTCAGCTCAGCGTCCTCATTATGCTAATCGCGGCTCAAGTGAATGCGCGCCTTAAATGAGCATATTGATAAGTTTGAGCTTCTTATTGTTTTTTTTATGCAGCCTATCGATACACCACTTACTTGTAGATCTTTCGCTTTCTCTCCAAGAAAACTTTTTTCAATATTTAGACAGAATCCTCGCTTTTAAGATATCGTACAAATTTGCACTGGCACTGACACAAATGCTGTTAATTTTACTAAATAAAAATTCTTGATAATTCTTTGTTTCCCCTTTTTCATTATTTATTGCCACCGCAAAGGCGGTGGCTCAGTGCTCATACTGACCTGGTTTAATTTCCGACCGAGCCAAGCATGAGGCTAAATTACGCTCATTCGGTGCTCATTCTGGCCAAATACTCAAGTGAATACGTGCCTTTAGGTTTCCCTTGTAACTTAATTGAACTTGAGTTTGAAATAAGTCGTGTAATTTCTGCTCAACAAATTAACTCCCTTCAACGTGTTTCTCTTCAATTTTTACTTTCTCTAAAATTATTTCTGTAGATTCCTTAATTTTTGATTTGTTACCAAAGTTTATCATTTCCTCTTTTATTAAACGTTGCAGCCTCTGTTTATGTTTATGGTAGGAATGAATGAAGATTTCTTTGATCATCTAAATATTACAAGTTGCGTTACACAAGGATCAATTCTCTCACCTCTACTATTCTGATGACTGATTTGGGACCCAGCGGTCGAGGGAAATAGTTCATAAGAGAGAAAGAAAACTTCAGTACGGATCTGATGCTGAAAACACAATGAACATTTTACACGCAATTTTCCTTTATTTATTTATCAATCAAATTTTTACTACTGCTATGTACTTAAAGGTTGCAAGAACTTCCGTAACTTGTTTTCTTTTAGCCACGGTCTTTTTAATCACGATTACAGACATGGGAGAAAATGCGATATTTTTACCATTTCATAATTTTCTTACGCGACAATCTGTGCATTTTTTCGAAATTGGCTAAGTTAGGGAATTAGCTGATATATAAAACTTCCATTAAAAAAGTTAATAGCGTAAGTCAAATGGTTTTGAAAAAATCCACGTTCAAGAACAGCGAAAAATTGGTATAAAATGTAACGAGTAGTATCGCCTTAATCTATGTTGCAAATAATCTCAATGCGCCAGTCAATACTAAATTTTGCCAGAACCCACTATAAAAATCCTCTTGCAAGCTCTTTGAACAGTGAAATTATTATTTTTATTGGATTCCGACGAATGTGTCATGCTACCTAGGTATAAGAGAGGATAAATAAATTTGCCATTCTTTTTAGCTTTAAAAAGATTAATGATCAGAAAAACGATACAGTTGTTATACTGGAGGGTTTATAAGTAATATCTTTTAATATCTTTTAATTTAAAAAGATGCTTTCTGCCAAGGCCAGCGCCTTTTATAATTTCATTTTGATTTATTTTAAACTTGTTATTGAATTACTACAGATTACAGCTTTTAAAATTTCGTATGGAATCAAACTTCCTCAATATGACAACTGAATTTAAAGACTTCCATATTATATTTAAGGTGTAACCGTAACTTTTTCAGCCTCGATCAACCTTTTACATCTGTTTGTCAAAAATATTAATAAAAATATTTAAGGAGTGAACTGAAGATTTTTTTCGATAATGAAGCTGTTGGTTATATTTAACCGTCTTGTACAATGGCGAAACCAACTTCTCAACCTCGTTGTGAAAAGCCATAGCATAGACTTGTTTACAATGGAATTGGGCCATTATTTCGGTCATGGATTAACTTTAAACTGCAGTTAACAGACCAATAATGATCACCTAACTTTTAACGAGGGTTTAATGTTAATCTATGACTGAAACACCGGGCCCTAGTAATATCACAATTATTTATTTCGTCATGTAAATCGCTTTTAACGGTGCACCTATTACTTTTATGCTAAATAGCCTTTACTTATATTTTGAATTAGGTTAATTAGGGAAGAGATGGCTTACTTAAGAAAATCAAACCATTGTAAATTTAAGGAATACTCCAAAAGAAACATTTATCCCAAAAAAAGAAACTATAATTTGAAACAATAATGTTATACAAAAAGGTAATAGATCTTTCACGAGAAAAAAATTACAACTCAGCCATATGATCGTCTGTTTTAGATTTTTTGGATGAGGTTGGTTCAAATTAAAAATTGATATTTTGACAAGAATAGGAATGTAATTAATTTTGCAACTTTCAACGTTTTAGCTTTTGGGGGGCAAAGCAAGCCGTACTTAGGCAACTTCTTGATATGAGTTTTGAGCTATTTTATTTTCTGATTCCAGCTATGAAAACGATCCTAATGTAATTTTTATTTCCACAATCCTTTAAAATTACCATATTTTTTTATATACAGTTGCTATGTCGACCAAGTCATCCCACATCTATGACCATCCCATCCTGAATTACTCTCATTATAATATTTTTTTGTTGCACCAACACTCCTTCTTTAATTACATAATATATCAAATAATTTTAATAACATAAATAGCTCAAAATGTTTGTGGTTCTTTGAGAAAAGGAAAAGCTTAAGATTTGTTTTGGCAGCTGCACTGAAGGAAAATACTTTGCTAAATTACGATTGAGCAAACAATTTTAGCATAAGAATCTTGCAAAGTATTTCAACCATACGTAGCAATCTAAACTGTACAATAGTTGTAATTAATTGAATTTTATTCCAATAGCGGGGTAAATTGCTTGTTAATGCAGCACATGGTGATTCTGAAGTTACAAATCAAGACTCCGTGCCAATACTATTGTAATACAATCTGCATTTCTAACAGTACCTGCCCATAACAGTGTTTCATTGATAATTGAGAAGAAATTTATGGTGCCGCATTGAATGGAAGCTTTAATCTTCGTGTTAAATTCATCAGAGCTTCTGGCTAGCGTTGACCTTAGCTATTCGGCTTTGGAACGGCGTTAATTGGTAAACAAAGTAACACAATCTAACGAAGCACAATGGGCTTGTCATTGTTTCCTTGTTTCTTGGGGTAGTTCGCCGTTAAAAATCATTAACGGAAACAAAGCGTCGTAATTAGACGGAAATAACGCAAAGCAAGCTCTGCGGGATCAACTCGGTACAGGCCGCCGCGGTCTCCTATGTGGTTGCTTTCCATGTCGGTTTCGATGGTTTTCACGTAAACACCACTATAGAGCATATTTCTTAACATAACCAACAGAACTACCGTTTTACTCTCCCGGCTTCATTATTATTCTCTAATTTACGGCATAAACTATGTCGGATGTTATCGGTGAACGTAACTGTCGCGTGCTGGACTATCGATCGCCCTCTAGTGGCGCATTGACGCTTTATAATTGTTTTAAAGTCAACACGTTCGACATTTTCAAACACTTACTTAAGTCGTCAAAGTTTTCCCGTGAAAATACCTTGTACTTGGGTTTTGTCCGCCGTTTATTATTGCGATCTCTGCTCTTCTCTTCCTGCGCAATATTAAACACCGGAACAGTTTCAATAGTTGCAAACACTCCAGACAAATTTTTGTTTCACAAAAACACGATCTCCAAGTCAACACGCGAGGAAGTCCCAAATTGATACACAAAGCGGTTTTATTGCTTCGGCGGCTAGATCAGCAAACATGGCACTTAGGTTGAGTTTCATGTATAAAATTAAAAACTTAAAACAATAAATTTAGAATTTACAGGATAATCCGCTGGACAAAGCATTAACACTAATGAATTTGACTGAGAATGTGCGGGGAATCTAGAAATAAGAGTGAAACTTTAAATTATGGCATGACATGATAATTGTCGAATAATTGAAGAACTCAGCAATTAGTGGTTGAGCACAAGTAGCGATGTACTCCATGGTGTTGAAAGTGAAGCGTTTCGTCAGAATGGCGGCGCATTGGAGATGAAAGATTCAGGGTGGAAGATGAACGAGGCCAGTGCAATAAATAAAACGTCGTTTATTCTTCCTGCCACCTCCTAAATAAATAAATTGAATTCAAATAAATAATATGAACAGCGTCCAGCGAAAGCGCCATTAATCTTCCAGTTGCACGGTTTCATTCGTCGTCGGAATTTATACGCCATCGTGAAGAAATACTTAAGATGTATTTTACGAAACACATTTAAATTCGTTTAGGAGAAAAAGAATTCGACCAAACTCAAACGTGAAAGTAAGAATAATTTGTACACTTATGAATATTTTATTAAGTCGAAAAAGTAAGCTGAAATATAAATAGGGGAGTTTTGTTTTTGGCAAGTATGTTGGGGGCGAAAGAATCCCGCTAGTTATTATTTTTGAATGAAACACTTTTGATTTGTATGCAACACCGAGCCCTTCTGGAACGCATCCGTATGAATTAATGAGCAAAAAAACAAGGAAGCAAGTTTTGGCTTTATCGTTTAATAATAATGGCAATTTTAAAAATCCATTAACAATGGACGTTAGTTAATATTGCGCAATATTTTTACAGGGATTTCAAAAAAAAAACAACTGATAATTTTTGCAAAAGTCAAATTGAGAGATTGATCTATATTAAGAACTTATAATACACTCTACTTGTTTATTATAAATAAAGCAAGCATCCACTGAAATCAGGAAAGTTTAATAAAGTGGGATCCTGTATCTCGGGGAGTAAGTTTTAGATTCTTTGTAGAAGGGGTAGGATTTTTTTTGACAAATCAATAGAAACGTGTCAGCTTGAAAATTTTAAACTTCTCTTGAATAATTGACGTGTAGTCGTCTTGGAATAATTTTGAGCTTTCATTGAAAGTTTTCTTAAAATATTTTATGACTTGAATTTCTCAAGCTACCTACGCTCTTCTAACATTCCTAAATAAGTACTTAAAAAGTCTTTCTACTTATTAGGAGAAAAGATATTATATAATAATTAACTTTGAATCAAGTCAGTAACAATAATATTACTCAAACGAATAAAAGCTACTTCAAATGTAAAACTTTATAAATCATTTATTTATTTTTTATTAGCAAAAATGTTTTCTTGTTTTATTAAAAGTATCAACGAGAAGACTTTAAGGTTGAGCTAATAACCTCTACAGGCAAGCCAAAGAGATCAAAAAATTAAGCACAATAAAAACCCTAATGATGAAAAGTATTCTTTAACAAAAGTTGAAACTGTAATTCTGTCCGTAAATATCTTCAAAGACTGTAATTACAACTAAATTTTATTATTTTAATCAATTATTCATCAATGCATAATTCACACCTTCTGGCTACTCCTCAAGCCAAGAAATAAAATTGGGAGGAATCAAAATAAGTCGATTTCTGGAGAGGTTACATAAACGCAATCTTGCAAATAGCCTTACAACCAAAAATCAAATGATTTAAGATCAGGTAAACGTGCAGGCTATTGAATTGGCTAGTACGTCTCTGTCCATCTATTACCAAATTAAGTGTTTATACAATTAACATTTATTCTAATAGTATGCGGCGAAGCCACATCTTGTTGAAAGTAAACTCGATTAAGTTCTCCAAGGGGTAACTTATTCAAAAATATTTCAATTTTCTCAGATAAGAATTGGTTGTATTTTTCTAAATTTAGAGTACCGTCAGTAAAGAATGGTCCAATTAATCTAGCACTGAAAACTCCCCACCACACTAAATCTTTGTTGAGAATTATTTTCAACAATTATTCTGCGATTTTTTTGACATCAATATCGATCATTGTTTCCATTAAAAATGACCTTATTACTAAAAGCACATTCTCTGACTAAATAATTGCCCTAAAAAAAATCTATTTATCTAAATCGTACCCAAATATGGACAGCAAAGTTGTTCCCTCCGACGACCCCGATTATTTTCGTCTAATACCTGCACTTTTTGACGTACCTATGTATCTTTTAAAGTTATGTTTTTCTAGTACTTCATGTATAGTTTGGTTTAAAGCACCAATGTTATTAGAACGACATTTATTTCAAGATATCTGTCAAGTTGGCATTCCTTTTGGTGGATTTTTTAAAAGTTCCAAATGTCGTCATATTTTTTTCGAGTCTTCCAAATCTGCGACGTTCTGGAACTTCCCTGTTTGGAAACCGATTGATATAAATTCTCACTGTTGGACCACAATTTTTATTGCATTTAAAAAAATTACAAGAAGGTAATTTTGAAGGCTAAAAATGGGGACAATATGATATCAACGGCGACGCTAACGTATTACTGACATTTATTGTTTCGGCAGTCCACGTCACACTTGAAAATTTTAGTAAACATTTAACATGCTCATTATTGTATTCAGAAATATGTTGTCCATCAAATGAAATCCTAAGAAAAATACGTTTCCATTTGAAAAGGAATGTTGAGGGTTGTTTCACATTGAAGTCAATTAAGGAAATTACTATTAGGACCAGTTTTTAGTGGTTAAAGGATAATTTGCTAAAGTTTTTTGTTTACTCAAATTGACTACACCCCAGAATTATATTAATGTAAAACCTGAAAATGTAACCATGGAATTGAAACAACTAATAGTTGAAAAAAAAGAGCTAGGGTGAAGACAACATTTAATCGAATTTGTAACAAACTAAAAGCAAAAATTAAAGAATCAAGTGATCGATCATTCCAAGAGTATGTTACTCATTTAAATTGATCCGACAATAATGTATGGAGACCAATAGAGTTGGCCAAGAAACCCAAAACGCCAGTATCACGTATACAAAATCAAACAGGCCTTATTGTAAGATAATGGGCTCATAGCAATGCAGAAAAAGCAAAACTATTTGGAAAATATCTAAGCAATGTATTTGTACCACACGACATTGTTACTAATTAAACAATAGAACAAGACATTACATCCATCCTAGAAAACATTCAATCAATTCAAAAATGTATGTCAAAAGAAGTGGAAAAAAATCTGTTGCTAAACAGTAAGAAAGCACTAAAAATGAATAAGATGAAATAAATAATGATAAAAGAGCAACTAAAGAAGGGAGTGAAGATATTACAATGCATGTTGAGGACTGAATTACTGGCCCAAAAAGAGGTGAAATTATATTAATACCAAACCCCGGAAAAAATCCAAATATAAATATATTGGCCAATGAGTCTTCGGTAAAATTGAAAATATTTGTCATTGCTTAGAAGACGAAATTCCCATGCAGAGCCGAAAGATTGAATACCCCTCCATAAGCTTGGATTCAGAAGCGACTACTCTACTGTACAACAAACCCACCGAAAAGTCTAACTAGTTTTGAACGACAACCTTCCTAGATGTCAAACAGATCTTTGATAAGGGGTGGCATAATGCTCTTTTTTTATAACCAAGAATTTTCTAACCATATTCTATTTTAAAATCTTCAAATTATATTTAAACAACCGGAAACTTAAGTCAAGAGTAAACCAAGCATAATCTAAACACTTTATCATCATAGCAGGTAATCATCTAAGCAGTGTAATGGAACCACTCTTGTATGTACTTTGTACCTCCAATCTCCCAACAACCATAAATTCTAGCGATCAAGATCCAGTAAGCAGCTTCCAATAAACTATAGTATCATTTAAATAAACCTCATGATTGGCTGAGGACGCAGAAAAGAATAATAAATAGGGCAAAATCTGTGCATGCAACTTTACTTTACGAAAAGATCAATGCCCACCGGTATACATTAATGGCATAATGATACTTCAATCTAAAAATACAAAAATCTTACCTGAATGAAACATGCCATCCAAAAGAAAAAGCAAATAGATTTAAAAGATATTTACTGGTTGATTGAAAGAACGTCGAGGAAAATAAATTACAATTATGTAAAACTCTCATCAAACTAACTTGTATATACGAAAAACTCTGAGTAGGTGCGAATAAGTTTAATTTGTAAATAGTTTAAAGAGGTCCAAGATATTGAGGATAATCATAGATGCATCCTGGTATGTGACCAATCAATATCATGAGGACTTCAATATGCCATTTGTAAATGAAGAGGCTAGAAGACAAAGCAAGAATCATCATGAGAGACTAGAAAGCCGCTACAACAGTTTGCTACACCCCCTACTTTACGAATATCGGAGGCTAAAAAAATAATGGCCATCAGAGTGGTTGAAGTGATTGAAGAAGACCTATCAGTGGAGTCATCATCGTGTCAGAGGTAACGCTGTAAATCGTGCCTAAGACACCAAATTTGCTCATAGAAATAATTGTATTGTATTGTGACTACATATGCAAATATTAAAAGAAGAAAAATTAAATCCGAAAATAAATATCGGAGGTACAGCTTGGGGCGTCTTTTTGGGAGATACTGTGGCAACTCGCTTGATTACTTGTTGATTTAAGTTAACTGTTGATTTAGTAAAGTAAGAAAAAATAATTGAAATTGTCCAAATTATATCTCGAAACATTGCATTCCTGAAAAATTTGTAATAATTGCACATAAAACGCTTAATAGTTTTGAACTCCGAAAATAATTTATTAACATTACGTTGTTCTGCTTTGTACATACTATTAATTTTTGGAAAGAAGTTAAACCTTATTTTAACTTCTTCATTTGTAATATAGATATGATACGGTAATTATTAATTTTTTTAATTTTAAACTATAATAAATTTAACCATTGATTTACTATTTTACTCTGTAGGTGCTAGCTATAGCAACTTATTCATTACAACTTTATCGGAAAAGTTTAAACGGCAAAACGAAATAAGAGTAGTTGTAAAATTCTGAAAAAAATTTCATAAATACTTCTATTTTGAAAAAATACACTTAAAATTACAAAGTTTAGCTAATGTGGGAAATAATAAAAACACAGAGCTTTTAAATAAATTTCTTCACTTTTAGTTTTTATTCCTCCTAAAACACGAGTTATTTAGATACATTATCATAGCTTCGTGCCACACAATTTTCAGGATTCTCTTAATCACCAGTTCTTTGAAAACCTATAAAATAACGGCAAATCACCCATTTGCTACAGGGTTTAGAAAACCACAGAATCATTCTTGAATAATTCAGTTCTCATTAACATATCTCACAATAAAAGCCACCCGTTACCCTTGTTGAGTAATAGCATTTTCTTTTTGTTTTAATTCCAATATATTCTGCGTTGATTATTGTATTGCGATAGACTTTCCAGCAATTTGTGTTAAATTGTTTCGGATGTACCCTAGAATAATTTATCTACATCCAAATATACCTTCAATACCAAATCGATTTCTACTGCAAAATTTACGAAACTTTTAAATATTGCTAGATTTAAAAAAAACAATTTTTGTCATTGCGACCACAAAATTTTACCAAACTTTATAAAAATTTATTGATGTTTCTCTAGTTCCATTATAGTTTCTGACCGGATTAGACTATACACTGCTTAACTGAATACGTATGTACTTGTATCAA
This sequence comes from Pyrochroa serraticornis, assembly GCA_905333025.2. Classification (NCBI taxonomy): domain Eukaryota; kingdom Metazoa; phylum Arthropoda; class Insecta; order Coleoptera; family Pyrochroidae; genus Pyrochroa; species Pyrochroa serraticornis. The sequence goes on from HG995154.1 coordinate 21,098,075, forward strand.
TTCTAAATAGCATTGTAATTTTCAGTTAGTCGGGCAAATGCTTCCAGGTCATACCATGCGCTTGATTTTGCTATCTAAATATTTAAATGGCACATTCCGTGATCCACTTTGTGTCAGTTTGATTTGCCTTGGCGGCCAAAATTCAAAGGATGCAATAAAACTTGTTTGTTTCATCGTAACCGCAAATCCACATGCACTTCCCATAAATTGCGTTAAATGACCGCTTGTAGGTTTCTTTTAGTGTTATGTATATATCAATTATTTGCAATTAGGACCTTGGTCTTTCTAATTATTTAATGACATGATTATTAAGTGTTTTGAACTGAAATTAGTTTGTCAACTGTAGATGGACAACTGGAAGCAAACTCAATTCCGTTTCTTGAGTAAACCGTAGTATTCGTACAGTAGTTACACTAAACGGAAATCAATTTCAGTTCAAATTATTTTGATCTCGGCTTACTGAAAGCAATGACAGGTAATGAAGGTATTAACTATATGCCCGAAACAATACGCTTGGTCGAACGGTTAGTAAAATTAACTGCTACAACGAGCAATTCTTATTTCTTTAATATGACAAATTTATAAAATTGTTGAGACGTTAAAATCCAGATTTTTACCTAAGTAATGGCAAAAATCTGGTGGAAGTTGCCTTAATAAAAATTTAACCGCAATTTTCAAATAATTCGACTTTTATTTTTTGTACAATCGCTTTTCCTTTTATCTCAAAACAAAGCGTTTTGTAAAAATTGCGGTTTACGCATCAGCTTTGTTTCAATAATTCTGTTGACAACCCACTAGGGATGGGCTATAAATGTTACTTTTAACATACACGCATGACCCCTCACTGGGAAACTCACCTATCAAAATTAATTGGAACCAAGGCAATGCTATCCTGTTGTGTTCGGTGTGAATTTTAATGTAAAAATAATTGCACAGTAATACACGTGCTTTATGGAAATGTTGACCGAAATTGAAATAAGGTTTTAACCTTAGCCGGAAACGAGCCGATCCTGTATGTTGGTTTAGAGTCGAAGTTAATTCTTCAAATAACATGTTTGCTTATTTATGTCAATGGTATAAAAAATAATGGAGAATTATTGCTAGTAGTTTCAGTTTACGGTCGACAATATTACCAGTAACTGCATAAGACACGAAACGGAAATTAACCAGTTGGTTCCTGAACAAAAATTGTATTTTGCACGTTTATTTGGTGATAATTAAATTTTATTTTTTCTTATTTTATTCATTTCATAGAGCATTAAATTTTTGAAAGTTGGCGGGTTCTAATTGAGATTATTATTGACTTTCCACTAAAAGGACACTTAATTTTATGTGCGTATTTCTTTTCTTTTATTACAACTTTTTCGAAAATGTTTGCGTATAATTTATTAGAGAACTCTCTAACAGAAGAATTACTTACACCGTATCAGTTTAAACACCAACATTCTACTACCCAAAAATGCCACCCTTTGGTCAATGTAATACAATACAAACATGGTAACAAACTGAATGCCAAAAAATATTGTACTGCAGCCTTCTTAGATGCTAGTTAAGTATGGCATCGAAAATTGTTGTACAAAGTAAAGAAGGCATTTTCACATCATTACTATTTACTGCTCCAGTCGTACCTAACAAATCAATGTTTCCGAAGAAGAATTGGCAATGTAGTATCTCAGATAAAGCAGATAGAGGCAAGTGTTTCTTAGCATAGTATGCTGGGACCATTAATGTACTTACTTTATTCATAATATCTACCAATTAGCCAACAAACACAAATGGGAACTTTTGCCGATAACACAGCAAATCTTGCATCCAGCAATGATCCTCAAACGATGTCAACTAAACTGCAGAATCACTTGAAATTAGTGGCGAAGTAGCTGCTTAAGTGGAGAATAAAAGTTAATAAAGAAAAGTCAGTACAAATCACTTTTACTATGAGACGTTTAACATGTCTCTCTGTCACCCTCAATAAAAACATGCAAATGATGCTAAATATATCGGATTTTATCTTGACAGACGCCTCACGTGCAACATACGCATAATAAAGAAAAGGAAGCAAATGGATCTGAAAATTAGAAGCATGTACTGGCTAATCGTCAAAGATTTTTTTTGTTACTGCAAAATAAATTACTTCTATGTAGAACAGTAAATTTGTTCAATCTGGTCTTATGGCTGTGAATTGTGAGGATGCACCAGTAACTCCAACATGCAAATTTTATAGCGGTTTTAATCTAAGACATTCTGTTTAAACTCGTGGAGCAAATGATCCTGAACGTAGAATCAATGTTGAAGATTGCCTCTATTAACACCTGATGTTGATCCTCTTCGAAGGACCATCGGACTGTATAATTAAGGGTTGACCTGAATTTACAATTTATTCACAAGTAAATAATTAAAAAGAAAACTGGAAAATGTTCCCTGAATACACTATCACGAATATTGTGTCCTGGACACTTACTTGACTACTTGAGTATTATTGACAAAGCAAACTAACAAACTCATTCTTTTGTCTTGGAAACGTCATAAACTAAAAATAAATTGAATAAAGGAGGGAGTCGTAATGGACCTACTCGTAATGAGAACTCTAGGGCAGCTGTAAGGTACAACACCCTTAGAAGTCTGATGAACGCGCCATGGTATGTATGCAACAACCTCAACCAAGGCCCGGTCCAACATACTGAAGCGGGTGTTGCCTCAACGTTCCTCTGTGAGCGATGTTGTACATTGCAAACCCACCAGACATCACACTACACTGGAAGCTCATCTAAGTGAAGCTATTGTTCCACTAAAAGTTAAAAGTCAGAAGACTAAAGAAAAAAATGGCCAAAAGGCGCAAAAGATATGGAGTGATACTATTGGGTGTCTTTCCTCATGTCCATGAATTTAATATACACTTTTATTCTGATTGCTGAAAAACTTATGAAAAAATATTTTTATTGCAAATTAATTGATTTTGTTAAATTCAAGGCTACGACCTATTGTCTAACCATTTACATTTATGTTGAGAAACGTTGAGTTTTTAAAAGGTTGGCGACATTTTGCTTGAGGATGTATTTATTCTATTTTACTATTTTCCTTTACGAACTGAGGCACCTCAGAAAAAATCTTTCATGCAGTAGAAGTATAATCACACAAACAAACTTTGCAACAAAATTCCACTTTATGTAAAATGTGCAAAGATGCATCTTACTAGCTAAAGAAACAGAAAATATAGTGAAATTAAGATATGGAAAGAATTATGCGCCAAATTACAGAGCGTGTATTTTGTACCACTTTAAAAGTGTCTCTATTGCCAAAGCTAAGATAAATTGATACAACACAACGCAAGATATTCCCAACTCAGTAAGTATAACCTGAAAGACCATTTCCACAAACAACACCACCACAAGAACAAAAACAATAAATATTACAGAAAGATACAATTACCTATACTGCAAAATATTAATGATCTGACAGAACTGAAAAAAATTATGAAAAAAGCATCCAGACAAATAAATAGCATGTTAAATTTTATGAAAAATGCTGATTAATGAAAACCCCCAATGGCGCAGATTTTGAAAATAGTCCAGTGGGATATCAATAGCTTATGCCATCGTGCACAAAAAATAAAATGTTCATATATCTGTAGAAGATAAATATAATGCTAATATCTGTAATTTATATAACTTATCACATCAAACATCGAGATAAAAACACTGACAGACTGTTCAACATTACTTAGTTATAAAATTAAACAGCATGAAAAAAATATTAATTTAACTATCTTCAGACTACATGGCACCTGAAAACTATTTGAATCGAATAACAGCGTCTGCTTTATCAATGAAGCATCCAAACAAAAATTGACTTTGAAGAATTCTTCAAATCATTCAATAATATGTTTTTAGCAGGCGGCGAAAGAATGTACCCTGGGGCGCTAAAGTTACTTCCATCAAAGAGAGAGGACTTTTAAAATTAATAAATTATAATGGGCTAAAATAACTTGTGATCTACTAAAAGATAGGATCACTTTACCTTTGTTCAAAGAAGAGAAACTGGTTATTTTCAGGCAATATCTTTACAAATTAATTGGTCACCAATTACCCCTAAAACTTAAATCGATACTTCAGTAGAGAAGCTACCTAAAGCTATTCAGCTGCTTGAAAAACCATACCAAAACCAGAGAAGACGCAAAAGAAATATCAATATCTATTAACAGTAAAAGACATGATTTTCAAAAAGCACACGATTTGAGAACAATGGAGAAATTACAAGATAAAATATTAAGGAGAGTCACTGAAAAACAAAATTACCAATCCATCCACGCATGACTAACTATTCATTATGTAAAGCAATACGGAAATTAAAAAAACTGCAATAACAAATGCCAGTTTTAAAACATAAAAATATTAGTAAGGTAAAAATTATAAGCAAAAACCAAAAGCCTATTCAGAACACTTTTGTGATATTTTTAAATCAAATCCAACAGTTGCTCAAGATAGGGAAGATAAAATAGTAGATTTTCTTGAGATGTCAGACTAGACTGGACCTCAAAATTCGAAAATAGAAACTCCTCATAGTCATTTCCTAAAAGCATGTAGTTATGACTTTGTAACGTACCCTTATATGCTACAAATCTGTTCCTATATATGCTTAAAAATAATCACAACAACATTCAGCGTATTGTTGGGTCTATCATAATTTCAAAATAACACAAATTATGACAATCATAAGCCAAGGAAAATTTTTAGTGTCTTATCATCTTGTAGTTCTAAGTCTGCAAACTATTTATTTAATGTTTTTAAAAAACTACTACTAATATAACTTATACTAATACTTGATGAAAGGAATTAGGTCTTAAATTCCAATTTCGATTTAGAATTCTGCTACTATTCTGTATATATTTTTACTATTGACCTTTCAACCACAAGGACAGTTACGGTAGCAACTTTGCTGATGACACAGTCAGTGGCATCACATCTCAATCGAGCAACTGAACATATGAATAAAACTAAAAAATTAAATCAAATAAAAGTAAATCTCTTTATGTGACACTTGCAAAGAAAAAAGAAAGGTGAATTCGGTGCGGCCAAGTACCTAGAAATATATTGCGACAAAAGAATTTGATAGCTACCATTTCGTTGTATTCATAAAAGGTACTTAAAGTTACAAAATAATTTTATCTAGTAAAGCTCTATTTTTCTAGCTTATGTAGGACTAGAGATATAATTGCTATATTTTGATTGACGGATATCACTTTATTTTTATGCTTCATATCTGCCTCGCATCCTCAAAGCCTCGCATCACGTCAGCTAGTTTCTTGTTTTCACCTAAATTCATACAATTTGCCTACTTTTGTTTTTAAATCATTTGTAGCAGCGACTAAGTTTTAAACTGGATGCGATATCTAGCTAATTCTTTCACATGAGTAAAATAAAACACGCAACGACTCGTTTCACGTTAAAAGCTCCTATAGATCTAGGAAACCTTACGAGTTGTCAAGCCAGAAAGATAAACACAATCACTTTCTGCATTATACGTTCTCTTTCGTTCGCTTCCTATTAAGAAGCTTAATGGTTGGGATTAGTATGTTTCTGTTTGGATTATATCTCAAGCCGCTAATGTAAGTATAGTCAAGTAGTTGTTTCCCTATTCTGGTATACTTAAACCATCTTGCAAAAACCACTTAAAAGCACAAAAAATTTTTGTCAACTTTACGAAATTTGAGTTAATTTTAATTAAGTAGATTTTGGTGTTTTCAACATTTATACTAATACCTCTGTTTACTTGGACCTCATCCCATTACCTTTGTCCTGTATACGATCGATATTCATTATTATTTTATGGGCAGTAAGTAATTAACTATTACTCGAAATTCAAAAGATATTGATCTTGTGGTAAAGAACAACAAGTAATCTAATAAGTAAAAAATTTAGCTACAACTTATTTAAAATATTATTGTAAAGTTTTTCCTTAAAATGTGGAAGCATTGTAGTGTGATAAAGATTCATGATGCGTTTGTCTTAGAGAATTGGGAAAATAATTTGAATATCAAATACACAAGCAAATTTGTAAAAATTTATTTAACATTTTTAATGATTAATGTCTTTCATCATTATAAATTATATTGCATGTTTCAGACGAATTATATCTTTTTCCAAAAATCTAAATGCAATGAACGATCTATTTACCGTATTAGGTTAAAATAAACATTTCATACATTAAAGGTACAAATTTATGTAAAATAAAGTAAAAAAATATTACTAAATATTTTGAAGACTATGCTGATTGTTGCTACCATTGATGTGACTTGAATAAGAAACAAGTAAAAAAATAGTATTCAAGAGTCTACTGGAAATGCCTTTAGCTCAAGTTTTTAAGATTTCTATCAAATAAGTATGGTTAACTATCAGGAAACCCCCATTCATGAAAACTAGATCTGCTGAAATTATCGTTCTTTCCCGTCAGTAAGAAAGGTTCCGAAAAGACATTTTCTCTTAACGGCGTGATATTAGAAGGCATAGCGAGTTTTTGCACACACGTAAAAAGCTTTATCACAATAAGTGAATCATTGACCACTGTCTCCAATTGTGTTCGTTTAATCATCATTCCTGTCAGTAATTTTTTGTACTCAATAATTTTGTTGTTGAGAAATGTCGTAATATTTCCGAAAATAATTGAACTGCACGATGTAAATGTTTGCTCGATTTCACACGTTATAGCTAATACATCGCTTATTTTCCAGGTTTTATTACCTTTTCAACTACACTGGGGGAAATGGTGCAGAAGGAGCTACGTAGCAGCTGAGCAACACAATTTTAAATGAGGGAATAACACATAGCTTTTTGGTAAGTACTTAATTACATTTACCGAAGCTGTAAGCAGTCACATAATAATTTATGTGCGAGTTTATTAACTAATTACTCCGCTATAAAATATGTTGTGCGACGGCATTATTAAGTGGAAATTCAAATGGATGAAAATCCATCATTACCTAAACCTAAAACCTTGAATCTTCTACTTTTAATTTTTGTTCATCAAAAATTTAGTAAAATTTAGTAAAACTTGCAGGAAGGAGCATTTAAAATTTTGTGGGAATACACTTGTGTATGTAGCATAATATTGCCGTAATTTGTCTAACCGAAGCTCGGTACCAGCTTTAAACCGGTATTAAACGAGAAGATGCTGCTTCATTTAACGTATCACAGACTATGTTTGGAAATAATAAACCGAGGACGTGTTTCGTATATAAAGAAGGTTCCGCTATTAATTGGAGGCGACAGTGGAGGGACTGAATTCCGAGGACATTAGTAGTACAGTCGAGACTCCAGTTTATTTTTCAAGCAGTTTAATAGAACCCTTAACCTGTATTTTAATTTAAGGGATTTTCCCGGTAGGAATTAGATAATTTATCTTTGCTGAAACATTTGCCTGACATACAAATTTAATCACATTTTACGAATAGCAATTTAAAATAACTGTTTTCGCGGCATGCCGACGTGTTTATCAATTGATGCCGCAAGTCTGCAAAGGAGAAACGAATTTAAATTGGCCCAGAGAATTTTTCTATTACAGGAAACTAATTGCAAAACACAAACAAGTTCAGCAAAAAGCTCTTTCATTTCAATATGTACAGGCCCACCACTAAAATTGTTCAAATAGCTTCACATCCTCCACAAGCATAAATGAAGTGATCCCCAATTTTTTTAAGTGTCTTTATATTATTATTATATTATTTTGTCTCCGCCTTATCTACTAAGATGTGTGATAATGGCTCTTAAACTAATTTAACGTTTATTCTATTTCTACCTATTCAATTTCTATTTATTTTTTTAATGGTTCTTTGTTTATTTTGTTTTTTATTATTCTATTTTTGTCAGCAAAAATTGAATACTCTACTGCCTGTATTTTTTATTCTTTTGACTTTCCAAGTTTCTATAGCTTCCCATAAGTTCCACTAATTTCATTTAACTGTCCTCTCACGTATTCTTAGCACCACATTTACTTTTGTGCACTCATAATTTTCTAGCGTTGAAAAACCACATCTTACATTTTTTGTGCCTTCTTCGCCCGCACAACAATTTTCTATTATTGGTTTGCGCTTACTCTTCTTTTTAATTTTGTTTCCTATATTTTTTATTTTACTATAACTACACTTCTTACCTAATGGATTAATTTATTTTGTCAATGTTGCGTGAAAATTTTCTTCTGTTTTTTGCAACTTTTTTTAGTTTGTAAATTAATTTTCTCGGTATATTTTACTGCTGCATGTCGGTTGCTAATTAGCAGTTACAAGCATAAATATTATATGGACTTGCATGTCAACGAATAGACGTTATAAATTGTTGATGACGGTTTTAGTGTAGTGACGACAAAATTATGGAAATACACCAGAAATATTGTGAATATTAATTTTATTTAGAAATTGCTGGTTCCCAATAGGGCTAATAAATAAATAAATTTTAGTAGAAAACGTGAAATTGTTGACACGCGCTAATAAACATTACGTGTACAAAATTTACTAATTTATAACTTGGCGGTGAATAAAAAATTTACGTTTGCCACTGAATAGTTTACGGAGAATACACTTACCTCTGTTTAAATATTACATGCAACGTGTACTGTTTTCGGTTAATTGCACCAACCTCGGTTTAAAAAACATCAAAGTGTAATTAATGAAGTTTTCCTAGCTGACGATGCTTTTAGCAGCCACCGGACTTACTTGTCGATAATATCATTGTTACATGAAAGCCATAAAGGTTCAAGACAGCTTTTTTACTTCAAGATAAAACATAATGGTATCTAGTGTAACAAAGTGACTTATTTTAAAAATGCTTCTTGTTTTTCTCTCATTTGAAAGCAAGACGAGCTTTCTGTATTACGACGGCTCAAGGATGTCGTTATTCAATAATGGTTATTATTATAACTACAAAAGAATGAAAATGTTAACGAGAGCCTGGATAACCCATTTTTCAAAAACAAAGCCAGCATTCCGAATACTAACAACAATAACATACTCGAAGAAGCATTAACATTTAAACATTTCCATATTCTCTTTATTACTAATATCGTAACACATTGCATTTAATGATTGAGATTCTAAACAGTTTTAAAGATAGAAACAAAAATAACTAATTTTTTTGGCACGCGGCTAAGTTGCATAATGGGGTACTTACACGTTGTGTGATCTTTTAAATTCAAATAACTATGTGCCTGTTATTTATTGTTATTTTATTTTACGTAGTTAAGTAATAATTTTCAAATTGGAAATATTTGCGCCAAAACGCAGGGAATTCTCATGGCCGTTCGAGCATGACTTGTGACGTCAGAAATCGTAGACGTGACCTCTACGTAACGGTTAAACTTAAATTAACACGTGGTGGCGGACAAATCCTTTCAGCTATATCAGCTTGTGGTTTAATAAATATGCATGGACCACTAATACAATAGAATAAATAAACATTGTTATAAAAATTATCTTGTCTTTAATATAGAAAACTTAGTTACACAATATGCGTCCGCTGGTTTGTTGACAATATTTAATACTGTGGATAAAATAATTTTGACAAACTCATAAAATTTTGTGGTTATACCTAAATCTGGCAACTTTAGCCACTAACATTGTGACTCACATGTGACGTTCACCTGAAAAATCTACACAATCATAACAAAACATTCACTACTTTCTCACTACTCTTGTCTATGAATAATGACACGTAGTTCGTACTCTGTGCTTGAGACAGATTTTTGTCTTGTAAATAATTGCAAATAATATCAGCTCTCTTTATCTGTGCATATCCGACTATAGAATCGCCGTAATTTTCTCGACCAGCAATATGAAAAAGAAATGTTTATTTTAGCGTAAATTTTGTCATCAGGAACGGAAAATTTGAAAAGCTAAATAAACTGTTAACGTCAAAAATTCAGGTCATTCTAATAACTGAGAATAAAATTTACAATGCAGATGTTTACTTAGTTGACCTTTATACCAAAAATTTCCGTTTCCTGCTGACTTAAAAAGAGCATTTTCCGCAAAATAATCGACAATGATAAGAAAGTAGATTTCTGGCAAATTATCCAACTGGGCCCGCACAAACCGTTCTGAAAGCCACAATGCAATTTTAATTAATTGCTAAACTAAGAAAATTAAGAAATGATTTGCTAGATGACGACACTTGTCACGTCCTATAAGGGCGCGTTCTGGGTCACGTAAAAATATTTATATAGTTACACTCTTAATTAGTTGCTTCAGTGAGAAAATTACGAGATGATTTGCTGGGTGACGTCACTCGTCACGTCCTATAACAGCGCGTTCTAAGTCACCTGAAAATATTCAAATAATTGATAATTTGATTTAATTTATAATTAACATCCAGGACATGGAAGCTGCTTTTCTTCAAATTGGCGTTAACTATACGTCATTTACTATCAATATTATATAAATTTTATGCGACTTGCTACTTAAAGCGAATAGTATATTGTTCAGCATCTGACACTCAAAAAACTACTACTTATAGATATTATTTGATAAATATTCTGGCTTTACATTAATTGTTAATTAGCAAATCATAGCGGTTATTCAATTAAATTTGGGAAATTTAAATAGTTCCTTTTTGTTCATGGAGCATTTATTTGTAAATTGTTGCGTTTTGTTAAGTTATTCACGAATTCCGTTCATTTTCAGATTGTGGATAAAACATTATTTTTACTATCGGCATTGTATGTATGATAAAATTAAGCCGGTTTGCTGATTTCATTTATTTTATTTATGGATGGGATTCTAAGTCCTGAGTTACAAAATTGCGTTGTATATAATATAACGTAAATATGAATGTTTAAAATCGAAAAACTCTGGGGATACACAAAAAAAATTGTTCTTTTAAAGCGATTACAGGTGCTTTACAATTGAATATTGTCTTATCCGGACATAAATTGAGCATGGCTTAATGTATTCGCCTGTAAGGTCGGATATTGGTTTTTTTAACAGGTCTCGTGTGAGCTTTCAGGCCAAAAAGTAATAAAAGGAATCCAAGTAATTTTAAATAAATTCAAATTTATACTGTAATTTAATATTGTCCCTTCTTCTGCATCCAAATGACAGTAAGTAGTTACTAAGTAGGTTACAACTTTTATTAGGAAAATCCACGTTGGTTTAATGTTTTATTGAAACTTTTCTCATTTTTATGCTAAAATTATTTTTTATTTAGCATTTTACAAAAATTGTACGATTTCCGCCAACTTTCCTAATCCACGAACCTTTCGCTCCGGATTTATTTTTCATATTCGTTGGTGTCTCCACACTTTCCCATGCGTCCCGTTTCGCAGTAAATAAGCAATCTAGAATATTGTAAATACACTAAAAAACAATTCAAATAAAGCTTTTATATTAAAAAAAATCGTCCAGGTAAAATCAAAACTTGACAAAATTCTCAATTTTTCAACTGTTACAATTTTCTTCTTGCTAAGTGTCAACGTTTCCAAAGATCGTGCACTGACTTAAACTAGGTAGTATTATCGCTCTAAAGAGTAAACACAACAATTCCACTTCCCCCTGTTTTAAATATTAATTCCCAACATCAAATAGAGCGATCGATTGCTCGAGTTTATTTTATTCCCCCAAATAACAGCTTCAATCCGTATTCAGTTCCATTTGAGAGGAGAAACAAGCCCTTGGCATCAAGACAGTGTTTCATATTTTATCAATGTTGGAAGTGCACTGTGATAAACTGGTGCAAAAGTGACAAATGGTGTTGGGTTAGAAGCGTTAAGAGCTTTGTTTGATAGCATGATCCCCGTTCTTCTCCTAAACCGCTCTTACGTTGAAGACCTCCGGCCTGTGATACACCCGTCAAATCTTATATTGACAGTTCCGGATATGAGGACTAGGTAAGGTCAGGTGTTTGTAACCTCCTACATGAACTAAACAGGACGCTTTCAAAATTACCAAAGTGTGGCAGCGACAAGCTATTAAGAAGTGAAGAACTTGCACGTTGGCACGTCTTTATAATCCAACGACGTGAACATTCATATTTGACAGAATAGAAGTTTTATTAGTAATATCTTTCTTTGACGAAAGTAAAACAATCCAATTAGAGGAGTTGAAATATGAATACCGACATTTTCAATTAAAAATAAATTTTCCTAGAACATACTTTTTTAATCAATGTTAACGTGTTAAACCGGCATCAATAACTAGACGTAATTTCATATAGGCGCTAACATTGACTGCGCCTTGCGAACACGCTTTACAACATTAAAATATTATTTACTTCAATTAAGTTAGTACCATGGGTATAAGACTCTATATTCACATCTGAGTAGGTTTGTAACTGTTTGCCAATTTTATTTTTGTGTTCATTTAAATTCGTTACCTAAATTTACAAAGTCAAGAGTTATTTTGTAGTTTCCAGAGACTTATGAATTATTCAAATTGTTGTTTCCACAAAATGAAAATCCATAGACACTTAAACACTTCGTCCTAAAGATATAAAATATTTATTTGCTGTAAAAAATCTATAAAGTGGTTTATGAGACTGGGTGCAAACCATTTGTTTGGTTTTAGTTTGTTCTGATTTCGTATCAAGTTAAACTGTGCCATGTAAAATTTTATAGAGGTGCTGCCAAGGGATCACTTTCTCACTTAGGAATTTATTATTTTTAAAATCCCAAAATAACGGTTCGAAACCTTTATTATAGTGGCACCACAAACACTGCTCGTAAATCTGTATATTTTCCTTAACAATGTAATATCTTATATACCCAGGCAAACAAACCTCACTATCTTTTATATAACTTTTCAATATTCGTCATATAACTTTTCATATGGTCTCGCATAAGTATAAAGCGGATGTTAAAGCATAAATAAATGTTTTGGCTAAGTAACATATTATTTTAAATTCTGTTGTGAACAATCTTACAATAAATGATGTTCAATTGGACGTCTGCAAACAAAAAAAATAATTTTTGTAATTGGCACAAAAAAGCTTTAAGCTCTCTTTAAACCATAAAAAACATGCATATGATGTGCGCCCGTTGTTTTTGGCAACCAACAATACAGACGTGTAATGCTAGATAGATATCACACTATGAGAAGCAAGTAGCAGTAAAAATTTGAATAATTACTTAATTTTTTCTTTGATCACTCGACAGCAAATAAACCATTTCTATCAATAAAATACCGTACAGTAAAAACTTAGCAAAATTGAGCTGCAATGATATAAATAGTAAATGTTAACATTAACCTCTGAAAACTTTCTCGTATGTTTACCGGCATTGACTCACTTATAAGCGGTTTTTTTTTGGCTTTGTAGGCAAGTTCGGTTTGAGACGGCTCTATTATTATAAATTGACTCATTCAACTTAACCACAAAGCAGTAGCCGCAATATACCAGAGATCTACGTTTTATTTTTCGATAGCTTTTAGAACTTCAAAGGTTCTAATAAAAAATTCATATTTAGTGATATACCCGTCACACGCTTTCGGCTCGTTTCGTTTCGCGCATTCGAAATCTTTCAAGAATAAAAGAAGAGGGAATGTCGCCAAGGAAAAATAAATGAAGCCTGAACTATACCTGCCTTTTAAATTTAAATTTCTCCCTTCATATCGCTCGACTTGCATCTGGCTTGCATACATTTGAATGTCGTAATACTTGACAAACAATAAAACGTTTTCTCATACTATTTCAGTCGAGGTTGTATTTTAGGTTCTATCTAGTTTTATTACAGAATCTGTTTCGTTTTTAATTTAAATTTTTAGTCACGGATATCTCTAAAGATCTCTCAGAACAACTAAAATTTGTATGAGGATTAAGGATCAATTATTTTAAAATATTTACAAAGATTTTCGATAATTAATTGACGTTGTTTTTTAGCTGAATAAGTGCTTCAATTGATTTTGACTTACTATCTGGTCGCAAATTCCGTAAATCTCCCATTATACGCCTTTCTTTAGTATGTATAATCATTTAAAATTGTAATGCTTGCATCCAGAGTATTCAAGCATCATTTACATATTAAAGCGGTGGAAGCTTTCCGCACGTATTTAATGCCTAAAGAGATAATAGCAGGGGATGTCGAAAAAGTTCCATATGTTACAGGGTATAAAACAGCTTAGTCTGGAAAAAATAATCTTTGTATGCGCGTTTCTTTGATAAAATCTTAAATTGCCACTGCTTGCTACAGAAATGGTGTTGCTGAATTTTTCATTACTCTTTTTGTTCTTTACAATATGTGTATCGCTTGAAATTTGGTAAATATTCTGTACTACATTGACGTCATTGTGAAACGTACAAGGTATTTTACCAGTTACTCATTTTGTCAGTCACACACACAAATTGAAGACTTGCTATTCAGCAAATCTATCAACACTTTTTATTTTGAATCGTTTCCTTTTAAAATCCGGGCAAGTAACCGGCATATTCGCTACATCACAACAGACAGGTAAAAATCTGAACTGCTATTAGAAAATAATGTGTTCAACTCAGGAGGACGTACTAGATTAATCTGATTGTAAAATACTCTACCTGTAAAATAGGATGAGACTAAATAGGCCTAGCACATTATTGCAAAATTTAAAGTTAAACTACGTACAGTAAATCCCAACGGTTTCGACTAACTAGTAATAAGTACGAAATGTTAGAGTTCACGCATTTGAATATTTGAAATTAAATATTCCTAGAAAATATTTAGCAGAAATAGAATATTAAAATTGTATTATTTCAATGTTTTCCTCAAAAATCTAAGCAACGCCGTTAAGATCTGTGGTAAATTATTGCTGAATAAAGAAATATTATGCGCCGCTTATCTCCCCTGCGGCATTGATATACAACGTACTTGCCTGGGGTGGTAAAATTTTTATTAAAAACTTTACTATTTTAGGAAAGTTTTTTTTCTGTTTAAATGTATTTGAACCGGAATTCACATAGCGTCGGCTATTATTGACGGATTAAAAGTGTAATGTTGTTTGGTTTCCAAACATCTAAATTAAAAATTGTTTTTAGAGCTCTCCTCTCTCGTTCGTTAGACGTTCCACATGCTAGTCGCCCTGTTAATCCTTTAAACAAATATACAGTAGAAAGGTCTTAGGCGCTAAAATAACACAATGCACTTTTTGAGGTCCGAAACGAATTTTATAATGTCAAACCATTGCGAAATCTAAAAGGCCAGCTTCGCTCTGAAATATCAACTCGAACGGGTTATAGGAATATTGAGACCGTTGTTATTTCAACAGTCCGTGAACCTTGTTGACCAAAGGTTATTCTATCAGAAATTAATTAGAACATTTTACTTATCTATCGAGTTTTGTAATTGAATAGAAACTATTATGAATGAGAAGCAATTTACTATTATTCAATTTTTATATTATGAGTAAAATGCTGAAATTTCTTACCGATTGAGAATAATTTAAAATATATTAATTGCTATAATCTGTTTCAATTTTTTCTTAATTTTCATTTTGGCGTCTAAAGCTATGATGACGAATTTTATTTAAGTATTAGTCTCAATAAGTTAATTACAGTCAACTTTGCTAGGGTTCTTTAAGAGAATTATTTATAATAAGACTTTAAGAGAATATTGGTGGATCGACATTTAGTCGTATATCTATATTCGTTAATGTCGTTAATTTTGCTATGTAAAAAGCTTTTCAGGGAAAAAAAATTTCTTTGCTAACAATTTAAGAAAAAAATTTCCTTTATAATGAGAATCCTGTAATCTTATTACAGTTCATATACTTGCCATTATTTTGTTTATGATTTTAAGTACATGAACTTGCAATTAAGGTCTTAAAAATTGTAACTCAAAAAACTCTAAAGTTGTTGCCACCTATTAAATTGCTCAGAATTCAGAGTTGAGTGGCTTTCTCATTAATGGGTGTGGACAATCAAAAGGGCGCCAAGTGATTTAAATTTCTAATTATACCTATAAAATGAAGTGAGTAAATCACTAAACTCAGATGTTAAAAATGTTAAATAAAATGCGAAAAAAATGAGATTTTAAAAATTGACAAATAAACTTATTTCAAGTATGGTTCTCGAAACCCGCCAGCTATTTTTAGCTCCTTCCCCCTGAACTAAATAAATTAAAATTTTGAAACGACAGACATCAGAAATAAAACGATAAAACCAATGGTAGACGTAGCAAAACGGCGTATAGGGAAGGTTGATGGAGGTGTAAACGGATTCTCTCGGCGATAACGAATAGCGGTGATAAGGTGAAGAAATCGCCGGTGACGACGACCTCAAGAAATAGTGGAGGTCGCTAATTAGTTACTCCTGGTCTAGATCCGACAAAAGTCGAGAGGTTGAAGAGCCGAATTTTCTAAAGGGTCTCAAGAAAATACTCGTCGGGATGTCAACTTGGTCCTCAAAGAGAGTAAAGAGACTGGTCTACAAATTTTGGTTTTAACGAACCAACCGACAACAAGCGTCTTACAAGTTGACGCGACGAGGACCACCGAAGTAACTTCTAATCTGGTCGCCAAAGCTGTTTTAGAGAATTTAGGTCTCAATCAGTCATACCATGGTAAAAACATATTTGCTAATGTAATATAATGCCCGTTTTCAGTCAAATGTCAAAATTCAGCAAGAAAGTTTTTTTTGGTAATACACAAAAAAATTTAAAATAATGCAAACCTAAGTTTTAGTCTCTGGATGTGTCACAATTTTAACTCGAAGATTTAGACCTTCAACAAAACATTTCTTTGGTGTTTCAGTTTTTATTTACAAATAATACTTCAGTTGATGTAGATTTAGTGTTAAATTTTCGTATTATAATTTTCCATTTGCATTTTATAAAATTATTTTGGTTTTAATAGTTGGATTCTACTCATTAACAAAACAAACCAAAATTTGATTTTTTTATATCCATTGAAAGCATTGTGACATATGCACCAGAGATCTGTACATCTAAGAGAAAAAATAAATCCTTAAACGTTACTATGCGATCACGGACCGTAGTAAAAATACCTTTTATCTTATGTGCGACGAAAGAGGAAAGGATACTCAATTTCTTTATATATTTAGATATAATGTAGACTTTTCTACCACGGTCTTCCCCGGACTTGCAAGCATTGCAAGTCGAGGGTGACAAAAAAAGTGGAAAAAAGTATAAGAACCCAACGATTACAAAAATGAAATTTTAGATAAAATCGTATATAAACCAATAATGGACAGAATTTGAAACAAACCGTGAAGAGAAAATATAAGTTAAGCATTTCTCCTAGATGAAATAAAAAGAAAAGTCTCATGATGAAGCAATGGGAGAAGAATGAACGCAACTAAGTAGTTACAACAAATATGAAGATAGAACTCACACTAAAGGAAGAAATGGGAAAAACCAAAAAAAAAATTATAAAAAGGATTGAAAAACAAAAAGTTAAAAGATTAACTCTATGTCGGTAGAAATGCATGGATATTACAATGCGGAAAATGGCTACAGTAGCGGTAAACAAACTGGCAATCTATATACAGTCGCACCTATCAGTATAGTCTGATGGATGGTTAATAGCTCCAACATAACATAAATACTTTTACCATGAGGTATTTTTTTGCAAGAAGAATATGCTAAATAAAAATTATTTTTATTTAGAATGGCCACTTAATCTAATGGTAAGCGCTCTACATATTAAATTAATCCAACGCTTTTGTCTAGATGAAATGGGGAGAAATATTATGCAAAATGAACAAGGTAAATTCATTGCTGATATACCTTTATTAACATTATACCATTCAAATAACACCACGTCATCACTACTGGGTTTATAAGTTTTGAATCTAAAGTTGTCTATAGTTGATGTACATAGTTGATACTAACATTTTAAATGATGGAAGAATACTTTGGAGATACAGAATTAAAACCAGTTTTTTGCTACAAGCACTTTTTCTGGTGGATTTTGAGCAAATTGATTTTTATTTTTTCTTTGAAAATGTTTGTTATAATAATTTTGAAATATTGTTTTTTGTAGGTGTCATATTAATCTTTCCAAATATTATGCTTTTAAACCTTGTGTTCAAGTTTTGTGTTGGTAAAATTCACTCTTCTAGTAGATAGATAAAAGTGCATTATCAGTACCAGTATCAGTACCAGATCTTATAGAAGACATGCAAAGTAGTTATAAAAATAGAGATTTAGCATGAGTGTTATATGAAGAATCCCTACAGTAATGTCTTGAAATTTTAAGGCTAAGAAATTCATATTTTCTGTTTAGATTTTCTTTTGGTAGAAGTCCCTATTTCAATAGACCAAAAGCTTTTATCAATGCATCAAATTTCATAAACATCATGAACATGAAAAGTGATAAAAATGTAGATTTACTATTTATGTTGTTTAAAGAATCCCCACAATAATGGAGCAACTTCAAGAATATGAGATTAAAATCTTCAGTTCTTCAGTAAATAAAAGGGCGATATCAGTACATTAGATTTTATAAACAGCGTACATGTGAAGAAGAGATTCAACATAATCATTTAAAGAGGTTCTACAGCAATTATTCAAAAATTTTAAAGGCTAAGTTTCTTCAAGTTTGAATCATCCAATTTTTAAATTTTTTGTCATTAACATTTATTGATAATGCATCACTATCTCTTTGTAACTTGCCATCATTTTTAGTTTCTATTTTTTTATTATTACTTTTAAATTCATTTATTGTGTTCATCAGTTTTTTTTTCCTTTAATGTTTCTGGAAGCTTCTAACCTAGAATGTAATTAATATTTCAGCGTTGTTTAATATTTCTTAACAATACTTTTTCTTCAGATTTAAGCATCTTACTGGTGGATTATTCTCGTTATTATGTCTATTTTATTACTCCAATTTTCTTCCCAAAGTTAAAAAAAATATTGAAGTTAGTCGATGTAGTTCAGCCCCTTTACTCTGTTACTGCAAAAATCGTTCATTTTTTACTAAAATTTAGAATGTTCGAGTCCAGTGCTTTCAACTGAAAGCTTATCATTCTATAATTTTTTGTTTCCTGCTGCTGTTGGTTTACCTGTTGCAAGGGTACATTATGGACGATTTCTGTGTTATATCCTCTCTCCTCTAAAATAATAACACTTTCGGAAATTTCTTCAAAATTTGTTCTTATTAACTCTCTAAGTTGCCAAATATTTGGTTCTCTATGTATAAATCCGAGAATATACATAGGTACCAAATTTTTCTAAACCAACGACGTACCAATATTCAAAATGGCCAAATAATACTAATTTACTATAGTTTTTGTATGTAATATTTTAATGGAATTTTCTTTAATCTAAGTTTAATAGCTTTATATTATCTCAAGAAATAAGTATTATAGTTTCTTATAAATATACATCCCAGTTCAAAATGTTATGCCTTAGTTGACTTGTTTACAATACCATTCCAGAATATTTTGAAGGCGCAAGTAATGTTACTTGTTTTTATAAACTTAACAATGAAATAAAGAATCAATGAAGGTTTTTTCCATTGAAACTTTTGTTTGAATTTCCGTCACATCCAGTTGGATTGCTGAGCTAGGAAATTATATTTTATGACTTTCCGGGTAAGCGAACGAGGTGGGTGTCGATGAAATTATGTTTACTTAACATCTCTTTGGTGACGTTTTATTCCTAATTGGTTGTTGGTTCCTTGTCGGCCGCACCTTACCACCTGCAGTATCTCAATTCTATTTCATGTCAACTGTGACATTAGTTACACACTCTTTCTCTCCCTTTCTACTCCGTGTTATTAACTTTTAATTTGGTTCGCAAAAGGGCGGTACGTTGATTAAATGTTTTCCTCTGAGTAATTAAACTGTTTCTGGGTTTTTGTCAAACAGCTAATTTTCAACAAGCAATTTAAATATTTGCTCAAAGACAAACAGGGTCAACTAATATACCTATCCGCAAATAAGTCCCCCAATTTACCCCCAAAACCAGACGTACTTAATTAATTAGGGATTAATTTATCATACCTAGCCTCGGTTTTTGTGTGTAGTGCGTCTACATCGAGAAATTTATTAACATCACCAAAAAGCGCTGCCAACAACATAATTAAACCATCAAATTTGGTCGGTAATTTAATTACTGGAAAACAAGGTTTCGGCTGAATACTTTTCGCTTTAATAGCGGATTCTGTTCACTTATTTAGTATCTACTAATACTGCCACAAACCACAACCAAATATGAGAAATGACCAAGGTATTTAATTTTGACATAAAGATTCTGCCAGTGGTAGTTGTAAAGGTTAGATTCTTAATCATCGAGCAATTTATTATCTTTAAATTATAAAAGTTAACGTTGGACGAAGGAGGAAATAATAATGGGTACTCACATAACAAATTTTAGGTCGAATAAATCTTTGCGACAAGCCTTTCAATTGGCTAAAGTAAATTAATCCAGGGTGGGCCACGAAATATATTTTCAGGTAAATTTGGTCTAGCCATGCTATGAGTGTTTATTCTTTTGCCATATTAATAATACAGTAACTGAAGAAAATTCGTTCTGTCCCAATTTCCCAACATCGAGTCATGGAAAATGGAAATAAAGGCAAAGTAAACATAATTACGACGTTGCTTTCGTGGCAGTTGTAGGGTTCCTTAGAGCAACTCAAATAGCCAGTTTAAGCCAGCCAGACAGTTTCAATATTTCTATATTAAAAAGTCTCGCCTTCGAACTTACATATATGAATTTCGCTTCGGCGCCGGACTTATTCAAAATTCAATACCGTCGTTACATCGAATATTTATTCCGGTTTTTGTAAACATCCGCAATTTTTCATTATTTTTGCGTACCAATAATGGGATTTTTGCTACCCCTACGCAGTAGCGGTGGGACGCTATTATTTACCCTCAAATTTAAAGCTAAATCCAACGTATAATTTTTCGTTGAGGGTCACATCCTTCTTATTTTCTTTTCGCCAAATTGAAATTGTTTCTCGTGGATTGATTCAAATTTTCCGCAAACGTCGTTGTCACTCGGTGGATTTTCATTTAAAAAGAAATGTTTCTTTGTCAGTTGCTTCAGCCGACATACATTCGAAATACGGTCTCAACAAAAGACGACACCAACAGTGTTCAATCTACCTGTCTATCAGTTTGACAAGTAAACCGGGGACAAACTAAATATTAAACTTATATAATGGACTCGCGGTGACTGGTTTCAAAAACATATTAAATGTCGACATTAATATGCTACATTGTGATTTTCAGGTTCATACTTGATCTGAATCAAGCAATTAAAATTTTATTTTTTCACTTAGACCACTTTTAAAAATTCTACTTACACTCAGAAAAATTTGTGGTGTTACATTCTGCAATTGCAATTTTTGCACCTACAAATTGTAGTACAAATAGGGACGGATACAGCTTGTAGGATCTATTGATGAAACTTTGTAGACAATAAATTGTAGCTGGTAGTGAGAAACTTTGTAGTACTCATTATTCCATAAGCATAGTTCAGTTAATAATATTTTACACATATATTTATAATACGTTGTGGAAAAGAATGTCTAATCTTTCAATAGTCTATACCAAAGCTTGATATAATTATAGGAATTTACTATTGTAATTGGTACTGCAATATTGTGGCAATTCTTTGCATTATTTTAACGCTAAACTAATAATATTGGGATAATATTTACCAAAACTTGTAAAACAAAGTGTCAAATTTTACTTAAGTATTTTCCAAAATTTTAGTAATGATTTAAATTTGTTGTAGTAATTTGCATAACAATTTCTTGTATAATTGATAAAATATTCTAGTAATGACTGCATATTTTTGAAACACTGACTACTACAAATTGTAGACATAACCATCCCCTTTTAAACCCCTAATTATAAAAAAGCTAAAAACAACTCAAGGACGTGTTCTGAAACCTGCAGGAAGTAATGCGTTAGGCTTAATTATAAATAGTTTATTATTTTATTATATTATATAACAAAATAAATAACAAATAACAAAAGTAAGACAATCATAAAACGATAAGGGTAATAATTATTTTGCATCACACTATGTGTCGCATAGATACGAAGCTTTTACTATTATTCCTTATTAATAAACAAGGCGTATAATCGTGAAGCTTAGAAAATTCAACCATTTTATATTCTGGTTGACTGGTATCATCGTCTACTTCAAACGCATGTTTATGTGAATTAAAGCTAAAAGTATGTAAAACAGTGCATATAAAATAAACTATTTCTTCACATTGTAAAATGATGTACTTTATTATACCAAATATGGGAAAATCATTCGAGAAATTAAGAACCACCACCACATCTTCACTGTAACAAGTACCAAAAATTTTAATCCATGATGTGAAACAAAAATTAGTAATGGGTTGTCTAGGAAAGTATTCGTCATGTATATTTTCTGTTAGAGGTGAAACATCTTCATATTGAACATTAAACCTTTCTTGCCACGTCGAACAAATTAATTCGTAACATAATTTTAGTTGGGCTTTTATGGCCAGCGTGTAAGTTATATTTCTGAAGTTACATGATATATTAGAAGTCATTTTAGATTCTCGGTGCTTTTGCTCCGAGCGCATACACCACAAATGAACAAGGGGGCCAGACATTTTTAATACCAAACTGTAGTGTAGCATGTGGTGATGCTTTGGCCTCAATCGTTTACAGTAGAAAACAATAATAGAAAGATATTCTTCCACAGCAACTTTTAATCTGTGATATTCAGAGAAGTGAACACTAGGTGCTGTAACAATGTCAATGATTTCACGCAACTTTATCCAAATTTTCCAGAGTTGTAAATCAATGGGAACTAAATCGCCTATCATAAGACCAAGATATCTGCTTAAACAAGCCATCTCACTGGCTGACATCTTAATTTTCTGCTTTAATCCTTCAGATGTAATAAGTGGAGGCTTATTCGATCGCTCCACTTCATTGTAACGAAAACATTGTATTCTAGAATTTAACGTTTCTAAAGTAAATAGTTTGTAATCTGAAATTAAGCTGTTCAATAGATAAGTCAAGTCATATGCACATACTCCTTCAAACATGTCGTGCATGATGTCCACGACATAATTTGACGTGAGGTGGAAATCGGCTAGCTGATGCCACACACAAGTTCCTTTTATACCAGTTTGAGTTACATTATTTAACATTATATCACTGTTATAATTTTCAACTGTGCGAAAAAGAGTCTCATCTTCGATAAATGCGGTATATGAATCAGTCTTACACATTTTGCAAAATCGACATCTGAAATTGGCAGAGAAACTTTCAGTAAGTCCTAAAATGGTGTGCATGCCTAAATTATCTCCAATTACTAACGATAACTTAAAATATATCACATTTATGGAACCGTTAACAGATATTCTGATGCCATTCTCTTCTAAAAATTTCAATTCTGCTATAAGTTCTTTAAAAACTGCTTCATTGCCAAATTTCTTGTGGTCCTCTGAATGAAATAAGGAAAATAGATACATATTTTTCAAACTTCCTTGCATTTCTGATGGTAAGGATGGGATAGAAATATAAACAGCACCTAATTTGTTTTTACCCGAATGGGAACCAAGAGCATTGCCTGTTTCGTAATCGTCAAAAAATAGAAATAATGGAAAAACATGTTTATTGCCAAATGCCTTTTTTTGAGATTTCCATAACTCTCCTTGAATAAAATTATTATAAACTCGATTATTTGTTATCAATTTATTATAATGAGAGTTCATGAAGGTGAAAAAATTTGGTCGCTCAAAAAGTAAACGTAACGTATCTCGTAGAGGAATAATTTGACCGGTTACAATTGAGGGATTAAGAATAACGTCATTACCAACACGTTTTTCTTTTAAGCATTGTCCTATGATAAATGGGCGTGGGGATACAAAAACTCCTATGGATTTAAAATACTCTAAACGTTTATATTCTGTCCGAAAGCTATCAACGGAATTTTGATAGACACTGAATATACTTTGAATGGTATTAACAACATCAACGTTTTCATGCAAAGCTGTAAGACGTTGAATGATTGTGTTTTGAAGGTGATCCATCAAACCAGAACAAAAGATTTTAGAAAATGATTCAATTACATACTGAATGACGTTACGGGGAATCAAAGAGTTATTGTACAATCCCGCAATTAATTCAACGACAGCAGTGTGATGTTTAGTTTTCCATGTTTGGAAGTTACGTTGGAGATTTTTAAGCGACCAATCAGAGTCATTTGGCAATGCCGATATATTTAATGTTTCACTAATAATTTCTGATGTTATTGCAACATGATTAACTCCACAGTGAAAATTTTCCTTTTCTTCAGATGCAGATTTATGGTTTCTAATTTCCCTAATTTCGTGCTGCCTTAGATGTTTTCTAAACGAATTGATAGAGGAAAATTGTCGTTTACAATTTGTCTCACTGCATTCAAAACTTGAATGATTTCCAAATATCTTATGATCTTCTTTTAAGTGATAAATGTAACTTCTTACTCGTAGAAACAGTTTTTTGCATTTGAAGCAATGCATTGTAAAAATCGTAGCAAAATAAAACAATAATCATAGTATTATATCAAAGTCTTATAAATTATATTATAATATATAAATAATATTATATATTACATATAATATATTATTATATATTAAATTATAATTAAATAGAGTTTTAATCGGCCGAACTATTTTTTTCAATAATGTTCAAATCCGAGATGAGACTATTTACGGACACATACTTATTTTTACTGTCAAATATGTCAAAAATAGCTCTTTCTATAAATTTCCATGACAATTCGGCTTCGGGTGGATATTGCGCATTTAAAACATTGAAAATTTTAAAACACAATTCAACCGCCTTTAGCGGACTATCGACTTTATAAAAAATATCGTTTATATTCACGTAAGAAGCACTGATGTTCTTTATATTTTCACCAACAATAACGGGCAGGGGCTGGGCTGTTAAATGGAACTTTGCTAGTTTGTCGCGTCTACGCTGCAGCTCTGGTTCCATATCGGCAACATTCTGTAATAATTAAAGAGTAGTGCATTACGTTCAATAATAAAGAAGACAAATACCTTAATATGTAGAATAAACCCGTTTTTCATTTCCAATTTTGACGGCGTCCATCCATCTTTTTTCTTACCAATGTTAACGCACGAGAAAAATGTCGGTAGTAAAGTTAATCCAAAATTTTCGTCATCTTGAGTACCTTAAAAACATCATAATGTAGAAATGAAAACTTGAAATTTAAGCTGCACAAAAATTTAACTTACTTCTTGGACCTACTATTTGTTTATATTCTTTCAGCAATTCCTTGATAAAAAGGTTCTGCTTCCTTTCAGCAAGTTTCAATAATTTTGAAGCAATTTTGGGCCATTTTACAAGTAAATGGTTTCCCTTCTCTGGGTTTTCGGCATTAAAATCTTGCTCTAACTGAAAACCAGTTGGATGACAAAATGCACAGAATTTCACATTTTAAAACTTACAAGCGTATATCCAAGAGGAAGCTTAAGACATGGAAATGTTTTAAAATATGTGTGAATATCACATGCTGCTGCGATCTTTTTTCGATCAAAAATTGTTTTCTCCCAATATTCTGAAATGAGAGTGAAAGGTGCAGAGTTGTTCTTTAGATACGCAACACCTTCTTCGTTAGACTGAAACTCTTTATGCAACTTAGAGGTATGCCCTGACTCATCTAAAACAACATATACAAAAATATTAGTGGGCATAGAGGAGGGAATATTACAATGTAACAGTTTTCACCTTCATCGCGTTTTCGTTTATTTGAAATAAACCCTAATTGCCTGTATTGTTTTCGCAAATATGTGTACACGGAAACCAGTTTACCGCGAGCCGCCTTGGGTCTTCCCTTGTCATTTACATAAGGTACATAGTATATTTCTGGAAATTCATGAGGAAATACTTCACGAATTTCTTCCGCTAGTTGCATGAACCGGGCAGATGTAATTCTGTAAAACAGTTGTAACAGTTTTATACATTAAACATTCAGATAGCTATAGGTGGGTACATTTGTATAGGTTGTTCGTTATGATTTTCAATATAAAATACTTATTGTACTATAATTATGCAGATATACTGTTGTTTCCTACTATAACGGTATATCTTTTCACCTCTAAATAACTGTTACATAATCTCCTTGAAAACGTTTGTTATAACTTCTAACAATGATTTCCAAAGAAGTTATGTAGCACTTAGAGTTTAGGTGAAAAGATCGGCCCTTGGCAGGCTACATTATACCTACATACATACGGTATAAAGGGGATGGACGAATCTTACCTCGCATTCTTATAATGTTTCAATTCATTCTTCACTATCAGCTCCGCTAGTTCATCACGTCTAAAATTTGTATTTTTATTATAGCTGGCTTTAATAACTTCGCCTTCATCTGTTTCATTCAACAATTGCAATACAGTCTAAAAAAAATATCAAAACATCTAATCACGATTGAGAAATGTACTCACAGAGTATGGACTTGCGGTTGTTGAAACGACATATGGATAACCCGCAGTAGCCTTAGTACGGTAAGCTCCCGGTAGTGGAATAAGTCCTTCTTCTATAATAATTTCAGAATTTCCTGAAGAAATAGATGGTGCCGGAGACTCAGGCGATGTCGGAGAATTACTCCTGGTAGGAGTCACAGTGGACGAAGAGGAATTAAAAATTTCTTCGAATTGCTAGCAGATAATGAGTTAGTTTATTTGATAAAAAAGAAACATAAATTAGATACCTGAGTTTCAATAAAAGACTTCTTATATTCAGCAAATTTGTGTAAAAATTTTCTACAATCCCCGACCGGTTTAATTATTATTTTAATATCATCCTCTGTTAGTAAATTAAATGCTTCCTGGTCAACGCGATTAACTGTAAATATATAGAATTTAATGGTAGCTACCTGCTTCAATTAACAAAATTAGGCAATTCCTCAAGTATAATGTAAGAGTAAATAGGAAACAAATGTCAATTAGGTAAATTTCTGGAATTTACTATGCAAACCTGGCACGTATTCTACATCTTATACCAATTTAAATTGAACATAAATTTACCTCTGAATGCATTTATTGTTTCGTCATCAATTTTCCAATTTTGGAGCGTTTCTATAACAAATTCGTCCATTGTTGTAGGTATAAATAATTTTTATTCTCATTCACGGCGTTGCCCAGAGCCAACGACTAAATTGTAATAAGATTCATCGCATTACCATCACCATTAAGAGCAAAGAAATGTTATTTACTTACCAGATAATTATCTTCGTATCTCCCACGATCACCAATAACGAACCTACACAACACAGGAAAGCGGGATTATGGCATGGCAAAGCATGCAAAGTGCCGCGAAAAAAATCGCAAAGTCGGTAAAAATCTAGCCTTGATCACCCAGCGTCCAATAATATGGCCCAAAGTCTTGACTGCAGCCGATCACGTGAAATTACATAATACACATATTCAGTTTCCGGCGCCAGAATTTACTGAAGCATTGTATCACCATTTGCTACAATTTGTAGTAAGGAATATGGGAGCATAAGTTATAAACTACTGCAATTGTGATAAATATTGTTTCGTTTTTCTTACAGATTGTTTCAATAATTTTGTAGGACAGTTTACAACAGGATAGTGCAAAATATATGTTATTGTGGTTTTTTTTGCCACAACACTTCAGGTACAATTTTTAAGCTCTGAGGTTTATACAAATCAATAAAATCAGCTACAAATTATGAATCTAATTGCTACAAAACAGTTACTACAACGTTTTAGTAATTATTGCAAAACCATTTTTCTGAGTGTAGTAAGCGGCAAGGAATTAGGACGGAAGAAATCCTGAACTATTTGAATTAGTGTATTGCAATAAAATTTATAGTCCTTTTCAATTGCTTTACAATCGCTGAAATTCTCCAGCTATGTTACAATAATCAATTATATAAAGTTCTAAATAGAATTTAGGAAGGCAATTTGTAACGAAGACAAATTGAGTTAACCAATTAGAGTGTTAGCATAAATGTAAGGTTCCTTAAATAAATCTAATTTTCGTGTAACTGATAATTGTGCAAATTTGTATAAAACTATTAACGAACTCCTTAACGAGATAGGTCTTCAAACTCTGTACTTATATATTTACGCCAATTTAACTTCGAACATTGATAAAATCATAAAATCTTGGAATCTAAAAAATATAAACAATTTGAAAATATTTTCTTATTGTTTTTATCTCTCATGCTTCTTTTCTTAATGCAACATATTGAAAATTTATCAGAATCTAAAGACCAGCATCTGTTACTTCATCAGAAAAACCAACATTTTAAACTCAATTCCATTTAATAAAGGTGTTGAGTGAAATAATATTACTAAGTTATTTAAGACTTTCACATCAACAACATAATTGTTCTTTTAATGTATCACAAATGTTAGCTGTAACATGAGGTTATTCAGCAGAAAAAATGTAATGTTGTCAATAGTTTCTAGATGAAACTTTTTCGTGGTGGTGGAACCAGAATGAAATGGGTGACAGATTTGTAAAGCATTTAAAGTAAAAACAACAACGGATATTTCTTTAAGCTATGATTTAATTTATTAAAATTTAACTTACACCAACGTGAATCCAAAACTAAAGTCAACAGAGAAGTATCCAGCCGCGTCTACATTCAGGCGTAACGCAAGGTAACATTTTTGGCCCCCTTCTTTTGTATTATACACTGAAGACATCAACAACCAGCAAGACTACGATAAGAACATTTCCAGATGATACCGGCATCTTTACAGTTAGTGAAGCTAGTGAATGTGTCCCACCATTACCATTCACCAAGCTTAGTTTCTATAAAATGATGTAAGCAAATGCTGAAGCCTCCATTTAGACTCCAAACTTAACTGAAAAGAATATATACAAAAGAAAAAAAATAAAAGATGTTCTAGTAGACCAAAATAATTTAAAATGCAAAGTTGTCAAGCAAAAATCCTAAGAGTAGTAGGAAACATTCCATGGTATCTGTCAAATTATAATTTACACAAAACTTCCAAATGTCTTATTTGAGTAAACTTAGGCATAATAGAGCCAGTATATACCACGACAGGTTAAATGGACCTCCCAATCATATGATAAGGCTATTAGCAATTATACAAAATTTGGGAGGCCTAATAATTAGTAGTCAGTATAAGAAGAGAAGAAGCTGCTTACTTAATTAGTGTTAGTTCTATCAATAGAAACATGTGGAAAGCTCTAGAAAAATTTAATATAAGCAAAAAGTCAAATTTAAAATTGCCGGAAGAACTGAAGAAAGTTTGACAAATTAATGAATATTTTGACATAGCTCAGGTTACAAAACTATGACGAGAGTTTACAAGCCGTTAGCGCCTCTGTAAAAATTATATTATATTAACTGGACATTAGATGTTTGTTTCATTCTTTATAAATTTAAACGACGTTAATTTTGATTTCTTTCAAATTCTTACAATGCAACGGATAACTCTGCAATCAAAGGTTATAATTTTGACAAGAGATTAATTACGCTTTGTGCAACTGGGCATAAGTCTTTGACTCTGCTAAGAAGCTGTATGAACGAAGCTGAGAACTTAAGGGACAGGGTGTCTTATGTCCAAATCTCTTTATTTTATTTTCAAATAACTACTAATGAAGAAGTGTCTAAGATCATAGAGAGACTTAAAACGAGTGCTACTAATTCGGATGCAATTACATCTAAAATTCTGCAGCTTTTTGCTACATTGTTTATTGACGTAACGCATATCGTTAACTGTTGTCTAGACATAAACTTTTTTTCACAAATTTTTCTTGTTTATTACTTACCAAAAAAATCAGAACTTTTCTCCTTTGCCGACTTTAGACATATTAGTATTCTATCGACTATGTTGAAGATTTTAGAGAAGATTTTACACTTACAAGTTTTCACGTATTATTTAGAAGATAACATTATGTCTCCTAGGCAATGAGACTTCTGCAAACACAAAGACTGCATTGATTGACCTAACTCACAGTATTTTTCGTTCCTTCGATAAAAGTCACTCTTCTATCTTAACACTTTTCAAAAGCATTTGATATTCTAGATTACGTTTTGCTGATTGCCAAACTAAAATATTACAGAATTGAACTATGACCGCAAATTTCTTTGAATCTTATCTGACTGGAAGAGCCCAAAAGGTTGTCGTGGATGGTATTAACTCCACTCTGTGTAACATCCTTTTAGATGTTCCTCATCTTGGGTCCGATTCTCATTCCATTTATGTATCCAATATAGTTGACTATGAAGAGTCATTGAAGTTTGTATGGTATTCAGCTTCTTCGTCCTTTCGACCCCACAGATATACCGGGTGACTGCTCTTATGAAAGTAGACTTTTTCAAAATATTTAACTAAGCTACTGTTCACAGCTCTAAGCTTAATTCTCAAAAATGCACAGCAATTTGTTTCTCTCCACAAAAACATAAATCTAAAACCAGTACGCAATTAAAGATTTTGGTGGAGGATTGAGTCTTAGCTATAAGGGTAATGTTATTAATTTGGAAGTAATTTTTAATTACAACCTTTTCTTCAATAGTAATGTTGGTTCTATAATTGCTAAATCTCATAAGGCGGTGAAGTCTGTGTACAGGGTCACGTTTTTGATAGATATTAGTCTTCGTAAAAGATTGTGTGAATTCTTTATGATTTCTCTGCTGATGTACTGCTTAACGGTATATTATTCCTGTTTAGACAATGCCACAAAACAGCGGTTGCAGAGGGCCCAAAAGACTTGTTGTTTATTGATTTTTGGCTTACAAAAGTATGATCACGTAACCAACAAAATCAACGAGTTGAGCTGGCTTAAAGTTCGGCATTTGTTCACTTTTAATTTGGTAGCACTTACGCATAAAGTCCTCGCCACGCAAAGCCGATTTACCTTACGGAACAATTCCGTTTCCGGCGAAACTGCCTTGCACCAAACTGCGGCATCTAAATACTCTTCACTGTCTAAGCATCGGACGGCAATTTTTTTGAGATCCTTCGTTTTCCATGCGGTCTCAGTTTTTAACAGTTTAATCGGTACCTTAAAATCGACTTCAGTCAACTTATTTTGTAGGGAGGTGCATCTTTTTTTGATGAAAAACAAATATCAGAAAATCATAAGTCTTAAATTTACAAATTTCCCATTTTACATTATTATATTTTTGCCACTCGTCATATTCTATGCCATGTTATTTAGATTATCTAAATTTAGTACGAGTTTCAAAAGTATTCATGTATTCATTTTTTATTACTTATAAATCAATTCGGTAACATAATTTTTATGAACAGAAATTTATTTAATAATTTTATCTTTTACCTTTTCTATCATTTGAACCTCTAATTTTAGTTCGCAGACTTCTGTGGTCAAATGCCTGCTTAAAATTTATGTTAATTTGCTTGGCAGCATCTTAAGGATCCGGTGGTTGTATCGCAATTTTCCTCGGAAGATAAATTTTGTGAAACTGCCCCCGACCACTGGTACACATTCTTTAAACTTCTCTCTACTAGGCAAGGAATGTCAATGTTATTCCTATAGCTTTATTTCTTCTTATGAGGAGCATTCCAATACAACGATGTAAACGTTAAAATTCTTCCAAATAAATTATATAGATCTCAATCGGAATCAATTATATGTTGATGCCCCCAGTTATTAATTACATCAACAAATATACGCAGAATAACTTTTGTTGTGATAAGTATATGAAAACTAATCAATAATCGTTGAAATATTCTTCAATGATTAGTGTGAGGCGCGATTAGATTAACAGAAATAAAAAATATCCTGCTATATTGAGTTGTTGCCATTAAAGAATCCCACATCGGAATAAAATCTGGTCGAAAACGTGCTTATCGCTTATACCTGTTTAAATGGTTGTCGTTTCAAGGTCATAGAATTTGGTTTCAAAACTTCAAAAATGCCGCAAGAAGAGTCGCTTCTTTATAAGTTCTCTACTGTTTGCTACGGAGTTCTGAAAATTCAAATAATTAAGTGTGGTGTAAACATCTGTATGGCATTTAATAATTAATGTTCTGTATAGTAATTTTGAACGGGAGTCGGTCCACTATAGCTTGAAACCATTAGCTATTTAAGGATGCTAGCGGAACCGATTATGCATTGCATAATAAAGCCATAAGGAGTAGTGGTAATCGGCTAAGGTATAAACTTGAACCTAACCACGATACCCAGAAATAGCTAACCTATGTTTTTAGTGGTTTTAACATGCCAGCAAATCACCGTTTATACGAGAACGGTCTACTAATTTTCATATACATTGTTACTGCCAACTCTATAGACAATAATGTATTGTTGCAATTACTAGCCCACAATCATTGAGGCAAAACATGGAAATTTTACCATGTGCTACAATTGACAACTATTTTTTTAATTTAAACTCTAACAGTTTTGTTGATGTTACTTCATACCAAAAAATTATAGCAGCTAAAAGTTGACGAATCTTCAAACTATAGGATCTGTAGAAACACATTTACATGTTGTAAATAGCGGACGCCGCCTTTTCTTATTTTCCAGGCGATATCACAAAAATTATTGGCTATTGATTGTGCATTCAGGCTCTTCAAAAAAGCATATGATGTTTTCAGGAGACATCAATAATTTTTTTAAGGGGAAACAATGTTTATTTTTCATCGCTTAAGAGCAGTTGATGCCTTGTGCTAGAAGTGTGCGAGAACGTTAAAAATATTTTATCGCAAAAACAAGAAATATTGGAAATCTAAAAATACTCATTTTTGTCTTTCAGTTTAGATCAAATCGTGTTTTTAGCCCTTCTTCAAGCACCAAAACTTCTTTGTTAATTTAAAACTTTTAATCTCATGTTTTAGTAGTACGTTCTGCATCCGAATTTGCTTATGTATCATATACTTTCTTTATAACCGACAGGGAGGGAAAGTTGAGTATTCTCGTGCGGGTTTCTCTAAATCTATAATTCTGTTTTTCTCGAGCACCATTGGGAACCGAAGGTAGATTCAGAATGCAAGACGCCGGAGTTGGAAGGCATCTCGGTGCGGTTTAAGACGACCTGCTAATAATTCACTGCACTTCTCCCGATGGACCTGTACGTTTTGAAATAGGCTCCTCGGCGTCCAGACGGGCCCAAACCAGGCACGGGAAACTCAAAGACCGCCTCCGTTGGTGCCCAGCGGCGGAGCCAAATACGGCCTGTCCGCCTCTCCGCAAACACACAAGAACATAAATGGAGCCATTTAAACAGGAATGTAGGTGGACCGGGCAATTTTCCTGCTTTCAATTTATTTTTATTGCGGCTTACTTAAAATAAACCATCTACTGCGTTCAGTTGCCAGAAATTCAAACTCTCTGTCTTTTTCAAAAATCCTTTCTTCAATTGTGGCCACGTTGCAGGAACAGTTCAGACATCCTCGAAGTGGTCACTTTTTTAGTTTATTTTACTTGTAAATAATTTTTCCAAAAAAACAAAATTTTCTCTTCATCATTACATCGACTTTTATTTCTCGTTTAATATTACTTTAGACAGAAAGAAATGAAATGCTTTTTCTAATCTCCGCCACTGTTTGCATGCGCGATCACAACTCTGATTCGGAAACGCCGGGTTTTATTAATACTCCGGGAATATACCGAGCTCTTTTCAGACATAGGTCTCGCATAGGGCGATATCCACCAGACACATACAATAAATACCCACGTTAATTTATAAAGAGGTAGATAAAACAATGGGTTTACTTCCGTTGTTGAGTTTAGATCAACAATCACGCGATATCCGATGTATGCTAATCACTGATCAACGATAAGACGGATAGATTTTCCATAAAGAAGCTTCTGTTTATCGAAAGGCATGCGATTCCCCACTTGAAATAACAACGGAAAAGTCTTTATGTGAGGGAAATCGTCACCAATCTAATTCCAAGTTAATTCAATGAACAAGCCCTACATAGTCTTATTTATTGCGTGTCTCTGAAACTTAAAATAAATTTATTATTGCTAGTACATATAATTCCAGCAATCTAATAGAGGGGTGTTTTATATAAAAACGTAAATGCTTTATTGCAAAATAAATCTCAAAGGGTTTTAAAAGTTTTTTTTAATTTAAAATTACTTTAATTTATCTAATCGGGATATACTAGAAGTTTTCTGCTTTTATTAATAAACTGTATGAAAGTTTCTATCTTAACTAATATACCTTAGCTAACATAACTAATTAAGCTGAAAATTAACAAGTTTCGGGAGAAGTTTAATGGTTTAAAGTAAATTCTAACTTACCTAGTCAGAGAAGTATAGCGGCTAGAAATTGTCTTTGGATGAAGAAAATATTCTTCAACTCCTTACAAATTGAAGTTGGCAGGTAGGAATGTAAGTTTTTCTGTCTTATTGATATTACTCTTTAAGCTATGTAATTAGATATTATGTTTATTTAATTGAATTAGTGCCAGCAAAATAGAAAATCTAATCTATAAAGGTGACTATTTGTCGTTATCTAATTTTTCATTACCATGTTGGTCCAGAAAAAAACAACATTTTCGATCAGTCTAGAAGGTATCTAGAACTATGATATATGAAAGACAATGTTGCAACAATATCTGACTAAAGTTTGAAAAATTATAAAGCAAAAATAAGATGGATAATTTATTGATCAATATGAGGGAAGAAAATTATAAAAAAAAACGAATTTCACCAAATTTCAATTGGCGTTACTCAGAGTTTTATTTCTAAAGTTTATTACTCTTACAAATCAAGAGTAAAATTTTCACACTTTATCCTGAATGGAACGAAGTTCAATTGTTAATAATCAAAAAATTATTACATATGTTCTTGATGGTATTAATGTTAACTGCATTTACAATGACATTTTAAAGTTTATTGTAGTGCAGCATTGCACAAGAAGAGTAATTATATTATAAGGTACTGATTCACTCCCGAATTGAATCACTGCTCAGAATTATGCTGGTTCATATAGAATATCAGCACAAGGTACTACACTTCTGAGCAATATTCAAAAGCAAGTCTAACATAAGCAAATTGCTGTGATTGGAGATGATACAAATTTTACAGTTTTGCAATATAATGTCATTACGTCAAGTAGAAAAAATAGTGAAAGTCTCG
Source organism: Pyrochroa serraticornis (assembly GCA_905333025.2). Classification (NCBI taxonomy): domain Eukaryota; kingdom Metazoa; phylum Arthropoda; class Insecta; order Coleoptera; family Pyrochroidae; genus Pyrochroa; species Pyrochroa serraticornis. The sequence goes on from HG995154.1 coordinate 21,133,057, forward strand.
AAGTCACATCTTACAGATGGATAACCAAAGAAATGTGTCTCTACCTGTCTACCGTTGCCATCAACATTCCTCAATTTATAGAAAAAACGTTTATGAGACACCTTATCAAATGACTTTACAAAGTCTACATTTGTAGAAATATATCTATCAAATACATTACTCGTGCCGCTAAAATACTTCAGCAATTTCTAGAAGGAAGATACTTCAGTTACTTTAGCTTATTTGACCATAGATAACACTTCTAAGTTTTCTTATAAATTACGATTACATCTACTGACGCTCAATCAGAAGGCAGAAAAGCATGGAGTGTAACAATGTATGTGATCATTGTGTCAATGACAAAAATTGTATAGTGGACTAGTAGACACAACAATTGAAACTAAAAGAAGATACAACCAAAAGTAAAAGTCTTTAAATTAACTAACTTTAAAAATACGTCTTGATGATATTTTAATTTTATCACTAAGTAGTTTGGTGTAACCGGAAGAAATTCTTCAACAAGAAATTCCTAGTTTCAAACTTTCTCAATAAAAGCTGTCCATTGTAATTTCTTACACAAACATATGGATAATAATTGTAGAATTTTGTTTATGTACACGCAAATATAATTTTAAAAGTATAATGTGAGTCCTTTAATCAAGGAAATTTTGTATCAGCGTCACAAAGTTATTTCCTATAATTGCCCATAGAATTATTTAATTGCAAACATTCATATTTGGAAGTACCTAGAACGACATCCGGCAAGATAACTCTTATAGACTATATTCTGGTTTTTCTATAGAAACAGGTGTGATAGATTAATAAAACTTTAAGGTAGGAAAAATTCGCTTAAGTTCTAGTGTAGCGGATCCTCAATCACAACTTGAATGAAAAAGAAAACACTTGATCATTGCCAAAAAACGTCTATCCAATTTTTGGAAAAAAACTAAGTAAATATCAGTAACTAAACGAGAGCTGTAAATGATCACATAATTCAACAACAGATTATAATAAGAAATAGATAAAGGAATGGTTCGATATACCAATGAAAGACAAGAGTGCCAGTGCAATAGGGAGATTAGTGTCTTATGTTACAGTAAGATCGGAAAAAGAGGAGTTTTGGTTCTACTGCTATCGACAATCATGACTAATGACCTGAAGTTTCTAATCGCTAATATTAAAAGATAACCACTGAGTTATGATATATAAAGGATTCTATTAATCAATCTGAAAGAAGTTAAAATCTGTACACATGACTAATTATTTAAAATTATTAGCAAATGTGACAATTTCTTGTAATAACAAAACATAATTCTCAGATAATGAATAAATTGGAAAAGCGTAAAAGGGACATAAAAAAATATTTATCTAGCAGTTGACAGCTTATTCAAGTAATTGCGAATTCTTATAAAAACTGGTAAAGTTTAGATCACCACAGTATTTTCTCTAAAAAATCGCAATTGCCAGAATAAAGTATCAATTGCTAGATAAATATTTTTTTACTCATGTCCCTTCTACGCTTCTGTAATAAAAAGAGCTATTAACAAATATTATTTTTATTTTTAAATTACCAATAATTTAGTTTTTTGTCGAAATTGAAAGTGATTTTAAAAATCGGCTCTTTTTTCGGATGTTCCTATACCTGCTAGATCTACTTATATAGGTACCTAAAATTTTTAATTTTGCTACATCAGTGACTATATAGTGATATTTGAAGTTCATTTAAATTTAGAAAGTATACAAAAAAGAACTGAAGACTAAAGTTAAATTTATTTAGTTTTAATTAATGTTTGCACTTGCCATTTTTATCACGGTTTTCAATTGTCCTTAAAAAATTTATTGTTTCTATTCTAGATAGAGAAAAATTAAATTTTAAAATTAAGTTACTAATTTTTGTATATCTACCTACAATCCTTTCGAATGTTGGATATTATCTAGCTGAGCAAGCTAGTGAAAATGACTACTTCACTAATACCCAAAGTCCCAGATCTATGGATTAAAAAATAAATTAGGAAGGCGCAGTGAGGCTCCCAAAAAAAAACTTAAATAAAAAAAATCTAGAAAGGTAAAAGCTGTTCAACCAAAATTGTAACAAAACTCTAACAAATAAAAATTACATTGAAAGTCATAAAACAGTCACGTAGCATTGGGTGACGTTATGCGTGGTAGATTTTAAAGGGAGACAGTATAAAAAAAACAATCAATCAAAACATCAAAATCCTAATTAAATAGATACTTTAGTCATTTATTGACCACATAGTCTGTTAATTATTATGGCTTATACGGATCCTATACTCATTAGTCTCCATCCACTGGTTGAGACAATTCAATTACTCTTCACCTTCAACGATTTTATTTTTTCGACAGGCCAAATCAGCATTCATACAAGGGAACCGAAAATCGCCGAAAACGTTTCAGTCGTGTTCGTTAAGAGAAACCGATAATTCAGCCATTATCACTTCATGTTCGATTTTGATGAGTCGGACTTTTAGTCGAAGCCATTGCCGTCTGACAATCACTTCCAGTGGCAGGTGGTTGGTTCAATTCAACGTAACATCTGATGCCTTTCTTTTTAAGAAATTTTTAGAAAATACATTTGTGCATACATTTTGTCGAGAAAAATGGATCAAATTATACCATGTCATGTTTTATTGTCAGTTGCGCCCTTATGAATATTGAAATTTATTTCTTTATGTTGTACACACGTCTGCGACATGTTCTATAATATTAATGTTTCTATGAAGAATGACTATTGTTGCATAGAAGTAAATTATAGACCGAGCAACCAATGTGGAACGTAAATATGTCAAGCCTCGTTAACTTCCTCTAGTCAACTATTCAAAGTTTCAGTTTAGAAAAAATTCTCGCATTAATGGCGTTTAAATTGAATCAGACGTATTACAGCAATGATTGTAACATGTGTTGATAGTGATCAACGGCAGAGTGTTGAACAAAACAACCTTCTGAACACAAATTTGAACGCCTCCCTTTATTGCTTTGTTAGATAGTAATCAAACATTAATCCTTCTTGATTACATGAAATCTTATTAAATATTATGGAATTGTTTAAAATTATTTATTTAATATACAGGGTGAATGTTGTTTAAATTTTACTACAAGGGTCACTAAAGGTTTAAAAATATAGTAAGTTCCAACTTTAATGTAGTATAAGTATTTTGAAAAAAAAATTGTTCCCAGAAATATCAAAAAGATTACCCTGTATAATATCAGGAATTTAAAGCTAAACCTGACTTGATACTATTTATCTCGTTATTACTAATTGTTTATTAGAATTTTTTTGGTATTGCTTCTTTGGAACTTAAAATTGATAAGAAATTTAATAACTGTTTTCATCACTAGTCAAAATTATATCTAATTGTGTAACTCGAACTCTGCAGTTGTATCAAATTCCATTTTGCTAGTTGTGGTTGCACCCTTAAGTTGTTCACACTTTACGTCGTCCCATTTTTGTTCGTCTTTTCTGCACTTTTGTCACTCTTATATACGGCATCGACGTGCTGATAACGTCCATAGGCATCAAGGGCAGCATAATACATGTTCTTGACTAGTAGCGACACTTATGTCTAGTGGTTCTAAAGACTCAGGAGAACCAGACAGCTCGTGCTTCAGTCAGGGAGTCTTTATTATATCGCGAATGTTCTTCGTCAAGTGTTCAATACTTGATTGCAGAAAGTATTCTCAGCGACAAGTTACACTTCTTATTGATGCGAAATTCTCCACGGAAATGCAAGCCCAATAACTTGTTAGCTCAAAAAAAAAAAAAAACTTGATAATTCGAATTTGAAAAAATTAAAAAAATTATTTTTCTTAAGAAATTTAAGAAAAAATTGAAAACGTGAAGCAATACATTAAGGTTTCAATGATTAGTTATTTTAACAATTATGGTTCATGTGGCCCAATTTAAAATTTGCGATTTATAATTAAAGTATATTGATTGTAATTGTTAAAAATATAATGTACCCTTAGTGGCGTCGTAATAATAGAAACACTGAGCTAAATATTCTACAAAAGTAAGTTTAAGTCTCAATAAATAATTCACTCAGAGAACTTTCATTAAGGTAACTTTAACGGAATTATTAATCAAATCACAAAGTAGCAATATCGGTCTGGAAAAGACTTTCTCAGATCTGCTAAATATGTTATAAGTAATTTTAGTATAATATTAATAATCCTTAACATCCAGTTTTAACGTCAAAAATGTTGCGCAAAGTAAATATACGACGAGTGGAATAATTACACGTTGCGCTTTTTCCAATGCGTTAACAGTTTTCTGCAGCCTCGTGGGTATGACTAAACTGAAAAATGTAGCAAAAATCTTTTATGTGAAATATCTCAGAGTTGACAGATTGTATCGCCCGACATAACGCAGAAATGGATTTCTAGGGCGCTGTAAAACCCGGAAGATAATTTAGAACATTTTTCGGAATATGTCTACTAAAACTGCATGTCCGGTGGTAAAAATAACGAGCACTACTCTAAATTTTTTATGCTTTAAAGCAAACATAGTAGATGGATTACCATCTTCTTATATATAGAATAGTAATTGTATTTCGCAAAAAATTAGAAGCGGCTTGTCTGGGTAGGCATTTAAGGGAGTCAAATCAATTTTACAAAATTGATGAAAATTTTTCTCAAGAAACTGAATTTGTTCTAACTTTGAAATTAGCGAATGGCTGGTGTTAAGCAAACTGAGACCATAAAAAGATACCAAAAAAATTTTACCTAAGAATTGGATACATATTCAGCTGACTAAAATGATCAACAATGCCAAAATCATTTAGAATAAACAAAAGTAGAATTTTTTATTGTAATTTGTGTCGCTATTTGTATTTTTGAACTCGGTTGGTCAAATTATGTAACGGATTTCCAGTATTTCATAAAAGATCACAAAATATAAATTTTTGCAAAACTTGAAATTCGATAACTTTTAAAGTTTTCAAGTCACTTTGAATACAAGACATCGTTATTGCCATTCAAAAAATTATTTAATAAGACTAAAATAAAACTCTTGCGATAATAAATAAAAAAACTGACTTTTCGATCGATGGTCGTAGCGAAATTCAAATTGTCATAATTTTGAAAGTAGAAGTCCAAATTGAAAACCAGCAAATGCGTTGTGTTAAGTAAACTGAGTACTATGAAATCAAAGCATAAAAAGGCCTCAAAAAATTTATAATTCCATAATAATTTCAAGATTGCGAAAATCGACACCAATTTATTTGAGCCATCAAGAACAACATTTTCTAACGTATTTTTTCTAAATTTTGTACTTGGTTCATATATTTAAATGATAAGTTTTCAACATTTTCTAAAAGTACACCAAAATATATTTTTTTTAAATTCAAACATTTATAACTACTGGGTTGTCGAATCTATTTTGAGTGCAAGAAGTACTTGGTCTTAGTAAACAATCAAAGTGCTTTCTGGCAAGCTCAGAATGAAAGAACTGCGACTGTAAATAAGAAAGTTGCATTTTAAACTTTGTCCAGAATGTAGTAACTTAGATTTTTTGTTTCCATCTAAATTGATAACAGTGTTACAATGAAAAGCAGTTCCTCTGAACTAACAAAATGAGATTTCTTTAGTGTATTTTGTCTTACTGATCCCGATTCTGTCCTCGATTTGTCCATTTAAGTGATGGATTTAAAGTACTTCAGTACAAGAATAATATAATCAAATTTTTACAAAGTTTAAAGCTACTAGAGCTTTTAAGTCATTTCCAATACAATGGCATGCTTTTAATCGGCATTTAACATACATTTAAGGCGGAATTGAAGACAGAACTGATTCTTGTTGCCTCTATCCCACTTGAATTACACGTCAGCCAGGGGGCGGTGCTTATATTGCCTATCTCTTTCATTTGGACATAACCGATCTTTCTCGCATTATTTACGACTATGGTCGTGACCAGCAGGGCGCTTGCAATGATCCCAAATAATAATAATGTGGACATTATTGCGGTGCAGAATTTTACGGCTATTTACCGGCGCGACTAGAACATATACTACATATTTATAGGATTGGGTATCGATTATTCAATCGATTTCACTTCACGGAGAATTCTGCATTTGGTTCTTGACGCCGACATATTTAAGTTTATTTAACAAAAACAAACTAATAATTGAGATTCTTAGAGGTATTGGTTTTGTTTTGAATTATTGAATGTTTAATTTCATAATTTTGGGTCCCGCTTGTACCGATCCCGGCCGACATTGTAAAAGTAACAAAGTTAGTCCCTATCCAGCTCGGTCAAGTTGGCCCCCGACTTTTGATTTTTTATTTTTTTTTCTGTGACATCAATTGTGCTGGTTTTGTGCTAAATTGTGCTGATATTTTTTTCAATTGTGCTAGTCTCTAAATAACAAAAAATCAAAAAAGAAATCCGGGGGCCAACTTGACCGCCAGCCCCCCATTATTTTCATTTTTTGATAATATTTTTGGCATTCCCAATTGTACTCGTTTTGTGCTCACTAATACCGGTGCTTTCTCCAATTGTGCCTGTTTGTAACAAATCAAAAAAAATTAAAAAGTAATTCTATGGCAACGCAGACGGCCACTAGGTAGCCCCCCCTGACTTTTTTTAGAATATTTTTATCTTATTCAATTGTGCTCGTTTTGTGCTTCATGATAACGCTCTTTTTTCAATTGTGCTCGTTTGTAACAAATCAAAAAAAAATTGAAAAATAATTCTATGGCAACGCAGACGGTCACTAGGTAGCCCCCCTGACTTTTTTTAGAATATTTTTATCTTATTCAATTGTGCTCGTTTTATGCTCAATAATAACGCTCTTTATTTCAATTGTGCTCGTTTGTAACAAATCAAAAACAATTAAAAAGTAGGCCTATAGCTACGCAGACCGCCAATAGATAGCCCCCCTGACTTTTTTAGAATATTTATAGCTTATTCAGTTGTGCTCGTTTTGTGCTCAATGATATCGCTGTTTTTTTTAATTATGTTTTTTGTTACAAATCAAAAAAAAATAATGAAACTAATCTTATGGCAACGCAGACCGCCACCAGCTAGCCCTTATAATTTGCCCCGGCGCTCACTTCGCTTTGAGAAAGTGCGCGACGGCCTTTCTGCGGTAGAGCAAACTTGATTTTTTCCCTTCGACTGTAGAAGCGATTGGCCCTATTTTGTTAACTTATTTTTTCTTCACTTTTTTGTAAAACTTTGTATTTGCTTAATTTATACTGTGATTGCTATTTTTCTTTTAAATTCAATTGAAGAAACAGCGTTACCATTGAGCACAAAACGAGCACAACTAAATAAGATAAAAATATTCTAAAAATGTCAAGGGGGTTAGCTGGTGGCGTTCACCGTTTTCATAGGATTAATATATTTTTTATATGTTACAAACGAGCACAATTGAAAAAAACAGCGCTACAATTGAGCACAAAACAAGCACAACTAAAAAAGTTAAAAATATTCTAAAGAAGTCAGGGGGGCTACCTAGTGGCGTTCTGCGTTGTCATATACCTACTTTTTAATTATTTTTGATTTGTTACAAACGAGCACAATTGAAAAAAAGAGCGTTATCATAAAGCACAAAACGAGCACAATTGAATAAGATAAAAATATTCTAAAAAAGTCAGGGGGACCAGCTGGTGGCGGTCTGCGTTGCCATAGAATTACTTTTTAATTTTCTTTTGATTTGTTACAAACGAGCACAATTGAAATAAAGAGCGTTATCATTGAGCACAAAACGAGCACAATTGAATAAGATAAAAATATTCTAAAAAAAGTCAGGGGGGCTACCTAGTGACCGTCTGCGTTGCCATAGAATTACTTTTCAATTTTTTTTTGATTTGTTACAAACGAGCACAATTGAAAAAAAGAGCGTTATCATGAAGCACAAAACGAGCACAATTGAATAAGATAAAAGTATTCTGAAAAAAGTCAGGGGGGCTACCTAGTGGCCGTCTGCGTAGCCATAGAATTACTTTTTATTTTTGTTTTTGATTTGTTACAAACGAGCACAATTGAAAAAAAGAGCGTTATCATAAAGCACAAAACGAGCACAATTGAATAAGATAAAAATATTCTAAAAAAAGTCAGGGGGCTACCTAGTGGCCGTCTGCGTTGCCATAGAATTACTTTTTAATTTTCTTTGATTTGTTACAAACAGGCACAATTGGAGAAAGCACCGGTATTAGTGAGCACAAAACGAGTACCATTGGGAATGCCAAAAATATTAAAAAACTATTCTGCTTGCCAGGCTAGCAGAATAGTTACCTTTCGAAGAACGATTGGCATTTTTTGTCAATATCTCTGGAAACATCCTTGTCGTTTTACAAATTCCCGCCGAGTCATAATCTGGAAGCAAGACTCGGTCCCGGACAAATTAGTTTAAATAAATTAATTTGTATTGCATTGTTTAGAGGGTACTTTTGAAATATATACACAAATAACGATATTGGAAAAAAGTTTATTTGCATAGTCAAGTATTTTCAGTAGTCCAGTTTTAGACAAAAAAATAATTTCGTGGAAGTACCCCATTAGTTGAAGTGAAGATTTTATCATTACCTAAATGTTTACTTGGAGATGATCCATCGTCGCTTATTTGAAATAGTCACCAGATCAGTATTATGACATTTCGTAATAAAACGAATTTAGAATCAACATAAAATATAATTAATTGTTTTGCCATATTGAATAATATACAAATTTGACACGCAAGTATACCGAAGTAATTACTGTAAATAAAAACAAAAATATTGAAGTGAAAATTCAAGTTGATCTTGCAACCAACGACCTAACCAGACGACTAATTCATCTAAAATAAATGCCGTCAGTACTGGGTAAGATAGTTACTAAAAAATAAAATTTTATTTTTTTGAAATGCCGCATTTATTAGAATTCTACCAGAACTTTACGATCCCGATTGTACAGATACCGGCCGATATTGTAATAGTAATGCTAACAAAATAGTTACCCTTCGAAGAACGGAATTTTTTTGTCAATTTTTCTCAAAACGTCCTTGTCGTTTCATCATTACCTAAATGTTTACCAGATCAGTATCATGACATTTTGTAATAAAACGAATTTAGAATCAACATGAAATATAATAAAATATAATTAATTGTAGAGATTTTTTCTACTTATTCTATGTGTACTAAGCATAAGTCTTCTCGTAAAATACACAAATTTTACACACAAGTATACTGTAAATAAAAAAAAGTATGGAAGTAAAAATTGGAGTTGTTCTTGCTACCAACGAGATAAAAGACTAATTTTCCTAAAATAAATGCAGTCAGTGCGGAACAAGCTGGTAAGCTGGAAAATAAAATTTTATTTTTTTGAAGTACCGCAGTTCTTAGAATTATTTCGGGTCTTTTATTACGGTACGGTCAACTACCGGCTTCCCTACTCCATCCCACAAAATTTGTCAACACGTCCGCTGCCTAGGACGATCGGGCTGGCACAAATAAATATTCGTTAAAATGCTCGTGCAGGGGGTTAAGCATATGTAAATTACTCCTTTATTTTTAATCCAAATTAGCTGAAATTTTGGAAATAACTTTATGAAGAATACGGCAAAGCGGCTAGTCTATCAAAGTGTTAAATTTTTAATTACAAATATTTTATTTTGTTCTTTAAATATGACCGTATTTCAACATTGTATATCTCGTTTACTATAGAGAGTTTTGTAGGTCCGAAAACTTGGCCGCCTAGCCGCATCCTTCATAAATGTATCACCGAAATTTCAGCTCATTTGCTTAAAAAATAACGATACACACAAATGTAAGGTAACCCCCTGCACGCGTCACTTTTTAAAGAGCTTCAATAGAGCCTTAACATAAGTCGGAAACCAAAGTTGTGGCTTTGTAAATAAAAAACTTTAAAATTGCTGAAAATTTTGCTCAAGAAATTGTTGAAACTTTGAAATTAAGAGTTCATACTTAAAACCAGCAAATAGGTCGTGTTAAGCGAGGTGAGTTCTATCAAATGAGACCTTAAGGATCCTAGAAAATTTAAAAAAAGTTTGATCTAAGAATTGGCCACATATTCAGCCGACTAAATTTATCAAAAATACGAAAATCATTTCGAGTTAACAAAAATAGCATTTTTTATGTAATTCGTGTTGCTGATAGCGTTTTTGGATTGGCTTGGTCAACTTAGGCGGTTGAAATTTAGTATTTCATGAAAAATTAAAAACTATAAATTTTTTCAAAACTTTTGAAGTTTTCAAGTCGTTCTTAATACAAGGATATTTTCATAATTTACAATCAAAGGATTTTATAACAACTTGAACATGAAATGGTGCAATATTAAATAAAAAAGCTCATCTGTTTACTGTTGGTCAAAGCAAAATTCAAATTGTGATAACTTGGAAAGCAGAAATTAAAATTTAAAACTAGCAACTGCGTTGCTTTAAACAAACTCAACACCATCAAACCAAACTATAAAAAGGCCTTCAATAATTTTTAATTGTTTTAATTTTATTGTTCTATCTCAATCGATGAAATTTTTCAAAACTTGCGGAAATTGACACCAATCTTTCTAAGCTATTGAGAGCAACATTTTCTAACGTATCTTGTTTCCCTGATCCCAATTTGGTACTTAGTTTAAATGATAAATTTTCAACATTTCTTAAAAGTATACAAAAATGCAAATTTTTTTTTAAATTCAAACGTTCATAACTACCGGAATTTCGAATCTATTCCGAGTCTCAGTGGTCTCAGTGAACATTCAAAGTGCTTTCTAACAAACTCAGAATAAAAGAGCTGCAACTGTAAATAAAAAAGTCAAATTCTTCAATTTTTACCAATTTTTTTTATCTAAGTTCATGCTAAACTGAAATCCAATTATTCTGAGCTAACTAAGAGCAGATTTCCTTATGTAACTCATGTCGCTGATCTCTATTATGCACTCGGTTTGTCCATGATGAATTTTATGTATTTCACAAGAAAACAGAAATTCTAATTTTTTCAAAATTTAAACTTCGATAACTATTAAAGATTTTGAGTCATTTTGAATACAAGGACATCTTTTGAATCCACATACAATGAACTTTCTAACGTTAAGCGAACTGAGTAATATAAAATGAGATCGTAGAAAAACCCTAGAAAAAATTGAAAATTTTCAATAAAATTTAGCTGTGCTGCAAGATATTCTTGCCTTGCCATTCTCGCCTTTACTTATATCTGTGCTACGTTTGGTTTTACTTGCCCCGCGCTCGGGAGTTCCCAATTGCGACTTTTACCTTACCTCAGGTAGGAGTGTCTAGATAAATATACTTTGATTTAAATTTCGCCACATGTTATTAGATTTTTCTAAAGTGAACGTTGTCCACGGTATCGTGTGTAGTTTAATAGAAACGCCTTTTTCACGGCGGAAGAATAATTAACGTATCGAAATAATATCAATTGGACGCCACACCCCTAATATTCATATATTATCTCAAGATAAGAAACGCGGTCACAACTTGTTCGCGCTCGTTTACAATTATCTAATATGAAACTCATAGATGGTATTGTGGAAGTTGTTTCGTCACGATGGGTACTGATATGTGAAAAATTGAGCTTATCTCGTTGAAATAAACAAAATTTAATTCTCGATACTCGTTTCTTTAAAGATTTTTTTAAATGGAATTATATTAAAACTTTCTTATGTAAGGTATTTTACCTTGAAATTCTGAAAACATTGAGCAGCAGTGCTTTTTTTATCTCCAACCCTATCGACATGACTGCAAATAATCCCTGAAAATAATTAAATTTTTGTTTAAGAAAGTTACAGTTAATAAACCAAATTACAATGGCAGTTAAATAAATATTAAAAAATTGAAAAATTTGTTGCCTTAAGTGAATAATTTATGGCTAGAATAGCGATGTGCACGTGTGAACAAGCAGTAAAGCTTCTCTAAGAAAACACAAGTGTTTCGAGAATTGAACCATGTCTCTAGGGTAACATTAGCTGATGGGAAGAACATAATACTACATTCCTCTCTCTTGCATCTAACACTGTCGACGTTGTCCGTCTGTCCTTTTATCGTTGAAATTGTTGAAATGTACTAAACATTTTAATATGCTAAGTGCTTCCATTGTAACAGTGCGTAACTATAAAGTTATTCCTTAAATTAAACATTATGTTTGCTTGTAGAGAAAATCGATGTTTAAATAAATTCATGTTCCTAAGATAAACAAAGACAAAAATTAAAATCATTAACTTTAATTAAGGTTACATCCACGACGGCAGCGGCTATGTCATTAAACAAATTCATTTCAACTCGTGTGAGCAAGCGAAAACTCTTTAATGTAATGCGTTTGTGTCACTCTTCCTGAAAAACGTTCACTAAATCCAATTTAACCAGAATATATCTTATGGAACTTATCTAGCAGCACTGACAGCAAAGCGATTGTATTGCACAAAATGAAGTTGCAAGATGTTAGCCAAACCCTTAGCAGGTCTTGTTTCAAATTTTGTAAAAAATATGGAGTGCAAATTAATTATGTAGGTGTTAACACAAATTCGGTTTATTAATAAAGTTTACTAATAAAATTTATTTACTAAAATTATAATTTTTTGAGCTACTAGTTTAATAAGTATTTATACCTATTGAAAGTGTTCTCATTTTTGTTAACAACAAAAGAGTTAGAGAGTTGAATATTGGTAGAGACGAGATGGGATTATTTTGGAAAGTTGTATTGTGTGGTGCAGATTTGCCGGCGACTTCTATATTTTGATTTATTTCTTGCTACTAGCTCTTCAACCCTATTGCTAAATTTCATAAGTTTTGATGGCATTAAAATTTAAATAGCTTCAGTCGAGGGTACCACATGAGCATTACATTTAAACGTCACTGCTAGAGCTTTTAATTTAAATGTTTGGCAAAGAGTTAGGCACTGAATAGAAAAATCCAAAACGTAAAAGTTCTTCCTTGTTTAGGATTTAGTATTCTAAGATTCACATTTTAAAGCAGCTAAAGCGCTCATGCCAGCGATGAGAGAGAATTGTAAACTTGGCGCATTAGCGGTCCGGTAATGTTTAATTATAAAATATGTCTGCGTTTAGTTTTAATAATTCTATTGCAGCATATTTTAATTAACAAACCTATTACGATATCCATTCATATCTCTAACCGCATCCGCTGTTCTATTAATAGTGGTTTTTTTTAACCAAACACAAATGATCCACCGACGTCATGACAAGATATTGTTCTTGCCTCAGCGACATGACGATCTTATGATTCAACATTTTTAATTTTTGAACGTCATTCTGAAACCTTTTACCGGCAAAATTGCAATATACTTTCTTCTCATACAGCGCCAACTCCTTCCAGTTGATCTTCGCGCGTTTGTACTGTCTCCGACTGTTCAGATTTTCTATTTTTTAATCCTCTATCGCACCATATTTACTAGTTACAGAAATATAATATAAGAATCTTGGTGGTTTTTACAATCTTGTAGAATTGAAATTGTTAATAAAATGTGACGTACTCTTATTTTGCACTTCCGGCTGTCTCTGCGATAATTTAAATTAAACTTGGCTCCGTACGCTGCCACGTCTTCTACCGTTCCTTGCTTGTCGTGCATCAAATCAAAGTTATATAAAGATTCATTTCGACTTAAAATAGTTTTTCGATTCACTACTTATCAGCTTGTGCCGGATGTTTATATTTCTTCTACCCCTCTTTGTTGTGTTGAATTTTTAGTGAGTCAACATTTTACCCATTTGAGGTATGTATCTTTTATCAGCTCAATCTTTGTCACTTTTAACTCCACTCTATTATGTTTTCTTTGAAGGCTTATTTCTTGCCAATTTGTTTAATACGAAAGAACAACAAATTTCGTGCACACTGTAAAAAAAATTGCGCGTCTTGCATATATAAAATGTAAATAATCTCTTAACGTTCTGTTGAGTTAAAACAAATATGTTTTTTTTCAGATACGATGCTTCTAGTATGGGCTGCTTTAGTGGTCCAGCTAATGCGATGTTACGCTCTTCAGTCAAACAGTTGTGGCTTTAACTCTATGTGTACGTGCTCTCCGGATCAGCATGACCTCAACGCCCGGAGTATCCATAGTGTCAGTTGCCTGTCAGTTCCGTTTTATAAGTTTCCAAGTAAGTAGAAACAATAATGAATGTTGGGCTTATCCTCTAATGCTGAACCGATGTTAGTTGTGACGGGTACGTTTGAAACCTAATTAGTGAAGAACGATGCTGCTTGAACGACATCACCTAATTATCTAAAGACAGGGTAAATATCTCCTATCAGTGACGTCTTAAGAGATAGCCTGATAAAACGTGCAATGAATTAAACAAAAAGTGCCACTGGAAAAAGATCTAGCAACTGGCAATTTCGACTTAGTATAGATCAGTGGAAATAATTTATTTTAAGCGAAAATTCAAGATCAGCATTGGTTAAAATATACAATTTTCCGATTGATCTCCTAGTTTGGCAGAAATTGCAATTTATTGATATTTTGGTGGTTTTGTCAAACTTTCATTACAATAAATTGCATTTTCTAGATTTTCCGATTGTCATATCCCGTCCGACTGAAATGGAGCGTGACAATTTGAACAATTGTTTAGAAATTCATCATCTCAAGAGAAAAATTTGGGGCTCCAGAAAATTTATTTACTGAGGAAGGACGGGATGAAGCAATGAAAATATTCAGAGAATGCAATTCATCGAATTACTCGAGATATTTTATTGGGGAAAACCACGACCGCGTAGTTTAGAACGAAAATATTGTAAGGTAATTGCATCACGTTTTGAACTCGATATGACTTTTCTTAAGTTTCAAAAAACAACTGGGTCTCCCTCTGGTCCCATTCTCTGCATTTGATGCTAATTACTCATGGTGGAAGCAATTGGCTGGGGAAATTTTTGCCACAACTAACGGCTTCGATTAAACAAGTGATTGTAACAAGCATTTTGTCATGTTGGTGAAATATTTACGAAATTGCATTCTAGGTTGGCCACATGTAATATTTGTCCATTGAAACCAAATTTTCATCAATCAACTGATAACCTGTTATGTTTTTTTTAAAAAAATTGACGGTTTCGTGTTGAAAATGTAAAAGTTGCGCTACAAATCATTTTATTAATTAAGCGGATTGAAAACTAATAGCGTTAAAGCCTGATTGATGTGTCCATGTAATCTCTTTGAACATCGTTATTACTCACTTGCGATAGAATGAACCGAATTTACTTTAACATCTAATAATTAAGTGGCTAGGCTAGGTAGCGTCTATTAACTGATAAATTTTCATAATTTAATAAATAAGGAGGCCCGTGTTCGTAAATCATTTAAGGGATAGGCTTAATAGATACGTTAGGGAAGTTGTCTTGTACCATACAATTTTCTTCATTTTAGCTTCAAAAAGTGATTCCTTGACTTTCACTGGCATGCACTCAAAAATAAGTCACTGATATCGACTGAAACCTACACAGTTGTTGACCCAGTATTTTCTTTTGCTAGCACCAAATAACCAAACTGTAGTATTATTTATGGAAAACTCAACCCTGCCACTCCTAATTGAAAGAGTCGCAAAAATTTAGCAACAAATTTAATTGTTTTCTTCTAAATAGCCTCTATCCTCTTTTTGTCGGTTTGAAAGTATAAATAAAACTCGTTCATTTCCAGGATATTTAAGTAAATCGCCCTATTTATTTCTAGCCTATTCTGAAGACACTTATTGCTATTTAGGAAGACAGATACTTCTAGGTGTTTTTATTTATCTTTTATTTCATACAGATAAGATTTATTTTCCTTAACATTAAGATATTTTTAGAATTTCTAGTGTTAGCGTCCTGTTAAAATTTTTGTTGGATAACTGATCATCAGTGGTTTGTTGCATTTGGTTGGTGTTTGGCGGAGAATCAATATGATTGCGAAACAAATCAACTACAGCGAGATATCAGTGGCACGCAAGGGGATACGAGAATAGCGCGAATTTGGAGTTGAAGCCCCAAAAAGGCAATTCCATAAATTTCATTATCTCGTTACAAACACTTAACACTGGTAGATTGTGAGATGTTGATAATTTGGAATTTGCCAGGGAAGATAAATGACAGCAGCTCCGTCTTGAGTCCACAATCTTCTTCATTAGCATATAACCTGCACCGTCGACCTTTGAGCCTCGTGTATTAAAGTACAATCATATTTCGCTTAACTCGTCGTCTATACTAATTCACCACTTTGCCAAATTGGAGGCGATAAATCCTTTCCTTCCCTTTTTTCGGGCTATTCCGGAATAGTCGGAAACGTCTGTTTTTTTCTCTTGACAAGTTTGATTGACAAGTGTTAAGTCTGGGAATGGGCGGTTATTTGAAAGCGAGCATTTTATTGCTGTCTATCAACATATTAAATTGAAAACTTTACCGCAGGTTATTGTTTCCGAATAGCATGTTAAAATATTAGGAGCGTGGCAAAATTGGAAACCTTTTCTGTGGAAGGAGCTGCTGTTGCAAATAATTTCATGAGTTTTATTGGAAAATGTGTTTAAAACGGGTGACCGAACGCTGAAAAGCGACCGCTGAAATACGTTAATGTTTTTGTTTGTCCATACCTTCAAATTCGTTGCCTCAATTTCATCACGACAGTTTTATTTCGAGGACGGAATTTTAACGGCCAGAGTCGTTTCGCTAAAAACTTGTTTCAGAAAATTTGAACACAATTTCTGCACCCGGTTGGTTATTAAACCAATTAATGCTGCACCTACGGATTTAAAGCAAAAAACAGCTATCGCCTGGAATCTGTCTAAAATGGGTAAAAATTATTTTTATGTTCTTTTTTGTTAATTTTTTTTCTCGTTCCTTTACAGGCTCAAATTCCATCATTCTATCATTAAAGCGTTTTATTTTATGAAAATTAATTCAATAGATAGAATTATTTAATTAGTCGATTTGTATTTTTAGAATAGGAAAATTTTATTTTCCAGTATTTTAATAATTTTTTGTTTGTTTTATTAATATTTATAGCAATTTTCTAGTTTTTCTGGGGTCTCAAAGTTAAAATTTCTATAACATTGTTTCAGATTGAAACTACTGGAATATTTTCTCCATTTGATAGCTGCAGACAAACAAATATACAAATTCTTTGATTGAAAATTTAAATTTTATATATTTTACGTGTTTATTCTCTCACAAATTCTTTTACAACTAGAAGTAAAGGAATATATTCCACCATGATCCTTCTGACGAAGACATTGTTTAGAGCGTATAGATAATGCAAAGCAATAAGTGCAACAACAACAATAATTTTTTCAAATTAGATATGGCCTTTTAAAAGGTATTTACTATGCATGAGGGAAATTTTTACCCTAACCAGGTGTGAGGTAACTAACTTTATTAAAATTTTACAGAAAATCAACTATAGTTTAAAGATAACTTATCTGAAAACAAAACTGCACTTAATAAGCTTTGTAAATAACAACATAGAATATAATTTGTTCTTCAAAACTAAAGCAGATAGTAGACATTCTGCGGCAACAAATAAAGGAAAATTAAAGTAACTAGTAACAAAGACACTTAAGTAGAATCAGCATAAAAAACCACACCTGCATCAAATCACATAAAACAGAAAAATTATAACATCTCCCTATACATCAGAGAACAGCATTGAAAAACGTGCAAAGGGTAAATGACACAGTCGATAAAAGTTTCTGCAATAGATTACGTAGTAGGGAAATGAAAATCCATATGTGTAGCAACCATAAAGCCCTAAAATTTTACGCTTTCAGAGCTTAAATTTAAAATTAACTTTCTAAGAATTTTGACCTCAAACATAGACATTTTACCATTCAGCAGTGTTATAAAATTTTAAATAAAATTATCAAGGGCCTTGAAGACCAAAGAAACTGTTTAGCAGCATTCTTGGATGAGGAGTAAGCAATCGGTCGTGTCTCTTATTAAAAGTTGCTTTACAAATTGAAATAGTTTATCCGGACTATTACTTTCATAACTTGTTACTCCTCTAGTTCTATCTTAGTAAAGGGTATTTTCAAAGTAAGCTTAACTTTAATATATCTACCAACCATCCAATCAGGCGTACCACAGGGAAGTGTTTTAATTTCCTTCCTAAATCTAATATACAGCAACCTTTCCAACAATAAAGATGACAAACTATATTCGACGAAGATACAACTGTTCTTGTCATAGATGGTAATCCTCAATTATTTACAATTAACCTACGAGAACATCTTAACAACCTGAAAGAATGGCTTATCAATTCACTAATAAAAGACAACTCAACCAAATCAATATATACAACCATCTAAATATCAAAATTGATGGTAGTGCTCTTTTGGCATAGAGCGAGTTTAATTATCTAGGTTTAGCATTTGCCAATACTTATATCGAAGTCCCATATAATGTCTAAAATAATTCAAATTAATAACAAGATGAGACAGATGCAATGGTTACGGGGTAATAGGTCTAAGCTTAAATTGGAAATCAAAGTTCTCTTATATAAATGCATTACCAAACTAATATGAACCTCGAGCATGCAGCTGTAGGGTCCCACCAACTCGTCTGATACAAAAATAATACAACAAATATAATCAAAAGTAACATTCTCAATGCCTTATTTTATGGGAGCCATAGAGCTATCTATGACTGATATGTTCGATATGCTATGATGTAGAAGATGAGATCCGGTTCTTGGATAGCAGCTGCTTCCAAAAACTGCCCTGCCATTAAAATAAAGTACCTAGTCATCTAAGTGAATCTTTAAGAGTCTGTAGAAAATTTGAATGGAAGAGAGCGGTCCTAGTCTGGTATGGTCTGGTCGGGCGCCCGGATTTAAAAGAAGAAGCATAATTATCAAATTTTAAATGCCATATATTGCCACCAGACATTTTTTTTAATTATCTAGTTTACGTATTGCTTTCAAAGAGTAAATTGTATATTTTCATTAATAATTAAAAAACTTACTTAGTGGCAATAGTAGTATTTAAACTAGCTTTATGGTGATGGTGATAATTAAAAGACATTTTCTGTTATTCATGAGAAATTTCTAAAATTTTATCTAAAAAAAAAACACTTCCCTTTAAATGTTGATGCATCTACGAAAACAAATGTTAGTAGAGTAATTTCATAAAACAATTAAATTAGTTTGATGAAACCTATTAAAATTTGGACATATACTGCTCAAAGGAATTACTTTTGATTTTGATGAAAAGGGGTGTTGACAGCGTCCATAACATACTTGTGGCCATTATGGTCAAAGTTTTTGTGATCAAAGTTGTTCTAATTGGAATTCACACGGGCAGTTTTGTTGGCCTTTTGCAGACGCAAAACAACATATTTGTTAAATCACATCTGCTACCGAACAAAAATTGCGAATTTCAGGAAAAGGAGCAAAATTCACTCGCACCACCTATCTCAATTAACAACCATGCTTCAGATATTTTCATCTTTTTTCTCACAATGTATCGATTTTATTCTCCAACAATTTGCAGAAAACTCCGAATAAATCTGAAAGAAAGAAACTCAAACGAACACCGTAATTACCCCTCGAAAACATCACGAAACAGTTGAACCGTCACTAAAACTATTGGACAAATGAACCAATAAAGTGTGCAAAACACAATCGTACATGTAACATTGCGAATCCTCGTGGTGTCCAGAATAGAGAGCGTTAGGTCAGTTGATTGGGATTCGTCGGTTCAACTTGGCCACAAACCGACCACCATATAGGCATTACAAACTCGGAACATATGCAAGCTGCTTCTTGTACGGTCCCTCTTCGACTCGTTCCTTCGCCACTAAACTGAAACGAGAAGCCGACTGAAATAACGGCTTTCCATGATCGGTGAAATAGCGTCACGTCTTCACTTGCAAAGCGGACATATGTTTCCTCTACGTATATCTAATTGAGTCGATTTGTCGCCCAAAACGGTTGCCAAATTTAAATAAGCCACTCGTTATTCCTAAAAACCGGGACTACAATCAGGACGAATAGGATTTCAGCGAAACCCCGCGCAAGGCACAAATCTGTGCATCCGAAGCCATTTCCTTACCAAATAAGTCCTTTCATGTAGCCAAATAGAACGGAACGCTTGCAGCTTTCGTTAGGGAAAATGGCTCGTGATTTTCTGGCATAATAACGAGGAGATAACAGACAGTGGTTAAGCTGTAAAATTTCAAGTTATCCTCGGACTCGACTGTATTAAATCTTTTTTATTGCCAGCTCATGCACATCCATCTCACCATAATTACAAAAATCCTTTCTGCACTATCTAACAGTTCGAAATAATTTATTAACGATTAAACCGCTCGATAGTGCTCCAAAATTGTGAGAAAATCACCCTCTGGGGTCTAAATTTGTAAAGAGTGCGACAATTTATTTAATTCGGTAAGTCGAATTAAGTTGTTTGAAAGGCGTGAATTGATGGTGAATTTCACTCAGAGGATCGAGGAATGAATGACGACGTTAAGTAGGACAACTGTTTCCTTTTCCCTCGAAATCATAAATTTAAGTTATTCGCACTTCTTGTCAAGAATTTGCTGACGTTATGCAGATTTTATCACCTGTTATTAATTTATTGATCTCGACTCTAAATTTTCGCCCGGAACAAAATCAATTTTTGCTCTTACGTCTGTTAGAGTAAGTTTGCAAATTTAGGCAGTAGTTTTACTTATCTTTAAAAATTGTCGTAAATTAAGTGTTTTCCGCACATTTATGACTACGTAAATATTTTGTTGGGTAAAGCTCAGCGTCAGCATTTTTAAGCGCAAGGAAACTCAGGACAAACCAAATTTTTCATGCCGTCAAACAAACTAATTTCGTGTGTAAATAATATCCGGTTTGTCTGCGCCACAAAATTTTTCTCAAAGCTCTCAAAACGTTCCAAACGCGCTGGAATAATTTCGTTTAATTACGACCATCTACCAATGCAGGAAATTGACGCTATATATGAAAATAACATATTTTCTCGCATGTAAATAATTCATTTAAATTTTCTAAAGAAACTGGAACTCCCGCCAAACTTGCTAATGAGGTTTAGAGACATGCAGTTGGCGCAGCCCTTCCCAACTTTGTTATGCAGCTTAATTATATGTTGTGAAACCTTGTCTCAAAGTGAAAGCTCATCAGATGCTAGATTTAATTTTATTTAAAATTGGTAGATGCGACACCGCTGTAATATGAAAAAATGTTTGGCTGCCGCAAAGACCCACATAAATTATGTAGGTAGTGTTGACTTATAAAAAAAAATCTGAGGTTTTTTGCCCGATTTTCTTCTCTTCTTTTTTGTAAAGCTGCCGTGATAACTAACAATTTCATCACCTGACATTTACATAATTCAAAATTTGCTTAATTTGGCAAAAAAAATTTTTTAATTAAAACTTTACGTGGAATTTTATAAATCCTTTACGAACACACTAGGGGTGGTAGTAATTCTTTCCTAACGACATTAACAAAAATTATATTAAAACGACTGTATTTGTTTGGGGACCGTCAAAAGTTGCCACTTACATATCTCCGAAACCTTGGTGGTGATTTTCAATTTAATATTTTCCAATTTGGGGGATGCTGAGGCACATATATATTCCCTATAAGAAATTTATTGCAATATTTCCGCCCGAAATAGACGTGCTCGCTTTAGCGACCGTAATACAGGACGATATCTTCATATAACATGATGTATTAATTCTATCTGACCCATTCGCAACAACCCCAACAGTCAATTTTTTATGATAGACGCTTTCTGACAGATTTGGCGAAAAACTAATAAAATTCGTTTTTTATAAAAGAAATATCAAATTATAATTGTTCTTCCTGAATAGAAATTTATCACTTTGGGGCGTCTTGATAAATTTACATTTGATTAATCGAGGGGCCCGAAATACTGTCCAGACGAAACCTTTCTATAAAAAATAAAATTTATTATCAGAGAAAACGTAAAAATGTAATGGTCGGTTACTGACTCATAAATTGACATGGAAGGAAAACCAGCCGAAATTCACGAGTAATAAAACTAAATATATACAAGGAAATCGTGGAAACGACAGAGAATCGTCCATTCTGGCTAAAGAAAAGTTAACTTTTTTTATTTTAACAATTACCATACAAATCTCTATTTTTTTTAAACTAATAATTGTTATCTAATCTCTCAGATAACACAATCAGCACACATAAAATCTTAAAAGGAGAATATAGTGAGGGTCATAAAAGCACAACGGATAAGATGTCACAAATATATAAGAAGTACAAAACGTGATCAAGAAGAAAAATCACAGAATGGAGGCCAGAAGTAAATAAATTAAAAAAAAAATAAACAACAGATGAGAAAACTAATTAAAACCCAGTGAAAGTATGGTAAAAATATTTTCCTGATAACAAGATATAGAAAAAATTAAAACAGAACGTGGAATAACTTACTACATCAAACGAGTCAGGCAGTTCAAGATGACAACCAAAATTCCTTCCACTTATGTTATATGCGATAATTTTTATGGCAGCTTGAATAATTCTAAGCATCACATATTTTTGTTAAATTTAATTTAATAGGTAGGTACCTACTAGTTTTACAATTATATTATAATAATTGTAACTTTCTGAAAATTGACAAAGAGATTTTGGTAGTCTTGAATTTACATATTGGCTATTTTCTACTTAAAACAATGTCACTTTTATATAAAAAGGATTCTTTGAAATAAATTTTATTACAATACTTTGCAAATATTCACAAAAACTAATAAAAGTTTTTTTATTTATTTTTAAATATTTGTAACGCTGGATGCATACGATAATGCATCTAAAACGAGACATTGGAACTAAATTTTGTCGTATTAATCCCAACGATTTTACAATAAAAGACAATAAATTTGAATTCACTGGTATTTTTAATACTTTTGGAATTTTTATTTAATTTTTTAAATTGATTGTTAGTAGGCTACAAATTTATTGCCTTCTTTTAATATCACAGATATTTATATTTTTCTAAAATTAAGCTTTTAATCCGAAAACAAGTAATCATTGTATTAAACGGTTAATTTCATCCTTTTCAAGTAGCCAGCAAAGTGTGAAATGCGTCATAGCTTGATCTATCGATTTATTGGATGAACAAAACTATTAAGGGTGTGTTATTAATAGATAATCCCTTTAGGTCAGTCGTATTTATATGCGGAATATTATGCTTTCAATAACGCAATTAGGAACTCAATTTTTGGCAAATAGCTTGTTGAATTATTTTTATTAATTAAGTAATTTATTTGTGCCATAGTTAAATTTATTAAACATCGAAAGAAAATTGTTATTTTCAGACTTTTTATAAAGTTTTTTTTATTTCAGCTTTTACTCTTAAAGAAAAAAAATATTATAACTTAGTTAAATAAATAGCAAAAATTGAAAGCAACTCTGCTTTAAGTCATAAGAAATTTTAAAAACCAAACAAATTATTGCTGGAAAGACATGATATACTTAATGATGATAGGAAGATTGCAAAATTTAACTGCCTCACTTTTACTACAAATATAAGACAGCAATTGTTCAAGTTTCAGGGTATTTCTGTAAAAAATACCTTTCAGCTGAGAGCATTGATGTGCAAATTACTACACTGCTTCGGCACTTAGTTTAGAAGTAGCACTGTCGAACGTTTTTAAGGTAAAACTTTTTTATGTAATTTTCAAACAGTGATAATGTAAGTGGAAAAATAATAAAATGGTGCCAGCCCCCGATTACAATAAAACTTTGAAATTGTTATAAAAGAGAAGACTATAAAGTTTGAAGGATCTACTAAAAATAAGCAGTTCACTTAAGTGTGGGATTTTAAAACAACAACCTACGTTCACAACTAACGTCACGGCAGCTTTGAAACTGTCTCTCCCGGCGCATCCGCCATTTGTCATTTACTCCCCAGAAAACAAAGTCGCGGACCTAATAATCGACAGCCGATTCGTTATGTTAATACTTACCCTTGATTAAAATTTGGAAAATACTATGACAATTAATTAAGAATTTTGAAACTTAGTAATAATACAAATGTAATTATGGGGAAATTCGAATATTCGAATAACAAAGTCTTCGTTGCGGCTGTTAGACGAAACTTGTTCTAGAGAAAAAACAAAGACTTTTCCGACATAATATATCGTCAATGTCGTCGTTCCGTTACTGCAGTTCCTGCCAATTCTCCCCGAGCGATATTTTATAAATAGGTTGTACATTTATCGTGGCGCCTTGGAAGGCTACAAATTGTGTTTTGTGGGTCACATCAGTATATTGGAAAGTGCTTTAGGACTCCGGGGATCCCGACCGACCGCAGGTCCGAATAAATGAGTGTGGCAGACTCGTGCAGCAGTGACTAAACACACCTAACCACGTCCACAGTGAACGGAATTGATCCGGTGGCGGCGGCGGTAGCGGTGGCTGCCCTTAATGAATAGACCGCTGCGATGCCGATTACGATACAGTCGACCTTAGTCCGGAACTGCAGGTATTAATGTCCCTGATGCCACCGGCAACGTTTAACCTCCGGTTAAGCTCCCATATCATCCCGATGACATGTACAGACAATGCCACCTACAAGAGACAATTGATCTACAAAGCAGAAGTGATTAGTTGTGGAAATTGTTAACGAAAAGAAATTTGTCTTGAAACCTGGTAGATAACGAGCAATTTGTTTTACATTTACAAACGTGATTTAGGTTTTAGAGAAGTTCTATATTTGAAGTATTGATATCTTTCAACTCAATATCCCGTTAGCAAGCTCTTATTCAAAGTGGGTGAGGCTATGTAGATATCGTGTGCAGTGAAGGGTAAATCGTAAAGACGGTCAGAAGGTGCTTTGTGCCGCAACCGATCGTCTTCGACTAATTTTACACTACAATTGCTCCGCTAAATCATCGCCCTAACCGAAAATATGTGTGCAAAAGTTTCTTAATGTAACAAAAATTTTAGTCAAGAAAATTCGACACCAATTTCCAAATTTGCAGTCCATATCAAAGATTTCTATTTGACATTTTTCTAAAATACTAAATTATAATAAACAACGCTTAATAATGTTAACAGTGTTTGGTAGGTGATAGTTTAGAATTATAATTGTAATTTTTGGTTCATTTTTGAGAAATTGTTTAATTTATCCACCAAAGAACGCGATAACTCCCGATTCAGTCGAGGAAATCTCTTTAAGTATCAAATTTTTTATTATTGTTCCTTGGCATTTTTTCTTCATTAAATAAAAGTTAACAAGTCCCGTTCTCGGGTAAATTAAATTTTGAATAAGACGTAACCTTAAAATATAATTGTTAATCTGCAAAAACCAATGCGTCTCAAGCTTCAAACTTCTAATAATTCAAGTATATTTAATTTCTATAAAAATGGTATTGATGTCAGTTTTTTTTCTCACTTATTCATTTTCATGCTGATTTTCCATAAGACTAAAGTGCATTTGTGTCTTAAGGCAAACTTTTAAATGATTTTTATTAATGTGATAATTTTAAATTGAATGAACTTCGTCTAAAAAAGACTTAAAAGTTTTAACACCAATTTTCAAGGAAATTAATTTAAATTAAATTTTTGTACGAAAGAAAAAATAACGAAATTAGCACTAATTAAATGAAGTTCTTTATTCAAAATCCTTCTAACTCTCACAAGTTGAGTAGACAAAATTATCCACTTCACCACTTAAGTATGAACAATAATCTTAATATTTAAAGGCTCGTGTAAGTATTTAAAACTGCAATAAGCTGCACAAAGCACAAAGCCTCCAGTTTATGTGCATGGACACATGTTTCGTAGAAGCTTTAATATTGCAATTATATATCGATATTTCGGGATCATAAATATCAGCTATAGAGTAAACAAGAATATTGTTGTTAAATTATTTTGTAATTAAAATCTAGAATGTAAACAGTTTGCGATATGATAAAGTTAGTAGTTCATTTATTAATTCTATGCAAAATTAATTTTGCATAATATAATGGTTTGTTATAATATTAATTTTAATTCATAATTTAATACAATATTAGTGGCATCTATAGGTATTGGAAAACTAACAAATTTGTTTGTTATTGGTTTTAAATTAAAAAACTTCCTTAAAAATTGCGAATTGCGGTGTGGTTGGAAATATTGCTTTTGAACTATTAAGTTGATTCAACTTTTTAGGTAGATAACTGCCCATAATATCCAAAATTGCATAATAGTCCATATCTACCGTCATTGAAAATAATTACATCATGCTTTTTCATTTATAACTAATAAGGACATGAACTAGTCCAAAGTGCGTCCCTGTGGAACTCCCAAGATTAATGCTTTTATTTTTTGAATATATATTTCTGCTTTCTCACTTTAAATAGTTTTTAATCCATTGAGACTAAGAAGAAATTAAGAAAAATAGGAGATAAAGTTGAAGGCTAATAAATCGCCACAAAACGACATAACAATTGAAAAAATCGAAAAGGTTTTAAAGAAGATGATAACAAATAATACACTAGAAAATTATTAGATAACAGCAAATATATCAAAGAAAAAGAGAAAAATTAATTATTGGCGTGCTAATAATGAATAAGGTACCAAACTTAGGAGAAGTCTCAACATATTGCATAAGTTCTGGAAAATAGTAAGAGGACAATTGGAAGAAATAATTGAAGATTCACAACAGGGTTTTAGAATACATAGAGAAACGACAAAAAAACAAAGAGGCACATCTGTACTTTATTAATTTTTAAAAAGGCCTGCGATAAAGTAGATAAAAGAAACATACAGAAGATACTGAAAAAGCAAGGAATGAAAGAAATCAAAAAGATAATGGATCTGTGCAAGAGAACAAATAATTTTGTAGGAGTCAGACAAGAAAGACCTTAAATTTTTGGAACTACCAGAGGGATAAATATTGTCACATATTACTAGACGAAGTACTTTAGAAGACAAGAGTGAGATAAAAACTTACAAAATAGGACATTGGAAGATAAAGCACATATAAAATATTAGAATTTCTTTATGTAGACGACCTAATGATAATGACAAAAACAATTTTTTTCTTTATATTATACTTTCATCAGCAATCAAATTATACAGTTCTATAATTTGCTAAAATAGACTTAAGAATTGTATTAATCCAAAAAATAGCATGATGAGTACGCTTTCACTGAAGCGACCTCCGGTACTTTACTTGAAGTCGATTGGCAATTTCTTTTCAGTCTTCTGCTCACTGGTTGATGCCGAAGTAGTTGCAAAAGTGAGTTGGTTTGTTCATCCAGCCTTTGGTGATGTTCTTTGCCTTGTTCTTCTATTACCTTATTATGGTATATTAAGGGCATTGTAAACTGTATCATTCGATACGTACTATGGTGCATCTGTGATTGCCCTCAATATTATAGATTGAACTCTATGGAGGATAACAGTATTTGACTTACTGGAACATCCTCAGAATTCACTGCCATACGTCCAAATTATTGTTATCGTAGCTTTGAAAACTAAAAGTTTTATTTCTTAGGAAAGGTGAGATTTGCCTCCAAGAGAGCAGTATAATTCTTTAAATCTAAGACCCATTTGCGTCCTTATTTTAATATATGATCTTTCCAGGTGACTTTGCTATCTAAGTGTAGCCCCTGATGTCTAATTGTCTAGATTCCGGAATTATTTTGTCTTTAATAGTAACTGGAGGACTACGAACTTATTTTAGGGCAAAAGTTACTTGTGTGGACTTTGTTCCGTTCATTGTTATGTTCCATTTTTTTACCCATCTGTGTAATAGGTTAAAGAATGCTGCAGGTAGTGAGATGCTGTGTATGGGTTCTCGTGACTTGCAATTACTTCTGCATTGTCGGCGAACGTACTAGTGACTGTATTTGGTGTTATTAGTACATCTGATGTATACAGGAAGTAAAGTTTTGGGCCCAATACACTGCCCTGTGACACTATAAATTTAATTGGGAGGAAGGTTTATGTTTCTCCTTTAACCCTGGTTCTAAATTGACGATTCTGTAAATAGGATTTAAGTAAGTTGAAAACTGATAGGGTAGAATGTTTAACTTTGTAAGGAGGTCATCATGATAAAACTGGTCAAGAACCTCGCTTATGTCGAGAAATACTGACGGGCAAAATTTGTTGTCTTCTAAAGATTAGTTTACTATGTTAATTATTCTGTGGCATTGCTAGATGATTGAATGTGACTGATGAAAATCAAATTGCTGGTCAGTAATTTTATTAAGCAGTGGACTGATTCTTTGCAATAGGATCTTTTTATGAACTTTCGAAATAGTGGAGAGGAGACGTTGATCTATAAAAGAACACATAATTATGGTTTTTACCTGGGTTGGACACTAAGATAATTTCAGAATGGCAAAAAATTTATAAAAATATGTGTAGAATAACAATTTAGAAACAATTAACATGAAAATATACCATCAAAGGGCAAAGACCATGATGGGTAAGTAATACAAAAATAAAGTACTGAATACAGATAGCAAAAAGAAAATTAAAACAAGTCAGTAAATGTAAACACGTCTGATTGTTATTGTCACAAAACGTAAGAAAAGAAAATAAATGAAGGAACAAGAAAGAAAAGAATTTTTTTAATATGATAAGTAACCAATTTCTAGCTTAAAATGAAACAGTAAAACAAACTAGAATCAAAATATTTAAAATAGTAGCTACAGAAATTCTCATTTATGATCTGGAAGCGTGGTTACAAACTCAATGAAATTACGTTTCTTGGAGAAATAAAGGAAAAAACAAGAACAAACTAATTAAAAACATTACCTATAAGAAACATTTGAAGAAAACCGATACAATAGATAAATGAACTAGAAAAAGCAAGATGGTAGAAACACGAATTGAGAATTAACCAAAGAGTAGAAAAATTATAACGAAGGGAAACAAGGCAACTAGTTTGGTGACAATGATGCAATATTTATACCTGATTAAAGTGGGTCAAATCAGCAAAAGCAAGGCGCGCGTGCACAGTACGGAAATAAATCATAATATTAACATAAACAAAACTTTTTTGCCAAAGAACAACTTAGGATATATTAGGATGCTGGTGGGTGTGATGCTCACATCCTGAGATTTGTATGCATGGTTGTTTGAATCCTTTTTTGTAAAGGAAAATGTGAGATTTTCTTATATTTACTGACGCGGTGTTTATTAATAATTGCTCGTATTTCTGGTGAGTAACACTGTATCTTATTGCTAAAGTATCAAAAAGAAAAAAGACAATAATCGACTGCGTGGAGTTGTTGGCATTAAAGAATTCCGCATCTGAATATCATCTAATCGACAACATATTTATTGGTTATACCTGTTTAAAGGTGCTTCGATTTTAATGTCATAGAATTTGGTTTTAAAATTTAAATGAGCCGCGAAACTGTCACCTCTTTATACGTTTTGTACTCTTGAGAGAATAATTTTTAAAAAGTGGAGCAAAAATGTTCAAAAAAATTAAAATACCTAAAGAACCTAATTGTAAAAAATAATAATTGCAACAGAAAAACGGGGCATAAAGTGACAGAATTCGAGAAAAAATTAGAAGACAGAAAAGAATTAGAATAAAGTCTAAAAAGAAATATTGAACGAGTAAGAAGAATAAAATAAACCACTTAACCCAAAATTAAATTTAAACTTTTGTAGTAATTTAGTTCTTGTCTTTGCAGTTGAAAAGTATACTTTGTAATTTCAGCAAAGCACCACTGCAATGAGAATGTTCATGTAATTGATATTTCCTTTGGGGATGATTCAAAATTATTAAAATTTTACTGGTTTAATATATAAAAAGTTATTTAAATAAAAAATTTATTACTATTACTATTACTGGAAAATAATTTTCTTTGTATTGACTTATCTCACTCAATTAAAGATTTTAATTACTACTTAAGGACTGACACATTTTCAAGTAACTTTGTATATGAGGATAGTACGTAACTTTAGAAAAAATCTAAGATAATTATTAAATTATTCATGCAATATTATTGTTAACTTTAATTTTTATGACATTTCAAAATCACTCCCATTATTATAAAAAAATAGCGTTTTTTAGTAGTAATTTCGCAGTAACACAATATTTTATAAATTATTAACATTATTTATATGTTATCTAATTCTGCAATTTTCTTATTGGTATGCAAATATAAATGCTAAATTTCTTAATATTTTTTATTATATTTGTGATAAAAACTCAAGGTAGGCCGTCGTTCCACCTTATCAAGCACTTCCTTGTCGTAAAACTTTATTCTAATAAAAACTAATTTCTGTTGGACTGAAACTTAGTTAGCCAAGCGGATTACGCAAAGGGTTTGCAAGGATTTTAGGGGAACGAATGAGGGAAGAGTGTTATGTTTTGGTATAAGGTACCTCTGACGCATTTAAAGAATTATCGCCTTTTTTCGGATTTATCCATGCAATGCAAGAGGTTTAAGTTACGTTTATTAGATCACGTCCACTGATAAATTCTAATATTTCACTAACATCCCCCTTCCCTAATAAGCTGAATCGTCAGGAACTCGCAGTTTAAGCGCAAATATTCAAACAAAAGGACAACCTCGTCACAAACCAGCAAGTACGTTCCTAAACGCTAACTCTTGAGTGCAATAGGAATTACGTGCAATCCTTGAAAACTTTAAAGCAAAACTTTCAAGTTGATCCTTAATGGCTCGCCGGCACCCACCCTCACTTTTTATTAATAGCTAAGGAGTCGAGCTGGATATCAGCTAACGCATTACTGTCGTGTTTAGGGAGGTATAGCGTTGCTTGCAGCTTTTCCTTCTGTGAATTCCTGAGATTATCTCTCAAAAGTCTTTCCCTTCCGGTTCGTCCAAACTCAATTCCAAACAGGAGAAGTAACCTGCACGAGAAGTGCTCGTCTAACTAGTATAGAAATTCTACCCGGCTCTCGTGGAAACAGCGGAAAAACAAAAGTTTTTCTAATACAGTTGCCGCTTTCTCCGTACAATTACATCTTAATTGCGAAACAGCTCAACTACGGTAACATACTGGACCAGACCGGCCATCCAGGAAGCCATCAGTGACACGAAGCAATGACAGACGCAATTTTAAAGTTTACAAAGTCACCTCCGGAAATTGAGCGAAACGAAACTATTAATGTGAAGCAGCTCAATAAATTCTGCTGCAACTTTCAAGCATCAAGTTTTGCTACGTTTGCGACAAACAAAAATAAAGGACAATCGCGGGGTTTTAATTAAAAATTTCTTGCTCCTCAAAGCTTAAAAATCAAATAGGAAGCCCCGGGCGACACTTGATTCCGGTACTCTTTAAACTTAAAGAACGCAGAAATATCAATAAAGCCCAATTTCGTTACTCCTATTTTTTAATTTATAGAAAATTTAATTTTGTTGCTAATATTTTTAATATTTTTTTTATGAATATATTTTCTAGCTCTTATAGAAATTTTGTTGCTGTAACCCCAACGTACAACTCGCTTTCCCGATTAACAAAAATGTTTAACGTATTCATAATTTAAGCCAGTTTGTAGTTGCAAATATGTTTAGAAGAATGCAGGAATAGATGAAGCGATCGTCAACTATTTACAACGGTCTTTACTCTGTCGCTCTAGCAATTGTGCATTCCGAGAAGTGTTGCGAAACTTGAATCCTTCGGCTTAATCCCTAACGATACTCGCACCTTTCGTTTTTTCCTTCTCTTACGCCGTTGTTGTTTCAGATTTGCCCGAAGGAAGCATTAGCCAACTGGAAGTGGTGGGATCGAAAACTGTCAGCCTGGAGGCAGAGAGTTTGGCTGGATGCCAAGTTCAAGCTCTCATCCTGGCCAATAACCGGCTGCAACATGTGGCGGATAGAGCTTTCAGGTGAGTATCGTGCATTGTTGCTGAATACTTAACAGATGCTCACTTCACTAGACGGCCCTTCGCTAAATCGATTGCTCAATACCGCGCTGCACTTTGTTATCATGCCACCTATCTTGACCGTAGAGGTTAAGACAATTACGATAATGTCAAGTAGCCCTGATTAATTATGGCTAAAATACTGATAATCAAAATAAATTATCCGCACAAACACAATTAATTTTCCGAAGAAAATTTATGTCCGAATTGTAACAATAGTCAAATCTAATCATCGATTGCGATATTCAACTCTGTTTGATCAACTGAAACAAAACTGAATTATAAATAATTACTAAGGTAGATCTAAATGGCATTTTTGTAGATATGGCTTCCCAAAAATGCGATTCTTCAAGTGAAAAATGGGTATCCTTAACCCGCGTAAACCAAGCTTTAAGGTCGGGATATATTTTATGTGGGGTACCATAAATCTTTTCTACACCGATGGTAGATTAGTAGTTGCAAAACAGTTGGAAATGGAGCAAGCTCGTTTTCAAATTCCTTGCGATTCTTTATTACAACAACAAAAATGCAACAAATTTTAAATTTTAAATTAACCCTAGTTGGTTAAATTCACCTTTAAGGTTGTGAATCGAGTAAGTTTCCTGCTTGCTTTTACTGGCGTTTTCGTCACATTACGATATTTTTCAGGAAATTATTGTTAGCGTTTGTTTTTTGATAAACAGTGTTGGAAACGGAAATCAAGTGTTTCATAACAAAATTAATTAGAAAACTATTTCTGTATTAAACAGTAAACATTAAATTAAGCACTATATTAATTGATAATTTCTAATAAAACAATATATTCAAATAAAGAACGGAAAATGTAAAACCAATGATGTGCAACAGAATAAAGCTTCACTACGCTAAGTTCTTTGGGTTCCGATATATTTAACCAAAGTGTTTTCGAACTTTCTGATTCCAAGCCAAGCAATTAGTTTACTTCATTTACAACCATAAATGAAGCGAAGAAAACGCTGAAAAGATTGAAAAATGGGAAAGCTTCAGGGGCAGAAAATATTGCTAAAAGTTTTTCTCAGATATTTTAGTTAAAGTTATTGTAGACATTTTTAATAGCTGTTTGATAACTAGGGACTGAAAATTCTCACTAATTTCTAACAAGGAAAATAAAAAAGGAAAAATTGCAGAGAAATATGTGTCAAGAAGGTTGTACGGCAGAATACTGGAGGAGAATAGAAATAAAGTATGAAAACATAGAAATGCAAAGTGGTTTTTGCATTAGAAGATCTTGTTTTGACAATATTTTTACCCTTCAAGAAATTATAGAAAAACGGAAAGCTCGAAAGTATCAATATTTATAAATTTTGAGAAAACTTACAACACGGTGTCTTCGAAAGAATTGTTTAATTTTGTGACGAGGATCGGCGTAAATAAAGCATATATTTGGGTGCTTTGTAATATTTATAAAAAAACAATAGGTAAAAGGGTAACTACCACTCTGTTTAAAAAAATATATCTGGGAGGTCTTTGATTTATAAAAGCAAAAATGCGCTTTCGAGACAAAGATTGGTGGTATTGTTTCTTATTTATTGAATAATTATCTCAAATAGTAAAGAAGACGTCGATTATATGTTCATAAAACTCACAGAGGATTGTGAACAATACAGTCTGAAGATGAATGTGAAGGAAACAAAATACTTATGCTTATGGGAAGAACATGAGGACTTTTACTTTTCAAATAGTAAGATGCAATGGAAATAAGTACTTAGAGGAAGTATAATCAACTTTGTGATTTAGTACACAAATATTAAATTAGACAGAAAATAAATATTTATGGACTTATTACAGAAACAAATTTGAATTAGAATGTTGTGATATAAGAAATAAGGTTTCAATCGACAAAGTAAAAATGAAGAATACGTGCGAAATAAAGAAATTGTAAGACGTATTAGAAGAATACAAACAATGGTAGTTAAAATCAAACCACGACAACTCATATGATATGACGACGTAATGAGACTGGCAGAAGATTAACTACGTTCCACAACAGAAGAAGAAGGGGAAGATCCTCATTATAATAGATGGATATTAGACAGTCAATAATGAGACACAGGGCCACTAAGGAAAATAACTGGAGAAATAGAACGAATTGGCCATTAAATAGCGAGATGCGGCAAAAACTGTAGTGCCCCTCCTTACGTATGTGCAGTGTGTTCAGGATAAGAATGTTAAT
Organism: Pyrochroa serraticornis; assembly: GCA_905333025.2. Classification (NCBI taxonomy): domain Eukaryota; kingdom Metazoa; phylum Arthropoda; class Insecta; order Coleoptera; family Pyrochroidae; genus Pyrochroa; species Pyrochroa serraticornis. Next base: position 21,166,998 of record HG995154.1, read on the forward strand.
CACGGGGATTCCGCTTATTGGAAGAGTGGTGACTTTGGTCTAATTATGAGAAAGGTAACTCAGCTAGGGTCTATTTTAATAGAATAATAGTACTTGCCATGGTTTACTTAATATTAAATAAAAATTGAAATTTCAGATTATTTATTTATGGTGAGAAAAATATTGTTATAAAAGTTGCCCATTTCTTCAACAGCAACTCAAGCAAGCTACCGAAAATCTTGTTGTATACCTTCAATTTCTTGCGTAAATAATAAAAACTTGTTTCTTCTTATGGATCGTGGTAAGTGATTACTAGTGAATCATAAAAACATTTTTCTTCCTTTTATGCATTACACATGGATATTTAAATGTTTTTTTTCCATTAAAATGACATTCTTCCGACTCCAGCCCAATGGATTGAATGGCTAGTGAAGCTTCCTGAGTTAGCCTCAATTATTATTTTTCTCTCATAAAATTAAATTCAAAATAAGACAAAAAATTAATTTAATAACGATGAAGTGATTTGTCTATTTATACCCACTTTGTAATTAAGCAAAATTTAATTTAATTGAGTTTCATAGACTTTTGCTTTAAAAATAAATAAATTTTTCGGTTGAATTATTTTTTGTCCTATTTTAATTAAGGGATTTCAACACATTTCTCAGTGACTTAAGCTGGTGTAATCAAGCAGAAGTAATTTAAAATAATTTATTGATTTTAGCAATAATTATTACAATAAAATTTACAAAACATGTATTTTGAGAGAATTAAAAGAATCTGTTGAAATATTTTTTGAATTTATTCTAAGAGATTCACTAATGTTACAAACCAAACAGCAGTCCCTTTAAAGATTTAGGTTAGGTGCAGTAAGCTAAAAGTTTCGCAAATCGAGAGCAATAAAATTTACGGGTAGACTCCTTTACGAGTTTATTGACAAAGTTTAATTTATTGAAATAAAAACACGAGTAACTTTACAAAAGATGTTTAGACGTGTCTTCTAAAGCATCAATGTAAGTCCTTGTAGGGTCTAACAGAAAAACATTGGCGCTTTATAACAAGTCTAATTTTTTTCTAATTGCCTGTCAACACTATATTTAAAACTGAATTGGTTCTTTTGAGTTAAAGAAAATAAAAGAAATGCCATAAGAAAACCGAACAAAGAACATTTCTGTGAAGAGACAAGGAAGATCGTAAAATAAGTTTGCTTTAAAATTTGTGCCTAATGGAAATTGTAAATCGTACTTCTTAGGGAGCCTTTAAATCAGTGTCTGAGTACAAATGAACAATAATATTTGAAGGTGCCATAACTTGTTCTAAATAAAATTGTTCTTTGAGTTCTCTCCATTAAACAAAATCTAAAAGATTTAGGTAGAGTCACCTAGAAGGTCAAGTTATTGTTTTATCTATTACAACTTATTGGTTAGAAAAGAAAGCATTCTCCCATTCTTACCCTTATTGTTAGATATTGATGCCCACAACGCGGTTTATTATCTCTAGGAAAAAGTGTAACTATTTCTTTAAAAGAATTAGACAATCAACAAATAATTCCTGCCCAAATAACTCTAAAACCCCTCTATTTACAAAAATCTATATATTTGTAATAAGATAAAAAATGTCTATTGATATGGCTAAAATTGAGACTTATTGATACAGATAACAACGTTACAGTGATCAACGCCTTGGAATAGAATTTTTTTGCTTGTCAGATTGAAACCGTCAGTTTCTCAAAAATCTTGATCTTGCAATTTTAATTTTTTGTTCCAAAAATGAGAAATGTGCAAAAGTAGATGTAGTTTAATCGACTCTTTACCACAGCAATAGTAATTAGTACAACGGAAGCTACTTTTGTAACACTCTGTATAAATGAATATTTTCTTCAGTTAACGAAAGCATTTACTTTTGTTAACCAGCTAAGATTTGAACAACGATATTCTAATTAATATTTTAATGACGAGTTTTTTCTACTGGGGTCTCACTAAATTTATGTAAGATTATGTTAAAGTGACGGCGAATTTCTTTTAAATCCACACGTTCTATTTCTTCTTTCGATTTTAGGCTATTCGTGACTTCATTCTTATCGATGAGGGGATTCTAAGTTTTCCTTGAGCGATTCTCGGACCAGTGTAATCGTGACATTGAATCTAAAACTTTTAATAAATTCACCTATGAACCCTCTAAATTACATAGAATTATATTTAAATATTTCTGTTTTTTTGTTAATCAAATCTACATCACGTTGTTGGTACAGTAAGCTTTTTTGGAAACAGACGTTTATACATTAAATAGACAATTCGCAAAATATCACGAAGCGGTAATATCACTCACCGAGTAATTCAAATAAATATTTTACAAAAGTGAGATTTTAATGCCTGGTCGGATAAACCTTAAAATTCAATCTGTCATTGTTAAAAATGGGAGTAAGTTGAGATTATAATTGAATTCTAGCGAAGCAATTTAATCGATGTTAAAAAAAACTGGGAAAATTTCTCACAAGATGTGGAATTATATTCCGCGTTGTGTAAAAAGATCGACGAGATTATGTTAAGATTTTGAGGAAATTTCATACTCCTTATGTTATCATAGAAATGTTTGTTGAAAATGTCGAACATGACTCAAATATTTATAGATACTCCAACGATCAGTTGCGTACCTAAATTCGCTGTATAACAGTCGAGGTTTCCAACAAAAAAAACGTTTACCGGAACAAAGACAGTATCAAAAGTTCAACCAAACCGTTTCACAATAACCTGTCACTGAAAGAAATATTTATAAAAATAAAAAATATTCTATTTTTGTTAGGTGCTTCCCGAAATTGTAACGTTGACAAATTGATTTCATATTTATAACAGCGAAAACCGGGAACATTTATTATGTTTGACTGACTGACTATTCTTTTTTTGGAATTTCTCAACCTCATAATTCAAACATATCCAATGAAAACAGGTAAAACCATTGTACTTTATTGACGATGTATGTTAATCACCGTAGGGCCATCGTATTGGGAAAAGTTTTACTAGACAGAAAATAAACCAGCAACGTTCATAAATCAGCTGATGGTAGAATTATGCAAAAAGTACAACCATCGCATGTTGAAATGGCATAACGCTATTCTCCCAACACGTTATCAGTTTAGTTTCAAGCTCCATGACAACAGACGATCCAACAAGAACAACTTTTCAAACACATTGTGCCGATGGTATTATTTAACAGCATTAGAGAAGTTTATGTGCTCTATAATACCCAGGCGTCATAGCTCCAAAAACAAATAAAAATTGCACTTCATTATTTATTTAATTACAAAACTATAACTTCTTTACTTACTCTAAAGCGCAAAGTAACTTTTCACGTTTAATTATTATTATTACAAAATAGTAGTAAAGGTTTTACAAACTATCCAACTCCAGAGCATAGAGTTACATATTTTTAAAAGTTTAATACTTTTTTCAAACATTATTATGTTATTCAATGATACTAAATATATTTCTCTCCATTATGGTTCCTACATAATTATCTAAATGATCCTGCGTCTCCTCAGATGTGATTCCATAATAAAGCACTAAATTATTCCCAGCTATTGCTACACTGGTTGATATATATTTTTTTAATATGCCACACTGTTTATCAGTGGCGGCTCGTGGTTAAATTAGATGGGAGGGCAACCTATAGGACAAACTTATAAGTATCTAATAACAATTGATGCCCTAGTGAACTAATTTGATACTTATTAATTTATATTTGACAATCAATTTCAGTAAGTTTCCAGATCACCTTTGAGGTACTACTATCAATCCGTTGACCTATAAACGAGGTCTCGCCAGTAGCCCTACTCCCAACAAAAAACTAGAAAATGATTCTTACACTAAATTAACCCTATTAGCTTAAACTTGGAATATAAAAGCGAGATTTTTTTGAAAGAAAAATTTCTTGATCTAAAATAGATATTTACTTAAAAATCTTATAGATAAAGTCTATTCGTCTGTTTTTTGAGCTAAAAAATAACTAATAACCAGATTATTAAAATCGTCTGTGGACTTAATAAGTTCACGTTCAATAGAGCATGTAGCTAGGGCGCAAATCCTATTTTGGCCCATAGTATTTCGAGAAAAAGTCTTAATTCTTTTTAAAGATGAAAAGCAACGTTCGTTTTCAGCTGTTGTCCTTGCGATTGTACAAATAATTCTTAACAATTTGACAGATTCACGGAAAACATTTCGAAGGTTATTGTCTAAAGAAATTGCAGAATGTTAAGAGCTCCATAAGCTTGACGAAAATCTTCCCTGCTATATATGGTTATTAATTCTTGCTTGAAAGAGAATCTAACTTTAAAAATGTAGCTGCAGTACTAAAAAAAATGCCCCGGGAAGTTTACAGCAAAATCTTTAAAAGAGCTTGCCTCAAAGAGTAAAGAAGCTTCCAAATGAATATTAACACAAAATCTCTCTGTGATATTTGTTATAATAACATCACATACTTCTTTGGCCATTTGCATGTTTCTGTGTTCATATCGAGCTCGCTTTTTAGGTACGGGGTTTGATTTATCATCTGCATTATAATAGTCATGATCAACCTTTTTTCTGCTATTTTGCACCGCATTCTTAAAATCGGAAATGTATTTTTGAATTTTGACACTATCTAACTGGCGTAGTTGTAATTGTTTATAGAGAATATCATTGTGTGGTAAAATTTTATTAAAGAAATATAACCAAAAAATTGAATTTCTCATCTTTCAAATAATTTATTAAGCCGATTGATTGTTGAATGGTTAGTTTATCATTCTCATTATCAATAATAAATTCAAAGCATTCAAGGAGTTTTTGTTTATATTTAAAAACAGTACAAACAACTCTGGAGTTAAAATTCCAACGAGTATTTAATCCGCGTGGCATAACTATATTATCAAGAATTTTTGTTCGTTGGGGTGATTTAGAAAATAATGCTGAAAAAGCATAAACATTTGCAAAAAATACTCGAACTTGCTTACTTTGAGTGGCTGCTCTTTCTAGAATTAAATTTAATTGATGAGCATAACAATGAAATGGCTCTCTTGTAAACTGAACTGACTCTGGCTTGTACTCCATTATTTCGGCTACTTATAACAGCAGCCACATCATAACATTGAGCTACTAGCTTTTCAGGAGATTTATTTATATTAATTTTCTCTAATTCAGCAAAAATTACGTTACTTATGTCTTCTGCGCTATGACTAGGCGGTATTAAGTATCCCATAAAACGTTCATATACTCTAGCTTCTTTAACATAATGTACTATAAAGACTATTTGAAATATGTTCGCATAATCAGTGGTTTCGTGAGCTTGAATTGCAATGTACGTACTTTCTTCAATTTTATTTTTTATTAAATTCAAAGTTACCGCTAATATAGAATCTAATAATTCATTTTGAATTGTGTTTGATAAATCAGAAAATATAGCATTTTTCGATTGCTTGCTTTATATATGATTTAAGAAGTAAATGAAGTTTGCTCATAAAATTTATTAAGTCTCTAAAAATGCTCGGGTTGTCACTATCCATTGTTTCGTCATGTCCTCGCAATGCTAATTCAAAAACACTACAAAATTTGATGCAGTCAATAACTTTTCCTAGAATATAACGGTTTTCTTTTACTTTTTCATTATGCTTTAGCACTTCAATCCGATAAGCGTTACTTAACTGATTTCGTAGGTCAACATGGTCTAAAGTTGCAAATTCGAGAGAATAAAACAAATGCGTTTGACATATTGAATGCTTTTTTATTTTTACACCCAAGTGCTTCAGATCAGTAATGCCTGTGTAGACCCAAGCGGGATTACAATCGTCGGACTCCATCAATAAACACACAAAGCAATAAAATGAATTGCTGACATCGCAGTCACATAGCCAATCTGCATTTTGGTACATACCTGTATTGAATGATCTTACCACAATTTTGCCCTTTACCACATGTTGTTTTAGGATCTGAAGGTTAGACCGAAATAAATCCAACTCTTTTATTTTCTTACGATCCTCGAAACTTAGTCCTCTCAATCTTGCGGCGATAATTGCTTGAACGGTATTCATTACTTCAATTAGAACACGAAATCACCCAACAACTGCTAAATCTCAGTAAAAACAAGAAACTAGAACGGTAGAGCAACGAAATTATTTCACAGCTGGATAAACCGCTAATACGCTACGCCACACACCACACTTGCATGTATTGTATTTAGTTTATAAGCAGATTGTCGTTGCCGAACTTTTTGAAACAACGGCAAAGTTCGACAACGTTCGGGGTTCGGGTTTAACAAGTTACTTTATTGGCTTGAGCAAAATGATTCTTGCCCCTCCCCAACGCTATTGTCAGCATTTTTAAAGCACTCTCGATTTATAATTGCATGGGAAAAAAAGGATAGCATATGCCAAGTTTCACGCAATCTGGCAAAGCACGGGGGGCAACGCCAAGCTAGCTCACAGCGCGCAGCGTTCAGTTTGGAAGCGGGAAACTTAAAATAGAACCAAGTAATATATCTGATGGCCTTTATAAATTTTTCGCTTGTGCGTAATACATTCTCTATTTTTCTGGGGAGCTTTGAGAGGACATTGCCCCTTTGTCCCTCCTGTACCAGCCGCCACTGCTGTTTATATATCCTGACGACCTCCCTTGATTTCAGTATAGAAGTTAAGAAAGTATTGTGTATGTAAGATAATGCCAAAACGTTTGAAGATAAAAAATGAGAGACCTCCAGGACTGGATAACAATATTTTTTTTCAACCGTTGCTTGGTTGAATGTGTGATCTACTACAGAATGTTGTTAATCTCTTCAGAAATTTTTTTAATAGATGTATGCATTGTTTCAAAATTACCTACGAATATCTTACCGTTGAACATTTAAACAAGGAACTTAATTTAATCCTTAAATTAAACTGACATGTTGTAAGTGTATTTCGAATGCAACAAAAATTTTGATAAAGCAGTGGAAATTTACAACAATCACTTTTCAAGCAAAAAAATTTTAGGACGTGGCAAGTTTGCAAAAACCGGAGAAAATTTGAGAAGTTTTGAAACTTTTAAAAAACTCAACCGGAAGGAACGCCAATGTGACAGAATTCTTGAATTCGGGAAATTTCTAATAACATTGGTGTTCTAAACTGAACTGTGCATGAAGTATTTAAAAATCATACATACCTCAAAAGTGCAGGTATTGGAGGAAAATGGTCGAGATCTGAGGCAACAATTTTGCCGGTCTTTAGTGTTTAGTCTTTAGTGTTAATGTGTGCTGCTAGATTAATTGGGCCGTTCTTTATTGGCGGTACTCTAGGTCAGGAAAAGTACAACCAATTGTTATCTGCGCAGATTGCAGTTTTTTTTAACGTGTTGCCCTTTGTAGAACTAAATCAAGTGTACTTTCAACAAGATGAGGCAAGGGCGTATTATCCCAAAATAAATGTTAATTGGCTAAACACTTAATTTGGTAACAATGGATAGAAACGTATTCAGTGGCCTGCGCCTTCACCTGATCTTAGGCCACAAGATCGCGTTCATCTAACCCTTCCAGAAAACTGACTTTATTTGATAAAGAGAATTACCAATTTTTGCCGTAAAATACTTCCCAATCTTACATCATGCCCATCTTGGAAAGTAGCCAAAAGGTGCCAATTATGCATTGATGACGGTGGCGCTCAATTTGAGCAACATTTGTAAACAATTTTGTAGTTTGGTTCAAACATGTTTGGCAAAATAAAGAAAAGCAACTTATTTTCGATAAACATTTTAATTTTTGTTCCCTTAATATTGTACCCAAGTCAACTTTTTAGAAATTATTGTATTCAGAAAAGCTTTGTGTTTTAAACAAAAAAGTTGAGTATTGTTTGACATTTCAGTTAATAATTATCACTCTTAGGACCACAAAAAAGTTTAGCAAAGCCACTAGGCTTTGCTAACCTTTTTTGTTTATTCAAATCTGGTAATAAATAACGGAAATAAAACTCAAAGCGTTTTTGGAACAACACTCCGTATACTGACCAGAAACCACAAAATATCTAAATTTTGAATAACAGGAAAAAATTATTTGTCAACTAAAAAATAGAGTGACCAAACGGAATCTTTAAGTGTTATTATGAATACTTCAGCTAAACATTAACACAATGGTGATGAAGATTGTTTGATATAGAAGTGAAATTTTGAAGTTTTTGGTTAATATTTGCAAAAAGATGAGGGTTGAATTTCAACTTTCAAAATTAATTGTCAATATTTCAACATCATTACCCATCCATTGATCAGTAAAACCGTTAAAGAGTGATTGATGGACCGTAAGCAAATATCGCTTAAATCACCCTTTAGTTTGTTTCATCTGGCGCAAATAGTCCAATCTTGTTCGAACCCTGGTGCATCTGACGGATTAGATTTGCGTATGCAAATGACTGCAGTCGATTTACTGTAACATTGCCATTTACACAAAGTTCAATTTAGAGGATATGCAATTATATCCTCTTAACTTCGAAATTGCATATGCAGCAAAAAAATTCAATCTTGCACAAAATCGAATTGTCCCCTCTAAAACACATCTTTTCCACTCAACGGAAAGCGCAACAATTCTTCTGCTAGCTCCCTCAAACTGTGGCGTTGAATAATTGAGTACGGGGGAGTCGAGGCCAAGTGTCGCTTGTTCAACTGCTTAATTATCAATTACTAAGCTCAGTTCAAGTTTATTAAACTTTATTTACAAGGTAGCGTCGCCTAAGTGAAGCTTTTAAAGCGCACTCGGGAATAATAAGCTAAGGAGTCAAGCGAGATATTACTGGATACTATCTGGTTATCGCGGCCAACTGCAATCGATAGTTTCAAATTGACACCCCGATAGTCCCCTACAAAAAAAGCTCTTGCTTTAATGAGACTTTCCACGTCGTCTTTTTACTTGAAGGCGCAGTGAGCTTTTTTGATAGCGGCTTCACCTTATTTTCAGGTAATACGTTGAAAAGGGTTATGAGCTCGTATTCAACGGAGGTTTGCCGACGTAGCCAGACACTTAAAACCGTTCCAAGCAACATGTCAGTCTTTTAGATCCTAATATGAGGTCCGTGGATGGATATAGCCACATAATACCCTGAACCCTCCACCGAATCTACAGCGATCGTTATACGTCAGCTTGTGCAAACCAGCAAACTATAACAATAAAAGAATAGAAGAAATAGGACGGTCTTTACGGGAGACCGGTGATTCTGAATTAATTTCCGACAGGGCAAAGTCCTGCCAAATTCCATATGCCGCAGTTAAAAGGAAATGTTGCTCAAAGGAACGCTATAGTGATATTACGAATTGGACATTAACTAACCGAGAACTTTACTGAGAAGAGTTTTGCCGTCTCGTACACAATTTATTGGGATTCAATATTTATTTAATAACTTTATAGTAGCAGGTAGACATCAGAATTTTTGAGGTTAATAAAAGTGATGCTCAAGCAGAAAAATTGAAAACTTTGCAGTTTGATGAAGAAAACTTTTATTTTATATCTTAACTAAATACGTGATATGATTTTAAAAGATTGCCTAACAAAAAAGGAATTCATCACAATTTAATCAAAAAATTTTGATTTACAATTGTCTGCGGAGGTTTGGTGCGGAAACTGCTCTCTTCGGAAGGTAATAGAATTCCGTAATAAACTGACAACTATGCTTGAAAACTCACTATAAATGAAGCTTGTATTCATCTCTACATGCCGAAGATGAAAAACCATTACAAGAAACAAAGGCACAGAAATTTTCCGCCTTTGAGAATGGCAAAGAGAAGCACAACCTCAGTTTTTCAGTACTGAAAATTTATTATCAAAATTAACTACATTTTAGAGAGCAAAAGGAAAATATTTTTCATGCAACTTTAACTTTTTTCAATGGTATTTTGTCAAACTCTCCTTGTATAAAGGCTGGCAATCTTTGTAAAATAATGATTTCTGAAAATGTTCAACCGCAGATTTTCCAATAGCATCTGGATCTGCTTTTGACACACCGAAATAATTTTACGCAAGACTGCATCTCCACAGATGAGAGGTGGTCTATTTCTACGTACCAAAAATAAAAAAACTAATTTAAACAACAGAAGCACAAAAATGTTTAGTCTGTCAACTTAACAAAGAAAGCTACCTCGACCAACTGAATAGGTAATAACATCAGGATTAACTTTATTCTAAAAGACCAGACTTTAATTGGGATATACTTACCAAATCAAGTAGTAAGAAATTATTGAAGAAAAAAGTGCTATTTTATCTATGCTTCTAAATTGTAATTAAATACATTAAGAAACGGCTTCTTAGTGCATCATTCATTCAAAAATTTAAAAATTCAGAAAGTTGTCTGCCCATCTGAAGCCTTTCTATTCTCCGAATTTAATTCCAATCTTATTCCAAACTTGAAAAACAATTGGTTTAGATCTAGGGTTATAAACAATTGATACATATTCTATTGTTTTATTTTACTTTATTAATCTCCGATTGAACAAAGCAACAAAGCATGATTGAACTTTTGTCAAACTTTTGGTTGGTGATTACAATTCATCCGCAGCTTTTTAATAATTTGAAAATCAGCAAAGTTATTGTCTTATAAATGCTTACAGTATGCAATAAACGCCTATTGAGTTAATGTAATAAAAAATGTAGAAAGGCGCTAACGGCATGGTTGTGTAACTGTTGGAATCTCTTTTTAATTTCTAAATTCATTATTTTTAAATCATTTTCCAAACTATTCATCAAATTCTTCTTTAGTTTTCTACTTTTTCCTACTGAATTTCTGCTTAAGACTAACTTCAGTATCTGTTTAGTTAAACTTTCTGAATGTCCTAATCATCTTAACCTCTATAGCTACTTTGACAATCGCTGTGATATTGGAGCTTTAACACTTTTCTTTGAATTCTTGAATTGTTATTCCCCTTCATCCCACCTCCGCTCTTTTTTTCTTCATAAATGGCACGTAACCTTTTTCTTCCCAATAATCTTATTTTTATTTTTTTGATATATTTATTACCTACACCTACATGTAGCCGTAGGTCTCGCTTTAAAATCTTTTGATACATACTTTGATTTTATAAACATTTTCAGACTTCTATACTTCTGGTTACTTTTTGCAATTTTTGTTTGTATTTTATGATGTTCATGTTAATTTTTTTCTAAAGTTAACCCCAGATCTACAAAATTATCCACTCTCTTGAAGACAAATTCCTCATTTTCTGCTTGTTCTCTGGGATCTGGATAAGATTGCCTTTGTTTTCTAGCGACTCTTGATTTTGTCTTATAACCAGGTATTTTGTTCTCTTTGGTTTACCTCCAATCCGAATTTTTTTACTTCTTGATTTATTTTTCTTACAACCGCTTTGTTTTTACAATGTTTTACGTCTCTTTATTTCTTGTTTTGTCGCTTCTCATTATTAGTTTCAATAAGTGCCAAACTAAATAAGGTGGTTGATAGAGGATTTTCTTATATAAATAGATCTCTTACTTAAAACTTATGCAACTCATCTCTTTTTTTGTATTCTCCAAAATCGTTCTCATTATTCTAATGAGTTTTTTGAAATTCCTAGCTAATGCATTCTTTCATACATTCTTGCTTGTTCAAAGTAAACGAATTTGGTTTATATCCGTAGTTTAGTTAGTAACTTGCAATTGCTTAAGAGCAAGAATTAAATTTGTCATAGCTCTATTTTTTTCTAAAGCTCGCTTGCTATTCTCTCAGGAACCTATCGCTATGTATATTTAACCTAATTCTTATTACTTGTCCAAATACTTTATAACAAGGTCTAGCAGTGATAGGCTCTTGTAATTTTGACAATGTAGTGGGTTTATTCTCTTATACCTATATTGGGCATATTAGGGCGCCTAACTAGTCCTCCGGTATTTACTATTTTTGCCAAATTTGTTCACACCGATTTTCCTCCATAATAAACTTTTTCCCTGATAAATCCGACAACAAAAAGAAAAGAATAAAAAAATTCAAACCTCGTTGCCTCTGATTTCAAGAAGATTTCATCAAAAATTGCTATTATGTCGGGCAACCCTCGTATAAGTGATGACGTTTGCTATATAAAAAAAGTATCTGAAAATGTTTGATGCCCAGTTTTCCAATAAGGTTTGGATCAGTTTTTGAAAATCCTGAACCAATTTATATAAAGATTTATCCCCGATGGGGATCACCTTCACCTAGAAGACTATAGCATCGGTTTTCTGATTTCTCTGGAACTCATAGGTGATCATGATGATTAAATATCTTCCAAGGGACAAAAATATAACTTAGATGCACTTTACTAGTTTGAGAACAAATTGGAGTAAAATATTATTCAAAAAGAGCAGACTTGGTACAACGAAAGATTTTTTTCATCACAGTAATGCACAACGTCAGACGTTCTAAATTGTAAGTTTGGAAGAAACACGCTTTGAATTCATTCATTGACCAACACTTTGATCAAGTGAGGAAGTCTCAATGGCTGAAAACAATTATTTTAAATCTGTTGAAATCTCTCTAAAACAAATACTTTTTTCACCAAGAAAATTATGTTCACATTTTTTCAACTTCCAACAAAAGGTGGAGCTTCCTTTACAGTAATAGTTCCTGAAAGTCTTTAAAAATCCGTTGTCACTACACTAATATTGCAAATAAATCGAAAACAGGCCTTGTTACCCGAAATTTATAAAGCGTCAATACTTCTAGATTTATATTTCTTTAATTGTTACGTGCGTTATCTGATTTTCTCCAAATGTCAATTAAAGCGTTTTGATGCCAAAAAATAATTGGAACTGATAATCGAATATAACAATAAAACACAAAAATGGTAGCAGCTCTTGATTTCAATTTTGACACACTCGTTATGGTAGATGAGTTCTTCAAATTGATTGACGCCAGTAGACATTGAAATTTATAGAATATTCCTGTATTTTATTATTTTGTTTTGTTTTACTCCTTCCTTGTGCGCTTCAATAATTTTCGCATTTGTGGATATTCCGACTGGCAACAACCTTCTCATATTCCGTCCATGAAAATCCCAATGAAAAACAAATTTATGCTGAGCGCATTACGTTCGGAAAACAAGAAACGTGGTTTGCTCAACAATACTTTCCAAACAATAACTTTGGCGGAACAATCTTACCGCTTGTTTTTACCATCATGAGTAAAAAACATACGCGATACATCAATACTTTCCGAAGAAACTTTAACCGCATCGCAGCGACGATATATTCAAAAATCATAAGAACCCTCAATAATTTATGCCATTTAGTTCAATTCAAGATGAAATTTATGAAGTTTACTGGCTTACACTATCTATATAAAATTATCTCGAATAATTATTGACTACAACTAAATTTAATCAATAACAATAATAGCAAGACAAATCTGCATTAGTTGAAACACAAATCAATTTCGTTATGAGTAGCAAATATTTTTTAAATCTTGAGATTCTCGTTGCTTAATTTGTTGCTTAGGTTATGAAATTTGTTTCCCAGGGCAACTTTAGGGCAACTTCTCTTAAATCTTCTGTAATTCGTTCATACCCGGATGGAAATTTATGGCCCTTCAGATTACATGAGGATTGGCATCGATTTCGGAGGAATTTACTCCACAATATAGGCGTATCACACCTTCTGATTAGGGTTAACCAATTCCTGTGACTAGGGAAAATATATATTAACTGAAATAATTTATCTGCGCTTTATACCTTCAAGTTAATTATTTACCAATTCAAAAAATTTCCTGAAGCTCCGCTTACGTTTATTATTTTTTTTTGCATTGTGAAACTATTATTAATAGCTAAACAAAATATAAATATATGTAATAATGTTGTTTGAAGATGGCTGATATATTCCAATCCTGGATTACGGACGTCTACACCCTACACAACATATTTGTATTAAATATCGGTACGGTGTGGTTAAATTTTATTTGCACGTTTTCCCGCCGCCGCAGAATTAAATTTGGTGATTATGCATGATGATATTTCTGTTCCAGTTCGTTGTGGAAAAGCCTCACCTCGCTGGATCTAAGCTATAATCAACTAGACAGTGTTCCTTTCGCCGCCCTCAAAGAGCTGAGAAGTCTGCAGTGGCTTAATTTGCACGGGTATGTTTCTAGCTTTTTGAAATTATCCTTTACGCCCACCTACTTCTTGCATAATTCAGGTGTGTCTGCGCTACGTTGAATAAAAGCTTCTAACATTGCAGGAGGATTTTACGCCATTTACGAGTACTATGTCGGTACCTACCTTTATTTAAGATTTTACGGCAAGCATGCCAACAGAAAATAAGTTGCAAGTTGTAACCTACTTTCAGCAGCAAAACTAGATGAAATCACCATTTGCAAGAAATAATAATTGAATGTTGAGTTACCAGTAAATGGAAATTTGTGAGGAATCCAGGACGATTTAAATTTTAAAAATTTTACATGAAAATTTAATTGTTATATTATGTTTTCATGAATGTTAACTATGTCCTGTAAAAAGAGTAGAACTAACAAGAATAACACTTGTCTGAATTGTCAGCCCCTGCACTATATTTACAGCAGGAACGTGATGTGTAAGAAGACGTTGGTACGTGGAGTCTGGCCAATTAGAGTCAATTTAATGGAACTTTACATGTAACTGCATTTTTGAAATGGAGTTGTACGTACCATATCACGTGTCTGCCACTTTTTAAATATAATTCTTTCAAGATATGTGCCACAAAAACCAATTACCAAAGGGAAAAAAATATTTTAATCAGCAGGCTGAAAAGTATCTAACTATATTTATTCTTGTATAAGTTACATGATTATCTCTTATTTTTAAGAATTTTTAAAGAATTTCGGGAATAAACTATTATTGATAGCTTCAGTTGATCCATTTTAAGTCAAGATAGACATCTTTGCATCTAATTTCGGTTTTCACTGCGGTCCATGTAGTTTATTTTTTTATTTAAAACCAATTAGTAAAGATTTTTAAATATTTCCAGTGAGCAATCACTAGTTAATAGGAATGCCATAGAAATTTGGCACTCTTTGAATTTAATATTAACATTTTTTCTAAATTATGCGTAACAAGTTAATTTTATTTTGAGGTTCGGGCAAGAATTGTTAAAAAGAGTCTTCACATAAGACTCATTAGAACAAAGTCTTTCTTTCACTATTTTCTTTGGTAATAATCATCTTTAGAGTGGTTGCAAAGGAGCCACTTCTTTTAAAAATTTACCATTTATATTTTAATAAATTAAGCTATAAGTAAATATTGTTCAATAATAATGAAATTATCATTCATCTTTCATGAACTTCAGTCGATTGATTTCTCTTTTATAGGTTCTACTTACGTTTTTCCATCGTTTGCATTTTGTACGCATATTTAAATTCTCTCTTGTAGATTTTAGATTCTGTATACTCTGTCATTGGGTAACTTCTTAGATCTCGATTTTCAACCAGATTTTTTTTGTTTGATTGTTTTTAATATCCACGGTGTTCCCATCCAGTTAAATTGATTTTATTTAATCCTCTAATTTATTTGATTTTTCTGAGTATGTTGAAGAGTCACCCAATCAGTTATAGTTCTTTGTAATATAATAAAATAAACTATACATCCTATAATAAAATAATAGCCCCTCCAAAATAGGAACCTGTATATACTCCATTTACGTTGTATCTTTGATTGAATTTTTTAATTATTGTGACTTCCAGCACTATTTTTCTCCACTCTTGTCTTGAATGTTCTTTCACCACTTCTGTACTCCCCAAATTCTAAATATTTTGTAAAACTAGTTCTTCCCATCTGCTACCAACTTCCGAATGGATTTCACTTTGTTATTTTCCTTAATCAATTTCACTTTTTTCTACATAGTTCCTTATAACGGCTCTTTTACGTGAGGAGTCACTAAACATTATTTCTTTTGTTTAACTAAATTTGGTCATTTGTGTTTTCTTTCCTCAGTATCATCTTAAAATCCCGTCGTGAATTTTCTCCCATCACCTCTGTACTTCTAGATTGCAAATATTTTGTGAAACTTTTTCTTTCCAGATGCAACCTACTTCTTGGTAAGCCAAGGAGGTAGACTTTTAGATGTACTTCCAAAAGGTTTCCACTCCGACATTCTCCTTAATAAATTTCTTATTTTTCTGTCTAATTCCTAATGGTTGATTAATGTGAGTAGTCGCTCCACATTTGTATTTCCGTTGTCCTAAATTTCTTTGTTTGTCTTTGTTTTCCTCACTATCTTTCTCCACACCTATCGTGGATTGTCTCTCACAGCCTCTATACTTCCAGACTCTAAATACTTTGTAAAAGTAGTTCATTCCATCTGTTACCGATTTCCGAATGGTTTTCACTGCGTTATTCTTTTGAATCTATTTCATCTTCTTCTGCATAGTTCCTTATAATGGTTTATTTACGCGGGGAGTCACTCCATATTTGTTTCTACATTTAACTAAATTTTCTCGTTTGTCTTTGCTTTCCCCAATATCATCTTCCAATCCTGTAGTGGATTTTCTCTCATCATTTTTGTACTTCTAAATTGCAAATATTTGGTGAAATTTGTTTTTTCCATCTAGCACTTACTCCTTGGTAAACCAAGGAGGTAGAATTCTTGATCTCCTTCCGAATGAATTTTACTCGGACATTCTCCTTAATTCATTTTATTTTCTTCTGCATAGTTTCTTATAATGGTTTATTAACGTGAGGAGTCACTTAACATTTGTTTTTTGTTTGACTATTTTTTTTTATTTACCTTGCTTTCCCCACTCTCTTCGTGCACACCTAGCGTGGATTTTCTCCCACCATCTCTATACTCCCAGATTTTGTAAAACTTATTCTTTTCATTGGTCACCTACTCCTTTCTATACCAAAGGGGTAGACTTTTTGATCTACTTCTAATTAGTTTACACTTTTGTGTTCTTTTCAATAATTCTGTATAACAGTTCATTAACGTGAGAAGTCATTCCACATTTGTGTTTTTGTTTGACAAAATTTTCTCATTTATTTTTACTTTCCCCATTATCGTCTTCAAATCCTGTCGTGTATTTTCTCGCAGCACCTCTGTGTTTCTAGATTGCATATATCTTATCAAACTTGTTCTTTCCATCGGCCACCTACTCCTTAGTGAGCCAAAGAGGTAGACGTTTTAATGTACTTCCAAATAGATCCACTCAGTCATTTTCCTTAATCCATTTCGGGTGCTTCTGCATAATTCCTTATAATAGTTTATTAACGCGAGGAGTCACTCCACATTTGAATTCTTCTTTGACAACATTTCTTTAGTTGTCTTTGCTCCACTTTGCTCCACTAACTTCCTCCACTCCTTTTATGGATTTTCTCCCACCATCTCTATACTCTCAGTTTGCGAATACTTTATAAAACTAGTTCTTCTTCTATACTACCGACTATCAATAGGTTTTGTTTTTTTTGTGCATAGTTTTTTATCATTTGTTGATTAAAGCACTTCACATTTGTTTTCTTTTTGTTTCACTAAATTTCTTTGTTTGTTTGTGCTTTCTCCACGACCTTCCACTACTCCTGTCGTGGATTTCCTCTCATCACCTCTATACTCTACCATTTCGAATGCTTTATAAAACTAATTCTCCCCATATACTACCGACTTTTGAATGGTTTCCGCTTCGTTATTGTCCTTAATTCATTTTGTCTTCTTTTGCATAATAACTTATTATGTTGTTTTAACATGAGCAGTCACTCCACATTTGTTCCTTCGTTTAATTAAATTTTCTCATTTGTCTTTGTTTTGGCCCAGTATCGTCCTTCAACCCTGTCCTGGATTTTTCCCCATCACCTCTCTACTTGTAGATTGCAAATATTTTGTGAAACTTGTTCCTGCCGCCTACTCCTTGCTAAGCCAAGGAAGTATGTTCTTTGATCTACTTCCGAATCGTTTCTATTTTATAATTCTCTATTTTGTCTCTTTTCACATAATTCTTTATTATTCGTTGATTAACGCACTTCAAATTTGTTTTTGTTTTTTTGTTTTACTAAATTTCTTTGTTTGTTTGTGCTTTTTCCACTATTTTCCACTATCCCTATCCTAGATTTCCTCTCACCACCTCTATACTCCACTATTTCGAATGCATTCTAAAACTAATTCTTCCCATATACTACCGACTTTCGAATGGTTTTCACTCCGTTATTGTCCTTAATTCATTTTGTCTTCTTTTGCATAATAACTTATTATGTTGTTTTAACGTGAGCAGTCACTCCACATTTGTTCCTTCGTTTAATTAAATTTTCTCATTTGTCTTTGTTTTGGCCCAGTATCGTCCTTCAACCCTGTCCTGGATTTTTCCCCATCACCTCTCTACTTCTAGATTGCGAATATTTTGTGAAACTTGTTCCTTCCAGCTGCCACCTACTCCTTGCTAAGCCAAGGAAGTATGTTCTTTGATCTACTTCCGAATCATTTCTATTTTATAATTCTCTATTTTGTCTTTTTTTACATAATTCTTTACTATGATCTATTTTTTGCTTAAACAGTTTGCAATTTTTTTACATAAGTACTTATATTGGTTAGTTGATTTATATATTTTTACTCAAATGTAATGAGTATCTTTTTCAATTTTCTATGTTTTACTGTTTAAGATTTTGTTTTGTTTACCATTACTATCGATATTTTGCAGTTTTATATTTTACATATTTATAACCTAAAACATAGAAATATTTTATGCTATTTCTTAATTTTTTATTGTATTTTGAAGACTGTTGTAACAGCTGTGATCTCCATAAGACTTAACCGAAACAATTAAGAATCTATTAAGAACATGACTTGTACAAAAAATTAGTAAAGTAGATTAATTTTATGTTTGCGAAAGACTTCATTACTAAAAAATTGTTAAAATGCTTATTCCCAAACTAACTACTTATCGAAACAAAAGTATTCTCGTAGAGCACTAAAAGTGGATGGGATCAATATGATGATTCAACTCAATAACTCCGAACTTCAATATTCAAACTTAAGGTATTGTAACTTTAATATGAATTTTTAATATCCACCGATTGAGCTTTAACCTGGCATGAATAATTGAATATTGAAATTACCACCGGGGTTCTTTAGGGAGAAATATTGACCTATCAACAGAGGTAGGTACACCGGTAATTTAGTTCTAAGCACATTACCCAATAACTTTTATAGCCTCAAATTGTAAAACTTGCAGCTTTCATGATGCATTGTATTTAAATATCAAAACGCTAGTAAACCGGATAGGTAATCGTAAGTAAAGTAACAGCATGAAAATAAAACCGAATCGTTTTATCGAAATGTTGTTACTTTTTTTACATAACGAGATTATTCGTTATAAGCCTCCATGTAAAACCATCACGAACCACAAATGCGATCGTAATATTTTAGTCACCGCGAAGCGTGAAAGTTTAGTGCCGGAAAACTATTTTATATTTTACGGCCTTTGACCCACTTGTAAAACACCATATGATTAGACTAGTTTATAGGCGGTGTATGCATTCAAAATGCATGTGCACTTGTGCCCCTTGTCGGCCTAGTGCTTAAGTACTAATTTTCTGCAAGTACCGCTAACTTCAATAAAAATTCAAACATTACATCGGGAATTTATGCAGTAAGTACATAACTACTAGACTTCTATTAGGAGTTTTTGCAAACTGCGACAATTTTACGCTTTTTCCTTTTTTAAATTTGTCATTTGGTTGCAAAATTAATCTATCCAAAAATTACTCATACGCAAGCGTTGAGACTTTCATATTCGTTAATAGTATGATAGTATTGAATTACAAATCGGGTAAACGCCCGATTTAGGCAACCCATTTTATTTCAATCAATAAACTTTTATTGTATTGGTGTTAAAATGGATTGCATATGCATCGATTATGTAAGGGACATTTCTTCTTCGATCTTCCGTCCTCTTTCTTTCGTCCAATCTTAAAAAATAATAATAAGGTGAACTTCAATACAACTATAAACCCACTATTAAGACGTTAAGTTGAGAAACGTGTAATGCAGCACCCCTTAGTTTTATTTTATTGCCCTTTAACTCACCAAAACACTACTAAAATTTAAATTAGAAAGTAAAAGTTGTTTTTTTATATGAACTCTCGTCGTGTTTACATAGATGAAATCTATGGTAAATAAATATAAATTTTTGAGGCGAATAACCGTATAGCCTTAACAGAAGTAACGGAAGAGAACTTTAATTATATTTATCTGAGAAAAATAATGACGCACGCTATTGCTTCTCAATATAGTTAATGTTAGATTAATTCCATTTACATATTTACAAATAAGTTGTAACACACGTGAAGATTCATTATACTTACTGTAGAGAGAATGAAAATGTATAGAATGTTCTTAGCTAAAGCAGATAATAAAAGAAATCTAAATTCAAGTGTCCTAAAAGGACTTTTCCATAATTAAAGTAAATGATGACCCGTTTCGCACACGATGTAGAAGATTGTTCCATTTGTCTTGGGAACTTTAGTTCGAAATACTTGCAACATAAAACGCAAAAGAAGCGGCTCCCACAAAATTATATTTGTTCTTGAAGAATTGTACTTGCAGTACTGGTACTCAGTTTCTACTAAGAAATTACAAAACAAGAAATAAATATAATTAATTGACTATTAACTACAGAGGACAAAGGTCTTTACCTATTATGCCTGCAGCAAGTGTGATTGAGCACATTCAGGGAGGGTACACTTGCAGAATTCAAACTTTAAAAAAAAACGCCCAACACTGTTTATTTGATTTTAAGCTTCATGGGTTAGCTTCTTTGTTCATCTTGCTTTTCGAACAGTTTAATTGTCCTATCACTTTGCTATCACTACTGGATGGGGGAGTGAAGCAACATCTCACAGATTGATGTAACAAGGACTGGAGCATCTTTGTGTTATTTCTAGAAAGGTATAATGAAGGCAAGTGCTGATGTTTATTTTTGTTTCAGGAATAGAATTTCGTCGATAAGTGCCGAGTGGTCGCACACGAAGAACACGGTGACTACATTGTTTCTTGGAGAGAACGACATTACAGAGATACCGGGCGAACCGTCCGATCACATCTTGAAACCTCTGCACGGGTTGCGGCAGTTCAAGTCCCTCATTTGGCTGAACCTGGACGGAAACAGAATATATAAAATCCATAAGCACTCTCTACCACTCACTCTTCAAACTGCCAGTATCTCGCATAATTTGATTGAAAACTTTCCACTCGAAATCATAGCAACTTCACCTCATTTGCAATGGCTGTATTTACGTGGGAATCACATCAGAACGATACCAGAACACACGTTCAGCAGGAAGCTGTGGTTGGAGAAGATCGATCTCGGCGAGAACTATCTGAAAAGTTTCCCGAGATTTCCGTTTAACAGTTCTGTTTATATAAGAGATTTAAATTTGGCTTTTAACGACTTCAGAACGCTCACAGCTGAAAGTTTTGCGGGCCTTCAGTGCGGAAGAATTATTCTTTCGTACAATCAGTTAGAGAACCTCGAAATTAGAGCATTTGACGGCATTCAAGAATCCCTCGAGTACCTCGATTTCGATCACAATAACTTCCAGCACATACCGTACGCTTTAAGTCGGTTAAAATCTCTTAAATACCTCTACTTATCGTCGAACTTGCTAAGTGAAATACCGGAAAGGGCATTCGAAAACTTCTGTTCTAGTCTGAAAGCCCTGAGCTTAAGCGGAAACCATTTGACAAGAATTCCCGCAGAAACGCTACAAAATTGCTCGAGAATTTCCCACTTTAACATTGCCTTTAATGAAATATACGAAATTGAAGAGAACGACTTCACCGGCTGGGGTTACAGCATCAAGAGCCTCATACTGGCCAACAATCGCATAACGAGCCTAAAAGCTCAAACATTCCAAGACTTACACCAACTTAAAGAACTGAGTTTAAGTTTTAACCCGTTGCGCGTCATCGACACCAATGCTTTTGCCGGTCTCGAAGGCGTCGAAAGTTTAGAAGTATCGTTCGGACTCGACAGAGATGACCTTCCCTACGAAATTTTCAAACCACTAACAAACTTGAAATGGCTTTCTGTCGACAATAATAACTTCAATGCAATCTCGGAATTCTCTCTAGACTCCCTCCCCGAACTCAAATATCTCAATATCGAGTCCAATAAAATACAAACAATACCGGTCCGTCTCTTCAAACCTGCCATTCACTCCAAACTGAAGGACGTTCGTTTGTCAAATAATGAAATCACCACAATACACACAGACACATTCCGAGCGCTCAACAGTTTGGAAACCGTACTATTAACAGGAAACCGCATCAAGTCTCTACAATCCGATAGCTTCAATGATCTTCCATTACTTAACAAACTGATCATTTCCGATAACTACATATCAAAAATTGAAGCCAGAGCGTTCTCAAATTTACCGTCTCTCACAAAACTTGACCTACACAACAATTTATTGTTGGAATTTTCGTTCGGATATTTCGCTAATCTTTCGACTCCTCTCCACTTAAATTTAAGTCGTAACCAAATTTCTTCTTGCGACTCGGATTTTAAAATTTTAAACATTGACGTGATGGATCTAAGATACAACAGCATCCCTCGTGTGCCAAAATGTCTCGAGCACACGGCACTCTTAAGAAAACTTTATTTGGACTTTAATATCATTTCGAGTTTAGATCACAACAGTTTCATGCACTTAACATCCCTCGAACATCTGAGTCTTCAACAGAATAACGTAATGATTGTAAGCAGAAAAGCTTTCTCCGGATTACAAAATTTGCAGTTTCTGGATTTATCAAAGAACTTAATCAGCCAATTACACACCAGTCAATTTGCAAATATGCCCAGATTGAGAATACTAAATTTAAACAGTAACAGTTTGAATTATCTTCCCAAAGATATTTTTAGTAACACAATTATTGAAATGTTGAATTTATGCTACAATTCGTTTACGGTAGTCCCAAGTTTGAGTTTGTCGGAGGTGGGGATTACATTGAGGCATCTTTCTATTTGTTCCAATAACATCGAGCATATTGACAGCACGACTTTTCCGGATATTCCGTTCTTGCAGCAACTCGATTTAAGCAACAACAAACTCACGATTTTGCCCGACAACGTTTTTACTAGTTTGGGTCTATTGCAAGTCCTTGACTTGAGTTCGAACCCGTTACGTGCCAATTTTAAGGAACTGTTTCACTACGCTCAAAGTTTGAAGCATCTGAACTTGGCCAATTCTGGAATAACTTCCACTCCGCATTTACCATTACCCAACTTAGTCCATCTGAATCTTTCCCATAATCATATCGAGGCCATCAACAAAAATTCAGTACAAGAACTGTCTAAGTTGAAAGTTCTTGACCTGAGCCAAAACCAACTGTTTCAAGTACCCTCACATTTATGGATACATCTACCACTTTTAAAGACACTCGACTTATCGTTTAATCCTCTTAGAGAAATTGCAACGGATAACTTTTACGGACTTCAAAGCTTACAAGAGTTAAACATTGAAGGTTTGAAGTATCTTAATCGGTTTGAAAGTAAAGCACTGCAGCAAATTCGCATATTGACGTCCCTGTCGATGCAAACTTGGCCGAAAGTCGATAATTTCGCCGATCAGTTCTGCAGTTTGATGGCGAACTTGCCACAGCTCCGCATTTTGAAATTGCATGTGATGGAATCGATTTTGAATGAACAATTCGTGTGCGTCAAGAACAGGAAAATACGCCACTTAGAAATTACCGGTAGAAATCTCAAGAGCATTGACAGGGACGCTTTCATGAAATTCACCAGAAACCCGGATCTCGTCTTGAAAATTACCGGAACGGATATAGAGGAATTGCCGGCAGGACTGTTCTCGAACATGTACAAGATTTCTTATCTTACCATAGACTTGCGAGGCAACATGTTGAATTACCTCAGTCCTGAAATCTTCTACGGAAACTCGACGACGTGGAAGAATGTCGGAACTACTCTAATTTCAGGTAGGCAATGATTTTCAGTTGGCGACACGTTAAATACAAGCTGTTCCGGAAGGTGCAGAAGTAGACCTATCTGTAAGTTGCTTAAAAAAAATTTATGACATCCATGTGACTCTCATTCAATTTTGTATCTTGAAAATATAGCGCAGAATGCTCAATGCGAACTTACAATTTGCTCAGAACTTGCTGCTGTATATAATTTTATGTTGTGGTTATATACATCTTTTAGTTTTTGAGAAAAAAAAATTAAAAACAAAAGTTAAATATTCTAATATTATAATCAACGAAATTTCATATTTATTTCCATGCCTT
Organism: Pyrochroa serraticornis; assembly: GCA_905333025.2. NCBI lineage: Eukaryota > Metazoa > Arthropoda > Insecta > Coleoptera > Pyrochroidae > Pyrochroa > Pyrochroa serraticornis. Next base: position 21,191,166 of record HG995154.1, read on the forward strand.
TCGGGAACTTTTGTAAATTACAGATATTAATTATTTTGAACCCATAAGATCCCAGTTCTTGGCACTACAGAGGTTTGTGTCTGGTTATCTAGTTAAATTAAAATAAACACATAAAAACTAATTGTTGATTTAATTTTAATTTGTTGTTTTTTCTATTTCAGGCGGATTAAGTATTTCAGAGAATCCTTTCCGTTGTGGGTGTCACTTGGCTTGGTTGGGTCACTGGTTGAGGCGATGGACACGGGAGAGTTTACAATCGCATAACGCTCCGGTTGAAACTGCGATGAGGATGAATGATATGGTGAAAGAAGCGACTTGTACTGAAATCACATCGGGTGTGCGTGTACCTATAGTGCAATTGCCTCCTGAAGATATGAGTTGTCATGCGAGTGCATTAAGTGACGCTCCGAATTCGAATAAAATTCCTGTGATGTTTGTTTTATCTTTTTATATAATGCGAAATTTTATTTTGCATTAAAAGCCCTATCAAGATATTTATAATAATTGTATTAAAAAAAATTGTAAATATCTAGTATGTAACTAAATCTTCCATTGGTTTTTAATAATTTTTACTTCATCAAATTGTTATTTTATTAACAAAAATGTAAATCATGTACATAAATATTAAAATTTAAACATATCATGCTCGTTTAGAGAATAGAAAAATTTGTTTATAACGATTGCTCAAAGTGGAGAATATCAATCAAATGTGCACACGACTTGTTTCTTAATAAACTTTAGGTATTGATAGTGTTTTGTAATGAAGAATAAAATATATAAATTGTTTTAATGTCTTCTTTCTTCAGTAATAGAACGGGTCATTTCTTGATTAAAACATCAAACAGCGAAAGTCTTATTCTTACTCGCTCATAAGGCCGTACAAATCGTCCTAACTCAAAAAACCGCAAACTGTAATTACTCTGCCTTCAAGGCCCACAAATGGAAAAGATCCAACACTCTCGGTGATTAAAATAAGGAATGGTTCAACGATTATTTTTAATTAAGATAGTAACCCAACAGGTTTTATACTCTTTAAAGATAAATATCAAAGAAAAAAATACCTGTAATGCGGCAACCGGGCGGCGCACCTGACTCGAGTTGGTTACAAAAATCATAGATGTAGCGAAGAAAATTAAAAACGCAACACGTGCTCACTACTTACGTTCTCATAAACACAATGCTGCAGAAAATTCTAGCCTAGTAATTAAGTCTTAACAAAAGTTTTTATTGCAAGCCTCTTATTGCTTCTCGAACATCTACTTAATTGTTAAGAATTTAATTTTCATTCGCTTTTTATATTTTCAATTGTATGATCATAATATTTCCACCCATCAACATTGTTTGTTAATTTAATTAGGTTAATTAAAACATAAGTACGTAGCAATAAAAGAAATTAAATGGTTTTGTTGAACATGCAAGTGTAGGTGCGTTGTTATTGGTCTAAAGTATTGCAACGATGTTACAATAGGATTTAGAAGTTCAAGCGACCAATCTCACAAAGAGGGACCAAAAACAATAGGATTGCAGAGGAAATCAAAATTTTAATAATTTTTTTACATATTTTAATGGCTGGTTTCACTCTTTAAACCTCACCACGTAACGTAATAATCAACAAAGAACGTTACACTACAAAACTTTTTCCCGTTTTATGCGGTCATGTACTTTGATTAAACATCCGAGATTTTTTCTTCATAATATTTAAATATTGATTTAGAAAAACTTTGTCCAGGATAAACAATAAATGAATTAAGTCAGTTCATCCACTTACTGACAGTGACGCATCTCCTTGTTATATTTATTTTATTCTCGATTCCAGGCTTGGTGTAGGCGAAATATCTATTGATTTGTCAGTCTTTATATTTTTATTATCTATAAATGGATGATAATGACTTTTTGTTAGAAAAGGGAACACCTGCCCTTGTTTTTGGACTCTTAAGTCTGTTCAAGGATAAAGATGAAAGATTAAGAAATAACAAAGTTAATACAATCATATTGTTAGTTGGTAATTTATTTTTATAAAATTTAGAGCTCCTAACATTTTTTAACATAAACATTTCATTGAGAGAAATCGTCTTTTGCGCCTCTTTAATTCTCGAAACGAAAAGGATCTTTGATACTAATCGAAATTTATAGAAAACAAATTATAATAAACTTGTTACATGGCTATTTTAACTCTTTACTGTATGATTTTTGAATTTTTTGTTAAAAAAATCATCTTGTTAGAAAAATCATTGATAATGCAGGGGAAAACATTGTTCGTTAATTTTCTAAATTGACTTACAAAAAAAAAAGTACGTGCCATATATGGCACACCACGTGGATAGAGAATCATAATTTATTCAGAATAAAATCTCATATTTGGCATTTGGAGCAAAACACTAATGTATTTTGGGTGCGATTGGGAAATTTACATCTTATCCTTTGATCTACGCTCCATACGGACAATTGATCCAAACCATATAGGCGTATGTCTTGCTGAGGAATTTCACTTTCTTTGCTTCATATGCCATTTGCAAATCATTTGATGGTGTTCCTATTTTAGTCTTGACTTCTTTTCCTATTTTGCAGAGAGCATCTGCAACAGCTATTTTAAAATCCAAGAGAGGCATATGCATGTCTGAATTCCTTTGCCTGAATAATAACCAGCTGTTAACAACACCTAAGTCTACATAGTGATAAAAAATTTGTAAATACTACGATTTATATTTTATGTTTATTCAGTAAAATGCCAACATTGAGTTCAACAATTCTACACCTCCCATATAGTTGTTATAAATAAATATACTTCTAGGGCAGAGTATCATGTTGTGTGTATTGTTCTTTTTGCAGAAACGCTTTTTTTCTCCAGCAGGCATGTACAATGTTCACGTAAGTTGACATGGTGGTCACAACTTTATTGTCGTACCACGATACTACAGCACTGTCGATTCCATTTACGGTTGCCACTTTTTTCAATATAAGACCCCTTTCCATTTCTTTGAATTCTCTCTCATTTGGCATATTACATCCTCGTATACGAATACGATTCAATCAGACAGTTCCTAATAGCAGATATTTTTCTTTCTGTAGATACGTCATGAGTTCAAAGTTTCTGAATCAGTTGTCAAAAAATAATTTGTGATTTACACTTCGGGAAATTGTTTCAGATAATCAAAGTACAATATTGCTACTCATGCCCAGATCCGGTACTCCTGCAGGAATGACGTTATTTTGAGCTCCCGCAAAAACGTCAAAGTCGTAGCGAAAGCCGGATATACCACTAAGAACAAAGACTTTGTACCCCCATTTATGTTTCTTAGGGTTGTATTGTTTCAAATTTCAGTTTACCTTTGTAGGAATAATCTCCTCATCTATTGCGAGATGTTCTTCTTTTGATACTTTGAGAAATTGTTTTCTAATTTTGGTAAGTAATGGTCGAATTTTAAAGAGCTTATTATGTCCTGGTTTGCCCCTTTGACAAGTTGAGTATTATCATTAAAACAAATAAATCTGCTGATTTTCTCTAACCTATTACAATTCATTACATCTGATACGGTGGAGTATCCAATCGAAAAAGACCAATAATATCTTGTGGTCAAATGTATAGAGCCAAATACTAATAAACTGACTTCAGCAGGTTACTGGTTTGTTAGGACGGTATTGCATTGTGTATTTGTTGTTCACTAATAAATTTGGCCACATCCTTTGGAAATAAAAATTGAAAGAACTGTATAGATATCTCAAAATCAGACGTGACATCAGGCTTGGTTTTATTGCTCATGAACCTTACATCAGCATCAGTCTTTACAAGATTACCTTTATTTCACTCTGGTATACCAGAATTATTGGTTCTTTTTCGTAGTCTTCTCCCTTAGCTCAGCAATTGGTAATTCATCTTTAGAAGAATATGTTTCAATATCAGTTTCTGGTATTATAACCTCAGATACACTTTCATCGCCATCATTTTTTTCCCAAGTTTCTTTGTCATCGCTGTATGAATCTAAAACATGTTCCTGAGGGTCGATATCATTATCTCATAAATCTGAATCATCACTTTGTCTACCTGGAATGTCAGTATATGCGAAAGACTGCCACAAAATCGTCCTTAATCCGTTCCTACTAAACTGAAAAAATGTTGCACCTCAATATTTTTCTTCAATCGCTGCTGTACTTCAATATCGATTATAATATTCACAAAATTGGACAAAATATTAGCGCTCTTCACCACGACGTGCATCAACTTGCAATTTTGTTAAACAGGTCCCATTTAGCTAAAGAGAAGATATTCCGCTGCAGCGTGTGTGCCATATATGACCTCCAACGATGAAGTTTCCCAGTTTCAACCCATCAAATCTGGAGTTCCACAAGGGAGTGTCTTAGGGCCAGTCCTGTATCTTATATATACATCTGACCTTCCCACAACAGGCACATTTACAGATGATACTGTTATTTTAGCTGTACATGAAGATCCGGTAATTGCCTCAGCAAACCTGCAAGACCATCTTTTCCACATAGAAGAATGGACCAAAAGATGGAAAATAAAGATTAATGAAAACAAATCTTAGCATGCAGCATTTACATTAGAAAAAGAAAAACGTCCTCCAGTGTACGTTAACAATACAGAAATTCTATTATCACCTTTTGTTAAGTACTTAGGAATTTACCTCGACCCTAAACTTAATTGGAAAGAACACATTAGCAAGAAATGGAAGCAAATAAACCTTAAAATGAAATAACTGTACTGGTTGCTTGGCAGAAAATGAGAAATGGGATTAGAAAATAAAACACTAGTATACAAAACTATAATTATCCTAATCTGGACCTATAGTATAGCTTTGGAGCTGCGTTAGCAAGTCCAGCGTAGCTATAATTCAACGAGCACAATCAAAGATTCTTATAACATTAATCGACGCTCCATAGTATGTCATCATCATCAGATGCTACATCTCCATGTCCAAACAGTCCAAGAAACAATGGAAAAGAGAAGTCAGAAACATCATGAAAAGATAGAAATACACTCTAATAGAATACTGCAGCCACTACTGCAAGAGAGAGAGGAGACAGAAGATTAAAAAGAAGATGGCCAGCGGACCAAAAATAAGATGAAGAAGAAGCATTCTCAATGGATAGGTCTCACCAGAACAGTGGTAGGACTTGTTAGGAATGGTCTTTCAATCAAGAAAATAGCTTATAGATTTATTATTCTGATTGCGGTTTAATTTATGTTTAAAAAAATATATGACCTTACATGAAGTTGCGGAATTAAGCAGTTTTTAAAGGTAACCCACCATATGGTGAAGGGTTAACATATTTTTTTGTAACCGCACCAGTAATTATTAAAATAATATTCTTTGAACAACATATACGTTTATCAGCAGAAAAGCTGTCAAATTGAAAATTTTAGGGATACAATGTGTGTCTAAAGTTAGCGACTAATTCATTACATTTGTTAATTTTTTTAAAATTATATTCCTCAACTTTGTGCAGTTAATTTATTTTTATTCTTGAGTTGCATGCAGTTTTCCAAGCAGAAGTAGGTCCAAGACGCAATATGTAGACCCTAATCTTATACCAATTTATATTTAAGGAGTCACAGGCTTCAGAACCATGTCTAAAAATCTAAAAAAACTTAGCAAAGAAGAAAAATTATCTTCTAAATAACTGTCTTATAACACAAATACGAAACCATTGATGCATTCAGGATGTTTGTCAACTTGGGGCATCTTGGGAAACAATATTTAGGTAGATACCTAAAAAAACATAATGTACACTATGCAATTTTGGCAACAGTTTAATTTAAAAAAAATATATTATCGACTTTCTAGAGTTCCGAAACGATAAACTTTGTATGGAGGTAAGTAAAGTTTTGTTGAATCTTTCTATTTTGATTACAGAAATGTGTGGTAGCTTTTTATCTTTGACGACATGTATGCTTCCGTAACTGCAGCCGTGTATAGTCGGTCACCTATACACTAATAAAATTTTGAGCAAAATTTTGGTAAATTTATCGCTGCGTATTTTCTAATCCAAGTTTCATACATGCATATAATTAAAAAATATTACAGAGCTACAATAAAAAAAAATATGCAGTTCCACGATTAATAAATAAATACGAGAGTTACATCTTGGTTACTAAGGTTTCAGCTAAGTATCGATGTGGCAACATAGGAGAAGCATCACGTTAAGTTGTGTGTTCTGTGAACAGTATGTTTTATGGATGGCCTAAGTCAGATGGATTGTGGGAATGTTTTTGTCAAGTTTAAAAAGTAAATATAACCGTTAAGCTCTAATCTTTGATAAAGTGTTCAAATAATCGCAATTTTTTAAAATGGACTCAGAAAATACACAAATTTTTCGGGAAGAAATGATTGAGTTGTTTCAATCTGTTCAAGAATCGACAGCGGGTCATCAAAAAGCTGCTCTCATTTTAAAAAAACTTCTTGACAAGGTAAACATCAATAATTGGTGGCAGAATATAAAAACATTTTTTTCCAGCACGATCTCGAGGTAACTACGAAAGAATTGAATTTAATACTACATCAAGTATTTCAACAAGACCATAAATCTAAAAATCCTTACGTTCAACGAGTTATTAATTTCATTTCAACTTTTTGCTTCACTTTGAAGTCAAGCTGTGAGAACGATGAAGTTTCAGAAGATCCGATGTTAGCGAGAATTTTTACATATCTACTTCAAGTAACTATTTAATAAAATCCGTTTTAATTTCTAATTTAATTAAAACTTTTTAGTGTCAACGTTTAAAATATGATTCATGTCGATACTTTTCCTGTGTGTTAATTGGAAGAATACTTGAAAATCTAGAAGAAATGAGTAACAGTTTATTTGAACAAATCAAAGAGGCTATGTTGGAAAGGCTTCGGGTAAATAATGACAATTTTTAAAAATATTTTGTTCAATTGAGATTTAGGATCCTAAAGCAGTTGTTCGTCTTCAAGCCATAAAGTGCTTAAATCATTTACAAGACCCATCAGACAAAGAAGATGTGATCATTCAGCAATTCTTGCAAATACTTAATAACGATTTAAATCCAAGGGTAAGTCAGAGTAGGCCCTTTTTCTTGCTACTGGGTTGTACGACTGTTTGTTTTAGGTCCGCCAGCTTTGTTTAGAAAAAATCGTAGTAAGAAAAGACGTTCTTCCAGCTATATTGACCAGAGCAAGGGATACCAATCTCACTGTTCGGGTGACAGCGTTTCAACGCATAAAGAAATACATGCGTTTTTTAACGGTACATTACTTTAGTCGCAGTTATTCAATTTTTTGCACTGAATATTTATTAAGCATTTTTTTTCTTCTAATAATCTATAGCATTGACTGTTGTTTGTGAGGCGTAAATGGTTTCTCAAACTGCATTATGTAATAGAACTACTTTATAGGTTTATTCCTTACATATTTCTATACTAACGCTTAATACTCAATAGGTTGATATTAGACCTGTTTCTTCTCTTGCATTATAGCGGCAGTTATTATCGTTACTCCCATTATCCCCAGAGATACAGGTCGTTGAAACTTGTTCAGCAAAGTTACTGTACCTACCGCAGCTCTTTGATACAGCCAGTCGACCGTTGAATGTGGCTGCAATTTCTTTTCTAACCAACCCGCGTAATTTTAGTAGTTAATTTTTTAAACAAAAACATAATTCTTTTAAGGTTTAGAGCTTTGTTCTCCATGGTGGTCTCACATGATTTAAACCATCGCTCTTTCTGAGCAGATCATTTAGCTATCCGCTTAAAGGCTTCTTGCATAATTTATGAGGCAACACCCACAAATTCTTCTATTACTAAGATAGTGACGTCCGAATATTTTCACGCGTATAGTTCATGCTGTTCTGAGAGGTCTTTCATTATCAGGTATAGTCTGGTAAGTCTGGAATATGTGGCCAGTGGTACGCGAAGATAGGACCTCATAGTGAGTACTGAAGTAGTCCACATTCTTGAATTATTGTCATTGTGGTCAATTTGACCATTCCTTTTACTCTAGTACTTACTGGAGACACGATCACCAAATGTATCATTAAGTACTAAGAAACAACTTTGCACTACCTTACTCAACCAGCTCGTGTCATGTGCGTTGCTAAGCAACGATGGTAAACAAACGATCGCTTTGTCAGTGTGTTGGTTCAATCTCTAGATTGTCAGACTTTACCACACTTAGCTCCGGTTGCACAACCGTGATGAGAGTTTAGCCAGTGGTGGCAATGTTTATTTTAGCTTATTCTGCATTGTTAATTCGTGGAAAAACTTACAAAATTAAGATTATATCTTAGCATAGGTACTGTCTTAAGGAATCAATGACAAGGTTTATGGATTTTTTTTAAATTTTACTTTTTATGAAGTCCACACGGCGCTCTTTAAAATTGTCGAATTTTTCAGTCACGTTTTTATTAAAATCAATTTCGTTATCATTAAGCAATTTTCTGTAGTCAACATTAAAGGGGCAAAAAGGCGATATTTTATTATAGTATTGCGCAAGAAACTTTTAATTCGCTTAAGTGTTGAAACGGATCTTTCAGTGTCTGCTGTTGTCACTGGAATGGTAATTGATATTTTCAATAATTCCACAATTTTTTTGAAGAGCTCCTCCAAGTTGTTTGTTAACAGTGTATGCAGAAAAGCAGCAGCTCTGGTGATGTCTTTTATAACCCTTCTGCCGACTAGAACCAGCAACTGCAATTTTTAGATCTGACAGAGGCTTTCCAAATCCTTTAATTTTTATTTGGATTTCGCCTGATAATAGCGAAACTTTTTTTTGTAACAAATACTGCACGGAAAATATTATATTAGTTTAACTTCTAACCCGGCATCTAATTTGCCGATTAGCTTTGTTAATAAAAATACCTGATTTTTAAATAATGGTTCTGCAGACTCCGCAGCCACAAATTTTTGTGATGGTCCCATAACCACCACGTGAACGGCTGTCCAATGAAATCCGCTGCTGGTCAAAATCACGTTCCTTGAACACCTGCAGACCATTAAGAGTAATTCATGATTCATTCTAACTGCGGGGTCGGTTGAAGTTTGCATTTTATAAATAATTGAGTTATTATTTTAATTATGCACTAAATCTAAAGATGCTTTTGAAGTTCTAATATATATCTTTTATTTCTATTTTTCTTTGTGTTCTGCAGCTCCGCAACTCTTACACACCAGCCGCCCCTGCCATTAGCTGATCGATAAAAAATGTATTACATTAACTGGATATTAACCATTTGTTGCATTCTGTAGAAATTTACTTTTATTTCTTTCAAATTTTTAAAAAATCAGCGGATGGGTTTTTAATCACCAATCAAAATTTTAATGAGAGTTTAATCTTACTTTGTGCAACCGGAGCAAAGTGTAATAAACCTCGCCCCCTCTTCCGGTGAGTGCTAACACTTTTTAGGACTAGAGTTTGTGTCATTTTAAAATCAACCTGCATGAAAAAATGCCTGTCTCTTCCTATTCAGCTATCCAATGATAAGCTGTCTGGCGGAGTCGAGCGGCACATCATTTTCCTGAACTTCTCCACAACAACGAAACTGAGATCACCGTGTCGCTTCAAAAATAGTGGTTGCGCTAGAAATGATCGACTGGTCTATTTTTAGCTGAAATTAGCTCTAAGACCAAATTTTGAATTTTTTCGAGTCGAATGGGTCTCTTCTATTATTGACTGATTAAACCTTTTTTTTATCACTCTGAGTTAAAAGCTTTCTCTGTATTTACTCTTTCTATAACAATTACAATAAGGTCTTCTAGATCAGAAAACTGCCTCTTATCTAATAAAAGCAGCTTTATTATTGTGGGCATTCCAACAATATCCTGTAGTTCCGCTATTTTCTTCTGTTACTCATTTCGGTTAATGAATGATTTTTGGAATATCAGATTAAGTCTTTTAAACAGTTGTTTTTAGATCTCTGACAGACGAGTTCTTCTCACTGGCGGCTTATGGGATCCCTCAGAACAAATAAGAAAATTGTGTGCAACAGATTTGCTCGATGCCTGGTTAGAGTCCTATGAAAATGATTGTTTAAAGCTACTAAAATCAATTCGTCTAGATGCAGACGAAAATGACGTTGAAAAAACAAGTTTTCTTGTAGACCAAGTGATCGATGTTTTATTTAGGTGCTTAAGTGGATAATTTTGTGTTTAAGTTTGTCAATTTTGATTTTTTTAGTAAAATGATTTTAAAAGACATTGTGCTAGCTATCCCTATTAACGAAACGAAGTGCTTAGAATATCGAAATTTGAACTTTGAATCCGCGATTTATTGGAGAAAATTAGTAGAACACCTACGAAAATTTGAAGAGCACGAAGATGTATTGTCCTCGGTAATCCCGGAACTTGTAGATTTCTGCCAGTACATTAAAGGGTAAGTTGATATTACCTCGACTTCGTAACTTTTATAGTTTCAGGAATCTTAGTACCAAAAGCTTTTGTACAACATTGCTCCGGACTTTATTATTTTGTGTGTAATAAATTTTACTTGAAACGTTTCCACGGTATTAAGAAAAATCGAACGACTTGATATTGACTTAACGAAACGTTTCTAGACATTAGTAAAGAACGCTTATATGTGTGTGATCTTTTTAGAGTCAATAACTGCATTCTTCATCCCTCATCACCACTGGCGGCCAACAAAAATTGTGTACTGTATCAATTTTAATTGCAGGTATCTAGATTATGCGTCAGGAGAGAAGGACCTGTACTATTTAGAACATCAATTTATATTGCAACAACTATTTGTAATTACTCAAGGGTACGATGTTAGTGATACTGCGAGCCGGCATTATTTAAATTCTTTAATAGATGTTGTGTTGAAAGAAGTAAAAATCAACTCAGCTACAGCAAAGGCACTTGTAAACAATCTAGAGACAACCATGCCAAATAATCGCGAAAGATCAAGATTTTTATGTGAATTAGTTTCCGAAATCATGTACTTCACGACGGATGAAGAAGATCGAGCCGAATCAGAGCGACTTGCTAAGGTAAAAAATGGATGGTTGTACACTGTTCTTTTATTTTTTTAATATATTCAAACATCTTTACAGTTACGAGCTATTTAGGCACGTACATGTCCAGTAGGTAATTTAAGTGCACTAAATTATTCAGTTAGTTGGATGCAAAATTGCGTGGATTTAGTCACTTCGAAAATTATAGTTCATTATTTCATTTTAGATTTCTGCACTAAAATCAGACTTAGGTACCTTGCAACACACACAAGAAAAAACAATTGAAAACAGGGACTACTTGGAATCAGGTCGTCTTGAAAAAGAAATTGAAATAATACAATTAAAAATTCGGGAGATTGATGTTTCACCACCAGAAGTCAAAAAAAGAATTGACGTAGATACCATATTGAAGTACTTAACAATAACTGAAGCTCTCTTGGCATCACCAAAAGTTAACGAGTTAACACCGGAACTTCAAACACTCAAAGTAAACGTTATACAAGAAGTTATTATGCATAAAAACGATGAAGTTAAAGCGAAAGCGCTTCTCTGTTATGCTCTTTGTTGCATCATGGATATTAAAAGTGCAATATATGGTATTCACATATTGTCAGCTCCGGTAAGTAATGCTAATAAAATTAAAATGATTTGAACTAATATTTAATTTGGTAGATTCTCGGCTATCAGAATGGAGATGAATGTAATACTCAAGTTTTAATTGTTTGCATTAAAGCTGTTGCTGATTTAATTTCTATTTATGGTTCAAGTTTGGTGGCTGAACCAACCACAAATGATAACGAAAGCCAATTAGAGACCCACGAAAGTATTTTTACAGGAGGAACGTCACTTACTGAACTGATTCAAGGACTTGCAGATCTTATGAATGATGAAGTGAGTATTTAATTGAAATCCTCTCCCTACTGATACGACTTAAATAATAAGCTAGGTAAACGGCAACTAAGGAATAATAGCGCTAAGATCGCTATTTGAGATAAATATTAATCCCAATTAAATGTCCAAACAAACAAAAATTCAAAGTAATGTATGAAATGTTATAGAGAGAACTCGAATATAAAACACAACTCCAATGGAAGACCATGTAAAATAATAAATGCCACTCTTTGCAGCGCCACTGAAAACAACGGCAAATCGGCCAAACGTTTTATAACGTCATATAAGTGTTCAAGTGATAAGTTAAATTATAAAACAAATTTTACCAAAATTTTCTCAAACAGTTATATGCCTTTGCCGAGGCGGTCTAAAAAAAAGTCCGAACCGCCACAAGAACCCCCTTCCAATGCTGGCGTAATGGTGAAAGAACAACAATCCTAACGGTATTATAACTGATTCCCACTTGCTGCATTGAATTTGTGCAGTCTTTAAATTCTTAGTGACCGCTTCAGGAGTCGATGTGCATGAATAAAAAAAATTACGTCATATAGTTTTGTGTAAATGAAGACATTAACAAACTTTCGAACACTGGGGGAGTCATTATAAATATTTAGTATAAATAATGTTTTTTTACGATTGTTGCAACTAATACTCGTTTTTTCTCTATTCCAGCAACTTGAAGTACAAAAAACTTCCACAAGAGCGATATCCACCTTACTCCTTTTAAACAAGGTTCGTTCCGCATCGTTAATAGCGCGCCTTGTTCTGAAATGGGCTAATCCAATATCAGGTTTAATCTTTAATAACTATTGAAATTACTTTGAATAACGGTTTAATTTTTAGATGATTTTTCAAAGCTGTTCATTAGTCATACTTTGAACATTTTGCCTTCTTTACCAAACTACACCGATTTTTTAACAGACGCAATATGTATGGTCATGAAAGCACTTATTTATGCACCTTCAAACAGTCCTTTGGCTGAGGTAAATCAAGACAACATTGCTAAATTTATGATAACACTTTGCCAGACTTCCCCGAAGGTATTTTTCTCAAACACTAATTGTATTTTTTCACACTTTTTATCTTCTAGACCTCTCAAACACACTGGAATTTGGCGGTAAAGCTTTGTGATCAAATGTTGGAGAAGCCTAGAGCTAAAGTGGTATATATTTTTTCGAAAATTCTACTTTTCCTGGAGTTGCCCAATGATCTATTAGCCATTAGCGATTTAATAGACATGTGCGACGAATTGTTAGATGTAAGTTATTGTGTTTTTTTTTTCGTTTGTAACTAGTTTTTTTCAGAACGTTCGAGATAAGTTGGCCATCAAGAATATCGTTAAATTTGTAGCTTTGTTAAATATGAAGAAACAAAGTATGCCAGTTACAGAGGAGTGATGCAATCTTAAAGAATTATAATTATATGCTCGATGTAAATAGTTTTGTATTCAATTCACTTTTTACAAGAATAAAGAATTATATAGATCAATAACTGTTTTTTGAAATGAAACTTCTTTAGGCCCGGTAGCGTCAGCGGTCACGAAAAAGTGAAACGCTGGGAGCGAAATAAGTGGAGGGAGCACTCCTCATATCCGCACGCTGGTAGAAGAGTAATTTTTCTCAGACAATACCGCCTTGTGAGTAAATGTGGAATTAAGTCAGAAGTGGGGACGGTTCAGTCGGCATGTTAGTTGTTTACCGTAACTACATGGCAGCAACATCTACCCTGCATTTTCTTATGTTTATTTTATATTATGAATGAAAAATTCAATTTGAAAACCAATAATGATCCATCAGTACCAACGACAAAAACAGGAACAACAATTGATGCTGTGTTTGCCAGATATTTAGAGCAATCGACATCAACTGTGTATATGTCGTATTTCAGTTACCATAAACCAATCGTATGATTTCTAAATTCTTTTAAAAATGAATAAAATAGAGTTTTTACTTTCCCTTAATATATGTGTGCTGTGTCTGATAATTTCCCTTTTGTCACCACAATTTTCCAAGAAAAATTCTTAATCAATTGACCTAAATTTATATGAGATACGTTTACATTTCAAACTAGGGAAGTTTTACTTCTGTCGTGTGTAGTTCCTACGCACAGGATTTTTTTCTTTACGTCCCCTTAAAACAGAACTAACTATTTGCGAGTTTCTAAGGGCGGGGACACGCTACGTTTTAGCGGGATCGGTTCACAATGAACACAGCTCATTCTTTTACAGAGTAAATTTAAGTAATGTTGGTCTAATTTATTCAGAATTTGAACCCGCGCTATTGGCAGTTTCAATTCGAAATTTGTTTAACGGTCCATCAAAATCTTGTGCGCTGGAGTAAATTGTTTGATAAGCAAATAATCTGCCTCAAATTACCAATTAAAAAATCATACTTTTACAAGAATATAAAAATTAGAAACAGGAAATTGCAATCTTTCAATATCCTATGTTAAATCCCTATAATCCGGTGCGCTGTGAAGACCCGGTATAAGAACCTAAATAAAAAAAGTTGCATTTTAATCTTAGATCTGATTCGTAAAATAAATAAACAGCTAAAATAACAATTATTTATTAATCAAATTATAAAAACTAACTAATATACTAATCGCTCAATCAAGAAATATTACATCATCATCTGAAGAAGGTTTCCTTTCAGATTGCTTCATCGCACTCTTCGAGATGGTCGGTTTTGACGGTTGACTAACACTTGGTGTTGATTTTGTGACTCTTGGAATTTTACTGGCTTGTTGCAGATTTAGCGGGTCTACTTTATATGGTTTTGTGACTGCAATCTTAAAAAACGAAGAAAATATTAATTGAATGCTGTTATAAACTATAAAGGAAACAAAATCCACAGTAATTGTTAGCCATTAAATATTTAAAAAAAATATGAGGAAAACTGGCACGATTATACATAAACAAACCCAAGTTTGCAATCTTACATAGAAATTTCTCATAGATTAGCATTCAATTAATGGCTAACAACTCCCTCCGCTGCTTCTATAGCCGTTTTCCTTAAAAATTAATGAGAGAAATATCAAGTTAATAATTTCTTATAAATATATTACGTTAATTCTCCTTAGATATTGTGTACCTTACTGGGTGAGTCCCACTTTAATAAAATCAATTTAATTCTACACATGTAAATAAATTTTAATGGTGAGGAAAACAGCTAGGAAGGTGATATAAATTCAAGGAGAAAATTTATGGAAAGATATCTACTTATAAGTGTGATACTTTCTATCTGTACCTTTACATGACCGTGTGAATAGTACGTCTACGTTAAATCATTACCATAATCAAGAACCACAAAAACTGTAATCTATAAACGTTTAAAAATCAATCAATCACTTACTACATGGTTTGATTGAAAAGTTTGGAAAAAATAGAAAAGGAACTGACGAGCACTACTGAACCACCTAGTGCAGTATTGATGATTTTTCTGAGAAATAAAGAAGAAAATCTTCAAATTGGACAACTTTCTATTTAAAGCTTTTACCGACTGGGTACTTAAAAAGATAACCACTAAAATAACGACAAGCAATTTATCATGCTTTGTTCCATATGTAGCAATGGGTTCTGAAAACTTAAATAGAGACCATCCAAAACCGTTAAAACCAAAAAGGATATTATAACACGTTATTATTTTAAATATTTATGGAAAATTTCAGATTTTTTTCTTTATTTGACTTGGCTAATCTTCCATAATCTATAGCACATGCGAGTTTTTCTTTGCATCAAATTTCAAGAGCGAGAACCCCGAAAACGAGAGGCTAATTGATTCGCGAGGAAATAATTATGGAAAAACGCATCCGGTGCGCGGTCATACATAAATGGCATTAATGTAAATGTATAAAATTATCACTAATTAAATATAAACAGAATTAAATGTTAATTTAGTTCAATATATCGAACCAATTAAAACCGATAAAGCTGCAATTTTTTATTTAATGTATTCTTCCGGGGTTCCTGTTCAAGAATACCTACCTACTGCATGCAGAACATTCGCAACTATCAATAAAACTTCAAAAACATGATAATTCTGAATCCCTTCCACGTACAAAACGATTCATAACGAACTTACTGAAGGCATTAGTTTAACGCCGGTTGCCAAATGGTGGGTGGTTCTGATTGGGTTGTAGTCGTCTAGAGTTACAAACAAGTAATGAACACTTTAAAGCTAGCATTAATAATTTAGAACAAAAGTATAGCACACATGGATAATAAAAACAACAAAACTCAAAAATGATGACATAAAACTGCGATAGTCATACTAAATTACCTGACTGATTGAAATTCCTGATTCGAGTGGAAATTTGATGGAGCCTCCTTTTGTCATCGGAATCCCCGAAGAAATACTTGAAATATTTACAGATTTCTTAACGTTAGTAGTCAGATCTCGATGGATAATTTCGGCCTCGATATTTCTAGCCAAATGTTTGGATAATTGCTGTTTTTGTTTATCTGCCAGCTTTTCCTGTAGCGTTTTGCCAGGACTCGTTTGAACAGGAGAAATGTACGATGCTGTTGTTATCAGCGGTATGGACGGCGGAATCACGGGTGTTATCGAAATGTTCGGCCGGTCCTTCATTAGCAGATTCGCCGTTTTGTCGATCGATTTCGGATGTGACGTTGAAAGCGCTTTCGCAATCGATGGCTCCTACAAAACGATATTGTCACTACTATCTGACTTTCAATGGCGCAACTGGGTCTTACTACTGCCACTATTACTCTTGTAAATGTAGTAAAAAATTATATTCTGTTAAAATTGACAATAAAGGGGAAACAGAATAAAATTGTTATCAAAGAAACGTTTGATCTTCCGGTCAAAAGTTGTTATTAACGGTTTTAAGATTGCACCCTTCAATGACAACTTACACAAAATCGGATGCTATAGGTACTAACGTCACATGACGTCACAACAGTCTATAGAAATTTGTATATTATAACTACTGACGTCGCATATAATGTCTAGGGTTTGTTTGAAATTCGAAAAACTTAAAATTGACGTTTTTCAAAAGTTGTAAAAATACCCAAAACAGTAAGTTAAAGAAGTGACGTACCTTCTAGCATCTAAATATATATATATATACCTTAAAAATCTGTTGAAGACTCGTACTGGTTTTGGTGGTAGCGGTTCCTTTACTCTTGGTCATATCTGCCGCCGAGTAACTCATTCCGCTTGTGTAACTAGTCTTAAACACTGTTGGGGTGTACATAGTTTTCACTTTACATGTAGGTGGCTGGGATAAAGATGTTGCAGTATGCGATACCGTTTTTTCTGGTTTGGAAACGTAAGGCTTCATAACACTAGGAACATTGCTCACTGATAACGAATGTGGCATTTTCATGTTATAAACATTTGATGAAGGAATCGTGGTTTTAACTTTAGTGATTGTCGTAGATTGCGACGGCGATGTTATGGTACATGGTAATTTCTTTTTGGCATAACTGGAAGGTTTAACTTGTGGCATAGTTGTATAAGTCTTTAAAGGTTCTACTGTTAACCCGCTGGAGGCACTGGTCATAGTTGGCAATTGCTCCATGCTCGACTTCTTGAAACTTTTGCCAGAATCACCCATTTGCGGTGGCATAAACTGACCGGCAGCCATTTGCTTCAATAAATTTGGATTGTTTAATAGAGGATTTTGTCCGGTCAAGAACTGATTCGCCAATTGACTTTGAGCTAAAGTGTTGAACTGATTTTGGGTAAAATACTGGCTGAGCTGGGTGAGTTGCGACAGACTCAAACTTTGGCTATATTGTTTAATTAGTTCTTCTTGATAATGGCGCAGATAATTGTAGGAAGCGTTTTGATCGAACATCGATTTTTGCCAAGAGTAAGAGTTACCCGCACTGTTCGAACTTCGACCTCTTGGAGCCCGCGTCTGACCGGGAATTTTCGGAAGAGGCGGACGACCACGCGGCCGACCCATCCCCGGCCTCTTGAGAGGTGGCTGGGCAGGCGGACCCACCGCCGACGGCGTCGGGTGCACAGGAGGCTACAAAAAAACAACTAAAGTTCGTGGTCGCACATTAAACAATTCTTTTAGATAGATCTACATCCCTATGTAGCGGAATTACGCTTAAATTATTTCTCTGTGTATGAATAGATACAAAAAACAACTATCCTATAGACTCTTAATAGAGGAATTATGTTCTAATGCATCTACTCAAATAATCTATTAATCTAAGTGTTAATAGATTCTTATTAGAAAAGTCTCAGGCATTTCCCAATATACGAATATCTGCCTACAAATATTAGTTAGTCTAGAATTCCTGAGTACTAGTGTAACAATCAGAAAGGTGCATGTTACTATATTTCTTATCCAAGAGTAACTTTTTTGAGTACCATTTTATTTAACTTACATTACTTGTGACAATAGCTCCTCTCATTACGGCTGCTTGGCTCTGAATTTGCCGTTTTTGCTTCTCCACTAAACGATTTTGTTGACAGAATTTCGTAGCCAAATCCAACACGTTGGCGTTGTCCGCAATCTTAAAGGAACAAAAAAGAATACTTGCAAAATGGCTGATTGAAGCTAAAACTCACCTTGTCTTTCCTCCACTTTTTGTAAACTTCAGTCAACATAGAAGAAAAGGTCGCTTCTTTGTTAGTCTCGTGCTTCTGTACCCTTTGATATGATCGGAAAATTTCTTGTAAAAGTTTCTGCACGGACAAGTCGGACATATTCGGAACGTTTTGAATCTGTGACCTTAAACTCTGTATACACATGGCCATAGATTGATCTGCGAACTGGAGCCGCTCAGAATCCTTAATATAAGTTCTATATAAAAAAAAAACAGTTAAAAGAAATTAAGTTAAAAAAAAATTTACTTGTCAGGATCGGGTGTCTTCCTGAATTGCATTGATAGATCTAATAAAGTTTTAGTATCGTTAGTGGCGCGAAGAATTTGGAATAAAAGGTTGATGCATCGACTCATATGGGCAGAAAGTGAACCAGGTCTATCGATTTCACTAGAAGGAATACGCCAAATTCCCTGAAATCACAAGTAATAACAATGGCGTTAGAAAATAATTAATCTTACGTTAAAAAAGTTTTGATTTTTTCTATCAGAAAATAATCCAGTTATCACCATTCCTCCTTTGCACGTGTATTCCCCCAACAATAACTGTTTGCACTTATTTAAATCTCTTCTTGCTTTATAATTATAGTAGAGATGGGCAAGTCTATAGAGAGCCTTGTAGTTTTGAGGTAATCGTATGATACATTGTTCAAGACCTAAAAATTTAAAAACGCTGCATATTAAAAAAAATATAAATAGAAGGAGATTACCTATGATACAGCGATCAATTAAAACTAAAGTCTCGCTGTTAGATAAGTTGCCGCTAGTAACTTCGGATGATGATGATGTACATGACGAACTACTGTCATCGCTATCCGAAGAGGAACTACTAGATGAACTACTAGAAGAACTTTGCGAACTGGTGGAATCATCAACTGAAGTCTAAAATGATTTTGATTATAAAAAAACAAAAAACAAAAGTCAATTTTACCCTGATATCATCTGTTTCACTGCCACTTTTTGGTTTAATTTCAGATGTACTAACTTTAACTTCTAGTTTCATTTCTATTATTTGTTTGCTAGTTACACTGGTATCCGAATCGAGTTCAGCTTGTTCTTCTGTTTTCTTCATAGTTTCTTCCATCATTTTATCTAGAAGATCTTGTACATCTTTTCCTTCAGTGTCAAGTATTTTATCAAGTTGAACGCATTTGATTTCAGTTTTTGATTGATCTTGAATTTTGGCAACTTCTGGAAAATCGACAACCTTACTTTCGCTAGACGTTGTCATTTGTTCATCATCCGAATCCGAAATCATGATAACATCAGCTGGTTCTTCAGTCAAAGTTTGTTTTACTTCTTCCAATATCTGTTGTTCTTTTAAAATATTTTCAACTTTTCCCAACATTTCCCCAATACATTTCTTCACTTCTTTACCAATATCTTCGGTTTTATGTTTTTCATTTTTACTAGGGGGCGGTACTGCAGATTTATCATCGACGGTTGATACATTGGTGTTTTTCGTGTTATTAGCTGAATGATCTATAGAGATGCAAGATTCTTTCACCAAGTTTTTCTTAGGAAATGAAGAGCTCTCCAAGTTCTGCTTAAATAGATTTCCTATAAAATTTGGTATGTCTTTGCCTTCGTGCAACTCCAAATATTTCAGGATCGACGCATTTATTCTATAGTATAATTCCAATGCCTCAACTGCCAAATGCTGAGGATTATGGTAATTAATCTTATCTGGATACGCAGCATTATTTTCGTGAAGCAACTTGCCAGCCTATAACAAACACGGCACATTATTATCTTAATACTCGTTCTTCTCTGAAAGAATATTAGTTAATAGTGGCTGATTATTGAACTAATCTCAATATTTTTTAATTCGCATCTATGTTTGTTAGGCACAAAACAAAAAAAAAATTTATTCGCACCTACGGAAACTTGCAAGAGTAGATAGCAAGTCAACTCTCTCTTAGTATTAAATTAACGAGATCTTTAGTCCCGTTTCACATGGAGCGTATCGTTAATTTGCCCTACGCGACGTACTCCTTTCACATGAACGTCGTAACGTACGCAACCGATAAGTCGATGTTACCATATCTACTAATGGATTGTTGCTATTGTGATGTCGCCAAGAAACATCTCGTGGCTTTGCTGACTAAACGAAAAAGAGAAAAAGAAACAAACAAGAGATTATGGGTACATCATATAGTAAAAGACTTTTGTTACTTTATATTCAAATTTATGGAAACGCAAAATTAATTCTTTTTATTATTTTTGTATGTGTATTAAATCGTTTAAAGAAAACTGGAAATTTTAATTATTAGCAAACTAATAAAACACAAAAATTAAACTCGGCTTCAAAACGAACTACAATTAACGAAACCAAAATATTCAACTATAATGGTAAAAAAACTATTTCCGTTTATAAACATAATTTGCATCACTTAAAAAAATGCCCCGTTTTTGAGCACCATGTAACGAGGTTAAAGTAACCACAATGCAAAATTTTTCACGTACAATTGTAATTTCTGTGTCTATTTTGTAACGCTTGGTGGTGGTGCACATGAAACAACTACTCGGATAAATCTGGCAACGCAACTGACCGTCAGTTCTCATGTGAAAGTACCTGTGAGAGTCAACAACTCGTACGCGCGCTGATGGTACATCGACGAACGGGTTCGGCGTATGCTCGACCTAGCATGTCGTACGGCCTGATCATACGCGCTGACCAGATCCTCTATGTGAAACTGGACTTAGATTGACTTTGAGTTCTGAGTATAGAAAAACAAATTAGCGCATGAGAATAAATAAAATAAAAGAAAACGCAACTTTGTAATTGCTTCAATCAAATTGATTGCTGATTTTTTTCCGTCGTTCCTCTTCTGCAAATTAATTTTCTTGCGTAAAAATGTAACATGTTCGAATGAGGTAATTAAAAATCCAAAACGCGTGAGTAATGTACTTACAGTAATATAGTATTGTAGATAATCGTTTGGTTCCTTCTGTTTCTTCTCAGCCACTTTGCCTAAAATGTAATATTGTAACCACCTTTCGTCGGCTTCGGATTCGTCTGGTTGATATAGTTCTATAGCTTTCTCAAAACAATGTCCTGAACTTTCCAAGTAATTATTCTTTTGATTCTCCAAATATTCGAATCTAAAATTATTAATGAATTATTATTAACACTTTTTTAAGGTATTATCTCGCACTACACTTACTTTTCCATACTTAAAGTATCAGATTCGGATTTCATTATCCTTGAACAAAAAGAATGTGCCATGTATTCAAAGGATCCAAATTCTATCCACAACATAATATGATCATTGGCTAAATCTAACGCTTTTTTGAAAGTAACTTGCGCGCAATTCGCTTTATCCAAAAATTCCATTTCATTCTTTAACTTTTTGCAATAATTTAACTTATTTTCTAATTGGCTCAAGTAACTCAACGCAATACAAGCCCAAGAATCGACTCTGGTCGGATTAATACACAAATCCATCATAAAATATTTCACACAAGAACCGAATTCTCTTTGTTTGAAATAATAATCCCCAATCAAATAATAAATTGAGCGAACTTTATTAGGAAAATTGATTGGTTCTGGCAATTCAGTTGTTTTGCCTTGGATAAAATCCGTGAGTTTCGGCATGAGTGGTTGAGGTTCACATTCTGCAGGTATTAGGGCTATTATACGTTGCAATAATTGTTCTAAATCTGATGAAATTGAGGCATTTTTATACGAATTGAACTCTGGCAAGCAATCTGGACCGTAAAATTCGAACAACTGAAAAGCACGTTCCCATGTCAATGATAAAGGATCGACGTTATGATCAGCTAAATGACGAGATATCTGAAATTAATAAATTTTTAGTCATAAATTTTCGCAACTAACGAAATCATATACTTTGTTCTTTTTGCTGGGATGCTGATAAAGACAAAACATCGCTTGTTCGATGTGAATATCGATTTTGTCACGAAGAGGTTCTAATATAGGCGTATCCAGCCTATCGAGTATAGTGTCTAGAATAAAGTGAAGCAACTCCCCGGTATTAGTTAAACACCATCCCTTAGGTCCTGTAATAATTATATAATTAACAAGAACACAATTTAACTATTTGACAGTAAGTACCTAGGAACTCATGTGCTGAAAAAAGTATAGCAACAGAAGGCGGAATATCGTCACTCTGATGCTCCATAAAGGAGTTATAGTTATCATTCTTATCAGATTTGACGTGGCATACCACTTTACCAGCTTGTTGGCGGTGTTCCTCCCTTTTTATTAAAAAAAATGTCAGTGCTTTTCATGATTAATGCAAAATAACGAAGAAAATACCTAACTAAAATATAATGCAGCAAAATCCACGGAGTTATACATCCTAACGGGATCTTCGTAGCATTTTCAGTGTTCAATTGTTTCGAAACAATCCTTGCTAGAGTTTCCACCAATCGGGCTCGCTTGTCCTCATTAAGCATATCAACTATAAAAAGAAATTGCGGGTTAATATCGAGATAACAGATGTAAGCAGTGCTAAAAACCGCGGGTTAGCTCATTTCTATAAACTCTCACCCAATAGAGTATTAAGGCTGCGGTTACATTATGTTGCGTTCTCGTTCTCGCACGCACAGTGCATCATAGGCACAATGCATTCGGTCGTTGTAAAAGACTCCAAAACATAGTAAATTTTCAGCATTTTTTTTTTGTTGTAAATGAAAGTCAGTGATAATGTCTCGGGGCTAATCTGTTTTTTAAGAATGATTTAGTATACGGCGGCTTCAGAGAAAAATTAATTAGTGCCAAAATTTTGGTGATTATTTTTAGGTGGTATTCAAGCAACTGTTCTTTTAAAATGCTTTACCCATCGACTTAGAATTTGTTTTAAAGTCTTAACTGATGTGTCTACATTCTGAAAAGTGAAAACAAATAAAAAAATTTGCTCTAATTTTGGAGTTCCGTACAACTACCAAATGCATTGTCATGAGACAGAAAACGCAACATTGAATTTAGACGATGAGTCGTCCACCTTAAGCCTGTAGCATATTAGAAAATTACTATCAAACTGGTTGGATCAAACTTAGCAACAACGTCATAAACCTGAAACTGCGAGCTTGAGTGATCACACTGTCGAATTAAAAAAACGGGGTGACATCAAACTTGTTTCTTGAGCTTTTGGATGAAAATAGAAGAATTTCAATTTTGAGAGAAATTGATCAAACATGCGTCACCATTTCAGTTGGATCCGACCAGTTTCATCCAATTTACAGTGAAGATTTTTTCTGTAAATTACAGTTCACGATTCGAGAAATTAAGAAAATAAACTGGGGCAATTCTAAAAGCTTCATCCATGTACGAATTGTACGATATGTACTTACTGACGCTAACAGTCTCCATTTTAATAATTTCTTGGAGGAAAGCTAAACATTTTTCTACCACTTTCTCCCATTTGGTAGAATCTGCAGAAGGTTTCAGGTATTGGCCCAACGCTTCATAGAGGCACTCTTCTGTCCAAATAAAACAATCAGTCATATTGGTGAACCACAAAGAGTGAAGCAACATGGCCAGTTGAGCGGGCCTCCCCATTCTTCCGCATGTTGGATGATTTGCGGAACTTGTGAACGTAAGTTTCAAGATCTCGGCAACTTCTTGGTATTTTTCTGCATTATACAATTCTTCCAAGCAATTTAAAGATGTTATCCTGGAAATTAACTGTTCAAAATTTCACAGAACCCAGCAAATTACGAACTTACATATCCAAATGTTTTAAAATTTTTGACGTAATATCTTTAGTAATAAGATTGCATTTGAAACAGTTTGGTAAATGTAGGAAATATTTTTCAGTCAAATTTTCATTTTCCACGATTACTTCGTGAACCTGAAAATAATTATGACGTTAAAAACTTTTTTGTGTGTTAACTCCAACATACCAATTCCAGGGCTTGAATCGCCAAATCGTTGTCGCCCTCTTTCCTGAAAATGTGACTTCTCAACCAATAAACCCTTATGAAGAACGATGCAAATTCTTCCTGCCAATTGTCTTGCCACCCGCTTATCGTTTGAATGAAGGCTAAAGATGTTACATGAATGGTTTTGGTATCCACTCTTGAAAATAAGGGAAATATTATAGAATTAAATTTTTGGTAAATACATTTTGACGTTAAAAGCAAGTTGTAAGTGAATTGAAAGACTAGCAATTGCCTTTAAAATTCCAATGTTTGCAATAATAGATAACTTACTTGGTTGAACTGAAATTAAGTAGTTCTCCGTACAACAACGTTGCTAACGCGTCATCTCTCATTTCTTCAAACGTAAAATCGCCGGAAAACGGATCCGGATGGTCAAAGTGTTCCCTAAATCGATAAATAAAAAAATGTATTACCAACTTAAGACCTTTTAATATTTTTTTCATAGTTAATGTCAAAGATTTAGCAAAAACTAGCCTATTAGATTTACCCACCTATACATTCTATAAGCTTCAATATACATTGGAACTAATTCCTTCGGCCATTTGATATGCCAGTATTTTGATAGAGATAACACAAAATCTTTAATCAACACGATAGCATCGCAACATTTGCGTTCTGAGCTCCACAGCTTTGAAACATCTTCCTTTTCTCGTTCAGTACCAAAATACTCCTCACTAAAAAAAAGTTTGGGTGTAGAATCGAAAAAAATTATTGATGTACGTCACCTACCAATTTTCCGATTTGGGCGAATGAATTGGGGACAAAATATTGACATGACGATTTTCCACGTACATATTGTAAATATCCATTGTGTTCATAGAATCTTCATATTGATTATATCTTTCCTCGCCGATCTTGGTTTTTCTAAAAAGGCAAAATAAAATATTTCGACAAATATAAAGTTACGTACGATGCATTTCTACTTGAACTTTACTAAGATATGTAGGACGCATTTTAAGAGGTCCATGTCAAGTTTTAGTATGAGAGAAGATTTTAATGGAAACAACTGCATATTTATTAAATTAACAGTCCTTGTGAACTCCCAATTTAATAAAGTGGAATTTTATTTATCCAAATATATAGAAGAAATTTTCGAGAAAAGCCCGCCTGCTGAAAACAATATGAAACCAAACCGGATTTTTTTTTAATAAAAATAGCAACGTACTTTGATTTAAAATATTCCCTCAAATTAATAATCTAAATTCCTACTACAGTGCCACCAAGCTTTACGGTACCAAAAATAAATTAAATCACCGATACCAAGTGATCAGTCAACGTCTCAAGCAATTTCTATGTTTGTTTATTGGTGCCAAATTTGGCTTTATAGTGTGCAGAAGAAATTTTTTGAACATCGTTCCTGTCCACTCAAGGTCCCGATAAACTTGACAGAACTGTATGCATCAAAATTTGAATCGCATTTATAACATCAGATAACTAAACTTAACGTACAGTAAGTGACTGGGTATTATTCGGTTTAGAGCATCCTCCACAGTGAAATCTTTATCGCATTTTCCCTTTTTCGCAGACTTCCGTTTGCTATGCCATCCCCATATTTGTAAATCAGACAAAAGATCCCGTTTGCGTTTACTTCCTTTGCTTAAGGACCTATTCTTGTCGGTTTTGCTGTCGTTATTCTCATCCTGATCTTCACCGTCTGGCTCCATTGCTTGCGGCTTAACAAAAATTAATTAGTACGATTTGATCAAAATATTCAACACACCTTAAAACAATTTAAAGACATGCACATTGATGTTTTGGATAAAATGAAACTCTATACACTTTATGTTGGGTATTTTTTCATTTTATTTAATGAGTATGTATTGCTCATTGTACCACCTTATAACTTTTTTTGACTGAATTTAATTAACCAAGAGTAAACTGGTAAATATGATTACTGAAATTCTGTAAGAACCATTTGTCATAAACAATCAACATCAGTTACTACAAAAATGTAAAGTCACAAATGAGGTCATCAAAGGTTTGACTGATTCGAGGTTATTTTTCGTAGTAAAATGTTTACCTTCATTTGCTTGTCAAATGAAAGATGAAATAAACATATCCACGAATTTTTCTGAAAAAACAATATTTCGTTCATAAAAAAATAAATAAAATAAAAGTGAAGTCAATAGATTTTTTTAATGGTTGGGTTGAAGATACTTAGATGGCGCTGTACTCATAGTGTTGAAAGTTTGTTTTAAATTGAGAACCTTTCCCACGTGTTGATGCCATAAAAGATGCAGTTTCATTTATAACCAAACTACAGTTGTAACCTTCATCCGGACTAATGGGTGATTGCAAATATTAATGTCCAATATATGAATTTAAAAACAACGCAATAAAAAAAAACATTATACCCCTAGATATGTTCACCTTGCATGCATTAGTCATTTCCCTTCATAATATCTAAGTTAATAATATTCAAAACGTCGAGTATTCAATTTTTTGTTTGTTTGTAACTAAATAGATCACCTCGTCATTGTCAGTTTGCACTGGCGTACTCTCCAATCCATCATTGTTGGTTTCGCTATTTTGAGAAGGTCTTCTTTCTACTATTATCTCAGTCGCTATCTTCTCTTCGTCTACCACCATCGCATCATTCTTTTCATCTGGACTACTATCATCTACAGGCGGTTCTTCAACTTCAACTTCCATTATTGTTTCAGCATCCATTTCATTCTCTTTCGAAATCATGCATTTATTTATGTCTATCATCGTCAAGTGACTCTAAAATTAACAATATACGTAAAATTGCAAGAAATTAAAGCTAATATTATACCATATTGTTATCGGTGATATACTGATGAAGGTTAATAACAACATCACCTAAAGAAACCCAGCTAAAAGTTTCTAGAGGTTTGATTAAAGGAATAGTTTGAAGTGATTTTGGGCCCAATGATTTTTCAGCTGCAGTAATTTGATCACAAAAAATTTGTTCTTTTTCTAATATCATCACTTTTTCGTCTTCATTGACATCTATCTCAAGCGGAGGTTCCCAAATACTAAAAAAATTATAATTACTTCAAGTAACATTTGTAAATTAACAAAACCTACTAATCTGGATTGTAGTTGTGATAATAAGTTAAAGTAGGAGGACTGTCTTTAAAAATTTGATTTCTTAACACTAAACCTTTGGTATAATATGGATCTAAATTAAGTGCACGTCCTATATATAACAAACACGACATTGTGTCTTTCATAGCGTACAATAACGAAATTATTTGGTCTAAACAAGGCCAATGAGATTCGCTGCATTCAAGCCCCTAAAACACGAAAACATTAATATTAGTATATTAAAGATTTAACAAAAAAAATATTACTTTGGCCAAAGCGTAAGCAGCTTGGCGAAAACGATTTTGTTTTATTGCTAAAGTTCCAATTTTGTACCAAAGCGTGACATCAGTTGTGTCCAATTCGGATGCCTAAAACAAAAAATAATTTAACAATTTTACCAAACAATTATAATTGTTATATAACTTACGCTCAAGAAATTGTCTAGAGCGGTATTCAGCTCCCCTTTCTTAATGTAAATGTTACCGATATTAAGATGGCACGAATATTTGATTGTTGACATAGAATGTGGTAACGGACCATTATTCTCCAATTGCGGAATGTTTTCAGTTATGAGACTTTGAAGTATTTTCTCCGCTTCTACTAGTTTATCTGCAGATTGTAATCGTAAGGCCTGATTATACAATTCTAAAGCGATTTCTTCTTGAGCTTCACGGCGAATTACGGGAAAATCCTCATCCGACGAGGACTCCCTATTTAGAGCACGTATCTTCAACATTTCCACTGAAAATCTAAACCATATTTTGCTTGAACTTTAAACACTCGAAGTCTTTCAAATAATGTTTTCTACCCAACTAAACATTACACACATAGTAAATACAAATGTCACTTCACACATAACCTTACTTTATTATTGTGGTCGAGGTCGTCGATCTTGATTTATTTACAATCCATAGACTTAGACTCACACAGCCTAGTTATGGGACTTGCGGTAAAGGTAGCAAGTAGCGAGGTTGCCAAATTTCCCACAATTTGACTAGTAGCCTGCTTTTTTATTTAATTCTTCAATTTGCTGCTTTCGGTGTATTCTGATTAAAGTTTATGTACAATTAGAAACAAGCAGAAAAACGTTTTTTAACTCGTATGTTATGGTTGAAAACCTTAATGTAAAAAGAATCCTATTTTCTAGTAAAAATCATCTACTAATAATTGTAAAAAAAATTAAATAGAGGGTTTTAATGCTAACATTTTAATTGCTTCTTTATGGTAATCTAGTAACTCTATGGCTCTATGGATGTCTAAAAAATCGCTAACCTAAAAGTTTAAAAAAAAAGACAGCCCTGTTTATAATGTAAATAATTTATTCTGTTCTTAGGGATTTTTAGTGCATGCGTCTTTGTAAAGAAAAAGAGCGAGGTAATTGGTAGTACTTCCTGTCATAGTCACGTGAGTGTTGGTGTGGCAGTATTGTTTATATGGCAAGTTGTCAACTGTTCTTTGATAAATCCGATAAAAATAGCTAAAAAGAGGTTGTAATATGAAATAATCTTTTATTTGGCTTAAACACTCGTCCATGTTTGCGAATCAAGTGTTGTCAAACTCGTGTAAAGTTTTATGGTGACTTCAGAACATCGTGCCCAACCCACTCCAATAAGTACGTGTGATATGAGTTTTTATTTATCCAATTTATTCAATTAAATTGTTTGCGTTATCAGTGCACATTTTTCATTATGATGCGAATGTTTGTCAGATAAGATAAAATTATCAACGCAAAAGCATGAATGAAATTTGTGTGATAACATGAATTAAGTCAAAATGGCGGAAGTTACTACTAATACGTCAATTTTTAGGATTGCACAATAGAAATGTAAAGTTTTATTACTTATCGGTTGTGTTCAGTCAATTCGGTATTCAACGTTACTCAGTTATTGGCGTCTTATTCGTTACTTTATTCTACGCTAAACTAGGTAATTGCCTGAAGTATAAACAACTTAAGTAGTCTTAATAGATATCTGTTATTGTGATTTTAATTTAATTAACTAACCGAATTTAACACATTTGCCTTATTTCTATTTAAATACTTGTTAATATACATTACATAAGTAAAACAGCAAATAAGTAGCTTCCGTAATATCTAATTTCAGATAGTGTTACACACAGCATCTAGTACAGCATATTTATAATTAATTGGCTATAAAAAATTATCTTATTTGCTTAAAACGTAATAAAACCCAATTTACAATGAAACTGTTATCAAAACCAAACTCGTACCGTCTTGTCTTAAACTTGTCAGAGCTTGTAGCAAACGTTAGATTTTAAAACAGATACTATTGTGCTTGCAGGAATCCTATAATTAAAAATATTTTATGGTCGGTTTGTTTAATACAAAAAATGATCATCATTTTAAATAGCGCTATAACGCAAAATTTTATACGACCCATAGAAGTTACTACCTAGGTATTTTTATGCATGTTAAAGTGATAACGCTGATAAGGCTTTTGTTGACGTGGTTTAGTTGAAATTATGGCTCCGTACCTATTTCAATGTATAATTAACTTAGCCAAATTTTTTTGAACACCTAACCTGTTGGCTTTCAGAGTTTAAACATATTATAATCAGAATATTTTTTTATTTTTAGTAGTTTTGTAATACCCTGTCCTTGATTAAATCGAAATCTGGAACCTTTTTTCTATTGATTTCAAGTTAATTGCTTGCTTTACTTCTTCTGGTTTAACATTTTAAATGGTGAAGTGTTTCCATGTAACCTTTTATTTTTTCTTGGAGGCCATTCTGTTTGAAAAGATTTGAACTTACCAAGTTGTGAAATTTCTGCCCATACTTTTATTCAGTTTTATGGCATTAGTTTTTTGTTCCCACATTCTTAATATTGCATTTTGGAATTTTTCGTTTGACTTAAAGTAGTTGAACTTAACGTTACTGTGTTCTTAGTTTTATTTTTATGTTATAGAAATCTGTCGCTAAATATTTTTGGATTTTACGTTTCGTATTCCGTAAAAATGTGGTTTTGCCGCTCTATATAAATACTAAACCGTAAATAGCAAACGTAGATATTTTGCGGATTTCGTTTTTTGCAACCAGTAATACAGACGTGTAGTGCGAAGAATATCGTCCAAAAGCGACAACAATTCAAACAAAAATCGATACATTTAATTTGATTACACCACTTTATTTTTTTAGAATCTCTCGATGTTAAACAAAATTTTCTTTATTTCTTCTGCTTGTGTTGCTTTCTTTATTTTGGGTAATTATGCATTCGAGAGGTGACGAGGAAATGCAGTATAGGTGTTTGCTTTCTTTTTTTGAAGTATATATTGCCCCCAAAAATACTGATGACGTCAGAATCTTAAATCGATTGGTTACTTAAATATGGTTAGATGGCGCTGTAACTAATTTTTTCAAATTTAGCTGTATTACATCATACAATTTCTTGTCCATTTTTTTTTTATAGAATTGTTATTATCCAGATCAATGGGAACTTTTTTTCGGTAATTAACCACAAACGACGAAAGCAAGAATGAAATGAGGACAATTGTCTAGTGCTCTTTACGTAATTGCCGCCATAAAAATATTCAAAAAACTTACATCATCACAAAATATTATTTTGTAGACATAGCAGAATGGTTAGCAGATATAAAAAATATTTTGTTGACAGGTGTGGTTTACCGCATAAAAACCAAAATACAAGATTAGAAATAAAAACTTTTTTCGAACAAAAATTGAAAGTGTAAATAATTAATAATTATTGAAAGTTACCAAGCTATTTGCATAGTTTCTAACAATAGCGCTTATCCTCTTCCTCTTCAAACGTGAAAGTATTACTCGGGTTTTCTCTCACTTTTTGTAACTAACAAGCAACCATTTTTTGTATTAATTTTTTTATTATTAACGTAATTTGGATGTTTTTACAAAATTTCCAATTTCAGTTTTTATCTAAAGTTGACTTTTCACGTGTACATCCTTAGCCTAATAATTGAATTACAACAATTTGAAAACTACAATACTTTATTTATTTTCTTAAAGTAACACTTACTGTAGCGGTTCTGCAATATTTAGAACAAATGTTTTGGTCCTGGTTTTCACACCGGCTCGTCACAACTTTTATTAAATCTTCGTTCGAGGAAAATTTTCCATCTCCCAACTTTTCGAGAGGACCAGATGTGATGAACATGGAGTTTGTTTTGGCAATTTTTTTTCTCAGTCTTCTGCTTAATGGTTGATTGTAAGAGTAGGTTGCGATGTTCTTGCGCCCTTTGGTGATGTCTTTCGCCTCGTTCTTCTATTACCTCGTTAATGAATGGTATACTAACGTCGTCGTGAAGTGTATCATTCGATATGTATGTACCATCGTGCGTCTGTGATTGCCCTCAGGGTTTTAGATTGAACTCTTCGGAGGATTACAGTGTTTGACTTACTGGTACATTCTCAGAGTTCAATGCCATAAGTCCAAATTGGTTTTATTACAGCTTTGTACACTAAAAATTGGTGTTCCATAGATAAGTAAGATTCTCATCCAAAATGCCAGTATAATTCTTCAAATCTAAGACCAATTTGTGTCATTTTTTTGATATATGAACCTTTGAGGTGAGTTTGCTATCTAAGTGAAGCTGCAGATATCTAATTGTTCTAGATTCCAAAAGTATTTTGTTGTTAATGGTAAGTGGGTGTACTACGACCTTTTTTTAGGGTAAAAGTTGTGTGGACTTTGATTCGTTTATTGTTATCTTTTACTTCTTTCCCAGTACTGTAATAGGTTTAAGTGGTGCTGACTTAGGTACTGTCGATAGATCTTATGTATATAGAAAATAAAGATATACACTGCCCTGAGGAACTCCAAATTTAATTGGAAAGAAGCTTGATGTTGAGAGATATTTAAATAATTCAATTTTTGATTTTGATTTGTGGCCAAACAAAAAATACAAACGCGCAAACTAATTTTGGATAATTTTCCACGTTTTTTTCGCCAACTTCTTAATATGGAATGATAACGTCAAGTTATTGCCCAGATAGTCAGATTGTGATTACTTAGACAATTCTAAAAAAATATGTGGCAATTTTTTTTATTTTTAAATATGAAGCTCCTTGCTAGTCCTTTCCATTGATTGCGGTTTCGTTTATGGGTTACAGAAATGTACCCACGTTTGATTTTGGGTAACAATAGGGTTGAAGAAATTAGCATCGTTTTTTGAAAGCTTCATGATTCCGCTCTTATTTTACACTAACCTTAGAAAACATTTTTTTATGACTATCAGAACTTTGTAAACGAAAATGTACCTAAGCTATCTAAATATCAATATTTCCTCATAACATCCCTGTGTGAATTTGCCGCTTATATTTTATTGTGTTCCTTCTTCAAACTTTACCTCCCAAAATTTGGTTCCCATTTGCCTCATTTTGTCACATGTTTTTTCTCACTATTACCTATTCAAATGTCCAGCAATTTTTTTCTACCCGCTTTGATTGTTTTTTAATACTTCATATTAATAATCGCATTTTTTAAATCGAAATGTACCTAAAAGTTCTTGAAAAGCAATAAACAATGTCTAACCACTGCTGTTAATTAGTGATCTTTCCAGAGCGACATCTACTGCCAGTTGTTACTACAATTAAATTTATAATCAATGGCGGTTTTGAAAATTTAAATGATTTTGACGTTACACGCACCCTCTTAATTAAAAAAACTACCAAAATGTCAATACTCTGAATAGAACTTTTTTTGCAGTTAAATTTAAAGTAAAAGGAGAAACTTTTGTTGCAGATACTGTTATAGTTTCTTCTATCTTCAAAAATAGCAGCTGGAGTGATAATTTCCATCAAATAAGTGCATGAACCAAAGCTGTTCTTGATTTTAAATTCTATTCATCGCACTACATTTTGTAGTGTTAAAATTATATCCAAAATTGGTATTAAAATCAAGAAAGTATCTTGGCAAGTAAATAAATCTTGCACTGACTTTATTATGAAGGTTTTGAAATTTGATGTATTAGTAATGATGTAAAATGGTTATTAATTGTTTTTTGTGGTCAACAAGATTTGCCTCGAATGGTAGAGGTCAATAATAGAACGTATTCTGAAACCGGTCGGCAAGGTTGGTAAACTCTCTCTGTAATTACATTTTTTCTAAAACGCTTTTTAGATGGTTTTTCTTGAAACACTCAAATTTGGGCTTTTGGCGCTCACATAATGTAGAAAAGTAATTAATATATCAAGATTTTAAATATTTGTTACTTGATTTTTTCTGACACTTACTTTTGATGTGGGATACTAATAGGTGACGTTTGCTTTCATTAATAAAATTGCGAAAAAATAACTTATTGACGTTATCTCTTATAATCAATAACTAAATTTAGTTACTGAAGTGTCCATATTGTCTTCCTTCTACAGAACACTTATACGTCAAGTGTTTAATTAATTCTGTCTACTTTTTGTATTATCCGCCACCAATAAAAAGTTCATACCGACGTGTGTGCCCACTGATTTTTATATGTACAACCAATCACGAAAAAGCGGCGTCTAAAAATTGTGGTGACGGACCTGACCCATTAATAACTTCTTGCACCGTTAATAATTACAACCTCTTTGTTAACAGAAATTCGGTGATCGGTCGGTGTTTGAGATGTGTACACCTTAGCCAAAGTTGCCATAAAACTCAACTCGACAACAAAAATGGATTCCAGCAGCAACTCCAGCATTGAAAAATGTACGTGTGATAAATCGGAACCGTCACAAGAAAGTGACAGTAGCAATTCCGAATGTTCCGCGATGCCTAAAGATAAGAAAATTAAAATCAGTTTGACGTCATTCGGTTTAAATCTTCGTCGCGGCAGATCGAAGCGGAACAAAAAATCGAATCAAACTCCATCTACTTCAACGAGTTCCACCAGTAAGGACACTACAAACAGGAAATCGCCGAAATGGGCAATCAAATTCAACTGCACCAAAAAAGAACCGAAAGTCGCCTTCAATGAAGAAACCTCAAATTGTTGCAAGTGCAAATGTTATAGAAAAACAGAAGAACATGTCGACGGACCGAGAGTGGTTTTTTCAACGACCGAAAACGAAAAGGGTGCTGATGAGGAACCGTTAGATGTAAGCAACGATGTTTCGAATAACGATGTCGAATTTAGGGAGGCTAGAGATAATGAAACGCAACAAAGTGAAAGTGATGAAGGTGGAAGTGACGGGGTCGGAGGCATCTATGGAATCTCCAACAATCCAAGTTGCATATTTGTTAACGGACCATTTGATATGCATTGGTACGTATTATTGGTGCAGTACACGCTCAGTGAGTTTTTAGCACTTTGCACATAATGTACGACTAGAAGTGCACAGTTTGTTCCGGCAACCAGCAATACAGATGTGTATTGACAGATAAACCAATTACGGAAAAAAAAAAGAGTGGCAATAATTCGATCTGCAAAGTGACACAATTAATTTCGAAATTTTATTAGAATCGCTCGATACTTATTAACCTGAAAATAATTGCTATAAAGTAATTCATTATTTTGTTCTTCTGCAAAATTGCAAAATTTATTGCCACGTCGATTGTATGGAACTTTATATGATAAAATCAAAGATAGTTTTGTAAAGGAAGTATGTTCTAACTAAGCTCATGTGGTTATCTACAATGTTTATTACTGATAAAGAAGAAATCTGACTTACGGCAAACTGTAAACAAAGCAGACAAATGTTTTGTTCACGGAATGGGGGAGAATTATTGAGTGTCTGTATTTTTAACTTTGAAATTTCAACTTTTTATTGTAAATTTTTTTGATCATACTATATAAAATGGAGTACGAAATTTTCAGTTGTGTCAACACTATTATCAGGAAATTTTACATAGAATTCGAAGAAAAGTATTTTTCAAACTGTGACGTCAACATTTTGATATGTTATGTATTTTTTTGCTTGATGTGCCAAGTTGGAAGCTCCTAATAAAGGAATTGTAAATTATTCATATTTATGACAAAGTGGTCTGGATTTTAACGATTTCGTAGTTGTTTACAAAAATTTTCGATAATTTTAGCGCGACCTCTAACGGAGGCATATCATTAATCAAAACGCATAAAGAGAGGGAACAATCAGATATGAATTATGCCCATTCATGCAATTTACAATGGAAAATCACACACCATTATTTCATTATTTTCCTGCATACGGAACCTAATTTGTTTATTAATTTAAAACTATTCTTAGTATTTATGTGAAACAGCATTTACAAGTTTGTCATGTGCACCATCATTGAGTTTTAGTGCTAAAACAGTCATTGTAATGAAATCTAGTAATTGACGATTCTATTTTTGTAGCGTAAGGGAAATCCCTTGAGTTATATGCAGCAGCCTTTAGTTTCTAGACATTAGCCTCCGTGTGTGTTCTGGAAACTATATACATACCATATGGCTATTTCAATTGCAATAGAATGGCAGCGTCGGGTCTTTCTTATGAGCGATTTTATTTGGTTAATTGGCAGCAGCGAAATCTAACAGCTTCCATTTATAACTTGCTCTCTAAAATTGACTTATGACTCATAGTTAATATTGTTGTTTACTTTTAGTTCTGTTAAGTGTGTGCAATTATTTTTTTTTCGATGAACCCAGTTGATTTATCTTGTTGACATAACGTGTACTGTTCTCTTATCAGTAAGGCACATCCTGTGTGCTTATATCAGATCAACATAGATAGAAATTGTCATGTGTGTCATCTTTGTTCTGGTACCATATTGTACCCATGTTTCTTTGTAGGATACGTACTATACACGAAGACTGTGATGAAGCTGCTCGACTGGCTCGAGCAAGAGAAATCGAACAAGGTGTAGAAGCCCCAGCTAACTTCCGGCCAGTGAGACGTGTACAATTACTTTGTTCCGATATGGACGCCGAGGGGGGACAAGTGCCCCGAAGGTTGCAGCTGGTCTGTCCGCCTGATCTCAGCGTCGACTCGCTAAGGGCGCTTTTCCAGAATCACGTGACACTCCGGTCGTGTCCCCTGGACACCATCGCCGGGTGCCACACTCAGGTCGATTTCATACACTGTCTTGTACCTGATCTATTCGACATAACTAAATGCAGTTTCTATTGGGGTAAGCTGGTGTAGCATGACCTATCTATAGAATATCGTCCGGCTTAAAGAAGTTGCGATAATTGAAAATTGAAAATCAAATGTTTTGACCACTTGATTTGCCAAGTTTTCATAGCAACCCACCACTCTGGCTTTAATTCCAAGATTTCAAGTTGATTTGCAACATGTTGAAACTACCGATTGCTATATAAATCTCGCAAATCAAATCACTTTATTTGCGAGATCTCCATAGCAACCCTTAGTTGCAACTAATTTGAAATAAGCGCTAAGGTGGCAACTTTTTGCACTACCATTTTATAATCTCCTTAAAATCTTGTAGTTATTAGCTATGATGTATTCGGAATAGACATCTAAAAGTTTTTGAAACCAGTTTTTACAATGCTGCTAGTTTTTGAGATGATGTGACGTTGTGTTGCAGGTAAGATGGATCGCTACGAGGCGGAGAGGTTGCTGGACGGGAAACCGGAAGGTACTTTCCTGCTGCGCGATTCGGCTCAGGAGGAGTTCCTCTTCAGCGTATCTTTCCGGAAGTACGGTCGGTCGTTGCATGCGAGGATAGAGCAATGGAACCACAAGTTCAGTTTTGATTCTCACGATCCGGGTGTTTATACTTCAGATACAGTTTGTGGCCTTATTGAACATTATAAAGATCCAACCAGTTGCATGTTTTTCGAGCCTATGTTAACTTGGCCTTTGCACAGAAATTTCACATTTTCGCTACAACATTTGTGCAGATCTACAATAGTGAGTCGTCTAACCTACGATAACATCAACCATCTGCAATTGCCGAAGACCTTGAAAAGTTATCTGAAAGAATATCATTATAGACAGAAAGTGAGAGTTGAAAGATTTGATGATGATGTGCAGTGGTTGGACCTGAGGAATGGACCCCCATAAGTGTATTCGCTTTGCGATATCTGTGTATACTTAATTAAGATTGTTTTTTTGCTTATAGTTGTCTTATGATTTATGAGATTAACATATCATTGATACAATTTATTACTTTATTGACCTAAATTATGGGAAAAAATATTATTAGAATGTGGAAGATCTTTTTGTTTCCAATTGACCCCAGTATGTAACAATATCCGCAAATCCATGTCATTACTGTAAATATAAGGAAATTTTTAATACTGTTGCCTCAAGGATTCTTCCTACCACGACAGCTTATGCTGACGTTGAAAAGAGTTTTTGTGATTATTAGGTTAATCAAAAAGAATCCATGAGAGGGTTAACTATTGTTAAAAACTTTAAATAACTGAATTAACTAGAAATATAAGGTGCTTGCTCCAAAAATGTAAATATTGGGGGAAACGAAAAACTTATTATTTTTTATAATAGAAATAAATTAATATACATTTTTAAATATATTTTTGGTGCCATTAAAGTCAGTAGACACCTCGCTCCTCCCTCCAATTTTACGAAAACTATATTATCAAGAAATTAATATATGACAACAATTTATTTGTTAACTTAAAAATAATATAAAACATCACAAATAATAAATGTAGCCATACTGAGTAACAATTTTGCAACTTCAGACCAATTCGCTTTATGTACTTCATAAATTTGAGATTGAGGAACAAAATTTCTATTTCAGTGCTAACCGGCTTTACGTGGTATCCTTGGGCTTAAATATTTAACGAGAACACATTAACAATTAATTGATAGTGACTTTATTAGATGTTATTTGATTAGAATTAAAGAAAGGTTGGCGTTACTTGCTAAGCCACATTTTCTGTAATAATTGTTGCAAGGCCAGCCGGCGATCAAGTCGCTGGGATTAAAAGTCGTAGCGTTTTCGTGAGTTGGTTTAGGATACGCGGTTTCTAAATTAAATAATTCTTTATAATCCTCCTAGTATTAACTTATCAATTTACGCTAATATTGACATTTATAAATACTTTATTACAAATAACAGACATTCGAAACTACTTGTGATTAAGTAACACTTACACCAATACATAAACAACTCACAAAATATTTACAATCAGCCCGAACAGATATTCTAGTTGATATGTCGTACTGAGATTACAAAAAGTTCTTAACAATAAACGTCAATTTTAATTCAACCTTAAGAAGTAAATAAAACAAGAGTACTGTAATTGTAAAATCGTATGTAATAAAAACAAACGGAGCTCGACAAATTCGAGGAGAATTTCTATAACTACACTCCTCATAATGGCCAATATTA
This sequence comes from Pyrochroa serraticornis, assembly GCA_905333025.2. Taxonomy (NCBI): domain Eukaryota; kingdom Metazoa; phylum Arthropoda; class Insecta; order Coleoptera; family Pyrochroidae; genus Pyrochroa; species Pyrochroa serraticornis. Next base: position 21,229,778 of record HG995154.1, read on the forward strand.
GAAAAATATTATAATCGTATAAAACCTAATAGTACAGACGAAACAGTTCAAGATCTCTAGGTAAAGCTGGAAAACAATAATTAAATACTTACAGCAATTTGGATACATTAATTACATCGCTACTTAATTTAGTGTGTTAATAATTCAATGAACAGGATTATGACACTGAATTTGGATGTCAATAGTGGATGGAAAAAGTACCGATGAGCAATAACGATTCATTGTATGGATTTCAGTAGAACGTGGTATTCTTCTTCAGTCAACAAGGCGTCATCCCTGCAACAAAGCGTGGTGTCAAATTTCACATGTCACAGGGTAAAGCATGAAGCCGTGTTTAGTGGTATTAGTGTAAAATACGCTTTCTGATAATTATATTTTGAAAATTGTGAACAAGACCGTAAACGGGAACACCTTCAAAGTTACACTTATACTTGCTCATAGGTAGAAACTAAAGTGAGCAAATGATAATTACCTGTTCTCGGAATCCCTGCGTCTCCTTTGCCCGAACAGTTCGCTGGTGGCTTCGATGCATAACAGAATGAGTTTCATATCGCAGTTATAAGGAGTTTGCTCCAAGAGTCTAGGACCTCTCAATGATCCTCCTAAGCCGACTTTGTCTCTTGATGACGAGTGCCAAGCGTCACATGACGTATCTAGAGCTCTCTCGCCATTAACTAAAGCACCATGCCAAATCGCCTTATTAGGCCATGATAGGTCTGCTAGGACGTTCTTGCCGTTGAATGAATGAAGCCGTGGTGGATGTGGAAATGCTGCTCCGTCTCCTTTAAACATTTCGTTCCAAGAGTTGAATAAAACTTCTCCTCGCAAATTAGACACGGGAAGTTTTCGATCAACTTGCCGCACGATGGAATCGACATTTTGTACGCGTGACGAGAGAAAAGCTCGAAATGTTCCTCGCAATCCGGCCCGACGAGCTTCGCGATAACAGGCGTAATCGGCACCACGAACTCCGTGAACATCGCCGGTGTAAGCTTCGTTGAGAGCGGCCATGCGAAGCTGAAAACTATCAATAGTTACGCGAGTTCCAGGGAAAAAATTGAGAAATTTAAAAGGATTGCTATTCTCAAAATGGTGGTAGCTAAAGGATATTTGATAACGTGGTTGTGTTAAGTCCTTACTGCTAGTTTATTAGAATTAATGGCTATAAAATTTAAAGTGTTTCAAATCATTAAAAGGGTTCACAGTCTGTTTACAACTCCTTAAATTTTTATTGTTTCTTTAATTAATTGTAAGGTGATGTGTATCCAGATTACTGTGCTAACTAGGATTTTATTTTATTTTACGATCAAAGCTAAAATTAGAAATTTTAATTGATGACAGGGAAATAGTTTCATACGAAAGCAATCAAGTTTCATCTAAGTAACTTACCATTTTGGGGTGCCACTGAAACAAAAAAAAATAAAAATTATTAAGTTGAAAAATTAGACATGACGGGGAATAAAAAACGTTGTGACTAATCCATAAAATATTCTTCTAATTTAAGAAAAAGATGAGTTCATGTCTTTTAGAAATCCTAGATTATACCTAATCTTGCAATTTGCTGACTGATATCCAGTTTCGGAGAAAAGCTTTCGGGTAATTTTTACCTTTCGTCAGCTCACATTAAGATATTAAAGATAACTCAAATATGCCTTGGAGTCACTCAAGCATTTTTAAATACTTACATTAGAGACATCGGGTTGTTTGGATATGTGGTTTATTAGGTTGCTGGCTTCGAATGGAGGCCTCAATTGGGGTCCATTTGTCGTTGGTGGAGATGGCGTAGTTACCGGAAGCAGCGAACCCAACTGTAACAGAATTATATGTTGATCACAAAAAATGTATTTTCTAAAATAACTTCCCAAAATATTATAAAAGCCTTAAACATGAAGAAAGTTGTTAGCAAGGAACAAATATCATGCGTTGCTTTCGCTCCTTTTTCTCCGTTTGTTGGTCACTGCATAATATTTAATAAAATACTTTTAACCCTCTTTCTGAAGAATATCTTCTTCAGATATTGCGCCATAATCGATGTGATACGGTTGGTACAGCTTTCTCATTGTTAAAAGATATTATTCGAAAGTTCTCTAATTCAAACGCTTAACTATTCACAGAAATCAGTCTGTTATCACTTCGTTTGCACTTTATTCTCTCACTTGACTTTTGAGGATTTATCGCAATCAAAGTTAGCTAATTTTTCTGTAATTATCGGCTGACTAGACCTCTTACTCTGTTTAATAGCCCAAAATCCAGTTATTTGTTAGACCGATTTCCCACCCCTTAATTCACTAACCGTATAACAAGTATCCTTACTTCCGAGTCGCGGGACTGATGTTATTGAAGTTTAATTAGATTTATTGTAATGAAAAGATTTCGACCCCTGTTGAGAAGGTAACAACTAGAACTCGGCAAAGACTGAAGGGGAGAGGTGAAAGTTTCGTCGAAGGTCCCAACGGAAGTCTATAAATTCACTCATACATTGTTATCGGAAACTTACCGCAATGTACTGCCAACCGCTGTTGACGCGAACAAGAAGGGCTTCTTCTTCAATAACATAGACCAGTGTTCCCACAGGACTGGCCGATGTCATCTTCGTCATGGCGTCGCGATCTTGGAAAGTTACAGCTCCGGGTACAATACGCGTCATAACGTCTTGTTCAGGAGCCGCGAACGTGGGCGGACTTGCCGTTGCTCTCCCTAAAATGGATCCGAAATAACAAATGTAATTGAAACTATGTCGCAGATATCCAGCATGCTGTTGTATGTCTAAAGTTTCACTTTATAGTTACAAATCGTTTTAGGTGAAGTATAAAAGATGTACGTACAGAAATGATAATAAATTCAGTGATATCCTTTGAACTTATGTCTACTCCAAGAAATATTACAATAAGAGAAGAAATAAGTTTCTTCGTAAGTCACTGTTAAACTAATTTACATGCAAAGTAGAAACTTGTACTACGAGAATAAAGCTGTGATTGTGGGGTGGTTTGTTATCATGCCAGTAAAACTACAATCTATAAGGAAAAAGAGATTCTTTGTAGTGGTATGTACCTGTTTTTAAATCCTTCAATTCCCTTAATGCTTTAAGCTCCTCTAGGCTAGTCCTTACTCCTTTGAGCCAAATAAGGAACAAATGGATTAGTAAATTATGGTTTTAAAAGTTTCCGAAACTAAGTCTCACTTTCTCTAGAACCGTTCTTCTTTGAGGGCCATACTCATTAACGAGTGTCGGCGATCTCTCACGTGTCTGTGTCTTTATTAAATTTTACAGACACGTGGGATCTACAGCGTAAACCCTTACTTGCTATTTATTATTGCTTAATTCAGAATCTATAGCAAAATTCAAGACTACTGGCTAGGACTGGAAATACGCATGTACAAAATTTGAACGTCTAAAGAAAGTGAGAAGCTATAAGACATAGAGTGGTCAGATAAAATTTTGATTAACTATAGCTAGTTCGTGTAGTAATTTTCACAAGTCGTTCATTGAAACTAGTTTGTTCATGAACTACACCCCCGTACAGAGGTGTCATCGTCTTTCTAAGTCTAATCGCGCTATGAATCTATGGGGTGCAATAAGCTTAAACTTCAGCTCAGATGTTACGCTAGAAATGCGCAAGGAAATAAAAACAACAGTAGATCTGGATAGAGGTTCTGGAACAGGAAGTTTTGGCCGGTGGTATCGTAAAAGCTGATCGTATGATTGAGGAAATTGGTGTATTCGGAGAAAATTGTTCCTTGTATTAAATGTTGCCTACCTTAGTTGAATATTTATTCAATCCAAAGAATTGTTACAAATATAGAATCGATTGAGTTGCCACACAATTTTCAATTGTAGTAGACCTAATTTTCATTGATACGAGAAGAGTTGAAGCCACGAGGAGCTACATATGGAAGTTTTTCCAAGGTAAGTTAGATATTATTTATTATGACGAAAATTGTTCCTGTTACCTGTTTGGTTTACAGCGTCGTAAATAAAATTGTTAGCATTTAGTTAGGTTTTTGTTGTGAAGGCACAAAATTTTTTTGTTTCATAGTTCTAGGTCAAAGTCATTGCAACACAATAGCATTTTCTGTATTGATAAGGTATTAAAAGAATTAAAATTAAGTTACCTACATTAGTAGTTCTGATTTTTAGATTTTCTTGAAAAATACTTGGTAAAAACAATTAGGATTGATGGAAGGCGCTGCTATTTATTCATTACTTGTGATTATGGAGCATATAACATAAAATAACTTTATCACCTATTAACCCCTTTATAAAAGCAGAGGTACACGTCGGTTCTTCGTCAATAAAAGATTTAATGGGGGTCCAGAAAAGTTAAATATATATATTATTTTTTTAGCACCAGTTAACAGCGCAAGTAAAAAATGGTATAGAATAACAAGTAGAGAGCTGAATTATTTTCAATTTGCGCTGAGCGCAGCAATTTATTCACAGAGTCTTTTGGAAGCTTTAAATTTAATACTTCATCTAATAAACGACAGAAATATTACCAAAAAAAAAATTGTTGACCACTTCCCAAATTAATGAATAACACTGTTGACACTATTAATGTCTAAGTCACAGCATTACACATCAGTTTCGTTACATGAAAGATATGTAAAAAAGTTGTCTTCATAATTGTATTTACAACTAATTTTAAAGCACAAATTGTTCAATTTAATTTTATAATATAAAACGCAACAAGTGAATAAATGTTCAGCTAAATTAAATAAATTAATTATGATCCGGGAAAAATGTTGTATGAAGCCTCAAAAAATAAATTGAGAGTTTATTAGAATTATTCGACCAATTGAACAATATTTTAGAAAGTTGTGCAAAGTATTTTTTAAATGTAAAACCAAATATTTCTACTAATCTCTAGTTATTAGTTTCGTGTGCACCGTGCAAATTGTAATTAAAAATAATATCAAAACTAATTAACCTTTAAAATTACATTAAAAAATAAGATATTCTTTCAGAAGTATAAAAAAATACTTAAATCAGAAGCTTAACACTTAGAAAGCTTAAATACTGATTGAAATCAAAAGTATTCAACCAAAAAGTAAGGAACTAAATATGTAAATATTTTTTAATTTTATTTTCGAGTAAATACTAGATGTACATAAATAATGTAATGTTAAGCAAATCATTATCAAACTTTCAATAAAGAATTAAAGCCCATCAATCATTAATCGACAATTTGAATCACAACGTCAATATCTGCCAAACAGGCAACAGAGGCAGCAAACGATTGATAACTATTTACGCCGTAAATTAATCGTTTTTTTTTTGCCAATTTGAAACATAACGATCCTAATGTCTGTTAAACAGTTAACAGGAGGAAGTAACGATTGATAGTCTTCTAGGGCATAAAAATGGTAATAACTCTATGTTATGGTATTTACGTCATATTTGCGTAATTGAAGTTTAGTTAGAAATTTAATCTGTAAATAGTTAAAACATAAACGACGAGATAAAATTATATTAGTTTAATCAGGCGTCGAGCAACTATTATCAGGGTTACTAACAATTACGTTTTCTCTCAAGTTAATTGAACCGTGTGCGAAATTCGGACAATCGTAAATATACACATGTATGTAATTATCTTACCTGGTCTCAAGTTATAGGTCGGTTCTCCATATAATGGGCTAGAGGGCTCCCCTTTCGGTCCAGTTATGGATAATCCTGGCGTTCCGGGAGGACCCGGTGGTCCTGGCGGGCCGGGAACTGGGATGTAACGAGTCGTTTCTTCCGAAGAAGCGGCTCCGGGTTGACCCGGTATACCGGGAGTGCCGTCGCGGCCGTCTCTGCCAGGCGTCCCGTCTTGGCCTCTGTCGCCTTTTTCGCCCTTAATCTATAAATGATTCAAAAATAATAAATATGGTTATTAATGTCTAGACCTAGATAGAAACTACAACTGGCACAACTGATTATTATGGCAAATTGTTTAATTTTGGTAATTGAAAAGAGTTTTTTGAAAATAAATTTAAGGAATTATTGAAAGATGCTGGAGGGTATGAAAATATTAAAGAAAATTTTTGTAAATATAGCACAAAATATTTTCTGAATTGTTTAAATATTATTCGTTTAAAAGAAACTACAATTATCTTCGGTATACAATTAACGATAAATAGTTTTGTATGTTTCCTCTGTAGGTTTCAGTGTCACATTTTTTAATTCATTTTAATTTTAGACGCAAACACGAGTGATGATAAATAGTAATTAGGCAACCCTACGGAAAATAAGCTTTTACCTCTTATTTTGGGGGCACAAAATGCTCGGTCTCCTCCCTAGAGAGAAAGAAAGGAACTAACCATGCTATAAAGCAGTTTGCAATTAAATTATGTTATCGTATAAATAAAACTGCTCATATGCCAGAAGATTTTGAATCATACTAGTCATTTAATTGAGGAGGTAGAAACACAAATGTCTACTTTTTGAATATGTCATATAGTAATAAATTGTACAAAATAATATGTACAAATATTATTGAAGCATCTAGCTTGATTGGTATCATTATTCGATATTAGTGTAATTTCATTAAACTCACGCAAATTCAACATCCATAAACAATGCCATAATTTATCAACATTTGTAAGGTATGTATAATAAGCCTAATGAAATATTTCGTAGTGAAGGTTATGGTAATATATTTTGTGCCTTGACCAGAACAAATTATTTGTTCAATAATACGAGCTTCAATCTCCAGTTCCAGTTTCTAACGTTTTGTGCATTTCAAGATTATTTTCTGATGCAGAATTGGAAAAGATAGCTCCTTGCAAAATATAAAATAAACTAATCGGAGTGACAATTTTCTATTTTATTACAACTAATATATAACTCGTATATATTTTTATTGTTTTAGTATTGCAAAAATTAATAACAAAATTAATTAATTAAATTAGAGATTTTAAGTATTGGCAATCACTTTTTTTTTTCGATGAAGAAAACTTGTGTCGTTCTATAGGATAAAACTAACTACATGTTTGTATAATACGTCTAACTAAAATTGGTTCTTTCATATGCTAATATACAAAAGGTTGACTCCTAGATAAGGTTTCCGCCTAGGTATTGCATTTGTAACAATAGAGCTTAGTCGACTGGCTAACCCATTCGGATGATTCGTACATCTATTATCATGATTCACACTAAATTAGTTAATCACTTCACCGATTATGGTTAATGGCATGTCAAATTGAATGATATTATTGAGGATGTAGTAGGGTGCGTCGATGGTGATGCGTTTTGGAAACGCAGCAAGATGTCGATTTTGAATTTACTGGCGTAACCCCAAAACTATAAGGTACACAACTTATAGAGAAGTGACGCTTTGGTCGGTTTCTTTCAAGTTTTAAAACCAAAGCCTGCGAAGTTCCGAACGCCAATACCCTTAAACTGGATGGATGCGCATGCAAGTACTTGAGCGTTCACTTGGCGTCTTAGCTATCAGCCAATCAGAACGCGTTTCCTTGGTCGACAATGCATGACGGACTTTTAAACTGGATGGTTTGTAACGTCTCTTGCCAAATCATTTGGTCTATCTGATCATAGTTTTTTTTACAATTTTTTTACTTTTTAACTATATTAACTATTTGGACTTATTTATGACTAATAAATATGTGCCTTATTGCCTTGGTCGTATTAATTTACTGTCCAAATCACATTCCGAATATTTAGCACTTTTTAAATTTGTTGAAAAGTATTTAGGTTAAAAAGAGTATTTTTTTTGCACGTGGTGCAAATAACGTAAGTTAATTTGAATTAACTGGACTTGATGCGCCATTTTTAAAGCCAGTCCTGGAACTTGTTGCAGGTAAGATTTCAGCGGCTTGTATATACGCCGTGACAGTTTGAAACATAACTAATAGGCCTAAGTAAAACAACTGCTGGTTTCAGGGTTCAAGCACTGTTATAATCTGAATAATTATTTAATTGGATAATGGCCAATTGACAATTGCGTTAAATTTTGATTTTTCCGATAATTCTCATACCTTTCCCGTACCTAAATCGAAATCTTCGATGGACTTTACTTCCTGCGGTGTAACTTTTTAAAGTGAAAAACCCATTTGGAGAGCTAACCGATTATTTTTTCTCCCATTGGAGGTCATTCCCACTGGAATAGGTTGACTATGCCTGTCAAGTATTCATCAAATGTATTCTTCATCATTCCCATCTCAACCAACATTGTTATTTCTTTTGGGAAGAATTTTCAATTGGTGTTTTTAATATTTTGCTTGCCTCCCATAGCAAATTTTGAGTCATTTTGGCAGCAATAAAATTTCAAATAATTCCGCATTGATGGATTTTGACTACAACATTACAGTTTTCAAATCTCTTCTTTATTTTATCTTCAGTGTTTGCAATAGTTTCTCATTGCTTCTTAATTCGTGTAATCCTCTGCAATGACTAGGCATACTGCTGTTTGTATATTTTCTTAGTTATTGCTTTATAAATGACAGATTCAGACTTTAAGTTAGTTTAACTTTAGTTAATTGACTTACTTTCTTTTCTATGACAATCATTTTTTGTATCCACATTTTAGGGATAGCGAAACTTTTATTTTAACATAACGTGAATCGAACTTAAACCAAGCTACATAATCAGTAAAAATATGCTGCAGGTGTTATCTGCATTTTTCCCGGCAACCAGCAATACAGATGTGTAACCTCAGGCAAATAACTTATTACAAAAAGTAAATAACGGCAATTATTTGATCTACAAGTGGCACATTAATTTGATTTCATAACTTCATTCTCTTCCATATATGTGTTGCTCTCTTCAGGTTTCAAATCTAAGTACCTCAAAATTAATTTGTTATTACGCACGTAATATTATACGCCTGAAAATAATTTTCCCAAATAATTTTGCATGTTATTTTTGGTCTCGGCTTATGTGATAACATATACTTATTTATTTCAGAGCAATATTTACATATAAGATCTCGTTACTTCGATAGCAGGTATATTTGGGGGAAGTATTTCAGAAGCAACACATTAACTTACCCCTTGATAATTACCGGCATCTCCTTTTTCACCCTTTGGTCCTGGAATTCCTGGCAATCCTGTAGAACCCGGCCGACCCTAATATAAAAATAAACTTTCAGTGATGTGTATCTCGTTGGCAGTTTAGATTAGGAAAAACGACAACCCTAAACAATTTCCTAGTGGAAATAATGTCATTTACAACGGTTATTGCACGTCTGAAAATTCACGTTAAACTGAATTTACCAGTAAAAAGATTGAAACTGATATTTCAGTTTAATGAAAACTGAAATTATGGTAGGGAAGCTCTTTATTCTTGTAGCAATAACGTGATACTTAAAATATTAAAAAAATTACCTTTCCGTTCTGAGACAGCAAAAAAAATATTTTATTTAGAAATTACAATTTAAAAAAAAATTCAACTTACCATCCAACCAGGCAGCCCAATTTCGCCCACTATCCCGGGTTTGCCAAGAGGCCCCGATGGTCCCGGAGGACCGGGCTTACCACGTCTTCCACGCCTGCCCATATCGCCTTTTTCACCCTTCAAAACAACCAAACAAAAATTTGAAGAACCCTCGATATTACTAATGCATATCAGGTAAATATATCAATCATAGAACTGTCATTTGTTAATTATCCATAAACGAACCTTCAGAGTCACGAAATCACTTCCGTCGGGCATAATCACAGCACCAGGAGTTCCTTTCTCCCCCCTATCGCCCTTAATTCCCGGTGGACCTATTGGTCCAATCGACCCTTCATGTCCCGGTTCTCCTTTCGGTCCAGGAGGTCCTATAGCTCCGTTGGTTCCAGGTACTCCTGGAATACCAGCTTCTCCATCTACACCACGGTCACCCTTCGGTCCCGTGTCTCCCTTAGGGCCTGGCGCGGCCATTGGAATTACACCCGTCATACCGTTGCCGTAGGAAATTCCAGGCGGTCCCGGAGTGCCGGGTTCCCCTTTATCTCCTTTGTCACCAAGTTTACCGTTCATACCCGCTACACCAGGTATACCGTCCAACCCTGGTGCACCGGTATCACCTTTCGGACCTTTTTCGCCGGGAAAACCTCGATCACCACGGTCACCTTTAGGACCGGACTCACCCCGATCACCCTTAGAACCCGTTGCACCTTTCTCGCCACGGGGCCCTGAAGGGCCCGGCTTGCCGGACTCGCCTTTAGAACCAGGAACTCCCGGGCGAACCATCGAGCCGCCAAGTACAGTTTCCTGTAAAATATAACTGCCGTTAATTTCAAGTATTTATTTTATTATTTTTATTAAATTTCATACACATAACTATAGTTATCATCTATTTACTAAAATTACAGTTATGTATTAAAAAAAAATTATTTGTGACTTTAACCCTTATGATTAAGTACCTTGAATGGCCCTCTAGGTTTCCAACTAGGCTGCTTGTAATGTAGAAAATTCGTTATTTGCCACTAAAATTTTAATAAACATTGAAACTCACATCAACATTTTCAAATTCTACTGGGCCTGGAGGTCCAGGCGGACCCGGTGGCCCGGGTTTGCCTGCAGTGCCATCTCTTCCAGCTTCACCTCTAGAACCTTGTAAGCCTTCAGGGCCTTGAAGCCCCCTTTCTCCTCTTTCACCTTTTTCACCAGGAGGTCCTATCGGACCACGTTCTCCCGGAAAGCCGGGCTGGCCTGGCATGCCGGGAGCCCCTGCTTTGCCTTCAATTCCCAGAGAACTTCCAAGACCGTTTAGATTAGTGTAGGAACTTAGTAGACTCGTCAAGTTGCAGGTGCAAACTCCCTGAAATGGTTAACAGTAACAATCGGCGTATGTGCTTACGGAGTTCTTCACTTTCTCGTTGTCTATTTAACGAGTTTTTCCATAATTATGTATTACAAAAGCTGAGTGTCTGTCTTACTGATTGATGGAAGTTAGTATCAGTTTTTTTTTAAATCAATTATTTCTTCAATTAGAAACAAAAAGCCTAAATAGAATCGTATTTTATTTTTATTTTTTTAAACAAACAAATTCTATTACTTTATAGAGCTCAACGAGAAGGAGAGCATTTCACAGATTGGCGTTCGTTTAGTCTCTTAAACCAACAAGAATATCTGCAATATCAGTTTCCCAATAATATCATTGCTAAAATTATTTACATCACAACAATTATTAATTAATTAAATAAATTCAAAATTAATATTTTTAATTTGCAAAGTAGTTAATAATTTAGATAGGAATATATTTCGTTTCGTCAATCAATTATTATCATAAATAACACCATGTAGCAAGAAGCAATGGGGAGCAATAAAGAGAGTATGTTATTAAAAAAATTGTAGGGGATGTTATAAAGAGTGTCGCAAATTGAACCGCAAAGTTTCTATAGCTCACCCTGTTTAGTAATACCAAATAGACCACTTAATGGGCGGTTAAAATTTCACATAATCGTCATTTGCAGTGATGGCTTAAATAATTTTATTACCTCAGTGGCAGCGGGACCTGGCAATCCTGGCGGTCCGGGTGGTCCGGGAGGTCCCCTGATCGATTCTCCCGGTGGACCCTAAAATTAGTCTAAGTAATTTTGGTTAGAGATCTAAGAAACTTGTTACCCTATGTCCTCGTTCGCCCTTTTCACCTCGTCCATGGCCGGCTTTAGTTTTGTCAAAAAGATCATTGCAACAGTTCTCTTTACCGCAAACACAGTTCTTACCGTTTGGGGGCGGCGGAGGTGGTGGTATGAATCTAAAGTCCTCCGAGCCGCTGCCCTCCCCGAAGGTCCCATCGTAATCGGTACGTTCAACCTGTGTAAATCAAAGTTACCGTTGTTCCATTATTAATACTATCAAAGGATTCAAAATGTTAATTTACACAACAAAACGTTTTGCTTTGAACAGGAGGTTATTAACATCTCGATGCGAAGCATGCGCTTTTCTTGTAGAAAACAAACTTACTACTTGTGAATTATTAAGGGATGTTATTGACATTGTCTTTATTTTGTGACATCGGTTCTATAATGTGACGACGAGTTGGACGTTTTGGTTTTGATAGAATTTAATCAAGCCCCATGAAGTATGAACGACACCATCACCATTATGCCAGTGTATTGGTCTTCGGTAATGAAGACAAATACGAGCAACTTTTGTATACATACACCTGTAAGACTTTGGCAAAGTTTTAATCAAAGTCGTCGAAGTGACAAAGGTTGGAGGCATGAGTTCTCCGCAAAGCAACTTTGGCAAAAAGTTTTAAGTGTCAACTGGAGCCAATTAAAACAACAGTTCGGCGAATCGCTGTTTCACAGTAATGGGTCAATTTAAATTCGTGCTTTATACACACGCCAAAATGTAGTCAATTCTCCATAACACCTTTTAATCAAAGTTTAATCAAAATCTATTTATTTCACGTACTTATTGTTTATAGAGAATTAGACGTCAGTGATTAAAAAGTGTTAATGTTGTTGAGTCCTTTCATCTGTCTTTCTGGAATTGTAGCAAAATTATGCAAAGGTGAAAGAAAATGGCTTGAACGCGAGATAAGGAATTTTAAATAAAACTAAAAGGTGGATGTACAATTAGTGACAAGAATTCTAAATATTCTTCGTAGGAAGTTATGCTCTAAGTGCCTCATTAATTTTTGCGTAAAAATTAAGTTACAATCAGAGATTTAAAAATGCTAATTTCATAGTTAGTTTTATGAGACACCGACATAAATTTTCGGGTAAAAAAATTGAGTTATAGAAATTCTCAAATGTTAGTCCCATGGTTAGTTTCATGAAATTTACTTACATCGTTTATTTCGTTTTCGTAATCTGGATTGTGGTTTAGGAACCCCTGGTTACAATAACATAAAAAATTAAAAATAATAAATAAAACTTAACTTAAATTAAATAATTTTAAAACTGATACACTTGGATATGATAATCGTAACGTTGGCAGAAACCGTAAAATGAAGTAACAAACCTGAAAATCCGTTTTACATTGCTCCGCTGCCATGTTGGGGTCTCGAAAGACTTTCAGTTGATCCAAAGCTCCCTTTAATAAAATTATAACCGTTAAACTATGTATTCCGAACAGCAAAAACCGTCATCATCTGTGAAGTACGATTAAAAATCGAAATGTCTCAAATGGGAATGTCGCAAATATATCATTCTTCCGATAAGAACGTCTGCGTCGAACAATAATTCGAATCCTCTATCCCCCTTATCAGCTGGACATTTCTGATTTGCTTGAATAATTTGTAGTTCAACCACGCAAAAGTTTTTATGGTTTCGTGCATAATTTTTCTAGGGTAAATAACGTTTTTTAAAATAATAACGTGGCTTTTGCTTTTAATTAAAACGTTACTGGTGTTTCATAAACTCTATTATTTTTGGTGAACGTAGCGGTATCTTTGTTTAAGAATCTTATTCGATTTTTCTATCTATTTGAAATTATTTGCAACATCATTGTTGCGATGTAAGAAAAGGACGCGATCGAGACCAAACGCAAAACGAAACTAGATAAGGACAATTTTACCTCGGTGCCATAACATCGTATCTAAAATGTAAATGTAGATCGTTGAATAGGTAAAAGTAACCGACAGGTTAATCCCTGTAGATAGCACTCTTCTCTATCTATTTTGAACGAATAAAATTTTACCTAAAAAATCAATAAGAGCTTCAATTGACAATGACATGATTAAAAGGAATTAATGGCATAATTTAACAATAATAATAAATTTACTCCTTGATCGCATCGCACCGAAAAAAAATTCCTGTCATTCCGGAACTCCTTGCAGGATAATATCTGGCACACACGTACCTACAGCGCTGCAGTGGAATATCTTCTGCTTTTTAAAACGATACGACAGTACAAAGAAGTATTTGCAACTCTGAGCACGTAGTTTTGAGAATAACTGTATGAGTTTGCCGAATTTTGTATTTTTTTTAAACGTTAAAGTGCAAAAGCGATTGGAACAAATATAAAGAAATATTTGAGCGAAATCTATATAGTAAGTCATTCAAAGAATTTTTTTAACGTGCCACATTATACAGGGTGTTACAACGTCGATAATCTCTTAGGATCTCATTCCTCAGACAAAGATACGGCGATTTACCAAGAATCACCTTAGTAAAATATTCAGCATCTTGAACTATGAAAACATATCCTCTGTCTAATTTGCCAATTTACGGCACACATCTTTAATTTTTTTAAATTCTATTCAAAAGATATTGTCAAATTTATTATTAAAAAAAACAATTTTTATACAATAGAATATCATCTTAATAAAACACTAAATGTAGAGAAAGATTAAGTAAACATGTTTTTACTACCCACAAGACACTATTACTAGAGATTTATATATTTTAAAGCTAAGCATCAATCTTTTCAAAAGGCGGAGACTTCATAATAAAATTATTAAAAAATTGCCATTACTTACTGAAATTAGAAAATACAGGGTATTAAATGAGATCATGTGGTAGAAAAGTAGATTATTCCTACAAGGATCAAATTTGAGGCAATATAATTTTAAAAAAGAGTAAAACAATAATACCAAAGAGAATACTACCACGAGAATCGATAAATGAGAGAATAATAACACTGCAGATAGAATTATTTAGACGATCGTTCACAGTACTAGAAGTATATGAACCCAATGAGCAGCCTGGAAGTAGAATTCATGAAAACTCTAAGAGATGACACCGACAAGTTTGGAAAATTATAGAAATTTGTAATAGTAAACAATTCCAAAGAAAAAACTGGTAAGAATTCAAATGATAACACGGTAGGACCATTTGAAGAGCAAGTTAACAACGACAATGGTGAGAAACTAAAGGACTTATGTGAGCTAATTAATCTCAAAATAACTAATAAATTCTATTTGCATAAAGAGATCCACAAGTATTCACGAACTGAACAGAGGAGACTAGAAACTTTAAATCTATAGTTGATTACATTACTATAAGAAACCAAACACGATTAAAATAAAAGTCGTCCGTCTGAAGAGACGGATAGAGTGTCGAATATAAGCTGCTGGTGGCTTAAATGAAGCTTCCAGAGTGTGTAAAGAATAAGATTCAAGCATTAAAAACAGAAGATATTGAAAACCAAACATACAATCTCCTGCAGAAAGACACTAACAGAGATCTATAGCAGAGTACTTGGAAAAGTAGATAGCATTATATACGATAGAAAAGCTACAATCAAACCACTACATATTGAAAAATACAGTGGAAATGACTTAAGAGAAAAAACTCTTAAGCAAATGGTTATGCTTTAAGAAACACATACAATAAAACTAAGGAAAAATATAGAGGTAAGGAGAGAGCTAATAAAGGAAAAAATGACGAACGAAAAAGAGCGGGTGTTAGTGTCAACCAGTACACAGAAAGAGCAAGAAACTCAGAAGCATGGCAACTACTTAAACTAGTCCCAATAAATTCAAACCAAAAAGCACAGATTCAGTTTATAAAAAACCTTATTGCGGCCGCACGAAGATGCAAGTATATAAATTTTACTGGACATTGGCACAACTATAGAACAGGTAGAAGTACCACTGACCTAAGGGGAAGTAAGAAGAGTAATAAAATCAATGAAGAATAACAAATCGCGACGTCCTGAAAGAATTGTACCGGAGCTTACAACAGCTTACATCATCCCATTATTTAAAAAGGAAATTGTAGAGTGTGTGAAATCTATAGAATCATTAGTATACTGAGAAAGCATCAAGTTAATAGTATGGACACGTTGAAGAAGCACACGACAATCGGTGAATCAAGAAGATAACAGACTGATCCCCAATAGAAAGAAAAAAAGAGGAAGACCTCGTAAAACTCCTTTAGGATTAAAGTCGATGAGGCAGTGAAACAAAGAGAGGGATGGAAGAAATGGTTGAGAGAAAAAAGGCAGCATCATCTTGAGAAACCCTCTATATATAGTTTTCAAAAGCCGTGTAAATAAGAGTTAAAAAAATTTGTCCTCAGTGACTTAAGGATTCGGTTTCGATATTTTTGTTCTAGCTCAGAGTAATGTAATTTCTTGAGAACTATTTGATCTTGGGATAACTGCTAATGTAATTCCATTATCAAAAAAAAAAATCCGTAAATCGCAAAATCACCTTATGGTAACTAGTTCAGCAGAAAGTAAAGAAGAGAAGAAAGAAGAAATAGACTTTGGCAGAGACATCCCACAGAAATAAAGTTGCTGTAAGAGTAAAAACTGAGTTAGATTTCCTAACCACTTAATAGTTATTTCGTTATTTAATAATGTTTCATCAAAGACTTATCTGATTATTATAAATAAAAGCTGTAACTGAAAACGAGTATTTTTAAAAAATTGCCGGTACTAGTAACCAAAATAAAAAGTTATGCAATGAAGAGTTAAAAATCTATCAGAAACGCGCTGGTTTTTATTAAATAAGCAGTGTTATCACAGCTGATTTAATGGTTATTAGATAAAGTTTCAGGCAACGACTAGGTAACGACGAAAATGTAAATAAATATTTATTTGGAGATTTTAATTACTCAAGTTAAACAAGCGACTGTAATATTGCCGAAGAAAATTGTATATCGCAGAAAAGCAAATGTTTTTATGTATTGAGGCAATTAAGTTACAACAAATAATGAACCGTTATTATTACTAGCTTTGAACATGACTAATGATCCAGTTTGTGTTATTAGCGAGTAAATTGATTCTCTTAAAGGTCTAACATTAACCACAACATAACGATGTTAACAAAAAAAAAGAACAATTTAGTTGAGTAAGTATTCACACGTAAGTACAATGTAGGATCCTTTTTTTGTTCAACTAATTCTGAAAGAAATATGAGATTTTACGATAAACGACGAAACCGTGAGCTGTTTAAAGTATTTCCCTGAATTGATGCACGAATAAAATTATAATTTACAATAAAACTTTTTGCATGTTCTTTATGACTGTTTCAGTTACCGATCGTTCTTCATGAATGAGATTAAAAGTGCATGGCTCGATTATATTTTTCAATTTAATTCATTAAAATAAACCAGTAAAACCTTTTAGATGCCGTCCCCGTAGATCTACATTTGTCAAGCAGAAATTGTTTTACCGATACGTGTAGAATCTGGAAGGTGCTTCTAAATTTATCATTAGAATACATCAGCAAATGATCTTTACCCTCATCAATTCGCTACCAAGAAGTTATTTTCCCATACTGGAGTAAAATCTTTAAAAAATATCATGCAAACCGTAAAATTTATTACCGAAACAGACACTTAAATATAATCAGAAAATTATTACGAGTAAATGTGACTAATAATATTCTCATTACCTTCAACGTTAGAAACGGAAAGTGTCTAATTTCTACTAGTAAAAAATTGAATATAAAATCGTGAAATTGTCATATCTACACGTCAAAATTGGGTTCAGCATTTTACGTCGGCAACAACGAAAGCCATAAACTCAATGACTGAATTTCGCTATATGCAAATATTTCGTTCATATTTTTAATGAGATAAAACAATCCGAGACACAGTTTTGACTTAGTATTCCACGTTCCATAGAGGTCCTTAATGGATGTACAGAAATGAAATTTGAATTTAGGTTTTCTGCTCAAAAATACACTTCATGATCGCTATGAAACCTTTGCGAGCATGCAAATTCAGGTTTAAAATTTTAATTTTCAGTTTCCATCCTAAAACGTATAATAAAAATTTCAATGTTGATATAATTAAGGCAAATACAACGCTTAGAAACTTTTTAGGGCAAATTTGTACATTCAGCAAGAAATCTACAAATATTTAGTAGCACAAAAGTATATTTTTAAATAACTATAGCAGTTAATTAATATTTATTTATCATGATAATGTGTTTGTGAAAGCAATTAGTTTCCTAAACGCAACTTTTGCATAAGGCTTTTTCGGCAAAGTTCTAGTATTAGAAAATATCTTGACGTTCCTTTAGTTCTATAAGATATCACAACAGCACTTCACATTTTGAATTTATAATCAAATAATCTAAGAAATTGCTGTAACTAACATAATTAAAGTTTGTTTCTATTGTTTGTTTACGAATGACACTCAAAGATAACTAAGCATCAAAGTTCCAACAATTTTCTTACTACTGTAAAGCTAATATGAACACTAGCAATTTAAATGTTGAGATCAGTAACAATGTTGCATTTGATTTAAAAATGTTTGAAAGACTGGCAATGGATGAATTATTGAAAAAATTCAAATGCTAATATAAAAGAGCGTAACTTGAAACTTATTCTGTATATGCTTTAAAAATGATTTTATCCAAAAATATATACGTTGTCATTAGCAGTGATTATAAATTATTTTTAAAAAAATAAGTTTTAGAGCTACAGAACCATAAATTTTAAATAATTGGCCATAGAAAACATCGAACTTTTTTAACAAAAACTCAAGACAAAAATGTCTCAATCACGTCATTTGTAAATAATTAATGATCTTTCATTGCAGAACAATACGATAATGGTGCTATATCCAAAAATGTAATTTTATTTTTTGAATTGATTAATTGCCCTAATTACACCAGAAGGCCGTCAGTAAAACGGTAGATTCAAAATTTACTTAGGCGCTCAAGCACTTAGACATCAGCCATCGTGGTCATATTGAAACTCTAGAAAATATGCGGAGAACAGCTTCAAGAATCTTGCAGGAAATAGAAATTGCTGTTGGGCAGCCACTTGACTGGCTGAAAATTCAATAAGATCGAAAACTCACTTTCATCAACTTTAGCCGGGGATAAACTGAGTAATTGCGTTATAAATATGTATAACAACTGAATTATTAAATTAATTTTGTTTTCAAGGCTTTAAAATCTTATTTGATTATCTTATTGATTTATTTTAAGATATTTAAAAAAATATTCTTCCTTTATAAACAACAACAAAAAATTAAAAACAAATTGTGACAAAACAGATGATGGTACATAAATTATTTTTTTAAACAAATTCGTTTTGTCGCCGTATGTTTTAAAAATTCTTTTGCGTCCAGAATAATGGAGATGAAATAAATTCCAAAGCACAGAAAATTGTTCGTTTTCATGCCGGTCTATGTGAGCTAATTTTTGCTTCTCCAAATTTTTCCTTTAGAGGATTATTTGTCCTCTTCCCGACCTAATCGACTTACTTTTAGCCTCAATACAGCCCAAATTGTAACAATAGATAATGCTTACTGGATCGATCTATGGACTTACACAGAAATGCCAAGCCGGCGCTTACATTAATTTTCGTAAATGTAAATAACTAGATTTGAATGGTCTTTATTGCAATTTTAATCTTATCGTGTCTTCACATTAAAAAAATTCTAGAAATTAAATTAGCCAAAAAAAAATTAAAGGTGCCTTATTTTCAAGTAACAAACAAGCAACCCTCCGGACACATTGATGTAAACGCCAATAAAATTCTCCAGGCACCTAACTGATACTTTTCTAAGTAAGTACTTTATAATTTTTTTCCTCTAAAAGTGGCAATTACATTTAAATGAACCGTAACTATTTATTTATGCACGTGAGTTAGAAACTTGTAATTTCTTAATGTTTACCAAAGTTGATTATTATGTTAATTATCATCCAGCGTATTTACGTTACGCTCCGACTTTTTCAAATTAAACAAAGCGTGGGTCGCTGTTCTAGAATGCCGAAATTAAAGAGGCCGGCTAATTTTTTTCGGTAAACAGAAACAATTTTAGCATTTAGGGAACAATTTAGAAAAGACAAAAACAAGGTAGTCGATAGAAAATAGATAATTATTAATTTGTACCGTTGAAATATTTCTTTTGCGAACTCCCCACAAATTGTTACAGGACCTCTGTTAAATTCGCGAAGTATATTTTAAGAAAACGATATTAAAAAGTTACATTTAAAAAAATAATTATCCAAGATTGTTGTAAAGGAAAATTGCAATTTCGCCCTTTATGGGGTTACATCAAAATCATTTTCGAAGGTAGTTCTTATTCTTAAAAAAATATTTTCTGTGTTGCGTTGCAGGAATCTCGTGCCTTAACCATTACGGGGTTGTAGCTGTCAGTTAACTTCGTCTCGTCGTACGCTTCTTCGATTAAATTTTGCAAGGAAGCGATACCGTTTCGAGATATTACTTTAATTTCCTCTCGAAACCCTAAATAAATTGCTATCAAACTCAAATTTCGCCATTGTAAGTAAGATGATGACCCCCAGTTCCGCTTTATTTCACATTAAAAATCACCGCCCATATATAACACTTCATGTTCTGTTTTGCGAGATAGCAGCGTTTCATCATCGGCAGTTGCTCGTTGAAAATAAATTGTAGGAAATATATTCCACTATTTCATGAATGATGAAATTTTATTAACTTGATCTGAATTAAATATAAGTTTCGATAATTAAGCCCGGCTATATCGGGCAATTATTGTCCAATCTTTTTTACACTACCTCCCCCACCTGACTTTGCATACTTGACAGGAAGGCATAATTTATTGGAATTGCTAAAAATACTTTTTCGTGTCGTTTCGAGCAGCAAATTAGAATAAAATGACGTTATTAAACTTTTTGAATTAATTCAACTTTTATTAAATCCTGAAGTACATTTTATGCGACCATTGTAATTAAATTTATAGGAAGCGATTCAGCAGTGCATGTTTTTTCGAGTTTCTTTAATATGAAACTGAACTTTATTGCTTCACTATTTACCTCGACCACCCTAACGATATTTTACGAATTTAACAGCTGGATCCATTGGTGTGTTGATCAATGTCTGATTACTTCTAGCTTCCTAACTGCTTTTCAATTAAACGAACACGTGTGCAATGTATGCTTCCACTTTGGAACGGTTTGTCGATCACAAGCTTTCTAAACCAGTCACTGAACAGCAACTTCTTACATAAACCAAAGCTCAAACGTAAACAAAACATTTCAATACTATAATTAGAGGTACTGACTGAAAGGTGCACACTCGGAGTCATTACAACTTGACAGCTTTGATTCTGATTTTAAGATTCTTTCAGATACGTACCTAAACAAAACATTCTCAACAGCCAAAAACGATGAATGGTCAAACAAGAATACGTCCAACCTTTCGTGGCCGTATTATTTCGGGCAGTAGTCACAAAGATTTTTGTTTTGATTCGGTTTTATGACAAGTAGTAGTGATGGTACTATACCCACATTTCTTGTCTCACCGTAAAAAATAATTTCATGTTTATTTTGAGATGCCTACAAGAATTGTCCATCATGAGCATGACAACATTTAAAAAAAAAATTGGAACCACCATAACGTAACACTTAGTAACTTTATTTGGATCAATATAACTTCACATCGAGTTTACTCAGTAACCAGGATTGACGGAAATTATAATTTTAAAGGGTTCAAACACAGTGATATTCATTATTAGTAATATTACGTAAGCAATTATTTGTTGTCATACTAAAATGAAACTCTGGATGTAGGTCAAAATGGTAGTTGGACTATTAAACTAACTTTGAATAATTAATTTCTAACTCATCGTTAGTTGTCAAATTATATTAGCGGAATCTGCATTTCAAGACATCAGAGCTTTCTGTATTTTGAAACTAGAACGTAAATTAAATTACAATTTTTTAACTCTTGATCATGAGTTTACGTTTTTTTTTTGTCTTCTCTGTCGCACGCACAGGGCGTCATAGGCACGACAATGCATTATGTCAGAATACGATAATAAAATTTATTTTCAGGATTTCTCTGTTGTATCTACATAAATGTTTTTAATAATACTCTAGTAAGTGATGGCACTAAAAAATAATTAAATCTAAAATTTTAGTGGTAAATTTTATACAATATTCAGTCAATTATATTTCTATAAGTACCTGGATTATCAACTTAAAATTTAATTTACTCTCGTAATTGATGTCAAATTTGTTCTACTTTTCGAGTATCCAGCAACTATCGTACCTGTATCTCCCCACGCGCGTGACAGAGAACGTAATATTGGGTTTAGACGCAAAATCGTCTCTCTCTAAGAAAAAAAAACCTGCAAAATTATCAATATGGAAAAAGCTACCAGGAAGTGTAGAAAAATATAACTATTCTTTTTCAAGTAAATTGACTACAACTGGTTCCTAAGAATGCATCTGCTGTATTGTAATTAGCGAAACATTTGCATCAAAAATCGAATAATAGAAGAATTTATTTAAATGTCAAAAAATACTTCACAAAAAACCATTTACAATTTTTTTTTAACTTTTAATTCATGATAAAAGGTTTAATAGATAAATTTGACGGTCTTACACCCTCATTTGATTAGTTGACTTATAGTGTTGATTTTTCCAAATGTCAAGAATGAGTTTAGAAGGATCCAGTAAAACTGCGTCATATATGTTAACGCCTTTAGAGTGTGACCGGACTTGTCACGTTAACATTTCGATAATGATATAAATTAGGGTAGGACTCTATCGGAAGTTGTAACCTTAAGCCAATTTGGTGGCTGGAAGAGGCGGACAAGGTAGAGATGCGTCCTCGTTACTTGAGTCAAAGGTCAAAAATAATTAGAGACAAAATCATTTACTAATTGGAAAAGTGGATCGTAACGCATTACCTATTACTTTTTTATAATCACACAATAGGTACTGTTACGTATTAATTTTACATTCATTTGATCAGTTTGGGGTAAAAATGGAAAAATAGCGATAACCAAACCTGTATTTTTAATTAACCCCATATAATTAGAAAAGGTACAAATGAGTTTTTAATTAAATTCACTACGACAGCTTTTTATGTAATTGCGTAACGGTCACAGTATCAAAAATGGATAAAATATTAAAGAAAAATATAATTGCAAATTGTCCAATTTCTTTGGAAAAATTGTTAAGATTTATCACTTGTTATATTTTACATACAAAGCCTTGATAGTTTAATTTTGGGAACATTTAGACAATTGGACTTGGGAGAAAACTTTTTCCAAAATTTTATCTCAGTTTCTAATTTTATTTAATATGTAAACTAAATCCGTGAATACAAATAAGTCAATATAAAAGTGCGAGCTTCTTGCTGATGTCCCCTGCTTGCACTTTTTAAAAGAATACACATCAATATTAAGGTATTAAATATTAAATTTACTTTCGTGTGAAGTTAACCAACTTTCTATGGCACGCGCTTCACAAGATTGGATTCGCAAAAGCCTAGCGTAGGAACATTTTTACTAATTTAAAGCTTAAAAGTGAAAGTTCCCCTTATAAAAGGTCTCTCTAGAATGTCGGATTAGTAATTTACGTCACTGCCAATTTCCTTTCGATACCGAACACTTTAATTATACATACATTAAGATGAAACAAACTGCATCTAGAAATTTATAATCTAACAATTTATTTGTTAAAATACAATAAAACTTCCTATTTTAATATCTAAATACACGCTACATATCTTGTAACCACAATAATTAATACTCAAAATAAGAAAAATATACACTAGAATCAAACTGTAATACCTGTATAAGATATTAATCTTGACAAAGAAACTGATATTTGAATCAGTTTGTCGAAAATCGCAAATTTTTTGCTAAAAATAATCTCACTAAAAATAACTTTAACTAATAAGAGTAAAGTGTTACACACCTGATGCTTGGAATATTCAAGGAACTACAAGGATTTAAATTAAAATTCTGGCGTTACTAAATGGGGAACATTTCAGTAACTATATACATTGGTGCAGGAAATAGAGAGAAGAGTAGTAAAGCAAAAGTACCTTACGTGCTCTAAAAATAGGAAAATGTGGATAAATAAATGAGACATTAAATAAAGCTTTACCTAAAGAACGATGCATATGACTAAATCCGAAGAAGTTCCGAAGAAGTATTTGAGTAAAAAAAAACATGAAGTGCTAAAATCAAAAAAGTGCATACAAGTAAACCACAGAATAAGGAACGTTACGGTAGAGAGATGTTTCATGCATAGGCAAGATCATTACCTGGTACGTGGAATGCAATAATTTTAAGTTCTCAGTGGGGTAATAAAATAATAGAAATAAATACGTTCGCAAAATTATGGGGATAGCTACGCTCATGTCTGTACGTAGTCGCGTACGGGTCCGTCTTTTTTCTACTGGCTGAGCACCTTTCAGGCGCGCTACTTGCATTTCAAGTATTTTCAAGATTAATTTTGACAATCTGTAAAATTTTAACGAAACGGGCGTTTGTCTCACTGTGCAAGGATAGCGACAGAATAAATATAACGCAAGAAGAGTAGAAAAACATATAAGGGAAAAGAAAGATATGTCTGCTAAATTAATGAGTAACAACTAAGAAAGGAATAAGAATTGAGACTTGCGCAAGTTTTGTTTTCTTCTAAATTACTGATTTGCAGTCCATTGTAGTTTCGAACTTTCAGAAGTTAAGCAAATCTGGGTTTGCCCAATTTCTTGGAAGGGACCATGAACTAGAATCCTAGAAGTCCGTGCATAAAACCCAACGTAAGAAGCGATGATTGCAAGAAACTGCGGAGGGTCAGAAACTTGCTGACGCATGATAACCTCGCGTTCAAGCTGTTACGGATATTCGTGAAGCAATTAAAATGGTAAATTGTCGCGCTATTAAAAAGCCATTAACTTAGAAATCAACGTGTCGCATCGAAAAAATGATGATAAACGAATACGTCAAGCGATTAGGGTTAGTAGTAACAAATACCTGTCTTAATTTGGCCGGTACTGGTTCAGAAGAGCGTCTAGGTCGGAACCAGCCTGTAAAAGAGCCGACAGCAAGGGCACCAGCTAACACCAAAAGCGTAAAGCAGAGAGCCACCAGCAGTCGACTCTGACCGGACAGTACCATCGCCATCGCCGAAGAGTCACATCGTCACGACGGCTTAATTGGAACTTTCAGTACCGTCAGCAAATAACCGACGGCAACGGGCAGAGCGGCCCGAAGAAGACTTAGGAAGTTTCATACTTTGTTTGAAAGTTGATAGAGTTGAACCGTTTGCAGCGCCGCGACGTCCGTCCCTCGAACTAACAACGTTCAACGTTGCACCGCTACTGTGTCAAAGATATGCTAGTCGGTCGACGCCGCCGACGCTTCTCCGGCGGCGTCGACTGCGCAATGTTACTTTCATTTTGTACACCGGTGAAATAAATTAACTAATTATATTCGGGTGCGTTTCAAAAAGTGTTGTTTAGGCTTAATGAGCTGGCGCGGGCCCTGGTTGCTGATAAAAAAGAATTACATAGCACAAGTTCCCCAATAAAATAAAAGATTCAGTCATTGTTTGGACAGTAAAAAGTTCAGAGAGCGGCTGCTCTTATCGTGGGGCTTTATAGGATCTCATTTCTAGACAGAGGGCCGATATCCACCGGGCGAACGGTTAACGTTTATCTGCAATCAAAGTTGGTCGGAACGGACAAACGCAAGGTTTTTCGAACAGATGATGACGATCTCGCTTTACTGCTGTTTTGCGCAAAACTGCATAACTATCTATTACAACTACTAATGGAACGTTCAAGAAAAAAATTGTTGTAAAACTCAATCACCCTTTAACACAATTAACAATATCACCGAATTTTCTTTTGTTCTACTCAAAAGTAGCTTCAAAAAAGAAACGTCTCCGGTAAAGTCCAGAGCTTCACTGACAGTTTCGAAGTCTAAAAAGATGATTTTCGATCTGCTTGGATTCTTGCCAACGGGTTGACTGTATTGTAAGAACTTGACGTAAGTGGAAATGTCCCACCGAGTTTGTCTCATTGCAGAAAGAAGTCACTGCAAGTATATATTTTATTTTATCTGTCAATAAAAGATCCACCCGGCACCTGTGAATTGAGTTATTTATAGATTTAATACAAACAAGGGTGGAAATATCTACGTAAATCAAAAGTTATAATCGAAAAATTTGTTTTGATAGCAAATCATAAAACTTGGACGAGGGTCCTTCCAAGCTGATTTTAATGAAGATTATAATAATTCCCAAAGGCTCTCGAGACTAAGACTGGTGAATCAAAAAGTTGGTGTGTAACTTTCCAAAATTTCCCTAATTTGTAAACAAAGGAATCGAACTTTTCATATGTGAATTCATTAATTATCTTAAATGTAACGGTTTAAGGAAACAAATTTTCCCTCTCAAACTGCTTCCAACTTGAAATAATTTTTTTCTAATTTCTAAATTATTTATAGTGACACCTCAATATGTTAAAAGTTCAATATGTTCTGCGAATTGTTTATTAGTTATTTCATTAGTTATATGACTTTTCTTTTTTCTAAACTCAAAGTATCAAGTTTTGGATGCAGGTTTTTCTAGCAACTCACTTTTTATTGGCAATTTTTTTTTCATGAAAATATCTTTACAAACACTTAATTTGTGAATCTATTTCGTTCTCATATTCTTTGTTATTTTTCGCATATAGTTTAATAAAAAATTAAAGAAATTTCTGGTTCAGCATTGTCTATTTTTTAAGTATGTTATGATCATTGTTTCCTTAAATACTGATCCTATGACAGTCTCCTAGTATCTTTTCTTCAATATTTTCACAATATTTTTACTTTTTCCCAACAATTATCTTGTTCTGTTGTTAACATTTCTTCTTCACTTTCATTAACTTTATCTCGTAATTTAGCAATAAAGTTATTTACGGCGGCGGTTTATTATTAGTGTTGGTCGGGGGATGCTCCAACTTCTTGTCTGATTTGCTTAAGACTCTTGAAATTTTCAATTTGCTTCGAAACCCGAGCTTTTGGACTTTTGAAGAGCAATTTAAATTGGGTCACAAATCGAAAGTTTATTTTTGTTTTACTTTTCTTGTTGGTCTGACGAAAGATGCCACCTTTTTCACAATGTTCAAATATTATACGCAAACAAGCCGGCAATTTTGCAGGCACTTAATTTCCCGAGGAGAGCTTTTCTTTACAACTTTCGCTTGACGACCACCTTTCGCGTAAAGTAATTTAACCTCTAAGCCTGCCATATTACGAAAAAGGACACAAGGTTTCTGGCAAACGGCGACTTTATTAACGTTTTTCAATTGAAACAACTTCCAGTGCCCTAAGTCTGTTTAGATATCGTCTGGTTCACCAAATGATTAAAGATAATCAATGTACGATGAACGGCCAAGAGGCACTAAATGTTTAGTTACTAAAGTAAATCTCTCATCAGAACACTTCGCAGCAACCTAAAAAGTGCTAATATTAGGCAGCTTCGAGGGCAGTTCTTAACTAAATTGAGAGCTACCATATAATTTTATTTGTTACTGTTTGAATAATTTTTATTTGACGATTATTGCTCGGCACCTTCCCCATTCGTTTAATGTCGACTAATTGTTTAGCAAATTATCGCACGTCATGAAACGTGGAAAATTAACATCCCTTTGAGTAGTTTGCCAACAAATTTAACAATTTGTTATTGCAAAACTGGGGATTCATTAAAAGTGGTTATGCAATTAAAATATCAAAAAAAAATTCTAACAAATGTCTGCTAAAAATATTTCCCTTCTGCCTAAAGACAAGTTTCAATTTATTTTTTAAATATTAAATGCTCATTCGATGTAGCTTCTTAATTTTTGTTGGCTTTTTATTAATGGTCTTTACTCAAAGTCACCGCAATTTGTCACGTTATCTAATCTTCCAAGATACTACATAAAATTTGTTGCAAATTTGCTAAAAATAAAAAAAAATAAAATTTATATCAATCTTTATAAGAATTCGACTTTTAGCAATTTACAGAGAATTCGATTTCAGGTTTGAAATTTTAATTGAGAAATTAATTTCTTAATTAAATCTTCTATGGAAATATCTTCATACTACCTAAGAAAAGTAGAAATTTTTAAAAATAAAATAAAGCGATTATTAGATTTAAGTTCTTAATTTTGGTCTAATTAAAGTACCTTTAGTATTAAAATCTACCGTGACGAGTGTTTAACAAGGCGGGAGTGTCTCTGTAAATTTTTAATTATATTAACGAGACATCAGATGTTTGTTGCATTTTGTAGGAATTTAACAGACAATAACTTTGCTTTTATTCAAATTCTTAAAATGCAGCGGGATGACTGTGTAATCAAACATCAAAATTCTGAGAAAATATTAAGCAAGTTTTGTGCAACTGGGCAAAAGTGACAAGAATTATCCCTATTAATTACTGAAAGACATTTACAGTCAGAAATTGGCAGAAGTTTGAATTATTGATGAAATTTAAATTAAAATTTTGAAAATCAGTTTCATCGAAATACTTTTCTAAAAGCTACAAACTCAAGTTTGTTTTGGCAATTATTTTAATTTGTCAAGTTATCTAATTATAAACTACAATTATCCGGTAAATTATTGCACATCATAAGGAGTGAAAAATTAATGCTTCAGTTATTTGTTAAATTGATTTGACTGCAACAAATTGCTGAGGGTTGAAATTATCTTTTAAATACAAACTTTAATAAAGTTCCATTGCTAAAATCAGAAAATTAATTCATAACTATAAAATGTAAAAATTTGATTGTTTGAAGATTGGCGAGAATTCAGATTTTCTGATGTAAATTAAAATTGCAATAAAAATTGTTGTTATATTTACATCAAACAATTACAATTTGTAAAGTGAGAGAATTACTTTTTATTGGCTTTAATATCAGCCAATATCATTTTTTGCTTTAAAGCATTGATGTTTAATTGCTTTCATATTTTTAATTAACGATTTTCATTTAGCAACCGTTTGCCAAGTATCCTAATTTTTTAATGAATCATTTGTAGTAAATTAAAATTCTCAAAAGAACTTGACCATTAGAGATTTTCCGAGGAGCAGGATTTTAACGCAAAAAGAAAAATTTAAGAGAAGTCTAAACTTGTACCTTCAAAACATTTTCTATTTACCTAAATGTTTCTAGTTTCTCATTTAGTCACATTTTGATGTCAATTTAACTTTATCTTCAAATTAACGCAAAAATTTAATAAAAAATATTTAGTTGACGCCTCTTTAATTTTCGAAAAAATTTAAGAAGTATGCCATAAATGATATTTACCCGGCATCTCCGCCATTTGTCAAGTTTCCTAATTTTTTATTAATTGTTTGAAACTACTTCAGAAAATAATACAAAATTTTCCGAAAGATATTTTTCGATGTAAGACTAATAAAAACCATTTAAAATTTAATTAAAAACTTAAAAGAAATTATTTTATTTCTCATAAGAAGTGACAATTAGAGGTTTGTCGAATTTTAAACTTTTGATACAAATAGTAATTTAATAAAGATTTTGCGTTCTTGAAATATTAAATCAATTTCAAACAGTAAAATAAAAATCAAATTGTAATATTTTCTGTTTATCTAAGAACTGTTTACTTCAGTTAGATTTATCAAATAATAAAATCTTTTTAATCTCGTCTTTGAATGATAAAAAATTAACTTAATGATTTTCACCCGGCGCCTCCGCCATTTGTCAAGTGTCCAAATTTTCGATTAATCGTTTGAATCTTTTTCACAAAAAGCTAGAATATTACGAACAGTAATAGAAAGAAATTTGTCTATGAACATTTGGTTGATGGTGGACTTAAATTCATTTTTTCCACTACTAAAATTCAAAAATTTCTAAAAATTCTAAGAACTGTTTGTTCGAAAGAATATGAAAATTAGAGATTCTTCAAACATCAATTTTTGATTAAAAAGAATTTTAATAGAGATTTTGCTTTTACTGAAACATTTTCTATTTATTTCAGAAAATGTTTCAGTAAAAGCAAAATCTCTATTAAAATTCTTTTTAATCAAAAATTGATGTTTGAAGAATCTCTAATTTTCATATTCTATTTTCATATTCATATTCTATTTATTTCAAAATTACTGAATGTCCAAATAGGACAGATTGTAATAAAATGGGGTTTAAAAAAAAAAATTATTTCAAAGTTCCAAACGTCAGTTTGCTTTGTTAAATATTAAAAAAAAAAACAATTTAATATTTAAATTTTTAACAAATTTTAAATTAATGATATTCAACCTTACGCCTTCGCCATTTCTCTGGTTTACTAAATTTCTTTATTAGGAATTCGTCAATAATAAATTTGAATTCTTGTTATTCAAATTCGAAATTTTGTAAAAAGTTCTCAAAATATTTGTCAAATTTCGAAGTAAACTAATAACTAAAAATTCGCACATCATTTTATTGCAAAAGAAGATTTTAATAGAAATTGTGTTTTCATTAAATTATTAAATATCATATAACTTATAAAATTGGGAGATTCAACAAAATAATTTTTCTTTATCTAAAAGAAGCTGGCTTGAGTTTGCTACCTCTAGTATTTAAGTTTATTTTATTTAATATCTAAAATTTTCACAAACTGTTAATCAATGATTTTCACCCGGCGCCTTCACCATTTGTCAAGAATTCTCGGTTAATCATTTGAAAATTGTTCAGAAATTAATAGAAAATTCTAAACAGTAAACAAAGACTAAATTAGCGTGTTAAGAATTCGTCAATAATAAACTTGAATAAAGGTTTCCCTGCTACTGAAATTTGTAATTTTACAAAAACCTTACAAATTATTTGTTAAGATTTTTGAAAGAATAAATACTTTGTGCATCTATTTAAGTAAATTTCAACTAGTAAAGTAAGGACCTTATCGAAATATGTTTTATTTTTCTAAAGGCTGCTAATCTCAATTCATTTTGCGTAATACTAAAATATGTTTAATCTAATCCCGAATTCTTGACATGTTTTTAATTAACAGGTTGGACTCGCCGCTGCTGGCAATCTGATTTAAATACAAAGTTCAATAAAGATTGATCTGTTATTGAAATTCTACAAATTATTAAAAACCATAAAAAGCGAAAATTGAACCCTTTATTAATTTCACAAGGAATTTTACCGTTAATCACGTTATAAAATTCTAGGGAGTAGAGCGATTATTAAAATGCGTGTTTTCATTAAAGCACAAAAATTGTTTGTAAAATTTGAACCTCTTCAAAATATTTCCTAAAAATTTAAAAACCAATAGATTGTTTATTTTCCAAATGATTAATAATTTCTTATTTATTTTTGTTAATTTTTTTGATGAAATTTGCTTATTTTCAAAATTTTCAAATTAACCAGAATTGAATTCTTTCTAGCGAGATTATTGAAAATGTTAAATGGAGAAAACTAATGTCTTAATTAATGTGCGTGTCTTTCAATCAACAATAACGTGAAGAATATTCTGTTTCAAACCAACGCACAAAAAGTAGTGAAAAATTTCGTAAGTACTGAAAAACTGAAAACTTTTTATTAACTGGAATTTGGCTTATTCGACGTAAAACATTATTCTGGATAATCTAGAGAGTAAGACACCCACGATCAGAATTTGTAACTTTATTCAGATGTTAGCGGAATTTATTTACGAGCCAGCTAAAACTCCGAAATATGCTGATGGCAAGGCATCTAGGTATTAGTTATTCCATCGAAACAATGCAATAACATAAATATATAATTCCTTGGACCAATCTATACCGCTTCCGAACTAATTCCGTGCATTTAAATAAAATTCAAATTGAGGATTACAAACTGCGGACAGGTTGAGGTAGGTTATTGAAAGTGTAACCGCAACGAAACAAATTAATCGGTTTCGCATTCGATTTTGATATAAAATTGGAAACAGCAGCATTTTATTAGACTGATAAAGCAATAATATGCCACTATTGGGAACTATCCGTCAAATTTTAATTAAAATCGTTGAGGATAACGGTGATCGTAGTTCATTTGAGTTTATTTGGAAATTTGTTGCAACCACAATTTGGACAATTTATGAAAATAGCATATTTCCAAATCCCCATAAGCGCAAAATCGATTTTTTCTCATTAGAACATACTTTATGAAGTGAAAGGATACATTGTCGAAGCCTGGTTTAGGGCATTACAAGATTTAGACATTTCTCTTGACTTTTTCTTGTTCTGGAAGTGCATGTAAGAGAGGCTCTTCTGCAAAGAATTGAAGATTCTAAGCTTTAAATCCCTCCCTAACAGCCAGATTCACCCAGTGTGTCTTTAGGAAATTTTGGAAAACTAAACACTTGCTACTTCCAAGCAAATTTGTTTTTTTTGGTTTGGGATATTTTGTTGCTTGCCTCATTTTAATCTTCTAGCTATTCAACAATTATCTTTCGAATCACTTATAGGTTGGGACATGAAAGCTAGTACACATTCGTAAGCTGGCCCTAGCTTCTTCACCTTAACGGTGAGCTTTATCTGAGATTACTTAGTCCTATAAATTTCACTAAGAAACCTTATGGTTGCCTAAAAACTCGGCTCAAATAATTAAATGTCAACAAAAAAACTTCACATATCTTTGGTAGCAATGTGTGAAGTTATTGCATGCATAATATATATTTGTTTAGTTGGAGTTTAAACTAAATAATTAGCGAAATAATTTCTTTGTACATGTAGTTTAGAATTAACTTATAGTAACGAAGAAAAAATCTTGAACGTTCCATCAGATTTACGATTAAAATTATGAACTATAAAGAAAGACGTGATTATAAGTAAAGAAAATTTCTGCTACGTAACTTACCTCGTAAGGCTCTCCAAGTACCGGACCTGCTTGTGCCAGATACAAAGTGGAAGCTGAATCAAAGACCAGTTCCATCGTCTCTCTTTTTGCAGCGACAGTTTCCGTTTCGTTACAATTGAAAAACAATGTGACGTTATCGGTTGTTAACCTGAAAGCAAAACGTGTCCATTTCCCGTTTATCTTATTTACGGTGAAATTGGCGATGATCTGAGAGACGACGTGAGCGGTGTCCGTGTAAAATAGGGATATGAGAGTGTTTGCGACTCCCTCGGGTGCGATTCGCACCCCCAATTCAATGACGGTATCGTAAGGGTTCACAACTGCAAATATGAAGCCGCCTTTTCGCGTACGAGGTTTTGCGCTAATCAAAATCGAAAATTCTGGAGGAAGTTTCTCTGGAAGGATTTGACGATGTGCAATTTTCACATCGGAACCAGCTCTAAAACCGAAAGCTGGAAAACCATCATGACCATCATCGTCGATATATTGAGTCTTGGCGTCTTGAAACGGAATTTTCACCGCCCCCAGCAAGTCGTACTCCGACACTGAAACAAAAATAAATTCGTCAAAGCTCGATATTTATGGAGACAAAATGTTACGGAAAAAATGAATTTTTACCGTCCTCGCAATAATTATAAGAGAATGTGTGGGAAATATACTATACATAAACTAGCTTGATACCTTACAATCTCGAAACTACCACAATTGATCTTCAAATTAGAGAATATGATAAAGTACAATAAAATTCAAATGTGGTGATTTTTAGTAATGAAAAAACGATTTTTTTGGAGATTATTCTTGGTGATGTGAAATTTGTTTGGGTGGCTATTAGCGTGGACGCAAAGCTCGCATCAGGGCGAGGCACGTCATATTGACGACATATTTAAAAAATAATCTGTTTTGATGCTAATAAAAAATGTACGCACAAGGAGGGAGTTATTAGACAGTCAACTATGAGGCTATTCGGGATTAGTTCCAGTTCTGATGCAGATAGTTTACAATACACCAAAACAGATTTCTAAAAAGCTTTTCTAGAAGCAGCATAAGGGAGAGTATAGTGCCTTTCGTTTTGAGGCTAGACATCAACA
This sequence comes from Pyrochroa serraticornis, assembly GCA_905333025.2. Taxonomy (NCBI): domain Eukaryota; kingdom Metazoa; phylum Arthropoda; class Insecta; order Coleoptera; family Pyrochroidae; genus Pyrochroa; species Pyrochroa serraticornis. The sequence goes on from HG995154.1 coordinate 21,263,226, forward strand.
ACAAAGGTTCCCAGTAACGTCAACAAATAGACCGGAATAGGACGCCATTTGAGACCACAAGATAGACGCATCCGCTTAATATCTCCCAATTGTTCCGTCTGTTCTATAATCCAGGAGAACGAAATAACTTGGCAGTATCGTAATATTTGCAGCATTAGCAAAATAAAAAATTAAATATCTTGCAGTTACATCGGAATTAACTTGTCTTATTTTGATTCCATGCAATTAATCTTTTGTAATCTATTTTAAACATTTTTATCAAATATTTTTACTTTCCTGCTCTTCAACTGTTCACTATTGGGTTTCTGGACTGTTAGTTTGACCACGAATCTATCTAATGACATACTTATGCTATTATTAATCATTAACTATAAGACCATTTATGCTTATAACAAGTTTATACACTTTTTTCTGCTATTCTCTTAAAACATATGTTTATTTTATTTATATTGCAAGCACTACCTTAAATTAACTAGATCATTACACTAAAAGTTTATCCCAACCTTTACTTTTAATATCCCATTTTTTATAAATTAGCACTCTGCTTTTACTATGTATTGAGATGTTCATGACGCCACCTTTTACATATTCAAATGATTGGGTCTTCTTGAGTCTACATTCTACTTCTGTATTGGCGAGGAGTTTGAAATGATTAAGCTTAATCCCATACTTGTAAGTGATACTTTTATCTTTTTTGTTACATTTTTTTATCCGTAGATACTTGTTCTGGAATATACGAGTGTAATTCCTATATTCATTAGCTCTGCGCTCTTAAAAACTTTTAGACTTTGTTAATATTTGTTAAAGTTAACAACCATATTTTCATATAACGTTATTAATACTTAATATCAAGCATGTGGAATGGTTTTATTTTTCAGCATTGATGTCACGTTAACTTCCTTCTTGTTAATTAACTCGACATGAACTGTTTTTTTAAGATTATTGTTTTGTAACTAATATTTAAATTTTTCTTTATAAGGTTAACAATATGTTATGCTGTCTTTCAAAGTGGCTTCAGTTCCCTCGTTGATTATGGGAACATTCTTAATACATTTCAGGTAAAGAATTGGCCTCAGTGTACTACTCTGCGATACTCCTGTCTTCATTTCATTTAAGCCCAAGTATTAATCTCTTCTTTAAACCCTTAATAGTCTATGCACAATGTAAGATTCAAGGAGTTTGGGATATTGTAGTTGTATATATTTTCCCTATTTATATTTAAATACTGTGTGCTGTAATTTACCCTATTCTAACAAGCTGAAAAAATATTTTCTTCTCGAATACTGTTTATAATTATTTGCTATCATGTGAACTCGAGTTAGAGTTAAATATTGACTTCTGAAACTAAACTGTTATTGATTCAGATCCCCTGAAAAAAATTTCTTCAAACAGCTTTGATCTTATCGGTTGAAGTAATATAATGTATTTTTTGCGCCCCCCATACACTTGATAATATTCAGTCAAACTGATATTTTTATTGTTGAAATAATGAGTATTTTACCACTCATTTGTCTTTATAACACCTCGTTCGACAATATAAAGGGTGCAAAGCATTAAGTTTTTTCCTATAAAAAGTGATAATTTAACAGTTTTTCCACAAATATGCATTTCTTAGCAATGAACAAAAAGACTGGGAATGATGATAGCCAGAAACGCAAAAATTTTATCTATAAAGTTTCAGTCACGCTTTAGTTCGAACTAATTCATATTTCTTAAAGGTCAAATCTTAAAATTTTTACTTATGCTTGTACCTTCTAAGACGCAAGAGTTCGATCAATACCACTACCGTCGCTTACTTATATTTTCTGCAGTGCCACAGGTGTACAATTTGGGACCTTTTCTTTTTTTTACTATTTGGTAAGTAGCTTTCTAATGTTGTTTCGTGTAAAGTCTTCTCCTCAGATGATATCAACTCATCACTAAAAAAGTCAGATCTATACTATGTTTACCTACACACTAATTTTCAGGTTATAAGAGGTTAGTGTAATCTTAATCGCTTAAATTTGAACAGCGATAAATATGGGGTTAAAATCTTCTTAAAAGAACACGTTCATCAGTTTCCTTATTGACTCAATAAAGTAGTGCTGATGTGGTGCCTTAGACCTAAGCCTGTTCGCTCAAGAATTTTATTTCGTGGAACATTAGCCAAATAGTGAAACTTCTTACCTTCAAAATAAGTTTATTATAGAAAAACTGTAGTCATTTAGAACTCCAATGCAAGCAAAAAGTCTAATTTGAAATTGCCTGATGAATTAAAGAATCTTTGCAAAATCAATGAATACTTTGCCTCAGTCTTCAACTCTGAGAATTTTAGAGACAAGGTGGCTTATGTTCAAAACTATTCACTTTCTTTTCAAATAGCTACCACTGAAGAACGGTCTAAGATCATAGATGGACTAAAGACAAGTGTTACTGGTTCGGATGGGATTACATCTGGAATGATGTAGCTCTGCCCGCCTATATAATCTATTTACATAACACGTATCGTTAATTGTTTTCTAGAGATTAGCTTTGCTCCAAAAATTTGTCCCATGTTCATCCAAAACCAAAAAAATCAGAGCCTTCCTCTCTTCCTGACCTTAGACCAATGAGTATTCTACCGACTATTTTGAAGATTTTAGAAAAAAATTGTACACTCACAACTTCCATGCATCTTTTTGAAAATAACATTAAATCTTCCGGGTAACCAGGCTTCCGCAAGGGGCATATACCAAATTGATTGACCTAACTGACAACATTTCTGCTTCTTTAGTTAAAAGTCACCCTTCCATATCAACACTACTTGACCTTTAAAAAGTATTTGATACTCTAGAGTACGCCTAGCTGATTGCCAAACTAAAGTATATAGGATCTGATCTACCGACCATGAATCTTATCTGATTGGGCGAACTCAAAATACTGCCATAGACGGTATTCACTCCAGTCTGTGTGACATCACTTCAGGTCCAACTCTGTTTTCAATTTATATATCCAATACAGTTGACTGTGTTGAATCATGCAAGTTGTTCGTATATGCGGATGATACTCTCCCTTTTGACTCCAAATAAATACCGAGTATGCTCTCTGCTCTTATTAATAAGGATTTTTTCAAAATATCCAGCTGTGATACTGCTCACGGCTTCACTCTAAAAAATCCACAGCAATTTATTTCTGTCCCCAAAAACACAAATCTAAGATCAATACACATTTAAGAATTTTGGTGGAGGTTCGAGCTAGCTGTCAGAGATAGGATCCATAATTATTGAATAATTTTTGATGATGATCTTTGCTTTAAAAGTCATATCGGTTTTGCTAAATCGTATAAAGCGATTAATGAAGTCTCTGTTCAGGGCAAAATCTTTGATGGGCATTAATTTTCGTAAAAGATTGTACAAATCATTTGTGATTTTTCTGCTGACCTGCTGCTTAACAGTATATTATCCCTGTTTGGACTATGTCACGAAACAGTGGTTGCAGAGGGGCCAAAATACTTGTTGTCGATTAATCTTTGGTTTAAAAAAGTATTACCATTCTTCATTCAGCAGTACTTATACATAAAATCTATGTCACGGAGAACTTCTTTTACCTTAAAGAGAAACTCTACTTCCGGTGAGACTACCATTGCGCCAAGTGGCGGCATCTATACACTCTTTTACTCATTTTTCGGAAATCTTTCGCTTTCCATGGGGTCTCAGTTTTTAACAGTTTATGTGGTTGCTTGAAATTGACCTCTGCCAACTTTCTTCATAGGGAATTGCAACTTCTCTTGATGAAAAAATAAAGATCGGAACTTCATTAAGTTTACAAATTCCCGACATTACATTATAAAATTTTTGCCATACTGTTTTGCCCTAATATTCAATATCATTTTATTTAGCTAACTTAGGTTTAGTATAAGTTTTCAAATTATTTATAAGAATAATTTACTTAAGTTTACTATGTTTGAGCAATGGGTTGAGTTCAATAGTCTAAGGCTAGACTTCGCCTGAATAAAGTCCGCCCATTATTATTATTATGAAAACATAAATAGTGGTGTAAACGTTTTGTTTTACTAGCTTGTGTGTATCAAACCAAAATATGTTTCTATTATATAATACTTCATCTACAATTGCCGCTGTTAGCACATACAGTTGGAGTGAAGAAAATTATTAAATTGTTAAATGTTAAAAGTTGAAAGCTCAGAATCTGATAGCATACAGTTTAGGTTTAACTGTTAAGTCACTGGCGGCTATGCGTGATTCAGCTTTTAGTTTCTTCTGACGTTCGTCAAAAATATTTTTTATACAAAAGTTCCAAAGTACTCATGTCTACATCTTGAAATATTGTAAGTTAATTAAAAATCACTATTGTTTGATGTTGATTAAACTTCATTATAGCATGTAAATAAGCTGACTGAAATAATTTAGTTTAGTTAATCATTCTCACGTTAAAAGTGAGGAATCTTTTTTTTAGCAGATTTTAATATTCTCGTCTAATCTATACTCAGTGAGTCTTATTTCAGGAATTATCAACCCTACTCTAATTTTTTAAAACTGTACTAGCCAAAATCCTAAAATATTAATGCTTGAACAGAGTAGGAGATTCAGTCAGTCGGAGATTTCAACGGGCGCATCAAAATGAAACTTGATTTTCAGAGATTTCGATGATCAAAAGATAAATCAACAAAACAATAATATCCCGATAATTAAACAAGTTGAGCCAATGGTTTGGTATATGTTTCACTTTAAAGAATAAAAAACAGAATATTGCAGGGTATACAAATACGCAATTAATAATTTAATTTGACCAAGCTGCAATTGGCCTTATGTAGATAGTCTACCAAAGCTATTTCTCCTATTAAAATTAGAATTAAAAAATTCGAATCTGAGGAATGTGAATACTTAATATCGGAGATAGAGACACTTGTTTGAACAAGAAATTTGCACAAAATAAATTTTAACATAATAGTAAATAAATAAAAGTTTTATTTAATGTCATGTGCGCTAACAGTGGATTCAAGTTAATTTGAATTGCCGGGTTGTATCTCGCGTAAATCATTTGCAAACACTTTGACCTTTCGGTCAATGCATCGCGATCAGTATTAACCCCACAAGAACCGCACTTCAAACTAAAATCGTTATATGATTATTTCATTATGATTATTATTATAATTATTTATAATCTATATACAATGCTAAAATCGTGGATTAAAAATCTGAGGTTTACAGAATTAACCTACAGTTATCAAAACAGTAAATTGGGAGATTCTTATTGAACAATAGTGATTTTAGAAACAAAAATTACGCTAAATACACACCTGAGAATTAATTTTGATTTTTAACTTAGTTACATGTTTGTAATTATAATAGTTCCGGTTCATTGAAGAAATAACTGTTACTATATTTACTTTTTGATCTTTTATGTGCCTTAAATGTACACATTTCAGTTAACTGGATGGGGTCGTAGTTTAAAACAAACACCTCGTTAATCTCAATAAATTTGCTGAAAAGGTTTTATGTAGCCCTCGAGATATAAACAGGCCAGGCCGGCTTCAACTAACATTTCAGGCACACCAGTATTATTACGCTAGACAGAAAGATAAGGGAATGTTAGTAATATGAGAATGAGATGACCTTCCATTATGTTGTTAGCATCGTTTAATTTTTAAACTCATATCTCGATTTGCAAATTATTTGATAAAGTTGATTTTCCTTTAGAGAATATGTTTGTTGTAATTCGGTTCAGCGCATCAATTTAATAGTTATATACGTTATAACTAATGCATTGATGTCGATGTATGGCTTACTAAGGTGAACCTTAGAAATCATCATGCAAAGCCATGCAGCAATTGTTAAATTTGTTGCCAAATCGAATTTCTGACTTGGACCACAGTCAAACTTCCACATTGTGCGCTCAACTGAACTGAATACCGCATGACGGAGTTTGGGGACCATTGAATAGAGCAGTGGCGGTTCGGAAAGTTATGGGAATTTTTTAGCGCAGTTTAAAATTTCTCTAAATTTATAAATTTGCTATATTAAAGCTAGGAATAAAATGCTGCATTTTTATTTTCGGCTTCAAAACGGTAAATTTTTTATTGAACTGACAGCAAGAGTATTTTGGATAATTGTTTCGATTAAAAAAAAACTTTTAATTAATATCCATCTAGTTTCTTAAATAACTACAATTCATTTTTAATAGAATGGAGCAGTATTCCTTAATCATCATATTATTGCGTCGTTATAAAGATTCCAATTTCAAAAAATAGTTTAAATATCTTAGCAATTTCCCAAAAATCCTTAATTCTATAAATGACAAATCGCAGTTTCGCATAATTTGAGAAACTAGCTGAAATAAAGAAATAACAGCTTGTTTCTATTATTTCTTCATATACAACACAAACATAAATAAGTAATAAGCATTAGGTCCAAAATAAATATGAAATGATTAAGTAAGACATTTAGATGTTAATATCAAATACCAGAAATATGTATTCTGATATGATTAGAGAATTAGAGAAATGGTGCGATGCGAACTCAACAAAGACAAAATGTCATAAAAGATTTTTTTATCATATTTCCAACAGAGATCAAGATTTCAGAAATCTTAGCCGTACCTGGGTATGTTGACTGAAGGTTGATTTCTGATGATGGGTCGAAAAAATTACTTGATTAGGTTCTCACGTGATGACTCCGAGTGATTACCTCAGTTTATGTCCCCGGGTGATAAAAACGTATAATAAGGCCAAGAGGTCGCTTTGATGACTCCAAGTATTGATTCCGGAAACTATTTTAATGATTAATAAACACAAATCAAAGCTCATCTACAATAGGGTTTATTTTAAATATGACAGCTAACTACCATTTAATTCAGTTTCAGCCAGTAGATTTTGAGTATCATACCATTTTTGGCATTTTTTATTGAAATGTACTATTTCAACTTTCTCAAGAAAATAAGAGAATGATCTTCCAGAATAATCTAATAAAGTTTTCCAAATAAGTTTCCTAATAAAATATTTTGAGATAAAACAGAAGTCAAAAGAATATTGATTGACCTACGCTAAATCCCCTAAAAGGGAGCACTTGAATATGGTTTTCTGAATATTTTTAGAACTGGTCAATTAAAAACGATGACGCTTGGGAGACTATTAACTAAAGTTTATGTACAGTTGGTAACAGATAGAACTAAACTTCAACATATGCTCTGAGTAAAACTGGTTTCCGTTCTTAAACCCCATAAACTCTAAAGATAAAAACTATTATGTAGGTGTACAAATAAGATTTCGTTCTGGTGACCGTAGAAGAAACTTTATCTCAATTGCTTACAAATAGACGGTGGGAGCCCCATTGTTGCTGATCAAATGGCTCAATACGATATCAACGGCGACACTGACGGATTACTTACGTTTACCGTTTCTGTTTTCAACGGCAGGCTTGAAAATTTTAAGAGGATTCTAACAATCACGATATACAGTTTAATTATTTCTTTCCATTAGTATTGTGCCAAAGTCAACTTTTTTAAATTATTGTATTGAAAAAAAATTGTGCTTGAAACAAAGCCATTAAAAATACGTTCGAATTTAATAATTAAAAAAATCACTATTAAGACTACTTTGTAGTGGTTAAAAAATAATTTGGTAATTTTTGTTATTTTTAGATACTGCTTGGAGCGCGTTTCTTAGAAAACACCCCTGTATAGTACCAGATAATATAGGACAAAATCAGTTTCGGAAGAATGTTGTTTTTGCTGACAAAAAGACTTTTCTCTCGTGCTCCAGTGGCAAGTTTTTGATTATTTTAACTAAAAAATTGACGAGGTTATAAAAAAAAAGTAATCGCTTTTCGTAAATGTGTAAACATAGATAGGCCGTGAAGGTCTAGAAGAATGTGGGAAAATTACTGAAGGATTTAGGAAACAACCCTCTACTTAAATATTGCAAAACAATATGCTTACAATTATAATTTCCTTTTTCTACAATTAATATTTTTCGATAGTCTTTGCTTGTAAAATTCCATTTATACCTTGTCGTTTTAACTTTTATTTCGATTTAAAAGTTTCAATTTGCTCGGGCTATCAATAGTGCAAAGGAATTAAAATTGCAGGCCAATTTTTGAAAAGAAAAATTTAGTCCTCATCTTTTACAGAACACAGTCCACACTTCGAGAGTGATTTGAGAATAGTTTTATAATAATAAATATTTTGACATAATTTTCCTACAATTATACAAAACTATAGCAAAGAGTTTTGTCCTTGTAACGTTTATAAACTGTAGGTAGTTGGAAAAAGGATATTACAAATAGTTATTGCCAAAGCCTTGCATCTTAAATTCCACTGCGATTGAGAAAAATAAACTACACACAAAAACTTGATCTGACCTCAGACATCTGGCAAATTTCTTTAAAGAGCTTATTTGTTCTATAGCTTAAACTCACAGGCTTTCTGCACAAAAGAATTAAATATACAAATTTGTTCAGAATTACGTGGAAGTCGCCTTTAACGACGTAAAGTAGATTCAGGCTGCTCTCCATTTAAGGCTAATAGGGAAATTATTTTAAACAATTTTTATTGTACATAAATCCACGTTATATTTTTTACCTGATTCGATCCAATTACCTTAACGATTAATTTTAAATATCTATATCGTATGACAAGACTAGTTACAACCTATTAGACCATAATATAGTCTAAATTGCAATGACTGATTAATAAACCCTTTATCATGAAAAGTTACTTTCTCAAACTGATTCCATTTTAATTTTGAAAACTTGTATTAGCATTGATAACTGCTGCAAATTGGAAGTAGTAAATAGAGTGAAAACTCTATGCGGACAAATTTCCTGACACCAAATTTTCGTCTATAATTCTCTACATTAATTATGCTCCAATAAGCGGACGCCTTCATGAACGGACACGCACATTATAATTTGATACACACTGAATAAAAAATCTCTCTTAACACTACTTGACTACTTAAAACTATTTAAGACCACTTGACGTAAGTACAATGGCAAAATCAGATTTAAGTTGTCGGTGGTTCCCCATATTAGATGCTGTGATTGTGTGCAGTTCAATTCCCAGTAGTTGTTTGTAATTAAGTGAATGCTAACGTTAAAATGGCAACGGAAAAAATGAAGCTTAGTTTGCAAGAAAAAATAGAAGTGGTGAACGTTTTAGGTAAGGAAAAACTATCAGTTTGCGCTCTGGCAAAAAGGTTAGAAGTTAACCAGTTTTTTTATCAAAAACATCTACATTTAATGTAATTTTAGGTTCTGCAAGCTGCAGAAATTGGGCAAACTAAAGAAGAAATTTGATCCAAAAAGCAATTTGGAATTAATGTAAATAAAAAGATTTCTTTGAAAACTGAAGGTTTCAATATATACAGAATGTGCTTTAAGACGGGTCCTAATCATGATCTTATCTTGGTTTTTGAGCCGGAACCGGGTTCCTTTACTCATTAGTCTTGATACAGATTCACTATGGGGTGGGGAGAAATTGATGGTGGCTGAATTGCCGTCATCAGATTTCATGGGTGGTTCCTCTCCGTAGTCGACGGCTTTACGGATAAGGGGGTTGAAATGGACAGTTGCTGAAGCAAAGAATTTGGAGACGGTATCTTTTAGAAAATCGACGATATACTCGATTCCAGAGTCGTTGTGTAGGGACTTGTTTCGAACGAACCAGGATGCTTTAAAAACCATGCGCAACAATTTGTTTTGTATAATCTGGATTTTGTTAATATGGGTGAGGGCTGCGTGGCTCCATACAGGAGAAGCATACGTCATTATGGGTCGAATAATTGCTTTGTATATACGGAATTTGTTGTTTAAAGAAAGCTTGCTTTTTCGACAGAGCAGCGGAAATAATCGAGCTATGCAACTACGTCCTTTATTTCTAGCCATGTCGATATGTTTAGCAAATCTTAAACCTTTGTCAAGGGTGACGCTCAAGTATTTTACATGGTCTCTCCATGGGATTTTCACGTTTATGAGTCAATAATACCGCAGTGCTCTTACTTCCGTTTATGGTTATAAGTCTGTCACGGTAATATACCTCGAGTGAATCTAGCGCTTTTTCTAGCTTATCTAGAATCATGTGGGGATGCTTGCTTCTGACCAGTATAGCTGTGTCGTCGACATATTGCGCTATCTCTACAGAAGTCGGTTGTGGTATGTCTGAGATGTAAATATTAAAAAGATATGGAGGTAACACCGCGCCTTGCGGCACGCCGACTGTTTGTGTTCTGCTTGTTAATGTAATGTTTTCTATGTTGACTTCAAATGTACGCTTGCTCAAAAATGAATGAATGATTTTAATAAAACTCATGGGGTAATTTAGTTTAGTTAGTTTGTATCGAAGGCCAGAGTGCCACAATCGATCAAAGACTTTTGCTACGTCTAGAAATACAGCGCCGGTGTTGTATTTGCGCTCAAAACTTGTATAACAATGCTCGACCACGTGGAGAACTTGTTGCGTTGTAGAATGCTGGGCTCTAAAACCAAATTGAGTGTCAGGCAGTTCTTTTAATTCTTCTGCTGATTTTATCAGTCTCCTTAGGATACATCTTTCAGCTGTTATACCGATTGATGACAGAAAGCTGATAGGGCGGTAGTTGGAAGGTTCTTTGGGACTTTCGCCTGGTTTTAAGATAAGTATGACGTTTGCTTTTCTTCACGATCTGGGAAAATGTCTGAGACGAAGCCATTCTAAATGGCGTTTAGAATGGCTGTGAGATGCATAATAGCTTTATGTGGAAGATATTTCAAAGACAAATTTGTGATGCCATCAGAGCCTGGAGCTTTGAGTTTGGGTGTGTTGTTAATTACTGCTTTGATTTCATTAGGAGTTATTGGTTCTAGTGTTCTGTGTTGTTTGTGTTAAAGTTTGCTAGATGGTCAGTTATAAAATTTTCGATCTTCTTGAGTTTGTTTACGTTGGCATGTGTTAGGTCTTTGCTGAACTGTTCTTGCAGTGAAGCTGCAAAAATTTAGACTTTATCGCTTGTTGTTGAACCCGGACCGTTGGGGGTGTTTACTGGGAGAATTTTTCTAGTATTTGAGCTTAATTTTTTTAGTATTTTTGTCATTTTCCAAAGTGAGTTATCCTGAACATTTGAAGATGCGAGTTTGTCTCCCCAGGAAACATTGTAATGATCCATAAGAGCGTACCTCACCTTTGTTTAATAACGATTTAATTCGCGCTTATATTGTGGAGCAAAAGTTCTTTGATAAACTCTTTTGGCACGGTTCCTTTGTTTGATTACGATGGGTAGAAGTGACAACATTCCTATATCAGGACAGTTAACAAAGATTAACGCTAAAGAAGTAGCGGACCATTTTGGTTTCACAAATTTCAGGCCGTCTGATGGATGGTTAGAAAAATAGCGTAAAGGGTGCAATATTAGTTTTAACCGCATATCAGGTGAAGCGGCTGATGTAAATTAAAAAGACGTAGATCAGTTCCTCAAAAAGCTTCCTTCTATGTTGCTTGGTTATCAACCGGAGGATGTGTATAATGCAGATGAAAGTAAATAACTCTAAAATCGGAAAAATGTACTGGTGGAAAATTTTCTAAAGAGAGACTTACAATTTTGTTTTGTGTGAGTATGGCAGGAAACAAAGAAGAACTGTGGGTAGTTGGAAAAACGGCGCGCCCTCGTGGATTCAAAAATATTGCAATCAGTGGCTTACCTGCAACTTCTAAATCAAACAAAAAAGCCTAGATGACGGGAGAAATTGTGACTGAATGGTTGCTGCAATTTGATAGAAGAATGAGCCTTCAGAAAAGGAAAATTGTTTTATTTCTAGTCATTGTCCATCCTGGCAAATTACAAAGTAAAAACATAAAAATAATAACCATCCAATACAACTTCAGTATGCCAGCCCTTGGATCAAGGAATCATACAGAATTTCAAAGTCTATTACCGAAAATTTGTCTTAAAACTAATTTTATCAAAAATGGAAGGAACTAAATCTGCAACTCAGCTTTCAAAAACTATCGAAGTGTTGGAGGTATTATATTATAAGAAGCAACGTGGAGTAAAGTAACTGCAACAACCACAACAAATTGTTTCAGGAAAGCTGAATTCAGGAAAAGTAATAGTACTTTAACTGAATTTGATCCCGAAGATGATCTGCCATTGTCAACAGTCTCTGATTTGTTGGGAGGTTTTAAAGAGTTAGGGTTACCAAAGTCAAAAACTAGAAAACTTTATGACAATGGATAATAATATTCAAACAGAGGACGACAATCTTGAGATTCAAACCTTGAACGTTGTGAATTGAAAATGACGGTGAACAAGTTAACGAAGATGAATCAGAAAATGTAATGTAGGACATAATCGAAGATTCCAATTTGATAAACTCTTACAATGACCCTTTAAAACTTACTGGTAGTTTGAAACAATTTGCAAGAGACTACTTCACCGTATTTCAACACGTAAAGAATCTGGAAAGTCATTTTCAAAACTTATGCAGCAAAAACATGCCAAAAAACGCCAATCGAGCATTTGAAATTTTATTCAGTTTTCAACTTACTAGTTCGAATTGAATGCATAGGTATGCATGTATGTACCTATATGACTTTCATTGTACTTACGAATTTTATTAATTCCATTTTATATGTTACTCTTCCAATTAATTTACATTATGTATTCTATGTACATAAAAATAAACATTTTGAAATAAAAATTGTTACATTTAAAAGATTGTCCCGGCTACCTTCCATAACGGGACAAAAAAGTAAGGACCGTGAGTGTCCGCTTATGGGGCTTTTACTGTATTGGAAGTTTCTACTGGGCAGAAAACATTAAAGTGCCAACATACTTAATACAAAGGTAAACGCAATTTAGTAAGTCCAGGGTTGAATTAGTGATGACTTTGAGATAGGCCGGGTTGCTAGGATTGCTCGGGTGGTTGAGGTCTTGCGGGTGCGTCGGTAATACGGAAACAGAGTCGGTCCGTCGTTGCTCAGATGCTAATTTGAGTAGAACACCGGAAATTTAAATGAGTTGCCCCTTCCCCAATTCCATTGAACAAATAAAACGATTTCTATGTGGCGGCCAGAAGACAGCAAAAGTACAAGAATAAGCGAAACAACCAATTGATATTCTTTCGTCCTCAATGCGGGTAAAGTATGGTAGGATAGAGCGGCGGGATCAAGCGATTTGCAAACAAATGTAGGTATATTTTATAGGGCATTTCGATCAGATTTCCGGGATCCAAACCGCGCATAGAACCAAAAGGATAAGTCCTTTCAATTAAATGACCCCCTATATTTATTGTTTGGACGGAGACGTGCATGTATCAGTTTTCGGATTTCTCCCGTAGGAAATTACCGGAAATAATCCGGTATAACTTTAACATGGAGCGGAAGTTGAAAAGTGTTCCGGAGGAAGCAAGATTTCAGATGGCATCAATAATTACAACGTAAAATCCCCAAGGATGCCATGTTTTATATACCAGCTATGATGAATTGTTAATAGAGAAGCGGGCGCGGGACAATCATACGGGTTGCGTCCCGTGAAATAACTCTATTTGACTTGGATTATACAAGCTCTACACGTCGCCACTGTGAAGGGGTGGCCTCCGGCACTGGCGTGTGTACATACATTCCTTCGATCACTAACCAAATAATTAGCCATCCGCAAGCCGCAAGGCAACTCCCCGCCAAAAGCACGTCTTTGACGTTGATTAGAGATTGATTTCTCAAATTGAATTTATTTACACTTATTGTCCAAATTTCAGCAAATATGGCACTGATCGACAATAAACCAGGAATTTACATGTTGGATCGATTGCTAACATAAATGACACAATAATAAAGTTATCATTTATTAAATAATTAACAAAGAATAGCGAATCAACTTAATTTCGAAACAATTATCTGAGAATTAGTCCAATTAATTTCATATTGGCACCTCATTTAAAATGTGGAAAGGTTGAATTCGTTCAACGTTCTTGCAAAATATGCCACCTTGACGTAGCGACATTGACATCGACGCATCCACAACAATCGCCTTTAACCATAAATCGCCCTTATATCTAATAAAATGACAATAAAAAATACTTAGTGCAAGATGCAAGGAACAATTTAGTAACAAGCAGGGAGAAAGAGTAATTAAAATTTTGGAAAAAAAAATTGGAAAAATAAATTGAAGACCGCGTCCAAAGAAAATAAAAAAATCTTATACTAAGGTAGTGATGAAAAATATGGTAACTGAGGGCTAAAGACTGAGGGGTAGTAGCCCAAGAAATGTCTCTTGTGATAAAAAAACAATACAAAGGAACAAAAAATAGTCTTTACACCAATCTGTTCGTAAAGAAATGAAGTAAAATATAATAAATGTAACAAAAAATAAGTGAAACAAATGCGGGAAGGTCCAAGAGCGTAAAACGTCCAAGAATTAGTAAATAAATTTAAATAATGTAATTGTTGTGTACACAATGAGTACCATGTTATTCAACAGTATAGCAGCATGTTTATTGTGCTAAAAATATAAACTTCATGAAAAAAAATGTTATGGTCAATGATCTTAAAAAACTTTTAAAATTTTCAAGGCTGAAGTGAGTTGTGATTCATTTTTGAAAAATTGAACATCAACTTCATATTTGCAAACAGCAACGTAATATTTGAAATTTTCAAAATCTCTGGATACTCCTGGTTCACTTTAACATTAACAATTTCAGAAGCATTTCTTAATATTGTAATATTGCCCAAGTAACTTTTAGTCTTGACAAGACGGTTTTATACTTTGGGACCGCTGGTAAATTTAGATTGATAGAATGTATGTGAAAGTAAAATAATTAAGTTAATTTAAGATGAAGAAATATTCTTCGGATAAGTGGAAGTATTCCGGAAGAAGAATTAAATTTCCTTTTCTAAACGACAACGGGAAAGAAGTGAAGGTTAAAATAGAGAAAAAATAAGAAGAAAGGGCAGAGACAAGAAAATAATTTTTCTCCATTCCTTCCCCTCCGCTGGTTGGTCGTGGTGAGAGAACTACTTAAAAATATACTGACAACATCCTTTAAGTACGAAAAGAAGAATGTACTGAAATTAGAGGAATAAGACAAGAGTACAATAATAACTAAAAAATACAAAATAGCACATGTAGGATTCTTCGTCTTTTCATCGTTTTTCCATTCCCCGTCTATTTCTTCTTTCCCAACAACATATTTCACTATTATCTTGTTCATCCAATATGTTTTGAGAATCAGAAAGCGGGAAAGAATTATTATTATTATTAACACAAAGAGATTACAATTTGAGTTGGAAAAATAAAATAAAATTTTGGAATAAAATAGGAATATTACAGTATCTAAGAAACGCTGGACGGTTAAACCACAATTTACTCATTTTTCCCCTCTCTGTCTATTTGTTCTTTGTGCTTTATCTTATCCAGCAATTCCATTAATTTTTGTCTTTCCTTTCAACTGGTATTTTTAGATAAAGGAAAGAAGGTATGCGAAAATATATAATAATAATAAGAATTGAAAAAATTAATTGGAATTAGAGATCAGAGTACTACGATATCGAGAAAATACTAGACAGAATGCAATAATTCTTTCTTTTCCTTTCCATCTAAATCTTCAATGTCTCTACTTTTTTTTCCTATCAATCCCTTTCAATCTTCTCAAATTTATGTTTTTTGGAAGTCAGAATGGGGCATAAGGAAGCAAAGATTAAAAAGTGTTGCTAAGAAAAAAAGAGAATAAAATATGGAAGAAGTGCACTACCTATCTTGTACTACTATTGACGAGGTTGATGTGTGTTCTTTATATTTCTTCTCATCTAGTAACTTTATTTTAGTATATTTTGGAAATAAAAAGAAACGTCAAAAAATATTGTTTATTACAAAAACAAGAAAGTTTCAGTAAAAATGAAGAAAGGGTAGTTCAATTAAAGAAACACGAAAATATTATGACATATGAACAGCGCTAGAAATCAAAACAATTATTTCTCCTTTTGCCTGTTCGTAATCCATAATTTTTCGTACCCAACAATTTTCTTCGTGATTGTCTTTTTTTCATTCTATTGTCTCTAGGTAAAAACTCAAAAATATAGTGAGGAACAACGAAATGGTTCTTCACGTTTTTTTTTTTAACTTTTCCTCTCCTTATTTTTCCCACTAACTTTATTCACCAATATGTTATTTACCCATTCTGGTATTTTACGAACAAAAAAATGCAAAAAATACAGTCATTATTAACACAAAGAAATTATAATACGATTGAAGAAAATGTGGTAAAATTATACAAATAAGATGAAAATAATATATCTGAAAAATATTGTACAACAAAACCCCAATCTTCACATTTCCTTCCCCTCTGTCTATTCGTTCTCCAGCAACATCCTCCGCTCTTGCCTTTATCCTTAATTCTGGTATTTTTAGGTAAACAGAGAATCTAGCGCAAAGAAATTTCAGTAAGAAAAAAGAAATTCAAGTTAGAAGTATATAATCAGAATATTACAATATTGGAGAAATATTAAACATATATTCTTTCTACCTCTTCATTCTCTATATCTTTTCTTTGCGCCAACTCCTTTCCATTTCTCTCATTTTGGTTTTTGGAAACAACACCCCTGCATATGAACAGAAGATTGAACAAAGTTGCTGAAAAGAAAAAAGTATAAAGAATGAAATATGGAATAAGTGCACCGCCTCTTTTGTGCTACTATTGAAAAAGTTGGTGTTTGTCCTGCACATTTTTTCTTACAAAGTAACTTTATTCTAGTATATTTTGGAAATAAGACAATTTGTAAAGAAATATGATCTTACTAACCCAAAGTGATTTCAGTAAGAATGGTAAAGGGGTAGTTAAATTAGGAAATTATGAGAATATTGCGTTAGAAAAGAAATAATCTTGCAGAAAATAAAGTGCTTAATATGAAGGCAATGGTTTTCTTCTTTAGAACCAGATTGACCAAAAGCTTCTGAAGTACCAGTGAAAGAAGACGTTTCACGGGTTACAGGTTAAAAGTTATTTAGAAGAGTTGGCCACAAAATTTCCTGGAATACGTGAAGATAATAGAATAAAAACTGAAGATGTGATAGAGAAACATAGAAAAAATTAACCTAAAATGACTTCCTTAAAAAGATGTCAACGAAAATTGCAGAGAAAATCAACAATAAATACTACTAGTGATGGATAAATCTCATATTTAAATAGTGTTATGTTCAAATTGTGCTTCTTCACTTTTTGGCCTTTTTACCCTACGCATAAAAAATTTCTGAACTTACTTACCGTTTTGATGTGAAATTTGTATTGCATTTTTAGATGTAGCATATTACTGTAGTACCTGCATAGAAAAGATATTATTTAGATTTTGCTTCTGGTTATAAAACTTTTTTCCTCTCACCTTTTGCAGCGCTACATAAACAAAAGTTTCGTTTACAGCCCCTTCCCTATTTCTTTCATCCAAGAACAATGGTAGCACATCTCCTAGTTGATGCAGAATCTGAGGGCGCCTTTGAATCCTACCGTGTGTACGTACAGACTAATCAGATAGAAATGACTGGGGAGCGAGCAACATTGGGTGTTTGGACAAACACGTTACGCAGCTGAATATACGGGTGTTGGTTCAGTAGCAAAAGGAATAACATCGATTCAAGTGCACATTCAATATTGTTCACTGACGAGGACGATTAGCCATCATCTCTCGAATTGGTGAGCCAGGAAGGGCATGTCGAAGCCACCTGATGGTTCACACTTCACATTGAATTAAAAATTGTTGACAAGATACAAATCTGATGTCTTGATGACGCACGTCCTCTAATTATTGAAAAAGCAGAGATGGTTACTTTTCATGTCGACATTCTTAAATTATATCTATTACGCGGTCGATATTCGACAAGTACAGTAATCCCCATGTTTTCTTTCAGTTCCTGGAAATGTTGAACTAAAGCTGTCTTTGTTACGTAATTGGAGATTGACTGCAAAGAATTTCTTTGTTTTCTATGTTTTGAAGGATTTATAGTATTTTAGTTTAAGGAATTTTCGAATTTTTGATAAACGGATTGATAATAATATCGTAAAGCTCTAGATTTTTAGACCGTCAGGCTAAATAGAAAAAAGTTGCTTATTGTCTAAATGAACTCGCGAAGGGTGAAATTCCTGGAGAAAGATTCTTTAAACAACCCCACTAATCAAAATTCTTGTTGGTAAGTTATAATTAACAATAAATTTTTTTATCACCGTCAAAACATTCGCAACTTTACGATTGTTCACCAAAATGTCGCCGGTTAATTAAGTTTTATGTTATTTTGTACTGTCGTTTTTCGCGACTCCTCATTAGAAGGTTTTACGCCCATCATTCTAAACAACATAAAAAAACTTTTAACGCCATTCCGTTGCGGTATAGCTTCACTAAAACGTGCTTCGCCTAATTGAGCAACAACAATTAATTGTAAAATCTTCATTTAGTTAAGAAGTGTCTAATAGGTGGGCATTTATTAAAGCTTCATCTAATTTCTCTGCAACAAACAACAATTTTTTCCATTCAAACTTGCAAAATGTAATATTCGCAATCATTTTCCAGGTCGCCGGTATTGTTGACATGGTGAAATAATGAAAGCCAGAGTCTTTATCGTTTTTGCGGAGGTTTTAATTTCTTCAAGTTGTATCTTTATTTTATTGCTGTTTTCAACGTATGGAAGCAAAGCTGTAGCGCGTTCATAACAATCATATTCAGGAAGGAATCCAAGACTGTTTCTTATATTACGAGAAACCCAACCAATTTCGTAGCTCTCCTAAATTAAGCACTGTACTCGTAACTAGTCACATCTGCTATTTTCCCTTTTTCCCAAGCTGCCAAGAATTGAATTCGAACGCACGAACTCAAGACTGGAATTGCGGTGCAGACACAGACAATCCATCATAATAACGAGTCAGACATCCACAGATTAATATAAACAAGAGTTTATGACTCAAATACTTAACAAGATTAACATAAATTTTACTGGTTCAATTTGTTAACTTAAATCCAAGAAACGGTCCAGTGTCAACAGTCAGGAGAGACGCGAGTCATAATCAAAGAGTCACCCACCCCCTCATGGGACGTCGGGCTGTAAAAAATTGTTTAAAAATAAATTTCAAAATTCGTACAAACTGGCCAGTTGGAAGATGGTTGTATGTCGACCCAGTGAAGAGGCCAGGTTTTAAAAGCTCGAAGCAAAGCTTCTCAAATTTAAACCAGCTATTGGATTCTGGAAGTGGGCCGGATGAGATTTCGCACAAATTTCAAAATAAAACTTAACAAAAGTGCCAAAGACAAAATCATATATGATTATTACAGACAACGAATAGAATTTTATTAAATATCATAAAACAAGTGCGATAACGTAATAAACTATTTCCGCTAAAGGTTTTTCAAAACTACATTTGAAAACTTTACTGCAAAATCCTAAAATTCCCTTCCTCGACAAGTCTGTCGTCAAATCTGCATCTCTTGTGTGTAGTACATCAGGTGACGTAGGTCAGTAAATGGGATATTCTATTTTTCCTTACTTTAATCCTGAAGTTTCCAGTTAAATTTTTCATACTTTATAAAAAATTGTAATTCAGCAAGGTCATTTAAGACAGTAGGTGACAATTTATTTCAAACTACAAACACACGGTTGCATGGGTAATGTAAAGAAGAAATATGAAATGCATAAGGAGAATTCTTTATTTAAAATGTATTAGCGTCATGCCATATATAGAGGACACGTTACCAGTGTTGAGTTTATAAATTGGGCAGTTGGGCATTCAATACTTTTTCCATTTTTTCCAAGTAATAATCATTGATGACCCCCTGCCATGCGGTTGTAATTATATCAAGTAAACAGTAGAAATGTGTTGTCGCTCTCTAGAACCACAACCCGCCAAATACACAAAAATGGTGTGCGCACTTTGTTTTCCGCAACCACCAATACAAGCGAGCATTGCCAGGAAAATAACTTGTTTCGAAAGGTAAATAGCGGCAATTATTTAATGCAGAAAGCGGTACATTTAATTTGATAACATAACTTCGTTATTTTAGCATCACCCGACAATATTATCATATTATTTTACAATGTATGCCTAGCAAGTTCTTCGGAATCAATGACTGCATTAAGGGTTAGTGGTCTCAGGTGCGTCGATTTTTCGAGATTAATTAAAGCAAAATTTCTCGTCACCCCAGGGTGCGATTGTCGATTGCTTCCTCTAGGCGGAATGAAATTTTTACCCGTCTGTACGTAGATCGTACAGGAAACAATCACGTCTCACGAGGGGGAAGTTTTATCGCATATGTGTGCATTGCTCATAGGCACACATACGTGTACACGTTGAAACGAACAGGGTCTCCATATTTACACAAGCGTCAGCGGCAGATACTAAGGAGCGGTAACGAACCTAACCAAATCTCACGCGGTATCTCTTATTCAGTCGCATCTTTGGCCAGGTCGGAATGGAAGTTGACATTTCATATCCCCCACAAAAACAAATAAGCTCCACAAGCACGGGGATCGTTCGAGTTTTCGAAAAACCACAGTCGCACGCAAACAACGAAACTCTAATATTGAGGCGCCAGGAATGCACAGTGTTCAACGCAAACAAGGAATTTCGTATTTATTAATCGAAATTTGTTCAATCTATTGTCTGTTTATTTAAGCCCGTTTGGAGAGATGTTCGCGTGGGCTCAGAAATACCGAGCTTGAATGAGCTCTCTGCATTTTAAATTCGACCAACTCATTCACATAAAGGGAATTGTAAAAGACTCGGAAAAAAAACTATGAGACACTGGCCAAATTTCCATAATTGAAGGTAAACAAAAACAAGGTACAAAAGCTTCTATCCAACGCAAGCTTCTTGTGGTGATGTCGGTCAATTTCGGGAGAAGGAGCGACACGCATTTTTGGTTACGGTTACTAGGTATGAAAATGTTTAGACTCTAGCATAGATCTAAAATTTTAAAGTATCTCGATTTAAGAAAATTAATTGAACATAATCAAAAGGAACTGCATATTAATGCTTAGAAGTCACATAACATTTAAAGTCAAACGCACGTGAAAAGAAACAAAACATATAACCATGGCGAAGAATCTGTACTGATAACTAAAGATAACAAATCTAACAATTTTAGTACCTGAATGCCGGATCATCAGAAACAAATTAGAAATCTGGTAAGTCACAGGCAAGCAATGGTCTCTATACAGTATGCTGATTCAAGAAACTTTCAATTACAAAAATCCAGTTCTTGTACCTACTAAGTAGCAAGGTTCGAGTAACTAGAAATGCCTTTCTGTAAAATACTATGGTGGCAAAGATGTTAAGTTTGAAGTTCATACAAAAATCCTAGACAATCCCACTAATAAGGAGCCGATTCGTGAACACCAGAAAACTACAAGAAAACACAGACAAGTGTTGACCCCAACATGAAGACACTAATTAACAAGTGTAGAATTTATAAATCAATTGTACAATTTTCTAGTTAAGTTATGGTCCCAGGAAGCACTTAAGGTATTTTAATATTTAAATTTAACATGAAAAAATTTACATCAGCATCGGAAAAAAAAGAGAAATACTATATATAGCTAGTTACTGAATATTTTAAGAAGAAAACATATGTTAAAGTTGTAACTTTTTTTATATCAAATAGTCAAATTTTCCTGTTCGTAAATGTAGTAAGATGCTAGCAGATGACATGAGAGTCAATAGCTTTGGGTAAATCGACATCATAAAACAATGTTTGTCAATCTGACCGTGCTGACGATAAAAGTAAATTGTTGTTTGAGAAATTAACCCCTTTAGATTACCTGTTGCTTAAATTTCACAAATAGCAGTTTTCCAAATCCATTTTTGCAAAGATCGAAAAGTGGATCTCTAATGTGACATTTTCTTTAGTTCTTGTTGGTTGCAAAAGTGTGCAACACTCACTTTCCATCAGGCGCCTTCGCTATGTTAAATCCTTGTATTGAGGTAGAGTAGCTTTATGTTATATAAAGATTTTAATGAAACATTTTTGCGTTTGCTTCTATTCTATTCTTTCATCTTGTCTGTATCTATTGTTTGCAGCGGGTTGTATAAATTTCCTTAGCATAGCTAAAAGTTATCTTCGTTTTGTTAGTGATATCATGGTAATCTTTTCGAAATCTTTTTTCATCACTGAAAACAACACAACAATCATCACAAGCCTCCGACGCCCCGGCTCCGAGAGCAATCCTTATTGAGTCGTAGGGGTTTTAAATAGTCTTACTATTACCATCCCTACTATTGACCGGATATACCTATATCTGCTGGCTATGCACTTTTCGAGGGGTTGATCTTCAAGTTTTTACAATATATTCGTCTCCACGAGACATTGTTCATATACATTGTTTTATTGTTGTTTTAATCGTCGTTTCAAATTTACTCTCCTTCGGAGTAATCCTTACACCACATGCAATCAACTTGAAGTCACAGCTCAACAAACCTTAAGCGATTGTGTTGACCATCCATTAAATCCAATCACGGAAGTTGCAGGAGAAGGAGAGGACTGGAAGAGGCTAAACTAATATATTATTGCAAAGAATTTATTTTTGAATAGAAAGTTTTTCCTATGACTAACTAACGATTTAGTTTACCGAACTCTGTGGAGTTACGTTGCTCTGATAGCAACGGTTCTACAATTTGCGTTTTTATTACTTTATTGCCTGTCTGGGTCTTATACTTATATTTATCTTTATAAATTTTATAAAGTCAAGTCAAACTTAATCACTTGCCTCGCTCGTCATTTATTTTAGATCCCAAACAGACTCCATATAGTCAATATTGGAAAAATTATTGCTACGTTTTTATGGTGCCGATTCAAAATTATTTTTGAGGATAGGTACTTAATCGTAGTGATTTTAGAAAAAAGCTCTGATTGACCGAATCAAGAGGTTATTAGAAAACTTGAACAAAAATTGATCCGACCAATTACATTATCTTGAGTTGACACGTCTGCGTGCCGATCTGCTTTTCTAAACTAAACGTAAAGAAGTAAAGTATGCAGATTTAGCTGCTTCCAATTTATGGACTCCTTTTGGACGATTCGTGGTAACGGAATGGAAATGATAGTGACGTAATTTTCCGCATGGTGCTCCTTATATCTTAGTCCAATGACACGGTTGAAAAACAAGGGTGACAAATTCTTCAGTTACTCACTTAACAACATTAGGTAATTCTCTTGAATTTCAACTTGTTCGCTATTCACTCTATCGAAAAAAGTCGATTTCATGCCGGCGGTGTGAAGTTGCGTGATGTGAGTTGAGTTTAAGTTTGAAAAGTTTTCAACATTTAGTAAAATAAAGATATTGGAAATAATTTAATGGTGAAAGCTCGAAATGGTCGTCAATTTAAATGTTGAGTAAAAAGTAGCAAGCACAGTTCTAATCTTGACGGGTTTCCAGATTTATTTCGTTCTCTGTAAGGTCACAGATCCATGAAAGGTAGTCGCGGCTTTTGTTGCGCTCTGCCATATGGATAAATTTCCAAGTTGCGTGTAAGTTAAATACTAAACAGGGACGACACACTCAACTACTTCGGTGCAGGAGAGGTGAACTGGGAATAAACCTGCCTAAGTTAACACAAAGTTTGTAATCTTAAGTAAATTCATAAAGTGCAAATTTCCCCAGGGTCGTGTAACGATAACTTTCTTTAAATGGAATAAAAAATTGCGATATGCAGGGTAGCGGTCGCCTGTACACACCTAATTATAACCATTCAAAATGTGACATGGAAAAATACTTTAAGTGTAAGCAGAAGCAGTAAAAACTATTAAGAAGTTCTAGCAAATCAAGAGATTTAAGTTCAAAATATTATACAAATTTACAGTTATTCTTAATCTAACAGCTTAAGTTATTAGTTATTATGCAATTATACAATTACGTCTTTACATTAATTCATTTAGCCATTTTAGTGTTCACAAATTTAAATACTCAGCTTCACGGCTAGTTGTATATTTGGTTGCCTGCCCACACTTAATACTTTAAAGTAACTATTGAAGTATACTCCTACCTCTGAATAATAACACTTCTACTGTAATAAATCGTAACAATAAAACCTTAAATCATTAGGAATAAGATGTAACATATATTCAGCGTTAACACCAGGAGTGTTGCTGCACGAAATTAATTTAAAAAAAATAAATAAATTGTTTACAGTTCGTGGTGCAAAAATTCTCTGTAGTGGTCAAAGGAGTAGAAAAGTATTGTAATTCAATTTTTCTTTTTTGTTAATGGTATCAGCGCCAAAAGTGTCAACGCTCTACTGTCTTTACTTGAGATGCGTTTAGATTTCGCTGGATGCCGTTTGGCCTGTCTAACGCACCCACCAACTTTTAGAATCTAGAGAATGTAGAAAGAGGAACAATATTTGCATAGTAGCAATTCAAGCTCATGTCAAAAGAAACTACTTATTGCATACATATTTAATTACCAAAGGTTTTGGTATCAATTGATATTGATTGTGGCAATTCCAAAATTAGACAATCCAATTTGGACAATACGTTTTTTTTGTTTTCAGGGGCACAAAAGGGCATCAATCATCTCCGGTGTTTTTCCCGACGTGAGGGCGTGGTTCGGGGGATCTTCTAATTAGCCCCGTGAGTTATTTCGAAAAGTTGACATTTTAATCAAAATAAGTCAAGCAATTAAAACCGTGAACACGCCATGTCCAATGCGGCGTGTCTATGTATTTATAATCATTAAAAATCCCGCCCAAGACGGTATTCCCCGGAACTCACTGGCAAGTGTTGCCAAAAACTAATTTAGATACGTTCAATTTATAACTTTTTGTTTGCATTCGAGAAGCCGCTATCTGTTTAATTTCAAACAAGTGTGCGACACGATAACGCACGCTCATCTGGACACGTTTGTTTTCGTTAACAGATTATCCACACGGAGATGACCGTTGAATACATAATTCTGATGTGCCGCACTAACCGAATTAAAAGTTTGCCAGTTGCATACTAAGGGCCCACAAAGCTAACTCGCCTCTCAGTACGATCCACATCTTCTAATCAAAATTGCAGAATTAATGAGCTAATTACGACTATGCTGATCGGAATTGATATCCGGCAATTATATGAGAGATGACTGCGACTACTAATTTAGAACCGCTGATGAATTCAGAATTTGCATTTATTAGTAGATGTAGGCAAAGCATTTTTAAATAGAACTCACTAATGCACTTCTAACGATAAACATCAATAGGTGTAATGTCTAGACTCAACGTAGTCTAGACGATATTCTTACAATCAGTTGTTAATAAAATATCAGTGGCTTCAGGCATAAAGATGACAACAATGACATAGTTAAATAGACTGGTCTTCGAAGCCTTAACACAGATGTTTACTTTGAATTTTTTGCAAATACAGAATTGCTGGTTTCGAGCGACTCCAGATATACAAATGGCTGTCCTTTCTTTGGCATTGCCGCAGGTGACTAACAATCAACTTTTGAATCACGGAGGGATAACAAACAAAATTATGTCAGTATTAGTTATTATTAATTATAATCATGCCAAAAACAAGACACTTCATTATACGCAATCTAAATACAACCTGGATTCAAGCTTGAAATTACAAATATCAAGTGGCAAAAATGGTTGACATAAATTTAAATTGTTAGCAAAGAAACAACATTACAAAAAATTAATGAGATTAACATTATGAGCTGAAATACGAGAAATACAAAAATATTTGTGCCAAATAATCTAAAATATACGTTTTAGACAAATATAAAGGGATTTTTGTAACCGCACTGCTTGGTCTTTTCATAATCTGTATTCTAAATTATCTCACGTTTTCCAGTTATTTAGAATCGTGTATGGTCCAATTTTTAAATAAAAAGAAACTGAAACAGTTTTTATGTAAACTCGTCTGAAATGTAGTCCACCCAAAATACCTGTATAGGATTGTGATACATTGATATATTTTCAAAATATATTTTTGGGGTATCTATGTTTTAGGCATCCAGATTCCCGATTTTGTAGATTGATAGAAATTGATCAACTTTAATATCTTACATAATATAAGAAAATGTAAAAAGTAGACGGTAATGCATTGCCTAGTATGGCTCAAATAAAGAAACGTACTTTTTGAGTAAACATGACCATAAATAAATTTGTTGTTTAATTCTAATCTTTGTTTAGGAAGTTTTGCATTTTCTCTCTAGTAAAACTCAATCTCTATTGTGATTTCCTGATTTCCATCTAAAAATTCATCTTTTTTTCTTTCTTTCTTTCTTCCTAGTCAATATTACTATAATAATGCTTGATAATTATAATAAATTATAAGAACAATAATAATATGAAGGTGAAGGCAGTTGGTGTTCCCCCCATGTATATTCTGTGAGGCTAAAATAAGCTTTACATGCAAATATGTAACTCGCACTTCTAACTTTGCAAAGTCGATATATCGTTTCTATTAAAATTCGAGTTGGCTTAAATATTTAGTGGTAATGGAGAACCGATAATGAGTGAGTTATAAATTTTAGAGTAGGCAATATCCCAGGTTCTTGCTGGCAACAACTAGCAAGAATCATAAAAGGACTGAAATAGAAACTTTCCAAGAATTAATCCGCAAGCAAAATGTTCTATCAAATAATAACTGTAGAAACTTTCAATTTGTCAAAAATAAAGTTAAATTTGCATATTACAAACGACCTCATGGTGCATCGTACAGAGGGCCAGCAACCAGAAAGATCTATCCTCGGCATAATTTGTGTTTATCTTTGACGTGCGAGCAACGTGGAGCGTCGGTAATACCATTCAAGACGACTGCAACAGCTCCCTCGACGACGATGCCAACGGTATTATTCATGCCCTTACTTATCTTTTAGACTCGACGGCTCTGAATTACTTCTTAAATATGCTTCTCAACTTAGAAATTGCGCTTTAGGCTCCCACTGTCTTCTCATCATAAAATTATTTTATTGCAAGACGAATTGCAGTTGGAAATGTCCCTAAAAATTTATTATCTGGGGACATAATTGATAAAATTAAACTCTAATAAGTTTTCGTCTTAACAGCGGTGGTTAAATTAGTATTAAATTTTATTGATTCAAAAGTTATTTATTTGAAATCAAAAAAAAAAAAATATTTACTATAAGCGAAGGATGTTTAGCATATTTCAAATACCGGCAATGATACTTGACTTATGAGCCAATTTACAACCAAATCTATACATAAGCGTGCTTGCTTGGCCTCGTTAAGCCGTTATGTTAAAATCGCGGCAAAGCATAAAATTTATTTGCGTAGCTCGTTGCCCCTCGTCTTTAATTGCGTTTCTGGTTCGACCCTAAGCAGGAGTTATATTAAGCTTCGTGCATTTTTCTTCTATCCAAGCTTATAAGTATGTTTCTTGCATAAACTTTTGTAGTTTTGCAAATATAGTATTAAACCCTAGACCAGTTTCTCTTAAGTACATAATCTTTTGATAAGTATAAAATGTCACTGCTAAACTAAAAAATTGATAGACTTACAATCTATTCAAGGCAGAAAAGGGTTTTATCTTTTCCTGGTGTTTGTGACAAATTGTAGCCTTAGATTTTACATTAGGAAGACTAAACTTTTATGATACTGGTCAATGCAGAACTAGGAAGCGAATTAAGAAAATTAGATCTAAAAGTATTAAACAATCATTACGATGATACAATAAGAATTGAAAAAGCTTTAGTAAAGTTTTACGTCTCTACTTGTTCAACGTCTTTCTATACGGAGTGAAGTTTGGGACTCTTCGCCATGCTACCGCAAAGAGACTAAAGATCTGATTAGGATAAGCGGGATGCATTCATGTGGAAGTTACTACCACGTTTGTGAATAAGTACTATTGTACTTAAGCAGTGAGATACTCAGAATATGTTATACTCTGTTAATTTAGGGAAAACATAAGAAAAAGAGTACGTTCTGGATGAAAAACTTGCTAAAATTTGTTGATTAGCCACACCGTGAAGTCTTCCTTCTGTTATTTTGGTAGACATTCTGGAATCTTTGACGTAGCGACGACTTTGAATGGTAACTCTATCTGCAGTATGGCCGAGAAGTCGCGTCACTTGTACTCAACCGGAATTTTCAGTAATCATTAATACACACCGAGAAGTCTTCTTTCTGTTACTTTGCTAGACATTCTGGAGTCTTTGATGTGCCGACGACTTTGAATGGTAACTCTGCGATATGGCCGAGAAGTCTTGTCACGTTTCCAAATTAGCTGTTGTACTAGATAAATTTGAGTTCGATGTTAAATAGGGAATCGGTTGTAGTTACACATGGTACGTTTTGAAATCTTAGACGGAATTATAGTTTATTGTTATTGCGTTACCGGCGAGCATCTCAGAAACAGAATCCTCTAATTAATTATTAAAACAACTTGCATGGAGCAGTGTTCAACTCCAACGTCCCTAGCCATGACTCTCATTGTGCACTTTCCACATTGCCCGTCTGTCCCCGGTTTGTTGCTCCGTTGCAATTAGATGTTTTCGGTTTTGTCTGATGCATTAATTAAAGTTGAATGTTTGTGGTAGTTACGCTTTTCTACATTTTTTAGTTACCGCATAGACAGCCAACGACGGCACATATATATTCTCTTCATTTCATATACGTCGGGTGGAATTAAAGAAAGGAATCAACACTTTTACAATTAAGTTGCAAAGTAGTACTCACGTGTCAAGCCACTCATCATAATGCATTTGGGGGCTCGACAATAACAAACCTACCTAATAAGGAACGTATATTACATTTAATTTATGGTAATGACTTTTGAATGCTTGAATATCAAGACTTCTTCGACAATGAAGCATCCTGGAACATTTTATTATTTTGAGTAAACATGAGAAATTAATTCTGTTTTGGTAACTCCTTAATGTTTCTGTGGAAATCTCGTGAAATTGCTCGGGTATATCTATCAATTTAGTCAAGTAGAATTTCCGTAAAAAATTTACATTTCTAAATATAATTGTTACGGGAAATGGTAAACGTTTTGATTATTTTAAAATTAAAATATTGTGGATGTTTTCGTTCGTCAATTAAAACTATCCTTATATAATACTAGAATTTTGTAATTTTTCAGAAAATGGCAGTTGAAGCACTTTTCAGTTTATAAAACAAACTTTTGTTACAGAAGGTATCACCAATAACTTATTTAAATTATTACAGTATGATAAAATTAAAATAGAACATGTTGATTGAAACTAAAAAAATTATGGATTTTAGCATGGCGCATAGAAACTTACCAAATATAATTAACACTATTGAACATCAATCGAATTGAAGGTATCAATTTACAATTGATGATGAAAACCGGGAACATAGATTTCTGTGTTTACCTCCAAAAATATCGATGCAATTCAATACCCGATATTACTCTCAAAGACAGTTTGTTGTAAGATCATTTATGCTTATTATTTTCTTTCAGCCTCAAGATTTCTTGTGCTCACTGCTCTACATATGCTTTCTCTTTTAGAGGGTTTTTAACCACGCTGACTTTTGGCCAAGACTTTCTCTTAATAAAAATATCAGTTTTTGAGTTTTGCTACAATTTAAAATTAATTTATTGGATAAAACCAAATTTTGGTTGCATCTTTGAGTCGCTTATCGACTTTAATCAACAACTAACAATGCATTCTAAACTGTACGGGATCGTTTTTTATGTATACCTAGAAAAAATATAAAAGGTCCTAATACAGATCCCTGAAGTACACCACAAAAGATGCAGCGCTTCACTGTAATCTCACCATTCAGATTGTCAATTACAGTAAAATACATAATTTTTGCGACAACTTCCTTTTAGACCAGTCCATTCTTCCTCTTCAATTGAACTCCAAATATTGTAAAGTAAGGACAAAAGTTTTTCGACTTAAATTTCTGTCATACACGTGATTTTGGTAAACACTATTTTCAAACGTAGACGTACAGTTTTTGCTTCGAAGCTTTGCACTATGCGTATATGTGCGCTTTTCAGAGACATAGAGAGTAGAATACTTAAATACAAAAAGAATTGTAATAGTAGTTGTGAGTACGTGTAATTTTTCAAACTTATAATGCCAACTTATTTTCAAATCAAATTGTGGTTTCTAAGAAAAGACCTTGAAACAGTTATCAAAAATGAAATTTTAAGACCTGGAGTTGTTGAGATAAGAATAGCAATGTACATTTAGGTCTACAGTACATACTAGATTCAACTTTTTCACTGCTAGCAATAATTGTCACTTGAAATTGAAGTATTGGTGACTTAAATTATTTAGTTAATTAAACCGGTTGCAGAAACTCTACCAAAACAAAGCTAAAAGCAGAAAAATGTCTCCACAACAGTTGGAGATTTCCTGAACTCGCAGCTCGTCCAGTAAAGTATAACTTTCCTGCCTCGTTACGTAAATAACTTCTTTCTGCTACCATTTTAATAAAATAAACAATTTACGTCATCAATTCATAATTTTAAACGACAATTATTAGATGTAAAAAAAGTTAAATTTAATATTTTTTGTAAACATGTTTGTGTTTCTAAGAAAATAACAGAACCTGAAGAAAATGATTACTAATATTAATTTATTGCGATCGTCATAATTTTTATATTAAATCACCAAATTTGAAGAAGAAAGTAATCTTAGAAGCGCTTACTACATTCTACCTAATGCAACTGAAATTGCAGTCGTTACCTTTCAGAATTGTTGCCGAACAAATCAAAATTAAGTTAGAGATGTTTCGTAAGCTAAGTTTCTATTAAAACAAGAACTCTGGGCTTTCAAGCATAAAAATACGCGATGAAATCGACCGATTTTTTCTGAAAGTTCCTAATAAGAAATTACGTTGAAAAAGTACATAAGCGATTGTTTGTGGAGTACTTTGATGATTTTGTTGATTAAAGCTGCCGGTGTAGTAAGCAAACTTAAAAGAGATCGCGGATGGAAGTCTACAAGTGTTACAAGACTAGCAATTGAAAATCGAATACAACGTGGAAGGAATATTAATAGAAAAACGTTCAAAATAAATGTAACAAGGACAGACGAGGTTCGTAGATCCCAACATCTGAAGTAACTGTCTCTGAAATATTTGTCTCGATAGATACAATGATAACAATGAAGATATAATATCTAGTGTTGCTGTTTCTGAAGCTTCACCATCAGGTAGAAATATGTTAAATGTTCAAATGTTTTCCTAAGAACCGATAACAGTTTTTAATTCCTCAATAAAAATCCTAGCATTTTGTAATTATTTTTGACGAAAGAAAAAAGTACAGTAGCGGTTTTTTAACTTCTCTAATTTGTATCTCTAATTAGCACGATCATTGTTTAAAACTTTAATACCATCCTTCTGAGGAATTTGAAACGGTTTATTCTTTAATTTTAAACTGAAGAATAACGTAATGGAAAATGTAACATAAGGCCGGCGACAGTTCAGCGGTTGCGGCAACCGTTGCAACCGCACGGTTCTCCAAAATGCATGTAGTCTTATGAAGGGGTGTCACACTAGCGACCAAAACCGCTGATGTGTCGCCGGTCTTAAGTTCTCGAGGACGCATTGTTGGAAATGGAGGGATCAAGGAGAAATGCAACCAAATTTTCTCTTACGTCCTTTTTATTTCTAGTGATAGCCAGATATTTCATTTTTATGGTTCTATATAATACTCAGCGCATTTCACTTAGACTTGAGAATACAGCATCTTCATATGTAGCTTTGAAATATACCTTCGCTACGACGCTAATGAGGTGACCAACAGTACATAAATCAAATTGAATAATTATAAAATAATTGACTTCATTATATGAGACCTAACATCGAAAAATCAATAAGAGTTGAATTAATTGTTTTTAAAAAACCAGAATGCCTAAATTATGTGTTATGCATGGTTGACTGAAATAAGTCGTTATTATAAAACCGCACCTAATTGCACACAATGATACATTAGCCTCCAGTACATTTACCAAGATAATGGACGTAATGAAAAATGATACTACCTTTTATACAATAATAAGTTCTTAGAAATAATATTTATTAATTATTTCCGTATTTCGTACTCTTAACACTGCAGTCGTAAATATTGCAAAAATTTGTAACTCTACCTTGGGTTCTTGCCCAATTGTAATTAAGTCAAGCCTTGACAAGTAATAGATGGCAATTCTAAAATATCTAAAACATTACTAACGTAATTAATAATTGCAGTAGCAAATAATCTTAAAATTCATGTGAATTCCATTTAAATGCAAAGTGAATGTTGCTGAACGATGCTCAGTAGACATTGAAACTGGATTTTACGATGCAACTATTTCTGCAAAATTTTACACACAGTTTGAAGCTTAAGATCGTTTTTGAATCTGACAATTACTACCATACCTAAAAAAGATCTCGAACTATCTCCGTTATTTATTATCCGATTTGAATAAACAAACAATTTTAGCAAATTGTTCTCTAGCCACTACGAAATGGTCTTCATAGTGATTTTTTAAATTATTAACTTCAATGTCAAATGATGCTCAATTTTTGTCTAAAGGAAAATGTATTTTTCTTACAGTTTACTTGAAGGACAATATTTTTTCTAATACAGTAATGTCAAAAAAAATAACTTTGGTCAATATTTATTTAATAAAATAATTAAGGTATCTATTGAGAATGTTAGATTTCTCTGTGCCGTAGAAAATAGCAACGATAAATGTCAGTAATCCCTCAGTATCGCCGTTGATATCGTATAGTAACGCTTTTTGTCTTTCAATCTTACTTTTTCTAGAAACGTAAATAAATAACGAATAACAATTAACCGACTGAAATGTTGCAAGTGTATTTAGAATGCAACCAAACTTGTGGTCAAGCAGTGCAAATTCACAACAATCACTTTCTAAACAGAGAAGTTTCAGAACGTCTCAAGTTTTTAAGAGTCAAAGAAAATTTGGAAATCTTAAAAACCCAACCGGGAGGAACGTCAATTTGGCAGAAATTTTGAATTAGATGTTTTTCTGAATGTAAACGAAAACATGAGAATCTCTATTAGAAAAGCTTCTAATGATATTGAATAACATTGGTGCTTCAAACCGAATTGTGCATGAAGTACTAAAAAATCATAGGTTTAAACCATACATACCTCAAGAAGTGCAGACATTGGAGGAATATGATCGAAGTCGAAGGGAACCATTTTCCGTTTTTATTCGGATACGATTTAGGTAAATAGAATTTTTTAGGACAATTGTTTGTTTAATGAATGTACTTTTAGTAATAATGGCATTTAAAATAGAAACAATCACCAATATTGGTGCAACAAAGATTAAGTGTTCGCGAGTACGCCCAATCTAGACCCCTCCATAAAACCGACTTATTTTGATGGAAAAAATTACCAATTTTTGACGCAGAATATTTCCCAATCTTGGCGCTTGGGAAGCAGCTAGAAGACGTCAGTGTTGGATTGATAACTGCCATCAATTTGAGCAAAATTCGTAAACAATATATGGTTTTGTTCAAAATCGCTGTTTTCCATGGTACAGTTGAAAATTTAATAAAAAAAATATTTTCAATAAACATTTTAATTATTTCTTTCCATGAATTTTAACATCATTGTATTCAGAATAACACTGTGCTTCAAAAAAAAAAAAAAGTTGCCATTTGAAAGAAAATTTGACATTGAAGTTAATAATTTACAAAATCACTATTACGACCACTTTATAGTGCATAAAAAATAATTTGCTAAGGTTTCTTGTTTATCAAATCGAATACCCTGTAAAGTATTTCATCTTTAACTGCAATTTGAATGTTGGACACAAAAATTGTAGTTTGGTTTGAACCAAACATACTCAAGCATTTGAATGAAATAAACTATCATTTTAGAAACTCTCTAACGTAATAGTTCTCAATATTCTTT
The DNA here is from genome assembly GCA_905333025.2 of Pyrochroa serraticornis. Lineage (NCBI taxonomy): Eukaryota > Metazoa > Arthropoda > Insecta > Coleoptera > Pyrochroidae > Pyrochroa > Pyrochroa serraticornis. Next base: position 21,297,003 of record HG995154.1, read on the forward strand.
CATGAAAGCCATAATTAAAATCCTCCATTATTTTGCGACTTAACATTCGATCAAACATTGTTTGAATACCAGGTAGTGTCAGCATTGATGAATGTGGCAATGATCTAGGAACGATTGCGTGTCATCGTTCGTCAATAGACGTCAACATCATTTCGGTGTTGCTCAGTAGGGTACTTTCCGTACAACGATTGCAAGCTGATCCAACCGTTAGTACTACAATAGTTTTAATAATCAACATCTTTCTTTATAAATGGATTGCATTAAATTACCACTGGTTGGAGTTAGATATATCAATAGAAAGTAAAGATAGATCATTGATTTTTGAAAATATCGTGGACTGATATTCAAACTTACCAAGGAACGATGTGAAACTTAAGAGGAACATCGTTTTTCACTCAAGAAACGATTACTACTTTATAAGACATAACTTTATCCAGGTCCGGTTGCATAACGTTAATATGGTGTTAATTAGTGTCTTTGTTGCGTTACCAAATTTAGTAACTATTTCAACAGACGTTACAGCCTATCAAATAGCCCTATAATCAGTCGTCAAAACTTTGGAAATAATTTAGCGATTATTTCTGCAACTGTATGTCAGTCTTCAAGCGAATGAACTGCAACATAATTCATATCCTCTCACATCCTGACAAAAGGTCAAAACATAGCAAATATTTTAACCTCATTAACTACTGAAATTCAGTGTATGTTGAAAGAAAATGTTTCCTCCACGTGAAAGTGGATACCGTGTTGTTCTTACAATTTCCGCGTGGATTCCAAAATACGAGACACACCTCTATAATCAAGAACTATTCTAATTCTTGACTAAAATGTTAATGCAACTCTTATATTATTTTTTATACTATTTATGAACTGTGCACGATTCACTTTTCTCTCGATAAGCGTGAAGTAATGATAAAAGAAAACCGAAAACAATTGTTTTTTACTTTGGGTTTCAATGATGGGATACTAATTTAAAAATAAGTGGCTTTTAAACATTGTTAAACAAGATTAATAACCATTTTACTTACCCTCTAAACTAGCTCCTAAACTAAATGATGGTGGTAAAGCGAATGGGTCATCTCCGAATACGGTTGATGCAAATGAACATATGGAAATCACAGCTATTGCTTCAGGCCTGAAATAAAGAATTCATTGTTAGTTAATGTAAGAAAGTATCGACTTGTACCATTTCACTCGCCACATTTCAACCAGACAGTTCCTAAATATACAAATCAATTGTCGGTTATAACATCCATGATCTGTACGAACACAACAAAATGTTATTTTTAAATGTTCTCACTTTTGTCAAAAGAGGTCTAGGATTTTCTGTTTGATTTTTTCAACTTATAATAGCGGAAGAGACTAAGCGTGACATTAGAGAAATGAATAGCTAAATTTACGCCTCGCCCATGTTCAGCGACAATGGTATGTATTAATTTATTACTCAAAATTATTACTATTAATTAAAACTGCTTTGGAATGCAAAATGTCTCATACTCGTAAAGTATTAACTTGAGAAACTACACTTTTTTTGACACCAATTACCTTATGCCCGTACGCTACTCAAAATTATACGAGATAGTATCCATGTTAAACCCGTACTGGAGTTTTACTATTTCGAAACATTTATACACTGAAAACATCTCCAGGAAGGTTCGTAATGAATTTTCCTGAATAATTATAGCGCTAAACTGCAAGATAATAGAATATTTTTGTTGCGAGGTTCTTTTTTTGGGAAAATGCTTGTTTAAATGTTAATTGGTTGGGGCTAAATTATTTGTAAATGGCTGTTTTGCCGGGTTCGTTGCTCGTATCAAATTAACGAGACGACAATACAAATAATTGATGTAGCGGGTCGGCGATGACATCAAAGAAATTTTAAAAAACAGGACACTCATTGTGCAGAAATTACGACTTGTGTACGAAATAACGATTTCAGAGCTATATTTGAAATCCGTAAAAAAAGTTATTTTTAACGTTCAGTATAAAAGCAATTTAACGTGTTAGATTATAGTCGCTCCTGATAGTTATAGTAAGTATTTTTGTTTGTATACATACAGGTGTCCTTAAAATAGAAATAAAGTTATTTGTAGCGCTATACTTCAATAAAAAAATTAATAGGAAAAAAATTTCTACTAAGATAATACTAAGTAATAAAATTCTAATTTAAACAAGCTCTAACTTAGGTTCAAACCAACTGGAGGATCGGGCCAGGTGTTCGGAATTTTTGAAGCTTCAAGATACGGATTAGCTTTAGAATCATTTAATTTGATCCAGAACGAAGTCCAGCTGGTCTTATCTAAACTTGTAATTCTAATCAATTAACTTTATTTTCCCAACTACTTAGAATACTGGTCTGTTGTATAAACGCTCTTAAACTGCAAAATATGACTGGAGAGTTAAGTATTCAGCAGCAATTGCACTTGTTCTTCAAATAATAATATTTAGGATATGAATTGATAACCGCTTGGCAAATTTAGAAAGACTAATGAATCAAACGACTTCAGTAGTTTTACTGCCATCAAATGATTTTCAACGGATGTTGGAAACTCAATTTGTTTTCCCTTTAGAAGGCAGCGCATCCTTTACCAGAGTAAATTATCGAAGCCAATTCAACTTAAAAAAACTCAGAACATATTGGTAATATTATTTTAGTAGAAGCGTACCCGAATATTGTTATATTGGTTCATTAAGGGCGTATGGTAGGCTCAAATTTAATTATTTCTTTCAGTTTTTGGAAAATAAATTTATTTTACAAATACTTAGAGTTTAAAATACCATGACATTAAATTGAAACAAAAAGAAAATTAAAATGCAATGTTTATGCAAGTATCTGCATAAGCATTGCATTTTAATTGTTGTATAACAATAACAATATTTAATTTTATTACTAACAGCGCTAAAAACTCATTCATTCAATGCTTGATTTTTTCATGGAGTTAAAGCTTTATCAATCTACTTTGCAAAAACATAATTTTTATTGCCCCCCGATAAGTAACACCATCATAATTAATTATTTGCTTTTTGAAATTCTGTGTAGAATCATTAATTTAGTAAATTTAACCGGCAACTATTGTAATGAAATTACTTTCTTTGCATGGCCTATAGTATTTTGTTAATTATCCTATTTTTATTTTGAAAATCGTATCAGTGGTCACTTGAAAATAAAAAGCGTCGGACCACCCAAAGTGTTTGTCATGTCCCGCAGATTTGAAAACCATACGTCGTCAAAAAATTGTCCAGTAGATAACGGGACAATTTCAAATTTGCGAGTTAGCCCCATGATGATAAACTTCGATATATCAAACATCTGTGGTAATAACTTTAACAAATTTTCTGTAGCCTTTCTACTTCAAAAAAAGAATTAACAATTTGGAAAAACACGCCCGCTTATGGGCCACGAATATTTCAAACACAATTTAATCCGTTTGGAAGATGACAAAATCTTAATTACTTTTACGATTTTTAGCGTTTTCACTAGACTACCGTCGTAACTGTGCATTTCTGATAAATAATCATTAAAAAGAATTTATAGACCGATTCTTCCTAATTATGACTCAGCAATTTTTACATTTTTCCAACTTCTAATTATTTCAAAAAGAATTTAAATATACCGAAATGTAAAAATCTGGGAAAACGGATTGGGTTTTATGGCATTTACGACTCAAGAGTTTTCGCTTCATGTCACTGACCGCCACTGCGCCAATACTTTGAACTCAGATATACAAGACACTTCGGTGGCATTTTTTGTATAGAGTCAAAGTTCCTTATTTGCGATTTCCATTTCCGCAGACTCGCTATTCGCGGACCAAAACGTTGTCACCACTTCCCGTGTTCACGGGTGTAAAGTTCTGTATTCGCGGATACAAAAGAGAATTAAAGGGTTGAAACTGTGAGATGATAACTTGAATTGAGCAACTGTAAGGTCCACAGTAAGCCGGAACGTTATAAAATAAAAATGACAAAATAACGCCAACGCCAAAATTTTTATCCTGTTTCTAAGGACATTGCAGTTATAATTTTTTAATTCCGATATTTAACGCGGTAGAAATGGTGTTTCAGAAAAAAATGGTTAGTCAAGCTTCTTGAAGATTCCACTAAATATTTATATAGAATTGTATAATTTTAAAATAATCAAAACTTCACGTGTTGCATATTATTAAACAGGATTGGATATGTACAAGTCGCTTCCTGTGATTTCTTCACAAGAACGGCAACCACCAATTTCAGCCTCACTAAAAAATACAAATTAGTCGCTGGTGAATTCTAAGTCTAATAAAAACATTCACTGCTAAGAAAACTCTGTTGATGGCTCTTTAGGATAGTTATTTCACTCATTTAAAATTTAATTTTTTTTAAATAATAATTCGGCTTGAAAAGAACTTCTTTAACGATGCTTTAAGGCAGCTACTAAATAATTCAAAATCTAAGCCTCTGAAGAAAATTTGTAGAACAAACAGCATTAAGGGCACTTTCCAATATTTTTTTTTATTTTCCATAACAAGTATAAGTTCCTAAAAAAGTATCAAGTATTAAAATACTCCTATGAATATCACTTTAAAATAAATCAGAGTTTCAAATAAGAATAATTCAGTGTAAAAAAATTATTGGTGGCACCTTAGGATAACTCAATATTTATAATAAAAATATTTCACTGTAAGAAAATCTATTTATGAGACTTTAGAGTAGCTACTAAATATTTGAAAATACAGGTTGCCAAAAAAAGTAATTTAGTGTTAAAGAATCTCTATTACTGACGCTTTAGGCTAATGCCATCTAACTCAAAATGCAAATTTCAAAATTCTATGGATAGCACTTTAGAATAAATGTAAGTGTCTAATAAAAATAATTCAATGTAAAAAAATATTGATGGCGCTTTCAATTTTAATTTTCTAAAAAAATAGTTTATAGTAAAAAAAAATCTATTAGTGGCACTTTACGATAGCTAGTAGATCATTCAAAATTTAAATATACAAAAAATAATTCGATCCAAAAGAAGGTTATTAATGGCGTTTTAGAATATTTACTAGATAATACAAAATGTAAGTTTCTAAAGAAGATAATTTGGTGTAAAAAAAAACTCTGTTGATAGGCCTTTAGACTACTAAACTAGTTCAAAATCGGGCCATAAGTTTCTTAATTTAGTCTAAAAATGCATTAAATGGGGTTCAATTAAAATACAACGCAATAATTCCCTTGAGACATGACATCGTCATCATGAGGTTAATAACGTAAATGCACATCTGTCTCGTAACAACTCTGATATCATCAAATTATTTCTGAAGCATCACAATCTGCAAAAACTAAGGTACTGTTATAAAGGTAAAAAGATGAGTAAATAATAGAGGTCTCGAGGACTTCATGCAGAGTTTATTTTTAATATTTGCCTTAATAATAGAAAAAAATGCTTGAAGAAATACAAATTCTTCAAGACTCCCAGTCCAGATTTTCAAGTAGTAATTTTTATTGCTACTTATGATTTCGACAATCTAATACAAGTTGAGAATTAAACTGCCAGTTTCGTACGAGTTCCAATTTCTGCATCGTAGGTCATATATCACCAATCGTGTGATGGCAAGCGGATAGTTGAGATTTATAAAGATAACAAAAGCGAGATCAATCCCGGCTTTGATTAGAAATCAGTTTCAATTATGATGCCACTATTCATTATTCTTTGTTGCAAGTTGTGCTAGTCACCTTTCTATTTTTAATCGCTTGTACTTTTACATGGATTAACTAGTTAGAAAACTAACGAATGGGCCTGTTAACGAGTTTTGTATTAGAGATTATTTTTCACAGATATTGACGGGAAAGAAATTTCGGTTTCAAATCGAAAAACAATGTTATCCTCCATTATAGTGCAAGCTATTAAAATTTTTATAGATGTCATCCTGAAAATTACGATTTCGTTAAAAGTTGTTTAAATTAAATAGGCCGTCCTGTCATCCTCTTTTAATGATTCCGACATCGAAAACGAGCACGAGACATGAAGTGTGAGAACTATGATGACAGCCTTGACGTAAGTGAATTAATGTTTACAGGTGATAGAAACGTATGTAAAGTTAGCTTTAACAATAAAATGTGTCAACATAATTTAGTTGTGCATCCGTAAACACCAATTTTTTATGCCGAAAATTGTGATTCGTTTTCTAATCATTCATAAAATTTGATACATATTAGTAAATGTTATTTTATTTTGTACAATGTAGCGTTTTGTATCGTATAAATGTAATTTTATTTCATCTATCTATACCGGTCATTCGGGACATGATTTATGATTCTCCGATAACGAGCGTAGAATTGGAAAAGTGCGTTGCACATTTTCATAAAAAATACTGTAATTTTCCAGCCAATTTGTCACATTAGGTAGATTTTAAAAGCATAATATTTCATACAGAAGAACTACAAAACACGAAACGCATTTTTACGTGATTTATTATGGGATGCGAGTAGAGCCTCCGCGCGTTGTATGCAAATGACGATTTACGAACCGGACTACCATCATGAAGTTGATTGCAGAGTAGAACACTTTTTGGTGTGTTACTGTAATAGGACGATGGTAGTTATTGCGTTGGCAATAACATGATTAATTCAGTCCATAAAAAATAACAGTCGAGAAAGACAGGGTAGCACAAGCCTCCAGCCTTTAATATTATATTTTTTTAACCAAGAATTAAGCATTAATTCAAAAAAACAACAACTCAATACTTCAACATTGTATATCGTCAGCAATGAGTGAGCTTAATTACTAAAGTTTTTGTGCATAAAGAGGACCCCGATAAGTAGCCTGAGAGCTTTTCTCCAAGTTCAATTCTCTAACCATACAAAATTTTATTGTGACTAAGGGTCTACTGACACATTTTATTAAGCATTATTGATCATTATTCTTCAACACTATTTTTGATTGAACTCCGCAATGAGGGACAAAAACGGACACTGTCATCTGCATAAATTACTAAAGTCTATAACGATCTATCTCCCAATCAACAAAAAGTCGTAATTTACTAAAATAATAATAAAATAAGCTATTATTTTTTTTATTAGAATGACAATAAATTATTATAATAAAAAATTACCAGCAGTTTCTCGCCTTAGCATTCCTGACAGTCTTAAGACTCCTCCTGTTTTGCCTTTCATTTCTAATAAAGTCTATACCCTATTTGTATTTTTCTTTTCATGATTAAGAGAAAAACCAATTCGTAGCCTAACCTAACCTCTTCTTTAGTCAACACACTTATTCCAGTAATGTCTTAAAGCAAGAATTATTTCTTTATATGTCGATAACATTCTTAAGCTATTCAAAATTGAATTATCCCTAAATTAGACAAAATTTCTTTATCGTTGAGTCTGCTCACAAAATTTAAAATCAAATAAGTAGTCAGGTCTTCTTCGTGACAATTTTTATTAAATATGAAGCAAAACAAGTTGTTTAACATTTTGATATAGGAGTGAGGCAGCTTCTGCTAGATTTAAGAGAACTGTTTATTATTTTGAGGTAACGATTATTTATGTAACTTTATGAAAATGTACTAAATTGAGTTATTACATAAAAAAAAATTATAGTGGACCTCTTCAAAACTCCGTTTGTATAAATGCTTATATTTGGATCTTTGGAATACCAATAACCAAAAGAATGAACGTAGTTAGTTCTATGTATAAAAAAATCACCGGCTACCTCTGTTAGACTACCAAAACAAAAACTGTTATTATGATATAGTTGCACGTACTATGTGTGTCATAGTACATGTAACTATTTCATAATAATAGATTAACCAGAATAAGCTATTTCTAACAATTTTGGAGGGCGTTACGACATTAGGCTAAATAAGATTCCAGGGGCTATTAGAAAAAACACTAATGTTATAGTTGATGTTATAGAAAAATTAAGGTTTATTTAAAAAGTTTTCTCAAAAGAAAACTCTACTGCAACCAAAAAAATAACAGCCGTAGACTATACCGTTAATTAATGTACGGATTGCATCTTTTAAAAAATATAATCAAAGAGTACAAAAATTAAAACCATAAACTACAAATGCATATTATCGATGTTTGTTCCTAATTCTACTATGAGCTGCGGGCGTAAACTAGCTGTAGAATCTGAGATAGATATATTTAATTTAATTTTGATCAATATAGAATAGAATATGCAGAAATTAAGACAACAAATAAATTCAATGTTGAAAAAACGACACACAACCAGAGTTGATATCTAATAAGGAGATTTAGAGGAAAAATATATCTTGATTGAAGAGGATAGATTTCGGTCAAAACATGTCTTTGCCACATGTTCCTTCTGCTGACATTTTTTGCTAGGAGAATTTGTGTTTTCTGGGTCAATGAACAAAGTCCTTCACAGAATAATTTTAGGTTTCTAATAAACTCACATGCTAAAATTTCTCAAAAAAACTTACTGGCATGATGTTATCCAAAATTTGCAACCTTTAAACTGAATCCTGGTTCTGACTATAGGAAGGTAGCAAAAGTGATATTGCTGCCTAAACCAGGTAAGCCATCTAATGTTGTTAACACATGCACACCTATATCCTTGTTGCCAATTATTTCAAAACTATTTAGAAAACTATCACTCAAAAGTAAGGTCTCTAATAAAAAAAAATAAACTAATACCGCATTTACGATTTGGCTTTAGACAAAAACATCCAATTATTGATCAGTGCGTCGAATTACTCATGTAATAAAACATGCAATTAAAGAAAAGTGAACCTGCAATTCAATCTTCTTAGATATTGCTGAAGACTTGATCTATAAATTGAACAAAATGGCCCCGAAGAAATATGTAGAGACACTAGGTTCATCACAGACAGACTCTTCCGAATCAAACAGGAACATGACTTTTCTAGCCTCTAAGAAATATGAGCGGATGTGCCCTAGGGTAGAATCTTTAAACCTACCCTTTACCTGTTGCATATACCAGCAAAGTAACAAAACACTTTAGCAAATTTTGCAGACGACACTGCTCTTCTTGAAGTAGTGAAAGAGTCAAATGTATCTACTGGTAGGGTGCAAATAGCTAGCAAAAATATACTGAATAGATTAAAGCAATGGATGATCAGTTTAAATAGGCTCAAACCTACCTATTAACAAAAAATAATTAACCTTACGTACCTGGATATAAATGGCACCACTGTGCCATATGCAAATATCGCCAAATATTTAAGCACAACTCTGGATATTAAGCTCTAACTCAAAGAGCTTGTAAAAAAGAAGAAAGGAAACTTGAATTGATTTAAAAACATTAATATTGGCTGATTGGAAGAAAACTCAAACTGTCAATATATAATAAGATCTTAATCTACGATCAGATACTGAACTGATGTGGGTTTCTGACATCCAACTCTGGAGATGCACCAGAAATAGCAGCATCATGCTCATGCAAGGTTTTCAAAACAAAATAATGTGTAACATAATTGGCCTCCATGGTACGTAAGTAAATTCGATTCGAACCAAGACCTCGATATTCCAATTATTAATCACGAGATCAAAAGTTATGCTGCCAAATATGAACCCAGACTCCAAATTTATGAAAACGCAGAAGCTCTACAACTGCTGGACAATCAAAAGCTATTCCGGAGACTGAAGAGAACCAAACCATTTGAGCTTGTTCACATAAGTTAGAAAAATCTGAAGGATATTGTTGGATGAACTTTACTCGTTACATAAATAGTTCAAGAAATAATCAGATTAATGAGTCGTCTATTAAATTAGTTTTAATCTTGTAAACACCAAAGTGTAAATATTACAAATATTTTGAAGAAAAGTTGTCTACATGGCTTTTTCAAAAAAATTATTAAAGCAACTAGGGTACACGATTTCAACAATAATGTTACTTTACATAACAATAATAGAGTTTTAGTATAGTTTTAGTAATTCTTAATACTAAGGTAGCAAGTAAATAAGAAGCCTAGAGAAAAGGTTCTATCAAGTGGCAAAGTGGAAAAAAATGGGTTGATTTCATTCGTTAGACCAAGAGAAGAAAATACAAAAAAATTCAGTTGTTTTTTAATTAACGTAATTGTATCTACAAAGAGACCTTTTTTATAAAAAATAATATAAAGTACAATAATAGTCAAAAAGTTCTTATTTTGAGAACCAAAATAATAAAATTGAATGCTGAACACAAGCAGAATAATCTTTTCTTACAGAAAAATTAATATCTTTAAAAGCAGGGTACCCTAAAAATTTCATTTATATTTATATTTAAATGAGGCAAAATGTGTGCATGTAACTTTTACTTTATGAAACGATTAATGCCTACCGGTGTATATTAATGACATAATGATACCTCAATCTACCAATGCGAAGTACTTAGGATTCCACCTAGACAGCAAACCCGATAGAAACATGTCATCAAAACATGAAAAAAAACAGATTTGCAGGTAAAGAATATTTACTGGTTAATTGAAAGAATGTCAAGCCTATAATTAGAAAATAAGTTGCTATTGTATAAAACTGTCATCAAACCATTTTGGATCTTCGGAGCAGAAGGCGGGGGATGATCGAGTAAATCCAAATTGGTAATATTAACAAGAAACAAATCCAAAATTTTGCGGATAATTACAAATGCACCCAGGTATGTAACCAATCAAACCCTTCATGTTAATTTAAATACGCCAATGTAAATAAAGAGATTAGAGAAAACAAAGCAAGAAACATCATGAAAAACTAAAGAGAAACTACAACATTTTGATATACCCACTACTTAATGAACATCGAGTTAGGAAGCAAAAAACAATTGCCATCAGACCTAGTAAATGGTTGAAGAGGACGCATCGGTGGAGAAGTCGTCATCATGCTACAGGTAGCACTGTAACTAGTGCTTAAGATACCAAAGTAGCTCATAGGATTAACTGTAATCTGATTGCTAATAAAAATTAATAAAAAAATATATATTTGTCATACTTCCACAATTAAAATAAGTTACCACCAATAAAAATAAGAAAAATTATAGTTTTTATCAGTCTAAAATTTAAGAAAAAATATTTATTGCAGTACTAACAAAATATCCCAAAAAACTGATGAAAAATATTACTTTGTAGTTCTATTTGCATTAAATAGAAATCATACAGCAATACATTAAAACAATTATAACGTGTTTTTAGTTTCTCATTATTTGCAAAAATAAAACTACTTGGTTCACTTAATCATATGTTCAATTACTGGTTGGTATATGGGGTAAATAGAGCACTCATTCAAATTTCAATTTATTTGGACCATGATAACCGCCATGTTCAGACTTTTCACAATACTCGAGGGAGAAAAATTCCAAAACATAAGTATCATAACCTTTCCAGTTGACAAATCTTTTTCTGCTAATTGTGTGAAATCTTTATATTCGATCTGTTTCTCGGTTTCAGGTCACTTTGATAAAAAAATGTACCAATTATGGCTTAAATATAGGCAACCTACACGCAACTTTCGGAGTAGTTTTTCATTTCCAATTTTTCTCTTAGAATTATGTGCCCACTGCCATATGAAATGGCTGCAATGTCTACTACATCGGACACTTTTACTACACAGTCATCAAATACGAGACGGTCGACTTTTCAATCCTATCCAGCCCAGTAACAGTTATTGAACGTTCATCGTTACTACTCACACGACCACACTTGAATTCGACAACGCAATCCCTAATCATTAAAAATAAAAAGCGAGCTCCAACAGTGCCGAATCCAACTACTCCACTCTAATTTTGATTGAGTGTTAACCTTTTTAAATAAACGTACTTTTCGATAGTCGCAACGCATTTTTCTCATTGTTTACAAAATTGATCGAGACAATCACAAACACTGCTAATTAATAACCTAAAAAACATAACTCTGCAATTCGGTCAAATTCGGTCATAGTAACGCCATTATTTTGATATGCAGCCATTCGATGAGTTTCAGTATAAATAGAGAAAGGTTGTTTTCCTCACTGAAATTTGCATTAAAATTAAAATTTTAACGCCTGAATTAATTTAACTAATATATTAAACTTTGGATAATTTTAAGGCGCCAAAATTCTGCTCACGAAAACCAAATTTTGATTAACAATGATTATTAATAATTCGTAACTAATAATAAGTAATAATATGTAAGCATTCTACGTAAATCGAATAGAGAAATCAATAAACACTTTTCTTGCTTCACTTTATTTCTGAAGCTACAAACTTGGGTTTGGCAGCCAGTCCGCGACTGAAATGAGAGAAAATTGGCTTCAATAAATAATGGCGAAAACGTTTTCATAGAAAAGGAGAACGTTTCGCGGGAAAACCTCAGAAATTAGCCGCTTCAATAATTTTAACTGCTTTTCCCGCATAAACACACTATTTTAATATCACGTATGCATGACAACTCATTTAGTTAGGAAATATAATTCCGCGGTCTATTTCAGCAGCACGTCCTCAGGTACGCGCTTTTACCACTGTTTGCACGACGAATCTCGTTTTATACATGGTCGATTTTAAGTATGCACATGAGATACGGATAGGGATTTACTCGAAATATGCCGCAAAATTCTCAGGTCATAAATAGTGTCGTTTATAAAATTATTGGATTCTGCAGCCGTTAGAGCGTTTTAGATGTCGTTTGTTATATCGTTGAAAAAGCATTAAAGATACTGTTAGATGTTTATCTTAAGTTTTATATTTTCAACGTTCAACTATTCAACTCGGAACAAAACGCCACTAACGAAGCAACTATTTCAATACGCTGAGATCTAATAATTTAACAGTTTTCAATTTTAAAGTTTTAACTGAAATAATTAATGCTCAACTTCTGACTTTCTGAAATTATCCAATCAAAAACTAATTTTTCTCTGAATTTATTGCCGTCACCGAAACGTTCAAAATCGCTTGAAACCCCAAGCAAGTCTCAAACAGCTAAACTTCAAAGGACGTCTTACTGCTTCATTTTGTTAAAAAAAACTTAATAAATGTTTTTTGCTAAAACTCTACACCTACAGGATTATTAGACGAAAACATTGATTAGTGCCTGTTGCCGAGTCAATTTGTTATAACTACCTTTTAATATCGTTTTGTATCCGCGTGTCAACTTTAAAACAATTCATTATGATATAAATGAATCAGAGAGTTGCAGCAAATTTAAATTATTGTCATATCAACCATCTAATACAAAAAAAAAATATTTACGCTTCGAAATAAAATATGGCACGATTCTTTCGTATTTTGTAAAAAATAGAAAATTTTAGTTGATAACATAGCGGTTAATAATACTTGAAGTTGCGTCATTTAAGTTAATTAAAATTATGGAATTAATAAACTGTTAATCAAAAGTAATTAGAAGGTTTCATCAGGTAAAGTTTTAATTGAGAAGCTTAACATGGTTTGAGTGCCTAATGATTTTTGTAATGTCAAGAAATTTTGATATTGATTCATCAGTGGCTTGAGGCGAATTAATAAAGTGGAATGTTAATTGAAATAGTAAAAGAAAGAAGTTACTATGTAAATTTAGTCGAATGTTAGTAAGTAAATATTTCAACGTATATACTATGTTTACAATTATTTCGCTTTAAAGATAATTAAATTAGAGAAATATAAATCCAAAGTAGTTTCAAAAGAATGTTGACAAATGGCGGAGGCGCCGGGTGAAATTGCGCGATTACAATTAAAATGGCACGTAGATATTTTCTCGGAAATCTTAAAAAATCTTTAAATGCCTTCCCCCGCAGTTAACGCAGAAAGTGAAATAATGTAAGATGTAACCTTAGTCACTTACAGCGCGTCCAGGATAGAAACGTTAAATAAGAGGGTTACAACTTTGGTCAATTGACAAAATGTAAGTCAGATTGGGCCTAGTTGAGTAAAGTAAGCATATTTAAGGTAACTCTGCTTTATGGGTTTCAAAATCCTATTTCGTAATAGAAGAAAACGGTGGGTTTGAGGGGTAGTCCCTAAAAAAAGCTTGGCTGATTCTGGCCGATAATACCGTGTAAAAAGTCCTTATCCAGAGTTACGGACAAAGCCCACAAAAGCATAAAAGACTGAGATAAAGAGCTTCAAAATTATGGATCCAGCGAAAATAACAGACTAGTTTTTAGAACTACAAAACACGTGTCCACGGTGTCTGAAACAAAGTGGACGGCTGTCAACAGCGTTGGATCTGGAACGAGGATCTGGATTTAAAGTTCTTCAATATTTTGGTGCCAAAATTTAGCACTATTTTGCAAACAAAAATCTCCAGGTGGTAATCTACACCTTGTAAAGAGAGAGCTTCGAAGAATACAGGGTTGTAATGGTAATTAACAAGGACTTGAATCTCAACAAAGAAAAGAAGAACCAAGAAGCAACAACGCAAAATGGGTACTTAGAACATACAAAGATGGAGAATAAAAATTACCGATGTCACTCAAAAATTTAAACAGCTAATAGTCACATATTGAACATCAGCGAAACTAGGAAAAAAATAAGCGGATAAGAGAACATGGGAAATGTTGATCATTTTTGGAGTAGAGTAAAAGAAAGTGTAAAGAGCAAAATCCAGATTAGGAGTCTTTATGGGGAAGAAATTGCCAAGAAAATACTATAAAACCAATAAATAGAAGAATAAGGCGAGAAACAGGATAATTTAAGGGCAGATGACAATTCTAAAAAGTAGTAAAAAGTGGAATATATAAAAAATTTAAGGGATAAAATGAAAAAGAATGGACAATCAAAAATAATATCAGAAGCATTCAGTGGAAGAGCATTTAGAAAAAAAGCTCGCAATGGTAAAAAACTCAAAAAGTTATGTAAACTGAAAGTTTCGAAAACAAATGGAATTGCCATAATATGTACGAAATAGAACCACAAAATAAAAGACTAAAAAGATTAAAAAACAAAAATACAATAAACATCTCTTACAAGGTGACACTATCAGAGACCTAAAATACCAGAGATACCAGAATAACTTTAAAGAAAGGAAAGAATAGCTTAAAGAAAATTGCATTCAAACAACTAGAAATTGTGGTAAAGGGGAAAAACAATTATCAAATAAATCTTAACGAACATAGAATGAGAATAATTCAAAGGAAAAAAACTCTACATCAAGTGGCTAAAGTGTAAAAACAAGAAGACTTGCAGGTCGTTTTATTATCGGATTACAAGCTTCATCAAAAAATAAATTCTTCGAAACTTTTAAAGTCACAATACGACGACCAAAATATCTAAAAGTTATTAAGCCAATTACGCGAGATATAACCAGAAAATTCAAACCAATTCGTTGATTTGGCGACATTTTCTATTCTCAGATGTGACCATTACTTCAAACAGTTTTTAGAAAATTCTAAGAGTATCTAAGACATTAACATCCGTAACTAACGTCAATAACATCAAGGGTCAAAAAGTAACAAGATAGTTTTTTTTTATAAACTCCCAAAGACCCATCAGACAACTCTGTTCTGCCTGTTTCACTTTTATATGCTAAACGACAAAATAACAAATTTGTAGAATTCTGCCATTGACTTTAATGAAGTTGGTGTAGCAAATATGAGAAAATGTGTGTCACATCAACAGATGCATGAGGCGGCGTTCAATTCACTGATGGGTATAAGAATATTTTTTTCAAACTACACCTCCTTGAAGTGATTTTACTTTCAACTTGTTAAAAATCAAGCTAAGCAGCAGTATTTAAGAAAATTAATTTATTACCAATTTTATTTTCCAATAGTTAATGTGTAGATTAGATTTTAAAGAATCTGCCACACTGTAGCATCATCACACCCGTTACAAATTTTTGAGATATTAACATAGGTATACATTACAATTATTTCGACCCCTTCTTCAACTGAAAACATTAATGATTTTATAATTGTTGTATCTGTCAATAATAATTTATGATACAGGTGAGTAATAAAAATTTCTTTCCACGCGTGTCTCACGATTAAGTACAATTTTAACGAGTGTTTTAGTAGTTATAAGTGTCATACCTTAAATGTTAATTTATTTAGCTCTCATTTTCAATTTTGTAAGAAGATTAAAAATAGAAAGAGTTCCAGTAATAAAAAGTATTCAAAAATGGTGCAATGTACTCTTCCCAAAATAGGACGAGAAGCTAGTGGCTATTGGCTGAAAAATATAGTTATTAATAATCAATATCAAATTTTTACAAAATTCGTTTAAGAATTTTCAAAAAGCGTCTCCACAGTTTCAACTTTGTGGTTGCGCAAATATGGTAAAATTGGCATTGTTATTACTATTATGAATATACCCATCATAAATTAACTAGATAAATTAATTATAAACCTTATTTTACCATGTTTTTTTAATTTTAAAATTTATTCTAAACTAGGGACAAATTGGCAAATTTAAAATATCAATTTATTGCAAAAATTATTTTATAAACAGAATTTTTTCAACCACCTCGTAGTACTAATTTTATGTTCTTCAACGGCAATTAAGTACATTGAAAAAATATTGTCATATTTTCAAAAGCAATTAAGATAACTATAATCGTTGGTTCCGAGATTAAAAATCACATTTCTTAAAAATAGAAAAAATAAAGTCTATTGCAGCGCTATCACGACGAGTAAAATTACTCGATCAAAATATTACCTGGATCTAATATTCTGATTTCAAGATAACTGATCTACATAAAACCAGCATTAAGTAGGGGGCGTGAAGATTCCAACCTTCTCAGGAGATTGAATGCAATAATTAAGTTTAGAACGTCCATGTGTAAGAGAAAATCGGATGAACGTCGGCTTGCTAATAGACCTATCAACTAACGTTTTTGCGGCGCTAAATAAATTGTCCTACAATTACAATAATCCCGGCTCGTCACCGTAAACCATTAAAACCATTAAAAGATGACTGTGCACATATGGTGCAAATGAGTGTTTCCCAGTAGGATCAAGCAGCCTCACCGTCACCGCAGGCACTTCTTCTACATCATTATGCGTGGTTGCACGTTTTGGTTCCTATAGAATTTATTCATTTACACCTACACCCTTTCAAAAAATCATTGAACACCACTAGATCATCCAGTTAACAATTTCGAGACAAGATACTGCAAGCTGAATCGTTACAATGAAGGGTCGCCAGAACCAACCTGTCGAATGTTAAACACCCAAATAGGACTCTCACCTTTAGTAATGAAGTCTGGTAGCGTCCGCTACACGGGAATGTAGATAATAATCTTGTAATGTGAATGGGATACCTACATGCAACATGACACGTTAAGATGAGCTCTCGCTAGCTTAATTGTCTCATGGAATTAGTCTGCGCTAGTTATAATGAATTTTCTCGGATCTGGCCACTAAAAGCTAGAGAACACAAAATGTAGTTTGTAAACTTACTGATTTTCCATAAATAATCACGGGTTCTTTAAAAATCTAATGGGCGCAAAAAACCGTAAAGAAAATTCAGTTTCATAAATTTTATCAACAAAAGTATGTATACCTGAAGAAAATAGTAAAATCGAAAACTGTGATATATGAATAAAAGGAAAAACATACATTAGTAGGTACCTAGAATGTTAGAAATACCTTTGATACTGGAGTTCTAAGAAACTTCGTGAATTCTTGAGAGCATATGATATTGAAATAGTAGTTTAGCAAAAACATAAACAAACTGTAAGAAAATTTTAGAGTTTCAAGTCTATTTGCTGACAACTAATAGCTGAGGTAAAATCAGAAAGCTAGAAACAGAACATTCATTAAAGAAAATACTTTTAAAATTATTGAATAATTTAAAACTGTTTCTAAAAACACATTGAAAAAAAGGTAGAGTTTTAGGAAACGATACAAGAGTCAATGCTAAGATTGAAAAAGAAGAACAATATAAAAATATAGTCAAAATACTAAGTTCACCAAACTAAAAATTGAATATAAAAAAACAATAAGAACTTAAGAGATAAAAACTTAAAAAAAACTGAAATGGAGTAAAAACAGAAGATATAGAAACGTACTGTAAGCAATTAAAAAAAACTGGTTTGATCATGATTGTAGATGTAAAAATGGGAGATTAATAGAACATAAAAAACCAAAACTAAATAAATAGAACAAACAGTTTGAGAAGCTACTAAATGAATCTACATCAGAACTGGGAAAAAAAATACGGACCAAAAAGTAGATAATAAAATAATAGCAAAATACATTATAAAAACTATAGAAGTAAATCAAAATTGCTACGTCACATAAAAAGTAATAAGTTTAATGATAAGAACACTAATCCCCCAAATATAAAAGTGATAGTTAACAATAGAAGGCAGCATAAGTTATAAATGGTAGAGCAATTTGAATATCCCGAAGAGACAATAACAAAAAATAATCAAGAAAATATAAAAAAAAATCAAAAAAAACAAAGGAACTAGAGCAGTGAAAAATTTATTACAGAATCCAAGCTAGTATCAAGAAAATCAAAATTTTAAATATACAGGCGTTCTGGTAATTTGCGGATGCAAAACTTGCATTGTGGACAAAAATAATAAAAGTGAAATAAAAATATATGACAATGAAAAATTGTACGAGGAATTATGGAATAAATTAAAGAATGAAAACAAATAAGGAGGTAAAACAAAAGTATGGGAAACCTTGTATAATCCAAGTAGTAAGAGCACAAAAGACTAGATGAAGCATCTACACAGGATGTCAAGTAGTGGACGGGCTAGGCAGCTGAATTCGAAGTAGAGATGGGAAAGGATAAGTAAGGAACGCATAAAAAAAAGTTAAATAAGATGGTCAAAGACTTGAAGAAGTTTAATATCAGGGACTGGGAAATAGAAACATCTGGAGACATGTGCTGAAAAAGATTGAAGAAGAGAATATTAAAATTACCCAAAATCATAAGCCTGCAAGGCTTCAAGTTTTGCTTTCTTATATTATGTTAAATTTTGTAAACCTTACATTCACTAGAGTAGTTTTGGACTTGGGTTGCAGTTTATGGACCACATAAACATTATCTAATTTAAAAAATTAGTTTAAAGAAGCGAGAAATTAAAAAAACCGAAAATGTTGAGGGTTTATGAAAATTATAACATACGAGTATGTAGTGTGTATACCAAAATTATCGAACCGGTTTAAGATTTAACAACTTATGAGCTGAAAAATAGAAAAGAAATCTTGGTCAAATATCTATCCATCAATTGCTTAAGTAAAAATAACAAAATTCATAACTAAAAAATAGTTTATATATATAATAAAATTGCTATAAGCCCCTTCAACAACTTTTTTGTATATTTTTTTTATTTTGAATTTAATTCAGACATCACGTTGTGACATCTGAGTGAGTGAACAATCATCTTGCTCAAAGAATGCCGCAATGCAAGTGCACTGTTTGACGGGTAACATGCAGAGTTTCAGATGCAGAACATAGTAAGGATTTATATTACATCATGCAAATAAATAGATTTTATCTTAGAACATTATGATGGATAACAGGGGGTAGTTAGGTAACTAAAATAGGAAAAAAAAATTACAGTAAGTCGGCAAATTTGTCAAATAAACTGAAGATCAAAATCCAAAAATAGAATAGGTTACGAGATAACTTAAATAAACACCCCCGTATCTCCTTCTTTTATAAATTTATAGAGATAACCCAAACAGTAATTATTGACGATGTCGCGAGAAACTAAATGATGGTGGTATTAAAGTTTATTGTTTGTATTTTGGCAACATTTCATTGACTATTAAACCACAACCACATATTCTAATTTAGGGTGCGGTAAGTAAATAAGACTGCTATTACAAACACAGGTAACCCAAATTTCCGACTACCTAGTATTGATTAGACTACCTAAGGTCGTTCCATAAAAAAGCTAAATGATGCCATAAAAAATTAAAACGGCCGAAAGTATCAAGAGCCCCGTTCAACACATTATTTGAAAATTTCAGAAAATGTATTTTTGACAAAAAGTCGAGTCTTTTGTAAACAGTTTTTCGCAAAATATCACAGCAAAGTGGCAGAATGGTAAAGCAAAAATCATAAAAAAGCAAAATTTAAAAAAAATGATCATAAACAGTAAATTGACTTATTGTGTGGTTGGTCTATAAAGCTAAATAAAGTAGTAACCAATAATTAATTTCAAAAAAGTTAATTATGAATTTGAACCCGATTTCAAAAATTCGTGGGAAGTTTCTTGAAAGTATTAAAGTGTTTAGTTAAAAATCCAGTACTCTATAATTATTTTTATTCAGAGACCTGCATGAAAATTTTATGACATCCTCAAAACGTGATAGAAGGTAAATGAGCATGATAAAATTTGGAAGCGTTATAATGTATGCAGGAAAAACGTGCGACATCCGTTTGCGGTCCATTTTTTAAAATAAAAATAATTACGGACTTAGTTGTGCCATTTACTTTATCTTTTTATTCATTTGGATTTAGTATCTTTAAATCCAAAACGGTTTTTCAATATTACAATCTGCACTAATTAAAACGATTCAATTAATAATTTGGAGTTCAAGAACGGTGATCATCAATCATTTTCAATTAATTTTGAAAATTTAATATAGCGCTGCAAATTAATAGAAAGTTTCATATTCTATGGTAATGAAATAATTTTGAGTGTTTCTTATTTTTGTGCAACTGTTTTATTCAATTTCGTTAAATACCTTTTTGCGCTAGCGCTACTGAAAAATGTAGAACAGAAACTTAAAGTGTTTGCTCCGAGATGTTGCAGCGTCTTGTCATATTAATAATTCATTGATTGATGACCAAATTGGTCAAAATTGTCAACGTGTTATGTGATGGGTAGAAGTTGGCAGCTACGTTAAGATCGTCGCATGATTTTGGTTTTGACAATGAGGAACCGTATGCTATAGTCGGTTCAAGTGGACCGTCTGGAAACTGATTAATGATTTCAATTAGTGTCCGAAAGCCCCGCTGCCAAGATAGCCGATAAAATATGAAGGTATTACATTGTATTATCTCAGTGCTTAAGGCCCTTCTATTCACAATATACACAAACAAGAATTTTTTCAACATATACAATACAACACATGGGCCGGTCACGAAACTGCAGCTGAACGACACGGCGATGTTCTTTTTATCACCCCGAGATATTTATTTTATGAAATGTTTATGGCTGAAATTTTACAGGAAATCTCCACTTTCTGCCCTCCACCAACTAACCAAACAAACGGAAATATTACAACCTAAAACAACACCGAGAACGGCGCGCATAATCAGTTAAAATTATCTAAATATTCCACGCTTTCGATCGCCAGAAGTCGCATCTTTAATTTTGTCAAAAAACACAAACAAAACTTTTCATCAATGTTGCCTAGTAAGGAATATTCTAATAGCGTGGTTATAATAACAAACTTATCTAAATTCGCACACCCTCGGCCATTTAGCAGTTAACCCCGACCTAGCGATATGATTCCTAACAACAGCACTATTGTGCATTGAATTATGTATATCTGACTTTTTTGAATTGTGTATAGTTTGATGATAAGGCGGTAATAATTCTTAATTTGTCCGTGACATAAATCGACAATGTTGGTAGACAATAACTTACATAAATTCCCGGTTTCGAAAGTGACTTTAGTCCAGGGATATTATAAATAACTTTTTCTATTACAAAAAATGTGTTGCTCTGTCGCTCATGCAGTTAATAAGTAATTTCGATAACATCACGAATATGCAGAGTATGCATCGTGGGGGAGTGCCTTCATGGGCTTGTAGTTCGCTGCGGGATCACTCGGTTCAATTTTCCATGTTGTACGTCTGCAGAACTGTAGGTGAGAAACACTATTGTAGGTTGGTTGGGAAGATGCCGCATATCATTTACACAAAATATAAAATATATCGGGACGCTTTATCATAAATAAAGAAGGCGGACAGCAGTTACTGTACGTTAGTGTTTTACTAATGCAAACATTTTACTTGAAGAACGAGTCGACTCAGTTTAACCTCCTTAGTCAGGATAAGGGGAATTTTCTGGTTCTTAATTACAATATACTTTTGAAACATTGCTGTTAAATACTAAAGTTAGTGTTTATTCACTTAATGGTATTTAACTCTTAAAAATAATACAAATATTATAGTCACAGGATTATTCAAGAGCCGGATTGAGAAAAAAAATCAATTTTGATGCAAAGAACTAAAAGCGTTCTCTATTGACAAATAATTAAAAGAACAAGATATTTTCAGATAGGATTATTTACGAAAAATTTGGATTCACAAGACTCATCTAAAAATTCGATCTCAACATCATATATCTTCACAAATCAAAGACACCATCCAAAAATCACAAATTTTCTCTTCTAATCACCGATTTAGAGTCGTATTATAGTCATCAATTTACAAAAAAAAGTAAATTATATTAACAAAATATGGTCAATGTGGCATAATGTTACGTGCCAAGACTAAAACAGAAAAGAGGATCAACTTAAGCATTTTTTGGAATTATGTAAGGCAATTAAAAGGTTTAAAAGAAAAGCTCAACAAAAATGAAACGTAAGATTTTATAAAAATTCGCTGAATCTGATTCTGCAGAACATGAAGATACTGATGCTGAGGCAACTGAAAGAAAATAGCGTCACGTGCCACATTAAAATTTTAGAAACTTCTAAAATAGTAAAAAAGATAAAATGAAGCATTTTTTTGTAATTATGTAAGGCAATTGAAGATGTTAGAGATAAGCACAAATAAAGAAAAACTTAAATTTTTGTAAAAATTTGCTGAACCTAACTCTGCAATACCTAAGCACACTGATACTAAAGCAGCTGAAGAAAAGTTAAAGCTCAGCAAAAAAAAAAATTTAATTGAAGACGACTATTTCAGAGAGATTAACAATAATGAGATTTTAGAAACAGAAGTGAACGAATGACTTTGATGTAAAACAAATAACAACTTGGAACTCCATAGTTTCGTAATTGTTGAATTAAAATTTGTAAAAGAAAGGGGTCGATGATTTTTTGGAAAGATCATTGAGAAAAACATCGCTGTTTTAACCTCAAAGGTCGTTTAAAAATGGGTACTCCCTATTCCAGAGAAATTTCAGATGTAACTGAAGAAGAATTTTTGACCAGATTACCAGCACTGACAACAATTAGAAGAAAAATTGTGTACTTTTACAGAGTAATCATTCATCGTCAATTGAAGCTGTTAAAAGTAGCACAACTAAAGAGGAACGTAAAATATTGTAAAATTCCGCTAAACATAAGTCTGCAGAACCTGAAATTTATGATGCTAAGGCAGCTGAAGAAAATTTAAAGTTCAACGAAAAAAGTATTAAATTGATGGAGAACACTTCAGAGAGATTGCCAATAATGAGATTTTAGAAGTAGAAGTGAAAAGACCAAACGACTTAGGTAAGACAAATAATAACTTGGACCTCGATGATTTCGTAATTGTTGAATTAAAATTTGTTCAAGAAAGGAGCCGGTGATTTTTTAGAAAGATCATTGAGAAAAACATCGATGTTCTTACCTTAAAAGTCGTTAAAAAATGGGTTCTCTCTATTCCAAAGGTAACTGAAGAAAAATTGGTTACCAGATTACCAGCACTGACAACAATTACAAGAAGAATTGTGTACTTTTACAGAGTAATCAATCATCGTCAATTGAAGCTGTTAAAAGGAGCACAACTAGAGAGGAACGTAAAATATTGTAAAATTTTGCTAAACATAAGTCTGCAGAACCTGAAATTTCTGATGCTAAGGCACCTGAAGAAAATTTAAAGTTCAACGAAAAAAGTATTAAATTGATAGAGAATACTTCAGAGAGATTGCCAATAATGAGATTTTAGAAGTAGAAGTGAAATGACTAAAGACTTTGAGGTAAGACAAATAACAACTTGGAACTCGATGACTTCGTAATTGTTGAATTAAAATTTGTTGAAGAAAGGAATCGGTGATTTTTTGCAAAGATCATTGAGAAAAGCATGACTGTTCTAACCTCAAGGGTTGTTTAAAAATGAGTACTCCCTATTCCAGAGAAATTCCAGATGTAACTGAAGAAGAATTTTTGGCCAGATTGCCAGCTGTGACAACAATTAGAAAAAGAATTGTGTACTTTTATAGAATGATCATCAATCGCTAACTGAAGCTGTTAATAGTAGCACAATTAAAGAGGAACGTAAGATGTTGCAAAAGTTCGCTGAACAGAACTCTGCAGAACCTGAAGATTCTGATGCTAAGGCAGCTGAAAAAAAGTTAAAGCTCAACAAAAAAAGTATTAAATTAACGGAGAATATTTCAGAGAGATTGACAATAATGAGATTCTAGAAACAGATGCGAAAGAACTAAACAACTTTGAGGTACGACAAATAACAACTTGGAATTTCATGATTTTGTAATTGTTGAATTAAAATTTGTTAAATTTAAAAATTGCTATTTTGCGTTGTCAATGGTTGGTCATGGAAAGAACCGGGTTCGTGATGACGTTTCGGCAAAATCGTATTTGCCATCTGTAGGTCGCTTGTTTGCATTAGTGTCGTTCGCTCTTGTCGACCAACGACCGAATACTTGATATTCGGTCGTCGGTCGATAAGAGCAGAAGCCTAAAAGCAAACGTAAGAAAATCATTTTTGTATATACAGAATTTGCCCCATTTTATGAATTATTGAAAATCTCAATCGTAATTTTCGCACATGGCAAATTATACCAATCAGTAACCCTTATTATCCATTTCGCACATTTTTGAGTTGAAAAGTTTTATAGTTTGTTCAAAAACCCAAATTTAATGTAATATAATACACACTGAAATTGTTATGTCTTCTTAACCAGTAAAGAAGATAAAATTAAACATTTCTTGGAAGGCTATTGAAGCTTTGAAAAAAATACAACTAAAAAGGAATGTAAAGTTTAATAAAATTCGCTGAACCTAATTCTATAGATCCTGAAAACACTAATGCTGAGGCAGCTGGAAGAAATGTTAAAACTAAATGAAAAATATTTCAGAAAAATTGATAATAATAAAATTTTAGAAGCAGAAGTGAAAGAACCAAACCACTTTGAGGTGAGACTTAAGATTAGAAAATTTTGTAATTGTTAATTAAAATTTCAAAAAGGAAAAAGGTGGCATAAAGAAATCCCAAGCGACTTAATGCAAGCTCATTTATTTAAATTTTTTAGCAGCGTGATTTTTGGGCATGTTAAATTATGCCAATCGATAATTCTTATTATTTGATTTTGCACGTTTTTTAGTTAAAAAAATATAGTTCTTCGAAAAAAAATTAAAATCCCAAATCGTCCGAAGCGGCCCTTTTCTGCCGTAATTTTCAAGAACTAAACCATAAACGTAAATAAATTCTGCCTCTGATAAACAACATCTAGAGCTTCAATTTTTTTCGTTAAATAAATAATTCACCACTAAAAGCTTTTTTGTTCCAACAACATTTTAAGAATTAAAGTACTTTTAGTGCGAGAAGTCGTTGCAGTCGACTGGGAAATTTAAATTATCTGCCAGAAAAAGGATCGATGACCAATTACAAACAAATAACCAAAAACAACCCAAACAGACCTCAACTGATTCCGATTAATTGATCTATGACTTTTCTTTTTGTGTTCTTTTTAGCTAGGAATTTAACGACACGCCTGCTCTAAAAATACAAACGGCGGTCGTTCGAGTATCAAACGAGGAATTTATAGAGCCTTTGATCGGCCACATTTTTGACATTATCTTTGTTTTAATTCCAAGCTGCTTCAGGTATCGCCTTTACGATCCGTACTATAAGGTTTATTTCGGTTAGAAACGTCTATCAAACAGGGATTGTGGGATAATTCATTGCGTTTACCTAGAATGTTAAAAGTTTTAATTGCAAGAGGGACAGCACATGTGTTACTGCAACTCGTATCGGGTAATTACAACGTTGAAAATTAATTTTCAGGTTTTCCTCTACGTTTGCAGTACAGTAATTGTTTTTTTTTACTTCGGTTGTTTTAATCAAGAATGATCAACATTCATAACTTCGAAAATCACGAAAACGGGACCAAATGTTAATGCCTCTAATCTGATCGCCTTAATTAGCCATTCTAGGGAATTCGAGAATGTGTTTCAGGCGTTTATTATCAGATGCTCGGTTCTGGAGGAAAGCGATGAAGTTTTTTTTAATTTGCATTTATACGTAGGCACCTTTAGCTACAAACACAATGTGAACATCGTCTCGAAGAATTTTACATAGCTATACAACGCCGTTAAAATCCTTTTATTTTCACTTAACAACAGTTCCATGAGATGTATAAAATGCATCTCCCTGGGTTATAAATTTTAACTAAGGATAAAGCGGCGCCACAAAGAGGCATCATACACGATGCAATCAGACAGTGAAACTATACCCATAACCAAGCAAATTAATGCACCTAGTAGCGGGTATTGCCTAAAATTTGCGGTTTTGATTACAAAATAATTTACGGCATTTTAAATTTAATAAAAGGCCCCGTAGAGTCACCACACGATACACTGAAAAAATTACCAAACAAGTTAATAGACCTCGTACCATCTACTGCCAAAAATTTGCCACTTTTGCTTAAAATAACTATTTTCAAAACTCTCTTCTGTTTATCATTAAAAAATTATTTAATTGTATTCATTTAGTTTAAATCACAAATGAGTAAATTAGACACTCACTGAGATAATAAAGATGAAGACAACTTAACGTCTCGTCGAATCGTCTTCTGTTGCCAGGTATTCCTGTAGTGACTGAAATTGAACCAACCACGCAAATTTCGGGGACGCCCAATCCTCCATAAAAAATTGTATCTACTTTCGGTCTTCTACTCTAAAGAAGCTTTTGGTGTTTCTTATACGTGTTGCTTTTTAGGTTGATTGAAGTTCAGCTAGACTTCAATCAATAACCGTAATAACAATTGTCTTAACAAAGATTGCTAATTGATCGAAATTCGAAATGAACTTCGAGCAACGAAAATGATACAACTTGGCCTAATTATATTTGTTAATCAATAGATATGTCGATTGTTTTAATTTTTAATTAATTAGTCATTCGATTGAGCAACAATTATTGACAATTTTTATTAAAAAAATGTTTGATTAATTTCTGTTTTTCTTAAGGCCCTACTCAATTTTGCTAACATAATTTAAAAATTTAAGTGGCAGTTATCTTGAATAGCAGAAAGCGTTAATTAACAGAAGATCTTTTGAATTAAATTTTCAAAATTGCCTCACTGAATAAAGAAATTACGCTTTCAATTTTTTATCAAGTTCGGAATATAATGTAGCAATTACTGCATCTCACTTTTCTTTGATGAAATAAACATCGTCATTGTTTTGTCAAGATCTTGGCTCGTCGTTTATAAAAACAGTTGAATTGCATTTAGTATTGTTTATAAAAATTGCCTCCTGTTAAATTTAATAAAGCCACGCCACAAAAGTCAGACACTGAAGCAATGGCAATAATCAAACAAATTAATGGACCTAGTACCGTTTACTGCCTGAAAGTCAACGATCGAATCGTCTTCTGTTGCCAAGGATTCCTGTAATAAAATTGAACCAACCACGTGAATTTCAGAGACGTCCAATCTTCCATATAAATTGAAACCCGGAAATAAGACTTTTCAGCCAAACGTCTTCTACTACTGAAAAACTAAGCAATCATATGAAGCTGTTTTTATTCAAAGAAAGGTTCAAATACCTACCAGATACCACTAATCAATCAAAAATTGAACACTTTATGGATAATGAAAAAAATTTGGTTTACATTAAAATTTAAACCCAAATAAATTAAATTTCCAAAATTAAATAAGCAAAGGTTAAGCTTCCAAATCTTTGGTGGGTTTGAAAAGCGATATGATTAAGTAATTATTGCTAAGTTATAAAAAGCACTTTGTTATTACGACATAAACACCGCCATTGTTCTATCCAAATCCTGGCTCATCAGCTATAAAAGCAGTTGAAATTGCAGTTTGTATTGTTTATAAGAATCTTAGTTCTTTAAACTCGATAATTGCTTTCAATTATCAATTTTCATGCTCTGAACCACCATTCAGAAAAAAAGTTACACCTAATTTTTTTAATAGCACCCGAGAGCCTTCACTTCAAAAAACTGAAACAATAACTAGAATAATTTAACAAAGATTAACTAAAACTATTTTAATGCCGCCACTAGCGCCACTATTCATCCCTTGAATGCGCAAAAAGCAACAAAAAAGTTTTGCAGACGGTCAATAAATTTATTTAGGTCTCAGAAAAATTTTAAATGGCATTTAAGTTAGTGCAACCAAACTTAATTATAGTTTTCGCTTAAATTTGTCTAATTGATGACCGTTAGGTGTAATTTAGGTGACGTAATCTAAAGTTGCTTTTTATTATTTTAATAGTAAATTTCAGAAAGCAATGTCTCGAAAACTGTAACAGTTGTTAAAAAATTGACGACAATTGGGTGGGTGAAAGTAATGTTCGTCATGAACTCAGTACATAAACAGAAAAGCTATTTTTATAAAAGTTTATGGTCATTTTAATCGATGAGACCCATCCGCCATCGATTCTTACGTGGTTGAGTTGCACGATCAACGGCTTACCGTCGTTGCTATCCTATCATTATTCATAAATGCAAATTGCATTTTTGCCGTCTGGGTCTGTAATTGTTTGATTATTTCGCCAGCAATTTTATGACACCCTTAATATTTAAATTGATAGATGTATGACAAACAGGTCAACGTACCATCTAACCCAAGAAACCATCTTCGTTACACAACTCCTATCTCGTGGTAATATTTATTCTTCTTAAGAACTAGCAACTTCCTGCGCTTCCGACTCTTCATGTCGTGATGTTTGTACAGTTGTAACCACGGCATTTCTAGTATATGAACCGGGATTTTACAGTATAATATCCCAGAATTGGACAGTAATGTATGGGTAACTATCTAAACCATAGGCGACAGTCCTTTGGTCGACATTTTGCTTATAAATCGCCTTATTATTCTTTAAGCGTTATGCTAAATATGCGGTGTTATATATTTTTTTACCTTGACATATCTGTCTTTTCAAATTTGTTGTCGAAGTGTAACTAAATTAAACAATCTCGTAAGTTATTGTGACAGATATGTATTGTTGCTCTCATTTTTGTGGTTTCAAAGAACTTTTTCTGCCCACTTTCACGAAATTTAGCATATTTTGTTTTATTCAGCGTTTACATCTACTTATGGGAAACATTGGTTAGCGGGTTGTACACAAGTTTTAATAAATTTTATTTAAAGTTGGACGTCAATGTTTAAAGAAATTTCGTCAAATTTCCCTCAAGTATTTTTTATCAATTTATAGAGAAGTATTTACCTATTTTTTTACTATCATAACAGTTACAATAAAATATTGTAATAAATTGATGTTATAGAGAGACTATTCTGACTCAGTTACAGCACAGCTTCCCACCTAGCTACGCCCATGACTCAGTACCTATGCGACCACTACACGATTGTACTACTAGCGTACTATTACTACACGGCAGTAATTGTGACTGGCCGCAGTAAAAACTTGTTCATTGATTAATAGGTGGGAGTCCCATCAAGAACGGGACGAAGCGGCAGATTCCTTTAACTTTTCTGTTATTATGAATGGGAACGATTGAATTAGCAATGATACTTGCTGGAATCGTAAAGAAAACTCTTCCATACCTTACAAATATTTAAATTTTGAATGACATCAAATTTGCAATTGATCTTAAACCCAAAAATATATCACTTTATCCTTTAAGTCATTAACTGTTTAATAGTGTCACTATTTACTTATGTAAAATAAAATTTAGAGAGACTAAAAAATTATGAAAATGATAGCAAAATCTCGATTGAAATAAAATTTTACAAGTGAGGTTCCCCAAGTGTGAGTACCGCAATTGAAGCAACTGTTGAGGATAGATGAGTAAAAAAAGTTAAAAATTAATAATTGTGATAAGTAGCATGAACAGTGTAAAAATGTAATTCATGGCGTGTAAAATAGTAAAGTTTGAAGAAAAAAGTAAACAGAATTGTACTTAGAAAGCAATTGATAAAACAGTTCACTAAAAAATGACGAGTGGGGAAGCAGATGAAGCATATGAGAGCGAAAACAAGTCAATTGGGGAGAGAAATTGGCTGAATAGAAAATAGAAGTGAGAATAAAAATGAAACGAAAAAAATAAAACTGATACCGGTGAATTAACATGTAATGAAAAAACAACTATATGACTTGGATACGAGAGTAAAAAAAATACCAGTAGAATTTTGAAAAAAAAATTATATGTAATGTAGAAGATGTGAAGTAGTTTTTAAAACAATAAAAAAATATTTATGTTGTAGAACATAAACAAATAAAAAATAAACTCCTAAAAATAGGAAACAGAATACTGAACCCAAAAGCTTTGCTGTCTTACGTTACTAACTATTAAATTATTAATGACCTAAGAATAATCTGACTCCTGGTTAAAAAATTGATATAATTTATAATATTTCAGAAATAAATAATCCTCAAGAATAGAATCTGCAATGAAGATAACTAGTGTGGCTTGTGGGGATAGATTAATAAAAAGATTGAAACGTAGATGGTGTAAAAAATAGCATAAAAAGGAAAAAGATAAAAGTGAAGCTTTATAAAATAATATGGAAGTTCAAAAAAAGAAATAACGAAAAACAGGAAAAGCCTGTACAATCTAAAAAAATGGACAACTATAAAATAAAACTATAAAACAAACGAACCCAAGCTGATACAAGTGAATAATTTTCAAATTAAAAACGTGATAAACAAATAGAAGCAAGACGACTGTATAATTTAGATACGAGATTAAGAAAAAGACCGACAAATTTTTGGTAAAAAATCTACTGTGAAGGATATAACAGAATAGTATATAACATCCCTCAGTAAAGATGATCATACAATTTAGAAACCCACAAGAAAATTTAAACGACCACAAATATCGGTACTTTCCATAAGGAAACCGGATAGAAGTTGGATTAGAAGTGACACGGAAAAAGCCATAAATTTTGGCAAATACCTCATACAAGTATTTACAACATATGAACCAAATAATTATAATAACAATAATTTAATTAAAAACTTCCTGTAACTACCTTGCCAGATGTCACTCCCAATTAAGCCTTTCTCTCCCAAAGAAGCAGCACAGGAGATTAAAATCCTAAACCAACATAAAACACCTGGATACAATCTTATAATAGAGAAAATACTGCAACAATTACCGAGAAAAGCAATGGTACTGTTGGCAACCATCTACAATAGCATGCTCACGCAATCATATTTTCTAACAGTGTGGAAATTTGTCCAAATTATAACAATACTCACACCTGGAAAGCCAATCAGCAAAGTGAGCTTTTACCGTCCCATTAGTCAGCTACGTATTCCCTCAAAGATATTTGAAAAACTTTTACTGCATAGAATCAGAAGCCACCCAGAATTACAAGAACTTGTACCTGACTATCAGTTTGGACTTAGAGAACGCACTCTACTATCCAACAAGCACACAGAATCGTTAACAAGATGACAAGCATAGAGGAGAAAATGTTTTGCACAGCAGTATTTTTAGACATTGCCCAAGTCTTTAACAAAATCTGGCATGCTGGACTTTTTAAAGTTAAATTTTAATTTCCAAGTCTATATTATCTCATCTCTAAATTATACATATCTGAAAGATATTTTCAAACAAAATACAAAGCTGCATGTTCAAATTCCCAAATCATAAAATATTTAGTACCACAAGGGATAGTATTAGACCCATTATTGTATTTAATATGCACTGCAGATCTATCAACAACAAATAACACCACAATAGCAACGTTCGCGGGCGATACAGACCTACTAGCGATAAACGATAATCCAGCAGTAGCATCCCAGCAACTTCATCATTTGGACATCCTAGAAGTTTCGATGCATAAAAAAATCGACCTAACAACATCTGTGCAAATCACATTCACAACTAAACATGCAAATTGTCCACCAGTTTAGGTCTACACTTAGAATAAAAATTTACATAGCAAAAGCATATTAGGACAAACGACAACAACCGGGCCTTAAAGCTTCTAGGTCAAAAATCCAAATTGCCCTTGGAAAATAAACTGCTACTATCCAAGTGTATAATAATACCAATTTGGACATATGGCATACAATGTTGGGAGTGTACTAAATCCTCAAACTGCAAAATTATTCAAAGGTTCCAATCCAACATGCTTTACTACATTAACTAATGCGCCTTGGTATGTGTCAAACTTTACTCTACACAATGATCTGCAAATTCTATTTGTAACAAAAGAAATAAAAAGATACTCGACTACATATTACAAGCGGTTGTCAGGACATGACAATCTATACGTGGCTGAAATCAGCAATCCGTCAAACGTCCGAAGAAGAATAAGACGGCAGTGGCCCGTAGATCTTAAAGAACTCGCATCATAAGACGTCCAATAGTAACAACATAAATATACCCATTACAGAGGGTTGTTACTGAACGATGACTTTCAAGTCTATCAACTAACAATTAATTTACTTATTACTCTAAGTAGGAGAGTAGATTGTAAATGTGCAATAAACTCTTAAAAAATTGTAAAGAATAAATAAAGAAAAAAACCCTAGCAACGGTTTTAGCGAAGAAGATAGCTACTGTGGTGTTTGAGAATGGAAACGTGGAAAAGATAAATGATAGATAGGTGCAGAGAATTACATAAAAAAATGTAGATGTAAGTGAAGACAGGTAAAATAATAATAAAGTTTAAGAGCAAAAACCTATTGGTAATAATTATGAAATATTTACAAGAAAACACCAAGAAATGGCAAAGGAGAAGTGAGATAAATAAATAATTAGCAGCTTTAGTAAATGGTGAAAAAATTGTGAAAGATCGATTTGAATACAAATAAAATTAAACTAGCCACAGATTGCCCTAAAAGAAGAATTTATGGGTATAATTTGGCAATAATAAGAACACATATACTGTTGAACGTAAAGAAATGAAGAACAATTGCTAGAAATAGATGTTACAATAGAGTTGTCATTTTTGAAAATGGATAATCTGAAACAATAAAAATAGTAACGTGTAAAGAATGAACGAGAAAAAAGATGAAGATTAACGTGAAACTACGTAAACTAACGGTAAAATTTGAGACAAGAAAGTGAACAACGAGTA
This sequence comes from Pyrochroa serraticornis, assembly GCA_905333025.2. Lineage (NCBI taxonomy): Eukaryota > Metazoa > Arthropoda > Insecta > Coleoptera > Pyrochroidae > Pyrochroa > Pyrochroa serraticornis. Next base: position 21,329,999 of record HG995154.1, read on the forward strand.
CCTAAAACGACATCAATAGAGAAAATTGACAAATATAAAGTAAAAGTGGGAAATAACGCAAGCTAGACAATTAGATTATTGTCAAAATAAAAAATAGCAAAAAATCGACGCCATATTTTTTGAATCGGTATGGTTACGTATAAAAAGAATGAAACTAAGAGCTTAGTAATTTAAAATGTAGAAGAAAGGAAAGAAAAAAAAAGAAAGTAAGATGGAAAAACAAAAAGAAATAAAGAAAGAAAGAAGACAGAGCTGGCATAAGTGAACATCAGTAAACAAATGGCAAATCCGACTACACAATTCGAATCAAAAAATCAAAAATAGTGCATAAATAATTATTAAAATAAAAGGGGGGACTACTAAATGACACTAAAATAATGATTGGTGCAAAAAACAATATGTGGAGGCACCAATAAAAGTAAAAAAGAAGAAGATAATGGACTTTAGTTATTTATGCAGATTTTTTGAAACGTGGGTACTAAAAACTATAGTACTTATAGACACGATAAAGAAATTATGACATTTAATGTTAAAAACAAGAGTGCAGTAAAAAGATACTCCTCAGTCTACAGGCCCAAAAATTTGGCAAAAGAACTCAACAACACAAAAATAAATCCACATTTATAATTCTTTTACCTACAGCCAAATGGATAAAGAATACAATAAATATTCAAAACGTAATAACTTATTATTGAACTTATAGATAAAAACCCATTACTTCTCGAGCAGTCACTAAAGTAATGGTCAAAAATCTCTGACCTTGCGGTACTTCTGAGCTAGTATACAAACGATAACGTTTCACTGCTTTTACATTCCAATTAATTAAAGTCGCTGCTAATCACTGGTTAGTAATCATCACCTTCCATCTTGGGTCACGTACGGCATTTCTGTAGTTAAGGAAATGTAGAAGTTATATTTTAGATATATTAATTTCGATTTCTAATGTTGAAAAGAAAAATTTCATTCGTAACTTAAAATTCGAAGAATAAGCAATTCTATTGTGTTTTAAAATTTGAAATTAATAGTTCAGCACATTAAGTCACTCACTGTACAGGAACAAATTTCAACTAAGAACGCAACACCCCCTTTCGTGCATTACAAAAGACTTCTATTGATTTAAATAAAATTGCAAATCAAATTTAAATGGTTCAAATTCTTCAAAGGTCGATAATATGGCGTCAATTTAAGTATCTTTATTAAAAAATTGAATTATATTTTAAGAAAAGCTTTCACGTCAAATTTTCAAATCCCAAGTATTTAAATAATCGGGGATACGCATTCCATTAAAAGAATTATGCCAAATGTTTCTACACACGAACGGTGCAGATAAGTAAACCGGGCAATTTTTCCAACGGTTATCTAACAGAATCCCGTACTTTCAGGTCCCGCAGACTCGATTATACGAAATTTATTCGGAAATCCCTCCGGTCATTACGAAATTACAATCTTAATTAGTTATTTCATTCAGAATTTATCGTGGTTTTAGAATTCTCTGGACTTGCTCTCGTAGTCATGTTAATGGAGTCAGAGAAGATAAATTGCACAATTCACTGTTTACCCATATTTAAAACTGACACTTTTCTAATTTACCCTTACTGTTTTTCTAAAACGAAACCAACAGTTGCCTCAAAAACATTATCAAGAAAATGAGATGAATATTTTTGTTTGTAGATTTCTACGGTAGTTAATTTCTAGTTAAAATTTCCGACTCGTAACTAATCTTCTGAAAGTGGTGGCGACAAGACCGGATTGTAAAAGGAAATGCAATTTAATGAATTACGCGGGATGCTATCAGGAAATCTTATTATATAGATACTGGTGCATTTTCTCGAAAGATGAAATTTTACCACTGAAACGGCCACCTAGAAAGATTCAGAGGTTTGCACTTAATATTTAATGTTTGACGTTGATCACATGACGGCAAATTATTTAAATCGAAATGGAATAAGATTTCAACAAGTTAATTCAGTCCCAAGTTACAGTTCTTTGATTAAAGTAACGCTGTCAATGGAGTCTTCTCTTTTTAGCTTTATTTTTATCGTTGGAAGTAACTTATTTGCGTTCTATCACACGCTTTGCCAATGTCGCGAATAAATTAAATTGGATATGCTTTGTAGGCAGAATATTGAACATCTTCGCGTTATTACACCGGCAACTCAACGAACTTATGGAAAAATATACACAAGAATAATACAAAAGGTTTAATAATAAAACAGTTTATTTTTAAGGTAAAAGAACACGAATAAATTATGAACGCAACTTAAAAGATTAAATTTAAAACTTTGCTATAATGAATTGAAATATTTATTAAACTTTAAATCATAATAGCAATTAGATCCACCATTATCGTGACAATTTTCAGGTTTTTCGTCATTGGCTTCAATTCAATTCTTCTCCAAGTCCGATGGTTACTAATGACTGAAGACTAGAGAAAAGAATCGGCAACGAAGACTGGAATAAACTATGGTGGAGATCTAAAATGAATTGTTACTTTTTCTTTACGATATAATCTCCGAAGATTTTAATGTTTACATGTCCACACAGATTTCGACTTATCGGTATCAAATTTTTTTTACATCAATCCTAAAAATTTTGGGTGCCAAAAATAATTAAATAGTTCAAATTTAATTTAGTTGAAGTCATGGAAAGTGCCTCTTGTTGGGACGAACAGCAAATTGTTTCAAAGATGAGAATAAAATTATTATAATTATTCATAATTTTTTAATTCATTTGCTCCGTCAATGCTCCCTCAGGAAATAACCTGCAAAATGATGACTTTAATCAGTTCCAGTTGTTGCTCGAGGACACGGAACTATATTTCCAAAAACAAACTCGCTAACGGTACCGTCAATACCCGTGTATTTAAACGAAGCCATTAGTTAAAATTGGACATTATCGAAAAATTCTAGCTAAAAACTGATCAAAGCAGTAAATTTTGTAACCAAATTTTATAGTAAAGTCTCGAAAAGTTCAGCGATCTAAGTCAAGAACGACTTAATCGTGTTTGTGCTTTAAACGTGTTTTCTGCGCAACTGCTTACCTCTTTCACTGATTTAACTTCACTCGTTAATTGAACTTAATGGTTACGGCAGAAACTAAAAACAATAAAGATAACGAGAACACGACGCTCAACCTAAAGCGGAAAGAATATTCTCCAATAGTTGCGATTAAAATTGCCGTAAAGATTCCAATAGAGATACGGCGGTAATGACGTTCCTTCTTTCATGTGAAGTCTCGTTAATTTTATTGAAATGATATTATTTTTACAAGCGCTTCATTTAATCCGAGTCACAAAAGACTATCCTGTGTTAAATATTTTTTGAGTTCAGGTAACAGAAAAAAATTAAAACTTGATGTTAGGTATTAGCTCTAACCCGATGTAGCGAAAGTTCCGGATTAATTATTGAAGTTGCTGCGTGAAGGGGCATGAAAGTCCTCGGTTATGTAATCTCGTCCACTTTTTATCGAGGATTTAACTTGTATGGGCCAACAAGTCCTAATCTTCTTTAAATTTCAATTTTGACTCAAACAAATGTTTTTTAAGCTTTTTACCACCTCCATTCTCTGAATAGATATTCACGTGCAAGTTGTGCGTTATTATTAATAGTTATTAATAAAAAATGCCAATACTATAGAACAGAGTGTTATTAAGAGTGTGCACCTTAAAGGAAAAATAGTTGCTTTGCATCAATAATAGAGTATAGAAACTGGTAAAAAAATTACAAAAATGTAATGCTTGTTGTTACCACTCTTACCGGCTGTATATACACATAAAATTCCTCCCAGTAATCCCGAACAAAAAAATGAGGTTGCGTCAATTATGAAGCTTTATAAAAATCCAGGGAACAAAAAAATATTTTACCTATCCTCAGTTGGACTCGAACTAGTAGAGAAACTAACTATTCCAATGAATGTTACACCCCAAAAAAATCCTTCCAAATAATCTTGACTTATAAACTTTGTAACCAACAGATTTTGCAATAATTTTCTTTATTTCGAATTTGGCTTCATTTGTGTAATTTTAAAAGAAAATATACATAGACACTAAGGAGTTACGTTAAAAAAAAAAGATTCTATGATAGGAGTCAGCTGCAACTCAGAAATTGTAGTGCGGCAGCGAATCGCTTTGATGTCTCCATTGAACTACATACTAACGTAACTGGAAGGGACATGATTTTGCAAACCACTAAGGCAATCGCATTTTTATGTATTGTAGTATTCTCATCTCTTTCTACCTTGCAGTTACGATAGTCTATAGTTTAATGGTTGTCTCTGTCGCACGCGCAAAACGTTATAAGCAAGGCAATGTTTCGCATTTCATAGCCAATTCCATTAATATACAACCTAAAACAAAAACATTGGGATGTTTCTAAACTAGAAAAATGAAAGAATAAAGGCTCACAATACAACCTGTTTTCAATTTTAATATGTAATAACTTGTTTCCATTTCCTTAAAAAATATCTTGAATTGCAATGGATATTATATGCAAATAAACACTAAAATTCTAAATTTTGACAGTGAGTCTTCATAGGTAATTTAGTTCACAACATGTCACTATAATTAGAATTTGGTTATTTGCAATAGTTTTCTAATTAGGCATAAAATGCCAAAGTAGTCACATATGTGATAAACGCCCGATTTAGTCATCTTCGATCTTAATTTAATGTTATGATTTTACCCAATTCGATTATGTGTGACAAATTATACAATAATTGCTTGAGTACACAAAGTGCATTAGAGATATTAACAATAAGGAAGACTTCAGTGTGCCAATTGCTTGAAATTATTTGTTTACAAACATATTTTAATGATAAATTTAACCAAATGTTACAATAAAGAAAATTTAGTAGCATTTTTTATAGGAAGTACTATAAAAAATGCAGCATTACTGATAATTTGGAGGACATGGAGAATTTCTTTATTTAGTTTCTGAAGAACTAGATAATAATAAAAATTTCGGAAGTCGATCAAAAATTAGGTCATAATTTTGAGCAATAGGGTCAATTATTCAACGTGTTGTTAAGAAATTATATGATCATTTAAGCTATATGCTAAATGATTCCGCATATCGCTGATAATACTTTAGAGGTAATTGCTAAATTGCTTGATAGTTGAACGCAAAATTTGTAGTCATTCCGATAGAGAGTTAAGTGTTAATTTTAAGTGACGTGGCAAATTATGTGAGAATTCTAGATATGTCACTTAAAAATCAGATAATAACTTCAGCAACATGCTAAATTATCTTGTGGTTCAACAGGTATCACATGATAATTTAGAGCAAAATAATAAATTCTTTAATTAGCACATGGGGAGAAATTCAATGATAATTTAACATAAGTATCAGAAAATTCAGCAAATTGCTAAAGAAAAGCGTAATAACTTTCAGAGACATGTTAAATTATCTGATAATTAAATATCACTCCAGAATTCAGTGGTGATTTGAGTAACGTAGTTTAATTTGATTTAATTCAACATGTTGCTCAGAATAATTAGAGAATTCGACAAGTTCCTCACGAATAGGATGATAATTTTCTGCAACATGATAAATTATCCGATAATTCGGAGTGACGATCGAAAATTAAGTGATAATTTTGAGTAACGTGGTAAAAATAATTCAAGAGGTAGTCCAACAATCATTTTAGAGAATTCAGCAGATAGCTCATGAATAAAATGTAAAATTTTTGCGACATAGGGAACTACCTGATAATTTTGAACAACATGACGAAGATAATTCAAAAGACCCCTCAAGAACCATGCGATAGTTTAAGTAACATTCTAAGTTATTTAATGACCCTCTGATTGCAGATTAATTTTTTAGTCAACTGGTGAATCTGATAATTCTAGATGTCACTCAAAAATCAGATGATAACTTCAACAACATGCTAAATTATCTTATGATTCAACAGGTATCACATGATAATTTGGAGCAAAATAATAAATTCTTTAATTAGCACATGGGGAGAAATTCAATGATAATTTAACAAAATTATCAGAAAATTCAGCAAATTGCTAAAGAAAAGCGTAATAACTTTCAGAGACATGTTAAATTATTTGATAATTAAATATCACTCCAGAATTCAGTGGTGATTTGAGTAACGTAGTTTGATTTGATTTAATTCAACATGTTCCTCAGAATAATTAGAGAATTCGACAGGTTCCTCACGAATAGGATGATAATTTTCTGCAACGTGACAAATTATCCGATAATTCGGAGTGACGATCGAAAATTAAGTGATATTTTGAGTAACGTGGTAAAAATAATTCAAGAGGTAGTCCAACAATTATTTTAGAGAATTCAGCAGATAGCTCAAGAATAAAATGTAAATTTTTTGCAACATAGGAAATTACTTGATAATTTTGAACAACATGACGAAGATAATTCAAAAGACCCCTCAAGAACCATGCGATAATTTAAATAACATACTAAATTATTTAATGACCCTCTGGTTGCAGATTAATTTTTTAGTCTACTGGTAAATCTGATAATTCTAGAATTTGCTCAAAAATTAGCTAATAATTTCTACGACTGGCAGAACTATCAGAAAATTCTACAAGTTAACTATTACTAAATGATTCAATCTGATGATTCAACGTGGGGGCCAAAAAAGTAAGTTATAATTATCTGAAATAAAAGAAAAGATTCTGCTCTTATCATTTATAAGATAAATCCCAAATAAGTATTTTTATTAGGAATGTATAGAGTCAAATTGTTGACAACACTCACTTAATTATGAAAATGTCATTTCTTAGAGAAAAAGATTAAAAACCAAGCAGTTACTCCTAATTATAATTTCTGAAAGAAATTAAACAGTTTTTAGTTTTCAAATTTTAAAGAAATAACTCAACTTCTTGTAAAAACGAAACACAGACGCTTTCATTCAGCCGAAAACCGGCTCAATCCCTTTTCATCTCATCTGTTCTTTCACCTCATTACCTCCAACTCGAAGATTTGGTGGCAGGTTTGAATATTTATTGAAACCTGCGGTAACTTCAACACGTCAAATTCTCAAAATAGTGGGGCAATTAAAAAAATCCAAAGATTTTTGGTAATAAATTTTTCTAATACCAACGCTTTTGGTTGGTATACAAATTAACAAAAATATCGAAAAACTCGAAAGTGTAAACTCAAGAATCAACTTCAAAGCCTAATGAAGCCAGATATTTCTAAAAAAAATTCTTAGTACTAAACTAGTACAATTTTGAGAGTGATTCAACTTATTTTGATAAGTAAAACTTATTTACGGTAGACCAAGAGCAGCATTTAATTTTCGATTACTTAAAGTGTCAAAACAAAATTTGTTGGAATATTTTTCTTTTTACTAATTTTCAGTAGATGTTGAAATAACATTGTTATATTATTTATTAAGTTAAACTGAGAACTTGAACCAAAGCGCATGTGTCAAAACGCAGTTTGCACTTAGGGGAAATTGTGTTAAGCTAATATCCTACTTAATTGAAGATAGGAAACTCGTTATTTTTTGGATTAGTCCAACGTAATGTTGGTTCGGTTTGGATATTTCGTCCCATTTGCGGTGTTGGAGCATGCTACATTTACAACCAATTAATTGAGATACACCGGCTATCACGGAAGAGGGCTGCGAAGACTTGGAATTGTACCACTTATTTCTTCTAATTAGTGATTATTATGGTATTTCGTAGATCAAGTAAAACGATTTAAATGTCAATCACAAAAATGTCAAAGAATTCACGATAAAGCAGTTGGATAAGTACTTTATCCTCGTTTTCTATCACTAAATAGGCATTTTATACCTTATCTCCGCAAGAGGATCAAGATTTACATAATGTATGTGCATACATAATGAATATCTGGTAGTAATATCTTATTATCCATACCCTCGCTTACGAGGATTAGCCGGCTTTCCAATTAGAATAATTATGCCCGAAACATACTTTTGAGTGTAAACAAAGAGTAAAGTTTAAGCTATGGCGAAGTCCGCAGGTAAAACTGCCATAACGCCCAAGTTGTAGTTACCGAGTCCAATAAAAATTGCCGGTGTGTATTTTAAGTATGTTAATAAATCAGAGACACTATAAAGCTCTCCTGGGCCGCGACTGTTTGTCCATGTATGGGGTCGATTTTGGGTTAAACCGACAATGTTGCGAAAGAGTGAACCTGCAGTTGCCGGCGGATCCTGCAGGTACCGCCCTCCTAAATACTCACCTATAAATCATTGTGGCGCTTTCAATCCAGTGACATTTTCATGCGCACAGAAGAAAATTCAACATGCTTTCGACTGAACACGTGGATACCGGTACACGTGGTAAAAAGATCGCGACGCACACCTTCACAGACTCCTCGTCCGGCGGTTGAACCACAACTGCCGCGAAATCTCACTCACTCCCCGCGTCTGCAGTCGGTCATCTTCGGAAACAAAAGACACGCTGCTTCTGTTTCTTCCGGAGGGGATCCACTGTTGTTGGACAGGACCGGCATTACCGGACTTTAACTATGAAATATTAGGGGAGGGTAATGGAAGGACAAGTCGAAGAGATTTGGATTATAACTTGATTCGATTTTACAAAGTTCGCAAATCGGTCTTCATCAATCTGGATTTATTTCTTTGAGGCTGTTGGTAGAGGAAGTGACGTGAGATTTCTTACTTTAATCTGAGTTTATTATGATAATTACTGTAATTAAAAATTTTTTTGAAAAAAGAACAAAAACATCAAATAATTATTAAGATGAAAAGTTTACACAGACTCATAGTATATCTCCATGCAATTGTAAGAATTGTAAGTATTTTGGACAAAGAAATCATTATTTGAACCAAAATACATTATTTTAATTATTATAACAGTATCACCTTGTGATGAAAAATATTTATGGTATATTTTCGCCTCATCCAATACACTTGTAAAATTTTTGACATTATTTTGTTTTTATTTTTAATATGTAGAAAAGATTCGACAATGTAAAGAAGTAATTCCTGGATTTAAATGGGAGAGTGTTTCCTAAAAACGCCCCAAGTTTTACCTCTGGTATTTATTATCAGGTTTGAATAAACAACGAGTTTTAGTGAATTATTTTTTAACCATTACAAAGTGGCTTTAATAGTGATTTTCTTAATTATTATCTTCAATGTCAAACAATTTTCAACTTTTCTTTCAAATGAAAACTTATCGTTCTTGTAATTTTATTTAAAGAACAATATTTTTCCTAATCCAATGATGTGTAAAAAGTTTGCTCTGGTACAATTTTTATTCTTTGAAATGAATAAAATATCTATCAAAAATGTTAGATTTGTCCCAAATTTTGATATGTGCCGTAGAAAACAGAAACAATAAATGTCAGTAATCCGTCAGTGTCGCCGTTAACATCGTATTATAACCATTTTTGGGTTTGAAAGTTACTTTTTTGTAAATAAAGAACCAAATAATGGAGAACAATCAACTGACCGATATATTATAAGTGTATTTCAAATGTAACAAGAATTGTTCCAGAACGTCGCAAATTTGCAAAACTCAAAGAAAATTTAAGAAACTTCCAAACTTTTAAAAGAACCAACCGGAAAAAAGCCAGTTTATCAGAAGTCTTAAATCAGATGTTCTCCTGAGTGTAAATGAAAACCCGAGAACCGCTATTTGGGAAATTTCTAATAACATTGGTGCTTCAAACCGAACTGTACATGATGTACTAAACAAATATAAGTTTCAACCATACATACCTCAAGAAGTGCAGCCTTAGAGGAGAATGATCGAGGTCAGAATGATCAATTTTGCTGTTTTGGATACGATTCAGTTAAATACAAAAAATTTTAGGATAAGTTTTTGGTCAGAGTTCTGATATTTCTCTAACAATCAAGCAAGCAATTTTTAGGTGTGCAAAATCATGAGAAAAAAAAGTTGCGTAGTTTTTAAGACAACTAAACAACATTTTAATATTCTACACTCGTATATTGTTTGCATAATGGGAAAGTAACAAAATTTAATTTTAGATCTTAGAGGCGGAAAACTTACTTGGCATGAGAAGATTAAGTAAGAAGTTTCGTTACTTTTATGATTATTGTTTAAATTTAGTCTACTCTAGTGCTAACGTCTTAGCTAAATTATTATGAAAACAAAATATCAGTGGCAATTTTTAATTTAAATTAAGAAGACGCCTTTGGAACACATTTGGATTTTGGGGATACTTTAACTTGCGGTTAGTTTATTGGGTTTTCTTCGTGAGCAGCTTATTAAATAATCAAGGATGTAGAGAACCACATTCAACATTTTGAATACCTGCAGCCTACCAATAAATTACGATTTATAAGAGCCATTGTTAGAAAGTCGTAAAGACGCTGTGAGGAGGTACTTCGCCTTGGGCACCGTTCAAGTATGTATTTTTAAACTACAATGTAACGCATTTTCTAGTGCAAATTAGGTGACAGATCAGATTTATTTAGAGCTTAATTTTTTTATTGTTTGTTAGTCACGTTTCTTTTATCAAGAAATAATTCCGACATTTTATTTTCAAAAATTTGAAGCAATTAAAATATTTGCTCAAGAAATCTGATCCTAAAACTCCCATCGAATAAACTATTAAGTAGTCATTTCAACAAAAATTTGCTAAAAATAATCTGTATTCTGGAATTTACAAAAATTTTTGCCTATTTTCTATATATTTGTAATATGTTTATGTAGTTACACAAAAATGGCCCAATAATTTAAAACCTCGACAAGATTTACTAACTATTAATACTGGATCCAACGCATAAAATGTCAATATGAACTCTTGGAGTGCAAATTAACAAACAAATCAGTATTTTTAAACCTTTTTTTGAAGCTGTTTTATTCGTCGGTGACAATTTCTCTGTCAAAGAATTAATTCGTCTGACATTTAAATTCGCGGAATTAAGGAATTTATTGCAATTAACACATTTGCTTGAAAAAATATTGTCGTAAAACTCAATTCGAATAAATTATAACTTAACCAAGGTATTCCAATAGAAACTTGCAATAAATAACGCAATTTACTAAAAATTATATCATTTATCAGTATTCATTTTAATTAGAGATATTAAATAACGACGACCATTATCGATGGCAATTTTTATATTTCTTTACCTTTTCGTTTTTATTGTCACAATAAATAAATAAAAACTGAGCATATCCCGGAATAACTCCTACTTTTAGTTTTTGATTAATTAGAGTAAACAAATGATAGTTTACCCACAACTAATTGTACTTTAAGATCCAAAATTTAATTGATTTCTCTTGTTAATTTTATTATTGATGCAATATTTACTTTAATAACATTTTTTACTGCAACAGACTACATGAAGAGAACTACCTAAAAATGTTACAATGCGGGATGACAATAATTTTAAATATACACTTGCATCCTCTTACTAGTTACTATGAAAACGTAGAAGGGACATGAGTGAAACAAAAAATATCTAGCAATTGCCACTCTATTCTGGCTATTCACAGATTATTCGGGTAATTTTCAATTTATTCTGACAATTGACAGATTATTTTGGTAATTAACAACTTATTCTGTCAATTGTCTGATTATTTTATCAATTGACAAATTAATCTGGCTATTGACCATTTATTCTAAAAATTAAAAATTTTAATGGAAACTGCTGAACCTTAGACCACTGTGATAAAGATTCACAATTGCCAAAATAAATTGCTAATTGCCAGATTAAAAATAATCTGTCAAATGCCAAAGGAATCTGTCAATTGCCAGAATAAAGTGTCAATCGCCAGATAAAGTGTTAAATTGCTAGATAAATATTTTTTTCTCATGTCTTTTCTAAGCTTTTGAAGTTTACGTTGTGCAAACTCACGTTAAAAACTTGAAAAGTACTTTATTTTAAAAAGCACTAAGTTTTCATAAACATTTAATTCAACTAAATTAAATATGTAAAATACTCCCATTACATTAATCATGCTAACAGACACAACATATAACAACAATGACAAATGACAAAAATATCTTCAAACGAAAAATAACAATCGAAGATAAACCTCCAATATTTTGTTACCTCCTAAGTTGAGAGGAACTTTCCGAGTTTTTCTTATTAACCAATGCTTGTTATTGACAAAATCTGTCTAACAACCCGGATTTGTAATCCCAGACGTAAATAATTACGACAACCACGCCGTAGCTTCACTTTATATATTTTTCTCCTTTTGTAATAAATTGCCACAATACATGATATCACGGGGATTCAATTTCACTCTCACGGCTAACTGAACAAGCTGAGCAAAAAGAGTTAATAGGAAACAGCATGTCCGCTGCAGATTGAACTCAGCAGCCATCGTGTTGCGAAAACGCTAAGCACATTTGTATAATTTATTGTTCGACGTCAGATGGAAGAAAATACCAGAAAGCGAGAGACATTCAAAGTCTATATTGCTTACAATGATACACAATAAAACAAATAATGTTAAAATATCTACCAATAAGGCTTCAACAATAATTTCCGTAGACGTAATAGAAGACTTACTGTTAAGGTCAAGATCTCCAGTAAATTCAGAATGTTAATAAACACATATCTATATATTCAAAATATGGAAAGCTCTCCTTGTTCTCTTCTTGATTTCCAAGTACCTACAAGTTGAGACTATTGATGAAACATAAAATTATTCATTTGTTTATAAGCATCTTCTATTAGTAGTGTTTTCCAACTGTTATTGTTTTACTATTGCAAGAGTTTTCAGGAGTTCAAAGTTGTTCCTAATCAATTCATGGTTCTCCTCTTTAGTAATGTCACATTTAAGACTTTTTGTCAAACATGTGTGATGTTTTCAGAAAAAAAATCCTTATCAAGTCTACAAGCGGATGGACTGAGAAAAACTAGCACAACACATATACTAAGACACAAATAATGCAAAACTGGATCTTCTGAAAACAAGTTGAACATTTAAGTTAGTAATTGATTGATCCAGTACCTTGGTAGAATTCACTCAATGTTGTTACTTTAATTTTTTTGTGACTTAGTCTGTTCCAAAGGATTGCATTAGTAGTGTAATATACGAGTAAGCACCTTTCAACATCTGGAAAAAAAAATCGAGTCAATCGTTCTTCCTCAAATTATTATGCAATTTGACTTCACGTTTAAAACAAAATTATTTTTTGAATTACATATACGTAAAAAATTATTTTTAAAATCTTTCTAGTTTGCCTTCTGCCTTACAAAATATTTCTGTTGTGTTCAATGAAAATTAAGAACTAGTAAAGGTGCAAGAGTTAATACTGAAAATTACTACCATAACTGCAGTCTCCATAGACATTTCGTAAAGTTGCCCAATGGTCAAAACTAAGGGTTTTTGAACCCTTATCAAGATCATTTGAAAACAGTTTTTGGTTAATCTTCTTTGCTCATACCAATTACTCTCATATGCAGCCAATCCAAAATTTTGACTCTAAAATATCAACTTTAAATCAAACGCACGAATGCTTCGAATAAATACTTGAATTTTGACTTCATTAGCGTGCCAATACAATGAAAAAACTTGACCTATCATCCCTATTGCCAGCAGAATATTGTACAACGAAACCAAGTTTTTCTCATTCTGAAAAAAATTTAACACCTAAGTATTAAGGAACAAACATATTTATTTTGAAAGTGAAATGATGAAGAAAATTTTGTTTTCAGTTTAATTACTTCATGGGTAGGAATAAGAAAGTGAAAAATTCTCGTTAGCTTCAAAACTAATATTTGCTCATGTGGTGATGTGACTGGAATTATTAATAAATTTTCTTCTGAAAGTTAATTCATCGAGTTATTTGTGCACAACTACGTAATATTTCTAAATGCATAATTTAAAACGCCTCAAACTGAATGTAATTGTCATAGCGATACTTACAGTAATAACAGTAAATAATAAAGCCGACAGTTGAAATGAAGTTAATAGGAATTCCAAAAATAGTACATGCTTGAACGAGTTGTTTAAAACAGTGACGAACCTGTAAATTGCGTGTTACACTTAAGAAAATCCTTCATACTAAGAAACCTACTTGATAATCCTTACGTGTTCTACAACGCAAAATCTAACCGTGTAATAAGGAGCTTTTTTTGGATACAATTTAGGATAATCTTTGACCAATTCCGCAAATTTGCTGAAATTTCTCAAAATATGTTGAATTATTTTCAACTGTCCTGTAGCGTGAACAATCAGAATCAAATGAAGAGTTTGCGAAATTATATACAGCGTGGTCGATAATTGCGTCGTGAAGATACATAAACCGAAAGCTGCACCGTAATGTTTTTCAATATTGAAAGGCATCCAAAGAACCACAGGTGTACGTCGAATTAACGTCATGTTACTATCCAAATTTTTTTTATCCCAATGAAAAATAAACTGGAAGTAACTGACGAAATCGAGAGTAAATTTAGCACCATTGGCAGAAATTACGTAGATATAATTCACTGTAATGGAGTGTTTAACGTGTGACAAAAAGATTTTTTTGAGTTCGTTGTGTGATGACATGTATTTGTCTTGATTTCTAACAATTTCATGGAATAGCCTCTGGACTTTGTTGGATTTTGTTATTAACACTTTTATTATAGTGATTACGTAAATTATGAATTTACCGAGGATTTCCGCTACCATTCCAAAACCATTGTTTGATAGTTCAATGGGGAGGGCGATAATTTCGGCTATTAAAAAGTAAAATCCAAAAGCGTAAGCACAGTAAGACCATAATTTGTATAATTTTCTAGTTAGAGGGTTCAAAAAGAAATCTTCCGGCCAAAGTCCAACTAGCATCATGGAAAATTTTATGCCCTTGAAGGCCAGAATTTTCTCCATTTTATTAACGTAGAGAGGAAAGAAAATCTTGGTTTCACTTACAAAACTGGCCCACATCTCCAGGATCATCGACATATATACTCCAATGTTGCGCCAAATTATTTATCATTTTACCATTACTGCAATTTTGATATGAGCTAACAACCCATTAGCGCATTTCCAGAGAGCGTTGATTTATTTACATTGGTTTGTAGCTAAACTCCCAGACCAATTTAGATGGAAGAGTTTCTACCAAACTCTCAATTAGAAATAAAATTTGTTACTGAATAAATAACAATAATATTGACACATATTGTTCTCAATAATAAATAAGAAAATTTATGGAGTACCCAAGTTGAATGGTGTATAACATTTTAAAACTTTATTTTTTTGTTGTTTAGTAATTTAAGTGAAAGATGTAAAAATAGAGCAATCAAAAAATATTTTTTAGAACAAACTTGTGTCGTGCTACCCCATTCTTAATAATTTTCTCTATCCAATTTTCGTTTCAGAAATTACGGTGATGACTTAATGAGAAATACCGCAAAAGGTTTTAGATCGTGAACTAAACAATTTAAAAACAAACTAACAAATTAATGGCGTTTCAAGGAATTGCAAGTGGGAAAGTTCTTCAATTAAGTATTATTTGTACTTAGTTTGTTTGCTATTACCATACTTTTTTTCTTCGAACCTAACTGCCAAAAATTGTGTTCAGATTGGCTAAAAATTCATATTTGGTCAATTCCCTCTTAGACATATAGTCTCAAAAAGATAATGATAGTTTCTCCCAGACAATATGTGGGTCGTGATTACATGTTTGGACTCAAGACTCGAACAAATTGCATTGTTCACGTGTGGTCGATACGTACAGTCATCACCTCATTAAAATATAATACATCTCTTCTTGAGTCCATCGTTTATCGTTTAAATAAATCACAAGTTCCACGACGAAATCCGAGAATTATCTGCCGCCCCAATAGTAAACGTATTATCGCGTCCGTTACTCAAAGACATAAATATCCAGATTTACCAAATAACTCTCTCCAATAAAGATCGTGGCTGATTAAGAGTATTTATCTGGTTGTCGCATCAAGCAATTAATAACAACAGTGTGATGCGTTAAGGCATAATAGAACCAGACATTAACACGTTATACTTGCCGGTTCTACGTTTCTCCAGTGATTTATTTCATTCTTTAAGTAATGCCGCTTAAATCCCGAACAGGTAACAGTAATAAAACGGTTTTAAATTTTAAATGTCTCCTGGTCTTAGGTAATACTTCTTTGATAACGTCAACGTCACTTTTCTAACAATTTCAACGTGCTGTGTCGCAACAGCGGTTAACCACATGCAAATCCATTCGAGTTTGCGGAATTGCCAAAAAGACGATTCAAATTCCATGAAAGGAAACACGAAATAATTGCCGCAAAAGATACGATAATCAACCACTGATTAACAATATTAATTTAAATATTTAGTCATGACAGAAAGTCTGGCGATTAACAAATTCTATATTTAGCATTTAGGCATTTTTCTTGCATGTTTTCTACCACTTCTAAGTAAGAAATTGTTCAGGCACAAATCTGACTAAATTATTTTTTGGAACAAAAATTTTTTGATAAAATCCATACTTTCAAGTCTTGAAGGATATCAAAGGATATCAAAAATGCAGATCTATCGATGTAGTGCAAATATTGCAATAACCAAAGTATTGAAATTTTTATTCTCTCTGTTTTTATTTTTTTTATTTTGTTACCGTCAGTTTCTGATTTTCTTTATTATTTTTATATTTCAGTAATAAAGTATCAAAATATAGAAATACCCCATCTAAAGAAAATTCTTAAAATTATTTGTTACCAACGTCTGAAATTTTTCTTCTTATTTTAATATGTTTTTATACTTTTTATTGGGTTACTGTCAGTGTATAATTGTTCCTTCTCTTCTTTGTGAGTTTCTGCAAAATTGTACTTTAGTTATTAATTATCTCATCCTTTCTTAGTTTTATCCTTCAGTAATAAAGGTTAAGAATTAAAAGAATCGATATCAAAAGTGAGTTACAAAAACTATCAAAAGTATCACATTTTTTTTAGTAATTCTTAGCATTCTTCTTCTTTTTCACTGCCAGATCCTTTTATGGCTTATTAAAATCATATCTAACCGACAGATATTTTAGAACAAAGGTCAACAATGAAACTTCTCACTTCCAACCCATCAAATCTGGACTCCCACAAGGCAGCGTCTTAGAGCCAGTCTTGAGTCCTGTATCTCATGTACAAATCTGAATTTCCTACGGCAGATTCCACCACAACAGGCACATTTGCAATTAATACTATTATCTTAGCTATTCATGAAGGTTTGGTAATTGCCTCCGCAAACCTGCAAGACCATCTCTTCTACATAGAAGAATGGACCAAAAGATAAAAAATAAAGATTAACAAAAGCAAATTGTAGCATGCAGCATTTACACTAAGAAAAGGGAAATATCCTCTAATGTGCATCAACAGTACATAAATCTCGTTATTACCCTGCTTTAGGTATTTGGGAATTCACCTCGATACTAAACTTAATTGGAAAGAACATATAAGCAGAAAATTACAAATGGCATTATAGAATAAGATATTAATATACAAAACTGTAAATATCCCAATTTGGACCTTTGGTATTGATCTTTGGGGCTGCTCTAGCAAGTCAAGCGTAGCTATAAATCAACGAGCACAATAAAAAATCCTTAGAGCATTAGTCGAGGCTCCATGGTATGTCACAAATCAGATGCTACATCAAAATCTCCGTATCCCAACAGTTAAAGAAATAATAGAGAAGAAAAGCCAGAAACATCATGAGAAGATATAATTACACCCCAATAAGATACTGCAGTCTCTACTGCAAGAAAGAAATAACGGAAGATTAAAAGGAAGATAATCAGCGGACCTTAAATAAGGTGAAGAAAAAAAGAAGCTTCAACAGAACCATAGATAGACTCCCTAAATATAGTATCTCAGTATAATAGAAGCCAGAAACATTATGAGAAGATAGAATTACACTCCAATAATATACTGCAGCTACTAATGCAAGAGAGAAACAACAAAAGATTAAATAGAAGATGGTCACCGGACCTTAGATAAGGTGAAGAAGAAGCCTTCTCGATGAAGAAGTTTCAACAGGGCAATAGAAAGACTCACTAAATATAGTATCTCAGTCAACAAAATTGCTTATAGAAATTTTTTTGATTGCTGTTTAATTCATGAATAAAAAAGAATTTTTAGTGAAATAATTTCTTGATCGTTTTCATTTTGGTGTCTCCATCTGCATCACGGGCTTTCCGCCCATATAGGAGATTCAAGTATTGTCTTATTTTTTTAGTCCTGGTTAATTTACGGATCGGTTCTTAGTTACTTAATTTTCTCCTTCTTTTTTTAAGACTTGGAAATATTAAATGAAATACCTGACCTTAACAGACTTTTCACAATTCTATTTATTTTAAGTTTATATATTAGTAGTCGCTACTTTACGTTTGTTCTTTAACAAATTATGCAATATTAACTTTTTGTTATTTCTCCCTTAACATACTTTTTCTTTTCTATCAAGTATTTTTTGTTCGAAACTCCATTATAGTAATTTGCAAAGAACTATCGTAACGCAATTCTTTAGAGTGGATAATTTACAATCCTTGCCAAAATTACTAGTAGTTAAAATTTTTAAATTTTTTTAAAGTTGACAACGTTACAGTTAACGATTTAGGTGAACCTAAAGTGGTACCGTAAACAATTCAGCTAATAGAATTCGTCATATATCTCAATATCTCCAGGAAAGGACAACGACTGCAATCACACCAAACCTGTAATCAAAGCAACAGTTAGGAACAAAGTAAACAAGAATGATGTCGTTTTGGATATTTTACTTCAGCAAACTCCATACTTACTTGAATTTGTAACCTTTGTCAATCCTCCAATGCAATCAAGGAAGTCGCACAACTGCATGTTTATTCAGTTCAATAAGTTTACCAATATCACGACCTTACGTTACTTTATTGGAAACGTCTGTACTTCCTTACATTGTAATTTACAAGGAAGAAAGTCAATCTGAACATAACATTCAATCAACATCACTTAAGTGACCAATAGTTCACGGAAAATAAATTCGAAAAATTGAATGTTTTGATGTCCGCTGACTCAAATCTCTGTAATCTCTTTTTGTTCGTGTAATAACCATTTCGGTGGGCTTTTCCTTGGAAATTGGTGGATTTACTAAGTTGAAATTTACGACCGAACCGTATTGTAACTAGTTGGTCTTAATATATTTTATTACTGCCTATGATGTAACAAATTATTAGGGTAAAAGGATATCTATCACGTATCCTCTTTGAATCCTCTAGGATCGATAACATAAAGATAAATGACAAAATAAAATAGTGCGTGTGCGAAAAGTTTCGTAAATGGATCAGATAATATTCTAAAATGGTTAAAGAGACATCTATGACGACGTCTATGAGACTCTTCGTCAATAGCAAGAAAAGTTTCGTTTAAAAGGAGAACGTTAAAATAAATGGACACTATTTTTCTTGCTCCATGAGCTTCTGCTCGTTCACTTTAACATTAACGTTTAGTAAAGCAATTGTACAATGTTATTTACGTAATTAATTGCCTGCATTATCCAATAAAAACGAGAACGGTGAAATAGAACCATTTTTTGAACAGCAATAAGTAAACAGGGCGCTTATCGTTTATAATAAAAATAGTTAAAACGCAAAAAGTTTATATCTTGCATCAAAAACTTAATTATTAAAGTTTCTAACATCTTTTAGCCTTAGAACTGGTACTTGAAATAAATTCAAGTGTAACTTAACTTCAATTTGTGCTTAAAACCGGCAGTAAATTAGTAATTAAAAGTTAACGTAATTTGTCTAACTTACATCCAGGTAGGTCAAAACTTTAAGTAATAAAATAAACTTTTATTTAACTACGTTACCTACAACTAGAATATTAGAATGTTTCTGTTAATCTTTTAAGTTTGAAGTTACATAATCAGTTTTGCCTCTCTTTATAAACCATGAACCGCAGAATAAACACTCAGATCTTGTGTGTGCGTTGCTTTCCGCAACCAGTAATACCAACGTGTAATGTCAAGTATTTAAGTTATCACGAAAACCAAAAAGTCACTAACGACAATAACGCGATTTTCAAAGCGACACATTGAGATTGTGCCTAAAACTAGATGTCTTTCTTAGTGATAAGTTTTTCATTCCCCAATTCCTACACTATCGTTAGTCGTTGTTGAGGGCATCATAAACTTTCCCGCAGTGTATAATAAATGTTAAAGCCTTATTTAGACCACGCCAACGTGAATTTGACGACTAGTTAATAATTGAGGATCCGGCAGGTGGCTTGCTGCTTTATAGTTTTTCAGCAGTTGTGTGGACACTTGAGCTTGGGTAATGTCTATGAAGGCTACTGTAGGATATTCTTTCTCTAGTAGGTGTTTTTATTTGATTCACATGCTAACGTACCTGTTAGTTTTTGAACCCAAATTGAAAACGTGCTGACAATGTTAAGAAACCGTTTCTCGAAATAGTTTGATACCGTGGGAAGTAAAATTAAATATTCATTATAATGCAAAACTGTTTGCCATCAATCACAATTTTCATGATTTTTTAAATGGCCACAAATCCATAAAAATTTTATGTTACTAAAATTGCCACTAAATGTCAAATAATTAATCCCAAAAAATAACAAAATAAAAAAACTTTTACAAAAGGCAATTTTGCTGCTGCCGGTTTAAATACAACAAATCATAAAAAATATTTTAAAAATTATTACGACGAGAATAAAATACGATCGTTTGTTTCAGAATGTCCATTGTAAAATAATATTGATTTATTCCACCAATATTTTTAAGAAACACTTTCTACTTGTCACATATTTAGTTTACGTCTTAAAAAAATTGTTATTTTCAATGTTGTAAAAAATATGTAATATGCCCTTTCAAACAAGTTTCATTTTCACTTTACAATGTTCTAATCATGTTCTTTCATGATTGCATTGTTAGATTGGTTTATTTCCAACAACTGAATGGCTTACAAACGAAGTTATATTTTTTAAAAGCATTTAACGACAAAATTGATTCCAGTTCCAGATGTAAAAAATTTCTAATTATAAATTATCAATTGCAAGACAATCTTTGTAGAAGTCGGTGTACACTTACATATCTGTGTGGCTATAATTATACCAAGAGTCAAAAGCTTAGTTCGACGTCCTATAGTCTACATTAAAGTCTAGCTATTTATAGGTGCGTTATGTTTAATGCTATTTTTTTAACTATATACTTACTATATTTATACACCACAAATCAATTAATAAATTAATGTCCCAAAATCTCGAAATTTGAGTAATCAGTCGCTTTATTTAATGGATCTTTAAAAACTATAACAATAGACAATAGGTGAATAACGATAAGTAAATTTACTTGAAACTTGAAAAATAAACCATTTTAGACGTTCTACGTTTTCACTAAAAAGCAGTTCAAAAAATTTAAAAAATTTGTGGATATTTTTCTAAGGTTTCGTGATATGTTTAAGAAATATTGACATATATGTTCCCAACCCCGCAAAATTTCTTTTTAGAATTTACGTAGATACTGTGCTTCCAGCTTGCACGGGGGGTTCTGAACGCCGACACTCGTTAAAGGAGCGGTATACCCGGTACGGAAGGAAACACTCACTGCGAACTTCAAGTGTCGGTTCTCCGTGAGAAAAAATAAAAATATGTGCAGCAATTCTTTATCAAAAATTGTAGCTGGTCCAAAAATCATATTAATCCCAATTTCAACATTTATGTGGTGACTAGAAGATTAATAAATGCGTTGTTAGTTTCAGTCTGTCTCCTAATCCACTCTTTTTCCCCGTACGTTAAACGTCATGAGTTTTATTCACTGAAGTGCATTGTTAAACACTCATCAATCTCACTAAATTGGGCCTAACACCTAGCAAATTGGGAAAGCTGGACTGGTATATTCTTAACGTAGATAGATTGTAAAAAAAGACGCGACTCACTGAATCCACTTTATTTAAACATTTTTATACGTATATACATGTAAATATTGAAATATACATTTATGCAATTTGTTCTATCACAACCTACAATAATTACTTGTTCAATTTTCTGCTCAAATAAACCACCAACAATAAACAAGTAGCTATGGATTAAGTACCATAAGTTTCAACGGGAAGTTACCAAATAAAGTATACCACTTAGATTAGAACTAACTGAGTGATTCAGAGTAGACTTGTTAATAAAAACTCCGTTGATGAGTTTTATTTTTGGAATCGACAAAACAGTTAACAAAAATCATGTTTAATTAAAATAACATTTTCCAGCTTCTTCGTTAACAAAGTGAATTAGTAGAGCATTTTGCAAGTATGAAATTTATTACCTTCTACCCTGAATCCGACAACGTGTAAAACTATTAACAAATAACAATTTTCATTTAAATAAACTGCTTCCTTTCTGATTTTTTTACAAAAAAAATTTTCACCAAAAATATAAGTACACAATTGTTAAGGAGTTGAAACAGTAAATTTGTACTTTGTGTTAAAAAAATAACCAAAACGGTATTTAATTCTAATAATTTTGATAAAAATACTACCGTCTCTTTTGGTAATTTTCTACCTCCAATTTTTACAATAATTATGTACACACACGCTTACAACAATAAATAAGCATTTTACAACATTATCACTTTTCGCCGATTCACAAACGAATCAGACAGTTGAAAGTGTGGAGGTAGGATTTGTTGCATACAGTTGAATCAGTCCTAAAGACAATTTCGCTTGCTTTGAAAATGTCAAACAAATTTACAGTTTCACTGTATACAACAATAGCGAAATCATAATATTTTTTCGCGTTTATACACAACAACCTACAACACTTTATAATAAATAGCATAAATTTTTCTAGTGAATTTCTCTATGTTTTAAAGGTAGAAAAATATAAACAATGGCAAGATCTAATAAAATTTCCATGTTATCATATACAGTCGTACGGGATTGTGTTTATCCAGAACTATGATTTCCGAACGGTGAAAGCGTAGGTTTTGGCAACTGGTAACGACGAGAACTCATTGATCGTTCCATCAATGGCGTCACCTCGGTGGCGATCGGGTACGATGTGGCTCTTTTTGCAGAACGGCTGGAAACCAACATATCTTAAACAACGACAGAGGACATCTCGGATCAGAATACGCCTTTTCCGCACGAAGCTTTGGCAATAACCACTCAAGCCTGGGGTAAAAAGAGGTTGGATTTAGACCTGGCCCATGACAAACAAACAGTTAACCAAACGATATTTTAATTTTTTTTTTGAAGTCGCGTGGTCAATTGTTCGTTCGACTTAAGCTGAAACACTGCATACTGCTAGGTGCACAAATATTTACTAGCGGATCGGCATTTTTTAAAACTAGCAAATAGTTTAAACCTGAGAAAAAGTAATAAATATCTGACGACCTGTTAATGCTACAGATAAAATCAAGGTACGTTAATGAGACGTGAATAGTAAATTATCTTTATGCAACCGAACATAATTTGGCAAACATACCACTTGCTGTGATAGTTCTTAAAACAAGTTAACGCTTTGACAACTTGAAACTACTATTGTTAATAAAAGCAAATAA
This sequence comes from Pyrochroa serraticornis, assembly GCA_905333025.2. NCBI lineage: Eukaryota > Metazoa > Arthropoda > Insecta > Coleoptera > Pyrochroidae > Pyrochroa > Pyrochroa serraticornis. The sequence continues at coordinate 21,353,406 of HG995154.1, forward strand.
AAAAGTGATTTCCGCAATTTTACAATAACCTGCATTAAGTCAATGAAGAACAACAAAATAATATAATTTAGCAAATTGCATATTTAATCATTAATTGCATTAGCCGCTATTTCACTGTAAAAGTAGAAGCAACTACTCATTACCTCTATAGCATACTATTAGTATGATGTATAGTCGAGAGAAAAAATTAATTAATCTGCAAAAAAGCTTTGCATTGACTATGACTCAAGTTGGACCATGACGATACATCAAGAAGGAATCACTACTAAAAAACAAGGACCGTCAAAGCCTGAAATACTGACAAAAGGAGGATACAGTACAATTTTTTTTAAACTGTTACTCTAGGGTGTCTAAGGTCTGAAAACAGACAAAACAAACCTTTTACTTCACAGAAATAAGGGAATTTCAAAAGCAATCAGAGAACACCTGAAGATATTTTTTGTTAAATTACTAAATTACTGAAAATTTTAATTACAATATAATTTGCTATAAATACCTAATGCAAAGATAATGAATTAAAGAAGCTGACAGAAAAAAAACTTCTGGACACTGCATATAGTGGAGCATTGGCGTGAGTTCCTGAGGAAATAGTTTCGCCGTTAGATGGCGCCTGCAATAACTATTACAATCGTCATTATAGGAAAGCGCATATACATATACGCAGCAACACGTACTCTACTCATGCAAAGATAGACAGATTGAAAAGCGTTTCGTTTGTCGTTATGCATGCTTAAAAAAACAGCAAACCAAGTTTCCCTAAAAAATATTCCACCTTAAAGATTATTTATCTATATCTTGAATCAAAACTAACGCAGTGAAGTGTTGATAGCATCATTAATTAGTACATTGTACATAATTTTGAGGAATATTCGTGGTAAATAATTTATATAACTGAAATTATATTTATTTGTCCTGTTTGCAGATAGAAAAATGTTAATTTAATTTGCCACTGATGTGGGTGTTATGATTATAACCAGAAAGATTACAACTAAGTTGTTGGATCCAACTGTCTCTAAACAAGACAAAATCCCTACTGATAATAGAGATGAAGCATCTGAGTCATCTTGAAAATAGCAAATATTGCTTCTAGTTCTATTGGAGATGAAGCGTTGATGGCCTACCTAGCCGTCAACATCCATACTCTCAAAATTCAAAAATGGTGGACGTACTTTTTAGTTACTCCTACCAGAAACAACAGACACAAATCATACATTTTTAAACATTATTTTATATATTTAATGTTACGTAGCTTTATTATATCTTATTTAGTAGAGCGAGCACTTGTTTACTTGTTGTTTTAGTTGTCCATAAATTATTGTTAATTTAGTAAGGTAACGGTGTTAGTGAAGTTTAAATGTGCCTCTAAATGTCTTTGCAAGAGAGGCAATAAGGAATTTGAAAGATATGGTGCAAGACACTACTGGTGATGGTGCAAGGTTAATTGTATAATTACCGTTATAAGTAACTAGCGTCAATGTTACACATGACTAATGTAAACCTTGCGTTTGAGAAAACCACTGTTGCGCGCAGGGGACGAGAGGCCCGTGTCATGGCTGAAACAATGACACCACCACATGCAAGTTAAACTATAACCTACCACGCTACTGTTTAGTGTTATGCATATAAATTCCAATTCAATCACTAAACTCATTACCTTCGTCTCCTTGAGAAATTCTGACCAGGAAGACCAAAATAACCCCTAGGAATCACCATACGAGCGTTTCCCTGAGCAGGCCGCGACCCGCCATGGGCCATTAGAATAGTTAAATGGGCCGCGTAGCCGTCAGTTAGTATCGTTGCTTGGCCATGCTGCTTTTTCGATGCTTTTCCCACTATAAAAATTTGTTTTGGTTTCAACCCAATCGCCGTATACACACTGATATCCTTGCTGCTACCATAAGCAGAGTGGATGATAACGCCGTGATTCTGGAAAGAAGTGTGAAATCAACCGAAGACGATCAAACACCCGACTTACTTGTATCAAATTATTGAGATACGCAGCTTTGTGGCCAAGAGGATCAGTAGAGAGACCATCTGCAAAAGAAACAAGTCCATGGGGGAAGTTATGCTGAGACAGCCATGAAACAACGCGCCGATGTTGCATGTCCGGTCGTCCAGTTATGTACACGATCAGGTAACCCAGTTCTTGCCAGTGTCTAAAAGAAGTATTGTTAATTTTTAAAAGATAAAACAAGTATGAGTAATTTTTGGTGTTGAAGAAATTAAAAAATATAACCAAACAAGCTAATTTCCATAGCTGGAGGGCTCCTTTTAAAAAAATGGGTATCTAAATGCGGTTTGACTTTGTCCTTACCTCACTACGTCGACGGCCCCGGCTCTGACTTTCGGATCTCTCCCCGTCACCGACATACTAGCAGTAAAGGAACCATCGATACTAAATACTATACACTCTGTCTTAGGAGGAACCACAGCCATAAAGAAGTCTACTGAAGTATGGTCGCCACGAACAACCATCTAAACAACCAAAATGAATATCAAGCCAGCAGAAACTTGTTCGAGTTACTTTGATAGGATAAAGTCCGTAACTTAAGGATTTTTCTTCGGGAATGGCATGAGTGACTCTACCAGTCTTATCAGTGACTTCAGTAGCTATTTGCGTCCATTCACCAACTGGACCATCCCGCATAACGTGAATATCAACTTTCTCTCCAGTTAAAGTCACCATATCCAAAGGACCATACATAAATCTCGCCAGCAAAACCTGAGGGGCACCTTCTCTAACTATGACGTCATTAGCACGATGGTTGGCAGTAACGTTCTGTTAAAAACTGAATTAAATAAAATCAAATAAAGTAACAGAACTTTACTTTAACTTTCACTGAAGTTCGTTTTTTGATCCATTTTTCTCTCGGCTGACCCGGTTTGAAACACAATTCCCTGTCTTCACCTCCCGAAAGTGGAGTCGCTTCTATACCTCCAACTTGTCGAAGAATGAATGCTATAACATCACAACTTTCCCAATAGCTTGCGTGGAATAAATGGGGTAGAGCGTTTGTTGGAAAGTTCGACAGGCCTTCCGGACAGTATAGTGCATAGTCCATACGTTTACCTCCCCACCATTTTTGTTGCACTACAACATGACAGTTGGAAAAACTAAAACGGCGTCGAAACTGGGAGGTTAATAACAAATTAGTCAAGATAACTGGAAAGCCATAAATAAAGCGCAGAAGTCCAAGCGTTCCCGATGTGACAATTGAAAAGCTGTACATAGATGTCATTTGTTAATTTATTATACTCGAATTAGAAGTGTACTTAACTGAAATTTTGCAATTACTAAAAACATGCGATACGTAGGTAACGGTAAACACTTATAAAGCGTGGTCAGTACGAATACTTACAAGCGTTAACAGCTTGCAGAGGGATATTATCGATTAGTCCAGAAACGGTACTTTGAATGGAAACCTCAGATAAGCGTCTGGGCTGCGAGGATTCGTTAAACATCTGAGGATTAGTTTGGAGAATTTCAACTAGAAGAGTTTGAAGGGGTTAGTACTAAAACTACATGGCCCTAAACCGAATTATTTCTTAGAAAAAAATGTAAGCATGCTGTGCTTACGTATACTCAACCTATTTAAGAGCTAAACTTACGTAAATGGTACGGTTGCCCGTTACCCAGAGGGTATTTGGCGTAACGTGCCACGTTCACTGGCGGTAATATCGAGAATCTAGCCGACAACAGTGGTTCTAAACGTGCTGCGACTGGATCAGTCGGATGGAATAAGTTATAGACTTGAAGACAACTTGGACGGGTTATCACACCTAAAAGATAACCAACTGCAATGATTATTTGAAATATGTTGATGATTTACTTGATTTCTCATCAGCGGCAGATATCTTCCTAAAAGCAAGAACTAGTGCCAAAGGACTACCGAACATGAAAAAATCAGTCACGTCAAAGTCAAACTTGATCTGGTTCGACTGTTCACTTGTGGAAGACGAGCGTCTTCGCGGAGAAGGCGCCGTCAAATAGCCCGTTTCGTTTACTTGGACCTCGTCTACAACATCAGTTAATAATTTGCAGGTACTGCTTGAGTAATTTTAAACAAATCACCTGCTTAAGTCTATGTAATCACAAACAAATAACTACGCAGTTACGGACCATATTATTTACAAAATATATCAACATATGGGACGGCAAAAAAAAATCGAGTTCTGAATTTGTTGCTCCGTTTTTCGAGGTATTACATGCATCACTAGACTCTACATTATTATGTAAGTAATCATAAAATGGTCAGTAACAGTTATTTCTGTGTAAGTACATAACTTTGAAAAATATGGAAAGTGACATGTTTAAAATGTTTGTTTAGTTGAATCAAGTACCTCTGTGGTAATTATCATTTTCTAATATGCTATTCTCACTACCATGTCTAGATTGATATTTGGTTACTCGACACAACGCATCGTAAGCTAGAATCGATCCTATAGAGTCCGCAACTAGTGACACTTGTCCGGCGAATCCTTGACCTTCTTCAGATTTCAAGAACTCTGAAATTTACAAAATAACTTATAGTCGACATTGTCTTATAGACAAACCTTGGTAAGAAATATTTGCAGAATTGATCGTCCGCGAAACGGTTTCTTGATAATCAGATGTTGACGTAGCTAAAACTGGAATAGCGCCGATTGGAATGGAGTCGTGTGTTATTTGAGGTACGTCCGTACAAGATGGCGAGACATCGAAGCTGTATGGGCTAAGACTAAGCGAACGTAAGAACAGTTATATAAACAGAGTAAGTGATGTTAATTAGTTTTCATTTTGCTTTAGGGACGATATTAGATTGACTAAGCCTTAAAGATATTTAAATTTTTTTTAAGTTAAAGGAACTGAAGGAATCTTTATAAAGTATCCAAACCAAATACTGACTTACCTAGACAAAATAGCAAGTCCTTCAGTACAAATTGAGGGACAAGATACTAATCTTATGGCAACATGACCGACTAATGAGGGGTAGTGCTGACGCATCACTGATTCGAACGCGCCTCGTAAAGTCGTTACGTCTGACTTCTTGGCAGCCATATCAACATTAGCGTCTAGAACGCTACCAGCATGTAACACCAACAATAAAACTGTGGTATTGCATGGTAAGTGAGCAGGACTTGCATTGGGAGATTCTGGTCGAGAAGCATCCAAAGAATTTACCTTGCCTCTCTGCATCAATTTTCGATTACTGCGCTCACTGGCTACCCGTTGAAGGAATGTTGGAGAAAATATACTATCATCTAATAAAAATAAAAGTTTTATAAATTCATTTAGTAATATTAATAACCTACCATTTGTATCAACTATGGTAGGTGAGGTAGTTTCAGTATCTTCTTCCGTCAAGAGATCCAAAGAACTCCATTTAGCTAACGACGATGAATCTAAATTGATTAAAAAATTTCAATAATGTTATTAATTTATTATTTTTATTGGTACCTTCACAGTCGAAAAATTCTTCATCTGATCCAGTGTCAGAATCTCTACCTAGACTTTCTATGCGCCAGTTGGCCACTTGCAAATCGAAACTTTTAACTGATGAGGAAGCTGGTGAGTGTAATCCACGGGGTTGTTGCCATTTATCTTCGCGTCTACAGGATAATCTGGAAATGCTTAAATCTAGCAGCAAACAGAGAAATTTTCAAACTTACTTCTCTTCTTCTGGAGAAACGTCCGTATCCGAACTGGTTTGTATAGAAGGAATGTTGATGTTTTTACTCGGCAGAGGGCTATCTTCTGAAACCTCTATGCTGCCCAGCGTGGCCGCTAAAGTTTTGACTGGATCCTCTTTAAGAGTACTGTTATTCAAGTTATCGTCTTCATCTAAAATTAAATGCACCGTAAAAAAATTTGCCCTATTACCCATCAACACATGTGAATGTAGAAAATGTTGGCAATTTATTAATTCACAAGTAGTTGCCTAATCCTCATTCTAAAGGTAAAAAATATATCAGCTCTTGTACAATTTTCGAAAATATCGGAAACTTGATGTAGGAGATGCAGAATAAACACTTTTTAATGGCCGAATTTGATGAAAATCTCAGTCTGTATTTAGGGTCTAATTTTACTTAAGTTGCAATAATTTCAAAAATTTAAAATGGACATTAATTTTAAAGCCGCCTGTACTTTCAAACCCCTTGAAGCGTGTCCCCGAAAAAATTATAAACAAATCAACGTATTACTTTGTGGAATCTCCGATAAGTTCTTAACGTTACAACACACGAAAATATCAGTTTCTGTACCTATTAGCCAAATTTTTATAGACATTTTCCTGGGTTAACCTACTTTCGTTATTATATCATTACTCGAAACACCTTTTCACAGGTTATTTTTGCGTGAATTGCAGGTCAAGCATGGAAAGAATTTCAAGTTCAAGCATGTTTTTCACAGCATCGGATCGTAACTATACTGCGAAGCGCTAGTTGGAAATTTTTATTGTGTTCCACACATTCGTCGGTTTAATTATAGCGTGCCACTAGCAATGGCTCAATTCCAAAAATGCCAAATTAACAATTTTGCAGTTTGTGTTTATGGCTAGCGTAAATTATCGCGTAAACAGAAAAGCATTAAACTTAGCGTTACCCAGAACTTACAAGTACTTTTAATTAACGAACCAAAAATTTATCTGCAACCGATTCTTGAATAAAATGATTTAATGAAAACCTACCGATAGCTTCGTCCTCGACGTGTCCCATTTTTCTTTTGAGTGCCAGCTGCGTTTGTCTCTCTATTTCCCTAATATCTGCCATTGTTAAGCCGTGCCATTCATCCTGCCAAGCCCAAGCTTGTCGATGGGCTCTTAGCATTGTTTTACGCAGAGCTATACAAGATACATTTCATTATTATTTCGCAATTACAATTACAAAACACCTACGTACCTACATCGTGTATAAATTTTTCTATTTTAGTTTGCATGCCCCAATAGCGAAATTCCACTCTGCACAATTTGTAAGCGCACATTAGCGACTTGCCATTAGGTAAAGGTTGCGATTTTCCCTCGACTTCTCTCCAATACTCCTCAAGCCAGTTTTCGCACAGAGGTCCTCTTCCAGACTTTTCAGACTTGTAAAAACTTGGATCTTCCTCTTTCGAATAGTCAGTGCCGTATAATTGGTCCTTGACGACGTCAATGACGTCCACCATTCTGTTTCTGAGATCGCTGCCTGACAAATGGAACACGTTTTCTTGATGACCGTCATCGTCGTAGTAATAAGTTTCAATTTCTAAAGAAAATTTCTCAACGAAAGGACAAGTGTAGCGGGTTTTGGTGTAAGGGTAAGCGTTCCAGGCTTCCTCTTCCACCATAAGCGCAGTCTTAGGAAGAATGCCCTTCAGCCAACCTGGATAACCAGAAATATCGCTCATCAAAACATAAAAACGAAAAGAATGTGTTCAGGGAGAGTGTGGAAAGTCTAACAAAAACTCTTCATTTCTATTTGTTCATCGTGATTAGAGATCATTTACGTTACGAAAGACGTAAGATCAGTTAGCATTACGTACCGGGTAGATGACTTCCGACGTGATAGATTTTGCGTGTGTATTGTCCGTGTCCGCCAGGCCCATCTTTGTAGGGTTCGTTGACCAAGATTTCGACCCCGCTACCGGCGCCGCTGCTTTCTTCTCGGCTTTTTTTCTGAAAAAATTAAACAATCAATGGAGATTTGAGAAATTCGGTTTAATACCCACTGCAATCATGTAAAGTTGGGCGATTCGGTATTCCTCCACTGTCAGTGGTAAGGGAATTCGGTATTCCTTGATGAGCATGGCTGACGAAGACGCTAGTCTTGAGTTGTACTATTCAAAACTGAATTCCAAGCCGTCCCAGAACTTCCTCATAGCTGCTAATTCTGCTGCTGCAGGCGCAGCATTAGATCGGCGTCCCTGTTTTACAAGATAACTGTCATTTTTGCAAAAGAGTTGATTGGTTAGAATCTACTCCAAATTCGGCACATTAACCCAAAAAATGTCATTGAACACTGTTGGTTTCAAAACTTTTATTTTTGCAGTATATAAATTTTATTAGATTTTTTTCAATTTTATGGTAATTGTTCATAGCAGTCTTAGAGAGGTGTAGTTAGAAGTGATTCTTCCAAATTATGGATAATATTTCGTTAATATAATGCGAGTTTGAGTGCTGCAAACCAGAAAAAAGTGCCCTCATTTATGTATTTTAACCTAAAACTATTTTGTCCCCAACATTGACTTAAGTTGCTAAATTAGGGTTGTTTAATACATTTAGTTTTAAAATGTTAATTGTATAGTGGAAAACGCAGCTCGATTTTTTTTAGTAACCAAAGGAAGAGAGTTTTGTACACAGACCGGCATCTAGAATTAACAAGCGTTGAAGAAAAAGTTGCCAAAAAATAATTTTAACAAACTTATTGTCTTGTTATTGTCAAGTATCTTTAATTTGTTATTCTATCGCATTTCCTTCAGCGGAATTTCCATTATGTTCAGATACTTATAAATAATTAAATTCTATATTTCGCTGATAAGATATCAGAACCATCAATATGTTGGCTCTATTTTATTAGTTTGTGTTAACTAAAGCCAGGTACTTGGTTCTTTCGCACATATTAAAATTTGTTTCCTAATTTTTTGAGGTTAATTTTGAAAAATTTTCCTTGAAATTTTCATGTCACGAGTTGGAGGCCGTAATTGATCGAAACCATCGAGTTATCTGAGTTTCTTCAACCGCTAGAAACTTTTATTACTCTTTCCAATTTACATATTTTTTCAAACTAAGGTGATTATATAGTTTTTTTATTACAATAAACATTACAGAAGAAACAATTTTGGAGAAGTAGAATTACAAATCTTACTTGCAAAAGACTTCCTCACTCACCAAATTCTATGGGTAATAATTCAAAGCAGAGGAATACAATGCGGATTTCAGCACTACACAAATAAGAGTGTGCCCTCATTATTTTTTTTAAATTGCGCCATCCCTAAAAATAATTTCAGTTGGTTGTAAGGAATATTTAGTGAATTTTGTTTTGGAAACTTTGGAGTATCCGGTAGAAAACGGAAAGAGATATTTTTTGAGAGTAGAAGGAAGGGAGTTTAGCATCTAAAATTAAATAAGCGTGTTTTGAAAAAGAAGTCTCCAAAAATAAATTTAAAGTCCTTTTAGTATGTTCACTAACAAAATTTCAGAACCATATTTTGGCCCTATTTTGTGTGTTAATTAAACCTTGACTTTTGGTCAACTTGGCACATTTAAAATTCGTTTCATAATTTTTTATTACAAATTTTTATTAATGTCCAAACTTTTCTTTAAAATTGTCCTTCATGTCAAAAGTTTGAAGCAGATTTTTTTCTTTAGAACCATCAAATTATTTCCATTTCTTTATGCGTTCATAATTTTTGTAACTCTTGTTTCAAATGTAGATACTTTTTTCATACTCATGACTGTATATTGTTTATTTATCTATTTTATACCTGTACTATTTATAAAATATCTTCATAATATTTTATGTTTACGATGTAAAGATTTTTTACAAACATTCTACACATGTTTGAGCAAAAGTTTCCTTCATATCGCAACTGCAACTACGAATATTTAAAATATTTTTCACCTTTGAATACATGCAAGTTTGTATGTTTCTTCAGCCAAGAAACTTTTAGGATTAAAACAATGAATTGTAATATAGTGATTCATCGTGCCATTAGTCAGAAAGCATTAATTACAACAAACATATACCGATCCCCGCTAAATCTACGTTACTTAAAAATAACAGAAATGTGTTAATTAAAAAATATGTACATTTCCCTGAATTTAACGAATTTAACTACTCAACACGTACCCTTTTCAGGTTTCCTACTAATCTACCTAGATAAATTACTGTCTGTTCTAAATCTACAATTTACTTCCACGTATTCAGTTTTTAACACTCAATATTTAATTTCAGTTTCCCTGCTGATATGTTTAAAGGGAAGAAGTCGTATTAACGTCACCTGTAATCTAATTTAGAGAATAATGATAGGATTTATAGGGAATATTGCAGCCACTATCGCACCATCGCAAGCATTCTCGTTAACACGAAATTGTACTTAAAACATAATTTTACTGCCGTCGTTTAAGCATTAACTGCTGTATTATCGTTATGGTTTTGCTATTTTTATACAAAGGTGTTTCTAGTTAACAAGTAAATTACGGTATTGAGTCCAAAATCTTTTCCATGGTTTTACATTAAGTGCATTGTTTTCGGTTTTGGCAATGAAACTGCCAGTTCCAACGAAAAAGAGAAATTATCAATAAATAACAATATGTAATGCAAGAGATAACAATTTAAGAAAAAAGTTCAGAACTGACACGAAGTGTTTATTTAAGAGTCAACAATATGTAGGTAGGTCATAACTACCTTAATTAACAGTATTACCGGTAGTGGAAAGGTAATTGGGCAGGAGTTTAATAAAGTAATTACTTGAAGAAATTTTCTGTTGGTAAACAATGGAGCGTAGGTGTGTTCAACAATTAACTGCGAGGGTGTATCCAAGGGCGTACCCGACCTAACTGAGTTAATTCTGCAAACAGCACATACCCATCGAGTCCATCAGTCCAGGTCCCATCACAACCCAGAAAACGACCCTAGCAGTTCGGTTTTTGCCGCCTAGTCCGAAATTTCCATGCACTGGCCTATAGTTCAGCAGCACAATTTTTTTATTAACTATAATTTGAAACACTTGGTTACGTTAAGGGTTAACGTTGTGGTAAGTTTGATTTAAAATCCATTTTACCGCCGAGTTAGAAGGCGTGTACTGTCGACTAGCATCTGTGTTGGCCGCGACAAGCGTTTGAATGAGGGAAATTGCGAATCCGCGGCACTGCCCGATCTAGGCGACGAAGCCCTATTGATCGACTGACGCCGGACCTACCACTATGTCCCGACCGATGCCAAAACAATAGGATTTTTAAGAGAATTACAACAATCACCTGCTACTGTATATCAATTATCGCTTTAGAAGCAATTTCGGATCGTTAAGGGCACCTGTTCGATGTTGGCAGTGGTAAAGGAAAAATTTGTGGCCGGTACGCACGGTGACTTACTTTTCCAATATCGATCCTTGCGTTATACTGACCTAACCTGGATAAGTAAATAGCAAAGGAAAAGCTTCCAACAGAAAATTAAAGAATGAACATTATCAGGAAACGGAAGAGAATTCTCAAAAAGTCAATGAAGCTTTTCTTGCGTTTGGAAAATTGGAAAACAAAGACATCAATTTCCAAAAAAAAGTCAATAAAGCTCCTTTCGACCGCGATTATTTTGTAACTTCGTCCTAACTTTAGACGTTGTTTGAAAGAAGTAGTTCTAAATAATTGACACTATACAAAAGTATTTAACGCATATTATAAGTTGAACCCGTATAATACTTCAATGTATTGGAGTGGATATTTCTTGCAAAAAAGTTCAGTGGGTTCAAGACAATTTTCGAAAATTTCTCTCTATTTTTATCCGAATTATTTGTGAAGCGGTGGTAATTGAGAGCACTTGTTATCTAATGAGCAGAAAATTCTCGAGCGAAACTTCCGTCAGTTTACAGCAGAGATCCCTATGCATCTGTTGCAACTGGATTCAACCTTTAAAGGTTAAATTGTGCGTCAGCACTGTATAATGATTCTGCTGGATATTGAAAATTTTAGATTTGCAAGTTAGCGAAAGAGCAAAACGGAAACGATCATAGGATTTTCCACTTAAAAAGTTCCTCATAGACAAACTAATCAGCCGAAAATGTTAGCCGTTTTCTGACCCGAGAAAGAGTCCTATTTGACTGCATGCTATAAAAAAGGAAAAAATTACAATGTCCCTTTTGGGTAAGTTGCGCTTTTTGCAGGATTGATTTTTAAATTAAATTTTTGGGTTACTCTGCCCCTTTCAATTTTCAAATTAAAATTCGAGTACGTTTTATTTAATAGTAATTTATATATTTTACGATAAGTCAAGTTACTTGCTCTTTAGCACTCGGATAATTGGGTCGTCACTCTAATGAATAATCAGAAACTTTAAATTAATTTAATAATTTGTAATTACCATTATGTTATTAAGAAAAAATTATCTAAGTACACCAGGTACTTTGAAAAATTTTTTCCCATATTTTGGGCAGAATATAAATTTATCGCCGAAAAGGACTCCCGACTATGTACAGTGGTTACTTATTTCTGTGGTTTCTTTGCTGAAACGTACTTGAGTCTTGTCTTTCTTCTCTTGTGTTAAAGGAATGGCAATGCCTTTGTGGGAATTAAACTGCATGCTTCGTTTATTGCAGTATGTTTCCAACTATTTTGTAGGCATTTATAATTTTGGATTTTTAAGGTAAACATTGTGAGACTAGAACTCCTCTTATTTGGGCCCCTGTTGAAATGGCTTAGTTTAAGCGAAGGATTTAATTGAGTTTAACATTAAAAAATCTAATATGCCAAAGCATTCAAATTTTCTTCATTAGCAGTTTGCTACTGATTACATTTATTCTATATAGCTCAAATAAAGAAAATTTTAATCAATCTCTCCAAAAACATCTTTGGTACTATATCAAAATATCATCATACAACAGGTCTGTCCACTCTTTACTTAACAAGTTTTATCCTTGATGAAATAATTATTATCGTCATGAAAGGATACGATCTTTGAGCGAACGTCGCATGCTCAAGTCTATACGTTACCCAATTATGAGTTGTCATGAACGTACACCAGTTTATAGATATCTCCATATTTAGAATCGATATACCGAGGACTGAGAAGGGTTGTCCATGCGAAACTAAAGAAGTTAGAAGATTCATTCCACTTAAATTTCTATATCTTAATAAGAAAGACCCAAGATTTGGCTACAATTTTCAATAATAGTTTTTTAAATTTTATTTTAAACGATATCAAAAATTCCAAAACTCCTACATGTCATTTTTTCGAATTTCGTTGATAATTTTATTCTTCTTTATCATTTTCTTAAAAAGCATATAAGACATTTCTTTGCGACCAATAAATAAGATCACCCTAAGTCAAAAGTTGTAATAGTTGATAATGACTTTCCAATTTTATAGTATTATACTTCAAACTACCTTATCGTGATACATTCTTCCTATGTTATCAGTATGCTTTGTTTTATGGTTCGAAATATTATTTTGGAGGCAAGCTTCAAAAGTTATATGAAGTTAAACCTTAACTTTAATTCATGTCATGCAACTCTCATTTATATTTCCTACTATGTCCTAATGAGAGTTGCATCCTTTTACAATTCCACGAAATACCCAAGACCCGATGTTGATTAATTATGTTATTGATAATTCTATGTACGTTTGTGTTAACAAAGTTTGAAATTTTACAGTCATGTTGCTATTCCTGGATCGCTTCAAATGTAAATATTTACGTGACGTCGTTCTACAAGTAGATTTAGGGAGTATATAAAAATAATCGAGCAAATCTCAAGAACATTTTTTGATGTGAATTTAAACAGATTTAGACCAATATAAATATTCGCAAGTAAACTAGATTGCTTAACCAAATAACCAATGCAGGGACAAAGATTTTGTAATGAAAAACAGTCAAAAAAGTTACACTAACACCTTATCCTGAAAATAATTGTTTAGGCAGGACAAAGATGGTTTTGCACTTTTGACTATCCCAACGTAAGTACGGAGATAATTTCAAAAGTTCGCGACTTTATAGAGGGTGATCAGACTGGTACCTAAGTGTCTTCTTACGCCATGTTTGTGTCTGGTGTTGCATTTAATTTGACCCAGAATTTCAATCCCTTGCATCTTTATTTACCGGATTAATTAAAGCGCAAAAATATTTAAGAAAATACTAGATCTCACGAAAAAAACCTTTTCTTTCATCACGACCTTGTAGCTGTCAAAATTTTGATAGAGAATAGTATTGATGTCTCACCGTACTCCCCCGATTTGGCCTTCTTAGACTACCAATTGCATTCAGACATGAAAAAATACTTCTCAACATCAATTTTCATCAAATTCGGGAATTATAGTGGCTGTGGATGCTTATTTTGTAGACTTCAACGATTAGGTAAGATTAGGTAGGATAGGAACAAAGGTTGTATATCGCTGCAATATCTTTATTCAAGGGAATTATGTTGGAAATAAAAATTTCTGCATACATGCAGCAGACTGAATGTATTTAAAAACAAGTTAAATAAATTCTTTATAGAAATAACATGGTGCAAGGGAGGAGCATTTGAAAATCGATTTCGTTCAATTTCAGATTACGTTTCCCAATATAACTTTTAATATGAAGTTCGATTTTTTTTTCGTGTGTCTACACTATAGGCCTAAGATTTCTAATATTTGAAATTGTTTTTTAAATTTTTGATAAGTCCTCCACTTGTGGATTTCCATTCCATCTGGCGCAAACAGCAGTTCAGATCAATTAATCTAAACTGAAACTCTCAAGTACTCACGAAAATAAGAAAAGCAATGTTTTTCGTTTTCAGTTCCGCATTTACTATTAGAGCCTTCCAATGAATAATTGAAATTGAAAACACTTGAAACAATTACAATTTCCCCAGCTAGAATAATGGTAAATTTCCAAATTGATCAGATAAGAAAATAGGCTCGTTTTATTCCTATCTAATCAGTAATAACAAAGAAATTAGAAAAAATGGCCATTGACGCAAGTTCCAAAATCACAATAATCAAACAGAGTTTGTTATCGTCAAATTTTACTAACATTGTGTGCATTGGAATGGGAAGTAAGCAAGGAAACGTCATTGGTTGCCCGGTTCGAGCTGGTTAAATGTCAAAGGTTACTTGCTTCCATCCCCTTTCTGCAGCAGCACCGTGACACTCCTGGTTCAATCCGACTTACACCGACATCCCTTCGCCATGCACGTCATCCAATGCTTAAACCCTGAATCACGCAATTTTAATGAATATAAACGAGTTTTGTGAAAGCCAAAAAAACACGACTTAATTCTCTAGAATTTCACCCAAACGGGAGGATCAATACACCTGAAAATTGAAAAACCGATAGTTTTCTTCCAACACGGGTTGCAGCCTAAATTAATTGCATGTTAAATAACTTAACAAGCTTCTACCATTTATTGATTATTGATCAGACACAAACCACCAACAAACATTTCGAATAATTGAAATGGTCATTTAAGTAAGTGCTGTCTTATATAATTAAAAAGACCTCAACGTCCTCTTACAGTTGTTTTAATTTTCAGAATTATTTTTTAGTTTGATTTACAAATTTATTTATTTACGTGTCTGCACAGAATTATACAAAAACCATTTTTGATTAATACTAATATTTAAAAGAAGTTATCCACCCTCGCCAGCTCATAAAAATATTTTTTTAACACAAAGGACAAAAAAGCTTGAAACCACATTCGGTAAATTATTTCAATTATGTTGATATATAAAATGCAGGACATAACAAAAAACTTATTTCAATTTGAAAATGTTAGAGGTCTCGATAGCTGAGTTGTGGATAGAATCAAAATTGTTGTTTTTCACAACTATCTTGTGTGCATTCGGGGATGTTTTGCCTGTAAATTCTTGGTTGCGCCGGGAAATAACATTCTGGACAAAAAAGTACATTTTTACGGTTTCGTACGTTTGCCATCCAGGCGCGAAATAGAGGGTGAAATTTGACGCGCTACAAGAACTTCGTTTCGTGAGATCTATTTTTGCGAAAGCTTCGTTTCTCCGGAAACTGAAATCGTAATGCAGAAAATTTCTCATAAGCACTCTCAAATAACGTTTTCTATTAATAAGATTCTAATTTCTAAAATTCTTTACATGTTTCTAAAGAAAATGCATACTGGATCTTACGAGACTACCCTCATTTGAACGTCACTCATAAGGGGAGATATATGAAGGTAGATCAAAAGAAGAAAGGTGAAGCATAATGGATTTTTGTCAGATTAGGGGAGGAAAGGCTTTTATAAAATGTTCTTTATTATTTTAACTAGCAACTAATATTTTCTTAAATTTCTTTTTAACATCGTGCAGTAAAAATGTTCGAAATCAACGAAACAAGTTCCTGAAAAAAGAGCAAACACTTTAGAAACACCTTGTCGCAGTGGCTACAGACTTCAAATTATAAGTGTGTGGCAGCAAGGAACATCAACAACAGCAGAAAATTTTAAACATAGAAAACAAAGTAAAAAAATAAAAATATATATAAATTTGAAACACATAAAATATTGGCAGAAAAGTAGAATTGATCATGAAACACCATTTTGACTTTAAATACAAAAGAAGCAATTTAAAACTGACAGAAAAATTTACGCAACGTAAATAAAAAATGTTACTAAACCGATTAGATGTCACCAAAAAAATATTTATGTAAAAAACAAATTACTGGAAGCTTTCCTTGTGGTTTTTACACTCACAATCGCTTTGGTCAAGTACGTCAGATTTTGTGCAGTACTATTTTCTGTATATCTATAGTGAAGGAGAAGAATCTGTCTTGAAGCATTACACTTCTTAAAAAATTGTAAGTTTCAACTTAGAAAAGGCATTTCAGTTGTAGGAGCGATCACTGGTATTGTCACGAATAAGTAACGAGGTTCTGCAATTTCGGAACAGTATCGGATGATTTGAAATTTTAGCAAAAATATCATGTGAATATAGAATAAATGTTAGATGCAAACTATTCATTAAGTTTTAATACCTCCGATATTGAAACACAAAAATTGTTGGAATCATCTAAGTAAGTGATCGGCTATATGGAGAGTTTTTGTAGAAAACCCGAAGTAGTCACGCCACTGTTTGTTCATGCACAATAACGAGAGAGAAGAAACATTGAAAATTAATCTCTTAATGGAAGATCAGCAACTACCACCCCTCAAGAAAAAAAATACGGTCATGCTAATTTGGAGAATTAAATTTTGGAGACGGAGAGTCTAAGCATCACCGGTGGGTTAATTCAAAAACAATGTAAGATTTTATGATACTGGCTTACGTTTTATTTACAGAATTAGTCTGATTTGTTGGCCCGTATCTTACTTTAGAAACTTTATTGCTACTCATTGGAAAGAAGTCGAAATGTTAACGAAATAGCTTCAATAATCGATAATTTGACTACCTCGAAATCACTTCATTCAGCAGGACAATTTTGAATTGATCAAGCTCCATCTCCACCCTCAACTTACATGTCTACTAAACTTAAAAAGTACCTTCAAGAGAAATTTTTACAATATCGATATCTCGAGTAAGGAAATTTGAATTATTCTATCATTAAAAAAACAATTGTTGAAAAATACTCCTGTATAATGGAACGAAAAGCCACTTCAACAATTTAATTATTAAAAATGTTATTAACTGTAAAACTAGACAATATTAATTACTAAAACTTTTTCTCCGTTTCTAGAAGAATTTTAGACATGTTTCGAATTTAGTCGGCCTTCTCCTGACCGTGACAGTTCCTGCACATGGTGGACTAGCGAACCCAAATTAATGCAACCTTACTTTCCAAGTATCTTTAGAAATAGTCGGAGTTGCCAACAATTAAAAAACGAGTTTTATTAATTAATTAAACACAAACCTATTGGAACTTAACTAAGCACTTTTAAAGCAGAAACGTGTATGAGGTAAAGATTTTAAAAAGAAGGTACAATATTTGCTCAACAAATCCTAGCCACTCCATCTAAAAAATCTGCAACCTTCTACCCGTAAAATATCATTATAAAAATGTTAAAAAATCTCTGACAAGTACCAATAAAATTGACAAAATATTTTCCCTTTATTTCCAGATAAAAATCGAGCCAGAAACTGTTAAAATTGTTTTTTTTGTATCCAACTGTACTTTGTGGTTTATTTATTTCTTAGCAATAAAAACTTAAATTCATCGAACATTACAGCTTTAAATTAAATTTCTTCTATGTAAGAATTACGCTTCATCTGAACATGTAAAAATAATATTTGTAATTCTATAAACCAACAGCTGGAAGCTACAACTAAAGATATTCTGGTAAAAACCCAATGTTTAGTTTAGTTGTTACATTTTGAAAAAAAGATAAAAGATGAAAATAACCGAAATTATTTATTGAAGCACCTATAGTTTAAGTTCTTGGTCAATTTTCTATAAATTCATTAGAAAGGGATTGAAACTTAATAAATAAACTATTTAATGAAATTACAGGCACTATCGTATCATAAAATTTATTTGAAATTTTCGGTACCAAATTTTATCATAAAATCTTCTTGTTTTGATAGCTACCGGAATACCTTCTGGCCTTGGTCTCTTGGTGATCCGAGTATGAAATTTCAGAAATGTATCCATAAAAAAATTTTAATTCTTCTAGAACTTTCTTACGTAAACCAGAGTGAATTTTTAAAATCTAATCTACTTAGATATTAGTACATAATACATACCATGGTAGTATAAAATACAACATTTTACTGTTGAATCTGGGTAAAATTGACGAAGGAATTAAAATAGCAGCTACATGAAGAATTAAAGGGTATATCACTGAAGACCAAATATAATCTTCCAAGGAATGGAATCAAATTAAGAATGGATCAAATAACGTGCAAGATTTAGTGTGTGCAATAATTTATTAAAAGTAAAATCTACGGACCCAAAAACTTATAATAATTAGTTGGCACCATTTTAAATCAGAGGACTAGTACGCAAAAATTCAAATGCTTTCAACTTACCTGTTACTAGTAGAATGAGCACGCTAGTACCGCTAATAAGGGTTTACATACGCTTATAACATGCTAGCGGACTGGTCCTAATTAACTGGTACAAGTGAACTAGCACAATGTCAACTACATTCGTATATATGCGAAATCGGGGAACGCGCCATTTTTTTTTCAGTCAGGTAGACTATCACAAAAGTTTAGCGACCATTGTATTAAAGTATGCTATCATTGTACCGTTACTAACAGAAGGATATTTAAATATTGCAATTTATTCTGAGATGTTAGACACAACCATGCAACACTTCAAGAGTTGAAAAATCAGCAATATATATAAAAAATTCCAGAAGAATTTTCCTACTATGTGTTTCCACTTAGCTATTAATAATAATAATAATAATAATCTACGGTAAATATATGTATAATCTATGGATCAAAAGAAAACCTGTAGAATGATTTTTAATATCACCAAACCTATTTCTACTAGATTTTTTTCTTTCGAATTACCTGTATTCGATCGTCTGTAATATCCAACCAATTGAGCTACTACGACCAAGAATGTTGAGCTATTTCTAGAAAAACATCGGAAATCTCTATAAAAAGCGGAATTCAAAATGGTTAACTTTTATTTAGAGAGTTAAATTAGCTCTTAATTTGAACCCACAACTATGTGGCAACTTTTTAAACACTAATTACAGGAACATTCAGTATTTATACCAATTGGTCTACATTTGAAACAATTGCTAAAGCTTCTTTTATAGATTCTTTTATAGATTTTGCGCTTATTTTAAGCCACATCCTGTATAGGTGAAGGAAATGGGACTAAGTCTAACCGACATTGATAAAGATATCACTTATTTGAACGTCTATATAACTATTTATTCCTAAAGGCGTTTAATTGCATTAAATTAAAAATGAGCTATTTTGAAGACAAAAGGCAAAAACTAATATCTTTTACTACTTTATTGCTTCTGTTAATGAAGATTAAAATATCAGTTTTTCTTTAAATTATTTGAGTAAATATTATTGGTTAGTTGTGATTAACATTAACAAAAAAATCGTAGCTTCTTCTTGGTTCTATCAGCAGTTGTAAAACAAGCAAAACATAGCAAAATTAGTCATCCTCAAGCATGTAATCAAAAATTAAAAGCAACAGCGCGTAACTAATATGACATGATAACCAGAAATGTTATTAAAAATGTATGCCTACTTAGTACCTGAACGTAACGAGCAAAATAGAATGCTAAATTAATAATTATTACCTACCTACCTTGGATCCTTATCCTTATCTCCTTCTGGTTTCCATAGACCAACATATTAAAAGTTGAAATAAAATCCAGTGAATTATGAAGATTTAAAACCGTTAACGTAAACAGACACACTTAATCACTTTCATTGATAATCAAACCCAAATTAAAAAAGTTTATGTTTACCTTCAACAATTTAAAAGTTAATCTCACCATTTTCGCGCGGTTGTCTTACAGTTCAACGACAACAAAAACTAAAGTAACTCCACGACGATTTTAATAACCACAATACCTACAATTTTTATAGAATAAAATCAAATAAAAACGACGAATCGTCCAAGAAAAACCACCAACACTCAAATCCTTCGACCAAATCGCTGTCACGATGACAGCTGACAGATTGGATAATCAAAACATCACCGCCAACCTATAGTCATCTGTTCGTAAGAGAGAAGCAATAAAGAAATTAGGGATTTTTACGCCGCCATGTTGGCGATCAATAATTTAACATTTGGGTGTTGTATTTTGCAATGTTTAGGTTGTCAAATGAAATGACGAGATAATGGATATTTTTTATATGTTAATCGTGCAATAATATGGCATTATGTGTATTAAACAGCAGCTCGTTCTGTGCGTGTTTTTACGTTTCGTAGTTGTTAAAGGTTTGTCTTTGTTAATTGCCAAATTTACCGGTGTCAATCACTTGCAATTTTAGGTTCAGATATCAAAGAGTTCGGGGTTGATATAGGCCGCAATTTGACCCTATCATGTCCTCTACACAACACCAAAGATGTGATGTGGGTCCGCGAGGGCCGCGAAGATATGCAAATCCAACGGATGAACATCTTACAGAACGGCTCTTTACTCCTGACCGAAGTCACCAGAAACGATTCCGGAATATATTCTTGTAGCCGAGAAAACGTTGTTGATGACGAGAAAGCTCGTATGCAAGTTATTGTTCGAAGTACGTTTATACTAATTGTTTTTAGGAGTTTTTAATTTAATATTTACAGCACCTCCACCTGCTTTGAACAATGTTGTGGTGAGGCCTAGCTCAATCTTTGCCTTAATTCTGTGGAAAGTTGGGGGCAATGGAGGGTATCCCATTATCAACTTCACTGCTCAATATCGATTATATGGGTCTGACGAAGATTGGCTGCCAATATCACCTAACCATATCACCCCAAATTCAGTAAAAAAATTTATTTATAATCAATTTATGGTTGTTGACGTCCTTATTTTAGAGGCAAATTGATGTGTACAAGTTAATACCAAATACAACATACGAGTTTAGAATTTGGGCCACCAACCAGCTGGGGAGAGGAGAAATCACTGAAGTTATTGGCACAACTTCACACGAATACAGGGAAGAAGGTGAGGTTTGAATTGTAAACGTGGTTAATCGTTGCATGTTGAGCCATTTTAAAGCAGTGGACCTGCGTGGCGATAGAGTACTTCCACTTAGCGCTGTACAAGAGTTGAAAAAAATTTTTCATTATGAATTAAACATTGATACTCTCGCAAAAGTTTTCTAAGTTTAAAATTGTTTGGTATGTGTAAACTATTAAGGATTAACTGGCTAATAAAACATTTAAAATGATCAATAAAAATTGTCATCAAGGGAAGTTTTGTTAAAATATTTGTAAACGCGCTTTTTGTGCAAAAAATATAAGAAGAAACGCAAATACGTTTTTAGCAATTTCAACTTGTCAAAGTGAGTCAATATAAGAGCATCTGTAACGACAAGTAAAACTATGTCCAGCATACGTCTGGAAAATAAATGAGGCGTCATCTGAAATTCAGAGACATACAATTTTCTTATGAAGAAACGCCGCTTTTGTCGAAGCTGATTGGCTTGTTTGAAGTTTTGAAACTAAATGCAGTGACCTTCAATTCATGGTTTTTTAATTTCAAGTTTATGCCGTTTTTATTGATTATATGTGTACGATTTCCTATTAAAAACTGCATTGTTATACTTTGCTAAGTAAAGGATTTGTAACTTTATTCTTGTGGATTTGTCCAAGCCCTCAGTTGTAGCTGTCAATCAGAGCGCTTGTCTTCAAGATTCAAAATGAATGTGGTCGACTATGCACGAAACGGTGTTGGCGCGCTAGCTCTGTAGCAAAATCATTTACCCCAATTCACCGTTGCTTCTTCCATTTGCCATTATTTGCATCGATAGGAAATATTAATTAGACTAAATTTACGCGCCATTTCCACAGGAACACTGGCGACTCGTGTAACAGTTACCTCAAACCTCAGTAGTAGCAAAGAATAAAAGAACTTATAAAGAGTCGGCGGTAGAACAAAGGAAACTGATTCTGCAACATTGATGCCCAACCTACCAATTTAAAAAGTTTCTTTTGAAATTGTGACCGCAACGGGCTCGAATTACCACAGCTGAGGCTAAAAACCAACCACCTGGCATTGAAGAGGGCGCCAACCGAATATCGTATTACACGAACGTGCTTAACGATGTTTTGTCTACCCTACCAAATTAAAAGGACTGCTGTTTCAAGGTTATAGAATTTGGTTTCAAAATATCAAAGGAACCGCCAGAAGCGTCGTCTCTTTATAAGTTCTTTACTTTTTGGTAGTAGTGCGACTGTTCTGCTCTAACTGATATCAACTACAAATTGCACCAAAATTTCTCTTGTGAGACTTAAAATTGTGGAACGTTATTTTTTACAGTTTAGGGGGAAATCCCATTACAAAAATTGTAGTAAATGTTTTTTTTCTCTAAACCTAAATAACAGCTGATAGTTCAAGTGATAATTCTCAAATTGTACACAATGAGTCAAGTTACGACATCCAATGGGTTGCTCGCCTTGGTAATTACGGAGATCGATAGATGGCGGGAGACAAAACATACGTACTAATGACGTCATAACCTTTTGAATCAATAGTTGAATCACAATTGTTAGATAGCGGTGTGCTCAGATGGTCGTACCTTAAATGTTGGTAGGTAAAAAATCCAAGAAATATTTTGGATTTTCTGTTAAGATTGATACTACGCGTATTATATTGAGACCGACATCGAACTTCTCGTCGATCGTTGTATTACTTAGGGAGTTTCAATGCGCTTTTCATGAATTTATTAATTTCTAAGAGCTCTAACTTGTAAGCGCCACATTATGGAAATGCTCTATTCTAGTGGTAAATTTGTAGCAAAATAAATTTTTAAATTTAGAATTGGCCCGGCGAATGCTAGCTGGAGCCGACAAGTTCGACACTCGGGTGTGGGGAGTCGCCGTCGGCATAGTAATGGGAACCTTGATACTGCTTGGACTGGGCACGTGTTTTCTTCTTTACCAAGAATGCCGCCTTCCTAGCAGTAAGTTGTGGTGTTTACGTCCAACTTGTAACTAATAAAATTGAATCAGTTCCAGAAGAACAAGAAGTGATCGAGCTGGTTCCTAATATAATACTGAATCCCGGTTTCGAAGGGAACCTACGAAACGAGCACATGCCTGCTGATGAGAATTCTAATAACGAAACGCCTTTGCGTTTGAACAATAACACAGTAATTCAACCTAGACAACTGTAATTTACACACGAAACACCGTGGCTTTCATGGATGCAGAAGTGTAACGCTAAATTTGCAATGAAATCAAAAGCAATGAATGTTTTACGATTTGGCGTTTCACTTCTCACATGTGCTTGTGTTCAGGGGCGTTTACCGCCAAGATTGTGATTGAACTAGTATCTCGAAGTTTTAGTATAGTTTTTAATGATATTTTTGCAGAGTTACCGGATTATTTTCTAGTCAAGAGTCGTTAGACTCCGCGATAGTTTTCTAGTTTTAGCTTAATATTCGACAATGAACTAGTACCGGAAACGCATGCGTATTAAAACTAACAATAGTTCTTAGTATTCGCATTCGTCTCCCGAAAGTACACTATTTGAGTAGTTGCAAAGCTTCAATAATTAAACATGCGTCATATCAAAAATACATATTTTTGGTCAAAATTAATTTATGCAAAATGTAGTTTTTTAGCAATAATTGAAAATATGGCTTCCACAAAGCAATTGAGCTCGTTCATCCCGATTCACTTTACCAGTACAATAAATTGTGGATACGTTAACGAAAATGGCAGAAGCAATCACTTGAACCCGCAACATATTTTTACTAAAATAAATACAAAATTCGAAATTATTTACAACATATCCATTTTAAAAGTCAATCTTATACAAAATACACTAAATATTGCTCACTGCTGCTACCGGAGTTCGAACAAAATGTTGCTTCTAAACTTCTAATCGAGTCCCCATTCGGTTAGAACGATTGATTTATGGCCACATCTAGCGCTATTTTGCTGATATTTAGTTACTCGTATACTCAGAGTTGTGAATGGCTAGTTCCATGCACAAGGCTTTATTGGGCGGCAGCTCACCTTGTGTTCAAAATAGTTACTTGAAGAGGTTGTATATTTTTTATTGTGCCTGATAGGGTAGGCAATTGTAAGCTCAGTGACGTAGAAGCTCGCTTACTTAGCGCGATAATTTCACATTTACATTGAAGAATTAGAAGGAAAAAAAACAGTTGTGAAAAATTTATCAGTGCCTATAATAGTTGGATAATATTTAAAAGTAATAGCTTTCTGCACATAAATTTGTACTAATACAGACTGATTTTTAATTTTTTATTAAAACGTGGAAAGAGAATCCCAAGTATACTCCTGGAAAGTGTGGACGTGAACGCATGCGTACGTCGCGAATTTCGCTAGGTACTTTTGCGCTTGCCCCTGACGCTAAGGTCGCTTTAACGGCGACGGAATTATATTTACAATGTGGGAACATTAGATAATAAATTTATGTTACCTAAGTGCAAGTTATCCGTTACAAGTCATGATTTGAAGATATTGATTACCGAGAAAAACGTTAACTTGCTCGTTCCTAGTATAGTCTCAACGGTTTAAAAGTGCGTCAAGCAGTCGTTATTTTAATACCAAAGATGTGAAGCTGAATTTGTACATAACTATTGTAATCGACACTTTTTTTATTGGATCAATAATATGCATCATTTAAGTCGTATTTATACAGTGTGCTTTTATACAAATGGAAAGGTTTTATTGTAACTGTGTACGTCTTTGTATTGTCATATCTATACAGAAAATTTGGATGTGTGAACTTCATTTTTATACATAAGCGGTGATATATCTAAGCTTTCTGTGAATTTGTACTATGTTCCTGTTTTGTTGTTGTGTAAACATATTTATACCATTGCTTCCTTAGGTTGCTTCAACTCACTCAGCTAAGCTTTGAATTTTAGTGATATTTTAAAATTACTTATAGATCTTCCACCGAAACTTTTTGAAGTACGTTTGGGTTAGTCAAATTGTTTGCTAACTTCCACCTAGATATTATGATCACAATGTTAGTTTAATTTGACCAACACAACAGCTGATATTTAATAGTTTCTCACTCAATTATCGCTTATTTCTAAACGAATCAAATTCGACGATTTTTATATTTTTAATAATGGTTGTGAATTTTACCGGGCAATCCCTTCAGAATTGTGCAACTGCCGCAGAATCCGTTTGCTAGTCTGGTTTATGTATATATTTTTGTAAAATCATAAACGATCTCGGTTTAAGTTTGTTAAGTTACTTGTTAATTTCGTATTTATGTAAATATGCCAGTGTATTTAATAAAGATATTTATCAAAATCTCTTCGGATTTTGTGCAATTTACCATTATCATCACAATGCCTGCCTCTCAACCATATTGTCGTCACCAGTAAATTAAATATCATTTCTATTATCATCAATATACGTGTACAAGAGCATCATCTGAATTCATTTGTAAACGTAACGTAAGTGACTAACATCTTAATGGCCGGAGAGTATTGAGAGACCCAGGTTTGATTCCCGATCAAGGCACCCAATTTATAGGTAGCGCCAACAATCCAATGCACCGCAAGTTAAATAAGAAACAATTGCACTTTTTAAACGCAGTTTCATGGAGCAGACCACACTGTTAGTGTAGATAGACGTTTACCTTTGACCCCAAAATAGTCATCTTTTCTTCGTTTTCTCTGCAAGGATAATCTAACCAAATTCCGAATAAAGAGATTTCTGGGAATAATTATTCTCTGTAGTTGCGTTATCTTCCGCGGTAACACGGATTTATCTGTAAATTACAAATTTACTTTTTTAAAGTCCTGAACCACATATCTCTGAGAAGAGCCTTTTTTCCTTACGAGTTGCGATTAGGGATCAGCTTCCAGTAGGAAGGAAAAAACATGCTCTAGAGGAGCTTTAACTATCTCTTCGGATATCATTGTTGAACTTCCGAAGTGTGAATGCCTCTTGGATGCCAAAGCTATACATTCACAGAAGTTATGGTAAACCGTTTTCTTCTATTCACCACACATTTTATCATCTGGCCTTTCCCCCACTCTTATAATGTTTAGATGTTTATTTAACCTGCAGCCCCCTGTTAGGATACGTACAGCTTTAGCAACTCATTGGTCTTTGTTTCGAATTGTTCCTCAGAAAATATGCGTATTTCCTCATTTCCAGTGCCTCCGTTTAATACAAGTCATGCTTTCTCCTCAATAGCTGCTTTACCAATTCCTTGGCGGCACTGTATGCTATAGCGTAGGTCGGTTCCGCTTTTATCAAGGTTTTCATTTTCTCTAGCAAGCATGGCTACCTTTAGTACTTTTTTATTGCCTTTCTTTCCCTGGTGTTGTCTGATCCACTTCAGCTGTACGCCGTTGTGTTCTTGTGTTCCGCTAGTCTCACCAGTGCTGCTTAACAGCCTCTTTAGTGAGGCCGCACACCTAACATGCAAATGTAGCGCCTCAAATGTCTTATGTCGTACCACATCATACCGCATTGGTTTTATTTGGTACAGATGTGAAACAAGCACGCACACCAAATTAGTGAGTCCGCACACCTAACGTACAAATGTAGCGCCACAAATGCGTTTCCACAAAAATGTCGAACAACATACAACGCTCGCTTATTATTTAATATGAGGCCGCACACTTGAGATGCATTTGCACCAAGAGGAATTTGTAGCTAGCCACCATATGCCTCAGTGAGGCCGCACACCTAACGTGCAAATGTAGGCCACAAATGCGCTTCCACAAAAGTGTCTAGCAGCATACAACGCTCGCTTATTATTTAATATGAGGCCGCACACTTGAGATGCATTTGCACCAAGAGGAATTTGTAGCTAGGCAGCATATGCGTCAGTGAGGCTGCACACATAACGTGCAAATATAACGCTATAGTCTTATGTCGTACCACATCATACCGCATTTGTTTCGTTTGCTACACATGTGGAACAAACACGCACACCAAATTAGTGAGTCCGCACATCTAACGTACAAATGTAGAGCCACAAATGCGTGTCCACAAAAGTGTCGAGCAGCATACAACGCTCGCTTATTATTTAATATGAGGCCGCACACTTGAGATGCATTTGCACCAAGAGAAATTTGTAGCTAGGCAGCATATGCGTCAGTGAGGCTGCACACCTAACGTGCAAATATAGCGCTACAAATGTCTTATGTCGTACCACATCATACCGCATTTGTTTCATTTGCTACGCATGTGGAACAAGCAAGCACACCAACTTAGTTTCCCTACCGCATTTGTAACCATGGCATTGTCTTCTTCTAGCGAAGATGATTTTATGATGTGGCAATTATTAGGGAATAGAAAAAAACGTCGCTACTGGGTTCATCCCTATAATGTTAATTGGTCCTCAATCGGAAATTTTTAAGCAACAAAGAAGTAGGCGAGTGACGAAGAAAAATTTGAATTATTATAGAATGTTATTATGGTACCTGTTGCTATACTCTGATAATGTGTGATCATACAACTGAGGATATTTTTCTATTTCTTGGATGAACAGAATGGTTTCACTAAGATCTTTCTTCACTTTCGCGTTCAAGCAACAAAAATCGGACAAGTTGATTCCTGCAAGCGCATAAGGCATATACTGCCTAGCTGCAAATTCCTTTTGC
Source organism: Pyrochroa serraticornis (assembly GCA_905333025.2). Lineage (NCBI taxonomy): Eukaryota > Metazoa > Arthropoda > Insecta > Coleoptera > Pyrochroidae > Pyrochroa > Pyrochroa serraticornis. The sequence continues at coordinate 21,381,236 of HG995154.1, forward strand.
TGCAAATGCATCTCAAGTGTGCGGCCTCATAATAAGCGAGCGTTATATGCTAGTCGACACTTTTGTGGCGCTACATTTGTACGTTAGGTGTGTAGCCTCACTACTGATTTTGAACATACTTCTATTGACCCGAGGACTTTGAAAAACGTTTGGCTGTCATTGATGATACGAGTTCTCTTGTGTTTGTATGATATCTATATAATTTCTTGTGCACTGATTTCTATAGCTTTTACTTCTGGTTGCTGCACATATTCAATCTGATGTCGTTTTATGATCTCACCATTGTTAAGCTGTTTGCTGGTATATTTCAGTATGGTATTCTACTATCTACTGTCTATTTCTTATTCTTCACTACCAAGTGCAGCGAGAGCAGTAGAGAAGCACATCCATAGCTGTTATAGGTGGTAGAAAAAAATAGAGAGACGTTCAATGAAGTAAAGATTGAGACCACTAACAAAGAAATGGGAATCTAAAATTGATTTTGATCAAAAAGATATTTTAACAAAACCAACAATTACATATTATTAAAATTAATGATTTCTACATAAATCATAGACATAGCTATAAACTAAATAACTACAGCTGAAAGATATTTGTCTAAGTTCAATTTAAAGAACGCAATGCTTCACACCACATTGTCGTCACTCGCCATTATAACTATGCATAATACCGTGCAAAATTTGAATTTGGCCAAGTGATAAAACTAGAGAGTGGAAAATCCAGAAGGACTTTCCAATAATTTTAATTTTTTTACTTATAAATTAATATTTTTGGTAACTTTTACCTTTGTCAGATAATGCAAAAGCAATAATATTACGTAATTTCAAAATTTTATGTTTAATCAAATTTATTATTTCTTTTATACTTTATACCTATTACTTATTCTCTACTTTGTTTTTCTTATTATCTATATTTTGCTGTAGTTGATATCTATTACTACCTACACAACTAAATAATTTACAGAGTTATAATATTGTCCATTCAGAAGTTAACAAGGCTAAATACGTTCCTGGCTCAACCCCGTCAATGCCTCGAAAGCATAGAAAGCACTCGAAAGCTGCAGGTGGATATATGGCGGCTGCTATTCTTTTATTCTATGCCATGTTGTGACGAGTTTGCTTCAACATATTAAAAGTATTTCAAAATTATCTGTGGAGCTAACTTCACATGGCTCTGGCTAGACCTAACCAGGACCTAACCCAGTAAAAAGCTTCAAGCAATATGGCAACATGGCTAGACAAACTCCGTGCTCCCTGCTCCCTTCACCGTATGCCGAGTCAAGGTCAACTGCTAGAGCCAGAGTACAAGTTTGCATTTTTGAGGGAATTTTTTTTGTAAATACTCAGAGTATTTTTAAATAATCGTATTATGAATAATACTGTGACGTACAATTTTTTGTTGTGAACTCCTCGAAAATATGCAATTGTGACGTAATTTAAGTTAAATGGGCAGGTTTATTTAAGGTGTGTAACTCTACCGATTACAAATTATCTCTGTCATATACTAAAATAGTTTTAATTTAAACAGCGTAGCACAAAGAATTGTCAAATATGTCAAGTCCAAGTCGTCTTTCGGATTCTTCAAGCGATGTAGACGAAGCACTGCAAGAAATAGAGAACAAATACTCTATGAACAGTCCATTGGAACGCAACTCTAAGAATACCCAAGCCACCCCTAAATTTCTGAATGATTTACTTCAAGTAAGTTTTCCTGTTGCAAATTTGTTAAATTAACCACAAAATTGCAGGAATTTGACACTTTGGGACTCCCAACGATTAACTTGAGACAACCGGTGATAGAAGTAATGCAACAAATCACCAATAATACCCATCTATTAATCCAACTGCACCGACAAACAATTTTGCAATTAAAAGACGTTAACATTAATAACACTCAAAGAGGCACAAAAAATTTTGAATTAGAAGTGAGAATTAAAATGAAGCACATAATTTTCTTAAGAAACTGTTTTTAGAAAAAAATTAGCGAACTCAAGGAAATATTAAAACAACATAGAAATAGATATGGAGTGTTGGAGAACAAAAATTGCAAATTGGCCCATGAATGTTCTGAATTGAGAGCAAATTTAGCAAATCATAATGAGGAAACAGACAAAATTAAAATTTACTACAGAGCGAAGGTGAATGAACTGGTTCATCAAATCAAAAATTTGAAAAACGAAAACGAGCACCTAAAGGAGTTATGTGGAAAAAGCGCAGGTATTAAGAAATTTCCGTCAATTATTTATAATTAATTCGTGTTTTAAGGTCATTATTATTCGAAAGACGAAAAAATTTCGAAAATATTGGGGGAGTATCGACAGAATGAAGAAACTTATAAAGACACTATTCAGAAACTTCAAGACAACAACGAGGAGTTTTTCAATGAAGTATTGAATTTGAAAGAAGAATTAGCGACGGCTTACTCAAAAGACAACAAATAAGACTGACTGGTGATATACTAACCGTTTATTTATTGTTGAAACTCGTTTTGTTTACATGACAATTTTGTTATTAACGTAATGTTTATAATACATTTAAGTATTTACAATAAAGCTGTTAAACAAAAATTAATGTTTTGTGCAGTCACGAGGCATAACACATTTTCCTAACTCTTCATCACGCAAGTAACCGGGTGTGCAATAACAACCAAATTCACAAACTGCAGTACAGTGGGCGAATTGTCTGTTCTGACATGTCGAAACACATGGCGAACCACAAACAAACGTTTCATTAGAGCCGCAGTTTGTTAAAGTACCTAAAAAAAAAAATTAACGTTACTGTGTAGTCAATCAAACTTACTATTACTGGCGGAAATGAGGTGTGTCGAAAGAATCACCATCAGTACTAGACTTAGTTCGGCAATATTTTTCATTTTGTTGGCGTATGTAATGTAAGTGTTCACGGTAAGAAAAGGATTGTGTTTTTATACCTGGTGTTGCAAAATTTCCATAATGCATTTTAAGAAATTCTAAAAGTGGTACGCGGCATGTTTATTTATTTTTGATAACTCTTATTTTTAATAATGGAAATATCGGTAAAGACTTGTTTTTAATCTCTTATTTTTTTGCAAACAATTTATTCCAAGTATATGTCCATAAAATTAACTCTTTCGCTCGCCACTTCATGGAAATGTTGAAATTTTGTATTGCGCCATTTTCAATTTGAATAATTCAAGGAAAGTGCGGATCTAATTATTCATAAAACCTTCAATTCAATATGTGGGTATATGACATTTAAAGCTTAGGAGAAATAGTTACTAAGACGCCGTTAGTGCTATAACATTACACATTTAGTAATTCAACCTATAAAATTAAAGGAGCAATTAAACAATTTTGCCGTTTGGAAAGAAGCTTATTATACTAGTAAACTCTATTAGATTAGTGTCATTTACTTAGGACGGTGAGAATTGCCTAACTAGCCAATTCTCACGCAACTATAGTAACTACTTAGTTGCGTGTTGCGTAGCTCGAGTGTGTGTAGTCAGTGCCATCTCGGGGAGTTTCTTAAGTTATTCATTATTATATAATTGATGAATAAATGCCATTTCTGTGGGAGTGGTGCATCAGTTCACTTAATAGCCATTCTCATCATCACAGTTAAATGCGCTGAATCTATGAAAAGGTTCCTGTAATGTCACAGTAGATTCTTCATCTACTACTATTCCTTGAGTTCCTTTTTCTCTCTATATTTCACTCAAGAGGACTAAAAATTATTTGAATTTTTGAGCGACTACTGAAATGTTTCAATTAATAAATCAATTTTATTGAAGCTTAGAAACCATTTGTCCCGCCTTGTGCTATACATTGCCGACCAACGAGGCACATTATAAACATGAACAAATAATAATAATAACTTATAGCATTGATTATTTATCTCTAAGTAAAAAGTCAATGCTTATAGGGTCGGAAATTTTCTTAGCCAATGTAGAAAATAAAGATCTTTGAAGATTTTAGGGGCAGCACCACATGCCACTCTTGTGAAGGGTGTCTAATGGGGACGATGGGTTGGAGTGGAAAAGCGAGGGCCGTGCAGTGAGAGGCCGCATGGAGTGATCGGGTCATTTTGACGTTACTCTACATTTAAATTAATATCTTGTTAAATATTTTCCAAAAAAAATCTGACGCAAAATGCATCATTATCCAGATAGAGTTCTTCATATTTTATTAAAATGAGTTTTTTTGATTCGCACAACGGCAGCTGAGATAACAGCGTGTAAAGTGAAAAGTGTGCCCAAAATAATGAATTTTTAGCCGATACTAAACTGAGAAAACGGCGTTTTAAAATCTCCGAAACTTGAATATTTTAAAAATAGAACTTCTACAGATTAATGGGCACCTTAGCACCTTATACTACAATATTGAATATTGTAGCTTTCTCGTGATGCCGTTAGTTTGAATTTGGCATTCGCACGCACTGTACGAGTTTCGTACGACTTATAGATTGAGAATCCATTTAGCATAAGCAACGCATCTGGATAGTTCATATATTTTCATTTTGAAGTACCCGCACAAATCAAAATACGAGCGGCCTTGCACTCTACTATTGATGGCAATCACTGGCGCCAGAAACAGGATAGATAAGAATACGCCGAAAGATGTCGCTAATTGACGAAGAACTGGAGAAAAACTCTGGTAATAAATACTTTACAATAAGTCGTGTTCTTTTTTATTCGTTGACTTAACGACAGAAGTATTCTTCAATTTGTTTGAGATACAAACACCAATATGTGCAAAAATATATCAATTGTACAGTTGGTACAAATTGTTCTAAAGTAAGAAATACATTTCTCCGGCAAAGCTTTCAGTTTTCAACACCCCTTGCAACTCAGCTTTTAACATTTTTTTTAGCCTCCTTTCGCTTGAAGTCGGTTTACTTTCTCAACTCCTTTATTAGCAATCCCAAAAATTGTTCTTGAGAAATTGCAAAGACTTAATTTTCCTTTTTCTTCTCAACGGATAAAAAGAAAAAATGTTGATTTCCCCAATTTCTAAACTCGTTGCAACTAAGTTCATTGTTCTGATACTAAACCATTGATTCCTTGCCAATCTATTACTCCTTTAACGGTTATTCTTTGTATATAGTAACTGGTGACTGCAATATGTATAAATAGCGTGGAAAATTCTAGAATAAATAACCTGTAATTGCCAAAGTCAGAGGTCGGCGCCTCCTTAGCCGGCATCATGGAAATGCTGCAGCAACAGGAGAAGAGACGTCTTGAAGAACAAAAGCAACAGGAGAAGAGTCGTCTTGAAGAAGAAGAGCAACGGGAAAAGAAACGAGAAGAGCTGGAGAGAAGACGTCTTGAAGAAAAAGAAGAATCTTCTAAGACAGGAAGAGACGCCGTGAAAAAAAAAGAAGAATTGAAGAATCTTCTAGAAGGGCAGGAAAATAGACGTCTCGAGAAGGAAGAATTTCAGAAGATTCTATGTCAGAACAGAAAGTTCCAGCAAGTGGAGAGAAGATTTCAGCAAATCGATGAACAATTCCAGCAGGTTCAGTCCAAAAGAAAATGGTAGCAATGGAAACTCTAATGGCGGCGTTGCAAATGAGAGTTCACAACACCGATGGCGGCACTTCCGGCGGAAGCAACCACACAAGATCAAAAAGATCTTGGCAAGTTGGTTGGAGTCTTAGAGCTGCGCTATGGTAACAGTCAGCAAGTTTTCCGGCAGCAGCTGACCACAAGAACCCTTGAGAACTCGTAACAATACTTTTAAAAATTTGGTTCATTAATTGTCTAATCGCTTCATATAAATCACATTACCTAGTTTTTCTGTATACCTACATTTACATTAAATTTAGTTAACGTATTTTTTTCTGAATAGTTTTTTAAAAAAATGATCCACTTGTACTTGAATTTTTTGTTCAATATTGTTACGCAAATGACTGCGACTCTAAAAATATTGTCCTGTTATCTACTATAATGAATCCGAATTAGGATACGTACTCTACTTTATTATATTAAAGATTTAATTTTTAACAAATTAGAGATCGAATTGATAAAAAGCCCACACAATTAAAGACATCGAGCCCCAATTGGTATGGAACACTCCACGAAGTATTATTCTCATTACGAAGATCCACACTAGGCTTCAAAGAAATTAAATGATCGACTCTTGTAAAACACTCCAAGGTTTCTGTGGAACCTAATTTTTTAATATTATGATCATGAACTTTTTATTTAAATAAAATAATTAATCAATGTCATGACTATAGGAATAGAACCGATATCTATGTGATCACCTACATTTGTAATTAATATAAAATAGGTGAATTACTCAATCTTACATTAATTTACACCCCTCATTCCAAACATTGGAACTACTCTTTATAAAAGAAAAACTGTTACAGGAAATATCTTTATTATTGATTACATATCAAAAACGAATTTAACATAAGGTACATAGCGATTTTCCTGCGTTTTTCCGTTTTATACACATAATCCTGCAACAGAAAAAATTAGGTTAGGGTATATTTCAATTTAGAAAAAAAACGTGAATTTTTTAAATAACAATTCCACTTACATTAAGCGACTTATCGCAGTCTTCTGGCTTCACGTTCAGACTCCAATAGTGTGAGGATATCGCCTTCTCTGACGGGTCCCTTCACGTTGCGGATAATCTGTCGATTTTGTTCGCCTATGAACTCCACTTTGACTTGGGTACATTGTCCCTGGGAGCCAGTACGGCCTAAAACCTTAATAACACGGGCCAAAACAACGGGTTTGTCCATTTTGTTTAAAGTTTTTCGAAGTTAAACCACGTGCAACAAAAGTACGTCAAACTGCTAAACAGAATGGCGAAGAAAGAACGCACTGCTTTGATCATGCGCTTGCAGTTGGCGACCCTGGTTCCCCCAACCCCTCTCCGCCCATAATGCAAGCAAATTTTCCCTCAATTTTATTAATTTAAGAATTTACTTGAGACTAGATTAAAATAAAATGTCTGCAGATTCGAATAAAATTATTTTTGATTTCAAATTCCACACTTTTTCCAAATTTTTACTATGCGTTGTATTGAAAAAGTTAACGTCAAAAAGGTTTAAACAACTTGAGAGGAGACTTGCGCCAAGCTGTTAGCGGTTTGGTGGCAAAATTAAAAAATAAATATTTTGTTAAAATTCTAGAGATTTAAAGTTAGCTTATAATATTTTTTAAGACAAACTGAATTCTTTCAAGTTTAATTGCAGATTTTATCATACTAACGTTGTATGATAATTTAATTAATTCAATTAATCCATTATGCAATGGTAATAAATTAATTCATCATGATTTCTGCCTTACCGATCGAGGTTAAGAAATGTCATATGTCAATGTCAAAATAAATGGCGTTTAATTTGGCCATGCACGCAGCAAAGTCAAGAAAGAAGCATCAGCTGTTTGGAGCGTCCGAGTTGGATAGAAAGATGTGAAATCCCAGAAAACAAACTACGCATGATGTACTGCCTGCAGTGGCTTATTCCTGTTTTATTGATGCCAAAACCCTCCAATCCAGCCCTGGTACAAACCCATGTTATGTTCATGGTTTTGTATTTAATAGGATTTTTTCTGGAAAGGAAACCATGCACTATCTGCAGCCTGGTGTTTCTAGCGACAGTATTCCTAATTTGCTATAGTGGAATGGGCAATTGCCTGTTTTGGGCTTCGTTCTGTGAAAGTGAAAACGGATAGTACATTGATTCAAACCAGGACAATCTCCAAACTCATCCAAGTTGCTTCTCACGTTCAACTAATTTATTCTTATGGTGTAAATACTGCTGTATATAAGTGTTCATTATGTTTTAAGATTCTAGTTTATGATAATGCGGCAATGCCAAATGCTGTGTAATTTTTTTTATTTGTTGATTTAACTATGAATTTGTATCGCTCTCCAACTTTATTGAAATGAGAACACCAATGTATGCATGAATGAATGAATGTATTATTGTACAGTTGCTACAAATTGTTCTAAAATAAGAAATAAATTCTTCCAGCTAAACTTTAATTGAAATAGTTTTTAATAATTTTTTCTGCGTCTTTCCTTTTGGCCATGTTGGTGACTTTTCCTTGAAATCGGTTGCCTTTTCCAGCTCCTTTTCCCTCCAACACCTCACAAATCCTAAACATTCTCATTAACAAATTGCAAATGTTTAACAATGCAACTTACTGTTTTCCTAAGTCAGCAATGGCCTTTTCTTCACCATGCAACATTATATTGCCAACACCTTTCTCATCACCAACAGATAAGAATAAGAAAATGTCTGTGGTTCCCAGTTCTTTCACAAAAATGTTCATAAAGTCAGGATCGGCTTCTTTACGGTGTAAGATGAAGTATTTAGCAGAAGTGTCTTTTAGCTTATTGGCCTCAAATATCGCTACATCCTTCAAAACAGTTTGCAAATTTTTATTCAAACTCTTCACGTTTTGAATTAATTTATCCACGAATTCGACGTGCTGAGTGGGGTTGGTCCTAAAATTTTAATTGAGTTAGAAAATGCTCAATTACCTAGGCTACAGAACTATTTCAGAACTAAACCAAGTTTTCCACACTGAACCGATATTTTCATAGTAAACAAAATTGTACACTATGGTTTAGTTATGTCAAATACTATCTTGTAAATAGAAGGGCAAATTACTTTAGCAACTCAACCAGCTTCTGTTCCCGCTTAACACAGTTTGCCAACCGGTTGATGACGCGGTTCCCAACTAAAAAATGAAGAAGAATTTGGTTTTTTCTCTTACTCTTTTCCCAATGCAATAACTTAACAACTTGCAATTGACACAAATTGGTAACGTGAGTTCCACAACACATGTTACTTTCGATGTTTTCAATATCAACAACTCGTATATCACCCTTATGATCTGCTGGCAAACCTCGAGGGCTTCGATACTAAAATTTGTGAATGAAAAATAATAATTCAAAATCAATAGAGTACATTTTCAAGCGTTTCCAAGGAAGTGTTTTCGCTGAAAACATGCACAGTTACTTTGCGGCCTTCCCGAATGAGTTCATTGCAAATATCTTCAACTTTCGTGATTTGTTCGAGTGTTATTTCTGGAGTTTCTACAATTACAAAAGATTATTTAAAAAGAACCAATAAAGAAATAACGCACCTAACTCAACATATGCCGTGTCTTCACCTAAATACCATGAAACTGTTCCAAATTTAAATTCTCGATCTAGAATAGCCGTTATTAAGTGCTGGCCTGAATGTTGCTGCATGTGATCTAGTCGGCGATTCCAGTCAACAATTTGCTTAACGTTTTCACCAATATTTATGGGATCTTTTACTAAATGTATTGCTTTGTCGCCTCTACGAATTACTTGTAGCACTTCTTGGTCATTTAAATATCCATGATCTGATGGCTGAGTAACAAAATTTATTTAAAGTATTTAGGTGATTGCAGAAAGTTACCTGACCACCTCCTTCTGGAAATAAGATTGTGTTTTCCAAAATCACTTCGTATCCTGCTACTTTAACTTTCTTGCCGTCGATTACAGAAACAAAGTCGGACTTTTCACACGAAACTGCTTTGGAAGTGTACTGTAAAGTAGGGTAATTAATGAATTAAGTAAAAACTGGTTTTTTAGCGTACTTCTCTCAAAAAACTGTCTTCCTGGCACTTGAATACAACCATTTTTGCTTTGGGAAAAAATAATTATTGTTGTGAATTTCAAACGCTCTTGATAAACAACATAAATATTATATAATTATCAAATTATGTTCATAATCTAATCACCTGAGTTTCAGCAACGATTTCAGGCAGAACTTTGGATTATTACTAATAACGTAAAGTTAGGTTAGGATATATTAATTCTGAAAGTTTGATGTGGCACACTACTAACTTCAGTATTTGAATTAAAAATATGTTAAAGAGTGGCAACTGGGGATTAATAAGAGTATTTGTTGCTGAATAGCAACAATTATTCGAATTATTTGTAAATATAACTGAACTGTCAAAATTCAGGACGCTATGTTAGAAAAACGAAAGTTTCTAAAAACTGCTTCCTGCAAGAGTAGCAAAGTACTTCCTCTCCTCATTCCCACTGTAGATTTTAAAACTTGGAGACGACAAATCTTTTTGACTTCTAGAAATTGATTTTTCTCTTTAGTTACAAATTACTGCTAACGACTTTCTTGTTGATTAGATTTGAGTTACACTAAATTTCGAGCTACCAATTCTTATAGGTGCATCATGGTCATAAAAAAATTCACTAACAAGGTTTTCAGTTTAACAAGTTTATTAGAAAATACGTTTCATTTGCTAATGTATGAAACAATTATTAAACAAACTTGCACACAACATATAAACGGTACCATTCATAGTTGAAAATTTTAACTAATTGCCTTAAGGAATAAAATATTGTAAAACAAAATCCCAACGTCCAACTTCATAGCCAGGGAACACAAGTTTTAATGCTGAACCCAAATCACTGTTGGTTTCCATAGCGTAGTTATTTTTCTAGATGGTATCTGTAAAAAGGACACACCTTGTAACGTAATAATTAAAGAAAATTTTGAGAAAAATAAGTCAATTTACCTTGAACACGTTGTGGTTTGCAAGTGGTTGTTATTAGTTTATGAATAACTCTTCAACTTTATTGAAGATCTCCTGTCATTCTTCTCCAACAACTTCCATCGATTCGTTCCACAACGTCGTCATCGATCAACTTTACGACTAAAAACTAAATCGTTTCCTTCTTGTTGTTTTTTGTAAAAATTTGTAGCATTTTAGCTTCAAACCAAGTACGGTCGTCGTTGCCAACACCGGTTTCGTAGTAACGAGTTTCCACTTGTAGTATCGCTCCTTTACATGGGCCTTTTAGCATAAATCAGTTCCTTATATTTTTATTCTCTTATTTTTGGTATATTGCCATTAACCAAAATGGGGATGAGAACTAAGAAACTGATTGTCTGTTAATGCCAGTGGGCTGGCCTTCTTTCTTCAAATTTCTCCTGTATCACCTCAATATAGGTAGACGCAATAAGCAAAAAATAAACAAAACGAGGTTCAAGTTTCTGAACGGCTCATATTTTTCACTTTTAGCTCAGCTTGGTTCGTAATTTGAACGGATTTCCTCTGCCCGACTCCATTTACAGAAAAAAAAAATTGGTAAAAAGAAGTGAATTCTAAAACATTGTTCATATGAATATTTTATCTGTTGTCTGTTGGTGAGTAACAGATAAAATGGGGTATGATTTTCTCGATTTCCTAATGACATAAACCTGGTTATTGCCTCAAATCAGATATCACCGCCATCCAGTTCTTATTGACACATTTATATCTTACGTTAAAGCTTATGAGGCTTATTGTTGATAATACTTCAAAAGTATGCATGTTTCATACAGGTTGCATACGGCTTCTATGTCTGATGGTATTCCAAGATTTTTCATCAAAAATCACAGCCTTTCATGTTCACCTGCTATCAATGAATAATGAATAATTTGTCAGGGTCCGGAAATTATTTAAAGGTTGACATAGTTTGTTAGTTCTTCCTTGAAGGGCCCTAATTCCAATCCCATATCATTGCTGTAAAACTTTGATAAAGTTCTAGAATTTACCCGCTAATAAAAAATTGTATTTCACATTCTCAACAGGGATTAATGGGAAAACCATCAACAATTTCTAATTTTACATATTTCACCCGCTATACGACTGATATTTTTGAGTCAGAGGAGACTATTCAACACATCGGAATTAAAGACTGAATTCTGTTAGCTAAGAGACATTTTCTTCGAAAAAACCAATTGCAACAATAAAAAAAAATTGAGACACTTTTATTGACAACTCACTTGTCTTTCTAGGAGAAACCGACCTAATGAAATAATGAGGTCTATATGGCACAATGTAGAGGACCTTTAAAGACCGGAATCCGTATGAGCAACCAATATTTTTGATTTTCCGTAATATATTTTTGAAATTAAAAGTTCCTGAGCTAAAAGGGCTCATGTAATTCCGTCAAAATCTCAAAATAGAAATTTACTTATCAAATTTTCAGAGTGCATGGTACTTTCTCGAACATTGGAAAAATTGTCTGCTAATTTCCTGAATGCACATTGATTACAGTTGCTTAGTTACCACATAATTGTAACAAAACCTCTAACAATAAGAACAAACGTTGAAATTAACTTTTTAGTATGAACGCGTATATGTCAGTGATATTTCGTAACCCATATGCGAGATCGTTTAGTGTCGGTAGTTTTCCTGTAAGATTTGACTCAAGGGGTCACTCGCCCTAGGCTGCTCCTAAATACCAACTTTTCTACTAATTTAACAAAGTAAGTAAAGAATTATTACAAAAGTAGCGGGGATAAAAAAATTGACAATAGCAACAAAAATTCCTAGTTGTATATTAGTAATTAATGGCATCATACAACAGTTGAACTCTTTAACCATGTAAAACTACATTACAGAAAAATGAATATCCAAGTAGTTAGCGATAAAAAATATTTTCCTAGAATTTCAAGGAATGAATTAATTCCCGTTGTTGATCAAACCTTTTGTAGGATCGAATTTCAACTTGTTAGGATTGACATCAACTCCTAATTCATTTTTGGCAGATTGAGCTCCAGCTAATACTCTGTTTAGATGAAATTGATTTAGATTATCAGTATAAAGAGGACACCTAAAATATACATGATGCAACAACGAAAAGTGTAAATCATCAAAACTTTACCTGTTGGAACCGAAATGGCTATAATCAATAACTGATGCTCCGCAGACATAACACATTTTTGCACCACAAGTACACGTCATTTTATTACAGCCGGATTCTTTGTAAAATTTCTTTGAGCATTTCCAGCATTGCCTACAAGTTTTAGTTTATGATAGAAATAAACATAAATAACAAAACAAACCGGAGGAGGGCTTCAGTCATTTTGTTCTCTATATAAGTTCTCATTTTTACATCTTCGTCGTATTCTATTTCTGAACATCTGAGGGGTATGTGGGATTTGTGACGACATTCACGACATGACTCCTGCATGCATTCGGGATTACCACATTTAAAAATTTTACTGCATTCAGGGATCATGGAGAAATCGCAAAACGGGCACGATTCCAGACCGTCGATATTGGCACTTTTTATTTCCTCCATTTGTCTCCTTTGGCACAATCGCTGGAAGGTTTTCTTGTCTAACACCATCTAGGAAAAAACGCCAATTAGTTTTCGTTTCGAAAATTTATTATTTATCCCGCCAGTAGGGGGCCCAACGTTATTAAATCTCAAATTGTATTGTTTATGAATGCGTACAAAAAATAGGTACGTAAGTTGCTTGAACAGTGATGACGCTAATAATTAGATTTTCGATTAAGGACTCCCTAATCGTGAGATGAAGACTTCTCGAAAGGGCAATATAATTAAAATTGTGCAACATAACTAGTTAAGAGTGCTATTGCAAATTTTCAAAACTTCAATGTTTGTTTCGACATCTAACAGAACCGTATCTAATTGAAATTGTCTTTTCTGTAAAACGAACTGTAACAGTTCTATCTAGAAACTGATACGAAGCAAAAATATTCACGGTTGATACTTTGGTCGAAACTTCTTCACTTCATCAGAAAGTCGATACAAACATTTTTCTGAGAGGATTCAAAAAGTTACAATGTTCCTAGCGAAGTAGAAAATGTTATTAAAAAAGATGGTGGTAAGAATACATATACAATACGTGTAACAAAATAATTCATGCCAATCAATAAAATTCATACTACGTGAGTCTTAGCTATTTGATGAAGGTTCTTCGCTGTTCAGGGCAAGTTTACTAAAATGAGAATAATTTTATGGACGTTATGGAGAATATAAAAACAGGAAGAAATAATTAGCTTTGATTTTTTAAATGTCTGATTTTATATTATACACTCATTTAAGTAAACTAGTCGTGATAGATGCTGTGTACGAGCTTACAGTTCTTTGTTAGCAAAATTATATTAAACATCAATTTAAAAACAGCAACAAAAATGTAAAAACTGTCTTAATTGTCGATTCATTAATAAAATCGTAACAACTCTGAGCTCCTACACTGTAGGCAAAAGTAGCTCCAACATTTTTTAATAGACTAAACACTAGTCAAGTGTGGTGATGAAAAATGTCATTTACCCGATAAAAGGCCACAATTTGCTGCCTGTAAGAAATACAACAGTCATTTGTTTATCAGTATTAGCTTCCAATTACACGTTGTTGCTTTCATTATCCCAAAAACGACAAAAAAACCTTATAATTTAAAAATTGTAGTTAATTTTACCTTTAAATTATTTTTACATTTTTTTTTAAAATTTGTATTTACTTGCGAGGTGAAGAAAAAAGAATTTTTTGAAAAGGTATAGAATGGTTGAATCTCGCATAACTCTGAGATGTGTGGATAAAAACAAAAACGTGAAGTTGAAAACATGGAAAAAAGTTGAAAAAAACTTAAAAACGTACTCTTAAAGTAGTGTAACTAAATTCTGAATTACAGTTGGCAAGGCAAGGAAAAGTGGTTTCTCCCTTTCCAATAACGTGCTCGGCTCCGGATTTTACGCATTCCTTACAAAACGCGCAATCCTTTTTGCAGAAGTAAACTTCATCTGGCACAAGTTGATCGTCAAAACAACAACCACACGTTTCCAAAAGACCATATTTTTCCGCCTCCTCAAAAACCCGACGATATTCCTCATTTCTACGTTTCAATATTTGCTTTATTTGCATTTCGTGCTTCACAAATGCCACCTGCAAGATATCGATATTTACATATAAATCTATTAACATAAAGCAAATTACTTCAAGCAGCAAGGGAATATTTTTACACGGTTGCTCCTCAATAAGTTTGCGAGGATGGCGAAACGCTTTGGAAAATTTCTTCAACTTATTACTACACATAATTATGTCTTTATTACAACTTAAGAATGCTCGTTTAATATCGGCTTTTCGCACAAAACAATATTGATTATACAGAAAGTTCAATGCAAAATCAATATCGTTCTCATCAACTTCTTCGCCTGCAAGAGCTGCTTTACGGTTTGATTTTGAGAATTCCTCCAACGGATTGGGAATTTTCTCTAAAAAATTATTTACGGTGAAATTCGTAGTATATTCGGCTAATTCGTCCATTTCCGCTTTATTTCTGTAATGATCAACGTTTTATTTATTATAAATTTGCCAATTACTTCCTGCCTAAGGTAGTCTTGTTGTGTTGGATATTCATTCTTTTCGATGGCGGTTTGGATGAACTCTTCTAGTTCAGCTTGAGGTCTAGTAGATAGAAGCCGAGCTTGATTTTTCAAGTAAATAGGGTCGGCATTTGGCAACATTTCCTTGAGATGGTCCCAAATATCCAAAGCATTTTTTTCCGCTGTACCATTGTCATCTGAAATGAAGTCACATTTTTGATCTAACAACCGTGGACACCACTTATATAAAAAAAAAGCAGAAGCGAACTACATAAACAATTGCAATCAGATATAAATTAGCTGCAACCGCCGAAATATTAAAGAAGCTTAAATAAATTAAGAAAGAAACAATAGTTAACATAAAAATGGAAATACATAAATAAAATGTGCAAGATTTCCAATTAAATAAAAATTAGAAAAGAAACATAAAGTGGTTAAAAATGTGAACTGCTGGAATAGTCTACTACTAAATAAAATATACTTACAGAGAGAAAGCTCATCTATGATGTCGTCAAGACTTGAATGTTCGTTGGAGTTACAGAACTCTGTTAAGAAATTAAAATCTAGATCCGGAAATATGGTTGTTAGGCTACTGAGTTTTTGTTGAAGTGTCGTTCCGGGTTGGGAGATACCACTAGCGTTAGTTTCTCCTATGGTAGAATCTCCAGATACCACAAGACAATTGATCATACTTTCCAGACATTCTTCGGTTGTTGAGTGAGGTTCCGCTTGTAAAATCATATCTATAGTTTCTTGTATTTGTGGTCGTGGTAAGTGACCAAATATTTCCGATAATTGTTGTAAGTAAATCGAATTATTTTCCATTGTTCTTGCAAATAATGATATTGTTCAAATTTAGTATTAAAGAACAAGACGTTAGTTCATTTTCCACGTTTCATCAGAGAATATTGCAGTATCAACGCGTAGTTCGCCTTCGTGTCGATCGACCCTAACAAAAAAAAAATAGTTTGTTAAGATTTTTATTTGCTATAATGGAAAAATATATGGATCAAGAGATTTTGCAAAACTGGAATGTAAAGAACAAGATAAAAAACGTACAATGACGATCCTCGAAGAACGGTAAGTTGGAGCAGCAAATCAAGAGAATAGCAGTAACAAGAAAAAACTGTTAAATGGGTAGAAAATGAGAAACCATAAAGACGACAAGTGAATAATGAAAAGGAGAAGAAAGAAATTAAATAGAAAGAATGGGGAGATCTGGAATGGAATTATTTTGTTCCCGCATCAACCCATTTATTATTAAATAAATAAAGAAAATTTTCATTTCATTCCTTTAAAATGCCCATTTTGCCCAACCTGGAAAAAAGGGACGTATTCCACCACAATACAGAGGCGTCAACATCAGAATGTGACACAATTGCTGTCACCCAAATTTCATCTTTTAATAGTGTTGTTGTCGACTGTATATTGGGATAATGGGATACCGCCCCTTTTTTACAGGTAAGCCTAAGTGAGCAATTTAAAGAGATGAAACGCATTTTTTTTATTTATTTAAAAATGAATGATGCCATTTATTTATTTGTTAGAAGAAGACAATGAACACCTTTGTAAAACAATATGCATCCAAACTTTAAAGGTTTTTCTAGGATGCTTTTATGGCAAGTCCTTAGAAAGAAACAAATAGCTAATAGAGGCCGCCATGTTAGCAGAAATCTTTATCAATCGTAACAGATGAGGTAAATATTTTTAAACAGCTTCAACTTAAAATACTTGGTTAGTAATTATGTAAAAAGTTCAAGACCACATTAAAATATTGTTAGGTCTAGATTTAAGCGTTACTTTAATGTGAAAATGGTCACAATTTTCAATTAGAATTTAATACGTTTCTGGCAAGTGTGGCGTACGATTACGAAACTATAAATACTTTTCTTTGATATTTATTTGTAATTCTAAATTTAAAGTCTCTCCTATCCTACATGTTGCTCCCACACGGGCACATCTCGTTGGTTGTAACGTGAGGTAAAATGTTTCAATGTCACAAAGTTCCTTCATAACTTTATTATTTGGAATACTTCGTGTGTGCAGAAAACCACATAAATAAATGAAGTAATTGCTGAGGTAATGGTTAGTAAGGTAGTTACTTACATGAAATTTTCCTAAAAATTTCACAAGTCAAACTCTACCAAACCTCCAAAAATGATATCACCAGGCATGAAACAATAATCGGTAAGTATCTCATAGAAAAATAATCGTAACTGGATCAACCAGATAGCAACACTGATATTTATTACAATGGCGACATTTAAGATTAAAACTACATATATAATTTTTTTAAATGCATTTCGAAAAAAATAATTGTCGAATTAAAGTTGGGCAGATATTGGAAAACGTCTAGATAAAACTATAAATGTTTGAATAAAACTCTAGATTCAAAGAAATTTCTGAGGAAAAAAAAAACAATTAAACCAAAAAAATTAATCTTCAAATTAGAAGACTTTCAGTTTTATCTACATAAACAATATTTTTTTAGATAAACATGAGTGTCATTGTTTCAATCGACATCATAAAAGTTAAAAAAAATGAACAAAATACGCGTGGAAACTGAAATTTGGTTTCAACCTTTAAATCTTTGAGGTCCAACAACTTAAGAAAATACTTGTGAGCTATTAATGTTTGTTAACATTTGTACTATGACAACAAAAGCACGTTAAAGATAGTCTGCGGGTTGGACGATCGCTGCATTATGGCTGCAATAAAAAATCAATTTTGCGCACGCGCCGTACCTTTTTCTAGTCAATGTTGTGTTGTGTTACATCTCAAGGGTTAATGACTAATATAAGGCTTGGTGAGTAGATAAAAAATTAAATCAAGACGTACAATTTTTTGAAAATTCCAATACAAATGCAAAAAATCTAGGCGGTTTTTATATTTTTCATAATAATTTTCAAGTGATAGCAATATGTTTGTAAGGTATATGTATAATTTTAACTGCGTTAAAATTAATTTAGATCAATTCCGTCAGTCTACTGGAGATTTTTGAAATTACATGAAATGCATGATATCCGTACAGATAACAGAAAAGTTTTGAAGTTATGCATATCTGTTTATTTTTATGGAATTCGACTTAAATTGTAAAATAAAACTAACACGATTTACACAATTATCGGAAGTAGTACTTTTTTAATATTGACACCTAAATACGTAAACAACAATAATAATTTATTAAAAATAAAAAATTACAAGTATCGAATAACAAAATGTTGCTTGTGTCTTGATCTGACGCACTTTCTGCACGAACCTAAAACGAAGTTGACAATAATCTTGTTCAGAATCTTGCACAGCATTTTGTCGCTTTTACGTTGTATGATACGACGTCAACTAGATCAAGTCCACAGAAAAACTCCTGAAAATCACTTGTAATTTCACATACACATTTAAATTTAAAGTTATGTAATGAGTAAAAATGTGATTTTGCTCTCTATAAACCATGTATCGCCATATCCATAGAAATGTTGTGCGCACTTCGTTTTCCGCAACCAACAATACAAATCTGTAATGCCACAGTATTACGAAAATTAAATTCGATCTACAAAGCGACACACTTAATTTGCTTGTATCATTTTAGGAGTATCGATAACTGTGTAACGGGAAGCCAGCATCAGAACTATTTAATTGCGCTCCCAATATAGCAATGTCTGGAAATAATTTTATATTGTGTTTTTCGGATTTGTATATCTTGAAGATCCTTTCCTAATTACCACTAGGGCCTCTATAACATAACTAACGTTGTTCTCACAAAGAGTAGAATTTTTATTGTTGAATTGCCGTAAAATTTACATGTTTCCGGTTCCCTTATTATATTTTATATGAATATCAGCCAAAAGAGAGAAAGCAAAGAATCTTGAACTATCATACGATTTCCTCTAAAACACTTTTTTCTTCAGTTTTTTAATGGAAAAATTCACGTTTTCTCTGTAAATTTAACTTAAGCAACATTGTTTATAAAGATAATTTTCTACGCTCATTTGGTATAGAAATGTATTCAATGCTTAGGTGTAAGTCATTAAACAGTGCCCACTTTCACCATATGTCACATTCTAATAATGTTGTCAACAGTCTGTTGTCCCCAAACTGGTTAGACTTTAGCAAAGTCCCAAGAGCGAATTTTATTTATTTATTTATTATTTAAAAATAAACGGCCTAATTTCGGGAAAAAATACGTTTGTAAGGAGAATTATCCTTAACGTCGAGTTATATAGAAATATTAGTACGTTGGCATTTAGGGAAAAAAATGTCTTATCCGATAATCGCCGGCCCCATATTGTAAAAAAAGTATGTTCTAATATGACCTTGAATTCATTATTTGAGAAACAGTTTTGATTTTTTTCTCCAAGTCTAATAGTTTAGGGAGAAGCTTGGTTCCATTTTCTTGACCAACCCTGTAAATTTAAAAAAACATTTGACCAACTTCTTTATCGCTCAAACGCGTCTTTCTCAAACACGTAACCTTTGATTGTTGCGTAAGTAATTTGGGGGAATCACAAAGTTCTGAGTAATTTGATTAATTACAGAGATAATTGGTTATCTTATCAGGCACTACCCCCATCCATACACATGAACAGTGATCATTATGGAACCAGAAAACTCTCAAATCTATAACCTTCCTTGTAGTTTTCAAAATTAACAGGTTTTTGAATTTATTAAAACGTCTTATTTAGCATATTTGGTGCAGATTAGAATAATACGTTTTACTGGTCCATTATCGATTGTGAGCAAACAAAGCGAAAATATACATACGAGATTAAATGTTTCTTATTTTACCTCCTTCTTACCTTTTTAATCAATCCCCACTCAAGCCACTAAACAATTATTAGAACAAACAGAATTACAGGCACTTTGAACAATAAAACTAGGTTATGTTCATAGAAAATACACAATACATAGATAGAATGCAATTCTTACGTTGCAAATTAGCACCGTGTAGCGCGCCATCTCCGATTGGCGGCAACAAATTGTAGCAGGTTAAATTTGAATGCGCAAATAATTTTATAATAACTTTATTTCAATAATACTAAACCTTGAGTGAAATGCCCTAATGATGTGTTGCAATAACAAAAATTTGGTATAGTAAAACTATACAAATAATTTACGATAAGTACCAATTTAAAAGTTTTCGATATTATATTAACTTCCAATGATGTGTATATGAATGTGTCTACTAAATTACTTTTTAACTTCTAAAATAAAGATTATTAGTAAACTAACTGTTATAATTGTTTAAAAATATTAATTTTTTTAGTAATCTACGTATTCACAGCATAAATCTGATCAGATTTTTTTAAGATATTCTAATTTACGGCTCCCAGAATTTTTATTGATACATCAATAATAAAATAGTCAATTAATAAAAGACATTGAGGGAGTGTAGACGTTAGCGCCTCTCTCGTTGGCAGGGAACCCTAAAATCAGGGCTACTTTTCCATCTATTGCACTTGGATAGCTCTGGTTTTGTGTCTGTCCTTTGTCCCGTTCTTTTGACGAGAAATAAGCATAAATCACGTGCAGTCTATAGAGTAGAAAATTCTCCCATAAAACTACTTTGGATGCTTTTTATAATAGCCCCATAAGCGGTGGCGTAGTTTCGCCAGATGTCACTAACAAAGATGCTGAATTCAGACAGGGGTGCCAGTTTAGCGTCAATAGCTACTAACCTAATAAAAATTAATTTGCTCGTCTGAAATTTGAAATGTAAATTTTGAAAATCTGTTACACTCCAGAGATAAATTGTACGGAAAAGATTAGACTTTATCGCTTCAGCTTCTGCTATGAGAGTTTTAAATGTCATACTCTACGTTATCTTCATTGGAACCACTTCATTATTTTCTAAATTATTTGCTTGAAAAATATGTTTTCTTATTAGCTACACTTATTTTCAAACTTTTACTGACCCTGTTTAGATTTAGATCTCAATTCTGGATTTTTATATCTTTCTCTGAGTTTTCAAATGATTCCAGTCATAAAATGGAATAAAGCGCAGCTACTAGCACAGAATGCAATTTTTTTCCTAAGAGTACTCTTAAAACCCCTTTCTTACTGAAATATTATAAAATTGTTAACTAATTTTTCAAAATTCTACAATGTATGTTAAAATTCTAGAACGCAATATAAAAAGTTGTTCATTGATAACTTTTTATTTGCGTTTCCACCCAACATAAGAGACGACTGGTAACTATTTGAAACAATTGCTCACTGACAAAAATAAGAAAAAAATAGTTTTTCACAACATATAAACAATTAAGAATTTATTTTAGTTTGAAGTAATATTAAAATTAAGAATCAAAGTCATACTTAGAATTACTCGGTTTTCTGCCAATTTTTGGGCATCATTGGGGGCTACAGTTGTTAAATATTGGCGTCGCTCCCTCTCCCCGCTATCCTATTTATTGTAGTACAAAAATTTCGATTCTCGTCCTCTCTTTATCTTTGGGACTACCACCCTGTCTTGTGCCAACTTTTGCAGGATTACTTACCCAAGATTTTTTTTTTTATTTATCTTACGTACCTCTAAATCCACCTGAATACGTTAGTGTTCGTCCTTTTGTAGAGCTGAATTAGTTGTGCTTCCTGATAGAGTTGTGACTGCAACTAATTCTCCGGAAATGGTTATTTTGTATAATACTTTTCTTAGTAAAAATCCACATAATTTGGGGTGGAGTTTAGTTAATTTTTCAACAAACTTCATTAAAACATTTCAAATTCGTTCTTCAACTCTACGAATTCATTGTTTTTGATTAAACTTGCCGTCTTTCTTCTCTTCCTAGTGGTTTTCAGTTGCATCTCGCTTTTCCAAAATACATAGTTGACACGTGTAGATAAAAGAAAATTAGCGAAAGATCTAAGGAGAAATGCTCCTTACAGAAATGTGATATATGCAGTCCATCTTAGCATCAATACAATGCACGTTTATTGATTGAGATAAAGTGAGTTGCCTAAATCGGGCGTTTATCCGATTTATGTTTTGGTACTTCAGTTACAGCACGAAATCTATAGCAAATAGCCAAATTCTGGTAAAGTAACATGTTGCCAATTAAATTCCCAATCAGCTCTTCTCCCAAAAATTTCCAGTTTTGATATTCATTTGGTCATATTTGAGGATATGGAAGTAAGTTTGAAAACAAGCAATGAGTGCCAATTCTTTCTTTTGTTTTACTTTACAACCGTGCTAATTTTTTTATTTTCAGTTGTATATTAACATCACATTTATGAAAGTACGAAGATAAAACGCTTTCGCTTACCCCAATCCTGATATTGATGCTAAAGAAACTATAAGTTAACTATAAATCTCAGTTAAATACCTAATCTCATCGGTATTACATTCCGCACCATTGCGTTCTTAACTCACCTACTAGTTCTACAAGAATTTTGTCAATTTTTTCCAATTTTATTAAATCTGCATTCTAGCGCCTAATATTTCAAAACAGACTTGTAATATTTGCTGAAAGCTCGGTCACGCATCACTTCTAAGGTCATTTGCATCTAGAGTCATCTAGAGTCACTTACAATAAGTTTAGTATTGCTGAAGTCGCTTCTGGGTTAATTATTGATTTCGAATGGGGTACTTGTCTAAAACAAATATTGCTATTTTTAATCTCTAGATGTATGCAAAAACCAGAAAGAGGCTTACATATTTTTTCCCATTTTTCTATTTCGCATTTTCGTAAATATTTGCAAAAGTTGATATTGATGACGTACGTAGTCTCATATCCCAGATTCATACCTATATTGAATCGTTGTATGATTATTTCCATATACAATGATTGAATGGATTCTCGTTTTAGTTACTATGCTACACTGCCAGTAGAGAGCGCGCATGTGTAAACCGGAATGGAATTCGATTTATAAATAGATGCAAGGCTATCGTGTGCTCTGAGTGTGTAAGATAAAACCATATTAGACTGTAAGCAAGCTTCCCTGTCTGATCGCAACCGTTGTCTGATGCCAGCTACTGGCTATTTGAAGTTTTTGAGTGGCGCCATCCTACGGTTTCTTTTAGAACTACACCGCATGCGGGACACGTACCTCACAAATCCCCCACTTTAAAAATTAAAAAATTAATTCTAGACGTAATATTAACCCTAGAAAAAAATTGCAAAATACGGGTCTATTGAAATCGGCTACATTTTTAAAATATTATCTTTAAATAAGGCAAGTACCCCATTGACGAGGAACCCATATTATTTGTTGGTAGATGTCCAACATTTTCACATTAGTTTTTGAACCTTTTGATAATTTGCTTTTTGAATTATCTCTATCGGGGTCAGCTCCAGGTCTTCAATATCGTCTACTACAAGATTAACTCAATAACGGGTCGTCCGAATTCATCATTAGAGAGTTATAATTTGGGGCTTCTCGAAAAAAAAATTCAAAAAATTCTTTTCAAAATTTTTCAAAAGATCATTTTCAAATTTTTCGATATATCCACGTGATGTTTAAAAACAGACTTGTAATATTTGCTGATAACGCAGCCGCCGTTCACATGTAATTACTTTCCTTATCAAATCCTGACATTAAAAGTAGAAGGTAGAAAAAAAAGTAGAAGATTACTCGGTTCTTCAATAATCGAAAAAATATGCCAGAAAAAACTTTTGCTGGATACCCTAACATTTTTTATCTGAAACCATTTAGTGTAATAGATGTAGACCAAGTTATGATTACTCTTGTTACGAATTAACTTACTATAAACTTAGCATTGTTGAAGTATCTCTCTGCTATATAGGGCGAGGCCAATGTTTCTAAATTTTCATCATTTGCATGATTCCAATCAAAAACAAATGATCAGTTACTACTACAAGGCTATGAATTTTTATACCAAAAGAAACCGAGATATACCCAAATTAATAGTTTTTTTTGTAAATGATTACAGCTTTTTGCCAAGAGGAAGAAAAACATTGTGTAAATTTCTAAATGAAAAGAAAACTTTACAGTGCTCTGGTTGTTAACCTCGATACGTCTCGATCGACAATTTTCCCGACTCGTGCATGATGAATCATGCAGTATCTGCTGTAGAAAACAAACAATTATTTTTCATAATCATAAGTAATCTAATCAATGCAATATATTGGATTTATTACTGCGCCCTAAACCTACTGAGTTCCGCAAAGGTTAGATCAAAATTGGTCATACTTACTATATAGCGGCGATACAAGGGAAGTTGCAGTGCTCTAAAAGTGAGATAGATAGGAACAGGAAATTTAATTATGTTATCGAAGAGTTGTCCACAGTGCGAATTTATAATGTACTTCATGTTAAAGGGAAATTTAAACCTTGGATTAAATTATTATAAAAGAACGCATATACATGATAAATAACAATAGCATGTAACACGCAAGAACCAGATCGATATTAAAAAAAATGTGGTCAAAATTGATATTCTAACTCAAACTTACAATCGTTAGTCTATGGGGGCTTGTTTGTGTTAGTGTTAATGAGCGAGTTTTAGTGGCAAAATTCGAAGGACTTTGTGTTTTAGTTTGCTTATTAGATATCAAATGCTGTTCTGGGTTAGTCACTCCTTTCTACCCGAGCTTCACGTCAACAACTTCTTGCCTTGGCGTCCGAGCTCACTCAAGAAGACCTGAATGGGAGGAGGTGAAGACACTCACTGTAATAACCAATCTAGTAGTCAGTAGAGGGCGCTAATTCTTCAGATGCAACCTCAAAACTTCTAATAATTTGCAAAATTATTTTTAGTGTACTTAATTCAAATTTCTATCTCAACTAGTTTAAAGTCTAGAGTCGTAAACTCTTATCACTACAGCTGACCTTTTCAATTCTCAATAATTTATGTGCCACGTAATTGAAAACTGTTATTTTAACAATTGTTTGCAAAGAAATTACGTAGCACATAGAGTTATTAGCAGGTAAAATGAAACGAGAGGCCCTAAGATATACATTCAGCATATCAATGACCAATGAACTCTTGTTAACATATAACAATAACATTGTAATTACCACCACTTTCATTATTCTTTATTACTACTGAAATTGGAGATATCTACAAATTAGAATCTAGTGTAGGTATCTCTTGTTTTACGAAATAGAGGCAAGGAACCGGTAATCACCACAGACGTCACTGCATCAAATTTTCCAGCTAAAGTAGGGTATACACACTTACCTTCCAAAGATTTTTAAGTTACTAAAAGAATTAACTGTTCCAATAAAAATGTTGTTTGTCATGGCAATTAATTCCAACCAGACGTAAAATTTAGCATTAATTATACTGATGTCACGTTCCGTTTTAGACCAAAAATAGTAATCTATTCAAATCTTTTTGAACCAACAAGAAAAACTTACGATGATTCTGTATGTATGTTGTTAGCACTATGGCAATAAAGATATTTTAAAATTATGTGACGTGATTAAGTATAATTCCTGTTATAATGCCTACCTGAGGGTTAATATTGTTTTGGCAATCACCACAACGTGTAATTCGCTTCTAGTAACGCGTCACTTATCTTTTTGACGTGGTAGAATTGATTATTGTGAGACTTGTCGACATTGTGACTCAGTTCATTTGCAACGGTAATGCTAGCAACAAGTTAACGTGTTGTGTTCACTTTCATTTTATCGTCACAGTTCGCAGGCAACAGGTAAGTCGACTATGCTGATGTCCCAAATTTAACTGGTTAGATGACGATGCCATTTTATAATTGTAATTAATAACTTTTGTATAACAGAGTATGTTTGTTAAAGTACATTATCGCATCGGGTTTTCATCATTTTAACCTAATGACAGAAAAATACATTGGGTACAAACAAGTCGGTAGTTTTAAGATAAGACGTATGTGGTAAACATGTATAAAGTAGTAGGTTATTCCTAAAACATTATGTAAGACCAGTTTTTGTTTAACTCGACTTTCGTAATTTTGTCATAAAATTTTTATTGACACTAAATTTCTTCAGTTATTAAGACCGTTTATATTGGTAGGATTATTAAATATTAAGTTTCTCATCTTAAGTTGGTGATGCAAGGTGTTACTTATTGTAAGGTACAAGAAGATGATTGAGGAAACCTAATAAGTTGTCAACGTATCTAAAATTTTAACTGCTACACGCTATAGTTTTTGTTTTTATCATTCTTTATTATTTTTAGGTGTGCTTGAACTTAAAACTTCCCAGTTTTATACTTTATCACTTAAGCAGTTGTTGACGTTTTAGTTATAACAATGGTTATCATGATTCACCTAGTTATATAGATAATCTTATAAATGTTATTAATTTAAATGTAACCTGATACTTACTAACATTGGTTGATAACTTATTATTTGATGTACAACAAAGTTCATTTGAATGTTAAAAGTGGACAAGCGTTAGAGGAAAAAAAATATATCTAACGTTAATTTATGAAGAAAATCTGGGATGAGTCAGCACAAGGGTTTACTTATTTAAATTTCCTAGAACTCTTATCATTTACAGTTTTGTATGCATAATAATACTGATAGATTACGAAATTCACAAAACAGTAATTTTAACAGAATTTGTATTTCTTTAACCCTACAAAAATAAAGTTAATCCATTATAGTTTGGTCTAATTTATACTGATGCAGGGTTGGGATTTTAAATGACTTTACTTGATCTATGAAGGTTATAGACAGAACATTGATTAATTTAAGCAGAACAACATGGTTATTCTCCGAGGCCATCACTACCATAACCTTCCTTTTCTTTACGTACTAAAGTTTATTGTACCCCTTAGTCTGATCACTCTATCAGACCGGGTCCCCTAGAAAGGAGAAAACATGCTTTATGGGACCTTTGGATATCTCTTCGGGTGTCGTGATTGATCGTCCGAAACGTGAATATCTGCAGACTATCAGAGATGGGCATTCACATATGATATGATGAGGAGTTTTGTCTTATTCACCACACATCGTACAGTCTCGATTTTCTCTCACCCATATGGTGTTTAGGTATTCATTTAGTGTACAGTGTACTGCTAGGATACTGCACGTCTTAGCTGCTTTTGACTCAGCTTTAGCAATTTGTTGGTTTTTGTTTTGGATGGTCCCCTAGAGATTATGCGTGTTTACCTTACTGTTAATAAAAGTCATGTTTTCTCCTCAATAGTTCCTTTACCGATCTCTTTGGGGATCCCTGTGGTCGGTTCAGATCCTATAAAGGTTCTGCTTTTTTGGCTCTGTTGCCCTGGTATCCTCTGGTTCACTCCAGCTGTACGCTGTTGTGTTCCGCTAGTCTCTTACTATTTTTGAACGTACTTTCAGGAACCGTAAAGCTTTGAACGTCACATACGGGTTAGTGAATCTTCTGTTTATGTATAATCTCTATCACTCCTTGAGGGCAAACTTCTGTAGCTGTAACTTGTTCGTTTGAATGTTCATTCACCTGGCATACTCCCTAATTTCCACTCTGTGACATGTTAATACTAAAAGATTTTTTGAAGTGTTAAGCTTTTTGCGGATATATTCCAATATGGTAACCTTTCTATGGAATGGTCTCAAATCCGTTTGTTTTCAGCCTGTAGACCGCCATCAATGGCTCGCGCTCTCAGTTTCTACTACCTAATGCAGCAGAAGGAGGCAGAGTAGCATCTCCATAGTTCCAGTAGACGTTGTTGTCATGGCCCCCGTTACCTCCAAGCATCCAAGTCTTTGAAGCCTACTTCCCTCTTTCTAGCTTTATGCCAGCAGATTAGAGAAGTGTAGGTATCTGTTGATACCAAAACTCTTTGGTACAACCAGTCCAGTTGTTTGTAGTTCCCAAGTCTTTTTCATCATCCTGCAGATCCATAGTGTCTGCGTGGCTTTGGTAGTTAATTTCTCTTGATATGTTTTAAACCTAAGCTATAAGAAATTTTAGAACTCTTACATGTTATTGAACGAAATAAGAATTGTAGTTGAAACTTTTTACAATTCCAACAGCATATCCAATATCCGATGTTGGCTAACTATGTTTTTGATAATCCTGCGTGTCGTCCCGTTGATTTACATTCCATTTGCTCCCTTGTTTTGACTCGGATGGGTAAAGTCATATGAACAAATTCCCGTGGCGTCGTCAAAGTCGAGTTTGGTTCCTTGCACCATAACGACGGGTGTTTTCGCGTGTTTCGGATACATTCCCTTTGTTGTTGTTTAGTGGTCGTAGTGCCATCTGAGCTAACCAAACTCCGGGGCGAGATAAGTTTAGTCAAACTTTTCTTGTGTAAGCTACAACCCTCCTTTATTATTTCTCAACATTTATCGCTGATCAAGGTCGCCTCCAAACAACACATCCGACGTTTCCGGTGTTGCCATTGTTAAAATTCATAAATACAGTCCACTACAACTTTAAAATTCAACATTTTAATTTACACCCCATTTCCGTGGCTCCAATTTTACTGCGGTTCCACACCTCTATCCCCTATCGCTCACTGTGTGACTCTCTTTGAACTGGATCGCACATCTTAACAAAATTTGAAATTTTACAGTTATGTCACCTTCCCTAGATCACTTTAAATGTAAATATTTACACGTCGTGGATTAACAAGTAAATTTAGGAGGTATTTAAAAATAATCGAGCAAATCTGAAGAACATTTTTTGATGCAAATTTAAACCATTATAGATATTCAAAAGTAAACTCGATTGCTTAACAAAATAATCGGTGTAAGGATAAAGATTTAATAATAAATGGCGTTTTAAAAAATCATTAAAACAGTTTTTTTAAAACAATTGTTTAGACAGGACAAATATAGTTTCGGTCTTTTGACTATCCCAATGTTATGAAGGTAATTTCAAAAGTTCGCAACTTAATACACAGAGGGGCTCAGACCGATGCCTACATTCGGCATGTTTGTGTCTGGTTTTTCATCTAATGTGATCTAAAACTTTGATCTATTGTATCTTTATTTACTGGACTAATTGAAGGAAAAGAACATTGAAAAAATACCAAATCGTGTTCTTTCATCACGACCATCCACGGGTACAATCGTCCAAAATTTCGACTTAGAATGGGATCATTGTTTAATGCACCATACTCTCCAGATTTCGTCCTCTTAGACAGAACATAAACTTTCATTAGATTATTGAGGTATAGCGGCTGTAGATCTTTATCTTGTAGACTTTGATGATTCGGTCTATAAGAGAGTAGGAGGATAACAAGGGTGGTACATCGCTGGAAAATCTGTATTCGAGGAGATTATGCTAGGAGATAAAAACCACATTTCAATCATTTCCATTTGTTAGATGTCCTAATTCAATCACACGGAAATACTACTACAATACAGCAGGCTGGATTTATTTTTAAAAAATTGTTAAATAAAGTTGTTGTTGAGATAACAACATGAATAAGGAGGAAAACTTCATTAGAAAATGGATATCATTCAATTTCAGAAAATTACGTTTTCGGACACTGTAGGCCTAAGATTATAAATTTTCAAGTTGTTTTCTTAATTTTATGATTAGTCCTCAACTTCTGAAATGAAACAATTGATACAACGTCAGAATTTTTCAGGAGAGCCTCAACCGATTTTAATAGTTTGCACCAACATTTCAGCGCCATTACTAAAGTAAGAACGGTTTTTCACGAAAATAATGTCACAACAATTCGATAAATAACTAAAACTCGCAAGCTGACTCAGCATTTACAATTCAGATATCACGGTCTTTAAGGTGCATTCCTGCTCAAATTAATATGGTCACGAAAGATCATAACTTATCGCTTTAGGCTAGTGCCAGTGTTGAATAATTGGGGCCTACCATAGTGGCTCCACCTACTATTGCAATATTTGATTCATGGATACTGAAGGATAGAATTCAGAATTGTGCTATATTTTCAAAAAATATTGCACAACTGCCACTCAGTAGTAATATTATTATCAAAGTTTCTAGATTGTTGCAGTTAAAAGATTAATCTATTGACTAGTTTAATTTTATTTCTAGAAATTTTAAAGAAACGGTTGCTATAAGTTTTCTCTTATATTATGAGAGGGAAAAACTGAAAATGACGCAAAAAGAATAAAAGTGAAACCAAAATAAAGAAGTGATATGAAATAATAGACAAAAATTGTATCAGTTTATGTTTTGTGTTGGATGTAGGCACCTAGTAAAATGTTTTGCAGGAAATAGATCGATACAAGTTAATCATGCATCTAATTAAACATATTTCTCGGAATGTCATAGTATTTGACAACTAAATTTCTGCGAAAGTTGAAAGAAGAATATTATTGTACCAGTTCTTATCAAAATTACTGTTTGAGGTAGATAAGATAGCAGCTCTTTTCTACCATTAACATAAATATATAACGATTAAAGATAATTCATATAGTATTGTTAATAGTTGTGATCTGTTCCTGTTCAATATTTTTCTAAAGAAAGAAGTAATAAGTGATAGAATAATAATTTCTATTTACAAATCTGTGTCTACTAATATGTAAACTTAACAAAACAAAATAATATTGGATTTGATTTTAACGACTGACTTTTGTTATAGCTAAAAAATGGAAAAGGAACGGCCACCACCGTATAGCGGTCCACCACCTCCTGGATTTGTGGCACCCCCACAGCCGCCGTTGCAACCAATGGGTCCACCGCATCCCCAACCACTAACACACGGTTATTATTTTTAGTTCAAATTATAAACGTTAATTTAGTAATTTTTTTCCTAAACACCTTTTATTGCATTTGTATGATATGTAGTTATAGTTCCTAAACCTCTAAATGCTCTTAATAATCTTAACTCTTCCTCTATTTGGCAATCGTCATAAAGAAGAAACTAGTGCTCCGAAATATTTCCTGTTGTGTTTTATAAAGTAGAAGCATAAAGCAGAACGACAATAGATAGTAGAAAATTTCAACCACTTGAAACGTCGTTTGAATCGATAAATGTTGAAACCTCCTTAGTGTTGAAATTTCCATAGAAATAAAACGGTATATACAAGAAAATTTCAATACCTTTATCACATCTTAAGAACTTATATCAAATGTCTTCTACCTGTTCACATTGCATGAAACTGAGGAACGAACAACTCCTTGTTGCAGAATTGGAAAATAAAGTAACTATAGCCGAGATGGCTGCCAGAATGCAAGAGTGAAATTACATCTCTAAATTTTTCAATAGCGTTCTATTAACTCACCTTTTAAATTGTGACATATTTTTAGCGTTAAGGTTAATATTTTAACCTTCTCTGTTCCATTCAATAGTACTCGTGCTTTATTCTGTCAATTAGTCCATCCCCATGGCAGACTATTTATTTATCTGCTTAATTATAAATTTTTCTTGTTTATGTTTCCAGTTCCTTCTTCACCAATGCTCCGACTTTCTCCGTCTTCTCGTTATAATAGTTTCAAAGTTTCACTAATATCGCCAATTTTTTAGTTAGTTTAACTTTCTTCTTCTTTCTGATATAGTTTCTATACAATTCCATCTTTCATTTCCTTCTTTTTTCTGTTAGATTATATATGCTCAACACTTCTTGATTATATATGTGATAATGATGACAATTACATTTGCTTACCTCTATGGGAAACTTTACAATACTCACAATGCTCTATTGTTAGTTTTTTTTGTTTCCGCTTCACCATATCCTGATCCTGTTCAGGAAACTGTTGTTTCAAAATAATAACTTGAACGAATGTACAAACTAACAAATTTGTGAGACACTAAATAAATTTAAGGAGATTTCTTTTACTTCAACTTAAAAATTACCATTAGTTGAATGTATGTATTTGGTAATTCACGCATATTATATTTTTAGTAATTATCAATACGGTACCAATGCCTGCTGCTTTTGGACCAACTCCCACGGAAGTTATTTGCCCATCCTGCCACGCTCGTATTACAACTACAGTGACAACAGAGCCGAATACTAAAACGCATTTATTTGCCCTACTGTTATGCTTATTTCAGTAAGTATATAGATCGATATTACAATTTTATAAGAGTTCTTATTAAAATTGGTAAACTTCAAAAAGAAGAATATGTCTCAAAATTTTAACATATATTTGTATTTATTTACATAATTATTTCAAGAATACGATAACTACACATTTTCGTATTTGCTACTGTTTTTGAAATAAGTGTGTAACTCATCCAGAGTCTTTGTTAATTGTTAAAAACCACGTGACTGTGGTACTTGTTAGAGGTAGACAATTTTTATACAATATTAGAGCATCACTAGATTTTAGTTAATATATGTCACAAGGACTTAATTATTAGCGAAGACTCTTTATTATAAATTAACTAATAATGATAATTTTTCAGATGTTATATCTGCTGCTGCATTCCTTATTGTGTAGATTCTTGTCAGAGCCAGAATCATTACTGTCCAAACTGTCACGCATATTTGGGGTCCTTCCAAAACTGAAGTTTAAAGTTAAACAAATGTTTTTATGATAGGTGATACACGTACTTGTTTCTGTTCCATTATATATTATTGATACAATTTTATAAGAAAACATTGTGATGTTTATTGTTAGTTTTATTAAAATTAAATGTAAGTGTCTAAATATATATGTAGGTTTTAAGTAGTACTTGCAGTTTATTTACCTGAAAAACTTATGATAACATTATATTATTGCAAAATGTAAAATCTTATAATGTAGGTACTTCAAAATTGATAGCAAATTGTCTAATTATTTTACTACTTTACGCATTTTTTAAACAGACAATATGTCATCATTGCATTAAGCCAAATATATTATTGTCTTTAGTAATGAACTAATTAAGAAATTGGAGATCAAGTATTATTTTAAATCAATGTTAATAATATTTCCGTTAGTGTAAGCTTATCTAAATACAAAATAACTTTTCAAATTAGCGAACCTTATTCTTTGTGGAATCAGCCTTTAGAGATAATTATTATCTAAATAATATTTTGAAGAGTGTAGTATTTTCAGTTTTATATTGGCAAACGTAATGCACTAATAAAATCTTGTTTTTGATATCCAATCTGCAATCACAATCTGGTTTTTAAAATTAATTGATCATCACAAATTTTATAGACAGGCCACCTAATTGATTTGGATTAATTTTCACACCTGTGTGACAATACCATATTTTGTCCAAATTTTGATAAAGAATTGGTAATCAAATTATTTTCAGATTCTCACCGATTAGTATCAGTCATTAATACTAAAATAGCCTCATCTACTTTTGTATTTAGTAACTAGTTTCATTTAAAAGATCATTATTCTCACTTTGGCTTTTTCTATTATTTTTCTGGAACCGGCAATTTTTATAATTCTGGTTTTCTCAAGTCTTCACAATTGTTCCTCGTTTTTTATTTCGTTCATAGTTTCTGCTGTACAGGTTATCACTGTTCTAATAGCTGTTTTCTAGATACTCATCTTGGTTGCTATATTTATGTTTTTGTTCCGTAGAAAATAATAGTAGGATGCCATTGTCGCGCTTGTATTCTTTGTGAGATTTCAATTTTTCTGTTATTGTAGTTATTGATTATACTACACTATGCCTGGTGCGTGATGCGTCTGTTTCGCGCATAGTGTGGATGGCTTGCTGCAGCCAAAGTTGCAGGGTATGAATTAGTTCTTGACGGTTCGCCCTCATGGCGGTAAATTGAACGCACGCAAAGAAAAGTGCCACAAATCGATGCATCTCGCATCCCGCATCACGAACTACGCTTAGTATAGTCTGGACACCCAGGTGCGGCAGTTTGATGAACTGCCACGAATTGATGCATCTAGCATTACGAGCCATGCATAGTGTGGATGCCGCTTTAGATATCTGAAACTTTTTACTTCAAAATTGAATTTTTCTGTTTCAATAAACACTTTTTCTTTTGTTTTGCGCATTAATCAACGGTCGTGTATTTTGTCTTTTTTTCGTTTACTACCAGTTCTCTCTTTCTTATTTCGGTGGTTACATTAGTGTTTCCTTTGCTACATTCATTCTCTTGTCTTACTGCTGAATTATGAATTCTGCTGTATTCCTTCAATTCTCGTACAACAATGTTTTTGTTTTCCCCCCTTGTCATCCTAATCAAGCTTATGAGCTTTTTTGAGATCTACATGTTGTTCATATCTACCAGTATAGTGTTGTTTTTAGGCTATCTTAAGCTTTGTTAAAGTTAACAAGTAGTATGTACATACATAGTAGTATATACAAGTAGTATGTTCTCTTCGCAGATTTCCTTGATGATCTTCAATTGTTATATGTACGTTGCTCATCGCTGAACTGTTCGGTCTGCATCCAATTATATATTCTCCTGGCCCAATTTCTACATATTCATTTATTAATTTGTTAGTATTTTATAAAATGTATTGAGCACAGTATTTACCCATCTCATTGGAATCGTTTTTCAATACTGTTATTACCATTTGCGTCTACATTTGTTTGGTATTTCTTTTCTATTCCATATCTTTACATAATTTTGTGCATATGTTTTGTGTTAGTGCTTTTACTTCCTACTTTTTCAGTTTATCGACAATATTGTCTGTTCCACTTGCTTTATTATTATTTTGATTTGCGCTTATTTTGGAGATAACTCTAATTGTAAAGGCCTTTTCTGCCTCTCTTTCTTTTTCTACAATGTTTTTATCCCCCATTCTTCTGTGAATATATTTCTGAAACAGTTCTCCCATTGCATAGTTTCAATCTTAGCTGTGATTTCTTTTTTGATTTATAATGTACTGACATATTTTTTTTTGTTCTTGTTATCTTTTTGTAATGCGTCTATTACTTCATACTCTCTTATTATTTTTTTCTTTACTATTTAGTGCATGTTTTCCTGGTTCCTTTATATTCTTACTAATCTTGATTTCTTTTTTTTCTTAGCCAGATTAATCTAGCAACCGTTCTTCATTTACAGCTCCTTTATATTTGCCATTAAACTAATTATTTTCTACTTTTCTCTTTCTTTTTTGGTATGACTTTATTTGCTGTATTTGCAATACTCCTTCTTATGCAGTTCTATCTGCTCTCAGTGTCATCCTCCTCTGTATTTACTGGTATCTATCTATTTATCTTTCCCCTGTGTTCTGATTCTCGATATTGTTTTCATATTCTATCTTCTTCTTGCTCCACTTTTCATTTCCCTTTCAAAAAAGTTTAATTTTACCTTTATTACTACCAAGTAAAGAAAGAGTTTATGCTTGCCCCATTAAATGATCTAAAGTTTAATATTATTCTTTCTGCTTTTTTGTTATTTCGATTTCTGTAGTTTTCCCGACATTAGTCAGGTAACCTCATGCTCTTTCTTGTATTTGTATTTAGTACTAAATATACATGTATTCGTTTTTAGGTTGCTAGGTTGCATACTCTTTTTCCAACAATGGAGATATTATCCATTGCTGTTTATTTTAGTAGAGATCTTCGTACAAATGAGTAAAATCGGTTGAGGATCTTGTGAGACAATCTGACGTTCCCCTACTTACTTTTAAATAACAACTCTCTGAAGTTGTAGCTACAACGTGAATATTCTCAAATTTAAATTTTTAGTGTTTTTCGACAATTCCACCTTCAAAAAATCGGTCAAAAATGAGTAATTTAGGAATTTTTGTTGGGACAAGTAACTTACATACTATTTGACAAAAGAGATAGTTTACGTTTGTAATAGTGTTTCTTAGTTTCTTAAGTTAGTTTACAAAAAGTAAGTATGAACGGCAATGTTAATTAGTAATAGCTTCACAGAAAAATCACGTTTTCATGTGTAAAGTTAGGCAACGCATTGTAACGAGTTTTATTATGTAATAAGATTGTTGTATTATTTTATAAAATAGAATTATTCACAGTTTGTTAGCGATAGTAATAAATTACGTCAAGTTATTCTATGTAGTTTTTAGAATTACTACTAGCAAACTAGGTTAGAATCTTTCACCCGCACCCTTATTACTCAACGATATCTTCTTTATTAGAAAATGCGTAAGTTAAAAACTCACTACTGATTGATATTTAATATTGACGCAGCTTATTTGCACTCAATTAGTATCAACAATGTTTGGTTATTTGTATGAAAGAATTTTTTAGATTATAGCCATTCGCACATTCAATATTGCAATATTGCAAAATGTTTGTTAACTGTTACATTTTTGTTTCTCCTTCAGATGATGCGATATTAAAATAATATTTGGAAAGACACGAATTCAGAATGCTTGACTACAATCAAAACTAAAATAAAGTTTCATCTTTAACTAACTCTCTAATGGTATTAAATTTTATTACCTACACTTTCTTTAATGTTTAATAATCTTTGAAAGTTGCAATTCTTTTTGCACTTTTAATAACTTGTAATTTCGAGCAAAGAAAAAAAGCAATAATAATTGATAAAAATGGTAATAATAAAAATATTAAACATCGAGTTGGGGGGAATTATGTGATCTTAGCTACTAACAATTTTAATTTACCAAAGCAGACGCAGCCCCTTTTAAACCCACTAAATGCAGGTCGCACTGATACGTGAATATTTGGTTGCCTATGTAACTACTACTCTTTCTAGCTTTACAAATAATTATTTTTATCATCCCCCCAACCTTCATCACAAATGCAACATACTCATAAATAATAAACTTTTAGGTTGATGATTGTTTATTCCAAATAATAATTTCAATATATAGAATTAGGGGTAGTAATTTATTGCTTTATATTTTCTTCATATCGCATGTTTTACATGACTTCAAACTAGTGAATTTTTAAAATTCATAAAGAATTTTCAGTTATATTTGACTGGAAGTGTCCGGACAAGAAGTAAATTATCTAAATTATGACAATTTGACTTAAAATTCCCATAAACGCAATAACAGTTCACTGTTGGGAGTTTTATGACTTACATTTACAAAATCGCGAAATAGTTCTTTAAAAATAAAAACCGTTATCTAAGGTGTTAGATACAATAAGAAGGTAAAATTGCGCATTTTTGCATTAATTGTCTAATTGTCCACGTTTTCAATGTTTTACGAAGCTGCGATAGTAAAATTACGTCCAAAGTCCTTTTTCGTATATTTCATCATCCTCATGTTTTATTAAGAAATTCTGACTCTCAATCAAAGCCAATTTTGATGAAAAATAATTTATGGTCTTAATATAACTGATAAATACAAATTTATTTAGTTAATAACTCATTCTACGGAAGCTTCGACAGAAGAATAAATTAAGAGTGGTACTTCGTTGGCTCCGCAACAAATAAGGGGTAATTACATAACAATGAAGTTATACTCGCTAATGGTGTTAGAAACACTAATTAGATGATTTATTTATCATGCAATATCCAGTGCATTACTATGTACTGCTACTAAAGTACTCCATGTACTACTAATAGTTATGTATATAGTCGCGATATGTAATGTCACTTAATTTAGATCAACAATCAGACAATATGAATGAGTCACTTAAATTACACTTTACTGATTTGCATTGCCATTTAATTTATTTACAGATTAGGGTCAGTTTTCTTTATTGGAATTGTCGGAAATGTTGTCATTTTGCTTCCAAATAACAGCTGACAGTTCACGTGGTACTTCTCAATAAATAAACACATGAGCCAGGTTACGACATCCAATTTCGTCCTTGATTACAGCTTTTATTGATCGTACTGTAAAAATGGTATATCCAGTAGTGACCTCCACTGCCACCCGGTTTATAAATATTTGTACCTGAAATTAGTTGTACCTGATATTAAACAATTTTTAATAATTACATTTATTGTTTATGCTTTACTAAACGATTTAATTATTAATCACACTAAATAAATGATTTTCAGGCAAAGTTATAAAATTTTATTAATTATGGCACCTTAATTAATTTTTTTTTGCCTCTTTGACTAAAATGTAACAGTGATTTTGTTTAAGCGAAACTGGAGCTTCTTGAGAGATATAAAAAAAATTGTTTTGATTCAGGTTTTATGATGAGAAACATTATAAAGTATCCATTTTAATTATACGCTAACGCTTAAAATGTCCTATAAATTGAAAATTTATATCACATCTTAAAATATTGCAACCATGTTACAAAAGTATACATTAATTTTATTTATTTAATGTTTTATTATTGATTTAAAAGATTTTGATTAAAATAGTGCTTAAAATGTGGCAAACGAGTAATTAAAGACGCTCGTTAGGTACCACACCTCCTTTGTGGTACATCTAAGACGAGCCGGCCCCCCAAGAAACATCTTAAATTGGCGTCAATTTACTTGTCTAATAAAAATATCTGTTTTCATCAGTCATTTTTTTCTAAAAGTAGGTACCAAAAAAGTGATTTTTTAATCTACCATAAATTAGAATTAATATTGTACAGAAAAATGTGAGCCATTCATAAGTTGGTTTTTAATTTAGGGGATTTCATATACGATATCATAACAAACAGTTTCTTCTTATTTTTCTAAAACAGTCCGGAATTGTTGTTATCAATCAATAATTTATTAAATGCTAGAGTACATCTTGTAAATGAAAGAAACTTATATTTTAAAGTGTACGCTATTACCTATATGTTTACATTTTGATAAATATATTTAGTGTTAATAATCACTAAATTGCAAACACTTTAATGAAAATCCTAAAAACAACACTAATTAAGGGCCTACCATATTGCTCTACTAAGTTAGCATGCTTTAAATTAAAGAGAACAATTTGTTGAAACAACGATGACGTAAGAAAATTTCGGTTCGGCTCCAGAGAGGAAATGATTTTGCATATTCCCCTTTGCATAATATAAATAATTGTAGGTTGAAATAACTCCGATCGGGTTTGTCAACTTTGTGACGAAACCAACTTCCTTTGCAAGGTCACAATGCAAAAAAAGACAACAATGGACTCTCTATATCCTTATCGTGAATATTAACATAACAATATCCCCGATTACAGCATCGCGACCATAGTTTACCCCGCTATAAATATTTCGTAGATAAACTGGTAGCGTGGCTCAATGTTCGCAACCAACCATTCGTTCTAATTTGATGAAGTGGTGCACCTAATAGTAGGATCTAACATCAGTTCAGCAGTTGCTTGCATAACATTACGGCTAATGTAGTAATTGTTTTACTAGTAAATTCACAAACTGACTACAATTTGGTAGTTTTATTGGTTGCAACCATCAATCTAACAAAGGAAGTAAAATCTGGACGTTTCGTTTCTGGTTTCCACGCGGTTTTGAAACTGATAAACACATCTGTTGCCAAAAATTGTCCATAAATTTATGCAATTTATATATTTATTTTTGCAATTCTGCAACTTGGAGTTCTAGAAGCGTGCGAAGCAACAGAATTGGTGCGGATCTGATGACGTCACAACAGGGATGACATCATTGGCATTGCCGGTTAGTGGGCGTCTGTGGTGCTGAAATTAATCAACATGTGTGTTTGTTCCTGTTGGACTGTGGCGATAGGCTATCCAAAAAATCGCCGAAGAGCTGTTCGGTTGCCAAATTTTACAGCTGCGTGACTCATGAATAACTATTTTTAACGTATGCTGGCCGCAAGTGCATAATGAAATAGGGTACCAATACTATATGCAATATGTTAAGTCGGCTATTCCTGCTAAGGAAAGGTTGTCTAGCTACTTAGATATATTTATATAAAATGTTTATTGAGTTATTAAAATACTTATTTTTCTCACTTCATTAATATAACACTCATTTAAGTATAGGAGGTGCATACCTACTGTCCCCATACTACGTGACAGCAATTTAATATATGTGAGAGGATTAACATAAAGGTACCCACCAATTTTCTCAGTTATCCGTGGTATTTATTATAACTAGTATAACAAGAGCATCAGATCACTATCTTTGTTGCAGAATTGCAGGGTGTAGGATGATGTCAGATGTTAATGCACCCACCATAGTAGACTAATCAATTCCTTTTCGGACCAAGTAGTGAATTGCATAAATTGCAATAAAAGGGCTTACGTATTTTATTTTTGCCTCAATTACATCTTTTATTTCATAAGTGTCGTAACATTTAAACAATTAACTGACGTTCCAGAGTGGGTAATTAACCACTTTCTGGAAAATTTACATTTACTGGCTTTATCTGATATTATTTTTTCCTATATACTGAAATTTGTAATTATACTAAATTAATTATTTGTACAGTGTAAGTTAAAGAATTAAAATTAAAATTATAAATTATAAATTATAATTTTTTTATTTATAACAATGTAGGTATATATATCGATTAGAATATTGTTCTTTTAGCGGGATTATTAAAAACGGATGACTCTTTTTGTTGGGTTGGGATGTCAGGATTTACGTCATTGGTCGACAAGGTGACGAATTTCAGAACAAGCCAGAAAATTGACTCTAAAATAATACTCCACAAATATAACTAAAATTGAAACGCTTTTCCTATACTTAAAAGTAGATCATTCTTCTTTTTTATATACATTAGACATTAATAATCAGAACAATTTATGTACACAACTATGTACATGTTCTATGAGTTAATTTGTTGACGTAATTGGCATGAGAGGAATCCATTCAATAATGTTATCCCGCACTAAGAGTTTACACTTTCAAATCATTCGGACATGTTCTTCTCAACCATTTAGGATATCACATAGATTTGAAGCTAATTCATTGGGATGATACTGTAGTCATTGAAAGTGCTTGTTAATTCTTGTTTGCCGTTCTTCTTCTACTGTATTTCGAGGTCTGTGTGTAGCATTTTATTCGATACATATAATGGAACATTTGCAATTATTCTCAATGTCCTAGATTGAAAGTGTTGGATATTTACTTTGGACTTACTGGACCATCTTCATAGTTCGATGCTATAGATCCAAATCGCCTTAATGATTGTTCTATGGAGCAGTGTCTTATTTTCAAGTGACAGGCATGGTCTTTACCTAAGAACCTGTTACCTAATTTTGATTATGTGGGCTTTCCATGTTAGTCTACTATCAAGGTATTAAATACTTTGCTGGTTGGGCACGTAAAATTTGAACATTGTTTAAAGTTACTGCAGGACATTTGGACTGTCTTAGCGTGTATGTTACATATGTACTTTTTGATTCATTCACTTTTGCCTTCCACATCTTTCGATATGTGTGAATTTGCAGTCTACGTGATACAATATGTGAATCGTTATGTCTGGTCATTATTGTAGTGTTATCGCCAAATGTATCAGATTATTCTAAAATCTTAATAGGTACAGAACTTTATTTTGTCTTTTAATTTAACAACAATTTTAACAAGTTTGTTATTTTACATCTAGAGAAACTACTAACTTTCCCTACTACTATTCCACTAAATCTCCCCTTCTCTTTTTTCTCTACTCCTACTCCTACTTTAACTTTAGAGGATGACCGCACCTTGTATATTCGTTTTGAATCGCTCACCTCTTGGAGAACCCTCGTACGTTGTTTTACGTCATCACCCAATTCTTTGAAGAAAGCTGTGCACTCTCAAAGGAGTAAAATGCAGGTTTAAGGTTTTTACTCGTGTATTGAGCTTTATGTCATTTTTACATTTTATTTAAAGTTTTTAAATTGGTTTTTATATCATTTTGATATTTTCATCTTAAGTCCCAAATAAGTCAAGTTATAATTCTTGTAAAGTAAAACAAATTTAAGCATGCTCAGAAATTCGCCTTTGGTGTAAATAGAGTAATTGTAATTTTTTACATCTTTATTCATACATTCAGACAAGAGAAGCTTTTTCAGTGTTGAAGAAAGCAATGCCAATTTGTCGATATTTTATATACACACAACAGTTTAAGTTTGCTAATAGATTGTGGTTGTATATACTGCAAAGTATATACTTCTACAGAAAAGTGCGATATGATGATTAAAAGGTTAAATAAACCAACCCAAATACAACATGTATAATAAAAATTAATTGTAATCAGTGAAAACAAATTTTTCTTTTTGTAGATTCATTGAACAGTATTTGGACAGAAATCTTCCTAGATAGTCGAAAATTATTTGATATAATTTTTTTCAATTTTACCTTTTGCTCATTTGTGAAAACTTTTTATGGCCAAAATTTTTAATTTTCTGAATTATTTAATTACATATAACTAATACGAAACTTCTGGTATAATCTAAAGCAGTCATTCCCAAAATCCCAAAGTGGTCTATATCGACCCCATGGGGTCGACTTTGATCTGCAAGGAGTCAATATCAATAAAAATTAAATTGGGGGTGCTTGAGATACAAATAGGTGTTCAAGAGAGGACCGTCAAAAAAATTTTGACTTTCTCTAAATCCACTTAAAATAGATACTAGAATATTACTTGTGCAGGGTGGTTCTTGTTTATGACCCATTAGAAGAATATAGAGAAACAAGGAAGATGCAGTTTTCAAATTTTGTGCAGAGATCAAATAGCTCTTCTTCTATCAAAAGAAAATATTTTTAAAATTATGGCACTGCCACTAATACTGAAAATTAATCGCAACTTTCTTATTTTAAATGGTACACTCTCTATTTTTTTATTTCTAAAATGCCCTTTGAATTTTAGTATGAGTCTGTGAATACGACTATGGCTCCATATTGCAACATTTTTGAGAGAAAGATAATTTTCTCTTACAAACACGAAAAATCCAGTTCAGATAAAAAAATCATAACTTGTAAAAAAAAAATTAATAACACTAAAATATTAACAGCATCAAGATACGTTTGTGGGACATAAAGCTACAGAAATTAAATTTAGAAATTCTAATAGAGAACGGAATTATTGAGTCAAAATCTTATAGTAGTTTAAAAAAATTCTGAGAGGTCATTTTTTATAATTTTCATAGCCCTAATTGAAAGATAATTAAATTCTATTTCTAACAATGTGGAGTGTTCTTATTCCTACCTATCAGTCGTCGTTTTTGAGTTTTCGATACGTGCAAGTCGAACGTTATTTAAACAACAATAAATCCACTAAAATTTTCTGGTACGTCGTCATGAAAATCTATTTAGTTGAATGCACAAGTTCCTGAATAAAGTCTTGGACGTCTATCAAAATTTTTGAACTACTGTAATTTTTCTTTGCAAGTAATAAAGAAAAACAAAATTAATAGTGCCGGTCGTTGGAAATTCTTGGAAACTATTGTTTGAAGGTACTCGTCGGGGAGGTGGGAAACAATTTGTAATTTTACTAGTTTACTACTTTCTTCTTATTGTGTAATTGTTATGGATCGAGTCCATCGTAAATACGCCTGCATTTTTATTACTTCAACAAACAACGCCTGTGAAATGGCCAGTATGATCGTATACGTTGAACCACCCGCTCTCATTTATGGAACATTAATACATAAAAGGATATATTGATTAAACATGACCCACTTTTACAAGAACCGCATACATGCAGGAGATATCAAGGTAAAACAGAACGACACATCGCTGAAGATGGGTTACTTCGGTTAGAACCCTAAATATAATTTTCTATTACATTATTGATAAAACGAATTTAGTTACACAATAAAAGTGGTAAAAATAACAATTTTCTAGATAATAAAATCGCGTTATCTACCTAATAAAACGTTAATATCGACCAGAACAATTGCAGAAAAAACAAATCAATAATATAATTTTTTGGTTACAAAAAAAAATATTTTTGAAAAAAATAACCGCCCTCTAGATTGAGTTCAAATTTTTCGGCAAACCTGTCCAAATAAAATAACATATTTTTTACACACCTTTGTAACCTATCGACCAATTTTTTTATTAAATAAAGACAAAATTTAATTTTTAATTTATGATATAATTTTCAAAACGATCTCATGACAGTTTGTGAAATCGAAGTGATTGTACGACTCAAAAAATTACATTATTTCAATGAAAATGATCTCCCAGTTTATAATTTTGTTGTTTCTATAGCTTCTCAAAATATTTTTTGTTGTTAAAGTTTGAACAGATGTTGAAACTACTGAAATGGAAATATCAATTAACTTCAAGGCACTTTAGGCCACATGTTTATTAAATTTTTGTTTCGGGACGCACAGTGTTGGTCTTATAGAAAAACACTCTGTATATATAAAACAATTCTATAAAAAATTACTAAATTGTACTCTTCTTTGGCATCCTTGGATTGAAGAGGTTCGTTGATCCGTCATAAATTTTGAT
Organism: Pyrochroa serraticornis; assembly: GCA_905333025.2. NCBI lineage: Eukaryota > Metazoa > Arthropoda > Insecta > Coleoptera > Pyrochroidae > Pyrochroa > Pyrochroa serraticornis. The sequence goes on from HG995154.1 coordinate 21,425,313, forward strand.
GATTTTTTTTGCAAGCAAAAAACCTCTAAGTTATCATTTTGTCTTATTTAGACATCAGTAGCCTTCAAATTTTTCGTGCCAACGTCTATTCAACAAAATAATTAAATTTTCCTATCTGTTGTCAAAAAAAAAAAAAATTGGAACCTCTATCAGTTCAATTCCCAATTAATCCAAAATGTTGAGCCTAACGGTTTTGATAATACATCTCGACTGGTTGCTTTTCCTTTTGATTTCGTCGATAGCATCCGAACTGACAAGCAGAAATGTTGAGAAACGGTTTGTGTTTGTGTACACGTAATATCCGTGGAATGGGACCTTGACAACAGAACTGCTTCTGTTGAAAGAAACATGTTCCCGCCAAAAGCTGGCAGCAGGATTGGCCGATATATAAATATGCAAACAGATCTGATGTAACCGCGAGCATCACGCCAATTATTTAAAACACACTACAATACCGAAAAGGATGGAAGCACGAGAGGAAAATTTCCAGAACCGCCTGCAGAGCACGTCGCCGTTGGTGCCATGACGTGTCCATTTCGCATCACTCCTATTTCCATTGAAGCAGGGACTAATTTTTTTAGCGCAATCCTATTTGTAAAGGTTTTAGTGAGAATCGTTTCCGGATGCTCAAACACCAAGAGCGATTTCTTGAGACACCTAAAAGGTTCCTGGTTTATTGAAAATTAACAAAACAAGTGGGCTAACAATAAAACCACAAACTCTTTGGGTGAAAAAGAAAATTCAAAGCGCATAAATCAATAAACTACAGGGAAATTGTGAAGAAGACAGTTCTTCCTGAAAAGCAGAAACTTTTAATTTTACCCTTAGGCAGAAAGCAAATATTGCGTTTACGCTGAACCCTTTGAAGAAATTAACAAAAAAAAAAAAAAAAACTGCAGCAAATAAGAATTAAAACTCAATCACAAAAAGTGTTGGGTCTTTGCACCTAACTGTTCATGTTACGTGTTTGTGGTACGGGAAATCTCAGTACTGCATCCGTATTGAAGGCCTCATTCCAGATTTCGAAAAATGTGGAATTTTTGCTGAATGAAATAGCACCAGTTTAGTGCTGTTATTTTACATGGAAATTTTGTGCTTTTGTTTTCAAAAGTTTCAAGATTGAAACTTTATTTAAATTTTTGTTTCTGTTCAAAACCATAACAGGTTTAGGTACTATTGCCATTAGAACAAACAGTTGCAGACGTCTTTCAGATTACCAAAGAAATGGTTTGTGATGTACATATTTAACACTTCTATAAGATTACGATATTGGCCTAAAAGCCTCAAAAAATCTGAAATAATACTCATACCGAACCCTGGAAAGCCATTAACTGATGTTTCGTCATACAGACCAATAAGTTTATTGTCCTCCAATTCAAAACTACTTGAGAAGTTAATATTGCAATGTATCCAGCCTATTCTCAATGTAATCCCTGACCACTAGTTTGGATTTCATCGTGAATATTCTATAACGCAATAGTGCTATAGAATAGTTAATGTAATTAATGAAGCCATTGAAATCATTCCCAATGTGTAGCAGGAAGGCCTGTTGCACAAAATCTAGCAAACACTGCAGATCCTTTTTATGACTTATTGAAATCATATCTAGCTGATAGGTATTTTAGAACAAAGGTCAATGATGAAGCTTCTCAGTATTAGCCCATCAAATCTGGAGTCTCACAGGCCTGTGTATTAGGGCTAGTACCTTATATACCTACACATCTTCCTACAGCAGATTCTACCACAACAGGCACATCTTATCTTAGCTGTCCATGAAGAACCGATAATTGCCTCGGCAAACCTGCAAGACTATCTCTTTCACATAGAAGAATGGACTAAAAGATGGAATATAAATATTAACGAAAGCAAATAGCGACATGCAGAATTTTTACTAAAAAAAGGAAAAGGTCCTCCAGTGTACATTAACAATACAGAAATTCCATTATCATCCTGTGTTAAGTACTTGAAAATTCACCTCGATACTAAACTGAATTGGAAAGAATACATAAGCAAAAATCAAAAGCAGAGAGAACTGTACTGGGTCCTTAACAGAAAATCACAAATGGGATTAGAAAATAGGATACTAATATACAAAACTGTAATTATCCCAATCTGGGACTATGGTACTGAGTTCAAATTCAACGAGCCCAAACAAACATCATAAGAGCCCCATGGTAACATTTCTATATCCCAACAGTCAAAGAGAAGCCAGAAACATCATGAGAAGATAGAAATACACTCCAATAAGATATTGCAGCTACTACTGCAAGAGAGAAACAACAGAAGATTAAAAAGAAAATGCCATCTCGATGAAGAAGTCTCAACCAACAGGACAACAGCGAGACTCACTAAATATAGTCTCTAAGTCAGCAAAATAGCTTTTATGATATTCTGATTGCTGTTTAATTCATGAATAAAAAATGTTTCAAGATCGCTATAACAAGCAAATAAGAAAATAATATTTTTTCTTATTTTCGTTGTTGTCCATAAACTAACTAGACGAAGGATTTATCAATACATTTTCTAACAGAAGACAGTGAAATAAAAATGTTCAAATGTTCAATTAACAGAATGATTTAAAAGTTAGCTAAAGTAAAAAATTTTAATCCTCAAGAGAAATATGACCGACAGTGCAATATTGTGGAGAATTAATTATAATGAAATATAAAAGAAAAGCAGAATTAAGAAAGTATGAGCAACTTTGGAGACTTCTTTCTCTTTCTCTTAATCTTTTCCTATTAATAATAAATATGTGAATATCATCATATTATTACTGTCTAAAAAAAATTTCTGGTCTTCATGGAATGAGAATGAAGAATATAAAAAATTAAACCAAATGTGGAAAATAGGACTAAAATTAGAAAAGATGAGGAAGACAGAAATAATTGATAAATATTTGTGTACAGAGAAAAAAAATTGAAAATCAAAAATTTTAAGTAAGAGAAATTCTAAATTACCGGAAAAAATTGAGGAAATTATAGTGAACATTATTTAGAATGATATTATTACTTGCATTAATTTACGTTAAACAATATTGGACTATTTATTATGTTCATCAATTTAACCATTTAATTTCATTAATTTCATAGCAGCTAAGTTGTGCTTGTGGAAAATTGTAAAACAGATAGTTTAGTAGTAAAACAGAATGCAGTACCGGTTTTGTACAAGTGGTAAAAAATACAAAATTTTCTACTGTATAAAAATTTATTTAAAAAAATTCTTCAGAAAAAATGATATTTTTCCATCAAAAGCAACCGATATAATTTATTACCTTTTCAGCAGCAGGAGGGTTGCAATTTCAGGAAAAGGTTTTTGTGCAACGTGGGGACGCAACTTGTTTTTAATTTGTTAATTACTATTAAACATTATAAATAATTCATCCAAATTTTTAATTGATTGCGTACACGCACGTTTCTCCTAATTATTAGCATAGTCCTATTTGTAATTAAAAAAAACAATACGATTCGTAACATGAATTGGAAATAAAAGTACGGTCATAAAGATGAAATCGCATTTACCTTAATTTAGTTCTCAACGCAAGAGTTATTATTACTGAAGCGTCCTATTAAAGTGACTAGTTACATGTACAGATTGTCATCTATGAAAAACAACAATGTTTTCTCGAAGAGAATGTCGTAATATGTTTTGGAAAAACAGCATGTGATTTTATTTTCATAATAATCTAAGAAATTTCGTAAAGTGTCAAAAAAACGGCCTTCGAGTTATTTTGTGCAACGATTTATTCAGGGCTAGAATGCAAGTTGAAAAAAGTTCTTATCTAACAAAGTGTTAGTGTTAACAAAAAAGGTTCCACATGTTCAACAACAAACTGAACGTTATATGTGAATCCCACACTTGTTATGTAATAACTGTAGTAAATTTTTTTAAACAATTCAACTTCTTAATTATCTGCAAATGAAAACAATTTTGGCGATATCGATATGTCAGTGTTATCATGGCTCAATTATGCAAAAAAAAGTTAGAAAAACTGCCTTCAGGTTGCATAAATATAATAATTTCACCTTTTGTTTTGTCATTTTTGGTGTTATCCAAAATGACACCAAAAATTTAACCATAACGGTAGGACATAAATGCACTATTGTTTTACTGGTCCAATTATGTGTAGGTATATAATTATTTTTTTGGTTTTGAAGAAAATTACATATGACCATCTCTACCATGAGAAACGAGTATTTAATTGTGAATAAATCACAAGAACAAATTATTGTAATGAAACTAGAAGGAATAAAATAAACCTACCAGCCACTCTAAGCGGACAATAACCTCTGTTCCTACTATAGCAGCAGTGCCCGTCACTGGATCACCGATTGTATATACGTACCAGTCATCCTAATTAAATCAACACGAATTGCATAACAACCACGCCTTAAGGATAAAGTCTGCATTAAAATCAACAAAATTATGCATCACTTATGCCAATTAATTGACTGGTTTTATTCCAAAACAAAATTAGGCAAACAATAGCAACCTCAAGAAGCAACAGTTGTAAACAAAGTTAACCAAAAACTTTTAATTTCTCTCTACAAAAAAAATCTATTCCTATTAGCATCTATTTAATCTAAATATGTGTCTTTTATTACTAGATTTTGGTTATCAATTTTAATTTTTTAAGTGGCAACTAATTATATTTATAGCTGACTAGAGGCACATAAATATTTGTTTATGAACAGCAAAAATTGTATCGCTTTTGCTAAACGTTTGAGCAACTGAACGCCGATAAAGCTCAAATCCTCTCTCTTTGTGGGACGCTAGTTACTAGTAAATTAGACCGCAACGCCCTACCTGGAGAATGTGGGTGTCACCACAGGTAATAAAGCAGGTGTGTTGTTTAACATTGTATTAGATATGCGGTACGATAAGTTCCGTTTTGACAAAAATTGCAAGGGCGTTATTCTGTTAAATCAAAAATCTCCATTCCAAAACAAATATAGTAATGCTAGTAATAGTTTTGACAAATTCACTTGGTAATTGTAAGTTTATAAATTCATATATTTAATGGATAGTGAATAATTTAGTTGACTAGCTACTTGTTGAGGGGTACTGGTCGAGTGTTAGATAATTAACTCGACCACTTTTGCGGCAGTTGCCGCCTAAGAACTGCAAATTTCACGGTTAAACAACTTTTTTTAAAACAACCTCCATAGTCCCATTTTCAATAAAATTTGGTATAATTGTGGAAGTATTACCGGCCCTGTAAATACTGACAACGCTTAATCGGTAACTAGTTAACTGCCACTAAAGTGCTGTGAGAGTTAGGCAAAAAGCTTCAAACATTAAAACTAAAAAATATGCTAAAACTGAATAATTTATTCATAACTATAAAACCATTTAAATTTTACCTAAGTTTGTAGGGTAGTATCTTGACGTTACTTCAATATTATTGGTTTGCTCCAAGACGCGTCATCATGTAACCGACGAATGATGTGAATCCTGATAACTACGGTTCAACAAGAGAGCAGAGGGGTTGATACTAAAAACTAGTTCGTTTTTAGTCTCACTGTTTCACGTATGTTCAAAATAAACAAAAGTTACAACTGTCGTATAGTGCGGAAATGAAAAACAGTTATGAAAATACCATAGGTAATAATTGCTAGAGGTCAAACTAATGTGGTCATATTATTAAGAGTACAAGCATCATATAAATCGATGTGTTAATAAACTTTCTGTTACACATAGCTAACTTATTTTGTCTGTTGTAGCAAAATAACAGAAATTTCCATTTATGGGAAGAAATGAGTTAATGTGAGATAAATTTAGACATTGCAACACTGTACAACTTGATACACTAAAACTGTGATTGGCTTGTTACTAAACACGCCCATTTTTAGGTTTTTTAAATTTAGAAATTTCTTTGAAATAGTGTTGTACCAAAAATTAGGCACAATTATTTTATAACTGATTTTTTTTTTCTAAATAGATTAAGAACCCCTTAGGTCCTTATTAAGTCGTTTTACTCTGTATTAGTTATCTAGTATCAATTGCCTCTTGAAGGAAAGTGAGAAAGTGACATGGGTCACTGGGTTTTGCTAACCACGCTACTGTGTTTAGAATGCAGAAATTTTTAGAAATTATAGCTTGCGTATAACTGATACCTAGACTATGGAGGCAATTATCAATTAGAACTGCACCAGTGTATTTGAAATTTGTTCCGGTTGTTTCTCGCTGTGGAAAAAACTTTTTAAGTGTGAACAATAAATATTGATTGTTACTGTTTGTGTGACGAACTTTTCCTTTCTAGTTATCTAACAAGTAATGTTATTAATTAAAATTATTATTGTTCCACTCGTTACATCATATCAGGCATCCAGAACCACTCGCTGAGTCACTAATGTATACTTATGTAAACGAAAAAAAATTAAGTTAACTTAAATTTACAATTTATAGGAATTAATATTATGTTTATGATAATTTATCAGCAAAGTTGCCCAAACCACAACGCCGCCCTCATCCTGTTAATTTCAAAAACTAGGTCAATTGTTTTAATAATTACAGCAGCGCATGTTGGTTAGATTTAACGAGCATTACAAGCTTGTAGTACTTTCTTTTTACTAAAATTACAAAGAAGTAATAACTTCTTATGGCCTTTTCAGTTTTGAGTAAGTACTTTTAATTATTGAATTAATCTGCTGATTTAGCAGTAAAATTAGCAAAAGCTCTAAATTATCGATAACCAACTACATAAAAATTATAAGAATTTCTTTTGAAGATTAATCAAAGTTGGAAGTTTCGGTTTCTATTTATTGTTTTTGGTTAATTTGTTGCACCATTGCAGTGTAATGCAGTGGAAAACGCGAAAAATCAGCAATTAAGTTTCAAGTACCATCAAGGCACTACTGAGCGGGTACTTTCGGCTATAATTACCTATTAACGTCAATCATACGATCGAAAAATCCCTCACAGTCTACAATAAAAAACGAAGTCCTTTCAGCCAGTTCTCTTACCCCTTGAACTACATTCCGCTCAGAATGTGAGTTTGTTATCCTATCGATTTAATGCAAATAAAGTACAGTCTAACAGCTAGCTATTAGCCCCATAGAATGTGCCGTTCCTGAGACTGTGAACGTTTCGAAGAATTATATGAAACTTACACTACGTGCACGGTAAATTACTGCGCGGAGCTGCGCTGCAAGTTGCGTGCCAACTGGCGCCGTTGCTGAAAACAAGCAAGAGGATCGATGCTTATGGTCATTGCGTTTTACTTGGTGTTCGTTGTGTATTGGGGAACAGTTGTTTAAGTGACTTCGTTATGAAAGGGTTGGGTGCCTTCATTTTTTAAACAAGTAGGTGTGATTTTTATTATTGTGATTCGTTTTATGTAGTGAAGACTGTTAGATCGAAATGGTCATTACAGGATCGCACACATTTAGTTTGTAATGTTTGTAGAAATTTTGTTTGGTAGTGGCGCATTTTCAGGGACTTTGTTTGAAGGTAATTTTTACCAACAACACAATTTGGTGGGAAAGCCTTTTAATCCAGAATTAGAGGAGCCAAAATTGAAAACAGCTTTTCCCACTTTTTCCGCTGATTTATTTTACCAAACCAAAAAAATATTTACCCAAAGTACTTTAGTAGCTTTTGATTTAATATTATCCAATTAATTGGTTATGAATAACTGAATAACTCTTTGTAGTCTTAAGATTCGTATGCCCAATAACGCGTTCATTAGTTGTAGCTTTTAATTTTTGAGCTTTTGTTTCACGAAATTGGGAAAAATATCGAATACAAGTAATCTTATAAATCAAATTGCGATATCTTATTGGTCTCCGAAAATCCAACCAATATGTGCCATCATCTTCAAATTTACGGGTTTTTTTACGATTTACCAATCGAAAACCTGAGATTGGTAAGAATATGAATGTAGATTCCAGAAAAATATAAAATTCTCTTTCAGTTTCAGCGATCCAGCTTAATCTTCTTCAAAATAATGTTAAATAAATGTATTTACTTTCACATTCTCACTATTTTGTTCTGGAATGTTCATTTTTCAAAAAAAATACTTTTGTTACTAATTTACTGCATGTTTCCGACATTGTTAGCCCTTTTTCTCACCGGAGATGGTGTTTCAATAACGATATTTTTACGAAATGAAATTAGGGCCAGTTTTGTGTCCCTACTAAATAGTGATAATGAAATTAAATCTCCTAACAGGAAACGAGGAACAGACAACAAAGAGAAGATTGAAAGAACAGGAAGAAATTGGCACCCTATCAGGCTATACTTTTTCAAACAGGACAGGTAATTATTTTAGTTTTAGAGAAGCGGTTGAAAATGTTTTTTTTTGTCTACTTATTGGTTGCTTTCATTTTAGGATTTTTTAAATATTGGCAATTTTAACGATTTAATGCTTGCTGGTAGAGAAAATAAAAACAGCTGGCTATTAAATCGGTTGAAACAAATTTTTGAATACAACTTGCCTTAAATTTAGTTGGCACAAAACTTTTGAGGCCAATTAAATTAATTAATCTTCATAGCTAGCTAACATCGTCATAGGTTTGTAATTAAGGAGACTCCACCACAATCTTTTTCGAGCATCTTTCTTAATTCTTAATTTATACCAACGTCCCAATAAGTGGCGTCAAATTAGGCCTTAAGTTATTCATGTTTAAATACCAAAGTAGAAAGTTTCTAAATCTAATAAAGCGAAACTGGTAAAGATTGAATGGTGAAGCAAGAGGACAGAGATCGGAAAGTTATCTGTAGAGACCAATTGGTGGTTGCACGAAGATAATTGGTCGTTAATTCCTTTTTAGCAGATCGTTTGAGTTGCGTTATCTAAATTGCACCTCATTAAGGTCAATCGTTAGATGGCAAACATCAAATTTGATTTTTTTAGTAGCCAAGAACCGCGATGGTGCGATAACAGTTTGCACTTTTCACAATCCCCTAATTATATGCAACTAAAGGTAATTAGATCTTTTCGAAATTTGAACGATAAATTTGTTTTTTCTCTTAATTTGCCCAGTTTTAAAGAAGGATAATAATATTGCAATTTTTTTCTAGTAATTGACTTGCTATATAATTATTTCAGCAATTTTAAACATTATGTTAACTAAATTTTATTAGTTCTGTTGCCATTTAATGGTCCAAAAAAAGAAATTACGTCAGCCTGTCGATAAACACAAACGATGTCTATTTTGTTAAAAATGTTATCGAAACTGACAAGTCACTGAAACAAATGCCAAATGTTTCCATCTTTTTTTGCTTTAACTTAATATCACTTCCGAGCATGTGTTAATGATTCATCTTAATTTTTTTAAACAAACAGTAGAATTTTAGGACGAATTGTCGTTTATAGGTTACGGCAACAATTCAATTTACGAATAATACGACACAGTAAACAATAGGAAAAACGTTAACTAAGAAAAATAAATACTTTTCGCCTTGATGAACAAAGTTTAAACAAACAAGCCGCGTATTGATATAAGTGGTCGATGTATTTTGTTTAGTCATCATGTCAGTAGTAAATAGGTTGACCTATGTGGCGTTTAGAAATTATTATAAATTTTAGGTCGCTTAATTTGTCAAATTTCAGTTCAAAATGGCAAAGTACGGTCTCAATACGCAACGAAATTACACGAAACGGACCAGTTATGTATGAAGCGCGACTAGCAGTGAAGCCGGCATAGGGCGAGAAAGATTAGTACTTACGTGAACCCGTTCCTGCTCTCGTTACAGTTGTTTAATCAGCTGCATGGACCACACTCTTCCAGAATCCACAATATTAAATTTTTTATACGTAAATATCTCGTAGATTGAGACACCAAATCTAAATGTATGTAAGCAAGAGAGAAGGTGTCACGTAAGTACTGCTAGTTGAATAGTTACATGCATGACCGTCCGTTTCAGTTACATATAGAAATAAAGATTGATAGCCCAATCGAAAATATATTTATCTACTCGGAACCGCATCAGTCGCTTATTGCCTTTAGTACGTTTCGCAGAAATTAACGATGTTACCTTCCCAGTTACAATGACAACAAATGTTACAAAATTTTTATGGTATTTACATAATTGGTTACATGTTGGTGAAAATTGATTTAATTTGTTCCCATCAGACGTACATTTTAAATTCTTTGCCTTATAATTTTATTTTTTCTTATTACTCTCTATTTTTTTGACCAACAAATGAGGCTACAACAAAAGTAGCAGTAAGAAGAATTTTTTAAATTAAAGTAATTAAGCGTCGAGAGCGTCACGTGCATTTACCAGTCGAGGATGATGTTTGGAGGTTGAGACGAAGTCAACTTCGCCTTGAAACTGGTAAATTACACTTGCCGTCCAAGTTGCTTATCATATTTTTTGGAAGACGCACAAAGTAGAGCTTTGAAACCATAAAGTTGCTACGTTTCTCTGAATAAGGATTTTTTTGAAATTTTAAATTAGAATCCGGGATAAATAAAAAAATTGGCGCCATACCTTCTCTCAGATAGCCCTCAACCATCTCATAGTTTTAAAAATAATTTGTAGTATTAGTGATTGTCAGCAACAAATGCATCTACGATAAATTTACTTACTTAATTGAATAAAAGTACGTGATTCTGCAAAAATAAATTAAAATTGTTATTACAAAATTCGTAGGCTACAGGTTTTATGGTACGCCACTGACATTAATATGTAGTATTGTGAGGACAAAAAAAATTGAACAGATAATTGAAGTAGTGAGAAGGGTAAGCGGTCTTTCTGGATGACCCTTTGATAATAAACTTTTTTGTCATCAATAAATTTTGGTTACAACTTTTTTTACCGGAAACGAAGTAGAATTTTAAATACAAACAAAACAATAGAAATACAAAATTTGTTTACATGTAATTAGTGTGGGGATTAGAGTTTTACACGCTGTGTGAAACTTTTACTCTACCGAAAATTAGAAAATATTCACAGGAAACAGTGCACGCGCATTTTTACTGTTTCCGTTTCCTGAATTTCTCCATACGAGTGCGTTCATCACGCTCGCTTGTTCGTGTATACGTGTAGAATTAATTTCAAGCCGATTTCGTAGTAAAAAAAAAACGTACACAATAGCACTTTCTTAATCTCCAAACACTCTTCACAGAACGTACCTAATTTGGTTTTAATAAAATTCGTATAAAAAACAGGAGCCGCGTAATTCTGTGATATTAGTGTTTTTTGTTTTTTACAGTTTGATCTAGTTATCTTTTCATCCGGATTGAATTCGTTTAAAAAAACCGTTTTGCTTTCTACGCATTTATTTTATACGGCTGCTCAATTTCCAGTTGGTACGAGACCATCACTCCATTCTTTCTTTACACCGTTTCGTACTAATAAATATAATTGTTTTTCACGGTATTTGGATACAACAACATTCATCCAACCTTCGGCATTTCCTCATCTTGTCAGTTTCATTGTTCCACCTTCGCTCGATCAAGCCAGCGAACGTTTAAAAGTCCGGATTATCGCCTATCAAGTAAGCCAAGGCCGAAAGCTTGGCACGTGTATGCGCCTGGTGACCCAGTTTCAGCCACCGAGAACATACGAGGACACCCGATCGGGGTTAATCAATACTTGAAAGCGAGCGTACTCTCCCCCAACAAGCATCTTTTTGTTCCATTTTAATATCATTTAAGCCGGGAAAGTTTTATTTATCCACCGTCCGTCGTTAAGTGAACATCGTCATCAAAACGTTACGTTTCCACAAAAGTGAAAGTCGCGCGTAGTGTTTTAATATTAAAATTATTCAAGTATTTTATCGTAATTATTTCTTAAATTTTTTTTTTTCGTTGTGGTAGTTCTGAATTATAGAAAGATCGGTGTTTCGGTGCAGTGGACGATGATCGGTCGCATTCCGGGGCAAATTGCATTGCGCAATACTGCAGCACAAAGTACACGTGTATCGAGGTCATCGAACTGCCACGTGTGGCGGTGCGAGAGAGACAACAACAGTTCACTAACCCGCTCAGTTCCCCCTCTGTAATAAAACCGAGGAGCGCGGGGGGATTTCTCGTTGTCCCTAGGAAGTGCCGGTGCGCATTGCGTCACAGTCTAATAGTACGCGTCGTATAGTGGGGGTAACACCAAGCCAATGCGATAGCGAAAGCTATCGCCCCACTCCTCCCAAAGACCTAGTGTGCTGTGTAAAAACCCCGCGTTTCTTAATCTTGCAGAAACCGTTGTCGCGTGTGCTCTGTACGTGGTCTATCGCGAATTTCGGGGGCTTCAAATTTTTTTTTTTCAATATCTGATCCAGTGTAGAATCGTTTGATTTTGCGGCCGGTTTCGAGTAGATGCGTCGTTGTGGTTGAGAGAAATCCGCAAATCGACCCACTTTTGCGACTTCCGCATTGCGAGGTACGCGGCCATTTTGTCGAAAAGCAACAAACCAGCGTTTCCGGTTCGGTTTTTTTTCATTTTTATTTCCTGATTATTGCGAGTGATGATGCACATCGCGACAGGTCACGACGCTTTTTGAGAAAACCACGCGTAATTACTTGGTGTGTTAATTTGATGACGTCATCGATTCCAGTTAGTGTTTTTGGTCGTTTCATGGAACACGAAGACTCCAATGGGCGAACAGGGGAGCGGATTGGACTTACTTTTTTTGAAACAGTCAGTCTTTTTCTCTCTCCTATTAATCCATTAGAATTTCATCACAAGAAGAAGCGGGAATACCTGCCACCGTCTCTGTCATTTATGGCGTTTCGCCTCGATAAATAATTGTACACGGGACGCAATTACGTAATGATCGGTTGTTGTTAGGTTTGCGGCCGCGCTCGAAAATGGCCGAACTGATGATTAGGGGTTTAGGGGTTGGCCTGCTGGTTGCGAGCCCCTGTTTGGGCCGGCCCCTCGTTAACCTTGGCCGGGGTGGTTGTAGGGTGCCATTGTGCGGGTCCAGACGAAATTCAACATGGCTCATCTACGATTTTAGCGGAGGATGATGTTTTCACAGTGATTCATACATCGGGTTTCAAGGCCACTTTTCTGCTAGGATGGCATGTTATGTTCTCTAGCACGCCACGTAGCTAGAGCGTGCTCATTTAAGTTCCCCGTAATATTCGTGGCTTGGTCGACCAATCAGGACCAAGTATTTGGCGCTTGGCACTCCCAAACTTTTCCATGGCAACAGGCTTGTCACGCACCATGGCTTGCTGCGAATTCCACTTCCTGCAGTTGCCAGATAAGAACGCGAAAACCGTTAGGCGGCCGTTTTGGCGGTTAGGCGCTCATTATGTCATCCACAAATATGACGTTTTCACAATGGTACATAGTCGCAAAACTCGAGAATTCCTCTCTACCAACATACCTGAGAATTCATCTGACGATTAAACGTTACGTAAAATGTTTCTATAGGAAAAATTGGCCGCTAGAAATTTCGACCGTTCGCAACCGACCATCTTTTGGGCGGACGATACGAAATTTCAACCGGTTTTCTCATCGGTTGAAATTTAAATTTGGCTGCGTCTTCCTTAGATCGCTTGATTATATTTAAAACTAGCACAATTAGCCAACCTCCTGTTGGATGGTTATTCTGGGAGTTGGCATGTGCCTCAAGGAAATTCACAAAGTGGAAAATGTAGGTTGCTTGGATGCGCGAGCTCTTCCACCGTAACGAACGGTAAAACTTTCAAATCATAATTCGTCAACTTCTTGCTCAATGAAACGGCTTTTCCACTATCGTCCCAGAAGAAACTTTGTTACAACAACGAACGTAATTGACCTTTACAGCAAACATTAATTCCCTAGTAAAATATGAGGATGTCACAACCTTTCACTTCTCATAATTCCCACAGTTGCATAAAAAATGACGATAACGATGTTTTTATTATTTTAAAATGAAATGTAAGCATTCAATGACATTGGCAAATCTAGCTGAAGGAATTTTCAATTTTTGGAAGACAAAAATTTAGTAAAAAAAATGCACGTCAGCAGGTGCCACATTGACTTACTCCACTGTAGTCGAATCATGGATTAAATATTACAAATAGAGTTTTATGATGTTTATGAATAATTTTCGAAAAATTCTGTCTTTCAGCAAATCTCGAGCAATTGAATTAAATTAAATTTTTTGGTATTGAAAGTTGCTGCGTTCAACCAAATTGAAGAAGTTCCTCAACTTATGTTAAAAACAAAATTCTAAAAAATTATTGAAAACCTAAGTTTTCTCAATAGTGTTAATGTTTAATATTTCTTGACTGTATTTTTTCTTAAATTAAAAAAACATTTTATCTTTATTTGTCCTTTTTATCCCTGTAATATTTCATAAAATATTTTCGAAAAAAAATTTATAGAGACAATTTTTTATGAGAATTATGAATCATCGAAAAAAAACATGAAATTTTGTGGATATTTTTAACGATTCACGTCATTTAAAATGATGGAAAAAATAAAGAATGCTTGAAATTCTTCTAAGCTAACTAGGTGTGTCTGCAAAAACTAAATCTTAGTATGTGGTTATTTACGGAGAAAATTTTGAGATCATCTGATTTTTTTATTGGTAGTAACAGTCATAGTATATGAAATTTTCTATGTGACTATTTTTGAAAAACATTGTTTGTGTTCCACTTTCTTTCGCCATTATCTCTAATCCGTTAAATTTATAAATTTTTATTAAGCATCCTTCTAGCTGACAAAAGACAAAAATGTTTAGATATAATTTTAAAATCTGTAAACTTATTCCAATTACCACGAGACATTTTTGAGAAAATTATCCTCTAGATCGCATAAATTTGGAAAGACTTAACAACATTTCTTAGAACTCTTATCAATTTTTTTAAAACAGGAAGTTTAGTGTTGTTTGGGGAATTCCTTAGTGTTCAAAATTTCACTATTTTCCGAAAATTTCAAAAAATCACTTTTGGCATTAGAAGTATCTCGCGTTGCCATTCCTTTTCGCCACTGTCAATGTTTATTGTAAATATTTTTACTTTATTGCGAAACTCAATGATTTTAGATTTTTCTGTTGTCATTTCTGCAGGCATCATATTGTCGAGTTTCTATGGTATTTTCCAATTGAATAAATTTATAGATGGATGATTCGAAATATATCTTAGTAGAGAGCAAAGTTAGAACTTGAATTTCCAAAACTTGTGTTAGGAAAACGTAACTTCCGCAGTTGAAACTCGGTCAAAAAGATCTAAAACAAAAAGACTGATGAGAGACACTAATATAAAAAAACAATAAAAGGAGTGATCCTAGGGGATCAAATCAGAAGTAACCTAATCAGATAAGAAATAGTAATAGAAGGAATTGCCAAGTCGACAAAGGATTATATACCAAACCACCAAAAACACAGTTGGAGGTCTGGATTTATAGAGAGAAAGGCAGGAATTACAGGACATTGTTCTAAATTAAGATGATGGTTCAAAAAATTTTCCTCAATCATAAGCTGCTAAGTACATTTAAGTCATTGAAACCTTAAAAATTTTGTCACAAGAGGCCATATTGGTTACCAAGAAAATTTTATTGAATTTGATTAAGATTTTCTGGATTTCTACTAATTGGATCGACACAATTTTTTTGGGACTACCCAAACTGTGGTTTTCTCGTCCATTTTTTTTTTTTTAAATAATGAAACACTTCATTTTAATACACTCGATGTTTCCATGTAACTTATCATAAAATATTGAAGAAAATAACTGTAGGTATAGGTACAATTTTCTCGAAATCCATAAAACAAATTGTGGTAATTTTTAACGAAAAAAATCTTATAAACAAACTGTAAGTGCGTTTTTGGAAAAACTGATTATGGTATTGGTTTTTGCAAATTTTGGACGACTCACTGTCTGGGAAATTTTTTTTGAAGTTGACTGGGTTCCTCATTAAACATAAGAGAGTAAAACCATCTACGTGATTGTCTTCGCCAAACATTTCGTATGGTTAATTTCACTTCACCATGAATTGCTGCACCATCTACAGCAAGTTTAAAGCGTTTTATGTTCGTATTACTGTAAGTTTGAGAAAAGTTTTGCAAAATCTTGAAGACCTTGTGGAAATTTCTGAGAAACCTCTTTTGCTGATAGCGTCAAGACCCAAGAAATTTTTACTTGATATCTATTATAAAAACTTGTATGGGGGAAAGACCTTGAAACTCTTCCTTGATTTTGGCTTCACTCTCAAAATTTCGTTATTTTTTAATTAAACGAGAAAGATGCATCTCTACAATAATATTTGTCTGAAGTTTCACTTGTTGTACGATATACACTTTACAAGAAATTACTTTTACTTTCCCATAATGTTCCATGTACAATACGTTCGTATACCATACATTACCTCTTGCATCTTGAAAAAAACGAAAATAATTAAACAAATCCAACTTAAATAAAATTTGTTTTCATTTTATTCTCAAAGGCACAAGCTTTCCCTAGTGTGCCATCATTGTCACCACAAAGTTTATGACCCAAGCAGAGGAACTTGACGCGTTCACCCGCAATCGCCGCGCGGCCGGTATGACTAGCTGGTAAAAATTTTTTTGTGTGTTTGTCAAATTTGTAAATACTGAGCTAAGAAAGAACGATCTTTACTCATCAGTTCCTCTAGTCAGTGAAGTGTTTCATGGCTGAATACCCCGTAAAAGAAAAGGGAAAGACTATGCCCAGCGGTGGACCCGAGATTTGGGGTGAGGATCCGAACCATCCGATCCATTGCTCTCTTTACCTTTATGATAAAGTCGATAGAAATGGCTACACTGTTCATCTACACTTTCGTTATCATGTTTCAACGTACATAATCCATCGTGTACGTCATACTCAAATTTGAAGACACTATTGTGGTTGTCAAATTATTTCATTCTACACCTCATATTAACTGTTGCAAGGTACTCTATGCTCAAGGTATAGCAACCTCCCCTATTCGATAGTCATTTGTACTCTTTGCTACTTTCCTGTTCCACACATATTGAACGTTGCTCATTTCTTGTGTAAAAATAGTTTTCTTCTGTAAAAACAATAGTAAAACCGGAAAATGGAAATATTAAATGCATTTTTTCGGTTTTTGTGCGGATGTACTTTTTTCTCTAGTACCGTTTTTGTTTTTTATACAATATTCATATTTGTATCTCCTTCTTCCTTTCCCTTCCAGAGTACCTATAGTATTTACTTTTCCCAAGAGCAGTTTGACAGGTGCGCTTTGAGATTTAGGAACATTTTTTTACATATTACAAAACATCGTATCTATGGTAAAAAATATCTTCTAAGCTCTAGACTGTTGCAAGGTACCCAATGCTTAAAGTATAGCAACAATAGCAACTTCCTCTATTCGATAGTCTTTTGTACTCTTTGCTACTTTCCAGTTCCACACATATTGAACATTGCTCATTTCTTATGTAAAAATAATTTTCTTCTGTAAAAACAATAGTAAAACTGGAAAATTTACAATTCCACTTAGTTTTATTTGCCAGAAATATTGAATGCATTTTTTCAATTTTTGTAAGTCTCTAATACATTTTTCGTTTCTTATACAATATTCACATGTGGACTTCCTACTTCTTTTACCTTGCAGAGCACCTGTACTATTTCCTTTGTCCAAGAGCAGTTTGACAAGTGCGCTTTGAGATTTAGGAACATTTTTTACATATTACATAACATCGTATCTATGGTAAAAAAATAATTTCACTGCCATTTCGCTAATTATCACAGACTCAGTGTTTCGAAAAAGTTGTCATTTCCTCTATTTCTCGTTATATTCGTTTACATGCAAATAAATCACAAAAGGAAAAAAAATTACATTTACGAGGTACAAATTTTGTTATATGCACCAATTTCGTCATTTCCGTGAGCTTTTTCTAGATTCTGATCCAACATTACGATGACGCACTTTGTCCCGTGGGTGAATTAGTCAGCAGAATAGTTTAAAATTCTTCGAAACTTCCGTATTTTAATTTCTTCCACCACTTTTCTTGATTTCTTTTTCCTTGTCTTGCACTTCATCTCTTCAATCAATATTGTTAGTTGTTTTATTTCATTTCTTCTTAATGATTTTTTTGCAAAGAATTTATTTTAAACGCTGATGTTGACTTCCTTTTTTTTTGTCCGCTGAATCACTCAATATTTTCGTTTCGTTTTTAGTTCTTTTTTATTTATTTCTATATTATTTAATAATCTATTTTAACCGTTTTTTTCCCTATTTTACTATATTCTAAAAATTAATTAAGCGCCATTTGGGGGTTTCACCACTGTTCAATTAAAAAAATAACCGGTATATGGTAACATGAGAGTTGTGGCGTTTCCACATTTTATGTTTGTAAAATTGCATCGTAACTTGAAGGTTGATTGCAGACGTGCCGAATACGAAACTTGTAAATCGTCAAGTTAGAATGACTTCAGAAAGAAGATTGTCGTTTATTTTAATACCAAATTCAAATTGATAATATGACGTCGATCACACCTCACCAACCGTAAGATATTTTTTGAACGCGATTTTAATGCGAATTTATTACGCACAGATGTTGGGTAATTATCGATTTCTGATTAAAACATAATTAGTGTAATTTGGAAAAGTAATGAAGTTTTAGTTAGATATCGATCTTGTTATGTATAACTTCTTAAACAGGACGCCATAAAAATAGTGTCGAAATATTTTTAATTTGATCATTAAGTAGATTTAGGATTTAATATACACAGGAGGCAGAAAAAGCACCTGTAGTGCTGTAAAACGAAATGCCCCAACACCTGCCAGTCAATTACGTAATCAGTTACAAAAACGAATTAGAACAATCTACGTACATTTTAAAATTATCAAAAATAGACTGTTATCTTAGCTTATAACATAACAAGCCTCAAGTATTTATGAAGGTCCTGAAATATCAACCAAAACGTCAAATATTTTAAATTGTGTTTTTTATCATTCTAATTTCAAAGTTTTCACTATCAGTGTGAAAGTCATAGGAATAAATTATATGTTTCTGTTTCTACTCGGAATTGCTCGCGTGCTTGTGATGATTGTTTACGCTTCGTTCTTGTCAATAAAAATTTTCAATATTTTGTTATAATTCTTGGTTGCCGAATTAATAATGCAGCAATGAAGTTTGCGCCAAACTTACCATTACAACCCTTCTAACTTGCATATAATTAGAGGAAATTGTTAAATTTTTGACCAAGTTGGGCTGAAATCAATTAATTGACCAGAATATTTTTCTAATTTTTTGATTTGAATGGATAATTGATTTTTTGAACTTCCTTCAACAACGTATATGGTAGCACTTGGAAGTAATTCTGCTGAATTTATTACCAATCGGCCAGCAATTAGACTCCTTTTGGTTTCTTTAGAAACCAAAAGGAGTCTAATAACTCGGAACTAAAATTGCAAACTACAATCGTCTGATTCTATAGATTTGCAATTTCCACAAAAACATAAATATGTGTAGATAATTCGTTTTCATATTTTTTTAAACAAATATCACGTAATGTTTGTGACATAAATGGACCTCGACCAGTTCAAATAGACTTGTAGATGTAAAAATTGTGAGAATAAATTAAAATTTGATAAATTTATCAAATATGAAGATTCAAGTGAAAGCAAGTCGAATATATATTAATATTCAAATACAGTGTTTTTGGCACCTAAAACCGTTCAGCAGTCTTTAAATAACTCAATTTCTTCATCCGAAACATTTCGATGGCTTATCGTCAATCATATTTTTCGTACTGATCTACTTTCTATAATTCATAAGTAGCTTGATTAACTCATTTAAAGAATTTCTAAAATAATTTATCACATTGATTTCAATCACCTGATAATGTTATACAGTAGGTTCAAGGTCGAACAAGAAGGGGCGTGCACGTGTACACCCCCGCGGTCGCCCAAATTTTCTAGGTAACCGCCCCTACGTTTTCTATTAATGAAAAAATCTGTCGACGACTACAAACAAAACTCTAACGTTTGTATTTTGAAAAGTGTCATTTTCAGTTTTTGGTAACCGTTCATTATCAAAAACTTTACCACTCAGCCACACTTTTTAAATTCTATTCGTACTTAATTTAAAAATGTAAAAAATAGCATGAAATTGTCAAAATGGGGACATATTTTTGCAACAACCGATTTTGGTCGACTGAAACGTTAGGCCCAATATCGGTCAGCCAGCGTGTTAGAATGCTGAAAGATTTGCCCGTTTCCAGGACAACATCACGATCTGGACGTAATCTAGCCCGAATATTTTCTGCGTAATGGTTGATTGAAAATAAGGCGGTTGACCTGTAGAACTGAATTTAATCCTTTAATAAAATTGAAATTAAAAATAACGCTCTTCCGGTTCTCATATTAAATATATTGGAATTTAAAAGAGGTTGTAAAAGCAGAAGAATTGAAAATTATAAAATTATAATTAAAATTGTGAAGAACAAATCGCTCTTTTTATCGCTTGGTTGTTATTCGGGGACGATAGGCAAAGAAAGAAATAATTTTGGGCATCTTAATGAGGTAATGAAGACGAGAGAAGAACTTAAATGAATTCTATTAATTTCCAAGTTTTGGGTAAAATTAAAATGAATGTTAGTTAGAACTTAGGGAATGCAATCCCGGGATCCCGGAATATCTCGGAAATATCCGAGCGCTTATTTCTAAATTTTTTGCGCTGTTGTGATAGCTGCTGGCAGTCAGACTGCATTCTTTAGGGGCTGTAGTTTGATTGTTGTGTCAAATGAATCAGTGAGTGTACTTATTTAGTTAAATTCAATGATAGCCGATAATAGCAAGTATATTATTCATCCGAAAAAGAATGACGATAATAAATCGATATGGCGTCACTTCCTTATTTCTGAAACTAAAGAAACTGCCAAATGTAAAGTTTGTGAGAAAATTATAAATATTTAAGGAGGCTCTACTAAAGGTCTGCATGTACATTATAATTTTCAACATTCACAGTCATTAGCACAAAAAACCCAGGCATCATCTTCTACTAAGATCAGCAACGTCGAACCAGGGACATTTGCGTTAAAAAACAAAGAACTATTATGGAATATTTTGTTTCTACTGATGAGAGTTATTTGGATGCCGTGATTGCTCGTATGACTTTCTTAGATAAATTACCATTTAGAATATTTATCACTTTTAACGATTAGAGACTAGAGACTAGCACTGCAAGCTAGAGGATTGGAAAGCATACCCTATTCGGCAAACACTGTTCGTAGCAAAGTGATAGTTGATAGTAAGAAAATTGTAAATTTTTATATTCAAGAATTACGAGCACTTAGAAAATGGGGCAATGTTTCTCTTTGACGCTCGACGAATGGACTTCAGATGCAAATAAGAGATTTATACAGATCATGGATTAGACTCAAATTCCAATATTAAGATCTGAAATATAGGGCTAACACGAATAAGAGGTTCAATGCCAGCTGAAGAATGTGTAGAGATACTCAATCACAGATCATAAAAATTCAATTTGTTCATAAATAGTGATGTAGTAGATATTACAATGGACGGAGTAATTGTTATAAAAAAGTTTGGAAGACTGATAAAACCAAATCATCAATTATGCTTTGTGCATGCTATTCACTTTGCTATTATTGATGCCCTTTATAGAAGGCAACCTGCAGAAGAAATTGAAGAACTTGACATTTCAAATACGGGCAGTGATAGTGATAGTTAGGGAAATTTTGATGACAGTGGTGTAGATTTTGAATTCATGGAACCGGAAAATGACATAACTCAACTTACCAACAATCATAGTATTTATCCTTTAGTGCAGAAGGTCAGAAAAATTGTTAAAATGTTTCGGCGATCTCTTACAAAAAATCCTATTTTGCAAAATTATGTAACAGCAAAATATGGTAAAGAACTATCTTTGATTCTAGACTGCAAAACCATATGGAATAGCCTCCTTACCAGGTTGGAGCAATTTCTTTGTCTAAGGGATTGTAAACAGAAGACGCTGATTGATTTAGGAAATCCAATCGTCATCTCCGATATTGAATTTGAAATTTTGAGAATAATGGTTCAGTGCCTTGAACTAGAACTTGCAGTAGAAGCGATTTGCCGAAGAGATTCGAATATGTGCGCTGCTGATGCTTAGAATTATTTCTAAACCTGAAAAAACGTATACATGAGCGTCGAACGACTATTTCTGGTGTAATTAATTATCTTCATAATCCAAACTAGAAGAAATCTCCAGGGGACAACTTTTTTTACTTACCTGATTTTGATTCAATAGCTGATTTTGTCTGTGATTCAACGACTACTTGGCCAATAAAGAGCATTAGTACTTTGTGCGTGGATATAGAACTAGAAACTGATGAGAAGGAGGAAGATATTATACCCCTTTGACGATTAAATAAAAAAAATCTTTAAGGCAAAAACTTGATGAAGCTATTGTAGGAGCATTAAAACCCCAAAAAACTGAAAATGCGATTTCTGCAAGATAATCTTAGCACTATAAAAAAGGAAATCATTCTTTATGAAAACGGAGGTACACGAGGTTCGCATCTGCAGCAATGTTACGAGTACCCTTTGACCAAAGAGTAAAGAACTTATAAAGAGGCGACGGTCGAACAAGGAAACTGATTCGGTGACAGAGATGCCCAGCCTACCAATTTAAAAGTATTATTTTTTTGAAATTGTGACCTCAACGGGCTCGAATTACCACAGCTGAGGCTAAGAATGCTAAGAACCAACTGCCTGGCACTGAAGATGCCGCCAGCCGAATATCGTATCACACGAACGTGCTTAACGATGTTTTGTCAACCCTACCAAATTAAAAGGACTGCTGTTTGAAGGTCATAGAATTTGGTTTTCAAATATCAAGGGAACCGCCAGAAGCATCGCTTCTTTATAAATTCTTTACTCTTTGCTTAGACCATACCACCGACAAGCGTAGAATCGGAGAGAGCAATTTCTTCAGCGAGATCTTTGGCAACAAAAATAAGATCAAGATTAGGTGACTCTATTTTAGATAGCTCTCTTTTTGAGAGAATTTTTCCGTAGAAAATAGTAACCGTAACTAACTTTTATTATTTTGAGTTCTTGGTGTTACTTTGTTTGTTTTCTAGAATTTAGTTTATGTTATTGTTCTTTATTTTTTATTTGCAAATTCATGTTTTACTGTTTAAGAAGACATTTTTATTCAAAATACTATTTCATTGAAGCATATTATACTTTTTTTGTTAAAAACTGAAAATCCCGCTTTTTCGGGATTTGATCCCGGGATCCCGGGATTAGAATTCCTGATTCCGAAATCCCGAAATATAATCCCGATCCGCAAATTTGCATTCCCTATTAGAACTTGAATGTTTACAGTTAAAATATTCGCACTTACTCGTAATTAAAGAATGGAGGGTAGTTGTTTACTTTGAAAAATCATATTTTAGTGTATTTTTAGACTTTTGGATATAATTAAAAAAAACATTTCTATTGAACTGTTGTAACTTTAGTTGTCGTTTAATTGATCTAAAATTCGTTTAGGTACCACTTGCAAATTTTTGTTAATCTTTGCAAACTGGAAGTTGGAATAAAGAAATGGTGCAGAGTTCATTTTAGACAAATTATTATTATTTTAAATTCTATTAATTTTCTATGTGAGATTATGTACATTAGTTGTGTTTAATTCCCACTCCACCTAGCATTCACTTTTGAAGCCTTCAAAATACCTCTACTCAAGTGTTCTCCCCCTCAGCACAGTTCCTATGCCCAAATAACAGATCACTTCTTTACCATTCCTAAAGGTAGGTAGCTAAAGACAAATTGTAAACCATCAAATATTTGCCACTAAGTGTCGTTTTAGATTGTCTCATGACGTTTCTTCCGTTTTGTCGCGGCCTTTCTCAGAAGATAAGTTTTTTGGTAAAAAGTTGATATGTTTCAAAAACACGTAATCAATCACTCTACTTTTTCAAGTAACTATCGAATTGAACTTTCGATCTCTTCGGATTTCGGAACTTGAATTAATCAATCAAAGTCATTTCAGCAAGTTTTTTACCACTGTAGTTAACCGCGAGATTAATAAGCAATATTTTGATCTCTAAATTCCAGGCATGCGTTAAAAAACTTTAAATATTTTCTAGAAACTATATGTGGAACACCAAACGGTGCGGGGAGAGGGAGATTTCAAGTTCAAGATTAGAAAAAAATGACTAACCAAAGTGTTCATTTACAACACCACTCAATATCTACAATCTACGTAATGAATAATGTTTGTCATAACAGTATCTTGTTCTTCAGCAATTTTCTTGAATTTGTAATCAACAGCACATTCTTAGTTTTTCTACGAAACATATATCTAGGCGTTTTTGATAAAGCATTTGATTTCGAGTTTTCCTCCAAAACAAATTGATTGTCAAAAAACTAAAGTTACTCATTCATGAAATCTGCTGCATACCACGCAAGTTCTTTTGTAATCAAAACACATAATGAATAAAAACTTGTACACTCGAATGACGATGCGCTAGTAGCATCTAAATTTGCTCCCAACTAGTCAGAATTTTATTTTTGACATGCTACTTTTATTGAGCAATAAATTTGTTATCTTGATGACCTTTTTAGGTAACTACCTGTTATCAGTGTTCTAGTTTCCGCGATTATCAGTAATTATTGAAAGATTCTAACAGCAAAACCAGAAGATGGTTGTTTCTATGAAAATTACTCGTTTTTTCTATTTATGCGTTTTTGTTTATTCAATTAATTACTATCCTAGTTCGAAAGTGGGTGAAGGAAAAGTGTAGGTATGAAGGCAAATGGCTGCGCATTGTGCATGTACTGGCAATGAGTATGATGAGTGACCGTCATTGCTAATTTCCGTTCTCTGCGTGTGAACCTCAGTGAGCGCCACGTTACGTCATTAAATTTACCAGTAATTTTCTCTATATTGTCTTTTTGCGCAACACCACTTTTTACAAGTGTAGGTAGAAGAGTTAACAAATTAAAAACATTAAGTGTTTTGAAGACACATTTGAAATTTTTCAGTAATTTCTTTTTTGTTCACACCAAGATTCTGTAAGTAACGAAACTAACTAGTGGGAATCTAAGCGTTTACCTTTTCCGTTTGGAATTACAACTTTCAATTTACCTCTGAGGTTAAAGAACTGTAGACGAAAATGACTTTCACATTTTAAACATTCATCAGTAGTGGTCCATGCACGAACAACCTTTCGTCAAGTTTACTTCAAGCATAGTACTTAAGGTTTATTCTCCGCATTACTGTGTTATTATGAACTTAATTTGACACTCAACCCCTAATTGCGGCTTTCAACCCCGTGTCTCTAAACCAGTGGGTCGGACGTTTCGTTAAACCCGAGAGAACGTGTACAATCAAGATTTAAGAGATACCTCGACTTTGTTGATAGAAATAAATTGTTCATTAAAATTATGACCAAAAGCCATATTAACAGAATTTTGAATAAATCTCGACTGCCAAAATTTTACAGCAAAACATATAAAAAAATGCACAACGCCCTTTAAGTCTCTGTACTTTAATTAAATTTCAGTCACGGTTTGAAATTTCAATTAAGTGAATTTTTCACTGGTTTCCAAATTTCTCCTTGAGTAATTTCTGAAGTAAAGAAAGTCTGATGACGCTAGATCCGGTGAGTTGGAATCCAAAACCACTCTGTTGATTTGAATCATCGCGCTGCTTTAGATCCTGTCCCTTTCTCTTTGTTCAAGTTGATATAATACGTCATATTGTCTTACAGTTTGATCATTGGAAAGATAATTTACCACCAAAACATCCAAAACATCGAAGTCAGTTGTTCAGCTGACTTGATAAACTCGGTTGGGGTTCACTTTTACGCAAGGGTGGAAGTGTATTTCCTTCCACTTTTTCGACTTCTGCTTTGATTCCGGTGAATTTCTTGGTCGGTTCCAAATTTTTCCTTGAGTAATTTCTGATGACGCTAGATCCGGTAAGTTGTGATTCAAAACAACTCTGGTGATTTGAATTATAGAAATGCTTTAGATGATTTTTCTTTCTATTTGTTCTAATTGGTGTAAGAAGTCTTATCGCCTTACTGTTTGACCCTTGGAAAGATAATTTACCATTAATGCATTTTTGAGCCCCATAACATCGAAATGAGTTGTTCAGATGACTTCTACATTTTAGATTAACTTGGTTGAGGTTCACTAAAGGGTGGAAGTCTATATCTTTCTACTTTTTTGACTTCTGCTTTGATTCCGGCTGATAGTGGTGAACACATGTCTCGCCGGTAGTAATAAATCATTCCATAAAGAGATTAGAAACAGCTTCAAAACATACTAAGTAGGTCGTCCTACTTGCGTTTGGAAACGAGGACGTTTCAAATTAATTTTCTTCATTTTTGAAAAAATCGTTCATTTAATTCAAAAAATATCGTTGGCTACAATATTAACAAAAAATTGTGCAGAAAGTTATGACAGTTTAGAAGAACATATTACGCATTTTGTACTACCTTCCGTATAGGCCGCAATTTTTTTTATTTTTATCCTAATAGAAGATAAACATTTTTGTTTACTTACCTCTACAGCTTATTATGGTTTTTCAAAATTTATGTGTCGTACTGTAATAATTTTCCACATTTTAATTATTACTTATGTGCCTGTAAGGACGTTTCTTCTGTTTTCTGAGGTAAATCTGCTCTTCCATGCATTCGAACAAAAATTTTAGAGCTCACCCAGGCAAAAATTAAATAGTTTTAATGCATATTTCAGAGTTTTAACATGCACCAATAAAATATTTATTGAACTTAAACTAATTAAAACAGCAAACATCACGACCAGTCAATTTGGCTGTTCCATATTCATTACAAGGCGTGAGAGTAGTAAAGTGGACTGTAATTCTCCCATTAGCAGTAATGTATACAAAACCATACATTCCAAATTCGAATAAAATTGGGCTAAATTAGTAGTTTGGCACTCATTCAGAAATTTTTGTAACATAAAGTGCAATTGATCTGTACTTTTAAAGATCGACCATATGAAATATTGAAAGCGGAAGAAAAACTAATGTAAAATTGAACTATAAAACTATTACAAGAAATGTATTAAAAGGAATTTAACCTCAGGTTCCAAGCACAATCGGAAATATAAAAATAAATAAACTTTCAGGTGCTTCTTAACATATAAGGAAAAATTTTGTGCTTAAATTTGTTGCACAACTGGAATGGGGTGCGGTAAAGTTAGCTATACAGTAAATTTTTCGTTATTTTGAAGTAAGATAATTAGTAAAAATTTGTGTTTACCACTACCACTGAAGAGCTGAATATACATGGAAATGCTTACGCGCTGTTTCCGCAACCAGCAATACAAACGCGTACTGCCAGATAAACAATACATTACAAAAAAACAAAAGAAAATAAGGGCAAATATTGCGATCTGCAAAATTGTATTACACAACAGCATTTTTCTAGATTACGTGCCTTGTTCAGCATGTCAGAGAAAAGTTTTAAAAATATGGAGTAGAATAAATTTCCTGGATTTTTTAAATAGCACATAACGTGAAAAATTATGAATTTTAAATCAAAAGAAGACAAATAAATTTGTACTGTCAGTTTTTTTTTTAAAGTTTATAGTAAAACAATGAAGGACCAAAACTGTTGGACTTTTTTCGAATTTTTTTTTGGAAGAAAGAAATACGCACAAAGTGTTACAAAAATATTGTAATGGGATAAAATAATTTGGCAATTTGAATCAATAGTTCTGGGCAATGGGTTGGTTTATATGTGAGACATAAAAAAAACTATTTAAACAAAGAAACAAGAAGAAGAACAAAGTAGTATTCATTCTTTAGAAAATTATGATTGCATTTGCACACAATAATCGTTGTTTTATTTTAAATAAATTATAAATCTTGCTCCAAAATCACTTTACTTTTCTACAAGAAAACATTCATTACTTTACATTCGAAAGAAATCTAAAGACAAAAGTGAGGTTAGAAAAACGAAGTTTGAGCCGACAACCTCTCCGCTGGGCTGAGTGATCGAAATCAGGTTATTGGTCGATTACGAGATGACGTATTTTGGAAAGAGTCAGTGATATTGAAGAAGGAAATTAATAGTAAAGTATTCAATTCAACAACAAATTTAAATGTCTTTCTTGCAGCTATAAATGTAAACCTCTGAAATCTGAATTTCTAAAGGCCATTTTCGTTATTTTAAAATTTTTATCATTTCTAGTTTATTAACATTTTATTATTTCAATCTTTATTGTACATATATCAAAAGCTTATTGCCCCAAGATAGATTGCTGAATTAAAAGGTGTTAAAAAAAGAATTATTAAACGTTTTTCAAGGTCCAGTTTATCTCAACAATTTTTTTACAGGCACATGCAGTTCTAAATTTCAGTTTTGTAAGTTTAGCAAATTTCTACTACAACAAGCATATTTTTATTATTATTTTTAAGACAAAAACTCACCTTCAACATTTTTTTGTTGAAACACCATGCAGATTCCTTGAATTAAAAAAGGTTCTTCATAATTACAATAAATAAACTAAAATGTTTGCTAGAAAATAAAGCAGTTGTCTCCACACAAATCAGTTACTTATTATTTTCAGCAGACGTTTTAAAATTGTTTTGACCCAGAACGAATTAAAAAACATCAAAAATATTTAACATAAATCAACAAAAACACGAAAATTTTTGATAACGCTCTCGGATTTAGAATTCTTGATGTGCACACTTTTATTTCTAAAGAAAATTAGAACATTAACTTTCTTCATTTAGCTATTCTACAATCTTAATTTAAACGTAGGTCCCAATTTTGGGCCTCAAATAAAACGTTCCTACTCGTATTAAATATCGAATATTTCCAACTAAAACGCAATTACTTCCGACGACATAATATTTACTGGTTAATGATGTCAATTGATTAATATGGTGTAATTATGAGGCACAATCAATCTTCAACCGAGTGGGTCAACAGATGTTGATAAGTTTGCTTTTCTTCCTTGTTATTTGATGAAAATACCAAGAATAACAGAGGACGTGTAAAAAATTCTAAAAAAACTCTATCGGATTTGTTTCCTAAATTGAAGCTTTTCCTAATATTATTACATTTTTTAAATAATCTGGCGACATACATAGTCCATCCCGAATGATTACAGATTTGCACTATCTACTTCCATGTGTGTTGTGTGAAAATAAAATTGTGTTCACTGGTAAAATGCCTGCACTAACCTTGAAGCGCTTTGTTAACCCATATCTAACCGAACCGTGCCGTTGCGTAAGAATGTAACAAACAATAGGTAAATAACTATTTCGACGCATAGGTAGGCACTTCAAATTTAGTAAATTTTTATTTTATACTAATCGATTTTAGCATTGCAACGATTGAAATCCTAGAGAATCAACGAGAAAAACGAGATCAACAAACCAAAATAGAAACTAATACAGCAAGAAATGATGTAATTGGCAGCCATATTTAATTACATTGTCTGTTATAGGTCTCTCTCGAGTTATTTTTCGATACAATCCATCTTGGTCTTACTCGAACTTGTTCGTTAAAACTTTTCTCGATGCAGCTTCAATGTCATTAAAACTGTAAGGAGCGTCTTCGGACCGTAGAGGTTGAAGCCAGAAGTATTTTTTTGGTCCACAAAAGAAATCGACTTCAACTATTAATTTCAAAATTCACCTAAATTGAATTATTTAGGTAATCGACGCGTTTATACGGTTCTTTCGGTTAGGGGTTGACGAGGACCTGAAGGGTTAAGCAGCAAAGTATGCAATAAATTTTACCCTGCACAAATTGGATTGTTTTAATTAATATTTTGATTTATTTTTGGTTTTGAAAACGAGAACTTGAAATTTTTTTTCGATTTTTAAGAAATTTTTAGAAAGCCACACTGGTGTAGATTTCACTAGAAATTTCTCATTTTTTCTGAAGCACCAAACATTATCAAGAAGTCAAAAAGTTTTGGTATACATACATATAGGATTTGTCAAAACTAGAACCATTCTTTTTCTCCATAAAGTAGTAAAAAAGTTAATGTTTGTCTAATAGCTAATAGAGGGCCATAAATGACAAAATATCAAAAATTTTTGATTGTAGCAATTTCTTATTTTGGTTAACTGCAACCTAGGAGCAGTGGAAGTGGAATATCAGTAAAGCTGAAGTTAGCCCTTTTTGTGAGACTTACGTTACAGTCAAATTTGATTGAATAGTGCTGCAAGGAAGATGTAAATGTTTTCCACTAACAGAGTAATAGACAAACGTATAAAAATTGAGAATCTGCTATATTATAATTCCTCTAAAGCTTCAAACAAATTTACTTGTTATTGGTCTCACAAGGTATAAATTTCAACTTTCCCCTACGTTTGAGTACCGTTTTGTTGGATCTATTATTTGGTGTATTTAATCTTTTTGTGTATGTCCCCAAGTTTACACAAATACACATGCGTATAAGATTTAAATGAGGAACGAGAAACAAATTTTCAGTTTAGATTAAAATTATAACTTGTCATAGACTAAATAGGGTAATAACGAATCAAGTGTTGAATATTTTGATACAATATTCTCTTGATCGTTATTGTTCGGAAAAGTTATTAAATATGTCTTTTACTAGTTTCATAAAAAAGATACAGGGTGTCAAAGTTTATATAAAAAAATTAACTTGTATTGTATCTTCCCAAAAAAAGCTGTCAATCAAATAACATTTTATATGTATGTTTGTTTCATAAAGAGCTGAAGTTATTTTAGTCCAATCGTAATCATTGACGTGCATAGGGTTACATGGGAATTATTTTAGGAATAAAATATCCACTGCTTTTAATTAATTTTTCAAATTCTTTCATAATTTGGAATAAAATTCGCTTCTACAGATCTGACATAGATTTTAGTTGCAGAGATATTCTTATTTTGAAAGTTGAAAATACTTGCAATAAGCTTAAGCAAAGCCAAAGGATGCAATTAGATGTCAGAAATTTATTAACTCGAGTTGAGGCCGGTACTCCTTATTATTTACCTGTCAATATTTTACAATAACAATTTTCTAGAAACTTCTATCTTGGCTATAACAATATAGGGGGAAAATGGTTTTCTAAATTAATCGAGGTTTTTAAAAAAATGCGAAAAGACAGCACGCCACTGGTGTACCAGACTTGGTTAAAATCATCTTCATTAGATGGTATTTCATTAAGAAGATATGGATACAAGATTCGGTTTGATTTGTAGGTTTTTTAAAGAAGATATAACAAATAAAGTTGTCTCCATTGTAAACTTTAACACCCTGTATCTTTCTGACAAAGTAAGTAAAAAGCATAACGTTGAATTTTTCAGAATTATAACGATAAAGAGTATATTTTATCAAATTATTAAAGTTTACCTAGAATTCTCGTTATACCTACACATATTTTCTTACCATCGACCGATTTCCTATACATCTTAAATCAATCTCTTTCAGAAAATAGTAGTTTTGTGGATGTTTTCTTTAAATCTACTGAATTTTACTTCAACCGCCACCCTCGTTGTTCAGAACAAATAATGTTTTTTTTTTAATCTAGTACTTGTCTCCATTTTACCTAAAAGTAAAAAATAGATACATCAGCAAATAAGGAAACCATTTTAGTAAAATAGTTGGGTTAAGTTAAGTAAATTTTCTTAAACAAATATTTTTGCTTCCCTACTCAAAACAGTAAGATTTTAGTAAGTTTTTTCTGGCTACAGAACCAGTGCGGGTGTCTAAGAAACGTTTCTCTTTGGGCTAGCATCACCTCGAAAAAGGGTTACAATTCGCGTGTCCATTTCTACAAGGAGGCAGTTTGAACGAAACTTACAGAGGATCGCGTGTTGGGAACAAAACCCTCAACCATTCGCAGGGGTGAAGCACGTTTTGAAAGCACCTACTCTTTAGTTTTATGTGGAAAATCTCCTCAGTCAATTTGTCATGTTTGATAGTTTTAACCTCAATTTGTTGGACCGAGATAAAGTTAGGAAGTCAAATGCTGTTTTAATCAAATAGACATTTGTATGAATGGTCCTTTTATGTGATCCACCTTTAGATATTATCGCTTTGTCAATTCTGTTCGGTCTACATAGTAAATAGAAGACCGAGGGTGATTCGAACGCACAATGCCGTTTGAACAGTTACAATAATTTATATAGGGTTGGTTGTTTATGTAGCCCACTCTCTGTAGATGCTGGCTATTAATAGTTACGTAAAAGGGGTCAGTAGGTCAATCAATGCTGTCGGCGTCCCGGCGCCTGCAATGGGCGCGCCCGACGCCAATTGGGCCACCTATTGATCTACAACGGCCCCACGTGCTGTGGAGGTCTTAGTGGAACACCGCACTAGAACAACAGACTGCGCTTCCGACTATGCGGATGTTCTAATGCCGATATACTGCGGAACGATTTTGGTTACAATTGTCCTAAATTCTATTAATGCAAACACGAACAAGGAAAATGCATCAAAGAGTTGGATGTACCAGCACATTAAGTTTTTAGGTCAATTCAGAAACTTCCCCCAACCGAAGGAGATCAAAAACTGGGTACGTTGCGCTAAAGTAAATTGAGTGTAAAGTCGTAAGTTACAAGTATGGTCTCCTTTTTGTGGCCAAAGGGGAGGCGAGTTTCAGAAGAACAAGTAAGTAACTTTCAAATTATTTAAAATCGATCAAACTCGTAGAAAGAAATTTTATCGCTACATCTCCAAGCACGTGGAAGGTTCGACTAGACTTGAAGCCAGAATCTAGACAAAAAATTAATAGACCCTAAGAAGTAGGAAAACGACAAAAGAAATTTGAAGAGTGGAAGAAGGAACGGAAGGTGAGACAACAATACAGAATTTGAAATGGCACTGCAGAAAGATATTAAGAAAATGGTATCAGAAAAACGAAATTAACATAAAACATAGCAAATAATAATAATCGCCAATTTCAGAATGGGAATTTTAGTGATGAAAATTCTTTTTAATCTTCTTGGTACCTCAAGGGTTGTAAATTATCTACACCTCTAAATCAATAATTGAGTCCTAAGCTATGTTGTCATAAACTCCAGTTGATGAACGAATTGTTTGTAACTACTGAAATTTATTGTTCAAACAAAGTAGATAGCACAGAAGCAAATTGTTGGAATTTTTGTCGTTTTGTCAGAAATTGGTAGGGTCGATAGTTAACTCAATCAAGGTAAAAAGCCAAAAGTATGATGAAAAATAAACATGGAAATACATCAAGGGTCATAACCTTTTCGTGTTATTTGTTTAAGTATTATTGTAGTTTTTTCTAGATTTTGGTAATAACAAAAAAAAAACTTGCGATAACGAATTTTGCACTGATAGCGATTACAACAAAAATCAATTTAATAAATAGCGCGTTTATTAAGACAGGATGAAGAGACCAAATGGAATGGTGGACCTTCCGTGACAAAACTGTTAGGATTACGACTGGATGTTGGGGGAAAGAGCAGGTTGGTTGTTGCAAGAGATTAGACTGTGCAGATTAGAAGTATGTAATTTGGTCAAGTTGTCGTCATCACTTATAAATATCATTAATATGTGTGATACTAATTAGGTTTTCGTGGTAAAAAATCGAGATCCTGATAGTTTCTAAATTAATTTTTTAGTTATTACCGCAACAAAGCAAATTCCTAACAGCTGCCATCAGTCAGGTTATTGCACCTAAGCTAGCTCCCGCACCATTCTTCGGTTTTGTGGTACCTTCCACCAATGGTTTTTAAATGAAATGGGGCACCGACCCAACGCCATGTGCCATGTCGATAGTTCGTCTTGAACCTAACAAGCCACGTGAACACGATAATCGCAATTTCCTACGTGGAAAGGAGGTCGCTTGCGTAACTTTGGGAACTGAAATACGCGGCCAAGTGGGCTAGAAAACCGTATTTCGTGCAACGCAGCTACATAGAATACATATGGAAACTAGGATGGAGAGGAGAGTGCATCGACCGACCGATTTTTAGATTATCTCAATTCAGTCATGTCCAGGCCTGTGATGAGTCTTCAGCACTTCATTCATTTACTACTGGTGCGGTTAATAACGACAGAAAATAAGTTGAATTCATTTCGACCTCATCAACTGAAATGGGCGGCAAAACAATATCGCCATTACTTCTTAACACATCTCATCATTTCTTAATAAATTCCATAAGCGTAATTTCAAAGTGATGCCTTACTCAGAATTAACGACGTCATCATCAGCGATGATGAACAAGTGCTGTGTAATAATCTTTATTTATAAATTCAATATTGCTGGGATGGGTACAACTCTTACGACATTGAAAACTGTTTATGAATAGTTGTTCAACACAATATTGCACCACATTATGGTTTTTGATTTCATTAAGAAAATTATTCAGCAAGCATTCCGCTGTAAATTCGATTTTGGGTGATGTCACGAAGATGACGCTTTGCCGGTTTTTTAATCTCCAACTGAATGGACATTCCCAAGGATGCTGGAATAACCGCAACAAAATTTTTGCTCAAGTTATTCAAAGTTCGATATTAAACCTTTTTTAGATAGAAACAGATGGCCTGGAAAAACGTGGAAACCACAATCAAAATTAGACTGCTACATTCAAAAATAATTTGTTAAGTTGTCAATTTTGTTTAATGGTCGTTGAACGGTAAACCACGTTATGTTTTGCTAGCAGTTGAACTTTGGATTATAATTTTTTACGTTTTTAACAACTTTAGATTCTTGCAAAATTTTGGATCTGTGATGGTTTTAGTGCAACTTTGCACTATCGTACAGTGGCTTTGCCACAGCCTCTATATTCACTCGTTTAATCAAATAATCGTTTAGATAAGACAAAGAAGTTAATTTAAAATTGAGTAAACCTCTTCCAACTCAAGGTATCACTTTTAAAATATTTTTTCTCAAATTTTGAATCATTCTGATCTCATTAGTATTTATTAGTATCACACGTGATACTGGTCCACGCATATGCGTTCACTTTTCAACGTTTGGGAAAATTTAATTTGGGGTGCAAACCTAACTCTTGCAACATACATCCAAACTATAAAAAAAGTAAGTAAGACTGTAATCTTGGCATGAATAGCTAAGATCCTTATCAACAGAATTATTGATACAAATAATTATTTTTACCGTTTTATTTTTCCCTGATGTAGAAGCATTAACTCCAAGGATCATCTATGATACCTTGGGTCTCTGACACTACCTACTTAGATGTAAAATATTATTTTGTAATAATTATTTTTGTTCACGAATGGTAAAGGTTGCCCCAGTCTTCTCAAGTAAAAAGCACTTAAAGCAAATAGTAGAAGATTTGGACGCGGATCAATCAGACATAGACCTCGACACAATCAAAAAAAGTAAAAACAAATCCTCCTAGGCGCTGCTCCTCTTAAGGATGATGCGTATTTATAATAATAATACTAAAGGGCTTTATTTAATAAACAAAACTCATATAAGAAGATGAAGTCTAGCTATTAGCTATTCCACTTAACCTCCTTAGATGATAAATAAGACAATTAATATAACAGTTATAAAAAAATATAAGAGAAGAACGGTTACAAACTTTATACAAGTAAATACCGATATAAGAACAAATGAAATACAGAAAAAAAAGTAAATAAACAAAATAAGATTCCATCATGTATTGCCTGCAAGAAAATGATTCGATTGCTTTAAGAAATTAAGGAGTGCATTTTTTTTTAAATCAGAAGGAATAGTGTTGCAAAGTTTCACAGCATTATACATGAAAGCACGATGGAACAGAAAACAGAAAACTTCCCTAATCTCATTGATTTTTGAGGAAACATTACCTAACCTCCTCAGTCCATACATGCAACGTGATCAAGCGTTCTGGACATTTTGAATTCTCGTCCTAGTAACCTCATCCAGACAGGGACCATAGATAAAACTGGAGCAATAAAAAACTGACAAATGCACATCATCAATGCTTCTTTAAAAAGAAGTTTTCTGTTGGCATAAATTAATTCAAGCGATGTGTAAGACTCTTGCAGGAAAGTCTTGACGTGTTCTTCAAATCTAAAGTAAGTATCCAGGACAATGGCAAGATTACGAGAAGATTCCACAATTGGTACACAAATACAATCCATGTATAAGCAGAAGTTATTATTTAGCAAAAATTTCCCGTGCCCTCTACCAGCAATCAACAAGACACAGGACTTGTATGGGTTAAGCAGCAAGCCACTCTCCCTTGAAAGCACACTCAAACCACTCAGGTCTTTTTAAACAATCTAAATAGCCAAGGCAAAATCGGCATGATGAAAGCTGTGGTACACCTGAGTATTATCAGAATACGCTTGAACCCTGCAGACATTAGCGCATGTCAGCAGTATAGATAATAAACATCAGAGGACCCAATATGGAATCCTGAGGTACTCCCGATTTAACCGGAAGGTTGACGATGACAAATTATTAAATTTAAGTAAATTCCTCTGATATCTGTCCTCAAAATATGAACCTACAAGAGCAACCTACCAATCATCGAAATCATAATATCACAGTTTTGCATGTAACAGGGTTTCAAGGTTTTTATTCATCCCAAGATTTTGATTCAGCTAATGACGGTTTGTTGGCCATATCTATTGGCCTGGTTAGCCCGGTGTTTCAGTTATTAACTTTGGATTGACCCTCATTAAAAGTTATGGTTACCATTGTTACAACGTTTCTATGGATGTTAACTAGAGGTTAAAGTTAATCTATGACTGGAGTGCCGAGTCTTATATAACCCAATTCCAAAACTTTAGAATTGACAACGAAATAAAAAAACGAGACAAGAAACTTATAAACAGATGAGTCGGAAAGATTCAGAAATGGTTGTGGTAAGGTGAGTTGTTAATAGACCCACCTATTTGGCGTCTCCAGTTCAAGGTACGCAGCTTGAGGTTTAAGCAAACCAAATTCACTATTGTGAAGAGTTACAACGTCTACAGAAGAGAGATAAATCTCCTGGATTGTATCATTGGGAAATGAGGTATAGAAAAAACAAATGGACGGTTTGCACCTTTTACCATTTTGCTAAATTTGCTGCATGGGCTGCATGTACTAAAATGACGCTTAATTTCAAGTTTTGCAAAAAGAGAGATCACGGATTATGCCTCCTTCAGTTCTTTGAGAAATTAAATATTTGGAAAACTATCTTGTTAATGATATAGATCCGAGGTACCATATACGATAAGGAATTTTTTGGAAAAACCAAACTACAAGAAAAATGTTGTAGGTTTTTTGGGTCAATTTAATGACAATAATCAAAAAGTTGTAACTCATCAACTGGCAATTTTTGAAAATAACAATTTTTATTACATTACAAAATTATAGTAAACAGAAATTTAAAATTTACCTAAATAATTACTTGTTGGTTTTTGATAATGTTCATTTATAAAAATTCCTATAGAAATCGCAAGGGTTTAGGTCTGGTGATTATTTGCTACTTTACTCCAAAAGGGTTCAATTAAGGATCATGATCAGTAAGATAGGTTCTTATATCGATTGTAAAATGAGTGCATGTACCGCAGTTGTTGATGAGTAGCTATTAGCAATCTTCAACGTATCCGGAAGTAGGTACTTTTAGGAGAAAATGTCAATATGTTTGACCGATATGAAGTTTGAAGTATCTTACCTTGTAGTGACAGTAGTGGTGACTTTCGCAATATTTAAGGTCATGGTAAGTGCCCCTTGATTGTGTGTTAAATCGAAGTTACATCGTTTGAAACGCCATAAGTTTTTATTTATTTAAAAAAATCTTCCAACAAGTTTGAAACTTAACAAAGCATTTCGGATATAAGTAAATTGCGTCAAATCGTTTTATTTTCACTTAACTTGTGATTAGTCTTTGTTCACGTCTTTCAGGGACACCTGTATTATGTTTCACTTCCACCTTTCACGGATTCTGACTGAAGGCGCTGCGATACTAAGCTCAAAATGTTAAATTATTCAGTGATATTAAAAATTTAAATTTTGATGCTTGCATGGAAAGTTGCATTATAACCATTGCTGCACAAATGTACATGTAGAATCTTCTACAATATTTTTGTTTCACGCGAGAGTGGTAATACTTTCCAAAAATCATGTTATAAAGCAAATTTTGGTGCGTTCAACCAAGTGAATGTGATGAAAAAAGTTGGATTTAAAATTAAACATTAAATTAAAGACGGAAAAAACTGTAGAATCGAGAGAACAGTAAAAATATAACGTTGAAATAGACAGAAACACTAAACTTTTAATAAATCTGATAACAATACCCAAACAACAAAAAAAATTAAGATGCACAGTAAATTATAAAATTACCAAAAGTTAGTGACCAATTACGTATCTAAATCCACGACTCACTAAATTGACAAACAAGTGCAAACAGGGTACTAAAATTACCAATAACTGGGTGCCCCCTGGCTAAGTGGAAGATCCAAGAAAAATCTCTAAGTATCTTGAAAGTGTTCCACTATTTAAGTTAAGGTCATTGAAATCGTGCTATTCCTCAACTTTAAATCTCATAGTTAAGTAAGCGAATTGTGATACTTTAACGAAGAATTGAGGTCAACAGTTGGCGCTACTTTACTTTAGGAAAATTTTCGAACTGCACACGATAATTAAAAGATTAAACGGATGCAATACTTTTGACGCTTTTCAGTGCTATTGGAGAGATGTTGTACAAACAAGATACTGTGTTGTTAATGGTTAAATACACATTTGTTGCAATTTAGAAACAACTACGTACATTCGTAGTTGGCGAAGCGATAGAACCATGAGATTGTAGAATGATGCAACTTGGATAACTTGAATGCGCTAACCTCATTCATTACATCATGAGGCATTTTCTAAGGTTCTGTCACTTCCATCCTACTCTTATTCATGAGTCGTATTACGAGCGAACGTGAACGTACATTTTTAATTCACAAAGGTCATAGCTGCTGACTTCATTCTGTCTTTTGTCTCTTATTATAAGTGTAGGTAAGTACGCAGTAGCTGTGGATCTAATGCATAAAAGGGCATTCATGTGTGTTGGTTGATTTGCTGCTTCTATAGATATACGAGTAGTACACATATGCAATTTGTTGATTTTGACTTATAACCATATACCACATGCAAGGTTGGTCAAAATTATGAAACCTGGCATCTCCTCCTTAAACTAAGACTTAGAGAAAAATATTTATGAAAGCCATATATTATATTAAATTAACTTCAATTATATTCTATTAACATAATTGAAGTGTTTTTCTGATTTTTTAGAAAACTTAACTCTACACTTGATTGAATTTTCAAGAGGACCAGTTGCAACTAAATTTGGCTAACGCTAACAGACGTTAAAATTATCAATGTAGTTGTAAAAGCACAAATTTTGAACGAAAAGTTGTCTAAGCATTTGGTTTTAATAAAAAAATTTGGAGTTTGTTATAGTTGTTTACCACGTTCAAAATTCTGTTATATATAACCAACCAAAAATTTCCGTTCTTGGAAAACAAACATAAAATACAAACGTGTTTAATTTTGCGAAACTAAGTATTGAAAAACAATTACAAAGAATGTAGTTACGTTTGACATGTAAAGGATCTTACATGCTATCAGGTCTTATCTAAATTATTTTAACAGTAAATAACTTGAAATTTCTTGTACGAGGATTAAAAATTGCTATGAACAGTTTTTGAAATTGCATGAAGTTATGGAAATAATTTTTTTTCTGAACTTCTAAGAGTTCATAGAAAATTGCATAATTTTTAATAATTTCTGTAACTAAATAAAAATAATTATTATTTTAACTACAATTGTTATTATAATAAATACTGGCGTTTTACCACCTCAATTTCAGAAGTAAGGGTGGGTTGCAAAGGTGAAGAGCCGCCAATAGGGTTGCTAGAAAATATCACACATGCAGGTAGGTGGCAAGAAGGGACTATTTCAGGTATGTAGGTATATAGGAGGTAACTTATATAAACCTATATACTTTTATGCGCTGCCCTGTTGGTAGAATGAAGATGAGAGATAATAGAACAAAAATGTCGCTAGAGATGCGTTCCTTACAGAATGTATTAATAAAATAAATGTACTATGCTGGTACTACGTTGGTAATATAAAAAATTCTTCTGGCTTCCATTTTAAAAAAAGCATCTAAACAAAATTTCTTGTTTTTTTTATGATACTATACTTCAGTATGGCAAGAACCGCTTTCTCTACAATTTTTGCGCACACTATCAAGGTTTCTGTTCCTTTTAATTCATTTCACAAGCGACTTCTTGAGTAACTAGTACCGATATATGAAAAAAATGTAAGAAATTTCTATTTTTCAAACATTTTTTGTAAGTTAGTTCAGTGGTTCAAAACTAACAATGGTCAGCATGAGGTTTTGAAAACATTTTGATTTAATTAATAAACGGGTTCTCTACATTTCCAGAAGACACGAATGAAGCTTACTTTGTTGAGATTTCAAAAACAGTCAAAATAAATTCGTTTCACTATTTCCCAAAAGTCAAAACATGTCATTTATTAAGACTTTTTATTTTTCTATTTTAAATAGTCTAAAATGGCAGTGACAAAAATGCATTTTTTATAGTACTGACACAGGTAAGTACGGAAGGATTACCTATAATTATTGCGGACACTGACAATCTATTTGAATTATTACAATTGAGTTCCTGTTAGTACTTTAATAAATAGGGCCATTTTAGCACTAAAGGGCAAATAATTTAAACTGCCAATTGGGTTGGTAGAAAGTAGTAAACAGGTAAGTACCAGCTATCGTTTCCGATATATGTGTGCTTATTAACCGTAATTTCTGTAGACCTTTACACTTTTATGTTTTGTACAGGGCATAAATTAAAAAAGAGAGTAACAAAATTTTTTTGGGCAATTCAGTAGATAAAACTACCGATGACAAGCATTACACATCCAAAATAATTCGGTGCAGTGTTCTCTAGAAACCAATAGAACGTATTTCAAAAAAAAGATTTCAAAAATAAAAAATATCGATTCGTTTCATTGGTTTATAAAGGAAGTCAAAATGTTCCATTTAGCTCGGTTTTCCATTTTCCTTTGTAAATAATGTAGAATAGAGTATTGACCAATTGTGTTTTCCTATGGTATTATTAACATTCCTAGGGATGGCAGCATGTTGTTCTACAATTATCGTGCAAACTGTCAAGGTTCTTGAATTCGTTTTGTTATTCATTTTACATGGAAGTCCTTGTGTAACTAGTGAATGATAAAGGGATTTGATATTAAATTATAAGTGGAAACCTCTTTGTGTCTACTTTCTTCCTCTAAATTCAGTTATTAATTTCCAAAATTCTTAATTTTTCCGGATTAATAAAAAAATCGTTGTGAATATTTACAAACAATTATAATAAAGTTTGTGTAGAAGGGATGAAAGAAAATCTCACTTTAGAACGGCCCAACAAAATTCTTTTGCTATCCAATCATCTAAAAAAGAGAATGAAAAATGGCAACCGAAGAATGGGCGTGAATTTTTGAGCAACTACTACAGAATATATATGTATAAAAAAGTTATAAATAAATTCTTACAACTGAAACATAGTGGGAAGCAATAATAAGTTTGCAGAAGTTAAACGAACATAACTAATAATTTTCCATTTTTTTCAGTGCAGTCTACACAAATTTATGGAGTGTTCTAGAAGAAAATTTCCTGACAATTTTAACTATCATGATATGCTTGTGAAATAATTCACCATATATTTAAAAGTATGTTTTATGGGGGCAAAAAGTAAATTTTCAAAACTACTTTCAAATTACCGCTATAATAAAAAATTAAAGCACTGCTTAGGTCTAATTTTGATAGATCTATGAATAAATTTTTTTTTTTTAATAAATTATGTATCAAAAATTATTAATATATCACTAAATTTTTTTCACCTTCGTAACTCTGTAGTTTCCAACCATTTGTTAATTTGAAAATTATACGAAAGGCGCTTACCCAACTTAATACACTTTCTACTCACTAGACACGCATAAACTGCGATTGAAACTGGCGAAAACATTGAAACAATTTTTTGCTCTTATCAACTACTATTAGGTATGTTTGGGTCTAATTTTTTGTATTTCCGGCCGACACAAAGAAGTAGGATTAAATAAATCCCAACTGTTGGTAAAAAACATGATTCCGGTTGTTGGAAATTATTTTAGAGTAGAAGATATTGGATCCTGCATTTTTTCTAGATTCCTATTTGAACGCGTTTATCTCTTTGCGTGTGCCGTGTGATGTATAGAAACCTAAATATGAAACCAAAATTCAAGATTTGATTTCTTTCAATATCTATTTTCTAGTTTTGTATTAAGATGTAAAATTCTAGTAAAAATCTATTCTTGATTTAAAACAATATGCACTTCAAAATTGACTTTTTTTGCTAGAAACAACAAAATTGGTGCTTTTCATGCTATTTCTCGACTTTATTTTCGATGCAGTTAGTTTTTCATTTTCTTATTGCATTGGCTTGTTTTTACTAAAGCGGTATCCGTGTTGCCTTCAAAGTCTTTGCGCTGCCGAATTCTGGTCGCGCATTCATCAATTCAGAATCTCATCGACGGTAAGTGCGTGGGTTCCATGTAATTCGTGGAACCCTCCGCGGACCATTCTTCTAGTTGTTATCTAAAAGAATGTCAATGGCGTACGACGAATTTCTCTTCAATTGATGATAACAAATTTATTCCAACCTTTTCACGCTTACAATGTTTTCACTGCGAAATGCCCCCATCGGGCAACTACTTACACAATCTCTTTGGCCTAGTAGGTAATCTGTTATTAGATTTGGCGCATCATTACATGCTTACGTTTCCATAAATAAACGATTATTTTCTTCTAGTAGCTCCTGTTACCACCGTGATGGGCGGCATATTATAAAACTTGATGGTAAATAAATTCCGTGGTTTGTGGGACGCTACACAGATTTTCTGACGTATTTAACAATATTTAGATTTAATTTCTTGATTACAAATTTTCAACACACCACGGGTGAGTATTTTCTGATTTTTATCATGTTAAACTTTCCATTATATTATTGGCGAAAGTTGGGTTTGGAAAAAATTTCCATTGCGTACTCTATCAATCACCTTGCTTCGTTCCTTCACTTAAAAAAATTGCGCCAATAAACAGAAAGTCACTGTTTTCCACTAGAGAACACCAACAAACCCGGTGTGCGAAGAGGAAATGAAGCATCCAATAACACTTCCTCTCTTCCTGTAGAGAAAAGAAAGAGAAAGCTTTGATGGTACGTCAACATTACATCACATCTGAACGGAAATAATCATATACCAAGCACCGGCAAAGTGCTGGTCAAATAATTCAGAATTTAGCAGTCGGCCGAGTTTATATAATTTAGGGTGTCAGTGTGTCACGTCAGTAAAACGGGTTGCCTGGCAACAGGGGCGCTTAGCCCGGCCTATTTTCGGGCTGTATCGATCCACCCCAACTTTTCAACCAATGTGTTAGGGTTTAAACCAGGCCCGGACTCGTTTCCTATCAGTGGAGGCATTCGCGGGTCGACCTTGAAAATATCCGGTTATAGAAAAACATCCCTTTGTCCCGACCCAACAAGTTGAAAATGGACGCTATTAATAATAAGGGTTGGTTCGCCAAGGCGAACAGGATCTCCCAACAACAAAAACCTCCGATTCGACACATCAACGCATTGGAATAACCCGAAATAATGTCGAACACATGAACTGAATAAATTATTTCAGCGACAGGCAAACACAAAAATGCGATTTGGGCCAATTTCAAAATTGCAACGCGGCGTCCTCAAGTCTGGACCAGATATTTGTTAACGTGAAACCTTGGCAACCTTCCACTTCCGCTAACTGCAGTTAGTTACGTACCGAAACTCAAAGGATCTGCTTTGTTTTTGCCAACCCTTTTGCATATTGAACTAGTAGTTGGTTGCATTTTTCACAAATAAATTTAGTCTATCCATGGATAGTTCAAGTAAACCAGTTTGTTTAGGAGTAAAAATCTGTTGTTGCCAACACGCATCAGGGGTCTTCACCAGCTGTGCAATGAATAAAAAAAAACTGTTCTCGATTCTATAGTAGGAAAACTTTACAAATAAACCCAGTAAAGTGGTCGATTTATTATAAATTATTATATAATGTACGCAATAAGTTAACAATCACACATAAATCAATAAAAGACGATGCTTTCAGGAATATTAACATTACACTACAATATTAGCAAACTTATTGAAATAGAAACGATATGGCGCCGATTATCAGGATATTCTGTACAAATTGCATTAAATTCAATAAAAGATGTAAAAACAATATCACATACTAAAATGTATTTTAACATCGATATCAACTCAGATGTTTTGTTCGTTAAAATAAATGGGACTAGTGGGTACGTTCATTGG
Organism: Pyrochroa serraticornis; assembly: GCA_905333025.2. Taxonomy (NCBI): domain Eukaryota; kingdom Metazoa; phylum Arthropoda; class Insecta; order Coleoptera; family Pyrochroidae; genus Pyrochroa; species Pyrochroa serraticornis. The sequence goes on from HG995154.1 coordinate 21,469,479, forward strand.
ATGCCGCCGCATTATAAAAGTTTTAAGACGAGCCGACATTATTACAGTTGGTTGTTGTTCCTGAAAAATACAATTTTAATAAATCGGAAAATTTTACAATTAATTAAACGTACCTCAGTCATCCAGGTGGACTTCAAACTGTCTTCCATGCTCATACGTTGAGAAGGAATAAGAAAAAGGAGTTTACTAACGAGTTCTTTGGCTTCGACGGAAATGTTACTGAAATAATCATCCGGAAAACAGTAGTCGCATTTGAGGATATTGGCGGTGGTTTCCTCCATTGAATCATCGAGAAATGGGGAAACTCCACTGAGTAACACGTAAAGAAAAACACCAACCGCCCAACAATCAGTGTGTTTTCCTATAGGCTGGCCGAGTACTAGTTCAGGCGAGGCGAATTCGAGACAGGCAGGCGGAAGGATTACATTCTTGGAAGTGTTAACTGAATCTCCGAAATCCACTAGTTTTAACAGGGGCGTGGGATTGGACAAGTCGACCATTACGTTTTCGGGCTAAAATCAATAACACATTTACATACTTACTTCATCAGCCGGAAATAGACTAATTAGTTAAAAGGTCGCAGAAATTCTAAACACACGAAGGAAGTAATTTGCGATACGCATTCGTGATTCTAACGTTATTACTTCATTTTAAAAACATGACTTCCCATATTTCTGACGCCCAAGTAGGTACATAATTAGTTCTGGGAATTACTGACTTTAATAAGATTCACTAAATTTAAATGGAGACATCAACTTGTTAATGGAGGATTATTAAAAAAAATCTCTTCATTGTTTACTTGTGATATTGCAATTGCAATCAAAACCGAGGGTCTATTTAGAGAAAATAATTCCAGAATATATACTTAATAAAGCAATTCCACCTATTAGAGCACCAACTGGACAATATAAGAAGGATAACAATGTACAGTGCATTTACTAAACATCAGAACAGAGTATTTACTTGTTTCAAAATTAAAGTCTCTCCACAACAGATTGAAATTAAAATATTTCCTAATGCTCCAAATCACACAAAGGCTTAACCAACATTGAATTGAGTCAATATCTCTTTAAATGTTTTAATTTCTCATGAGTATAAGGTTGCAGCGCGGTTGTATAGCTTTTGCGAGAACGTGTTCAAAAAGGTATTAGGCCTTTTAATTAAAATTTTCAAACTACTGCCCAAACCTTTGGCATAAATTGCAGCTACCCACCTTGATATCTAAATGGACTACATCCCTTTGATGAAGCCACGACATTGCGGACATCAACTGATGAGTATATCCCTTAACAGCGGCCTCAGAATACTCTTCATGCTCACAAATATAAGTGAAGAGCAATGGTCCTCTCACTCTATAAAAATCATTAAAAATTAGGCGCTAATGCAATTTTTGAGACACCACCACTTAGTTTATAAGGGTAAAATAAAAACTGAAAAAATATTACTATTTGTAGCAAATTTTGTGTGGTGTAACATAAAAAATTGTTACCTAGGGCGCGTTGTACCATTAACGTTCAATGATTTACTTAGATCAATAATTACAGTAAGTAACGAGTAGTTCTTATGGATATTTAATGAAGCTAAACGTAGAAAGAGAAGGGTACAACTCTCCCTCAAAAATTGAAAATACCAACTCGTGCTTTAATCAACTTACAGTTCTAAAACAATGGTATCAATCCCCGGTAAAGGTGCATTATCAAAAAGCGCCATCGCCCTGATGATATTAAGATGTTGCATTGTGGCTAACAGCGCATATTCAGCTTGGGTAACTTGATGCAATTGTTTTCTTCTTGTGACTTGTTTCAAAGCCACTTCTAAACCTGTACCTCGGTCTTTAGCCAGTCTTACAATCGAAAATCTGCCTCGATTTATCTCCTCCAATTCAATGTAACGCCTTTTAAATTGTTCTTGTTGCCACCTTAAGTTATCAGCAACCGGCAACGTAACAGCAACACTCGGTAGACTCACCAATTTGTTTTGGACAGCTACCAAACGAAAACTGTACGTTTCTCCCGGTATTAAATTTTCCACAATGTAAGCCTTAGAATTGACTATTCGATTATTATTCGGCGACAGCCATTCACCAGAACCTAATTTGCAACATTCAATCCAAAATTGGGAATAAACGTTGCTTTCCCACTCTAGCGCTACAGTGGTGCTCGAAATTATTTGAATTCTAGGTTCTTGCAGGGGCGGAAATGAATCAGTTACGTTTAAAATTGCTTGACACTGCGATGATCCAAATTCATTAGAAATTGTAACGGAATAAGTTCCACTATCAGAAATTTTTACATTATCTAACGTTAACGTTGCGATCCCTTCTTCGTTTTGACCCAAAACGAAACGTCCGCTTCTCAAGATGCACAAATTAGGTTCGATTTTTTTCCAACTCATTTTTGTGTGACGTCCGCAATAAGCTAGTTTACATTTAAGAACGACTTTGGCACCACTTTGCACGGTAATATCTTTTAGTTTCTCGCTAAATTCTGGAATGGGAGCTTCAGCAATTTGATTTTCCTGATAATCGATCGATTGTCTGTTGGGTTTTCTAAAACGGAAGGGCCAAGGTTTTCGGTTGTAGTTGGAAAGTATGTGAGCTGGGACCCAAATTTCTTCCAGGTGGGTGTTTGTGTGAACCAAATAGCCTTGGGTGGAGTCGTACCTGATTATCGTTACTACTTCGCCGAGGACGAGGTCAGGCCATTCACAAACTAACCGAGCTTGAGTTCCGGGAGCCAACACATGGTTATCGCACTGAAAACCAGCAAAAGTTCGTGAAAAAAGACGTTAAAGCATGCGTGGCTGATTGTATGCAATGTATGTGCGATTAGAATTAAGCTTAAAATGCGAGGGTTTGAAGCACAATGTAACTGCACAATTTTCAAAAGGTATGAACATTTAAAAAGGGCGAAAATACCCTTAAACACAACTACTGAAGTCCAGTTGCTATTATTTTTATTGGTTACATTTTTCTCATAGTTTAACATATTATAAGTGCATTATAATATTGTAATTAGATCCAATCCGGGGGCATCTCAAAGGTTTGACCTACCATTTTACAAAGTGTAAGTCGTAGAAATCAAATAACTAAAACTATTATTGGTTATGAAAAGTCTCATTGATGGTATGGACATACACCATCTTTAGTTTTAATTTAATATATTAACTATCTAACTCTGTTGCTGCTGAGGTAATTTTAAAAACAAATCTTTATTTTTTCGATTTCTGTCTCTACTAAACGATCTTGGGTGGCAAGCATAAGAAACGCAGATAGCAAAACCATATGACAGTGTTTGCTAGTGGTTGCAAATCAACTAATTTGAAACATTTTAGTATTTGCATATTTGCTTATGTGAAAAAACCAAGAGAAAGAGACTACTTATCTCGGTCTCATAATTAGTTTCTATTTCTTAAAACCTTCAAGTATAGTTTACGTTTAATTACGCAAGTAAAACGTAGCACATTTGAAACAAATGAGAATTAAATGGTTACACAAATATAGCTACACAATGTCAATGTTTTATCTTAGTAATGTTCATACCGGTGTTAAAATGAAAGAAAAGCACCTGGGTTCCTTAGTTAAAAAGCAGACAATGACATGACAGATCGAGGATGAAAGCTAAAACTGCCAGACTTGCAAGCATGCTCACCATTTATTGAAACAGCTGAATCGATCCAAAGTTTCCATTTCATTTCGCTAAATCGCAATTACGCTAATGCAACTGTTGATAAATTAAAACTACACTTAAGTACGTATCACAGCTTTCATCTATGGTTAGTTAACTTGATTGAAGCTCTCTGTTACAACACCTAAAGAGAAAGAGTGTCAATAAGAACATGCACAGGATGCTAAGTTATTCAATAAAAACTCGCCCTTGTCTTCGACTATTACACATTTTGTTTTGTCTATAAATTCTAATTCATGCAGGTTGTGTTTGTTAAAGCAAGCGAAATAATTACCGTAGGTTGATTGGCTTCCGACCATCGCCTTTGCATGTCGTTTTTATCACTCTCCTTTGGCGACGATTCTTGCACTACAGGATGACTTTTGTGTTTTGACCTTAGCGTGTTTTTAAAGCCTTCAAATAAATTCAGTCTTGGTTTATGGTTGTGCGATTTGTCACTGGCGTCGCTCATGTCGTTCTCCAAGGGTATACCGATGGTGTTAGCTTTATGAATGTAGTGAGTAGTCTTTCGATGGGGTTTATTGGAATTTGTTGAATGTGCGGGCGTTATGGGAATTGAAACTGTTTTCCTGAGGGGGGCAGGGTCCCACAACGAAGTAGATTCTGATAGGGAACTGCACGAAAATAAGCAACTTAAAACAATGATACAAGACAAAAAAAAAAGTTAGTAAAACATAAAAGCGTTAGAAAGGTAGACATTAATATCAGGTATTTGAGAAATAATTTTTTAATCAATTTGAAATTGCAAAGTGGTAAATTGATAACAAATGCCTCATATTAATTCGGTTAATGGATGCGGAAAATAAAATTCGTCAAAAAGCAGAGCGCAAATAAAAGTACAATTGTAAAATAAATGGAAATAAAAGTAAAATAACCTAAGTGTACATACAAAAATCAATGAGTGCTAAAGTAAAGAAGGATAACCTTACATATGTGGGTTCCGAAGAAAAACTGCCGTCATAGTTTCATGTTTTATTCTATTGAAAATTTGTGTTTCCATCGCTTATCAACGAATATATTTATGTACAAACATACATCCTATGTACATCTCAACTTATAGTTAATACAATCAATAATACAATAAACATTACACATATGTCTTTATGTGTAGAACTCAGGAGTATTATTGGTTTCCATAATTTAGGTTAGTAGCATTTATCCAATATCCATGGCGTGACATGAAAACGTAAATGCTCGTGCTCCCCACATTACGATTTGTATAGGTAAACGCTTTTGATTACTGTTGAACTCATCAATAAACAAAACCAAAATTCCAGCGGAAGATAACTGGATGAGCATTCAATACCATTGAGCAAGACTTTGAAAACAAGGTGGCAATAAATGGATGGCATTAAATTTTGAAATGACGTTGAACTATCTAATCTACCGTTTTACTTCACAATTGGAGCAGAGCATATAGTGAATATTATCCGAGAAGAAAGAGATAAAGTGCCTACTTGAAAATTGCAAGATTCATAAGTGTTTATAATACATATAATTCGAAGGACTTGAAAGGACCATATGATTATCAAATTAAATTCGATACATCACTGTAAAATCAATAGGTCATTCAATCTGAACGAACTCGGTACTAAATAAATAAAATTAAAAAAATTATCAGAGAAAAAACTTTAGTCCCATCACCATTTTTCGAATCACAAGCATCGACGTGCAGTGCCTGTCACAGAACTGACAGATGCTCCACGTCCTCACATTTATTTTACAATTTAATCAGATCCTTGAAGAAACAAATCACAACCGGAGTTAGTTCAAACTCATCGAGCCCAAATCCAAATAGGCAAGTTTGTATACTCACGCTTCTTTCGTAAGCTCCTTTTGGTAAGCAATTGGGCTTTGGATGGCCTTCAGAAAGTCTTTTTGGGTCTGAAGGATGTTTTTGATGGTCGACAGCCACTGCTGGTGCAGTTCTGGTGAACCCGTCTGACAGACGATGCTCAGAGTTGGCTTGTTTGGATCGATGGATTTGAGGGTGAAGGACTCCTCACATATATCTTCCAAACTCATTTTGTTGACCTGAAATTCAAGCCGTTTTAGCACGTACTACAATTAGTTCAAGTGAACTTCAGAGAGTGAAGTACAACGCGATGAAGTGCCTCACACGGCTTGAAATAAGACTACAATAGCACATGTCAGGAATTAGACTGGGAAATACATCAAAATATATTGCGGCTGACAAAACTATAAATTTCAATATTGCCGAACTTTTTGTATGTTCTTACATAATTTCACAAGTATTGGGTAATTTGCAATGACTACGCAAGTAAATACTTCAACGTGATAATCGAATTTATACAAAAGCAACGAGTCTTATCTAGAAATCTACACTTAGATTTGTGACTAGAACGTAAATACCTATGGATTGATGGGTGATAGTAAAAAGTTATAGACCAGAAAATGTTTAAAAAAATATTATCATGTGCGTAACTATTTTTGTTTGTTATTATTTGGTTCATTGGAAGTTACAATACAATGTTTTAATTTTATATTATAATTTCCACTATTGTATGAATAATAACCTACTTCGCTTGTCATCTTAGAGTTATGTTAAGTGTTAACATTAGCCTTATTATTGACGTTTAAAATGGAACAATATATCTTGAGAACGTTTTGTCTCTCCCATTTAGAAAATTAAAATTTTCTACATTTGTACTGACAGTAAAGATGAGCGGAACATAATTTTCCCACAGAGAAAGCTCGTTTCATATCGTTTTGTTGACCCTAAGAATACAAAAGGAACTGAAATACCGCGTTGTCGATATTTCTGAGTCTTTTTGCATACGACAGAACTGTTATTTTAGACGTAATCATAACTACTTCGAATTATTTTACAACTTGCGAGTTTAAAGCACTTACTTGTATGTGAGCCTTATAGATGTATTGTGGACTAGTGAACTGGGTCTTTTTCCCTACGACTTCCGAAAGGATAATACTTTGTTCGAATAAAAACACTTGCAATTCCTTATTTTTACCGAAAACGGTTCCTTGTTGATCAGAACAAGTTAGGATACCATGTAAAAGCAATTTGCCCTGAGAAGTAATTTTCCCCTGTAACATTGAATATAGTAAAAAAAAAAAAATTATAATTTTTTAACATACATCAAAACCCTGAAGTCTTCCAACATCCATCATATCATTTGCTGCTTTCGGCACAACAACCATTATGTCGTAGGCAGCTCTAAGCGCATCAGCTTCTTCACGCAAACCAGCACGTTCCGTATACTTCAAAATATCCTTAAGCATCAACTGATACTTCATAATTCTTTGGACAGGTTTAATGAGAAGGTCACACAATTGAAGCTTGTGTCCTAGTTTAACTCTGAGATCTTCGAAGTACGTATCCAAGTACTCAGACACTATGTACTCAGAAACCGGTTTATTTTTGCAATAAACCACGTACATGTGCAACTTGCGTTCGTACCTTCTAAACAATTGAGCCAATTCTTCCGGTTTTTCCACAGCCTTTCGCAATGATTTGAGGAAAATGCTGAAATAGTTCAAAATATTGGTGTGAAACAGTCAAAACTTATTAAGCATTAAATTATATTGTTGATACGTCACTCAAGTGTTTTATGGAGCAATAATATTCCTGGTAAAACCCTCTAGTCAATGTGCATGTACTTGAGTAACCGTTAGAAACTTGAAATTACTTACTCGTGATGCCAGTCGTAAATAGCTTCAATGTTGCCAAACACCATTTTATCTTTTCCGTCTTTCAAATCTTCTGGTATGGGAATTTCGCATTCTGGATCCTTCATTGCGGTCAGGTAACCGTTGACGATCAACGAGAGATCGCGAACGTAAGCCTCCTCAGTGTCGACTAGTTCTTGTAATACGTATCGTCTTTTCTTTATCATTTTCTCTGAAACATCTGAATTATCTTCGGAGGGCTTGTCGCTTTCGTCGCCACTAAATGCTAACGCCGTTGCTTCGTTCGATGAACACTGTGCGGACAATTCTCGATGAGTATTTGGTTCACAATCTGAGAGGGCGTCAGATGACTTTGTGTCTCTGAGCAGGGAGTTGCGTTCTTGGTTTTCGGAGTGCTGTTCCTGGAATTGGAGGAAACAATCAGAAACGTTTCAGAGAACTAACATTTAGATAATCAAAAACTGAACATTCTAAAATCAAATAAAAAATCAATGTAATAAAAACCAAAAAATCAAACAATTAAATAAAAACAAGCTGATACTCAACGAAAATTACGTACTCAAAACAAAACTAAAAGAAATATGCAAATATTTTCAAAGAGAAACTGAAAAGCATGTCGGTTTGAATCGAACAGCTTGCGACGTCGCGTTTCAGTTTTCTGTCAAAACGTTTGGTATTAACAATGAAAACAACAAACTGTTCAAAGTATGCAATGTAAGTACAGGTAACGATGATGTAAGTATGATGCAATTCAAACTAATGCTGTGCACAATACAAACTTTCAAATGTTCGATCACACAACGACACTGACGAGACATTTTCAAAAACGGTCAAGTGTAGAAAGTGCGATGGAACATCGAAGCAGTGACCATGCAAACTCAACAACAGAACAAGGGAGTGAGCAATTGTAAAACGAGATCCGCACCATTCGTTCCTTAACAATCTGTTCAATTTCAGCCAAATCTGCGGACGTAGCACCTTCTAGAGATTTTAAAGTTAGACTAGAAACCTGCAGAGGTAAGAGAGAAAAATTACAATGAATAATGGATGTTAATAATGGAAACATGTGTGATGACCAGTTATTGTTAAGTGAATTAATTATCTCACCCTTTTGCAAGGATTTTCCTCGATGTCCGGCACTCCGGGTGGCGGTGACGTAACGAGAATAGGTTCCTGGATCGGTTTCATGGGTGGAGGAAGTTCCACTTCTTCGTCGGCATCTTCACCACCGCCGTTAGCCAATTCGGTTCCCAAAGATTTGACGCCCTTCAACGATAAAGGTGGTCGCTCTTCGTCGTCTTCACCTTCAGAAACTGAAGGCTTATTGCCCATGTCGGACGGTACCTGTAAATCGATATATTTTAAAAACTGAACCACTTAGAACAAGGAAATTACGTTGGCCAAAAGGGAAGAAAGTTGGCGAAAAAGTTTCTTCGCCATCGTAGAATGGCTTGAACTAACGATTTAACGAAACAACCATCACTGGGAGGTTTTACTGGATAGACTAATTCTTTGATAATAATTGCGGTGATTCACCAAAAACCGGAAACTACGTGATAACGTGAAAGTAGGGATTTTTATTATTTGCACAGTTCAGTATTAACGGAAATTAGCCCACGCTCGCTTGCTTTTCCACATTTTCTGAGATTTAATGAAACTGAAATTGTTTCGTTATTACTTACTGAATTAGACAACACCACTAAATATTTTTATTAACAGTACAATTAAAGTAAATCTTGGACCTTTCACATTAAATTCCTTTAATAAATATTTTGATCTTTTAAAAGGTTCCCAACACACCTTATGGTTTTCAGTTATTAAATCGGCCGCAAATCAAACGAGTAAAATAAATATCGTGTAAACTATACACATTATGAAGCAACAGGAAATAAGCAATTTACTTGTTTAAATAAAAATATCTCACTTAATAATACTCATCAAAAAATCAGATCCAAGAAATATGGATTTATTGATTTAATTCTGCTATCTCTTTCCTGTAAAATTCATTAATTGACGCCATCGCTATTTGGATTTATTAATGTAAAACAAGCCGTTGTACAGAAGTAGGTAAAATTTAACATCCAGAGAAGGAAAAACAGTTTGAAGATTGGCTTTGGCAAAAAACCGACTTTCAAGACTCTACATCATAGGATTCTTTCTTCTCGGACAGTAAGCTTTCTCGTAAATAAAATCGATATGGAATAAGCAACAATTATGTACACACTTCGAAATGTGAAGTCGGCATTTAAGAATCTTCTGTTATCCTGAGCACTCTTCTACAGTATTTACAAATGTGGGTGTATCGCCCACCTAACGTCTTAAATTTGTCTCTATTAAAATGGGACTTGAAACAATAATCGGAAAGAAAAACATCTTAACGAAAAACAAAGCACGTACCTTAATTCTCTTGTCGGATCCAGTCTTCTTCAGTGGTGGCCTCTCCGACGCTGCACTCTGTGTTTTATCCACTTTTCCCTGTGACAACTTTCGGAGCGGCGGTGGCAACCATTTCCGCCTGGAACAACAAAGCATGATAGTTCCCCCCAACTCGACATTTTTCAGGAAAAAAAAGTAAAAACCGTACAAACGCTCTGGATAATTGCTTTGATAATAGCGAGGCTCATATGAACACAATTTACAAGGAACATGCGCGGAGGTGACAAGCAGGTCATCCGTTCGCTATTTTTGTTTAAGTTCCTTTTACCAGAAAACTATTTTTTTTTTAATAAAAAAAATACCTTTTGTAGCAAGTTTTAGGACAAAGATGACGAAAAAAATGCGAACACTTTCCCATTTCGGAAATAAAACACTTATAATGAAAATGAGTCAACTCAATAACTGACACTATTTTTCTACTCTATGTAACTAACAAATTATCACGTGGTGATAAAGATAAGATAAAGATTGTTAAAAATTTGTTTCAAACTTTAGCTAAGTAAACTAAGAAGTCTCATCTCCGAGTTCTTACCTAACGTTAATTACGTTAAAATTATCAAAGACATCACTTGAAACGATTTTGCAAATTGCAAGTAAAATCCATTATCCGCTCGACACTTTTATTAACTGGAGTCCAGTCGGTACTGACGGTTTTGTTTCTTATGGGAGTTTAATGTAAAAAGGTCATCGCGGATTTGCGTGTTGAAAATCTGTCGTGTCGTCACCCTCCTTTACATATCTGGACACGAATTACGATCTTTTACGCGATAGTCAACGCGAGCTACAGGTAAATGTGGTCCGTAATAAATTGGGCAGATGCGACAACGAAATGGGCAAAATTTCGATAAACCCCCATCAGAATTTCAACGTTGCCACGCAAGGAACGTGATTGGAATCGTTACAAAACATCCTTTGCCAAGTCCAAAAAAGTCTTAATAGATGTAAATCAAGCGCCGTCATGTTTTGGTTTCCTCCTATTTCTCCTGCAAGTGGGATACAAACGTGTTATTTTGATATTTCCATAAAAGCCAACGGAGCTTGCGACTGACTAACAACTAGGGGTCGAACTAACGGCCTTTTGTTCTAAAACTGACATTTTGCACATTTTAATCTGAAAGCTTACTTAATTCGGGAAAATTTGAAATATTTATGTGTAAATCGCTTTTGAATTTTATCCGGAAACTAAAAGGCAATAGAGGGAAATATCAAAAATCCAAATATAATATTGTAACTGAGTTACTGTTTTAGAAACAAACAAATGCGATTTTTCTTATGGTCCATAGTGTTAATATTTCAAATCTCCCCAATATCTTTTAGCGCGACAAGGTTTTTAAGATAAAAATTTCTAGTGGAATTTTAATCCATCTTGGAGGCAATAAGCCACAAACTGAAAATATCAACTTTATGAAATGATAAAATTCTATCAACATTCACCCTTTGTGTGTTTCGTCATTTCTAATTAACTAACAACAATGATATCAATTCTTCAATCATTCAAGTACACTCGAAATTTCATTAGTTATTTAGAATCCTTAGTAATCCCTCATAGGCATTAACGTTACATCGAAGCATGAAACAGAAAACTTTTGGGCCTTGTACAGTCGCTTTCAAAGCTATTCTCCCGCATGGACTTTTTAAATTTGGGTACTTTCTGCAACAGCCAGTTTGTAAATAAATCATACTTTGGTGACTTTTAACATGGCTTTGGCCAATAAAAAACTAGAGAAGGGTGAATGAAAATGAGGCAAAATCTTCTTAGCGTGGATTATTTTATCCATTAAAACTGACCACTTTCAGTTTATGTTTTGGACATTACTGTTTACCAATTAAGTGGGAAAGTGTTGCAAGTTATGGTTATTTTGCTAGGTTTTTGTACGAAGATTCATTATGAGTGTGCGCGTTATTGTTTGTAAAGCAAATGGGATCAGATTTGAAGAAATAAATAACTTCTGCGGGACACTGTACACCAGCTCACAATACTAATGACCATTTGAAACTTAGAAAAAAATCTGTAATGTGGTAAAGTTTCAGACAATTGAAGGCCAATTCGTGCTTGAACCAATTGTCATATTTCCGTAGTTGTCCTGTGGTGTAAATGGAACTTCGTGTTTGGTCATAAACAATCGATCAATATCCAATTATTAAATTCTAACTTACCCACTGAAACCTCTTCTTTTATTAACCGGCGATGATGTGCTGACCGTGCCGGAGTTGTCGTTTGAGGTTGGGTCTGAAATAGAAAGCATTATTAATGAAGACGAAGATGACACTAATAAAATTCAGAACACAAGAACTAATCATACAATATGTATAAGGAAGACGCAAGAAAATCCACAAGAAAAACTAGTCGGTTACCTATCAACGCTTTTTTCTCAAGAAAGCGAGAGAAACTGATCGGCGCCAATAAAAAATCTTATTATCGACACCAGCTGGCAGATAAAACATCATTAAGCAACATATTATAATTTTTTTAACAACGTTATCAACAGATAATCGCTTGAGACCACCGTGGATGCGTCGCGTCGTAAATATCATGTGGATTTTAGATTTTTTGGAAGAGGTTGAAAGCGAATTTTAACGCGGTTCATAAAAATTTTTCAGTAGAGTGAAATCACTTGCAATTTCGTGTCAGACAAATAGTTGGGTCGTTGCAAATTCCTGGCGGTTCATCTCGTACAAGCAAGGCTCGTTCGCATGGTGGCAATTTCGATAAAAACACCAATTACCATGGTCGACCCCGATGCAAAAATTAACATTATTTAAAATAATAGTCTCACAATTTGCACCGATAAGTCGAAAATGACACGCGATAAGAAGACACTGAACATGTAAATACTTTTCCTGAAAGCCTAATAATAATTATCTAGATTTCAGTCCGATTTGATAAACGTTTTGCTGGTAATAAATTCTGGACGATTAATTTAGTTGGATAACAAATAGTGGGCACTAGACAAAATAGAGGGTTCGAGTGGGTGGATTGTAAAAACAGTATTTTATTAATCTGTTAACTATATGTTAGAGAACGCAGTTTCTTGGTTTGGCATAATTTGTGAACGTTTAGTAATAAGTGGACGCAATAAAGTTTCATTAACGAGGTCAATGTATAAATACGTTTATGTGGTGCTTTTCAGCACTTCGGGCAACTAGTGCTAAGTACATAAATTAACACCGGCTTGATTAATACTTTCAGGAATATCTGGAGCCTTAAATTAATCTGTTGGGATTGATCCGTTGAAAAGCTCGAAACTCGTGAGCAATTGCGCTTTGATGAGCGACTATTAAAACGATAACAGGGGAAAAGTTCGACGTAAATCTCAATACGTGTAAGTAGGAAGAAACGAGTAAACATTCAGTTAGTTTAGCAACATGTAAAAACTGAAACGAAGAAATCATTAAGCATGCGAACGTAAACAGGTACGAACTTTGTGGCGCATTCATTAAAAATATGCAAGGCCTGAAGGTGTTCTCTACATAGACATCCTTTCCTGTAATCAACGTACCGCCATTATGTTTAGAGCCTTATTAAAAAAACAAGTTTCCTTTCATGCAAAAATACCAGCAATAAAAATCGCGTGGAAACACTCACCCCGCAAGTTGTTTTGAGAAAAATAAATAAAACCGCAGCCAAATTGCTTCGTAATTTGGAGATTAACTGTTGCGATTTACTTTTTTATGTAGGGAATTCGATGGGCCGGATTTCGAAATATTGCTCTACATGTGTTTTAGGAGATGGTGGGCATAGGGGAATTACCATTGTTCAATAGAAAACAAACATTACCTGTGACAACAGGTGGGTCCACGAAATATGATGCGCCCACATCGGAACTCGCGAACAACATTCACGCAAACTGATGTCAAGCAGAGAACATAGCGACTCAACTGAACACTTCGACGGCATCTAGTTCTCATGATAGAAAAAGAGAGGACGACTTCGGTGAGCATTGTATTGGGTTTCTACGAGATAAAAATTTACCTTGTTTCTGCATCCAGTCCTTGTCTATTATTATTTCCGCTAAGTTATGCAATCCGTAATTGTTAATAATGATTAATGTCATCAAATCCAAAGTATACACGCGTTAGTTCGCTGATTTTTAAACGGTAAGTTCTGAAGTGTGTTCCGGGTCGACTATTTTGTTGGCTGTTTAAAAATTTCGAGGTCGCCAAAATTACACATCTACGAATATACTTACTAAAATCCGATAAAATAGAAGTACCTTAAGAACAAATTGATTAATGTATAGAAAGAAAATTTTCAACTCCAATCTCCAATGAAACAGTGCAGCCAGTACTTTGAAATATTGAACTTATAACGAATAGCAAGAATTGGAAGAACTCTACTCGAAAAAGCAGATGGTACTTGATTGCAAAAGTGTTTCAAGACATGTATTGTATTTTAATGGTCTTATCCGTTCCTGAAAAAAGACCTCTAGTTTCGTAGCAAGGAATAGTCAAAATACAAGACGAAAAAAATTGCTGGGTACACCTAAAAAGAAAATTATACGCTAATAAAGAGGAAATACTTAATCGAAAAGTCATTGGAGAAGAGAACAAAAGCACCCCTGAAAGGTTGAAAAACAATTCTATTATTCTGCTGCTAAAGAGATGGTATTGAGGGACGGTAAAGTTGGTAATTAATATTTTAACTCTTCAAAGGTGAATTGGAGTAGTATGACCCAGTGTTTTCCAAATCAGAATTATAAGTCATATATCCATGAGGTGAAAATGACTTACGCACAATGACGAATGGCTGACTTTTAGAAAAGTTTATATAAAGGCAAATTATTGGACTAAGCAAGTAAGAACAATTTAGTACAGGATTATGCCAGAAACAAACAATGATACAAATTTCTGCAGAGCAGGTTAAGTTGGATATCAACAATAAAATACTAGCAATTCACTTAATTACAGATAGCGAGCTAACTAATGATTTGTGGACCTGGGAAAACCCAATTTGAAAAGGAAGCTAGAGATGCACAAATTCTATTAAATCTTGCTTCTACCTGAATTAGAAGCACCGATTGAAAATAATCCACAAATTGAAAACGAAATTAATAAATGATCAGCAGAATAAATCTGTAACATCCGTGTTCGTTCTCTTGCAATTCAGATTCCCAGTTGTTCCTCTATCTTTTTGGTAGTCGTCCTGCTGATCTAGAGTCATGTGGTTCTAGGAACGCAATCTAAACCCATTAGTGTTGTCCTCAAATTTGGCGGTCGCTAAACAAATGTACGCTTTTTCCCACAAAACAAAAATAGCTAAAAATATTACAAATTACGAATTAAACATAGATGCTGATCTACTGAAACCCTTCTGCCTTAAGATCACTCCCGCTAGTGATTTCAACGCCAAAATAAGTGAGCTGGTACGTTTGATATCACGAGAGTCTTCTGTACTTTCTCACGGCTAATTGGAATTGATACATCGTCCGCATAACATATTTTCGTTTTGTTCCATTTTAGAACCTTTTTTTCCATTATCTTCTTATCTTGTTCATTGTTGAGTTGAACAGAATAATGACGTAAGATAGATAAGCCATCTGTAGTCGATATATTTTGCTATTCTTTTTATATGGAAAGGGATTTAGATCTTAGAATTCTTGAAACACCTAAATTTTGATATAAAACCCAGCAACATGACGAAAATTGTTATGCTATTCCAGGTATTATAATTTCGTCTAATATCTTTGAAAATAGTGTGGTCAGCTCTTCTACTACCTTATCACTATTTAAGCAGCCTGTTACGTATGTTATTTTGCCTAAGAGTTTTTTTTTGTTCTTTAATTTTCCCATTATTTCCTTTACCGAGTTTTATCTGTGTTTTTTAATTGAGCACCATTACTGTTGTACAATCCCCTAAAATGTTTTAACCATTCTTCTGCGTTTATTATATTGAGTTCCTTATTTTCACTTGTAGGTTTTGTCATAGCTCTTAAAAATGTCTACATTTTCCCCTGAGGTCCACACAAATGTTTCTGCAAATTATTCTTAAACGCTGCCAGTGATCTCCTGATAAACTTTTATTGCCCCCCGTTTATTCTATTTTCTTGTATACTTGGTGTTCTTTTTCGTTCTTACTATTTCTTCAGTCCAGTAAGCTTTCTAATTCGTTTGTAGTTTATGGATTCTTGTTGTGTGTAGCATCTATATTTTTTGTTCTTGTTCTCAGCGTCTCTTCTGCTGCCTCTATTACGCTATTCTTTCTCTTGCTCTAGGTTTCTTCTACTTTATGTGTTGTAGTTAGTTAAGGTATTGACGTTGATTTAATCTGTTAGTTTCTTATCTTTGGTAAAGGTGTTGAATGCTAGAAATCAGTAGAGATTCAACAATAATTTTCTAACTCGTATCGGTTGCTTCTACCATAGTATTAGCCCAGTCGCAGCTTTCCCAAAATTACATTATGATATGATTCGACATTTGGTGATGTAAATGAGCCAATTTCTAGAATTTCACTTGAAAGCATTGCTCAATTCGTGACTAATCAATGACCTATTTCTAATCTTTTGTATATAAGCAAATTGCCAATTGTGTTTGTAATAAGTGTTGCTAATGTTTAGTAAATAATGCGGCCAGAATTCTATTTCTTCGACATTTTCGCTTAAATGTTCTTCATTGACCTGCTGTTTGACATCATCTATTATTTGTTTACCGATTCTGGCATACACGCCATCCACTATTATTATTTTTTCTGTATCAGGTATTTTCTTTATTTCGAGCTAGAGTTGGTTCTAGTAGTTGACTGTTTCATTTTTTAATCTGTCGGTATCTAGTGCATATACCGATATCAGCTGCATCTTTTCTATGTCTTCTTTTTGCCATACTAGTATAACAAGTAAAATTCTGTCACTACTGTATGGAATATCGTAGATGCTCCGTTAATATTTTTGGTGTATCAACAGTCTTACTCCGAAATTAGCTTCTTCATCCTTTCTTTTTCCGTTATATGATAGAGTTATGATATTTTGAGATACCTTGACCTTTACGCCTGGTTTCCGATAATGCGCAGACTCTAATTTTCTGTCTATTTAATTCCAATATTATTTCCTGATTCCTGCGGCTCCCAGATCTTACGTTCCAATATGCAACCCTGGTAATCTTCATTTTCCATAATCTTACTTTGCAGGTTCTCGTTGTGTTCATCTTCAAAAGGTACAGTTCCGTAAGAAAATGTTATCAATTTTTTCAAAGTTTCGGTACTCATCTAGCGCATTTTACATATCATAATTCTAGGCATTAGAGTAAAACACGCCAAGTCTTTTTACTGTGAAATCCAATTGGAAACAAGTACTGTTGATTGAAAGCTGCTAAATAATAATTTATTTTTAACATAACAATAAATTTTGTTTGAATCTCAGGATGTTTAAGAAATTTTCCAATCCAATACTTTTAAACAGTTGTGATTTTCAAATAGTTTTTTTTCCACCCACATTGTGGTTTTATGTCGCTAAAAGTATTTTAGTGCTTGTTGCACTACAAGCATTTGCGATAAATAATTTCAGCATTCAAAAGCAGTACGTTTACGCTTCTTAACAGGTCACAGTCAATATTAATTTATAAATATGACGAAAATAAAATGAAGTTGATATCGAAAACAAGCGTCCTGCTTCAAAATAAATATCCGTTCTCCATGATCATGTTATTTTTAAATTTTGTCGAATCTGACGTTTGCTGAACAAGACGTAATTCTATAGAAGAACCAAAAATATCCTCCAACATCAAATTTTGTACGAATTACGCTAATAACAATTGATATCGTTCTGATTTAATTCCACGAAATTTCAATATAAAAAAACAGGTAACAAACATGACAACGACAATTACTAACGATGATAAATAAGAAACGATAAAAGTAATCAATCAAAATTGCAGAATCATCGTGCACTTTAATTGCCATTTTTGATGGCAGCCGATTGTTATTGTTCAAAAAGAAATGACGTTGATTTTGATTTACGATTTTCTCAGTGTTACCACTTTCACAATTGCTGCCATCTGAATCACCACAAGGTGCACAATCGGATCCATAAAAATTCACCTTCGCTTGAAATGCATTGATCAAGCGTAGGCGTACGCGAACACGAACACCATATGGTCTCAGGTTACGGTAGGTCAAGAATTAGCCTACATATGATTGTTTATGATGTCTTCACGAGGGTATGCCTCGGGTCATGCAAGCGACGTGTCAGGGTTTGCACCAAAATCAACACCATTTCTACCAGTCAGTCCATCAAGGGTTTTCTCGTATAGAGCAACACAAGTATGCACTAAGATCCGGATGCACAAACGTTCAATTTCAGCAACTTGGCAATGTTCCAGTGTTGATGTTTGTCAAACACGTCTTTCAAATTTTCGACAATTATTGTTGGGTACTCCTAGATCAATTTAGTAGAGGTCTCTTGCTACAAAAACATATACTCCTTCTTCGAACACAGAGTTCATTTCTAATTGCTACCCCTATTGCTTTTTCATTAGGTTGAGAGGTTAAAACAACCCTGAATACATTGATTATCGGGTATTACTTTATGAAATGCTTGCTGGATGTGTGTTTAGAGTTTTTGAAAATAAGTACAATAATTATGGTAATTGTTTTCAATAGTAAGTAGGTGTTTATTGTTTTCTGATAACAAATTAATAAGAAGTTCTGATAAAGAGAACATGTTGCTCTTAAGAATCTAGCCAAATTAGTAATTATAGATATCAAAGATAAGGGATCTTCTATGGAAACAAAAGTACGGTTCCGTTTTTGGAAATGACGTAAACAAGGAAATCTTACCATCTGCGAAATAAAACTGCACCACTCTGTCACATGCTTCACAAACACGTCTGAAACTCGATTTCCTTTTCGGAGTTGACTGTGTTTCCATAGAGTAACGTATTTTCACATCCATATAACCGAAGCTTGGATCACTTCAGATGGAATCAAATCGTTAAAGCACAAAATCACTTAACCACCAACATTAACAGCAGTGTCTTAATCTGCGTCCCACACACTTTTATTGATGTTTATTGCTAGACGCTACCACATGGAGGACCCTGGCGATATTATTTGTTTAATTAATCGTACCGCAAATAGTGCCAAAAACTATAATTTCCCCAAGATGCGTCAGATAACAGAAAAATCGCGATCTCACTACATTAAACCCTTGTTGATCGGTAAACAAGGTCGAGAAGTCTGGCGCCAGCTACAATTTGGTTAGGCTCACGACGGTGCAAGAACATAAAAAATTACGTAACGCCGAATTGTTACTAATATCGTTTAAAATTGGCAATAAAAAAATGATCAGATTTTAATCTTGGCACCGAGGACAAGACAAAGTCGCTTATTCACTTAACAGCAATTTAAGAATCTCCCCATTGACCACGTCATCTTTCAACGATATACAAAGGAAATGTGCAATTTCGCAACTTCCTTCGAAGGAACGAGAACGTCTTGATTATTATCCGGAATTGCTCTTGTAATTTGTCGAGGGTGCACATTCGTTTTCTTCCCGAATTTCTAGTAACGTAATGACGGGAATAACTTTTTAGTACATTCGACCTTCCGGCGAGACAAAAACAACTCCTTTTGTGGAAATTTCGATTCGAGCTTCAGCTTTGACTTTAGGATATAAATTCAATTTGCTCAATCAAATTAAATTTTATAGCCACAATCTCTATTCATGTATCGAATATTGTACAACTAAATGATATTGGGGGCAAAAATAAAATGGTGAGCAAAAACTAATGGGAGCCATGTGAGTATCGTTAATCAAACGCTTTATTTACTTACAATTCCTGGAGGATATCGGGATAATTTAGAGTAAATCCACAAACTACGTCCTCATTTACTTAAACAACACGAACAAATTATATCGGTTATTTAGTACAAATTGTCTTTAATGAAGCGATGATCGGTTTATCTGTTTCGTGATTCACTTGCATTTGGAATACTGAAACGAATTCTCGACGTTCCTAAAAAATATTGTCAACATCCGCGAAATGAATTGCGGTTTGTTGTTTGGCACGATTTGCTTAGAGAAAAATGTGAATCCAAGGGGAGGACGATAATTAGCTAAACGCACCGTTACAGTCCATCACAACACTGGGTGTCTGTTTCACCGCGAAAAGATTCGAGTCCACTTAAAAATCCAACCGTAACTAACGTTCTGTGTCCTAGAAGTGGCATCAAAGCAAAGTTGGCGAAACAACTGGGGGAACCGCCTCGGCCAAATCAGCGTGCCAGATCTCTGTACTCGTACCATATTAAAAATACTATCAATAAGTTGAATTCTAACTATCCCTTCCCCTCACCGGACTCACGGCTAGATAACTTCGGTTTCCGGGTTATACTCATATAAATATTTCCGTTACAAACCCTCAACTCCTCAACGAGAAGTTGACACTCTAAAGTTGCCACCACAGAAAGTCCTACTGCCCGAAATCTGTTACATAATAAGTAGATACAACGATTTACAGGTAGTTCAATTTTAAAATAATTCGATTTATTATGTGACTATGTTTCATTGAAAATTTGGGTGATAACTTGCTTCCTTAAATGATTCTAGGGTAATATCGTTATATACAATGGTAATATGTATGGGTCGGAACCGAAGAGAAGTATGGAAAACGACACTAGCGCCGGCCACGTGGAACGGCAATTCCAACACTACTCATCAATTTTTTTTCCAGCTTATTTTAATTAATATAACCTTCACTGAGACAGCTACATGGAAAGTAAAAAGTTATGCAATATGGTAAAATTAATTGAGATTGAAGTGGACCAACAGTGTTAAACGACACTAGCAAATTGGAAAAAAAAATTAATTAGAAATCCAGATATTTCAATTTTCGGGTGCTTAAACTTCTTGGTATTATTTGAATAAAAAAAAAAGTTTTAGAGTGATCAACAACTTTTTGTCGACTGGTCCACGTTCACAAGAAAGCCAGAGCAATTCTGATCAATTCCTAGCTGAACATCTATGAACAATCGAAAACACCTGTGGAAGATGTTGGAAATTTCTGTGCTGAAACCTTTTCACTGCCACGTTGTCATTGCTTTTAGAGCTACGTACAAATCATGTTTAAAAGCGTTATGAGTATGGCGTCCTTCTTCATCCATTACCGTCATTTTTGGATCTCGCTTTGAAAAATCGCTTTGAAGCAAACAATGGTGAGTCATTTAATAACAATCCGACAGGATTAAAGAGAACCTCAACATTACCGCGCCGGACGTATTTGTGAACTGTCTTTACGCGAAAAATAAAAAGACAAGTCAAGTTCATGTAAATATTTAGATATTTTCATTTCTCGAGTCGAAATATCTAGGTCGCACGCCATCTAGACGACGGGACAACGATTGATTATCTCGTTGAAATTTTGTTAAAACCGCAAACATCAATTTTCGAAATTTTCGTTGGACGAACGTACGATGTAAGACGGGAAATGAGTCGAGGAATCTTGAAACAGAAATGAATGACTTCAAAAAGGAAATGCGTCATATTTACCTACAATTTTACGTGCCACATACGCAAAATGGTTAAATATAGAAAAGAAGACGGTCTATTAAACAAACGACACTTCGAGGTTTTGTTTATAAGCGACCGGGGGCTGGCCTGTGTCCAAAAGAAATTCTAGCGTTTCTGAATCGTTTAGGAAAAATTAACGTGTAATAAACGATGATCGAACTGGAGTTACTACCGCATTTTTTATAATCGTCATAACTGAATAAGTCGGAACGGAAAAAATTGATGAAAGTAAATTACCTGGTGATCGAGGTTCGCGGAAAAGTAAACGAGGAATGTTAGGAAATCCATTTGCTATTCGTAAAATTTTCATTTCCGGTCTGATTCCTGAATTTAAATATGCGGAGCAAGGTTGTTTATTATGTTCTATCCTCAGATCTTAGAAAAACGGAAGCGGTGAAATTTATCCAAACCACGCTATTGGATGAACTAAGGAACATTGCCACATGGTTGGTAACAATATGTATATACTAATTTACGTTCAGTATGACCAAAAATTTACCCAAAATTCCAGTAAATACGACAAAATGTTTCTACACAACCAGAACTACGAGTTGGGTAAAGTTAATAAAAACAACTCGACAGTTGCACGATTGAAACTGCAACTTTTTCAAAATAGACAAAGAAAAAATTATAATTACTTACTGAACAATTGATGTTAGATTAAAATTGCGGTATCTTCGTTGATTGTCATTTATCATATGATATGTCATTGTTCAAGTATGATGGGGCGCTAATGGTATTATACAATGTACTGGGAACATTGTAGAAACTGCTTCAAAATTAACTGCACACGAGTGTACCGACTTAATCTCGACTTTATTTACAAATCTTACATGGTCTTGAATCTAAAATTATTTTTGGATACTTTACTGCGTATTAATAGTCACAACTCATTGGAATCGCCTCAATGACTTGGGACTAAAAAAAATTACTAACCAACCACTGAACAATTGAAGTTTCGTTACATTTTGGTTTCAGTCAAGTGTTATTGTCACTGCCACTGGCGATACTAGACGATCATGACATGAAGTTATTAGTTTTTGCATCAAATGTTGCTCAGGAAAGGGCGATTTATGTACTTAATTAATCTAGTTGCAATGAAGATTATGAAGCTATTTAAAGGTACGATAAACAAATAGAACAGTTTTTGTCTCAGAAAATGCTTGACTCGCAAATCGTCAATTAAAGATTTCTACTTTTAATTTTGGTTATAGCATCTACTATTAAAGTCCACGATTGCCTTATTTAAAAGTGAAAACTTAATCGTTTGAAGTGCAGCGCAACTTTGCGTTATTTACGTCGTTCATCTATCGTAGCTAATGTGCTACCATATATGCAAACTTGACCGGCATTATTTAATGATGGAGGAGAATAGAGAGATATAGCGAACACGCTATATTACGTAATAAACAACCGAGTTTTTCTATAAGTTGCTAATTTTTTTTTTGAGAATCAACAAAGACGAGCATACAATTTTTTTTTTTTTAAAAAAGGAAGTATTTGAGAAAAATGCTAAATTAAATGGTGGTAAGTCAAGTACCTACTTTATAGGAGTTACAAACATTTTGTTTATAATTACGTGCTAACGTGGAATGCCAAAAATATTCAGAATAGGGATGTTTAGTAGCAATAAAAAAATTATGTTATAACTCACCTAATTTAAAAAATTTGAACATCCCGGATACTGATATGGCACAGAAATTGCTAAATAATTGCTTGTAACCTGGCAGAAACTAGACTGTATTGGATTTTCATACTATCATAGCCGTTATCTAATCAATATGGCAGTACCGGTGATATCAATGTAAATAAACGATTTTAAATATTGTTATCGTTTAAAATAAATAAATTGGGCAAAATAATAAATTAGGATTCACCTACTTAAAAAGGATGCCACCGTTTCCTAATATATTGCGCCAGGTCTGGACAAAGATAATTTCAAGATATGTCCACTGCATTCATTGAAGTTTCAATTTGATTAAAAAATACAAATTTCAAAAGTTGGCCGAAAAAAGGTTAACAAATCTAATAATTCATTTCATAATCCCTGCGTAATAAAAAACTAAAAAAATTATTAACACAATAAAAGTAAAAACTTAGAGAAATCTCTTAATCAATCTTTATGATAGGTACTTCTACACTCAGATTCGTTCAGTTTCATAAGCAACACGTTATTTAAAATTTAAGAGCGAAAGTAACTGTGGACGAAGTGTCAAAACCACACAAACTTTCGCATTAGCCTTAATTGATCCGCATGTTCCTTTTTAAAAAGTTCTTGCTTGTTAATTCTGAAAACAATGATGCAGCAAATAAGTCTCAGTTCAGAAACCTCAAACTTTTGTTACAGAGACACCTATCGGTGAAGATATACGAGTCTTAAGCCAAGATTCGCAAATCTTCTGGCTAAGATTAGAAGAAAGCTGCAAATATTAGGTAATTTTTGCATCGTGACAAGTGAGTTCTTGATGAAAGGGAATTTGAAAAAAGTCACTAAAAGCAGATAGAAAGGGTTTAATCTCGCTGCTAAGAAGCAGCATTATTATACTTTCCGTCTTGGGTCAGAACCGCCAGGGTAAAAAAGAAATTTCAGTTAAATAAAAATTATTCTTTAAAAGTATCAATGTATTGAGAGACATCTCAAGAAATGTATAGAATAAAATGGAAAACTTCTCCAACTGAGAGGTAGAACCTGAAAGAATCCCGATTTGAGTTGGTAAGAGTCAATCGGTACCTTTTGTTTATGTTCAAATTCCTGTTTCATGCGTATTAAATTCTTAATCTATAATCTTAACACAAGACGGTCTTAAAATAATTAATAATTACAGATTACGTAACAACTACAAGAACAATGTTCCTTTTCGTCCCGAATATAAAAAAAATTGGGGTGGACCTCCCGACCTTTTCTATTGGATGAATGGAAATAGTGGTGATTTTAGGAAGCATCAACTTAATGGAAGTGGTTTAATTTAACGAGACTTGGAATCATTTAAGCCTCTTGTTTTGATCAAAACTACCGACTCTAATTCTAAACATTCAAGTCGATAATGAGATTTTACGTAGCTGTAAAAGTTAGAATTTCAAATCACTAAGCTCAAGCTTTACAAACTTAAAGCCGCAACACAATCAAATAGGATTTTCTGTCGCGGACCAAAATAAATACGATTTAATCAACTCACTTCTAACGTACTGTAACGCAGTTGCTAAAATTATGCAAACTAAAGAGTTATTGAAGTGACAACATTCTAGATGCCAGTGTGCCAAATCTTGCCCTTAGGCCATTTCCACAGTGAATTTGCTGAACGGCTCATAAAAAACGTCATTTAACTCGAGGTTGTAAGATAACACGTGAATTGCTATGGATCAAAAACGTCCGAGAAGTGTGCGACGAACCGCCCTTGCGGTCCCAAAAAATAATAAATACAACCACATGACTAGTTAGATTAGAATCCTTGGATTCTTAAACGCGGTAAATCATTGGTTAACGTACACATGTGAGGAAAGGAATTTGGGGTAGGTGGCAGATAATTAAAAATGTGTGAAAACGGCCGATTCTCCAATCTTCACGGCATCACATTTGTTTCGCATTCCTCTACTTGTCCTGATCACGGCGTTTATCCTAGAAAAAATCCCGATAGAATTCTAAAAATGAACACATCTTTTGGCTTCAAACTAAAGTTTCGGCAAGATCGAGTGCGAGCCCGAGTTCAGGGGGAAGGAGCGGATGCTGCGGAAGGTCGGGTCAAGGTCGACAACGGCCAATCTATTGATCCTGAGCGACGACGCCACCGCCGCCGCGACGGTGCTCCAAGCACACACTCGCATAATACGTTCACGTGGTCTTTAACCATCTACGACGAAAGGATATGGTTGGAATTTCTCGAAACCGGACGTTCATTTTAATTACGCGGGAATCCGGGGGAGTGTGAGAGAGAATTGCCAAGCAAACACCAGGATCCTTACTTAGGACAACCACCTGGCTATTTGTTGGCCTCTTAAACTAAACTTTCTGGATGTTTGCCATTTCAAATTACGGTTAGAAGCATCTGATGTGTAACGTAATCATATTTACAAATTTGACAAACAATTCGTTGTAATGTGGGTTGTTTTGCTCGACGTCCAGCGATATTGCCGACTTCTGAAATGTGGATTTGTCGATGCAATTTCTTTGCAACATTTTCTTTCAGCGTAAATCGCAAAAGTTTCGAGTAGTCTCAGTTGAACTTTAATTCAAGAAATTTCTTTCAATGTAACAGTAGGGACCAATGCCGGTTAAATAATTTAGATCTTCAGTTTCTCGCAAAGTTTTTGAAAGACTTAACGCTTTCCAATCCCATGATGAAGTAGTTGTCATCTGACCACCTCTATTTGCAAGACTCTAAAAAAATGTCCAGAATCTTAACCGCGGGTGCAAGGGAATGAGGAAAAATGTGGTGGAAACTTTATTTACTATCACAAAATTCTTAATAAAAAGAAATTACGTGTTAGGGTAATTTGGGATTAGGTGATTGTGCCAGGATTTTGGGGTGGGATTCATTGACGTCGTAGAGTATGTTACTTCCCATCCGCTGCATTTGCTTAGTTCAAGTGAGTCGCCTGGGGTTGGGCTTTTGATTACTTTATATACTAAAAAGCCCCCTTATTCCACAGACACGGCAGTTTTTGTTAGGCACATTTAAAATCAAATCATCCAGTGATCAAAGGGGTTTCATCTGCAACAATAGCGCCTCGAATGGTCACAATGGTATTGTGGAAGCAGGTGAGATCTGTAGTAATACTGGCAATTTTATTGCATGGCAAATTGCGTTATCGTCAAGCGAACACGAAGGGGCTTTGTTGTCAGATTCCTAAACAAACCGATTCATCGGCCAGGAAATTGCGCCAGTTCCAAGCAAATTACAAGTATAGATATCGTCTGGGTTGTTCCTCGATTGGGCTTTCCCATCGGTTCTATCGCAAATCGCTTCGAAAAAAACTCACCGAATTCGTGATCTACTGGGGCCCGTCTTGAAGGCGAACTTCTCGGTGCTGGAGGCTGCTTGAGGACGGCCAGCGGTACCAGACCTTCCGGAACTGAGGAATCATGATCCGTTCCTCTCGTCGGCATGCGGACCAAACAATAATCCGGCTTCGATGAACATACTTCAACGACTTCGACTTGCTGGCCCTTTGTCACGCTCAATTCTTGAGGGCCGGCCGCGGTAAAATCGCTGACGACCCACGTCATTTCCAACACTCCGGCCTGCAACAACAAAGACAACATAAACGATTTTGCGGGAATCACAAACGGAGGATTGGCAAAATATTAGTGAATTACTCCAAAAACTTGCGTTATTGTTTAAGAGTAGTTACTAATTAAGTCGCGTGGTACAGCAATAGCGAGAAGGTTTCAATAACAATTTCTGGTCAAAAAGTTTCGTTCGAAAGATTTATAGCTACAAGTTAATATTTCAGCAATTCCACAAGTACCACGAGATTTTTTATTTCTTCAGAGCCATCGAGAATATATTGTGCGAGCACATTTAAAATCTACGACAACTTCCCAAATACCTCGCCAATTTTTGCTTTTTATATCTCGATTCCGGTGTTCTGGTTGTTGTACGGTAAAATGACCTCTCGTTGTTGGTTCTTAAACGTTTACAGGTAGCAATTTATATAATTTGTTAGCTTTCCTCTTTCAAGCCCAATGTTAAATAACTTATTAGACCAAATAAAATGCCAGAAAAACAAAAAGTATTTCTCTACTAGGTAAGAATCTATAGGGGAAAGTCATTATAAAAAGCGCATATTGTATATAAAGTTGCCTGTATGGATTTGCGTGCAATACCAGCAAGAGGTGTTCTGCTGGAAAAATTTCGTCGCTAAAAGAACCAAAGCTTATTGGACCGAACCTGTATCTGCAGGTGCCAGTTTGATATTTGCATTTTCTCCTTTATAGTAAATCAAAAACTATTTGCATGTCTATAAATAACTCATTTTGCAAGATGCTTAACCTAATTTCTGTATATAAAAAAAAATCATTATTGCTTTTAATTCGGTTTAACGGAATTTAATGCTTGTTTGTGCAATACCCCAGATGTTACCCACATGCGATGAAAACAGACGAACAACTTAATGCAGATTAAATCACTTTTATAAAAGTACACAACAGCAAAAGATACGATCTGCAATCACTCGTTTCATGCATTCGCGACAGGTGACCTGAATATGTACGTCGAAAATTCAGGAATTTCTGTATGCTGATTTTATGACTTTATTTTTAAACCTCAAGATATTAAATAAGTTCAGTTTCTTAAAATTGTGCAAATAGCGACCATCTATAAAACAACCAAACACAGCCGAACTTCTGAGTGCACCTTTAACATTACAACATTACTTAGTAAAATACTGATTTTACAAACCGCCCATGAACTATTTTTAGAATATTTGCAAGTTGATTACAATTCAGCAAGTCGATGAGTAATAAAGAAACCGGGAACCTTAAAAATTCCCTAACAAATAAATAAATCTATATCGAAAACTCAAGGCCTGTTCTCACCATTTCTTGCGCTGGAAACGCCACAAGAAATATGCTAAACAATAGTGGCAAATTGACAACAACGAAGGGTCGATGACTAGTTTTGCTAGCGCGGTTCTAGCGGCTTCCCCATTGGCCCCTAGGTCAATTACGTTTTGGTTCGTCCCTATATCGAAATCAACCCGCCATTAATAATGTACTACCGGCACGAAGGATGTTGTCATATACTCATTTCAGGACGAATTGTGCCGATGGGCGCAAAAGAGATACAGGTCATCGATTCGCTATAAATATCGACGCGTCCGTTGACACATTCAATATTGACGGATGCCGGGATCGGTCTCGTCTAAGGACATGATCGGACATCGTAATTACCACTTTAGTCTTGGATCATCAATAATAGTTTAAGAGTTTAGCAGTGAAACTACCGTGTGCGGTAATTATTTGAGCGCCAGCGACTCAACGACAAGTGATTATAACTGAATTCCAGTAAATAACATAATTGTGCTGTTGAGGAAACTCAAGCTGAAGATTAGTCATAGTCAATGTTTGTTTAGTCGACGTCATTAACAGACACCTGGCATATTGTCCAGTTTTAGAATCCAGTTGTGGGTTGTGGAGTAGCCTTTTTTAACAGCAGACCAATATAGCCACACCTTTAGACTTATTGGTTACGTTCAGTAAAATAAAAGTCGTAAAAGGGAGAGGGTTTGAATTTTTACGTAACTAAATCGGACTGATTAGAAAACAAGTCCATCATTAATCTCACTTACGTCAGGTAGTTGATGTAATGACATAATTTTAGAAAAGAAGGATGGACATTTTTGAATTTGATGGTACGTTCTGTACAGCTATCAGTAATGAGATAGTCGAGGACAGGGGTGTTGCCTGAAAATTAATTATCAGGGAGTTCGCAGAATGTTTTAATAAAGGTAATGAAATCGATTGATTACTTCTATCCGATAAAAGATAGAATTTTCTAGGAATCTGAAACACACGTAACCCTCCGGGGGAAAAAACGTGCATGTTGCATTCAGATCAATATCCACGTGACTGTTAATTTGTCATCATCCAAATTTCTCGCCTAATAACGAGTTTCAGGGTTTGGAGCGAATCTGTGAACTTCTATGAAACAACAAGTGTTACAAGTAACAAAAAGCTTTTTAGCTAAAAATAAAAATAAACGTTTAGAATTGATTATAAAGAGAAAATGAAGTAAAGAAATACAATTTGCAGTTAATTTCTACTTGAGAAAATCAATAAACTTTCAACCAAGGAGAAATAAGTTACACCTATCCGTCTTTAGATATTTCAAATTCACAAGAACTTGCGTGACAATCGTTACAAGACTGACCCTCAAAAAGTGTTAAATTCACATAATTACAGTATGTTGCAATATAAAACAAGCTATAGTCGGGTGACTGAGCTACATTTCAGTACTTTTTGCAACAGCCGGTGCTGTTCTCCGCAAAAAACAGGCGAGTATTGAGCGAAAAAGCTTTATTGCTGTATGTAAAGTGGGCTTTTACATTGATCATATTTTCGATCAGCAGCTTAAATGTCTCTTGCAGAGGTTGTAAGGTGGGAGTTGTATAAAGATTAGCGCCACAAAAAAGCTTTCATGCTACCTACATAGATTTGCCTTTTACTAGACAGAAATAAAAGTTATTTCTTTATCTAAATAACTCATCTAAGGTGTTAATTTAAAATTTGTTTTTGTCAATACCTACAAATTTTGCTGAAATTAAACTTGATATTAGTCAAAAATATTTAGTTAGGTACTGCAAAAATTTCGTTGAATTGTAAACCGTTATATCATTCATTATTGGTAATTTGAATTCTCATTTATTATTGAAATCGTTAGTGGTTGACTGTTTAATTATTTAATTCCATCCCTAAAAACGTAATAAAAAACAGTTTGATTGATCAAAAATATTTGTTTTGGCTAATCGAAATCGATTTACAGTGGACTTCGAAAACTTCAAAACGCCCAACTGAATTATTTACAACTTGCTGTATTTACTGCCACAACGAACCTATGACATTGGGAAATGTCCAACATCCATCATAATATAACCACGTGGTTATTTTTGACGATGGCGCAAGAACTGTACAAATATTTGAATGAAAATTGCCGGTGTTTCTTTTTTCCCAAGGTTAATTTCTAGAAAAAAAATATTGACCAAAAAACAAACTTCCTGCTGCGGTTGCAACTCGGATTGATTAACATTGGGGAAAATGATTAGGAGTCGTTCTCGATATTTGGGCATTAACCTATACACGGCATGTTCTCCTTTCATGCCCACATATGATAATTAATTATTATCAACAATATGTTGGTGCTTTCCAATTGTTATTTTTATCAATGCATTTACGCAACTGAAACCGCTGTCCATGGTAATTCAACGCTGAATAGCAATAATTATCCGTTGCAGTGACCAATTCGATCCACTAGACTAGGAATGGATGTGCCAGAAAATTACGTATTTACATGGTGATATGCGAGTTTCCTAACATAATTGCCAAAACAATTATTTTCGAATCGTTAAACAGGGGGAGTTTCCAAATTCGCCTTCAACTACCAAAAAACGTTCGAAGACGTGTTAGTTAAATGGGCTAGGGAATTATTAGGGTAAGTTGAAGTAGGTTAGGGTTTTATTGGTCTGTGGGGGAGTTTTCTTGGTTTCGCCGTAATTAATCGGGCGTTCGAAGAGTATACACGAATCGTCAATAACGCTGAATCAGTGGTGAAAAAACAAAAAAGTATATTGACCAGAGTAGATTGGCTGGGTTGCCTCCTGAGAAGCCGGGCTTGGAAGGAGCTAGGAGTATCGATAGTGTGCTGCCTGGTGAGCGTGGGATGCGGCTTGGCTACCGACCCCTGCCTGAACCAGGGCAGCGAAATCTTCCGTTTGGCTTTCTGACTTTTGGGCACGACACCGGTGGAGCTGCCTCCTGGACTCGACATTTTGCTCCTCGATTCGTCAAACACTACCCGACACCGTCAAAGTCATTGTCATAAGTTTCTCTACAGTTTATAAGTCTTTTACACGATAAGCATCTACAAAACGTAAATTTAAATGTATCAAAAAACTCTCTTATTATGTAGTAATATACCCGTAAGACGTGCGATTAAACTATAAGTGCATCACTAAGCACCATTGAATTTCCGGTAAGCTAATCCGATGGAAGTGGTTTGCTTCTAATCTACTTCAGTTTGACTTCGGATCACAGAGCGACATACGAAAGACATTTTAAACGCGGCAGCACTGAGTAAGTAGCTCTCGCAGGTTCAGTTGAAATTGTGGATATGTTTGAATTTTTTTCGCCAGGGCTGACACGGATACAACGAATATAAAGTGATCATTTCGTTCGGAACGCAACCATTAACCGGCGACAGATATCACATGGAAAGCCATCACATTAAAGCACTAAAAGCTCGATAAATTACTCAAAGCGACTTGGTTCTCGGTCCGTTTATAAATTGCACCATTTTCGTGAACCCGGCTGTCTCGTTGATCATGAATCCGTGCGAAACGGCACACTTATCGCAGGCGGAATCATGCCTCTTTGGCTACATGGTCGCTGGAGCGTCCTGGAAATTACGAATTTGAGCAATGATATTCAGCGCTCGGGGACGGTCCCGGCAGCGAACTGACAGCACCAGAGCTCCGGCCGGCAGCCCGGGAGAGGAAAGCGCCGGTCCGGAATACTGCAGGACACAGATACAGAGGAGCGGAGTTTCGCGATCATCACTCATTAACTAGATAATGCATATCAGTTTACCGGATAAAAACTGGATACGCATGATCAAGATAAGCCGGCGACAAAGGTGGGGGCAGTTTTTAACTTAATTCCTGCAACCCCTCAACTGGGGACGCTTGCTAAAGCTAGAGCGCCGCAAAGAAATTCTCGAGCCAATTGAGATCCAAAAGATCCCAGCATTTCCAACTTGACTTCTAAGCATGCAACTATAGAACAATGCAACTACTAATCCGTCAAAGAATTTGTTCTGATTAATAAAAAAAACTTTATTGCGGTCTAAAAAAATACTCCCTGCTGTTTCTAACTTTTCTGAAACGACTGTCCTTCCAAAAAAGTGACCGATTATGCAAACTAAAAATTTAATGGCGCAGATTGAGAATTATCGGTTATCTTCCCATTTCGCAACTACAATTTTCAACCTTCCGCTTTTTCTTCTATTCAAAACTAAATTATATCCAAGTTTGGATTTTCATTGCTTTATATTCATCTGTTCCTTTTTTCGCTTTGTCAACCTGTTAACCTTTAACAATTACCATAAATCTCCATAATACAGAAGTTAACATCGGTATCAGAGACCGAACATTTGAACGGATGGGAAATAATTTCAGTAAAATAAATTTTAAAAGTTGTTACAACTTTTGATTTATGTGATATCTAAAACAACTGAGACATATTTGCGTTTAATTTATTTTTATTAGCACAGTTTTTCACCAATACCAACATTTTCAGACAGTCAAAAAATGAAAAATAATTCTGGGATCGTGTTATCAAAAAAGCACAATCAAGACGAACTATTGTATCATCAATTCGTCATTGAAAAATTGCGCCAGAACCGCTCTATATGAATTGAACCCTAATTATTATAAGAAACGAGTAAAAAAACTACTCCCTATTTCTATAGAAGTTGTCTTACCACTAGCTAGCCCACTTACAAATTCTACTTTTTCCACGAGATTCTTTCTCTACGTGACATCTTTTCCTATAAACCAAGGAAAGCCTTACATTTTTCTCTATTACTGATTTTTCACAATCTTTTTCGGTTTAGTTAAGTTTTTCTTCTACATTTTGTTCAAAATTAGTAAGCTAGTATTGTGGTCTTGTTCTTCCAAATTATCTTCTAGTAAACAGTCATCTGCTTTATCTTCCTCAATTTTAATATCTAAAACGACAGCAACCTCATTATCAAATAACTTTTGAAAGTCTTTTTATCCATCCATGGTTATTTATAAAAAACTTATTCGAATCCAAATCCATCTTCAAACGATTATCAACAAAGGCCTTTATTATAAAAAGCTTCTTGCATTTGCAAACGAAGCCACCTACAATTCAGTGTTGGTAGCACAGATTAAAGCGCTCTAAAAGTGCACCGGTGCCAGGAAATAAAATTCGAAAACACGAGGACGGTATTCTATTTTTGCTAATTGCCTTTAAGATTCAATTAGTTAGCATCTTCTGTTGCTACCAAACGCCCTCGTCCACTCATGTTTCTTGTTCTGTTCCTCAACACATGCAAGAGCTTGTTTTGTTTTTCTTTTTTATTTTCGCCCCACCTTAGCATACACTCAATAAAATTTCTCTTTACGTTGCGTTTTATTTTCAATTTTTCCATTTGGTGTCTTCCTCCTCTTTTGTTAAGTCATTGCTATGTATTGATCCGTGTTTATTTATTTAATCACTCTCTACTCTATAGTAACGTTATTTGTTTCGTTCCAGTATTTCACTTCATCATTGTGGTCATAACTGTTTTTATTTGTCCATTGTGGTTCAGCTTATATAATGGCAAAAAAGCA
Source organism: Pyrochroa serraticornis (assembly GCA_905333025.2). Taxonomy (NCBI): domain Eukaryota; kingdom Metazoa; phylum Arthropoda; class Insecta; order Coleoptera; family Pyrochroidae; genus Pyrochroa; species Pyrochroa serraticornis. The sequence goes on from HG995154.1 coordinate 21,502,837, forward strand.
ATCATTAAACGAATACCTTTGACAACAGACCCAACAATTCAATATAGATTGCAGATATCATTGTTGGCACAAAGCGAAAATTATGCTTAAAAATAGGATCCAACACATTTGTAGATATGATCGCGTTCTTTATTGTCAAACCTTGATGACAATTTTAAAAATAATTTGTTCCTTGAATCCATCATTCAATTCCTTACCGAGCTTAAGGCAACAACAGTTTATTTATTTTATTGTCTAATAACTTTTTCGAGGAACAAACTAAACATACCCTGTAATATTTCAAAACCTCAACAAGGGACAAAAATGTTTTATTTATTTCATTGATTTTCTGCACTAGATTCGACTTATATGCAACCAGAAAAACTTCTCGCAAACCCCAGAACGTTGAAATTTTGTTGAATCGAGAAAGATCGATAGTATCACACCAAAAATGATGAAATTTTACAATTTGTGAAATTCATCAGTCCTCAATTCGCTAACAGCAAATCTGTTCACGATCACCTATTTGCGGCACCACGATTCAAGGCGCTGGCTTGAGGAATCATCTTGTTTCAGATTCGTTTCAACGTTAAAATCAGGGTTACATCCCCTTTAGACTCGGCTATTTTACATCACCTATTCTTTTTCTGTTTGCTTCCATAGCTCGTTAAGAAACAAAAGCTCATGAACGCTTTTCGATACGGGGACCTATGCAAAAGCGGCGAGAGGGCGAACTTGTCTTGTGGCCGCACCTAGACCACCCACGCTACCTTGTTAGCAATTTTATTAAGATAATTTAATTCTTCATTGCTATGCTTGTACTACATGTGTATATCGCTTCATATATGTGGCCAGTTTGTTATACATAACTGAGAGAATTAGAGATCCGGGCTCGATTGTATGTAAATTCGTATTCTGCTCTATCCTCCACTTGAATACCGGAAATCCAATATCGGCTCACCGACGAACGCGACGCCGCTCCAACTCATATTTTATCATACACTTTGCATCTGGCCGACGTGTGTAGTGTATAGTGCAGGGCTAACCGTGCAGTGAGCCCTAACAACGACTCATCACCTCCGGAACATGTAGGGATATCGTCGTCGCTTCAGGAACTTGGACAGGTCACGACCCGGTGACATTAAACCCGGCTTTGGCGCCCCCTCAGAACCCACACCCAGCTAGCTTGCCGCCACCGCGACTGCTCACATTCCACCTCCTGTGTTTGTTTTGAACACGGCAATTAATTTATGGTCGCTCTCGGGGTGTAACTGAAAGTCCATTAGGTTGCACGGGGATGGAACTTCTGTAGTCCATTACGTACCGCATTACGTACCCGAAACCGCAGTTACTTGACGTAATTGCCGCTTACCGGATGATCGGTTAATAACCGAGCAGGTCGGTAAGGGAATGTTCGCAAAGTTCAAGAAATGAGGCGCTCTGTGCGGTACATTTGATAAAAGGAGTGGTATCCCAAATTCGAAAGGGACACACAATTGAGAATTGAAAGAAATCAAATCGGAAATTAAGCACAAATTGTGTGGCCTCTGAAATATCAGATTCGAAAAAAACAATACTTTACGATCGAAAATATTTGACGACGAAATTTATATCTTGCATTGTAAGTTGAAGATTTGGATGCAGATTACAGAAAGTAACCGCTGAAATTAAGGATGAATGATTTATACAACAAAAGCTGACTAACATCGATTTTCGGTTTAGGATACTGGGCAACCCAATTTTTTTGTGCATATTCATTGTTTCGGTCCAATTACATGGCATTTTTTGTTTTTGGCGCTTCTCAAACCATTGATGACAATAGTAACAGTAAGGCGACTACAATAGTGTAAATTAAATAAATTCTTTAAATTTGTGGAACTACTTAGAAACAATCTGAGGAAATCATTAACTCGAATGAACTGTTAACGTGTGAAGCTGATACTATATTTATAAATATATTGATAATTTGTTATTCTAAAAATGATTGAAAATTAGAATTACCATTGATAATGATGATGTATTAGAGAAGAAAAATTAAAAGTCTTGTCGCTTTCCTATTTTGCATAAAAGTTATGTGAATTGAGTAATAAGTAAATTGTTCCAAAATAGAAGAATACACAAAAGTATCAAAACTGCAGATACACGTTCCATATAGACATATACAAGACCTTAATACTTTTTTCTTTACCACTAAAATGACGGCTGTTGTAGATAGCTGTACTGTGGCAAGTTTTAGTTGGTTGGTGGTAACCACCTTTCCATTTGTATATGAAGAGAGGAAAGTAAATCAGTTTCTACGGTGTAAAGCTTAATTATTTGTGCCACTACTCCAGAGAGAAAAAATATCACTTTATTTCAGGACTAGATATATACTTTATCTATATTCTTTTCATAACATTTCTAAAGTTCGAAAATATTACATAAAATTGTTTCTTAGATAGATAAATCATAATCTTTCCTCCTTAAGAGAAAAAAGAGTCCTTCGACTTCCAAGAGCGGAAAGACGGAGGATATACCTATTAACTTCTATAAACTACCGTTAAAAGACCTACTTTTAATAACGGTAACAGAAGATAAATATTTACGTAACAAGCACGGAAAGTGACTCATTTTGCAAAAGTGGTAAATGGTAATCTACAAGGCAAAAACAGAGTGCGGAGTATACTATTGTAAGTACATATCTATCCCCCCAGTTTCGACATTTTTTTTTTTCTGATTACAAAAATAAACTTAAACTTTATTATTATCTCCAGACATTAATAAAATTTGAACACAAAATAAAATTCATAGAAAGGCTGAGTGTTACAGGTAGATCAACGTGCTGGTTGTTTCGTTGGTAATTAATTACCATGGAGGTCCTGAGGTAGATATATTAGAGCCCTTATTAACTGCTTGCAGAATTTTATTCACAACTTGAATTTGGCTAGTTAATGATATTCATGCAAACTTCAGTTACGGATAAATTTTCACCCCTTCTGGTTCTTGAGGGTTGTGCCTTTCGAAAACATTCTAAGTATTGTCCTATTATAACATAAAATCTTTTTAATGTATAGAATAAAATTGTAGATTTGAGAACCTATTTAATTGGTTAAAAAAGATCCTTTAGTTATAGAAGTAAAAAAAAAAAAAATCAGTCGTTTTCGCAACATTATTTAATAGAAGATCAGTAGCATCTAGCTCGTATTGAAGTTCATCCGTAAGGTATAAGAGAAAAATACTTTACCTGCCGTACCTGAATGACCATCACTGGTGAAAATCTTAATACATATATACATGAAAAAATTCACAACTTCCACAAAATATACATCTTCACTATCGCTTGCACCACTTACTTCAAAATGCTTTCATCTCTTTTTTATGGTACTACAGTATACAAAGCGAAACTTCTATAAAATGCAAAATTGTGTAAATTCCGAAAAAAAAATTAATTTGAGAATTACCTATAGCATAATTTTTGCAGTCACGCCTTGCCCACTGATCTCTCCATTGTATAAGAAATCGATTGCACCAACATAATGTTTCTATATAAAAAGATTTTTCCCATATACCCTTCGCTTCATGTATTTGGTTGATTGGTGCTACCAAATTCACCAAAAACAAAACAGAAATTCTTTTTTAAATCACAAGTCTTGGGTATACCAACTCAGAAATTTATATTGCGCCTTCGGACGCCTGTGAATCAATTTGAAACTTGCCAGAAGTATGTGTGCGTTAAATCAAGGACGCAGGCAAAGAACAGGGATTGTCGCATGTCTTTTACTTTTAATTGTATAATGGTAAAACATTGATTGTTACTAGTTTGCAGGAAAAAACACGAGTTTCAACTTGGTTTGTTCTCAATAATAAAGAACAACTTTTAAACTTTGAATAGAGTTCTTCACCTAATGAGGCCATTTGGATATACCCTATAATTTGCATGCACCCTCTTAATATTTTAAACATTGAAACAGTATACAATCGACTGCAGTAATTGGAGCAACTTGAATTTGTTTAGGTCTAGTAATTATTCTATAAACGTCCATTTTTCTTCACTTACCTTGTCCGAATCTGTAGTGTTACCAGAACCGAATGATGTAAGAGAATTTCTATCCAAGTTCTCGACGCTTTCGTCCAAAGAATTGCATTCCTCCATATCCCTGAAAAGATTATAAAATAACAATAATTAGAGAATTTGATGATAAAATAAAAAATTACCGGCTCGATCGTTGACTATGCGGTTTCAGTTTTGCAGGACTCTTAGGCAACGACAGTGGTAAAGCCCCACTGAAATAGGTTTCTTGGATTACTTCCCTCAATTTCTTAACCCAAAGCTGCTTGGTTTCCAGCGACGAGGCCCTCAGCACAATGCGGTAATCTGAGATAGGAGCTCTTCCAGTCCAAACGGCGAACTTACACTCATCTCCTTCCATATGTTCAGTAACACCCAATTCAGACGTCTGTAACAAATTGATGTAATGCAAATTCTACTCATACATCACACTTACCATGAGTTTGTTTTTATAAATATATTTGACTTTTCCGACTGAATCTTTGACTTCTTTGGTGAACAACAGGTACAACTCGAATAAGAAAATATGTCGCTCTCGTCCTTTTCTAATCAACTGTTTGGGGTCCCACACGTTGAACGCGTCTTGCAAGACAACTTCGCCTAGTTTATTTGAAGAAACATCACAGCCTTCAACCAACGATAAATGCATGGCATCGTTAGCTTTCTTTGGTACGTTCAACATGACTTCGAGACCATCCTACGTAATCCAGAATTAAAACCACAAAAATCGAAAATAAAACCATTATTTACCTTAATTTCACCCTGACCTTCCTGACAACAAGACTGTAAATCTTTCAATAACAACTGATACTTAGTAATACGTTGTACTGGTTTGATCAAGTAAGCCGCAATAGGATGTTCGACTTTGTGTTTCTTTTGCAATTCCTCAAAGTAGCCACCACCATGTTGCACCAACATACTATTTGATTCCGGTTTGTTCTTGCAGTAATGAACGTACATATCAAACTTTTGAGCCCAAGTCACGAAACAATGACCGACATCTTCAGGCATAGTTTCGTACTTTTCCAATTCTTTTAAGAAAATCGAATTGTGGAAATTGTAGATTTCCTCGATATTACCGAAAACTATTTCTTCTTTTCCGCTGATTGCAACGGGGATGTTGTTATTTGTTCGCATCTCAGTCAAGAAACACTTGATACAAGTTTCCAAATCCTTGACGTAAGTTCTTTCGGTTTGGAGAAGTTCCGCCATTATAAACCTTTAAAAACAGACAAAATTAAATAAACATCAACAATAATAACAAATACTTGCTCCTTTCGGCGAGCAGATCGTCGTTTTTCTTCGTTCAGTTCTTTTAAGTCTTTAGAAGCAGCCTCGTTTACTTTGGCTTCCAAGCTGGGATCAGAGTTTCTGTCGATGGACAACTCTTTCTTTTCGCTCTCCTCCGCCTGAATTCCCAGAGTATCTTCCAGTTGTTGTCGGTATTGCTCCATCCGCGAACTGAAGTCTTTATACCTGTTATCTACAGCGGCGACCCATTGCTTAATTGAACTAGCATGAGCGTGGCCCTTTTCCACTAAACTATCCGCTAGCTGAATCAGTAATTTCACCCGTTCTCTAGTTTCTTTAGCGGTTCCTTTAAATTCGTTGTGTTCTCTCAGCAAACTTTCTGTTTCTTCTATGTTATTACCTAAATTCGTTGCGTGAGTCGTTAAGTAACACTCGCCAGTGTCATGAATCCATTCAATAGCTTGCTTAGCGCTGCGTTCGAATAAGACAAATTGTTGGCATTGATCCAAACGCTTCTTGCGTTGGGTCCAGTGCTCCAGGACTTTGTTTTCTTGACTAAGTAACTTTTCCAAGATACCTTTAACGCGATTTTCGTGATTTCCTGTAGTGTTAGAATAGTTGTAGAACTGTAAACTTCTCGTAGTGTATTTGAGGAAAGTTTCGGCCGTTCGACGAGCTAAAGTACAAGCTTTCAAGAACGCTTCCTTCTGCTCTTGGTGTTTGTTGATCAATTGCGAAATGGCAGTAGCTTTGTCGACGCTCTGTTGTCCGGCAGCACACCAATCTTCGTCTCTGCGATATTCACGTTCTAAACTGTCCAAAACCGAGCAAACCTGTTCAGCTGTTTTGTAGAAATTCAAACTAGCTGTCACCAATTTATGGCGTTCTTCAGCACACGTGACTAGTTGTTGCCAACGTTTCGTGACTTCTTCAGAAATCTCCCTGATGCCTTGAGGATCGTAGTGGTTGGCGTTGATGAGGGCATCAGCTCGATATTTCACTTGTACAGCTGACGTGTGAGTTTTTTCTATGGCAACTTGGAATTGTTCGTGTTCCTTTTTGAGAAGTTCGGCGTCGGCTAAACTGTTTGGTATGGTGAAGCTGGCCATCAACATTGATTCGCCATTGCGGATCCAACTGACTACTTGATTTGCATCGTTTTGGAACTGGCCTAATTGTATGCATTGCTCCAGTTTCATTCTTTTAATTTCGGCAAGATCTTCCAGATCTACTTCGCGGTCATGTAGGAATTCAAGTAACACTTGGACGCGCGTTTGAGCGTTGTATTGTGCATCAGCCATGACGCATATTCCCGAATTTTCAAATACTTGTATCAAGTCTTGACCTTGCTGCAAGACTTGATAAGTCGTGTTCTGCATTTGACTCACGCTTTCGTTGTGCAGACGCAAGAATTGTTCCGCTTTTGAAATGTCTCTGGTTAATTCGCTGTGTTGGAGTTCTTCCGACCACATTTCCAATTGCGAAGACACCTGAAATGTTGAGGGTTGGTTAAGAATAAACTTTACAATTACTTGATCAGAGCGGAAACTTTTCAAACCTAAATTTGCAAATAATTTTAAGATTCTCAAGACTTTTCTAACAAAATTACCAAACACTTTTAGTGTGATTCAAAAAAAGAGATGCATCCATCCAAACCCCAAGAAATGCGGGTTTGTGTTTGGAAAGGGTAGCAACTCCATACCAATTGATAGAAAATTAATTAAAGCTAACTAATTGTTGAAAATAATCCCAGTTAGACAGACGATAAAATTTCGAGAACTTTCGTTAAAAGAATTAGAAAATCGAACAAATGAATAACAAGATTGGACTTTTTTATGCTACTAATAAAATGTTCTTCTCCTCTTATAAATATCAGAGAGACCTTTTCTGAAGAAATCGTTTGAAAGTACAACGCGAGGCAATAAACTTTTTATTCTTACCTTGTAATTACAAAAATGGTTTTATTTTCGGACTACAAATGTTACGACTTTTAATTTCTCACTTAAACTTCGAAGCTACGGTATTTTTTCCATTCAAACACTTTTCAAGACAAGTTACGGGTTTTATAAAATTATCTCAAATCAGGGGGGTTTTATGGTTCACAGGGTTCAAATTTTCTAATACCTCTAGAGCATCTCTTTCAAACAACCGCAGGCGCAAGCACAGATCTAGACGGAGCTTGCGGGCGGCCCACAGTTCTTCCAGATCGCTTCTTTGTTTGGCTAGTCTATCAAGTGCAGATTCCACAGCTGATACCGAACCGGTCGAGTCCATCTCACCAATTGACCTGGAACAAGATGTGACTAATGTAAGATAAGAAATCATTGCTAGGAGCTAGCGAACAAGAATCTTGCATTGTTTATTATGGCTTTGTTATTCAACAAAGATAATCCATGGCCGGCAAAAAAAAAATACAACTGCAACAAAAATAAATATCGAGGCCTTACAGACTGGGAGCAAAATAAAACGAGTGACTTAAAAAAATGTTCACTTATGACTTAATCGAGTTTCTCAAAAAGGTGCAATTAAAACAGAAATTCATAAATAACGATAACCTAGATTAAGGGAAATCTAAGAGTCGTAATTTTGGAGGAACCTGAGGACGATTTGTCGTTGCCGGTGGCTTTCTTCAATTAGGTTGTTTGATCGGCACAAAACTTTAAATCTCGCACTGTCTCGCGTTTTACCACTGACCAGACAAGCTTGCGTCCCACGTCGCATAATCAAGAACCGGTCGCTTGGGTGCTAAGCGAATCGCTTTTTATTTATTTTGGGGTTTCTGCCGAGGAATTTCGCCTTCGAAAAAGTGAAAATTTCACCGGCTTTAACGACGCCTGTGTAAGTACCACGGAGAAATTGCAACTAATTAATCTTCAATTAATTACCGCTGTTCACCGCACAACGATTTGTGCTTTATAACTAATTAATTCGGCACAACTGTCTTCGCGCTCGACTGTTGTGTTTGGGGTTTCGCGATGCATAACGATGAACCATTGACTCGAGACGGCGAACGTTGTGGACGAGCCTAATTAAAGTTTACCGCTTCTAATGGTATCGACATTGGATGAATAGGAATGAAGGCGGAAATCGCTTGCATTTGGTTCACTTCATAACTTGCATTAAAAAGACATGGTGGCTGCAAACTCGCTTACCCCAAACCAGCTTACTTATCAACTTTAATTACGGAACTGTCTGCGCGCACCTACTGTAATTACTGTAACAGAAGACAACTAACTTATCCACAATTCAATAGGGAGTTAACTCGCAACTTCAATTCTGTAAAACAAACTTAATCTGCGAGCAACAACAGATGATAAATGCTTTCTCCTTGTTCTCCTTTTTTCAATGCAACTATTCTTACGGGTAGCGCCAAAACAATTACGGTAATTAGAGGCAATAGCTTAGTAACTGCATCCAGCCAAATCGCAAATAACTGTGCTCGAGCCCCATTTTCTACGATTTCTTTTTCGTGGGATTTCAAATTTTAATTCCGGCCAATTAATTTGTCAGCAAATTTCAAAAGTATCAATCTTTGGCATTAAGCTTTCACTTTCGCAGTTTTTAAACAGAAAACTACGGAAAGTCTAAGAAATTTCAAAAAACTATAAAGGCTGTATGTTGTTTTTACATTATAATTTATTGGAAAAACCGCGATACCTACATAGTAATTTCGAAAAGGCAATGCCGTCATTGTTGGTTAACCTCTAATCATAAAGAAATATCCTCGGTCTTGTGACGCGCCAACAATTGTGTTGTAAAATGGTTACTTTTCAAACTTAACTAACCTCCGCCGTATCTACACGAAATCAAAAATTTTCAAGTTACCGCAAGCGATGGATCGTGAAAAACAAGAGGACCAACAAATAGTGATCAGTAATGGGTTGCAATGTTGAAGGATCCTTACAAGAAATCACAGATTTTGGTAACGGACTTGAAACTCACGCAATCTTAACTCATGAATCATAATTCTTCGAATTTGTTATTGTTAACATAAAAATTTAATGCTTTAGTCACAGATAATTATTGAAACGACTCGAAACGATTTGCTACGTTTACAGACAAATATTTGAAATTGGTCCCAAATTCAACATTTCTGAGACAAGTCCATTTTTCGGTAGGATTGACGACACACCTGTCACTAATTAATATTTAAAATTGGCAAAATTATGTGATTAAAAAAAAAGTTTAGTTTTATTGATACAAAAGCTTCTTAATTTGATTTTGTTTGAGTATTCACTGGAAGTTGAAAAAAATGAAAACAAACTTTGGGTCTAACACTTAATTTACGAAATACGTGTTGTTCACGTTGTTGGAGTTAAAGTTCTTCATCAAGTAACTTTTAATAGCTTAAATCTAGATAAGTGCTTATATTTAATTTAATTTTAGACACTCATTATTTCAATTGCTGAATAATATGCTATCCCACGTTGTTCCTTCAGTAATTTACCATTATATTGTGAGTAACAGGAATCAACATTTTAGCATTATGGTGCGTGGTGATAAGTAACATATTTTAGATGTTCAAGATTTTTGCTGCACAACTCAATCTCACATTCACGTATTTGTCCTGAATTAAAAATGTTATAACGGTGGTCCAGTTACGTCAAAAAGAAGATAAAAACGCGACAATTTCTATTGACTTAATGGCGAGTATCACGGTTTCATTTCATTACTTGGCAGATTTTGTAACCTACTTGTTGTTATGCATCGAGAGCGAAGAAAGTTGTTATGGATACTTAGTTATGTTGAAGATGTAACGCATCTGCATTTAAGAAAAGTAGGTGGATAATAACCAATCAAAGTTTCCCATCGCCTGGCTGCAATGATACTCTTTTCACGTTCAATCAAATTTCGAGAGTAGTGTAGATTTTCGAATGAATTAAGTGAAATATTTTCTAAAACATCGTGAGTTTACCAGCAAAGCTCCCTTTAAGAAGAAAATAACGTTCCAGCCAGATTTCCCGATTAGAGAAAAATAATTTATTGGTGGCATTATTCTAGATTTTTTTTATTGCGCTCGGAATAAATTTGACGGAGACACGCAAGACCGATCACAAGCACCAACACTATTTGCATTTTTAAGGATACATCAATCAGAATGCTTTGTTGCTTAAACGTGTCCTGAATATTGAAGGAAACGGCGATGAGATACTCATAGTTAGCCTACTTGCTGAAGGATCGCGAAAACGGATCTGCGAGAAGCGCCGTTCTACTCAGATGAATATCAAGCAAATAACACGACGAAAAACAAAGACGATTAGAGAATCGTTTTGATTTCCAATTCAGGCTTTGCAAACCGAGGGTGCACTTTCCCTCATGTGCACATGATAAATCCAAATAATTACCGTGTCCACACATATGGAAGTTAATCAATTAACCATCGGAAAAACTTGCATAGCTACTGGCATTCGGTGCACATAAAGTTCGGCAACTACGTGAAACTTATTTTGCAATAAAAAACAATTAAAGTAATATACCTGCAGCGAATGCAAACGGTGCACACCCGCATCGGAAAAATCTAAACTACCTAACCAATGGCTTCCTGCGGAAAGTACCCTCACATTCATATTGATGTTAAAAAATAATGCGTTATACAGCATGCAGGTAACAACGATAGAAAGCTTAGAACTGCAGTACCTTTACTTTAATTTGTGTTTTCGGCCTAATTTTAAACAATAAAAACTTAAAAAAGGGTAGGCAACGAGACAGTGAACTCTTAAAGCGACCACAGATAACTCAAACGAAAACTAACGCAGCCTCTTCATGTTGTTACATTCCGTTGTTTCAGTTGTTGCGTGTAACCGCATAAATCTAGAAATATGAAACGTGATGTGTTTCAAATGACTCAAGTTGGAGAAATTTGCAGAAAGCAACAATCATGTCCCGTTAGCCGATGCCGAACTCTCGATAACGTTCCTTTTTGATAGTAAAGGCGGTTTTATAATTACAAACACTGATCGACGTACCTCAGCTCCTGCAACAAAGCTTCTCCTTGGGCGATGGTGGAGGCGCAGGCATCTAGACTTTGATCTCGATGTTGGGCGGTTTGCTCCAGAAGTCTTTCGGTTTGTTCTAAGCTCTCGGCGATGCTTTCGTCGCTTTGTAATTCTTGTCGAAGGTCGTCGACCCAATTGCTCAGTTCCTTTTCGTGGGTGTAGAAGAGTACGGCCAAGTCTAATCGACGACGTCTCTGTTCGACCCTAGCAGCAAAAGATGTTACGTGAGCTTCCAACTCGTGAGCCACCGAGTAGATCTCGTCGGGGTCGCATTCGCCGGTATGAGCCAGTTCTTCGGCGGCAGCCAGCAACTTGTCGGCGTTGGTGTAAGTATTCTGAAATTAAATGGGGATTTAATGCACCGGACATGGACGGAGAAGTTTAACAGGAAATCGCTGTTGATCAGTTGCTGAAGTTTTGTAATTTCGCTTTGGGCTATAATTTACTTGGAATGAGTAATTTTGTAGCAACAACTCGTCCGCGAACTTATCACTAACTATAGTTAAATGTAGCGTGCAATTGAATACTGGCAACAAGTTTGACCACTGAATAATTTCCATAATTTGCCAGCAATTAACGTTGATAGGTATTGCAAAATTCGATACTGGCAGATTTATTTATGTACTGGAGGTTGCTCTACCTGTTCTGTTTCTCGTTAAAGAAGACCTTTTACTGAGATTTCGCAATTTTATTAGAAGACTCAGAAGACAGAGAGGTGAGAAGAGACACGTATCGTCCGATGTTGTCGATTTACCTCAACCGGGGACATACAAAGGTTTCAGTATACTTCTCGACACTTGTCCAAATATGAATGACTATTGTAAAACTATAGGCCCTAAAGTTCATAGATAAGATATTTACAACAAATTTTTACGTCGCATCTCAAAATTTTACTACCTTCGTGAGTTAATTTCTTCTATGGAAATCTCGAAAATTATGGCTGTTAGAGAAATGGTCAAAGACTAAAGTAGTGCAGGGTTATTAGCCAAATTAACTGACTTTCTTACATTTTGAAAATAAATCAAGACCTATTAGATACTAGCCAACATTTAATTTTGGACATTTTCTTCAACTAATTGTTATAAAAAATTGAAAACACTTTAAATCCGCAAGTAAATAAGGTGAATCAGCAGCCATAGGCATATTTGAGACCTAACAAAAATCTATTTCTTTTTTTAATGGAAACCACAGTTGATGGTAATACGTACTTCACTTAACAGCAATTTTTTTTCTTTTCCTTTCTCCAGATTTTAATAACATTATTATTGCAAACGTAAATTTTCTCTCTAGATTCAGTTCTATATTCTGTGACGACTTTTCTGCTTGGCTATAAATTCGATGCTGTAAATTAGTTTAATGTCCTCTTTCGTCTCCGCTTTGTCACTTACACCTTTTACCAGCTTTAGGCTTAAAATTTGTAAAATTATATTAACTGTTCGCTTTATGAATAAAACGAGTAATGCCCAAGTGCACTGAGGTTTAAATCGAGATGTGTACTCTCCCACAGGCATAGTGAAACAAACGTGCAATTTCCATGGTAAATGCAAACTTGAGGCAGCTTTCATTAATTCCCTTATTACTCTTGCTGCTAATTAATTGCCCGGACTTAAGAACAATGTAGGCCTGGCAACCCGACGGCGAAAGACGATATGAGCAGCAAACACTTTGATCGATATAACTAGGGAAGTCGTCGCAAACCTTCTCCTGGGAACATTCTTTCCTATAAACCAAGGCTTACATCTTCAACGTAATTGCACAGTAACTGGATTTTTTCTTCATTTTAATTAAGTTCAAAAATTCCATCATCAACAAGTAGGTAGGTACGTGATAATTTTGCTACATGCGCGGACTCGTTAGTGATATAATTTAAACCAGGAAGTAAACGACGGTTTCGGGTACAATTATAACTTAATCGTTTAGGACAATAGAGCGGAATTACGGAATTACCTAGGATGGTGTAAGGATTATTAATTCTTACTGCAAATAATTGTAGGTGCTTCAGAATTCTATGAAAAAAATATGCTTAAAGAAAAATGATGCAATGCAAATTTTATTTTAAAGTGGTACGTAATATTTTACTTAAATTGAATTAAATTTAGAAAACGGTAGAGCATTGTCTATTCACTATTGCCTATTACTCCTCTTCTGTAGATCCAGTTGTGTTCCCTGATGTACAAAAAATTACCGCTCAAGCAGAGATAAACTGGAACGAGTTTAATTCCTCCGAAATGATATTTGGAGCAGATAAATTTAAGAATTCAAAACTCATTTAATTTGCCATTAAAAAGAAAAATGTGGATTAAAAGTTGTTACGCCAAATTTAAATAGAACTTTCCATTTCAGCGTATTTACGAGATTAAATAAAAGCCCTAGCCTCTGCTCCGGATTCCTGCTAAGAATGATAAAAGTTTTACTGTCAAACTTAAAGTTCAAATTTAGTTTTTTCCCATTTTGACTGGTGCACCTAAGAGAGTAGTGAAATAGTCGTCCGCTTTTAGATTGAGTAAAAAAATGATAAAAACGCAAATCAATTCGGATTCAATTTTCACAACTGTTATTCATAATTCAAAATCGGGCGTGTTTATTGCTTTTACTACTTCTGAATTGAAAACTGGTCAGAAGACCAGTCACAAATTCTTCCGAGCAGCGCAAGATTTATGTTGCCGGCAAAAATAATGTCACAGGACGAAATCGATAGAGTTTAGGAAAGTTTAATTTAACTAGAGGACTTTTTATGGACAAAGAAATTAATCATGCGCTGCCGTATTTGACAACGTAATTTGACGGTTCGTCTTTGAAACGTCGAGGATTATCAAGCGCGAAAGCGTTACGGAAACGGGAGTGAAATATACACAGCAGTTAGCAATATTGATTGCGCTTGCTGGGTAGGAGAGCGTCAGTTCCCCCAGGAGAGTTGGATCTGGATGAGAACTGTTGCCCAAGGTCAACGGCCAGCTGCCCCCGGACAACCTCCCACACGCAACTTACAAAATTTAGGCCAAATTATTGTTCAAACTCAAAGTGCGAAAGATCCTTAAGCAAATTGGTCAATTTCCTCATTTTACAACTAGAGTGCTAAATCATTTAAAAATATTTGTTCATAATATTGCCGAATCCAGTCGGTTTTATGCGAAAACTTGCCACGAAAACATTTTAACACAAAAACTATTGAACAAGGAAACCGGATTACTGCTGCTACTAACTTTATCCTGTGAGGTTCTCTAATAAAAATTAATAGCAGGAAAGCTCGTATCTAAAAAGGTTAACTGGTCTTCGTTTGCATGATAGTCTCTAAAACTATGCTTTATATTATAAAAATACATAATCCCGGTAAATGTCAGGTAAATACTTATACAACAATCGTAAAAATCTATAGCAGCCATCTCGGAAAAATGTTTTTTCCGCGGAAAGCTCCAGGAACAAAGTGTTCCTGCCAATGGCGCTTCAAATCCAGACGCTTTATCGGAGTCTGCTTCGATATCAATGAGATCCAATAAACTTGACAGACGTCATCGGAAATAGAAAAGAAAATTACGGAACGTTTTACGTCGCCCAACAAACACTAACAAAGGATGATGATAGTTATATTTCAGGCAAGATCGTTTCTTTTTCGTTTTACCGGCGATAACAACGGCTAGATTTTATTAATTTAAGAAAAAAGCGGGATAAGGTGTCTCTTTTCGGTAACGTCAAAACTGGGAAATACCTTGATTGTTATTACGGATGATGCAATAAGTAGCGAATAAAATTGGCGAAAAAAGCTCTTGCAGTTTGAATTAACAGCAGAGTGGCGTCGCTTTAATGAATAATGGACCAAAAAAAAAAAAAAAAACTCCACACCATCCACATTAATTAGGGAACGCGATCTCGATTGCATTGTAATCGTGGGGAAGGGACTAAGGGACTCATATTTACAGCTTTCATCATCTGGATTTGAGGGATGTAATGGTTGGATTCTGATTATTTCTGCTTATTTTCATTTCGTTTTCAAAACGAATTTCGCGAAAGAAAATTTGTTTTGTTCACTTCACTTACTCAAAATAAGTGTTAATAATCAAAGTTTTAGCAGAAATTAGCTAATACCGTCTTACTGGTTGCGTTTAAAACGAATTAAAAGATAATGGACGTTAAGTGAAGCTTAGGGATCTATCTATTCTTCTGAGTGGTAAATGTTATATTGAAAAGTGATTGATGGTGAAAGATGAAAAATTGATCATAAAGCAGAAATTCGTAATAACTTTCGATTGTTCTGAAAACATGAATGTCATGGGTGGCTCGTAAATTATAAACGACTAGCACTAAAGTCATTATTAAAATAGGTGGCCAATAACGCGGTGTGCAGATACATATTGATTTATTGCAATAACGTCCGCATAAGGATCTAATCCTGCTTTTGACACTTCATTTTTCTTGTTTTGGGGAATTGGGATTAGACTATCCCCAGAATACTAAGAGAAACGTGCATCACATAGAAAATTTCAAGCGAAATAAGCTTTATTCGAACTGCACTTAATCGTTACTGGATTACGAAACAAACTTAACAATAGTCGATGCAGGATGCAATTCGCAACAGATACGTCAAATCATTAATCAACAAAAAGTTTAAGTAATGAAAAAAATGTATGCAAGAAATAAAACAACCATACCTCTAATAATGTCACGTATTTTATTCGTTTGCAAGTTCTTGCGGCAACTAAGAGACAAAACGTGTCCGAAATTACTAGCTACCTCAAAGTCACTTATTCGTTCCAATACCAGCACAAGTAAGTTGTGCCCGGAATTGCATAGTTGAATTATATTATTACAAAAATTAGCACTTCCGAATGAGATCGCAACTGTATTAGTAACTCTTGATGGTTTGATTTCATGATAAACTCTTATTTTAAATTTATATATTAGCTCTACATGCCGGACAGTTATAGCTATAATACAAATTAGTACTTATGCGACTCTTTCATTATACTTGACTGAAACGTTTTTGAGCTTTCATCGTTTTTCTTGCGCGCAATTTTCTCTCTAGTCCATCTTTCTATATCTCACACTCATCTTAACTTCTGTGCTTTGATAACACCTATGGGACTGGGGTATTAATAAAATTCTTTCAATTCCCGTTATGTTCTTCTCCATCTCTCCTCCGTTCTTGTTCTTCCATAAATAGAATTTAACATTTTTCTTTCCCATCTTCTTATTTTTTACTTCTTCCGATTTATTTATTTCTCACACCTAACGGACATATGTGACCGTGAGTCTCATAACTATTATGTATATAGATTTTCTGATTTCGTAAACATTTTTAGACTTCCATACTAATTTATTTACAATTCTTACCTGTATTTCTCGACCTTCATGTCTATTTTCTTCTAAAGTTATTCCCAGATATATAAAATGCTTTACTCTCTTGAAGACTTATTCCTTATTATTGCTCACAACAAGGTCAGGTTGTCTTTTTTCTCCAGCGAATTTTAAGTTTGTCCCATAATTATGTACTTTGTTTTCTTCTGAGTTATTTCGAGTCTGAATTTCCTTGGTTCTTGTTCTATTCTCATTGCAACCCCCATAAGTTAATTATTGTTATTGCTATTATTGTTAAATCATCTGCACAAGCCATAAATTGATTATTCTTGTTAAATAAATTTTCTTCTTTTTTATTTTACTATTTCTCATTTTTCCACTGTTAAAATAAATAATGTGGTTGATAGAGGGTCCCCTTGTTTAAGCCCTTATCTTACTTCAAACTTTTGCAAGTCGTTTCCCATCCATGTTACTTATGATCTCTAGTCACTTTCGTTATTCTAACAAGTCTATTTGGAGCTCTTTTAACATTCCTTAGCATTCTTACAGAACCCTTTCAGTATGCAAGTTATTTAATCTTTTTCTTATTATTAGTACCAATACTCCGTAACAGATCTCTAGCAGCGTTATGGCCCTTTAGTTTTCATATAATGATGGGCCTTCTTTCTTATATATTGGGCATAACATAACACCGGAACTATCCTCCGCCATTTGCTCTTTTCTGCGGATCTGCACTAGTAATAGACTCCCTTGCCTTCTGCTGCAAGTTTGTTGTTTTTCAAAGCGCTTATTATGTCTTATATTTCTTTATTTTAAGATTCTTATACTTCTTCATTTGTTAGTTCTTCTTAATATTAAGTCCGTCTTCTTCCCTTCTACACCTCCCTTGTTTGGTAATTTATTAAAATAGTCCTTCCACTCCTTTAACTTCTCTGGATTCTGCAAGTCCTTTGTACTTTAAGTAACTTTTCAAATATATTCGAAATAAAACGAAGCAAATCTGTGTTGCTGTAACCAAGAGGCATGGAGGTTACATACATATTGTACAAATGTCATCCAACCTATCTACATAATTTTGAAAAGAACAATTTTGAGTTTGTTATCTAATAGGTAAGTATGCCATTTTTCTTACTAGTAACCATAGAAAGTAAAATTTCCATTTAATTAGCTTACACTTTCTTGGGAATATGCATCCAATAAGCAAAGTGTGGCAGTATCACCATCACCCGCCATCAGTGAGTATTTCCTTGCGTGACTTTCTTCACGCTTTTTTTAATTTCCATAACAAGACTCTCATTTGTGATGGAACAAATATCACCAGGCAAACTATGAGAAACTTGTGGCAGAGGTATTGAAGTGTGATATTTGTTGCATATATTTTAAGGCACTTCAAACTGTTAGAAATCTTAATCTGTTTAGAAGATTTTGAATTCATTTTCATCAAATCCAAGAAAATTGTCTTATTGGATAATCAACAACTGAAAGGTCGAACAAAGCAAATAACGCCTTGTTACGTTCAGTTATGTAACGATTCAATTAGAGTTCAATTTAATTCTTTTAACTTTCATTACCATGGTCAACAATGTTGGAGTTTCAAGGAACGAATACGCACGCATTGCGTACAACGAGAGTCCACACTTCGGTAATTTAATAATAACCTGCGCCCCTATACACGCATCATCTGCACTCTTATTGAAAGATTTGATTACTGTAGTCTCCCCCCAAATTTTATGGCTGGGGATATCGATAACAAGATTAAATTACTATAAATTTCTAGTCAAATTCTAAATGGAACTTGTTACATCTTAATCAAGTCTAGCCCTAAAATTTCTTAGCTACAACGCAATCATCACTTGAAATACTTTCTTTAGTGTCGTTTTTATTAATATTTACCAAGAGGTGCTACGAAGATATGAGTAATCTGGAATGGCTGTGTTTCCGGGTTTTAGCCATAAAAATCCGCAACTTTTGCTTTACGATGTAACTGTAATCCTCGTTAAGTTGATATGAATTCAATCATAAATTACTGCTCTAATTTTCAAATGCTCTACGTAAAAGTAAAGATTGGATTGTTGATCAGTATAATCCTTCAGCGCTGGCCGATTAGCCTTCTCGCCTAAAGTGTGATAGTTAAACTGCACACATAACTAACGTTAATCACGGGAAGTTACAAAAATTTTATGAGTGGAGGAAAAGGTTTGAGCTAAGCTATTAATTCCTCTTTATTATTAGCTTTTAAAAGTATCTTGACAATTTTTCAAGACGAATACTTAATTATGGGTAAATGTCAAATCCGTCAGTCGAGTAAATGTAATCGTTTTAATATGCAGAAAATTTAGTTCAAAATCGTTATATAGTTTCTTTCAAAGCAAGGAAAATATTTCAGGCGAGACTTGAATTCATCATTTCAAATGGGAGTGCAAACAAGTCGATGCACCGACACAAAAAGGAAGCATCAACCCCTAAGAAATAAAGAGTTTCCTGACTAGCGTAAAAATAGCGGTAATCGATTTTTGGGATACTAGAAGTACATATGTATTATTACAAGAAAATAAGTAAACGCCTAACTTAATGAGACCAACGCTGGGGAAAATAAAGTGACAAAAATTGTACTCATTTTAAACAATAATGCACCTTAGGCAAAAAGCAACAGCTTTCATGTCTTCAAGTTGTTTTCCAAGCTTGGACCGTCTTCTGGAAAGTTTAAATTTGACCCCCTACCACGTTTCCCGATATTCAAATTGAAAAAGTGCTTATTCATTTTTTGTTCTATCCGTTATTCCTTTTTATTCCGCCAATTTCTCTACCTCCCTTCGTATTTCTCAACTTTAATTACAATAATTGAAATCAGTGCTCTAAAGTGCAAACCCCTCTTTTGAATTATGAACAGCTCTTGATCCCGAATCCTGAATAACGAACATTAACGGTTCTGTGTGCCGGGGAAACGCCATCCTCATCTCCAAATGAAAGGGCTGTCATACGTGCGAGACCTATGAATACTTTATTCGGTCTCTATATCAAAGGATCAAAAGACGCAAACAATAACAACACTGGCGTTTCTCCTATGCCAGTATAATAAAATTTCTTTTGATGCAGGTTAGATTAATATTACGTTGGCAAGAGATTTACGAGAGAGATGACCCGACCGCAGTTGGTACACGGGCAAATTTTATCTTCTACCTGGTCCATCACGCTTAACTGACTCCTCAACCAGATTTCATGACATCTGAAGATCACAATTTTAATTGCAGTTTCAGAACTATAGCGACCACCTTTTTGCTTCTTATGACGTGCTTCATATTTGTATTTGAGCCCTTTTAAACGTGAGTACAAGGAATTTACTAGCAGAACTGAACTCAATTTCAATCGACTAGGTGTAGTGCTCCTATGTTTAACGTAATTTTCTAAAATTTAGCAAAACCTCATGTGTTGGTTGTATCTGCGACACAACACGAAAATAATACTTAAACGTGGATATTAAACATAAATTTTAAGAAAGTAGCGCGCAACTGACTTCAATGAGCTCTATAAAAAAATAATTTAACGGGACTGGCTCTGTTCAATGAAATAACAAGTTTAATTATAAATGAAAATTCAATAATTTGTGTATATTGAAATCGACGATGTGAGCAAACATTCAAGTGACAGGAACCCCAAAATTAATGGTTAAAAAATCAGTGAAAGCTGGGAAATAAAAACTGTCAATCACTTCTGGCAAATTTAAAAAAAATATCGAAATCATAACCGGCTAGCATCGATAAATCGGCAGGACTTACCAAACCGCCAATTCAAGCCCTCTTGCCGCCGATTAATTCACCACCGTAGCAGGAATGAGTGGGGGTAAAATCTCAGGAACGGACATTCCTCCGCACCGCACCTCCGCACGCAAACCAACAATATCGCGATTACATCTCCGAAAAGCATGAAAATTTTCGTTTAAATCTCCTGCAACCACGTGAAACCGCCGGCTATTTTGAATTAGGTACAATCCGTTCACCAGTCCACCGGAGTCGCTTTGTAACTGGTGAGGATTCGCTGGCGGCAGGACGGATCAAGAAAAACGCTGCGTGCGCATCGTCAGCAGGAGGTTGTTCCTGTTGTATGCGTCTGACATTGTTGTCCTCTACATTGTTTAAAAGGCGTTTTTTTAGGGGGGACCCAACACAACACAGCTAGGTGATGGAACAGCAATTTTAACCACAAAGACCAACAATATCATGAGTTGCACTTAACGGTACATTATTAACTAACTTTGTACGTTATTCCAGGTTACTGGAATTTCTTCATTTTATGCCACATTCACGTCGTTACTCACGCATCGACGTCCTCATTTACAGAAAAGATGCAACCATTCGACGCGATTTAAGAACACATGTGGGTTTAAATGAAGTGTAACACCGTTTGTAAAAGTGTCTCTTGCGACACTCGATTTTACGTAATTTTGTCAATTTAGGGTTAATGGAGCGTTGGCTACTTCCGGAACTATTCATCAACCCTACAGGGTTAATATATATGCCCTGGTCCCCAATAGGTTGACCCACTCACCTATGATGCAACCACCTGTTGAAAATAGACAAATGGCGTTTGTTCCATCTACGACTCTAAAATTTAATTCTTGCTTTTCGCTTGAAGCAATGGCGAAAATACTGTTTCCAGCCGATTTGCCAGACCTTCATGGCGATTTACGTGGTCCTAAGTTGCACCAAGATGTTTGGAAAACTTGTTAAAATTAATGTTCTACCTTTTAGATAAATTTATGTTGGTACAAAGACTACCACAAAAAAATTTGAAGCAAACCGAAAAACTTGATTTTATATTATGCGAGTTGTATGACATCTTTTGTGTTTTGGCTGGGGCCAGATAACTACAATGGATGCTGCCAAATTATGCAGCGTCTTTTCGTTTCTAATTTCCTTGGTAAATTTCTATATTTTTACTATTTTGTTCCATAATAAAAACAAATATAAATATTTTGGTGTGAATTTCAAGATTCAGAAAATAGGTTTTAATACCAGTAGGAAGTACTTCCGCAAAAAGAATTTTTTAATCTATAATTAAAAAATGCATATATTTTTATAAAACTCATTTTGTAGAAGATTAGTAAAAACCAAATAAAAAACAAATGCTATTTAGTTTTACGCCAATTTCCATAGGTTTCTGTTAACACTTTCGACAAACAAAACATTTTTTATAACTATTGAGTTATAACACCAATCAGAATCTTGAGGTAAATACATTGATTGAATCTGTAGACCTACCGCTGCCTAAATTCTTTGGAATCAACCACCCCTCCTAACCTGAATCGTGATTATACGCCGCACTGAGCGAAATTAAAGGATTTGATATTACAGTTATCAGAAAAACATTAATAAATTTTAGACATATCACGGTGGTGGGAGATTTGTTTGAAAAACGCGATTTACATGCAATAAAACCAAAGTAAAATTCCGATTTTTAACGCCAAACTTTTTATTAATGACTAAGTGCATAAAAATGGTGAGAACTGTAAAAATCGCTCAAATAAACGATAATTTAGTTTAGAATTAAAAATTGTGAGTACTTACAAAACTTTTAACGAAAAACCGCTTCACCATTCCTCACTGAATTCTTAATCTGCTAAACACATTTTCGTTTTCACCGTTAAATTCGATGCCATTTAGTTATTTCATGGTGTTTGCGGAGGAGCCAAACAACATGAGCAATGTTTACGCATCAGATAACTGGAACGCGTACAAACTCGCTGCATGTAAACGTAATGATTGGAAAGTGTTTCCAAACAAATTGAAAAATCTTTAATTAACAATTACGTTTTGTATCTACAGCGAAATGTAGAAAGGTTAATATAAAAAAACTAAAATAAAACTGCGTACGACTAATAAAATTAAGTGACAGATAATGTGGGTGAAAGGCAATGACCGCAACGGTAGTCAGATTAGGAAGCTTAAATGGCGTCGGGGAATCACGCTCTGGAGCCCATGATAATTTCCACGCATTTAATAGCACGTGAGGAACAGCATATTTGAAAACCGGGATTAACCAATAATAGCTACAAATGATTGCAAGCTTTCATGAGAAAGGATGGTTTCATTTACATAATGCACCCATTTACTTCTGGAGCTGGATGATGGAAAACTGGCATTGTGTAGGTATGTGATAAATTCTCCATTCAATGCTAGTTAAAGCCCGACAACCCTCGCCTTTACGCCATTGTATACACACTGGGGTGCCATTAAAGCGGGCTTTATCCTCAAAATATTATAGTGCTAACGATAAGAAACATTTTAAAATATGGAAATTTAGTAGGTTAAGTGTACATAAAAAGGCTAGGACTTCTAATCGAAGCTGCGGTCGCCAACGGGCTTGAAGGAACATTGATGTGGGTTGCATTGAAAACACGCAAAAGCGGACTCATTAGTAAGCCGCAAAACTTGAAACAATATTATTGTCATGTAGGTCCAAATTTAACACAAACTTCATTACCTCTGTTGCTTTTTTATGTTTTGAACTGTATTATAAGATTGCTAAAAATGTTGCAAAGTGAATTTTTAACATTTTGTACTTAAGGAACTAATTTTTATTTAAAAATACAATACGTCGAAAAATCGTGCAAAACTAAGTACTTTACGAGTTCAATATGGTCATTGGGGCAGAAACAAAGTAAAAACTTTCATAGGTACAATATTTTGGTAATTTCTCTTTAAATTTAACAACCCACATTAGGTTATGTGTGGCATTACATCCTCCGCTTAGACTAAATATAAACTGATGTCATATAATTACAGCTTCCCTTAAGTGTTAATATAACAAGCTGTTCCGTGGAAGGAGTCAAAATAGACATCTATCTTACCCTTTAAATAACCTTAAATACCCTTTAAATACAGATAATCAACACACCGCAACCTTTTTTTCCGCAACCAGACAACAATTAAAGGAATCTCCACATTATACGCTCAAAAACAACTAAAATACCGCACTTGTTCTTTAAACTAAAAAAAATTGCGAACTTTAAGGTAGTTCCACCATGTAGCTTACGTAACCAACTATGTTATTGCTCAATAATATTTAAATCATTGTAAAAATAATCCAGCAACATTGACAAGTATGTAAGTACCTATGTAAATATGCAGGTATTTTATCTAGTCATTGCCCATATAGTACGTATGAATAATAAAATATGTATGATGAAAAAAATTGGAAATGTGGCTATTACCACTGAAATTTGGAAGTAAGTTCCCAAAAGTAACGTGCAATCAAGGTCAAGAATGTGGAGATTGCAAGTGAAACAATGCAATTAAACAACAAATTAATGGACACTTTACACCAGACACCTCATAAACTGAGGATTGTTTGAGCAATAAAACCCAAATCTTTCTAATTTTTTTGAAAAGCAAATTACTTCCGTATTTAAAGCCAGCTGTACGCCTTGCTATTAAAACAATTGTCGGTTCGAAATATATATTCCCCTTTTGAGTTATCGGGAGATCCAGACAATATTCGAATCAATAACATTTCATGTCTTGTTTATATATTAAGAAAAAACATTCGTTTTAAATTTTAAACGTGAAAGAGTGAATATAAAGTGCTAACTCTATATGCAATAAATAATATCACGAAGCTCATTAAAGAATGATGATGTTATGAGTTTCTGACTTGTCAGTTCGAGGAACTAGTTGTGTCAAAATTCCTGAGCGAAAATGAAAAGTTTTTTTTAATCCATTTCGTAATTTTTATGAAAAATTGGCTGTAATTTATTGACAAAAAATTCCTTTTTGATGATCCACTCAAGAAATTAAAATCGGCTGATTAGGCGAGACATCTTAAGTGATTTTTTTAATACATAGAATCGAAAAATTATCCTAAGTTTAAGAATTCATAACTTTAACACTGTAAAACCAAGGTTACTAACCCAATAATTATTATTTCTGTTTCTTCTTACGATTATGGTGTGTTTGGTTTTACAATACTAACATTTTGCATTAATTCATTCTAACATGCAAAACGAGATTACTAACCTGAGCAACATTTTCAAAGTGTTCGTGGCTCTTTTGGTAAACTCTCGCCTTCTGTAAATTTCTTCCAATACCGGTGTTTTTTCTAATGAAAACTTCCCCATGGTTAGACAACCAGTCCAAAACCTGCAAGAAAATTAACCATTTATAATAAAATCTTTACAAGCAGTTTAAAAAACAATTAAGTGAAGCTAATTTTTTTATTTCAATAAATCTTACCTGCTTCACATCTTCTTGAAATAGCCTTAAAGCCAATCGCTGATGTAATTTTATTTTCTTGGCATGCCATTTCTGTTCCAAAGCCCGGTGATGATTCAATATTTGATGAATGACGGCCAAAACATGACTAGCGCCTTCACTATAATCAGCAGCAGGGTTTCCTCCCGGTCGATTTTCGAAGTTGCCCGTTGCATCACCCTTTGTAAAAGACGTACAGCGTTAAAACGTAATAAACTTAGTTATTAGCGTTAATACAATTACTTGAAAAATTAATAGCGTTAAAAAGAACGAAAATCTACAATTCGATTATGCAATAGTTGGAGGATCATTTTGAAGAAGTGATCGAAAAATTTAGTACATTATCTTCGAAACGAAAACTAAGAAGCAATAATTAGTATTGAAAGTAATATTTACATGTTTTTTCTCAGTCCCTGGTTGATTGCAGACTTGCACCAAATGATCCAATTGATAGAGAAGTTTCTTACTGGTACTATGAACCTGTTACCAACCAACACCAATATTATTAAAATTTAACCCAACTACAGGAAATTTACATTGAAAGTCAAAATAGAATTCAATTCTCAGGTATACAAAGTAGAGCCAGAAACCTTCAACCTTAAATTTTTAAAAATCGTACATTTATCACTGCGTTTTTCTTCTTATCTGCTGCAGTCAACACATTATGGCACACTTGAAGCATCACGTCCAGTCCATTGAGCAGCGACTGGTAAGAGTTATACACCTAAATATAACGCAAAAACGGCTTAAAGAAGAGCAATTCTCGTCTGCGATTCATTTGCAATAGGCAGCAAACTGGATTAAAGTATTGAAACAGTATGATTAAAAGACCACGTTATTTAAAATTTTTAACA
Organism: Pyrochroa serraticornis; assembly: GCA_905333025.2. Classification (NCBI taxonomy): domain Eukaryota; kingdom Metazoa; phylum Arthropoda; class Insecta; order Coleoptera; family Pyrochroidae; genus Pyrochroa; species Pyrochroa serraticornis. The sequence continues at coordinate 21,528,503 of HG995154.1, forward strand.
TTGTTTAAAAGGACAATTATTATGATGAATGAAGCACGAATTTTCTACAAAATATTTTAGTTACTAGATTCAATTGTAGAAGCCAAATATTAAAATTTCTATCGTGATAATCGTTAATTAAAACAATATCAAACTAAATAAAAATGTCGTATAAACAATGAAGTTGTTAACAATCGGCTTGGAATCATTTAAAATAACGCACAAATTTAGTTCTGAAAGTTTGTTAAAAGTGGGAAAGATTGCTATGCTAAGCAAGAACTACCATCTCTTGTTAAAAATGCGGCGATGTAGAAAATTTAATGGTAAACAAGTTTCTTACTTAGCATAGCAAGCCATTAGAGTAATAATTTTTTGCGGAGTAGAACAAATGCCGCACTGGTCTGTACCTCTGTATACGCTTGGCACATTGACTCATACAAGTTTTGGTGCTGGTGTATACTATTTTCCAGGGTCATGATTTCCGATGGGATATTCGCACTTTCACATGCCGACTTCCAGGTAGGTACATTGTCCACATATTGTTCAGCCTTATGATGAAAAATAACTGATAATGCTAACACTGCTGTCCTTTCATCCAAACCCGCAGCGAAATCTTTCCATGTTCTGTCAAGCCTGCTAGCGACAGACCTAATATGAGTCGCAGCATAATGACCGCCTTCGATAAGCCGACTAGCCACTGACAAAATCCTATTAATATTAACGTATACATTCATGGAACTCATAGTAAAATGTTGGTGTTCTTCTTGAAGTTGTTTTGCTAACTGGTAAGTATGGCCGATTTCTACGTAATTAAGAAGGAATACATCGCGGTTGTGGCAGATCCAATCGAACATCTGAAATTAATCCGATTTAAAATAATGCCAATTAACAAACAACAATAAACCTTTTCGCAATCCTGTTCGAAGAGCCTCAATTGAAAACATTGGTCTAATTTTAGTTTCTTTTGATGCCAAAGTTGGAGGAGATGTTGTTGAGATGTGTGAACAGCTTCTAAATTTTGTAAAACTAAATTCTTGATGTCAGTCGAGTCGGAATTCGAGTTGCTTGGAGATTCTGGTTCCCTGACGCTACCGCCACCACCTCCACTTCCGCCTCCCCCTTGACCCGTATCACTGCCGCATACTTTCTGGAGCAACCGCTGACCTGGAAAATAATCCACCCACAATTAGACTCAAACTCGCATCATACAGGAGAATTATTGCAATAGTTGATACTTGACTATTAATACCAAAGGTTCCAAGCAGTTATTGAAATTGTTTCACATTGTCACCACTTTCGTACTGTAACTTATTAAAGTTGTAAATGCATTATTCAAGGCTTTTGATGGCATTGTTGGAGTGTTTACTTTACCCAAATATGCAAGTGTCGAGACTCAACTTGGTCAGGGAGTAATTTCAAAATTAAGCTTGGATATGAGTTGAATAAACGCGTAACTCCAACAAACGCCCAGAGCCTAAGAAGTGCAAAAGTGCTTTAAAGAGTAATGCTCGCTAACTGTAGTTTGTTCATCACGAGTTTCCAGCAAATTGGCGATTTCTTGCTTCCTATTGAATTACACACATTAGCCCAGGGACTGAAAGTGACTTCAATCGCTTGGAAAGGGTTGGTGCGTGATGATAAGTTTATCAGCTCTTCCGTGCTAATTATGCGGGTTCGTAGGAGAGAGTTTGAATGGAATTCTTAAGTAGTATTTTGTTGGTATTTATAAAACCTTCAGTTTCTGGAAGCGTTTCTGGCTATCTCAGAAAAATAACAGAAAGAAGCAATGCATAGAAGCGATTCACCAAATATTTGTTTCCCTTATAATAAATAAATTTAATGACAAGGTTAAAACAATTTTACTTTAGAATGATATCTACTAATAACAGAAATATAATTTGCAAGGTCTACCCGATAAACTGTGACTGTTCAAAAACTTTTTCAGTTCCTTTTTCAGAGTTTGCCCGCAAATCAAAACAATAACATCTTCACAAACGTACCCAGCACATCTAAATCCTCAACAGGCGCCTTCATAATTTTCTTTTTCATTTCATTATGCAGATCAATCTTGTGCTTGGCCCCGCTGACATCGTCGGCGAAATCGCTCCTCGCTAAATCCTCTTGCAAATCGTCTAAACGATCCAGGAGATCGGCAGCTTGCCAAGCAAAATCCTCTACAGCCAGCCGTATTTCTAGCCAAGTCGAATGTTCATAACTCAACGTTCCTTCCAGATCCGACGTCAATTGTGACGGTTCAATAATTTTCGGCAATGCTTCTATACTAATCATATTTGTCTGCAAACAAAAATATGCTAATTTCATTGTGGACAAAACATAACGGGAACTCACCTCAAATTTGTACTTATGGGAACCAAGCGAAGTCCTCTGTTTCTGCCAGAAATTGTCCGGTTTGACGATGAGCGCTTGGTGTACGGCACCAGGTGGGAAATGTTCATGTAATGCTTTCAAAATAGGCTTGACGGTGGACCAGGTAGCGCCTCGCATATCTACCAAAACTGTAAAACCTAACGCTCTCGCTTCATCACTGCAACAACAAAAATTATGTTAAAATTGCGATTTACGCCACCATTGTGGTAAATATTTTTGACAAAAACGTCGAGTAACTTGACCGAAACGAATATTTAAAGTATCTAACGGCATTAGAGTTGTAAAAATATCGCGTAAAATGCGACAAAAATTGGATCGAAACAAATCTAAAAACGCAGAAATTTAGAATAACGTTGTTTTCATGCACCAGTAATTTAACCAAAATTACTGTTTCCCTGTGCAGAATGAAGCAGTGAAACACGGTCATTTAAGCCGCAAATTCATGCATATGCACTTTACGCCCAAGCGTTTCATTGTTACAAAAAGGTGGTCGTTATAAGTTTGTCCATTAAAAAGTTACACGTGGCTTTTATTACGTCAAAGTCAATCAATAACATGCCATTTAGTGATGGTCCTCGATCGTCCTCCTACGGTGAAAGCTGTAGATTCGTAGAAGGATCGAAACTTATTGTGTTTTAACGATTTTTACATGAACAATGACGCTGCAATTATTATTAGGTAGGTCAGTGACATTAAAAAAGTGGCGTAATGTACTTAAGTGAATTAAATCTTTCTTTAGTGACCTTTATATTTTAGTGTTACTTTGAGTATTACATAAAAATACCAAAAGAGTTACTTTCGATGTTGTGAAGTTTTGCAAATATTCTTGGAAAGTCTTAAAAACTTTATGGTTTCTTATTAAATTAATTAAACATAATAACATTATTTCTATTAAAAGCTTAACGGTTTCTTAAAGTTACAACCTACCATTAATAAAAATTTAAAACATGTATGCTGATTCCGCCCAACTTCTCAGAAAATAATTAATGGTTCAAATTTAACACTGACATTATCTCTCCATCAGTGTGTTGGACAGAAATTACTAGACCTATAAAACAAGACTGAGTACTAGTGCATGTAATTACGTTGGGTGATGTTTAATTATTCTTATTAACCTCAAAAAAGCAAAAAGTTATTACAAATAGAAACTTGCGGTGATTCAGGTATAATGAAACTATCTTGTATTTGTTAAAAAAATGGTTTAGCTTTGAAAATTTGTTCAACAACTAAATTTTGAAACACATTTTGTTTCGTTTCTATTTGTGTCTAGAGAATTGAAAATGTATTGATGCAGGCACCAGTGCAATTTATTCAGGATAGGTGTTGCAGTAACATTTGAATTAGTTTACATATCTTACTGCCGATGTAACAGATAATTGCAAACCGAGAAACTGCATTCGTGCACCATTGTCTCGCGTGATACAATTAAAACGTAACAGTAGCAAATGTGTGACAAATGGTCCATTAAAAATTTGTAACAAACTGCAAACATCTATCGTGTTTTATGCAAGTATTTGGCAAGGCACTATATATGTATTTAAATTTCACTAAAATGTTACAAGGAAAGGATATTTTACGACCTTCCTACGTATATTCAGGAATCAGGTGTTTACGTCGAGCTGTGTAGGCTTCAGGTGTCATTATAACCTAATTAAATAAATTAAAATAGACAAAAGTACAGTGAAATGGAAAACGATAAAAGTTTCACACCTTACCCATGGAGAAAAAAAAATTTGCCAACCAGTTGCACCCTTTCCGCTTTAAAGTTTTAAAAACAATTTGCATTGTTGTGTATCAGATATCTACTAAATGAAACATAGAACTGATTTAAACGCGGCGCTAATGACTCTTTAATGACCAAAGAGCGTTACGCTTCCGGACCTTAATATCATTAAATACTATTCTCAGGCCCAGTTGCATGACACTAACGAACCGTTGAGTCAATAATGCTACTCTATTTTTTTTGTATGTTGAGTGGATATCAATTCTTTAGTAGGAGTTTGACATTAACATAGCAACCTTCCAAATCATTTTGGAACAGTGGACAGCCTTGTAATCATCAAAAACAAACTTCAAAAAAAAGACAAAAAAGAACTCCATAAGTATCCAGTTTCTATAATTAAGAAAAAGTTGGGCTTGTCTACCGGGAGTGGGTGAACTCCTTTTTTGCTCTTCCTGGTAATGGCGAACTCCTATCATAATTGTGACAGCATGAAGTATATGCGAGAAATAAACACATGACATCACCACAATATAAATGTTGCAGTATCAGAAATGATGAAGAGTCGTCAATACGGTAATGAAATAAATCATGCAGAAAAGGCATGGGTGGATCAAGATAAAACTATAAAGCTATTCACAAATACAAGAAATCACTAAAAAGAGTAAAATATTTAGGACGAGACAGAAAGTGTAGAATATTTAGTAAAAAATGCCTTTAAACTTATGTAAGTTTTACAGGCATGCAGATGAATGGTGTGTAATATCCAAAAATACACTAACATGAATGTTTTGATCCAGTGAATCAAAATATAAAAGAACTAAAGTTGAATGGATAGGGAGGAAAGGCGCTAACTATGTCTATCGTAGCTATGATAGTAGAGAATGAAACATTAATCGCGGATTATAGGCTGCAAACCAATGAATATAAAACAATTCCAAGGAAATTGTGTGTTATATCTACATATCCAGGATACATATACCTGATAGAGAAAACGAAGAAACTAAACAAATATTAAATGGTAACACCTTGAAAGGCGTTATGGAAGACTTGCCAGGAATAAACTTCTGATACATTCTAGACAGTATCAGAACCGTGTCCAAACAAGTCAGTATACGAGAAATGGTAAGGAGGCCATACTTGTATAGAAGAATTCGTATCATTAGTGATGACAAAGTAGCTTTGAAGCTATAGAATCGGTTGATATACTCTCTAATATGGTAAAAAACTATCAAGTGTATAGTGTAAAACGAAAGTAAGATTGATAAGAAAAAAACAGATATTCCGGCCAAAAAATACGGTCCTAACTGAACTCTGAATATAGACCTTAATTAACATCAAAAAAGTAAAAGACAATCCAAAATGTCACATGTGTGTACCACAAATGATGTGAAAATTCAGACCTGACACCCAAGTGGAATACAACAGCGCCATTCTAATAGTAAATAGAGTGATGAGTCTATGGATACAATAAGCTAAGTTCTAATATTATATATTCATAGAAAATGCTTCGGTTAATTGTTACTTTTTTAACGTAGACATGAGAAAGAAGGTGAAGTTCTCAATTATTGTAAAGTATAAATACTTTGAAATTTACTCCCGTTTAGCCGGCAATTAGTGACATGGTTATTAGCATACAATAACATTCAAACATACTATAAATATCATTACGCGTTAAAACATTAACTAAAATGTGTCCACTATGAAAAAAATACTTCTGGACATATCTAGTGTTGGGGAGTTCCGCAACCAACTAAACATACGTTTTGTTACTTTGGCCCGTAGAACGCTCTTTAATTAAAGTCGGTTGACAGAAAACTGTTGCTCTCTTGATTTTATTTCATACCGTACAATCTTATTGCCAAGTTGGCGTGTTAAAAATTGATTTCTACGAATATTTTTACTACAAATGCATTAATTATAAGAGAAATTAATTATGAAAACAGTCACATGTTACTTAGTGATAAATATCGTGTAGATACATATTCGCTCTACAGACCATGCAGCTCTAGGACTACAAACAAATTAATACATATTCTATTATTTGGACTGGACTGCAGCGATCTTGACCTCTCACATTTTTTTCTAAGCGCTCTCTTTCCAATTCCTAAGCTTCATTATTTTCAAATGCTCTTTCTTGATCTTCAGATTCTTCCCCTACTTTGTTTTCTTTTCATTTATCTCCAATTCAATTCTCTTTTACTTCTTGGACTATTCTCCTTGCGACCCCCATTAAGTCGTTTTTTTCCTATGGTTGTTAAATCATTCGTAAAAGTCATACAATGATGATCGTTGTTAAATATCATGCTTCCTTTTTTTGCTATTTCTAATTATTTCTCCAGTGTTAAATTGAATAATATGGTTGAAACAGGATTCCTTATTTAAGGTCTCTTCTTACTTCAAACTCTTGCAACTCGCCTACCTTTCAGGATATTTAGCTTTTTCTGTTCTCCGAAGTAATTTTTGTTATTCTAATGAGCTTTTTTGGAATTCCTAGACAATCCATTTACTTCGTACATTTTCCTATTTATTTTATTTATGCTTGCATAAAATGGACGAATAACACAGAGTTCTGTTTTATATTCATAGTCAAGCCCTCTATTGTTTCTCTAATGTTTGAAATTGGTTTTCAGAAGACTGTTGTTTGGTTGAATCGTCCTACTGCAACATCTTATTGTCGACTTTGCAATTTAAAAATTGATTTCTACGAATATCGTATCTTTATTACAATAATAGACAGAGGAATTAATTAAGAAAACGGTAGTTATTAAACATCGTGTGGCTTTAATAAATAAAAAAACATTAATAGACTTGATGCAGCTATTGTGTCCGTGTTGTTCTAACTTTGCCCCAAGAATAATAATCTACAAACGACTTTTCATCAACTATTTATGTTGTCTTAATGTCCTATTTATTTTCACTTAATCCTTCCAATAACTTTTATGGTTTTGTGATTAACAATGATCTAGTTAAGTGTATTGTTTATTATCGATAAAATAGTGAATTCAAAGCAAAATATGTTTATCGAGCAATGCAGTTGAAGGAAGTCGCCGGTCTGGCTCTGGGTTGACCCCGCCGCCGGCACTAATAGAAACCTCCGCTGAAACAAACTTGGAACTTTTGAATTACGACCGTTCTGTGCCAAGAACCTATACACTAGTAGACACTGCAGCAGATAAAAATCGCATGATATCATCATAAAACTATAACAGACAACACACCAAAATATTTTTAAGCATCAATCGAATAACACCTAAAACAGTAGACATTCGTAGGATACAGACGACACATTTTTCTGAAAACGCTCTTAAGAGTTAAGACGACACCGGTCCAATTGTTGTCACTGTACTTACTAATTTCTCACATTGAATCTCACACTGTTGGTATCTTCTACGTTCCAGGGACTTGGTAATTATTTTTTTTTCCTTCTTTTTAATTCCGAAATTCATGAAGCTCAAAAACCTTAGACAGTTGAGCTTTGACTGAAGTTAAGTGTAATTATAGTCTTAAAAAACGTTCCCTTTTAATTAAATCAGTATGTATAGATTTTTTATCTCAGGATACTAGAAAAGAAATTTCAGTCAAAAAAGTTTCCATAAGTTACCAGCGAAAATTGCGGAGTTGACTGCAAATATCCGACTAGCTGCACGCCGGCATGACGGGGTAATTAAAATTTTACTCCATTTATTCCGTTTTCCGGCGGGACGTAAATTTTAATGCGTTTAATGCACGTTTCGTTACAACTGCGAATAAACTTGGGGGACATCCTAATAAGTAATTAAAAACAAAATGATCAATTTAGTCAGTAATAATTACTGACAAGTTGGAAAGTATCAGGTCAATTACTCACGGTTTTAATTACAATCATTAGATAACTAGGTGGATCATCGCCTCCGGAAGTAAATAAATAATAAAACATAAGAATCACAAATTAGAATGATCATGAAGTGTCTAAACAATGTACGAGGCGTGACGAAAATATTCTGTCGGTAAAAGTTTCTGTGGTAAGTAATCATTGGTGGGCGATGTTGGTATGAGGAGGAACCAAATGCTTATTTTGTGCACCGTCAAGTATAAAATTGACAAAAGGAACCGGATTGCCTCTATAGTAAGAAGTAACGGAAAAGGTTTCACTAGTCATTGCGCGAATTGACATGGAACTCCCCAATACCGTTTAAGGTTTTGAAAATAATAGACCTCGTTCTAAATTGAACAGTTTGAAATTTTTATCCATATAATTTCACAACGCAAACTTTCAAATTAAAACCAATTGAAACGTTTATCATTCCATACTGCATTTCATTTTGATTATTTCTAGTTGTTGACTTTGCGAGCTTTTTGTGAGATAGAGATTGTTACTCTCCAAGTTCACTTTCGATTGCCAGTTATCTCTCCTACTTGCTGGTTTCGTGACCAAACCAGTTATAAATCCAGTTTTTAAAATTGTGGAGATTACAGGTGACTATAAAGAATTATATGCGATTACAAATTATTGCAGAAGCTTATAAACACATGATTACAGGGTGTTACTGCAAAATCACAGGTGATTACTGGAGATTATATAAGACTGCACGAGTTTACTTGAGAATAAAGATCATTACAGTTGATTACTTGAGATTACAGGTGATTACTAAGATTACTGCACATGACTTGACTCCCAATAGTACTGTCGGTCTCTGAGAGAATGAGAAAATTATGAAAAATATTACAATAGATACCAAAATTTACAATGGAATTCAATTAATTGTGAATACTTGTCTTGAATCGGTGAAATGGAATCCAGAAAAAGTGAATTTAAAAAATGGAATCTAAGCAAAATTTACTATAACTGCTGTTCATAATATTTCATTAAATCAAAACATTTCGAAGGTTTCTGTTGAAGGTTGCCAGTGCATAAAATAAGAGTTGTTCAATAATTTCATATTGTAACTAATGCTACTAACACGAAAATAAATTGGGTTAGGAGAAAACTATTGATCTCCCATTTGGTCTAAAAATGGGGCATTACAGGTGAACCGTTCCCCAACTCCACCCTTTCCCTCAGCGAGGTTCGTAAACATTGATCGCTTTTTTACAAATTTTTTCTTCCTTTCTAAATAATATTTATTGCAAGTTATTCTCAGTTATTCTCAGATAATATTTAATTAAACAAATAACTCCGTCATCTCCATTTACTCTTCTGGATCGACAGCAGTATAAACTGAAATCCAAGCTTATGAGCTTTTTCCTTTACACTTGGATTTATTAGTATTTCACTCTTTACTTGTATTTCAGATTCTCCAATCTTCTTTCTCTATACACATGTATCTTTCTAGTAGTTTCCAAAAGTGTTTATTCTACGGCCATAATTTTATTTGCCTAAAAGTATTACATTAAGATTTTTCTTTATAGTTAGTTAGTTATCCTTCAAATTCTCAATATTCCTTTCTCTATATTTTTATAGCCACTATGGCCGTGGTTACTTTCACATTCTTTTACATTATTATTATATACTACATTTCTTGTGTTTATTGATACGTTCCTTCATGTTTTCTATATTTCCTTCCACATATTTTCCTTTGAATAAAGTTTTTCTCGCTACACTTCGTACTTTTTTATAACAGATATTTCTTTGCTATATGACACGTTTCTTTAAGTAAGTTCTTTCCAAATCGTCCATAGTCTGTTTTCTCTCCTTTGCTTTAATACTATCTTTCTTCAGCCATGCTATTGTCTTTGGTCATCACTCACTCGAAAACAGATATTTCTCTTCTTACTGTTTTCATTTTTTCCTTAAATAAATCCTTCTTTCCGGCAACCTTTCTCACTTCCTCATATTCGACTTTTTTTACAATTTGCCTATAATCTCTAAAATAAGTTTATTTAATAATTTTAATTATTTTACTCATTTCTCGATATAAACTTCTCCCTTTTCCAACATTTGTTTTCTTTTTCTTCGTCCTCACCAACTGATCAGACACAAACAAACCATTCTTCCCTTTACAAGCCTTCAATTCTTATTCCAATTAATCTTATTCACTATCAATTTACTTTTCTACTCTGCACTTTTATCAAATTGTTGTATCTTTTCATTTTCTTAAAATAATTTCATTTTTTCTACTTGTTTTCTCCATTGATTACTTCACATTCGTCAAAGTTCTATAGCTTATGGTTTTGTTCATAATATGCATCATTTGTCTGACATTTAAAAGTGCGGCCCCGAGGCCATCTCACTCCGAGTCTAAACCGCGTCTTGCGCCAAGAGAGGCGTAAGACGGAGGCGTTCATAATAGACACATTTCTCTTTCCTTTATATTTTTTTCTTTCATGCGGATGTACCTATCGACAGAGAATCTTCCAAAATATTTATCGTTTTTTTAAATCACTGTATTGGATTTTTTATTTCCTGAATTATAGTTGATTGGTGGAGGCACTAAAGCAAAAGGCACCAAAGTGGAGAAGAACCTGAACATCTGCGATTGGGGGCTCTTTAATGAGAACTTGGAAGTAGGCCTGAGGAACTATTCATCGAAACCACAAACACGTACAAATCACCTGAAGCAGATAGAGCATCTTCAAAACTACTGAAACAGAAAATGTCCAAGCTCGCAACATCCCCGTGGGTACTACGTAGGACTATCTTAGCCTTGAAATATGTCCAAACAAGTTAGAGGTAGGAAAAAGTGGTGTCTTCAGTAAAATCAAACTCGAGCCAAATCCTTCCGACCCATTAGTCTGCAACCATTTATCATGAAAACCTTGACGAAACTAGTTGATAAGTTTGCCTACCAGTCAAGGAAATCTTATAAGACACAAACTAATTCCTAGGGAACAAAGAGCGATGGAAAGATTGATATGCGAGCTTTTCTAGATATAAAAAAGCTCTTCACAACATCACTCAAGAGTAATAAACATCAATCCACTGTATGATCCACGCTGGGAAAGGTGTCACCAGTCAGGAAGTGACCTCAGAGAAAAATATGATCACCTCTGTTGTGATGTCTCATGGCGAAGAAACTCTTGGCGGCGCTGGAATGAAGTGAATTGAATGTATATAGGAAAATAGGAAGGTATGGTATTAGAAATTATGCAAGGACTCTTCAACATGGTGGATAAATAGTGGACCCGGAAAGGTTTAACCGTAAACATATTTGCAGAAAAGAATTACATGTGAACAAGAACGTCAAGTACTTGAGACATGATCTAAGCTTTTATGTTGCTATGGAGGTATTGGTCTACTTGTATCTGCTCTACTTAACAAATGAGAATGAGATAAGCTGAAAACAACTAGATATGGAACCGTTCCAGGAAAATGATACCATGCTAAAATATATCCACAAATAGCTGAGAATATACTACTCGACAAACAGTCTGTCTACAACTTCAAAAATATTTTTAAGATAAATGTTCCAGGCTGAAGAAACAAAGGACATTGTAGGCAAAAAATTGATTACACCACCTAACTTCCATCTTTTTCAATTCGGGTGACTAAATAGAAATAAAAAAATTACAAAAAATTCGAAAGGTAAAAGGGCATCTAAGTCATAGCATATGCTATACTAACGGAACAAACGTCCAGAGGTTGAGACCGTCCAGGAACAGCTACCGAACCTGAGAAGTACTGGAAACGTGTTTCAATGAGAAGTGTTAGCTATAGAAATTTGTTTCCAAGAAATAATAAAGAAATCATGCACTGACAGGTGAACCCATAATCATCATCGACAGCCAAAGGGCATTCTAAGCTCTGGATTCAGTAGTAGTCAATGATGAGACTTGAAGAACGTGGGCGTGAACAAGAGAACAAAGTTAACGCCATGGCTGACATAATGGTCAATAAAGGCGCAAGGAGGATTTCGATGGGACCCGAATCAATATGCGGGTTAGCATACAGCAATGGAAAAGGATCGGCGAAGAAACTATTGAAGAGAAAACATGGCTTGTATTGAACGGAGGCACCAATAAGGCAAATACGGGCACTGGCTGCATGACCATCCGAATCAAAGACAAAATGATAAAGATGAGCAGAATGTAGCGCAGGCGTCCAGTTAATATCAAAAATGAATACTGCATTTGAGAAAATGCAGATCTTTAAGATGCGTGGTGAAGAGTACGAGACTTTTTATTTATTTTACGTCAATAATGAATGGTGGCCAAAAAGTATTTATACTTCGGAGGTTCAACGACACTCAAAAAGATAGTCAGAGCTCCCATATACCATATTTTCGTCCTTTTAGATGTAATAGATCTGATGGAATAATGAGACTATTAGGTGTAATACCCCCAAGGTTCAGTAGAGCAGTACCACAACCTGTAAAGGTTATTCGTTTCTGACATTCTTCGACATGTGCCACGTATGAGGTGCCTAAGTATTTGATTTTAAATAGTAATTCCTCTTTATTTTCTAGGTTTACTTCTCTTACTATTCCCTTTTCCCTAACCTTTGCTACATGTTCCCAGCTTACGCCCTTTTACTATGCTTCATTTCTCTTTCGTTTTTCAATTGTATCTCTGTCCAACAGCTCAACTTCGGTTAACTTCTCTCCAAATATATTCAAGCAATCAGTTGAAGCCCGTAATTTCTCTACTGACCCCAGATTTGGTCCCTATCAGCTAGTGGAATTCTTAAGTTTAAAAAGATATATAAAATAAAATAGAAACAAATTCACTAAACTGACATCAAATAAGTCGCTTTGCTCTTTAAGAGTAATTTTGCTTGGACCGTAAAAAATATTGTTAGTAGTGGATAAATAAAATAACTAAATAACGCTTAAATAACACCTTGTCGTTGTTCTAAGAGTGAAAAAACAGTAATTATAAATTAAAGTGTGGCAATTTCAAGTTACTTGGATTTATTAATAAAGTTGGGGCTAACCTAAGAAAATTTTTGCCAGGTAATTGGATGACGGTAATGAATATCAATTAGTAGCTGGCAGGCGTGTTAAAAAAAGAATCCTTAAATAAAGCACCGAAAATTCTCAATTAAGTTTGGCAACTATTCATTTTCACACAAAAGAAATTGCGAAACGAACCAAGAATGCTCAATAAAATGTCGCTGCGTGATCCCTGAATAGAGAAACTTTAATCGAACAAGAACCGGACGAGAAACAAAAATAACTAATCAATAACTAACTTATCTAAACACAATTAATGGCTCTAAATCGTATTAAAACCGTAATATACTGAGGAAAGGCAAATTACCTAAATATTTCATTTCCAATCACTTTAGGAAATAAATTAACATGCTTGGAAGTTATTGAAAATAATTATTCTGATTGCTTCCAGTGGCGATATTCTGGGGGATGCGTCACTAATTCCGCAAATTAAATGCAGTGACGACGCCCAACATTTAATGGTAATAATAATTGAGCAACCATAACCAGAATCATGAGTTTTAAAATAATGCGATGCAACATAGTTTCGACCAAAAACAATGATATAAATAGTTAATCAACCAATTGTTTCGTTTAACGAAGACGCAGACGAATTAAGTAGTATCTTCATTAAAATTGTTGCTATAAACAGCAAAAATTGTCTGGTTTAATAAATTCCCACGCGAAAACTGGTCAATGCACATCGATGAATCATGCAAGACTTGTCCATTGAAGCAAAGCGGAGGTGGTTGATTTTTCCAATTGCATTTTATAGGCGATAAACTATGTAGAAAATTATTTACTCACTTAGGAATGGACATGAGATATTGCAAGAGTCGTCTGTAATCCTCGGGTTTGGCTCGTTCCCGTCGCGGACTGGCTGGAAACGATAAGACTGGTCCACCACGTCGGTCGCGACCTCCGGTTAAAATTACCAAGCGTTCTTGGAGAAGAGGCATCAATTCCAGGGCGCGTTGTCCATCCATTTTTTGAGCTGCAACAATTTTAATTTCTCAACATGAATTTGATATATTTGGGTAATTGGTGTGAAAAATTTTAATTACGGTACAGATTGCATACAGGGCGATTTTGATAAAATATAATCAAAATTCCTAGCATGCTTTCGAAGTTGGCTCGTCTGTTGTCGAGTAATTTCTTTACCGGCGGAATTGATGAGGAAGTTAATTGAACGTTCAATTCCTGTGAGCCGGAAGTAGATATTCCAGCAATTGACGCGTAGATATTTAAAGCAGGTCGCTCCTATTATGTCCCAATTTCAATCAGTTCTGGACGCCATTGCTCGAGTTACTTTATTTTTGCAAAAATATGCATATTTCGGGTCGCCAATATATTTTCAAAAAATTTCTTAAACAGGATTTGTAAGCAATTGGAAGTATACAAATTAACATCTAAATCTAAAACCGCATAACCACACACGCCAAGCAAAAAAATCTAGAAAAGGCACCCAAAATTTTGCTTTTATAATTATGTGATGAATTTGGCAAACCAAAAGTCTTTAGAGATTTTCTTTTAGCGTGGGTCATTTGATAGGTGGGTTTAAACAAGACGTCGAGTCTTGTTAGTAAATGTCTCGGAAGAGGTTTAGTGAATCTATCGTTTGAGACCGATCTCCCACATCAGAAAACGCGCGGCTATTCGTTATGAAAGTGCAAAGTGTGGCACGGTATAGAAAGAAAAGAGCTTTCATGGAAATGAAAATACCGGCTCTAAAAAAATTTGAGAGTAAAACTTGATCTGATGAAGCTTGCAATTAGGAGCATGTGACTTGAATGAAAACTGCGAGGTCTTTTAATGTTTGATGCCAGCAGCTAGCGAACACTACGTCCTCGACTACGACTACACCTATCAAAAATTATTATATTCATGTTGAGCTTACGCCTACGGGCAGAGTCGCCTTCGCATTAAAGAATTTTACCAGTCAGTACAATAATTTGAAAATGTAACTCCTCTAAAGTAATTGTTAGAAAATTTAATGTCTTCAGCAAACAGATTTTTATTGTGAAAAATACAGCCAGTACCATCAGTTCTCCAAAAATTTTCATTTCTTTTAAAATTTGTTGTAAAACTTCAAAAAATGACGATATGGGCTCTCAATATAGAAGTAACTGTTATTTACTAAACATACTTTTAGTTGTGTGGAGATACAAGAATACATTAACTTAGTAACGTGGAGTTGGCGGCCTTGTAGAGTATAAAAAAATACATTAAAAAACGAAGGGATACTATCTGTTGGAAGACTTAGTTTTGAATCTCCTTCGATGAGGATTATAAGTTGAAATCCCCGAATTACCGAGGGGACGTCTCCTCCGATGAACCGGCGATGCTATGGAGGAACTGTGCCAACTGTGGGGGCGTCGTTTTGATCCCCTCGGAGAGTCGTCTCTTGTTCCAGAAATCTTCGGTCGAATTCCACTTGAACTGGCCATGATCTTAGTTATGTTGTAACTAAGGAAATTCGGAGACCCTCGAGCTATTTACACTATCTACTATTGCAGTTCAATTTCGCGACCACTGTACGTAACGTGGAAACGTTCACTTTCATTTTACTGAAAATTTGTTTAGTAACTGGAGAATGTCCACGAGGGTTGCACATTTTCTAGTCCACTTACGGCAATCACGACGAGAGACCACTGTTCACCGTAATCATACAAATCCAATTTAAATTTACAACGAAATTGTGGAACAAGAAGCTCTTGTCCTTCGACTACATGCCCTCCTTTCACGATATATCAGTAATCAAAAATTTTAGGTCTTTCTTTTGTTCAAAATTAAAAAGCTTTTTCTAAAAATGTGGCGACTTCTGGTCGGTTAGTTTTGAGATTGCGTGGATTTTGTAACATTTGACGTTACGTGTATTCATTTAAGGAAAAGGGTCGAGGAAATGAAAAGAAGCTTTCAATAAAAAAATAAATATCGAAAAGGGGGGACTCACGTTCTGTGTCATCTGTCAAAACGTCTGCAAAATTTGAAATAAGTTTTGTGAGCTGACACGTGTGGAGGGTTTTAAAAATCCGGATAAATTTCACCGGGCGTTCTTAAGAATTCTGCTGGAATGGTTGGAGGAATCAATACCTCGTAATAGCTCACGGCATTTCTACTACCATTTACTCTTTCTTCGGGCATCAACGGGTCTTATTTTAACCGGTTTATTAAAGCGATATGTGGAATGGTGTTTTAAAAAATTGGAGTAATAACCTTCGTGCCTGAGTCAGCCGAAACTGAAATTTCCCAGACAGTGGTCCGCCGAGTTCAGGCTGAAACTTTAACTCGTAGCCAATTAAGTGTTTGTCTATCAGAGATGTGTGTTTAGGAAATGAAACCAATTAAAATATTATTAAATTAAATTAATTTACGTGTTGAGCTTTAAAGTATTTGTTGTAGTTTCATATTTAGCCGATAGCTTGAAACTATTTTGACACTTAGTTGGGTTCACAGGTAATGGGTCAACATTTATATTCAGTGTTTCGGTAAAAAAATGAGATTCGAAATAGTGGCCCAAAATTTGGTATTCTGAAACTGGTAATACACCAACAAAATCTTTAACAATGTTAGTAATCGAAAATTCTCCAACCACTAAATCTTAAGTGGTTGAACAGAACAAGCCGCAGTAATTGAAAGCATTATAAAAGTTTAAAACGTTTATAACTTGTAGAAAATCAACCCAGAAGGCCTCTATGGTAATTTTGTTGCACCATAAAAAAAATCAAAAACACAAGAGTGTTATGGCACTCCGCTAATACAATTTTTATTAATTTTTAGACACAATTTATACACATACCTACACAAAAACAGTAATTCCTATTCAATGTTGTGTATGATTTGTTGCGGAAAACCAAATTTTTCAGACCTCCTACATTGGGGCATTTTATTTTCTAGTATATTATGAGTTACTACGAGCATTTTATTACATTCTCACCTGTTGCCTGAACGCAGGTAAAATTATAGGTTAAAAATGATTAATGAAACCCCTGACTTTATTGGACGATATATCAAGTTTTCCGTCCTCTATTCTTATCACTTCCAAGTGACTTCCCACCTACAAAAAGCACAAACAAAAAAATTGATGGGCAACTTCTGGCAAATATAATGTTAAAACTAATTTAACCCTGATGTAGTAAAAGATGTTCTTACTCAAACTATAGGTTGATAAGATAACACTTGCAACCACCAGTTGTGCTTAAAATAGAGCGCCACTTAACATGTTTAATAGTACGAGACGGGTCTATTATAAATGGATACAATTGAAACTTGGTGAGTGGATTGGATCACTGACAAGTTTCCAATCAAATCTCATTTGTACACCGCCGCGGTGTTCGATTGATATCAATGATTTAATTAACAGCAGACTTTTTGTACAAGCTTGATGTCAAACAGTTTGAAATATGTAAAGTTCCTCAAAAGCTTAACGCCGCGGATATCCAGCAAGCAACTGTTTAGTTAAATAGAAAATTCAAAGAAAAAACACCTTACTACTAATGGAGTATTTGGACCTGACTTTCTTTTGTGTCTTTTGGTCTTTTAATTATGCGTTTTTTTTATTTTCAGATCGATAATTTTTTCAGGTATTTAAATATTTATTTATTTTATTTACTACATGACGTGTGACGTCAGTAAACGGCCACATTTATGTAAACGTGACGTCCACGTAAATGTAATTATCCGACTGAGCCCTCACAAATCCTTCGTCTGTCACTATGCGCTTCGGAAAACCACAATGCACTTTTAATTAGTTGATAAACGGAGAATATTGTGAAAAATAATGTAATTTGCTAAGAAAATAAATCGCCTGAAAGTAACCGACTATAACAAAATCAAAGAGATGATTGACTGGATGACGTCATTCGTCACGTCCAATCACAGCGTGCTCTGGGTAACGTGAAAATATTCAAACAATTGTTAATTTTATTTATTTAACAATTAATATGTAGGGCATCGAAATTGTTTTTTTTTTCAAATTGACGTCGACTATACATCATTTACTATAAATATATGTCACTTTTACGCGATTTGCAACTTAGTGCAAGTAGTCTATTATAGTTAATAGCTTACGAGCTTTTCTTATAGAAATCTACATACAACGTTTCACCCTATTGCCGGTCTAATTCAACGCAATGCTACCCGAACGCCGCTGAAGCTAAAATGCGTCCTCTATATAGAACATCTACTACAACTACAGATAGGCTTTCAAATTCTACTTAGAGGGTGTTAGGACTTCGCAATAGACAATAAAAGAATCGACCATTGTAAGTTAAAGTTTATTTTACTGTGAATTAGGACATATCTATCTTGTTCAGTAATCATTGCTTGCCCTTAAAAAAAAATTGGGCACAGAAATATAAGTAGCCAAAAAGAAAATAATTGTCAAAAATAAAAAAGCTAAATTTTGTAACAAGGGAGATTCTAATTTCAGTCCTCAGGCAAATAGGACTAGAAGTTTGAAAATTCCGCTATGCCATTGCTTATAGATATTAATATCTATAAACAATGGCTATGCCAATATTAAGTCAAAGATAAGAGGAATAAAAATGTCTTTTTTTTAATGTGAAGATTGACTAACGAATAATAGGGCAGAGGAGGTTAGTAGAAACTTAAAATAGAGATGAGTAAAAATTGAAAATGAGACTAGACTCTAGAGTTCACAAAAGCAATTAGTCTAGGAAATGAAAATCTTGAACAAAGACTATCTGGATCTCGAAGTTGGGGGTGGGAATCGGCCCCGTCATCCCAAAAAATATTTCCTATTATTAAAATTCTAAGAAACCTCAACATAACGGTTTAATATTGTGATATTAACAGAGACAAAGAAGAAAGAAGGCATAGAGATAGACATTGTGCCAAATTAACAACAAGCACAAAAAAAAAATAGAAATCCACCTTAAAATTATGCACAGTGGGGGCGCAATATAATATTTTGAATTTGAATCACGTAAATTAGAAGATCAAGCAAATTCAAAAAGAATATTAGAAATCTGAACTGGACGAAAAATCTAAGATTCAAATGTAATCATCTACTAAGAGCTAAAACTGTATTTCCATCTGTATTTCAACATGAAACTAAAACTGGGAAACAACGCGATGTACTAGAAGGAGTAAATAAAATAATGCACAAGGCTGTCAAAGAAGCTCGAAGAAAATGTTGAAGACCTATACAGTAACGTGAAAATTAGCATCCATGAGGCGGCTGAAAGAACAAGAAGAAAAAATAATAGAAGAGAAACGCCTCCACCAAAGATGGCTCCGTTCAAAGAAAGAAGAAGACAAAAATGCATATTTTCCAATCAAACAACAAGCAAGAAAAACTGTAGCAAATAAGAACAATTAAAAACGGCTAACATGGGACAACTGATGTCCAAGAAACGGGAAAAGCAAAACTACTAAAATTAATAAACAAAAGGATGCAATATCGCAAACGTGAAAGACCAAAGAAATCTTGGGGGGAAGATATAACTAAAACCCTAAAGACGATCAATGGAACAGCATAATAAAATGGATAGGCATCGGACGTCTTCGGACGTTTTAAAATCGATAGACACATGCTAAAAGGTTAAAAAAGAAAACTATGAATTCCAACATTTGGTTAACTTTAATATTCGTTGTTTCAAAAAAAATATTTAAAAATTCAATGACGTTGAACCACTTGTTTGATTTGATGCGTTTTTGCGTAATAAAAACAACCATCCCTTCCTAGTGGTTAAGTCCGAATTCGTGACCTAAGATCGTTGCCAAAATTTTTGACGACCTTCTTATCGTTTGTGCCATTTGAGTAGTAACGTAAAAACAATCGGAATTAAATCGAGGTCGGTAATCAAGTTTATACCAATGATCGATAAACATAAATTGAACTAGGGCAGTGATTTAAGGACAAACGATTGAGTTGATTAATTATTGGTTCAAACGTTGAGGTCAAGATGTAAATTTTTTAAATACTAAAAGCTGGAATTTTCAGGCGCTTGTCAAAGAGTATTTAACTATTTGTTTTCAGTTGTCAAGTACTTTCGTGCAGTGTTGAAAAGCAAGTTCCTCTGATCCACTTGTTGATAACAACATGAACACAATAGTCGTGTTTTATACGTTTATGTTTAACCAGATGACCTCTTCGGCATAACAAAATAAAACCGTTTCTCTGGCAAATTTCCACGTAAGAAAAACATTCATATTAACACTACTTCACATATCGCTCCAAGAACACATTGTTCTTTAATTTTCTGGCAAACAATGAAGAGAACAAAAATACAGAAAAATCTGATATTACGTAATGAATTTGATGAACACTTGGGAACAAGTGTCAGATCAACATCAACAGAAAGAAGAAAGAATAACAAATTTTTTTATAGATTTTTTAAAACTGGACAGCTACATTGTTGGTCCTGAAAACGGCCTTAAATTCAGTTACTCTATTAATTTTAACATTACAACTGGATGCCTTTAGTTGCATTTGTACCAACCCGACAACTATAATGTACAACTATTAATAATTAAAGTAACAAAGGAATGGCCCAAAGTGTTTGAAATTTCAGTTTCGCAAATTTACAATTAGTGAAGACTTTCCCACATTTTCTCGGGTACGTCTAACATTATAGAAAAAAAAACGGTGCCATATGTTTTTTCACACAAAATTAGTTGGTATTTGTGTGATCAACAAATTGAACTATAGAATATTATTAACGATGAATTAGAAAATTCGAATTGTTGCTATTTTAATTAATTAACAATTTTATCGTTTCTATTTACGAAATTTTGGAGGTGTTAGTCGAAATTTTCGAATTAGTTCTTTTGTCGTCAATTTGACCTACAAAAGCAGATCTACCGGTTAAAATTTGAACACCCTGATTAATACCGTCTCGTCATGCAAACCACGTGTGTCCACGTTACGCAATAAACCACCAAAATTGTCACCCGTCACCCCGAAGCGGCGTTTCCTTCATTCGCTACATATCTTTTCCGGAACTTTGTCTTATTTATTCTTATGTACGAACATAAAATTTCGCAATCGCATTTTATATAACCACTTCTAACCCGACTTCTGTTGTAATGTCACATTCCGCCACAGTTGTACTGATGCCGACAAAAAGGAACTGGTGCGTCGTGACGCCCGCTATCGAAATTCCATGAAGCGCAGTCGCATCACACCGGAACGGGAAGCGTCCACGAACATATGCCACATATCCAGTTGAACATGCAGAACGTTCGAATTCCTTTAATTAGAGGTACACTAATTGAAGTGGGACTTAACGGGAGCACTTTTGAAACACAACGTCGAGTGTCTCGGGATGATTAAAAAGGATTCGAAACCCTCAGTTCGTTGCGTTAAGTTTTTTTTTTATCAAGAAATGCTATTATTTTAGATTTGAACGTCGGCAATCGCCACCCTCTTGCAGAGTCACGTTCGGTTTCTAAATAACTTTTAACAATATTCGAGACGGTGGAGCTTACGAAGAATTTATAAGAAAGAAAGCGGCTGACTGAATGACGGTATACGGATTTTTTTTTCAATAGAGAAGCTTCTCGGATACAAATCGGGATTGATATTATACATCCTTGAGATCAAATGCCATTTTCCTTCATTGACTGGGTTGATTGAAGTGGATGTTGGAATAAAATTAATTTAAATGTTTTAGCGCTCAACAAAAGGGTCAAAAAACGCGCAACTTCAGTCTTTATCCGAAAGATTCGTTTTAAAAAAATTAGGAAAGTGTTAACAGTAACACTAACGGAGTAGAAGCTTAAAAAAATATTCTCAGTAAAAAAATTGTCTCATTAAAGAACGGAGAGAAAGCGAAGGAATTTGCAAATCTTCGGAGTCATCAAAAATTTCTGTCAACTAGATAATGGTGTTACGAAAATGCTGACTTAACGCTAAGATTACTTTCTCTCAGTTTAATACTTAGATTCTAATAAAAATGTAAATTTCTATAAATACTTACCCGGAACAAAATACTAGCAATTATTTATTTACGTTATCCAATTATCTGAAATATTAATATTATTTATTAAGCGACAATGCATCAATGCAGATCTTAAATATATTGTACAAAATAATTTAATAAAATATAATCCGAAAAATTGAAACTAAATTGAAGATTCACCCGGCGCCTCCGCCATTTGTGTCGTTGTAATATTATCGACGCGAACGTTATTGGTGTCTGCAATTTCGTTTTATACTTTTATCTAATAAAATTATTTCTGAGTGTTTTGCCTTAAAAAAACTACTTTCAGTTCTAAAAATCAAAATTCTTGAGGCTCAGAACTAGTAGTAATATTTATTGCAAGTGTAACTCATAATTGTAATTAGCAAAAATATTCATATAGACTTAATGTTTTGTTTTATAAAAGTAATTAGTTTCCTTAATCATAAAATATAATTTATTGTCTTAAAATAATTACTGTTAGTCCTAAAATCTATTTGTAAAGTTGCTAATACCGCTTATCAACTTAATTATCTCTCATAATTAACTCGCAATCGCTCAGGTTCCAGAAATCTTTTGCCAACAGTTCTCTTCAAACAATCTGCACCTACTAGTTATGCTCATCGTAAAAAAACATCATCAACTCAGTGTTTTGTAATAATTAAATTGAGACAACGTAGTAATGAACACAAGAATAGAATAATTAATTTAGTTTTTTATTAAAAAAAATTCAAATCTTTAAAAGACTTCACAGTTATATTAAAATGTTCAACGTCAAAATAATTTTCGAATGTTTCCCTTAGTCGATGATATTGCAGAAATAAGGATGTTCGACTTCTTCGACAGAATTTTCAGCTGTTTAATGGTTCGCAATACACCTATGAAAAAGAGTACCAAATTTAAGCAACATAAGTGGCGTAGTCAAAGACAAATTTTCTCAAAAACATTTCTTCTAGTGATGGTAAAATATGAAATTACCCACTAGTCATAACATCCAATCTCTTCAATTGTAAAAAAACTAGAGACAAAAATTTGTTAATGATTTATTTGCGATGAGATCTCTCTTATTAATAATAGTTTTGAGTTTCTTTACTAATTCGAAATTTTGGTTACACCAGTTTACCGGGCGATCAACCCCTCGACTTAAGAGTCATATTTCCAGCAGTATGAAAAATGAGATTTGTGTGTTAAATTAAATTTAAATTTATTGGGTTGTTTAGTATTTCCTTTAGCCTACGATATTGCAGAGAAAGGGATGTTCGACTTTTTCAACGTAAGTTTTCAACTGGTTTGCAATACAACCATGGAAGTGAGTACCAAATTTAAGTAAAGTAAGTGGCGTAGTCAAAGGAAAATTTTCTCAAAAAAATTCCTCCTACTGACGATAAAATATTAAATTACCCACTAGTCATAACATTCAACCTCTTCAATTGTAAATAAAATGGAGACAAAAATTTGTTAATAATTTATTTGCTGGAGAATTATTGCTAAAACACCACTAAGCGTAGTTCATCCTCGAGTTAAAAAGCAGACATACGTTGAAGATAATCAGAATGAAGAGCTTCTCTAATTAAAAACTCTTCGTTACAGCTGTTTTCGTATAGGAGAAGGGTCAAAATTTTCTCTTTTACTTGAAAAAATTCGTCTGGTAAGAAGATCGTCGTTTTAATCTTTCAAACTTTCTAGACTAACAGTAAGTCCAAAAATTTGCAATGGTCTCTAGTTTGGCTACAACCAACGAGTTCAACATACAATTTTTTTTTATGAGTTTCGGTGCGATAAAATCTTTCTCTTTACACATTAATAATAGTTTTAAGTTTCTTTACTAATTCAAATTTTTGGTTACACCAGTTTACCAGGCAATCAACCCCTCCATTTAAGAGTCCATAGTTCCAGCAGTATGAGAAATTATATTTGTGTCTTAGATTAAATTTAAATTTATTGGGTTGTTTAGTGTTTCCCTTAATCTATGATATTGCAGAAAAGGGGATGTTCAACCTCTTCAACATAACTTTTCAGTTGGTTCGCAAGCAATACATCCATGGAAAAAAGTACCAAATTTAAGCAACGTAAATGGCGTAGTCAAATGCAAATTTTCTCAAAAAAATTCCTTCTACTGATGATAAAATTTTATTTTACCACATTCAACCTCTTCAATTGTAAATAAAATGGAGACAAAAATTTGTTAATGATTTATTTGCTGAAGAATTATTGTTAAAACACCACTAAGCGTAGTTCATCCCCGAGTTAAAAAGCGGACATACGTTGAAGATAATCAGAATGAAGAGCTTCTCTAATTAAAAACTCTTCGTGACAGCTGGTTTGGTTTAGGGGAAGGGTCAAAATTTCTTTTTTTACTTGAAAAAATTCGTCTGATATGAAGATCGTCGTTTTAATTTTTCAAACTTTCTAGACTCTCAGTAACTCCAAAAATTTGCATTGACCTCTTGTTTGGTTACAACCATCGAGTTCAACACACAAAAATCTTTTATGAGTTTCAGTGCGATGAAATCTTTCTCATTACACATTAATAATAGTTTTGAGTTTCTTTACAAATTCGAAATTTTGGTTACACCAGCTTACCACGTGATGAACCCCTGGATTTAAGAGTCATAGTTCCAGCAGTATGAAAAATGAGATTTGTGTGTTAAATTAAATTTAAATTTATTGGGTTGTTTAGTATTTCTTTTAGACTATGATATTGCAGAAAAGGGGATGTTCGACTTTTTCAACATGTTTTCAACTGGTTCGCAATACGCCCATGGAAGTGAGTACCAAATTTAAGTAAAGTGGCGTAGTCAAAGGCAAATTTTCTCAAAAAAATTCCTTCTAGTGATGGTAAAATATGAAATTACCCACTAGTCATAACATCCAATCTCTTCAATTGTAAATAAAATGGAGACAAAAATTTGTTAATGATTTATTTGTTAGAGAATTACTGCTAAAACACCACTAAGCGTAGTACATTCTCGAGTTAAAAAGCGGACATACGTTGAAGATAATCAGAATGAAGAGCTTCTCTAATTAAAAACTCTTCGTTACAGCTGTTTTCGTATAGGAGAAGGGTCAAAATTTTCTCTTTTACTTGAAAAAATTCGTCTGGTAAGAAGATCGTCGTTTTAATCTTTCAAACTTTCTAGACTAACAGTAAGTCCAAAAATTTGCAATGGTCTCTAGTTTGGCTACAACCATCGAGTTCAACATACAATTTTTTTTTATGAGTTTCGGTGCGATAAAATCTTTCTCATTACACATTAATAATAGTTTTAAGTTTCTTTACTAATTCAAATTTTTGGTTACACCAGTTTACCAGGCAATCAACCCCTCCATTTAAGAGTCCATAGTTCCAGCAGTATGAGAAATTATATTTGTGTCTTAGATTAAATTTAAATTTATTGGGTTGTTTAGTATTTCCCTTAATCTATGATATTGCAGAAAAAGGGATGTTCGACTTCTTTAACATAACTTTTCAGTTGGTGCGCAAGCAATACATCCATGGAAAAAAGTACCAAATTTAAGCAACGTAAGTGGCGTAGTCAAAGGCAAATTTTCTCAAAAAAATTCCTTCTAGTGATGAAATATGAAATTACCCACTCGTCATAACATCCAATCTCTTCAATTGTAAATAAAATGGAGACAAAAATTTGTTAATGATTTATTTGCTAGAGAATTACTGCTAAAACCCACTAAGCGTAGTTCATCCCCGAGTTAAAAAGCTGACATACGTTGAAGATAATCAGAATGAAGAGCTTCTCTAATTAAAAACTCTTCGTGACACCTGTTTTGGTTTAGGGAAAGGGTCAAAATTTCTTCTTTTACTTGAAAAAATTCGTCTGATATAAAGATTTTTCAATTTTTCAAACTTTCTAGACTCTCAGTAACTCCAAAAATTTGCATTGGTCTCTAGTTTGGCTACAACCATCGAGTTTAACACACAAAAACATTCTATGAGTTTCCGTGCAATAAAATCTTTTTCATTATACATAGTAACAGTTTTGAGCTTCTTTCGTACTTCAAATTTTGGTTAAACTAGTTTGCCAGGCGATCAACCCCTCAATTTAGCACTCATAGTTCAAGCAGTATGAGAAATGAGTTTTGATGTGTTAAATTAAATTTAAATTTATTGAGTTGTTTAAATAGTCGACCGGTTAATTAAAACAAGCAATCGTTACGCGTTGGTGTTTTTTAGTTCATGATTGCAAATATTTGTGTTTTTGGCAAATTTTCGAGCAAACGGAGGTTATAGTTGTAATTTTAAACTTCAAACTCCTTAAAAAAATAAAAGCACCAGTTTGTTATTTTTCCATTAAAAATCTTTTCAGAATCGGCATTCACGCTCCCTGAAAGCCACTATTCAGACTGAAGTTGTCGACCGGACAACTAAAGAACTGTTTGCTTTAATAGCTCATAAAATCGCGACAAATATTTGTTCAGTAATAGGAAATCAACAGCTATTATGTATTCTGTTTACATTCTAGGGCTGAAAACATTCGAGTAAATTTTCTTATTACAGCAGCACTAGACGATTTATCTCTTCAAGTCAAAATAATTTTCCAATAATGCTTCCTGTAAACATTCCGGATATTTGCAGAAGCCACGTGCCCGTGAAACACGGTTTTTTTAGTCGGGCTCCGGCACTTAATTACGGGCCTTTGAGAGTGTTTTATTGAATTATTCGGAAGGAGGAATACGCTAGCGGTGCTTCAAGCTGAGACTTTATTGGTTTTAATTAGGTCAACACTAGACTAGATGAAACGGAACACTTGGGATACAGGAACACAAACGGATATGCCTCGGCCGCAAAGTCAATTGCTTGATCGGTTGGGTTTCAACAGCACATTAGGTTCATCTATCAATAACCCAATAACACTGTCAGAAATTTAGGTTGCAGAACCCATATTTCAGCCAGTATCGCTTATGCGCGGATTTTTTGGTCTTTAATGAAAACTACGTCATATTTTAGCTCATAACACGAATACAGGAACAACTTCAGCAACTTTTCTCCCATTTATGGTTACATAGTGGTTGTAATTGTAATATAATGAGAATTCTTTATGAAAATGTCACAGTTTTAAATGTTTAATGCAAATTCGTTTTTAAAACGCTCCCAGAATAAATAGGTCAAGGAAAAAGTACCATATAGCGTTTAACAATCTGATTTAAAATTACCGCTATAAAAGAAACAGTTTTCAGGCCTTGCATATTAATTAAATAAATAAAAATCAACAATTATACGAATATTTTCAGGTGACCCGAAACGCGCTGTGATTGGACGTGACGAATGACGTCACCCAGCCAATCATCTCTCTGAGTCTGTTATAGTCGGTTACTCACACGCGATTTATTTTCGCAGCAAATTACACTATTTCTCACAGTTTTCTCCGTTTAGCAACTAATTAAACGTACATTGTGATTTGCAGAGGTGCAAAATGACAGGAAAGGATTTGTGACGTTACGTCGCTTACTGACGTCACACGTCAGGTTTGAACGGCCATGACAGATGACGGCGTTTTGGGGCAAATATTTCCAATTTGAAAATGAATATTAATTACGTGAAAAAAATATCGATATGGAAATAAAAAAATACGCACATTTAACACCCAAGTTTTACAAAAAAAATACGTGTAAGAGCGCCTTTTATAAATAAATAAATTTATATTTTGTAGCAATTTAATGACATTAGAAGGAAAATTTAGAAGCTTGAAAAGTTTTTAACATTACTTTTGATCAAAATAAAGCAAATTCTGTTTATTGAATAGAAATGGGCAACCGGTCTGATTTCCAACAGGAGCGTCACTACTCTTTAATCTAACCAAATCTGATGGTCGGTCAAGAACCCAAATTGCATTATTCGTTTGATTTACATCATATATGAAAATTTTGATTTTGCTCACTGGTGTAAATCAGGAAAACGCTACTGCCTTGTTCAGTGCTGTGTACTAAGTAGTCCAGTACCAATTAAGGGTCAAGAGTGAGGAGGAATAATGACTTCGATTCATTTATTATAATTTTGCTTTTCAATTTTTATCTACTCCACCTCAATTACGTTGAGGTAAATAAAAAAAACTTTACACCTGTTCTAATTTAAAAAATAAGAATAAATCTTAATAAAACCTACCCTTAAGCAATAACTGAATAAAAATAAGTCTTACTACAAAAAAAAAACATCCAATAATCCAATTTGGTCGAATTTTTTTAACTAAAGTCAATACCTTGTAGCTAGTGGCTGGGGCGCTTAAATGGAAATAATTCTGTATGTGTTTATTCCCTTTGTCGTTGCTACCTTCTATTTCCTTTCCCAAGAGATTTCTGCACAAAGGAATCGTGTATGCACTAGTTTCCAAATATTTGCATTTAGCAATCTATTTATACCAGCGCGTGCTTTACAATATAAATCAATTTGTAATCCTTATCTGTTAGTTAAATATAAACGTATGTCTAAATTTATGTGTCTATATTAAAAAATATTTTTAAAACTTGATATGCTGTCAAACCGCACACAAAGTTTAAAAAACCCATTTGCCATAATATCCTCAAACTAAATTAACAAAATTGCAATTATATAAAATCGGTTCCAGGTTGAAGAAACCAACCAATAAAGGATTATCATATATCAAGATGACTGTTTTACATCACAGTTTAGGTGTAGACTAAACGAAAGGAAAATGTTGCAAAGAAAGTAAGTAAGTTTAATGACTTACTGAGAAACTAATGATTTGCCAATTGCTTTGAGATAAGTGGTAGACAATTGGATATGATCAAGTAGTTAAGGAAGTTAATATAAAAGTGTGGTAATAGCGAAGCAACCAATTTCCAGCGTTGTTGCAAACTAGTTTATAATTAATTTACAAACTTATGCTTTTTGCTAGAACGAACGAGCTATACCAACGTTAATTTCAAAAATCATGCAATCCAGCAGATAAAAATAGTTTTAATAGCCTAACCGGCACACTAAGAAAATCGGAGCTTTTTGAGAAGCTTATATGAGGGTGATTATTTAATTTAGAAAGTTACCAAAAAAGATCAAAGGTTTTCCATCAGACTACAAAATCTGTATTAAGAAAAAAACATAATCAGACAAAAAGAATTCAGACCTATACGCAGATCATTTCAAAACACCCCACTCTAATGGTTCAGATATTGAGAAAATATGTAGTAAAAAATTTCTAGATGCTCCACTCAAAAAAAGTCTTCCTATTAAGAAATTCACGGAGATAAAACCGGAAAATTATTTGCACAAAATTACTCTAAAACGGTTTTTTGCTTCCTCAAATATCGAAAATCTTAGAAAGTTGCTTACAGAAATCGCAAATATCAACATAATGAACACGATTCTCCCTGACTACCAGTTCGATTTTAGAAGACAACACTACTATACAGCAGTGCTATCGTATCGTAACTATAATAAGTATTAGAGTCAAAGGAATATAGACCAGCACTCTTCCAAAATATCTAACACGTCTTCTGTATAAAATAAAAAACTTATGCCACGATGGAACTGAATATTCTGCTAGTCGGGCTATAAACTATAGTGTTCCACAAAGAAGTGTACTGTATCTCTTACTTTACACCACATTTTTTGTCTAATTTCCTCTGGCAGTTATTAAAAAAATGTAAGTTCAAGTTCTGCTGAGACACAAGACAGCCTTCCAAAATGTCCTACACGTCTTCTGTATAGAATAAAAAACTTATGTCAAGATGGAACTGAATATTCTACTATTCGTGCTATAAACTATGATGTTCTACAAGGAAGTGTGCTGTATCTCTTATTTTACACCACATTTTTTGTCTAATGTCCTCTGGCAGTTAAAAAAATTGTAAGTTCGGGTTCTGCTGAGACACAAGATCTCCTCAAATGGCAATGAATAATTTTTCAGTTGCAAGCGAGTACTTTGGACTAATGTTTGAGAATTTTTCCTCACCTTGTTTTTGTGCCGTTTCCCATAATTCACGGTTAAGATGTAGAAAAGAAGCTCTAGAACTCATCTGGGGCCAGTCTGGATCTCTTTCTCCATCCAATTTTACCATGGGAATTCCCAATGTGTACGTATTTTCCATTTGTAGGCTACATTACATACCCAGAAATCTATTTCGATGATTCACAACTCTTTTTTTTAATTCTCCATCCATATAAAATGCTTTTATCAATCATATCCCATTCTAAGTAGTATTTTCGAAAAATAATTAATTGGCAGTCAAGTTCTCTATTTCACATTGAGTTTATTCTGAATGTGCTGCTTCGTCTACTAAAAAAAGCATCTTTTGTTCTTTTTATAGTTACATCGTCTTCAGTGAGGTTTGTTTCACTTAAAGTTTCAAACAAACAAGATTTCGGAACCGCTTATTTTGTCATCTGGGCCCCATGGACACACCACTGCTTCATTTTTCGGAAACAAAAATATTTTATGTTTACCCCTTTCGTACTATGAAGTCTTTGTTATGCTATGGCACAACTTAGCAATTCACTGTAAATTTATCACCCACATGGACCACTAAACTGTCTAATTCTTGAAGTATTCGTAGGCAAATAAGTCGAAATGATGCACCAGCTACAGCACTGTGAAAAAATCTTGCAGGAAGTGGTGCAAATTGCGATACCTGTCTGGTGTTTTGAACACCCACGCGATTTCTGCTTCGCATGTGACGTCATTCAGACAGCCTTAGTAGCATACTGATGTGTAAGTGCCGTGGTTTACACCTTGTAGACCTCAGATGTGATTACCATACAAGAGACGGATATAGGCACATTTTCAGATGACAGAGTAATGGTAAGCAAAAACGTGGACTCATGCAAGTTAACAAAACCATATTCGTCTGTTACAAGATTGGACAATAAAGGAAGAAGTACCTCTCAGTCATCCGCCTTAATAATATAGATCCCCCAAATCAAAAGTGAGATACTTAAAATTTGATATTGATAGCAGTTAATATGGAAAAACATGTATCAAGAAAACTGTTAACGTCACAAAACCGGTCCTTTCCAGGACCAACCATTGACATCGCGGATGAATATCCGAAATGCAACGAATCCATTCAACACCCGCGGAAGCCTAAAAACAAACGTAATAAATCTGAGATTTTGTACAAAGCTCATTTTCTAAGAAAGAAAAATATTTTAGAATCTAACGTTAGCATCCGATGCTTTTAGTCAAAAACGACTGATAGCAAACGCCTCACGGTAATTGTCCAATAATACATCACACGATGGTTTAAATATATCGCTAGTTGAAGAGGAATGTCGCAAAAGGTTCAAAAACATTTTTAACGACTTCAGACTTGAATCTTATAGTAGTCAATCGGAAATGCCTCAAAAGAACTTGGTCCAATTAACTAAAATAGTAAAATGATCTACTCGGGATTAGTATAACGTTTGTAAATAAAAAAAAAATTAATCAAGTTGCCTAGAATTGTAATCGAAATTATTGAAGCGACGGATTTTGTATTCTAGAAAGTAATTAATAATGCAATTACCGAAACACCACGAAGTCCCCATATTCAATACAGTGGTCAGCTGTTGGCTGTTTGTCATGCTTGTTGCGTACCGTACATGACGTCACGTACATCACTAATGAACATTGCTGAATATTGTAAGTAGTTGGAAGAAGCTGTGCTGTCTGCTGTTACCTCGACGGTTTCAATTTTAACTCGTCATTGCAATCAATTAACAAAAACCTCCACCATTCCTAGCCAGAAGTTGACTTTTTCTTAAAATAAAAATCTCTCGTATGGATTTAGCCTATCGAATCGACCTCATAGCGGTTTTTGAAGATTAAATTTTTTTATTGTTACAATTAGAAGCTTATTTAATGTCATTCTGTGGGAAGCTTTATTAATATGCACGTGGTGTAAAAGCAAACGTGAAATTATACATTTGAAGTTTAAGTAGGTTGGCCAATATTGTTGGATTCTACTCAACAAAACATTGCGGAGTGCATAGAATAGGAAAGTTATGATATGTTACGATACGAGTACAATAAAACAAACTTTCATGTCGACACAATCGAATCAAAACAAACATTATATGCCAAACGATTTAGAGACCCTATTATCTCGGTCATCATGCTCAAACGAACAGACTCACTTTCGGTTACAATATCTACCTGCTGTTGGGAATAATTTAAACCCCCGGCGATTGTTCTTTTGCAGAATGATCTCTCAAAATGTACCATTGTTTGCTATTCCAAAAACATTTTGAAATCAAGAAAACATTTCGAAACCACACACATGACCCATTACACACTTCAAGGAGCAATGACAAAAAAATTTGGTGTTGGCTCAAAACGTCCCAAACTGTATCTCCGCTACTACAAAGTGACCCTAATAGTGATTTTCCTAATTATTAATTTCAATGCCAAAGAATGTTCAACTTTTTTTTCTAATGGAAACGTCTTTCTCTTATAGTTAGGATATTTTTTTTTTGAATATAGTGGTATTTAAAAAGTTGACTTTGATACAATAATAATCCAATGAAATGATTGAAATGGCTATCAAAAGTGGTAAATCTCTTCTAAAATTTTCAAGTGTGGCATGGAAAACAGAAACGATAAATCGTTTTTAGGTTTCAAAGTTAATTTCTTGTAAAGAAATAACTAATGGATAACAATCAACTGGCCGACATGTTGCAAGTGTATTTCGAATGCAACAAAAATTTACAACGATCATTTTCCAAGCAGAGAAGTTCCAGAACGTTGCAAGCTTGCAAGACTCGAAGAAACTTCCAGAAATTTTGGAACTATTAAAAAATCCAACCGGAAGGAACGCAAATTTGGCCGAAAACTTGAATTAGATGTTCTTTTGAGTGTAAACAGAAATCCGAGAACTTCTATTTGAAGAAATTTTTAATAACATTGGTGTTTCAAACCAAACTGTACATGAAGCATTAAAAAATATAAGTCTAAACCCTACATACCTCAAAAATGCAAGAATTGGAGGAAAATAATCGAGGTCAGAGGGAACAACCTTGTCGATTTTATTTGCATATGATTCAGATAAATAGAATTTTTTAGTACAATTATTTGGTCAGATAAATGCAGATTTAGTAGTAATGGCATTTGTAATAAAAACGATCACCGATATTGGTGAGAAGAAAATCCCAGAATAGTTGTAGGAAATAATTTTCAACAAAGATTTAGCGTTAATCTGTGGTGCGGAATTTTCAATGCTCGATTAATTGAGCCATCCTTTGTTGACGGTACTCTAAATCAAGATCTGAGCAGATTGCAATCTTTTTGGATGAGTTGCCCCTTGTAGAATTTAATCGAGTCTACTGTCAACAAGATGGGGATCCGGCGCATAATGCCTGAATAAATGTTAATTGGCTAAACACCGAATTTAGTAACAGATGGACAGAATATAGGAAGGACGTATGGAACAATTAAGTGGCCTGCGCGTTCGCCCGATCTTACGCCACTTGATTTTTGGTTGTGAAGATATTTACAAGATCGCGTTTATCTAACTTCTCCAAAAAAACATAAAGAAAACGCTTTCATTCGAAAAAAAGTTGAGCATTGCTTGACATTGAAGTTAATAGTTAGAAAAATCACTATTAGAGCCCCTTTGTAGTGGTTAAAGAATGATTTGCTAAAAAAATATGTTTATTCAAATAAACAACAAAAATACAGCGTGGAGCATTTTTAGG
This sequence comes from Pyrochroa serraticornis, assembly GCA_905333025.2. Taxonomy (NCBI): domain Eukaryota; kingdom Metazoa; phylum Arthropoda; class Insecta; order Coleoptera; family Pyrochroidae; genus Pyrochroa; species Pyrochroa serraticornis. Next base: position 21,562,004 of record HG995154.1, read on the forward strand.
AAACACCCTGTATATAAAAAGTTTACCTATATTACAAACTTAATTCAGACGGGGAGTGAGGAAAACCTTAAAAAAATTAATGGTGCAAGACAAGCTGCAGATCTTCTAATTTTAACATTTATTTATTTTTTTAAATTACCTGATCGACCTAAATCATCCTCAATCTTCGTGATTGTGATCTAAATTAGACCTTCATTCTGACAGTTTGACTGTCCCGGAATCAATTATAGAAATTGAAGTTCGGGGAAGTCATTCAGCACACTCGACAAACCCTTCATTCCGATCTTAGCAGGAAGTGATCAACGGACATGGAAACAGTCCAATTGCGTAACATAATTGATGGAGCAAGAAGACAATAATTAATTCGATTGTTATGCCACTTTCTCACTCTCGTCATCAAATTAATGTGATGTAACGGTAACTGATATAAGAGCTTCTCACGACGTTCCACATAATATATTACGTGTAATTTCAAGGCGACACCGGATGCAAAAGTAATGAACATTCTGAGAGTTCTTTTTTTCACTGAAAGAGAACACTGAAACATTTATTGACAACGAACACGAGTCCGCAATAAACTGTGGTAGAAATCCTAATCTAATTAGTAATTCTGCTGGAATCGAACAGAGAACCAGTAAATTATCCAGATTAACCGAATACGTTATTAACGTAGACGGCAGATGAGGCGAAACTCAACTTTTTATAAAGACAGCTACTTTCAAGATTAATGGCCATCTTGCAATTTTAAAAATTTGGTACTTGCAGCATCATTCTAAACACATGTGTACTTCAATCCTACATAATAATATAACGGTGCCCACTCTATTAAGTTAAGTTATTGCTCTTTCAGATATTAATTAAATTTAAAAAGTGGTGGGTGGGTGCACATTAATTTGGGAACCGACTGCAAGTAACGTTAGGTAGGTGTATAGATAAATTCTTAGCCTATTATAGAATTAAGAATTTGAAAGTCAATTTTGGTTGTTATTCTACATATTTTCCTTTTGATTTAACACGCTATTATAACGTTACAATATCGCCGGTAAATCTCTTAGAAAAAATATGTTGCAAGAAAATTTACAACTTTTTAACTCTTTTTTATTTACGAAAATCGGAGCTGGTGAGTAAGTAAAGATCCAATAATTTAATCTTAGAATTACATCAATTCAAATGTACGACTTGTGTGCAGGCGCATTGTTCTTCAAAAATTAGTTACTTTTCACCCATTTTTGACAAATATTTATCACAATTATTTGCAGTAAAGTTGTTATGCCGATAATTAAGCGCAATCTCTTTTTCTCAATTAACGGAAACTACAACTTGTTTTTTCGAAATCTTGAGCATTACACATCTAAATCTTCGGAGAACCAGGGTATACAGCGTGTCCGAGATATTAAAGAGTTACAATTTCGCTTTAATTTCATAGAACAAACACATTTAACCAAAGTTTTTGGGTTATTTGATATTAAGTAAATACTAAAATATTCGGTTATTATTCAAATTTATTTTTCAGCTAGTAACCGATATATTGTCATAAACATTAGACACGATTAAAACACTTTTCAATAACAACTTAAATATGCGGTTCTGATTTTTCCAATAATTTGAAAGAGAACATTTTGATTATTTAACACTTATTGCAACATTGCTGCACACTTGATCTTCTACTTTTCACATATCCTAGGACCTTCTCTTTAAAGGTAGACAGTTCTTCCATAAACTCTGCCGATACTTCTTTTGTCTCTAGGAGACATATCAGTCGGATTCCGCGACTTGTACCTGGCACTTCGAACAGTTTTTAGGTCCATCTTTCAGTACGTTTGATCTGGTCTAAAGAATTTTTCTCCATCGAGATTTAATCCCTACACTCGGGTCCGTGGTGACGTTACTCACCCAAGTCATCAGGGCACTTTTTAAAAACAATTCTGTTCAGATTTTGTCAATAATTTGAAAACGAAACACGTTGATATTTTAATTTTATACTTATTGCAACACTACTGCAACGTTCGTCTTTTTTACGTAGCCCAGGACTTGCTTCTTAAAGGTAGACAGTCCTTTCATCTTCTGTAAGGTCTCCCGGTACTTCTTTTGCCTCTAGGAGACATATCACTCCGATTCCGGGACTTGTACCTGGCACTTCGAACAGTTTTTAGGTCCATCTTTCAGTAGATTGCTGTCCTGGTCGAAGGTTTTTTTTTCTTCATGATTTAATACTTACACTTGAGTCCGTGGTGACGTTACTCACCCAAGTCATTAGGGCACTTTTTCAAAAACAATTCTGTTCAGATTTTGTCAATAATTTGAAAACGAAACAAGTTGATATTTCAATTTTATACTTATTGCAACACTACTGCAACGTTCGTCTTTTTTACGTAGCCCAAGACCTGCTTCTTAAAGATAGACAGTCCTTTCATCTTCTGTAAGGTCTGCCGATACTTCTTATGTCTCTAGGAGACATATCACTCCGATTCCGGGACTTGTACCTGGCACTTCAAACAGTTTTTAGGTCCATCTTTCAGTAGATTGCTGTCTTGGTCGAAGGTTTTTTTTTCTTCCAGATTTAATCCCTACACCCGGGTATGTGGTAAAGTTACTCACCCAAGTCATCAGAGCACTTTTTCAAAAACAATTCTGTTCAGATTTTATCAATAATTGGAAAACAAAACACGTTGATATTTTAATTTTACACTTGTTGCAACACTACTGCAACGTTGGTCTTTTTTTTCGTAGCCCAGGACATGCTTCTTAAAGGTAGACAGTCCTTCCATCTTCTGTAAAGTCTCCCGATACTTGTTTTGCCTCTAGAAGACATATCAGTCTTATTCCGAGACTTGTACCTGGCACCTCGAACAGTTTTTAGGTCCATCTATCAGTAGGTTGCTGTCCTGATCTAAAAAATTTCTTTTCTTCGAGATTTAATCCCTACACTTGGGTCTGTGGTAAAGTTACTCACCCAAGTCATCAGAGCTCTTTTTCAAGAACAATTCTGTTCAGATTTTATCAATAATTTAAAAACGAAACACGTTGATATTTTAATTTTGTACTTATTGCAACACTACTGCAACGTTCGTCTCATTTTACGTAGCCCAGGACCTGCTTCTTGAAGGTAGACAGTCATTTCATCTTCTGTAAGGTCTCCCGATACTTCTTTTGCCTCTAGTAGACATATCAGTCCAATTCCGGGACTTGTACCTGGCACTTCGAACAGTTTCAGTTTTTAACTCCAACTTTCTGTAGGTTGCTGTCCTGGTCTAAAGGTTTTTTCTTCGAGATTTAATCCCTATACTCGGGTCTGTGGTAAAGTTACTCACCCAAGTCATCAGAGCTCTTTTTCAAAAACAATTCTGTTCAGATTTTATCAATAATTTAAAAACGAAACACGTTGATATTTTAATTCTGTACTTATTGCAACACTACTGCAACGTTCGTCTTATTTTACGTAGCCCAGGACCTGCTTCTTAAAGATAGACAGCCCTTCCATCTTCTGGACGGTCTGCCGATACTTCTGTTGCCCCTTGGAGATATCCGTCCGATCCCAGGACTTGTACCTGGCACTTTAAACAGTATTTAGGTCTATTTGTCAGTAGGTTGCTGGCCTAGTCCAATTTTTTTTCGTTCGAGGTTTAATCCCCTACATTCGGATCCGTGGTAACATCGCTTACCAAAGTCATCGGGGCACTTTTTAAAGAAAATGCTGTTCAGATTTTCCAATACTTCAAAAATAAAAATACTTTCTAATTCAACACCTTGTCTTTCTTTTCAACACTTATTCCAATATTGCTCCAACGCCTGTAAATCTTCTTAAAAAAAATTTTTTTATGTGTAAACCGCCTCAGCAATTCATATGACATGTTCGTTGTGAGAAAATTGACAAGGCTTGAAACTGTAGTTTATTTAAAGAAAGACATCTGGAAGAGTCAAATCGGTTAATGTTTAAATAATTTGAACCTAGATCACAAATTGTACTCATGGTGCAGATGCAATTTCTCGCAAAAAAATAAGGTTTGACAGATTTCTCCCAAAATTGTTAATAATGTGGAACAACAACATCGTCCAGTAACCGTTAAACCTTTATAGACATGAACGATAATGTTTATGGCAACCAGAAGAAGACAAAACAAGAATTTTTCCACAAAATTTTTAAACACGAATCAACTTAGAGAATTGGAGTACATACAGGATGTCGATGATTTCACTCATTTAAAAACTTGCAATTTCAGCAAAATTAGACAAAACTTACCTCATCTTGAGATTAATTTAATAAAATTAGCAGAATACCTGCATGAGTTCTCAATCCAGCAGTTTCTTTCGTCCATATTTGAAGATATAACTCTCCAATTTTTATAGGAGGTATTTAGCCATAAAACACTAAGTTGGTTAGACGAGTTGGTGAGTAGGGGCTTCATATTACCCAGTATGTCGCACTTTATAAAAACTCATAGCGAGCTAGTCGTACCGGTCGAAAATCGAACCACGGCCTGTGCGGACGGCGAACATGAATGAACTCCCTGGACCACCCCTTCGAGTGCATGGGCTACTTAATATTAAATAAAAACTGAGATATTCAGTTTTGACGTTATTTAATGTAGACAAAATCGCCCCATATGCGTTATAAATTATTAAAGTATCTTTTCAAGAATAAGTTAAACGGTATTTAGATTTCCACAATTATATAAAAATAGAAATATTTTATTAATCAATATATTTTTGTTGTATTTTATAAGCTTATTACAACATTACTGCCTCTTTAAACAAGCCTTCCGGTTTTTATAATACTTCTTCGTTAGAGAAAAATTAGAAACTTACAAACGCTTTTTTAAAAACCTGAGAGGGGCAGATCTGGTAAATGAGTCTGAACCTTAGATTATAAATTGCTATTCTATGCAAGTTCACTGCTTTGGAAAAATAAAAGATCTTTCCGCATCCATTTTCCACTATTAATTCTGGCAAAATTGCTATAGATATTAGAATCAGAAAACGCTGAGGCAAAAACTTTTCCAAGATATTTTTGATGATCAGAAAACATCTGAGATCTTCGAAAATCAGAGTATTCACTGTGTTTAGAAAAAAAAGTTTAGTTTTGAGATCTCACTTATTGAAAACGCACTAAAATTACAAGAACGATACTTCACTTTGGGCTTAATGTACTTCCTTTACTTGATATTAAATAAAAATTAAATTATTTGATTTTGATTCTTATTTATTTGCTGGGCAAAAAATCGCCATATAGTTTATGCATCATTTAGACAACGTTTTCAAATTTTTATATACCTTCAATTTTTTTCTAGACAAATTCTAAAACCACCATGATTCCTCTTCTTACTAGCGAAGTATCACTGATAGTCCTCTAAGTCATTCCATTTAGTCAAAGTGGCGTTTTATTCATTCTCCAGAGTTGGTTATGTCGAAGAAGTTACAAGATCAGAAGGATTTGTGTAGTATTTCTGATAAAACTTTTAACAATAATGAGAAATTGGACATATTGTTACATTTTACCAGAGAAATTTTAAAGAAGTTGGACTTCAACATATACTTAGAAATATACCCAGTGTACAACATATACTCAGAAGGTTTTCAGAAATATTTATTTCACAGCAAAACCATATTACTGGAAATCTATACATCGAGTGTGCTTTGGATTTAGTTTATGACGTATAATGTTGGGAAGTAATTACAAGCCTCTATTAGTTCTGCAGAAATTTTGACAACTGACATATTCGACCATTGAGACAGCATTTTGAAGCATCCTTAAATGGCGTTCCAGCAACTGAAATAAAAAATGGAAGCATTTCAGGTATTTCCACAAATGTCTAATAATTCTGCGATTTGTTGTTTCTGTCCGAAATAGCACAGAATATTCAGAACACTGAAATTTCTTGTGCGAATGAATAAAAACATCGAGATTTATTTCTAGACTGTTAACAATGATAACATCGTTGTTGCACAGGCGACTATCGATTATGCAGAATGAGAAAATGGAGAATTTATTAATAAACTTTTCTTGATCAATAAGAAATAACAAAATTTGTTTTCCTCGCAAACAAAATCTAGTTATAGCATATTGAAATTGTTTTTCTACAATGTCTTGACAACTCCTAGGGTGATTTCTATACCAGGCGAGCAATTAAAAAATCAATTGAAATTTCAGCTTTTATTTAACGGTAAGTACATTAAATGTTTCCTCTACTGAATTAAGGCTAAAGTGAGGCAACTGTCTTGATATTTGATGGAACTTCTCAGCTCCTCAAGCTTTTATTCTGGACATACCTTGTATGTCGAGAAGTGATTGTTGAATTTTACGAGTCTTTTAGCGCCCATTTCGTCCACATTCTACTTCAACAAACCTGTATGGCTCACGTAAAAAACCCAAAAAAAATCAATAATGTCCACTAAATATTGCAATAATTTATTCACATTTTTACAGTTTTCTCAATTCGTCACCAAATCCAGCAATCCAGTCCTTTCAATGTCACTAAAAAGTGGTTTTCCTCCCTTTGCCAAGCTTGCCGATTAATAAACAACAGCAACTTAGGCAGTTTATTACTTGGGGCTTGTTCTAACATTTCCAGTAACTCTTTGGTATTTGAACATGTGTTCGCGGTGGTATTTCGTTTATTTTTACAACCATGAAAGGCAGTAAGTATAAATATTTGTATAGCGGAAATTTCGTTGTTGTGCACTGGCGTTGCTTCTGTTTCTGACGTATAAAATTCGACCCTAAATCTGAGGGTGACTAATAACATAATAATAGAATGAGTAAGTATTGCGTTTACACCAAAATGCACGTTCAATTTCAGCAAAACCGGCCAAGTTGTTTGTGGTCAATGAAGAAAATCAAGGCACTGGCAGTGTATAATAAAAAACAATAGTGCCAAGCTTTTTGTCCCGGTCTGATGTCACACGATAGTGTGAGCGTATAAACAATTGTTAAACAACCAAGTAAATGAGTTAAGATAACTGTTAAAATTATGGGAAAGTCGCCTTTAAATAGTTTGGATGATGTTAATAACCCCCTATTTTTAACTTGATCGTTTCAAGTAACATAATTGAAAATAACACGGCTTCCATGTAATAAATCAGGGAGAGCAGAGAATAAATCAATGTGTAGGGGTACAAGAGTAATATAAATAGAGGAAGACACGAAAATAAAACCATTGTTTTGGTTCTTGAAATGGAACTCCACTGACCTTAAAGTGTATCCGGCGACTAGTAAATCCAAAAACTCAAGTCCACGATCATTATTGTCACGATTTTAGACACGAGTTCACTTAAAATTACCATTATTTCATTATAAAAACACAAAAGCTACAACTACAACACACTCGACACCCATCTCGGCGTTCGGTGAATATGACTGATTGACACTATCCAACACTGTTGGTGCGCAGGTCACTGGTCCCCGTCCAAACAATTCCCAACATTCCCCGAATTTAACAATTACAAATTTTAACAAAATTAAATCGTTTGCTTTAACAAAACATTGTTTAAAAATTGTCGGCATTAACCGAAATCGCTTTAGGTTTTCCGGTAAATTTAAAATAGTAAAAATGGATAAATCTAGCCACCTACTGCGCAAGTCAATAACTATATCGCGAACTGTCAAAGTTGCTGTCATCGCCGTTATTAGCATTTTTTTGTGGAAACTGTGAAATAAGTACAGTGAAAAATGAGTACTATGCCTGTGAATTCTTCAACGTTATTGCCGCTGGGTAAGAATTGGTTGTTTTGTGAATTTAACTTTATAATTTTTAGGTTATGGCAAAAGCCGCTAAAATTTCTTGTATTGTTGGTTTCAGAACTTGTGGATAAGTGTATTGGTTCACGAATACATATTATCATGAAGAACGATAAAGAAATTGTTGGTACTTTATTGGGATTTGACGATTTCGTTAATATGTTACTGGAAGATGTTACCGAATATGAGACAACACCAGAAGGGAGAAGAATCACTAAACTCGACCAAATCCTTCTCAACGGAAATAACATTACAATGGTAGTTATAAGTAAAAGTTTGCGAGTTAAATTTGATTCGGAAATCAAAAGTTCTATTGTATCGATCTTCTCTTATGTTTGAGCTTAAAGTGAATGGACATTTGGAAGTTGTCCTCATATTACCTTTTACCAAGACCAAAACGACTTATTGTTTGAATTTGAGCAAAACTGATTTTAATTAAGTCTCAGAAAACAAACAAATTACCGGATTCTAGCTCTATTTGTAGCAAAAAAAATAACTTCGTAGAGCTTACTAAGAAAAAAGTTAGTATCTGCATTTTTTTTAGATATTTATTGATTACAAGTAGCTGAACGTTTTAAAATATTTGTAACCTTTGATGCGTCTAACTGAAGGTGTAGGCAATGGTAAAAATCTTCAAATTCACTACTCTATTATTATTTCTCAATTTGAATCTCCTTTTTTATTTGTTGGTTATCTAGTTTTTTGCAGACTAAATGAAAACTAATAAAACGTCTTGAACGTTTAAAAATTAGCAAAAAGGAATCCGTGTGAACCATTTGTTTACTTCCATGATCAGAATTTGCTTCATAGAGATTTTCGGTTGACGTTTTATAAGCTTTTTTAACTTTCAAAATAAATTTGGTATTGAAATGTTTCTCGATATAATTGAAAGCTCAAATTCTTGTCTTAGAAATAAATTGACCTCTGCTCTACTTTTGGTTCTTAATTTTTATCTAATAGTTTTTATGTGGCGCCTCCGCCATTTGTTATTTATATACTTTTTGCACATTAAATGAAAACTATTGAACAAAGATCTTTGAGAACCAGAAACGAGACTTCTATGATCACAATTTGTTTCATAGAGATTTTCTGTTGACGTTTCATAAACTTCTGGTGATGGTTGAAGTAGAAAAATTCATAACTTGTAAAATAAATTTGATATCAAAATGCTTCTTGATACACCGAAAGCCAAAATTCTTGTCTTTTAGAAATAAATTTGCCGGTGCTGCATTTTTGCCCCTTAATTATTTATCAATTTTTATTTACTGGTTTTCATATGACGCTTCCGCCATTTGTTATTTATCTACTTTTTTGGACATTGAATGAAAACTGTTTAACCAAACTTTTTTAAGCCGTAAAGGTTATCAAACAAGAATCTTCTATCTCCTTGCTTCCATGATCAAAATTTGGTTCAGAGAAATTTTCTGTTTTTGTTTTATAAGCACTCCGTGACCGTTCGATTCAGAAAAATTTGTAACTTTTGAAATAAATTTGATATCAAAATGCTTGTCGGTATACCTGAAAGTCGAAAATCTTTTGCTTTAGAAGTAAATTTGCCATTAGTCTATTTTTATTCTTTAATTGTATATCAATTTTTGTTTGGTTGTTTTTATGGGGCGCCTCCGCCATTTGTTGAGTTCTATTTTTCGCAGATTAAATCAAAACTTGCCTAAAACTCAAAAATTATCAAACAAGGATTTTTGTGAACCATCTCTGTGCTTCCGTGATCAGAATTCAGTTTATAGAAATTTTCTGTTGAAGCTTTCGGTGATGGTAAGTTCCAGAAAAATTACGTGTATAGTGTGTTGCATATGGAGACGATTTATTTGTGTGCAAACCGACAAGTAGGTAACATAGGAATCTATTACATGACGGCAAGTAGATATACGAGGGTGATTTAAAATAAACGTGCTCTAAGAAAAAACAATTTTTTTGAAGTCTATGAAGGCTCGAATTTAAGATTTGGCAATATGTATTTGAAATAACGATTATCTCTGAATTCGAAATTGAAAAAAAAAATTACCTTTTCACTTTTTCAACTTTAGACGTAGATAATATTTGAAAGTAAGTAATTTGAAAAACAACATTTTTAAAATCTTCTCTATTCCATTTTCTACATTGACGGTGCTTGTTTTTTTCAGTTGGTCCCAGGTGGAGAAATGCCAGAATAAAGTCACTGCAAGAAACCACACTTCGATCGTAAGAATATTACGTTATATTGATCTAATGTTTAAGTATTGAAAATATATAAGTTTTTTAAGTATTTATATTTTTGTTATTACTTGCCATATTTGCAGGTCTCCTTTATAAATCCAAAAGATAAACAGAAGTTGATTTACACTAAATCGCTTAGGAATCAGAATTTTGTATCAAAGCAATTTTAATGATTTAGAAATTTAGTGGCAATAGTCCTAATTTTAAAAGAAAAGACTCGTTACAAAATACACATACGCTTCGACAGATTTATTTATTTTTATACAATATTGAGATATTACTAACAATTTGATTCATCTCGTCACTATAGAGCGGTTGCAAGGGCAGCATAGTAACCAACAAGCGTGATCGTTCACCTTATTTATTTATAGAAATAGAATAGACATTTTAAAATCACAGTTAGAAATACTATTAAAGTTAGGTACTTAAAACTACCCTACAGAATATGGAATTGTCTCTTATAAGATTTCAGAAAATATTCCGCCTTTGTTTACATTAAATGTCTTCTCAGCATCAACAAACCGTAAACCTCTTAATCGTTAACTGTAAGTTTTCAGAAATCTATTCATTTGTGTTTTTTTTTCTATCTAATTCTGAAAGAATTGTTTTTGTACACCTTCTTTCAATTATCGCAGAACATCCTAAGCGAAGTTTTCGATGTAACTAACAAACTACAAAGGCAGCTAACTTTGTAATACCACACTTTAGTGAGCCAAGTCTCAATCACAGTCTTCTAATAAATCTAGAAAGTTGGACCATCGTCTTCTAATTAAAAGGAAAGGACCCATTTTGATTCACTATGTGTGGTTACGTCCTTAACATTCAAACTTTTTTCAACATTGCTTCTCAATAAATCAATCTTATATTCTTATATCTATTGGTTCTCTAATAAATTCATTAATTTCAGTAGGTAAGTATGTACAGTATTGCCGCGGCAACCTAGTTAACGGAAACAAAAAAATTCTTGCAATTAGACACAAAATATATTGTAAGCATTGCGTTACAGTATTTAAATGTCTTGTATTCAAAATAAATAAAAAAACTTACTACCTCTGAATTCTGCCGCAGTACTGTAATTAAATTACGTATATTTACAGTTCCTAACACTACCTTCACTATAAATAATACTGATCTTCTTTTTAATGTAAGTAGGTTTAAAAGAAGTCTTCTAAGGTAATTTTCGGGTGTCTGTCATTAAAAATTTGCTATTTGGAAAAATTTAAAAGGAAACCTAGTAAATTGGGTATACTGTAGAGAAGTATATATTCATCCAGGAAGAGGTGCCTCGGCGTAGAAGTCAGGCTCGTCGTCATCAACGTCCGGTTGGTCTCCATCCAGCTGAAAGGCAAACAAATTTTTATCAATCAACGACGAACGATGCTATTCTATCGAAATTTGCAACTATTTTTAGGTCAACGGAACAAATAAAGATATGAAAAAATCACTTTTTCAGTGTCTACTTTTGATACACCACCTAATGGATATTTAGTTAAAGACGCTATAGTACAGACTCCTATACCGTTGATTTCCCGTACATACAAGGATGAAAACTAAGAATTATAATTTAAAATTTGAAAATATAAACTGAAAAATTGTGTACATTATTGTAAAAGTACCACAAGGGGCACCACATCGACTAACGAGAAGTTTTGTAAAATGTTTTAGCACATTGGAACTTTCGACCCAAACTATATTTTATTTAAGATATGAGGCCCCAACCAGTGGCCTAAAACCGATGCAATCCACTGTTCGTACCAAAAAGTGTAAGTGTGTTTTATGTAATACCCAATTCAATACAAGTTTTTTTTACGAAAATTCTAGGGAGTAATATGTAAAAACTTTGACCTAAAAACGTAGGACAATGGTGAAGCAATGTGCTGAAAATTCTAAGTTGAATTACTCTAGAAAGAAAGCTCTTACAATTTCCAAAAAGTTTGTAACTTCACCAATTTCTTTTGTGCATTCATTTATTGGCGATGTTTTTTCGTATTGCTTTTGCTGTTTTGTTGCAATGTATTGTTGAATTTTTCATCCTTAACAAATGCACTTTTCCTAGTACTTTGTCATTTCTTTATACACACTTTTAACTCCACTCCAATCAATAATAAAGTGAATTGAGTCCAAAGTGGACGGATGTGTCGAAATTTTAACCATGAGCGCAAATGTACATATTTGTGAGTGACATCCAAGACGTGAACGGTTTGCATCGTGCTGTGCAGCTTACGTAAATTACTCGCCTAAAGCAGTAGTTTGTTTTTCCAGATGGACTCTCACTGTAAACGTTTTGATGAAAGAATTTAAGGGCGCGAAAGCCATTTGAAAGGGGGACTATTTATAGTGTGTATATTTAAGACTCGGGCTTGAAATTAAATTGAACATGACTCAGTCTAAAACCCAATTTTGCATTAATTACTGCGATATATTATTATTCACGTGATGATCTCGTTATAACATTAACACGTACATTTCTGCACGCGCCTAACTGTTCTTCCTGCATTTGGTAGAAAATATTAGCACCCAACATTTAAAGTAATAGGAATGTCCGGAATGAATTTAAGTGAACGTTTTAAAAACAGAATCGTCGTTATTTGTGCTATTTTTATGCAATTCATGGGACCAGCTGAAAATTTATCATATAACAGACAACAGTGCAGTTTTTCATTGTTGCGTTATTTTCTTCAATAAATTAATACGGCAAAAATTTTTTCAACTATAATTTTTGTGATATCGAATACTTGCAGCGTAATAAGAATCCGACATCGAGTAATTACATATCAAGGAAGTAAAACCGAAAGAAGGACAAAGGAAAGCCTTGGCCTCGCCGAGTTCGATGTTCCATAACAAACGAATTTTGTCTCTCCGACAATGCTTTAAAAATAACTAAAGAGTTATTTAGAAACTATTGAAGAAGTGAATTGTCGTTACCGTAACTAAACCACCTGCTAGAATGAACAACTATCGTGTGGTGAATTATTGCTCTCAATATTATAATTTTTCTACACTTACGTGCTTCTCAATTTATAATTAATCAAGTCGCTGCGGGCGTTCTCAAAAGTATTTGCTTTAGTAAAGCTAATTGTACTGAAATTATATGCCGATAACCAAATGTGTTTGTAATTTGTTTACGTATATTACATTTAAATAAACATCATCTGTTCTGCAGTGTAATTCTCGATTAAGCGTGCGATTCTATACAGACAACTTCTTCAAGTAAAGTCAATTTCTATAATAAATTCTTCACTTACCGCTCTTAGCTCTCTGGTAGAAAAAATGCGAGTTAAATAAGCTCTTAGAGGAACCATGAGAATCAAAAAGAAAGGGAAAGCCAAAGAGGCTTTTGTTGACTTCACAATCCAAAGAAGCACCAGACACATTAATTGTATCAGAGTGAAGAGATGCATCTTGGCGGTCTTTACCTGTAACAAAAGAACATTTTAGTATAAAGCAATTAAAGTTTGTCCAAAATTAGATAGTCACATAGCAACTCGTAATATAAATCGACAACAAATCCTTAAGGTAATTTGTACTATTGAAATTGGTGGCAATCTTAATTGAAGAAAGTAAATGAAAAAACCGTAGCAATCAGGCCGGTAAGTCTCGCCTTTACCACAAAGAGCGTGAAATTCCCGGCCTTAGTGTTTCACTAAACGTTCACATTTCGTAAAAAGAGCATTTCAGGTGCTAAATGCAAAGTGACTTGTTCGAATTGAAATAACTACTGTGGGATAAATTTATTTTTTTATTATTAAGTTATAATAACATTAAATTGTTGTAACCTACAGTTTATTCTTATGAATTTTTCGGAACTGTAGATAATTTTGGAAATCTCGTACTTTGCTCCAAAAATACAAGACAGCAGGTTAAGGACTTGCATTTCTTATTTGATAACTTCTGTTTTCAACTTCTATGCGACTTGAAAATCTGTGTAATTTAAAGTGTCCTTCATTCTCATGTATGCAGTTTAGAGAATAGTTTTGTATTAGTGTACTGTATACTTTAATACTATACAAAACAGATTGTCAATTAATGAAATATATAAAAATAAATTAGCAATAAAATTTGTAGTGCCTATTAAAAATTTTGAAAGTCGTCGCAGTTCCTCAGAAACGTTTTCTTGTGGAATTTTTACAGTCTAACTATTTTGTCGTTTGTTTCAAATGAAGTCTTGCAATATCATTAAATATTCTTAAAATTTTCAGCCAGGTTCACAATGTAAAATCAAAAAAACTACTTTTTTTATTTTATTTAGTTTTAGCGGTAACTCTGTGGAGCAATATGTTTTGCCGCAGTCCTCTCGTTAATTGAAAGGGCTTTTATAGGCCTATAGAAACCTATTGTTAAACTACGATTGTTATCGAACAACTAGTTATGAAATTTAAAGATATTGCTAAACGATTCTGTACGAATCTTAATTCTATAATTGCGAAATCGTTGCAGACTAACTAGGACAACACGATATCAAAAATATTGCATTCTAAAATAATATAAATTTCGCTTATAATCATGATAATGTCTAGGTGTCATTGTCTTTGAAACCTCATGAATTGCAATAGTGTTTAAGTACAGTTTGAAAAAATTAAGATTGATTTAAAATGTAAAATCTTTAAATAATATTTGCCAGTTAAGCAGCTTATAAAATAAACTAAAGAAAAAAAAACAATTTAGGTTGTTTTCCATCTAGTAAAAACTTTCGCGTGAGGATTCTGTTTGCCTAATATGGCACTGGCGTTGGCAACAGTAAAAGAGGCCGGCAAGTAGCGGATTCATGCTTTTAGAATTAAAAATGATTTACAACTGATGAGTTTTATGACTTCCAGGTCCTATGGGAAAATTAAATATGTGGGCTTTTTATGACGTTTCACCTGCTGCCCAAATAAAATTTAACCATTTTTAATATGTTAAACCATAAAGATTATACGCGGATTATTAATAAAGGCGACGTACATTATTTTATATATTATTTAACATTTCGATTAACATTATTTTTGTTGTTAGGGGCATACTTACTCCCAATTTGGATCAGAAGTATATTCAATTGCGCTTCTAAATTCTAACGTTAGTACCTAGGACGTGTCCATCGGTGTTATTAACAGTTAATTTCATTTAATTGTGTAGTCAACGAACTATAGTTACAAGACAAGTCACTATATGTGACCACAAAATTATATACTTGCGTATGTAATTGTCGCATTAAATTGAAGTTTATTACGTTTATTTTCCTTCCAAATTAAAAAAAAATTGCTGGGAGAAGTTGTGTGAAGTTAAGATTTAAGCAAACTATCAACAAATAGGTGACGCACGCAGAAAGAAATTTTACTATGACTTATTAAATTTATGGTGACCACTAATATTGATAAGCTATTTTTTCTTAAAAAAAGTTGTAATTTGAAGGATTTTTAGAGAAATTTTCGAGAGAATTTACTTATCAATTCTTAATTCAACAAATCAATCGTCCACAATATCGCTATATTAATATTAATAAGTAATTGAGGAAGGAAAAGTATTTAACGTTTAGAAAACTTTCCTCAGTTTTGCTAGTAAACCTATGAATTTCTTGTTTCCGGAAAGTATTGATTGTTCAAAATTACCGTACGAACAAACTTGAGTCGACTAACTACCCAGTTCCTAATTTTTTGTTAAAATTAAATTCTAACCACCTCTATTCCAAACTTAAAAAAATATATTTCGTTTTAGTAGCGAACAACCAGATCAGTCAAACAAGGGATATAAATAAAAATTTCTTGTTGCATCCTAATTAATTTAGTGTTTCTTGATGTTTCGGTTGACTTGTCGCGACCTTCCTCGTATACAATCCGCAAACGTTATTCAAGAAAACGACGAAATTTTAAAATATTTGCAATCTGCCTGGAGAAGCCGTTACACCTTTCGAGAAACGGTTACATTGTATATCTTCTTATCGTGCAAATGCGACAGGTCGTAAATATTCTTCAGTCGTTTCTTGAACGAAACTTACCCGCTTACCCTAAGGCAAGTAGCGAAAACAAAAATTATTAAATGGATTTTGCACCACCCCCAGTCAAAGATAATTGAAAGAATGAAAGAATAAATAATAAAAATAGAAGATAATAGAGAAACAGTGATCAGGAAAGAGTGTGCTACAAAAGTTTGGAATTCGCTCCAAAAAAAAATCTCAAAAAGCTACAATGATTTTTATTAAATACACCCTCTGATATATCTGACACGTAGTGTTTGTATCTAATGTAGAAAATTTGATAAAGTTTAGTGATTTAGAACTAAATATTCCATCAATCATAGTTTGATGTAGGCATTTATAGCAGTGGCGGGGCTAAAAGTTGGCGCGGAAGTACAGGAACTCACCCTGAAATAATCTTCGTCTTCCCCAAACCCACCCGATTGTTAAACTTTTAAATGTCAGATGAATGACAACATTGCGGAAGACTAGTAACGGTCAGTTTTTCTGCAAAATGCTTATTTAACAAGACAGTGGCCTGTTCGTGACCAAGTAATCCTTTTGACCCACTTTCACCTCCAATCGCCCACAGGATGCAACGTTCACTACTACAGGTAGTTCTAAGGTAAACATTTTGGGCCCTCACCACCTACCATAAACCTGAGATGCTGGCAAGTTCCTAACGCAACAAATCACAAGAAAAAAAGCCTAATAACTATTTGCAAAAAAACAATGTAAATTGTTACCTTATTTTTTGAATAAATTATTAATTAATTCGGACCTTCCAATAATTTGAATTTTTCGTTTCTTATATATATATATTTTTTTTGGTGACATATAATCTTCTATAGTTATGTTTATTTATTAATTTACATTCTGTATTTTTTTGGCGAATCTTAGACACGTCTTATACTGCAAGTTTATTTTCAATTTTACTCTACTGTCAATATTTCCTCAATTTTCCTTTATATAATATAATAGCAGTTAAAGCTTTTCAGACTTATGGCTTTGACTAATCTTAGATGTTTATTCTTTCTTTAATGTTTTTTATTTGCTTCCAGATCTTTCTGTCTTTTGTTTTTTCCTCTTTCTGTGATGTGCATCAAGTCTTCAACCAAATTTGTTTGATTCTTCCTCAGTTTTTTCATATACGGGGCATTAGTGATAACGTAGCGCCAGCCATCTTCTTGCGGAAGGTCACGATTTTATATCCAAACAAAGCGGTATTTTTCCAAAAAAAAATATTATTAACGTTATTATTACCCATCTGTCTTGCATGAGTGCTTTAATAGGTTACATTTACTACATTCTTACCGATTTTGGTGGTTTCTCTCCTTAAAAACGTATAATAATGTCAATAATTACTGTTTTCGGAAAAGTCCCGTGCTAATACCTCTTGGTATGGATACAAAACCGTGACCTTCTGCAATAGAATGGCTGACGCTACGTCAAACTAATGCCCCCCCTATTGTATTTCTATCTGTTTCTGTTGTCTTTTGTATTTTTCTCACACATTTGTATCTTCTTGTAACTTCTTTTCATATGCTTATTGTTCTCCTACAATCATCATCAAACCAGCCTTAATCCTTATTTTTTCTTTTCTTCTTTAAAAATACGTTTTCCTTGCTATTTCGAATTGTCTCTATATAGCAGTAGGTGATATACCTACAACTTTGCTTGGTATTTGATTCTCTATATTTCAGTGTTCTTGGTATTTATTAATATCCACCCATTTATATAATGGGGGGAGGGCTTGTTGTTAGTTTGAAACCCAGGCCTCACCTGCTCTATCTACGTCACTGGATAATTGTAAAAAGCTGTAGGGGAATCCTGAATTAGCAGATTTTTCAATAAAGCTAATTTACTGGGCAAATAAATACAAAAGTCAAAAATTCTGAAGGTCTTTGATTTGATAGTATTTTTGATTTAAATTGTGTTGCCTTGTAAAGGAATATCTGTTGGCAAATACTCATAACCACATTAATTCAAGACATTTTAATTGTCCATCCCAACCTTAATTTTGCTCTAAGCTGCACATCCTGGTAAATGTATTGGCGCTCTCACTGCTCTATAAAAAATCTCTCATACTCATGATATAAATAAAATATATTGTGAATAATTTATGATGTTCCAGTTTAAATTTCAAATTTTTTCTTCCATCAACGCTTATGACCCTGTATGTAAAATCATTAGGGTTAACACGTCACACGCCACTGTAATCACAGGTAGGTATGCTACAGAAAATGGGCATTTTTTAAAGGCGAGTAACTACAACCGATAACAATGCTGCAGTAAAGTATAAAATTAAATTGCGGTTTAGCTTCAAGGACAATTTGATAAAAAAAATTTGGTGTTGGACTAGTTTTCGTCTGGAACTTCCAGTTCCACTCTAATTGCATCGTACATCATGGTATCTTATTAAAGACGTACGTGCTTTAAAACAACAATTATAACGTTTCTAATTGTTATTCCCAACGTATTTGTTTAAAAAAAATTGCACCGCCTTATCTTCCTGCAAACGTGCGTGTTTCCATTATCGATTGGATCGAGTCGTGTGTGCGCATAGACCAGAGGGGGGCCATGTTGTCACCGGCTTATCCCCAAATCACAATCAAGAACCTCTAACATTCATCTGGTCGATTGGAAACTACTCCCACCACATCGGTCGCCCGCATCCCGCGCAACCCGAACCAGTCCACAAATCGAAACGGCCAGGTGGGGGAACGACAGACCTCGCCATCTGGATTCAACAAGCAAACCAACGTCGAAGGGAAGCCGGAGTCGCTGCATATCCGGAAAAACCGTGAAAATAGTGAATAAAACGAATTTTTAACGCGGAAAATTCAAGTATCTAGGTGAGTTTCTAACATTTTCATTGATTGTTTGTGTAAAAACCGGTCACTGTGGTTGTAGGGGACCGTGAAAACTCCACGGGCGTGGCTGACCAGACAAACATTAGTCATAGTTGATCCAACTGTCATTTTGACAATTTGATGTTATGATGACAGTTTGAAGAGAAACTGTTTGTTGCGATGAGTGCCAATAATGTGAATGCTCAACCTGCTCCTCCCACTCAAGCTACGGCCACTATCAAGTCTCGACCCAACATAATGCCCAGCAGTTACATGTACACTTCAAGCAGTGCTCTTCTGAACCGCAATTCCGAAAACAAACCGACACCCCCGCCCACGCTCCCCAAGTACACTTCGAGTTTCAACGCGGGCAGCGGCTTAAACCGAGACCGAGACAAGGACAGCATCGGGGGCTCCTACCGGTTGTCAAGTTTAGACCGACTCGCCATGAGACAGAAGTTCATGGATCAACAAAATCCGACTAACACAAACGGAGCGTTATCAACCAATGGTACTAACGACGCTTCCATGCAGAGCAAACGCGAAATGTTTTTCACTTCAACAGAAACAGCTTCCCTTAACAAGGACTCCAATAAATACAACAAAGTTCCTTCTCTCGATAAACCACCAGAACCACCAATGAAATCACCACCTGAAGTTAAGGATGACACCAGCAAAGAATCGACTCCCGAAATCATCAAGGAGCGGCCTAAGCCGAAAGAATTAGATGGTTATGTTGGCTTTGCCAACCTCCCAAATCAAGTCTACCGCAAAGCAGTGAAGAAAGGTTTCGAATTCACCCTAATGGCAGTAGGAGAGTCGGGCCTAGGCAAATCAACTTTAATCAATTCCATGTTTTTGACTGAAATTTACAATTCCAGCGACTATCCCGGTCCAACTCAAAGACTTAAGAAAACTGTAGCAGTTGAAACGACCCGCGTAATGCTCAAAGAAAACGGAGTAAATTTGTTATTAACAATGGTGGACACGCCCGGATTCGGAGACGCCGTCGACAACAGCAACTGTTGGGCGCCAGTTATCGAGTATATCGAATCGAAATACGAAGATTATCTAAATTCCGAAGCTCGAGTCACTAGAAAACAAACACCCGATCAGCGCGTCCATTGCTGTTTGTATTTCATCCAACCGTCCGGTCACGGGTTGAAATCCCTCGATATCGAGTTCATGAAACGGCTGTGTGATAAAGTTAACATCATTCCGATTATTGCCAAAGCAGATACTTTAACTTCAGACGAATGCGGTTTGTTTAAAAAACAAATACTCAACGAAATCGCCCAGCACAAAATCAAAATTTACGAATTCCCCGACACTTCAGAAGACGACGAAGAGCACAAACTCAACAAAACTCTGAAAGATCGCGTACCTTTCGCGGTTGTCGGTTCCAACACCGTTATTGAAGCGGACGGTAAAAAGATACGCGGTCGTAAATACCCGTGGGGCATCGCCGAAGTTGAAAATTTGGAACATTGCGATTTTATCGCGTTAAGAAATATGATAATTCGAACGCATTTGCAAGACTTAAAAGACGTCACTAATAACGTTCATTATGAAAATTATAGGTGTCGTAAATTGGCCGGTTTGGGTGTTGATGGGAAACCGTCGAGGATTTCCAATAAGAATCCTCTAGCACAAATGGATGAAGAAAAACGCGAACATGATCTCAAAATGAAGAAGATGGAAGCGGAAATGGAACAGGTGTTCGAAATGAAGGTTCGTGAGAAGAAGCAGAAATTGAAAGATAGCGAAACTGAATTGACTAGAAGGCACGAAGCGACCAAGAAACAACTCGATCAACAAGCGAAGGAATTGGACGATAAACGGCGACAGTTTGAGATGGAAAAGGAACAGTGGGAGAAAGAGAATCAAATTACTGTGGAAGAATTACGCAGGAGGTCTCTGGAGGGTAGCAGAGAGGCGGTTGATGGCAAAAAGGAGAAGAAGAAGAAGGGACTTTTCTAGCATTAGTGGATCTGCCGTTTTTGTGGTAATTATTTTTTCAGTGAGATAGGTGAGATACTTGACACTTTCGCAATAGCATTTCAGAATGTTTTCAAATCCTTTACTGACTGCCATTGAGTAGACCAACAACTTCTACTTGCCGATTGTCTATTTTTTACTACCATGTTAGGTCGCCAGCTGGTTGTTTAGACAGATAACGTACTTTATTAAGAGCATATAGTTGGGATTATTTAATTATATACGTGATTACAACAGTAATGAGCTAGACAGAGAAACAGTGTCTTTTCATGACATTTTGCTTTGATGCAATGTGCCATTATATTTTATTATTATTTTTATTATAATATGATGTATGTACCTAAACTGTAAAAATAAAATCTTTTCAGAAAATTGACTTTCACTGCGACCATTGATCTCCACCATATCATAAAGACTAATAGTTATGACTTAAAATTACTGCGTAATAGTATTGTTGTTGATTCTAGGTAGTTTATTTTTAATTGAAACAATCATGTCCAATTGTATTTTTTTCTTAGTTTTTGATTGGTTCCACATTTTTGTAAACATTTGATATGTTTATATTTTCATATACTGTTTAAAAACTTTTTTTTATTTATTTACCCATTTGGGAACGCTTTAGGAAATTTAACAAGATATTTGGAAACGATTTTTTAAATTTTCTTCATTTTGATCTACCACTTATCACTCGACCTCTTTCCACGTTATCACTTCCCTTTCATCACTTGTTATTTTCCACTCTAGGTCATGAGCTTCCACACTACGAATCGCATATTTTCTCAATGCTGTCTGCGTTCACCGTTCTCGTTGGTTTCTTCTGGTTCATTTATTGGAAGCCATTTATATGTTCCACCACATGACCGCTTACTCGTCTAATTCGATATAATTTTTCTACCATTCAATTCCACTTATAAAATTTCTGTTTTTTAATTTCAAAATTCTACAAATTTCTTCTATTTATTGAAGTCTAATTTTTGGTCCTGATAACTGTATTCTGGTCGAAAAAAAATTCCGTTCATTATCTACTATCAACACAGTTTATAATATGGTAAATAATTACTTTGTGTTCTTTGACCTTGCTGAGAACTAATTCTTGTTCTTCCATCAACTTCTTACCCTCCCCTCTTCAGAGTGTGATTGATTGTACTTTTCACTTTTCTTACCGTCGTAATTTTTTATTTTTGCTATCCTCTTTGTTACCTTCCCACCTTTGTGTGTTTCTGATCATTTTCAATCTTAGTGTCGTAATAATCGATAATTTCATAACTTAGTTGCCTGTGCAACTATAATCGGCCACCATATAGCATTCTTAACTTTAAACCGGAAAAGATGCTCGAAAGTAATTTCAACATAACGTAAAATTTAATTCGGTACGATAATTTCACAAATGTTTCATTCCAATAATTGCTAAAAAACGCTTTGACCAATTTAATTGCATAGTAAAGAATTATAATTTTAATTTGAACGGGAATCATTAAAGAAGAACCAGTTCTGGTCATGGTCCGTCTTATTTCATTTCTTATTTGGATTATTGAAGTTACTCAGCGAAACCGATGTTTGAATACTGATAACTTTCGTTTAATGGAAATCTTATCGCGAAATATTTCGATAGAAACTCAAACACGACTTCCTGTTTGAAGAAACTTTTAGGCGTTTCAGGCATGTATTACCTTTTGCGTTTAATTGAGTTCGTGGTTACTTATATGGTTCAGTAATTACCGAACGAAGCAATGGCAAGGGGAGTGATGTGATGAAACGACGAGGTGTGCATTAAACAAAACACGGCTAGTTTCAGCAAGTGGCTTTCATTGTATATTGTTGAACACTTGTGTAGGTAGAATGTCTTTATAGCGCCTGTTAAATTGATGAAGCTTAATGGAACTTCCACAGTTCTAATGTGACCCAATTCAACAGTTTTCTCCAATCCTCATTCAATTACCGGAAATTGTAGCTTGTTTCCAGTACCCTTTTTTGTTTAAAAACAAAATCTAAGACCGATCAATCATAATTTTCATTCAATCGATATTATTGGTTGAGTTTACTTCGCTGAATAAGAAGCAAATTCTTGTATAGTTTCAAAACGATTTACTGCTATATAGGGAACCGCGATGGTAGGTCGAGAACTTTCAAAATTGCAAATGTCACAAAGATTGCAGAAATCTGTTTCTAGGCCTTATTGATCTAATAACTAATTTAGAATAAACTCCACTTTTCCAAAATATTTTCAAACATTACTTTAGTTTTTGCCAGAAGTAGCGATAATTAATATAAAATCAATATCGAGGCTAGATAGCTCCAATGACATATATTAAGGAGGTTGTTTATGAAACATCATTCAATATTTTTTTCATAACTTTTAGTGTAAATCTTAATGACTAAAACAGTTCAATTTTACAAAATTTTAAATATATTCGAAAGTTGCCACTTAAATGGGCGTGCTTGGTAACAGGCCAATCGCATTCAATTGTTTCAAGTTTTCCTGTGTTGCAATATCTCAGTTTATCTAGCATTATTAAGTTTTTTCGTAGAAAAATAATGTTTATTATACAATCACAGAATTTTATCTACTGAAACTCGAGCGTTTTTTAAGACGATTTATATTATCTTTGTATTTATGATAGTGTGACAACATTGGTATGGCATCATTCGTCACTACTTTTATCCTCAAACAGACCATTTGTGAAACTTATTATGAAAACGTGGAGCCGCTAAAAAGAAAAAAGTGACGATATAAAGACGGATGAGTCTGGGTTGCCAACCCTCCTGCTCCTTGCTGGACTGGGATGTTAGCATGATCTAATATTTTAAGATTATTTTTGAATTTGATAATTATTGGTCAATAAATCGAAAATGCTTACAAATAGTCATGTACATACAAAAAACTTCGTTTTTAGTTTCTACATCATATCATTGAAAAATATACAAGTGCTCTATTTGAAAAAATTGAGAAAATTAAATTTAAAAAGTTCTAAATTAAAAAAAATATTTTTGCTACCTTGACATCCTACAGATGTTTTCTAACTAGTACTTACATATTTTTTTTCATAACCCGTAATTGTGACTGTTGTGATTTTTTTAACATGCATCTGCAGATACCATTATTTGAACAAAAAAAAATAACTACATACAAGTGGTTTAGAAATACTCAGTAATAATATTGGAGTGAAAAGAGTTGCTCAAAAAAAAAA
Organism: Pyrochroa serraticornis; assembly: GCA_905333025.2. Lineage (NCBI taxonomy): Eukaryota > Metazoa > Arthropoda > Insecta > Coleoptera > Pyrochroidae > Pyrochroa > Pyrochroa serraticornis. The sequence goes on from HG995154.1 coordinate 21,585,923, forward strand.
AAAAAACTTACTTTTTTACAAATAGTTCCATTTAAAAAAAATCACTTGTCCCTGTCTAATTATCTTGGCTCACCCTGTATGTTCAAAAATAATTTGCGGTTATTTCTAGTTTAGTCATGTTCTTAAATCAAATTTCTAGCTATCATAGAACTCGAGGCATCGAAGTCGGACGCATTATTGCCCTACCCGGTATAGCGTGAAGCATAAATTGCTGAAAGCGGTTGACTTGTTACCGAACACGCCCATTAAAGCGCGGTTTATTCAATATTTAAAATTACGTAAAATTGAACGTTCTGTTACCCCGAAATGCTTATTTACGTGCTATGGTTTCAAAAAATTGTAATGTTTTAATCTCGATATTGATTAGATTGTAATTCTACATTAATTATCTCGACTAAGGCATTGACTAAATATCGCACAAATTTTTTGCGGTTATTAATACATAATTGTAAAATCTTTACATCTAAAAACTTTTTCTTAATGTGACGAAGTAAACAGAACTTTTTCATTTATTACAGCGGTTAAAAACTTTACCATTGCAATTAACTGTGTTGGTTTTTAACCAAAAATAAGACAACGAGATTCAGGAAATGTTAATCAACTTGAAAATTCAAACACCGCCAATGCTGTTTCGCCTCTAAATTCTATATAAAAATTGTTCGTTGCTGATTTTATATTTTTCCAAATTCTTTCGATGTTAAAATTTCAAATAAACACCACGGTATAAAGAAAATAATCCAGTTTTTCAGAGCCAGGGGGAGGCTGAAAATTATACAATTTATATTTCTCAAGCTTTGGATTTATTATCAGAGCTTTTAAGTATTCAAAATAAGTTACAATTAACCTTGTGCACTTGATTATAAAAGACTCTTTGTTTAAAAAATGTTTCGACTTAAATAAGATCAAGAGGCAAGTTCGTTATATTCCCGAACACTTGTTAGAATTTTAGATTTTCTTTCAGTATAAAGGCAGCAGAGTTGAATTGGTTCTCACCAACTGTGCACAATATTAGTGCAATTTTAAAATTGGGTGAACTGTAACTTGAAAGTCGATTCTAACTTTGACATTAAAAGTTAAAAACAACGTGCATTTTTAAGAAGAACAAATGTTTGAGCAAATAATTTCATAATATTAAATAAAACTCAACTTCTATCTCGTGACTTTTTGGTAGACCCATTCAAACGAGTAACGAGAAGTTTAATGTCATATCGTGAAAAAGTTTGTAATGGATAGAAAAAAGTTTTGAATTTCAAAAGGATGCTATTGTTACTTTGAAAGTGCCTTAATATATATTTCTAACGTCTTCATCTTACTGAAAGTGGTTAAATTGAAGCATGCAATGCTGGATTCATACCCGGATAGTTTGAGTACCAACCCAGCTTCACTCCATGAAATATTGTTTTAAGCATAACGGTTTCCTTCGCGATTCATTATCTCTCGTGCTTGATTCATTATCTTTCATGTTATCGGAGCTTCACAAGTTCATTGTAAGTTAAATAACCACGAGCCTGTAAACATTATTAATCTAATTGTGTGTACACTGCCCATGGCCTTGTACACCTTTGTTGATGAAATATTAACCATTTGAAGTGTCAATTAACAGCGATGACAACAAATTTTGCGATTTAAGTACCTTTTCTTAATGTACATATCGATATTTTTACTGTTATAAACGTCAAATTATTATATCTTTAGCACAATGAATAATAATGTAGACGAATTTCTTAATAAAGAAGTTGATATAATTTGCGTAATTGTATGGCTGGTCACGGACTTTGCTACAGGATACAGCCATAAGTTAGTTTCTGATATAAGGCTGTATATAGGAAACAACTGACAGTGTGTAGATTGTTAACCATTTTAGTTAACACGTCTGCCACGAATGGTTACAAAAGCTTTAAACAAGTGATAATCGCGAACCATAGAAACAAAAATATGATGTCTACATCTTAATAATAATTTATCTTGAACCAGAGGGCTATATTAAGGAATGTTGTGTTGTATTGCTTCATCAAACATTTAACGAAGCGATTGTTTCTATCATTGGCCATTAAAAATTTCCAATAAGCTACAGATTTCCCATGTTAGTTAGAGGATAATTAAATTACTTACCCTTCTGACGTATGATGCTTGAGGATGGTGCTTCACTGGCATGAACAATAGCTTGATCCTGTCGAAAAACTGAATACCATCGATTGAAGCCACTCCCATGTATAAAAATACGCCAAACAAAACGGCCATCGGTACGCGTCTCAGCAACGGCGACATCAGGACAGATAGTCCCACCAGTAAAGAAACAGTAAGTGAGCTGATTCTCTGCTCCTTCACTTCAATGAGATGCGGCTTGTCACCAGGAGCATGAGTTCTTGACATCACAGTTAATGCAGACACATGAGCAATAGAGCGAACAGTGGCAGCGCAAACCCATGGTAGGCCAAAAAAGCCACATAGAATATTTATGAGACAAATTAGTACTATATCTAAATGGAAGCCGCTTCCTTTCTTTAGTTTTCGTTCCTTTTTATCAATGATTAACCTGAAAACCAATTCAGTTAGATTCAGAACAATGTTGATCGCAAATTAGTTACTCGGCAATGTGGGTTTCCATGAACAGCAAAATATAGACAAGCATAGCTGGTATTGCTGAAGCGAACATGATCCATACGGGTAGCGGCTGGTTTGTACCGTCCGGGGGTATGAACCATCCTCTATCTTCGGTGTTGGATGGGTTCAAGCCTTCAGGTACATTGAGCTTTTCTGTATATGTTTGCGGTATCATGTAATCGATGAAAACCATAGTGATTATAGCTATCGGAACGCCGAAATCTCCTAACGCCCTTCTTGCCTAAAAAGAGAAAAGTGAGAAACATTAATTAACGCCAGCATATAATCAGAAGGTTGGAGGCAAATTTTCAAAAAAGGACTCAGCTAAGTTTAAAAATCACGATTGGAGAGGAGAAACTTTAACCAAATTATATTAACAAACTTGATAGTGTTAACAAATTATGAAACACAGATTACAACTGTAGTAGTTTAAACGGACCGGAAAGCTCTCCATTTACTTATTTTAATGACATTATAAAGTAAAACGTATTCCATTCTGAATTAAGCTATAAAGTAACAGAAATGCTGACTTATATTGCATGAACCAAAAAGATATAATTGCGGAGATGTGAATAAGATAAAAGAGTTCGAAGAGATAATGAAGGTAAGAGATGATGGGAAAGGATTGTTGAACAAGAATGGAAAGGAGTTGAAGTAGGTGAATAAAGTAGAAAAAAGACGCGAGAAAAAAGTAAGAAAGTGAAAGAACCAGAACTTATGAAACCTATAGCTTAATTGATAAATTATTCAGAGTGAAATAATTCGTAAGTCCTAATTCGTAATTCCTAAGTCGATTTACGTTAATGAAAATATTTCCCAGACGTTCGGCAAAATGAAATAAACATTCTACTACTCATTGCTATTATGCAACCGGAAATTAATCTATCATAATAAAGGACGAGATAAAATTTTGAAACTCAAGTAGAACGATAGCATCTGAACAGTTGATTGGAATTTAAGTTTTAATTACATCAGATCGGAGAAGTGAAGGAAATAATGTATGCTTACGTTTCTTCCTAGAAATTGGCTATTCCTGAACATTTTCAGGTAGTACGCTATAGCGAATGTGCCCAGTGCCAGAATGGTACAAAACAATGCGGTGTTAGGCTGATTGATTGGTCCAAACGCGTCGTACGTAGGCAGTTTCTCAATGGACGTTTTGTAAGCCATAAGATCCGTAGTGTTTTCTTGGTCGATAACATCGGTCAATGAGGAATCGTTATTAATATCGGCATAGTACGGATATGACATATTTCTAGCGATAAATGCCTCAAATTCGCAATAATTCGATAAAAGCGGATGCCTACCGTATACGAAAAACAGTTTCATAACACTTTCAATTATGTAAAGTAAAACGATGAGCGCCGAGAAAATATCTTCAGTGAAACGAGTGAATAATTTGACGAGAACGCTTCCTTCCAGAGCAGCAACCGCTAATCCTATTACAGCCAACCACAGTCCGATGTAAACGCGAGTTGTTAAAAATTCGATTCCATTTGTGGTACAGAATTGGTATAAACTTTCGTCAAAGAGAAGTAATGGTCCAGTACTGCCGACGATAACTAAAGGTTGTCCAGAAAGTATAGCAAAAATCACGCCGGAAACGCTAGTTGCCACTAACGTTTCAGATATGCCCATAGAATTTTCAGTTTTATCCCCCATTAATCCGCCGAAAGCTATCGCACCCGATAAAGCTGCGAAATACATGAAAATCGACGCAGCCATGCATTGAGCGTTTACCCCGTCGACAATGTCGCTTTTGAAGTATGGATAGCGGCGCTTCAAGTCGTTAATTAGCCCTCCCCACGGCTTCCGAGTTCTCTCTAAAGGGTTGGGAAAAGGCGGCTTTTTTTCATCGCCCCCTTCGGCCGCCAACAGAGCTTTATTGGTTATGCCTTGCGCTTCAGCGGCAGACTTGATCGCGTCCTCTTTTCGTTTTCTGATCGCCTCACTTTTCGCTTTAATTTCCTCTATGGGCAAGAGAGCTTGTCGTTCCCAGTCACCTGGCGGCAACACGATGCTGTCATCCAGAAATTCGTTAATTGCCGAAAGCAAAGCTTTACGGTTATCAGCACCGTAAGCGATGTTGTGAAATTGTTGATTGGCCATGAGAGTGGAAATTGATCTGCCCACCTCATGATAGTCTAAATTGGCTCGTTTCGGTCCCAGCAGGATAAAAATAAATCTCACAGGGATGTTAACTTCGATCAAGGACGGGATTTCGACACCTTCCGCCAATCGAATAAAAGCAATAGCGGGTTGTTCTAGAAAATCCACCTCGCCAACAAGAATACTCGAACTTTGAGCACCTGCAGGAATTTTCCGCAAAATTGCGTCGTTTCGAGCTCGTCTTACGTCTTCGGAACTTGCGGAGTACATTTCTTCTTTCATATCGACAATCGTGTGGTTGTCTGGACTTACTAAACGACTTCCGACGTCTACTTGACCACCGTTCTTGACGTGAGCGTCCGCACAGAAACTAATCTTCCTCTTCTCGGCATCCTGCAAATTCTGAACACAAAAACTCAAATTACAAAACCACCCAAACAAAGACGACAAAGAAACTGCTTAATTATCAGTTTCTTTCTCCTTTAGAAAGATTCTTAATTAGGTTTCGTTCGCGGGTTTTAAGTAAAACGTTAACAAATTCTACAAAAAGCAATTCAACAGATTGATCCACAATTCGTCAAAATGGTACAATTACTTTTCTTTGGGGGCGAATTTAAATACATATAGCATAAAGTGGAGATTGTTGCGTGCTACAAAATGTTAATCATGTGGAAATTTGGAGCCTGGGAGAACAAATGGAAATGAATTATATCTATGTTTGGAGCAGCTCGTTTCCACTATAAAGAAAATATAAAAACCGAGGGACTAATAAATTTACCAAAAATTAAAAGTATTCAACTAAGCTTAATTTAACCTTTTATTAAGCAAGGATGGTGATGAGTAATGATGTAAAATGCAGGTTTGGCTTCGCCTAACTATCCTAGGATGTGTAGATACTGCAAAATAAAATCTTGGTGCAAGCCACTTTATTAAGCTGGAACTTTAGGCGAGGGTGGTTTAATGGAAAGGTGGAACGTGCTAACAAACAATGTTAAGAAAAAATCAAAACTGGAAAATTATTGAGACAAGCAAAAATCCATTCATGTCGGAAAAGAGACACACGTGGACATTACGTGTGGATAAGAGAGACCGCGGGGTAGGGCGTGCGGGGCACACAGCTGTCCCTGTGCCGAACACACGGAGCAGCGGGCCATCATCAGCGCGTCGTAGCTCACGCCATCTTCCAGCCACAGCGACTGTAAGCATCACCATAGAAACATAAGGAATAGTTTCCCATTACCAACAAAATGGGCAAGCTGTCATATCAACCCATTTTAGATTCAATTTTACAGAGCACCACAATACAATTCCTTCAGTTTGATGTATAGATAAATTCCCATTTAGAAACTATTTATTATTTAATGAAACGTAGTAGTCACGTAAGAAATTGCTAATTTTATCCAACATTTCTAAAGTATTATGCACGACATTCGCCAACTAAATAAACGATTTTAGTTTTATTGTTGTGGTTCGTGTCGATTTAGAAACTTGCCTTCATATTTCAATATGATATATTGCACTAGTTCCATCGTTTTCAGCTATTTTTATCTTGACGAGGAAGAATAACGCCGGATTATGCAGAAATTTGGATTTAGAACCGCGTTCAAGAGGTACGGAAATGTGTTCCACCGGAAAGTGCTTTTATTATCGATGGATTCTCGATTACAGTAGGATATTACGTCTTTACAAAACCTTATTGGACAATATTTTGTAGTCTTTAAAAAGCAGAGTTTTCAAAATAACACTTAATATGAGAATTTTTAGTGAACTTGCAAACAAATAATCGACTTAATTCCTAAGATTGCAATTTTAAATTATCGACCAAAAACATCTCCCTGTACTATTGTCGAATTCACTTCAGAACAAAATTTTCTTTTCAGGGACCTAAAAGTTTTCGGGCTTCACAGGATTAACTACTATTGCTGACGTAATTAGTAAGTTAATTCAAGACTCAGTACTGCATGCAGTATGATGTGTCATCACTAGCTAAACAAGGGATTCATGTGACAAATTACAAATAAAAATAAAATAGAACGATGACAGCATAACTGAAAGAGATCATTCATTTTAAGTGAACAGGTTTAGGTTGAACTATCAAATTCGCAATTTTCAATAATAAAACTTCTAATTAAGTTCAATTTTAAGGAAAAATTTAAGACGGAATTTAGAAATCAGGTACTGAAACAAAACGGCACCTTCAGTCTGTCTATCATTAAAAGACCTTTTAGAGTCATCTAGTTGGACATAGTTTAGCTAGTTATAAGTAATTACTGCAAAATATGTTATTAAATTTGTGCCAAAATTGTAATTACTTTACATATTTAATTAGTGGAATTATTCTCCAAGTTGAATCTCTATCGATGACCTGAACGCTTTTCATACCTAATATTTGCATACCTCAAATTCTTAAATATCATTTTCTGGAAGTTTTCATCTTTGTTGTGCTTATGGATATTCAATCATTTGAGGATCACTAATCACTATCACGACGATTGAAATATATCTAAACCAAGCAGTTGAAATTCACCCGGCGCCTCCGCCATTTGTGGTGCTTTGGTAGTATCGTTGCCAAATGTTAGACATTTACGAACATTAGAATTTTACAATATCACTTTTTGACTTAACCATTGTTTTATTTGTCTTAAAATGATTTCCTCCAGTTTTTAAATTAGTTAATTAACTTCGAAAAACCTTGCAAAAAAGCACACGCAGATAACGTTTACAGGATATTTTCAGCAAAACAGTTACCACTATGTTTTCATTGCTGAAAGTCGAAAGGCGTGAGATAAAGATTCTCTATTATATTATTGATGCCCTAACCGACAGTCATTGGTAGTAATTATTAACAGATGTCACAAGTCGGTGATTAATTGTGAAATATGTTCCCTTTTTCATTTGTTTACTGATTAACGTAAGTCCTTTAGGAAAACCTGAATTAGATCCATTAAACAGAGGAGGAAGTCTGTCGGGAAATTTCGCTTGACGTATGAAATCTTCTCGTCTGTTTTTATGATGCGTAGGCGTTGTATTGTATTCGCTCAGAATTTAAGAGAAAATAATATGTTAAAGGGATGTGGAAATTTATTCATTACTAACGAAACCCTTATAAAATCCTCATATTCCCGCAAAGGGTTGTTTCGCACATCCGGTTTTCATTATTCTTTGATTTATCCTTTAGATGCGTAACTGTAGGTATTGCCAATTGTAAGAAAATACAAAAGCTTGCCCTGAACATTGCGAGAGAAATGCAAAGAAACCGGAACGAGTCTTTGATTAACTAGTTTGCATCTTATCTATTATTCACATAACAGCTGACGAAAATTAGTAGAAATAGTATACTAAAATAACTCACCTGAAGCGAAGTGTAACTATGTTTCTTAGTGAATCTAAACCCCCTGTCGTGATGCTCGTTAACATGACGATGTCTGAGCAGCAACGCCCTCATTATCTTAGCTTTATCGTCTTCACGTATCAAGTCTTCCCTAAATAGGTCTTCAGACACGCGATAAGCGATAGCAGGTAAGTCTCGTTCTTCCATATCCAATGCTACCAAGCCGTCCTCGAGACATTTCCTTAAATTCAATAAAGAATGAAAACTTAAGGACGCCACATGAGGCTTCCCCCATCTATCCACACCCTCTTCGACATCTTCTTCGTATTTAATCCATCTTGCGGTTTCCTTCCATTCCCTCTCCCCATCAGTCGTACATAATTCATCCAATTCAACAAAAATCTACAAAAAAAACACCCTAAAGTGCCGAAAATCACTAAATTAAAAAATCTTACAGCATGAGGACTGTGGTCGTACATCTTTTTAAGTGAGTGATGTAAGAGAAGTCCTTCCTTTCGTCCGATATGCACCAAAGACGCAATGCTGGGTCTCGAAGGTTTGTGTCTTCTTGGACCTCGAGCATCATCAGATCTATGACTGTCAAGTTGATCCCGATCAGCGGCGATGAGCGGTAGATCTTCTGGTTGAGTGGATATTCTGCGGGTCTTGTTAAAATTGTGACCGTCTTGCTTTTCATGGTGGTGACGTTTTCTGTGACTTGGATCGTCGGGAAGCGAATATTTACGAAATTTCGCATGTTGAGCATGGTGATGACGGCTGATGGAATTAAAATAGATATCAAATTTGAAAGAGGTGCTTCATAGTTAACTAGATGGCTTTACAATAAAGGACTCGGATCGTATGTCTGGGTTGAAGTAGCGTTTTACAGATCGTTAATTTAACTCAAACGAATTTGTGCTCCCCGTGCAAATTTAATCAGGAGTCTATTTGCCCGTGTTTAATGGAAAATCGATGTAATCAAGGGTAACATAATGCGTATCAATTAAACAAGTTACTTGCACGAGTACTGAATTTACTTCTACCAAATCGATTTTTATTTTGTAAGTAGTTTGGATACGTCTTTTTTAAACTTTAAACTAAATAATTGGATTTTATTGATTGCACTAAAACTTTACGTAAATATGTTCTTTGCATTTGAAAACAGATGAAGTCGTTACAAACTTTGGATACAACGTGAGTATCAAGTTACAGTAAAGTTATGCAGACGTGGGCTGAAGCAAAATTGCTGATATAAAAAACATATTATAGTAATGACGTTTACCCTGCATATTTGACTTCTTTACACAGCTTGTTTGCCAAATGCAAAAATTGTCAAGAGTAATGGAAAGTCGGGAAGACGTCTAAAAAGTAAGACTCAGGCAATATTAGACTATACAAGGCAGCTTGAGGGCATGTAATAAATTTAACCCATAAAATTCTAAATGTTTTGAGGTACACAGTGATACAATTTTGCAGTTTTTATATCAGAATTGTTGGATTACCGTTGGCTAATTTAATGAAACAAAAATTCTCAGCAAAAAACCCTAACAAAAAAGAAAATTATATGCATCCTTTGTGGTGTAATTAGGTTAGTTATGAAGTTTAATTGTGAGATTCTTGCAATTCTTGTAATTCATTTAGTAGGCAAGTCCTGAATAGACCTGAAAACAGGGTAAATCATGTAGAAAGAATTTTCAATTATACAAAGGAACTAATGACAATACTACAAAAATTGACGTGATTTCTAAAGTTTGGCATTGAAAGACAAGTTCTTCACCCTGAGGCTAGACTACAGCGAATAAAGGTTTTCCGATTATTATTGTCAAATTGACACTTGACGAACATTTACCTGTTCAAAAATTCTTATTAGTCATAATCCTTGGTTGATTAGACAAAATTGGGCAAGTTATAAGAGAAAATAGGACGCATTAGAAGGATCGTCCGTTTTCATGATTTAACCCCTTGCTATTTTTTTCTGCAGAGAGAGGTAGCGCATCGTGCAACAATAAATTCGATTAAATTAATCTGAAGCCTAAATTCGACCAACTGTTTGAAAGAGTTTTGCTAGGCAAGCAGATATTTGTCTGTTACACAAATTTTACTTTCAAAATTTGCTCATAGTGGCATGATCTGTTTCAAAGTAATTTTTTAAAACAAAGAACCATTTTGCTGTTGTTGTTAATTTTATAACTTTACATTTTCATTTTTATAAATCTCTACAATCTGAGCTTAGTTACTAGTTAAATCTATGACCTTAAGTGACACTTTGCAGTGTCTATATCAATCGAACCTTTTTGTTGGTGAATTTAGTTCAGATTCTTTGCCACTTTTTTACATTTGTTACTGGTTTTTGTTTGGCTTATTGGGAAAAAAACTAATTTGAGGAAACTAATTGGGTTACGGTTACAACAACCAAAAAAGTCCTCGTTATTCAGAATACTCATTAATTATTATCAAGGTTTTCTTTGCAAAATGTCACACGCTTTAGTGATTTATAGTTACAGTTAAATTAGTAACTAGGTGCTTAAATAACAGCAATTTTAGAATTGGCTAGTATCTTAGAAGAGTCAACTAGCACTTAAAGTGTTTAATGCTTCATCAACGTTATTATACGATACAACTTCTAAAAGTTCCCCGGACAAAACTTTTTCCATTTCCATCATCAAAGACCCACTTAACTCTCCGAAAAAAAGAACGAAACGCTTCAATAAATCGATTTAGTTTCATTTACCTCTCAGATCTACAATTTTCATGAATTCTAACTCACCATTTATAATTAAAATTCGACATGTTTTTTTGTAATTTGAACTGGGCGAATTGAAAAAACACTCTTTGAGTTTTTATTTTAAGCGTTACTGCTTTACTTTCTACGTGGTAGATTTAAATAAAATACTGTTTACTTATGGGCGAACATTTCCAGTATATTTTCTAAAATAGCACTTCTTGCGTTAATTATGAATTGACTGTAAATTGAAAAAAGGAAAAAAATCCACTGATTTGAATGTAAAAAGTCAGATCAATGCAACGTTTTCCAGTAGACTTGATGGGATAAACGAAACTTTCGCTAAATTGTAAATACAACAAAACTCTTTATTGCAAAGACAAACAACGTAAACTTTAAGCATGCCTCGTATATTATTTTCCTTTTAGCTGTCTTTTTGTAAAAATAACTTTTTCAAACCAAAAGCTAATTAACAGAAAATATTAAAGCAAAAATATTTTCCTTGTGTTTGCCGACCAATAAAAACATTTTTTTTAAATCTTACCAGAAGTTCAATTGTTATTTTGATATTCCGTCATGAAATCGTACAATAAGAGTTTTTGGAATTAGAGTTTATATTAAATTCATGTGAGTGGTGAACATAGTTTATATGTCGCTGATGAAGCTGTCAATTAATTGTATACAATGGAATCTGCAGAGGGTTCCGTTCCATTGTACGAGTTTTATCTAGCACCAACAGTAGTCAGTAAATAGAATTGTACTTGGAAAACACACAATTATTGTGGTAGGTGACCATTGTTTCCAGTGACATCAAAAACGTGCGTTGCTGCATCCAAAGTAGATTCAAGAATTAAAATCACATCAAAATATTTCTTGTTACATGTGACAATAAAGAAAAGTTATTGCTACTATAAAATTAGTTCAGCAGGCAACCACCAAAACGGACTGAGATTATTACAAAAACACAAAAACTTCCAGTAGACGTCTTATTGCTTTTCACAAGAATTTCTTATCAACGCATCTTAGGACCTACCGTTTTCGCACATAAGCTGAATGTTCATAATAGACTGGCATTTTTAGAGTAAGCACCTAATGTGACTATTCATCGTTATAATACGATATAGAAAATTTCCTGTCGCATCGTTGCCCAATTCATTGGCAGTAGTTTAGCGTTCGCCCATAATGAGCCAACAATTAAAAATAATCCCGTAAAGTTATGTCTAGCAGTAGACTCCCTCGTGGAGCCGATACTATTTCTAAATGAACTCGTGCAAGCAGGGCCAAACCTCATAATCTCCTAAGGCGCCCTTGGAAAATCAGTAGCTTTCCGACCTCTATACAAGCAACGTGGACATTGACGTCAGCGCCTTGAGTGGTCACGTTTGTAAGTAACTTGCGTACGTTAGTGCTACAGTAATTTTTTTTCAAACATGTAATAGGTTTCGCTGTTAAGTTGAAATGTCATTAGGTAAAGAGGATGTAATAAAATGTAATACTTTAAGAAAATATAGTAAGATACCAAAATCTGAGGCTAAAAAGCTTTAAGTTTATGGTTCCAAATTTGTTATAACTTATACAATCAAATCGCATATTCCTAGTTTTATTGAGAAAAAGTCTGCCATTAAATTACACTTATATATTTTTTAATCAGACCTCTTTCGGGTTGTGTCTTTTGATATTAGAAATTTGTTTGATGGAATTACACATACAATTTTCTTAACCATATTTGGCCCAAAACCAAACCGTTCACAGAATTTATTCATTTATTTACCAAAGCTTCAAGGATTCTGTTACGATAAAACAGAAGTCATTTACGACAATAACCATTTCTATTATGAGGGAACAAAAATGCATCAAATCAAATAGATCTAGGCCGCTTGACAATGAACCTTTTTGGGCATCGCTCCCAAAACTCGTCTAGAACACAACTTACCGCTTCTTTCTGTCTTTAAGTCCATCGACGTCAAAGGTGTCAGCGGTTTCACTGTTCACAAACTGCACTCTTCTTTCAGGTGATAGATCGTTAGCGCTACGATACCCGCATGGGTCCGATAAAACGCATTCAGATTCGGAACTGTTGGCTGCCGTGTCGGATTCTTCATGTAGGGTGCAAGAACTCAATAGACCAGTATCGGAGTCGCCTGTTTGAGATCGGATGCTGGGAGCTGGGGTATGAGCGGTGGCTGATTGTTGTTCCGGGGTGCCAACAGGGGAAATGATCGGTTCTTTAGGAGGTGTACCGTAGGATGGGGTAGAATTGGGAGTGTCTTGTTGGGATGACGTGCGACGTCTCATCGACTTTGAGCCGATTTTGAGAGGCACGTGCATGTGGGGGTAACTTTTCTTGCGATGCTCTGAAAATATATCACTCGTGTCAGAGATTAAGAGGGTTTTTTTTGTACTTATAAATCATCGATTGTATGAATTCGAGAGATATAAATGGGATGGCTGGATGCGAAACGGGAGAATAATGGCAAATGATCAGATTTGGCGATATGTGGAAACTGATTTCTACCTGATCGAGTATTTTCGTACATTGCCCATACGAACATTATTTTGATTGGTATGTTTTATGTGGGGTTCAAGAGACTGAGTGACAATAATGATCTGATCCGATTCCGATTGAGTCGTTAATCACTAAATAAAATGACCGTGATTTCGTAATAAAGTGGGGATGTCATTGTCACTAATAAAGTTTTCATTCTTGATAAACGCTGAAGGTAAACTAATAAAAGCGGCGAATCGAAAATCTATAGGAGCAAACTCGAAGACCGTCATGGCCAATTACTAGCGTTATACCACAATAACACCACCTCTTATGTACGAAATTGACCAATTTGAGTGCAAGAAAAATCATAAAAACTAACTATAAACATTACTCATTTATTGGCCCTATCGCTACTTTGAACTTGATATTATTATTATTATTGACGCATCTTATGCTGTTGTATTTCTTTAACGTAAGACTACTGTTTGGTACCCCTGATAAATAAGATAGCTAGTAGACCAATTGCAAGCACTTTCAATTATTATATATAAAGCTGTTTTGATCCCTTTTTATCGGAAAATACCAGATCTACCAAGAAGAGTGTCAGCTGCTGAAGTGAAAAGTAAACATTCAAGAACTCTGAAGAGTTTTACGGTACACGCAAAACTAGCATTCCTCATGGAAAGTCAGCATGGATAGAATGGACGCCAAGACTCCAAACTCTCAGTTGATGTTGAGGCTGAACTAAAAACTTTGACAAAGTTGAGGTTAAAAGTGCACAATTTAGAAATTCCCTTTGACAATGGTATCTTAAAAGAGTATTGATATTATGCTTACTGAAAATAATGTTTAATATTCAATTTTGACGAAACAGGTTGTTGCTCCTATTCTAGAAAACTTCAAGCCATTATCCAAAATTTTTGAGAATCTACTTCAGTCCTAGCAACTGATTCGAATAAAGATTAATGTCTGTCTCTCCTATTAATATTTACAGAGGTTACGATTTAATCACCCTGCGGCTAAGGATAAACTGGAATGATCTACACGAAATATTTCAGTGTGTGAACGGACGAGTTATCTTTTGTTCAACGACTAACTGAAAAAAATGCAAAGAATATGCATGACAAGCAACTATTTTGATCTACGATTCAAGTCGAACCCAAATTAGCTACAAAATCGTGGCAATACCATCCCCTCGTAAAGATTTTTGTCCAAGTATCGGACAAATTACAATTACCTAATAAAACTGCTTTTTAAGTATTTAGAAGATGATGAAGGCAAATGAAATTTGCTAAATAGCAATTAAGGAAAAAGTCGGATCGTTTCTTCATCAGTTCGACGAAATGCTAGGAGAAGTCTGTAAAGCTTCTACGAAATCTTAGAAGGTTAGAAAGTTTTCATCTGTTAGAATATTCCTCTGTGATTCAGTCAAATTTATTTGATCTGATACAGCAGGAAGAATAGAAAATTTATAGATGGTGCAACAATAAGAAACAATAACAAAAGATTTATCTACTGTTGCATCAGCTTACAAATTACTAAAAGGTTGTAGCACCAAGAAAGTTCCTTCGATGTTAGGTTCGCATCTACACCGAACAGTAAAAATTGACAATAATTCAATGATTTTTGGATTAAATTGAATGCTGAATTCCCTTCAGATCATGTTCGTTAGTTACTTTTGCAATTCCTCTTCATCCAGCTTTACTTGGAGTCGCTAAGAAAATTCTGTTTCTTTCGGCAGATTTGCTGCAAAGTATTTTTGTCTCTAAATTAAGTGTAATCGTATCCAAAAGAAAAATAGTTATAGCATTGACTTTTTATTTAGTAGAAATAATTAATCAATGGTTATAGCTAGCTTGAAACAGTTGAAGTTCAACACAAAAAAGTGTGAAGAATTGAAAGCATATCAGAAAGAAGAAATCGAATAAAAGAGGAAAAAATGAATGAATGGATTTGATTAGTACAAGCTAAGGCATTTACTTACAGTTTCACTATAGTTTCGTCGTTTTTTTTGTAAGATGAATGAAAGAAATTGTTGAAGATCTCAATACAAATTTTGAAAACTTAGTTAATGTGAAAATTAAGGTATTTTGCTGGAGTTATACTATTTTTTACATTGCGTGTACATCATGTGAAGTTTTTAGACAAGATCTTACTATTTGTTAACATTAATTAAAACACCAACAACGAATATCTCGAAGTAAGAAACTCAAACAACAAAAACTTAATGCATGTAATTTAAACTACCATAGAAACAAACGATTTTACAAAATAAAAGTTAAAAGTTTTGTAATAAAAAACCAAATTTCTATTATAATTTAAAAACCAAAACCTCAAGACGTTTAGGTGGTTATGTCATTCAATAATTGCACGTACCTTACGTTTTTATTATCTTTTCAGGAAAAATAAAATCACTGTATAAGAATAGGATTTACGATTATTCCATGTACCTATTAGTTTTTGGTAAACATCAATTTTACCGCAAAAAATAATATTTAAAAACTTAACTTAGTTTCTTATAAGCTATGAAACATGTCTGATGTGTCTGCTAAGATTCTTTTAATAGAAAATTTTAAAAGACATAATAAGGAATTCTAGCAGTGCACAATCGAAATTATAAATTCTGTGCTTGCAGGTTTGTGTGATTGAGGATTCCAAGTGCGACTAAATAGATATCTTTGAAGATGCAACGGAGTAAGTCGGTTATAAAGACAGGAAATAAAATAACCAATTATTGAAGACGAAAAGGTCTAACAGTTAAAGTCACCTAAAGTTGATACTTTTTATAGATTGTATTGATCAGACGGTATTATTATAAATCTATTTATTTGAAAGGAATATGATAAAAAGAGGTAAAACTATTAGTTTTTTAAAGAGGTTCAGGGGTACCAAACAACATTAAAAAATCACCATTGATTGCCACAAAACGTGACTCGACTTGTATTACGTCCTGTCTGTATCTTTTCAAAATATATATATAAAAAAAAAACAACATAACGATTAGGTACACATATGTCAGTTAAAGTAAAATCAATGAAAGCGTGTTCGAACCCCCAATATACGTTTGAATAATGTAGCATTGTCTGTTTTGACATAAAGTCGATGAAATGATTTAAGCAATTCATTGGCTACATGTGCAAAAGGATTTATCCATCACAACATTTAAAAAACTACTCACGCATGTACTCCTTTTCCCCGTATTGTCTGGGTATTCCTGGCGAAAGCGAGTCGTGAAATTTGTGGATGTCAAAAGCACCACTACCATCAGCATCCATCGCGAACACCTTGGCGCATTCTTCGTCAAGCTGGACGACGTCTCCATCATTACTGCAGCCATCGTTCTGGAAAAAAAATTGAAAAGGGTTAGAAATTTTCGACAACTCCTCTTCCAAAAGGTCAAACGAGCATTAATCTAAATACTGCCCAATTTATTGATGTGGTAACAAAGAGGTGTCTATTATTATCGAAATTTCGAATCAACTGAAGCTTCATTCAAAACAAAGAAACTAGAGGAATAATATTGAAGGACCAAAAGAAAACCAACTCCAGCACCTGCAGCTAGAGAAATTGGTACTTTGGTAGAGTCTCTGGGCTTTTATACGTCTTCACTTTCTGGATTCATACGGCTATAAACCAATGGTTACGTAAAAGAGTAAGATTCATAATAAGCTCAGGCAGAATGTTTCGCAAGTGTAATCTAATTAACAGCCGCAGTGGTGCTTCAGTAATTTTCCAACAGAAACTGCAACCACCCTTAAATTACTTTCCACGATAAACATGACAGTTTCACACGCTAGCATTAATTGAGCAGCAGTTCTGAAACTTTTCATGAAAGCTCATTTAAACGCCAGATGTTTAATTTCGCTTCAGCTTGTTTTAGATTTCAAGTTTTATTTGAAAATAAAACCGTAATTTCGTCCTTGTAAAGCAATTTTCGGAGGTCAACCGGCAAAATTGTCTTTATGTTATATCAATACCCCATAATTTCATCAAAAAATTTGTCCTTAATTTATATACCGAAATCGATCGATGTGTGAGTATTTGTTATTGGAAGAGTCGATTCTTTCCCGTTATCTCTCGTCCTTTTTCGTTCTTTATCGCACCACCGACATAACTCAGAAAGCTAGCAGTTTCTGGAAAATCAGGTCTGAGCATTATTTTAGAAAGCAACTTTATGGTTAAAGCTCATACACCTACATATTGCTTATCGACGATATATTAACAGTTAAAAACTGTTTTTAACTATTAAAAGCAATTTTTAAGCGGTTATCAGGATTTATATTAATTGTTTTGTGATGTTACGGTCTATACGGACTTTTAGCACTAATTCAATTTTTAAATTTCGGAGATCCCTCTTTTAAATTCTCTGAATAAAAACATTTTGTTTTTTAAAGTGTGAAAACTCTTTATAGAGAAATTTCATAACTTACGACTTCTTTGGCGTTGAAAATACAGTAGCAAACGTGTTTACTGTTATTTTTATTTATGCGGTAAAAAATTGACTTTTGATGATGATTTAATTTGCAATGAAAACAATTTTGGGGTTTTGTG
Source organism: Pyrochroa serraticornis (assembly GCA_905333025.2). Classification (NCBI taxonomy): domain Eukaryota; kingdom Metazoa; phylum Arthropoda; class Insecta; order Coleoptera; family Pyrochroidae; genus Pyrochroa; species Pyrochroa serraticornis. Next base: position 21,603,728 of record HG995154.1, read on the forward strand.
GTGATCGGTATTTTGGCTTCCCGGGACACGGCGGCAATATTGCAATAACAAAGTCAAGAGCAAATATTTACCAAGACTACATATAACATAGAAAGCCTGTCAGTTTCTAATGAAGACGTATCATCTCATTTGAAGTGCGTTGTGAATTCGACGAAAACACAAAGATACACCACTTTAAGTGAAAAATCAATTTAGTTCGACAGGAGTTCTACGTCGTTCCCTCGAACTTAAATGTGGCAAAAGGCCGTAAAAAAGTATATAAAATACTATCGAGCATCACTTGCACATGATATAATAAAAACGCTTCACGAACAGCAAAACCAACGTCACAAAACCTAAACAGCTTTAGATATTCGTTACAAAGTACTCGTTGCCTACTTGGTATATGAAGAAGTAGTAAAACGATGGATACTCTTTTAGATAAATATTAATAATTGAAAAATGCAACAGATTATGTTTATTCTTGAGATTTCCACCAGACTTGTTGCTTTCGTGAAATAAATTCAAATGGTTTGAGGAATAAATAATCTTACTGAATGAATTCAATTTTCGGATAATAAACGTCGAGAAGGAAACAAATAGACTCGCTCAAGAGAAAAAACATAATTTTGCAGAAATTCTGAAATTGAGAACCTTCATCATTATTTTGAAAAGCCAGACAAGAAGCTATAAGACAAAAAAAGCGCTAAAAATGAGCAACCTGTAGACATGAGTGCACTCTCTCTTCAACGAGCTCTATATTTTACAAGAATTGGGTTTATTTATATTATTCTAGTTTAGATAAATAGGAAAGCCCAGTTGCGTAAAAACGCAACATAAAAACTGGGAAAAGAAAAGTAAATGCGTTTGACAGCCAAGAGGGTCTGGTGGCTACACAGATATAATTGTAAAAAAAAATTTTGAAGACAGGATGTATTAGAAGGAAGAAAATAATACAAAACAGAGAAATTTGCAAAGATTTAAAATTATAACTTTTCCCTCGATTAATAATGTCTTTAAAGCAATATTTCAGGAAATCATATTTTAGGAAATCGAGGCGCAGAAGCTACACACGTAAGTGGAATTGGACTAAAATAAGAATTGAGATGCTAAACTATACTAACCACGAGAGTGAAAAAAATAGATTCGCTTAGGAGGAAATACATAATGTTGCAGAATAAAATTAAGAACCCTGATTATTGTTTTGGAAAGCGAGACAAGAATCTATAATGTGGCATTTTGAGAAGGAAGGAGGGAGCAAAATGCGCTAAAAATGAGCAACCTGTAGGCATGAGCGAGTTCGAAAGGACAAATTTTCCTGATAATTGTTCAATAGGAAGAAATAAGCCGACATAATTGGTTTTCAGAAAAAAGGTACTCTCGCTTTTCAAGCTCTATTGAAGAAAAAATACAAATTACTGTATAAAATTTAGGAGTTAGAGAAAATCCCATTGTGAAAGCGATCGAAAATCTTATACCAGAAAAGTGTAAAAATATTTTAAAAGAGTTGGGTTTATTTATATTATTCTAGTTTGGATAAATACGAAAACCCATTCAATTGAAGTGAAATCGCGACAAAAAAAAACTCGAGTAAGAAACGGAAATAAGTGGCAAAGCGGTTGACAGCCAAAGGGCCTGGTGGCTACACAGATATAGTTGTAGAAAATTATTGAAGACAGGGTTAACTTAATAATGTCTCTGCAGCAATATTTCACAAAATCACAATTTTAGAAATTTAAGTGCAGAAGCTACACACGATAGTGGAGTTTGAGTACAATAAGATTTGATATGTTAAACTATACTAACCACGAGACTGAACGAAATAGTTTCACTTAAGAAGAAAAACATAATGTTGAAGAAAAAAAGAGTTATTAAACATAATGTGGCATTTAAAAAAGAAATGAGAAAGTAAAAATGCGCTGGAACAAAAAATGGAGAGTCTGTGGGCATAACTGAATTTGATTGAATTTAGGAGAAGATCCTTTTATTAACTTCTAATCAATTCAAAGATACAAATCATAGCACAAAAAACTTAGGGTTTAAGCTAACATTTTTTACGTTGCATGCAGGGGGCGCCATAGGCACGCCAATACGTACTGTCCTTGTATGACACTCCAAAACTATAGTTAATCTTCAAGATTTCTTTGTTGTACATGAAAGCAAGTCTCGAGCTTAATGCATTACGGCTTCAAAAACAGTAAATACTTGATCGATCGACTGAGAAAAAAGAAATTTTCTGTAATTTTCCAGTTTCGCGCGACGGCCGAATGCATTGTCGTGTCAATACCATCCCACGCGTGCGACAGAGAACACAATATTGGATTTAGACGCGAGTCGTCTTCCTTGAGGACGATTTTAAACAATATGGGATAAAAACAAATATTTTTAAAGAGTTACGTGTAATTTATTATTTTAATGGAGTAAATTTGAAACTGGAATGAATTGAAATGAAGAAAACATAAAGTAAATAAATTGCACCGCGAGTAACAGGCTAAAGGGTTTGTTGGGGAAACAGACTGAGTTGGAGAAAACTGTTGGGAAGCGGGAGTATTAGAAGAAAGAAGATAACATAAAAAAAATTGTGAAGCATTATAATTATAATTTTCCTTTTGAATAAATTTGAATGGATTTAATTTTAAAGTGTCGTTTCCGCAGCTATATCTCAGAAAGTTACATTGTTAGGAATCGAATCGCTGAAATTTCTCTCTCGTAAGAAGAAAGAAGTATACAAAACAACAAGTGAATATTTTTCAGTGACGATGTTACTTGACAAGATGCTGAAGAAATCCAATTAAACATATTTAATTCCTTTTTTTCTTATGTCAGTAATTAAAATGATTTTTTTATTTTTATGTTTGAAAATCAATTTCAGGGTAACCCCAAAGATTTGTCCTTTCATCAGACTCTCCCCCATAATTAATGTTTTAAATATCCTAACATTGTGAATCAGCTCCAAAAAATGGATTCGTTTTGTTCCGCCAATTTGCGTTGCCTTGCAGGTATCAACAAATTTATATTTTGATTAGGTAACAAATTGTTAGGAAAAAATTTACAGTACGAAGCAAAAAAAAATTGACCCAAAAAGTGTACCTATTGCAAAATGCTTTTGCAACTGTTAGGCAAAAACCCACACATAAAGGAGTCCGGTTGACTGGTCTACCTTGACTCGCAGAGCAAAATGCTCTTTTTAGATCAAGTGGCAATGTTCTTCAATGGTTCTTAATGCCGCACTGATGCAACAAACAAAGTCAATATTTTGTTATATAATGCACCGGTTTGTTGGGCTAAAATTAAACGTGTTTATTATCTATTACTCCAGTAAGATATGGCGTGGATATAAATAAGAAACAAAAGGCAATAAAAAAGAGTTTTAGACTAAAAATAAAATTGAGATTGCCTCCATATAATTTACAATCAAGATTAAAGTGATTTATTGAACATATGCGTTTGATTGGTAATAAACGCAACGTAGATAAACCAATTTTTTTTCATACAGTTTTTGCGTTAACAGCAACAATGCCTAATACAAAAGTGATGAACCCACGGTTCTTCAGCGGCTGCTGATTCAGCAATTACAATAGGTTATTGGCGAGCCGCCGTGACCTAGATCAATCTGAAATTATTTAAACTTAGGTACAAATTTTAATAAAGTAATTGCCATGACACGGTTTGAGGCTGCAAAAAGGAGTTTTAGTCTTTAGAAAAACAGAAGAATCTAACAAACATAAGAAAAAGAAGTGCGAGCGTTATTGTTGCCGAAGTTCCAGGTACAAAAATTTGCCTTGAATTAATGTTGCAAAACAACAAAGGCAATTAATCTCCAAGAACTGCTTTATCGTCACTTATTACAAAGTCATAAATTTTACGAATAACAATTTTTTTGGTTATTCGACCTTTTTAGTTATTCGATGTTGGTATTGTTTAAAATATAGTTATTGAAGATTAAATGATGCGAGTCAAAATGATTAGAAAAAAATTGATTTTCCAAAATGTATTAAATTAAAATTTTCTGAATTTCTGAAGTTTTTGGTTTTAAATTTTTGACATGTTAAAGGCGATTCAAGGAAATAGGAGCAAAATTTCCAAAATTCCTGCAGTGCTTCTCAAGAATTCCGCTGGTATCAAATACAAAAAATAAAGCAAATGTACTAAACTCTAAAAAAAGTCACTGCATGCTCTTGGAGCGTTGATGACTATTATTGTACTTCCTTGAAGTATCTATAAGACATAAAATTTGAACATTAATTGAGACAAACTGATTAATACCAAAAAATCCTTACAACTTACAAAAATGTTCATAAATTTTGCCATTATACTAAAATACAAGACCATGCATTTCATAAATGAATCTCAACCTTACTGCTAAGGCGTGTTTTTCATCAATTTGTGAATCTCTTGTAGAGTGTTTCAGTAATTGTTTAGAAAACGCATCCATTTTGGAACTGTATATGGAACAAAATTTGTCAATTACTTTTAAAATAGATAGGTAGGTGATTTATCTTTAGAAGAAAAAAAATTGAGCTAGAAATTAATGAAAGGAATAATTTTTCGGTTAATTTGCAACAAAAGTTCATAATTTTTTCCTCAAATGAGGCAAATTTCCGTGAATCACCTTTTTGTCTACAAGCAGGAAGGGCGGTAACGCAGATTACGGCAAAACAATAGATAGCTCACCTGGTGACTGAAGTTTCTGAACCACTTTAATAACTTATCTCTCGCCCTTTGCAACAAAGACCTTTGAGTTGTTGAAGGTTTCTCAGTAGGCATAACAGAAATTTCATTATAACGAGTTAGTTTTTATACACTGAAAGGTCCACCGTTGTTCAAGCACGATCCTGACGCAATTTCAACCTGAAACCAATGACACCTCAGGAACCCCAAAGGAAATCAAGGCGGGAAAAAGAGCTTTATTTGATAATTTAACTATATAAACGATTTACTTCATGTCAGAAATATTTTAGATCACTTCCTAAGGGTATCAGGTATTTTTGTGCAGTTTAGGAGATTATGGAGGAATTCATGAAACAAGAACACCGAACAAACAGATAGGTTTTACTCAGATGAAATTTATAATGCAGTTAAATAACCCACTTCCTTTAATAAATCCGAGTGCCTTCGGGAATTTAAAACGCCTTAATATTTCACCTAAACCATTGACATATAACAATGGATTATCAGCTGTTTTAAATTGTGTTAGAAGGAAATTAAATTAATTAAAAGAAATATTTGTAGGGAATTTTCCGGTAAATTTTATCAGAAAATACAGCGCGGCATCCCTGGTTCCGACTTTGAACTTGAACCTGCCCAGCTGGGCCCGTAAGGATTTCATGCCTTCTGACATAACAATTATAGATAACTTTATCTGTTACGTCGAGTTTTCGTTGCTACATTTAACAAATTGATCAATAAAAAGATTGGAAGCATCGGACAATGAATTTTTAATAATAAAATAATGAAAAAGAAATTTTCTGGACAATAATTCTGTTTGTTTTGCGCCTCTTGTTACCCAACGACTATTCTTTACCTAATTGATTTAAATTATTAATTTTGTCAAAATAACTTTAATAATTCGTGTTGGGATGGAAATTAATTATTTATTATTATTATTAAAATAATATTTCGCGTTTCTCCACTCCTGTTTACCCCGATTTCGTTAATTTTATTTCACGGAAGAAGACGGTCATGAATGGTACATGGTCACGCGGTAATATACAAGTAATAATGGCGGCGGCGGCAGTGAATGAGGAGCGAGTACCGCGGCCGGCAAAAGCTTCCGCCGAGCACTGACCTAGTGCGGCAGCAGGCAGGAATCCTTCGGATCCTAGTCTCAGGATGGGTCGATACGAACCTCCGCGCATGCAGTGCGAGCCTGTCCGCCCCACAGTCAAGGTCATTGCCACTGACTTTTGCTCCTGCAATTTTAACAACCATCAACTATCAGCGAACGAGGTGAACTTAACTCGAAGTCGTAACACGAAGAACCTCGTCAAAGTTCAAGGATTTCACCATCTGCCAATTGCCCACCATTCAACACCAAATGAACGACAGCAAAGTCACTCAATAAAGTTAATATCGAGGTTTCCAAATGAAGAAATAATATTTCCAAAGGAATTTAATACGAAGCAAAAGATCGAGTTAGAATGAATGCGGGGGAGGCGTAGTAGGATGTCCTGGGTGGCTTCTTGTCAAGGTGAAGTTCGCAACCAGCGTTAGGGGAATATGGGAATTGTTCCCGGTAATGGAGGCAGAAGATTTAAAAATTGTTTATCTAGTGTAGAAGATTGATCCACGGTACTTCAACTACCTTGGCCACTCGATGAAGAACCTAGAAGATGCTCTTGATTAGCATCATAAATACAAATAAAATTCGAGAGCGGAAAACAAAGTTCAAAGACTTCGCAAAACCAGTCAAAAGTTTAATGTTTCAGAACAAGAGTTTCGTAAATTTATTGATAACCTTCAGCAAGTAAAACGAAACGCTAAGAACTAAAGATAAAATGATCGTTCAATATTTCAATTTTTCTCTCAAAAGATTGCAAAAGTGGCGCAGAAATTGGGTTTTAAAAAAGCTTTTTATTTAGAAAATTGCAAGCTATTACTTTATATCTGCTGATCAGTTTCCAATAGATTGCTTTACTTAAAATAAATCGTCCTCGATTACAAGCTTAAGAATTGTGAGTTTCGATGACTGCTATAGCCTATAGAATAAACCGCAAAAAATCGCATAAAAGTTAAGGTAGTTCTTCAATTTAGGTTTTCTTTCTTCCACATAGTTTTAACCTGCGAGTTTTGGTGACATATATACTCTTTAAGGTAGGAGAGTTGCCATTTTTCTCAAAAATATGTAAGCAGCTTTTTTGTAAACTTCCTTGTTATAAGGTTTTATTTCAGAGTTATTGATAATTTTTCAACTCAGTATACTTTGTTAATTATGTAACAGGACTAACTCACTATTTGCTTCTCAACTTTTTGTCAAAAAGTGCAGAAATAATTTCTCGACAGAGATGCCAACACCCCCCAGTTTAAATGGTCTGTTGCGTATTGTTGAGCATGCTCGTTCTAAATCGTAAAACAACGCGCTCTGATTGGCTGAATGGCAGGAAGGCAAACTGAGCGCAAGCATGTGTACGCGTATCCACTCAGTTTAAAAGGACTGATGTTTGGAGGCCGAGAAGACGATGGGATGTCACATCTTCATATGTTTTCTACTCTTTGACTTTATTCTCTTGGCGATGAAAGTATTGCCTCTTTATAAGTTTCCTACACTCTGATTGAAAAACTTTGCTATGTAACAGGTGGACGAGAATTTTTAATTTTTGCATCAAAATTTTCTAATGAAACTGGAATGAATCAGTTTTGCAACGTATAACACATCGAAACTTGGATTTTGTGCTAGTAGAGCCATTATATTATATAAAAAAAACTATTTGCCCAATCTTTGCTGTTGGTTAGCCTTACTATACTAACCAAAATTGAAGATAATCAGCAGAAATTGTTCAAAATACATTACATACCGTGTTATATAGGGTGCCCCAGAAGTATGTTCTACACATTTCTGGAATTAATAAAAAAACGATTTGAAAAAAACTTTCCTCTGTACCAGACTGTGTCAAAGTTAAAACCTCCCAAATGTCGTTCAAAAACAATTTCTTTAACAGTGTGCTGATGGATGCTGAAACTTGGATCAACGACATAAAAAAATATATTTTCTACATGGCGTGAGAAATCAAAAATGTCACCACTTGCTTTATTCGTAAGAAAATGTAAAAACGATTTAATCCATATTAAAGCTGCTACTGCTTTTTGTTACTTTTTCTCATTTTAACAGAGAAAGATTACCGCGCTTTTTTGATACCAAAGTTTTTTTAAAAATAGAATTAACTGCTAATTTAGAGGTCTCAATAACTCCACAACTCAAATTTGAGATGGCTTTTTTAATGTTTTGAAACCAAATCCCGTGACTTACAAGGGCCAGTCCCTTTAAATTGGATAGGTACGCAAGAATATAGCTGCGCGTATATATATGCGCTTAGTTTGGCGTTTTGGATATCAACCAATCAAAGCACGTTCCATTCACGTTTGGCAACAAGTGGAGTCAACCATATACGTCAGATCTTTAAATTGGGTGGTTTTGGTATCCCTGTCGCCAAATCAACTTTCCGTGCCTAGCCGTGGATTTCTTTTAAATTTTCAACTCTTTAATTTTACTACCAATCCTTACCGTAAAAAATAATTCCAATAACATTTTAGTTCAAAACTGTAAACGTTTAAGTATATGACGCTAGACACATGTGTAGAGTAGTTGTATGACGCGATTGAAGCGTCATCGCCTGGTCGAGTAAAGGCAAAACAGGGGTGCCAGCTCAGATAGCTGTATCTTAAGGGTGTGAAAACAAAAAGTATAAATTTTGTAAGAATTTTTTATTTTCCATCTTTTTTAAAATTACGTTCTCATATATTGTCCAATGTGATCTTCAGAGTGTGTCTGGAAATATTTTGGAATAAATGAATCTGAAAAGGTAACCCCTAAAATAATATTATGTTCCCGATAGCAGTGCAACAGCGTTATAGTTGCTGCTCGGTTCTATACTCTAAACTCCTTTAATTTTCATCATTGAGAACTTGCTTTATTGATATTTCTTCTGTTTCACAAGTTTTTCAAAAGTGGAACTAAAATGCTGTTTCTGGAATGCATAGCGTCAGCCAATAGAATAGTTGTCAAATAAATAACTAGTTATCCATTGATAACCTTCTATATAGCGTTTCCAAAATCTAGCATACATCTTTATAAAACTAATATTAAGTCAAGTAAGTAAATACCAGTTCCATCTGGGAAGTAAAAGCAAATTTACTTCCTGAACAGAGTAAATAATCTCCTTTACGAGATCAACATCGAGAATGAATCTCGACGACATTTGAAATAAGTTTATTAATCGCTCAATACTAATGTCTCATCGCAAACGTGAGTGACATCCTAGTTGTGCCTAATTTAGCCACCAGAGCAGCACATCTCTCAAACTGCGCAACAGGTAGGTTATGTTAACTCTATGTATATCGCAGGAATCTGTGGTATTTTTCTACACCCCTTAGCACCATCCTGTGCATTTTTTTTAAATAGTCGCATGCTACATGTGTGGTTAATACGTCTCGTTTTGCATATTATTGGTTTTCCTTTGTGCAAAGGTGTCAAAATAAAATTTACTGAAGGGTTTATAACGAGGAAACAAATTTGTGAGGAAGGGAATGCCAAATGAGGGTAATGTGATGAATCTCGTGCGCAATTATTATCTTTCACTAAACTTCAGCTACACGTACAATAACATATGACGCAGATAAACAAAAAAATGACGACAGGAACACACTGTTATCCATTGTTGTGGATTAATGAAATGATTCAATTTAAAATTTTATCAGTTCAATGAAGGACAATCACAAAAAAAAATGCGTAAATCACCAGAATCAGTGCTAGATTATGTTTTTTAAATCAGAAAAATATGACCATAATGAGGCGCACTTCAGTTACATAGGAATTTGTAATGACGCAGGTAGAACCTGTAATCTATCAAGTACCATTGTAGAAAATACGAACGTAATGCTATTGTTCTATAATTAACGTATCGTAGTTTTAAGATAATAGATTAAATTTATTATTAGCGCTATGGAGGGCGTTTACTTGTTGAGTGTAGTAAAACGCGTTAGGTTTAAGGTACTTATTACATAGTATGTAAATGTAGGATTAAGGTGTACAGATAAATATACGCTGCGTTATTTGGGTATGCACTAAACATCAGACTTAAAAAAGCAAAAACGAAAATTTGTACGTGAAGTAAAAAAAACAATAAATAAAAATAAGCCCAATAGTTTATAGTGGTTTCAAACTCTAACAACAATTCTATTTGAAGAGAGGAGGAGTAACAACTAGAGACCAGACGGGACGAGACAAGGAGAGACCAAAGTTTTCCGATAATTTACTTATGTCAGGACGCTATTAAATTCGGCAAAAGATTTAACCAAAATTATTGTTATTATACTTGACTTGCAAGCAGGATAATTATGACAATTGGGTTACAAATATATTTAGCACAATGTATCCATTAATTGTTGCTTTTTCTTGATGAAGTAAGTAGGCGTATTTTGTGAACAAATATCGAGTCGCATAAGTACACAAACAATCCAAGAATAAGCCTGGCAGTGCGAGAGTAGTAGCTTCAGGAAATCAATATTTGTGCAGATAGTTACAAAAATAACACTTTTGCTGCATTCGAGACCAGATTTTGGTTAATTTAAAATTTAACAAATATTTAGCTTTCCTAAGTAACTGTATTAGGGTCCACATTCCTTAAAGAAGCAGGTGAATATTAGAAGGTCTGGTTTTATTGTGAAGTAAGAAATTATTCCTTGCATGTAATGTTTCGAAACGATTGGAGTAGAAATGGTGGTAGTAAAACATGTTGCCATAGTCTTCTGATCTTGGACCTTGTGACTTCTTATAGCACCAATTATTATAATTTTACAAACTACACCACCAAAATATGATTCCTCTGAGACACGTCACAATTCAGAACTGTAACTAGGAACAATCTAAACATGTTGCCTTGGTCTTCTGATCCTGGACCTTGTGACTTATTACAGAACCAATTATTATAATTTTACAAACTGCACCACCAAAATATGATTCTTCTGAGAAACATGATTTAGAACTGTAACCTAGAACAATCCAAACATGATGCCTTGGTCTTCTAATCTTGGACTTTGTGACTTCTTACAGAACTAATTATTATAATTTTCCAAACTACACCACCAAAATGTAATTCTTCTGAAAAATATCATTCAGAACTGTAACCTGCAACAACCCAAACATGCCTTGGTTTTCTATTCTTGGACCTCATGACTTCTTATAGTAGCAATTATTATAATTTTACAAATTACACCACTAAAATAAGATTCATCTGAGAATCATGATTCAGAACTGTAATCTGGAACAATCCAAACATGTTGCCTTGGTCTTCTGATCTTTGACCTTGTGACTTCTTATAGTAGAAATTATTATAATATTACAAATTACACCACTAAAATATGATACCTCTGAGAAACCTGATTCAGAACTGTTACCTAGAACAATCCAAATGTGCTTTGTGTTCCATTGGGAAATCAGACTTTTCCTCGATCCAGATTCAATTTCGTTACTGCGTTTAATGAAAAAACTCAACATTACCTTACTGGTTTCACAATATTTTATTATTCGTCCAAAAAAAAGTAACAAAGTCGGGATTAGATCCTTTAGCTGATGATGGTAGCCACAGATTATAGATGTCTTAGGAAAAAGGCTAGAGCAATTGTTATCGTTATTGCTAAGTACACCACCAAAATATGACTGCTTTGAGAAATATGTTTCAGAACTGTAAACTGGAACAACCAAAGATCTTGCCTTGGACTTCTGATCTTGGACCTTGTGACTTCTTATAGTAGCAATTATTATAGTTTTAGAAACTACACCACCAAAATATGATTCTTTGAAAAACATGATTCAGAACTGTAACCTGGGACAATCCAAATGTGTTCAGTCTTCCATTGTGACACCAGACTTTTCCTTGACTTCACAGTCAAGATTCAATCACATTATTGCGTTTAATGAAAAAACATTACGTTTACTGGTTTAAACCTTTTTTTTACTGGTTCAGAGAAAAAGAGTAGCAAAGAGAAAATTAGATCCTGTATCCGATGATGGTAGCCACAGATTATACATGTATCAGGAAAAAGGGTAATAACAGAATTTTAGGGGTCGGAAAAGTAAACAATCCAAAAACCCTAAAACAATGATTATCGTTATTGCCAAAGTTTTGATAACTGGAGAAATGTTGAAACTTAAGTTAAGAAGTTTCGCAGATATCAAACAGTTATGCTCATCTGTTTTCTTCTTATCAAATTTAGCCCCAAACACCGCTGCTTTAGTTCGGCTAATGAACCCAAATTTTATTTGTGGCTCCTCTATGGCAAAAGTCTGCTGTAAGAAATTTTAACTAACACTGAGGACAACCCGATAGTGTTCTTGCTTCACAATACTTAACGATACCGTTCACAAGTAACTTTACAAGAGGATTCTCAAACCTAACAGTGCTTTAAAATACGAAGATGATACAGAAGTTCTATCCATTTAAATATTTTAAAGGCCAGGTCAGGTCTTCTATTGGAAAAGTCTGTCGTAAGAAATTTTGACCAACACTGAGGACAACCCGATAGTGTTCTTGCTTCACAATACTTAGCGATACCGTTCACAAGTAACTTTACACGAGGATTCTCAAACCTAACAGTGCTTTAAAATACGAAGATGATTCAGAAGTTCTATCCCTTTAAATATTTTAAAGGCCAGAAGAGGTCGATGAGATTTTTGCAAAAAAAAAGATTAAAACGATATAGTTGACAATGACAATTCAGAAAATGACGTGGAACTGGATGGTATAAAAATCTTCAATTTTTCTTTAGTAGCAAGAAGAACATGATTTTCTCTTGTCGGATTTCATGATACTACAGAAAACAAAAGACTAAAGCTTTTTGCGTTAATTTTGATCATTCAGATTGTCTTGGTTTTAATCCATTCAGATTATCGCGTCACCACTGTATGTGTAGAAGACGCAAGCGTTACAAAATATTGTACAAATTTCCTTTTTTATCAACGTGGATATTTAAGTTAACTTTTTCAAAATCGGAGAAAAGTTGCATGATGAACAGTGATTTAATATAGAAATTGTCTTCTACTTCAATTAAGTGCTTTCTAAATAAAAATTAGAAGCAACAATCTTGAAATGTATCATGTGCCAGTCTTTTCGTTTTATTAGATTTTCAATCCGAGAGGTCTGTTTATATTCTTTTCGCCAACATTTCCCCAATGTTAGAACAATTTTAGAAAGAGCTATAAAAATTGGTTTAGATTCCGACAGTAGTCCGGCCGAGATCGTGCTAAATTCATTCAAATTGGATCGTGATGGGTGATAATATTTTGGGTTCGAATCGAGGAAAACTTTGAAAATTTAAAGTCCTGGCATCATCCCTAATAAACGATAAACTTCTAAATATAATACGTGGGCGAACAGGGCCTAGAGAGTTTTATATAAAAAATGTATAACGATTTTCTGAGATACTTTACCGAAATAAATCATAACTTTTACAAGAAAAATCCATTACTTTTTAATTGACAAGCAACAATTTCATCTAATAAGACAGAGAACTGATGCTATTGTTATACACAAATCAATAAACTAATAACGTCTGAATCAAGTTCAATTTAGTACGTCAGTAAAGCGTGTATTGCTACTTGCATTAAACATATTATTCACTTGTGCGTGTCTCATATACAGGGCCTCTCAAGGAATGGTTGTTTTTTTAAGCTAAAACAAATCGAGGAAAAAGACTATTAAAATTTCCGATTGACCTTAACGAGTTATTAGAAAGAAAGAAAGAAAACAATTTAATAAGATCTTGTTTATAACAAATGGTATCCATAATATTAATTTTTGCAAACAGAATCTGACTTCCTGCTCCTTCAATTACCCATATAGCAAATTATTCATTTATTAATTTCACTTCCACTACAATACGAGATATTCAACATTTACAACATGTAAAGGTAAACATATCTTTTTTAAATAAATAAAAATAAGTACAGGGAATGTAGATACGGTAATTTAAGAGGTTCCTTCATCTTCCAGATAACCTTTCTTAAAAATTTTTGCTTCATTATGTTGTGATAATTTAATTTAATTGGTTTATGAGTTTTCAAGTTTTCTCTTAGCACTCCTTAACGAAATCAAATCGTTTTAGATTTTGTTTTTCGAGACTTTTCTTAAATTAAATCCCAAAAGTACGGACATCAATTTTGAGACATCCTGTATAGAACATAAAACATATGAACACAAAACTATGGCCGCCGGAAAATTCAAAATAAAGTAGAGTCTATATTTAGATATATAATTTGACGAAATTAGCTCGACTTTGACCCTGCTACTATTATGTTACAATTGCCACTCTTAATAGGTCTTGACCTAATTGTTTATTGACAATCAATATTGTTTTAATTTACAGACACTTAAATCGATACATCTGCTTCTAAATTTTCAATAAACATTACAAATTAGCATAACCTCATCAATTTTCATTACGGGAGTTAGTAGAAAAATATTATTCTACAACTAGTAAAGAAGTAACAGTTCTTGTATTCTCGGTGCTTAAAATTTTAAAATTAATATTTTACATTTTGGAAAAAAATCTGTAGCCATTAATTTAATTTATAATTATTATGTTCTATTACTTAGTTTAAAAGTGTCAGTTATTTTTTCAAACAATTGAAATTGCCAAATTCGTTTTATAGCAACTTGACGCTTCGGTCATCGTATCGCGACGTTCTTCAGAGAAGTATTTTACTTTCTAAAAAAGCTCGCGTTACGATAATCAAAACATCAAAATGCTATCAAGCGTTGGAGAGATACTTGAAAATCAGAATGAAGCAAAAAATAACGAAAGTCTACAATCGATTTTTTTGATTTTTTATTCATGCTGCAATTTTTGAGCAAACTAAACTCTGGAAGGGTCAAAATGTTTGCAAAAAAGTTTAAATTTTTTAGTCGGTTAATTTTGCACCCTCGTTACAGAAGTTTATTTTGATTGCAGCAACCCCTTTAATCATTAAAGTAATTCAGTATTTACGTAATATTTCATTCAAATTATTTGGGAAAAATTAATTAACTAAAATAAATAAATTGAAAACTTCTGCTGTAATTATTTGCAAAATTTTACGGTTAATTCCCCAATTAGCAGCAATGATATTCCCCAGAATTAATTATACGATGATTAATTAATAATTCAAATTACGAGAATTCTACACCTATATCAAAGTATCGTATTTCAACTTAAAATCCTTATAATGGAAAAACTTTTAAGGACTCTCGTTATACTAAGCAAATGGAATAAGTTTTCGGCCTGAAAAGATATTTCGGCGTTTCAATAGCCGGTCCCAAATCCACCACTGAAAATTTATAAAAAAACTTACCCTTTTGAGGAAAGATAATTTCCTAAGATTGGTCCTTGCCGCATTCATCATCGTCGGCACAAAACAATTAACTTCACAATGTAGTCAGTATCACTGTGTAAAAAAAGTTACGGCCAAAAAAGGGTGCAAATTTTTTTTCTTGGTGCTCGTCCTTGCCGGGTGATAGCAAACAAAACTTGAAACAACATAGGGTATCCTAATTTCGACGTTTCGAACGCCTTGTTCACTCCTCCTTTACGAGAAAAACGCGACGTACTTTTCGTCTCCGTCTTGTAGTAGAAGCTGTTCACTGGATCCTGCAAAACGAAAGATCGTTCTATAGCGTGTTCCACTGCAAGTGAAAGTAAATGGTACTGATTAAATCATAACATGTCATGTAAAGTTATTGATGAAACCTTCATCATGTGATATGCTATTCTGTTTTGTTGTGGCGTACGTAGTGTTCACGAGCATATGCTTTCGGGTACGTGATTGTGCCATCGCGGGCGATCGTTGCATTATTTTTATGGCAATTAACTGCAATCATTCCCAAATTATCTAATATCGCTAACATGGAGACAAACACTGATGACAATAATTTGGGGTTTTCTGAAACGATTAGTTGTGTTACCTACCAGTTTTTTTACTGAAAGTCGCAATTTTGTTTGAAGCGAATTAGGAGAGTTGATTGCTAACTGTCGGAAACAATGGAATTACAGTGATAATATAAAGTAAGTGTCATTTATCGGAGGCAAAATTGTAAGTCGAATTAGCTGAAAATATCCGGTTCTAGGTGAACCAAGTGCTTAGGTCAACAATCAACAGCCGAACGGGGGGACGCGCTTCTAAAAAAAATAAAAACTAGTTCAGAATGTAGGTTGCTTAACTATGACTTAATTATATTCAAATTTACAATTTATAAACATCCACTGTGGATGTGCCTTCGAAGGCAAATTGAGTACGCCCTTTACTGACTTGATTCGTCAATTGGCGGTAAAATTATTTGTTCTGGCATCAACCACTTCCACTAATTAACAATTGTCAAAGTTTATGCGGCACTTATGCTTTGACCAATACTTGACTTTAATAAGTCTTAGTCATTTTAATTTATTTCGCACGTTCAGAAGTAATAAATTTTCTATTTTTTTTAACGGGGCTTACTGCGCAGAACTATCTTTGCAAATCATGATAAGAAGGCTATTTCTTTAAGTGATGTCACAAATCATTTAATTTCGGTTATTTCAATCAATGCGATTAGATTGTTGCTCTCAAAATCCTTGTTGCAGGATTAGCATGACTAATGATGCGATAATATCGACGAGGGATAATAAGTACTTCAATCATTACAGACATGACTGGCCAAAATAATTAGTTTTAAAACTTACTCGGTTTATTTAAATAAAATTGGTACAATTTGCTACAATGTCATTACACGACAATGCATTCTGCGTTTTACAATACTCCGAAACTAGAGCAAA
This sequence comes from Pyrochroa serraticornis, assembly GCA_905333025.2. Taxonomy (NCBI): domain Eukaryota; kingdom Metazoa; phylum Arthropoda; class Insecta; order Coleoptera; family Pyrochroidae; genus Pyrochroa; species Pyrochroa serraticornis. The sequence continues at coordinate 21,620,207 of HG995154.1, forward strand.
TTTCTTGGATTGTTTTCACTTTTAAAAATCTAGACACATCAGTTTCAAGTCGATGGGTTAAGTAATTTAAAAAATACGATCAATTGAATCAACCGCCAGGCTAGAGAATCATTACAAAAAATACGTTAGGTCCTAAACAGCATCATTGTCTTTCATGTACAATAAATAAATCATGAAAATTCAGTGTACTGTTGGAGTGATGTACAACGTCCCCTACGTGCGGCAGCGAAACGAAAATTAACCAAACAGTAACCTTAAATCCTTCTCAAGAAAAGGAAAAAAGGAAAAAAAAGAAGAAAAAAGATAAAAAAAAGATAAAAAAAAAGAAAAAAGGAAAATCCTTCTAAAAATTTTTTTTCAGAATAAAAAGACCAGTTACATGCCATTCGTTATTCTAAATAATCTCTAGGAAATATGGTGAGAGGAACAAGATAAGTTATATCGATTCTTCTGTGGTGTGTTGTTAAGATTTAACTTGTTACCGCATTTGTTATTCCATAAATAAATATAAAAATTGCCAAAAATTTCTTTTTGGCGCGATTCATTACATTTACTTTGAAAACGTACGAATATTATATTAACTTTTATTTATTGGTAACGTGAAATTAAAACTTTATCAAATACGCCCAAATATCATTAAAATTACGATTTTTTAAAGAATTTGGAATAAATGTTTGCAAAAAAATTATATTTGTGATTATTACCTTACTAATATATAACGTCAAGTTAATTTAAGGTGTTTCCAGACATTTCTGCATTTAGGTTGAGGCAATTTGTAATTTTAATACAAAGGCAGCAAAAAATATTTCAAACAAATTATTTAGCAACAAGCATGCCTAGTTCGAGATGATTAAATCTACAACGTAACAAATAAGTCAGAAAATGCGTTCAGATTTCTTAAAATCTTGATAAAAAAATTATTATTGATAACAAATCTTGCTAGATAACCAAAAAGTACTAATAAAATATGAGTGGATCATTATAAAACAATAAAACACTTATTTATTGCAAGAGAATGGAAATTTTTTGAAAAAAAACTATAATTTTTTAAAGACCATAAGATCTACAGTGAAATAGCTTACACATAGTTTCCTCGATTTATAAATTTCTATTATAATAATTGTAACAATTTAAACAAAAAAAAGTAGAATCAATCGGTTAGTTCCGATTACACCCAGATCTCAATTGAACCTTGATACACTTAAAAATAATTTGTTAAAATCTTCAAACTTGATATTTTGTTTAGTCCTGGTACTTGTAGTTTTCCTAAATAATTTCTTGTATTGCTAAGATAGCAAAATAATTCGAGAGGTTAAGAAAAATATTTCAAAATGCTAAAAAGGTCACCAAAGCATTGTTACTTTGAAAAAAGTGTCATCACTCCAATTATTCATTATAGGTACATAATTTCTATATTGTGATTTTTAAATATTGTAAGTAATTTCAACCAAAATTATTATCATGGTCTACACTCCGAAATAAAACTTCGTAGGACCCAATTTTGTTACGTGTTCAGAATGAGAAATTATAAAAACATGGCAGGCTTAAAACTAGCTTACAATTTTTTTCTGCTGAAACGACTAAACTCAGGTTCTTGGTTGCACAAAAATAATTTGCTCATAATATATTGTATCCCATCATCAAAGTTCTATGGCATTAACTGACTATCAATTGGTGCTGGTGTTCCCTTGAATTGTATTTAAAACAGTTGAGTAATAATTAAAGGTTAATTGTAATTTTGAGAATATATCACTTAGAATCATTAGAAAAGTTCTAGAAATCAAAATAAATATAAATTAAAAAGTTATAACGTTTACAGAAAAAAGTTGTTGTTAGAAAACTAACTGCTTATACATTTTTTTTAGTTTACATATTAAGAAGTAAAGCGACAGTATGGCGTAAAATTTCTGTTGCAAATTTTCTTACACCACGTAAAATTATAAAAATACGTACGTAGGTAAATAAGTTATTTTATCTCGAACGTAAAGTGAATGCGGCTTAACACTAGATAAAGTTGCACCTCATCCACTGCGATTATTGGGTATTTCATTGTTATCAGCAAAACAGGATGGGAGTTCAAGCTTCCTCTCGTGCTCTGATAACAATTCATTTCCATTAAAAATTTGAACCATTTGAAAATTAAGCAACTAATTGCTGGACAAAACGTTTGGAATTGTCGATCATCACGTGGTGCAAACATTCCTAACATGTACGTTGAAATTTAGCAAGTAGTGATGAAAGTGATGAGTAGCGCAATAAAATGGAAAGGTGTAATTTTTACTCCTGTGTCATTGTATTTCAAAACCACGTGAGGTTGAACCTAAACTGATTATTTCAATTAACCTTCTTGATGTAGTTGCAAGGAGTGGTTGAGGGCGTATAACGATAATGATCTTTATAAATATACGATGTAATCAAGAGCACGTCATATGTTCATAATGTTATCATGTAGTGGAGTAGACACAATAACTAAAATGTCATAACGTTTTACGATGTCAAGATAATTATTGCCGGATTATTTTCAAAGTACAGTTAAAACCTTATTTTTAAACATCCTCGCTTAAAATTTCTAATCTCGAAATCATATTTTTTTATCGACTAGTTGTAATCCAAGGAATAAAAATAGAGACTATGACCAAAATTTCACAAGAGAAAAAATAAAGTATCTGGAAATAAAAATAAAGAAGGCAAGAAAGCTCAACAAAAAATATATGTAGCAGAACCGCAACAGATAAAGAGAAAATAATGAAGAACCAAGAATAGGTTAGGAAGGGTATAGAATTTGAAGATATTTGCAAATGGTGACAAGAGGAAAAAAGAAAGGGTTATACAGGGAAACGTAAAAAAAAGTAAAAGAAAAAATAATAGTGGGGAATAAAGGTCAAATCGGCTTTCAAAAGCTAATAATTAACAATGAAGGATGGACAAAAAACGGAAGAAAAATTTTAAAAAAAGCCATTATTAAAAGAAAAGTACAAAAACAAAATTTTAGAGGTAAACGGATCACAACACATGCTATGAAAATGGAAATGAGAAGAACAAGCAAACAGTCAAGGAATGCCAGGAGAATAAATTTGATAGAAAAAAGAATAAAAGTCATTAAGGGATGAAACGGACCCTGGAAACATGGAATCTAAAGAAAACAAATATAAGAGAATTAAGATGGTGTAAAATACACATTGTTGCATTACAAGAGACAAACAGCTAGGATCAGCCATTGTGGAAACAAACAACATAATGCTTTTCAAAGTGGTGGAAAAAACCGAATGTTGAGAAGACTTTTCAATGCGAAGTACCCTCAAAAGAGAGGTTACGAGGCTTCATTCTCACTCTGATAGAACATGCTCTTAAAGTTGAAATAAACGAAAAGCAACATCAACATCATAAACGCATACGCTCCCTCAGAACGGAAAAAAGTTGAAAAAAACGAATTATTTTATAGTACTCTGGAAATAACAATAAAAAAATACCTAAGGATGACATTAAAATTATGTGCGAATCAAAAAGAGTAAAGGTAAAGCTATATAGACAAAGAGTGAAAGATTGATTAATTTTGCGTTGGAATGAAATATGGTAATATAAAGCATTTATATATAGATAAGAAAGGAAATTTTTGAAGGGACTTGGGAGTCATGGGGTGGTAGAGTCATAAATCAAATCTATTATGTCTTGCTACAAAGAAAACATGAACAAAATCCTAAACGTGAGAAGAATGAGAGGACTTACAGCCGACTGTGACCACTTTCTAGTTAAACTTATATGTAGAAACCGAATAGAAAGTACCAAAATCACAAAAACAACCCGAAAAGTAAGAAAATGTATGACTGGAAGACATAAAAGTACGTGAGATAAATAAATGATTGAAGAAAGTAAAAATGGCATGTAGAACGAATAAAAGCAGATAGTAACAATTAGAGACCAAACATTAATACGAACAAAAATGAGAAGGGAAAAACTAAGACAACTTTTGATAATAAATTATAATGGAAAAAATGTGATAAACTATAAAACAAAGAAGAAAAAAAACTGAAAAGAAACTGTAGAGCAAACAATAGAATGAGACTAAAGGAAATAACAGAAAGGTTTCCAAATAAAGAAGTAAGATCTTTTCCCAAGAGATAAAAAAATCAAAGAAAGGGTATTACAGTGGAGAAAGTTCCCTAAACAATAAATAAGGAGTACTAGTAGCAAAACAAAAAGAAATGTTTGATGAGTAGGACCATTTTGATAAATTAATAAAGGAAGGAAAAATAGCAGAACAAAAGAATAAGTTTTAGCAAGAAGAAAAAACTTCTGAAACTGTTACTTTTTGCATAGTCAGTTTTTTCTGATTTTTACTCTGGCCATTATGATGACAGGAATAACTAGAAAAACGGTCAAATGTCTGCAGAATTATCAGCCAAATTAAATGAAGTCTTCGAAACACGGAAAAATTAGGGGATAGGTGTCTATTAGATATTAAAAAAAAAATAGTTTTGAACATTTTTCTTATTCACCTTTAGTCAATTGTTACAGAGAACAGAAACAACATTAAATTCTTTTCAAATGTTTTCAATATTTTTTTCTAAAAGTAAAAGGTTTTTTCCAGATATAATACGAACCCACTTGGCTATCTTCTCTTTTCAATAATCGATGCGTTCTTGTAAATAACAACAAAAACATAACTCACCATTTCTAATTAGAAAGTTCACGTTTCTAGTCATTAAAATGACAGTAATCGCTATCGTAATTAAAGCGAAGTTAAAGCTAATTGAAGGGTGGTGCGAATGAATCCCAATTAACTAAAACAAACCTGCTAAAAGTTTTGTTTCTTGACCATACATAATAGCAAATGAACTGGAATATTTTTTTCGTGATTAGTTTTCCTTGTGCTTAGTTTGTAAATTAAAAGTTCGTGTTGCATGCTCCGTTAATAACACAATACTTAGTTGACTTTAATACAAAATTTGAAAATATGCAGGATTAAACAGAAATTCTGACTCTTATTAGCTTCGTGTTGATTGCAAACAGTTTTTACCTCTGGTGACATAACATAATTTATAACGAACTTCATTTGGTTGGATAAAATTTCGACGAGTGACCTTACGGTATATTTTTCAGATTTGCAGCACGCGATAAAGACATTATTTAAAAGAAGTAATAAAACTACTTGTTAAAATTTAATTCAACCAATTGCCAGCAACAAAAGTGGATAGTTATATCTACGACATATAGTTAATATGTAATCACAATTTGGTTTTACTAAAGCTGCCCCACTTGAATGACTCGGTGCAATTTATTCTCACATGGTAACTAACCAAACAATATGCGAAATTAATTCGACGAAAAGTAAATTTATATTTACATTAAACCCACTAGAGGCCAGTAAATTTAAATTCTTATATAACAACTAAATAAATAAATTGAAAAGAATTCAACAGCGCCATCATGCTTCAAGAACATAGTAGTTGCGACTTGCTTGCAATGAAATTTACTTCCTAGTTTTTCTCAAAGCAAAAAATTCACCCCCTAAGCTACTTCAGTGATACTACAAAATTAATTTTTCTGGTCTAATTTTGGAAAAATTGTTGGATGTTACAGTTAAATGATACTAATTTTAAAATTTGTGGGAAACTACGCCCTTTAAGGGGCGTGTTAGGTAACATACCAATCACACTCTATGCTTCAAGATGTGGAGCGTCGCAGTGAGTTTATCTAACATACTTTCCGTAAACTTAAACTGTATAAAGTAGTTATTGTGAAAATATGTCAATGGACTCGTTCAAGAAAATTGAGGTTAGAAATACAGTTTAGCTAGTTGTCATTGGTCGATTACTAGATGACGTGATTTAGTACAAACCAATTATATTGAGGCAAGACATTGGCGGTAAAATACTAACGAATCCAACAGAAATTTGACCGCCCTTCTTGCAATAATAGTTGCATAGTTATAAAACCTTTACAACAGTTTTTTCTTATTCAACCTATTTGAATTAATTCAACTTTTCCCCCTACACTATACAATTTTTTTAATAAAAATAATTTGGTATACATATGCAATATATTGTAGGACACTGCATTTTTTCTAGATTTCCTTAAACACAACGGTGAAGCTGCTAGGTGTGTAATCTCAAATCAATAATTATCAATAATAATACTAAAATTGGTTTCAAAATAGCGGTTATTAACCATTAAAATGCCTGGCTGAGCTGTTTCTGAACATTTTCACAAAATTTTTCCTTTCCATCAACGAGAATTAATTCGATTGCAGCTAGAATTAGATAGGAGGCTGCATTTTCTAAAAATATCCAACTCTAATAATAGATTTGATTATGCCACAAGTATAAAGTATCCCGGTTGAAAAGTTTGGTAAATACGAAGAAACTTCTGCTAAAAACTCACCGAATAACAACCGTAAATGTAAATTATTCTAATTAACTGAAAGAAATTGGCCCTATTTACCATAACTAGTTTTCACCTATAGAGTTGTTAGTGTTAATATTATAAATAATCCAACGTTAATTAATTCGTACACCTATATAACTTTACGACTATGACGTGTTTTTGCATTATCGATTCAATAACCGTAATAATAAGGATCCAATTATTTACAATCAAATTATAAAAATAGACATAATTACATTTAGACAATCTAAACTAAAGCTCTTGCCTGTTTAAATATTTGGAACAAATTGTTTATTACCTGGCCCCAAATTGCACTTGATTGAGTGCCGTTAGAAACTACCACAAACTAATAATTGAATTAAGCTCCAGTTAAATCTCGGGTAACACACGAAGCCAACACTCATTCTCAATGTGATGAACAATCAATGTAGACTGAGATGGTGTGCGCTTGTAATCTGGAAAAATTCACCTCCGCTCCGAGTATTCGCCAAACAACTATTTGGCATAATTAATTCTAAAATCACTATTTGTTAATATGTTTTAAAGCGCTTAAAGTTTCAATAGAAAATAATTATCCCAAGAGTTGCGTCATAAAAACTTACTTACATTTTGGCGGTTGAAAATTTCAAGTATAGAAGCTCCCTACATGTTCAACGACTGTAGTATTAACTCTTTTAGTGATTAAAGAAACTCGTGGTATCTGAAATAACTTTAAAGACCGTCCATTTTAAAATAGCATGATTGTGTTGTGTTGGAGCCAAATGATTATTAATGTAGAAGTAGGTAGACTGTGACTAACTCGAGAATAGTTGAAACAATGCAAAAATCCACCTGCCTCTCTTGTAATACTGTAGCTAAGTTTCACACGTGTTGAGGATACCAACTAGTTGCCAGAAACGGAGGATCAAAAGTTTTTGGAGTTAAATTATGAAATTACTCACTTATCACTTGGATTAGATTGAAGAAAAAAATATGAACTGCAAGAATTCAAGAGATATGGAAAAGTTAATTTTAGATACAGCTTTGGAATGTCGAATTTTAAAATAGAAAAAATTGCCTCTAATGCAGTGTAGGTAAGGAATCGCTTATTTGTTGCTGTCGAGTTTCGGAATAATTTTTGAAAGAAACAGCTCTATCTTGATTAACAGGTATCCAAATTTGATTCGGCGGAATTTCTCTAAAATATTCCCTTTAATAAGAAAATGTTGCTTCAAACCAAATACTAGATGTACCTCCATGTTTCATGTTCTATTTGACAGAGTGATAAGGACCTTTTGCCAACACCACTGAGTGAAAAGGTCTAATGGGTAGTGAATTACTTGTCAAATCAGCCAAGATACAGAATTTTTATCTAACAATAAATCCCCAAGTTGTTTAGTAAAGAGTTTTAATAAAGTAAAAATGGTTACCTGAAACTTGCTAGTACTTCGAGCAAATTTGTGTCGTTGCAACTGAATCAATCCCTGGAGTATGAAGCAAAGAACCACATGACGATGTCCTGTTCCAACGAAAGATCTGCAGAAACAAGAAGATTGAAAACTCTCGATACTTACATAAAAATGGAAATTTAGAGAATGAATTGACAAAATGTTGGGGAACCGAAATTAGTCAAAAAGCGTCATCACTCCAGCCTTCATAACGAAATGTTGGTCTAGATAATTATACAGAATTAGCTGTAGTGACGGACAATATTGTGCAAAAGAGATGTGGGAAGCAGTAACATCACTAACAATAGAGGAAATCATTTTAAAGTAATCCCTTTAAAATGGGATTATGCGGTTAACTAGCATTTGCAGTTTTTGTTTTCTATTTTCGGACTCTGAATTAAATATTAATTTCGATCTAACGAATTCTTCGGGGACCCAAACCGGATACATTAGAAGTTCCGCCACTGATGAGTTGATGATTGAAGCATGACAGGCAATAAAACTCTGATATTTGATCAGTGACAGAATCACTGCAGAATTTAGAGATCTCCGAGTAGCGATTTAAAACCTTTCCTTTGAATCATTGATCGATTGCATCACTTAAAGACGACATACAAAAGAGTTTAAAGAAAATCTGTTCCCTACAGTTGTTTTTATTTTTATTTTGCGTGTCAATTGCAAATGTGGATTTAGTTTGACGGTGCAATGACCTGATCAAAATAACTGCACGATTCAAATTTGCTTTCTGTACGAGTTAAATCATTAATATTAAATTAAAGATTATTATAATACCAATTTTTATTATGGACAACATAATTAAACATGAGAAGCATTATGTGGTAATACACAATATGCAAAACAAAAACCGCAAAACTGTACATAAAGAACACATCCCTTAAGTTATTATGACTAAATTTACCTCAAATAAGTACTAAAAAATAAAAAGCACCACTATTTAATATTAATAAGACTTAAGACAAGTATTATAAAAAAAAACAATAAAATTAGTAGAAATTTCAGCAATTTCAATTAAAGGTCGCCAAGCTTTAAATATTGACCAGTATTTATATCCCGATCCTTTGAAGTAATTGCATATCGGAGAAAAACATTAGTTGTAAGACTAAAATTCCTCTGGAACCCATTTAAAAGACTTTTGTAAGCTCTGGTATTTCCTGAGCTAATTGACTTGTCTCTTTTCGAAAAATGATCATTGTCTTGAGAAAGTGTAACACATTTTATTCATAATTAAATGTTTTGATTTTCCATAAGCTTTCATAAATTTCAACAATTTTGGTTCATTATTCTGAAATTTGGAATTCCTTGCACCAGATTGTTGAAAAGTACCATTGTCGGTATCTTTAAAGTTTGTTTGCGTTCAACATTTTTTAACCAGATACTTCTGACTTAAATGATATTTCTGACCAACAATAACTGAATATACCCCTAGTTCTCAGCGCCGTTGTGGATTAAACGAACGAATTTGAACTTACGTTGTTGCACAAAATCACCTCTAGGATCATAACATCTTTGTAGGACTTGCGCTTTTATGCCTTGTACTATAATTGGATCTGCGTAAACATATACAAATCTATCTTTGGGTTCACCCATTGTAGACTTCAGCTATTGTATTAGTTGATAGAACTGAACATGTTCAAAAGAGACAGAATTGGACTAAGGTACTCTGCCCTTGAGGTAGAGATATAAAGTCGATACAAAGCAAAATTTACCTCAATTTGTGACGTCATAATATGCCATAATTTTTTGTTAAATAATTGAGTTAACTTTAAGTGGGCATCTGCCTTTTATCAATACTCTCTGTGTTCAATAATTAACAATAATTTGCTAGGAATTTGAAATGCAGACAATATCATCTTTCTTCACCACGTTTCATATCGATATTATGTACAACTTTATCTATGAGCAAATAACCTGGTTAACTTTGGTATTTTCTCAATACTCAGAAAAATTAGTCATATTTGCAAAAATTGTCGTTGCCTCATTACTGGTAAAATTCAAATTATTGTAAACGATGAAATTATGGTGCCATAAAACACGCTTATCTACGTTGCAGGAATAATAACTCTCGTTGTCGCTGTAAATCACCCAACAATATTACTAACTTACGGGCCCATTAATTTCAAAATCGACATCGTTTTGAAGTATTGAGACTGGAGAAATCTGGCAATATCAAAAATATTTCGTATCGAATTTTATACTGTATTCAACGTGCCTTTAAAAAAATCAAATTCAAGTCTTTCCTTGATTGGGATGTTAACGAAAATAACGCATCAATAAAAATTGTTTTTGCCGCTCTGTATAAATCATGAACCGTACTATACACACGCATGCATTGTGCGCAGCTTATTTGCTGCAATCCGTAATACAGAGGTGTAATGCTAGGCAAAGTAAAAGGTAAATAACGGCAATAATAAAAAAGTGGCACATTTAATTTAATAACAACATTTTTTAGGGTCGCCCATATGCAAGAAGATATTTGTCCTCTATGTTGACCATAAGCATAATTGGTAGCAACTTATTTATCAGTCAAGAAAGAGTTAGTTCAACGCATTAGCTAAAATTTCCTAGAATAATTCTTCGCAACTCGATTTTCTTTTCGACAATTAGTAATAAACTAAATAATTGAGTATGGCACGCTTCTGGCTGCCAGCTGTCAATGTGGAAAACACGTACAATTTCTTCATTTACTTGGCGTTCACTGACTCTTGGACTAGCTGGCATCAACTGTTGCTGTTAAGGTTGGGAGTCTTTTTTTAATTTTCACAATTATTTTTCTAATATATCAATCCGACGTGTTCTAATAATTTCCATATTTCAAAAGTAGTTAAGGACCCGTCTGTTGTATTTTGATGAGATGTTTATTATTTTTTCGCTGATTTATTTACTCCCACTTCATAAGAGGAAAACTTCATTGTCTGAAACTTTTGGTGTCCCGCTTGTGTGCCAAATTCAATAAGTGAACAATTCAGCAATTCGATTTTGCTAGTTGTGTAACTGGAATAACAACAATATTCGAGGTGTTCGACCTAGCCTGGATTCTCCTCGTCTCAAGACAATGAAGTTCTCCTTGAGTTTATGCCCGGGAGGCCCCCCACGTTCAAGAAAAAATTAGAAAAGTTACTATCTCCCGGGTCTCTCGCCATTTCCAGACGGCTTGTCAGCACCTCTGGTCAGCACGTTGTCGGTATCGTTCAATAAAACAAGAACACGATAAGCGACTAAATATTATCACTCAAAGGCGCGGCTTCCAATTTTTTTTTTGTTAATAAAAACGGTAATAATAACGGTATTTGGTTGGTACCTAGTTGTAATTCAGCAAATGCGAGATAGCAGATCTTAACACAATACGCCTCCGAACAACAAATTTGGAAACCACACGTCATGTCGCCAACCTTTCACCCCAACAAAATCCTAGCACGCTTTTTAGAATTTTTCCATATTTTTTTAAAATTAATAAATTTTGGACCAAAAGGCAAGGTGGCAGTTTGCCACGTCAAGTCGGCCTGGACAAATTCAAAATGTCGCAATTCCGGTTACTATGGAAACCTCGCAAATCAAGTGCGAACGCGTTTAATTTTACGAGGTTTCCATAGCTACGCGTAATTGCGGCTATAGCAACCCAACTTCAGAATAGCAATCGTATGTCGGCCTATGTTGTATTATCAAAAAATAATTTTTAACAATTTTAGATAAATGAAAAAGTTGTTTAAAAGAAGTCGATTTACTTTTCAAAACTATCTTGATGGTTCCAAATCTGATGTAAGTAATTACCAACAGCTCACGTGGTGAGGGACACTACTGAAAAATTAATAATTTAAATTAACCAGGTGTTTCGTATTAATCAATATATAAAACTGGGGTTTCGTTGTTACCAACTGACTTCCAATAAGTTACCATGTAAAAAAGCAGTTTTTACGAAAACCACAGAAAAATTGTGGTTTGGAAAAGACAAACTTCATAGTAACTCTGATTTTGCAGCAACTGACCAAGTCAGTGATTTCACAAAAAGGTAATCAATTAAAAATTGCCTCGATTTTTTTCTTGGTTTTGAATACTGTAGTAAGGGCACATTTCTAAAAATAGCGAGTTAAAGAAATAAATAAAAGTTTGAAATGTCAGAGGAAGTAAAATTCCTGTAATAAATAAAAAGGCAACATTATTTAATAAAATCAGCGCATCTACCCCCCACACCGATATTTTAAGTTAAATGGTATCAATACTGAAATAAAAAGTTTAAGTTGACAAAAAATACCTAGCACAAAATTAATTTCATAGTTTCTGTTAAATGATATTCATAAATTATTTCTGAAACTTTCCTACAATTTAAATAAATGATAAAAATTATAAATATCTACCTAAAATGTTGGTGGTCTCACCATCCGGCAATAACCTCACTTTTAAAAACCTTAATACGGGACCGCTCACGACCTAGGCAACTATACGCACCAGACTGTTCAAAGCAAGAACCCGGTTACGTTAAAACTATAAAAGCGACGTGCAGCTACTTGTTCCTGGAAAATTCCCGAAATTTTTAGATGCCTTGTGTCCCTTTCATTAAAAACAAGGAATAGGATTCTAGATCTTATGACACTTTTCTTTAGGACTACTAGCAAACAAAAGTTTGAAACCCGACAAGGGTATGACAGGTGGTGCGATAAAACACCAACCGTCACGAGAGCGCCATCTATTAGGTGTTGCAGTAATTAGAAGGAACCTTATGGTTCCATTACTTCTCCTATACAGGGATCTATTTTCTAGCAGTGGTGTAACTAGGAGTTGGAAAATCCGGGCTCCATATCTGGATACATAGAAATCAATTAATATTATGGATATATACAATTTGTGTGACATTCTTTTTTAGATTTGACGTGGTAACTGCTCTATATTCTTATGCTATATAAATAAATTACTGAAACTTTCAACAGTTCTTTTGCATTTGATATATTTTCAGATCTCATTGAAACCATAAACACGAAAAATGGCTGAAATCTAATATTCGTATAATCCAACTCCAATGTTCTTTTATTATAAGTGCAATGTTAATTTTAAGTTTCTTGATTATTAACATTAACATTAGCGCAACTACACTTCTTCATGCTACTTTAATAAATACACGTTGAGGGGCAAAGGAAGAGGATACTCTCAGTTGAAATATTATTACTATTTCGTGAAATTTTTGAAAAAACCTAAAAAATTAGAACATTTTATTCAATGTGAAGTTAATAACGATTCACATAAACGATACACTTGTTAACTATAAAACAGCATGGTTCAAATCTTTTATCTATTTTTAACATTAAATTGCATAAAATAAATATTGCGTTACATTAATAATTTTTTATACAAAGCTTTAAAAATGAGTAGTATATACAGTTATTACAATAGTATTTCAATTTATATAACACAATCAACAATAAGGCTTTAATAAACAATCAGAATTATTGAAAAAGCTAAGTTATAAATCACATTTACAGTAAAAAATAATTTTGTGCACTCCAGAAACAGACGTAAAATACACATTGTCAACATTTTAGTCAACTAAAACATTGTAAGATATCGAAGCTTTTTACAATAACTACTGGTCAAAGAGAACTTGTAAAACAATATTGCATTTTGTCAATTTTGATACAATCATTATTGTAAAACTAGTCTAAAAGTAGTTAAGTAGTAAAAAATTAACTAAATTATGTGCAATCATAAATAATCAAAATGAGTATTGGTTAGTTCAGACTTATAAACCTTAAAACAAGTTATATTGGCGGTAGGGCCCACAGCGTCGCCGTTTTATCAGCAGATGTCGAAAGGAACGAAAATTCGCTGGGGTGCCAACGTCCGGAGATTGCCTTGTCCTGGTGTTGCGCCACCACTACGCTTGGAAGAGGGAGAGTCAGGTCACCTGAAAATTCAAACCAAAATAAATTGCAAAGAATCAACAGTTTCGATTGTTTTTAGTTTGAAAGTTTCCGAATTGTATCCCGCGTAATTTGTTTGATAATGACGTTTCGATTATCGCACCACGACCTTCCCCTGAAGAAAAGTTCACGGTACGACGACCAAACGTAAAGATCCGAGATGCAACCAGGAAATCCAAATTAAGTTCAAAACAGTTATTTAATGGTACCCTACTGCACTAAGTGATTAACAACTTTTCCGTCGTGTTGCATAATATTGTTATAGTTACGAAACTCAAAACAACTATTTTCAATACCTATAAAGAGTTTCCTGTTTGGATTCTTTAGACAGTGTTTAAAGATTTGAATGGAGCCCATTAAGTAACGTAATTCTTCAAGTCATTGATCACCAAATGTGGCTTTACCTTGTAAATCTGTAAGAACCAGCTTGTTGTCGTAGCCTGCGGATAAGAGGTAATAAGCCGAAGGTGAAAACCTAATCGACCTAACATCGGCAGAATGAGGTTTAAAGCATTGGACACTTCTTCCACCTCGAATATCATACAAAACACACGAACTATCTTCATGGCCGGAAACCAGTAGTCGTCCGGAAGGATCAACGCAAAGACTTGCAACGGCCGACCCCTGTCTGGTTCCAGGAATGGTGCATGGAGTGACCATATTAACACACCCTCTCGTCCTCAAATCCCAGAATCTAACGGTTTTATCATGTGATCCGCTAACAAACATCGCTCCTCCCCACGTATACAATGATAGAATATGACCAGTGTGTCCGCTTAAAGCTTGAAAAGGGGTACCAGTAGCGCAGTCGGTGACGTAAATCTTGCAATCGCCGGCTCCTCCGCTAATTAACAGACTCGATTTATTGGAGGTATCTTCCAAAAAACACAAATCGCGAATGGTTCCGTCATGCATAGATAATTCTATTTCTTCGCCTTCTAAATTCGAGGTGTCGGCGTTAAAACGCATTAATTTAACGGTTTTGTCGTTGGATCCCGTCGCCATCAAGTCTCCAACAGGGGACCAAGCCAAGCAGTAAATGGAACCTTTGTGGTGTTTCGTCCGTTTAAAGAGCACCATCGGTTGGTAGGTTTGGTGGTCTTCTCTGCAAATACCAATGACACATTAATATTGCATCATAGCAACGCAATCGTTATTGTTATTGCGAAAATCTTGCAAATACATACCTGAGGTCGCTGAGTTTCGGGTAAGCGCATATTCGAAGTGTTTTCGAGTTGGAACCAACCGCGTAGAGTTGGCCTCCCGGGTGGAATTCCGCGCAGCGGACAGCTTGGACATCTTCAAGAGATGTGACCGCTACAAATCGAGGTCTGGCGTTGTTGCTGCTGTCGCTGGTGTCCTGATCTGTTGTGTTCCTTGGAACCGGCTGCAACAAACGACGTTTATTAGTTTTCGCTATACGTGCTTCAACTTCTGTATTATGCAAATACGGAAATTTAGTTTTGCAGATCGATTTTTAATAGGTGAGAGTTTTGTGCTAGGTCCGTAATATCTCGCGAATAATTCATTGGATTAAAGCGAGTGCAATTTAATAAATTAAATCCGGAGCAATTAATCCCTTTACGTAAATACTATCATCACATACCCACTACAGCGTGACTAATGGAAAAAACTAGGGTAAAGACGGATTGCGGTAAAACGCTGGATACTAGTGCGGTTTCATCCCAATAATTGTAGATCAGGCTTTCTCTTTAAAGGCAACGACATATGCTTGAGTGATGAAAAATATATTGATTTAATATAGAACGGCAATGTTTCTTCCTTCCGATTCTTGAGAAAAAAGACACAAGCATGAGGTAGCTGGTGACACAGTTAAAACCGGACGTTATTAGGTAACTGGCTTAATTGTTTACAATAATAAGTAATCACGGCTCATGACCAGCTGCATTCTACTTGAAAGTGTGCTTCGGAAGAATGGACAAGTAGATAAAAAAGAAGAGGTCAAGAAGTCGACCTTCGTTTCATTGCTAACAATAATTTGCGAGAAGGGACAAAAACCGATCAACTTTTATGGGAACGAGAAGTAGCAGCATAACTGGTCCAATTGACATTTACATGAAAATCGATCTAGTTAGGGAAGTAGCGCGCGAGGTTTATTCACTAAAAATGTGCCTGCCAACAAGAACAAGATTCGGTTTTTGTCCATTTTGGTGTGAATTACTGACAATGCGGAACATAAACACAAGTCACTGGTACAAAAACGTAAAGAGAAGTAGCAGAAAATAAACAACTTGAAATACGTTACATTCATAATAAAACAGGATAAGATCTAAAGCTAAACGTTAGATGAATTTAATCTAAATCAGTGTCAGCTCGATTTAAAAGTAAGAAACGGAAAACCAACAAATTTTGAAATATGTTTGGTCGCAAGTAACTCTTAAAATAAGAATATAAATAAAACAAAGAAAAAAGATCAAACAAGTACTGAAATTCAGAATGTAGAAAAAATTGTAAAGGCTTTAAAATTCCGGTAAGTGTCGCGCCAAAATTTCAGCAAAAAGTTCATTTTACAGTTGAACTTCAGTTGTAATCAGCGAATTTCCTATCCTCTTTGTTATTTAAATTGCAAGTAGAAGCAACACGTGGTTAAGCAACTTGAATGCCGGATATGAGTACATATTAAACATTGTTTTCCGTTTGGGACTTGATCAAGGTTTTGCATAAACTTTCTTACGGTTTCGAAGAATTTCCGAAAGTGCCTGTCGTTTGAAAAATAAATTCACGTTGTAAATATTTATTATTTGCAATCAATATGAAGGACCTTTCACCAAATACTAAAATATCATTTCTATATCCTGTTGCAGAAAGCAAAAGTGGTACTTTTTGCATAATTGTGGTTCCTCAGAAACGACGTTGAATAAATTCCTAATTATGTTTTTCCTTCTTTAAACACATAATTAAACTAAAAAAATTCGATGTTGTCATTAACATATCGAAATTTATTTCTGCTTTTTTGCACCTGTCGCTGGAGAAAGTATTTCTAAAAGTCGTATAGTAAATACTTAAATTATTTGACAAAGTTCATTTCGAGATTCTTGATGTGGTTTGCATAATCTGCACTCAATTAAACCTAAACAAGAAGAGCATCCATACTGTCTTAAGAATTGCAGGTTTGAATTTCTGAAGTAACTTTTAGTTCGCGTTTTCCACCATAGGCTGAAACAATTAGAATGCGTATTCTAGATTCACAACTAAGTGTAATTATGCGACTTGGACCACTTCTGATTACGATAATTGATTTCAGAGAAAGTTTCAGGACCAGCAAAAAGCGAAAGTTGTAACGGACAATAACTATTTTTACAATCAGCAAGATAACCAGAATCTGGTCAAGAGGTTACACGCGAGAGTAGTCTTGATTAATTAACCGGCAAGCCGTAATTACCATAATAACTGTCACTTTTCTGAAATCGCTTAAGAGCCCGAGTGTATTATAGGTCAAAAATGTACATTTCGATCCGTAACCTTTGGCATGGCGCAACTTTGCAGCAAACCAGTTCGTTAATGATATCAATTTTATAAAAATGTTGAAAAGAGTAAAAAATACTTAGAGTACCAAGAATAAAAATAAATATTTTCTATGTCACGACATCACCATTCTATTGAGTTTTTGTTAAAGAGTCTTTACACTTGGTTTATTAAAAAAGAGAACATAATTACAACAAGCTCGCATCCCAAATCACACAAATTTAATAACTTCAAAAACCAAGAACTGAGTATAATAGGAGCTGCACTTAATGTTATAAAACTAGTACTAGCATTACCACTCCGTCGAAAAAAACAATTGATACACAATATATCTTTTGAAGTAAAAAAAATAACTGTTGCTAATCTTCGATACATAAAAATTCTACTACAGAATGGTGGTATCAGCACCAATTTATATCTGTGGCACTATTCCAAATCATCAATTATTATTCAAATTTATTGAAAGATTAGAAATATATCTTTTCAAATTTAGGGCAGCGAAAAGTAAAGCGTTAATTTAATTATCTTGATGTTGCTTTCTGTGTCAGAAAATAATTGAAGAGTATTGCATCCTGTTATTAATTTTAAATAAAAATATTAGACAACAGTTACCTTTCCCCAAGTCTACTTGAAAACCAGCAATTTTTTTTCTGAATACCAGACACTAGATAACCTTAAAATTATATATTCCAAAAAAGTTTTAAACCTCATGTATTTACTGTAGTCATAGAAGTTTGCTGCAAACACTAGAGTTATCAGAATAATGAGAAATATTCGTGAAGAACAAAAAATTGCCATTCTTTAGACGTGTGGCTTCCCGCAAAAGTATGATTCCTTTCTTGCTAATCAGCATCGCTCCAAAAAAACGAACAATTACCAGAAAACTTGCCAAATTTGACTCGTAGTGACATTATCCGCGGCATTGAACTTAAAATTTTAAGTAAGTGAAAAGTTAACCGCTACTCTCTTTTTCCAATATCAGTCTTTCCACAATACTACTAACGATGATGAGAAGATTTGTTTCATTAACTCGAAGAGGTGCGTTAAATCTTTGGTAATAACGAGGTTGCTTACTAGAACGTGAAATAGAAATGATCGAATTTTCGGAACATTTCTTTCATTACAAACATAGAATGTGCTTATTTGGTCGTCATGAAATAACTTGGTACAACCTGCAATCTCCCAGCACGTCTAGAAGAGGGCGAACAATTAGTATCCACCAGTAAATCCTCCATCGATCTTCTATTGGAAAACTTATTAAATTTCTCGTTCCTCATAGGAGGCGGCACTCGATTGCCGTTGATGTCGTCTTCCCATTCGGAAGTCACGACATCTGTTCTAACATCTTCCATCGATCTCGATCGGCAATGACACGGTCCGTCATCATTATGTCTTACACTAAACCTCCGTCTGTTAGGATCAACCATCAAAAGTCTATTAGGATTAGGGGGTGGCGGCATCGCGTTCCGATAATAAGGTGCCAAAAAATAATGGTCCTTCTTGAAAATCGGCGCCTGATACGGATTGGAATCCCTCCAGATATCCGGTGGTCGAAAATTAAACGAGGCTTTCGGATTCGACGGTCTATGACCATAAGACGAGGGCCAAGGTTTACGCGGGACCATGTCGAAATTTTGCCACTGATGCCGAGGGGGTCGTTGTTTTAATAATAAATCACCCATCGTTCACTTCACATTATAACTACACGTTTCAAGATGAGTGCGCGAAGTGGTGGTCATCGTCTGTGGGTCGATTCCTCGAGCGTAAGAAGCGGCGCGCTTCAACCTACTTCGAGAGCCCCACCAATGCCGCCGTTTCTCTTGCTGGTAGCAAATCCGTCCGAACTTTGACAAGATAATCTCTAAATGACTCTTAATCACCGATTTTCTTTTGATATCCATACACTCAAGCTAGGAATTTACTGGTCTCGACGGAAGGGGAAAACCATCAGCAGTTGCACAAGTTTTAATTTCGAAAATCGAGAAAAATAATTAGTGGTGATAATATGGCAAGAAGAGTCGATTGCAATTTGGTGGACCAGTAACCCAAATTACTAGAATTTTTTACAACAATGCAAGCGTAACAGGTTTGTTTTGTGGTTTTACAAAACTAAGGTCAGTGTGAAAATAACTTAGAAGCGGTACACTTACAGTACCGAAACTGTATAGAGCAGAACAAACTTATTTGGATATTAGGCAATTGTTGAACAGGTAATTGCAGTTTGCAGAAGCGACAACGGGTTGATTGTTAATGGAAAGACAAAGTTTTGTTCAACAAGTATCGGATAGCGAAAGCGAGGAAATTCTTGAAGATCAATTACCAAACTTTGAAGTTCCAGTGAGAACAATTTTTGTCGTTATTATTTAAATTCATACCACAGTTAATTTACAGATCAGAATAATGTCCAGCTTTTTTAAAGTTAATAAATAAGTTAAAGTTTCGTCTTCGAGAATAACTAGCTGGATGAGTGATTGACTGCGTAATGAATTTTCGCTATTGGCTGCATTGATTGCGATTTCCAACCGAAAGTTTAGTTATGCGATACCTTCGGGTTTTGCAGGAACTTGGTTATTGCGCAATACCAATAAAAACTCTAATTAGCACCTTTGGATAATTACACAATTAGCTTTACAGAACGTGGGAGCGCAAAATTCGGATATTATCCGGCAAGGAAGACTTCCTTGACACCATCATTGCCATAATATGCAAATACAATTCAGGCCTTCATTCATTAAGAAAGAAATTGTGGCAAACAATGCGTCTACATAGTTAATATCGACTGTTGAAATGTGAACGTGAACCATCCTTAAACTTTCAAGCATTTGTTTAATTGTTAATATTCATCGATCCTCCGAAAGTTGTAGAATTAAAAAATCACCACAGCGTTAATTGAATTATAAAATTGATGCGTAACACAGTTTCAAAGAAATCAGAACACTTTCGCAAGATTCTGTTGGACACTAAAACTAACTGTAAATTTTAAATTCAACTTTTTCCAACCACTAATACTCGTTATTATAATTCTAGTTGGGTTGGAAAAAAATTGCTAAAATGACGCACCTAATCCTTTTTTGTTAGTCTAGTAAGTTTGCAATTAAAGAACGTACCGAGTCTCCGGTGTTAGTATCAGATTCTTCCGCTACGTGAAGACACTCACACATCGAATCACAAAGTTCGTGTAGATCGACGCATTTTTTTTCGCGTTGACCGCGCAACGTGTGATTATCGTTATCATCCATTGGTAAAAAAAACGGAAAAAACTCGCCGTCGCCGAAGAAGAAAGTGTCACGGAATTTTCATGTCATTAGAAAAGGCACCAATTAACCAAGACATATGTTCGCGAACTGACCGATCTAAAGCTATATAAAAGCATGGTGTTGGAACAAAACAAAAAAGTAGACTTTCGAGAACGGCATAAACTAAATTGTTATTAGCTGCGGTCAGTTCCTGCGCCAATCGAACGGACGATTGATTAGATATACTTTCCTTCCTAAACCGCGTCGGAATCGATTCAATGGGTATTATGGCGGATTTGAGAAAGTGTGAAGTAATCAATTTTATTGTCTGGTAAGAATCAACCTGAAACATCAACGCTCCAGCTTCAGGGACGTAGTGTTTAACCTTACATGGTCGTTATTTTCTTAAGTTACGCATGCTTCCTTCTAAGTAGCTGCCGCGAACTGCAAGATTCAACCAAAAATACCTTTCACTCCGCCAAGTAAATCGAAGCTTAAGTTGTGCATTGCGTGCAAACAATACCTTTTTCCAGAAAAATTTATTGCAAAATATTACAGATTCTAAAAACAGTTACGTCATTACGATACAATTTTATGTAACAACCATATAACGAAAGCAGTAGCTGCATAAGAAAGTGCTTTCGCAAGTCTTGCTTACAATCGGTTGTCTTTATTGTAATAAAAATCGGTAGATTACAATGATACGTAGATATCAGTAGATGCAGTTTACCAGTTTCCCGGCGCCTCCGCCATTTACACACTTCAAGGTTTCACTAAGTCACGCCTCAACTAACTGCTTGAACGTCAATTGAATTAAAAAACGTCAACGCAGAAAAAAGTACTTTTAGCTTCCGGTTTAAGAAAAATTTAATTTGGTTTTTATTAAGAAATTTAAGAAACTACCGTCGCCAAATGAATATTTCTTCTAAACTATTAGAATAGTGAACTGAGTCAGAACATAAACACTTCTAACAGTTGTTCATTGAATTTAGGTTTAAAGAGTCACATGAATTGATGTATTACACATATGCTAGAAATTACTATCAACTGTTGAAAGGTATGGAATGCTGAAATAGTCTAAGGACGTCTATACTAGAAAAAAACCGACATAATTGCAAATTAGCTTTACGTCAGTAATTAAAACTGTAATTATTATTTCTGTGGGTAAAAATGTGAGTAAACTACATTTCTTGACTACTCATACGCAGCAAAAGGCGAAATGATGTAACATTTCATGTCCAAGTGCAGTTCAAATGAAATATGTTAAGATAATAACAGAATTATCTAAATAGCTACATTATGCAATAACAGATGTATGTT
Organism: Pyrochroa serraticornis; assembly: GCA_905333025.2. Taxonomy (NCBI): domain Eukaryota; kingdom Metazoa; phylum Arthropoda; class Insecta; order Coleoptera; family Pyrochroidae; genus Pyrochroa; species Pyrochroa serraticornis. The sequence goes on from HG995154.1 coordinate 21,641,990, forward strand.
TGACGTGTCACTGACCACAATAAAGTGTGTTAACTGTCTATTCTCACAAATTCTGCATGTGCTGCCATCTATGTGCACACCATAGAAATTAAAGAAAGTTAACGGAATGCTTTCGAGCTTCTTCAAACTAACTAAACGAGTTCATTGAGAAAGTTTGATTCAGTATCTTCAATAGATGGCACTTTGCATGCAAATCAGGAGTTTGCTTGTTTTGCATTCTGCAATTTTAAAGTAAACATCGACCGGTGCCCATTAACGTACAAGTTTCCACTTTCCATCAGTTGAGCTACATAGTTATCTGCAAAACAGACGATCTGCTAATTAATTTTTCCTTCTTTTCTTGAACCGGCCTGCATACAAATAACCATCATTATGACAACTTCAGGCACCAAATGAAAAACCTTGTAGAGGCCGTCCTGACCGAGTTAGGTAAAATCGCTGCAAAAATGCGTGGGGCGCCTTCAAGCCTGAGAATGGTGCGTCATCACGACCAGATCCTTAGAAACACCATATACATAAAATTGCGCATCGTACTTTCAATAAATACACGTAAATCAATGTCGTGACAAACCAAAGAGAACAAAAAGAGGCCAAATTTTGGCCGGAGGCCTACCGTTCGGGACATCAACGCGATTCGCTTATAGATCTCGACAGAAAACTATAGGTCGTAAAAAATGACAAATGTCTTGTGTATATTAGTTGAAGTATACAAAAAGGACATTTTTGAAGACTACGTTAGTGGTATCCATTATTGGATAATTACGTAATGTAATTAATGTGTCGCGAAGCAATCTTCTTCATTGTTAAGAGTGACCAGCCCACCTTTCAATGTTTTGGCTTGAAGTTCATAAACTTGACTATTCTGTATTCAAATGCTATGCAAATTCTCAAGGATTTTCTAGAGTCGATGATCAAACTTACTGACAGGATTCGATTTAAAACACTCAACAATACCCTCGCGGTTGCGTAATTTTGTAATTACTATTAACTGCGAGATTACCATGGATTACAGTGAATCGCTATTAATATTAATAATAGAACCAAAAGCGATTAAATCAGCTGTCTTTCCGCTTTTACGAATACCCGTTATCTGATTAATACATCGAGTTGATGGTTCTGCTAATATTCGCAATTGAATTGTGGGTGTTCAAGAATTAATAACAAATTTCGCAATAATTATAAAATATATCGAATCCCGATCGTCGCCTTTCTTGATGTAAACAATTAAATTCCATCAATACCTTTCTATCTTCCCATATGGGTTCATCCCAGCAAGAACTTCCCGAGCTGCCTCTTCTGCCGGGATCCCAAGAGTTTCTTCTTACGTCCAATGAATCCGTAGAATAATTTCTGGAATTCCTTCTCATCTGGTTGGGCACTTGAAGAAAATTGTTCTTCAAACACGACATCGAACCTCCCCAAGGTCTTTGGCCGTCTTTCTTTAGAGAACCCGTCGAAGACCCCAACGGATCTTTTCGAAGACTCGAAGCGAATTGACTAGGATGTTCCATCTCCTTTTTGGGTGGGGTGTTGGGTAAACCAAGGGAATCGCGACGTCTACAGTGTGACCGAAAATAACGATACTTGTTCGAAATTAAAGGAATACAACCATGAATTCACACAATTAAAAACATGTAATTATGGTTAATTATATTAAATGTGAATTGTTTCCGTTACACATAATTTTAGCCGAATATGAAGAACAGAGAACTGTGATGTTTCGAGGTAAAATCAACACTGATCTTGCAAAAATTACTTTTTTAAGTATCGCAATTAAAAGCGTTCTAATTCATGATAATTTTATGTAAGCGCCCATAATATGAACGAAGCATGTCGGAACAATCAGTTATACGTAAATAGGCGACACACTTCTCACCGGTACAAGTACTTCATTAAAAATGTAATTGTAGTTAATTAGGTATAGCGTTTTCCTAAAAATATTAATCAAGAAACTGATTTTTAAACGTGGCTCTAGGTTGTATTCCTCCTTTACTTATTCCTCACCTATAGTGCGTGCTATAATTGTTTAAAGCCGGCATGGATTCCCGTCTGAGACCCACCCCGTTACCGAAATAACCGCCGTGGTAAAAATTCGGTTCTTTCTTCTGACTTATCACGTTTCCTAGCGAATCCCTTCTATTGGTGAGATGGAGAACATTTCCCAAAGAACCCCTTCGTCCGTTTTTCCCGTGAACGTCACAGTTCGTATTCATTTTAGTTTCGACTTGAACGTGCACCTCCGGCGTTGGTTTCGGTTCGATCTTAACCTCGTTGAAGAGGGCCTCCAGCCTTTTAATAGCGGCCGCATGATTCATAGTGGCACTCATCTCGATAAAATAATAACTCGAACGGAACTACCGTACGCAAGGTCCACACCACCAAAAATTCGGTTAAATCGCAAAATTATACACATTACCGACACGTTACGGTGCGATTCACACGTTATAACACCACGGAGGCAGCAAGAAGTTGAGTGTGTCAGCAGGTTCTTACGATCGCGGTCGCATTCCAACTCAAAGACACTACGGTCGCGGTGGTACTGTCATGGTAGAGGCCGAGTCGCGCGATATTAACACAACAAACCCGTGAACTACGGCCCACGTTGCCCATCACCGTTGAGTGAATAATATAAAGAGGTGTCAACGCATAGGGAATTTTGTACAATAACAAAAGTCCAGCAAATGTCGCTGTTGAGTGCTGCCACACTTTGACCAAGAGCTAAAACAAGTTTTATTTGTATTCGGAGTTAGAACCCAGTTAAGTAGATATCCGTTTGCAAGGAAAAAATATCTGAAGGACGTTACCCGGCATTTCAGATAAGCCAAGTTTTCAAAACAAAGCAATAAATATCAAATTACCTCAGCGGGCTCATGAACACCGTTATTTTTTACTCTACATATTTTTCGAATTGACGCTTCTTTCGCGAGATATACGAGTAAAACTGAATTTTTGAACTTTGCGATTTTTTTTAATAATGTTCCACCACTTTCGCGTTGTCCGATTCATAGTAGGGATGATACCAATGATATCTACTATAACCGGAAAAAATTAGTTTGGAGCTCGAAGCATGTTCCAAAAACAGATACTTTTTATCCTATTTGCACTGGACTATGAGGGTTTACCATGTTGATGTTTCTTACTTCTGAAAGCGGCATGTGGTGCTGCCACCAAAATTCTCAAAGATGTTTTTTTTTCGCATCGGCCAACGGAATTTCGGGCCCTAACAGTTAGTATTATTATTATTATTATAATCTGTTCATGTTTATAGTTTGTCTTGTTTGTCTTCGAATAAAGCCGTAAGGGCCCACAAGTTAACACACAAAATTCAAATTTTTTTGATCATGTGAGTCAAAATATAGAGACAGGAACTCAAAGAATAGTAGTAGATGAACAATCTGTTGTGACATTACAGGAGCAGTTTCTTAGATTCAACGTATTTAACCGTCATGATGACAATCTAATATGCATACAAATGCAGTATTGGATAAGAATTTCTCCATTGGCAATATCTCCTCTTTTATCATTGCAGCTCTACAAAACGTGCAGTTAAATTTTTTTGAATTTTCATAAACAATATAGCCTGCTAAATATGTTATTGCACATGTTTCAAAAGAAGTAGTCTTTATTAAAATGCTCACTGCACACACGGCTTGAAACAAGTTGCTTTTTTTCTAAACGAAAAAGAGCAGGATTCCCAATATTCGAAAGTCATACCATTCGTAATGAATCACATTGTGGAATCCAAAAGAAATGCAAATTTGGATTATTGTGATTAATTATGATTAATAATTCTATATCTCAAAGAAGATAAAAAATCGAATTAACACTTGTACACGTTTCCTTTCGTGCCATACAACATGATAATAGCAATGAAGAAACTTCGTGCTTCTTCAGAGAATTTCAAAATAGTAATGACAATGATTTTGATTTTCACTGTATGCTAGTTCGAAACGGCGATCTCGACCAATTTTACCCTTTATAGTAGAGTGCTCGCGCTGAGAAAAGATGCGTCTTAAGTGATTCTGTGGGCACTTCAAAATGAAAATATATGAACTAGCCAGATTTGTTCCTTATGTCCTGTGAATTTTAGATCCATAAGTCGTACGAAAATCGTACAGTGCGTGCGGACACAAAATGCAAAATTCAAACTAATGGTATTACGAGAAAGCCACAATATTGTACTATAAGGTGTCCAAAAATCAAAATATTCTCTGTAGACGTTCTATTTTTAAAATATTAAAGTTTGAGACACTGTTTTGAAGCTAACATTGAAGCGCCGTTGACTTTTTTTCGGAAGAGATTTTAAAACGCAGTTTTCTCAGTTCGGTATCGAAAAAATATATCAAAAATTTGATATTTTCGGTCCACTTTTTGCTTTACACGCTGTTATCTCAGTTCCCATTGCGTGAAGCAAAAAATTTCATTGTAATAAAATATGAAGAATTCAATCTGGATCACGATGGTTTTTGAATCAGATTTTTTGGGGACATATTTAACAAGATATTAATATAAATGTAGAGTAACATCAAAATGGCCCGAGCAAGATCTCATCCCTTTCATTATACATCCACTCATACTCAAGTATATTTGGCAATTTGGGTTTTGGTTCTTAGCTATTTATCCACACTTTTGTTTGGTAATATGCCCTCAAACAGTGTTGCTTTAAACTGTTTTCTATAGGAGGTAACTTATCTATGGTGTTTGAGATTGCGAGTATTGATCTTAGATCATTCACAGATATAACATCGCTATTATTTGTGTATAATTTAAGGACAAAATTGTGCATTTTATTAAATAATTTATCACCAAATTCTATAATGCCAACTCCATCAAGTAATTTGTAATACCGTACATAAATCTTCCAGCACAGTTTCTTTCTTAGTCCATTAAATTGCCTAGTGGTGTCACATCCATTAAAAGCATACAATGCAGGTAATAGTTTTCTAAGTAATGATCAAAAACTACATCTATCCTCTGTGAAATGTACCTGTTTCTAAATATAATTTTATTGACTTTGTTAAGGTATTCTGGAAAAGTTTAAGCTTTTGCAAGCTTTTCTAAACTCTGTACGACAGACATGGCATCAAAAATATGACAGATATGAGAAGATTATTGTGATAAAATGTTTACAGGAGCACAAACTGTTTGTATTATATTTCCAAGAACGCTTTTATTTGAAGGAGTATTTAAAAATTCTGCTATGATTTATATATCTCTCCCCATTTCTTTTGCTGCCAATATTTGTTGCAGAAATTTTTGCCCTCCTTGTGATTCCTTAACGTTCTCATATTTTTTATTAAAATATCCAACGATTTCAATTTCCGTTCTTTTATTGGTTTATAGAAATCAGTTGTATCGATTATATTAATTAAACTATTTAGTGCTTCTTCTCCTATTGCTAATGCATTTAATACGGACTTTTCAAAATTCTTATCAAATACTTTATTTGTATGCATATTAGATTGTCATCATGACGGTTAAATACGTTGAATCTATAAAACTGCTCCTGTATTGTCACAACAGATTGTTCATCTACTATTATTCTTTGAGTTCCTATCTCTATATTTTGACTCACATGATCAAAGAAATTTGAATTTCGTGTGTTAACTTATGGGCCCTTACGGCTTTATTCCAGGGCAAACGAGACAAACAATAAACATAAACAGATAATAATAATAACTGATAGGGCCCGAAATTCCGTTGGCCGAAGCAAAAAAAAACATCTTTGGGAATTTTGGTGGCAGCACCACAGGCCGCTCTGAGAAGTATGGGATCTTAAGGGGGAAGTGGGGATCTGCGGAGACGATGGGTCGGAGTTGGTTACGCGACAGCTGTACCATTGTTTATAGATAATATATATAGATAATATCTATAAGCAATGGCTGTACAGTGCGAGGATGCAGGGGTTCCCGGGCCATTTTGACCTTACTCTATATTTGAATTAATATCTCGTTAAATATTTCCCCAAAAAATCTAATTCAAAAGCCATCGTAATCCAGATAGACTTCTTCATATTTTATTAAAATGAAATTTTTTGATCCTCGCAACGGTAACTGAGATAACAGCGTGTAAAGCAAAAAGTGGCCCAAAAATAATTAATTTTTGGCCGATACCGAGCTGAGAAAACGGCGTTTTAAAATCTCTTCCGAAAAAAAGTCAACGGCGTTTCAATGTTAGCTTCAAAACAGTGTCTCAAACTTTAATATTTTTAAAAAATAGAACCTCTACAGAGAATATTTTGATTTTTGGACATCTTATACTGCAATATTGTAGCTTTCTCATGATACCATTAGTTTGAATTTTGCATTTTGTGTCCGCACGTACTGTACGATTTTCGTACGACTTATGGATCTAAAATCCACAGGACATAAGCAACAAATCTGGCTAGTTCATATATTTTCATTTTAAATTGCCCACACAAGTCACAATTCGAGCCGCTTTGCACTCTACTATACGATTGCCGACCCCCGAAATGATCCATTGCAAGATTACTGCACTAGACTAGATGAACACAATTGAAGTAAATGTCAGCACAATTGAGCACAAAACCAGCATAATTGAATAAACCAAAAATATTGTAAGAACATGAAAAATAATTTGAGACTGGCGTTCAAATCGTCCATCGAATTTGTTTTTAATTTTCTGGCTATTTATTATTATTTTCACTCATATTTTTAATAGCATCTCACTCATCTCAAATGTATTAGACAGTTTTTAGGATACTTGTCATGTGAAAAATTTATACAAAGCTTTTCCAGCAAAAAATGGCACATATTATTTGTAAAATGTGCAATTGCAACGAAAGTTGACAAATGTGGTTTACTACACCATCAAGAAAATCGTGCGGAGAAGTGCCAAGTTATATTAAAAATGTTTCTGTTCCCATTTCGGTTGTACGGCATGACAATCAACGTGAGTATCGAGTTCCGTCAAAACAATAAACAATCTGAGCTCGCTGCTTGTTGAATTGAATGAACGTTACGTCTCTCTCGCACTCATGATACTTAAAAACTTAGTGACACCTATGGAGTAAAAGCAGTAACAGAGAATTTATAACAGTTTTGGAGCGATCGTTTGTGCGGTCGCTAAAATATGGCCTTGAAGTATTCCAGGCAGAGCGCCGCCTGGTGGCTGGAATACTTTTTCTTGTTCGCAAAATTACATGGGATCGACAACTCTTTATATTATTCACTCAACGCCATCACCCACCCAGACGCTGGGCAACCGCGAGTTTTCCATCGGGCTCTGTTTACAAACAAGAGTCGAAAAAAAAAGTCAAGGAGAATGGGCCGCAGAGGGGAAACCATAACAAAAGCCAACGCAATTTTAATGTGACAAATTTCATGTTAATCTGTTATTCATCAATTTGTTGTTGGGGTCATTGTCACCGCAGGAGACAGAATTAGCGCAAAATTCAATATCCTCAAAAGTGGTGGAGATACGAAAGCAGAGAGGTACCATTATTTTTGTGTGATCAACCGCAACTTATGGAAATTTGAATGTTGAACTTCTGAGTACTAAAATTTCAGTTTGGGCTTGTTTACGAGGCACAAGCGGTCCGGCCCCTAAAGTCTTAATTCTTATAATCATGTAACCGCTCTAATTCTCCATATGCAAATAAGTATAACAAGCCAACAATTTTTGATCTCTAACTTCGAAAACAAGTAGTCAGATGAAATGGATAGTTGCTAATGGGGTTTGAAGTGGAACTAAAAGTGAAGCAGAAGAACGACTTTTGCTCCTAAACTTGTAAAGGTGCGAAAAATTTTCGAGGCTCCTAGACGAACATTTTATAAAAGTACTGTGTAAAAGTTACTGTGTTCTTAATATTTTGACTTGCGAAAATATTTAAAACTGTAAAGTTCTTGGCGAAGATGGCCTGCTCGCAAAATTTGGTTTGTGCTAGAGCATACGGTTAATGCTACCCACTTACAAACCGAGGAAATTGCGTTGTGACCTCAAGGGTACCCATACTTTTCTCGATCTGATTCTATTCCATTACGACCCACAACACTTTTCTAAAACTTAATCAAACCTCAATATCCTGTTTCTTGTTTGTCTTCTAGATCCTCCTACACCAATTACCAAATTCTACTATAAAACGATTTCTCTTGACATGATTCGCATAGCAATTAAAATCAATATACCTTAAAGAGGGTTTTAAGTTTATAGTAACGACAAAGAAGTGAGAAGGTAATAAATGAAAAAGAGTTTCTCCGCATATTATATTTACTTCTTATTACTATACGTAAGTAAAAAAATGGTAATAAAGAAAGCCAAATGATTTATGTATATATGTTATGTATATCTTTGATACCCTCAGCTCCTTATAGAATAAAGCGATTGTGTTCGTCGGGCTGCTACAGCTGGACAAGTAATGTATGGGGTTTGAGCAGTCCAGAATTCTATATTGTTAATAAAAATATTGAAATAGCAAAAAACACGTCAATTTTTATTTTTTAAGGTCATTAATTAACAAAAAAATCGCTGTAAAGGTTCATTACTGACGATAATAATTACGTTGAAAACAAGTTCCTAGTTGCAGTAATGTAAAAGACAAATTATAACGAATAGTAAAAAAAACCTGTACCTAGATATTTTTGACACAAGAGTGGTAAGATAAAATAGGGAAGGAAAATTTATATTGTTTTAAATAAATATCTTGTGCAACCAGGGAAATACCAGCGGTAACTTAAAAAACTTTCCTAGGCGCTTCGAAGCTAGATCACCGTGTTCTTGTACATATAAATAAAAGTAGCCTTGAAGAAAAGTTATACAGCATCAATTAGCAACAGATAATAAGAAAAGTGAAATACGAAATCAAAACTTCCATTTATGGGTCAATGTCATTTCTGGGGATACTTGAGCGTGCCAAATTTGGTAAAATTACATTTTACAAGTCGATCGGTGACAGTTTCAAGCGACCTTGCCTGTAGGCTTTCAAAATTTCGCAGGAAATCGTCGTGCGATTGCTAACTAACAAGACTGACAGATGCTTGATACCTATAGAATAATTACACAAAGTGACACGCGTGGAAACACCGTCCTTCATTATCTCGCCAAAAAGAAAAATTGAACGCAATTACTTGATTTGCATTTCCTTTTAAAAGTATGCCGTCAGTGTGGGACGTTGGACTATTTACGTAGCTCTCTAATTACGAACTAGCAAACATTGTAAAGAGTAGCCAATTATTTCGGGGAGGCCGAAGAAAACGTCAGACCATCAAACGCAGTAAAATTTTAGGAAAATTGCAAGTTTTAGTTTTCTATTTGTCGTTTTTCGGTTCGTAAAAGTGGAAGAAAGTGATAGCTCCTGAAGAAACTTCAATACATTGTCTTGGAGATTCGAAAACCAAAACTTCTCCAATTCTGGATTTATTTTAATCAATTGGTGATCATAAACAAATCAATCGAGTAATATAAATCGAAAACTTGTAGTTGATTAGAAGAATATTACCGATATTTGCCAGTATTCAGTATATTGAATACATTCTTTATTTTTAATAATTTTAAATATTTTTTTATTTGCAATGTAGCTGATGTGTCTAAATGAATGACGTATGTATGAAACTTCATCAGCATTTAGTACCTCCTTGCAATAAACTACGGTGCATACATTGAAATATGGTCCATATCTTACCTTAACTGCGTCGTAGAAACCTTCCTGCAATCCTCTGGGATCTCTCTCGTCGGATTTAGGCTGTACCCTGTGAAAACACAATGTTTATCAAATTATCTGCGGTGGATTACAGGTTCCCTTAATTACCTCAAAAATTCGCCGTTTCCGTTAACGTTAGGTCTCGGAGAAGGAGTGTTGCGATTAGGGCCAGATGTTCCATTTACCGGTTTATTCGCACTCTGATTGCTGTAAAACAAGAAAACGTACATTACACATTTTAAAAACCACAAACCAATAGCTGCTCGCCGTTTCAGCAATTATTCCAAATGTTGACCGCATCTGATGGCAAAACATTCCAAGAAATTACTTGGAAACCATAGAATGATTTTTTACAGTAGCTCGTCCCGTTGCTCTCATTTAAAACAACCAATTTATCAGAGAAACAAAACTTATTTTTGAACTGCTGTGACAAAAAAGTAAATTTCGAAAAGCTCACCCTTTTCGGTGGGTACCATGTAAACTGCATTCAGACTTATCAATGTAAGTAATCACTTTTCTTCTTCCTAGTTCTCGATATTTTGCCAGTATTGGAGGGTGTAAGTAATTGTTGTAGTACATCGTTCGCGACACTACACTCCAGACACCATGTGTGATAAAAAGACCAAGTGGTGTAAGCACTGACTAATAACACAACATCTCTCACATGTGCCAGTTAATACGATTATTTCCAATGAACCCAATTTTTCCACTAATAACCCGTAATTTGGAGACGTATCGAAATCAACTGCCGTTTATTACCTTGTAATCGCAATTGTCGTTTCACGGTTAAATTGATTAGTTAAACTTCAATATGGTGAGATGTGCACATGAAGCAACTCACAACACTACCCAATAATCACAATAGAACTACGAGATCTGATTGAGCATGTATGAAACAAACTGCGACCCAAGTGAATACTTAAGTTGCTGCAACTAAGTCAATTTAAATAATTTCTATTTCTTAAAAAATAATAAATTAAAGAATTTTTAATGCGATTTTAAAAACTTGGTCTAAATCACGTATTCGTGCCGCCACAATCATTGTTCGTGTGCAACTAACTCATCGGCAAAAAAAAATGCAACTTATGTAATTATTACAGGAAACAAAAACATACGCACACTCCCACAATTTGGATTACCGACTAAGTAACGTACTGAGACGTGACTCCATTATTAGCATATAAAAAATAACATTCTTGGTATCCTAATTAAATCATGCATGTCAAAACGAACCTTGAGCTCTTTCGACCGGAAAATGGGATATTCTTTCTAAATAAAGGACAGGGTAATTCATTCATTAAAAATGCGCCTCTGAAGGAAAGAAGAATAGATTTGGCCTTAATGGCTGCAATTTTAATAGACTATTAAACTTTAAGAACGTAACAAAGTTGAAAAATATTTAAATGAAGACGCTTGTACAGCCGAAAACTCGTTAAGAACTTTTTGAATTTCTCCCGTTATTGATTGTTTTAATGATGTTGATATTGGTTTCGATAAATAAAACGAATACAACTTTTTGAAGTCGTTGCTGTTAGTTTTAAAGATACAATTAAGCGTATTTTGACCAAATTAACATCATCCAGCTTTAAATTTCACGTTGTGTATCCTCAGCAAATTGTTACTCAACCTGTTGTTGGTAGAAGGGAAATAAATTATTTTTACCTGCATGTAAACGGATATATTCGAAGCAGGTCCAACATCATGAAACAACATGCAACGTCAGCAGCTCATCTATTTAATATCTTTAAAAGTTTAATAGTTACTCCAGTAGGTCATTCTGATCATTTCCTAATTAGAATTTAACTTTAAATCTGTCTAAGAAAAATAATTTAATTTCAATCAGAATTTGATTACAAATTCGTGTAATGAAAGAATTACAAAGTAATTTGTATGTACATAAGAAATATGCAAGAAAGGTTAAGGCTGCAGATCTGAAAGTGTTAATAGTATGGTATCGAGCAGGTAGCCGACAGGTACTTGATTAACTTTCATAAATTTTCTTCGATACCCAACATGTTGTTTGCTATTTGTCATATCTGAGACACGATAAGTAGAAACAAATAGTTGGGGAGGTGCTTTATAAATATTAATGATCAAGTACAAACATTCATAGCCTCGTAAAAAATTGCGCCATCAAATTGGTTGCCCGTGTTGTCAAATAATATAAATAATGGTTTTTACTTTTATATGCACACAAAATTTTGTTTGGGACAATCGAAAACTTACGATTCCGTATGTTGAACAAATATCTTGTAGTATTTGACATACAGTTTGTTCACGACAAGGCTAAGATCTGAACAGAAATAAAAGTGCATAATTTAATTTTGGGTCAAAAAACACTATTGGGCTTGCCGTAAAAATTCAGCAACGACTTCTGTCTAATATAATTATAGAGACGATCTTGTACAGGCAACATCAATCTGTTATATCCTGCTTCCAAATTTGAAAACTATACTATCATCACTATTTTAAACGAGGATTGATAAGAAGTTTCAAGTCATCTAAGTCTAGACACTATTTACATTTAGCAATTTCTTGTGTTAATAAACCAAACAGTTGCAGTGAGTGGAACTGAGCAATTTGCCTTAACAAAATAAAAATCAGCAGGAATAGCAATTGCGCTCCCTCTGGTGAGCAATGAAATAAAGAATTAATTTATTGTGGGCCTTAAACTAAAATATGCACAGAAAATAAATCATGGAAACAAAAAAAAAACCCAACAATAACGACAATATCTAGTTAAAATAAATTAACTTGTTTGTAGTGGAAATATGACGTCAGCAGCATATGCGCAATTATATACACATTGGTTTTTACTTATGGTCTGTATATCATAGAGGAAAAACTGAGTTATCACCTTATATAAACATTTTTTTTTAATAATCACAGCTAAAGGTGGATCATTTGCAGAACATAAATTTAAGCAAGTTTGACTATGTCATCATAAGGTGTGGGACACAATTATTGTCGAAGTCGCACCTCTCGAAAAAAAGTTCATTATCGCAATCATTTCCCAAAGAGGAAATGATGCGTTCATTACGAATGAGTCATATGGTAAATCTCAAGAAGCTTTCGCCATCACTTGACTTCGAACGAAAGCATTTTAGCAATTGAAAATTTCTTAATTTGCTTCGGTCACATTCTAATCACTTGATCAACGTTAAGTAGACCGCGTCATATTTACCATTCATCTCCGAATTTGTTATTATCGTGATTCATCAGTTTCAGCATCTCCTCGCGTTCTTTCTCTTTCACAGCCAGCGCTTCCTGGAATTTCTGCTTTTGTTTCTGGAACTCCCTAAATAAATCCCCGTTAAAGCTCCTTTCTAAAGTCGAATCGCCAGGTGTCACCATCACGACGTTATCGACGGCGACAGGTCGTTCGTTAAGGGAGTCCCGCCTTGAAGAACGTGCCGTGCCTACCGACGCGGGAGATTCTCTTCCTTTATGTTCCGGGGTTGACGCGTTTGATACTTTTCTTTCGGGACTTTTTGATTTGGCCTGATTCGTTGGTTGAGTACCGAGTTTCGGGGTGCTGGTTTGTTCTTGTATCGATGGGAGTTGTTGGAATTCTGCGTAACTATTGCTAAGAAAAACTTCGCCTTCGTTTTCAAAAAGTCTATCGACGGAAGTGTTCATTAGTTTGTTATTTTTTATTCCTGTTAAATGAAAACTGGCGAAACTGCTTCGCGACATCGGTCCGTTAGTGTTGATGTCGCCAGTACTTAAAGCCATGAGACGCGGGTTGCCGTTATGAGCGGCGCCACCGCCTTGCGTCAATCCGTAAGGCAACCCGTCTAACACCGGCATTAAAGAGCGAGTCATGATATCGGCTGCGGAACGTGGACGTGTGAATGGCATGGCAGAATGGGGAAAAGTTTTTGGTTTAATTGGAGTTACTAGCATGTGCTCAGTCCAAGAAGTTTCCAGTGACGGTCTCTCTAAACGTTCTACGTCGACGTTCAAAGTTTTTTGTTCGAAAGGTACCGAAAACGTTTCAGGCGGGACGCTCTGCAACCATGATAACAAACTCAAATCGGAATCACTGAAACCCACACTGCCATCCAGTAGCCGCGAGAAACTCATTTCTTGCGATTGTGTTTCTGTACTTCCGGTAGCTTTGGCTTGACAATAATTAACGCAAGATTCGTACAAAATCCCTTTGATTATCAACTGAATAAGTCTGTCGTTTTTGGCGCTATTGTTGGCGTTAGCATCTGTGGGTTTGCGATCCCCTGGCAAAAATTCGGCCACCAAGGGATAAACTTCACGAAAACACTGAACGCGTGCGTTGCTCGGATTCCAATCCTTATACTGCAAATGGTCCGTTAATCGCGGTAAAGTCAACAACAAACACAAATTCGAGTATTCCTCTTTAGTCGGTGCAAATTTTTCAAGATCATTCAAAACTTTTACTACTTCCTCAACAGCGTTATCTACACTATTCCCTTGGACATTAGCTTCCGATTTGATACATAACAATTCGATATATTTGTGCTTCATGATGGCGTAACTGAATTTACGCATATTAAACGCTTGTATGGCTTCTAATGGTTGAATGAATTCCAAAACGTCGTCCCATTGCCCGTCGAGGATAAGTTGGCGAAGGAAGAGCACGTCGTCAGAGTAATTGCCGTTGATCACGCCGGTCTCGCGTTCCAAACTCAGCTGGGATATGTGCAGTTCACGGTTGTGCAAGAACTCGAGGGTCAGCCGAACCACATCCTCCTCTCGGAGGGTGAGACGAGCTGACGGCATGACGTACCGAATTTGTAATCTGGAAGAGGAAAAACAGCATTAATAATCGAGTTCTAGTTACGCGCCATCGCTCTACCGAAAAGCGCTAATAATTCGAGCCATTCTTTCAATTGCTTGTTAAACTGGTAACTGGGCGGAATAGTTGCTTTTAAAAAATTTACTAATTGTGGACCTAAATTTGTGAGGAATTTAAGGTACTTCTCAGAATCTACTGACAATTGGCAAAAATTCTCAAATGTGACTATTCAACAAATTTTTAGGACCACTACTGAACAGTATTCAGCTAATTGGAGGAAATAGTTATGGGATAAAAATAAATGCTTGAAACTACGAAAACTTTATTAACAAACTAAAAGCTACCTACTATGCAGGAAATGCAAAGAATATGTAATTAGTAAAGAGAATATAGTGAAAGTGGGACTTTTGTCGAAACTAAAACAGAAAGTAGCAAAAATTTCGCATACTAAACGGCATTACATATAACAATATTACCGCAAGAAACAATAAACTATGTGTGTTAAAATTAAATTAATTTTACACACACTTAGAAAAATTATGCACAAAAAAAAACGTCAGTTTATAATGAGTTTATATTTCCAACAATCTGCTTTATTAATGGCGTCGTACAAAGCTTGATAATTAAAGCATTTAAGTATCATGAAAGAAATTAGTTATTATAACATTAGGCATGAATAGCGCGAATTCCTGCAGTTTCGTTAGAACCTTCACAAAATTCTAAAACTACACTAAAATTATTGATTGGCCCAATAAATTATTTTTATTTTGTACTAACTATTGATTTAAACTAAACGTAACTTCTTTTTGTAACGTTTCGTAGTCACAGAAAAAAATCTTTAAATAGTGATAAGTAAAATCAAACTTACAATTTCATTGCGGTTGTGGCAAATTTTAGTTGTTCATTGCTGTGTACACACATCAATATGATTTAGTATTGGTAGTAACGGTGAAGGATTAACCGCCGAAACCGGACCGGAAATAGGTACGTTATGTACGTATCAAAGGCGGTAGGAATAAATAGAATTGCACCAGAGGTATTCGAGTTATAATTGGTTGATAATTTCACTTTCTGCTACATATTTCTTGCAATTTAAACAACTAAAATTATTTGATGCGTAAATATTTTGTAAACGCCTACGAGTCTTTGTGTAATATCAATGTTTGCAACTATGCGGGTTCGGGACGTTCTGTGATTGTGTGACGCAATTTTTAATTAACGAAACAAAGAGGACAAAGATGTGCATTGGTGAAGTTGCAGTTCCACTCGACAGCTTTCTAAGATTAAAAAGCTCCCGTTTTATATGTAGCGCCAACCGGGAAAGTTTGCTTTCTGAATACTCTCGTGGACAGCCGCCAAATGAATAACCTATGAGATCCATTACCGCGAATCTAAAGAAAAATGATGACTTGTTGACCTGTTGTCGATTCCCGTCAAGAAAATTCTTAAAAAGTAAGTCAGTTGGTTTAGTTTCAATTCATCTTCGTACCTCGCTTGAAACTGAAAAGTTGGTCGCAATTCTTCTGTTTGGTATCGTAAAATTGAAAAACTACCACCATGAAAATAAACCAAAGCATTATGAGTCGTAACTTTTCCACAATATGTAACGCTCATTCAAGTATAAAAATTCCATGGGCAATTTTTTTTCAATTACAAGTTTTTGTAGTAACTAAATTCTTAAAAAGATGTTTCCTCATTCATGTCCAACTTATCCACGCCAATCCAAATATGTGTAGGTACCTTAATCCTCTATAACAAGGTTTCTAAATACAGAATAATCTAAGCTTGAATTTAAGTCATTAGTGAAAATGTTTTTGCCGCTCTCCATATTCAAGGAACCCTGGATTCACATGAGGGTGTGGTGGGCTAAGTTTCTGCAACCAGCAATACACATGTGTAATAATAATGCAATATTATATCTTACAAAATAATAATTAAAAATTGGGAGCTGAACATTATTAGGCACAAATAATTGCGCCATATTTTTTGTGGACGCGACATTCTTTTCACAATAACTTTTAGTTATATTTTTAAATCTAAACTTCCTCTCTAATACATGTGTAAATCTTTTTAAATACTTGAACTTCTGTTATAAAAAAAATTCTAAAAGCAGCAAAAAATATAAAAATGTTATAAAACTAGTTACAATAATAACACGAGCATCGATATACTCCCAATGTTTCAGAGTTAATCACTTAAGTAAACAGGGAATAGCACGGATGGAACCTGCTAAATTATGTAAGAGATGAGGGTGGCAGAGCGAGATAAGACACGACGTAACGGATGGCCAAATTTATCTAATACATTGCCTGTCGTCTTACGAGGTAGTTTTTTGCTACCAACATTTGCTACAATTAATTGTGTTTTTGAAGACAAAAATTTGGGTCACTTATTAATACTTCTTGGATATGAAGCAGGAAAAGAAGGAGATTCCACCAACTTTAAAAGTCCCTTGAAGAGTGGTAAGGAGACAATACTGTATACTGCTTCAGTTGCTTCTCCTCTATCTGAGGACCCATGAAAATTAGAGAAAGTCCAAAAATATACGAAACGGATTTCTACATAATTGGGATTTGACAAGGGATGTCAATTATTATGTAGTCCTAAGTTTAGGCGATATCTCAGAATTTCATAAAATTATAATATTTAGTAAATATATTCAACTTGTAATTTTTAATAGGAAAAAAAGAATAATGTACGAACAAAAAAAAAATCACAGCCGGAAACTGTTGTGTTAAAAATTGGACTGCGTAAGGTGTGAATTTGAGTAAGAAACCCCCTGTTGCTTGTAGAACGAAACCCGGAAATGGCACGAAATAATATTATAATTATGAAAGGGGGACAGTATCGTGTTAGTTTCCAATTTAAATTGCTTTTTAAGGAAATTAGAAAAAAAAATTGGATATCGACCTTACCGCAAGTCAGAATTTTAATCCAAAAACCGAAACGCGCGTCACTACATCACCCACAGTCCTGTTAACATTGCAAAGACCACTGATTCAAACGAGATTTACAGCTGATTAGAAACTTCGCCGACAATCACGAAAATACGAACATCTGCCACTCTCTACAAACCAAAGAATTTACAACTGTACCAATTCTAACAAGGCGACTTGGGCATTTTCTAACTGCTTGCACCTACTGACTTTTCACTGTCGCGGATTTCACTTGCTAATTATATCACACACACACACACCAAAACGTTTGTAGGACAAAATAAAACGTTCTTCGTCAACCACCAACACGAAGATAATCATTGAGATGCAGATCTGATCAGAGCACGAAGTTTTTAAAAGAACCTCAATTCGTACAGTTACCTAATTTAAAGCGATTACACGCGTTAAGAACTAAAAGCGACGATAACTAAATCAAATTGAAGAAATTCCGTTATTACCTCGTAAAAAAATTCATTAATTCGAGTTTCCAGAATCGCTCACGGTGAATTACTGGCACCTCGCGGAGTCGCACAAGTATTTTGTTGATCGGAATTAAATATTTTAATTTAAACATTTGAAATTTCGACAACCGTCATTTACGTAATTGGAAAAAATTCAAACAGTGCCAGCCGAATGTGTGTTGACTGCCACCGAATCCGCTGAAAAATAAACAGTTTTGACCGAAATTAAATTTCAGTTGTCAATCAGCAACAGTGACACTTGCTGCTACCATTAGGTATACAGAAGAGCAACAATAATTATAAATTAAAAATTCGTTATAGGTCTCGTTATTAAAGTTGTTTCTATTATTGAAAGATCACAACGCCACGATATTGGTTGTTAACTCGTGTTTTCTTTGAATATTCTTTTGTTAGGCAAGCAATGGCGAAACAGCTATTTAACTGTAAAAAATTGCAGAAGCCTACTGAAATTATTGTAAATAATTGGAATAATATAATTTTTCACAAAAATCGCGTTGCTCTTAAGCGTGTCGCAACAGTTATGAACGCAATTTCCCGTGCGCAAGAATCATAAACCGTCAACGAAATAAAACTGTTTTGGAATTCTCGTTATGGGTTAGTTTCTCGGTAATGTAATTAATTGGATGGCAGGAAGATGCGATAAAAGATTGAAAATCGATGTCGATAACTGGACAAATTAGAGATGGTCAACATTAACAATAGTTTTGTTTAAGACGCATCTGTTGATCCGAGATGGTCCGGTTGCAAGCTAGACGGGGCTATTATTGCAGTTTCTTGACCTTACGTGTTCAGCCACTTGCACTAAATATTCGTTAGTAACTATAGATAAGATTCACTTATGAACATATGTAGAACACGCCGACTTCATTGCAAAATTAACCAGGACATAATTAGCGCAAGAACCAGATGGTGGACGGAACTTACGGAGTAAATACAAAAAAGTAAAAATAAAAATCTCGACGAATAGTCACCTGGCTTGGTAAAACTACATCATAAGTTGTACCGATATGAAAGAGAAAATCGTTGCTTTGTATAGTTTAAAAACTGGATCTAGACAAGAATGACGATGTTGAGTTGGTCGCTTGTTCGAATATTCTTATTTGAATAAAAATATATTACAAAATAGAGCACTAATACAAAATAAATGTCTTCAAATTACACTGGTTTGTGGAACTAACTTTTAAATTAGAAGGTTTCTTGTAAAGTGCGCTAAGGCTACTGTGTCAGATTTTTCAGATTGTGGTTAATACACAGTGGGCGACACCATACCAGTGTCACTAGTCATACGTGCTTCATTTGTTTACAATTTGCAATTATATTTAAATGCCAAACTTTAAATGGAAGAAAACATTTTTGCCTCAGTTATACTGGAACTAGACATAGAAATCCCCAAAAAAGCTACTGTACTTGTAACGATATACAATCGTATGCTTGCTATTTCTCCTTTGCCCATTCAGTAAAAATATACAGTTATAATTATGATGGTAAAGTCGAGAAAACCACCATAAGAAATCAGTTCATATTACCACCCCTTCTATGCAGATATACGAAATCAAAAACATAAAACAAATGCTTTTCCGACAACAATTTGGTTTCTGTGAATTACATTCGACCGTACAGCAATACCATGGAATAGTTAACTATATCTCGAAGGGACAAAAATTTGCTACTCGGACTGTTACAAATCAACAAGATTTCCACAAATGAGACCATAAAATGACCATAGAAAAAATTAAAAAAATTCGAACAAAAAACTGGTCATATATTCAGTCTAAAATGAAGGTCTCGGTATGGTAAATAAAAAAGCTCACTTTATCACCATTGGTCAAAGCAAAATTCAAATTGTCATACCTTCGGAAGTAGAAGTTCAAATTAAATAAGAGATCACAAAACATTAATTTCAAGTCACATCGAATACAAAGACATCCTCGCACTCGACTTGCAAGCGCTTTTTAATAAGCCTAAAATGAAGGTCTTGCCATGGTAAATAAAAAAAGCTCACTTTTTCAGAGTTGGTCAAAGCAAATTTCAACTTGTCATAACTTCGAAAATAGATGTCTAAATTAAAAACTAGCGAATGCGTCGTTTTAAGCGAACGGAGTACAATCAAATGAAACCATAAAATGGCCCTAGAAAAGTTGAAAAAATTTCGATAAAAAAATTGGGCATTAGATTAAAATTTGCTAAAATGATAAAATCATTTCAAGCCAACAAAAATAGCGTTCGCTGATGTAATTCGTGTCGCTTATCGCGTTCTTGGACTCTGTTTATCCATTTAAGAGATAGATTTCAGGTATTTCATAAAGTATCACAAAACATAAATTTTCGAAAATCTTGCATCTCGATAACTTTTAAAGTTTTCACTTTAAATTTCTAATAAGCTTTCTAATACGCCTAAAATAAAGGTCTTGTCATGGTAATTAAAAAAGTTGCCTTTTTCACCATTGGTCAAAGCGAAATTCAAATTGTCATATCTTCGAAAGTAAAAGTCCAAATTAAAAACTAGCGACCGCGTTGCGTTAAGCGAACTCAACACTATAAAATGGGGGCATAAAAAGGACCTTAAAAATTTTCAGTATTTTCATTCCTTTTTTACCTCAATCGATTAAAATTTTCAAAAATGTTAAAATAAAAACCAATCGCTCTGAGCTAACAAACCGCGCACTTTCTAACGTTATCTGTCTTACTGATGTCTATTTTGCACCCTACTTCTCCGTTTAAGCGATGGATTTCGAGTAATTCACAAAAAACAGAAAAATTTGAATTTCTACAAAGTTTAAACGTTAAACACTTGAATTTTTAAGTTATTTCGAATACGAGTACATTCTTGTAATCCACACTTTTATAAAGCTTTTTAAAAAATCGGAAATAAAAGTTGCCGCTTTCTAAATTAAAAAAAAATCAAATTTTCAAAATTCATGAAAATCTTGCTCTGAAAATTGAAAAAGTAATAACTTTGAAATTAAGAGTCCTAATTAAAAACTAGGGATTGTTTTGTGTTAAGTGAACTGAGTACTATCAAATGAAACCATAAAAAGACCATAGAAAAATTGAAAAAATTTTGACCAAAAATTGGGTACATATTCAGTCGATTAAAATTTGTTAGAATGCCAAAATCACTTCAAGTCAACAAAAGTAGCGTGCTCTGATGAAATTCGTGTCGCTTATCGCGTCTTTGGACTCCTTTTGTCCATTTAGGCCATGGATTTCCGGTATTTCATAGCAGATTACAAAACATAAATTTTCGCAGAACTTGTATCTCGATAACTTTTAAAGTTTTCAAGTCGCATCAAACGCAAGGACATCCCTGCACTCGACTCGCAAATGGCTTTCTAGTAAGCCTAAAATGAAGGTCTTGTCATGATAAATAAAAAATAATAATATTAATAATAATTTTACGGAGCAAGCTTAGAAATTACTTGAGCATGCGACACACTTCATATAATACCACGCTCAACTGCAACTTCGTCGCAGGTGAATATTTTGAACAATTAATGCAGTCTAATCACTTATTACTTTTCTAAAATTTAGGTCCTTTCTCTATCAGTTTTCTTTTGGTTTTTTAAGACGTCATAATCTTTTATAATAGAGCTCATGTCTACAAAACCCCTTCTACTTACGTCTATAATTCCTAGAACACTGTATACAAATACTCTAGTTGTGGATCTAAGGCACTAAAAACTAACAACATGCAAATTGCTTTTTTTAAATTTTACGTTAGGAATTCAAATGGTATGGTACTATACTCTCTTGATCGTAGTAAGTACACAAAAAAAAAATTCTTGTGTAGATGACGTAATTATAAAGATCACACTTGACTTCTCAAATAATTTAAAATCAAAATTTGTCTCTTTACACCTCTGCGCTGGAAAGCACTAAAATGGCATCCTTTCTATTTCCGGGACACCGTGTACTTTTGGCCACCAAGTAGTGACATATTAATTATCAGGATTTTTAAATGTTAGCAAGGTCCATCGACCAAAGAAGTACATTGTGATTATATTTCTTGCAGGTAAGTACAAAATCTATCACGATATGCTAAGTGCATAATCATATGAATTAACACTCTCATGTGTCAGCACGTAAGGCTGTTATATCTGTGTGGGAAAATAGAAGTAATTATAAAGCACATATTGAAAAACCGTGCAAGACAACACGCTAGGTATGTGGAATTCTGCAAAAATAGCGTAAAAAATTCCATAAAACCCCTAAAAAAAAATTTTATTAACCTCGTTATGCACACTAACCTGCCTCTAAAATCCTCTTGTTTGTAGGTGATAGGTATGCAAATTTCTGTACGAGTCACAACTACCATGCTTCACCATGGTTCCTTAACTTTCCACCAACCCCATCGCCATCACCACCAACCACCCGCCATAACTATTGCAACATGAGATAGTTCACCACAGCACACGTTCCAGCCACTTGCAACAACCGTTGCAAATAAAAGAGTAAGGTAATCAACGAAGCAGATTGCCGCAATCGACCAAGAGTAAGTACCGTAACTGAAACTTCACAGAAGAGGAATCCCACATAACATGGCTAGATGATTCTCGAACCTGATGTCTCTTCAGGGATAATTTTCAGCACGGATAACTTTGCGTCACATCAACATTAAAAAATATATTTCAAAAGCGAACCAACCGGCTTCAGATCACACTGCTAGATGCGAGAACTTCGAAACTGACGGAGTCGCAGCAGAATTGAACGAAATCGCGGTCAAACTTGAGGGGTTGTTTACGCTTCAACGCGCAGTCGTATCATCACCGACCATCGCACCAGGAAAAATTCCTGCCCGATTGTGCGATGAGTTTTCCTACTAAATTGCTTCGAATTCTTAAATAGCGAATTTTTAGTAGCAACAATGTCGTAGGTATGTCATGGTGTTAAAGAGATGCGGTAATTTAATATCTGGTACTGTTGTCGAACTTATGGTTGGTGATAAACAAAACGCGTTAATTAATTAAAAATCTACCCGGGAGAAAGGATTACGGTACAAATTTAACAGGTGACATGACCGATTGTAACAAAAGTAGAACTAAAATTTTGCTGGCCGCTATAATTAAAAAACCTGCACCTATGAACTCGCACAACTAACCCAGATTAATGGAATGGTCACGATGTGTGAAAATTCTAGATTGTACTTTTTCTACGATAGGTAATTACGACGTCAATTATTGTATTTATGCTTGGAATTAAAACAACAGTCACGTTATTAGCGAGCAACATCAATAATGGTATTGATTATTTTTAGGTCAATGACCAACGAAAAGGACAAAGGGGCCACCCTCGAGACACTAACTAATTAACATAGTAGCTGTTAAATTTACTTATCTTTCAACTGGATTAAAAAAATTACTATTCGATTGCACCATTAACGTGATGCGTTTAAAACAATTGTGGAGTGCCAGAATCTTACTATTGCCGCCACTCGTGAAAACGCCAGCGCAGGAATCACATTGAGAATGCGCCATTAAAATATAAATAAAAAATTTATATTGTTGAATTAACAGAAATATTGTATCATTAGAGGTAGAAGTGAAATTTATACAAGTTTGAAAACAAAAAGTTTTTATGCCCTGGATATTAATTGTTAAATAAATAAATTCAACAATTATTTGAATATTTTCATGTGACCCAAAACTCGCTGTGATTGGACGTGACGAATGACGTAACCCAGCCAATCACCCCTTTGAGTCGGTTATTTACACGCGATTTGTTTTGCCAGCAAATTACATATTTCTCGCAATTTTCTTCGTTTACCAACTAATTAAAAGTGCATTGTTGTTTTCCGAAGTGCAAAATGAGATAGCAGTCGGTTAATTACTTAGACGTCATGTCAATGTAAATGTGGCCATCTACTGACGTCACTGGTCATGTTCAAACGGTCATAAGAGTTCACGGCGTGTAGACGCAAATATTTCCAATTTGAAAAATAATATTTAATTACGTAAAAAAAATAACGACATGGGAAAAAAATTACATGAAAGTACCCCATACCATGTCCCATGCTTTTACTGCAAGGGGCAAATATGTTTTCTTCGAACGTAAGAAATTGAAGAATAAAGAAATTAGTATACAATTTATTACTTCAATATAAAATAAGGCACAACAAATAAGCCTCCGGATTCCAATTGATTTGATCCCCTTTTAACACAAATTTTGTAATTGGCACATTTTCTTTTCTTGATAAAACTGCGAAATATTATCGAAATCCTAAGTGGTTGACCCGCAATTACTGATAATTCAAATACATTTTTCGGTGTTGTATCCTGCATAATTCGTTGAATTGTATTTTTTGTTGAGGTTTCGGTTGACTTGGCGCGACCTTCCACAAAAGATAAGTTGTCTGAAACAAGATTCGGAGAATATATGGATGAATAACCGCAAATTCTTGGCCAATTACAGTTATTGATGAAGCCCCTCAGAATAGCTTTCTTTTTGGTTGTTGAAAATATATTTCTTTTCCTAGGACTGAAAATAGACTATGAGCACATTATGGATTCAGTCACAAAAATCATGGTTTATGGTCAAACTAAAAAAAATAATTAAATAGCAATTCAAGTTTATGGCTTCGATGGCATCGGCCCCGGTTTGGACTAATGTCCGCCACAAAAATTTAAAAAAATTTAAAAGAGGTTAACGAGATATGCAAACGCTTTGATCGATATCACTGGAACTCCAATTAGTTGCTCACAATCACTTTTAAAAAAATTCTTGAATATAGTACATACTTTCGATACGATTGGTCGTTTATTTTCATTTTTAAAAATTAAGACCTTATCGTTATGTAGTTGAAGTTATTATAGAAATAATATAAATTTTAATTGTCATGACACTTAGGAAAAATGTAAGAAATTATTGGTTAAATTTTTCCTTTCTTTATTTTTTTGTCCAAATGGATTTTTTAAATTATTACAATATTGCAAGAATTCTTGATGAATAAACTGAGATAAAAAGTGGAAAATAGATAATAATATTCGCACAGAACTGCAACTTTTACATAATATAAATATAAATAAGTTTGCTACTACAGAGCAGGCTGGCTTATAAAATTGTATATAATTTATTAAAATTTATACCTTTATTGCATGGAGTCATATATCAAAATGAATTGTTTAGAATTCTAAAAATTAAAAAACTTCTATTTTGATTTTGATATTTTGATGGAAAACCTATTCAGCAATCATTTAAAGATTTTCTCAAAATTTAGAACAACTCACAATAGTTTACAGTTGTAATGGATTTATTGAAAAAAAGTTGGAAAATTTTATACCTACATGCTTAAAACTTCTTCAGCGATTCCCAGATTTTCTC
The DNA here is from genome assembly GCA_905333025.2 of Pyrochroa serraticornis. Classification (NCBI taxonomy): domain Eukaryota; kingdom Metazoa; phylum Arthropoda; class Insecta; order Coleoptera; family Pyrochroidae; genus Pyrochroa; species Pyrochroa serraticornis. Next base: position 21,667,157 of record HG995154.1, read on the forward strand.
AAGATTTACTAGATATTCAGCCGATAGGGGGCCAACACCTTGAAGCGTGATCAACAAGATTTTCAAAATTTATTTAGACACATATCACATTCAAAAAATTTACTTTTCGTAAGATTGTAACGATTCCGACGATGTACAATTGTTCTCAGATTGACAAAATTTCAATACAATCTGAAAATTTTGTTACGATTTTCAGAACAGGGAAGGGTTAATTAGAAATTTTGGATTATATAGAATTTTTTGCATTTCAAACATTTTAGATTCGTAAATTAGAGGAAATGACCTAGAACATGTGATGATGGAGGGTGTGCTACCACTCTATACAAACAAAAATTTGAAATTAAAAATATTTAATCCGAAGATTTACATTTGTTGCAAAATGTATCAGAGATTCCAAACATTGGAAAAATAAAAAAAAAATTGACAGCAAAGCAATTTTTAGAGCACGGAAAAATTATTAGAGATTTGCAAGATTAATTTTGCACGCTCCAAAAATTTTTTACAGATTAGGAAATTATCCAAATGACTGAGAGTTTATACAAGGGAGTATTCATAAATATTCAGCATTATATGCAACAAAAATTCGAAAACAAAAATATTTCATTATTCGGCATATTCTCCTGTTAACTTATTACAGCAATTCTGCAAAACATCAAAATTCTTAGAAAATATTCTTTCCTGTTTTACAATCCCGCACTGCACAGTTAGAAGAAAATTTACGACTTTACAATTTAATTTGCAAAAGGTGAAAGTTCAAGGGCAGTAGATCTAAATAAGGAACTAGCCTTATTCAAATAGTAAAAGTTTTTCGGGAGATTTAATCAAGTAAATGGGATTTTTTCGGGATGAATTGGAAAATTTTCAAAATTTACCTTGGCGCTTCTTCCGCGTTTACGTAACACAGATACTGATACACCATGGCAAAAACTATGACCCGTACTTGCATGACCAAGAACCTGGTTCAACCGTTAATGTTGTGAATCTGAAAACGATAATTTGAATTCCTCGCAGGAAGAGGAATCTAGTGATGGTGATGGGAATTTACCTCTCGCGGTAATGAAGAATTTACCTCTCCCGTTTATGAAGAATTCCACTTAACAGTTCGGTACTGTTTTTCCTTCTGATTTTTTTTTTTTTTAGTTTGTGTTGATAGTTGACACTACATTTTCTTTAAAATCAAAGTCAAATTGTTGAACTTTATTTGAATATGCCAAATCTTCACAAATAAACGGTAAAATTTGTTTCTTTTTTATAAAAATGTATCTACTGTAACAACACGGTTCAAGAGGTTAGCAGATGCTTCTATTCTTGCTCGCTTTTAGGGATCTATTTTGTGAAACTTTTGTTCACTTCCAAATCCAGCTGTGTAATATAAATTGAGTCCTACAATATTTTTAATCTTCGTTTTAACTCAATTTGATAGCCCGATAATATCATATCGTGAATTAGAAGGATATTTTCGGAAACAGAAATCGATCTCTTAGGGTTCTCTTAATCACCAATGACAAATTGACCTGTCTTGAAACACGTAACCCGATTTTCAAGAGTCGCACATGAAATGTATTTGATTACTAAAACTATTAAAAAATTATTGCTCAGCACTATTAATTTTTAAAATTTTGGTTGACACGCTTTTTCTGAAATTTTACCACAGTGTTAATTTAATTAATTTAATTAATTAATTAATTAACAGTGTTAATTTAATTTTAATTTTTTGAGTGTATTTGATTTCAATGCACCTTCGTAATCATATAGGAATTTGTAGAAATCTACAAAATTTATTAGACACAATTAATATTCACAATTATAGCAATTAGTGTTGAAAACCTCTTCGCGATTTAAAAATGTTTTATGCTTTAATTCTTCTTAATATTAAACATAAAAAAAATCTCAATATCAAAAATACTTTCAAGGCAACTAACAAAATTTTATTGCATTTCTAAACAGTTATTTATTATTAATATGCGTTAGACACGAGATATCGAGAGATTACAAGAATAATAGCTGCATGGAGGTTATTGTATGATAACGTCATGTTGATTGTTTACTAAACCAGTTATTACATAAAATCACTATATTCAAGGGCTTCCTTGCAATACCTATTGCATTACGTTGATTTCAAGGGTTCTGCTACATTTCGCCAACTAACTAATTTGCACCTCCTGTACTGAGGTTGTAGAGATATTTTTAACCATGTACACTGACACCTTAAATACACTGCTCATACGACCATTATTCGAGGAAACAATTTGTAGTTCAAAAAGTTATAATAGTACAAACGATTCAGAGTGCTTATGCTATATTAATTTTGCACACAATACCAGGTAACCTCTTCAGTCAATAGCAATTTAATTTTGGTAGAGAACGACCAAAACTTGAACAATGTGGACATGTGATGTGTAGGCGTCTTGTATGCACTTCCAAGCTGTTGTTCTCTAAGGAACAACTGCATCTCGACCTTGCCACCTGGAACTTCTATTACTGAACCAGTGATCCAGAAATAAACGAAACAGGAAGGCAACAGCGCCAAACACCCTGTAATGTTGTAGAACGTAATTGTGGAACATTGAATGAATCACCAGTTTTTTATTTTTAAATTACGTTCTCTCTTAAATATCTCGACACTCCCGGCACGTTGGGTATTAATTAAATAGCTGTCTCATGCGTAATATTAACTAAAGCACTTTTACCCTTCAAACCTGAAGATTGTAGGTTGGGGTTGGCATTTAAGGGGTGTATTTTAACAAATTACGTTATCACTTACCGGAATCGTTAAATAAGCGGTAATTGTTGCAATTTCGAGTTAATTATCACATAGAATCATCATGTAAACACTTCAAAACTATTTCTTAACTGTATATCATTTGGTTTTATGTTTGACATATACATTTGACAGCTGCAGGAACGACAGAAGTTGAGGTTAACAAATTCGATAATAGATTGCACTGCTATCAGTGAAGAATATTCAAGGAAAATCGTGAATCTTTCAATTTATCAATATTTCTGTTGAAAGTATTCCAGTAAACACAATGAAAACACTTCATATCCTAAAGGAATTGTAATTGATTTTTTAGAAAAGTTCACATAAAGGTTATATTCTAGTGGAATTTCGGACTACAATGTTGGCATCGATGAGCGGCGCGAAAATCTTTACCCGTGGCGCCAAAATTTCAATTAGTATGAGTTATTTTAAACGTAGAACTATATGAAACCGATACATTCTAAATGGTTACCTCCATAACATGCTACAGGGAATTCTTCACCTTTAATGAAGCAATGCAAGCTAATAATTTTTACAAGGTTTATTCCATATATACTTATATTAGTTTCTTGAATAATCACATTGAAACAACTTTAGAAACCATTTAATTGTTATTTAAGCAGCAGTTTTCAATTTATTTAAACACACGGTTTGGGAAGGCTTTTAGGGCATGTAGTTTTTGATCGGTTGTGTAAAAATAAAGCAAGTCGTTCAATAAAGAAATTATAATTATAATTTATTAAATTGATATGTTACTTGACAATTATTTTCAGAAATTGAAATGCACAACAACTAAATCACAAAGTATTATTGCAAAGATTAATTTTAATGTTTTTTGTGCCACTTATAGTTAGTTGGAATGTTTCGATTAGTGGTAGTCGAATGATAAAAATTAGATATAGCAGCTGAAAATTTACAATGTACAAAGCAAAATAAACAACACTCGGTTACAATGTATGTGAAGCTTATTGGCACATTAAATAAAAAATGATAGAAGTACCTATATTGAAACTAATTGTTCGTTATTTTTCGATCATCAGCTTCTAGCATAAAAATTGCAATAAACGAAACTACATTACGATAGTTTGGTAACTAGAAAAGTATCGTTTCCATAGACATCACTTTATAAAGCACAGGAGCGTGGTATTCAAAATATTACTACTACATCATATATTCGTAAGCTCCTCAGTGTGACATCATTAAGTCGTTGAAAATAGTTTTACATAGGCGCCTCAATTGACTAGTAAATATATTATATTATAACACTGATATTACTTTTACATTAGTATCTATACATTGTCTTGAATTATTGTGCCATGTGAAACTTTGTAACAAATGAGTAAGTAAAGCATTGGTATAGGAGTACATACACCATGTCACTATTAACAACTCGTTTTTGTTAAAAACTAAAAAGTAGAGATCATATCTGCTCCCTTATCCAGCGTGTTAATAGAGGCATTTACAGTATGTATTCAAAGCTTAGAATTCGCATTCAAATATGAAAGAACTATAACATCAAACATAATTTAAAATTTTAAATAAAAAATAGATATTATCACCCTGTGTTCTATGTACATAAAGTTGTTGATCCCTCTATATCTAACCAGTCTTCCTAAACTACGTAGGAGCGTATCCTAGGTTTTTCCTCTGCAAGAATATGTGTATTTCTCTAAAACTTGGCCTCTCTACGTCTTTGCGCCTCCAACACTCGAGCATTAAATCATAAATATCTTTACTAGTTGTAGGTCGAGGTAGATACATATACTGTCCATCATCACAATGCAAGTGTGCTAAATTTTCCATCACTTCCGGATCTGATAGCGCATCATAAGGTTGTCTGCGGCACAACGAAAATATTTCCCACAGTGTCACAGCAAAGGCCCATACATCACTTTTCGTTGTGTATTTGGCTTGATAGACTGATTCCCAAGCCAACCAACGTATCGGTAGTGGAGTATTTCCATCAACTTTATAATAATCATTAACGTAAAGTTCGTTGTAAGTACCGAAATCGCAAACTTTAATTTGATAACCTTTTCCTATTAAACAATTTCTTGTTGCTACGTCTCGATGAACGAAATTGAGAGCCTCTAAGTATCGCATTCCTGAAGCGATCTGAGCACCCATGTATAAAAGGCAGTTAAACGAAAGTGATTTAACACCGTAAGGTAAACTATTACTGTTCTCGGCGGCTATGTGGGTTTTCAAAAACTGACACAAATCGCCGTGGTCTAAGTATTCCATCACAACACACAACGGGTCTTCTTGACTGCAAATCCCCAAAACACGAGTTATGTTGGGATCCTCGAGAGCCGCCAAAATTCTCACATCACGATAAAAGTCTTTCCTGTAACAAGACAATTAAAATCGGTCAAGAAATGTTGGTTCAGTACCTTTCTTTTTCCGTGGAGTTTTCGCCCAAAAACTTGATGGCGACTAGTCTAGTGCCAAGCGACATCGATGAGGAGTATTCGGCTATGCCATCAGCTTCAGCGATGTAAACCTGAAAAAGGAAGAGAATTTTTAAACAACTGAAATAAATACGTTTCTCCCATCTGGACAAACCACTAAAACTAAAAATTATTAAAACTATAAAATAAGCAAAATGGCGAGAGGAAATGGCCAGACATTAAAGTGGAATGAATTCCTCAAGTTAAGAATGAAAGAAAAATATCATACGGAATTACAGAAGATACTTTGACAAATATAAACAAGATGATGTTATGACTAATGAGGAACCATACAACAAAGAAATAAAAAGATGAAAATTAGGCAGAATCAAGTCATAATCATGAAACGAAATTTAGAGGTAAAACATAACCAAAAGATCAGTTTTAAAAAATATTAAAATATTCTAAAACACCTACAATGTTGTTTAAATATGCTACACGTGGACGACTACACATTGTTCTTATATATCCAAAAGAAATTTCATTACTGCTACTACTATACAGCCTGAACTAGAAACCGTTTATGGTTTCAGTAGAAAACTATACCTACCGTTCCGAATGCTCCTTCAGATAACTTGGACAACATTCGCAATCGATGCCTCGGGAATTCCAACAGTTGAAAGTCTTCTAAGCGCTTCTGCAACGCAGTTAGAGCTTCCTGCTGCGTTGGTGACTGCAATAAAGTCAAATTATAACTGCTATTACTACAACAATAAAATCAATTACCCCTTTTCCTTCATTTTGACTGTTTCTGGAACTTATCCTGTTACCTTTCAACGAAACACTGCTAACTCTACTTCTAGACATGGGTAACGTTTTATCAGAACCAAGAAGTGGAAGGGTGCCAGGTTCAGGTACGGCATAATCGTAAGCATCTGTAAAATAGTGTTATATAAAATATTTCCTTAAATTGTTGTTTTTACCTATTTGTTGCATGGGACATTTCTTAATACTGTTAGGCATCACGTCTTTCATCTCGATAACTACGGAACTGTAACTGTAATAAGGACCGTATTTCATGGCTTGATATGGCTCCTGATATTCGTGACTTTCAGGCATGTTTCCTGGATGCGGCAATGGCAATGTTGATCTCAAACTCGACTTCAAAGTACCGTGACTTCGGCGATAGTCATCAATTTCGGTAACGCCGTAAGCTTCAATCGAACTGCCCTTTTCGCTTACACCAAGCATCGATTCTGGATGAAGACGTGGCAAGGTGTCTTCTGGAAATCCGATATTGGAAGAATTTGGACTTCTGAAGAACTTTCTGTTGCGAAACCGATGGATTATCAAATAAATGACGCCGCCCAAGAGGACAATGATGCAACTCAAACCAACAACAATGATTGTCAGATACGCAGGTTCGTTAATTTTGTTGGGAACGGGTATTTCTATTTTATGTTCGTGATGTCGGTCGCCATTGTGAACATTAATTGGAGAAGCCGTCGTAGGTTCCGGTTCTATTGTGAAATTACCATGAGCCACAACAGAATCAAAAGTTATTTCGCTAACAAGCAGCCATTTCGCTGCGAATTGCAACTGCAACTTTACAAAACGTCCCACTCGGTGGTGGAGTTTAATTGATATATTCCTGGCGCTCTCGAAGATTCTGTCTTCCATGTATTCGTAAGTTATAGGTTCGCCTTTAAACCGTTTACCACCGACACTGAACAAGATTTTTGCTAAAGCGAACACTTGGACGTCTTTAGTGAATTGGTTGTTGCAATAGATATGAACTGCTGAGAATTCGCGGACTTTGTCGAACTCAAATTTGATTTCTATTGGTTTGTTGAGACGAGTGTCGTTCTTCCAGCCAACCCAGTTCTGGTCGTCGTTGTAGAAATCGGTTTTGAAGTCGTCGTGGCCGAATTTTCCATCGATCAATTGACCCAAGCCGTGTTTAAGTTCGTCTCCATCCCAATGGCCGTCGTAGCCAAAATCGTAAAATTCCCAATTGGATCCTCTTTTGTCGCCTTGCGGCATGGAGTAACTCATGATTCCGTCTGTCCATCTACAGCCGTAGAGTTCTACACGCATACAAACTGTTCTCTTGTGGTAGCTGTAGGGGTAAAAGCGAATTTTGCTCGCCCAAATCGGAGGGTCTAAGTCCCGTTTCGACTCCAAGTAAGTGTTGATGTTAGCGGTGAGCACCTGGAAGTTTGAGAGGGTTAAAAATTAACAACGACACTCGACTGGAGGTTTTGGAAAATAAATTAAAAATAAGCCATGAGTAACTTGCTTTGGCGGTGATTCATTATGCTCGTAAGATAGGAATTTAGCCAATTTACGACTCAACAGTTTCCAACTTATGTTCTCAGTTTTAATTTTTAATTGCTTAAGCACCTTTGAAATAATCAAATATTTATGCAAATTGTTGTGATAAATTCGAAAATGTCATGGTAACACCTGTTTCACGATGTTACGTTTGATAACTACAAAGCGAGCCGGTCTCTACACGTTTATAAGAACAACTTTTCATAGCATTATGACCTGCGGGAAGTATGGCTATTGTTATCAACCCCATACATTCCCCCATTATCAACCTTATATACGTGCACGTTCTAATTTTCTGCAGTCACGCGACTGGCCGTCGTTTTGGCGCCCTCCTGTTGCCGTTTCTCTCTCCTTCACGACCTGCTGGTGTAATCGTGTTTTACTTGCGGGGTTTTGTCGGAAAAGTTGGTCACGCACCTCAAAAAATAATATTAAAATGCATTGTGTCTTTCTATTATTCCTGGCACGCTCGAAAAGACTGCTTTTGTTTAATTGTTCGGCAGGATGGCGGAAGGTTTTTCTTTGTGTGTTCTTACTATTGCATTAGAGAAACGTGAGAAGGATCAGAAACTATTTAATATTAATTAATATTGGGCGCTCTTCGTTCTACGCTTCCTTCGTGAGAGATAAGTTACTTTTTAACAACGGGTCATAGTTCAGTTCTTTTAAAACATGATTTATTTAAATAAATTTGTAAACTCTTGAAGACTTAAAGCATTGATTATTTAAGTAAAAAGTCAATGCTTAAAGCTAAAGTCAAGTGTTCCTATTCATGCTACACATTTAGCGAATTTGACCAGCAAGTATGGTCTAAGACACGAATGTATGATGAATCATTTCAATTAAAAATTTGGTGCAGGTAGAATCTGTACTACCCCTCGAAGGCAGATTTGAAGGTGCTGAATAATTTTTTCTCCATCCAGATTTCTTCAAGCAATACAGACTACCAATATTTTTAAGAAGTCACGTCATCTAACATAATTTTCTTATATTTGTATGATTATAGAAGGAACATTAAATACATTAAATAATAATTAAAAAATAAAGTATCATTTCATTTACCATCGAATCGAAATATCCACATGCTGACGAGGCATTGATTGCAGAGCTCTTCGGGGTAATACAGAGCGCGCATCACAAACATGTGGACGCTGCTAACAGCTTTGTGTAGATGGCTCCACCTTTATAGTTTCAGTTGGAGCTCATCATTATTTTATAAATTCCTAATTTCCAAGCAAAAATCGGCTTCAGCGTCGTTTTGACTCTAAACTCACCAAATCTATATTCTGAAAATGTTAACTCCTGACGCCAAAGTATTACTAAGACTTGGAGTATTAATCAAGGTAATTGGCTTCCAAGAAAGGTTACTTTGTATGAATTACAATTTTTGAATTAAATTTCTGAAATAAGTAAACTTTTTATGAAAGTAATTTAGATGCTGTTGCAGAATTATACTTCTAATGATGAAATTATTCAATATTTTAATGGGGCGGTTTCAATCCAATAATGCAATCATTCTCAACCTATGGGGCGTGCTTCCTTGAGGTATCGCTAAATATATAAGGGAAGTGGGTGAAGAAAAGTTATTTATTGAACAAGAACAATTAAAAAACAATCTACGTTATAAAAGTTAAATAAAGTCCTAAAATCTATTGAATTGAATAAACTAATTAGGACTCAACAAAGTATACCAAACAATTAATTAAAATTGATCAATCAGCATGATACAACAAATTAATGTTTCTCTTGAGCCTGTGTTGCAGATCAAGAATGTTTATAAGATTGTGAAATATTGGAACTTGACAAGCTCAGTTCTCGTTGTATAATTATCTGAAATCTATATCGTGCTTTTTAACGTAGCCAGTGTCAAAAACTCAATTTTCCAACCAGAAGGTAAATTAAAGACTCGATTTCAATACAGAAAAATCATCATCTATACTTGCCTAAGATTTAAACATAGTTAAAAGCAAATTATATTTTTATTGCATCATTTGTCATAAAATTTATAAAATGCTTGTCTCCATTGAATGAGAGACCTTCAGGAGTTTACATATACCCAATTCTTAGTTAACATCGCTAAATGCAATTGTTAATAAATCTTTGCTGTTCTGAATTATATGATCTGACAAATTAAAATACAAATTCAAATGTTCCTATTTTCTGTTTATTTTAAACTTTTGCTTCATACCAGCAGTTTTCTACACTAATCATGACTAATCTCTAAGGTTATAGACAGGTTCGTTAAAACTAAAGGTCTAATTTATATTGTTTTTGAATATATCTACCAAGTAGCTTAATTTCATTTTCGTTGTTTCTTAATTAATAAATAATCTCTTTGAGGTAATAATAAAATTTTAAACACCTCATTTTTGTTCTTCCTCACCTTGATCTTCACTTAGTTTTTTAACTTTGATAAAGTTGTTGTTAACACAATATTTAGATCAACCCAATTTTCCCATTTCTCAGCAAACCAAGTCATCTATTCAAACACGTTCAACCAAAACTTTTCAACACCTAATAATCAATCAAGCAAGTAATTTAATATCAATATTTGTTACTAACTAATTTGCCACTCCTAATCAAATAAAAATTATCACAAATCTTTGATAGAAATTGTTGCTTTACGTTGAGGCACACTTGCTTGTATAGATCCGGCTCGAAGGACCAAAAATATTGAGACACTGTCTCTTATTTGAATTATACTCTGAAAGATCATGATAATTACTCAATTGGTTTAGTTTAATAAGAAACACTTCATTTGATCAACAAATCAGGTGCCAGGGTCGCGTTAGCGTTACATTAGAAATGTACACTCTGCGCAACGAGGTAAAGATAGGTAAAGACCGTGTTACTTTGAAGGTTCAACACTATCTTTAGATTTCAGACATATCGTCAATTCTACGAGCAACAGTATCAGTTTAAAGATGTACGTCCAAAATATATTCAGGTATAGTTTCCGCATTTTCAATCATTACTACTAGTAAAATTTAAATAATTTCAGCTCTCCTGCATTTCGATATTTTATTTGTAACTTTCTAAGAAACTAGTAAATAAAGCGTTTTCATTTCAGACAAAGCTTTTAATAATAGATTTTTGCTATTTAAAGAATTTAGTTTAGCAATAAAGAACTTTCAAGGGTTGTTAACGTACTCATTATTAGGTTTTGCTGATTCTCGTTTAAGTTTGTTAGAGGAAAATTTTCGAACAACTAAAACAGAAGTTTTTTTACTATTTACTTCATTTTTCAATTTTAATATCGGAAGCACTATTGAGTGCACTTGCTGATATACAATCAGATGGCCGATTTTTATGATACGCGGTCACAATAGGGCTGAATAAAAATTTTGAACAAATAAAAAACAAAGATGTGGAATATAAAGATCACGTTGCAAATTACGTAATAGCTAACTCAATTAGGAAGTTTTGGTAAAAGTTTTGGAAAGAGTTGAGTATGTAAAAGTAGGTAAGAAAAATGGCGGGGTAGATGCAAAATCTTTGAAAAACACAAGTTATCTTCAATCCTCTGTTTTTTCGAGAAGGAGCGGTGACGTTATGATGATCAAGGACAACTTATTGATTTATTTCTACAGCACACAAATTTTGCTTTCCCTTTCCCACCATATCACCTCTGAGATATTCAATACGATTGAAATTTTTAAATATGTAGCCGTAATAACTAATATTTAGTTTTATTTACGTTCTGAAATTCAATATTCAAAAACATTATCTGTCAACCAAATTAAATTTGATTTATATCAACCGTACCTCGCATCTTGTTAGTAACTTTATTAGATATGCACGTCACTACTTATTCAATTTATGCAAATGACTATCTGTGCAACACATCTTCTTAATCGTCGAATTGAGCCACTGTTCATATCAACTTTTATTTCTACTTTTCCAACCATACGTCCCACACTATTATGTCTTAGTTTTCTGCTAATTGGACCGGCAGAACGTGCCCGACCATTCCCGTCTTTCAAAACGTGTGCTCCTAAGACCGAATTGCACATAAAAAATAACGACGCTCTCGGTATCGCAATTATATTTTAGTAGCTTCTGAGCGGCCACTGAACTCTTACATCATCTATTTGGGATGTTGGATTATACATAGGTATGCATATGTGCACACCAATATCCCTTTCCACTTCCCAACAAGCACCTGGGTTCTTGAATTAATGGATTACGGGAATTTTTGACGGTACAACCGACGCTTTACCAGTCAAATTCCCACAAGAATCATAAGGAGCCGAAGAATTGTTAATTAATTAGTCAGCGGTTCACATTCGTTTGAGGAAGCGACGCCGTTTTTATGTAGTTTAATTAAGTAATTAATTAATTGGTATAAAATGAATTAGCTGGGCGACATCCAAGAATTTTAAAATAAACTTTTCTTGGAATGTTAAGTTTTAGGACGAAAGATGTCTAGAAAGTTAAAGATATAAATTAAGCAATACGTGTAAAAGCTCAGCTTCCAAGCAACAAGGTTTCCAGAAGAATATAACGAAATGACGACGAAGCTTCAACTAACCTCAGCAAAGAAAACACGTGACTCGGGCGTTTCAATTAGTGCTAGTTAGTAGCTGCAGGTCGAGGTATAGGAGGATACACTAAACACGTCAGATGCAGGAATTGCAGACTGGAAGCCCTGGGCCACCCTATGCGTTTTAGCGGAAGCGGTTTAACTGGACTAGCTCACCGGAAAGTTTTTTTTAATTCATTTGCAACCACATAAAGGTGAGCAAATTTATCCAAACAAAACCAAACTGGTTTAGCTCTACCCGCTAAATGACAAAGTATGGCCCAGGGCTAAGTAAACTCCCATCCGGTTTCTCCTTACTAGTTGCTCCTTACTTTTCTGATTTTTTTAATTAGACTGTTTTCTACTGGGTGGCTCAACAGTTAAGTCTTTGGAGCTGTCGTCCATACACAATGGTCAAAGAGTGAGCAGTTGAATTTTAGGAACAGTGTTGGAGATAGTTCAGTGGACAACTTTCGGCTGCTACCACTAAATCAAGCATTAACTTATTTCACCATTATGCTTCTAAGAAATTGCCGACCTAATCATCAAGAAGTAGTTGAGACTGCTTGGAATTTTAAGGCAAAAAAACGCCAAAAATTTATGCAAAATGTCAAGCTCGACTCCACACTTGCTGGTGCATTATGAAGCTGATCCCAATTTTTTATGAACAAAAACTTGTGGAAAAAGAAAATTTCTACTGACCATAAAACTTTTAACGGAAGTCTTGTTCACTGACAAAGATCCCACTTGAATAGTTAACACGTCAAGTTAATGACTGAAATCTGCTTGTAAGGCACTATCTTCCACCCGATTTGGGTCTATTAGGCTTCAACATAATCCTGAAACCTAAGAATTTTACAAGACCGAAATTATGGGGGCATTAAAGCGTAAATGGTTCAAGTGGTAGAACTATAGTTCTGTATTCGTTACCCATAATTTGAACTAAATATTTAGCTAAAATAATGCTAAGGTAGTTCAACATTAGAATGTGCCGCAATCAATATTCATCTTCCCTAGGTACACCGAAGGATGCAGCTAAACTACAACATTTTGCAGTTACGTTTTTCAACAGGATGTAACGCCATTACGGCGCCATTTAAATTAATCATTATTAATTGAGTGAAAGGTATAATGATGTACAGCGAAAAAAAACAATTTCCGGAGGCGCTGCTGTATCTACCTGTACCTGATAATAGGGCGCAGAGTAAATTGGCTCATCCAGGATGACGTGCGCTAAACGTCATCATTAATATCAATTACTGCTGTAATGTTAATTTATTGTTCCTTTATTATGAGATAAATAATTCGCCACAGGTTTGGCGTAACCGAAATATTTGTCTAAAGCGGACGGCCGCCGTACAGGAAGAAGATAATTGTGAGAGTTGCGGTAACAACTTTTTGCTATTAAGGCCACTTCTTCATAATAACGGTTAATTCGCCATAAAGTCGACTCGTCCAATCATTTTTATAATTTCGACGAAACACACAAAGGTGTGGTGTGGCAAGCTTTTATTGTAATAAAAATCAATATGCAGGTAGGTCGCGTGACAAAACTAAATGAACTAGGACTGGCGTCGTCCATATTCACCCCTTAATTAAGAAAAGCCAGAAAACCGCTAGCTCTTGGGTTTTCAAACGCTTAATTAGGCGGCCGCCGGGAATTTGCAATATTGCGGATCAACCGGATGAATAAACAAATCAAAAGACTGTTTCCGGTCTTTGAAAGAGCCTCTATTCTGGGCCGCTTCTAACTACTAATAATAACAGCGCGTCTTCTGGAATCGCCATGTGGCTTGTACTAAAATAAATACTCCACATATGATTGCAGTTTTGATAATTGCTCAGCTCCCTCATAAATTTTCTGAATATACCCGACACTTAAAAGCGATTACCGTATTTACGAGTGGTGCATGTACATGCCAATCTTGACGTCCAAAATTAAATGTAAAGCTTTTAGTCGGACGGCACTAGAGCGGGCAAGTTATTTAATCGAGTAAATGGAGAAGTTGTTGAATAAAATCGAACTAGATAAAAAGTTGTGATATCGTTGGTTGAACTTCTCACCCGTATACTTACCGCTTCATCGAAGCAATTCGCTTTTTTATCGGTAACACATCTTACGATCTAAGAAATGGGTCATCTTCTTACCTCTTCACCTTTACTGTTATGATATCGGATCCACTTGGAGAGTCGAGGTCTCCAATATTCTAACATGTAGGCTTCGGCATATTCTATTCCTACACCGTTTCCAAAACGACCCTGCGTTCCGGCTGCTGTTATCATATGAACAGTCTTTAGCTCTATTTGGATCCATTCTTCTGGTTCGGTTGTTGCCTGCTTCAGAGGACACCACGCTCCCCCATTTCTGTCCGTTCGAACGCTTAAAAAAATAACAATTAATCAATAAATTATTTCGAAACAACTGCAATAGTTAAAAGAAAAATATTTGAATTAATCAGTCAACGACCGAAATTAAATGAGTTGGGCGCTTTCACAAATAATTAATTGGAATCAAGGGTTGTAAAGCAAAATCGTCAACTTCGTCGCCAGCTCAAATACTAACTACTTGAGCCGAGAGCACGGCTTTTCCATTTAGTTGCCTTAGTGCAGGAATTATTTCGGCCATAAAACGAGAAGCTGCCGACATTTTTTATGGTGTTTTTTAAATGTGCTGTTTTTAGCCCCAAGTTGAAACTTTTGATAACTTCTCATTTTCTTAATATTATCAACACAAAGTATACGCCAAAGTACTATTGCAATAAAGGTCATGGAAAATTTGAGAGAAATAAAAATTTAGCTTTTCAGCAAAAAATTAAGAATTTCATTCTCGTTAACATTTTTTAATGCCACTCTACGAAATTAAATTTCTTCAATCAATTACAGTCATGTAGTTACCTAATGGTAAAACCATTCAATTTAAAAGTCCTTCGTGCATTGTCGACCACGCTCGTTCTGAAGCGTGAAGCAAGCGTATTTTGATTGGTTGACAGCTAAAACGCCAACTGAACGCATGAATAAACGCTCGAATATGTGTAGGCTTACCCACCCAGTTTAAAAGGACTGGCGTTTAGAAGGTTGCATAAAACATCAAAAGGTCTCTACTCTTTGCTATTCTTTTAATCCGCATAAAAAATACTTCGGATTGAGAAAGGGCGACGATTACTACAGAAACTGGCGTTTAAGTTTGTTAGGTCACAAAATTTTTCAGAAACTTGCTGCAAATTAATTATTTTTTAATACTCTTCGATTCTTGACAAAATGGCTTCTATTCCACTAACTGCACAAAAATTATTAATAATTACGCATAACGTTAGAAGTGTTTGGGCTATTCAATATTACTCTAGTCCACATGAAGAATATATGTAGTTGAAAGAGGGCAGCAATTGCCATATAATATTTTGGGTGTAAGTTCGTTAGTTCACAAAATTCGCTCCACCAAAATTAAATTTTAAGTTGCAGAATGTGACGCAAAAATTGTGCTAAGTATTTAAAAAATCTGCAGCTGACACTAGGTCGTACATAATGAAATTACCATTAACTACTTTAGAATAGTAAAGCAAAGGTATTAAAAATAGAAGCTTTAGGGACTTTAATTTAAAATTCCGTTTGTGAGTCGATCTTGGTCGTACCCGGTATTATTTTCTCATGTATGGTTACTTGGCAGCAAATTCTTATTGCAAATTTTTTTAGCTGAGTCCAGTGTAATGGCCCACTCCTATTCTACTAAAGTCTTCTCACCGATTATCCTCTTGTTGGAGGTAATATAAAAAACCAACTGATCACTTAATACTTGTTCGAACATTCCTACTTTTTCAACAGAAAAAGAAGGAAAGTGTGCACCATAAAAGCCCCAAAGTTTCCTCGCCGTTGTACTTTAAGAACGGTCTCTGGGGCACTTCCATCCATTATTCATCGATCCCCCCTCGAGCTGGTCTTGAATAGGTGGACGAAAACGCGTTTTATCCAAAATATTTGCCTATTTGCAGAACCGAAGTGGTCGAATCCGAGATCAAAAAAGCACAAATTCATTGTCGATAAAATTAGATTTAATTTACCACACTTGCGGGCAATTAGGAAAGTTGGGTAACCGTTAATTTTTTTACGAAAGCAATTTCCCAAAGTAATGGAGTATCTCCATGTAAGTCCTGCTGAGAGATAATTTGGTAATTTAGGGCCTCGATGTGATAGTTACGTTTCAATTTATAAATTAATTAAATAACAGTAAATAACACTCTTTACCACAGTTATTTTCTACTAAAACCAGTTGAAAATTGGCGTTCACCATGTAAATGGTTGTTGCTGTCCTCCCACATTAGTAATCGTACCTACGAGAGGAATGAGCGGTGGAATAACGAAAGGGTAATGAATGGGAATTCGATTTCTATACAAAGTTTCTATGTCGATTCGATGCGGGAAATTGGAAGAGGACAGCGAGAAAAACTTTTATTTGTCAGCCCTAATTAAATCGTTGCCGCGAAGGAAGTATCTCGAAACTTGTTTGGACCTCCAATTCACTTTTGGATGTGTAAATGGTCATTGAAAGAATTCACCTGCGTTGCTAACAAATTTTTATTCGTTCCGGTGCCGTTCGACAAAGTTAAATGTTGAAGTAGTTTTATTTGATAAGTGAAAAAGTTTCCGGGGGTAACCTACTTGAGAGTTGCCGACTTCAAAAAAAATTAAATTAAAAAGAGTCTCCAACTTCCTTGATCAATATAAAACCGGAGATAATTTTCGAGGGAAATTTTCCTTTTCCGAGAATATCTCCCTTCCTACAGCGATTTGCCAAATTAATTAGTTTTCCCAAAGTTATAATTAAAGATGAGTTAAATTATTGGTTAAATCGCTAACTAATTCAACAACAGAATTACAACGCGCCCCTCGGAAGTATCCGCTTTAACAAAGTTCAGTGACAATCAAAAATAACCAAATAAACGAGAAAGCGGCTAAAAGCAAGGATTTCACGATCAGCTCTTGGGGAGGATACCGACCGGTAAGTAGACCAACAGGTGGGTAACTATTATAATTAGTTTTAAGCAAACGTGTATGAAACGTCAGTAAGCTACAATTTAATAAAAACAGGCAATCTGGTTGAGTAGAAATCTTAAGAAAACAAAACAATTTTTTTTAAATCGCCTTTCTGGAGCGAAACATCTATACCTACCAATCGATCGCCCGCTCTCAATTATTGTTGTACTTTCGTCAATTCGACAATTAAAATGAGTAAATGAAAATCTGGTATGGCAAAGACTTTAAGATCAGTTCTTTGTGTCTATTTTTGTTTTCTGATTTAAACTTTAATTGGCCGCTGCAAAATTGGTCATAGAATTATTTCTTCAGTATCACCATGCAAATTCAGATAATTGAGAATCAAAGAACAAGCTTTGTTCCTTGGCACGTATTGCTGCGAAAACTAAATTTAACAATAATGTGAAGCTATTTTGTGAATATTCATGGACCCTGCCAGCCATACTTCCCCCAAAGAATCTGTCTTCCCTAGACATTTAGTTCAGGAGGTCAAAGAGCATGGAGCTAATATCCCACTCTATCGATTGGGCGATCAACACTTCAAAAGGACATTTAGTAAATATTAAACGTTTGGAAGTCTTTAAACCACGGCAGAAGCTGGCGATTGTGGGGCGGTGTGGAGATGTAAAAGCCGCGCTGATTGATTATCCCATTAATGGATAATGAAATTCTTGGAATATTCAGAGGCAAGGGAACAATCGACGTAACAATAATTACTGAATTATCAAAGTCGGTAGCGGGGGCGTAAATTATCCCACGGTATGTATATGCACAAAAGCCGCTAGAGTATGGAAGATCCTCCATCACACCTGGATACAAAGGAGCGTTTTATTAATAGTTCGGTTTGGTAATGGCAATTTAGAGCCGAATTATTACTTCGGCTAAACATAGAATCGATAACCCTTGTACAATAGGAGCAGAAGCGGTAATTAGCAAGTTCGAAGACACGACATTGTTCCTATAAAGTTACCGGGAGCAGTTCAGTTTACAACAATACGGTGATCCATCATTAGGGGAGCAGGTCAAGTTGGAGTTTATTACACTATTAATACTGGCGGAAGTCAACAAATTTTGCTGTAGATAGGAAATAAGTTTCCAGCAATTATGTACTTTATGGCCAGCAAATGTACACATATTGACCTTGAATTAAACAGAAGTGTAAGTGTAAGTCTAACTCTTAAAAAAAACAGGAAAAGGCAAAAACTTTGTAAGGCAACTGGTAGTCAGTTCTGATGGATATTAGTTCAAGGTAATGGAGGTTGCCTATAGTCTTAGTTAGGCACCTCCATCAGGCAGCACATGACACTCGATGATCTAGGGTAGGTGTTAATTTTAGGAGCAATAAAATGTAAGTATAACAAAAACAAAAACGTTCCAAAATATTTGAAAGTCGAATAGTTTAGTCCTGGATAATAATCAATAGTACTCTTCTGTAGAAGATTGTCTTGGTTGAAATGAATTGGCCAAAAGCGAAATATGGTTTAGAAAATATTAAGTAAAGTAATACTGCAAACTAAAATTCTATAAGGGAAAAACCAAAGATCTACTAGATCTACTAGCAGAGAATATCATTCACATAGAGCAAAAATTTTGACATATCAGCTTTTAACACTTTATCATAAATAAATTCTGATAATTGAAATAAAAATTTTCCGTAGTGTCCTTCCTTGTTAATCTATCAGGTAGAAGTCCCGGAAAATTATTATAATCACGTCAAAAGGAAGAAAGACATTTAAGGGAGCCATAGACTCTTATCTAGAGATCACTTTAAAGTATTGATTCGTTTTGAATATTAATTTTTAAAAAATCATGCGGAATTCTTAAAACATTGATATAATATACTTTAACTGTTTCTGCAACCAATCAGAGGTAAAAATCATGTTTTAGAACTTGACGTTGACGTTGTTACATAATACATGCTACTTTGTAAGGTAGTTAATGATTTTCGTAATGCACAAAAATCTCTTCGAAATTATTTCTGAGATTATCTTCTTGCTTAGTAACGAATTTTACGACAGCTGTAAACTCGATTTCCTGCATATTGAAGTAATTGAACTAACTAGGATGTTAAACGTTTACCAATAAATTACTTCCTTGAAAAAAGCATTTAGTTAAATGTGTATAATGCCATATAAATAGAATCTAATGAACCCAAGATTATTTGCAAATTACTTGTTGTCATAATACTAATGCGATTTTCTACGATTATTACCCCAATTACCAGTAATGTACGCAAAGTGAACAAGCAATAGAAGTAAGTAACTCTTACCGCGATTTTTCTCATGACATTGTAGATAAAACCTATTTACACTTATGGCAATGGTTAGGTATAAAGGCTCAAATAAAATTTATTGTAGCCATAATGAGCAAGAAATTTGCAGTTAGAGATCTCTCTACTGTACCAACACAAACTTCTATGTGTTACCAACAAAGATTAATAACGAAGTAGCTAAAAAAGAGAAGAGTCTGATAACACTAGTTAAACATGAAGTAAATAGGAAAACCAATATGAGAAGAAAATTAAGAAGTCCTAAAGTCAGAAAAAAATTTAAAAGTACTTAGAAACTATACATCCACTATAACGTGGAAAAGCTAGAAGGGAAACAAGACAAATCACGCAATAAAAGCAGAAGAGAGAAAATAAAATATCCGTGACATCCTCAGAGGATCTTTTTCGTAACATTCTACAAAAAACGTATTTATGTTTATGGCAATGGTTATGTATAAAGGCTCAAATTAAATTTATGTTAGCCATAGGAAAAAGAAACAAGAAAAAAGTTTGCAGTTAGGTAGTAATGTAGCAACACAAGCTTCTATGTGTGACTGACAAAGATTAATAACTTAATAGCTAGCAAAGAATAGAGTGTAAGAATATTAGTAAAAGTAAAAGTAATTAGGAAAATGAATGTGAGAAGGAAATCAAGAAATGATGTAAAAAAGGAAAATTTAAAAAGGCTTAGAAACTATACAGCCACTAGTACATGAAGAAATATGAAGGAGAAACCAAGAAAAAATTACGCAATAGAAGCAAAACCGAGAAAATAAAATATCTGTGACATCCTCAGAGGATTCTTTCCGCGGCATTTTACAAAAAAACTTATTTATGTTTATGACTATGTATAAAAGCTCAAATTAAATTTATGTTACCCATAATAAAAAGAAGCAAGAAAAAATTTGAAGTTTGAGATTTCTCTAGTGTAGCAACTAGCAACACAAACGTCTGTGTATGACTGACAAAGATTAATAAGTTATTAGCTAGCAAAGGGGAGGGTGCGAGAATATTAGTAAAAGATAAAGTAAATAAGAAAATCAATATGAGGGGAAAATAAAGAAGAGAAGTAAAAAAAATAATTTAGAAGTGCTCAAAACTATACAGTCACCATAACGTAAAGAAACTAGAAGAAAAACAAAAAAAATCACGCATTAACAGCGGAAGAGAAAAAATGTAATAGAAGTTTGTAATTAGACAAAAAAATTAGAGGGTGAAAACTAAGAAAGAGTTCCGGTAAACTGGTGGAGTTATTTCATAAAACTTGGAGAAAGGAAGAGGTATATGGAAAAAATACAATATAGAACTTGAAGAAGGTCAATGAAGCAAACACGGTGGCAAGAATTAAGAACTGATGTCTAATAAAGTAACTTCAAGATAACAAGTCGATAAGAGAGACAACAGATAAATCATAAAATAAATTTAAGTTATCTTTACCGGTTTCTTCCTCACTCTTATTCTATATTTTTGGTATGTCGTAATTTTACTTAATTTACATTACTGGAATATCCACTTCATGTATTAAAGTGAACAGTAAAAAATAAAACAAGAGGAAAGGCTTCGCAACATTAACGACCAAAGTTAACAATTATTGGGTTAGGATTAATTTTCATTACCAAACCTTGGTTAGTAACTATTGTTTTCAGTAAAACCAAAACATTGCCCCATTCTTTGACATCAATGCATCTAAAAGTATGTAACAGATCCACAAGGAAATAAAAACTGGGGTACTTATTAAAGATACATTTGAAGGTACTTATAAGCTGTAAAAACTAAAGAGATAATTATGAACTTTGTATACCTATGTATATTATTATCCAATCCAGAATTTCGTTTTTTTTATAGTGTACCGCCAAAGGGCATTATTTCTTCATAAGAGTGATTTAACAATGAAAAAGTAGGAATAAATGAAGAATAAGTATTAAAATATTGTGTTATTCGTTAAACTTTCTTCCTTGCGTTAAAGCATTTCCTGTCACGTGGATATCGTTGTGAGTCAGGTGGATGATGGCGCCGCTAGGATAAACAGTTATTGAGGTTCAGAAGTTGTGGCAGTAATATCGCATTATTTGTGATGTTCTGGCTGATAAATCAATCGATAGCTGTTTAATCTGACAGATATTTTTTTATAAAAAAAAACTATATCTTGACTTCAAATATAATAAGACATAAAGAGAGTATAGACGGGTAATGGAAATCTGATTTGTAATCTTTCAAATCAAACTGTTACGCTACAAAATTGTAGAGTCATAATGGATTATAGATTTGGCAGCAAACTGTGCATCTGCCTATGATGTGTGGCATTAGGAAGCCATTTGGAGCGGTATTTGTTGAGAATCGAGTTTAAAACCGCTTACAAGCCGCTCGCAGGGGCAATAAAATGTATCGCTTACCGCAACCAGCGGCACTACAAACTAGGCAAAGTACAGTGGTGGTCCGTTATTGATCCGACCGACGCGAAAAGGGTTTTAAATTCTCATAAACCTGGCAAAATTCGCCGTGGCGAAGATCGAGTAGAGCAACAGACCTGGAGGGTGCTTTCAAATTTTCATATTCCGTCTGTTTGCGTCTAACGCCTTCCGCCATCTGTCAATGTCAGAGGCGGAGCGCGTGCTCTTTAGGTCGGTTGGCCAATTCCATGAATTTCTTTCGGGACCATTCAATTTAGAAACATGAAGGATTGCTAGGGCCGCCATTCATGGTTAGCTTATTCGATTAGCATAAATTTCGACTCACCGGCCGTGATGAGGACCCACATTACCGCTATCGAACGATGAGCTTGCGGTGATGTCCTCGTCTTTGATTGCCCCGTTTTCCATTCCTAGGGGAGCTATACATTGTGCTACAACGAGAGAACTGTGAAAATTGACATTGTCGCGTCCAAGTACTTACATGGATCAACCGCCTCATTAAGAACCGTGTAGAGTATAAGCAGCAAGCACGCCAAACGGATCCTCTTCATGCTTGTTTACTTGACGAGGACGCGGCCCCGTAAGTAGAAGTTTCTTCAAGACATCGCACCTATGAAAAAGAAAAAAAAACATTTTAACATCCCAGAGTCTTCATCAAGACGAAATTGGATGTACATATAAAACACAAAAATTTCCCAGCCACCGCGGAGAATTTTCGTTTTATTAGATCTCATCTCGTTCCGAATACATCCAATTTTCTTCTGTCCCAAGATATAACGTTACGGTTTGAGGTTCGGATGTCTGCCACTAATCACCAATAATCTCCCGTCTTATTCTTAGAGACTTAATACGGCTTCTCCTTCGCCTCATTAATATTAACCAGTAGCTCAGAGAACTGAGGGAACATGTCAATAGTGTAAGGTAATACCGTCAATGGGATTAGGGAAATACGAAATAACATTTCCCGTGGTTAAGTCAATTGTTCCACAAAGACGCTTCGTTTAACAATGGCTCTTCTATTTGCCCACGTACAAAGTGAATGCAAATTATGACGCTGCGTTTTTATTCTTAGTACCGGGTGCACCGAAGGGCTGAAAGCGATCCCGCAGCCATCCGAAGCCGCAAAACATAATTTCATTACCGGGTCACTTTATACCGGCAACGCAACAATCCCTCCTTATTTTACAGACACCTCGGAAGTTTTTCACGGAATCGCCCGCGAAAGGCTTCGACCCCAAATTCAAAAGGAACTAACTACTCGAATTTTGGTGAAACCGAAAATTTATTGAGGCGAGCAATTTTGGTGGGTGCGCGAAATTGTTAAATGGCGAAAGTGTTTATGGTTTTGTCTATTATCTTAGAGAATTTGAAAGCTAGGTGGTTTATCAAGTAGGTCTCACCAGTTATTGTGAAACGTTAACACCACCTTGGACTGGTGTCCACTTCTCGACGCACTCAAGCATTATTACAAGGCAAGCTTAGCGCCCTGCCTCCTTATACTCTTTTCCATTATTTACACTCCCAAATATGGTAGCGGCCGTAATAAGGCTTTTTTACTCCGAACAGCACGACCAATTGCCGAAATTGCGCCGTCGCTTTTGGTAATACGTAATTATCGAATTATTTGTGAATTAACCGAACGCCATTCAGAGTAGGAGTTTTTATGAAGACGCAATGGCTATGCCATTATTTTATCGTTTGGTCGGGCCGTTGGATGTTTGATCGATATTGTTAAAAGGCACGTACTCATTAAGCAAGATGAAATAGGTTTTAACATATGAAAGGTTATTACTGAAGAGTTGCATTGTAATTGTATCATCATTATAGAAATTTTCTAAACAAAAAGCGACAGTTTATTTGAAACTTTACCGTAATCGCTGAAATGATGAAAGAAAAAACGTAACGGCTCTTAAAGTCGAGTTTTATGTAGTGGCGCAGTGAATTTTAAAAGGGTAGGGAAGTGAGGTGTGAAAACGTAGATAGGTGTGACTGCAGAAAATGTCAGGATGGGCTGCTTTAGTCGAATGAACAAGGAATATGCATCAGGAAATCAATATTTGTAAGTAAAAAGTTTCGTTTAACAGCGTTCACTATATTGACATATACAGAGTTGCGTTTTTTGTCAGAAAAAAGTTTTGCAGCATTATATAAGAATTAGTAAATTGGGTTTCGCCTCCTTACAAGTTTCGAAATAAATTTGGGTGTAATTTTATTACAGAAGTCTAGAAACTAAGAAAGTATGGACCCAAATTTCCATTACTACGCAAATGTTATTTGGTCCATTGCCAAAAATAAGAAAAAAAGTAATTAATTATTGTAATTGCTTCTAAAATTTGTTGTGCAAAAACTATTCAGATTCCGAAATCGATTTAGCGAGGTAAATTGATAAAGAAAGAAGACCACCTACATAGTTAATTGAAAAAAGGTAAACTTTAGAAGGATAACTATTCTAATTAATTGAACTTTGTAAAAAATATAGTAGCAAAAAATTTGACGACAAAGTATATAATAGACTTGCCTTGCAATAACCAACTGTAAATTGTTAAACCTCCAAATTTTTCGACAAGTTCAGTAAACAATAGTTTTTTCCGGCAGTAGAAGATTATCGACAATCCTTCAGCACATAATAAATGTCAGTAATGGGCTACTTCCACTAAGTCGCAAATCGCACAAAAGTTATATAATTTTGCTAGTAAATGATGTATAGTCAACGCCAATTAAAAAAAAATGTTTTGGATGCCCTGGATATTAATTATTAAATAAATAAAATTAACAATTATTCGAATACTTTCACGTGACTTGGAACGCAATGTATTGGACATGGCTTCTGACGTCACCCAGTCAATCCCGTCTTTGAGAATGTTTTACACGGCATTTATTTTTGCAGCAAATTGCATTATTTCTCACAATATTCTCCGTTTAGCAACTAATTAAAATTGCATTGTGGTTTTCCGATGTGCCAAATGACAGACAAAGGATTAGTAAGAAGTAAGGAGTAAGCAGTAAGGGCCCAGTTGGATAATTTTGCCAAATGTTGACCCATCATGATTCCCAAGTTTTTCGCGAAAAATGCTCTTTTCACGTCAGCCGAAACTTGTGGTGTAAAGGGCAATAGGTAAGTATTTATTAATAATAATAATAATAAATGTATTGCCCAGCAGTGACTACCAATTATAGGGCAATTATCAGACATAAAAAAAACAGAAACTAAGTAAAATATGAGAAAATATTTTTGATGTGAGAGTTCATTAGCTTTTCATAGAATTTTCCGTTC
Organism: Pyrochroa serraticornis; assembly: GCA_905333025.2. NCBI lineage: Eukaryota > Metazoa > Arthropoda > Insecta > Coleoptera > Pyrochroidae > Pyrochroa > Pyrochroa serraticornis. Next base: position 21,692,146 of record HG995154.1, read on the forward strand.
CCTATGACAAAATTTGACCTATAATATTTTTTTTATAGTGCTGATCAAGATAATTTCGGCGATTCTATAGTTGGATATGTGGAACTCAAGAGAACCGATAATATTTGTACTGTCAAGGCAAAAATTTGTCCCGAACTCAAAATACCAAGTTAGAACTACAAAGTGTCATTGCTCATAGAAGAGGGTGATGAGAAAGTAGTTGATGTTTAGTGCCATGATTGTGCAGTTTCTTTAGGATGTAAGCATGCAGTTCTCGAAATTGTTGGTTTAATTTTGGAAACATACTAAAGGATGTTTCTGGGGGTTTTATGGAGTTATTTCTAGAGCCTGGCACAATACAACTGGAAGTCTCCGATTGAGAGATCAAGTTAGCAAAATCTTTGAAAAACAAATTGCTTCGCAGAAGTGGATTTTTTTACAAAAACGGTCAAAGTTAAAAATAAAACGAAAACTAACAGAACGAGAAGATTTAAATATAAGTAACGGAATTAAAAGTCCACACATACAACACATAACCCAAATGTATAATAGAGAAGTAAAATACATCAAACGTCCTTTACTTAGAAAACGTCCTTATCAATATATTCCCGAAATATTTTGAAAATTAAATTACGAAAGTATACGTTACAGTATTATAAGTATAACGTAGAAAACTTCATGACGACTTACAAAGAATTGACACAAATAAAAAATTCAGGTAGCAATAAGACTTAAAATCGATTTAACAAAATGCCACAGCAAATCGAAACCACATGAGGGGCTGATCGAAAGAAGGCAGCACTATACCAACAATTATTTTTTATAGCCGCTATTATAGTTCTTACAGAAGTTTCTCGTTAATATTTTAACTCGTAATGTTTGCGGAATTTTTTAAGTTGAGAACAATAAAGTTTTAAAATAGAAAAATTAAATATTATATTATTACAACAAAGATTCAACATTAAAGCATTGATATTTATTTCCCTGAAATAACAGATTAAGTAAATTAAGATTTTCGTATATATGGACTAATTAGACTTGCAAAATTCTTCTGCATGCTTGTGACCCTCCTCGCCCGAAAATATCGCTATTTCATTTCTTAGTTCAAAAACACGTTTCAACACCATAAAAACCATTTGAACAATGAATAAAACAAGGACAACTTTTAGATTTGATATCATCACAAAGAGGAATGGAAATGCTTGATTATAGAGGTTTAATTTTTATATAATTAACCACCTGCTAAAACATCCAGGTAGTGAGCGATCTTGATATTATATTAAACCTGGAGAAACTTTCAGGCATTAATTTTCAGCGGTTAAACTCCAAGTGACAAAATCTTTTATGTAACACCACTACAACAACACAACAACTAACAATTGCCACGCTGCTTTTATAGTCGCGTACATTCAATCCAGAAAATTGCAGACAATAAAATCATGTGGCAAACAATATTGACGCGCGACTGCACCACTAGCATCACATCAGCAGCGATAGCCAATGTAGCCAAATCGAATTAAAATTTTTGCGTACTGAGTTGTTTTTACATGATATTACATGATATTATGAAGGGGAGACTCAGAATTATCTACGGTAAAAATTTGGTCCGCAAAATATAAATTTGAAAATTTCTGTTCTCTGCGAAGCTGAATCGCAGGACAGGATGGTTTTCGAAAAAAAAGTTATTGTGGTACCTGATATAAAGCTTAAGTTGCGTTAAGAATAGGTGATTGGATGTGGTGAGAAAAACGTTAATCTTGAGAAATTAATATTCAATAACGTGGTGTCGCTTTGTCTCCGCATGGTACCAAACATGCCGGCAAATTTCGCAAACACGACCGGCCTCTTTGTGTCTGATACAAATCCGACGGGACTATGTGACCGGAACAAGGGGAATATCCCGCGAATATCAATGCAAATTTCTGCGAAATAAGCCCGCCAATTTTATTGTGCCACTACTTCTCAATAACGCCGTAAAAATATAAATTCTGCTGAAATTGGGCATCGTGGTTCTGCGCGCACGTGACTTGAGTGCGTAGTGTCTTCAGATTTCCACCCTTTTAAAACACCTAAGGTCCATGTTCATAATTCACAAACACCGCGATAATAAATATCGTAACACAACATACAATGTCTCGTTGTTAACTAGTGATACTTGGCCATTGAGTTTTACACAATGGCATAATTGTAATGAACGCACCAAGTTGTGGACAATCGATGCTCTTGAAATGTATACGAGTCGGATTTCGCATTCAATGAGACCACATTTGAATTTATGGCTTCTGCGGTTCATCGATTCTAGTTTCCAGATAACGGGTATTTGCATATAAGGGCTGGTGTTCTTGCAAAATATTCAGACGCCCGTGCCACACACAGGCAGGTTGTTTGTGTTCGCCTCGTCTATTGAATGGTCGTTTCGAACGAAGGGAACGTATTTCAATGAATGCACTGGAATACCTATACCTATTTGCCATCCGGATTAAAATTCAAGTAAGGCTTAAGGAAATTCGCGAAGTGAAAAAGGAAAACATGAGTAATTGAAAATTCCCCATTGATCCCCGTCGGGTTGAGTTACGACGAAGCACTACGTGCAGAAAACAGGCTGAGAAATAAAAAAAAAAACAATAATTGGTTACAAGACTAATTTTGTACTGAAACTGAAATATCAATGCTGTTTCATTACTTTAAAAGGCGCACATTCTATTAAGTTGAAGTGGAGACGTAGCGAGATTTGTGATAGTTAACGAGCTGCACGATGACAAATTCTTGTCATCAAGTTGTGCTGAAAGTTGAAGAACTTTACACTTAGGTTTGAAATTAATGAATAATTTTCGTTCCAGAACATTTTTCCCACGCATACAATATTTTCCTGACAGCAAGCCGATAAATGACATTTTAAATCGTTAATATGATTTTACTGCAAATTAAGCTAAGATTCATCAACTCGACATCAACTACAATTATATAAAAATAAATTAAATTGACTTGCTTTGTCATAAATCAATCTTTATGCTTCTATCAATTTATTCTAAGGTTTATTACTTAAATCTCATAGTTTAGAGAGGAGACGAATTTCAGATTCAGATGTAACGTCAATTATAAAATTCTTTAAAAAGAATAAACTTCAATCTTCAGTTTTCCATTGCATAAAGAAAAAGTTAGGATCGGTTAGGTTTAAAAACAAATCTAATGCTTTATTCCAAAAATTTGCCAGACAATAGAGAAACCCCAATCATTTAAAATAATTTTCTAAACCTTTAACAATTCTTTTTTTATTTCAAAATATGTTTGGTAGTTTGTCAGAAACATATTAATAGGCTTGGCGGCCAACGGAATACCATCAGAGGAAGCTACATGTTTTCAGGTGGATTACAATATCTTTTTCTTATTCCCATTATTCATCAATTTTTATGCTAACACCATCTTAGTAAGTATACGAAGTCAGCTGTCAGCATCGATAACCAGAAAGACAAGCAGAATTCTTACCAACATTACAAAAATAGAAGAAAATCAGACCATTACTCATCTAATTTTTATATTGAGTTCGTTGGAGATATTCTTCTTGTCAGTTCGACTACTATCTAAAACATACAAAACAAAATGTTCCTAGCCTTCAGACGATTAATTAATTGTCATCCAATTTAGAAACTGTCTGAGATTCCTTCATTGTCTTTCCCAATACTAAGATTTTGTCAAAATATCGTCAGAAACCAGGTCATTTTTAGTACCAACAAGTGACAACGCGGATGAATACCCTAAATACAGCAAATTCTTTAATTATGTCACTATTTTTAAAATTTCTAAGACTTTCTAAAGAATTTTAGTGTTCGTTTTAAGCTTTCCGCCTTATTTCTTTCCCTATACTTATATTTCTTCTATATCTTGTTGTGAGTTTTTGATAACTCCTCAGTACCTTTTATGCACATGATTGGAACATCCTGCCATACTTCTTCATTCCATATGCTCCTTGGTCTTCCTTTCAATCTATTTCCTTCTGGTCTCCCTTCTGTAATTTTCCTTATATCTTAGCCCTCTCTCATTTTTCTTACTTATTCGTGTTATCTTACCCGCTGTGCTTACATGACTCTTATCTGTTTCCTTTACGGATTTGATTTATTTCATGGTTCATGAGACTTTGGTATTCTTCTCCTACTATCTTGACGCCTCCCTTTTTCGTGTAAGATTCATAGTTTTTGCCACCTAGATTGGAACCTCATCTTGGTTATTCTACTTATACTCATGTTCTATAGACAATGATTATATTTGTGCTATCTTTAAAAGTTCTACATTTTTCTGCTAGTGGATTGATTATAACTCTTAGGTACTTGAAACTCCCTCTTCTTTCGTGCTTGAACTTTTCTATTTAGATGAAAAACTTCTTCTTTTGTTTTGTTCATTCTCTCAAGTATCATTAATTTCATCTTGTCTTCGTTTACTTCCAATCTTTCCTTTCCCGATTCGATGGTTAATCTTATTAATGGGTCTTTTAGCTTTTGTTGCTCTCTTGCGTAATCCGCATATGCTATCACTTTTACCATTTTACTCCTTATAGATCCTTCTAGCATTGTATATGGATTATAATCATACAACGCTTCTAGCTTGGCGTCCACAAATGCTCCATCCAACGCACTATTAAACAATGTAGCAAACATTCCTCCATTCTCTTTGTCTTAGTCTTCAATTAATTATAAATTCTGCTGTTTTTCTTCTATTCGCCTACATCAATCCTCTTGATTCCTCCATTGTCATTCTAGTCAAGCCTACGAGTTTCTTTGAGACTTCCATGCTGTACATTTCTACCCGTAATCTTTTAGGCCATCAAAAGTTTTTTAAGGTAATAGTACTCTTGTTTAAAATATTTGCAGCACTTTACTACATCTTCTAATTTCACTCCTTTGTAAATATTTTGTCATTCTTGAGAAGACTCTTAAGAAAAAATATGTCAGGTTAGTATACACCCAATAAAGAAGAGAAGAATATCTGACCTATCAAACTTTTTGCAGCGCTTATGCCAAAATGTTACAAATGAAATTTTTTTTGATACTTTACAGCTTTTGAATTGAAAAATTGTGAAAAATTGGTGCAGAAAAAACAAGTGCAGTGTTTCTAGTTAAGTGAACAAAAATTATGTAAACCAGGTTTGACTAGGTGTAAAATATAAAATAATACAAATTTATCTGTAAGAACTAATATTTTATAATAAATAATTAATTCATCTTGTTTCAATTTCAATAATTATAAATTATAAATATTTCTAGAGAGTTTTGCTAAATTGTGTTTTCTTAAGGACCAGTCACAAAAATAAGTTAAAATATGTAAAAGTTGTTACTTTCAAAATAATGCTATTTTCTTGGGATCTTTTTCAAGTTCGATGAACATAAAAAAGTAGCTATGTATGTGTGTGGCATATGCAATGAGCATTGATAATTTTGAGGAAGTATTTACAGATTCCTTTTTCGGAATAATATTTAAAATCTATCAACTTCGAACGTTCTTTTAAGCTCATCCTGTTTAACGAAAGCGTATTCAGAACAAATTTTCTCAATTATTCAATCCACATTTGAAATTTACAATTAAAATGATAATTTAGTTCGTAAACTCGGAGTCTATTAAAAGTATTTTTTTGTACTTTTTCAGCTATCAACTTTTTTTTTCTTGAGAATTTAACCCGTCAAACACGCAAGTCTTTGTCACCAACATTCTGTTTCATTGATGACATCTTCTATATCTGAATTAAATTCGGCCTTACATTTAATCTAGCACTTTCTGCTTCTTCAGGAGCCAGATTTTTGCGTTTCCCTTTCCATTAATGTATTTGCATTCTTGGCTCTCAATACATAACGTAGTAGAACCTTTGGAAATCGTGCATCGTCCAGGCAATATTTTAATCTATATGTCGTCCTTGACCACAGACTGACCATTATCAGCACTCAAATGCAACTAGAACGTTTTCAATCTGCATTCAGTACTATTTATAGAATTATTTATTATCTCTTCAGCAAAATCATGAGTGATACTTTAAAATAAACGTTTGAACGTTGATAAACTTGACCTCAATCCGTTTTGGCAAATTGTAAATTTTCATTTTTTTTTATTAACGATTAAGTTCAGATAAAAATTTGTGCTATGGCTCCATGTTCAATAATTTTAAGCTTTTGCCCTATAATACCGAACCTAGTTTCCCACGCCCGTCATCACTGAAGCTAGTTAGCAACGGGTTACACTTGTAACACAACATTATCAGTGTCCAGTTTTTATTTCGGAATTTTACGGTTAATTAGAAATAAATTGTAGATAGTTCTCTCGGCGCATCCACCAAGTTTCAGTATAAGACCAAAAACGTCAAATAATTTAATTAGCAATTGAACGAGTTATCAAATTGCAAATTTCAATTTTTTTATTAACGATTACATTTGGTTTAAGAATTTGGACTAATTAGATGGCTCTATGTTCAATAATTTTAGAAGTTTGAACTATTGCCCTATAATATTGAATCTAGTTTCTCACCCCGTCATCACTGAGGCTAGTTGGCAACAGTTTACATACGTGAGAACAATTGTTGCACAACATTATCCGCCTCTGGTTTTTACTTCCGGATGTTACGGTTGATCAATGAGAATAAATTGTGGCTAGTTCTCCCGGCGCATCCACCAAATTTCAGCAAACCAGAGCAAATTATCTAATTGGCAATTGGACGAGTTTTAATTGTAAATTTAATTTTTTTATTAACGACCACATTTGGAAACATAATTTGTGCTAATTAGGTGGGTCCATGTTCAATAATTTTAGAAGTTTGGACTATTGCCCTATAATATCGAATCAAGTTTCTCACGTTCGTCAACATTGAGCCTAGTTGGCAACAGTTTACATACGTTTACAGAACGTTATCCGCCTCCGGTTTTTTACTTCCTGATGTTACGGTAGATTATTGGGAATAAATTGTGGCTAGTTCTCCCGGCGCATCCACCAAATTTCAGCAAAAGACCAACAGCAAATAATTTAATTAGCAATAGAACGAATTTTCAGTAATTGCCTGAAAAGGTTTGATTGTTATTGCTGGAAGTAATTATCGACTGTTTCGGGACTGTAGAGGCTCTCATTACGTGGAACAATAAGTCACAACGACACTCCAATGTTCCAGTCCGAACAAACAAACGATAACGTAAATCAAAAGAATTGCCGGCTTTCACGCTGAAGTGAATACCTCCTCCAAGCAGACGATATTTCATATCAGATATCGCATGTTGGAAAAGAATAACCCTGCCGTTTTTGTGACGTGTAACGACCGTTCCCGTTCGCGTCGCTTGGTACGGTCGAAGAATCGCACATATGAACTCCGGACTCCAAAAATAGGCCACATATACCTATATAGCATTAAAATATTTTCCAGGTCGGAACGAAATTGCCATTGAAGGTTTTTCCGTCGGAAAAGTGGCGCTCTTATAAACAGTCAAACGATCGATACTATTCATTACTCCTCGGACTCTAGTGGGCCCTTGTATTGAGACGTGTAAACTGACCGTTATTGACTCTTCGCTGAAATTGACTTTTATAGCAACGTTTTCTTCCATTTATTACTACATTGAATGCGTTTTATGAAGCGAAGACACAATTTCGAATTGACGTTGCCTTTTTGGAAGTAAACAATTAACCTAATTACACGAGTGAAATCAGCCATTGCGGCGAGGAAGAATTAGTTGTAATATTCCGGAATTGTTTGACTGAATTAGCGCAATTTGCGTTGTAATTGAATCAACGCTCACAAAAACCGCTTTGTTGGCTGAACATTGAATGCGCCTTGGGTTTAGCATGTCTAGAACTCCACGTGGCCGTTTCTCTCGCTTTCAGACATTGATTTTCGTTTAGCGTGTTCCATTTATTAGTGTATGTGCTAAATACGGTGGAAAAAACAAACGATTGTTGTTGAATTCCCAGAAAGTTCAATCTAACAACACTTGCCCGATTACCCACAGGTTAACCACATCAAGTCAATCTGCATCAGGGCTCCCAAAGTGGGATATTCCACCCCCAGCGGGTACTAAAGGAAAAAGATTAAGTGGAAACATTATTATTATCAGCAGTTGGAACTGCAAAAATAGTTTCACCTCTAATTTGAATTGAGGGTTTCAGTACCATTTAATTGCATTTTACTTCAACATATTCAGCGAAAGTGGGTTCAAAGCGTTCAAAAATCTGCTAGCTATAGAAGAAACTGACTGCAAATAATTTATCTTGGTGATTTCAGAATCATGCTGATAAAAACTGAGCCATTAACTAATATTAATAACTTGATAGCCATGCATCAAGTTCATCTTCATCAACATATTTCTTTATTCCTAAAGGTCAAAGTTATCCTTCCTGTAATAATTTAGAAACCTCTGACTTGCATCAATGTAAGTATCACGAAAGGCTGATAAACGAATAATGGAGTAATAGAGTTTTTTATTATTTCTGTCTTCATTTTGTATTCATTCTTCAAATGGTTGTCACGTGATAAGGTGTTAAAGCGAGTTTTTGAACTGACAAAAAAAATAGCGATAAATTTGAGCAAGGAGGGTTACAAGCATGCAAAATAATTATACAACAAGTCATTTCTAATAAAACTCACCTATTTAGTAGATATATTTGAAAAACTTAATTCATTTAATCTTTAATTTCAGAAAAATAAATCAAGTGAAACTGCCCACGATTTTTCTAAGAAGAAACAACTATGGATTCACAAAGCTGTGAATTAACAAACTATAAGAAAGATAAATTAAGATGTTTCCCGCGATGCAAGAATTTATTCTCCGTTGCTCACCGAAAGAGTATTATGAAAAGGTGTTGCTAAAAACGTTCAAGGTTTATTTAGAAAATATGAGTGCTAATTTCTGCAAACAAATTTTGGCAGTATCCATTGATACTACACCCACCGGCAAATCTTTGCAAGAAAACGAACAACTGATTGATGTTGCTTCAAGTAGTACAAGAACTTCCAAATCCATAACATATTTCTGCAGTAAACTGTTATAATTCTCTTATCATGCTTTTCATCTTTAAACTATTTTTCTGCTACGGCTGCTTTAAAAGCTGCATATGTATCAAAACACACGCTAATAGAGCAGAAACTGAGAGTAGACGCATAGTTCTCTAGACCACCTTACGTAAGTGTGTCTCATTTAGCAATTTTCTATTTTATTTTTAATTAGGGTTTGTAAATTAAATTTTCAAATAAAATAAAAAAAGTTATTTTCATATCTTGTCTCGTTCATTGATTTAACGTTCGCCTCTCCTGTAAAGCTCCGGCGCCACACTAAAGGGATTGCGCCCTACAGTTTGAAAACCTTTGACTTATAACAACATCGTTTCTTTTTACAATATCAAGGGATATGATACAATAAATTTTTACAAATAGTTTTTAAATTAATCATAAAAAAATGTGACAACTCACCAAAAAGTGTGACTCTCTCCCTATAAAGTCGCCGTTTCATTGGTTGCGGCACCTGAAAAGAGAACAGTAAACATTTCAGTACTTTTGCCACAGAAACACGGACGAAATTCCGCGCCAACATTCTTGGAGGTCTGTGTGAAATTCAGCTTGAGATCAAACAGCTAGTGGGAGCCATAATTAAAATCAACTTGCTGCAAGTTGGGCATTTACTCCTAGATATTTACAACACCGAAATTAAGTGGAAACAACTCTAACTTAAAATAAGGGAGAACGACAGGGAAGTTTTTCATTATTTGAAGGGTGCAACGGTAAAGCTCGACAATCAACAGGACTCGTCTGTCGGTTCACTGCATTCGTGATATGCAGAGTGCGATGGCGTTCTTCCTGTAATTACACAACGAATAACTGAAATTCCACGTGCAGATTGCTCACAACATGGAAATTAACGCATGGAAGACATTTCGAAATTAATGCGAATACCCAGACGAAGTTGAGATTTTAATAAAAGTTTCTTTATATAATTGAAACGTTTTCTTTCAGAAATCTATTCAGGTATATTTATTTTTAATTAACACAGAAGCGGTGAAAACTTGTTATGTTAAGCCATTAGATGAAGCTTCTGGTTTCGCAACGACGTATATAATTCCGGTGTTAATATTAACGAAACTTGGGCGACGCCACAAAAGACGAACCCTTTGAAGAAGTTTGTCGTTTGAATTTAGCAAACTTTGCCGTGAACTTAGGTTGGAAAATTCTTATTGAAATTAATTAATGGATCAATCCATCGCTTGACAAGTTCAGATTAGGTAAGTAAGTTTAATTTTGCGGAGCACAAGCAAAAGCACTAATTAATTTTTGCAGCAGTATAAAGCGGACTGTAACGAGCTTTAATGCACCAATTACACAGCTAAAGTTGTTTTCCTGCGCTGATAGTTCCAGTTTTTTAGCAGCAAAGCTGCGAAGGTGCCGCCACCGTTAAATCATCACCAAACTGGTAATCAGTCAACAGCAAAGGTTGATGTGTTGCTATAAAGCTCACATAATTAGTTTTTTTTAATTAATAGAAAACCTCTAATTATGAAGAACAAATTCATTACAATTATGGCAGTCGTAATACAGAACTTTATTCAGTTAAATAGGAGAACTTAGACTGGTCTTAATCATGTGTAAAATCCTCGATTTTTTGTGGTAACTGGCGATTTCCGGCTCCTAATTTATTTTCTTAAATCCGATACTAACATCCCTTTATTTAATTTTTTTAGTAACTAATTTTTGGTCTCCCGACGAAACGTGTGGACGTTATAACGAGGTGTTTAGTTACTTCCCCGGTCTGTTCGAAATAGGAATTTTTTATGCGGAGGGTGGCTCGCTCTTTCGCGAGCTCTCGCAGCGACGTTGATGTGTTCATGTTTCCGCTGTAGGCTGCGCAATTTTCGCGCAGTCGGACACGCAGCTTGCTGTGTTAATTGAGCGGATCCCTTCACCTTATTATGTTACTCGAGAAGATTTGGTTGCGCGTAAAGACATTAATTTAAAATTTACTCTAACGAGATATAAATTGGAAAATTATCCGAAATAAGCTTGCTGAGCGCTGTTGAGGTTTTGGAGAATTTATAGATCATACAAACCCAGTCATGTAAATTTTACATGTGTTTATAAACAACTTCCTATTTGCCCCACATACATGTTGCTTTAAGCCGCGATGTAAATTGCCAGCTGACTATATAGCACCCTCTAAAATGTTTTGCGCCGTATTGCAAAATAAGTAAAGAAAGCCTCATGAAAACATCAGCTATCTGGGATCAAATCTGAATATTCGAGATAGACGCAACAGTGTTCTTGTCAAGACTGAAATAGGATGAAATTTATGATCGATTTAGATTTTAGATTTCTATGCCTCGCATTTTTCTCACCAAAGTAATTCTAAAGTAAAATAATTTCTAGCTGAGTAACTGAAATAATAAGCTGAACTTCAAATTGAATTCCTCAATTCCTTAATTCCTGAAAACCAGATACGAGGTGTATCTAGATCAAGAATTATACGATTAAATATGTGATTGAAGAATATGTGACAAGGTGGCGCTATAAAACTCTCTAGTAAAGGAAATTGGAACTAAAATATTGCCGATATTTGCTTAGTATTTTGATGTGGCGTATCATGTTTATCTCGTTCTTTAATTACCAATGATATTTTAGCTATTTTTAACATTTTTATTAAATTTCTTTTGCAATTATAAAACAAACAAACCTTTTTCCGAAAACTCAGAAAAAATATTAATTTGATAATTCTCTTGTTAAAACTTTTAATTTGCAGTATTTCATACCGCAAAAAATTCAAATTGAAGTGATAACTAGTCGGTGACCTTTCTTTTATATGAATTTCTTATGTGAATGCTTTCTATATCTCTTCCCCCTACAGAGTTTGTAGACATTTAGAAATCAATGTTGAATTGCTCGTATTATCTGAGTTTAGGGTTAGTATAAAAACACGTACTGACAGTTTCCGACGCAGAATGAGAGGTTGTCAACAGCGCCAAACCCGGAGCAGGCGCCTGAATCCAAGGTCCTCCAACAGAGGGTTTTAGCGCCACGAGTTAACATCGTGACACAAGTAAAGAACAAATGGTAGTTTTACTTTGGTGGTAATAAACTTAAACTGGAATCTTCACGAAAAAAAAATCTCAAAAACGACAACTTAAAAAGGGGCTTGGAACATGCAGGGATGAAGAACAAAAAACATAAAGATCATGCAACGATTTAACAAAGTAATATGAACATATGGATCATTAGCAAAACTAAGAAATAATGAAACGGGTCAGAAAAGATAAGGAATATTATTCACTGTTGAAATGGAGTAAAGAAAGACCGAATTGTAAGCACTAGGAATTACGGAACAGAAGGAAACAATTATAAAATAAAATGACGCAAAACAAAAAAAAAATGTATGGCAAATTGCTAAATTGTAGAGAACCACTGGGGTTTACAGGAATACAAAAAAGTGGAAGTAAATAAAAGGATAATGAAAGAAAAAAATACTAATAAAAAAGGAGCAATTACTTAAAATACTCCAAACAAATTCGAAGAAAGAAGTACCCACGCAGTTTATAGAAATGAAGCAATAGGAAAAATATTATCAAAATTTGCTGACTAAAGAAAGACGTAAATTTATAAAATTCAGGGAAAATAACACAATTACTAAATAGGGAGAAGTAGGTCCCGAAGGAATTGTACCGAAGCTGTTCAAGTATGAAGTCTAAAAACTAATGCTGATGATGCGCGTTATCTGAGATAGCAATAATTTAAGATAAACTACAGAAAGAAGAAACAATAGCATACATCATCTCTATCTTTATATAGGTTAATCATAAGACTTGTCAAAACTGTAGATTTATATATGTGAAAACGTCGGTAGGAAAAATATGTCGTAAAATAGTAAAAAACAAAATAGAAGTACAAATACAAAAAAAATAATCGAGCAAGATATACGGAGAGAATATTGCAAATAGATAATATTTACATTATATAACAATTAATTAAAAAGAAACAAGCAAAGAAGATAGAGTTACATTATAAATCTTAAGAACGGATACAACACAGTGGCGGTGAAAGAACTATAGAAGGCCATAATGGGATAAGAGCAACTAAGAGAATACTTGATGAAACAAATGTGTAGAAATAAGATAGTAGCAAGCAAGAGTAGATTATAACAATTGTAACTACTTAAGAACATTGAAAGGACTTTTGCTAGCCTGCTTAACGTCACTAACTCTCTTTCGGATTTACATAGAGCATGTAGTAAAAACATAGAAAAAACTGTGAAAGAGTAGAAAAATAGAGGTCCTATTTTAATATGAAAATTTGTACATTTTAAACTTTGGGCTTTATGATCAGAAGGAATAGAAATGTATTATAAAAAAATAAATACTTAGCAACTACATGGGAAAAGTTAAGGCACTGCTAACAGACGAATGAAAGAGATCGAAAGATCCAAGAAGAAATGCCCCTTACAGAAACGGTGTATATGCAATCCATCTTAGCACCTAATGCAAATTTATTGATTGTGAAAGGTGAATTGCCTAAATCTGGCGTTTATCTAATTTATGATTCCTTCCGTACTTCAATAGTTGCAAGAAAACCGTAGCAAACAAACAGATTCTAATGATAGTAACATGTTGCCAATTAAATTGCCGATCACGTCACATTGTGAAAAATTTCGATATTCATTTTCATATAATTTTGATTCCAACTTAATAACCTGAAAACAAGTGATGAGTATTAATTATTTCATCTTTTACTGTACAACCATCCTAATGTTTTTGTTTTCCGTTGCATATTAAGGTCACACTTATTGAAGTACAAAGACACTGTCATCTTTATAATGCCCCGTGCATGGGACAGCGAGCGCTAAACGATGCACCCTGCAACCTAGAAGTGAACAAAATTTATAGTTTCAAAAAAAACTTCGATGTCTATACTATGGCGTCATAGTTTCGATAATGTACATAAACAAGATAAGAAGACATAGTTAAATTTAAGGCTGTATGCACGGCTTCCAAATATTTTTTTTCATTTCGTATCCTTATTTTTAGGATACAAATATTCAATTTGCATGAAAATGTATAAAAATAATTACTACAACTTGGTGTGGTCTTAAATCTGCTAAATTTGCATTAGGAACATAATAAAAAACCAAAAGTTTCAAAATTAAAAAATCTGAGACCAATTCCTGTAGTGAAATTTATGTAGAAAATTATTAGAACAATTTTTAATTTTTTATAAAAAAACAGAAAATGGGAAATAAGAGTCTAATAATTCCGCCATTTCAGCAGTATCTTGTTCGTTTCAATTTTAGTTTTTTTCGCCTCATTTAAAGGATCGTGCAGGGCCTAAATTTAGTTGGTCGTATTAAGATCTCGTGCAAGATAAAATCAATTAAAATAACGATTTTCTTCGCTGCCCACGATCCGTTATCTCCTCTATCAAATATTGTGAGTTCTAACTCCAACTTGCTTTATTCGTTCCGTTTAATCAATGCAAATCCGATCTGATTTAAGAAGGTTTATTTAAATGCCCCCATTGTGCCCTGACAGAAATACGTTTGACGTGTGACAATCTAAAACGAGCTGTGTACCTTAAGTTATTTATTAAATATTGTAATCCTACAACCAAGCGTTCGTTACTAGAACCACGTTGAATTTCAACAAGCCATTTCGTGACGACACATCGATAAATGACTCACAAAAATTATCCTTGCCAGCAAGCAAAGAACAAACAAAAAAAAAACAACAAAGAAGGTGATGTGTGTTACTTTGTTAAATTACCGCAAACGCGTGACATGGAAAGTATTGATCTTTAATTTCGAGGATTTCTCACCATTTGTTTTGACACTTTTTTGATGAAACCTAACAAAACTTTTCTTGTTATTTTTAAATTACACGTCAAAACTTAACCGCGTTAAAAATATTTTCACTGTATCAAAAAGCGCGACTGAAATTGACAAAACATCAGCTATTCTTGTTTATTGTGTGTTTGTCGGCCGTTCCTTTCACGTTGCCAGTTCGATTTAACACCACGAATTATTGATCCAAACACCAAGCTTGGGCGCGGTAAAGAATCATCCCCTGTTATTAACAACAGGGACAAACGTAACGGCGAACTATAGCACAGTTTACGTGATGACCGTTGTAAATAATTGCCAGCGATCACCGATAACAAAACCTCCATCTTTCATTCGCTGCCTCCAGTTTAGGTCCAGAAGCCAATTTCTGTTTGCGATTTGTCTACTCCACCCCCTAATCCAGTAAAAAGTCACTTAAACTCAAATAAAACCGGCGCAATTTGGCTTTAAGTGCACAACGACATATGGCAACTGGAATCGGGAAGAAATCCGAGGGTAACGATGCGCTAATCATTTTCCTTCTAATAATCTCGAAACCTCTCCTTCGTATATTAAGCCATAAAGGGGCCATAAAACAAATAAGAGTTCTCAAAGCCAAATGTTGCGAACCGCCTTTGTTGTTCTTATTTATTTCCCTTTACAGACAGAATCTCCATCCAATTGTCTGAATGGCTCTTCCCACATTTCTTATCTCAACTCTGACTTAGAAGTCCGTTGTTGGTGTTGAGTTCGTGACCCGCGTCTACGGGCTATTTTATGGCCACAGTACGGTGTTTGTTTGCCTAAACGTCACTTTAATTAGAATCAAAAAGTTCTATTTTTAAAGAATGTGGCGTGTCCCTTCAAGTATCAAGTTACAACGTTCGTATCGGAAGCCTCAGCGGCAGGTGGCGATCCACCATGACATGGTCAACGTTACTTAGAAATTTGGCCACAATTAGAGAAAAGGAAACGTCAACCAATTTGGGGAGAAAAATTTGGAAAAAACCAATTCCTTACAGTTATAAATTTACCTTCACCTGTGGTGGGTAGATAAATTATTTTCTATCGGGAAATTCTTTGGATTTTTCAAAAAGGAAAGAGGATTTTCGTTTAGTCGTTTATTGTAGGCCGATCTATGTAGTGCTTGTAGTGGGAAGGAGAAAGGCCGTTGAAAAATGGACGTAATAAATTGAAAACATACAAGTGGCCGTGATGTTTAGGGCCGTCGACCAGCATACGGTGAATAGTCTCTTATCGCTTATGGGGTGTTGGAGTGTTTAGTATGCATGGAACGCTGTATTACCAACCGACCCGCCAGATCGTAACGATGGCCACAGGAAGTGTAAACAGGACCCTGCAGCTCTTTCCGGAACTGTTTGCGAAGATAACCCTGGATTCTGTTCTGTTCTCGCAATTTATGAGCTCATAACGGCGGGTGACTCTTTCGTTGATACGTATCGCAGACATCAATCGGTAAGGTTATTCAAAAAAACATTAAACCCTTGCGTGCCAATACAATAGGGAAAGCAGTGAAGATATAACAGTCAAGCACAAAAGAGTTGAAAATGACTCATTTTAATTAGTGAGACAGAAATAATTTTACTCAAATCCCAGTTTGGTAAAGGGTCGAACGGGTTGATTTGGTTGGTAAAAAAGTATTTTTGAAAAAAATTTCCTGTTTTTTTTTTGGCAATTTAGATTGAAGCGATGAGATCGATTCTTTAAAGCAACAACACTTTGTTTGGTTATGCTATTGGAAAGAACATAATTTTCGGCATCACTAAAAATTTTTGTAGGTTTATTCAAAATATGCGGAAATAAGAAGAAACCGACGTTAATAATATTTTTAATGATGTCGATGAAAAACTAAATTTCTTTCTTTTTATGTTATTATCCCATATCAACTGTCGACATCTAAGGGGACAATGGTTGTAAAAGAGAGACTTTGGTGAGAGAATAAGAATAGTAATTTATTAATTATTCCTTAGTAAACGGTGAATAAAGCTTCAAGAATTACAGGAACTTAGACATGGAGATGAGCAGAAACCTGATACGCCTTCTGCAAAAGAAAGGTGAAAGTTTCTTATCTTGATGGAGGAAAGACCACTGTCTCAAAAAATTTTCAAAAAATACTTGCACATCAAATAAAAATTTTATTGTAAAAAATTAAGAATTAATTAGTAGTAACCTACTGTTGGGACTTAACTTAAAGGAACAAAGCTTACATTTTATTTTAAATCCATAGAATTACCCTTATCTTATCATGGATAACTTAGCCCATAACGTTGTGAACAATTTCCAAATTAATTTAACTAACATTTGTACAAAACTGTAAAGTTTTAAAATCATGCATTTGCTGCCATCAAAACCCAACAAAATTCTACGATCGTCTGAATGGCTCCCAGGAACCACCCCAACGAGTTTAACATTTTTCTTGCAAAGTAAATATGGGTCACCGAATTTTCCATCCGAGAGCAATGATCGGTGTTTACTGAAACTTTTGCTTTGAAATGTTTGCGTTTGTCACATGTTTTATTTATTCCCGGTTCCCCTTTTTCACTCAAGCCTATTTTGATGTTTTATTCTTCGAGGGAGGAATACTTAAAGACGAGCGAACTTCAAATCTCTGCAACATTACAGCAGCATCCCTTTTACAACTATAAACAAGAAAGGCAGGTACGGTGAAAAACATCTCATTCACTCCTCCCGCTTTTTACAGTTACCTTCACTTAGTAATTAACGGCTTGAGAAACATTTGTTTAGTCCCTTTCTGTGATAATGAGTGGAATATATAGATTTAATTAATTCAAACCCAAGCTTCTCGCAAGTCGTCACCAGTCGAGCTTTTAGTGTCAGAATTTTAAAAGTTTTGTCCTGAAACAATTTAGCGACATTTTGGCGACACTTGCTTACGGTACAGAATTGTTTCCTGTTCTAGGATTAAGCTCGCGAGCTTCAGTCTTCCGGAATGATCAACGAACGCATTGATAACTTTGAAATCTTTGTCTACCAAAACAATAGACGATGATTATGCGGTGTTGCCGTCGTTATTTACTGTGTAGAAACGTGGATGAATAACGATCAAGGTTCGTGTTTTGTATGTTACAGAAACATACAAGAACGATAGAAATGAGAATTTCATTTTCGCCGATATTGATTGTAATTGCAGTGCGTGTTGGGATGATAGATGGCGTATTGCTCGGTAGACCTCGACGTCGCTGTCGCCTTGGGGACTATCTTTATTGGCTTTTGGTGTCGGTTTGTTCTGTTCATTTCTTCCGATTCCTCGTCAAATGACATGACGTGAAGCTGCGATTGATTGGCAAAACTCGGCTGATAAGCAGGGCGGAAAAGGGCTGGCGCCACATAAAGCACGCCGGATATCATATCCTTTGATATATCTTTATGATCTGGCTTAATGAATGTTTTCGTCTTGTAGTAGGGCGTTTTATGGAAAATTGCTACAGATTGATTAACCATTATTACCAGCCCTGCGATAGAAATGGAAATGGACGCGGACGGATCCGAATTTATGGCCCGGAATTAATCACCGAAAACAAGCGAGAAAATCAAGAGGGAAACCAATATTCGTATTTAACATCAACGTATTAACGAAATTTCCATTTTTTGCGGATTCTCAGACAATTTCAGCTCCAAACAGCACATTTAGAGAAATCAGCAACATAAATTAAGTTCCAATATCAATTTATTTAGTAAAAAGCGATGGATACCATAACCGGAGTGAAGGCAAAAAGAACTTAGAAGTTCTTTACTCTTTGGTGAAAGGTCGACATCAGATTGCATTCCATGTACAAAAACAGTAGAATATTACCATTAAACATCCATTAAGTGAAGGGTTTTGGATAGTTGAAAGAGTCCAAAGCGCAAGATTAACTAATGCTTGCTGACATTCGAAACTTTCAAATCGAAGCGTGACAATATCTAGAAAAAAACCTTATAATTAATGACTTCAGAGGACGTCAATCACTTTACTAATCAATGAGCATTGTAAGTCTTGGTATAATAGATTTTATAATGGTCACTTCATTGACGGAAGACTTACGCGCATATAAACTTCATGAATGTGGCGACTAGCTCCGAAAGCGATAACCCGTGAATAATTCAAAATAAATCTCCCATTGAAACACATAATTCGTTTTTAATGCCGCAGTTAACATTTGACCTTTAACACCGCGTAATCATTTGTCTTGGCAGTCATCAAATAATTACACAGCCGCATTCAATTGGTTCGGTAATTTATTTAATTTTGTTGCTAACGACTTAACACTTTTACATGTCCGGTTGGAAAGCTATTTGGGGTTAGGAAAATTATTAAATATTAATATTGATTTATTAGCGCTACCATCGATCATGGTTTGGGGGGTCATCAAGAGTTATCACTATTTGCAGCTGGCAGGAGGAGGAAACAAAATCATTCATATGCAGATATCTGAGTCGCAATTTTCAAAGTTTCAAGCAGACACGTGTTGGCAGGCTTGCAGCTGGTAGGAGTTGCCGCTTCCTAACAAAAGATTACGTTACACGGGGGTTCCATTAATTAGGGATGATTATAATAAAAACTGACTGCAACTTTTGGTTATAGTACAAAGAAACAATTTGTTTATGACTATATTGAAGAACGAAATGAAATTTATTACTAGACTCGAGGAGTTTGCCTAATTGGCTTATAAAATAGTTTGCTTCGAGCAAAATTAGAATTTTATTTTCCACTTTATGGTTGCGGTTAAATTAATAGCTAATTATTGTTGATGCTGAGCAATTTGTTAAGAAAGACATCTGCTAAACGTAAATGTGCATTATTTAGGAGCACTAAACCGAGTACAATATTTATCGACAAACATAAAATGACGGTTAATTTCAATAGGTCATAATAAACTGTGAAAATACCAGTTTCGCTAAAGCACTGAAGACTACATTGCTGTAAAAGAAACATTTACAACATGTATTGGTAGAAGCAAAGTGGACGTAAAAATAATGGAAGTAAAACCATTTTTAAGACTCATCTATACTGTCTCGACAAATGTAGAGAGAGCGAGTAAACTTCAAAGCAGCTGTCTTGAGTTCCATGACTCCACATGACTTCATGTTCTGTAATTCTCTCTATAGTTCATTGTAAGTTTTGCCACCTCCACTACCTTTCTCTATTTCTGTATCCACCAGTAGTTTATTTCAATGTTCAGAATATTCTTTCTCACTTGGTTTTCCCACCTGTTCCTTAATGTTCTTTTCAATTTATTTCCTTCTGATCTTCATTCTGTGTATTTCTTGATCCTCTTGCATCCTTCTTATATGTCCGAAGTTCTTATCCGCTATGCTATTATGACTTTCACTATAGTCTTTCTCTTCAAACTTTTACTTACTTCATGGTTTCTTAAACTTTGGTATGCTCCTCTTGTTTTCTTGGAATCGAAAACTTTCCTAATTTTTCGCTTTCCTTTCTAACGTTCATAATTTCTGCCGCATAAGTTATCGCTGTCTTATAGGGCATCACCTTGGTTGCTCTACTTATTCTATTACTTCGTAGAATATTTTCTACTTGTAGTATGTTCTGTGTCTCACTTGTACTCTTTGCAAGATTTTCAATCTTCTGTTATCAGAGTTATTAATTGTTACTTCTAGATACCATAACTTCTCTTCTTTGTTTTGTTCATTTTATCAAGTATCATCCAATTCATCTTGTCTTCGCTTACTTCCGGTCCTCTTTTTCCCGTTTTGATGGTTAATGCTGTTGCGATTTAGACTGTCAAAAGTTTTTATAATCCCAAAGCTGCTGCTTTGGAATCCATTACGCGGTTGGCATGGTGAGTAACTCACCTTCCTGCTTTAATTTTCTCTATAACTTGTTGTAGGTCCTTGCTACCTTCACTACCTTTCTCCATTTCTATATACACTGAATCTGTCTCCACCAGTCTTTTATTCCCATGTTCAGAATATTCTTTCTTACTTCGTTTGCTCGCCTATTCTTTGGCCACCCTTCCAATTTATTTCCTTCTGATCTTCAGACAATGATACTTCTTGATCCTCTTTTATCTTTACATCTTCGTACTTCTTTTCCGCTGTGCATTTATGACTTTCACTATATCCCCTCTCTTTAAACTTTTATCTATTTTATGGTTTCTGGGACTTTAGTATACTTCTTCTGTTTTTTTGGGACCGTAAACTTTTCTAATTATCTTTCTTTCAAATCTCCTCAGCTGCTTTTTGCTTTTCTTTGTAAGGTTCATAGCTTTTGCCGCATAAGTTATCGCTGTCTTATAGCGTATCATCTTGGTGACTCTACTTTTTCATTTATTTTGCAAAATATGTTCTATTTGTATTGTTCTGTATGTTACTTGTACTCTTTGAAAGATTTTAATATTTCTGTTACTGGAGTTATTAATTGTTACTCGCAGATACCAGAAGTTTCATTCTTTGTTTTGTCCATTTTATCAAACATCATCTATTTCGTCTTGTCTTAACTTACTTCCGGTTCTTTTTTTCTCGTTGAAATAGTTAGTGATGTTATGTTTTAGACTACCAAATACTTCTGTAAAGTCAAAGCAGATGTTTCGAGTTTCATGATTTGGTTGACGTGGTGAGTAACTCCACGTCTTGCTTTAATTTTCTCTATAGCTTGTTGTATGTTTTTGCCACTTCCACTACCTTCTTCCTCCATTTCAGTATACACCGACTTTGTATCCATCTGTGTTTTATTCTCATGTTCAGAACATTCATTCTTATTTTGTCTTCTCGCCTATTCTTTGGCCTCCCTTTCAATTTACTTCCTTCTTATCTTCAGACAATGATACTTCTTGATCCCCTTTTATTCTTAGATGTCCGTACTTCTTTTCCGCTGTGCTTTTATGACTTTCACTATATCCTCTCTCTTTAAAGTTTTATCTATTTCATGGTTTCTGAAACTTTGATATGCTTCTTCTGTTTTCTTGGAACCGTAAACTTTTATAATTATATTTCTTTCAAACATCCTCAGTTGCTCTTCGCTTTCTTTATAAGGTTAATAGTTTTTGCCGCACAAGTTATCGCTGTCTTAGAGAGCATCATCTCGGTTACTCTACTTTTTCTTTTATTTTGTAGAATATGTTCTACTTGTAGTGTGTTCAGTCTTACTTGTACTCTTTGAGAGATTTTCATTTTTCTGTTACTGGAGTTATTAATTGTTACTCGTAGATACCAGAAGTTTCCTTCTTAGTTCTGTTTATTTTATCAAACATCATCAATTTCGTCTTGTCTTAACTTAATTCCGGTTTTTTTTCTCCCATTGTGATGGTTAGTGCTGTTGCGTTTTAGACTATAAAATACTTTTGTAAAGTCAAACCAGCTGTTTTGAGTTCCATGATTCGGTTGACGTGATAAATATCTTCACACTCTGCTTTAATATTCTCTATAGCTTGTTGTACGTTTTTGCCACTTCCACTACCTTTCTTCATTTCTATATACACCGAATCTGTCTATACTTGTATTTTATTCCCATGTTCACAATATTTTTTCTTACTTGGACTTTCCGCCTGTTCTTTGGTCTTCCATTCAATCTATTTATTTCTGATCTTCATATTTCTTGATCCTCTTTTATCCTTCTTACATGTCCGTAGATTCTTTTGGGCTGCTTTTTCTTGGTCTTTATAAAATGTATTGAGTAAGGTAATCCCTCTAGAGTTCTTCTATTTTACTGAGTCTTCGTTTTTCAATAGGTACTAGCGTTGTATGATTATTTCCATATACAATGGTACTAGTATTATCATTATGCACACGTTTTCCTGGTTGCATAATATTTTTCACTATTTCAATTTTTTTTGTCTTTCATCACATTTTCCCAGCATCCTTCTTTTTTATTATTATTTCATACTTTTCCTTACGCAGCTCGATCTGTCCTCGAAGCGTTTTTCCTGTGTATTTACTTGTATCTTTTTATTCTTCTTTTCTCTGTAGGTTTTTTTGTTTTCCTGTCTTATTTTCACATTCTTTTCTCCTTCAAAAGGGTTTAATTTAATCTTTATTACCACCAAATAATTAATGATGATAATCTATGGTTATCCCTCCGTATTATCTTACGTTTTTTAATAATTATTTTGTTTTTTTGTTATTAGTTTAGTTAAAAATTCAGAAAAAACTGCATTTTTGGAAAAGATTCAATTAAATGAAGTACCTACCTAATAAAGTTTTTTCTTGTTTTCTTTAAATATCATTAAATAACTGACACTAAACACACTAAACTAAATACTGTATCGGATTGATACATCTCTTCATAAAACAGTTAATTATCGTTATAGTTACTATATTTGCTATCCCTAAGAGGAGTTTAGGTCATTGGCTTCTTCATTATCCTTCAGGTCCAGAATATTCAAATAACTGAGTCCTCAATGTGATATATCGCAAATTTGGGACATATGCTAAACCACTGGGGAGTGCAATTCACACTCTGACAACCGCCAATTTAGCATCCGCCCCTTTGAACCAAAACGTTTTTTAAATATATTTCTTTCGATTTGCAAAATATAATTTTTATACTGGATTCCGTACCATGAACTCAACTCACTTGCAATGATTCCTAATTATCATAAGACTTAGTGCAAAAGTAGTTTTGTTATTTATTCTTCGACAGGTGTGTTAATCCGGTTAATTCAAAGAGTATTTTAAATCTTTAATAGTTTGAGCGTCACTTTGTTCTACCTATAAGGAGTCAAGCCTTCACAAAAGAATAAACAAATGCTATCCAAAATTGAATCAAAAACAGAACTGCTGAAGTTAGTGCTGGCATCTTCGCTGATTTCGAGAAAATCATAATTCATAATTACGCCAAGAATAGGAGAACACATTAGCCTCAGCCACCGAGCACGTAACTGACCCACATCATAAACCACCCTAAACGGATGATTTACAACCTCAAAAGAGTAATAATTAAGGTCTGCCCTACTGGCTGGCTCACCAGAGTCGTTAGCACTGAGCCCTTGTCGCGTTAACACCCAAGCCGGATATTAACCAATTCCCTTGCTCGTTACCCTTAAACTCCTCCGTTTATATAGATATGGATGTTGCTAACGCGACTAAACCTACTTTTAGTGTTGTAGTCGATGGCATAAAGATAAGACACCGATTTTAACATCCATTAGCAAACCGTTGCGAGTACAACTGAAAGACACTGTGATAATGGGAAACACGCCGAGGAAAACGATTAACTGGCCAGATGAAACGAAAAGCCGTTTAATTAGTCCCTAAAGACAACAAAACTTAAGTGTCTCCTGCAATGTTACGGACACAAACTAAAACCATCCAGGTCTTCGACTGACCGAAATGAAAAACAAACATTCAAACAGGGTTTTTTCGAACGGCCCAACTCAAGGGAAGATTTCTGCGGAAACAATTTCATGAATCCATTATAGTCAGTCCGTCTATTTTTTAAATTTTAATTTGAATTTTAACTCTCAGTAAAATCTAAGAAGGTTCTGTGCCTTGATATTTAAATCAACATCATATTTAAATACAATTGAAAGATAAAGGACATCTACGAAAGAAATCTTCCCTCTGTTCATTAGCGGCGTTAACAAGTTGGGGATAATTCGAGGTGGGAAGACCCTTGTCTCAGTACTCCAATTTAGCACTGAATATTTTAAAAGCTTGTTTGGGGCTTAAACATCTACATATTGGCAAGTATAATGTGAGGCTGTAACAGAATCCCGGATCGGAATAATTGTTAACCAGTTTAACTTCTTGTGTTCCACCGACACAAGAGTTAGCAGGTGTTGTTATACATGATTGTCGGTGTCGGGGCGTGATTATGCAAATACAATGATGGCAACAGATGCTTAAGGCAGTCTTGTTAGAGCTACCTGGTGAGTCGGGTATTTTCAAAAACTTTCAAGATTCTCATCAAGTTTAACATCATTGTTCACTTCCATCAAATCTCTTCACTGAAAGCTCCAACACCTATTCGATACGATATTGCAGGCACGTTAAAAAGTTGAACATTTGTTTTGCATATTTCTGAAAGTCGATACTGTTTGCTAATTACAAAAAATCTTGCCAATAAGTCAAAGTCAATTAAAGCTGCCGCCCACTTTTTCCTGCTACTGTTGTGCTTTCCTAATTGTATGATTTACGGGTCATTCCCGCCATAATTCTTTCAATGTGCTTGTATGAAACGCGATATCTCTTTGTGAACATTCCGATTCTTCAACGACAAACAAATCATTTAACCGGGAACATCCCAACATACGACATAAATTCAGTTGGTTTGTGTTAAACGATCGAGAAAGTTTGAACGTCTCATTGGCCTCAACTGTCCGGGTTGTGCACTTTAGCGCTTTTGATTGTGCTTTAACCACGAGATCAGATTAGACAGCAAAGTGTTTGTTTGGCGTTAGTCCCTTAACTTCAGCAACTCGTCACGATTGCCAACAAAGACGTTGTGTAAACAGCGAACGACTGGAAGAAGTGGGTGTCGGCCACCCAAGTCTGGACTCATCAACGTAATTATCGAGGCGCTTATTTTTCACTCTTTTATTGTCTTACAGGTACGACGTGAATGGAGCCACTGTTAAAAATGTAAATGCGATAGGGTCAGAAACGGCATTTTCTTGTCGAGGAAGAGTTAAAAATGCAAAAGAGACGCGTTGACGGTTCGTAAATTCTAATTAAAGCTCACTTATTTATACCGACGAAACTCAACCGTACTTATATTCGTAATTTATTGTCAGGATGGGTAGAAACCGTAAAGGTGAAAGTTGAGGAAACAAATCGTTACTTGCTTTGATTAAGTTTTGCTAGATTGCAAATTACCTATTAAACAATTTTCATCAGTTACTACTGTAATGCTCACACGTATAATTCTTAAAGTGTCATAAATATTAACGTTGCATTAGAATAGTAGTTAAAAAGCCACTAAGATAGAAGGGATGTACAAATTTTTCAAAAATAAACAATCTCGAAATTTATTTCGTCTACATGATTTATTAAAATTATCAGTTTCTTTAGGGATGCTTTACTGAAAATGTAGTGGCTTTTCAAACCGTATCAAACAAGTGGTCAAAGCAGAGTCATAATTTTCCGTTAAAATGTTGGCGCTAGTAATTTTTTTCTTAATTATCTGAAAACAAATCTTTATCACTCAAAATTTATTTTTATGGAAAAGGCAAACAGTATAAGATTTAATTTGACATTTTTTTAAAGAAAAGATGTTTTTGAGTAGATTTTGAAAAACATTTTCGGTGTT
This sequence comes from Pyrochroa serraticornis, assembly GCA_905333025.2. Lineage (NCBI taxonomy): Eukaryota > Metazoa > Arthropoda > Insecta > Coleoptera > Pyrochroidae > Pyrochroa > Pyrochroa serraticornis. Next base: position 21,718,162 of record HG995154.1, read on the forward strand.
TACTCATCGCTTAATTTTATATTTAAAATGAAACGCAAATGTTTTGAATTGAATTAAAAAGTTAACTAAAAAGCTTGCAATTGGCTCAATTATTTTGTACCATTGAGATAAATATCACAATCGCGTAAAAAATCTTGCTGAAAAGTTTCACCACTATTCGGTACTATTCACACTGAAATTATGAGTAAGTTATAAAATCAGTGTAAAAAATTCCAAAATTTTCGTTTTTTCTGGCTCCATCTATGAAAACTTATGATAGTTTCAAGAATATCGCCTTTTAGGTAGATGTTGAGTCAGTACGGCTGTTTAAACTAAAAGTAGATCGACGAAAAATTTGAATTAATTTGACAAAACACTTCAAACTGTTTCACAGTCAATAATTTAAATATAAATTCAGTAATTCTAAACTAAATTGTAATAAATTAATCGCTATTTTTGATCTTTATTGAATCATAGCGGAATCGATTATAACAAATCTCAAAAAATGTGTAGCGAGAAAGCTTGCATCTGGTTCTATTATTTTAGCATCACCTCATGGGAAATTTTGTCTTGGAAATTTTCTTCATTTGGCGAATAATTTAAAAAAAAACTCAAAATTTTCTATTTCAAGATTTGTCCACCAAATAATACTCAGCTCGTACTGGCTGGACTAAAATTTACAGGAGTAGGTAAATTTTAGAATTTCTGTTAAGAATTTAAAAAAATCACCTAAATCGATACAAATTTGACAGTATTTTTAAAATCTAAGAGCAGTATTTGCAAAATTTTCGTTTTTTCTAAATTAAATTTGTTAAAATTCTTAAAAGACTGGCATTGGTTCGATATCAGGCTAGTAATTTATTTTGATATAATTGCGTTTCCAGAATCTTATTTTAAAGTTAATTTTCGATACAAGCAAAATTTTCTCAAACTGTTGTAATATAGCGAAATTAGTTTTTCCAATCATTTCATCCATTCCTACAAATGGGTTGAAATCAATATGAGTAAGTCAAAAATCTTCTGATTTAAGTTGCAGTCGATTATTTTCAGATACTTGAGATACAAATAAAAAAAGTCTTCGCCCCCTGTAATGAATTTTTGACCGGTAACAGGATGATATTTCAGCAAATATCCATAAATTGTTTTAAGCCGTATTTGTGATATTATTTAGATGCTGCTGGACAGCGTTAATTTGGTTATAAATTTTATATGACTTTTTGGAACAAAAAAATGGAAGCATTCACGTGGCGTTTTAAAATTAAAAATGTCCCTCATCCTTGATTGCCAGCAAATTTAATATTTTTTTAAATGAGTTTTTTAGATTTAGCTCAATCCATAACGAAGCGTCTGTAGAGACCAGGAGGCTCAGATGACGCACGCCATATCCAAAAAAAAAATCATTGAGTTCAGGAATGATACGATTTTCATTGCCATTTTGAGGAATTGTATCCCAATACATCGGAATTTTTAAATTACCTGAAAACGATTCTGCACTTTTAAAAAAGGTATAGGATGTCATCCTTTTTCTGAAAACTTTTAACCAGTTCATATAATATTTTCTTCAAAAAATTTGATTTTTAATTTGTAGATATTTGATCAACCAATACAAATTTGTAGCCGTTCCTCAATTTGATCCCACTCGATACGTGACCTAGACCCGATATAGCTCGGCAATTAGTTGGAGAAGAAATCGATTTGGTTTAAGATATTCAACTTATTATGTGAAATTCTGGATTAATTAATACAAAAAACTTGCAGCAATGGGCCCCAAAAATACTTTCCAAATTCGTACCAAAATTCAGACACTCGACGACAACAAAATTGATGCTCAATTACAATTTTTCTTATCCCGGAAAAAGGTCGTCAGCCATCAGCTCTTCATTGACAATTCAAAAATATTATAATAAAAGAACCTAACTCGCCTATTTAGTATGTTAATCGACCCCGAACGCTTGTAAATAGCCTCAATGTGTTGTCGTCGCATAATGCAACATCAGCTACTTATTACATATTGTTTATTATCGGGGTGTCCATCCCTTATTAATATTTATTAATTTGTTGGGCGCGTTGTTGCGGGTAGGTAGGGCGATCTGCAACTCAGTCACGTATTTTTGAAGGGTAGGGCCACACGAAATTCGTGTGTCACTTAATCGGGAACACCACTTATGAGGGCGTTGGTACTGATGAATATTTATATGAGGGTCTATAATTTTGTTAAAAAAAATTATGCAGCTCCACCGACGTAATCTTCAAATCACTATAACTACTGGTCTTATCCTTATATCAACACCACAACGAACTTTACTTTAGAAGTGGTCACGTATAATACTTGCATTGAAAATACGAACGCATTATAAATTATGATTAAGACTACCTGTTGGGCAAAAGCTTTGCTTTTACTGTTGCATACATAAATTCGTAGTTAATGTTATGCAGTTCAAATAATTACAGTCGATTGTATATAACGTTATAGAAGTAACATAAATTACGGCAATGACACTTGAACGTTCCCGCACCTGTGTCGAAATAGTTGTGTATATGAATAGTTAGTTACTGTAGGCGTTATATGTTAATAGTTTATGAAAGGTACAGAAGTATTTTTATAGATCCTCTGTAAATTTTAGTAGAAATCGCCTATTTAGACAATTCAAATAATGTTGGAAGTGTCATAAATAACTTGAGACAAAATTGGAAACATCAATTTAAATGTTTCTTGGGTTTTAAAATCTAATCGTATTATTACTATGCAATTACATCAACGCATTTTTCTCAAGACAAGTAACTTAATTATGGAACCGTCGTCTTGCTAATGTGCAACGTGCGGAATCCAAACCCCAATTTCATCAAGTGTAGAAGACGGGGTTGAAGCAAGGATTTTCGTTCGAACAAGTCTTTTGGTATTCAGACCCAGCAGAATGGCTGCAAGCGTTCTATTTCGGTGCACACCAAGTTATCCAAGTAATTTAAAAGCAGTTTCCCTCTATATTTCGTGTTTTCCACTCCTTTTATATTGCCAAACACAAATAGATCACTGGGAGTGTCGAGATTTCGCATTAATATTGAAATGAAAAAGACTTGGACGCATACACCGGAAATGTTACCAGTAATAAAGTAATTTATTAACAAGATTTGACACACACAGGAAACAAAGTTACGAGTAAGCGCATGTCGTGTGCACCTGTATGTGGTCTTCGATTCTTTTGTTCTTTGTTTGAATCTGTACAGCGTGGTCTTGTCCAATTGCTGGGATAACACTGACACAGCTGTGAATAAAAATGAGATTATCTTTAAATGAAGAATATTTAAAGACGCCAGTAACTCCAATTACTTGGAATGCAAAAATTGATCCAAATTGCAATGCTGCACAAGTCACAAGTAGTCAAAATTTTCAGTTTGGAGAAGCAAAGATTTAAAAAATTCGAATTTAATAAAATTGGAGTTGCCCAGTGAGGAATTAACAAACTTTTTTTTATTACAGATTTGTTAGCAATTTCATTTAAAACTTGCTTTACCCAAGACAACTCGATGACTTATTGCTATTTTATTACTTGTGGTTGTACCGCGTATCCCTCAGATGTATTTTTCGAACACGCAAGTTTTTTATCGCCCCACTTTGCATAGAACTAAAAACAAAATAAAAAAGTGTAGTTGCAACAATATTTAAAAATTAAAGACCCCACAAAAATTATAATAAATTTTAAGAAAATAATTTTAGAGATGATTTACTTTATGTAGACCAAGAACTTTCCTTCGTTTCGGCAAGGTCAGGCTACAAAAGTCTAGTACCAGTTCTACTTGTTGCATTAAAACCCTATAAAGTTTCTATTTCAGTTTTGAAATGTTAATTATGAAATAAGAAATATTTCAGTCTTGTTCATTTAATTTATTTACTGAACACCCACAACAATTTTTTTATTCCTTTAACACCGTGTACACAATGAACCGAAACTACCAGAAAAAAGATTTATTAAAATAGGAAAATATTATTAGGTTGGTATTTTAAAACGAGAGACAAAAAAAATTCTTTGAAAAATCAATTAATCACGCAATTACAGCCAAAAACTTATGGGGAAAGATAAAAAAGTGAAAATCTTCGAAACTGCTGGTTAGTTAAAACGAGCAAATAGTCCAGGTGCAAATTAAGATTTCTTATTATTTAATATTTTTTTAGAAATAATTTATTTATGGTAATTAAACATTTTCGTGATAATTATTAGATATCAATATGTCACGTCTAATAGACAAATTGTTACTTTATCCCTTGTGACTCTTTCGCGCTACCCTCTGACTTATTTGGCTTTCCCACACGCAAGCTTCTTATCGCATTACTTTACATAGGGCAACGGGCAGAAATAAGTGGGTGCTACCTAACATTGTTTCCAGAAGGTAATTATTTGAATTTAGAAAACGTACCAATTTAATTTTATCAAAGTAAGTTAAAGCCGCTCCAGATTACAACTTTTTGTTTAAAGTTTGAACAGTTGTATAATTTGATTATTACAACGCTATCGAAGTGTTATGGTAAACAGAAAAACTACAGTAGTCATTAAAAAATATATTTTCAAGGTCTTTTTAATATTTGAAGTTAACAAAGAGAGATAAGAAATTTTCTTCGCTTCGGTCAAGTCAGGTTAGAAAGAACTTCAAGGGTAACAGTTCGGTTTATTGCACTAAAACTTCTTGAAATTTTGATTATCGATTTGCAAAGTTAATTATAACATCTCAGTCAAAGGGCCAAGAATTAAAAAAATCCACACGAGTTTATTATTTATCTGACAAACACCGTAAAAGATCAGAATACAAGTTGGTAAACAATATCAATTTAAACTACCAGAAAAGAAGGTTTATTAAAAGAGGAATGATATCATTAGTTTAAAATCAGACACAAAAAAATTAATTTTGAAAATGAATAAATATCAGCAAAAATGCGCAAAAAGTGTAAACGGTCGAAACTGCTGCTGGTTTGTCAAAACGATGAAAGCGCAACGTTGAGAAGTAAGTTTGCAGTAAAAACTTATTTTTTACATAGTTTGTCTTTGTTAACAGTTTCAGTTATTACTAGCTTTACATATTTACATATAATACCAGTTGACCCGACAGACGTTTTCCTATCCAAATTTCAATAAATTTGTTTGTAATCGTCTTGCAAATTTTTGAAAAGCTATTGGAAATGTGTAAACAAAGTAATATTGAGAAAAAAGTATGTCTGAGTGATTATTGATTTACAATTTGACAATCAGTTGTCAAATAAAAATAAAAACAAACGTAATTTTATTTTAATTTAGACTGGAAATATTTTTCTAAATTTTTCGAAAGATCTTCGAGTTTCTTTTTCAATTGAAACATTTAATTGATTTATTTCCATCCCGGGGGCATAACAAATAAAACAAAAAAGAATCAACCAAATATGTCGTTCCTATTGTCAGTTATGATTGAGAGTGCAGACAGAAATTATGATTCCGATTTTTCTTTGTAATTGTCCCGATTTTTTTTCTGAAAACTTTTCCAGAACTATATCCAATAAAACAAAAAAGAATTTCGCATATGTTTCGTTCGAATCGCGAGTTATGGCCTTGACTTCATACAAAAATTCCGTAGAAAAAAGGACTTTCAGTTTTTCCCGAAATTTCCGGCAACTTTTCCAATTTTTTTTTTCCCTAAAAATCTTATTAGGACTATGACAAACATTAAAAAAATAGCCCAATTGGTGTAGCCGTTCTGAAACAAACAGCATTTAATTTTCATTTACGTTAATGTGTAATTTAAATAATCATAACAAATACTTAACTAAACACTTCCATTAATGGTATTTCGGATCCTCTTGTTCACTAATTAAATTGTTGCATATTTATTATAACCTTAATTTAATATTTTTTATAGAAAATTATTTATGTTAATTTGTTTATTTGTTGTTAAATAATAGACACGTCAAATTTGATGGGCAAATCACTAGCTTATTGCTACTTTATAGCTTGCGTCTTTTCCGTGCTGTTTTATTGTCTTCATCTGTGAGATAGTAGACGTCACAACACAGGTAGGTGCATCATTTTTTAGAACCATATACAAAATCAACATGAACCATCAGAAAAATTAGATTTATTAAAAGAGGAATACGATTAGTTTAGTAATTAGAAATTATTTTGAAAAATCGATAGGTATCTGTCATTGACTGAAGCTCGATAAGCATCGTTTGCAGACAAAGATACAAGAGACAGAAAGGTTAATGAGATAATTCGGTGTCAAATTCAAGACGGTAATTGAACGACATTAACAGCGTTCCAAGAAAAAGTTTACAGTGATTAAAACATTTTATCTTTCATAAAATAACAGTTAAATAGAGATAAACAGCTGCTTTTACTTGAACACTGTAAACAAAGAAGCAGGAAATGGTTTGAATCATGTGGAAAGTTGAGAGGTTTTGGTGTTTCGTTATCACGACTACCAAATGGGATTCCATCAACGAAGTCCAAAATTTATTTACTTGAAAATCTATAAAAGACGCCAAGACTTTAAACAAACAGAGTTATAACGAAAGAAATTTCAATAACAATCGAGACTCCCACTGCTAATTGTAGAAATTACCTAAATCAGATTTCCTATTTATAACTCGTAATTATAGGCCATCCACCACGATGAATATGAACTAAATATTGAAACAAGAACCTATTGATTAATATTGTGAGATCCTACCGAGAGTATAATCAACGATTATCAAATTATATTATGTTAATGCATAAATGTCTGCTTGACTATCTTTAGTATTGATTTAACACCTAAATACCTTTTGATTCAAAACTTTTGGAAATTTTGAGAAAATTGATTTTCGGGATTCCCCGGCCGCATGTCGTACGCAACATAACCTCGTCATCTGTTACTTCCAAAATCTTGATAAGATTTCTGGAATTAACAAATTATTTGAAACGTTTGAGCCGGTTCCCGATTCTTGTTCTTGATGATTCTGGGCCAATTTGTGCGGCAGCTGAAATCAGGAGTTCTCGATGGTAATTGCGTTACCCGCCGCCCCTATCGGTCATCGCACCACGCAAGAAACTCACCCTTAATGTAGCAGAATAATCCAATACGCAATGATAATTCGCACTACACTGGATTTGCGTATCCACGAAACCATTTAGAACTTCCACGAAATTAAACAAATCGATTCGGGATTCGGCAAAAGCGTCTCTAGTATCTTGGTGGATTTGTGTAAAATGTGCTGTCTAATTTTATCGGCTTTAAACACGGATTGACTTACGCTGTTTGTTCGAGATCACATTACACATTTAACGCGTGTCTAAACCGAGAGACATGTTGACACAGACCTACTCTACAGACGTGCACATTCGAACTGTTATCCGCGCTTGCCCATAGGTCGGAAGGAGAAATTCCCCTTCTTCACTTGAAGCTCTCCCTACCATTCTAATGCCATGCTATGGATATTTTATATATGACCAATTCCGGGTTTATACCCTGAATTTTTATCAGGTGTGGTGTTATTCCGTCAGGGGCGCTTGTTTACACTAAGTAACTCCACTTTATTGCCGGAACGTAAAAATTTTATACTTACCTGCAAAGCTCTATCTCCAAATTATGTCGAAGTTATACTTTAAGTTTGCATAATTTCGTGAAGCTTGAAAGTGTTTTTAAAAATTGATAAGGACAATTTGTAGGCAAAACCAACTTAATGGATGTTGAAAAAAACTTTTACCAATAGAGTACTTGAATGTAATTTTTAGCGTAAAACTGGTCTTTTCAATGCATATGGCCATGTGAGTAATTTTATTTTCATAGCGGTATTTTTTTCATATAATTCATTATCGGACTGGAAATATTCGCGCCAAAACGCCAGGAACTGGAAGGGCCTTTCAAATCCTGACATGTGACGTCATATTTCTCACCACGGTTTACGTAAAATTAATAAGATACAAGACAAGTCAATTGATTCTGATTTATGCCTAGTTTTGCGTGATTTGTTTCCTTTATATCGATTAATATGAGTGGTAATAATGAGAATACGACGGTTTCAAGTTGTATTGTGCCAGGCTGTAGAAATAACTATAAAAAAGCTCTAGAAAAAAACGTTATTATGTTTCGAAAATTAAATCAACAACTTCAAAAATTGAATGTTTACATCCACCTGAAGAAGCTGCACAATCATGACACGAAACATCAACATCAACCACTTTCTCATCACCCTCGTTTATGAGCAATCACACGTTGTAGTTCTAGGTTCGTACTTTATGTTCGGGATAAATTTTTGCCTTGAGATACCAAATGTTTTCTACACATATGCTACTGCAGAATTCCCGCAATTATCTTAATCAGTACTATAAAAAAGAAATGTTCATTTTAGCACAAATTTTGTCATCGGGAACGGAAATAATATAAAAAGCTTAATGATCGGTAAGTTCAAAAAACATGTCGTAACATACATCGCACTTAAAATAAATTAGTAAAATATAATACGTAAATACGTGTTTACTTACCTCGGCAATCATGAGAGTCAACCTTTGGCAAATTATCCGACTGAGTCCTTACAAATTCTTCGTCTGTCATTTTGCACTTCGGAAATCACAATGCACTTTTAATTAGTTGCTAAATAGTGAAAATTGTGATAAATAATTAATTGGCTGGAAAAATAAATTATTTGTAAGTGGCTGACTCCAACAGTCACAAAGAGGTGATTGACTGGGTGACGTCAGAAGACATGTCCAATCACAGCGCGTTCTGGGTCACGTGAAAATATTCAAACAATTGTAGATTTTATTTATTTAATAATTAATATCCAGGGCATACACTCTGATTTTTCTTCAAATTGGCATCGACCATACATCATTTACTATCAATTTTATGCTATTTGCGGTGCAAATAATCTGTTCAACTAAACGACCGATGATTTCGGTTTCATTATGTAGTAATTAGGTTTGGACATGATACTTAAGAGAAACTATATCGAAGACACGTTTATAGTAGCGGAACTGTGACATTAACATATAAAACATCATGCATAAGAGCAATTATATTATGGTGTTGTACCCCTTTTCCATAAGTGTGTGTGATAAACAGCAGTGTAAAAGTATTTTTGTAAAATCGGGGTTTTAACGAAAATGTAAAAACAACTACAATACTAAAATGTTTATTGAAATTAATATAATTTTTATCAATTTAGAAGATATTAATGCGTGATAAAAAATATTTGCAAGATCTTTAGCAAATTAAGAACAAGTTGCTGACCATTTACTTTTAATAAATAGATTCGAGATGCGGTAAATTGATCTCTCATACGTAAAGGCAACACTACATATACGGCGAATAGCCAAGAAGCAATCATTCGTGTATTCGGTAAACTATTTGCCGAGTAGTTTGTCATAACACGAACACACCGCTCCTCATATGCGTCTATTTGTTGTAATTCTCATGACCAAGCAAGCATTCGTCTCCTTGGACTCGTGTCACTTTACCAACATTGAATGAAAAATAATCTTTCGCAAAAACTCTTGTTTAACAAACATTTGCAACAAAATTTCCATCCACATTACTAAACATAAGCCAAATAGCAACTATTCACTATTCGGTATTTGGCTATTTGGCGCATACGTGGTGCCGGCTTTAAGTGCCTTGCGAATACCCTTGCTTACCAAACAATTGCTACAAATATTTTATCCACACTACTAGGTATAGGCCAAGTAGCAACTATTTGGTATTAACTGTTGAACTTGAAGAAGGAACTGTTTGTCCAATGGCTAAATTGAGAGCAAATTAGGATTAAGTTTTTATAGATTTTATAGCAGCGTACTAATATTTATATTTATACTGATGTAAAGAACTATTCTCCATACAGGTGTAAATTATTTTTTTCTACATCAAGCCTTTAACTTTTAAATAAATAAAGATAAAATAGAGTCTCTTTAAAACGCCCACTTTGACCTAACTTAAAAAAGAGGGAGTATCCCAATACAGTGCACAGCCAACAACAATTCTAGAATGTGACATTTAGGTGACAGTGAAAGTAACTGTTTCAAATTCTATTGGTATTGTAGAGTGTGTATTGTGTTGGTCTGTCTCACTTTTTCCAGGTAGGTAGAATTGGGTGTCTTAAAGAGATGAAACACAATTTTTTTATTTATTTAAAAATAGACGATTTGATGCAAGAAAAACAAATTACACTTGTAAGGAGTAAACAGTAATATTCCATTTAAAAAAGAAAAAAGTTTTTGCTGGCAATGAGCAGTGCCATTTTGTAAAAAAAAAAATGCGCAAATATATCCTCAAATTAGTAATCTGACAAACAATCGTTATTTTTTTCTTAAGTCTCATAATTTAGGCAGAATAAGTTTAGATTCATACTTTTGACTAATTCTGTAGGTTGTGTGGCAACCTTTTCCCATTAAAATTTTTATAATTTCTGCTATTATTGTCATAAGTTAGGAGCGAGAAGTAGAAACCTTCATAATTTCTCTTGTAGAATTTTTGAATTTAAAAAAAAATTTGGTATCGTAAATAATTATTTTGAGGGCCTATTATAGCACTAACAAACAAAATAATGTTTAGAACTATTTTATTTCTTGCCTATGGAATTAAAGGAAGTCATTGTCTTCCTTTTTGGACAAAAAAGAAATATTTTACAAGTACAAGTAACAAAGGTTGACTTCTTAGTTCTTGGTCTCTATTTTTGTTAATTGTCTTTGAAATGTGGCAAATGTTAGGACACTTGTTCTTGAAAATTGCTTATCGGATTGCGGTTCAAGCTTCCTGGCTCTTCTCAAAACAGTTTAGTCATTACTGTTCGAGACTTTTGCATTATGCTTATCATAGCGGTCATTGGCAGCAACTTCTTCGAATTGGTATAAAGGACAAAGAGTTGATCCACAAAACTAACAGTTTTCTTTTACATGATTGAAATAGTAGCACATGCGATATGCTATACTAACGGAGTTGCAGCTGCAGCAATCAGAATTATACAAAACTTGGAAAAGATAATCTCGAAAGTATGATGCCTTGGATTCGAAAAGAATAAGGGCAAAATAAGGTATTTTATCCACAAATGTATTGTTGCATACATTGATCATCACCTGCAATTATTTGGAGAAGTAGCTAGTATCATAAATAACTTTAAGAAATTTGGTAGAGCGACATATCAAAAATTTAATTACTTTTTTGTTTTTAGTTTTTAATCAGAAACAACTGATTTATTCAATCTTTAAAAAGTATTTTAACTAGTATACAACATTCTACAAACAGTAATTTTGGTCCATTTTTAATTTCTCACATAATATTTACCCAATTAGTAGGTTTTGAGAAAGAATTCTAATAAGTGCATAACTATATTTCTAATTTTTATAAAATTTATGAATTTGCTGGATCTGGTTGCCTACAAACAACAAACGATGAAAATAACTGCCTTCTTTATGTTCCTGTCCTACAAAATCAAAGATTGTCCTGTAATATTCTTGTTGGGCTTAGCTGATGTGCGTGGACTATTAGTTTAACGCTCAATTGTTTAGAGAGATTTAGCAAACAAATTTAAAACTTTAAGACAATAGCTACAAATCTTCTAATTAACGTCAAAAACAACGATTGGAGTTTTTACAACAGTATACGCCTTGGAATGAAAATAAGCAACAAAATGTGTTCTTCAGAGATTCAGGTTTAGTTTCTGATCATCCGATAAACGTGAAAGACTTTTAGAAGTTCTACAGGATAATGCATATAGGACATCCTTAAATGTCCGAAATAAAAAAAACTATATCGTCTTTCATGACCAGTTAGATCACAATTCAACAAAAACCGTGTGGGATTATCTTGGTTGAAGGGTGAAACGTCGTCAATTCCAACCGGAGACGTTTTAAGGGTGGCCCTACGGGAAGAATGGGATCAATTACTGCAGGAGTCTAGTGTCGATCACATTCATAGCATGAAATGTCGCTTATGGGCATATATGGGAGTTCCGGTGTTATTAATTAACCTTTTAGAGTGAAGACCTTATAAATATGAATTTATAGAAACTTTGCTTTTTTACCAATAATATTGTTTTTAATTTATTTACTTACAAAATACACTCAATTTAAATATAATTTACGTCTAGTTGTTTTTCTTGCCCAACAGTGTGCTTTTAAGCTAACTTCACTGTATCATGTGGATACATTATGCATGTAAGAAGCTTACAACTCTAGATATATTAGAAAATTGTATATAATTTTAATAAAAGTTTTTGGAAAAAATAAGTATAAATAAAAGTAGTAATTCTATCTTTTGTTTTACCATTCCTACTTCTTTAAAAGTCTGAGCTACATCTGGGACACAGTCGTTAGTTTCCTTTTTGTCATTTAGTATTATTGTGTTTCTTGTTCTCAAAATATTATTGAAGCTGATACCATTTTCTCTTAATAAAATCTAAATTTTCTACCCTCAAAATTAAACTAAGGACTTCTAAATAGTTAAAAGAAGTATTGTTTTGCAGAAATATTATTTTTAAAAAAACAAACTGCCAAATTAACTTATTTGCGATTAAAACATCAATTTTTTAATTTATTTCGACAGAGAATCGTAGCTTGTTTGATCTGTAGATTAAGAAAACTAAATAGTTTTCCAAGTTTGCAGGAAACAGATTTTCATTCTATTTTAAGAGAGATCGATTATTGAAGCTTTTGATTGAAAACTTTTAGATAATTAATTCACTTCTTATTGGTAGTTCTTATAGTTTGCTTCAGCGATCTTTTACTCAATGTATGCATTTAGATACTTTTCAAAAAAAGGTCACGTATAAAAAGAGGATTTTTCAGTTGCTTCCTTTCGAGTAGAAAGTTTATAAAAAAATTAGAAATGTGGCATCAATCCCATTGTTTAAATTCTTCACGACAACCTAAATAATTCTTTTGGAAGTTAAATCGAAATAATGACATCCAATTTCTTTAAATAGTCATTTACGTATTTTAAATTTACACAGAGATCTTTGAATTGTTTCCTGAGATTCAAAAATAGCGGTAACAAGTTTTTCAAATTCTAGAAAATTTTCTCTTGCTACAATACAAGTAGAATAGAAATTTTGGGGTATTTCGCATTTTTCATCTTAAAAAATTATTGTTTTAAAAATTCTTGAGAAAATTTGCATAATAGAGTTTCCGTTATTACGATGGCACATATTAGTATTCAAGTCATTCTAAATAACTGATTGATCAGGGAAAGGACCAGTTTCCCGTCTCTTCAAAACCGCTTTTTAAAAATCTGAATTTCTCCTCATTAGAATTACCGTTGACCTTTTATATTGAGTCTCAATTAAAAGTTTTATTAAATAATTGGCTACGTTAAGTTCCAGAAAACTGCATTTAGAATATTTTTTTATTGGCAAATAACTAAAAATTAAAAAAGCTACCAAAACTTATTTCAGTAATTCAAATAATGAAAATTAAAGTGTTTTCAGTACTAATTATAAAACACAATTTGCTAGTTATTTAAAGATGTAAAGTAACGTGTTCCTTGTCATCGTCATATTCTTTAATGTTGCTTTTTAATTTTGACAGTTTGACATGACACGTCGTTGATTTTTTAAAACCCCAACCGCGAGTAACTCGATACATTTTGACCCTAAACATCTTCAAGTTATAATGTGATCTCTTATCGAAAAACACAATTTAAGTTAATTTCATACGGCAAAAAGTTTGTCAAATAAGGCAACTTGTTAATTAAAAATAATGACAAAATAAAAGCGCATTTACCCGTTGCAGCCTTGTACGGAACGTAGCCAAAGAAATTAAGTAAATGAGAGTGAGCTACCCACGTAAGTTATTTCTGAAGTATTTTTCTCGTTGTTCCTCATCTTTTAAAATTTTTCATAAGATATCAGTGATTAATAACGGTTTCTTACAACCCTCAATAATTTATTACACCCTAAAATAAGCCCAGCAACTGCTTGCTGGATGTAATTGATGGATTTTGCACAGATGAGTAATTTGTGTGCAAGCTAATATTAATAACCAACTATTTCGGATGTTGCAGTCATTTGAGGGGGGCAAGTCAGCGAGCAAACAACTGCATACCGCCGATATCTGCCTTCAGGGATGGCATTAAAAGCCGAATTACCGTCTTGTCAAATATTTGCTTTTTGAGCTGTGAATTGCCCGGCTCACCACGAAGCTCGTTATAAACACGTGTTTTTATAGTCCATCGCACTGTTTACATATTACTCGAATTTAAATTTTAGCTTTTAACGCCAATTTTATCACGATAACTTATGACAAAAAAAAACAAATTATACCAGCAGCTAATTATCTTTAGTCATCTATCATTAGGGGGTTGACGGATAACCCGGCAAGTATGCAGTGAAACAATTATACACCGTTTCCAGCTCTTTTGTGACATCGGCGGGTGGATATGTCGTTCAATTAATGAGAACAAAAGGTAGACCCTGTAAATGGCGGGCACCGTCAACATGATCATATGACTGAACTGAATACAATGGTCGTTTAACGCTTCGTTTATACGGCAGTAGTTTTCTTCTTTCCATTTACATTGACTTAATGAAAGCGTGGCCATTCGCACAGAGCATCGCTTCAATTTGAATCGAAAATAAAATGTTTTGTAGTCGAGATAAACCATTAAAATAATTGACAACATGGAAATAACAAGCAATTGGATCTGTTGTTGCACTGGAAGTTTTAAGCGGTATTTCTTAATAACAATAGCTCCTTACTATCTTAAGGTACAGTTAGACGTGTGCGTCACTAACGTATAGTAGCTATATCACAAGTAGCTAATATTTTTTCAGATTTTGTTGTGCATTTTTTACGCACTTAACAACTTTTTTTGACATATCCTAGTTCAGCATCTTCATAAATGACCTCATGAAATAATAAAAATTGCGAATTTGGAATATTCACTAATTCTTTGGAAATTGTCTTAATACTCTTCTCAATTAATATGAGTCGAGGACATTATTGCTTCCCCATTTTTTTTCTAGATTAATTGGTAAAAACAGTTTTTTGTTGTGGCTTCAATTATTTGTTTCGATATAAGTTTCAAACAATTTAACATGACACATTTTAACATCTTTTGTACGATATCGATTCTCCTACAATTGTGACGACAACTGCGTCATTTTAATTTGTGAGGAAAAATAGAAAGAGTAAGCGACAGTGAAGGAGGGTAAATAATTTGACGGCGCTTTTGTAATAGTAACATCACTTTGTAATTATTGATGCAATTTTCAAAATAAAAAAGAAGAATTAACAACAAACTATAGACCATGTTAGGAAGGTAATTCCATTTCAATAGCTTCCGGTTTAATGCACTTAATTAATGATTCCCTGAATCGCAAAATTATGCAGTAATTTCTTGGGAAAGCAAATAATTACTTAGGATGATGTTACTTATCGACCGGAAATAAAAATTGCATCTTGGTAAAGTATATTGAAAAAGTATTCATTTAATGGAAAAAGAAACCATCATTGCGTGAATGAATTCTTAGCGGTGTTAGTACTAAAATTATTTCTTATTGTTGTACCTTCATAAACATTGCATTTAATTTTTTTATGTTTCAAGTAAATTCCCAGATTTATACTTTACACTATAACGATATATTTTACAAAAACTCACAAAAATAAAATTGAACCTATAATACGCCCTTAACATCAACCATTATTGCAATCAGCAGTTAAATTTGTTAAATGGTGATTAGAGTTTCTCTCTTTTCCTCTCTTTTAAACCAAGAATTAAGGATCTTTGAATGAGTCAACACATATGTTATAGTTACCGTGAAACAATTAAGCTACTTGGTTTCATGTAATTTTGAGATCTAAATTAATTTCAACCCTAATTCCTCTTCGTATTAAATACATTTTTCTTGAGAATTTGGCTTATATCCTTTTAGAGTTTATATTCAGATAATTGATGGTGCGTACTCCAGAAACAGTTGCAATGGTGCATCTATTCTTTTTTTGTATTTATGGTATTTGTTAGATATATTTGTGTTTCGAGTCTCTTGTAAAAGACTCCACTGAAACGCTGCAAATTTAATAAATTAGCACTTATTATTCTTGTCAATTACAAAAATTGAAGCAAAGAATAAGAAGAAAGTGTCTAATGAATAGAATATTTCAGATAGTTTAAAATATTCTTTTTAAATTTTGTTTTTAGTTTCAGAAAACATATTTGGTAAAAAAAAACGTGACCTGCCAAGAAAAAGAAATGGCAAATTACTCAACAATTTCTGTCCATTGAATATTTCTCGAAATTTTGAAGAACTTCTGTGAAAATTTAAAAGCAAAATATCCAAAAAAAATCCTGCTGAAATTTTTTGGATGGTACTTTATTCCTTCCCGCTCCGTCAAGATGCGTCAATGAAGACGAATTAGGGACAACTGAATGCAAGCGTTCCTCTATAAGGTAGCAACATTACACTTTATGTCTATTGTTGGCTAGTAGCTGTTGAAACTTGAAGAGGATCCATTGACCGCAAGTTTTGGGGAAGCGCAAGACAAAGGCGAATTAGCAACAGTTGGTTTGTGTTGAGAGGTATGATTTGAGTATATCATTACTATTAAAATTGCAGTGCTGAGCAGCGCGTAGATCTTTTAAATATAAGACAGACAAAAGTTGGAACCGGCAAGTAATTTTTAAGAAATTTATAATCAAACACTAGCAGTTATATTAACTAGCTAGTTCTCAAACTATCGAAATCACGTGATAATGAAGCGTGACTGGACCACATTGGCAGTAGTAGCCACTGTAGTCAAATACAGTTTAAATTTCTGCGTATGGGTTATTCCTATGGAGGGACAGGGGCAGAATTATTCAAAGTAAAATAATTGAGAGTTGGAAACTTAAGACTTAGTAGTAGTTTTTGCTATTAAAGTGCAACAAATAATACAACGTAAACTCCAATGATAAACTTTAAGAAAATTATTATACAAATAATTGCCAGATTTGAAAACTTAATAACATAGAACGTTAAAAGGAAGCAAAGTAGATGTTAAGAAGTAACAAAAAATGAATCAGAAAAATGTCGAAATCTGTTAAGATATAGGAAAATATAAAAAACTAATAATCAGAATGGATAAAAAAAATTAAGAAAAGAAATTGGAGTAATAGACATTCATAATATATCTACAAGTAGAGGGGACCAACTTCAACATTGACAGTACTAAAATAAAGGTAAATTTAGCAAACTTTTATATCTTAAAACATGTGCTGATGTTTATTTTGTATTGTTAAATGTCAATTTGCCCCACAGACCACAAAGTGCGATCACAGCATAAAGATTTATTTATACAACAGCCAGACTTGTACAGCGGCACTTTGATCTCAAAGAGTGCGATTGTGTGATATTGCGCAGGATGTTCGACGCAAGCGTGGAAACTGAATTAAAGATACGTTATTGTTTAAATATTTATATAATGGTACAATGCACCAACAATAGATTTATACTGAAGGACTTAATGCGGTTTACACTGTTTAAAAATAATTAGTTATTAAATGTCAAATTACATCAGTGCTGCATTTCTGTAAGAGCTTTTTGCACCAATTTAGAAAAATTGTCCTTTTTATCCCTTGATTTTTCTGGCAATAGATACTGTTAATATATTGTTGATGCAAACTAAATTTGTTACTCACCTACATTAGTAATTGCTGCATTCATAGTTAATGAACCATTTAAAATTTTTCAATTTAATGGACTTAACAGTAATCAAAACTTTTTTATTTATGCAGAAACAAGCAAATTGGTTATTTTCTTCATGTGAAAAATGATGCGTATTTTCACGTATAATCTGCCAAAAATTTGTTTGTAAAATTATCTCACGTGATGAATTTAGAAACTTTTATTTAAGTAAGCGACAAGATAAGGTAGGTAACACGGTAAACTTTGTGGTCCTGGTTCATTAATGTCGGAAAAAGCAATTTTGGAGTTCTAATTAATTAAAAAGTTTTAATGCTCCGTATTAATTTCATTATTGTATTCTGCAAGATTAATCGCAATGACATTGTTCGCAAAACTCGCATCTGTACTTACAACAAATCCTTCTGTTTATATTGCAGTTTAAATTATTAACAGTCTTTACAGTTATGTTTGAAACGTCTAGTTGATGCAAGTTAATAAATTTTGTGGCAAATGAGGCAAGAGCAACAAAGTACTGTGTATACTACGATCAATCAACGCTACCAAACATGTGTTCTTTCAATAGTATGAGTCTAAAAGAAGCTTGAAAGACGCTTAACCGCTTGTCGTAGTTCTTATTAACCTGCAAGTTTTCACCGAGACACTAAGTCCTTTGACGTAGTCAGTTTATTTAACTCTAAAAATGGAAAGAGTTGGTTGCTTCCAAACTAAACTGCCACCTTCTAAATTTATATTCAAAATCGTGCATAATTCAATAACATTAATAATTTATTTTTGTGATGGTCTTCGGACAGAGGCGACACTGATATTAAAAATTTGCAAAATAAAAAGAGAAAAGTTACAAATAATTATTTATTCTTCATTGGTAGTAATCTCGCCCACCGGATTCCAAACTTCCATATTTCGCGCCTCTGTTTTTACCTTGGGTAATCCTGCCCTTCTCTGCATAATCTCAGATAGTCAAGAGTAACCCAAAGGCAAAGTAGTTAATTAACACAAATCAGTCTTTCAAGTACGCGTTCTTTTTCCAAAATATTTGCAATATTTTTGATTTGTTTTTACAGCAAATAAGGAGATAACTGGGATAAATTAATAACGAGTGATTAAGAAAATACGTAAGGAAGGCAAGAACATGTAACGAAACCTAATACTATCTGATTTTTTGAGAGGAATAATAGGTTTCTGAAGGCAGCTGGTGAACAGGTCGCCTTTCTTGGCTCTAATATGGGGACAAAACCCGCAATTCACAATGACAAGATTTTTTTGCCAAGAAAACGAAAACAGCTATTTTCTTCTAATTCTTTGTTCCCATTGAAATACCGCCGATAATGGGACGAAATTACTGTGATTCTACCACTGCAATAATTAGGGATCACGGAATAGTTGGAGCCGTCCCAACCGCCTTCATACCATTGTAAACCAAAAGCGGGGACCCCCTTTCAATCACATCCTGCATTCTGCACATAAAATTCCAATACTGACAAACGTGTCCTGTCCACAAGGGAAAAGACCGTGTTCGTCAAACAATGATAAATGATTTCTATTTTCAAAATTCGATTTGCGAATATTGCTTGTCCAGCTGACAACAGAACCAAACGGCCTAATTAGTGAATGCATAATAAATTGTTATCGTCGCAATTTCATCATTAGCGAATGATTTTGCAACACTAGAGAAAACACGTTGTTTTCTTAGTGTCAGGAAAACGTACAGATTTTTCATGACGCACAGGAAGTGTTTTGAAGCTAGTTAATAAAGATGACGTCGCGACATGTTTATTAGATACATTGCATCATGAAGGTATTAAATATTTAACTTGTAAACTATGGCGATTCGGCAACAACGAACATCCGGATTTCCCGTAACTCACTTTAAGGACGATCCTGAACTCAACACAGTTCTGTTTATGTGAATTTATAGCCGTTTTCGGAATATTTTGAAGTTAAATCATCGCCGGTAAAGACACTTGACCGGATGCCCGGCCGCTTGACGGATGACGAGTGGCGCAACGTCGAGTAAACACAAGTACCTACTCGTTCCAAGTTAATTACTGTTTTAAATATAGAGGATTGCGACTGGCAGTTAAACAACTTTATACCAAATTAATCAACAACGTGAATACTCTTGAAAATGATCGGTAAAACGTCCATGTTTTATAATGTTGTGCAATTACGAACTTGCAGGATGCGGTTGAATTGGTGCATTTATTCCATTTCACCGGACTAAAACTTCCGCACAATGGATCGCTCTGCAGCCTACAGCGACGCTCATAGATAGATGCAAAAATAAAAAGATACTGCATCATGAACAGACTGCATGTGTGGATTGCGTGTGTTATGAACAGCTTATCCTTTCAATCTATTTACCTGTAGCGTGGACAGACTATTGACACCATAAAATTGTTATGAACTTCGATGAAGCTATCGATGGCCTACTAATAATTGAAATATTAAGACTGCTGAGCTTTTAATAAGCTACTTGAACTAAATAGCAAATCGCATAAAACTTATATAATATTGACAGTATGATATATAGTCGACGCCAATTAAAAAAAATCAGTTTTCTAGCTCTGGATATTATTTATTAAATAAATAAGATCAACAATTGTTTGAACATTTTAAAGTGACCCAGAATGCACTGCGATTAGACATGTCTTCTGACGTCACCCAGTCACTCACCTCTTTGTGACTGTTGTAGTCAGCCACTTAAACATAATTTATCTTTTCAGCTTTTTAATTGTTTTTCACAATTTTCTTGGTTTAGCAACTAATTAAAAATGCATTGTGATTTCCGAAGTGCAAAATGACAGACGAAGGATTTGTAAGGACCCAGTCGGATAATTTGCCAAAGGTTGACTCTCATGATTGCGGAGGTAAGTAAACACGTATTTACGTGTTATATTTTACTAATTTATTTTAAGTGAAATGTATGTTACGACATGTTTCTTGAACTTAGAGATCATTTAACCTTTTACAGGATTTTCCGTTTCCGATGACAAAATTTGTGCTAAAATAAACATTTTTTCTTATAATGCTGGTTGAGATAATTACCGCGATTCTGCAGTCAGATATGTGCAGATCAAGAGATACGATAACATTTGTACTGTCAAGGCAAAAATTTTTCCCGAACACAGCTTCTTCAGCTGGATATAAACATTTAATTTTCGAAGTTGTTGATTTAATTTTGAGAACATAATAAAAAAAAAATCCTAGAAGTTTTTAATAGTTATTTATAGTCTTGCACAATTATATATTATTGTCACTCATATTCATCGATATAAACGAAACAAATCACACAGCACCAGGCATAAACCGGAACCAACCGACTTGTCATGTACGTGTATCTATTAATTTTACGTAGACCATATTAGGAAATATGACTTCAGATGTCAGAATTCGAAGAGCAATGACGTTCCCGGCGTTTTGGTGAGTGTATTTTCAGTTCTATAACGTGAAAAAAATATCCCTATGAAAAATAAAATTACTCACATGGCTATATCCATTCAAAAGACAAGTGTTATTAAAAAAAATTAAAATTAGTGAAAGTACCCCATTGAAGGACATATTCAAAGGGACGTAAGGGGTTGTTACTTCAATATATTTTACAGGCGGCGACAGGTAAACAGGTGACCCTCTAGATAAGGGCGGAAATAACCCATTCCCTTTATATACAGTTGTACATACATACATTAAGAACATTTCAGAAGTTCCATTTACAGACATTTTCAATATGTGGAAGCCGGTAGTAAAATTTTCGTAAAAATCTTTGGTAAAGTCAAAATAATTTTAACTTTGCTTCTACCAGAACTGAAAGTGGAAACCCCTTCTGATTAAGAGAACAGTAATTATTAATTCTACAGATTGAATTGTGAGTATTCGCAGAATCTAAACAATCTCTTGACAGTTGTTGGTATAGTAACATTTATCTTGTAACTTTCAATAAATCTTTGAGCAGTCCTTCCGGAAATCAATTGGTCGAAATTCATATTTCACTCTGTCTATTGTCGAGCAATATTATTTAATTTTGTTGGTTTTTTATGGTAAAGCGTCCCATATAGTTACGGAACTTATAACAAAGTATTTGACAAAATTGTTCTCAGCAACAGTTTACCAATATACAAAATTATCATACCCATTAAGTGAGTCGCTGGATCTTCAGATTTATTTCCTTGCGATTATATTTTAATAACCTACATGTATAAGTTAGTATAGTCTAAGTCGGTCTATCGATAAAAGAGGTGGAGGCCCGTATCAGAAAAGTTCTAGGCTAATCTCGACAAAATTCTAAAACAATTTAAAAGCGTCAAAATCTTTTTAGATACAATATTTTATGAAAGAAATTTAACTCTTTATATTTCGTTACATTTCGAATTGATAACAACTAAATCTGCTTAGATATTTCACTATTTTCTGATCTCTTTTATATCTACATTAGCATTCCGTAGAAACTCTCAACATGTCGAAGTCAACATTCTTTAATTTTTTTTATTTTATTGAAACTGATTTCTAACCACTGGTATTTGGGAAGAGTGTTAATTGAGTATGCAACAAATTTTGAAGCTATATTACTGACTGCAAAAATATAATTTTGTGTAATTAAATAAATTAAAAATAAAATTTTCTATCGTAGCTATTGGTAATATTTGGAAAAATTTTAACAGTCGGTATGTGATGTCTCTTAATAATAAATACATGTATAAAGGGTACTTGCTTTGTACCAGTGTATAGGGGACCTGCAAATTCGTATCGCAGGAGTTTTACGTTAAATTCGACAAGAATTTAAAACGGATAAATTCTTTTTAACAAAATTTAACAAATGAAGAATTGTTTTGTTATTGCAATTCTTGTAAGGGTGTAAGTAACAAAATAAATGTAATGTTCTAAATGCCCTATATATTTGTAAAGCTTCAGCTGTAATTTTTTTTTATATGTTTTTACAATTGTCACAAGTAGTCCACCTGAAGAAATTTGCAGAGTGCTTGAAAAAAACTTTTTTTCAGATTTGGAATAAATTGTTACTATAAATTTCTGATTGTCCCATTGTCATTATGATTTAGTGATTTAAGGTAAAATTGTTTGATCATCTTTCCTATTTACCAAATCAAAAAAGTTTAAAGTTTCTGAGAAAAATTCTTCTGGCAAAGTATACTTTAGCTACAATTGCAGAAAATTCTTTTTTTATATATTTTTCATAATTGTCACTGGTCCATTTGAAGAAATTTGCAGAATGCTTGGAAAAAGCTTTTTTTATATTTTTAATGAATTGTTACTATAAGCTTCTGATTGTCTCATTGTCATTATGATTCAGTGATTTAAGGTAAAATTGCTTCATCATCTTTGTTATTTACCGAATCAAAAAAGTTTGAAAGTCTCTGAAAAAAAATCCTATAGCAAAGTATTTTTTCCTTAGCATTAATTGTAAAATTTATTTTTTTTTTATATTTTTTTATGATAGTTACTAGTCCATTTGAAGAAATTTGCCAAGTGATTGAGAAAACTTTTTTATCTATTTTTATTTTATTTTTATTTGGAATAGATTGTTACAATAAGCCTCTGATTGTCTCATTGTCATTATAATTTAGTGATTTAAGGTAAAATTGTTTGATCATCTTTTCTATTTACCAAGTAAAAGAAGTTTGAAGTTTCTGAGAAAAAATCCGCCGGTAAAGTATTTCTTAGCTACAATTGTAAAAATTATTTTTTTTTATAAATTTTTTATAATGGCCACTGCTCCTTTGACGAAATTTGCAGACTGCTTGAAAAAACTTTTTGATATTTGGAGTGAATTATTACTATAAGGCTCTGATTGTGTCATTGTCATTATTATCTAGTGATTTAAACTAAAATTGCTTGATCATCTTTCCTATTTACCAAATTGAAAAAGTTTTAAAGTTTCTGAGAAAAATTTCTCATGCAAAGCATTTTTTCCTTTGCTTTAATTGTAAAAATTATTTTTTTAATATATTTTTCATGATTTTCGCTGGTCGATATGCAGAAATTTACAGACTGCTTGCAGGAAACTTTTATATTTTTAGAATAAATTGTTACTATAAACTTCTGATTGTCTCATTGTCATTAAGATTTAGTGATTTAAGGTAAAATTGCTTCATCATCTTTACTATTTACCAAATCAAAAATTTTTTAAAGTTTCTGAAAAAAAATTTGCTGGTAAAGTATTTTTCTTAGCTCTAATTGTAAAAATTAATATTTTTATATATTTTCCGTAATTGTCGCTGGTGGATTTGAAGAAATTATGATTTAGTGATTTAAGGTAAAATTGCTTGACCATCTTCCCTATTTACCAAATCAAGAAAGCTTAGATGTTTCTGAGAAAAGTTCTTCGGGTAAAGTATTTTTTCTACAAAGGATTAGTAGAAGCCTCTACAAACGGAGTTCTGTTTCTGATTGATACTATAATTTAGTGAGATAAGGTAAAATTGCTCGACCACCTCTTGCATTTACCAGATTTCTTTGGACAAGTTTCTTTCTAAAAATTAAAATGGTTTGAAAATTTGTAGAGAAAGTCTCGTAATAAGTGATATGAAGAGAAAAACGTTTAATAGCAGAATATTTTTAAATTAATTTTTCTCTAAGTGTAGAGTACGCTAACTCTATTATTATAAAAAATCCTTGACTTACATTAAGATTAAAATGACCTTAAAGCTTATATAGCATTGCCCCAAATATATAGAATTCCTTATGCATTTGGAGAAACTAAAATTCTTGAACTAACTCAAGGCAATTTTGTTTATTTTCAGAATATTTTTCAGATTTCTTGACTTATTATTAACAATACTTTTTTATCAAATTTTTGTCGCTGTTAGATTTAATAAACCCAGTTTTATAAAGTTCTGATTCAATAAATATTTTATGTAAATAAATAATCAAAAACCCATTGTCTCATTTTAGCAAAGTTTGTTTAACTTCTAAATCGAGTAAATTAATTTTTTTTATTAACCTCAAGTAATTGTTGAACGTTGCCAAATTGGTCCATGCAATATTTGTAATTTAGAAAAATTAACGTAAATAAATTCCAATATTTTGTCCATTTTTTTTAATTCTCGAGTGACATTTTGAAGGAATATATTCACTAATTGCTTATTGTGGTTCAAAAATAATCTGTAAGAGTAAAGCACAATTACTGTGGAATAAAATTTTGAAGGTGCAGTAGAGTATTTCAAATAGCTCTCGTTTATAACCGCTGTAAAATTCGTGTTTCCTTTTAGTAAAAACTAAAACTTTTCAACTTATCAACTTGTCAACCTGTTGAAATTTCTAAACAATGACATCTATATATTAAAGCTTTTACCGTAACACAGAAATCTTGTAGATTGGAATCAGTTATACATAGGATAAGCTTTATAAATAGCAAATTTTCCCAATTGTCGGAAATCCATTTAATATTTATCTATTCGTTGTTTAATAAATAGGCCAAACTATTTTAGGAACACGCACCCCATCACTCGAGAAACCTTCCAGCTGAAACTTTCCGAAAATAATAAACTGATTTAATATCTGGTATTTAATAAATGAAAGCGAGGGTCGCTTTTTACCTTAAACAGTTTATCCTGTGGGTCGAGACGTAACTGTAATTCTGTTTTTTTAAATTATGGTTGCCTTAAGCTGTTTGCAAAATAAATTTTAATTTTGTGAGTACTTACGCAAATTGTGTGATAATTAAAAAAAATCCGCCAACAACTCACAATGACGACCAAAAATATATCCACTTTAGAAGCTTTTTTCAGTTGTCTGAAGTCCCCGCTCGGTTCGCTAATTGATGAAAGACCCAGTAATAAATGAGACCGGTAGTAGACTTTATTAGACAAACGAGTAATGACTGTAATGAGCGGGAAACCAAAGCTTCTCGTTTCCACCTTCGGATATCAAGTCTGATATTAAAGTCGATCCATCAGGTCTTAATCGCCTCAGTTTCTGGCAAAGTTAAGACGGCGTACCCTCATTGTCAGAGAAGGGTAAACATATTTGGGGGCGAAACGTGAGATAACATGAACTTCCAAGTTTCAAGACAACTGTGACAGATCAATGCTGTGACCCAACATTTCTGCACGGCGTTAAACGTTCAACGTAAATGCACCAATCCAGAATAATCGGACCAAAACCCCTAATCCATCAACGAGGCGAAATGTTCAATGAATTTTTTCGATGTGCAATAATAAAATCAACAGACGCTACATTGAACACGTTTAATCAAACTTAAATTTAAAAAAGAAAAAACAATGACAGCTCGCTGATCCCGTTTTGTCGAAAAAAATTGAAAATGACTCTGGACTCATTAAATAAATTTCAAGGTTAACACGTTTAGTTACGTGTCTTCTTAATTGAAATTCAATATTCCGGTGGCAGGGTTGAATTTTCCGGTAACAGCGTTAATTGGCATCCGAACTGGCCACCCCGTCTACGTTACCTCATTAGCACACGTGAGATAATCCCTTAATAGATAGCGTAATTACTGAAACATGTTTAATTGAAACGTTGGCCATCTGATAGGCTGCAGGCGCTTCGCACCGTCAATACTACTAGTAACGTTATGTTAATCTTTAGGAATATTAATCAAAGCCTTGTCATTATGCAATTCAGTCCTTCGGAACCCCAGTTGCATTGAACAAGGGAATTTATTGGGATTATTGTGGCGTAGTTGGGAAAATGCACCTGAGTCCGGGATTTATGTAAGTGCACTTGGGTTATTGATTGTAGAGGTCGTTAGCGTACTCTTATTTGTGGCCAAGGGTTGTTCGAGCTTGGGGGAGACCATGATGTGTTTTATTGCGCGACGGGGGGAACGTGCAGAAAGATAGATCAAAGTTTGGCAATAAACGTTTTTCTGACGTTTATTATGAATAAAAAATCAGTTAATACCTTCCCGGCCATACATAAATATGCTCAAGAGCTGCTTTTATGAGGTCGATTGTTTTAATTTACTGCTTCATTAAAAGGAATCGAGAAAAAGTAGAAAAAGTCGCATACATTCCAAATTACTACGCACGCTACCATAAAATTTGGGAGTATAAAATTAAATCAGATAACTTTTTCTTGGTTTATTACAATTTGCCATACATTAATTTACTGAAGTTGAAAATGTCTTAACAAAACATGCTCAACCCCAATTTCTATTTTACCAAAAAAATCAACAGAATAGAATACGTTAGTTGACAATCTTAGTAGGGGTAAATAGGCATAAAAATCGTATTTTAATGTTTTCATAATATTCTCGTTTACATTTATTTTTACCTTTATCCTAGGTTTTGTCGGTGTTGGTATTTAAAAAAAGAGTGATCTGAGTAAATTAAAGCCACATTGTGCAATACAAAAATATTTACACTCAGAAAAATCCACAACTCGCCGAACCTCAGCATAAATGGAACTACTGTAAACTGGAACTCCAGAGCAGGAACAGTCAAATACCTTGGTGTTCACCTCTACAGTAGATTAACTTGCAGTTCCCATATTAACAAAAAAGTTAACTAACGATACACGAAACTCCAAAAGCTATATTCGCTCTTAATCAGAAAATTCCCTCTTCACGTAAGATGCATTTGATGTCATACAAATCCATCACAAGACCACTAGCAACTCGCAACAAACGGATAGTGCTCTGGGGTAACACATCAAAGAATAATCTATGCAAATTACAAACAATGCAAAATAAAATCCTACGCACCATCCTAGACGTATCCTGGTTTATGAGAAAGCAACAAGTGCTTTAGGAGCAACTATATCATCGATACCATAGAAGACTACGTCAAGAAACTCAAGTCCAAATTTTATGACACTATTGGGAACTACGAGGGAGTTGCACTACAGCCTAGGAGAAAGAATCCTTCATCACAGACTGATGAGCTCACTACCACAAGACAAACTCACGGATTAACCTGCTACATTTACACACTAGCCCAATCATTGTTGTGTCAATATTTTGGGGTTACTATGGGGTATGAGATTTCATTGCCACTTGCATATATGACTATCAGCGCTGTGAAATAATATGTAATATGTTGAACTGGCAAAAAAACAGAGATGTAAGATATAGACGAAGAATTTAGGAACAATTGCAGCCAAAAATATTACCAATGCTGATCACAAAATTGAAGATCAATATCATAGAATAGTGAAATAATATCAATAAAATTGAAAAAAGGTGAAATATCAAGTGTGAGCTAGAGAAAGCAAAACGCTAACAAAAGATAATTTAGAAGATTATTGTATAAGAATATCGCTACAACAAAAGTTTAAGAACAAATAATGAGGTGGGGTAGTCGGGAAGGAGTAGTTTTTGTTGAAGCGTTAAAAATATTAACGGAGAGGTGATAAAAAAGCAAAAAAGTACACAGCTAATGCCTAGATCAATAAAAGATTTGGATTTGAAAAATATCTAATAAGTTAGTATTAAAAAAGTAATGGGACTATAGCACATAACCAAAAGTAATTGGATTAAAAGTAAGAAGAAATACAACGAAAAAGCGAATGATTTTTTCTCTCTTATGCTCACTTGGGAAATGGAATTTAATGACCACAGAAGAAAGTTTTTACTCTTGATAAAATAAATGTAATTACACATCGTGTTTTGTAAATTTCTTATTTTCAGTAAATATCTAAATTCTTGCAATCACCACATTTCTGAAGTATGTTTGCATTTTTTTATGACAAAGTCTTCTTTATGTTCATATTCATTCTCCATCTGTTCTTCCATGCAGGGAAAAAAATTGAAAGAGTCATCTCATAATGTACAATACTGAACGATGTCAATAAGATTACCGTCGAAATTGGCGTGGGTACATATTTAAATTGCAAAAGATTTCAATATCAGCAAATTTTTAAAATCCACTACTAAGTATTAAATATTAATATTTTACAACCCCTATAAAATGTTGGCTGAGCTTTGACGTATTTGGCAAAATTCCCAAATACGTTTAGAATCAATATTATTGGCACCTAAATCATTAAGTTTCTCCTTGATACTTTTTATAAGAAATCCGCATCGTATTCTGTAATCTATATGCGTATCCAACTGCCAGTTCACACTTTACACTACATGTTTTCACTCCTTTTATAAATCAGGTTTATGATGCGATAATCTTGAACAGCAAGGATAGCCACATTTTGTTTAGCATAACACCAGAAAGAAGCGCTCGAACATTGTCATCGTCAAATACCATAAATACCAATCTCTTGCTACGTCTCGCCGCTATATAACGCCATGAAAACGTCGAGATGTACCGATAAGCAGTAAACGAAGTAACAACCGATATAGCGGTTAGTTTGCGCGACAACGGCGTATTTTCTTAATAAACAGTGTTAAGGGTAGGTACTTAATGACTGCGCGTATTTCATATCCCCTATACCCTTATCTGCCATGTGCAAGTTCTCAAGAATAATGGCGAACATACCGCTTTGTGTTGATAACAAAAAGCGTCAAGGTGCGATAGTAATATGGTAATGCGTCAAGCAAAATTTATCGAAGAGACTTTCATAAAAATATCCATCAAACCCGAAAATATTAATACGTGAAGCTAATTCTATTAGTCAATTCAATTTAATAGTGAAGTGACCAAGGGACATCTTGGTGAAGGACAAAGTAACCACTTGAAAGTCCTGCTTTTCATCATTAATTTCATTGGTGGTATTGGCATATTTCCTTTAGAGTCCTATTAAATTTTGAGGATGAAACTTAATTAACCACGCAATGACCGGAGCTGAAAGTATCTGGTCGTAAATTATTCAGGATTTATCTCCAATCGATGCATGATTTATTCTCACCCTCAATGTTCGTACTTATAATTCCTTGTCACGGTACACTTTGATTTCCAGATTATGTCGCTCGATCTATTGCTATCCCGTAAAATCCTGTGTCCACCTGACAACTAGATCATCCTATCAAATAACGATCGATTGTTTATTCGGCTGCGGTATTGGTTTTCAATTTGAGGCCATTTAATCATGAACCGTGCACGTGCCACCCCATATTTGACATATTTGCATAGCGCATAGTGATTAATGATGCAGTCGCTAGTTAATTTTTAAATTTACGTAATGATTTGACCATATTTTCCGGGTTTAGATATGAAAAGCGTACACAACTGCGTATTAATTATCACACCTAGTTAGCAATAGTCCCATGAACAACAATAAATCAAAGTCACGTTTTGTGTTGTTTTCTTTTAACAAAGACACGCAGCGCTTGCTGTTTTGTAGAATATCAAAATAAATTGAATGCGGGCCGAGACTGTGTTATGGACTTTAATAAGGGCGATTTTTCCCTTTAGGCAAAAAAACTAATTAAATCAGCGAAAGATACAGACAACCTGCAGAGCGAAAAATAACTAGTTTACTTTATGCACTGTCACCGTTCTGCCGGAATAATGAAGAATTCTCAACGGGACGTTCGAAGGGAGAACCGAGGCCCCTTAATTAGAAAGGCTGAGTTATAAAGAATGTAATGTCGTGAATCTGTTCTCTCGCAACGGGGATGAGAATTATTTAATGTTTGCGCACAAATTTGTTCCGGTGTTACTCACCTAATCTCTTATTGAATAAATATTGAATGATATACACCCAACTGATTGTCCTACATCGGTATTGTGGTTCTTATTTCAATATGTGGTTAAGGTTAAGTTTTATATAAAGACTGATGAACGTTTATGCAACCAAAGAATTATTAACTTTATGGACAGGCTTTTTCATCTAGTACCTGAAGTTTTAGTTAAGTCAATGATGATGATGAGTTTCATCAGTTGATGTACTTCAACATAGATAGCAAATGTTAATAGAAAGCAGAATAAAACTAAACGTCAAACTGAATATTTTGACTTCTTTATATCTTACATGTCTTAATTATTTATTATCGACTTTAGGCAAGCATACGATAGAATATGTAGAAGAAAAATCTTTTAGGCATCTATCGTCCAAAAAAGAAAACTGATAAGCATGGCAAAAATATTTTTGGAGAACAAGAAGAAGAGTTGGGCAACGACAGCCTGTCTCAACAACATTGTTTAGTTTGATACTAAAAAAAAGAATTAAATAAAAAATAAAAAAGGACCGTCTAAGTATGGTCTTTGCAGATGATTTCACAATCATAGGAAGAACAAAAATTAAACTAATGGAGATTTCAAGAAGAATAGAACAAGAAGAAAAAAATTTGGACAGAGCGTAAATGAAAATAAAATAAAGTACATGATTATAGGATAAATACAAAATCCACTAGAAAATAGAAGCAATTTAGCTTTGAAAACAAGCTATAATAAGAAATATGTCTTTAAGAGAGTGAATGATTTTGTACATCTGGGGAAGCTTTAGAAGAAAATGTTTATGAAATAAAAATATTTATCAAAAATAGCAAAAGAGAATATATATGAAACGGATATGAGATGTAGGTGACAAATAAAACGGAGAAAGTAAAAATTAGAAAATGGGAAAGAAAACTGTTACGTGCTATTTATGTAGAAACAAGACCGGAAGAAGGATGAAGGAGAAAAAGGACACACCAAAAATTGTAAGAATTGTATGAATACCCCAATATCAGTAGTTATTAACGCACAGAGGCTGGCACAAGTAGAAAGATTGACTAGAGAGAGAGATTCCCAAAGTTAGTTTCTAGTACAAAGCCAATAAAATAAAAATAAGAAAAAGACCAAGAAATAGATGGATTAATGGTTTTTGAAGAGGATTTGAAAATGATGAAAGCTAGAAATGGGGAGTCGTAGGAAATTGGACTGAGAGCGCTCCGAGAAAAATGGTGAAAGGTCAAGAACGTTTCAATCAAGTGCAAAAAAAAATTGAATATATTTTAACTTCTTTGGTAGCCCTAAACTTACACACCCTATAAAGCAAATAGAAATCTCTTAGATACTTGTTTCAAATTTATAAAATTTATATGTTCTTCAGTATAGGTTATCTACGCCAAGTATGTATCTATAAAAAGGTCTATGGCGATGTTAATTCAAACAGTGAGTAGAGTGCTGGCAAGCGAAATTATTTTTGGGTTGTACCGTTTATTAATGTTGGTTTTGTGCTCTCGAATTGTAATTGAATATTGGTTTTTTGCGATATTACCAACTTTGCTCTAATGAAACTTTCAATTTTCAGTCATTTCAGGCTCGGGTGATGGTCTGAAAGCTCCCGTTTTAAAAGCTCTCATTCAGGATTGCCAGCAAATTTCAGTTTTCGTTTAAAATTTACGCCATTATGCATGTATTATTCAATATTAAAACAGTCAATCAGGTCTGCACCGAAATGCGTGAGACGAATAATAAAACTTAAAAAGCTTTCCGTGTTTGTCGCGACGTGCGCTTGACGGGTGCGTGACTGCCACCATCGGATCAGCAAACATACTGAAATATTTTTACATCAAACAAAAAACATTGACGATATTACTTGTGTCAAATGGTCATACACGCCATCGTGTTCACTCCTTAAAGCCGTAGTTTATGATCGAATCGCTCCTAAATAGAACGTAATGAAAATATCAACAACAGCAGTAACGAGAACGCTGCGTATAAGAGAATTTCGTATAAAATTGTGTATGTTGCTAATACCATTGCTTATAGATATTAATATCTATAAACAATGCTAATACTATGTTCTTACACCATGAAGATGTAGGTACTTTAGGGGCATGTTGTAAATTTAAAATGGTTCAAATGAAAATTTTAAAAGTTTTTACTTAATTTGTTTTTATAATAATTTAACAAGCACTGAGATTTAAAGAGAATTTTGATTCAAAGAATTCCTTAGGTAAACTCTTATCAATTAGGAAAAAACATCTATGCATACGTTTCTGTCAGTTGTCTTAAAGATGAAATGATGATTTCAACAAAATTCTCTACAAATTGGTGCATTTTTAATTAAATTAATTGCCTCATGAGCGTATATGAAAAAACAAGAGAAAATGTAACTCGAGCAAGGAAACCAAGAATGGTTTCTTATTGGAATATTTATGTGACAATGGAAAAGATAAATCACGTACTAATAATTTTAATCATCCCCTTTTAGTCAGAAGAATTAAAGAAAATATATTTATTGAAATAATAGTAATAGGAGATATGAAAGAAATTTATTTAACTTGTATCGTCATAGTATTTGTTCAATATTCGCTTTCTGGCGTCAACAAAAATTTATTGACAATTTAACTCGCTGGATTTACGTGAGGAGAAATTTTTAAAGTTTGATAAAACCAAAACTCTACTCGATAAGAAAAAAAAATATTTAAAAAAATGTAACCTTGAATTTGCTACTGTAAAATTCCACTTCAAAAAAAGATTTTGTTAGTGTCTGGATTTTGCTTTTTCTCGATTTTTGATTTTGTATTGAAATTCCAGACTTCAATATTGGCTGCCATCCTTTTCAAAGAAGAAATTTCTTCTATTTTTATTATAATAAACTTAGAACTGAATTAGTAAAAATTGACTTCCGTCTTTCTATATCTAATAAAATAGGTACATGTTGATATTGGTGAGTCAGTGTCTAAAGTACTTTTTCGTTTTATGTGTGCAACATCCGTTGTCGTTAGTGGAGCGTTCTCTTCCTCCACTTTAAATTTGAATAACGAGTCGTAGGCGGCATGCGAATTAAAGAAACTTCTGCGGCAACTTTTGACACTTTTTGTCCTTTTCTCTAATTAAGCAATGCTTAATAAAACGAAATAAAAATGAGACACGCACACACTTACATTAATATCTGTCGCAACTCTTAAGTTGGATGGTTCGAGTCACAATTTATGTTGATGGCTAACAAGCGCATGTTTCTTGTTGCTTTGTAGGTTTGTAATTCTTTCGTATTTGTATGATGAACGATTTCCTGCCTACACTGTGCAAATGCAATTTTCTTTTAAATCTCCTCATTTTCAAATCAGAATTGCAAATTTATTATTTAATACGGCAGGTTGTATTTTATTAGTGTGGCAGTCATAATTCAGGAACTGTTGAGAATTAATTAAGTAGAAAACTGATTATTTCCACTTTTATAATTTGTTTATTCGCGCCCGTTGGCGTCTACTAAAATTTAAGTGGTGCGAAAGACAGATGGCTTTCAGGTAACAGATGTAGATGTCACCTCAGGAATAGTATTTATTGCACCTAGCTTAGTTTATGATTATTTAAACCAATCATTTTTAGTACCGAGGAATGGGAGAAAATCTAATGAAAATACCAAGAATAAACACTTTTTACTTCGAACTGTGTGAGTTGCGAAATTGTTCTTCAGTACCACTTGGTTAGAAAAGGTGAATAGAATTGTAACTCGACCTATCACTTTTTAAAGTAATTAAAAAAATACTTTTATAAAATAATAAATTTAAATACAAAGCGTGACAATAATTAGAAATGAACAAATAAAATGTGTAACTATTTGAATAAATTATTGATAAGCCAATTAGAACATGTCCTAGTAGTACACGCAGATCCCGTGTTCAATGAATGAAGTACCAGCAAGGTCTCCCACTGGGTCGCTTATTGAAATATTTTGACAGAAATAAATTGAAGAAATCAAAGCGGTTGCATTAGTTGTAAAAAGGTGCTTCAGTCAATATCTTTTAAATTATTTTTTTTTGAACAGACCAAAATTGTTTACGTACTTTTCGATTATCTCAATTTCAAACTCTTTGGTATTTAGTCGTAGTAAAATATTTTAAAATTTTAGAAATATCTGAGTAAACGTTTCAGGAAGCTCTATAATGACTAAAACATATCATTGGGTAGATAATTGTGGGTTTTTAGAGTTACAAAGAAGAAAATACCTTTAAAAACAGACAGTTCACCTAGTGTATTTAATAAAAAAAATTTCTTGAGGCTGCAAGAAATCTGTCTGCTTATCCAAAGCGGTGTGGCACACTAAAAATTACTTTGAAATATTTTTACATCTTTCTAATGCCTGCTTTAACATTATAAATGTGGCTCATAAGTTTGAAACGTTTATATTTTTGATATACATGTAGTATAATTTACAATATTTTGCTCATAGTTTAGAGGAGCTGTACAAGTTTTTGTCCATATTATTCACATATGGTGCTACTTCTCTTATTTCAATATATGCACATCTTTTATTTTTTCTACATTATGAGGAAATCACAACATATTCCAACCATAACGCAAATTATTAATTTGGTAAAAATGCCCATCATAAAAATGAAGATATTTTAATTTGAAATTCCTGTTAATTAAACAAAATTATAAGATTTAATGGGTTTGTAACTTTTGGCTCTTTACATTCTGGAACACAATCTTACGGCTATTGTGTTATAGTTATCGCTTGCTTTTAAGGGGGTGGTCTTAAAGGGAGTGTGGTCTTAGTAGGATGATCTTTGGGAGGTGGTTTCATCCTCCAAATTTGATGTTGCGTTCTCTGTCGCACACACGGAGGGTTATAGGCACAACAATGCATAATGTTTTGGTTAAAGACTGAGTTCCGGTTTGACAAAGTGTGATTAAAAACTCATCAAAATTTTGATTGGTGATTAAAGAGCCATTTGCTGTTTTTCAAGAATTTGAAAGAGAAGGAAAGCGAATGTCTGTTAAATTCCTACAGAATGTATCCAACCGTTAATGTCCGTTTAATGTAATAAAAAGAGTTCCGCTAATGGCATGTTAAACCCTCATCACGGTTGTGCAAACGGACCAGAGGCTTGCAACCTACAACACATTTGTTGATTATTTTTACTTTTAAAATCTAAGCATATCAGTTTTGGGCCTAAAATAAATTTAAAGCCGGTTGATCCAGGGTTTCTAAAAATAGAGTCGATCAAATTTCTCTTCAAATTTATGACCAAAATTTTACCTCTACTTTATTTTAACTAAAGCTACCACATTTAAGATTATTAAAGAAAACATACTAAGCATTATACAAGACATCATCATTGATTTCATGTGTAATAAAAAAATCCTGAAAATTTCCTTTAGCTTTGGAACTTCCTACAATGACACCCTATTGCCTAAGACAGAGAAGATAAAAGAACGTAACCGCAGCCTTAACTTGTGTATTTATGTATATAAAACTTTTTAATACACTCGATAACTTTATTAAAATATATCTATAGCTCATTCTCTAGTCGTTTTGACTTAGTTCGAAGGACTATACTTTGATATAACTTCTTTAAAAAAAGTTTTAACTTTAATAACAATTGAGTGTTAAAACGTAACAAAGCTAAAAGTAAAAGGTCAAAAGAGATAAATATATGAAGGTGCACACATTTTATGGTAGTGCCAAAGAGCTTATTTTGGTTCTCTATTTTTTGGTAGTACATTCTATCGTTGTATGATTATTTATCTATATACGTTCTACGTAAGGATTACCAACACTTAAGGAAACTAATTATTTATAATTTTTTCGTACAGAATTTCTTTATATTATGTTTTTTATTTTATTTTATTTTACATAGATAATTTGCAAATTTTAACATTTTTAGCATTTTCTTATATTCGATCTAAAATATTATTTTCTACAATTCTCACACTATTTTCTCCTTGTTGTTGTTGGTCTTTTAATTCTTAATTTATTTCCACGCATTCTGAACTATTTTGATAGCCTTTCTTAGTCATTTGTCAGTTATCCATTTTTATTCATTTCTTGTTCCCTTGTCAACATGCTTCAATTTTATTCGTCAGCATTTAATCCACACTTCTTAATCATATTAAGAAATGAGTTTTTATTAAAGAAGAAGAATAACATAAAAATCAGACTTCTGCTACATGAACAAAATAATAAGATGATAAAAATGTAATGTACATCTCGATTGATATTACAGCGTTTAACCTTCGGCTCTTTACATCCCGGAGCAAAATCTTATGGCTATTATGTCATAGTTATCACTTGTTTTTAAGGAGGTGGCTTTAAGGGGGTGTGGTCTTAAGAGAGTGATTCTTAGGGGGTGGTCTCATCGTCTAAATTTGATGTTTCGTTCTCTGTCGCACGCACGATCGGTTATGGGCACAGCAATGCATAATGTTTTGGTTAGAGACTGAGCTCCGGTTGCACAAAGTGTGATAAATTCTCACAAAAATATTGATTGGGGATTATGGAGCAATTTGCTCTTTTTTAACAATTTGGAAGACAGCAAATCGAATGTCTGGTCAATTCCTACAGAATGTATCCAAGGGTCTAGTTAATGTAATAAAATTTTTAGAATTCCGCTAATTGCATGTTAAACTATCATCAAGGTTGTTCAACCGGATCAGAGACTTTCAACCTACAATACGTCTCTTGATTATTTTTACTTTTGATATCGAAACACATCAGTTTTGGACCTAAAATAAATTTGAAGCCGATTGATCAAGTGCTTTTAAAAATATAGTTGATCAAATTTTTTCTTAAATTTATTACCAAAACTTTACCTCTACTTCTTTCTGAAGCTACCACATATAACATTATTACTGAAAACATATTAAGCATTACCCAAAACATTATCATTGCCTTTAATGTGCAATAAGAAAATCCTGAAGATTTCCTATAGTTTTGGAATCTGTTACAATGACAGAATGCATTGTATTGCCTAAGATGCCACGTGTCTGCGACAGAGAAGGTAAAAAGACGTAACCGCAGGTTTAACCTATGTATTTATGTATATAAAACTTTTTCAACACACTCGATACTTATTTTAAAAGATATTCATAGCTCATTTTGTAATGGGGTAAATAAATTTAATTATTTCGGAGAACTATATACACTTTAATATAAATTTATATATTTTTTTTAAACTTTAATAGCTTTTAAGTGTTAAAACGTTACAACGCTGAAAGTAGAAAGTAGAAATGATAGTACCAAAGAGCTTATATATGTTTTCTACTCTTTGATAGTACGTTCTACGTACACCAAAAACCCAAGAAAACTAATAATCCATAATTTTTTCTTACAATTTTTTTTTTATAAAATTTTTTATCTTTTATTTTACATAAATCTATAAATTGCAAAATTTAACATTTTTAACATTTTCTTATATATCGATCTAAATTATTATTTTTCACAACTCTCAAATTATTTTGTTCTTATTCTTGTTGGTCTTAGAATTTTTTATTTATTTCCTCCATCTATTCGAACTATTTTGACACCTTCTTAGTTAGCTCCTATACTTTGTAAGTTAACCATTTTTTTAAATTTCTTGTTCCATTGTGAACATGCTACAATTTTATTCGTGAGCATTTAATCCACACTTCTTAATCATATTAAGAAGTGAGTTTTTATTTAAGAAAAAGAATGACATAAAAAGCTAATCTGCAAAAAGATCTCGAGTTTTGCCGTTCTAATTATAACAACAAAGACTGCTACCGTTTTGCGGGCGTTAGCGGAAGTCTTATAATTTTTCATTTTTAAGTATCCAGGCATTATATCCCTAAATTTCTCCCCTAAATACTGCGTTCCAGTATCGTTGGCCGTTCAATATTAATTTTGCAACGGATGGCGTTAATTTAGTTGTAACGTTTCCGACGTCGTTTCAAAAAGTTTGTAGGATTTTATTTATTTACCGTTTACTGAAAATTTTCCGTGAGTTGAGAGTAAAACGAGGGAGACTAACGATAAAAAATGTCAGTGAGCTAAAAAATACTCGTAATAAAATTGTCACTGTATCAAATTAATATTCTCTCTGCGTCGGAGTAATCCGAAAAAATGCAAGCGAACAAATTGAGTTTCAGCTAAAAACGGTGCTATGTCGGGAATTAATTACAGTTTCTAAAACGTTCAGCCGCAGCTTCAACTATTTAAGTCCCCGAAACAAACTACGGCGTAATTGAAAAGGAACGAGGCCGTTTCTGAAATTTCAATTTGGCAAAGGCGTAAATCTCCACTTAATATCATTATTATTACTGCTGATTTTGGCTTCGCTTGAGTTTTCTTGGGCGATTAACTAAATTAAACTTCCTAAGAAATCCACTCGTAGCGAGAAGTTCCGCGATTAATAAGTAAATGATTTCGTAACTACAATATTCAATTATAACGGATCATTAAGGCCGAAGGCTCAGCCAAGACGGATTTTTCCCCCGCACTGTATATATATATTACTGCCAGATTTCGCCCTATTCCAAAGCTCGCCGGCTTTAACGGAGAGGTGACAATAAAACACCAAGTCAATTTCTGCGCTTTAATGTTTAGTTTCTTCGAGTTAGTTCTAATACCCTTGTCTCGTTTCAATTTGTTGGTCTCGGAAATACTGGATCAATCTGATTGCAGCTGGCCGCGTAATCTAATGTAGAGTTCATTTCGTCGGGCCGACAGAAATCGCAGAACGGAATTCTTCCAACCCATCCGCAGTTTCAACGCAAATCCGACCTAAGTTGGTCAACTGGTCTTTACTTTGACATATAAATCCCCTTGCTTTCACTACCACATCTGTTCCGGCGCCGTTCCCATCTCTTCTAATACAGGGAGATTTCCCAGAGGACGGTCAAGCCGCGAAAAACAACACGAAAAAATCTGTAGCTTGATTTCAGCACATGACTTGGTTGGAGAAGCCGACACGCCAGGGATAGCTCTTGAACTTTAAACATGCCCATACGGCCTAAGCGGCAGCCATAATTTAAGTTGTACACTTTTCGCTTGTCACAACAAATGGCGCGATGTCGCAGATTAGGCTGATGGGACAGAACCTGTACAAATTAGTCGAGTGAATGATGATGCTAACACGGTCTTGGGATGGAGTTGACGGTCTGATTGCTGATAATTGTTTCAAGCGATTGTAAATGGCGATTTAAATCAGGTTTGCGTTCAGTTCGCCTTTTCTCGTTAGCAGCCACGCCCGTCCGATAATTCAATACGTTTAACACTATAAAATTTAATTTTTTGAATTACGATGGCGTTCCTAGGTTGTTGCTCTGCACCATTAGATACCGATCTAACGCCGACAGACCAACAGTAATACTATACTAATGAATTATTAGAGAGCAATTAGTATGAAATATTCACTGGCCCAATTCTACGGTTGGACTTCACGTGTATTACGGCTCAATTTACCATGATACATTATGGGTCATTTTAGAGCGATCATCAATTACGCCTTTGCTATTAAATGTTAATTCGCTTTATGGCCGTTGAACAGGCGATGTTCGTTGTCTAACGGATTCGGCTATCTTGTAGAACTTATTCTACCTATACAATAAGTCCACGTGATAAGAACCAATTCGATAAAATTGTAGCGTCTTCATTTTTGAAAATACCTTTTTGCGTAAGCTGTCTCTTTGATTATACCATGTGAGTAACTCTTTTTTCACATAATTAAATTTTTATTATCGCACTGAAAAGATTCGCGCCAAAACGCCGTGAATTGTCATTGCCGTTCGAGTCCTTACATGTGACGTCACACTGCCCACTACGGTCTATGTAAAATTAATACAGGGTACAGGACAAGCTAGTTGGTTCTGGTTTATTTCTAGTGCTGCGTGATTAGCTTCATTTATATCGATAAATATGAGTGCTAATATATCATGTAACAACATGTTTGAACGCGCGCACCAAGATGGGAGGCAACGAAAAAGAGCCTTCTGACAAGATCTACTACACTCAGAAAAATTTGTGGTGTTACATTCTGCAATTGCAATTTTTGCACCTACAAATTGTAGTACAAATAGGGACGGATACAGCTTGTAGGATCTATTGATGAAACTTTGTAGACAATAAATTGTAGCTGGTAGTGAGAAACTTTGTAGTACTCATTATTCCATAAGCATAGTTCAGTTAATAATATTTTACACATATATTTATAATACGTTGTGGAAAAGAATGTCTAATCTTTCAATAGTCTATACCAAAGCTTGATATAATTATAGGAATTTACTATTGTAATTGGTACTGCAATATTGTGGCAATTCTTTGCATTATTTTAACGCTAAACTAATAATATTGGGACAATATTTACCAAAACTTGTAAAACAAAGTGTCAAATTTTACTTAAGTATTTTCCAAAATTGTAGTAATGATTTAAATTTATTGTAGTAATTTGCATAACAATTTCTTGTATAATTGATAAAATATTCTAGTAATGACTGCATATTTTTGAAACACTGACTACTACAAATTGTAGACATAACCATCCCCTTTTAAACCCCTAATTATAAAAAAGCTAAAAACAACTCAAGGACGTGTTCTGAAACCTGCAGGAAGTAATGCGTTAGGCTTAATTATAAATAGTTTTATTATATAACAAAATAAATAACAAATAACAAAAGTAAGACAATCATAAAACGATAAGGGTAATAATTATTTTGCATCACACTATGTGTCGCATAGATACGAAGCTTTTACTATTATTCCTTATTAATAAACAAGGCGTATAATCGTGAAGCT
Organism: Pyrochroa serraticornis; assembly: GCA_905333025.2. NCBI lineage: Eukaryota > Metazoa > Arthropoda > Insecta > Coleoptera > Pyrochroidae > Pyrochroa > Pyrochroa serraticornis. The sequence continues at coordinate 21,759,026 of HG995154.1, forward strand.
TAGAAAATTCAACCATTTTATATTCTGGTTGACTGGTATCATCGTCTACTTCAAACGCATGTTTATGTGAATTAAAGCTAAAAGTATGTAAAACAGTGCATATAAAATAAACTATTTCTTCACATTGTAAAATGATGTACTTTATTATACCAAATATGGGAAAATCATTCGAGAAATTAAGAACCACCACCACATCTTCACTGTAACAAGTACCAAAAATTTTAATCCATGATGTGAAACAAAAATTAGTAATGGGTTGTCTAGGAAAGTATTCGTCATGTATATTTTCTGTTAGAGGTGAAACATCTTCATATTGAACATTAAACCTTTCTTGCCACGTCGAACAAATTAATTCGTAACATAATTTTAGTTGGGCTTTTATGGCCAGCGTGTAAGTTATATTTCTGAAGTTACATGATATATTAGAAGTCATTTTAGATTCTCGGTGCTTTTGCTCCGAGCGCATACACCACAAATGAACAAGGGGGCCAGACATTTTTAATACCAAACTGTAGTGTAGCATGTGGTGATGCTTTGGCCTCAATCGTTTACAGTAGAAAACAATAATAGAAAGATATTCTTCCACAGCAACTTTTAATCTGTGATATTCAGAGAAGTGAACACTAGGTGCTGTAACAATGTCAATGATTTCACGCAACTTTATCCAAATTTTCCAGAGTTGTAAATCAATGGGAACTAAATCGCCTATCATAAGACCAAGATATCTGCTTAAACAAGCCATCTCACTGGTTGACATCTTAATTTTCTGCTTTAATCCTTCAGATGTAATAAGTGGAGGCTTATTCGATCGCTCCACTTCATTGTAACGAAAACATTGTATTCTAGAATTTAACGTTTCTAAAGTAAATAGTTTGTAATCTGAAATTAAGCTGTTCAATAGATAAGTCAAGTCATATGCACATACTCCTTCAAACATGTCGTGCATGATGTCCACGACATAATTTGACGTGAGGTGGAAATCGGCTAGCTGATGCCACACACAAGTTCCTTTTATACCAGTTTGAGTTACATTATTTAACATTATATCACTGTTATAATTTTCAACTGTGCGAAAAAGAGTCTCATCTTCGATAAATGCGGTATATGAATCAGTCTTACACATTTTGCAAAATCGACATCTGAAATTGGCAGAGAAACTTTCAGTAAGTCCTAAAATGGTGTGCATGCCTAAATTATCTCCAATTACTAACGATAACTTAAAATATATCACATTTATGGAACCGTTAACAGATATTCTGATGCCATTCTCTTCTAAAAATTTCAATTCTGCTATAAGTTCTTTAAAAACTGCTTCATTGCCAAATTTCTTGTGGTCCTCTGAATGAAATAAGGAAAATAGATACATATTTTTCAAACTTCCTTGCATTTCTGATGGTAAGGATGGGATAGAAATATAAACAGCACCTAATTTGTTTTTACCCGAATGGGAACCAAGAGCATTGCCTGTTTCGTAATCGTCAAAAAATAGAAATAATGGAAAAACATGTTTATTGCCAAATGCCTTTTTTTGAGATTTCCATAACTCTCCTTGAATAAAATTATTATAAACTCGATTATTTGTTATCAATTTATTATAATGAGAGTTCATGAAGGTGAAAAAATTTGGTCGCTCAAAAAGTAAACGTAACGTATCTCGTAGAGGAATAATTTGACCGGTTACAATTGAGGGATTAAGAATAACGTCATTACCAACACGTTTTTCTTTTAAGCATTGTCCTATGATAAATGGGCGTGGGGATACAAAAACTCCTATGGATTTAAAATACTCTAAACGTTTATATTCTGTCCGAAAGCTATCAACGGAATTTTGATAGACACTGAATATACTTTGAATGGTATTAACAACATCAACGTTTTCATGCAAAGCTGTAAGACGTTGAATGATTGTGTTTTGAAGGTGATCCATCAAACCAGAACAAAAGATTTTAGAAAATGATTCAATTACATACTGAATGACGTTACGGGGAATCAAAGAGTTATTGTACAATCCCGCAATTAATTCAACGACAGCAGTGTGATGTTTAGTTTTCCATGTTTGGAAGTTACGTTGGAGATTTTTAAGCGACCAATCAGAGTCATTTGGCAATGCCGATATATTTAATGTTTCACTAATAATTTCTGATGTTATTGCAACATGATTAACTCCACAGTGAAAATTTTCCTTTTCTTCAGATGCAGATTTATGGTTTCTAATTTCCCTAATTTCGTGCTGCCTTAGATGTTTTCTAAACGAATTGATAGAGGAAAATTGTCGTTTACAATTTGTCTCACTGCATTCAAAACTTGAATGATTTCCAAATATCTTATGATCTTCTTTTAAGTGATAAATGTAACTTCTTACTCGTAGAAACAGTTTTTTGCATTTGAAGCAATGCATTGTAAAAATCGTAGCAAAATAAAGCAATAATCATAGTATTATATCAAAGTCTTATAAATTATATTATAATATATAAATAATATTATATATTACATATAATATATTATTATATATTAAATTATAATTAAATAGAGTTTTAATCGGCCGAACTATTTTTTTCAATAATGTTCAAATCCGAGATGAGACTATTTACGGACACATACTTATTTTTACTGTCAAATATGTCAAAAATAGCTCTTTCTATAAATTTCCATGACAATTCGGCTTCGGGTGGATATTGCGCATTTAAAACATTGAAAATTTTAAAACACAATTCAACCGCCTTTAGCGGACTATCGACTTTATAAAAAATATCGTTTATATTCACGTAAGAAGCACTGATGTTCTTTATATTTTCGCCAACAATAACGGGCAGGGGCTGGGCTGTTAAATGGAACTTTGCTAGTTTGTCGCGTCTACGCTGCAGCTCTGGTTCCATATCGGCAACATTCTGTAATAATTAAAGAGTAGTGCATTACGTTCAATAATAAAGAAGACAAATACCTTAATATGTAGAATAAACCCGTTTTTCATTTCCAATTTTGACGGCGTCCATCCATCTTTTTTCTTACCAATGTTAACGCACGAGAAAAATGTCGGTAGTAAAGTTAATCCAAAATTTTCGTCATCTTGAGTACCTTAAAAACATCATAATGTAGAAATGAAAACTTGAAATTTAAGCTGCACAAAAATTTAACTTACTTCTTGGACCTACTATTTGTTTATATTCTTTCAGCAATTCCTTGATAAAAAGGTTCTGCTTCCTTTCAGCAAGTTTCAATAATTTTGAAGCAATTTTGGGCCATTTTACAAGTAAATGGTTTCCCTTCTCTGGGTTTTCGGCATTAAAATATTGCTCTAACTGAAAACCAGTTGGATGACAAAATGCACAGAATTTCACATTTTAAAACTTACAAGCGTATATCCAAGAGGAAGCTTAAGACATGGAAATGTTTTAAAATATGTGTGAATATCACATGCTGCTGCGATCTTTTTTCGATCAAAAATTGTTTTCTCCCAATATTCTGAAATGAGAGTGAAAGGTGCAGAGTTGTTCTTTAGATACGCAACACCTTCTTCGTTAGACTGAAACTCTTTATGCAACTTAGAGGTATGCCCTGACTCATCTAAAACAACATATACAAAAATATTAGTGGGCATAGAGGAGGGAATATTACAATGTAACAGTTTTCACCTTCATCGCGTTTTCGTTTATTTGAAATAAACCCTAATTGCCTGTATTGTTTTCGCAAATATGTGTACACGGAAACCAGTTTACCGCGAGCCGCCTTGGGTCTTCCCTTGTCATTTACATAAGGTACATAGTATATTTCTGGAAATTCATGAGGAAATACTTCACGAATTTCTTCCGCTAGTTGCATGAACCGGGCAGATGTAATTCTGTAAAACAGTTGTAACAGTTTTATACATTAAACATTCAGATAGCTATAGGTGGGTACATTTGTATAGGTTGTTCGTTATGATTTTCAATATAAAATACTTATTGTACTATAATTATGCAGATATACTGTTGTTTCCTACTATAACGGTATATCTTTTCACCTCTAAATAACTGTTACATAATCTCCTTGAAAACGTTTGTTATAACTTCTAACAATGATTTCCAAAGAAGTTATGTAGCACTTAGAGTTTAGGTGAAAAGATCGGCCCTTGGCAGGCTACATTATACCTACATACATACGGTATAAAGGGGATGGACGAATCTTACCTCGCATTCTTATAATGTTTCAATTCATTCTTCACTATCAGCTCCGCTAGTTCATCACGTCTAAAATTTGTATTTTTATTATAGCTGGCTTTAATAACTTCGCCTTCATCTGTTTCATTCAACAATTGCAATACAGTCTAAAAAAAATATCAAAACATCTAATCACGATTGAGAAATGTACTCACAGAGTATGGACTTGCGGTTGTTGAAACGACATATGGATAACCCGCAGTAGCCTTAGTACGGTAAGCTCCCGGTAGTGGAATAAGTCCTTCTTCTATAATAATTTCAGAATTTCCTGAAGAAATAGATGGTGCCGGAGACTCAGGCGATGTCGGAGAATTACTCCTGGTAGGAGTCACAGTGGACGAAGAGGAATTAAAAATTTCTTCGAATTGCTAGCAGATAATGAGTTAGTTTATTTGATAAAAAAGAAACATAAATTAGATACCTGAGTTTCAATAAAAGACTTCTTATATTCAGCAAATTTGTGTAAAAATTTTCTACAATCCCCGACCGGTTTAATTATTATTTTAATATCATCCTCTGTTAGTAAATTAAATGCTTCCTGGTCAACGCGATTAACTGTAAATATATAGAATTTAATGGTAGCTACCTGCTTCAATTAACAAAATTAGGCAATTCCTCAAGTATAATGTAAGAGTAAATAGAAAACAAATGTCAATTAGGTAAATTTCTGGAATTTACTATGCAAACCTGGCACGTATTCTACATCTTATACCAATTTAAATTGAACATAAATTTACCTCTGAATGCATTTATTGTTTCGTCATCAATTTTCCAATTTTGGAGCGTTTCTATAACAAATTCGTCCATTGTTGTAGGTATAAATAATTTTCATTCTCATTCACGGCGTTGCCCACAGCCAACGACTAAATTGTAATAAGATTCATCGCATTACCATCACCATTAAGAGCAAAGAAATGTTATTTACTTACCAGATAATTATCTTCGTATCTCCCACGATCACCAATAACGAACCTACACAACAGAGGAAAGCGGGATTATGGCATGGCAAAGCATGCAAAGTGCCGCGAAAAAAATCGCAAAGTCGGTAAAAATCTAGCCTTGATCACCCAGCGTCCAATAATATGGCCCAAAGTCTTGACTGCAGCCGATCACGTGAAATTACATAATACACATATTCAGTTTCCGGCGCCAGAATTTACTGAAGCATTGTATCACCATTTGCTACAATTTGTAGTAAGGAATATGGGAGCATAAGTTATAAACTACTGCAATTGTGATAAATATTGTTTCGTTTTTCTTACAGATTGTTTCAATAATTTTGTAGGACAGTTTACAACAGGATAGTGCAAAATATATGTTATTGTGGTTTTTTTTGCCACAACACTTCAGGTACAATTTTTAAGCTCTGAGGTTTATACAAATCAATAAAATCAGCTACAAATTATGAATCTAATTGCTACAAAACAGTTACTACAACGTTTTAGTAATTATTGCAAAACCATTTTTCTGAGTGTATGTATGTCATAAAAGTGAACAAAAAAAATGTGGTGCATTTGTGTGTATTGTGTGTGGAGTTGCACTCCAACGGAGTTGCTGTATAAGTTCAAAGAAAAGGATCTGGCTAGCCGGATCGCTTATGATATGCAACCAACACCTTGAAAACGACATAACCACAAAAATCACTAACGAAGGCATTCAAACTCTCACGCTTGAAACAGCAAAGACATTGCTTTCAAGCATGTCATATAAAACAAGGGACTATGATTATTAAAAAAAAAACAATGCAAATTACTTGAATTACTCGAAATTTCCCGGATATCACAACATAAACTATAAATGCCTAAAAACTGTTGCTGAAGTAATATCTTAACCAGTAGTACACATAATAAATGTTGGTTTTGGAACTGAAGAAATTACCGAGAGTCTTCAAGAAAGCAATAATCAAATCTATCTTTAAAGATGGACAAAAGGATCAGGTGGGTAACTCTAGGTCAATCTCAATGTCTATATCGTAGATTAATGCAATTCATAAACAAACACAACATATTAAACAATAAGCAATTTGGATTCAGGCAAAATAAATCCACAGAAGACGCACTTCCTGAATTTATAACCGCAGTTTACGACAACATCGATAAGAAAATACGCAGTCTCTCGATTTTTATCGATTTATCAAAGGCATTTGATACTCTGGGTCATAAAATTCTGTTGAAAAAACTTGAACTGCTGGGAGTTAGTGGTCTATCGCACTCTTTTGTGACAAGCTACCTGGAGGAAAAATAACAAATGGTAAAAATTAACGATACCATAAGCAAATACAAAATTATGGAATTCGGAGTACCTCAAGGAACAGTTATTGGCCCTCTCCTCTTTATAGTATACATAAATGATCTTTACAACCTACGCACAACAGCGAACATCTTCTCGTTTGCTGACGACACTTCAATTATCTTCAGAGAACAGTCATGGGAGAATCTAAAAGAAAAGGTTAAAGATGAAATGCCAGTGATCTATAATTGGTTCGCGAAAAACCCATTGACAGTAAATGTAAATAAGGAACAAGTCATCTTTTAGGGATCCCAAAAAACCTCAATACCGTCGTAATAACATTCTCGTATCAACTGGAAACTCTAAAAATACAGGTTACAGGAAAAGCCAAATACCTAGAAGTCATAATCTACAGCCACCTATGTTGGAATCACCACGTTCACTCACTATGCAAAAAATTGCGATAGTAGCCCTACGTTTTTGCTAAACTTAAAAATATATTTCATGAAAAAAATCTCTCCACGTCATTGTACCATGCACTTTTTTACTTAATATTGAGATATGGAATCCTAGTATGGGGAGGTACCAACAAAACAACAGTTAAACAAGTCAAAATTATGCAAAAAAGACCGCTTAAAATAATACACAACAAGCCAAGAAAACACCTAATGGAACTTCTTTTTCAAGAAACCAAACACTTATCAACAAGTAAAACTTTTGCACTGAAGGCAATCCTATATCTAAGCACCCAATGTATCTAAAGAGACCCTGAAAATGCAGCACAGAGAAGAACTAGTCAAACAACTCAACAGATAAGAATTCCGGCAAGACAAAAAGCGATAGGTCAACGGAACTATGAGTACATAGGACCTAAACTTATAAATGCTATGCCAACATCAACGCGCATCAAACTTTTCGATTATAGAAATAAATTTTAAAAAATGGTAACCACAGAAATTGTAAACTGGATGAAATCCGTAAACATCGAAACTGCAATGAGAAATGAAATTTAAATGGAAAAAAGTAGTATCTGAAAAATCTACACTCTATACAAATTTTCTAGATGAATAATTTAATATACCTTGCTGTATAGCACATTTTGTTATTACTTTCAATTTGTATTTTTTCTTATTATTTTTGTATTATATTTTATTACTGTTCAGTAGCACACGAGGATTCAGTTCTTCAGGCTGGAATGTTTATGTACTTCTTTACTGAATAAACTTCTATTCTATTCTATTCTATAATAATAAGAATACGACAGTTTCCAGTTGTATTGTGCCAGGCTGTGGAAATAACTCCAGAAACACTCCAGATTAAAAAAAAATTATATTCCCAAATATAAAAAAAACAACTTTAAAAATCACATTTTTACATCCGCATGAAGAAGCTGCACAATCATTACACGAAACATCAATTACTTTCTCATTAACCTTGTCTATGAGCAATAACACGTTATAGTTCTGTCTTCGTACTTTGTGTTCGGGACAAATTTTTGCCTTGACAGTGTACATATTATCGGTTTTCTTGATCTGCACATATCCGACTGCAGAACCGCGGTAATTATCTTGACTAACACTATAAAAAATTATTATTATTTTGTCACCGGGAACGAAAAATACTATGACAGGCTACATGAACTCTGACCTCAAAAAAATGCTGTAACATACATTCTACTTAAAATAAAATTATAAAACATAATACGTAAATACGTGTTTACTTTCCTATTGGTTTTTGCACCATAAAGTTCAGGTGACGTGGAAAGAACATTTTCCGCGAAAGACTTGTCAATTTTGAGAGAGTCACCTTTGGCAAATTATTTGGTTGGGCCCTCACAAATCGCTTGTCTGTTATTTTGCACGTTGGAAAACTACAAAACACTTTTAATTAGTTGCTCCGAGAAAATTAGGAGAAATAATTTAATTTGCTGGGAAATTAAATCGCATGTAGATAGTCGACTAGAATAGCTTCAAAAACGTGATTGATCGGGTGACGTCAGAAGCCAAGTCCAATCACAGCGCGTCACGGTTTACATGAAAATATTTAAATAATTGTTGATTTTACTTATTTAATAGTTAATATCCAGAGCACAATTTTTTTTTTTTCAAATTGGCGTCAATTATACATTATTTACTCTGAATAATATTTAAATTTTATTCAATCGTCGACTGCAAGTAGCCTATTCAAATTTTCTTGCCTATACACCAACTTAATAACACTTCCACCTTTTCCGTAAGCTGCAATGATTTTGTTATTTTAAAAAATAAACTCAAAGTATTTTTATGGATTTGGATAGACGAAATTATTCTTCATTTAACGGTGAAATTTCTTCTTCCTCTATCAAGTCTATAAATTATAATTAAACACATAAAATTTGCGTTTAATCTCTCTTAATCTTAGATGTTATGGAAGCTCACTCAGTTTATTGAAGATTTGAAGATGTTGGAAAATTATTAGAAGTTATTAATAAATATATTCGTTAAAGAAATAAAATCAAAAATTGCTAAGAACGCAGTTTAAATGTTTTCAAGGACAGATTTTTTTTTGTGTAATCCAGAAAGCTCATTTGGAGATAAAACTAACATGGTATATCAATTAACAAAAATTTTAAACCCAAAATAAGCAAACCTGTTACAGGCATAGTTGAAGAAGTAGAGGTTCTCATTCGTAGAACAACGCTTCAGCTAATCCATGTTAAGAACCTGATCTTTCCTTATTAACTGGCTGTAGCGACAAGAGATATTATCGTATTTTGGAAGTTAAAAAATATTTAGAATGGTCTTCTACTGAAAAACTGTAGACGCTATAAAAAAACATTTATGGGCCAAGACAAGATTTTTTAAATCAGAAATAAATTACTTTTATCCTGAAATTGAAGAAATCCTATTAAAAGATTTTCTACTATAAATCTTATCTGGCACGAGTGACTTAGGGTCAAACCCTTTTTGAATAAATAAACAGGACTTAGTTTACAATATTTGCAGAATTAGAAAATTCTCAAAGGTATAAGAATTTGATTTTTGTGAAGTTGTAGCTTATTAGAGTTATTTCTAGAAAATATGTTTAGATTAGCAAACAATTGCCAAATATTTTGCTATATATTCCAAAAGATATTTAGCGTATTCTAGAAGATTCTCCATAATAATTTTTCACCATGGTTTTTATGAGGGGTAAGATTTTATTCCTCTGAGGTTTTTATCTATAAAATGTATTTCTTTAGCCTTTCGGTACATAATGTCAACCTGATATGCTGTCACTCGTGTGTCAGAGAACGATTTCTGCTGAGTTGATGCCCTTACCGTGAGAACATAATGAGATTTTGGAAGAAGGTTACTGGATGCTCAAATTGATTGGCTAAGTTACTGAAGGCAATTGGAAACACAGTACACTAATTCGCAGTTTTGACAATATAATACAAGAAAATGAAGCGTCAGATTTAGTTACTCTGAGGATTTTATCTGAAAAAGTGTTTCTTTCGTCTCCTGTAGATAATCTAAATCTTGTATTCTGTAAGCAGAGAACATGTTGAATGCCAGAGGAGTGTTTCGATTAAGCCGATATTTATACCCTTGATGTGAGCTCATCTGAAAGAAGGTTCGGTTCGACTAGCTCCTCAGGTGCTCACTTACGTTATTGATGGCAATTAAAAGCACAGGACACTGATTCCGACTCTTGAGAAAAGGAAACTTTAACGTAAAAGATTTTTAATAAAAATTTATCGCGTTAAGCCGTGACTTTTTTGAATCAACCGTCGTAAATATTTAGGAATCTGACTTGATCAAAAATCATAGTTAATCACGTGATATCTGCAGTAATGCGAGCATCCGCTACGTTTTCATGAACGTTGCGTTCCTTGTTTTTCGCTGTTAAAACTAAGAAAGATACTTTTTTCAATAGCCGCGCATATAAAATTTCTCCCAAATTCACGACCCTTCGCTTTTACATGAGTGACTTTCAACAAAGCAAACAAGGAAAGGAAATGAAACGGTAAAAGAGAAATCGTCGGTAGAAGCAAAGGGCATCGATGTTTTACACATTTTATTATGCATTCGCAAAAATATGCTTCAGCTGTAAAATCGCTTTTATTTCATTTTCAAGCACTACTAGACGTGTTTGTTTCTTAAAAGTTTGATTGTGTTCCGAGAGCTCGCAATTACAGTTTTACTATTCAATGGAACGTAAAATCCATTTACGAGATGAAAGAGTAAATTATTTGTTAGGACACAAAGCGACTTGTGAAGTATTCAAATGAACACTGTCCTCCAGGTTTCCGGCGCTTTTTTAGGCCATTCGTCTTTCAAAGGTCCGTGTTATCATCAACAATGTAAAAAAGACGCATCTACGCTCCTGGTTATGTCAGATAATGGCCGCAAAAAATGGTAGTGAATCAGTCTCACCCCGCTCTAGGCATTCCACTGCTAAAACGGTTCTAAACCAAAGTCTGGTATTTCACGCATCGCGAGGTAAAGGGGAAACAGTTTCCAAGTGAGAAGGCGGGAATGAAACTTTTCCGGAGGCGTATTTACGAAACCAAACAATACATTTCATCCAAAAGTCAGGTGCAAGTCTTTCAAATACTTCTAAGTAGTGTAACTAAATTTTTATCATCTTCCTGAAATAATTTTCAGAAGTTGAAGCGATGGAGAATATTTTGAGAAGTTTAGTGGGAAATGTGCCGATGTCATAATGAATAATGAGAGTTTCTAATTTATTCCAACTATTTCTATTAAACAGTTATTATGCTTGTAACAAACGTACTTGTATTAGGTGTTTTCTTTGGTAATTGCTTTAATAGGGGAGTTCACCGGGAAGGGTTTGCGAATACGCGTTCAGACATTGGCAACAACGCAATCAACAGGGCCGCAAAGCTCCGAGGACGGCAAATCCGCGTGCTTATGGGACTCGAAGACTCCGTAGTAATTATACGAAGAATTTGCAATATATCTCATTTCTTTTCCAGTTCAAATGGAGTTCTAAAAATACGAAATCCCCGAGATTTTCGCGCAAAAACAACTTCGTACAATACCGTCGGATTTGTACGAAATTCGCAGTCAATTTAACATCGGTATAATTACATACATAAACCACGCTGACGGGGCACGAGTTGAGCTTTCGCCAACAGCGATTCCGTCGAGAACGAGAAACTTGCTGAAAGTTACCGAGTAATTGACAGGAAGGAGTGGGTCCATCGCATACAGTATGTTCTTTGTCATTTCTGACAGGCTATTGTATTATTATTAAATATTTCTATTGTTCTCATCATCATAACGCACTAAATGGCTTGATGTTATGCCGTCTACTGTCCGAAGTATTCGTTGTTGGCGGCTCGACAGTTAACAATTCAATATTTAACAATGACTAATTTGCAAAGCACCAGAGTGATTTTTTTCATATTTGCATGCAAGTACGAAGACAAGTCGACACGTCAACGTTGTTTGGCACACTGTTTGATCATTGTCTAAATTTAGACACAATTTAATTATTTTTGTTTGTAACAAAAACTTTTTCCGGAAAATCTGTAAAAATATTTTGTTTTCACAATTTATCGCTGTCCTCCTTTTCTAGCAAATGACGGGAAACCGATTTAGTTATCTTAATTATCACACTTTGCTGGTAATTTATAAATATTTACGCTGATAGTCGCCGCTCCTTTTTACGAGTTGTTCCCGATAATTTTAGGTAAATGTTTTGAAATCTCTGTAAAATATATTTAGGACGATATTAATACGGTTTTATTGCAAAAATATGAATGCGCAAAGTCAAATCCTGATTATAATGCAAACCGAATACCGTCCTGGTATATTATAAAACGGAAAAATAATTTCCTGTTCCGTGGTGCTGGGGGAATTGCAAGTAGGGTAAATAACGGCCTTCGGTTATTTATCGATGACTGCTCTTAGTTTTGTCGGTTTAAACACCATTTTTGTGCAAACATTTCAAACAAATGAATGATTTTAATGGTAAATATAAATGAACTGTATCGAGAGTAATTAAATATTGAGTGATTACAAATTTGATAAATTTATTATTTCTCAAGGAAGGCCGAAATCAGACCGAGTACGTTAACCTCACAGGTTTAAAGTAATTTTAATTTTACTTTATTAAATTTGAGACGGGATTGAGGTCAACAGTCTGTCAGCAATTTGATGGCACCATGTTATTAAAAGTTGGCAACTTGAAATGATTTCTCTGGATGTAAACTGATTTTTTTTTGATTGATTGCTTACTCATTGTCAAATTTTTATTTCAAATTGAAGTCACCGTAGAAAACCAATAATTTAAAAAAAATCGGATCAATATTGGAAGTTTATGTGTTTGCATGTTGCTGTACTTGTAAATATTTATTTTATTGGTCAAGATTTTTTATTATTTTCCAACTTTAAACCAAGTTGAGCACTGAAGATTTCAAAGAACTAGGAGAAGTGCAGCAACATATTTACTCTATTAAGATATTTATAAATAATTTCAGAAGGGATGTTGCTAACCAAAAGTGTAAGTACTTAATTTTGATGAAGATTTTTATAAAAGCTTCACTTGTAGTGAAAAGTAACATTTTTCAATTCTCAAAAAAAATCTAAAACAACTATTTATGTTTTAAAATTACTTTCGGGCCAGCAAGTTAAAATTTACAAAAATTAGCAATTACGTTGCTATAATATGCTATGTCCCATTCTTTTAAAGATGACACAGGTAACATAGAAGACTATCGACCTAATTGCTGCTGGGTGGTTTTTCTAAGATATTTGAAACCATTCTTGCCAACAATATTTATGTACGTGTTAAGAATTATATCTCACCATCCCAACATGGTTCTATGCAAAAAAGATCTACAGTTACCAACCTTGCCTACTTCAGCCAGTATTTGACAGAGTCAATAGACAATAGTCAGGTGGATGTCATTTATATAGATCTTACCAAGACTTTAGATCGAATTTACCACTTTATTGCGTAAGCTAGAATTGTTTGGACTTTTCGACTCACACATTTTGCTACTGCGTTCTTATCTATCAGATAGAAGACAGATGGTTCGATATCAGAATTTCACATCCCGGACTTTTACACCATCCTCAGGGATCCCACAGGGATCAAACCTGGCTCCACTGTTATTTCTTATGCACCTAAATGACATAGTGGACGTGATTGACTGTCCCATTCTGTTGTTAACGGATGATTTAAAGGTTTTTGTTAATGTTGGTTTCATTGGGGATTGTTTAAGATTCCAGAATGCTCTCTACGCTATTGTAGGATGGTGTACGGATAACAGAGTATCTCTCAATATTTCCCAAAGGTTTGTTTTGTCTTACTCTTGCAAAATAGAGATTGTCGACCATCGGTATGTCGTCGAAGACGTTGTGCTAAATAGGGTAGACACCACTAGAGATCTGGGTGTCGCATTCGATGAGAGATTGAGTTTTAACAGTCATCTCCTTGATATTATTGAGACAGCGTATAGAGTGTACGGATATGAATTGTGGTGACTTTAGTACACATACCTTCAAGTTAGTGTACTCTTTAGTGAGATCGAGATTAGAATATGGGGCCATAAAATGGCATTCCATCTGCAATGCTTATACTCGGTGGTTGGAATCAGTTCAGCGACGGTTCCTCAAGTTCTTGGCTTTTAGGTTAGATGGAGTGTACCCAGTGATAAGTTATGATCAGCAACTTTTGTAGAGCAGATTTAGCCTCAATTCCCTGTGCATTCGACGAGTCCTTCTCGTTGTAAAATTTTTGTACTGGCTACTTAATAATGACACTGATTGGTTGTTGGAACAACTAAAGTGCCCTCTCAGAACTAACATTTTAGGAAAATCACCCATATTGTTGATGTGCAATATACTTAATTTGACCTGTCAACACTGCGATGTCCATTTTGATTCATTTCACTGCATTATGCGGAATGTGTTTGATATTTGTTGTCCGCTTTTAGTCAAGAAAGTGCACTATTTTTGTCGGTTTTGTGGTTTGCATTGTTAATTTGATATTATTTGTTGTATTATCTATCTAAGTTATCCCAATTTTTGTATTTGTATTGATATTTCCTGTAATTGGGTGCCCACCTGTTGGAAATAAACATTATTATTATTATTATTATAAACATTTTACACATTTTCTGTTGTTTTTGTCTTCAATCGATAAAAATTAATGATAATTTCTATAAGTCTCATCAGCTTTTCAGAAGCAAACAACGTCTTCTTATCTAATTATCTGAAATTAAATATAAACAGGGCATACAAAAAATTGGAAAAATAAGTTGCTCTTAAATTTATTGATAATTTACGTCAGAAATTCTAAAATAGTTAAAATTCTTCTTTAACATTAATTGCTGGAATTTTCTTAAAGCTCTGCAGTTTACTGAGAGGCAGAACAATTTTATTATTATAAATTTAAATGTATTAATATGTTTGGTAGTTAGAATATAAAATTTAAAATATTTATAGTTTGTGTAATAATTTTTCTATATGATAATGTAACTTTAACTAAATTTTGAAGAAAAGTTTCATAAAAGCTTAGCTTTTCATGCTTCTTTTGTTATAAATTTTTCTAATTTGTTTGTTAAAGGATCACATATGCAACTTTAAACAAAATTTTGGTTAAATAATTCAAAGGACTCTACTTAGGCCATTAACACATATGCAGACATACTGAATCAAGTGAGGATATAAAAATTGATGTTTGAAAACCACCAAAATATGTCAGTACCACCAACTGCTTACAAATTAAAACAGGCAAAAGTTACATATTTTAATTTTAGGTACAATTTTAATAAAAAAATCCAAAGTTTTCCCCCTTTCTGTCCCTTAGGACATATTGGTCGAACCTCGGGTAGAATATTTTGGCTTTCATCGTATGATAGGGCATCTCGATATGAAAATTCTCGGTGGATCGATGAAGGGGTTTGTGATAATTTTATTTATTTACTTCGATTATCACACGTGTATTAATTACATCTAACTTTTGAAGGTATTGGTTTACTTCTGCTCAAATTAACTCAACAGTGGTTTGGCGATTCATGCTTTGACGTTCTGGAATGTTGTCAGATACGTCGCTAAGGAAAGAAGCTTAAGAACCGCTAGTTTCTATTTAGGTCTTGACTATGATTAAAGTGTAACAGTACATCAATACAAACGTATTTGAAATTAAATTATTGCGAAGCACTTCCTACACACAATCGCGTGCTAGTTACAAGTTCTTGAAATTTATTCAATATTCTATACGTAAACCCCCAAAACGCCTCTACTTTCATGTGGCGAATTTTATTAAGTTCGTAATTCGATCTTACCGACACCGAAGCCGCCGTTTTCAAATAGCCGAAAATTAGTTTATTGCAAGGGTGTAAATTCGGTAAAGTTCTCCAGGCAAGATGCGATGGTTGTGAAATAAATATCAATAATCTGAAACTTGGCACTTATTACATTCCCGTTCAAAATGTATCTATCTACTTTAAAAGTTTTATTAAATTTCACCGTGAAGAGATGCAAGATATCCCTTAACGAAATTAAGGGACGAACGACGGACGAAAGTGAAATATACGCAACTCTGCAGAAAAAAGTATATAAATTTAGTGTAAATTTAATGGGCGATAAGTAGTCGTGCTATTTCCTTCTTCAGAAATATCAAATGGATTTATGGGATATTCGAGTTCGACAGCCTGGAACTGATCATCTCGTGCTGGAGGCTGGAGGGGATTTCGAGCGCGTCTACGTTGATCATTTAAAACCAGCAGGGGATGCCTGGTCACGGCATTGATCTGTGACAGCCAAAAAGGAGGTGAACTGATAAAGACTCAGGCGATAAAGTGTGACTGATCGAGACCGATTATAATTGAACACGAATCGAAGCCGACAAAGATGCGCCGTCGATGGTACGTTCATAAAAGTTTTCCTGGCATGTGGCATGATTTATAAAACAAAATAGCTTCACTTCTTCCTAAACGTTATTTAGATTAACAACTTTTAATGCTGCCACTTTTATAGTAGATACATCCATTAGAGTGGGACTCGCTGGAAACGAAATTGATTACAAATCGTCTTAACATACAATATACCACTGGGTGAAGTGAAGTTATAATCTGTGACAAGACTTATCGCGAGCTTTCCAAATTTTGGAGAAATTGGTGTGTTTACAAAAATATTTCTGATATTCCTGAAACATGTAAATATGATGAAGCATCCGATTTGTCAGTGTTTTGCAGTACAGTTTTCTGGTGTCGCATAAATTTATTTTAATTCTAATTTTAGAATGTCGAGATATGGGTTAAAGTTCCGGGTTAATATTCGACAGGAATTCAATATATTTATATTATTGGCCGGATTGTAATATAAACGTGTCTGATAATTTATGGCCTTTAAAAATATCGCAGGACGTGCTTAGCGACACGAAACAGCTTTCACGGGCAACCAGCGTATCTCCCGAGAGTCAGGTAGGGCTTAATCGAGAAATATGTCCAGTGCAAATAAATCTATGAGAGTTTGGGAAGTTTTATTGAAATAAATTGCTAAACATTGACGTCCCCAGATTTTCCCCCGGAATAAACCATACATACACATAGAAGCGAATCCCTGAAAAATGGAACGTTATCATTTACAAGACACAATGGATTTTCCGCCCCAGCCGCCCTTTATAATTCCAGCCAGACAAATATACTCATTGAAACTTTCTAACAAGATGTCCGTATTTCGTAAATGATAAAGTCCCTCGGGATGCGAACTCTTTTATAGACCTCCGCGATCCATATTCATTTTTTATTCAGGAAGAGAGCTCGCGAGGGCGGTAGTTTCCTAAATAGATTATGGGAATTGATGAGACAGGGAGACGTGGGGGTATGTGTGACTACAGATATGATCAATTTTGTTGTTGTTCGCAAAAATCGGCTCTTTCAACCCCGAATTTGCAGCGCAGGAATAGATTAGCAGATTCAATTTTTTTTGAGTAGACATCAAAAATGATATAGTCCTTCTGAGTGAACTGTTAATTATTACAAACTCAACACAGAATAGCTTTAGTTAGACTTCCTGCAAACCAATTTTGCAATTAACACAGAAAAAGAGTTTTTTCCTCAATGACTCTTTAATTATTATTAAAGCAATACAAGTAATAAGACTTTCTACAAGTAAATTTCGCAATTAACAAGGAAAAAGTTATTTTTCTCTAATAACTTATTAATTATTACCAAACCAACACACGATAATTTTAGTAAGATTTCCTGAAAGCAATTTTTGTAGTTAACAGAAAAAAAATCTTTTTATGGAGTAACTCCTTATGATTATCAAAGCAATACATGATAGCTTCAACAAAACTTTCTGCAAGCAAATTTGGCAGTTAACAAGAAAAAAGTTATTCGCCTTTAATATCTTCATAATAATTACCAAACCAGCACAGAAAATTTTTAACAAAACTTTTTGCAGGCAACTTTTGCAGTCAACAGGAAAAATAGTCTTTTTTCAGCAGCGACTTTTTAATTATTATTAAAACAATATAGAAAAACATCAACAAAACTTTCTGCAAGCAAATTTGGCAGTTAACAAGGAAAAAGTTATGTTTCTAATAACAATTCAATTCTTACCATACCATACACGAAAGTGTATGCAAGTGTAAGCAAGTATTGTAGTTAACAGAAATATTTTCTTTCTTTTCTCAGTTGTCTGTAATTATTATTAAAGCAATACAGGAAATCTTCAACAAAACTTTAAAGCAGCAAATTTGGCAGTTAACAAGAAAAAAGTTATCTTTCTGTTAACTTCTTAATTGTTATCAAACCAGCACACTATAGTTTTAGCAAGATTTTCAACAAGCAACTTTTGTAGTTAAAAGCAAAAAATTTGTATCTTTTTCTCAATAACTCCTTAACGATTATTTGACCAATAGTTTCAATAAGACAATTTGAAATCAAATTCGGTCGTTACAAAAGAAGAACGATAACTTCTTTTCTCAGCGACCTCTTAGTTGTTATAAAACTAATAGAGCACAGATGGACTAAAATAACTTGCAGAGAAATTTGCCCTAAATAGTAAAAAAAAATTTTTTTTGTTAGTTCTCTTTTTATTTATTATTAAACTAATACTGAGTAACTTCAGAATAACTTCCTGCAAACACATTTTTCAGTAAAAAAATAGATTATTTTAGTTTTCTTGACAGTTATTTAGTGTTGTCAGTTGTTAGTATTGAATTCAACTCATTGATTTGATAATAATTAAGAAAATTGTTATCAAACCAACAACGAGTTGCTTCAACAACAATTCTTACAATCAAATTTTACAATAAAAACTGTTAACAATAATTTTTCTCAGTAATGACAGAGATAAAATAACTTTAAACAAACTCTTCATTCTTAGTGATATAGAAATAAAAGTAGTCTCAATGAAACTTTAAGTCATTGATTTTTGTTCTAAAAAGTGAAAGGAAATTTGGGGACCTGAAGGTATAGGTACGAAACTTCTCGCTTTGAGAATGTTATGATTCCCCTCGTAATATATTGCGGACAGCCGCGAGAAAATTGAATTGGGGCCCGACGATGTCCTCTCGCATGCATATCTTTGCCCCGGGGACCGTGCCCATTACAGCGCACATTCCCACTGTCAACCAGCTCGACCCCGCATAAAGGATTCATATCGCTTCGTGGTGCCCTATAAGACAGTTATCTCGTAATGGACACAGAGTACTTTCTGTTTGTTTGAAGTTAGCAAAATCTCAAACGCAAAGAGTATCGAAACGTGAATGGGTACATTAACGATCTGAACCACGTACTGTTTTAATCCTTTGATTGTGTTTCTGTGTACGTTTCTGCGGATGACAGATCTGCGGCAGATTTACTTCTTACCTTGGAAGTAAGTAGATTGAAAGCAGCTACTTTAAGGGGTGTTTAGGGGAACGCTTCCTTTCATCTTTCCTGCTACTATAAAGATATTGTAAGGGTGTTATGATGTTTTATGTATACATGACGCTACATATATTTATATCATAGAGATCCCTTATTACTCGTCCTAAGTCGATTTGGAATTTAACTAGTAAAGTAATAAAGGAGTAATGACTGCGTCAAAGAATCACTACCCAAATTATATAAATTTATATTTATAATTATTATATTTTCAGTCAGTATAAAAATTTTTATAACAATTAATTTACTAAGATTCAAGTTGCTAAAAAATATTTCTGCTTGCACCTCCTAATTAAAAGTTGGCGCGCCTACTTAATTATTTTTCAACCCTTAAAAATTTTGTTAGTCGTCAAAAGTTTATCCTGCATGGAGGACCGTAAAGGGCAAATTTAAGAAATACACCATTTATTTATTATAAATTTCTATGATGGCGATAGACACGGATTTAAAAAAAAATTACGTACCGGTAATAAAAAAATATAAAGGCAAAAGAGAAACGATTTTTAACTAGCGAATTTTCTAAAAACTGAATTAATGAGAGATATTTGTTTTTGATTTCGTGTTAATTAAGCGAGGTGAATGTAAAAAAGTTAAAACTTAGGTTTTCTCAATAATTATTTATTTAACGAAATTTCCGGAGACAAATCAAAATTTTGCATGCGCGTTTTAAAAATCATAAAATCGTTTAACGACGGCTTTTTACAGTTTCTCCGTAATAAAGCTCAACAAATACTCATTTTTGAGCATCACGCTTAAATTCACATCTCATGATTCAAGATATTCGTCTCGGACTAATAAAACCCCCCCAAGGTAATCATTGTGAATCGTCGCCCTACGACTAGCGGGCCATTAACATCATTTACTTTTCTCGTCTCTCCTAATTACCATCGCTGCGACTTTTCACTTCTATTGTCACCCAAGTAAGGGTACACGACCTTATTATTTAGTTGATGAATTTCTACACATATCTCAGTCACGCTACAAAACGTTATTGATACCTACGTAAACTCTGTACGAGAAAACCACTGCAAACCAATTAATTTTTTCAAACCGGAAGATGTCGAGTTTCTTTTGAGATGAACGTTGCAAACATCTGCCATTTTATAGAAATAACAAAGTGGTTGTTGATGTTATTTCAACCAACGCCCTCTGAATGGTTGCAGCATGGTATCGACCCAAGAATTTAACAGGATGTTCGTGTAACATTTTTAGAAACACCTGAAATTTTAAAATAACAATGTTGAAAGTTTCATTTGTGTTATTATGAAGTGATTGGTAAAATCCTTGTTATTGGGGGTTGGTACGGTTGTTGATTTCTTACGAAATTGTTTGATCGATCAATAGTACTCAAGATGATTAATGAAAGGTAAACAGCGACTCGTGTGCTGTCAAAAGCAAACTCTTGTGTCTCAAAAACCCATAAACCTATTAATCATTCAAGTTTCTGTTAATAGTGCTATCGGAACATGGCAAATGTGACCGAAATCAGTAATTACACTATTTCATTGTAAATATTGTTACTCCGAATAGCTATTATTGGAATTTTTTTTATTTCTTCTTACTTACCTAAAGTTGAAAATATACCGCTGACAAAGTAGTCAAATTTTCTATTATCCGTTCGAATAAATTTTTCTATGTTCAAGTAAAAAGTAATTTTTTCATCTTAGTAGAAATATTTTAATTAATTTCTCTTGATATATAATTTATTTCGATTTATTTTTTTCGCTTGTTTTTAAAATAATTTGCATACCTCTACCTTAATACTCTCTACACAGCCCTCCGTTAATTTTTATAATTTTTAAATTAATATTCTTATGTTTTTTATAATGTCCTTGGTCAAAAAAATTATTTTATCTTAATCTTGATATTTATTATAAATTTATATATTTTTAATTTTTTTATTTTAGGTCCCTTTATTACACATCACACTAAAGCTTTGTAATACTTTGAACAAATTCTTTCATCTTTGTTTCATTATTCCTTACAGAGTTCTTTGATAAATTTTTAATATTTTATATAGTAGAAAGAAAATGAAATATTTTGGATATTTTTAAATTTGTTTGTTAATTAATTAGTAAATAAATTATTTTTTCAAAATAGAAAGAGAAAGATAAATTGATGAAAACGTGTTATGGAGGCAAGACAAAACTTTTTTAAAAATCTTGCCCTTCATGTACAATATAGACAAGTAAATTAAATAGAAGGAGACACAGCTATCCAAAAAATATTAATTTTCTTGTACAAGAAGCTCCATTTTACTTCTCAAAAGTGAGAACTCAGCAGTTTTGCTTTGAATTATTTATCGGATTTTGCTCCATTCGATTTCTAACTGCTTCCGGGGCTACGAAACGAGAAAGATCACTTTTTCTTGCCTACTGAAAAAATTGTAGTATTTGCAATTACGGACCAAGAAATCTTACCTGACCAGTAGAGGAACGTTGCAAATTTTAAACGTAATTATGTTGAAAAATTCTTAAAATATTCTTCTGTGTTAAATTTGGAAGTTTTCAATGTACCCTCGTATATTCTGGGTTTTGTTTGTTAGCTATATAACCGAATTCTCAGCTTAAGTCACATTTCCTCCTCGTACATTCTTAATTTAATTTTGGTCCTTTACTTTCCATTACGTAACCGTTAATGGATACTATCTAATTTAAGTGATGTAAACTTTTAAATATTTCTTCTGGATTCCAAATGGCTAGAAAGTTCCGCGTCTATATTATTTGAGTTATGTTGCTTTCTGTGGGTTTACGCAACATTCGTCAGAGAGTTCTTAGTACGTCTTCGTTGGTTAAAGTTGGAACAAAGTTTTCTCGACGAAATTTCGTGTTAAGTAGATTGCAGAGTGGTTGCAAAAAGAAAAACTGAAACATTTAATAATTTTTCCGTTTCTAGCTGGCGCACACATACATAGAGCGTCGTCAGGCGTCTAAAACAAGTCGAGTTTCAGAAGACATTTATTAACCGAGTCGTGGACGTGTTGAGTTTACGGATCAGCGTCCCGTCCCGGCTCGTGCGTCGTTCGCGACCTCACGAATTCGTGATTCTGACGGATGGCAGAAATTTGTCACGACAGCTCACGTATTTAATTAACATAACTAAAGTTCTTTCTTCAAATTGCAGTAATTTAATTTAATAAGGTGGTCGGCGTCGTGGCCGTTAAATTTTGGGCGGTAAGACGCAGCAATTTCCGTTCCCATTAGTTATTTAAAAGGCTTCAGCGTCGACGCTGTAACACCTTTGGGAAGAGTGAGAAATATTAATAATGCAAAACTCTTGATTGTATTCGCTGGCTCCTGGATCTCCCATTTATTTTTTAGCGATGTAGACACAATTTATTACTCGATTCGCGGTGGCAGTCTTGTGAAAACACTGAGTGAAAAGTTGTGCGCTAACTTAATTATTGACACTCTCAGCACTCCGGTTCGTTTGCTCACTGCTACTAATACATATTCAAATATGGAAATTATCACCTAATTTACAATATTTCGACACTCTAAGTGACGAGACGAGACTCAGTCAGACGTAAGGAGGGCCGCGCAGCCTTATTTTCAGGCAAATTGCAGGAAATGACATTTTTCGACGCAAACAAATCCACTTTACCCAGCCAATTTACCCCTTCCTCCTTCACGTCATCCCAACCACGAACAACGCCAAAGCGATAAGTTGGTTACTATCTATATTATGCACTTTCGGCTTAATTGCTTTATACTTTATTTCATGAGTCTGAACTTTATCAATAGCCTTTATTTTATGAACTAGAAAATTTGCTGGTGTACCTAGATTATGAGGTTGTCGTTAAAACTATGTACTACACGCTTTAAGTAATAACTAAATATTTATGGGAAGTTTACAGGAAAACATGGATGGAAAGGTTTTCTAGAACGTAAACGTAAACGTTTTTTAGAACATTCCAATAATGTATTAGCTGTACAGGGGCCTAATCACATTATTATGATTAATGAGGAAAGTTTTCCAGTGTAAATCAATTAAATTTTTCAATTCAATTCAATTCAATGTTTGCAAAAAACAATATACGGTATTCAAGGACACGTATAGAAATCAAATATATATAGATGGAAAGAAATAATGTAAAAGACAAGAAATAGATAAAAAATTAAAAGTCAAGAAGATTTTCAAAGATAAGTGAGAGGGCAAGTAAGAATAGATAGGTTAAAAATAATGATGGCCAAAATTGAAGAATACAGAAAATACATCACGACAAAATTGAACACAAAAGAGAAATAATTAAAAACAAGTAATCTAGAACATTATAAGAGGAATAAATAAATAGAAAATTGATAATACATCAAAAGCAGATGCACTTAACGAAAAACTATTATGGAATCAGAGAGAAAAATGGATTTGAATAATTAGAAAGAAGAGTTATATATGTCCTTTAGTTCTTGAGATGACAGAGGAAGTTATAACTATCAATTGAAGAAAACTTGAGTGCGAGAATAAGATCTATGTAACAGTATTAAGAAAGTGGGGGTGGCTTAGTAATCTAGGTATCAAACTTTTTACTGTAAGACTGAAACCTGATAACATTTTTATAAACGTAAAGCATTCCTGCTCCAAAATTCAAAGACCCTTTTTTGTCCAAAGAAATTAACGTTTTTCATAATTTGGAACCTACCTTTAATTGAGTCGTGTAGAATCGAACGTGCCATATTAAAGTCATTTTAATAAAGATGTAAAGAACTGCCATAATAATTCAGTGAGAAAAAATATTTTTTTGAAATTGAAACCTCTTAACAGAGGCCATTCAAAAATATGTGAATGAGTTTTCTTGAAACAGTCAAGCTTGCAACTAAAAAGTGGACTAGTCCGGTTTTGAAATTTAAGTCAGTGCACTAGTATGGTTTTAAAATTAAAATAAACCGGATGGGTCAATCAAAATATTGCTAAGCTGAAAACCCGTTTTTATTTTTTATTATTAATAATTTTGTATTGGAGAAAGTTTTTTCAGAAATTTGCAGGTTGAGCCAGCCTGATCTTTATCCGTCTTCACTGGTGTATTATTCTCGGCTGTATCTCCATAAAGAACGTTTTTGTAAAAGACGACATTTCTTCCCAAAATAAACGTCGAGTTAAGGTCTCCACAGCTTTTTTCTTCAAACCGTTTAGAAAAATCTCTTAATTTTTTCATTTTTTTTGTTATAGCCAATGCATTTGACATTTGATTTGAATAGCTCTTCTCTGCCGAAGCAAGAATATTGTTCTTTGCTGACCGTTTTAGGATAATTTGCTAGTGATAGTAATTGGCAGATTTTGCAGCAAAATCAGGTTATATGGTGGAAGAGAAACTGGTGAATAAGAAAACGTATATCTTATCTCAGTTTTATTTCATTAAAATTGTGACATGTCTAGTTTTGATTCTATAGGACTTAATTTTAGATCAGTCTGTAGGGCAAATTACTTACCCACAGATATAAAGAACGCCTGTAAAGAAGAGTGCAGATAATGATTATAAATCATGTTCGAAGTAAGGTTGAAACTGGAACTGAAAATTAAGAAGATTTGACTAGATATACAAACAGAATTGAGAAAAGAAAGAAGCACGATAAACAACAAATACATGCTCAACCATTTAGATGGAATATAAGTGAATTGGCACCGAAGAAGATTTTTTGCAATAATCATCGACTTGAAAAAAAATATTTGAAAGAACGGATAGAGTGAATATGTGTGAATGGTTTAAAGCGAAGGAAGTAGTGAAGTGTATAGTAAAATAGAAAACATATAAGAAACAAACAAAAGATACAATACCGAAAAGTAGAAGATTATTGAGGAGTTTTGAGCAGAAAAATATTTCCGATAAAATTACTCATTAAGTCTCAATTTGGTTGTACCCTGTATTGACGAGAAAAAATTCTAGAATGTGTAATGTTAGTGGTGGACAACAAATAGATATTTAAGGACGTATGAAAATGAAATCATGTTGGTTATGTTTAAAAAAAATAATAAGCAGTTTTTAAAGGTTCTTACAATACAAAAATTTGATAGTAATTTTAACTCAAATAAAAACTTTATCTGTGAGAGAAGAAGATGAACGTTAGAAAATAATGTGAAAGTAAAAGAAGTGGATAAAATAATGAAAAAATTACTGGGGCTGAAATACATAGGTTTGTAAAGAAGCTTAGTATAGAAGCGAGAATTGATATATTAGAGAGCAGGTAAAAGCGACCAATAAAGTGTAGAAAATATGAGTGAAACAAACTAGGTACGACTTTATTACAAACATGATGCTGTTTTAGACTTACTTTTTAAAGAGTCGATCTTCATAAATAATGAGAATAAGAATGATTAGAAATTGTGCCAAAGTGATGACTAAGATAAATTTAGATTTAGAGTACACTGCAAAATTCATATAGGTGGCAGAAAGAACAAAGGTAAGAGAGGAAGCAAGAAAAACATTTCTAAATAATATAAAAAAAGAGCGAGAGAAAGATGTGCATAGGCAAGAAGAAGAAAGAAAATAATAGAATATTCAACTGACCATATATTGACGGATTAATCCAAGTACTTCACAGATAAATAAGGTAGAAGAACACCATCAAACATAAACGACTTTAAGGTCTGAATATAATAAAGAAGAGAAAGAGAAAATATGTATTAAAGACAGGAAAGTAATAAAGCGTGCAGAATATAGAGTGATATGATGTGGAATTTAAATAAATAATAAAAAATAGCAAAAATTGATGGAAATAACAATTAGGACCAAAAATAGAATAAATAAAACAAACGCGGCGAAGAGAAATATAAGAAAAAGTAAAAAGTTGAGAAAGAATTAAGCATTAGACAAAAGTAGAATAAGTATAGCATGGGGATAAATAAGAAATTATCGGAGTTAATAGTTTCATTTAAAATATGTTTAGAGTCGAACAGTTGTTACGATTTAAACGTCTAGCAAGACGAATCAAAAGAATATTTACTTACTTAGGATTAAGCAACTCAATGAACTATTGAACTTACATAAAATTAAGACTAGCATACCACAAGGCAGTATTCTGAAACCAATACTTTATTTCTCGTGAATCAATGTACTAAAGTATTAACAGAAAAAAACAAAATAGATGTTTTAACTAACCCAAAGAGTATCCTTTTATTTGAACTAGCGGATAGGGAAAGTAAAAAATAGATGAAGGAAAGTAAGAAAGAAAAACCAATGAAGAAACTAGATATTACAACAAAAAGACAGCGGCAGCAAACGTTTAACATAATTATTTATTTAATTTTAAATAGAAAGATAGTGCTGGTGAATTGGAATCACCTCTGGTAGTTTCTAACCAATAATATTGAGTACTTTCTTTCTTTCGTCTCTTTGATAGTTTAATCCACAAAACTATTAGCGGGTACGACTATTACTATTATAAGTAATCTTCACATAAAAATAATTAAAATTGTATAAAATAATTAAGTTGGTTCGTTTCTGACTTTCACAGATCCTTTTTAATTATCGCTTGAACGTTTGCTTTGATGAATTTCAGTCAGTTAATATGTGACGTTCACAGCGGTGTTAATCTTAAGCGGTTACAACTAAATTAGCATTATCCTTGTTTGTAACCTTATCATCGTCCTTCTATCGAAAACATGTTAACTCGGATTCGCAGCGAACTGCAAAGGCAACGAAATGAGCAATTAGTTAGGTTGGTTACGACGTTCTTCACCACTAAACAAGTCACGCATTTAAACTCGCCAAACGTAATATGATTTTCGGAAGTGAATCTCGCAACTAAATGTGTTATTGTTAAGACATTTTGTAATTAAATCACCAAGTAGCTGTCTGTCCATAATGAATTCGCTGAAATTCATGGCAACGAGCCCACTTCAATGGAGCTTGCGGGATAAAATTCACTCAATTAGCCAAGTCGGCTGAAATAATTGCCAATTAAAATTCGAGTACATCCGAATATTGCACCGGCTCCCGTCTACCATTTAAAATCCAGGAGGGTATTATCGAATCATCCATTTGTTTTCGGCCCAAAAAAAATATCTTCACATTAGAAACGCGACCCTAAAGATATTTATTTAAAGACCGGGTCTCAATTAAATGTTTTTTTCCGCTATGGGTGTCGTGATTAATAAATTTAAATTCTGGACTTTAATTACATTATTCGGCTTAACTTTAGCAGTTTTAATTTAGGCGAAAACGTCGAGTTGATTTTGCATAATCAATTAAATAAAAATGTTAAGGGGCAACTTGAGAACACGATCAAGCTTTAAATTTTCGATAAAATTGTGTTCGCACTGTAGGTATTTCCTCGCAACGGTTCGCCGCTTTGCGGAGGAATATTCAACATCAGGAACACTGCTACTTCCGATTTAATTAAAGCAGGTCCTTCTGGAAGGATTAATTAGTCAGATGACAGACGCAACTTCTGCCGAGGGTTTAGATAAATATATACGGACGACTAATAACAGGATGCGGCTTAAATGAACCAATTAATTTTCATTTAAATTCATTCCCAATCCACTCTAATTCGAAATTACACTGTCAATTTTCATTTGGCAATTGAAACGCCGCGCGCGTACTCCAACGAAAAATAAAATTATGAGTGGCGTCGATGTTTTTTTAATAGAGTTCTCGCAATAAACGCAGAAATTGCTGGATGTGATAATAAGCATCGGTGGAAGTCCACGTAATTTCCTGTTCTGGATTCAGGAAACGGAAACAGTGTCCGCAGGTCGAAAGCCGAAACTACCGGCGTCTGAAATCCCCAGGGCGTCGCGCTTTAGCCATATACTCACCTTGCCATTCATACAAAATTACGAGACTACTCTCTGCAATGGATATTTTAAATTTAAAATTCAAATAAACTCGAATCTTTTTCGTTTGAGTTTTTTTCTCGACAAGAATTCATTGCAGTGATTTAATCTCAATTTTACTTGCTCCATTTGTTAGCTACACTCCAAGCTCAAGAAAGCGTGTTTATACAATTTAAAATTTCTTACGTTTTGAATAGTGCAAACGCATTTTTTTGAAAATGTAATTGAATTCGCTTCTGCATAAATCTCGCAATACCGAGACTTGGTGTAACTCTAAATTTTTAACCGCTTGGAACTTTTGTATTTTAGTTTCTATTACTCGTCCAAGTGTTGAAGTTCAGTTTTTCAGAAACATTGTCTTTGTAAAATTTAGTTGAAGAATTGAATAGATATGTTACATAATAATAATCTTAGGTACCACTGATGTTGGAAGGCTTTGATTTTTTTTCACCGTAAAAAGCACTAAATCAAAAAAACAGTTTTACGCGAGAAATTATATCGTCAATACACTAAACAATAGGTGTCTGAAAAAACCTGCTATGAAACTTTACCTTTAACGCTGTGGTCTTTCGTAAAAGTGGCTGTATGAATGCTAATGGTTTCACACAAGAACAGTTAACTTATTGTCCTCCAGTAAGTGCTCAAAACATGTGCTCCAGTTTATCTCCAGCGCCAGCGTCACCATAAAACAGTATTAAAATTAATTATTTCGAAATTATCCTGCATAAATTGGGAGTAACGTACTAAATCTCGTTCACATTTTGACGTTAATAGCCATATTAATGAGTAATTTTTACATGAGATGTTTATCGTCGTCCCTAAACGGATGTTAAAAAATTAAATCATTAAAACTTTAATAGTGTAGTTTAACGAACGCCGTTTCTTACGCGTCGCAAACCAATAAATAAATTTTTCTTCATATAAACACTCCTAAGAGAAAAGAGTGCTTAATTGATCACCGGTGATTCAGGTTGGACACCGACGTGTGTATTCAAACTAACGAGGTTTAGAGATTAATCTTGAGTTACAGTAGCACGGGAACTCAGTTCGTTAGATGTCTAATTGTACAAATTCTCATATTAATATTCAAAGAAACAACTGGGTATTAGCATAGTCTAATAGGAGGCAACAAATCAAAGACGGAATTTTCGAGAAACGTCCAGCAGGTGACCCTATGTAACTGCCCTAAAAATAATCAACCCACGAACCATCACACGCTTCTATGCGCGTCAAGAGAGGAGTGTCTGGAGCCACGTAATTGAATACAAGCTGCCTAGATGTAATGTATCGAGTGTACAAAAATTTATCATATCTTTCTGGAATTAAAATATTTTTTAGCATAATGTATCCCTATATCTAATAAAATTTACTGTTTCCTAATTATAAATTTTATAATTTGCCTTAGAAAAAGTTTTTTCTCAATTAAAGTGAAACTGCTGGTGAAAAAAATTATAAATTTAAGCCAGTAACCAGTTACCAGTAACAAAAAATTGACTTTGTAGAACAGGGGCAGTTTGAAGGGCAAGAATTTGGACAATTCTACATTCTATGTTTTGGTAAAACATTTATTTTTACATATACCGCAAAGCTTGTTTTTGTTTTCTTTTGTCTAACTCTGCTATTTCTACTTGTTGCCAGAAAAATTAATTTTGACCACCATATTAAAGAGACTAGATTTGAGATATTTAGTACAAATACCATCCTCCGAACAGGCTATTTTCCTCTCCAATGGAAGGCTGCTCAGTTTACACTCTTTTATAAACCAGGCAAACCCATGAATGACGTCAAATTCTACAAGCCTATTAGTCTGATAATTACAACATCCAAATTGTTTGAGAAACTATTGAAACAAAGACCCGACAACTGATGCCTGATCACCAATTCGGGTTTCGATCTCCACATGCTAGAGAATTAATTATATTCCTCTGCTGTTTTTCTGGATGTTTCCCAAGATTTTGAGCACCCTGGTATACTGTATAAAATTAAACTTTGCTTCCACATAACTACTTCCTAATGAGGGAATGCAATCCCGGGATCCCGGTATGTGAAAATTTTGGGATCCTAGTTAAAAACGCGCAATTCGAGATTCCGAAATATTCCAAAAATATACAAGCGCTGATCTTAAATTTTTGGCGCTGTTGTGGTAGCTGCTGGCAGTCAGACTGCATTCTTTAGGACCTGTAGTCTGATTGTTGTTGCAATTGATGGCCGATAACAGCAAGTATATTATTCATCCGAAAAAGAATGACGATAATAAGTCAATGTGGCGTCACTTCTTTATTTCTGAAAATAAACTGCGAAATGTAAACTTTGTGAGAAAATCATAAATATTAAAGGAGGCTCTACTAAATGTCTGCATGTACATTATAATTCTCAACATTCACAGTCACTAGCACAAAAATCCCAGGCATCATCTTCTACAAGCCCTGGTACTGATACTAAGATCAGTAACGTCGAACCAACATCTGCACCAAAAAAACAAAAAACTATTATGGATTATTTTGTCTCCACTGATAAGAGTTCTTTGGATGCCGTGATTGCTCGTATGACTTCCTTCAACGGCTTACAATTTAGAGTATTTATCACTTCTAACAATTAGAGACTAGCACTACAAGCTAGAGGATTGGGAAGCATACCAAATCCGGCAAACATTGTTCGTAGCAAAGTGCTAGTTTATTTAAGAAAATTGTAAATTTTTATATTCAAGAATTACAAGCATTTAGAAAAGAGAGGTAATGTTTTTTTTATGCTTGACTAATGCATTGATAAATGCTTATGGATTAGACTCAAATTCCAATATTAAGATCTGGAATATAGGGCTAACACGAATAAGAGGTTTAATGTCAGCTAAAAAATGTGTAGAGATACTCAATCACAGATTAGAAAAATTCAATTTGTCTATAAATAGTGATATAGTAGATGTTACAACGGACGGAGCAATTGTTATAAAAATATTTGAAAGACTGATAAAACCAAATGATCAACTATGCTTTGCGCATGCTATTCACCTTCCTATTATTGATGCCCTTTATAAAAGGCAACCTGCAGAAGAAATTGAAGAAATTGACATTTCAGACATGGACAGGAATAGTGAACAGTGATAGTGAGAGAAATTTTGACGACAGTGGTGTAGACTTTAAATTTATGGAAGCGGAAAATATCATAACTCAACTCACTAACAATTATAAGATTTATCTTTTAGTGCAAAAGGTCAGATAATTTGTTAAAATGTTTTTGCGTTCTTTTACAAAAAATCTATTTTGCAAAATTATGCAACTGCAAAGTATGGTAAGGAACTATCTTTGATCCTAGAGTGCAAATCCAAATGGAATAGCTTCCTTATCATGTTGGAACAATTTCTTTGTTTAAATAATTTTAAACAGAAGACGCTCATTGATTTAGGAATTCCAATCGTCATCTCCGATACTGAATTTGAAATTCTGAGAATAATGGTTCAGTGTCTTGAACCAGTTAAACTTGCAGTAGAAGCAATTTGCAGAAGAGATTCAAATATGTGCACTGTTGATGCTACTTTAAAGTTTTTATTTCAGGAACTTGATAAATGAAATACGAACCTAAGTAAGGAATTACTTCTAAACCTGATAAAACGTATATATGAGTGTCAAACGATTGCTACTGGTGTAATTAATTATCTTCATAATCCAAACCAGGAGAAATCTGCAGGAGACAACTTTTTTGACTTACCTGATATTTACTCAACAGCTGATTTTGTTGGTTATTCAACGACTACTTGGCCAATAAAAAGCATTAGTACTTTGTGCGTGGATATAGAACTAGAAACTGATGACGAGGAGGAAGATATGTACCCTTTTCGCAATCTTATAAAAAAAAATCTTTAAGGCAAAAACTTGATGAAGCTATTGTAGGAGCATTAACATCTCAAAAAATTAAAAAGTAATCTCTGCGAGATAATCTTAGTACTATAGAAACGGAAATGATTCTTTTTGAAAACGAAGGTACAGGAGGTTTGCATCTGCAGCAATTTTACGAATGCCTTTTGACCATACCACCGTCAAGCGTAGAATCCGCGAGAGCATTTTCTTCAGAGGGATCTTTGGCAACAAAAATAAGATCAAAATTAGGTGACTCTACTTTAGATACCTTAATCCTTTTGAGAGAATTCTTTCGGAGAAAATAGTTCGCGTAACTTACTTTTATTATTTGGAGTTCTTGGTGTTACTTTGTTTGTCTTCTAGAATTTCGTTTATGTTATTGTTCTTTATTTTTCATTTTCAAATTTATGTTTTACTGTGTAAGAAGACATTTCTATTCAAAATACTATTTTATTAAAGCATATTATACTTTTTTTGTTAAAAGCTGAAAATCTTGTTTTTTCCCGGGATGCCGGGATCCCGAGATTGAAATTTCTGATCCCGAAATCCCAAAATATAGTTCCTATTTTGAAATTTGCATTCCCTATTCTAATTCTCCAATCCTATCTGTAACCGCTTCTTGGTTCATCGTTATGATGGATATATCAGCATCTACCCAGTCCGGTCTGGAATCTCACAAGGAGATGTACTGAGACCCATCCTGTACACGATATACACAGCTGACTTCCCAACATCCGACAATGTCATCACAGCTACATATGCAGACAATACAGCTATTTTCACATCACCCTGTCACCGCGTTGCAACAACTTAAGTCAATCTTAATCAAATTCAAAAGTGGCTAGCATAAGCAAGTAGCAAATCAGAGTAAACGAAGACAAATCTATGCAAGTAACATTTTCAATGTAAAAAGGCCTTCCTGTTACGCTAAACAATCAACCTTTACCACAAAAGGAGAAAGTGAAATACCTATGAATGTAATTGGACCAGAAACTGGAGAAGAAATATATATTTTCAGAAAGAAAATAATCGCGACTTAAGCTCAGCAAAGTATAGTGGCTAATAAGCCTCAAATTGAACCTAACCTTGGAAATCAAATTGCTTGTGTACAAAGTATTTCTGAAAGCAATTTGGAGCTGCGGAATTTAGCTCTGAAGATCCGCTTTACATTCCATTAAAATATTGGAGAGCTTCCAATTAAACGTACTTCGAATGATCACTAATGCTCCAAGGTACATGCAGAACAGACTTATATCCCAGGATCTACGCATAAAACCACTGAAAATGGGAATAAAAAGTCATGCTAATAGGTATGCAGAGAAGTTGAAAAACCATCAAAGTCATCTGGTCACTAACTTAATGACCAACTTAATTCGAGGGAGAGGACTTACAGAATTATATCCGACTTTAATTTAATTTAACTTTACACATAAGTACATATCTATCTGAATTATTTTGTCTAAAATCATAAACTTCAATGATTTTGCTGTAAAACAACCCGTCATTAGGGGGACACCTGCAAGTTAATTCTGAAAATTTTGTCGGCTAATTATACAAATTATTTATTGTATGCTTATAGTGTACAGATTGTAAATAAATCGGGGTTAAAGAAAATTTGAAATGTTAAATCTAGAATAAACACAATTTTTTGTAGATTTTTTTTCGGCATCTTTCTGGGTTTCTATTACATAATTAGGACTTAGTGGAGATAAATTTATTGCCAAATTAGAATAATATCTTCTTTAGTAGAAATTAGATATAGCCCTTACACTTACTTTTATGATCTAGATAAGACTTTAGCCTATTTCTAAACTTCGAGTAGGAAGAGAAAGCGTGTGATACATATTTTTTCAGGAAAATAATATTTCGTGTTAGGGATGACGATTTATTTCTTTCATTTATAAAGAATTATATTTTACAGTTGTAGATTATATTTTATTAAATTCATGCATTTTCTTCTAAAACCTATAAAAAATTTACATTCTCGGATTTTAAACAAACTTGATAGGCGTGTTCAGAATTTTTCAAGAAGCAAAAATAACAGTCAGTTGCTACAAATTACTGGAGGTTGTTATGGGGGTGTTAACTGAATTTTAGTCGATTTTATGTTGACTATATAATTAAAAATATCTCAAAAACTAAGAATGGTAGCAATCAAAAGAAAAAAAAACGAACATTTTCATAGGGGGATAACTTGGTTTGATCGAAAATTGGAAAAAAAATTACCTCCTCAGATTTTAAAGAAACTTGACAGGTATGCTTAGAGTTTCATATGGAATCGAGAGTTAAATATTGCTGGTGGATTGAAAGAAAGAAGCGTTGTTATGGGCGTTGTTAACAAAATTTGCGGCATTTTTATATTGACCACATAATGCAATATTTTTGGGAAACTAAGAATGCTAGAGACGAACTGAATGGCTCCATGAGTTCGTACTTAAATATCATACGTGCTTGCCAAATTTCATACTTATTAAGGAAAAAAAAATTCGAAAATTTTCACAAAGTTATTAGTTTTTACTTAAGATTACTTAAGCAAAATTTTGATCAGTCTTTTTGAAAATACTACATAAATAGTAGATAGAAGAAACTTATTTAGTATAATAGATTCAAAAATATCTACTAGGAGAAGGGAGAAGGTCTTTAACAACAAACAGAATATTTCGTTTTATCTTTGAGTTTCAATGAAATAATTTATATCTCCAATCCCTTTAGTTCTAAAATTTTGGTAATAACAATTAGCCATTAATATTTTCTAAAGCGTTTTAATCTTGGAAATTAACGTAATATCTTTTAAATGGCCCACAACATGACTGCAAATCATTGGTGAATGTATTCTGAAATTTTCTTATTGACATCGATATTGATATTGATTACTTGATCAAGTAATAGGAAAATATTTTATGCACTCTCCCAAAAAATTAAGAGATCAATTTCCACTTGAATTTGCTAAGGCAGTGCTTTATCAGTCATTAACCTCAGAAAATGTTGAAGAACGTTTCAATAAAAAAGGATTTAACGATGAAAGAAGGAATTGTATATGAAGCCTAAAATTGAAAATAAATAGATAGTTTAGCAGCCTTTTGTTACAAGATGCTACCAAACCAACATTAGTATTTTCTCAATTTGATCTTGCTATAGGGGTACTTTATTATGTAACCCTAAAAGAGACAAGATTCACTCAAAACAAAGAGCAGCCCCTATAACATAGAAATTTTTAAAATAAATCTATCATGCAAAGAGTCTTTATAATTACTGTAGATTTGAAAATTCCAAGATGTTAACTTATTTTTAATGTTAAATTTCTTTGCTGTAATATTTCCAGAAACTGCTTTACATAGATTTTTAAATCCAATAAGGTTAGACTCATATTTTTCTGTAAACCTGCGGTTTGTTGTAAATAATTTGAGTTTAAATCAAACTTGGAATCAAAATTACAAGATCTTTTAAAATATCAAGCGGTGGTTTTGAAGAAACTCGAGCTACTTTTTTTTAATCTACAATCCAAGTTTCAATTTACTATTGTTAGAAGTTTCAGTTTAATTTTATAAAAATTGATCCCAGAAAAATGTGGTTTCTCTTTTAAACTCATTACCAAAGCCTCTTTGTATTGATTAGTTTGTTGCATTTGTGGGAAATAGATTATCAATTTAGTGACTCATGGCATCTCTGGAAAAAATGCCGCCATCAAATTTAAATATTTTCAATGTTTCCCTTCCTTACATTTCGGTTCTCTGGAATATTATTCTAATAGGGTGAAGGAATAAAAGATTCCATGGACGTACTTCTTTTGTACTCAGCAATGACTAGTTGACAGACACGTTGTCGATTAGGACCTGCTCAACAGCATAGAACAAGAGAACAGCAGGTGCACTCTTCTGTAAACGTATTGATAATGGAAATGGAAATCTTCGTACAACAATTTCGAAATATTAATCGTTCTTCAGCTGGAAAACGGTAACTTTTGTTTAAATCAGACTGGCGAAAATCAATTTGTGACGCCCACGCTTCTTAAAAAAATCAATTACTTCTTCTCAGTTTTCTTTTATAAAAGGTAATTTCACGCTAAGTAATATTTATGAAGTGCTAAGCTTAGAATTATTGTTGGTCATTAATCATCTAAAGGGTATCTAATAAATATGCGTGTTTATGGAGATAATTCCACGCGGTCATTAGAAGGGAGGACGTGGTAAATTCAGCCGGCAGCGCAGAACTGCGAACTGTGATAACGTCAGTAGGGACATTACCCGGGGCGCCGTTGGCAATTAACAAAAATTGCAAAAATACCTTTTCAAAATGTCGTTTAGAGCCACCCCAGTTATTTACACCCACGATGAATATTTATAATGAGCAAATCAGGGGAGACGTCGTAATTATTATTGAATAGGCGCAAATTGAAAATGATGCCGGTCGCTTTCCGGCAGGGAATTATTAAACCATTACTTCCGGTCGGCCGAAAAATGCCAATAAATCCGATTTTAATTGAATCAGAAACTAACATCGCCGTGCTTCAGTTGCCGAAGTTTGTCTGTTTCTGACGAATCGAAACGGAAAGAAATCGCTGAGGTTAAATCGTCCAATTTAATTGAAATTGTGCGTTATAGTGGGGTTTTGGGGGGATGAATTGAAACAGTTTAATGCCATATCGGGTGGTGGACCGGCATGATATATGGACAGGTCGATGTAGAGCAAGCTGCATGAACCATTAATCAAGGTTGGGCGTGATGGTGGATGTCCACCCTCTTGACATGAAGCTTCATTATTGCCGGTGATATGACCGACGCTGGCCTTTAATTATTGAGAAGTCACTGTTCAATTTCCGGTAATGCGTCATTAGGTAACTGACGAAAAACGGGTCAGCGTGTCGGCGCTTATTGCATCTGATCCTCTGGGGAGGCAGCTACAATTTCGGGGGAATGAAAATAACAAGATTGCTGGGACGGAAGTTAAATTATATTTTTTCCACATTGTTCGTGGATTTGCGCGAGCTTTCAGCGGGTGATATTTGTGGAAAGTTTGGAAAGGTTCCAGTATGCAGAGTCTCTTACGGCACACTGCACAACTCCTAAATATTTTCGGTAAAATTCATAATGAGATGAGAGCAATAAAAATAATAATCTGAGAAAGTACAAAAACCAAAATAAATATCGACAAATATAAAAGTCTGGGTTAAACAAGTTATCAAATCCCTTATTAATTAATTCTTTGGATAAATCTTAGCCTCAACGCGTTTTAAGCGTTATATCTTCTGCACTATAAATAATGTTAAAGTGTCAGCTACTTTGTTGATTCAGGGATACTTTAATTCAGGAAATTTATTACATAATAACTATAGCCATTTTATTATTATGATAATAGAGGTTTCACCATAGTTCTGACCTAACCTGTATGTTGTAAAATATTTAAAGTTGTTCACGTCCTGAAAAAACAAGCAATTGGAATCTTCATCTGAAAACCATAAATGGAAAACTAAAAAAAAATTAATTCTGCGCAGTGTTTTTTATTTCGATTTACTTTTTTGCGTTCTGACTATAAAAAAAGAAAATTGAAAAATAAAAAACTTTGGGAAACAGATCTACTCACAAAACGCGTGGCTTCAATCGCCGATTCAAACCGCAGTTTCGATCGGGAATTGAAATTGTTTTTGCTGTTATCAACTGGCAGTGTGTTAGTTTTTGGGTTTAGTTTTTTATAGTTCTTCCATTAGGATCCGCGAGAGGTAAATGGAATCGGTGTCATCCGCCAACACCCGGTGGCCTTTTAAAATTTTAAAATAAAAGGTGTGGTTTTAAAATATGAAACGATCAAGGGTTCTCGAATTTTGGTGTAAAATTTTAATTAAAAAAAAAATTAAAGATATACAAGACAATATAAATTTCTAATCGGTTAACGGTCCCTGTAAGTTTGAACAATCGCTTGAACAACTTTTCATTTAAACAATAAAAGTGTTATCTTAGAAACAAGGCAATAAATGTGTTCTTCCAGTCATGACAACGACGGTAACAAAACACTCTGCAATGAAACTGATATAGTACGGAGCCATTGAACTTTCTGTTATTAGAGTTAGATTGCAGATGAAAAATTAAAATTTTGCTTAAAAATGTTTTTTAAAGAATATCTCAGCCTCATCTAGACAATTATAAAAAACCTTGATGATATATATGTTATTATGACAAGTCCAATTAGGAAGTCTTTCTGAGAATGTTTTGCAAAATGCGTCACTTTGAAGCCATTTAGTTGACACCTGTACGCAGCTACGTGAAACAAAATGTCGGAATGCGTTTTTAAATAATAATTAATGAATCATTAAATTTTATTTGCGAGGATGCGTGCTGGGTGAGTTTACAATTATGACCCTAGACAAGAGATTAATTTTCAGAGTGAAAAAATCCCGAAGAACAAAATCAATGTCGAAGGCAATATGTAAGAGTAAGCAGCTGTGGTCAGTATTTTTTCATTTACGGTGTGGCTTACAATTAATGTGTATGAACGTAAACAAGGAATATTATCTGATATTACTAAAAAATTTAAGATCATGAACAGCAAAGAGTTTTATTTATGAAGAGAACTTGACCAGCAATTTCATGACAATGAGGCACCCGTACATTTATTTAATATTATTGAGGATTTTTTTAAATATTAATTTCATTCAGGAAGTACTTTAAAAAGTGAGAGCAAGTTGCAAAATACGTGGTTAGGTGCTTTAAAATATAATTTGAAAAGTATACAACTTCAAACGTGCGGAATAATTATTTATCTCTTTAACAACTTTTTCATTTTTTTGTAATGGGGGTGAGATAATTTTCGGCCACACCCAGAAAATATTTTAATTACAATTTTTACGTTTAACTCTATTCAGACATTTCTATTTTAAAGTTTAAAGTACAAATATAAAAGTAGCATTAATCCGTTTAAGTAATGAACGATCATAATAGTTGCGGCAGTCTGAACAATTTGAAATTGTTTATAAATGATGTTATAAGCAAAAATAAGAAGAAAAAAAGAAAGCACAGAAGTAGTTAATAGTAAGAAATATAGTAAAAGTCGCCATTCAAAACCAAACAAATAACGATGAAAAATTGGCATGGAACAGAGAAAGAAAAATATTCGGCAAAACATTAAGTCAAAAAATAGTACAAAAAAACTAAATTTTAGTAATATACAAATCATGACAGAGGCTATGGAAATAGACGTTATAAAGGCAAACCAACGGTTAGATAATGACATGAGGACAAACTTGGAAAAGAAAAACCATAACGCTTTTGAGACTGGAAGTAATTAAGAAAAGCTGACCATGACAATGTAGAAGTGAAGGCAAAATATGTGACTGTGAGTCATAAGCAAACATTAAAACTACCAAGAAAGTAAGAAAGTAAAATAACTGAGATCTGGAATTATGAATATAGACAACATGATGCTTTTTAAAGTGGTGGAAAAAACCAAACGCTGGGAAAAGGGTTTTTATTGAAAAGGGACCTAAAGAAAAGGTAATGAATACAAATTCTCCCTGTAGTAGAATATGCCCCTTAAGACTGAAAGATACGAAAAAAAACTTTAGTATCATAAACGTACACGCTCTTCTTTGTACAGAAGAACGTTAAAAAATAGAAATACTATCGAAAATGAATGTGAAAGATTATTTCAGAAAAACAATAAAAATATTCTAGAAGACTGCAATGCAAAAATAGCGATGGAAGAGGTATATAAACCAGTAGTAGGAATTTATGGTAAGCAAATAATAATGATCAAAGATAGATTAATTGTGTATAGTAATATAAAGCACACAGATACAAGGAAAGAAATTTATGAAGAGGAGCAAAAGCTGATCACTTTTTAATCAAAATGGGATTTAAAAATCCAGTTGAAAGTAATAAAATCACAAAAGAAAACCCAAAAAGGAAGAAAAAGTAAAACGTAAAAAGGCTAGAAAGCATAACAGTAAGTGAACAGTGGCAAGGTGAGAATAAAATATTTGAAAAAGTAAAATTAGCAGAAGGCATGTGAAATAAGCTGATGCAAATCAAACAGTAATACCAGCAAAATTAAATCAAATGATAATAAAAGTCTGGTTTAACGAGGAGTGTAAGAGCTGCAATGGAGAAAAGAAATCATAAGGACCTGAGCTAACAAACAAAAATAAAAGTAATGAAACAAACTACAAAGAAAATAATTGAAAACGCAATATTTAAAGGAGACAAATCTTAATATATTGAAATAAAGCTAAAGGAAATAGAAGACAATTTTCAAAATATAGAAATGTAATCTATATACCTATAAATTAGTAAATTGAAGAATCTTTCAGCGGATAAAGTTACTTAAAGAAAGTAGAAAGAATACTTATATCAAAACACAAAAAAATACTGGAAGATTAAAAGACCACATCGACAGATTACGAAGCAAAAGAGTTATATGAAAATAGTTGGGACAAGAGCGAGATTGCCAAAGTTAGTTTTAGGTATTAAGTTATTAGAAAAAAAGATGAAAGGGAAGATCAAGAGAGAGGTGTCTAAATAGTTTACAAAAGGAATTGAAAATAATACAAGATACTAATTGGAAAGAGATTACAACAAACAGAAAAGAGGATTGTACCAAATGTGCACCAAGTAAAATGGTGAAAAGTCAATCGAGTGCGAAAAAGTTATAGACATGTTTTATTAATTTGTTTTTTAGTCCTAAACTTATAAGGTCTGCAGTGTGCATATACATTGTTAAGAATGTTTGGCTTTTCTACTCAATGTCTATTTAAATAATTTCCGTAAAATAAACTTGTAAGACAGGTACGTGGTAAATTAATTGTTATTCTACATGTTTTATTTTTTATAATGTTTTCGATTTTAACTTCACATTTAACGCAAGTACCTACCTAAGTGTTCACCTTTAAACATAGAAAATCCCATATAGTAAAATTAACAAAGCAATAACGAGAAGTAAACTCCACTATGTGTAAACATTTGTACTTAATTAATTAAATCTACTCGCATGTATGACAAATTACTAATAATAATTTATTAGCCCTAGAAAATAGGCCGAGGAAGTATTGAAATTGCTCGTATTTTATGAACAACTATTTGTCTGCAATATAGTTTTTCGTTTTTCTAAATCTACATTGAACGTTTGCTCAAAAAATGAGAAATGTTAAACTGTAGATTTCAGTTTTCGACACCTTAGTTGTTAATGTTTTGAAATTTTAGATCGCAATCGAAAGATTATAATAATGCAATTACTAAAAGGTTTCAAACTGGTTTTTCTTTCTGTAGCATCTTGAGTATCAGGAAAAGCCTTGTCTCACCTTTCCTTCTAATTATTTCTGGTTACCCTAACTAGACCCGAAGGGATCGTGATGGAAGATAGAAGATTTAAATTAACATAGATATGTTCAACACAATACGGCAACAGATTTGGATGAAACGTGCAGATGCAATCGATCTGCCTTAACATTTCGCAGTTGTCAAAACAGTAACTTATCGGGAAGATCCGTTATCTCCGGTCTTTCAGGTTACCTGCGAAAGGCCGCTGCAACCCGCTAAAGTGTGAACGGTTGGGTTCCCGTTGAAAAAACCCGGCCCGAGGGTTATCACTGTTTGACCAGAATCCAGTAAAATTGATTGCCACAAGACCCCCGGCGAGTAAATCAGACCCAATAGCCGACACTTGTTCGGGGCCTTGTTTGAATGCTAACACGGGCCTGGCACCGTGCAGTGCCGTGAAATGATGACCCGTCGTCCTCTTCCTCGAAGACACTGTCGCCCATTTCCTCGAGGGAAACAAAAGTCGTGCATTTTAAATGACTGTCATCAATCACCCTAAATGCCCACGAATATTTTTAAATGGATGGTTACATATACTCTTGGAAACAAATTGTAAGAGTGCTCCATCATTTTTGGCCGGCAATATTGCTTACAGACAGGTGATATATTAAGTTCTTGCCGCGCATGTGCCGCACTCTGACAGCTGAACGATGGAACGAAGGGCCCGTGCTTGGTACAGTAGCGATATTGATTAGCTCGCTGAAACTCGCTGAAACTAGAGCTTACCTCCGGCTACAGATTTACATACTCGGCCCTAATACGCTCAACTAGCAAACGCTAGTTTCGTCTCCTTGTCAGCAATCGTTAAGTACAACAAGCAGACAATCTTGCACGTTGGCTCCCGATTCAGATAATTGGCCGCAGATAAATCAACAAGGACGAAGATCCCCCCAATTAATTCCGCAACGTCCTCCAAAAAGCAAATAATGTATAGCCGGTTGTTTCTCATATGCACCCCTAATTCATGAATATACGTTCTGCGTCTGTCATCTTCTCAATGCAAACGTCAACCGTGTCACCCTTTGCGGTATCAAATATGTATTAGTGTGCCAGTTCCCTCCTATACCACCCTTCAACGTCAAAGCCGACCTGTCTCAATCTGAATAAGTTTCACTTATTTATCGACAGCTATCCTAAATCCCAAATCTGCGTCAATATTGAAAATGACCCGATCGGACCAATGGAAATTGCACACGCGTTCAATCGGCCCTTCATGAAAATATTTAATGACGCTTTGAGCTTAACTTAACAAGATCATCTCGAAGTGAATCAGTTTATAATTGAATTTT
The DNA here is from genome assembly GCA_905333025.2 of Pyrochroa serraticornis. NCBI lineage: Eukaryota > Metazoa > Arthropoda > Insecta > Coleoptera > Pyrochroidae > Pyrochroa > Pyrochroa serraticornis. The sequence goes on from HG995154.1 coordinate 21,801,548, forward strand.
CGTCTAAATGGCTGAATTAAAAGCGTGAAAAAAGCTCACCTAATACATTAACAAAGATGATACCTCCGGCAGGGTATAAATTAATTATTAAGTGTAATTAATTCCATAGGCATATCTCATTTCAGAAAGCAGATGCCGATGGCAGGCTGTACCTAATGGGGTACTTGTATAGCGACAGAGTTAAATCGATTAGCGACGGTTGTCATTTACAACGAGTTTCCCTGTGTGTGAAACAGTCGCACATATATTATCGCTCTCTGATTTACTGGGTTAACGTAACGAGATTACGTTCAAATTGCTTAAATTAGTCCTTGCACAGATTGTTGTGTCAATTAATTAGCTGAAGGAATCGGCTTCCTGAAAGCCTTCGAAGTACGAAAATTATTACGGCATGTTTTCACTAAAACCCGCCATGATTATTGAACGATATCTACGTAGTATTCGTGCCTGGTGTGTCGGAATTATGTTCCCAATCAAATTTATTGCGTTCAATTGTGAAAGTAAATTACCGATAGCGAACAGAACTTCGAATTGATACTAAGTTGCCTGAAAGCTTCATTATGTTCAAAAGTTATTCCCACTCTTCCAAGAGTAACAGAGAAACAGCTCGTTATAAGCAGCGGAAGAATTAGGCTTCGGGACGAAAACCGACGGATTTTTTTTAAGGATTAAAGGATTTTAAGCATCTTAAAACACGTCCCATGTTCCTTAAACGAATTTAGACAGCGATCGTTTTTTAAAGTATTACAATTTTGACAATTTATTTCCTGCAAGGTATTCAACATAAACCAAATTATTAGTCGATAGCAATAAGAAATGCCAAAAACTGTAGGAGTTTGCTTCTGAACCTAACTAAAGGACATTTTCCATTTAGGGATCTAGTCCGAGATTGATCAATAATTCTGGGGAACTTAATCTCAAGACAAATCTGAAGCCAGTAGTTTTTATTATAATAATTAGCTGTAGCTAATAAAAAATATCCTGAAATATGAGTAGAAATGTCTTTAGGTAATTATTAAAAATAGAAAAGAAACTTTAATAAGTTACAATTATTGGGGCTTCTTGATTTAAAAACATGTTTCATGGCTTTCTAGTGCAAGTAATAAATTCAGTAGGTAAGTATTGCTATCCTCGCCAGCGGGAAGAATCGGAGGGATCTTCGTTTTTATGAAAGTTAATAACCGCCACTTCAAATCTTTTCCAAAACTTCCTCTTTTGATACTTTTGTACTCTATCAATCTTCTATGCTTATGTTGTACTTATCATCTGTCTTTATGTATCTTAAGTATATTCATTATTTCCACTTACAATTTGCCAAATTTTTACTTTCGCATGGTTATTAAATGAGGCATTATTTAATTTGCTTTATTGAAATGTTATAGCTTAATTTTGGATTAAAACCACGTTTTGTCTTGTTGCTAATTTTTTGAGCTTTTGTGAATGTCTTACACGGTCTATTTCTACAGCCAGTTTCATAACAAAGTTAAATGAGATTTTACGTTTAAAGCTGACTTTAGTTATTAAAATCAGTTTCATAATAATAATTTAACAAATCTAGTCGACTTTAAAGTCACTGTCTCGATTTTAGCACCTTAAGAGATTAATTAAAGGAAGCTTTTAGATTAGGAACGTCAAATATGGCATTTTAAGATTTGAATCGAATGTAATGTAATAATTGCTTTGGTTTGAAGGCGAGGCCCTTATCAAAGAATGAAAATAACAACATTAAATTATATAAAGAAAAAAATTGTTTTCATAAATTTTTCAATTGCTTCAGATTGGTCCTCCAAACATGTCATTTAATACTTTTTTCTATTCTCCATTCTGTTTACTCGAGGTTTGTATTTTTTATTTTCTGGGTATTTTTAAATTCTACCTAGAAACAAAATAAGTGACCTAAGTACTGCTCACTATTAGAGCAGGATTTCCATTCTGATGCTCACCTGGATGGGAACCGTGCATTTTGAAATTTATGTTCAATTTTTATAAATTTGACACCACTTTAAGATATTCTCTACTGGTTGATAACCTTTTCAAATTTTTGTTAGTATTTGTACTTCATTAAGTTTTTGCTGGAAATCTAGCAAAAACTTACAGCCTCTTATTGGTATTCAAATGAGTACAAATAAGCTTTTGTGAAAATTATAAATAATTTTCCTTTTTTAAATTTTGGTGGTGCTCTATTTACGTTTTTTTCCCTGTACCATCTTCACTAAAGATAGCTGGCAACCAAGCATCTATGGCAGTTTTATGTATCAAAAAATAAGATTGACGGTTTTTAAGAAATTTCTTAAACACTTTGGATGGAAGCAAAATTGTTCAGACAAATCAGGCAAAATTCTGTAGAATTAGTAAAAATATTGCCCTTGCCAACTGCCATCTATCGTCATTTAAACATATCTCGACTTCGACATCTTACTCAAAGGTTAACCGGAATGGGAAAATTTGCCAAATTGATTTACGCTTGACTTTCAGAATGCACAGAAGAAATGGTTTGGATAAAAAATTTTTTTGTATAGATGTTTATATTTAACATTCAACAAATAACATTGTTAGTCTTCCATTGGAATGTTGTCGATTCCTGGTGGTTAAACCGATTTAGTTTTTCGTGATTGCCAATTCCAGCTGGTAATTTCTCATTAGAGATTTTGAATTATGGACCGAGTAAAAGAAAAAAAAACATTCATCTCTTTTAATTGGGTGAATGTTGTTTTTGCAGTGCGTTCAGGGAGTGTTGCGGTTGCCATGTGATCCGGTGATGTATGGTCGGGTTGAGACATGCGGAGATGCCGCCGCACAGTGTTGCGGTTTTGCGGTTGCATGTAACGCGTCTGTTTCCAGTACGTTGAGGATGCACTTTACAGGTCATATGCATTTAGCCAGAGAAACATGCATTGTGAATGCATACGCTTTCATAAAATATTCAAGGAAAGCTGTTACAGGACCAACGAGCACTCCGCTAAAATGTTAGTAGTTTTGTTGCATTGTGGTTTGCTACCAAAGTTTTCACTGCAATCGTCGACGTTGTTTTCAGCCGCAACGGCGGAAATTCTAAAATTATGCACATCCCATTGCTGAAAACTCGCAAAAAATTTTTATGAGCTTTTTTCAGTCCAGAACGTAGAATTTTTTTGGGGTGTAGCACTATTTCATTTTGCTCTAAGGGGAATAATTCTTTAATGGCTTGTTACTTAATTCGTAAAAAAAGTTATTCAGTTCAGAATGTTGAAATATTTTTGACGTGTAGCTTCATTTCATTCTTTTCTGCGCGGAAAAATTTATCCCTCTTCGCATTTTTAAAAATTTTTTGGGGTGTAGCATTACTCTTTTTTGCCCTAAGCGGAATCATTTATTTCTAAATACATAACTAGAAATTCGTAAAATTTAGAACTATGAAATTTTTTTGCGTGTAGTTTCATTTCCTTTTGCTCTAAGTGTAACAATTTATTCCTCATCGCATTATTGGAAAATCGTACAGAAAGATTTTTTTATTCAGTTTTTGGGGTGTAACTTTATTTCCTCTTGCTCTAAGCGGCACAATTTTCCCTTGATGTGTTTTATTCATCATCGGCGGCCAGAATGCACTTAATGGCGAAGCATTTCCTGCGCTAATCACCCCCTTGGGAAATTTGTTGATTGTCGATAGTTACATCTTAATAATTAAATGCGAGCCATCGAAATTGCTAGCTTAGCCGTGCATAATGCGAAGCTCAACAATTTCCCGCTGCATAATTCAGGATAATTATCAGTTGCAAGCAAACTCTTTTTTGTTCTTTATAATGTTGGAAACGTTAGTGCATCCATTACAAAGTTGAAGCCGCGAGAATCTATTATTTAGACCCATCCCGTAATTGTTTTCTTGCCAGAACTTTGCATGTTTAATCCAACAACTCCCACATTTTTAATTATTTATTTTCCTGCGTAATGTTACTGATAACCAACTAATAACAAAAAAATAGACGGGCAGCACTTGAATATTTTATAAATTAAACCGCTTCACTCGATGTCGACAGTAAATTGTTCTCCATTATTTTGACTACATATTTTATGAGAAAATATTAATTGAGCATAAAATTTTAAAACAGATTTTTTTAACTCAATGCATTTTATTTTTATTTTTTAGCAGTCTCGCGAGAATTCCTGAAAATGTTGTGTTGAAGCCAGCAAGAAATAATCCCCGAAAGAACGCTGCGATAGCAAAATCTTTCAAAGAAACCTTCGCAGCGTCTGTCGCGTTTCTCTTCCATGTATAGAAAGGTCAAAGCTTCGTACACTGTTTCCTAACATCGAATGAATTGTCGGCCAAGTTAAAGTCTAAAATCCTTTTTGTGGGCTGTTAAACCGACCCTCATTGAGTTATTTCTTGACGAAAGACTGGATTAAATGACACTGGCAGAGTTACAAGTCAACTGAATTAAGCTATTAGGCCGTAATGAGCATAAATGATAGATTAGCTGTCAGAAATAAATTGAACTTTCCAGTTAGGTACCGGCTTTACAGTCTTGACGTTCACAACTTTCGATTTAGAGGCGTTCAAAGCGAACTCACTCGTCTTGTCGCAATATGTTAAATGGCCGTTCGGTTAGCCACAAAGTCAATCTACTTTATTAAAGTTCGTAAAAGTTCTGGCAGTGGCAGGAACTTTTTCACTTTAATGTCAGGTGAAGGATAACTCCGGATGATCCAGCCGCGTCAGCTTCATCTCATCGAAGATACTTCGGTAAACATTGATTATTTTTAAGCAAAAGACGGGCTCGGAAATGCACAAATCGACAACGTGGGGAAGATTTAATTAAAGCAAGCCGCGATTATCGTTAGCTGTAGATCTGAATGTCCCTACATTAATGGGTTGAACCGCAATTAACTTAACTTTGCGAATATAATTTAACTGAATGTTAAATATCACACTTGCAGGTATGGACGTTAAACGACACTTCAACGTGAGGGAAAGGTAATTTTCATGGCTGCTATAGCGACTTTAGTCCTGGAAAAGGTTTAAGCAGTTGATATAAAGGGGAGATGATCGTAAACATCTGTTGCTGAAAATTTACATAATCTTGTTCTGCGCCTACATTGATGTCGCTACAACACCTGCTATTTGGGGTAAGAAGTTTAATGAAAAACGTAACGAGCGTGGCTCTTGCATTATGATGTAGGTATCATATTACGTGACTTAATTTTAGAATATCCAACCTTCTTAACGCTTCTTGGCTTAATAAAAGCAAACTAGTTAAAGTGTCGTAGTTATTATTAAGAGTAATTGCATTACTAAAGGTATTCACTTCTCAAGTGACAGATTCAGTGGTGATGGTAAACCCGCTCATTGTAATTGTTACATAATTGTTTGGGTAATTCCTCAAGTACCTGTCCGAATTAAAAATGTTTGCTTAAATTATTAGTATCTATATAGGGTGGTTTTTGTTCTTGGCCCATTAAAAAAATATGGGCAAACAAAGCTGCTACAAATCCGAAGTTTTGTACCGAGATCAAATTGCTTACTTTCTATCGAAGGAAAATGAGATAATTGATCTCTGTGCAAAATTTCAGATTTGTATCTGCTATGTTTCTCTATATTCTTCTAATTCTTCTAATAGGCCAAGATCAAGAACCACCCTGTATGTATATCATTATAGATGAGTTGTAAAATTTCCTCTCTCCGCGGCTTGCGTCATATTTCTTCAAGCTTCATAATAAATGGGTAATGTGAACGTTAGTGCACGCTGTTAAGCGAGACCTATTGTGTTTTCGAACACTAGTAATTTTTTCCTCCACCGGTAAATCAGTGAAATACTGGTTTGTTCCTCACCCATGGTGTCCTATTATAAACCAATTGATCGTCAACAAAAAAAAAATCAAAATAACCCACGTCATGACTATGGTTTAAAGCGAGTCCCTTGAAGGGACATTAAAAATTGGCTCGACAGTAATCCGATCTCCAGGGGCGTCCAACAATGGGCATTCAACGTTCCCTCCATCAGCTACTTGATCTCTGCTCCAGTCCAACTGACGCAGAAAATGCCCACAATGGCTCGACATTCATATGAAAGTAGTCAGTCGGTGCAATTACCGTCTGCCCAACAGTTAGATTGATTCATCAGGGGTGACGGCGAGGCCAGCCACCGACACGACACACAAGTCAGCTAACTCATGAGGACCGAAGTGGCGAAGGATACATCGCACAGCTGTCCTTGGGGAAATTCTGTATTAGGAGGTTGGATTATGATGAGATTTGGGCACGGCGGTGGAGACATCTGGATTTGATTGTTGGGCCACAACTTAATCGCGGTGTTACAGTAGTCAAAGTCAAAGCTGCAAGTAATTTAGGGCCACTGATCAAGGGCCAGTTGCAATTAGGATCATTTCTGATAATAGAGACACGCCATTTTTCCGCAATATCTTCACCAATAATGGAACTATTGACTCAAATTAAAAAGTTTTTTCAAAAACATTTGAGTCGATGCTTTAATTTTGTTTTATCTAGCACCCAATCGTAGTAGAAACTTAAATAAATCTTCTTAAACACAAAAAATGGCGTATCTAGTTTAAATTTTATGGTAGACGAGATTTACAGCGATTTAACTGAAATGAAGTTGTTATTATTCCGTATTTGATACCGTAATAGAATATTATTGACGTTAAAACAAAATAAGCATAAGTAACACCGTATAAAGAATTTTTACGACTCTTGGGAGGAAGTAAATAAAATTCTAACACGAAAATATTAATCCGAAAGCCATAAACGTCATTCAAAATCATAAAACATTCGATGTTCGTATGCTCATTCATATCATATCGAGCGAATTTCTAACAATGTTAGGGGCGATGGACTCAAAATCCAGTGAAGTGGTTAATAAACGGACACCCGTTGGTCAGCATAACATTTTTACTACCACAATTACATCCATATTCAGCAGACGACGTTCAATTTTAATGGCGTATTCATGGTGTTGTTCAAGATTTCATCTGAATGACGATGATTTCCGTTCGAGGTGAGTCTGGTAGAATGTTAGCATGATTCGCAATTGTGCAATACTAGGAATTGCATCTACTATAGTGTAAATATAATGACAATTACGAATGCAAAGTGAGTGGTCGGTGTCTGGGTCTCCCGGATGGCGCCGATGACCGTGTCCGAAGTCCGTGGTCGATTGCGGCCCAGACAGTTGTAAAGCTTTCGTGTGATCTCCGATTTCTTTACAACACGCGAACGCCTCCACACCGTCGACTTTGGTCACGATATTTTCAAATTTTAATCTCAATTTACGGACTTAACAAACGAAAGTGTGAGACCGATTTGGAAATAAAAGAAAATTTAAGCAGACCCATAACTAAAACGGAACTTTGTAACCGAAATTCTTTCAGTTATTTAGGAGGTTATTGTCTAATTTAATAACCATTTGACAACAAATTGTATGCGGTGGATAATGTTGAAAAACAAGTAAGAAAGGTGTGGAAATACGATGGATACTATTACAACCAGTTCTGGTAATCTAGAAATCTAAGCATTTGCTGTGGAATTTTTTTGTAAAATGAGTGTTAGGATTGTGTGAGATCGAGTTTGTACTAATCTATAATCGTAAAGTAAATTAAATAACAAATAGATATCACTTTATTAAACCCCGCTGTTGGTGTTTTTGGCTCGTGCTACAAGAAAATTGTCATACATATTTGATTGTTTGTTTTAGAAAAAATTACATGCTCTTAGTATTCAAAACATTTACGTCGTGTAAAAGGTCAGCAACAACAATAGTACTTATTTGTACATCCATAGCTGAAAATGTATATTTTTATCACGATTCGTGGAACTTGTACACTTGAAGGTACAATTGAGGTCGACTACCGTCCGAATGGCGGTTTCAGCCGAAGACGTTAGCAATTCTTTTCCCTTTTTTGTAAAAAATTCTGTTATTCTCCAAAAACATTAAGTTAAGTAAATTAGAAAAAATCAATTTGCTATATAAATTGTAATTGTAATTAGCAATAATTGCTTTTTAGGGAAATTATTTATTATATTTTGTATTTTGAATTTTGTGATTTTTCTTCGATATTTGAATTTTAATCTTGAATTTATAATTGGAACTCAATTTAATGCCAGTCATGTCACGATAATGCTTACATCGAGCTGGAGGAAGTCGAGACCTACAGCAAATCAAATAAATATTTCCGGTACCTTTTTTTAAAAAATCGAAAGCCAAGGAATTTTCTACTTATTGTTGAGAAAATAACTGTAAATGTTACATCAGTAGAATCAGAAGTTAATCATTTTTTTAAATATTAGATCCAAAAAAACAGTACAAAACCAAAAACTAAAACAATAAAATTGGAAGTATTTTTTTATAAGAAGAAAATTGTTTCGTATTGTAGAAACTCTGGGACTTGTCGACGCAATTAAATAGTTAACAACATATGATACCTATAAAATAGTAAATGGCATAACAGTGAGTATTTGAGAGTTAAAAACACAAGTCTATAAACGCTCAGAGTAAAACGAAAAATCTATAACGTTTCAGGCTTTCTTGAAAGTTGTCAAACTCTAGGATTAAATATTATTGAACACATTTCATGCCAAATTTCTATATTTATTTAATTGCTAGCTATATCCAACAATCATTGCTTCTTACGATCTTTATCAATATTGGTGTTATGATCTCGTTTGTGTTGTTGCACACACATTGCCTTATAGGGCTTACAATTTATTTTGTCTTGATACTCCAATATTATAAAGAATCTTCATGATTTCTTTATTGTGCATGAAAGGCAATAATAAGGTCTCTGATCTAATGTGCTTTTTGTAATAATCTTGTATGCGATGGATTCAGAACAAAAATAAATATAAATAAAACTTTGCTAATAAAGTTTAGGAGAAATTTAGCGAATGGTAATTTTAAAAGTATTTGATTAATCCACTTGAAATGGGTTTTAAATCAGAAATTAATGTGTTTGGACGTGAAAAAATGTATAAACTTGCTATAGTTTTGCAGAATGCATTGTAGTGCATATAACCCTCAGTGCGACAGAGAAAAAAACGATGACTAAACCACATCTTTAAAACAATTTATTGTATTTGAATTGACGTGAGATGTAAAAATTGCTAACTCTACGAGGCTACCTGACAAATTTAATTAAATAAATAAAAATAAATTTAGTATTTTGATTTTTTTTTTATCTTGTACGAGTTAATTGAAATCGTCCACCACTTGCGAAGCTACAGTACTTAGCTGTAACTGGAAGAAAACCAGGAAAATAGAAAAGGTCTTTCCTTTAGCACTATTGTAGTAAAAATTATTAACAATTTTATATATTGTTCAAAAATAATGTTAATTTCGAATAAAAAAATAAAATAATTATTTATGTGCATTGTTAAACAAAACAATTTTTAAGCGTTCTTTTTAAAATAATTATAAGTAGATAGAAAAGTAGTTTTTTTCAGCGCTAATCGCACAAATACAACTTTGTAAAATAAGACAATGATAATTATGATAAAGACTATTATGATAACTATGTGGAAAATTTGTTAAAATATTATAAATTTGCTTTAAAATAATGAATTTTTCAGTAAATTTTAGATAATTTTAAAATTTTGTTGTAATATCAATTTTATCCTTAATATAATTTCCCATAAATCTCTTTGTAATCTTCTTTTTAAATTAGTGAAACCTGTAGTAGCCTCTGGCAAAAACGTAACGGAATTACAACAAAACAGCGTCCTGTGAACTGTTACGGTTTCAGTACTCCCCGCCACTCTTCAATTTTACTCCCAATTTCCCAAACATTTATACGGCTTTGTTAAATTGTTCAACCTCCGCAAAAACCGAGATTTCCATTGAAACATTCAAACGTTAAAAAACAATAAATATTTTATTCCCTGACCGTTAGTCTGAGAAGCTTCTACTCAACAGTGGTTCTTTATTAACAAATTGTTCAACTCTTCGCACTCAATTATTATTATGAACATAATTATAATAATAAATTTTAAAACACTTGCTTACGTGAATTTGCAAAAGCTCTTCAAATACTTTGATTGGAAATTTATTAATCTCTTCTTTCGTTACGATCTAATATTTTGGGTTTATAGCAACAATTTTTCTGTTCAAGAGTTTAAGGAAAATATTTTAGAAATGATAGTACTTCCTCTAGATACCGAGCAACCAACTTCTTTATTTTTCAATTAATTTTTGGAATGCCAATTAAATTTTAGTATGTCTGTGAATACCACCATGTCTTGATATTGCACCATTCTTGAGAAAACCATTTATTTCTATTATAAATACGACGAACTCTTTTTAAAAAAAATAACTTTATACAATTTTCTTAAGTACAAAAATTTTACTCGAAATTCTGTACCCTATTAAGGTTTTCAAATTTAATTACTGCTTTATATTTCACAATCGTATCTTAAATTCTTGACGCTGTAAAAATTTCAATGTTATAATTCTTTTTATTTAGAAGTTATAATTTTTTTTAACAAGATTTTTTGTGTTTATAGAAGAAATAAAATTAGACTTTGGTGCTGGAGAATGAGAATTCTCTGTCGAGGCGTTAGCCGAGACAAATAATCATTCGAAAGCACCAAAGAAATTTCGCGCATAAGATTCACACAACATTTTTGCGACAGCTGTATTGGTACACAATCAAAAATTACTATAAAAAACAAAACAACAAAATATTTACAATTGTCATTTTCTGTTTAGGTGGGCGTCCTTTTGGTTTTTTGTGATAGAAATGTTCCAATTAGAAGAACATTTAATACCTTCTGACATTGTGGAGGCAGCTAATTCTGGAATAGTAAACCCTTTGCCTGAAAAATCGAAATCGCAATACGAAAACGTCTACAGGTAGTTTAAAGACTGGTGTTTGCACAAACTGGTAACAACAGTGAATGAAACCGTTCTTCTCTTCTATTTTGAGGAAAAGTCCAAGTTTGTAAAGTCTTCTACGTTGTGGGCATTGTATTCCATATTGAAATCAACCCTAATGTTAAGAAAAATGTTGATGTCAGGAAATTTACGAAATTGGTGCCTTATTCAAAGAAGAAAACTGTAGGACACCAGTCAAAAAAAAACAAAAATTTTAGCAGAAGAACAAGTCAACCAATATTTAACAGAAGCTGATAGTAAACATTATTTGATGATGAAGGCAGATAGATTATTTTTATAAATTTTTAGCACATAGAATTATTGTAAGTATTGTAATTTTAGGTTTTGCTGATTATGGGAGTTTCGAGGGCATGCCGCAGAGACGAATTGGTGAAGATGACAGTCAAAGACATAGAGGATGCTGGTAGGGTTTTAATAGTGAAAATATCGGATACCAAAACAAATGCTGCACGAACATTTACAGTAACAAATTCTCATTACATCCAATTCTTTCGACAGTATCTGGGTCTTCGTCCCAATGGTTTAGGTACTCGGTTATTTTGAAAATTCAATCAAGGTAAATGTGACAATCAAGTGGCTGGAATTAACACAATTGGTTCAATTCCATCAATTATTGCAAAATACCTTTAGCTGCCAAATGGGACAGCTTCAAAATTCAACGAGTGGAATAAATATAGAAACATGCAGTGGTTGCACCATTAACATTTACAATCAACCCACCAATAATTAAGTTCATATCTGTATATTATTGTATTTCTTGCGTTTTTTCTTCAAATAAAGTTTTCTTGAATTTATTTTTACGTTATTTTAATAAAAAATATAAATACTTTGCCACTGTGTTCAAAGTATTTTTCACCTTAGTGCGCAAAATTCTTTGCGCACGTCGCCAAGTAAACAATCCCAATGTACAATTTTTCAAATGGATATGAATGAAAAAATATCAAAATTTTTTCACAGCTGTTGAAAAATGATTTTTTTTTCAAAAATTGTCCAATATCGATGCATGGTCGTATTCACAGACTCATACTAAAATTTAATAGGCATGCCAAAAATGAAAAAAATCGAGTGTGTTTTATTTAAAATAAGGAAGTTGAAGTTTGCTTCCGGTATTAGCAAAAGTGCTACCACTTAAGAATATTTTTCATTGTTAGAAAAAGTTTTCTGTAAGAATTTCAGATTAGTACCTTCTTTGTTTCTCTATAGTCTTCTAATGCGGCATGAAGAGAATCCACTCTGTATAGGAAATAGCTACGTCGCGACGTTTTCTATTTATAGTGTAAAACACCCTCTATCTAATTCAATAATTATCTATAATTTGTCGTGGAATAAAGAAATTTAAATTATTACTTAAGTAAAACGTTAATTAATGAAGTATTAGTTTTGCAGAGTTCATGTTCCTGACATTACCGTTCCTGGAAAGTATAATTAGTTCGTATAATTACAGTTTCTTATTGTGTGGAAAATTGGATATAAAGTATTACACAAAAGTAAGGACTGCAATGGGCATGTGATGATGAGTAACTCATACTGCTATTCCAGGGATGAAGTTAAAACGTACTGAATTTAATTGAAGTTTTATGCAGCTACACCATAATTTATTAAACCTTCCGAAGAACTAATTAAACTTTCCTTTAAACAACTGTACCAAATAAACGAAATAACGAAATCGAGTAGCAATTTGCAGTTCTTGCAAACTCACCTGAACGAGACAAACGTACACACAATGGTGAATCTTATTGATCGCAGTCGAGTGCGTTCCGGGAGTCTATAAACGCTAGGTATAAGGAAGATTTTAAATTCTCATAAAACTGACAGGATCCAAGTCGGAGGGGTGGGTCGTAGGATAGATTTTACTTTAATATCCAGTCTCTTTTGTATTCTAAGATACACTGGTGTAACTATAAAAGTATTTTTATTAAAACAATATTTAGAAACAATACGCAAATTATTGGTTGTTTCACTTTAAGAAAGCTGCAAGTAGTGTAGTTAAAAATATTAAAAATAGTAATGTTGAGCCGCTTTATTTTCGGTTAGAAAGAGTACGAAATTTCTGTGCCATTATTCAAATGGCGATCGATTTTGCAAATTTTTTCGTTTGTTAAGTTGCGTGTTAGTGGCCAGTAATGACCCATATTAGCAAGATTCAGGACCCATCATATTTCATTTCTGGTTGTAAATCAAATGTAATTTGTGGAATTATTAAGAGTGACACATCAGGTTTGAGTTGACAGCCCAGTAACGAAGGTCGTGACAAATACGGCTTTAGTTTAAAGGAATCTCTGATGTTTATCTGCGATCCATCCGAATTCATTTTGTATCGACCTCCCTTTACAGGTGACGTGTTAAAAGCGATCTTTGCAACCGCCCTCATCTAACATGCAAATGTCTATTTGCCCTTTTTGTTCTTTCCACACTACCTGCAGTTCGAAATTTATTGAGGTCATTGATCTTTCACGCCAGAATTCCGGGGTGGGATTGAATTTTTATTCGTTGAGTAAACAACTAAGGTCATTTATTAACTTAAATTCAACCATTACGCTTTCATGTCATCCGATATGTTCGCCGAAGTTTTGAAGTGATGGTGTTTCTACTTGTCTCTTTGTTTGCCAGATGCAATCAACTTTTGATTTTATTTTTACGGAAGCAGCCAGTTTCAAACTGACATGTGTACTAAGATTGCCTGATTGACGTGGGTACACGAGACCCGGATTGTAAAGCAGTAAAATGCATTCGTAATTATCGATTCTATTACTGGAACATCCTCCAGATGCGAGTAAAGTTCAAAAGTTACTTCTCCGAGTGCACAATAACTATGTGGGATTTATGCATGAACATGTACACATCTACACATCTCTTTGAATCCGGACTGACTTGAAAGTTTGTTACTGATACATTAATATTCAAGACCCAATTCGACGACCAGTTTGTTTGGTATCAACTTTTATAAGGGTAACTTAATGAAATCGGGCGACACATTTCAACTTTTCCTTTATATCGCTGACCTGAATTTTTAGGGTTCTATTTTACTCTTTAACTTTTTACCTGCATAACACAACAGTGAATTAAACAAAACATAATTTTTATCACTGACATAAATTGTGTTAGAGTGTCTGATAATTAATGGTAAAAAAGTCAAATTTGGGAATAAACCTAACTTTAGAGGTTATCTGTGCACGCAGTATCAAACCTGTTAAAGAAAAGTTGTGGCGTGATTGCCAATTGAAGAATAAAATCGAAAAAAGTTAAGGAGGTTAAGTTCACTGAGACAAATACCGTTTTCCGAGAAGCTTTCTGTTCAAATCAACCGATTTGAATCGAGCTTTTAAAGAGTGGAAAAACATCGAGAATCCTGTTAATAGGAGACTGGAATTGCAGCAGGACCTTAAAACAGAAATATATGAAGTTAGGAAGAAACAAAGAGAACTTATGGAACAGATTATATAATTGAAACCCGAGAATATGAAACTGAAATAAGAACATAAAGAGATAAAAAAACAGAAGTTTGAAAGATAGGAGAGTTGCTAGAGAAGAGTAAGAAACACAATAATATCGTTGTGATAATGCTAAAATTTGATAGGAGTAAACTCAAAATAATCAACGGAGCTACGGAAAAGTCTATGGAAAGGCACTTAAATGCAAAAGTAAAAAAGTAAAAGTAAAAAAGTAAAAAAAAAATGGGAAAGATAAACAATTATTTATGAGTAGTTAAAGAGAATCAAAAGACCAAGCTATATTTACTAATAACCACGTAATGCAGAAAGAAAGTGAAGTTCAAAAACATATAAGCAAGAAGTTAATAAAAAAAATAAATAAAGGAAAAAAGTGATAGTAAGAGACTACAATGCTAAGGTTGAAAGAGTAGATCAATATGAAAATGTGCCCGAAATACAACCAAAGCTGGTACCGAACTTAAATATAATTTTTCTAGAAGATATAGAGTGGAGATGAAAAAAAATTACAATGATAAGCACTTCAAACTTATTTTTAAAGAACAAGAAATAAAACGAGGGTAAAGATTGGCGTGATAATAATTATAAAAGAAGCTATGATGCAAATGCGTTAGAAGAATATAATAGAGAACAGAGAAAACCACAGAAATAAAGCAAGATTTATAACTCAGATCTCAATAAGAACGAAACTATAATACTGGTAAGATAAAATGTAAAATATTAAAAACAATTTTGTGAATAATAGAATAAAGAATTTATGCCAAGAGGTTAGGCAAAAATAGATCAGCATACACAAGCAAACTAACATATTGTAGGGAGAAAAGTTGAATATTAATAGAAAATATAGAAAACTAAATAGATCAAAACAACACTTTGAAGAGCTATAAATGAAGCTACATCTAAATTTGGGATAGAAGAACAAGATACGGACCAAGAAGTGGGTAATAATGATGACTGCATAGAGAAATGGACCTTCAAAAATCTAGAAAAAATAAGAAAAGATTTAAGAAATAAGATAAAAATTAGAAAAAGTTTGTTTAATAATTGAAGGTGAATAGAAAATACTTAGCCATCCTATAAATAAAATAGAAGCAAAGTAGATACCTTAAAATAAAGTGAGTTAATATCGCAAATATAAGAATGACCGCAACAATGGAAAGAGTATAAATTTAAAAGAGTACAGCAAATTGGAATTCCTCAGAGTGACATAAGTTAAAAATAAGGAAAAAGATATAGAACTAGCGAAACATTGAACAAGAATAGTAGAGCAATAAAAAATTTATTATAAATGTTGTAATCAAAACTTATATCAAGAGAAGCAAAATTTAGAATGTATAGAAAAGTAGTAAGAGCTTCGGTAATATGTAGCTGTGAAACTTGTGGATATAAAGAATGAGAAAAAATTGGAAGTACAGGAAAAAAAAATTCTATGAAAAATTGTAGGTAGAGTTAAAGATACAAATGGATAATAAAGATTGCAAAGACATGAGCACATAAAAGAAATGTATGGTAAATCTTGTATAACCCAAATATGAATAGCACAGAAAGCTAGGTAGGTAGTCCATCTAACAGGATGCCAAATAGTAGACATACTAGTCGCTATTCCAAAAACAGGGAGAAAAAATCAACCAAGAAAAGTACACAAGGAAACGGTAAATGAAGGTGGTCAAAAATTGGAAGAAGGCAAGAACTATGAAAAAATAGTAAAGATAAAGGAACCACAACTTAGAAGGATAATATACGAAGAGTATTTTTTACCTTATCGTCTTTTTGTCGTAAAGTTCCATATGTGCTAATCTTGGCAGTTTAAATATAATTTAACGTAAGCATACATATTTTTCTTACTGAACTTTATGCAGTGTCATTTTCGTAGAATCTATCACTTCAAAGTTTGTGGTGTTGATCAGTGTGAAAGTGTCAAATTTGTAACATGGAACGATATGTTGTCCCAAGTACTGTTTCCCATCAGACACGCATCTTTCTGTTGGTATCATTTACAATGTGGTTTCCTTTAGTTCCATTTTGCGTGGCGCGTGAAGATCTCAACTAGATAACACCCCTTTGATGACATGTGGATTTGACTGTAGGCTCCCGGAACGACAAAATCGTGGCGTCTAAATTCGGCGGCATTAATCTTCTGCTTATCTAAAAACCGACGGGACAATTAATAAAAGTTGAGATACTGTCGGTCAATTAGTCTGTAAGTGTGTGGGGGTTTCCGAACATCAAGGAACAACCGCACCGACTATAGCGCCAGTACGTCGTAATTATTACTTTCTCTGGCAGGGAATCGTCTAAATGCGTACTTATTACAAGGGATTATCCCCGGTGCCAGTCATTGTGGTCGCGTAACAATCAGGGAATTAGTGAAGGCTGACTCAGCCATTTCAGCCGCTGAATTCATTGTTGTTTTTTAATCTTTTAAATTGCCTTAATTGGGCGCTATTTTGGTTTCTGCTTTACTAGCGACGCAAAATCCCGGATCTCTAATTATTCTTATTCATAATGCCTGGAAACTTTGCAAGGGCTCAGTTAAATTTTAACGAAACCTCAAAAATATTTATATTGGAGCCAGCAACCGCGCTGACTGATTAATTACTATTGATTTGGAATAATCAAAGTTGCTTCATCTAAAAATTATGTTAGATGGCTTCATTTAAACGAAAAGTCCTCGTTGTACTTTAGTCCATATTTAATAGCACGTAAATTAAAATGCAACGAGACGATGTCAACACAAAAATTATTTTTTTGTTTCATAGTGAGATTTGACTTGAGTTAAGATAAAGTTTTAATTCTGCTTTAAGCTTTCATTTTCTCAAACAATTTCTTAAGAGAAACATCAGTATCATTAGTTCATTTCCCATTCACTTATAACGTTTAATATTTATTCAGCTTCATATTACTAATTTTGCTTTTTTGAGTTAATAATTTTTCTAATAATTTTTTTTCTCATATTTGATATATTATTATTTTAATTTACCTCCAATACATCTACTTTTCTATTTTGCCATTGTCACTGCATTTGCAATATGAGAGTTATCTTCTTCAAGCTTTCTTATTTTTGTATTATTTTTCTTCAGTCTTTTTACTTCTGATGTATCTTTATTTCAAAATTTTTTGTAATGCCATTTAGTCTTAATAATTGTTTTTTACATGTAGTTATTTAAGATTGGTGATGATGTGAACTAAAATAATTTTGAGCAACTTTAAGTAAATTAAATTTCTACTATCTAACAAAAGCTTCACTTAAGAAAAAAATTACGGCAACGCTTTGGACATCGTAAGATGTTTATCGATCGAAATTTACATAGTTTGCAATAAAATCTATAGATTTACATTAACTCAAGAATTTATTTATATACAGTAATGTAAGGGAAGGTCTGATAATTAAACATTTTTTTTATTTACAAAATATTTTACTGGTTTAAACGTTAATTTGGTGTTTTCCCGGCGCCTCCACCATTTCTAATTCTTGGGCTATTGGTGTAAAAAGTAATCTGTAAGTCAAGTATTTTTCTAGAATTATGTAGAAAAATCATTTTACCAACTGGCTTTATGGTATACTACTTAGATTTTACTTGAAGCTATACACTGATATTTTAAAAACTTGGTGTTCAATAGTAATTATTATTAAACTTAACTGGTTGGGAATTATGTAAATTAGACTTCATTTTACCACAAATACACTATTTAAGTCAGAAATTATTATTCCTTTTGAATCACACCTGGATGAACATATTTGCGTTATTGAACTCTGATCCTTCATTAAAGCCCTGCACAATGTGTTAAAATTCAGCTTTATGATTTGACGCGTAACTTTTCAGGTTTCCTATTCTGTGGGGAATTACAACCGTTACTGAAACAAATTGTATAATTTTCATGCGGCAACAGTGGAGTGGCTCAACATGTACTGTATAACGTACACAAAAGTTGAAATTGAAATATGAATTAATAATCACAAAAATGGCGCTGCACCAAAAGTACTTCAGTTTAGCACTTCATACAGGTTTTGTGTTTGAAATTATTCAAATATCATGATAAAAATCTTGCAAATTAAACGCAATCTGGAGAAGCTTTCAAATTGCAGTGGCGTTACAAATTCTCTTTTTGCAGTCTACACTAGTAAAATATTGAAATTCGTTATTTTTCTCAATTATTTGTTATTTAAATCAAAATGCGACAAAATGAGACGCAATTTCAAGTAAATTCGTTAAAAAAATTATTTCAATCAAAAAAGCAAAAAAAAATGTTTGTAGCAAATATCTTCAAGGGCTTTTATCATCTGGAGGCTGAACGAAGTTTGATAAAAAAATTTAATGAACTGCTCGGGGTAGATTTTAATTCGGAAAGTTATGGCCAGGACGCCTCTGACGGGCCTCTGCGGGCACCCACTGCTCCCGCCGAGACATTTGGAGTGGCGGCTGCGATATTCGCCATCACGAACAAGCTACTTCTGGTTTAATTAAATCCCAGTTCTCTTCTTGAATGATTAATTAAGCATGTCGCGAGCCCTTTCTCCATGACCGAACTTATGAAATCAAAATTATTACATTCTAGACACCCACCTACAGTTACTATGTAGAAAGCCCCATACACTTAGTTTTATTTGACCGAAATTGAAAACGGAATGACTACCTTGCCATACATGAGCTGTTTACATGCAAACTGCCAGAGTTTCTTAAGCCATTGCTGCAATTTCGCACAGAAAACACACCTAGATTAGTCTGGTACCGCGCTAGTGGATTATTAAATCCGCTTGAATCACGGGATTATGGGCCATAATCCTTAAATTGTGCGCGCTTTAATAGCTTACGCACATAATACGTAATTTGCTTCTTTTCGAAATTCGTAAATTTTAAATAAAATTATTTGAATCGAAACTATTCTTTAATTTATACATGTATGCTCCCTCGGATACAGCCGCGAGATGTGCCCCATTCGGAATTATATTTCCATATTTAACGAGAACAGACAGCAACACCGTCCTTCTTTATCTAAACAAAGAACGGCACGGTTGCTTTGGCAAGAATGATAAGGAAAGAGTCAGGGGTAGAGATATAAAACTTTGTTCCATTCATGGTCCGAGAGTTAACCGAGAGGCATTAAAGCATTACAAATTCTGACACATAGAAAATGAAATTCTACGTACAAAGCCTGAAGTTTATAAAAGTTTCTGAAACGGGAACCGAGCTCTCCTCTAAATATCCTGAATTATTGTCCGTAATCCTACCGAAATGTGTTTGAGTTGGCCGATAACAGACTTTTAAAAAAGGACCGATATTAAAGTTTTTAATCCCCTGGTTATGACGGTCATCAAACTAGGTATTAGCCATCATGTAAACGCGACTATGCGGAAAATATTGACGAACCCAGACTATATTTGTGCAACATAAATCGATGTTATTGGTGAAGTCACATATGCAACATTTACTGAAGGTTCATTAAAGTTATTGAAAATTGTACATGCGCGAAATTATTAGATTAAGCTGATTTACGAATAGTAATTAATTGGAGACACAGCTGGATATCGGAGTTTTAGGAGAACGTACATTGAATCTAGAATTAGCAAATTAGAAACCTCGTAGAAAAAGGAGAAGTAAAATAGTTTAGTAAAATTAATCAAAAAAAATATTTTTTACGCAAAATTGTGTAAATAGAAAATGAAATAAAGACGAAGGAGAGAATTGAAAACAGCAATAATCCGAAAAACTTTTAAAGGGTTGAATAGGATATTGAAGATAATATAGAAAAAATTATTTTGAACGACAATTGTGCAAGAGTTAGGAACTTATAAGGAAACTAAAGACGTAGGCTAGACAAAAAAATGAAAATAAAAGGAATAATAGATGACTAAGTGTAATTTTATATCAATAAATTTGGGAATAGATCGACTATGTTAAAAAAAGGCATTAAAACAGTAATGGAGCTACAACAGGACATTCCATCAAGTAGTAGTAAACTGTTGACTCAAAGACACTACCTAGCAGTACTCACCTGCTAAGAATAATGGTAAAGAAGAGAGTTCAGAAAATGTTGGAAGAAAAAAAAATATCATTATTGAAAAATGTGCTTCTATTGAAGGAAAGATTGAAAATAAAAAAAAGAATAGAAAAAGAGATAAAGAAAGTAACTTTCTCCAAGTTCTTCAGCATTTTTAAAAAGAATAAGTAAGAGGAAAGCAATTTTATCATTCTTGGTTGTGTGGAAAAGGGGCAAAGAAAATCTTGAACGAAGTGAATATATGTGCAAATATTTTGAGCTGTAAAATATGTCTCAATCACTAAAAAAAGTCAAGAAAAGTAGTCAAATATTATAAAAAAATATCGATAGACCTGATCAGAATAACGCAAAAAGATTGAATAAAGACATAAACTATAAAACAAAAATACCATAACTAGACGTTGAAAATATTAATGCAATAGTTCTAAAAACTAAATAAAAACAAATCTTCTTACCCTTATATTTCCTTTTATAACAGTTAATACTTTCAGTGGTAACACTTATCCCTCGGGAATTCAAAGTAATTACAATATAAAAACAAACCCAGGCTTAGCTACTCAAAAGTTGCATACTTAAAAAAGATTTGGTCATTTGTTTTCTCACTCGTAAATGGATACAAAAATAATTTTTTGAGAGAAATGAAGAACAAAACAATAGAAAGCAACAACGAAAGACAAGACAATAATTTATTCTAATATTAGAAAAATCTTAAACAAATCAAAAATCAACAAAACTCCAAAAAAAAAAAATTTACTGCTTTATTAACTTTTTCTGAATGCGTTTATCTCTAGTTAATTTGTGTACATTTTATTTCGGCTTTAGTTTAGAAAATCAGAGCATTGGGTCAAGAACATGAATAAACTTCTACGGTAGAAACTGTCTTGCTGTGTGCCTTAAATGGCCCCAAAAAAATTGGTGCCTTATAATATTAAATCCTGCGTGTGTTTGCAAAATATAATAGACAGTCGTTGCTACCTTTGATGACACGAAAAGATGCAACAGCAAACACGTATAAGGCTCACTAGCCATATATTATAAGATTAATGAGGTTTCAAGTCAAACTCTTTTCAAAATAAACCTCCAAAAATTTAATTAGTTCCTGTCTAAAGTGTTTTTATAATTTTAATATAATTTGTTTAACGCAAACTAAATCTAAAAATACTTCTTGCAAATGTTAATAGTTCTAATTAAAGTAAAGACAGAACTGTTGTATTCAAATAAAATACATTTTGTACTATGCAAGTAACATTATTTATATACGAGAAAACAGAAGTGGTTCTATCAGCGATCTTTGAGACACGCCACAAACATAGCAGAAAGTGCTTGTATAAGGTTGTCATGCAATAGGCAATCAAGCGATTTTAAAGAGTCAACTTATGATTTTAGGACCTAGACCAAAGAGTAAAGAACTTATAAAGAGGCGACGCTTCCAGCGGTTTCTTTGATATTTTGAAACTAAATTTTATGACCTTGAAACAGTAGTCCTTTTAATTTGGTAGGGTAGACAAAATATTGTTAAGCACTTTCGTGTAATACAATATTTGGTTGGCGGTCTCTTCAATGCCAGGCGGTTGGTTCCTAGCGTCAGTTGTGGTAATTCGAGTCCGTTGCGGTCACAATTTTAAAACAAACCTTTAAAATTGGTAGGTTGGGCATCTCTGTCGTCGAATCAGTTTCCTTGTTCGACAGTCGCCTCTTTATAAGTTATTTACTCTTTGCTTAGACTATAGACGTAGACAGTTTATTGCACACATTTTTGCAAACAGAAACTTGATGAAATAGAACATACGGTAACTTTTTATAGTTTTTTATAATGATTTTAAGAATAAAAAATAGAAAAAACAGATATCTTGTTAGATGTTAACGATATGAGTCTGTAATTAGGTGAGTTATTGCATTAGTCTTGAACACTTGGACTACTTATTTGAATCTCGGCCTCACCAACAAAGTAGCTTTTACTGACTGTTAACGCTGTCATAATATATTGAATAAGAATTGCCTACAATTTATAAAATTCTTAGAATAAAGGAAATTATGGAGAACTTAATACATAAGAGACCACTTGGTAAAACTAGCAAAAAGTCGACGACAAAGTTGGAGCGGCGAGGGCGGAAATATTTTAGTAGTCTACAAGAGGAATATTAATAGTAATTTTTATTAATATTAATATTTAGTTTCCAAGAACGGTTGTGGAAAGCGATATTTGTTCTGCCCAGTTGCTTAATTATCCATGTCATCGCGGTTTTAGGAATGAGACAATTTATAAAATAGCGGAATTATTGCAGTCTGCGCGTATTTCCACAAGCAATTAACTTCCCTGCTGTCGTTATTCATTAATTTATAGTCGGTCCAATTTTGGTGAGGTAGAAAAAGAAATTCTTTTTCGCTAATCTTATCGCTTTATAACTGTCCAAACGTAAAGCTAATAATTTCAATTATACTCGAGTTATATATGAGGCATCAGGTGTCCAGACAGCGCACATGGTAAGTCTAGTTAGTCCTCGGAAAGCGGGATTACTTTGTATAATCCTCGCAGAATGTATCCCGTGGGAGCATCTCTACATGTTCCTATGACAAACACAAGCTAATTCAATCCAATTTAAACCCGATAGAAATTGCACTTGACGAGGGACTAATCAGCCGACTGTGCCGCCTGTGGAAACACTTTGAATGCCGTTCGTGTCGTTTAAATCGAATTTTACTAATTAGCTACGTAATTATTGGATTTGTGTTGCCTCCAGCGATACCGCTTAAAATTACGTATGTATAGAGCGATTCAATCTTGAATATTGCGAGGTTAACCACAAACCTTACCAGATTGCATAAAACGTAACCAAATTTTGAAAAAATGTAAGTGTAGAGATTATTTTAACCAACATTTGGAGGTTTTCTTAAATTTTATACTACGTAAAATTGGAGAGCTTTGAAATTTCCTAGAGCTGAAAGCCAGTTAATCGAAGCTTCCAACTCCAAAAGTAGCTGATGAGATCTGAGATGCCAATATTAAAAAGTAAAGTTTTCTTGAATAGTCGAGCTAGACTTGAGCGTGGAAAGTTTTTATATTATCCGCAGTTGATACCGGGTTTACCCCTTGTGGCAGGTAATAATTAGCCAATAGCGTGCGTGGTTGAGCGGTCGATAAGGGCACATATATTATTTCTACCCTACCTGTAGTTTGCCCATGCGTGGGGTTTCGCAGCTTTCCCCATTTTCATGCATAGTAAAGCAGGAATTTTCACCTTGAAATGTGATAAAAACGCAAAAGCGGACCATTTTCGCGGTTTCTTTATAAAAGCGACAACTAGTTTACGCTGTTGCTATTAATAATAAAATTGCTGCAATTTCGATTCAAATTTTACACGAAAAATTCATTACTTTCGCTAGCATAAAATTGAAGAGTTATTGGAAGTAATTTGCGTTAACGTGTCCGTTCTAATTACGTAGTTTTCGGTTTGGTTGTTGAATAATGAAACTCGATTCAACTACATGTTGCAGAGGCGTCCATTGAATTCAAAATTCCTGGCAAGTTTTGCTTTTTAACAATCCGAGCTTCGCAAACAGGGAATGTAATGAAAGCAACCGCGCTGTTATGTCAAACAGTTGTTCGCTCTCAGGTATGAATTCCATAACGGCCTTTATGCAGCGGGCGGATTTAATTAGAAAATTCCGGACGAGTTCGTATACTTCAATCCCTATCGGGGCATGAACGCGATCATCCAAATAATGCCATTTTTATAATACGATATTATCGTGTGTTAAATCA
Source organism: Pyrochroa serraticornis (assembly GCA_905333025.2). Classification (NCBI taxonomy): domain Eukaryota; kingdom Metazoa; phylum Arthropoda; class Insecta; order Coleoptera; family Pyrochroidae; genus Pyrochroa; species Pyrochroa serraticornis. The sequence continues at coordinate 21,825,637 of HG995154.1, forward strand.
GATTCCTGCACGCCCAATAATATTCGCAGTTGGCATTTCACGGTATGAACTATTTCATTAAATTTCGCAACCCATTCGAGCAACTGTTAGTGAAGAATAGCAACCGTCTAACTGGCAACAGTTTAGCTCTAAAAGTAGACTTAAAAAGTCATCAGTCTTTGTCCTGCAGGACAATGTGGGCCCTTTGGGACATTATAGGATATTTCCTTAATGATAATGGGATCTGTCATTGCAATTGGTGGTCAGTCCTGAAAGGCATCTGCAAGGGGGGTAAAGTATCCATGGGAGTTATCAATGTCTTTTGTCAGGTGAGGCCGTGCTACCTGACAATAACAATTCCTAGTTCAGGAATATTAAGTAAACGCTTAAAATGATTTTATCCTAACGTGGAGTGGAATTGTAGCTAAATGCTTCCCTATTTTTAGCAAATATGTAAGGATCGGATAATTAAGCACAAACTTGGATAAATAAAAATAACAACAAGAAAGCAAGTACTTTATTAACAAAGCAATATATGAGAATTACCCGAAACCGAAAACTAACGTAAAAAACAAGCAGTAAAAATACCGAAATTTTTATAAATAATTTTCAGTCAAGTTAAAAATTATGACGTCTTACAAGCCTGTTTACAGTAAAAACAATTTATATTTTAAGCCGCTATGAGGAATAACTAGCAAGGCAAAATTTCTGGTAGCAGATTTTGCAAATTCCCTCTTTGTCTCTCTCTTTCGTATAAGGAAAATGTGTCTGCCATGGTCCTTCTGCACATATTACAGTTCATAAGTTTTTAAAAGCATATATCTAAAGTGCAATATTACATGTGTCTGCAATAGACCAGTATTGAAGACAAAATTCTGGTCTTTACCACAGGGCCAGAACAGTCATAGTTGTGTTAAAATATTTATACTTTCAGATTTACGGTAGAAATACATTTTTTTAATTTAAAACTTAAGAAGTTTATTTCAACAAATTACTACAAACAAACTTTTGAAAATAAAAGTTAAAGAATGTTGTGAACAAAATTGACACAATCCGAGATACAACTGAATTTAGAATTTCACTGATTCTCCACTTATTCGTTGAGTGAATAATATATTATTCACTCAACGACTTATTTCTGTCCACCACGCTTTTTACAAGAAATTATCGAAAATCTCATTGAGTACTGGTTTATTTCGACAGTAATTGTCAATTTCTTATGTGTTTGTTACTATTAGCTATTGGTGTCTGCAATGATTCTCTAATAGGTAACTTTAAGTTTGCAATTTGTGTCCATCTTGGCACCATTTTTATCATTATAAGGCTACGGCAAATAAACTACATTGCAGTCTGCTGACAAAAATAGCAAAACCATGGTTAACGTTCAACGTGGTAATTTCTAAAGTTTATTATTTTCAAATCATCCTTTGAACTATTTATTCACCTGTTTTTGGATTTTTCTTCCTTTTTTCTCTATTGGCTTTTTACTTAAAACTAACTTTGATAATCTCTCTACATGTACTAGCCATCTTAACTTCCATGATTTGAGAATCACGATTATACTAGGGTACTTCAATTACTTTACTTCCTGACTTGTTATTTTCTTGCATCACTTTTTCGCCTATGTTCCTCTCGCACGCATTATTTTTCGTTCCCATCATTTCACTTTTTTCTTTTCTGTTTTATTTATTATCCACATCTCGCAGATATATGTGACTGTAGGTCTCAAAACTATGTGATATAATTTCTTTTGTCTTTCTCTATATATAGTTTGAATTCATAAGCATTTTCAGACTACTGTATCAATATATTTTAAACTTTCTTTTAAAGCTTTTCTCCAGAAACACAAGATTGTTGACTATCTTGTAGGCATATTTCTTATTATTGTTTATTCCCAAGATCATGCGGCTCTTGTTCTCCAGCGAATGTTGCATTTGTTCTCTTTTGATTTATCTTCATTACAATTTTTTTAAATTTTTGTTTAATTTTTTGCAATTCTCATCCTTTTTTGTTTTAACTCCGATTGTTAAATCATCTGCAAAAATCATACATTGATGACCCTTGTTAAATATTTTTGCTACATTCTTATTATACTCATTCTCATTAAAACTTCCAAAGTTAAATTTAATAATGTTGTTGATAGAGGGTTTTAATAAGGGTCCTCTTCTTACTACAAACTTTTGGCACTCTTTGTCTTTCCATGTTATTTTCCTTTTTTATTCTCCAAGAGTCTCCCTGTCTAAATCGTCTTTTTACTTAAAACTCTTGCAAATTCGGTCTCTCCATGTTAAACTTTTGTCACTTTAATAAGTTTTTTTTATTTGCTGGCCGATACATTACTTTATAATTTTTTTCTATTTATTTGACCATACGCTTACCTGATTATATTCGAAGTTGCAATCCCTTAATGGTGTAAATTACTTTTATTATACCTCTATTGTTTCTAAAGTCTGTTTGAAATTATTCCAGAGCTACTTAGGTATGTATGAATTTTATATTTAATTTAAAGTGGTAACTGAATAAAAAGAATAAAGTAAAAAGAATGTTAGATATGAAAGTGGAGATAAAATTAATAACATTTCTAAATTGATGTTTTAATGTTAAGAAGGTAAGCTTTTATAGCATAAATTAAAAATGCATGAGAGACCTAAAAGAAAGCAAAATAAATAAAAATGTGGAACCAAACAAAATCAAAACCAGTTACAGGTTTCTGAAGATGCAAAAACAATAAACAAACCTGTTTCAAATTGAAGACACATCTTGAAAACCAGTATATGACGTTAAGAAAATACAAAGCTAATACTGCACACTAAGTAGACCAAGTGCTTGTAAAAAGACGCTTACAGTAAAAGAAAATAATACTTCAAGAAGAACTCAAATATAAATGAAAAAAAACACAAGCCAAAAGTTAGAAAACAGAAGAGAAGATTACAGTAACCTACTAAGAAAATAAATAAAAATATTTTACTTTGGAGAAGAATTAAATGCCAACTTACTCATATTGGGGTCTACACTGAAAATATAAGTAAAATGAAACTGCTAAGAAAATTATCAATAAACTACATCAATGTGAGAACTTTTATCTGACCATTGTAAACAAAGAAAATTGATAGTTGGGTGTTCTTCATTTTTTCCTAGCAATATGTGGGTGTTATATATTGCGTGGAAGACGAGAAGTTCTAGGATAATTCACGGAGGATTGGAGTATACTGCAACTTCAATATACTTAATGCACAATTTTTTAGATAATTGCCTAAAGAGAAAAAGTTACTAAAGAACAAAGAAGAGACATTTGAGGGCTGCAATTGTACGCCACTAAAAGATTTTAGAAAAACAAAACTTTTTAGAGAGTAGCAATTTATTGAGTATTGCCCCCAAATCTGGCAATCGTTTAATAGAACTAGTTTCAAATATTTTAAAAAAAGTAATGATATGGTAAAATTGCAAATAAAACACCAATATCTAACTTAACAGTAACATAAAGAAATAATGAACGTAAATAATGTTCAACAAGACCATAAACCTAAGTCGGTTTCAGAAAAATCTAGTGTATGCTTAAACATTATATTGAAGAAGGAATAAGAGTTTGTAGTAGATATTTAACAAGTTTAAACTTTCTCTAGAAGCATGAGCCCAAGCTTCTTTAATTTCTCTTCAATACGGATCTAGTAAGAGGACTTAAGAGAATTATATTATTATATCACTAGATTATTATATATTATATTATTATAATATTATATAATTATTATATCAAATAGAGAGGGACTGAACACAATTCTGGAAGTTCGTCAAGAACAAGACACGCAGTGACCTTGTCATTCCGTCTAAGATGTCCTGGGACACCAAATTAGGTAACAGCGGTAGTGAGGTGAGCAATCTCTTTGCATCTTATTTTGAAAGCATTTATGCTGATACAACTTCCACGGCAGCATCCTATGACGTTGAACAATGCGTCGAAAGAGATGTAGACCTAACCATAATGCATGTCACCTTCGATAAAGTATTCACGCTACTATCCCAACTAGACATCAAAAAAAGCGCCGGGCCCGACGGATTGCCCAACGTCTTCCTGAGAAATTGTGCAGCAGGGCTGTGTGAACCCATCACTCATATTTTCAGTAAATCTCTACAGCTCAGTGTCTTTCCATCAGCCTGGAAGCTTTCATATATATCTGTCCAATCTATAAATCAGGTACAAGATCTGATGTAACAAACTACAGACCAGTATGCCTACAATCCACACTTGCAAAGGTATTCGAGAAAGCTATACTACCACAAGTAACCTTCAGTTTCAAGAGTATCTTGTCTTCCAAACAACATGGATTTATCAGCGGCAGATCCACGTGCACAAACCTATTTTGCTACGTAAATCATATACTAGAGGCTATGGACCGGGGTTTTGAGGTACACGCACTTTACACAGACTTTAGTAAAGCGTTTGACTTGGTTGATCATGACATACTACTTACAAAACTCGGTAACCTCGGAGTATCTGGTAATGCTTTTGAGCGGTTCCGTTCTTACTTATCCGAGAGATATTAACAAGTCAAGGTAAATGGACATATATCCAACAAATATAAGGTCAACTCTGGTGTCCCCCAGAGCTCCCATCTGGGTCCAATCCTGTTTAACATTTTCATTAATGATATCGCAGACAAGATGGACTCCGAATACTTACTCTATGCTGATGATATGAAAATGTATAGGTGGATACGAAATGATGATGATTCTCGAGCCCTGCAGCAGGATATAGATAAATTATCGGACTGGTGCACAAGAAACAAACTAAAGCTGAACATTAACAAATGCGCGATTATGACTTACTCCAGATCTCATCTCACTCATCAAATCATTTATCATATTGGTGGTCAGAGACTACCAAACCCTTCCAGCATAAAAGACCTCGGGGTCATTTTCGATAACAAGCTTACCTTCGCAGATCATATCGACAAAATAGTCTCACAAGCTTACAAAACCCTAGGATACATACTAAGATCCGGGAAGGATTTCAAGAGTCCTTGGACATTGGTCCGGCTATATAATTCATTAGTCAGACCTATACTCGAATACTGTTCTACAATCTGGTCACCTACTACAAGCATACATATTAACAAACTCGAAAAAATACAGCGGAAGCTCTGTAAATACATCGCTTACCATACCAGAACCACAAATACAGACGACATATATCACCAATACAGGATCAGCAGCTTATTGGTCCGCAGAGAGGTCTCGGATCTATCAATGTTCAACAAAATAGTCAACGGGCACATCGACTCACCCGAAATCCTCGAGCAGTTTGGATTCATCTGTACTAGACCGGATATTAGAGCACGCAGACTTCTGAACTCAATAAAATCAAATAAAAAATATGTGTGTAATGGTCCTAGAAATAGGATCTCTAAATTAGTTAATAACTACTGCAGTGACCTGGAATTTTTTGGAGTGTTTCCCGCCACGTTTCTAACCAACGCTAAAAAACTATTATAACTTCTCATTTTTTTTTTCTTCTCACTGTACTTTATTGTAAGATTTATGTGTATATTGCCGATTGGCGTTTTCTGATAATAATAATAATAATAATTAAAAAACGAAAGTTAACGTTGAATGGCAACAGAATATTAAAAGGAAAGGAGCTAGATAAATTTTTGAAGTAACAATTAAATTAATTTAAGAAAACAAATTGTCAACAGTAAACGCATGGTCTAAAAAAACCACGATCGATTTGATTATACAAAAATCAAAGCATGCAGCATACGACTTATAGGAAAAACGATACTTTCTCAATATTATTAAATTTGGTAATCGGTTAAAATATAAAAAAATGGTTTTTATTCTGTGGTCTTGTCTTAATTTTTTCAATTGATTCTTCTTAATAACTCTTTGTAAAAGTTTCCTTAAAATTTCTGGCTTTCAGAAACAAAATCTTGTCCTTGAATTAATTAAAAAAATTCCTATTCTGCAGGGAGTAAATGCGAACATTAAACAGAGCTTTATCTTTTGACTTCCTTGTTGACGTTTGCAGGACATAAATACGCGGAAACGCATTTAGATTCGAATCGATAAGGCCAACTAACCCGTAACCCACAGGTCTGAAAAGAGCTTCAAGATGACGAATAGAATTGTGAAAAAGAACGTGAGCATCTCGAGTGGTGTGGAAGTGTCTATAGATAGCGGCTCCTCATTACCGGTTACCCCAGGCACTGCAAACGTGCTTTATTATTCCACCACATCAGTGATTCAGCAGAAACCGCGAACTCGCGAGCTTTCCAATGGACAGCATTTTTCTCCCAGCAATTCCACCATTCAGCCGCTTCCGCTGAATAAATTTAATATATCACATCTATTTCGTATTATGAGATTGTTTTTCTCTAGTTTTCTCAGACCAGAACTGATAAATGCGCCGGAATAGCATTAAGGGGGAGCAACAACCAACTTTTACAAAGTCAAAACCAACAACTGCACTCGAACACAAATACGTGAAGTTTGTTGTTTTCGTCATTTGTTCTTCCTATTGATGTTAATAGACGTTTTTACTATGCAACTACAGATACTCCGACCACTTTCACTGCAGTTGGCCGGCATCAATTCAAATTCAGCATTATGGCTAAAACTACAATTTTGATTATTTCTTAAAAGATATTAAAAGCAGAATAAATAAAAATTGTCGTCGTTGCGTATTGGAAATTTGTTTTTTTGGATAGTCGACCTAAAATTAATCTCCATTATTGATCCAAATGTTTTCGTCTATTATTTCAACAAAAACCCAAACTGTACATTTTAATAATGTAATATCGGCTACTTAAAGTGGTTGAGTAACGGGAGTAAATCAATAACGTAAATGGGGCTAATTTTACCAGAGGCCCTAACTGCATCATACCAACACCGAGACAATCAGATCAAAACAGCGGGGTTCCGGTGGCTGCCGAAACCTGGGGCGTCCTCCAGCGGTAAGATGAGTCACCCCTCACCCTTAATACCTTAAGCCGCCCTCGGGGGTCATTGGAAACAAGTCGCGATTCGCGTAACTGCCATTTGTTTACCAACGGGTACAGATGCTGAGGATCAAAAAAGTTAGGTGCGTTCCTCGTATTACACGCAAACGAGATTTAAATTTTTAATGAGTTACTCGCGTTTTTATTCTTATGATAAAAAACACGGCAAGTATATATCTTGTGCCTGTTTATGGAATTATGGATCGTAAATTTTTATATTTTGTTTTTAATAGGGGATGCGACGTCAGGCTCCATATATCCTGCTATATTTGTTCGGGTTAGGTCTCTGGAATAAGCTTCTTAAAATTTGATTGTTCGAAGGTGGTCCCGTAAGTACCTAGTAGTTGTACAAATGAGTTATATGGCCTCAGCTGTCTAGGGCTGTACAACTTTAATAGGAGGATTATCATTTTATTAGAGAAACAGTGAAGTTTTGAGTCATAATATATTTAATATCGGTTTACTGCTGCAGAGCCCGGACCCATAAATAATTAAGAAAGGTGGTCGAGCCGAAACAACATTCTTATTGTCCGTTTATATTTAATTCCTATAAATATTTTCCCGGTAGGGTTAAATAATTCATTTTACCTCTCCCCAATTGCAATAACATTGGAGTTTCCTTTCGACCGCATAGGGAATAATTAAACACAATTATCCTAATGCACAATGCGAGTAGTAGCGACCTTAAAGTTTATCTAAAAAAAACTAACAGTAAAGGACAAGTTAGTGCTAAGGTTTGTAGGTTCATTGTCAAAGACTCGGAAGAGTTAAAGGTCTTTTAGCAAAGACATATTTCACGATTAACCATGCTCTTCCCAAGAGACACACAAGTCGCTCGTTTGTCCGTCGCTAAGAGCGAAAACGTGTAGTTGGTTTGAAAGATACGACGAGCACATGTTCTCGTTTGTTGTTGGTGCGGTTGGAAGGAACGATACAGTTGAGGAACCGTGGACAATGCGGCTTAAGAAACAACCAGCTACTAACAGTTTTGTTACGTGTGATAACGAAACACATCCGGAATAAAAGTGTGCCATTTAAATAGAACTTCACACCCAATAATTGATCGGCCTGGAAACGAAAAGAGACCCCAATAAATCAGTGGTCTAAAAGATGAAAGAAGAGTCAGGTATTGAAATAAATTGTGTTGTTGAGGTTACGTAAACCGCAACCGGTGATTTTTTGAAAACCCGGAAACACTATTATCTTGCGTTTTTATTTTACATGCATTACTAGCTTCAAGAGTGAAAAGAATAAACATTTTAAAATGAATGTATAAAAATACAATACTAATGTTGACACGTGTAAGTTACAATTCTGTTATTGTTATACAAGATTGGTCAAAAGTGTGGAACTGAAAATAGATATTTTTCAATAAGTGGAATCCTTACTGGAGCGTTTACCAATATCAAACTTTGTTTCATAGTTTGCAAATGTACCGGAATATAAAGGGTCTTTCCGGTTAGAAAGCTAACCATCAGCCATGCGATGGCTGTAAGCTCTCTCGTCGCTCTCTTCCATCCGAGTCACCACGGTACCAACATTACCTCTCAAGGGTTCCTCGTATATGAATGACGGAAAACATATTTTTCAAGAGGATAAATAATATGTTGTTACATATTCAGGATTTCTTTTATGACAATTGACAATTATAATCAAGACGTCAATTGTACTTAACAAATTTTAATAACTAATTTTGTTGATGGAAATTTTTTAATTGACAGCATTCCTGTATTCTTATTTTAACAAATACGTGAAACTTGCACATACAGGCCTTGAAAGCTTGCAAAAAAATAGTATACCTTGTGGACTCTTGGTTACAAGTAAATTAAAATTATAAAGATAGTAAATGTTTTGCAATTATCACTTATTCTAGTTTTAAATTAGACTTTCTGTAGTATACAAGATTATTGCTTATTAAATGTTTTCTTTACATAAAGGATTCCACTACAAAGTAAAAAAAAGGTCTATTTATTGAAACTTCTGAACATTCATTCCTGATGATAATTGCTAATCTTGAAAATCTTCATGAAATAGTCAAATTTCATTTAACGTTATTTATTTTTAAAAAGTCTAAGAAGCAGTGAAATTTTGCTGGGGCTTTAATATAATTTTCAATAATCTTTAAGACTCTCTGCGAATTATTTAAATTAGTTGAATATTATGTAACTTTTCTTGTAAACATTGTCATTTATGATTCTCTATGCTTTCGTAATTTTTTTTGAAATTTTGAAAATATTTTGAAAATCACTAATGCGATTTTTAAAATAAAAAAAGGATGAGTAACAAGAAACTGTAGGCTGTGCAGTAAAAATAATTTTATTTTAATAGCTGCCGGTTAAATACACTAAATTAATGATTCTTTGCTACACCAAATTTTTTCAAAAAGCAAATAATTAATTATGATGGTGTTACTTATCGGATGGCAATAAGGAATATGTCGCTGCAAAGTAGATTAAGGAAGCTTTAATCCATGAACAAAAAATCAACCGTTGAATGAATGGCTCCTTAGCGGTGTTCGAAATAAGATTAAATTTTGTTATTCTTCTATATGCCTAAAGAATGCACTTTTATTTTGCTTGTTTCAACTAAATGTCATGATATTCTATACTCTAACAATTTATTTTACAAAAACTCAAAAAAAGTAAAATTTGAACCTACCATAAGCCTCCAATAAAAAATTTTGAAAATTTACAAAACTTTAATATCCACTTTTTCCTACTTGTATCACGTTACTGCATATTTAACAGGTAAGGAGCAGGTGTAGCCTATAGATCACTTCTGAATATTTATCCTCTTATCTTCGCTCTTCTCTTTTCTTTGTCTTTATCTTGTATTAAAAATTAATAAATTAAGTGGTGATCGAGGAATATCAATTGGCTATTTCCACTAAGTTGCAAATTGCATAAAACTATATGTTATTATTAGTAAATGATGTATAGTCGACGCCAATTTGAAAGGAAAACAGTTCGCTGCACTGGATATTAATTATAAAATAAATAAAATTAACAATCATTTGAATATCTTCAAATGAGCCAGAACGCGCTGTGATTGGACATGACTTCTGACGTCACCTAGTCAATCACCTATTTCAGAGTGTTGTAGTCGGCTACTTACAACTGATTTATTTTTCAGCAAATTACATTATTTTTCATAACTTTTCCGTTTTGCAACTAATTAAAAGCGCATTGTGGTTTTCTTAAGTGCAAAATGCCAGACGAGGGATTTGTAAGAGCCCAGTCAAATAATTTGCAAAACGTTGACTCTCTCATGATTGCCGAGTTTTTTCGCTTAAAATGCTCTTTTTACGTCAGCTGAATAAAAGTTTTTGCTGGAGTTTTTCTGGAGCTATTCTTACAGTTTGATACAATATAAGTTGAAGCCATCGTATTATTATCATTATCACTCATATTCGTAGATGTAAACAAAACAAATCACGCAGCACTAAGAATAAATCAGAACCAACCGACTTGTTATGTTATATACCGTGTATTAATTTTACGTAAACCGTGGTGGGAAATGTGACGTCACATGTCAGGATTTAAGCGGCCATGACAGTTTACGGCGTTTTGGCGCGAATATTACCAATCCGGTAAAGAATATTTAATTATGTAAAGAAAAAAAGCACCCTATAAAAGAAAAATTTCTAACATGGTCAGATGCATTCAAAAGACCAGTTTTATGAAAAAAGAATCACGTTCAAGGAGTATTCGGAAAGATACTTAAAACGATTCTTTTACAATAAAGAGAATTATTTCATAATAAAAAGATTGACTTGTTTTTTTGAGAATCATTAAATGTCTTACAAAGCTCTAATGAAGAAACTTATTCTAATCCTAATCCTATTTCTGAGAACTGTTAAAGAACCATTAGGGTGAAACCTTACAAATCCCCTTTAGTAAACCATGCGTGTAATTAAAAAAATGCCCATCTCATCTTTATACTATAATAGACAATTATATTGAGATAACACTGAGATTATTATTGTGAGTTTGTTCGAAATTTCCTGCGATACACGTTCTCGTTATTAAAAATGCAACAATTATGGCTTCCTTCAATATCTGAAGGTGTGTTTCCAAATTTAGCTTTTTTATGTTGTTTTAGACATAAATAATGTATAGCCTGCGTGCGAGCCCTGCAGGACGTCGCCAACAAGAAAAATTACCGGTCCTTCCTTTAGGCAGTGGAAGCCGGTGAAATACGACTATGGTTGACGAGAATGGACGTAACTAAACGTGTTAGGAGACATCATAAACATTTTACACGACGATCAATTTTAACGCGTACTTTTGTTTTAGGACGGATACTTGGGTAATGTATAAAACAACACTTTACGGAAGCTCGCCTGACTCATAGGCCATTTACCTTGTAAAAATGTTTACCCATAATTCTACATCAGTGTAAGTACACGTATATAAATTCCGGAATGTTTTTCGTTTCGTAATTGGATGGCAGTTTTTTTTATTGCGGGTTGCCAATCGTATATTTCTACCTCCCTTTAAGAGTCTTCGTTGAAGTAGTGAGTGGATGAATATACAGAACAACTCGAAGCTAATTGATTTCGATTCTAGGTAACGTTTATACAATCTGGCAAAGCAGAGCCAAACAATCGTCTGCAGATTCAATTACCTCGAACAAAAGAACCATTTCTCCTGCAAATGGCGGTTGCAGGAACAATTGCACCATCCTGTTCCTACAACAATGCTCCGGATTCGGTTATTTTCGAATCGATACGCCTAAGAGCTACAACGGCTTTTACAAAATTTCGCTAAATTTTCTACTCTAAAAATAATTGTTACAGTTTTGAAAGATCAATTGCCAAACTGCTACCGGGACTGCTATATGCGCTAGTAACGAATGTAGTAATTTGTAACTTCTATAAATTTTCGAATCGATACAACGTTCTTCAAAAATTCACTAAATTTATTTAACGTAATATCGATCGTAAATGTGAAGTAATTTTTTAACTCCTATGAATCATCACTCTTGATGATAGTACAAAACGCGTAGGGGATGAAAATTTGTTTGGATTTCCATCAGTAAATGTTCATTTTACAAGCCCAATATTGCGTTGACTGATGATGCAATGGACGGCTATGAATTTTAAACGCAGCACGATGGCAGATGGTGCTAGTTGTCGTGATATTACAGCCATTAATTACGGCGCTTTGATTGAAGATGTCCCCTGACACACCCCCATTATCGAATTAATTAATGTAAGTATTCTATTTAGGTACTGTCTGGGTCTGAGTCGTTCTATCGGGCAAACTTTATCGAAGGCTCGACAATTTCTCAATTTACTTTAAACAGTTGTTAAACTTTATCAAAAAATTTTAGTTTTTATTATTGTTACGAGTCTATCTTCCAACGCGATTATATTTTATTTTTACTAGAGAAACTATAAAACACGGTGGTATTAAAAAGTGAACACGCACACACAATCACACATCTCGTATTTTTGAAATAAAAAAATGCCAGTATTGCTGGTTTAGCTTTATCTCACATAAAACAACATTAGCATAGCAGCCCCCTGTGGAATAGTATTTATCAAGCCAACGTAATTAGAAGTTACTTAAATTGAAATATATTCGAAAACTTCTAAATTTTTGATAAAAGCTTATTTTTGAATCTATGTCAGGAAAGTAGTTCAGGACGAAATACTGCAAAAATTAATGAGATAATTTATTAAATAATTTATAGGTCTTGTTGACAGCTTTTGAAATAGTTGTCATTTCTTAGATGGAATGTTTAATTTTAGGTAATAAGATTCCTAGAATATAATTTAAATGTAGCATGTCTGCAGCAACATTTACATTTTTGTTAGGTAGAAAATTGTTGTGCTCATTTTTGAAATTTTTAGTCTTCTGCAATAATTTTAATGCAGTCAGTTAGTAAAAAATCTTGTTTTTGGCTTAATTACCTATCAATTATAGAATATCTATCTTTATTCATTCCAGTACGGTTGCAAACTTTTGGTTAATTGCAATAATATATTTAGTTGCATAATTAAATATTTTGTTTCGTAAATTGAAATTTTTTGTAGAAGTATCTAGCACAATACAAAGTAATTGGAATATCTGTCTTACAATAAATTTCAGTAACATTTTTATTGTAATTAGAATGTAATTATTAGTTTAAAGCCCATAGGTTATCTTCTGCCTTATTCTAGCAATAAGTTATTGCTTCATAAGGAGCTTGTAAAACTATGAATTTTTAACTCAACTATATAATTTTTGTATTAAGAAAAATCTAAAGAAATTCTAACTTCTTCAGTTATTTAGAGTGGAGGCTTATTTCACGAAAATTAATATCTTTTTTGTCAGTTTTCTATTTTTACAAAAACATCTCGGTTTTACATCTTCGTATATCCACATAAGTATGTTTCTTTGATTTTTTGTTTTATGGTAAAATCAGTTCATTGTAAAGAATTAAGAAAACTATTTTAATTTCCGCTTTGGCCATTTTTCTCGGAAGTAGTAATCTGAAGATCACTATTGTTTCTAAAATTCTCTTTGAAGGCCATTTTATGATCTAACTTTTCAATCAAATTATGCACCACATTATCTTTGAACCCAAGAATTTTAAAAAAAATATTTTTCAAAAACATTTACTGCAAGTATTCTTCTTTTTTGTTAAATAATATAATTACGTATGAAACTTCTTGGTTGATCCATTGCCTATGGTACTTTGATTTAACAAATATTTAAAATTGAAAGTAGCAAATTTCTATTGCTCCCATTGAATTGTTTTCTTTCAGTATCGCCACGAAAAAATGTTTTTCCATCGATTTCGGTCTATATGGGCCTTAAAATCGTTACCAGCTAGTCTTAGTGGATATGGGAAAAAGAGAGTATTGAGACGCCCGAGAATATTAAAAAATATATTTTTCACAAACATTTACTGCAAGTATTCTTCTTTCTTGTTAAATAATATAATTACGTATGAAGCTTCCTGGTTGATCCATTGCCTATGGTACTTTGATTTAACAAATATTTAAAATTGAAAGTAGCATAATTCTATTGCTCTCCTTGAATTGTTTTCTTTCAGTATCGCCACGAAAAAATGTTTTTCCATCGATTTCGGTCTATATGGGCCTTAAAATCGTTACCAGCTAGTCTTAGTGGATATGGGAAAAAGAGAGTATTGAGACGCCCAAGAATATTAAAAAAAATATTTTTCACAAACATTTACTGTAAGTATTCTTCTCTTTTGTTAAATAATATAATTACGTATGAAGCTTCTTGGTGGATCCATTGCCTATGGTACTTTGATTTAACAAATATTTAAAATTGAAAGTAGCAAATTTCTATTGCTCCCATTGAATTGTTTTCTTTCAGTATCGCCACGAAAAAATGTTGTACCATCGATTTCGGTCTATATGGGCCTTAAAATCGTTACCAGCTAGTCTTAGTGGATATGGGAAAAAGAGAGTATTGAGACGCCCAAGAATATTAAAAAAAATATTTTTCACAAACATTTACTGCAAGTATTCTTCTCTTTTGTTAAATAATATAATTACGTATGAAGCTTCTTGGTGGATCCATTGCCTATGGTACTTTGATTTAATAAATATTTAAAATTGAAAGTAGCAAATTTCTATTGCTCCCCTTGAATTGTTTTCTTTCAGAATCGCCACGAAAAAATGTTGTACCATCGATTTCGGTCTATATGGGTCTTAAAATCGTTACCAGCTAGTCTTAGTGGATATGGGAAAAAGAGAGTATTGAGACGCCCAAGAATATTAAAAAAAATATTTTTCACAAACATTTACTGCAAGTATTCTTCTCTTTTGTTAAATAATATAATTACGTATGAAGCTTCTTGGTTGATCCATTGCCTATGGTACTTTGATTTAATAAATATTTAAAATTGAAAGTAGCAAATTTCTATTGCTCCCCTTGAATTGTTTTCTTTCAGTATCGCCACGAAAAAATGTTGTACCATCGATTTTGGTCTATAAGGGCCTTAAAATCGTTACCAGCTAGTCCTAGTGGATATAGGAAAAAGAGAGTATTGAGACGCCCGAGAATATTAAAAAATATATTTTTCACAAACATTTACTGCAAGTATTCTTCTTTCTTGTTAAATAATATAATTACGTATGAAGCTTCCTGGTTGATCCATTGCCTATGGTACTTTGATTTAACAAATATTTAAAATTGAAAGTAGCATAATTCTATTGCTCTCCTTGAATTGTTTTCTTTCAGTATTGCCACGAAAGAATATTGTACCATCGATTTCGGTCTATATGGGCCTTAAAATCGTTACCAACTAGGCTTAGTGGATATGGGAAAAAAAGAGTATTGAGACACCCGATAAATTTATCCTGACAGCTACCCTGCAAGTGACGCATCCCGTCCAATTTACTAATACAAGGTCGCCTAATCTGCACAACAAATGGCGCGTATTGCTATGCTTTTTAACAGTATTGTTCAAGATAACAATTAAAGGTTAACAAAAGTTTGCAAATAGATAAATAACAAAACGCAAGAGAAAATATTAAATATACGATCGCAAATGCTGAAGGCTTAATGACAAAACTAAAAAGGGTGGAGACTCAAATAAGAGAAATTAAGTTGTAGGCTTTCAAAGAAGGGAAATACAAAAAGGAATAATTGCTGATTACAACTGATACGGCTGACTATGGTAGAAGTTGTTCCTTGGTCGGGGACAATTGGTTTGGGACTAATATGCAAATGTCCTTCAGAAAAGCATTAGCAAGAACGACGATCCTCAGACAAGTCCCCCAAAGAGAACATTGAGCAGAAAACTACAAATTCTAGCTCCAACTAAAATTGTAGCAAAAATTAACTTTACAATTCAAGCTCACGATAAAAATATTCCTACGGTGGGGTTTGTGATCTTTGTATACTCAAAATATTAATACATTAAAGTAAGTAGAATAGTTGTGTTCATTGAATTAAATTTCCAAAAAATGCTTTCTAATCTACAAACTGTAAGGTAAACGGCGACTTATAGTTTACCAATTCAACAAGCTCGGCAAGGCTACATTCCGTTAAAAGCGAATTATACAAATTAGCAAAAGTGCACATTAACCATGACTGTTAAACATTGGCTACTCTTTTTGGAAGAAGCAAAAATTTTGACATGAGAAGTATCAATATTTTGTTACCACGACAATTTGAAATACTATAAGGACCACGCGAGAGAAATAAAATTTCGAAGGACAAAACAAAGAAAAATAATTAGCCTCAATTTCATTATTAGCTTGCCACAATCCCAGAGAATTCCCAAAATCTGAAAAATATTGAAAAGTTCCTATTTCTATTCAGAAATTTATTTAGGATTTCACTCAATAGGTTGTTTCACTTATTTCTAATTTTGTCAGCAGCGCTATTTTTCCATCCTATATGCTTTAAAGCTCTTCATAACTTTTGTAACAGTTTTATTTCTATTGAAATCTTTCGGCTCCAAATACCATCCTCAACACTAACTTGCATTAAGTACGTAGCCTTTATTTGTAATAATAAGTTAGTATTATGATTTTTAAAAGGTCAGCTTGTTTCTCATCAGCTTCAAAGTTCCTACTCAAATTTATTTCTTGGGGTGCATCTAAATTATTAGTTTTAAGTTTCTTATTAGTTTTCCTACAATTATCTTCATTATTTTATTTTCAATTACAACACATTGTAATTTTAGTAAGGATTATCAACAAATAATATTTTTATGTACAAATTTTATTTCATTTTTATTGACAATCTTAGCAATACCTATTCTACTAGGTACCTTATCACAACATTAATTGCGGATTAAATAAAAATTAAATTTAGTGTATTGATTGATAATATGAAAAATTTCTTTCTTGCAGAGTACTTTTTATAGAACTTAGAAATTGTGTAAAGTATGTAACTGGTGGTTGCTTGCATAGTTTGTCTTCAAAATTTTAATTTCGATATTTCAATTAGAAATTTTGAGCTTCAGTATCTTGTTTATCTTCTGCTCGGCATACTCCAATTAATATTCCACCTCTAGCATAGAGTAACTTTTAGAATTGCCTGTTGCGATGTTTGCTGATGTTTACCTTAATGAAGTGGTTGAGGAAGCGATAATGAACATGCGGAATGAATTTCAAGCAACTTTGCCGCATTACATTTCTGACACTTGTATTATTGCAGAGTGACTGGCAGGTGATAGATTGGATTCGTCAGTGGAGAAATGTGTATACTGTAGCACCCTCGACATGATGATAGGCGCTGACTGGTGTGCATTTTCTACAATCCATTGAAGCTGAAGCGAGCATGTATCTGTCCACGGAAATCCATTTAATATGAAACTTCCGACGTTAACTAATTGCGAGGTTGGCAAATTCTTCACGTTCTCAATGGTTAATGCAAACTTTAGATAAAGCGACTCCTGAACAACCTCCACTCGCACAAAACTAACGTCACTAATGATTAATTAGCATCCAAACACCGCATTTTACTAACTGACCAGGGGTTGCGCAAGTTTCTTGATCACTCTTCAAGTTTAGTAATTTCAATGTGTCTGTCTAGAAACTACAATTGGTAAAGTTAAAGTTTACGTAACGAAAAGTGAAACGTCATCGTCAGCCTGGACACAAGTGGAATCCAGGATAGGTAGTCGCTTGCTTTACGGGAACACTGTGGCGACTCCTAATAGCTATCTCTTCAGCAATTTCATCATTCCACTGCGCACACGCATTATTCAGAATTTTCATTTCAACCGAAAACATAGTTAAGTTTTTTTATTTCTTTGTCAGATTTGACTAAAAATGTTAGAATTTTACAAACATCACGGCTAGTCAACAATTTGTAAATTTTATGTTCGTGTACATTTTGTTATAAGCTCTACATTAGTAAGTATTTACTAGATTTTCAATGCAGACTGGCTCCGATAATTGTAATGTTATTGTGGTTGCTCTGCAAAGAAGTGCCCCGGTTGCTTTTGGATAGAAATAATAATTGTAGTGCTGTAGAGGGTCTTTGTCGATTCCTTCCCTGACGGATGCAATTATTTTCCCTCGCAATTGTTAATTTGGTCCTTGCATGACGGAGTGAGCGTTTGTCTGTTGGTACCAAGCTCGACTTTGCGCGTAAATACGCGATCATTCAACGTCCATCAAGCTGTCAGACCGTGAAAGATGCACGCACAGGCCCATCTCTTCACTTCTAGAGCTTAATACATCACCTCACAGCAATATTGCTTCTGTCTCGCGACCGTTTCTGTACTTAAACGGAATTGTTTTCCCATACTTTGACATGACCAGAAAACTGTTCTGCATCTCTTGTACAATACTATTGGTTGCGATGTGATGAATTTCGGGTTATTTGTTGCGAGGAGCAGAAGGATGACGCCAACGGCATTACGCAGTTTAAGTTTGACTTTTGCTCCCGCTTAAATAATAGACGTTTATTTATCTTTCGGAAAAATTGACTGTCAACGGAAAGACCGGAGGAATTCCCAACATTCTATTTCTCATGGAAGACTATTACATATATTTCAGTCGAAATTATTGATAGCTTTCCGCTTCTTCTAACATATATCATTGCCGGATGCTTACATGGGGGCTAAAGGGCCGGGCTATTAGGTTAACACAGTGTCTTATCTCTTATTGACTAAAATATCTAACATCTAATAATTTACCGTTTTACTTAAAATAGTTTTAATATTGTAAATCCTAGAATCGTAAGAGAGAAAAACTGTCTTGTATCACCTACTGTAGTATTTACTTGATCGGGATATTACTTCAATATTTGAGAGATTTCGTCTCTTTGGAGTGAGATCAATAAATAACGTCAGAATTTCTTAGTTGCTTCGAAGAATAATTTTCAATTGATTATTTAATTAACTTAAAACCCCGTTACTTATCTAATACGTGAAGGGTAGGTTTGAGGTATAATATATTTCGGTCGGGATCCACCTGTAACCGGTCCTTGTGTTCAAATTGGGGCTTTGGGACAGTGGGCTCGGAGTAGATCAGATACTGCGGTAGTCCAGCAGCACCTGACTACCCGAATATTAGATGGATTCTATTGCACTCCCGGGAAATCATGTGATCGAAAAGCCGCCACCATCAACCTGAGGTCAATTAAACAAACTGTTTCTGTTCTGGACGTTTAACACTCAGGAGAGACGTAACTGGTGGAGATCAGAATTTTTTTGTTACATCAACATTTTTTCGTTAAAAAACAAGAAACGCTTGAAATTTAGCATAATCTTTGTGCAAAAGAAAAGTTTGTTGTTAGAAGAACCAGAAAGTACAAGCACCTGGACCGCGGCCAAAACTTGTTCTGCATCGTGTTAAGTTGAAACGAGAATAAATACGCAGGTAAAGTTTAAATCCGGTGTAAGTACACTGGCATATTTGCCTTCGAAATAAGAGTGTACTTAGCAATTTAGCGCTTGGAAGTTTAAAGTGGTTTAGGAAGCTCTGTGAAAAAGTTGCAGTGCATTAGCTTTTTCGTGTTGTAATTTATTTCTTTGCAAAATACACGAAAATCCACTATAATCACCCAACAATGGATCGGTGCGTAACTGGGATTAAAGATTTATGGAACGTTTCAACCACCTCTGTTGACAAGATTAGGCAATCTGTCAGCATCCTTCGAATCTGGTGGTCAGCATTAATAGTTCAATTAACTATAATCAAATTTTTTAGTTGCAAATATAAAAAATTGTTAAAACTGAAGGGGAGAATTTTAATTTTCCTTTAACTGTTTAGTTTAATACGCAAACAAAAACAAGTGGTAGGGTGTAATCTTTGTTATTTTTAATAGGGATTCTCTTTATTATGCTAATGCGGGACGCCATATGGGATACGCGGCTACCCACCACTGCTTATTTCAATTAGGATCACACGCACAGATAAAATCTTCGAGGACCCTAACGCTTTTTGCTTAGTAAGTGGGAAGTACCAACTACCAACAAATAATACCCACTGCTGATGGCGTATTTGATAACTAAATCCGCCCTTCGCATCTTATGTGAGTTTGCTTGAATTTTATCGGGATATAAAATGTGAATAAAATTTCATTAAAAGACAATTTTAGTGTAACGTCCCCGCTACCCGCCTCGATTATAAACAAAACATTCCGGGATTCCTGTTTGGTATAGTGTTTATTTACAAAGCGGCAGCTTTAGCTTAAATTATATAAACATTCACTTCCACGAAGATACATTTACGATAATTTAATCCGTTTAGGGGATATAAATTGTTGTAAATAATCATCGGAGTTGGCGGCAATCCACAGCGTTCTTCGACTCATGTAAGTATGTGTGTCTTTGCCTCCAGTTATTACCAACAAGAAATTCTAAACACACGAACATGGAACTGGTGCAGCAGCAATAAAACAAGTGATGAATTACGGTAATTATTTGTTGGCTAGAAAGTTGAAATTCAGCCGACTATTTTTAGAGTACGTTTTGCATGGCATTGGCCGGTTCTGTACGCGGAGTGTTGAATTTTTGACGTCTTATAATTGGTGAAGCGATGTCGTGCCATTAAAGACGGAGGCTAGGGAGTTAAGAGGAGGAGACGAGAATTTGCAGATAAGTTTGCTTGATTGCACATCCAAGTATGAAGTCTGTTCGAGAACGTCAACACGAATGTCGCAGATGCTGGCTATGTTCTCTGAAATTTCAGGATTTGTGGAATGAACACATGGCGAACTCGTAATACTCTCTACATTGCTGCTTGAGATGTTGTATAAATTTGCCAGAGATCGTAATATCTTGCCAGGACATGTCGCAAAACAATATGACTTGTCAAATTCAACTTACGAACTTTCTTGTATCGAAATTCGTTCTGTTCATGATGTGCTATTATTGTTACAGTCTAGACCATTATAGCTCAATCGGACAATGGAAATACGACCGAATTTTAGAAGCAGCATCAGGACGTCAACCGAGTTTTCAGGCGTTCTAGCACCCATGCAAAAAATCTTGACAGTAAAAGAATTACACAAATATGTGAAAACGTACATAATACATGTGTAATAAAGTTATGAAAGCTGTAAAATAATAAGTGACAAACCCTTCAAAGTATATTTCATAATGAAGAGGTTCAGGTAAAATATGGATAGATTATAAAAAGGCATTCAGAAAGTTTGTAAGATTAAATATCGTGGATTAAGATACAGAAGACTACATAGGAGGGAGAAGATAAAGATGTTGCTATACCATAAAAACGCCGCAAGCTGTATTTCCGTTATTGATTTTCCAATTTGAATATCCAAAAAAACTTTAGCAAATTATTCTTTAACCACTACAAAGTAGTCCTAATAGTGATTTCCTTAATTTTTAACTTCAATATCAAACAATTTCCAACTTTTTTTGAGAAGGATTTTTCATTTTATGGTTTCGTTTCAAGAGCAATATTTTTCTAAGAACAATGGTGTCTAAAAAGTTGACTTTGTACAATATTCAATGAAAGAAACAATTACCGATAATAAATTGCTTTTTTTATAAAATCAAAAAGCACATGAAGGCATATGACGAACCCTATCAAGGATTCACTAAAAATCTCTCGCCCTATGATAAATAATGAAAGACAACTTCATAAATAACAAAATACACGGCTTTTGTTGTGTAAATACAAGCATGTATTGGTTTCCTAATCCGTCCACTTGCTTAATATAATAATAATTTATCAGCCAGAAAGCAGTCTTAACATAACTTTCAAATAACTCTCAAACAAGCCGTTAACAATGAGGTACGAGCATTATCCAAACTCAATTTGGATAAAACAAAATCTGCCATAAATCTTGTCGATGTTTTATTTTTATAATTTACATGAGATTATATTCATAAAACTCATGCATATTGAAGTCACGCGATGTGCAGAGTTCGGTATTATCACGTCTTCCACAAGAACGATCCTGAATGCGCTATGAATTTCAGACGCTATTAAACAAATCGAAGTTTTATTACGAAATCGTCCAAGTTTTCTACTTAACTACCAGTCTGAAAAGAGGCTCTCTTGTTATAGAAAATGAAAAGAACGATTATATGCAGGTAGCCCGCAAGTAATACGTCAGTTCAATATGTGGACGAACAATATTCCCAGAGGGGGTCTTGAACAAAGATTGAATAAAGGGCTGTTAAGATTTCTACGTTAGTGGGTTCATTCACTAATTCATGTTGATGTAGTAAAAAATTGGGAAGTTTCAAAGACCAAAATTGAGTTTCAAAACTTGTTTCGTGAACATATTTCATTGTGAAAACTAATGGGAATAAGAGGCGTCAAATTTGGCGCTACAAAACGGTCTCATTTGAATATGCAGTCAATAACTGTTATCCGGAGAGATGTTACGTTTTGAGTGACATTTTCATATGCAATGGAGGGTTGCACATAAGACTTTCTCAACGTGACAACAAAGGAAAACATGATCCGAATTCAAATAGTAAAAGCAGATATTGGTAATAACTGAGCCATGTCTCTATTTACATAACAATAGCAAAATCATACGTATCGGAGAGTCACTGTGGCATTTCAGTCTTGCCTTGGTGGCATTATTAATACATTTCAAATTCCAACCATAAAGTAAGACGTTTAATGACACGCAAACTGGTTCAAGCTCAATCACTACATAAAGCACTTACATGTTTCTCGTGCAGCATTGATTAATTCTTGATTGTTGCAACCACTATCGCATAAGGAATGGTAGGTTTTTTCAATTCTAAGAATTTAGAACGGTTTAGATGTTGGAGCTGTGATAGGCGAAACGGGATGCGATTTGCTTACACATGCCATTGGCGTCGCATTTTCATGTCGGTTTTTAGGAAATTTTATCGCTACATCTATGCACCTTGTACGGTGTCCAGCAACAAGCTGTCAACACGTGTAATTGTATTTAAATGCAGATGAATCCCATTGGAGTTGCTGGAAGAGAGCACCTGAGCATATATGTATTACCATGACCCTCATGGGAAATCAATCGATTGAATTCGGCCATTACTGCCATCGGTCTTGCTTAAAAGTATGAGATGTATTGGTCTAATAACATATTCGATGCCAGCTACTTTCGCAAATTGAATCAAACTGAAACCAAAAAAAAATATTATGTGTGTGTGTATCCCATCTCATCGTTTTTTTTTTTTAAAGGACAAGTCTGACTTTTTGTGTCTTTTTAGTTTTTAAATTGTGCCAATCACACCACAATTTTAACGGTATTTGGTTATAATGAGGTGATTTACCGCAAAGTGACATTTCTCGGAGTTTATTCGTTGAGCTGAAGGAAGCTAATTCAGTTTTATATATAAAAATATAGGTACAGAGGTTTAGATTAGAAAACATATTTTTTTAACAAGAACCTAACCCTTATACCAATAGAGTAATAAAAATGTTAATTAAGAAGAACACTCAAGGTTCAACGGTTTTCTGAAATACCGGTAGCTAACAATAAATTATCGATTACGGGCATCAGGACAAGAATTATTATTTGTTTGTCCTAATTAAGAGATTTAAATTGCTGATTTTAGCTTCCCTTTCATTAGCGTCTCATTATTTCATCCTCGTTAAAATAAAAATTATTAGCATTATTATATTATTACATGGCATACGCCAAGCGGGTTTTAGAATCAATAGAGCTACAAGAGATTTAATCTTCACCTTTCAAGAATTGCAAGCTACTAAACCACAAATATAAAATAAAATTTTATGATCAGCTAAAAATTCCAAAAAATACTCATGACAATGATGAAAATGACTTTGGAGTATACAAAAAACAAAATATTCTATTAATACTCTTAACATTATTTAATTTGACAAAGAAATAAAAAATAAGGTGTGGTAAAATATGAAATAAAGGAACAATATTTAATGAGGCTTTAGCAGATAATTTAATAACAATATTAGCAAGAACAAAATATAAACTGGTGAGGGTCGCAAGAAAAATAGAATATGAAACAAGAAATTTCGAACATGAGAGAAATCCAAGAAAAATAAAGTACCGACATGGTTATGGAACAAATACAAGATACGCTGGAGAATAATTACAACACTCTAATAATAATGTCTTCTACTGACTAGATAGTTTTTTATATATGAGGGTCAAACTTTAGAAGAAAATGAACATGAAGTTAAAGAAATACAGGCAACAATTGCAAAAGATAGCCTGAAGTACCGTAGTCTAAAAAGCTTACGAAATCAAATCATGTATTGAAAAATACAAAAAAAGAATGATTTAAAACAGTTATGAGACCTACCTATGCCTATACTATGTTGGTAATATAAAAAAATAAAGAAGATAAAATAAGAAGAAGTGAAAGAAAAATATGACGTGCTATATATAAAGAATCAAAAATTAAGAAGGGAAAAAATGGAAAAACAAACTAGGAACTGAAACAATTGCAGAAAAATTTTAGGAATTTAGATGGTTGGAACAGGTAGTAGAAAGATTAGAAGCAGATTTCCAATGTTTATTTTAATGAATAGGAAAACAAGAAGAAAGTCTAAAGAAAAGATGAAGAAATATTTTGGAGAAGGAATTAAAAATAATGAAAGTAAAATATTGGAAAGAAATGGAAACAAACAGAAAGGAATGGTGAGAGACAGTACAGAAGGGCTTCAAAAGAAAATGCAAGTGCCGAAAACAATTAATAAAATGTAATAAGATAATAGGATACGTATTAATTTGTTTTTTGTCTTAGACCTACATGGTGTATAGAGCGAATATGCAAGGTTAGTAAAAAATATAGAACCAAAGCTTCCTCTGTCTAGACTATTAGCCGTAAAGATAAAATGATAACTCTTTGTCACATTACTAATTAGCTAACTATCTCAGTACAATACTCAGTCGACAACACGATTAGAATACGACACAGTTACTGTTACTGTTACCCAAATATCACATTTGAGTAATGTTGTAAGATGTGAATTGTGTTGGGTTACGTCCCCTTCTTTCCAAGTAGGTAAAATAGGGCGTATTATTTTTAAAATGTTTATATGTTACATGTTCCACTCTACAGCTGTGTTGGGGAGCTCTTTACGGATAGGTCTACTACTGAGAATCAAATTAATTATCCATAAAACAAGATCTTTTCCGCGACAGTCGAACTAGGTGCATATGACACAAGATCTGCAACAATCAAATCAGGGAACATTTTCTAAATTTTGTCATCACTTGCTATTGTGAATAAATTGTAATTTATAGCCACACTTTTATTTAATTACTACGACGATTCTTCGAAGGGAGATATATACTTTTAACTTTTCCATGATAGCAGCAAAAGTTTCACCCAAATTCTAGTAGATGTCTATTATTTTGTTCTGTATACCTTTTTTGTCTTTTTTATCTAACTGCTAAGGAGAAGAATTTTTCATTTTCTTTATTGAAAGCATCCGTCCCGTCTCATAAAACAGCGTCTTATGGCCAGTCTTGTGTACACGTCTGATCTTTCTACAGCAGATTCCATCATAACAGGCATATTTGCAGATGTTACTGTTATCTTGGATGTTCATAAAAATTCTATAATTGTTTCTGCAAACTTGTAAAATTACCTTTTTCTAAGATGGAAGATAAGAACTAACGAAAGCAAATCGCAGTATGTATCATTTTCACTAAAAGAAGAAAAGTATTCTCTAGTGTACATCACCGATACAGAAATTCTATTTTAACCCCTTGGGAATTCACCTTAATACTAAACTCAATAGAAAAGAACATATGCAAAGAACAAAAGAAGATAGACCTTAAAATGAAGGAACTGTACTGGTAGCTTGGCATAAAATCACAAGTGGCATTAGAAAATACAATTTTAATAAACAAAATGTAATTATCCAAATATGGACTTATAGTGTTAAGTATTGAGCTTTGAGGCTGCGCTTGTAAGTCCAGCGTAGCTATAATTCAACGAGCACAATCAAATATTCCAAGAGCATTACTCGATGATCTATGGTATGTCACAAATCAGATGCTACATCAAGATCTCCCTATCCCAACAGTAAAAAAACAATAGAGAAGAGAATTCAGAAACACCATAACAGGATTGAAATATATTCCAATAAGATACTGCAGTCTGTATTGCAAGAGAGAAATGAGAAAAGATTAAAATGAAGATATACAGCGGGTCTAAAATATGGTGAAAAAGAAACTTTCTTGATGGAGACGTCTCAATAGAACAATAACGATACTTACTAGATAAAGTTTCTCAGTCCTGAACATAGCTTATAGGATATTCTAAAATTGAAAAAAAAGCATTTGTAGCTACGGAGAAACTAAAATTACTCATTTCTTGTAGACCCGCTTCAATGGATTTTGCCGAAAGAACATTTGCTACTATGCTTTCAACTTGCACAGTGAATTTTAGTGGGTAATTTCAAATCACTCTATATTTTCAAATTTAATTTGACACCAGAGTCGGTGCTCAAATAACTATGATGAATCTAAGTATATCCAAATCTTAATTTGTGATTTTTTTAGGTAAGAATTTCGTAAAAGATGAATTGAAACAGTTTTAATAATTTCTTTATGCTTTTTACTCTTCATGTGAGAACGTACTGATTTTTTGCCATCGTGCAGTAAATATTTCTGACGCGTCTTGGAAAAACATAACTGTTGGCAAATTTAAAAACTTTTATAAACAAATATCATAAAATCACAAAATCATTGATTTAGAATAAAATTCATCATATTCTTCGCTTAAACTCGGATCCCGGAGAGTTTTTCAAAATATGGTAACATTGGATCAAATCCGGAGAGATGGCAACCCTGACTATAGGAGTTTTTAAAGAATGACAAATAGTATCAAATAAATAATTTTAAAGCCGATATTGCCAAAATTTTATGAAACAAATTCATATCTGACAACCTAATCTAAAAGTCTATCTAATTGTTTTAAATGACACAAAAATCTACACTTGAGTTCCCTTTGACTAAAATTAAAAAATCTCTTAAATATTATTTAACATATAAATAATTCTAAAGTTTCAAAACTATAACAAGACCTCAAAAACCAAAGAGGGCGCAATGAAAATGAAATGTAGAAAAAAAATCGAAAACGACGAAATTAAAAAAGAATGAATGAACTTTTCCCTGATAAATACACATGCGAGAGTGAGGAACTGTGGAAACCAACCATCAAAATTGTCGATATGAACGAAAAATATAATCCAGAAGAACTGAGAGATACTATAATTCAACAAAATTCGCTCGATGAGCTAGAAGAAAGCGAGTTAAAAATCACATATATAAAACACATACGCACGAAAAACACATACACAGCATTCATGGAAACAGGTGCAAGAATATATGCCGAACTCATGCCAAAGAAAAGAATATATATATAGGCCTTCAGACGTGTAGAGTTTATAATCAGCTGAACACAAAGAGATGCCCCAAATGCCAGGGGTATGGCCACTCTGTCCTGAAATGCGTGCGAATAGCATGTAATTACTGCGCAAAATACCACCTTTCTGAACATTGCACAGAAAAACAAACCAAATTATGCACAAATTGCATAAACGCGAACGAAAAATACAAAACCACACGAAACACGATGCACACAGCATCTGATGAAAATGAATGCGAAACTTTTAAAGAGAGAAAAAGATATGTAATCTCCAAAACCGATTTCCCTGGTAGAAAAATTATTGAATGATATAGAGATGTTCGATTTCCCGAGCTTTGAAAATTTCGAAACTCTTGAAACTAAAAAAATTGATAGTTTAGAAGATTGCAAAAACATTTTAAAAGCAGGAGAAAAAGGCTTGATAATTATACACTTGAATATTTGCAGTATTGACAAACATTTTGAGGAACTCCTGATAGTGGTGCAGCAGCTTGAAGAACTTCCAGACGTAATAGTCTGTACGGAGACAAGAAAAATAGACGAAAATATGTACAAAATCCCTGGATACTCGAGCCATTATAATAAAGGAATATTAAATCAAAACGATGGGGTAATAACCTATATCAAAGAAGAGTTTTCTGAGAACCATACAATTGACCACATTGGGCAAATAGCAATAAATACTAACAGAGTAAAGAAGCAAAATTTTGAATATGAAATATACTCAATATACAAGTCACCAACGGTTAGAAACTCCGATTTCATCGAAAATCTGGAAACCTTCCTGAACAACCAAAACATGGAATCAAACGCTGAAAAAATTCTCATCGGAGATCTAAACATTGATCTCATGGACCGTTCACTAGCTACAACCAGCTACCTGAATCTCTTAGCGTCGCACGGTTTCATCCCGGCAATAAAAATACCAACAAGAAACACCGATACCACTTCAACCTGTATAGATCACTGCTTTGTTAAAACTAACAGAGCAACTGATAACTGGATTGCAGCTGTGATAGAAACACACATTACTGACCATTTTCCAATTGCCATAAAAATTCCAACCAAGGCTACAAAAAACGAATCGTATAAACCACAAACAAAAAAGATCACAAACTACAATAAATTAAGGAATATAATGCTACAAAAAGACCTAACTCATATTTACGAAAGCCAGGACGTCGACTACTGTGCTAAACTCCTTACAAACGCAATACAGGACGCTTTCAAAGATAGCCAATCGGAAAGGAAAA
The DNA here is from genome assembly GCA_905333025.2 of Pyrochroa serraticornis. NCBI lineage: Eukaryota > Metazoa > Arthropoda > Insecta > Coleoptera > Pyrochroidae > Pyrochroa > Pyrochroa serraticornis. The sequence goes on from HG995154.1 coordinate 21,854,129, forward strand.
TATGTACATCAAACAAGCAACCCTGGATCACCTCCACAATCATAAGAGCAATAAACAAAAGAAATAAATTATATCAAACTGCAGCTACAACAAAAAACCCTGCTGACAAGGAATTATTTCGGAAATTTCGGAATAAAGTAACAACTGACATTAAAAAAGCAAGATACGAGTACTACCAAAGAAGAATAGACAGGAATAAAACCAATCAAAAAAACCTGTGGGGAGTTGTAAATGAATACATGCAAAGAAATAACTCAAAAAAACATGCAAACGCTGAACTTATAAAAGAAGATGGCACAAAAACACTCAACGATCAAGACCGGGCAAACTATTTTAATAACTTTTTCACAAACATTGGTAAAAATCTGGCCAGTAAAATAAAAAATAGACGCCGTCGAACCAACCAAATTGAAAGAACTATGGACACTCTCTACCTACAACCAACAAATGAACGAGAAATATACAAAGAAATAATGAGCCTCAAAGATGGGAAGTCTCCAGGCTATGATAACCTAACATCAAAGTGTCTGAAATCCATTGCGGACATAATCACTCAACCGTTGACCCACATAATAAATACGATATTTGGCACAGGAACATTTCCCAGAATCTACAAGAAAGCTATAGTTAAAGCAATATACAAGACGGGAAAAAAAGAAAATGTAGGAAATTATAGGCCGATCTCTCTAATCTCAAACCTTGCCAAAATAATTGAAAAATGTTTATATAGAAGAATCATGCAATTTGTTGATGAACATAACTTGCTCAACAAAAACCAGTTCGGCTTTAGGCCCATGAAATCCACCGAAGACGCTCTCGTAGAATTTTCCAAAACAATATACAACAACATTGACAATAAGAAACCAACACTGTCAATTTTCATAGACTTGGCAAAAGCCTTCGACACACTAGAACACAAAACGTTACTCAAAAAACTAGAGTTAATGGGCATAAGAGGATTACCCCTCTCGTTAATACGCAGTTACCTTGAACAAAGAGAACAGAACGTGAAAATCGGCGATTCTACTAGCGCTACTACAATTTTGGAATACGGCGTTCCCCAAGGAACAATACTTGGACCTCTTTTATTCATATTATACATCAACGATCTATATAGTCTCAAAACAATGGGCAAAATACTTTCTTTTGCTGATGATACAGCAATCATTTTTGAAGAAGAAACCTGGGACAAACTCCAAGCACTGCTCTCAGAAGAAATTCCAATTATCTATGAATGGTTTTCAACAAACTCATTAACCATCAACGCAGAGAAATCGAATATACTATTACATGGATCGCAGAAAACATCAATTCCTGAATGGGAAACCATCAGTTTTAAATACAATGAAGCAAACATCGAGATAAAAACAACAAGCCAATGCAAATACCTTGGAATAATAGTGGATAGTCATCTTCGATGGGACGGGCACATTAACTGGCTGTGCAAAAAATTAAGATACCTACCATACGTTTTCAAGAAACTGAAACACATCATACAAGACCAGATCCTAGCAACATCACTATACAATGCACTATTTTATTCAATCCTGAGATATGGAATACTGATCTGGGGTGGAGCGAATAAAGCCGTCATCAAAGAAATAGAAACCATCCAAAAAAGAGTATTGAAAGTAATTTACAACAAGCCCTTCATGTACCCCTCAGAACTGCTATTCAAAGAAACGAAACAGTTAAATATAAAAGAAACCTTTGGATTAAAAGCTATAACAACCGTATGCAGCGAAGGATCAACAACCATAAACCACCATGCACCGCTAAAGACAACTAGGCAAACAGAAAGATATCTTATACAAATTCCAATTAAAAAAAAACGTATTGGACAAAGAAGCTTCGAATATACTGGGATTAAACTAATCAATAACATGCCAACAATATTGAGGAAAAGACTGCTATTCAACCACGAAAACAGCGAGAAAAAAAAGAAAATGAATGAAATAATACAGTGGCTAAAAACAATTAACATAGAAGAAGTGCTGAAAATCGAACAATGATGAATATATACCAAACTAAGAAAATTATATTTGTTAAATCAATATTTGAATATGTATCAAAATTTGTTATTACTTTTATTTTGTATTATATTGTTATTATTTACTATTTTATATATATATATATATATTTTTTATATTTTTCCTATTAATTTCACATTCAGCTGCCTACGAGGATTAAATTCCTCACGCAGGAAATCACTGTGAATTGTGTACTTTCTTCTTACTGAATAAAATTTCAATTCAATTCAATTCAATAAGAAGCAGAAGTATGACTAGAAACTGGAGATAATTTTTTTTTAAATACTCAGTTAGTATCAAGACAATAATTCTCAGTGGTTAAGGTGAGTTCAAGAAGAATAAAGCTTGATCAAATTGTATTTAACTACCACGTAGTACAATTGAATTTATCTTTGTTATCGCTAAATTGTCTCAAATTGAAAAAGGCCATTTTTATGACTCACTATTCGTTTGCGAGAGGATGGCAACATTACTATCTTTAAGTACCTTCGCAGCTTCGAAGAAACGTTTATTTGCCAATAAATTAATAGTGCCTTTATTCCTAGTACTTTAAATGAATCAAACTCGAATCTCAACATCAAAGATTGTTTCCAAGTAGTAATTATATAATGTATTTAGTAATAAAATGAGTCGATTCACATTTGTACTTAGGTACATATTGTATTAAATTACGAACATCGCTATAAAACATACAATGTTAGTATATTTTAATTTTACGACTTATTTTACTGGCTGCATATAGAAACCGTTGAATGTTTATCAGAAAAGTCGTCGTCAATCGAACCGCTTTTAATTAATACTCAGCCCCAGGTGGTTTAAGGGGGTCTAAACCTCAACAGCATCGGGAATTATTTGAATGAGGACGCTTGCCTGCAGCCCTATGAACTTCATCGGCCAACATGTTTTTATTCATTATGTTTCGTTTTGATTGTTTGATTTTCCTAGTGGCAATTCGTGTAATCCCACATTGATCGTTCGTAACGGCCAATTGTAGGCGCAAAATAAAATTTAATGAACGACCCAAATAAATTGGCTGCCGTTCGGGACGATTTAATTAGTCGAGATTTTGCGGATTAATTAATCCAACGGAATACACGGAGAAACCGAAAACAAACCCACCATTCACCCACTGAAGAAATCAATTTAAAAACAATTTTGAAGAACTTTCGGAAAATTTGAAGATATATTTTAATATTTGGAATTTATTTTGAAAAAATTAGTAGCGGTCTAAAAGAAATAATTTAAACTATTAGTATAAACAACACCCAAAAAATTTAGAAGAAGTAGATACCTATAGCGGTTTTTTCTAAACATTTTTTTATCGGTCATTTATTATTTATTTGTAAAAGTTATGATGTTATCGCCATTTTTTAAACGGTAACATGAACATTTCTTTTCTTCCTTATATAACTTTTTTCTCTTTTTGGAAATGGCCCGATTAAGATTTCCCGGAATCTTTATTATTGTTATTTACTTCAAAAATAACGTTTACCTAAATAATTCAAATAACGTGGAAGATTTACGTTGTGTAACTAGCGAGAAATTAATTTAAAAACATTGGTAACGATTCGAAAGGCTTTGCAATAATTTGTTATATAATCTTGTCACTGTTAGTAACTGGTCAGATTGCAGAGCTACTTTGATTCGTTTTTTATTTAATTTTTATTTAAAAAATATAATTGTGAGAAGTCAATTGTAGTCGACTCAAAGTTCATAATTTTGTTAGTTATTGCGGATCTCTAAATAATTTATTTTTAATGTTTCAAAACTGATTTTCTTTTAAGAACAATAATTTTGAAGTAGTAATAGAACAAAACCTATAAAAAAAAGTTTGCACTTTACTTAATAATTATTTTTTGGTATCAAAATATCGATTACAAAGCTTGAAGCTCATTTCAAAAATTGTTTGAAAATGAACCTATTTTTATACGATTATAATATAATACTGCAGACATCTGTTGAACCAATATCGAGTCATATTTGAATTTTTGGGATTCTCTCAGTTCACAGTCAAATTTCAATTTATTCACTTTGGTTAAAAGTTTAGCTCGTCATTACAGTTCCTGATTCACTCTCAACACCTCGTCTGCAATTAAATCGATGCTGTTAGCGTATGTTGACGTAATGCATCAACTATTTATACATATACTCAAATTTACATATATTTAAATAGTTCCCACTTGAAAACACTTGCTTAGATTACATAACAAATGATTAAGTACAAAAGCTGAATGTGCGGCTCTCCAACTGTTATTTGGGGTAATTGCTTGTCGACCGCTTATTTCTCCATTTTTCTTAATACATACGATTACATATTTAAATAGGTAGATTCAAGTATTACAGGGACACATTTGGTATTTACGAGGGGGAGCTTCTCTATAGAATTGGCTTGCTACTAGTCACAATTGTGCGTACTTACGTGGGTCACATCTGGTGTTGTGTATTTACGTTCGGAAACAATACACACAGAACTAGTGAAAAATAGGTCATATGCTGCCTTCGGCATATTGTACAGACAAATAAATCATACGGACCAATAAAGATTTTGATCCGACCAAGTTTCATTGTAACGGAAATGACATGTGTTGGATGAAAATAGAAGAGTCAGTGTAATTGTAGCTGCAGTCCCCGTAGATATAAGCAATTTCCTCCCACCATATTTGATTGTTCTCCTATGAAACTAGTCCATAAAATTCCATAAAGTATATCATTCCATTATAGTGACAGCAATGTCATCAGGGAATAATTTACGGTAACGAAATTTACCAAGTGCAAAATTACAGCGAAAATTGTTGCGAGGTCTAACACTGAAAAAGTTATCGGGATAATTTGCATAAATACAAATTATTTTATAAATTCTGTTTTAAGTGCACAGTTTTCTTTATTTTCTTGAACGAAATAGCGGTAATAAAATTGTAATAAAAACAAACAGTAAGAAGGACTAAATTATTTGCGAACACTAAACGCAGGTAAAGGTTGGCAAGTTTAATAGGGAGAGGTTATGAAAGTTGGGTTCAGTTCGAGAAAAATTATTATCCTGCAGGGTCTAACAGTTTCTTTAAAGAATCATCAAGATTTATTATTGAGAAAAAATATCGGGACTTTTTTGCGCTTGTGATTCTAGTGAAAAGTGTAATTTCTCTAGCGCTAAAATTGAAAAACTATCTCGTGCTTTTGTTAGAATAATTTCAGTGGCAGTCAGGATCTCTAAAAACTAAATTTACTGCAAATTTCCTCATGTCGTTGGCGACAGAAAGTATCGAAATTTAAAACAGTCGACCAGCTAATGCGGAAACAACCTCCGCTATGTCATCCATCATCCTTTGGCAGTTTTACGATTGTGTTGCGAGACTGTTTTTGAGTCTTGTCTGAAACTATCAATCTCTAGGGCGAGTATTTAGGAGTAATGCCGGTGGTCCGCATAGGGTGGAAGGCGGGACTGTTCCGCGTGAATCTAAATTGCTTCAAGAATTCCATTATTTCACTACTTCTATTAAGGAAAGAATGGAAACGATAATGCCGCAATGACCAGTCAGAGGCGTGACGACGTCGGCAAGGGCACAATGGAGTTTACGGACCGTACCGTCCGAAAAGCCAAATCCATTCGATACACTCAGTTTTGCCGACGATACCGCCCGTCTGTATCCAGTGCACAGGTGGTAACTTTGGCTATATTGATCGCTCTTGGGCAACGTACAGCCCACCTATTTTCACAGGAATTGAAAAATAAAACCACTAAAAACCCAAGAGCATGTCCGGCCACTGTGAAAATATCGTATGTTTGACATTTTGGTATCTCCAGTTTTACGATTCATGGACCACCGGACGGTAGGGCTTTTATTTACGAATCCATTGTCTTTTCCTAAAATATGTCTAGTTTCTGGTGAATGTGAAACATCCACTTTTCATAATTAAAATTTCAACAATAAAGACGCCGAGAGCTCGAAAGCTGATGAATAATTAACTGCTTGACAACTAACCGGAGGTAGGGGCAGATTGCAGCGCGGTAAGCAAAAGCTCGATTAGCACTAAGTGGCAACATACATAAACCAATAGTTCGGATTTCTCTAAATCTAGTATTCCGAGCAAAATAAATCGAGAACATAGAGAATATGTAGAAATAAGATTTTTTTACGTAAAAATTTAGGTATACAAAAAATTGCACATTTAATCGAAAATTGGTTATTCTGTTTTTGTAATTCGTAGTTATTTACGTAATTCTTAATATTTATTAATTATTGATAACAATTCCTAAAAAGTATTTGAAAAAATTTTGTTGTACTTTGGGTTGAATTCTTTGGTAGTCACCCCCCCACAAATGCTTCAAAATGTTAGAAATTGAGAAATTTACTAGAGCTTTACTACTGAAAGAAAATGAATGGCAACAACCACTTAGAACTTCCAAGTGATATCAATGAAGTTGCTCAAGCTTACAAAAACAATTTACTACCCACCATATCAAAAAGGTTTTTGAAAAATTTAAAACCTGCCCTATTAGCACAAAGAGAAATAACTTAATTTTAGTACAAATTATATAAAGAAAAGACTTAGAAGTTTTTAAGTCAATAAAGTTTTCACTCAAGACTTAAGCGTGTTAAGCACTAGTGTTTTAAATTTTTTTGCAAATTTTAAAAATTAGTACCTACAAGTAGAACCAATAGGAAAACATAAAAAGTTATCTATAATGATTGTGGACTACATTGATGATAAGCTCGGTTTGAATAATGTTTGAAGAAGATGGTAAAAAAAGCGATTTTGTCTACAAGAAAGCTGCGACCACTGGTGTTCCTATAACTCAGGTAAGGAAGTTAAGAAATTAAAACTAAGTAGCTCTTTAAAAGTAGTACAACCTTAAAAATGCAAAAGATTTGAAAAATTTATATTTCTGGCTCTTTACAGGGAGAGCTAAAAACGTCTATAATATTTTAGTCTTTGTTATCTAAATTAACGTTAAATATTCAACAAAAGGATACAAAAATATATAACCATATAGAGAAAAATAGAGCACTCGACATTTAATTATATAAAAGAAACACCCTTTACAACTTCAAAGAAACTTTCAGGGTCAACATACTTGGAAGAGAAAATATGGAATCAAGTTAAAGGACATCCAAATCGTAGCACCCAAACGTCAAATATTGTCTGTGCTAGAATTACGAGAGAACGAACAAAAGCAAAAATCTGTGTAAATATGAAGCATGTTGCACTCGTGTTTTAAACAGAAGTTTGTGCATGAGAGGAAAATCAGCATCATACCAACTGACAAGTGACCCTCAAAGGCTTCGATAGAAATAGGTTTTAATGTCAAACACCTTAAGGGTAATGTTCCACCCTTTCTCGGGTGTGTACAAGAAAAGCTACCGGCTACTTGAAATTCTTCTGCCAATTCATGCAGTTTTTATTTCAATCTTGTTCAGTATTGATATCCAATTCATCCAGTATTCAAGTCAGTCTTCATTTAGTATTCACTCTCAGTCCATGTAGTACTCATTCTTATTCAGCAACAATTCCTCCAAGTGTTGAAATTCGTTAACTGTTATAGTTATTATAAGTTGTGTTTTTACTTTATTCAATCTAACGACAAAACAGTGGGAGGAACAAAGCTACTGAGACTAGCAGAACACAACAGCCCACAACTGGAATGGACCAGAGGTGACCGGGGCAATAGGAACAAAGAGAAAGCAGATATTCCGAAATGTTGCCATATGATGGAACCCAAACTCACATACAGCACTGCACAGAAATTCGTAAAAATAATATTAAAAAGAAGACATGAAAACATTGGAATTGAGGTAAACAATACACACATTTGTTGGAAGACTATCTCAATCAACAAATGATCAATTGCTAAAGCTTACCAGAAAAGAGCACTCGATACTCTATACTAAATATATGCCACAAATATTATTGAAAATGTAGACTGATAAATCTTTCCTGAAAAAAAGAGATTCCTCCACATATCTTTTGAAAATTGTCAGTTATGGTAGTTAAAAATTATTTAAACTTGGAGGGCTCAATAACGACATCCGAACGGACAACCGGGGTTATCATACACCAAATTTTAGTTTAAAATTAGAAAACTAGAGATTGCAGATTCCGCTATTTAAAATAAAATTTTCAAGGCAAAATTCAAATAAATTCTTCAAGGTGTCAAAATCCACAAATTTCTGCTAGAGGCTCTTGATAGAATTTTTTTTATGATAAAGATAAACACAGATTTTTTTTACTAATCAATTTTTTAATCTGCATTCTTTTATTTAGCTTGTTTCCATTCTGGGCTTGGCAGGTTTGTGTCTATGCAAGCAATTGAAGAAAGAAAAAATATCACTACATTACATCGAAAATACCAGTAAAATATTGAATGTTATATTCTTTGCTACGATTTATATTTGTGGGAAATATTGTCTTCGATGAAGTCAAAACAGATTGAATTAGCTATATAAGTCGATTTGAATATTTGTGTCTTTTCTCTTGACGATAGTGCAGGTTTTTGCTACTTGACAAATAAAATTTTATAAATAGGTAGGTATCTAGATTATTATACTGAGAAGTACATTATATTACAAGATGCTTTTCAGATTTTTTTTTCGTAATTGAATAGACAGTAACCAATACTTTGAGTTTTATATTCAAATGTATGACAGGTTTGATGCTTCGCTTTTGCGCAGGTTTTATGAACGTTATACTTCTTGAAAGCTATAGAAAACTAAAAAGGAAAATCTGGTGGAGTCTTTCTGAACTGTCTACAATCGTATCTCTTCAGCATATAAGATGAAGGCTATCAAAAGTTTTCATTCTCCTGACAAATCTAAGGATTAAAATTCAGTATTCTTTGGTGTCAAAAAAATTATTCCTTTCTTGCCAGTTCCAGAAAAAACAGCTCTAATGCTCTGACATTAAAGCTGAAATTCAAACAAAGTTAAATAATTTACAATAAAACTTTTCAGGTGTCAATCATTTCCACAATTGATTCTTAGAGATTACTTTTCAATATTTACTTAGTAAGCATCTAACAGAGCAATCAATTTGGAAATATTTTTCAAGTATCTTGAGTATCTACAGTATAGAAAATATAAATTCTATGTATTCCAAGTATTCTTCCGCGTTGTCACTTGATGATCCTGGAAGGGCTAGACTTTTGACAACGTTTTGGCCAAACTACATTTACCATTTTCAGGTCGTTTGTTTTCACTGAAACTATTTACTTCTGCTACTGGTCACTTGAATAACATAGAAACTTTGTATAAGAATCCTCAAAGTGTTTAGCAAATATTTACATAAAAATATTTTGGAAAAATCTGGTACTTCACACACAGTAGAATTTTGAACTTGGCGGATATAATATTGATTGAAGATGATTTTAGTTTTGGAGGAAGAACTGCTTCTACTGAGAATGCACAAATTGATTGACGTGGCAAACCAAAGTTAGAAAAATTGTAGGAATTGTGAGCTTTCATTAAGTTCAAAATGTTTTGAGTAATAAGATATGTAAATTAGAAATTTACAGACGATGTACTACAATTATGATTTCCTCTATACATGTCTCAATTGGTTGGTTCTTTATGTAGCTGGTCCTCATTTATTTTATTATAGTTAAAAGATGAATTGACAATTATCATCATGAACCACGATTTCAATTTTTTGGGATTTGAAGGGTATTCTAAGGAATTTTCCAAATAGATTTTAAGATACGTTATTTTGATTAAAAAAAACGGGGACTGAAGAACTTTGAATGCTAAGGAAACATGTCTTCTATTTCCAGCTCTCAGCAAATGAGTTGAGATAGAACTTGAGCTTTACTTTATTAAGCTGTACTTTATTTAATAGACATGACTCCAATAAATTACCATCTATCCTCAATATTTACGAAAGGCAGGATATCAATTCTCATTAATTAAAAATTGCAGCTCTTCCAAAATAACCATGAGAAACATTATCGAGTGAAAATGCTATAATATTTGCGAACCAAAAGATCTGAAAGAATGGAATGAACAAAATTTGCTAGTCTGTGACTCTCTAGTCCAAGCACTATTACAAAGATAAAAAAAATTGTAGCTGACTGAAGACTTCAGAGGTCTCGTCTAGTCGTTTGAAAGTTATTTCATATTTGGAACTAACGATATAAGGGGTAATTACCTATCAAAATGTTACTTAGCTTGATCTATTTTCTATCTTAATTTAGGGATATTCCATTAAACGCTTCTTAGGATCAAAAAGCCTGTTCGGGTGAGTCGGCAAAATCTTATCTAACTTGACAATAAAAGTTCAACGACTTAGGCGCGTTGCGAGCATCACTGGCTCTTCTATCAACAGAGACTGAGGGCGGCCGACCCACGACGCATTAACGCTAACGTTAAAGCTCACGGCGTTATCAGCCACATTATGAGCAAGTAAATATCATCCATTATCAAACCGGCGCCTTTCTACATACATACCTACAAGTGTGTATCCTAATGCAAGTTGGTGTGTAATGCCCGAACGGTTCCGAGAACTGTAATTCTACACTAACGAGGGTCCGCCTCCTTCACGGGTTTCGGTGTTCGAGCATCGGGCTGGCCCCAGGGGGCTGCAGGGTCAAGATTGCGCCCTGTCCGCACCACGGCGGGGCTCCGATCCCTGCGCCGCAGGAGGTGTGAATACGCTTAGTTTCCGTCTAATATCCATCGGGCGGGCATTGTGTTTTCACTTTCAAATTAAATTCAAGAACGGCGCTAACGAGGCTATATTTTATCCCAAGATTTTTCTCGCAACCAAATTTTAATATTACGAATTGAAATTTATTAACGGGGTGTCTCGCGAAATTGCGTCAAACCCCACTTTTCAATCAAGCTACACAATCGTCTTTACGAAAATTATTCACTGATTACATTTGTTCAACGAGGTTGGTCGCACTTTCTTAAGTGATTACGGTAATTGGTCAACTAATTGTAGGAGTTTAGGAAGTGAGAAGCGAGGAAAAGGATTTAATTTTCGTTTTGTTTTTTTTATAATTATTAAAATTGCGTTTCCTTTTAATTAACTTTTGCTTATACAGCAAATTACTCTTTAACGGTTTCCACTGGGACTTCATTAACTCTAAGGAAAAATAATTGGTGCGCCCAGTAGTCCGGCGGGGCAGGACGCAAGAACCCTAATTCTGAGGATTAACCCCATTTTTCTCGTAAATTTTATGAAATTTATATAAATGCGTCTGGAGAAGTTTTAATTAGAAACAATTTTCCTAACATTTAGTTAATTGTAATCAATAAAGTTTTCAGTAAAATTTGACTAAAGTTATTTATGAATTAGCTGGATTCGAACATCAAAAAGCAATGAATAGAGGTGACTGTTTTATGTTCTCTTCCTTATAGACATAAAAAACATTTTATGTTTTTGCCTTTTTTAAACATCTTTCATTTAACAGTTCTTACAGATGCCTCACAAAATTTCCCAATGTACCACTATTCGATTTTCCAACGCTGCGCAAACGAAAAAATTGTCGGTTTGGGGTGAAAATCACTAATTAACGATTATACAGTTTGTAATTGTAGTAACAATAGAAAATAGAATAGAATTAGCGTTAATTCTCGATAATATAAAAGCCAATGGTTTTCACCAAACTTCGGAAAAAAATTTGAACAACCCAAATGTACCTCTCGGTCAACGAAACTATTGAGAGAAAGATTGCAAATAAAATTTGTGCTTTTGCCAAAATTTTAATGATTATTGTTACTTTTCTTAATTAGGGGCGAATATAGTTATTGTTTCGAACAAAACTACTAGTCATTTTCGCACTTGGAGCTGGTCGCAGTAATTTCGATTCGTGTCCCCTCGTGAGTCACCCTGCGGGCCTCGAAGGTGGTCCCATGTGTTGGAAGTTAGATAGATCATGATCCCCTTGGAAGAAACTGCTTATGAAAACCGAGGTGAGTCAACACTATAACCCCTGTTAATAATAAAGGAAAGCATTCTAATCTAATAGGTTTAGTTTTGGTATCGGAGCGAAGGAATGCATTGGACTGCGAAAATAACCGCTGGCAAAATATAAGGGCTGTCAGAATAAACATTGACGGGGATTGCAGAAAACCCGGACTTGCTAGGAAAACAGCCATCAGGTGCTTCTTTCGATTTCACTTTTCGATTATATTATAGAGGCGTTGAGATGGAGTCGTTTATTTGCTGTATATTTAACAGAACCGGTAAACAAAGTGACAAATATGCAGAGGCGAGAGTCTCGAGGTATAGATCTTTTTCCGGAATGGGTCTACCAGGACAAGGTTCGTTGGGATGGGACGAGACGCTGCTCGGCTTTTATGAGAAAACAAACGAGTAGGAGCAGCGGTGTGAGAGTCCGCAGGGAGCCAAGTTCACTAACAAATTGGAAATATGTTCCTATTTACGAAACCCTCATCCCTTTACCACCGACTATCATTCATGGCGTAAATCAACTCATAAATTAGACCTAAGGTTTCGAGTTATTTACGATAATTTCATGGACCATCATTTATAAGCGAGCGAGGGGCCTCGATGGTAGATTTTCAATTTAACCTGAAAACCTGCCAAATGTTTGCTTACGCTCGTTTGCTTACGGACCTTTAATTTTAAGGTAAACTAGAAAACACATGTTCAAATTCACATCTAACCAATTTTGCAATAAGTAGAACAAGCGACACGATTCTTCAAATTATTCCTAATATTCAGTTGGTACCACAATTTCTTCTTCAAATGTTTTTATTGACTTTCCATATAGACCTTTTTTGGAGACTTCAATAGTTTGTAATTTTTTGTTGAAATTTTTAAGTAGGTACCTAAGTAAAATTATTTGTTTTAATATTGTTAAGAATGTTATCGCTTCCGGTTTAAATGTATATTTAGATACTCCTATGTTAATAAATTTTTAAGACAGGTATCTGATTAATAAAATAGGTCGTTCGTTTGACTTCTTTTTTTGTAGTTAATCATTTCGATTTCTTCTCTTCCATTAAAGCATGCAGGACTTAACTCTATAGAGAATTTAGTTATATTGTGGTTTGTAGTAACGATAATTAATCTTCACTTTGTGTAAATATTTGCCCTTAATTCATTAAATTTATACACCTGAGACATGAATTCAAATAATGATTTATTAACCTTATACAACAATTTTTACAACATACGAAATTGCTCATATTTTAATAACAATTACTTAAATGACCGCGAGTTTTAGTCACAAACAAACACTGTAAAGTAATTAAAACATTTTATTCCTCAGTTAAAAAAAAAAATCATGAAATAAACATATTTTTGTTACACTATTTTTTCTTATGCAAAAAGTGAATCGTTGCGGCTTTATTTTGTATTTAACATTTAACCCTCAAAAATGGACTAACTACTACAAAGCGTAATTAGAATTCAATAAAAGTGGAGTAAAATAGTTAGACAACAATTAATAGATTTTTATCAAATGTGGTAAGTCCAGGTTTATAGCAGATAGAATATTATAAGCATTCTCTTTAATATTTAGATTTTTTTTAAGACAGAACACAAAAAATTATTATGAATGATATATTATTATTGTTGTCACAAAATGTTAACTAATAAAGTAAGTTTTCTAAAAGTTGATACAAAAATATTTGCATGGAATAAAATTAAATTTTTTTTAGTTGTTCAACCCTTTCAGAAAAATTAAAATCGAGACAGAAAGCGTCAAGAATTATTTACTTATTACAAATGACGACTGGAAATTGTCAGAAAACAGTTAATTAACAGTACAGAACTACTAATGCGTATAATAATTGATTTTAAGTACCAATGGATGCAGACTTTTAAAAATAATTAAATAATAAAAAGTAAAAAGTTAAATATGTACGCTGTTTTTTGTTTTTTTAGTCGTTTTTTTCAAAAATATATTTGGTGTTTTTAAGAACTTAATATATTCCTATACAGCAAATATTAAACTTTCTTCAAAAAGAAATTTATTTTCCAATTTTAGAATGGCTCGCATTTATTCTTTAGACATTTATTTTGCATTCCTTAGAATTTCGTATTATTTTAACAGATCTCTTGACAGTAATATTGTTTATTCTACAAAAAAATTGTTACCTTTTCTCCTGCATTTCAATACAAGCACAAGATTATTCTTCCAGAACATTTTCTTCCTACTAGATTTTTCTTCAATTTAATCTTTCGACGTTTTATATTTTTCAACTTTTGTTCAATTATCACAAAATTCTTCTATTTAATAATTTGCTTTTTTTCCTCAGCATCTCGTAAAACTTTTCATAAATCTTTTTCTTTCATTTGATGGGTAATCTGTATATTTATCCAATGTAGTAAGTTCAGCTTTATTGTAGCTAGAATATTATAAACATTCCATTTAATTTTTAAATTATGAAGACACTTTTAGAAAGAATACTAAAATTTATTATAAACTAGCTGACCCGACAGAAGTTGTCCTGTCCGAATTTCAATAAATTTATTTGTGATCGTATTGTCAATAAGTATTGGCAATAAGCAAACAGGGTAAAAATAAAAAAAAAAACTTATTTCTGAGTGATTATTGATTCACAATTTAACAATTAGCTGTCAAATGACATTTGTGCGCTTAGCAAAGTAAATTGGAATAGAAATAAAATAACTAAATTTGTTAGACAGATCGCAAAACAACACAAAAGTAAAAACAAATGTAAATTTATTTTAGTTTAGGCTGGAATGCGTTTATCCAGATTTTTTTCCAGATCTTTCAGATTTCTTTTTTGATTGAAAACCTTCAATCGGGTTGGTTTCATCTTAGGAGCATAATAAATAAAATAAATCACAAATTGACCAAATGTCGTTCCAATCCTCAGTTATGACCGAGACTGTATGTAAAGATTATGATTTTTGTGGCTTGTCCGAATTTTACGACTTTCTCTCCTAATTATTCCGAACTTTTTTACATGTAATCTTTTTCAGGACCATAACGAACAAAATAAAAAAGAATTACGCATCCATCGTTCGAATCTTGAGTTCATACAAAAATTCCATAAGAAAAAGCACTTTCAGTTTTTTCAAAATCTTTCAATTTTTCCCTAAAAAGAACATTTTTAGAAAAATAGCCAAATCGGTTTAGCCGTTCTCAAGTGATGCGCGTACCAACAAACAGCATTTAATTTTTATTTATGTAGATAATATATTATTGTTGTCATATAATCATAACTGAAAAGGTAAGTTTTTTTAAAGTTAATGTACAAACACACAGAATAAAGGTAAATTTCTTTTAGGAAATTAAAATTGATACCAAAAAAGTTAAAAATCATTTATTTATTAAAAATGACGCCTTTAACTTGTCAAGAAACAATTAATTAAAACTACAGAGCCACTAATGCATATAATAATTGATCTTAAGTACTGATGGATGCAGATTATCATAAATATTTACAGATTAATGAATGAAGAAGTTGAACGTTGATGCACCATTTTTTTAGTGGACTTCTTTCACAAATAATTTTTGTGTTTAATTTTAAGAATCTATACCTACACAGAGTATATGAAATTTTCTTGCAAAAAAATATATTTTCTAATTTTAGAATGTTTCTCTATTCTTTAGCTACTCTTAATAATTTTGCATTACGCAAATTTCTTGGCAGCATTATTTTAAATTTTTGAACTGATTCGTCATTTTTTCTCTCGCATCTGCGGCACGTCCTTTTGGTTGTTAAAATAATTTAAAACATACTTGCATTGCTGCTTATTGTTTCAGAATTCCTCACCTTATACTTTGCTCCTACTGGATTTTTCATCAATTCCATCTTTCCATGTTTTATATTTTTTACCATTAGATACAACAAAACTTCACAGTCATTTATTTGCTTATTTTCGATCCTCAGTATCTCGTAAAACTTTTCTTAATTTTATTTCCTTTATTTGATGATCAATTTTTAAATAAACTTCTACTTTTGATGATTTACCTAGGTCGAATTTTGTCACAAATAATTTTTGTGCTTAATTTTATTTTCCAATTTTCCAGTAAAATGCTTTAGCCATTTAAAATTCTTTAGGCATTCCTTAGAATTCTTCCCAAATTATTCACCTTATATTTTGTTCCTTCTGGATTTTCATCAATTTTATCTTTCAATATTTTCTATTTGTTCCCATCATTTATTACAAAACTTCCCTAACAATTATTTGCTTATTTTCCTCACCATCTCGTAAAAGTTTTCTAAAATTTATTTCTTTCATTTGATGGATCAGTCTGTTCAAATAAACTTGTACTTTTGATGATATAGTTAGTTGTCAGCCAACTCTCGCCCCAAAAGAGTTCAGTTTCAGGCATCGTAAAAAACAAATAAACCAAACAAAAAATATGTATATTTAGGCGAGCATGCCTTTTTTGTCGTGACTAATTTCATTCAAATCTCATAATCCCTGGAGCAAAGCTCGTCGCGTGTACATAAACTTTAAACGATTTCAAAAACATTCCGTAATCCGCCAAGTTTTCACATTATCGGTTTGATAGCGGCGGGCCTGGCCGGCATGCCAGGTAATAATTAGCCAATGGCGTGCAGAGCCCGGTCGATGTGAGGTTATACATTATTACGACCAGGCTATACCTGCGAGTACGGGGGCGGCGATGTGCCTTGCATACCTGCCGGCATTCGTACAGCCGCCAACGTGTAACGTACGGCAGCGGAGGTGGCAGTTCGGGGCCCAGGAATTAGATGGGCCAGGTCCAGGACGCCGATGGTGGGAGACGCTCTCGATGGAGGGGCAGATAGGGACTTCTTTCCATTGGGTATCTGAGCTTTCCCTTTAGTGTTCCGTTCCGAGGCTTGTTGTGCGCTGGTGGCGGATTGAATCTTTACGACTGGAGCTTTACGCGGGTTTTATGAGTGCGTTGTAAAATATTTCAAATCTTTATATGAATTTGCTGTGGATTTGCCATCTTTAACAAGCTTTTGCGTTTGTGGATTATATCATGTAATTGGTAAGTTTCACGCCTTTGACCTACGATTTTGTTGCTTCCAGAAGCACGATTCGAGACCCAACACCCACGCAAACTGAAAATAACGAGATTTTCCCTACACTTATCTCGTTACCTCTCAAACTTCACCTTAACAAAACCGTTTTTTTTCCTCCAAATCTTAACATTAAATCCTTACATTTTAAATTTACAATGGCAGTAAAATTTTGGAAATTGAGAACGTGACTGTTGAAAAGACAGGAACCCTCTTTGATATTTCTATTGAAACGGGGAAGCTATAGGGACAAATCTGGCAAATTTGATTTTGTTCACGTTCCCAATATCTTTTGTTCGAATCGGTCGCATAAACAAGGATCACAGGATCACACTCCGTTCTTGTACCAGTACCTCCATTATTTTCAATAGTGCTTAATGTTCGTGGCAGAGTAGTTAATTTTCTCGCGAATATTTATGATTTCGTGGATCACTTATCGTTGAAATATTAAAAGGGTCGGTGAAATTATTTCCGCGCCGAGGCGGAGTAATCTCTGGAACCTTTTATAAAACAATAAAAAAACGCGCTGCATCAACGACTTTAATATTGTCGTTCACCCACACAGACTCATAATTTAGTTTAAGTCTCATTATATATGGAAATATTTATAATTCTTTCGGCAAACATTTTTTTTCCTACTTGGAAAGGGGATGCGTTTGTTTAGGCTACGCTCAGTCACTCGCACACGCTATTCTTCGCAGTGCATCGACGTGTTTGCCCTCTTGAATAGGCGGCTTGGGCTTTTTTCAACGAGAATAGGGTGGAGTTGGCGTTTTCAGCGTCTATTTGGAAACTTTTCCGGTTTCCCCGGAGCCGTTTTACCATAAATAGCAAAAAAAGATTAACGAGTTAATTTTGCTAGCGCTTCACCTGCATCGTTGAATAATTTGATATAGAAACGGAGCATCGACAAAGTTAAAATCGACACAAACTCACCCTTAGGGTGGCAACGATACAATTTACTAAACATATGTTGTGCTGGAGTACAGAGTGCATTCTGTTTGCTTCTCTGTTTGTTGTAGCTTTGATTTTAACTTTTAATTGAGTTTTGCTCAATTATAATTCCAGCAAATTACACACGAGAAAGTATTTCTACTCTACCTATTAAGAATATTTTAACAAGCTTGCATAGAAATTTGATAATCATAACGCAAACATGAAAATTAAAGAGTAGACGAAGACTTGTTATCTTTATTTTAATATTAGCATAGAGAGCTTCAACTTGGCGTTGGGTGAGGCAGGTGCAAATTTCTTGTTTTGTTCCGTTAAAAATCGTCTCCACGATTTCTGACCTGTAGATCATAGATTTGTGTCCAGTAATTACTTTTTAAAGAAAATAAATTTGTGATTTATTATTATTAGTATCTGTCTAGTGCTAATTGGAATCAGCTGTTTTTTGTTTTAATTTAGTTTACTATTTGAGAAGTTCTTTTGTTACCACATTGTGGAATTTCTAAATTGCAAATATGTTCTGACAGAATGGAAGGTGACAATTTGGCTTTTTTACTTCCATATTTTAAACCTGCAATTTCTCTACCAAAGTCATGGTATGAACGTAAAAGAATCCCACTTTTGACACCAAATTTTGTTATAGGCGTAGAAAGATTCCACTTTTCATAACAATGAATGTTCTGGATTCGCACTATTGTGTTGTGAATTAAAGATAGATCATTAACTGCTTCGGACTTTATTGTTAATATCAATATACACTTTGCTTGTGCGAATAGAAAATATAGATGGAACTGAACATAACGAATTTAGTAACTAAACTAATTTAACAAATAATAATTTTAATATAAAATGTATCCTTGTTTCTTGAACCCTGGTCTAAAATGAAAGTGAATAATTTGGTTAATTAACCATAGGAATAGTCCCGGAATGTTTCCTAATTACTTATACTAAAAATAATAAATTACTCTCGAGGAGCACATAACAGTCAAAAGTAAAGTATTTTTACTCTTTTTTATTTGTTTATGAAAAAAACTGCGATTAAAGAGCAAATAATAACAATTTTTAAATAAATTGCCCACATAATTGAGTTTATCTGAAGAAATATCGCAATAATAAAAATTATTTAAAAAATTGTGTTTTATCTAATCAGATGCAGACGGTTTACGGATTAAAATAAGACGAATAATTTTGGAATAAAAATATAAATCAAAATTAGATGACTAGAACATTTTTAAATGTTCAACCAACGCACCCTACTGGTCTCACAAGTTCTTTTCAACTGTAATTGCACTGCCATTTTGTCGTGTACGATCATACGGGAACTTTATTTTCTTAAAAATAGTGAATCTGGTTACTGAAGAAAAAAAAATTATTGGTGGTGTTAGTCTTTCAAGGTAAGTTCGAGAGCAAGAAAATATTTAAAAAAGGCGAGAGCAAAAATAGTTATTAAAAAACAAAATTGTTGCTAAAATAAAGAGAACCTAACAGAAAATGCATAGAATAAAAAAAATTCTTGCCGCTGTTGGAAAACTATCATTCTATATTTCAGTAATGTTGCTAAAAAAATTAATAATTAATGTTAGGGTCGTAATTTGCTATATTTATGTGTAAGAATTTTTGTGATGATACAAATCTGGTATAGTTTTATTTTTTTGATCTTTTATTTTCAATTTGTTTGTATTGAAACTTTGAAATAAATAGTGATGCATGTGCAGTGCACGTAACTTTTTTTTGTACATAATTTGAATATTTTTATCCTGGCCATATTTTTAAAAACATTTTCATTCGATGCCCTTCCCAGCTCGTTATATTCATGCAAATTAGTTTGTCTACTTTCGATCTAAAAGAAACACCGACTGAAGAAATAATGGAGGTATTTTATGCAGCCGTTCTGAAGCGTCCATAAAATAGATTTAGTAGCAAACTTTTTAGGAATAATAAATAATAGTTATCGAAAAAATGACAAATAATAAAGGAAGTGATTTAGATAGAAGTCGTTTCCTTTCGGAAACTTCCCTCGCAAACAAAGCAACTTAAAGGAAACTATCAAAAGTCCACATTTTTATCCATTAGCGTAATCCCCTGTCCGCTTCGGTTACCTTTCTACTTCCAAATCGTTCTGAACGGATTAGAACCGATTGCGTCAATAAACAATTGTTCGTTGACCTTTCCTGTTGCAACAGAAAGAGAACCACTGTCAACGTCAGTAATTCGAGTATCCGCCTTCCAAGATTTATAACAAGCTATATCGATCGGTATCGATGGTCGACGGCCCGCCTCGCATAAATCTTAACACAGACCTGCCCCTGGCGGCAGAATGAAGGTGGTTGCCGCTTTCATTTGAGACTCTTATTGTTGCACCGGTAAATAATGGGTTGATGAGAACGCCTGATAACCGGGAGCTTACTTTGACTCATCCGTCTTGCCGGGACATTACCAGAACGACGTTTCTCTCTTTGGTTGGCATCTGAAAACAAACACAGAACCGAGAAACGGCGTTAATAAGCACGTTTATAATTAGTCTGGACAGCGACAATAACGGGACGAAGTTGATAAGTTGCCTCCTGGTACCGATCGAAAACTCCAAAGGAACCAACTCTTTGTCGCACTTACGCGCAATGGATCTATTAGGCGAAAGCCCGGCCCCAAAGAAATGCAGGGACCTCTATTACTCCTAATCAGTCCCATAAACGAGTTTTTTTCGTTTTTTTTTTCAAAAATTACATGTTTTTGCCAGTCTACCTACAAGATTTTTTCAATGTGCGCCACAAAGTCTGCCAGCTATAAGGAAGCTCCTTGTATAGCTTTTTATCTAAATCGATGCTGTTTTAATTAGAATTGGTGATCTCTTAAGAACGCGTTTTGATTCAAAAAAAAAAAAAAAATCAATTGACAAAAATCTGAAAATGCTGCGTTTGATTAGTTAGATGGAAAAATGTGGATACTTAAATTCTGTAGAAAAATGTATTATCAAGTGATTATACTTTTAATGTCTGAAATTGAACTCCAGGGATGTAAGCAACCGTAAATTTTGAGGGTGGGTGTTTGCTATTATTTTAGAATTTTTCCCGTAAGCCACAATGTTGAGGACAAAGCATCTTTATGTTAGCATTGCCAGTTTGCAAGTGAATTAAGCTTCATGGTAGCTGTCAAATTTTTATACCGTGATAACAACCGCTGTTATTCCAGTTCTGCCATAATTCGTATTATTAATTTAATTTACATCAATTTTATTAAGGAGAAGATGGATTCAACCCTCTTGGTGCTTACTAATTAAAAGCTTTAACTACCACCAATTTTCAAAGTTTTAACCTGACTGAAAAAGGTTCTTTTCGCTTATAATATGGGATGATCCATCATGTAAAATTTCCAGCCTTCCTTAGAAAGTGGCAAGTTTCGCAAATTACTGTTGCTAGTTTCTATAGTGTTTCAGTCACCGACACGTTACAAAATAGTAAATACTGGAAAACCTACAAGGGTTTAAGTAACGGCGCAGGTTTGAGTGCAGCAATATTAAAATTGAGTTGTCTTTCCTGGCCTCAATTTCCGGAAATTTCCGGCGAATTTCCCTTCTCTGTAAAACCACCACTCAGTTTCACCGACAAATTTCCAATATCCTCCCGTAATGAACGCGGATTACTGCCAGTCACGGTTCTTTATGGAAGAAATGAGTACAGTGGTCGAAAAACCTGAGTCATCCACGTTTATATTTAGGCATATGCAAAGATAATGCTACAATAACAGGCCGACCCACAATTAAGTTTTATCACGTAACTGGGCATAACGAGATAATGATGGTCCATTATCATCTATTTTTGTGTAAAAAGGAAGCTCCCACATTAACTCAAAATATTCCACCTTTTCCCACCGTTTCAAAACGAGAATCATGATTGAGGTTCAGTTTATGGCAAAAGTAAATTACCAAAAGAATGATTTGTTGGTTGCTACTGGATTTCGAGGGGACTCGTGTCAAAAATAAAATTGCGGCATTGAGGTTTAATTTTATAATTTTCTTCCTAATTATAGAGTTCGATCATCAAAGCGTTTTAATTGTTTATTTTGCGTCAAAAACCAACACATGTGGTGCAGAAAATGACGGTTACGTTCCGATATTATTATGCAGCATCTATTAGTGGAACGGGATAAATCAGGGGACGAGATATTTACGGGAAAATAAAGTAACTAACTATTGAAATATTATTTCCCTTTTGGAGGCAGGGTCTCTCGTAAAGACGTCATGATTATTTACACGGTTGAAAGTTTTAAGGATGTTTGTGTAAAGTGAGACACACCACGGCGGTTTGAATAACGACTGTTAGAAACTTGATATGGCGAGGGGGCGCATGCAGCCTGCACCTAAGGGGGTAATTCCGGGGTTTCCATTAGGGCAGGAGATGCACCACCGAAAATAATGCGACTCTTAATTACTCAAGAAAAGCAATACTAGGAAGCCAACAAGCCACCTCCTGCCAGTTGTGTTTTAAAATATGAATATCATTTAACTGCCGTTTCTTCTACGATTTCGAAAGCAGACACCAATTAATTATTGTTAAGCTTATTTTCAAAATCAAGTAAAACATGCTAAAGTTTTTAATAACTTTCTGTTCGGGAGCTATAATTGAAAGGAGAAAGCAATATTGCAAAATCGATAAAAGTTAGATAAAGGGATGCTCACGGGGCTGTCGCCTCCTTCTGAAGACAGGATTAAAAAGCTTCATACGTTACAAACTGGCACTCGACGAAATGAAAGTTTCTGTCGACGTCGAGATTCTTGGATAATTTCTTTTGGAGTCAAACCATTCGCATTGTGCTTCAGAATATCATCAAACAATTAGGTATTTCGGGGGAAATGTTATTTTTTCCCTTAAACTCGTCATGATCTATCTACCTAATAATTAATGCAATATTACTAAAGGATATACAGTGAAACCTCTCTAAGGCGGACACTCAAGGGACCTTGGCGATGTGTCCGCTTCAGGGAGATGTCCATCTAAGAGAGTAAGTAGGTACATATATATATATATATTTTGAAAATAAACTCGCAAATCGGAAACGATATTTAAACCACTAAAATCTTCATGTATTTCGACAAACCTTTTCAGCTGCTGAGTAATTTCCATTGCCGGTTGATAAGTGTGTATAGTTTCCTCCTCTGGTTTCTTCTCGTCATTAGAATCATCTGATGATTCAACTTCTAAGATCACTGCTTCAACTGCTTTTACAGAATCTTCTAACATCGTCCAGTATTAACTCATTATCTATATTCAAAAAGTCTTACACAATTTTTCTCTAACTCTAATGTATCCGCCCTCTTATACATATCAGCCAAAATTGACAAGGGTATATCATCTTCTTCCTCAAAGTTATCAGTTTTAGATGCATTTATATCATTGCGATCGGTACGTACAAATCCGGCCTTCTGGAAGCAATTCAGAATCGTTTCTTTTAAAACTATGTCCCTCGCTTTTTGTATAAGATAAATAGCATCCAGAACATTTATCCTTTTTGCAAGTTCTAAACCTGATAAAACTATATCTGTGGCTAACAAAAGTTGTTCTACAATGAAAGTTCTGTAAAACCCCTTAAAGTTTTTGATTATGCTCTGGTCTAAGGGTTGACAGACCGAGTACAATTTGACGGTAAAAACCCTAACCGAATGCTTGTTAAATTGACATCTTTGGGATGTGAGCATTATTCAAAAATAGTCAAATTTTTCGTTTCTGAAGTCTCAGTCTCCTGTCAAAGTCGTCTAACCAGTCGAACATGATCTTGTCTGTCATCCAGGCTTTTGCATTTGATTTCCAAGTAACAAGCAAGTCACTAAAATGAATGTTCTTAAAAGCCCTAAGTTTTTTCGATTTTCCTATTACGAGTAACTTCTTTTTTTGGCCATTTATGCTGACGCAATGCAAAATGATGAGTCTCTCTTTTGAAACTTTTTCTCCAATACATTTTTCTCGTTTTAAGCCTGGTGTTCTGTTAGGAAGTGCACGGAAAAACAATTCTGTTTCATCAGGACTGTAAATGTCATTAGGGGAATAAATAATTATAATAAATAATACTTTACTCAAAAGACTGTTTACTTTATCAGGATTTACACTGGCAGCTTCTTCTGATATCGTCTTGAAAGCGATATTGTGTCAAATGCGGAATTTCTACAACGCCTTGAACTGGTCATATCCTAAGCTTTCCTCGATTTTCATCGGTTTAGCTTTTGGCATTGGACCCAAAAAATTCATGTAAGATGCGCCCAAAAGCGTACTTATTTACTGCGGTTTGTTATAACCTGACAATGGGATGCTTTTTCTCCGACCCCGAGTATATCATTCATAACATGCCCTATCGATGTTTCGACCTTTTTTCTTAAGAAGGTCGCGTTTTTCGTTAATGCTCGAATTGGAGTACCACTTATCAGGTACTCACTATTTCTAATAATATCCGCTGCTTGTGTTTTATCTATTCTAAAACGGTTTGCCAAGCTTCGGACACTTAGTTTTTCCATCTTGTGCGCTTCAACAATTTCCACTTTCTGTTTAAGAATTAAAACATTTCGTTTTGGTGGCTTACTGATTAACGGAAGGATCGAAAATATCAAAACTAAACGCCACCCCAAACTGCGTCAGAACTCGTGCGAATATAGTACCGGGAAAGTCCCCAAAAGTGATATGCACGGTGGTATTTACGTTGCTGCTGTCAGTATAAAATAGGGTCAAGAGCATAAATTGCCCGATTTTTGGTGTACGCGTCCGTTCGCAGGAGTGTCCGTATAAGAGAGGTGAGCGTATATGGGATTCTTATGGAAGAAATTCCGGACTATGAAAAACTGTCCGTTAAAGAGAGGTGTCCGCTAAGGGAGGTTTCACTGTAGATATAAATTCTAATTTATCAAAAATCGCACTAATACTCTTGGTTAAGTGATTATACCGATCCGGAGGAAAAATCCATACTTTTCAACCATTCTGTAAGGGTAGTTTTTACGCGATGGCATTAAGATGTAAATGGCTAAAAGATTTTCTTGATATTTCTGAACTTTTCTTATGGATTTGTTCAGTGTTGTCTCCAGAACGACTATCAATGAGGTGCAGAGAATAATATCGACAGATAACGGCGTAAATTGCGATGCAGCACTTGGAAAATGATTTGCACTTTAGGTATATTTTGCAACAGCCGATGCCAAATCTGCAATTTATTTGAATTTGTGTTAGTTTCTCGTTTCAGCGAAAGCTGGACGCCAATGAAAGCCTCGTAAATATTACCCGCACAATGGCCGTCGCCATGAAATTGCTGAACCATTAGCACATTAAATTATGCAGGTGCAAATGTAGCTCTTTCGACAGTTATGTCCAATAAAAGAATTACTCCTGAAATAATGCAGGCGTGTTCCTCCTAATTTTTCTCACCACAAACTAGTTATTGGGAGGCGTTTATGTCCGATAATAAATGCCTTGACGTTGTTCGCCACTTTACGGCCAGAGACGGGGTTTATGAAAAGAAGGACTAAAAAAAGTCACAAACAAGTCATGTGTGCGTTCATCGGTGAAAATGACTAGTCTCCGACGACTAGGTTAAAATCCGCTTAGAGCCAATTAGCCATACCGCTGGAGCCTTTTATGATCCACACCACGAATCCCGGCGGTTGCATTATTCCGACCCATTGCTGCCATCCACGTATAATAGACGTTCCGACGATGGCCGGAATTAAAACTTTCAAATTGCCACTCGTTATTGTTTTATGTCGGTGAATCTGCGAGTTCGTAAAAGGGGTTCGGAGGGGTTCCCATGGCAACAGGTGCCAAAGTGGCATTGTTCTTATTGATGAAGAGGTCCCGGAAGAACGGTCGAAACGGGGAGGGTTCTCGACAGCTCGAAAAATTGTTAAGTTACCGCGCCTTAACGTCGATCAATCCATTAATTCAAACAGCAAATAAAATAATTTACTCTAAAACTGCAAATAAAGGTGTGGGTTTGTGGACTCCAGGTACATATTTCTTAAGCACTTAACGCTCGAAAACAGACAAGTCGAGTGGCTCCTTCACTTGGGAAAAAATCCCACGCCAATTAAAATATTATCTCCAATCGGTGAGGTTAACACAACATATGGAGAAACCGAGCGAAATCTAGAAGAGTTACAACTGGACGGAGGAAATTATCTAAATTATTAATTTACTTCTGTCTTGTTGCCCGATAACGAGAAGATTTACGTGGAACATGCACAGATTTAGCTGCTGAAGACACGCTTCAAAGCTTATTTATGGGCTGTTCACCGGTAACTGGCTCGATTTGATTCGGACCAAACGCTTTTTCGTCTAATTTCGTCCCACTAGGGCGTGTAACAGCTGGATAGTAATTTATAGAAGTCGCTCAGGAAAATTGAGGACATCCAGTACTTTTTTCCACAATTTTAGCTTCAACCCTAAAATTCTAAATCCATAACCGATTTCGTTTCAGGTTAGTCGATATCTAACCTAACGTCATCTTAGGTCCAGATAAACGCTAGAAATCGGTTAACACCAATAGTTTTGTTATAAGCTGAGGGGACCATGACAACTCCGAATCCAGGACTTGCGAATCCTTCTCATCATCAACTTAGAGCTACTCAACTGCACACTTTTGACCTCATTACTCCAGCTTTTGTTGTAATCTGAACAAATCTTGGAATAACTCTTTCACCGACCTACCTAACCACTCTATTTTTCGCGACGTTTTTGCTTATATTTGGAAAATTTAAGTGACTTTTGCAATTCCGATAAAACATGCATATGGAATTTTCATAGGGTGACGGAAACGGTAGAAGTCAGCCGAGATATATACATGTAAGTTCTTCTGGCAGAAGTCTTCGACTGCGGTGGGTCGTAGTGAAGTCGCGTTACGTGACATAATTACCAAGCAAAAGGAAATATGACTGAAATACGAAGCAGTTTATCGTTTTTTGATTTGTCGTGTGCTGAAGTTTTAGGTCTGAGCACGTGTTTACCATGTGCAACCTCTACCGCGACAACTTTGATCTTAAAATGCCATTTTGGCGTTAGTTACGCCTCAGAATGAGTAATGTGTGACTTTGGAATTTAGGATTTTTCCCTGAACTCACTAGCTACGACACACATCTGGAAATAATTGCCGTCTCCCGGTTAATAGGTTCTACATGACAACGGGCGCCTCTAAATATCGAGTTATTGTTAAGTGCGCTCTTAGTGCCAATTTTAACTGTTTTACGACTTGTTACGCGGCGTATTTTACGGCGTTGCGGTTAGCGTCGCTTCAAGCCCAATTATTTTTTCGGGGTGGTCCTTAATTACGAAACGCAACTTTGTAGTTGGAGGGTGGCAATATTGATGGGTAGTTAGTTGAGCGAAGACCTGGTTACAAAGGTGTGGGAAATAACGAATTACGCAACTGTGGAGAACCGGAATTAATTTACTTTTAGAGATTCCGGTGGTTGAAAGTGGCAACTGCAACTTGTCGCCAGCGGCTAGCTTGTGGTTCATGACTTCTAACTCGGGAATATTGTGATTAAAAAAATCACAATCAAAGATTTTTAAGTCATTTACTGTAGACAACATTGTACGCCATAAATTAGAATTAATTGTATTTGGGTGAAAATCCGAGGAGTTGCTATTTACCAAAATTCGAATACTAAGTTCGCTTATGCTTCAAATTTGGGCAAACTAGTCTTTGTAAATTGCTACTGTTAATTGAAGAGATACTGAAAGTATTTTATATAACTGTAACACAATTATTATTATTATCATTATCAATCTGACTAGAAACTATATTTTTTGAACTTACCGCCGCAGATTTTTAAGGTGCAATAAAATATTTGTACTACGAGAATGTATTGTCGAGTTGAACATTTGAAGGAAGGCTAGAAACTTTTTCATTTAATTTAGAAAGAGCAGGAGTAGGTGCACAATTATTTTTGGAAGTGTTGATGAGTTGCTATTGGAATGTCTACATAATTTCTCATTAAAATTTAAAGTAGATACCTATATTGTAGAATTATTTTTATTTTTAAGCAGATCAAAAAAAAATAACACAAAAGCAAACGATGCTGTGGTGAACACATTTAACACATTAGCACCAGCTATCGCTTGAAAAAAAAAACATCCATATCCTCTACGATGAAGTGAAAGTGGACGAGTGAATCTTTCCCAAAAAGCATAGATCTCTATAAACAATTTTCAAAAAATTTATTAGAATGTAAAATGTTTGTCCAGAACTGAATTTCAGCTTCGAATAGTAGATAATAGATGTTTTCTGACTCTTTTCAAGAAAATATTTGTGGTAACATTTATTGACAATGTGGAGAGTCCTGTCTATCGCGATTAGAAGACTATATTAACCACTCAACCACGCTCTCTCGCTGAATACAAATTTCTTCCGATTGGAAGAAGCTTCTAACTCGAATATCAGCAGTCTCAGGTCTAGCCCTATTTTGGAAAAAAATACGTTAACGTTGTGGCAAAAGATACACTTCTTGTATATTTTAGGGTGAAGACAAAAACTACGATTCGTTAGTATTTGAAGGACTTATTCCATGAATCGATTAATTAAATTAACTGTAGCACCTACTCGTGACGAGTTGGAAATTATTTATTTACACGTACTTGAAATAGACGATAAGTGCCGAGGCGAGTAATTAAGAGTTGAGATAAATATAAAATAAATAAACGCATTGAAGATGAACTTGAACTAATGACTTCGATCTCAGACGCATGCCGTTATCAAATCATAATATTTAACTTAACGAACGCAAATGTTATTCTAATCGAAACGGTTTCGATGCTTTACAAAGCGCGGTTTCTTTTGACTAGTTGTCGGTTTTATGAAGGAAGCCACCCTGAAGAGTATTTGTTAATAAAAAAATAACATCCGCAACTGAAGAGAGGTCCATCGAGGGAAAGACAGTGGGTAAGCCAAAAAGTTGGATCTTTACTACCCTTGTTGAGTGGTTTACATGCATGTTCGGTAGTCTGGGTGGAGGAACAACAAACAAACAAGGCGACTTGTAAAATACAACCGACCCGAGGCGAGTCGCGGTTAAATAACATCAGTTCGTATGTTGCCTGGCATCCGTCAGGCATCAGGATCAGTCATCGGTTCAGTCGGCGGTCGGAAGGACCTGATAGCATCTTGAGAACAAGCCGCCCTCTGTCTTTGGGCGAGCCAAGCACACAGCTGCTGGTGACGGTAGCAGCGGGAAAGATTTAATTATTCACTTTTTAGAATCCGGCCGTTTCCATTAAAGGAAGAACGCCGTAATTATTTGATAAGAATAGCGGCTCTGTTCGTAAAGTGTTTGTAATGGGTAATGATGAAGATAAGCCGTCTGAGACCCGGCTCGGAGACGGACGCCTTGTGAGGCCCGGCCTCCCTTTGCTGCCTATTCACGGATTATACGCGCTTTAGTACTTACATTCCACCTCTGATTGTGCAAGTGCATGACAGGCCACCGACACGCTTCTCCACCCCAAGTTTCGGATTTTATAACTCGAGATGCGCCATATGGAACGCCACCTCGCAACTCACCATAGCTGAACCAATATTATTACTTCCGGTCTAAAAAGGTACAAAGTCAAGTTACCCACCTCCATATCTACGCAACTGACACTAACAGCTGTGGTTACTAATATAGATCAGCGCGAAACTCGCGGCCGCCTTCCGAAGAACCAAAATCAATTATTGTAGTATTGAATTTTTTCATAATGCAAATTTGTCTCGCCAGGAGCCGAAACTTAAGTTTTCCAATTAACTTTTTCGAGCACTTTTTCAGAACAAAGTATCTTAAATTTTAATAGTTGAGAGTTTTATGGCATAGTTCAGGTTCTATTGAAATTAAATGCTACAAAACCATTAAAATTTTTCTCTTAAAACCGACTAGTTTTTCCTAATTGCCACGCCCGAAAAATCTCGAGTAATCCGCAATTCGGATAAAAATATGTTAACAGGATTCCAAGCTCCGACTCGTCCGTAGGTATAACGTTACTGGCAGGAAGTATATCATGAACTCCTACCGAGAGCCGACAGTGTGTCTCCATTCATTATTAACGCTTCCACGATCAAACGGGGAGTCGGTTTCGTGGTTTTTGCCCCGATCCCGCATAGACGTAATGAACTAGCCGACCTCGGATTTCCCGTTGGCATTTCCCGGATTTTGTGACATTTTTTTTTTAATTGTTGGTTATTGTGGTTGCAGGAAGCTGTTGGCCTTCAGGGAAGGAGAGCTGTGGTCAAGATGAAGGCGCTCCTGCTGGCGACCGGACTCTTCTGTTCAGTGCTGGCTATAGCGGATGGCATCGAGCCTTGTAAGTAATTGACTTGAACGCGGTTAGAGGACAAAAGGACCGATATTTGCATGTCACAGCGTTGCCCTTCGGATGGGTTCACAGAAGCGCGGTTTAATAAAGACCCGCGCTACGCTATTTGCATTTAACGATATTAGCCGAGGAAGAAAAAACCTAGTCACTATCTATCTAATAACGTTTTATTTCTACAGCCCAGTGCATCGCCCCGTTGGGCATGGAAACGGGAGCCATTAAAGACAAAGATATTACTGCTAGTTCGTCGTTTGATCACGGAAACGTCGGACCACATCATGGAAGGTTAGTTCTCTTATTGATATCGCTTCTGCCAACATTACACCATAAGTTTTTACGTTATCACTTACCTGATGAGTATCCATTTCTATTTCCAGTATTACAAATCGATCGATTACTACCTAATAAAATTGTTTTTTATTAGAAACAATTAATCAACCAGCTCTAATTCCTTATGGTATCGATTTTGGAAAATCACGTAGACCATATAGAACCCTGTAGATTTTTAGTTAAATTTTAATATTTCTTTTTCACAAAACTTGGCCAAACTATATGTAACTCTTTAAACTGTAAAAATTACTCTTCTCTTTCACTCTTTTTATTCGGTAAAGAAAATTTCTTTTCTTTAATTTTCCTAAACAAAGACAGCAATGCTGTCTTTATATCTTTTTTAGACACATTTCTGTTTAATGTTTCTTCCAACCAGTTGCTTTAAACTCTTAAAAATTTAAATTTATTCAAGTTTGTCTAGATTACATTTTTATATTTTTGAAACTGATTTTGTTCTTTTCTCGATCCTAATTATTTTTTTCTTTATTTTTCTCTCTGTCTGATTGATATGCACCACACTGTTACATCTACGTTTATTTTTATTAAGAAATCTTTCTACTGTTTTATTGTCCTTTTATTCAGATTACGTTTTATTTTTGTGATGACACCTTTCATATTTTCTATTTCCTCACTCGACTCTTTCATGGTCTCAAAACTGTTTATTTACTGATTTTCACTAGCTCATTTTTATCTAAATTCTAACCTTTTTAATTTTTTGACCTTTATTCTTTCCTATTCGGATCCACAAAAATTTTGCAAATTTTTATTGACACTTACTATTTTCATTTCTTTTGTTCTTTCTTTCTTTCTTTCTTTCTTTTTTTCTTTGTTTTTTCTTTCTTTCTTTCTTTCTTTCTTTCTTTCTTTCTTTCTTTTTTCTTTGTTTTTTCTTTCTTTCTTTTTTTCTTTGTTTTTTCTTTCTTTCTTTTTTCTTTCTTTCTTTCTTTCTTTTTTTCTTTGTTTTTTCTTTCTTTCTTTTTTTCTTTGTTTTTTCTTTCTTTCTTTCTTTCTTTCTTTTTTTTTCACTTTCTTTCTTCATTCCTTGCCATTATGTCTACTATGTTTCTGATTTTGTTTTATTCGAATTTCTCTAGATCACATTTTGTATACTTTTACACAGTTTGTGCCATTGTATAGTTCACATCTTCAATAATTTTTAAAACAGATTTCTTCTTCTTGATACACATTTTCTTCCTTCAACTTGAATTCCATCCACCATCTGCTTCTATTCGAATTTCTCTACATCACATTTGTAAATTTCTACACAGTTTGTGCCATTGTATAGTTCACATCTTCTATATTTTCTAAAACAAATTTCTTTTCTTGGTGCACATTTTCTTCCTTCAGCTTGAATTCCATCAACCATCTGCTTCAATTCGAATTTCTCTAAATCACATTTTGTATACTTTTACACAGTTTATGCCATTGTATAGTTCACATCTTCTATATTTTCTAAAACAGATTTCTTTTCTTGGTACACATTTTCTTTCTTCAACTTGAATTCTATCAACCATCTGCCTTAATTGAAATTTCTGTAAATCACATTTTGTATACTTTTACACAGTTTATGCCATTGTATAATTCACATCTTCCATATTTTTTAAAACAGATTTCTTCTTCTTGGTACACATTTTCTTCCTTCAACTTGAATTCCATCCACTATCTGCTTCTATTCGAATTTCTCTGGATCACATTTGTAAATTTCTACACAGTTTGTGCCATTGTATAGTTCACATCTTCTATATTTTCTAAAACAAATTTCTTTTCTTGGTACACATTTTCTTCCTTCAACTTGAATTCCATCAACCATCTACTTCAATTCGAATTTCTCTAAATCACATTTTGTATACTTTTACACAGTTTGTGCCATTGTATAGTTCACATCTTCAATAATTTTTAAAACAGGTTTCTTCTTCTTGGTACACATTTTCTTCCTTCAACTTGAATTCCATCCACCATCTGCTTCTATTCGAATTTCTCTAAATCACATTTTGTATACTTTTACACAGTTTATGCCATTGTATAGTTCACATCTTCTATAATTTTTAAAACCGATTTCTTTTTCTTGATACACATTTTCTTCCTTCAACTTGAATTCCATCAACCATCTGATTCTATCCGAATTACTCTAGATCACATTTTGTAAATTTCTACACAGTTTGTGCCATAGTGTAGTTCACATCTTCTATAATTTTTAAAACAGATTTTTTTTCTTGTTACACATTTTCTTTCTTCAACTTGAATTCTATCAACCATCTGCTTCAATTCGAATTTCTCTAAATCACATTTTGTATACTTTTACACAGTTTATGCCATTGTATAGTTCACATCTTCTATAGTTTTTAAAGCAGATTTCTTCTTCTTGATACACACTTTCTTCCTTCAACTTGAATTCCATCAACCATCTGATTCTATCCGAATTTCTCTAGATCACATTTTGTAAATTTCTACACAGTTTGTGCCATTGTATAGTTCACATCTTCTATAATTTTTAAAACAGATTTCTTCTTCTTGGTACGCATTTTTTTCGTTCAACTTGAATTCCATCAACCATCTGATTCTATTCGAATTTCTCTAGATCACATTTTGTAAATTTCTACACAGTTCGTGCCATTGTATAGTTCACATCTTCTATAATTTTTAAAACAATTTTTTTTCTTGGTACACATTTTCTTCCTTCAACTTGAATTCCATCAACCATCTGCTTCAATTCGAGTTTCTCTAAATCACATTTTGTATACTTTTAAACAGTTTATGCCATTATATAGTTCACATCTTCTATAATTTTTAAAACAGATTTCTTCTTCTTGGTACGCATTTTTTTCGTTCAACTTGAATTCCATCAACCATCTGATTCTATTCGAATTTCTCTAGATCACATTTTGTAAATTTCTACACAGTTTGTGCCATTGTATAGTTCACATCTTCTATATTTTCTAAAACAGATTTCTTTTCTTGGTACACATTTTCTTCTTTCAACTTGAATTCTATCAACCATCTGCCTTAATTGAAATTTCTCTAAATCACATTTTGTATACTTTTACACAGTTTATGCCATTGTATAATTCACATCTTCTATAATTTTTAAAACAGATTTCTTCTTCTTGGTACACATTTTCTTCCTTCAACTTGAATTCCATCCACCATCTGATTCTATCCGAATTTCTCTAGATCACATTTTGTAAATTTCTACACAGTTTGTGCCATTGTATAGTTCACATCTTCTATATTTTCTAAAACAGATTTCTTTGCTTGGTACACATTTTCTTCCTTCAACTTGAATTCTATCAACCATCTGCTTTAATTCAAATTTCTCTAAATCACATTTTGTATACTTTTACACAGTTTATGCCATTGTATAGTTCACATCTTCTATAATTTTTAAAACCGATTTCTTTTTCTTGATACACATTTTCTTCCTTCAACTTGAATTCCATCAACCATCTGATTCTATCCGAATTACTCTAGATCACATTTTGTAAATTTCTACACAGTTTGTGCCATAGTGTAGTTCACATCTTCTATAATTTTTAAAACAGATTTTTTTTCTTGTTACACATTTTCTTTCTTCAACTTGAATTCTATCAACCATCTGCTTCAATTCGAATTTCTCTAAATCACATTTTGTATACTTTTACACAGTTTATGCCATTGTATAGTTCACATCTTCTATAGTTTTTAAAGCAGATTTCTTCTTCTTGATACACACTTTCTTCCTTCAACTTGAATTCCATCAACCATCTGATTCCATCCGAATTTCTCTAGATCACATTTTGTAAATTTCTACACAGTTTGTGCCATTGTATAGTTCACATCTTCTATAATTTTTAAAACAAATTTCTTCTTCTTGGTACGCATTTTTTTCGTTCAACTTGAATTCCATCAACCATCTGATTCTATTCGAATTTCTCTAGATCACATTTTGTAAATTTCTACACAGTTCGTGCCATTGTATAGTTCACATCTTCTATAATTTTTAAAACAATTTTTTTTCTTGGTACACATTTTCTTCCTTCAACTTGAATTCCATCAACCATCTGCTTCAATTCGAGTTTCTCTAAATCACATTTTGTATACTTTTAAACAGTTTATGCCATTATATAGTTCACATCTTCTATAATTTTTAAAACAGATTTCTTCTTCTTGGTACACATTTTCTTCCTTCAACTTGAATTCCATCAACCATCTGCTTCAATTCGAATTTCTCTAAATCACATTTTGTATACTTTTACACAGTTTATGCCATTATATAGTTCACATCTTCTATAATTTTTAAAACAGATTTCTTCTTCTTGGTACACATTTTCTTCCTTCAACTTGAATTCCATCAACCATCTGATTCTATTCGAATTTCTCTAGATCACATTTTGTAAATTTCTACACAGTTTGTGCCATTGTATAGTTCACATCTTCTATAATTTTTAAAACAGATTTTTTTTTCTTGGTACACCTTTTCTTTCTTCAACTTGGATTCCATCAACCATCTGCTTTGCTACAATCTTTAAACAAGACCTATGTTTCTTCATGCCGCTCCTTGTTCATATGTTTCGATCTATTGCTTTGCTATTTTGTTACTTCAACACATTCTTGTTTCCTCTCTGATTTAAGTTATTTATTTCTTATTTTCTCTCTTATGTTCAATTTTCCTACACACACTTCTGTCTTGCATTCGCATGCAGTTTGTCTTTTAAAAACGTTCTTATTCTCTTACCTTTTACTTCCTTTGGCATTATACTTTATTTCTGATTTTATTTTATTTAACTTTGTAGAGATTGTTTTGTATTTTCGTCACAACCTTTACACTTTTTCCGCCTCTCTTTATTCATTTTTCATGTTTTCTAAAGTAACTATCTGCTCATTTCTTTTCCCTGCACATTTTACTATCAGTTGTGATTCAATTAAATATTTTTTCTTACATTTTCTTGTCTTTCTTGCCTTCCTACAAAAAAAACTGTTTCTTTTGCTCCTACTTTTTTATTTAATCTTATATTTGCCTTACTTATTCTTATATTCCATTTTTATCTATTTAAGTTTCTTTACTATTTACATTGATCACATAAAGTTTCTGACTTTCTTCAGTCTCCTTCCCTACATATATTAGAAAATATTTCCAATCTTTTTCATCGGTTTCCCTCATCTTTCTCACTTTGTGTTACTCGGTTTGTTTTAAAAATCCAAGTAATTTTCTTATCATCAGTTTCATCTCCTGATAATTCTTCTGATGACCATTCTACTTTGTTCAAAAATGTAAACTTGCCACGTCCATCTCTACAAACATAAACTAGGACCGGTAATTTTTCTTCCATTTAAAATAATTATGCAGAATTCTGTTGTGTCGGTGAAGAGTAGTTGAAGGCTCAAAAATAGTTGCTTGAAGACATTGAGTTATTTTTTAGCAAACATTTCTCTAACCTTCATAATTTTGTTGCAGAGTTCGGAACGAACTGAACGCAGGAGCGTGGTGTCCTCAAACTCCTGCAAGTCCGGACTTAAAGGAGTGGATCCAGATCGACCTCCACAACGTACATTTGATTACTGGGACAGAAACTCAGGGCCGTTTCGGCAACGGTAACGGCGTCGAATACACTGAAGCCTACGTGCTAGAATATTGGCGTCCTCGTCTCAACAAGTGGATCCGTTACCGGAACCGTGCAGGAGATGAAGTCCTCAGAGGCAACATCAATACATATCTCGAATCGAAAACACTTCTCAAACCTTCGATCTGGGCCAGTAAAATACGATTTCTTCCCTTCAGTTACCACAAGAGAACTGTTTGTATGCGAGTAGAGATTTACGGTTGTCGTTGGACTGATGGAATTACAAGTTATTCCATGCCGCAAGGCGACAAACGTGGAACCAGTTGGGAATTCTACGATACGGCTTACGACGGCCATTGGGACGGCGAAAAGCTTCAGTACGGTTTAGGCCAACTGACTGATGGAGAAGTTGCGCCCGACGACTTCAAAGTGGCTTTCTATGAAACAAATTCCCAAGGTTGGGTCGGGTGGAAGAACGATAGCAGGGAAAATAAACCGATAGAGATTTCGTTTGAGTTCGATCGAGTGCGGGAGTTCACTGCTGTGCATATTTATAGTAACAACCAATTTACCAAAGACGTTCAAGTGTTTTCTCAAGCCAAAGTAATGTTTAGCATTGGCGGTAGCCGATATAAAGGTGAACCAATAACTTTCGATTACATCGAAGACAGAATTTGGGAAACTCCTCGAAACGTTTCCATAAGACTCCATCATAGAGTTGGACGTTTCGTCAAATTAAAATTAGACTTCGCCGCCAGATGGTTGATGATTAGCGAAATAACCTTCGATTCATCACCAGTTAACGGAAATTTCACCGAAGAAGAAGAAGACGAACTCGAAGAACCTCCCCTACAGAAAGACCAACTCGTCACTCCCACTATCGACAACAAAAACGTTGTTAGCGCGATGAATACCCCGTCAGGTATGGGACAATATCTAGGCGTCATTGTCGGGGTGTTGTCAGTTCTTGTGGTGTTAATGGTGGCGGTGGTGGTTTTCGTTGTAATTCAGCAAAGAAGATATAAATCGTCTCCTCGACCGTCTCAAGTGCCGGGTGGATGCGATAAGGCAGCTCTCTATCGCGAACCAAGTATGGGAAGGCTTCCGGGTAGTTCCGATTATGCAGATGTCAGAGATCCCGAGTACGCGGTTCCGTTGCAGCCGCCGTTGACGCCGCGCCCCCCACCGCCACTGATGCAGAACTTCCTTCCGAAACCACCGCCGGTTCCGCCGCCCCCCGAGCAATATTACGCTGCCACAGAAATATGCAACTCGGGCTTTGTGCCGCCGCCGCCCCCGCTGTCGACACCGCCGCCGGTGAGGCTCAGCCGGCAGCCTAGATTCGTCTCGAATTCCAGACCTTATGTTGGACCTTAGACTGTGATATTGATCCTTACGGCCTCCATGAAGTAGTCACTTATTTTTGGGTAAGTACAGATGGTCAGATTCTTACCAAACGTTTTGATAAGAAGTAATGTCTCCTTTGAAACTGATCTTCGATTTTATACAAGATGCTGTTGCATCTGCTATAGGATTTCCCAAGTTGACCATTCGCGGTCTTGATAACACCTGCGCCTTAATAAAATTTGTTTAAATTTTCCGAACTATGCTGCAAAATATTTGTTACGTACAGTACTCATTTCCATTCTACTCTTTCTGAATTCCAGCACCTAGATGGGGATAGTTTTTTTTTCAAGTACGTACTGAAGTTTACTTTAATTAAGCATTCTCAGTAATAATTGAAAAGAAGCAGCTGATAAGTCATATAGCTCAGTACTCAATGGTATCATTTTTTATAGATGTGAAATCTAAAGGGATACTTTTTAACTTTTATTGGCCGAATTTAATTTTGATGATTAGTAGACGGCACAGATACATGTGAATTTCAAAAAGTAATTTCTTAAATTTTACTAACCTTGTCAATAAAATGCTGAGAGCCAAAGTCCACAAATAAATTTCCTATAGATGAGCAGTCTAAAAATATTATTTTCTACTTTTGCTCACTGTATTCAATTTACATAATTCAAAGCAGGGTCTACTAATAAGTTGTTAATTTCTATATAGATGTGAAATCCAAAGACACATTTTACGTCTTCTTAACTGGGTGCAATTTTCATAATTATTAAGATGCTAAGATGTAAATGTTCATTAATCTTTCTCTATAGATGGTAAATCCTGAGAGATATTTTTTTACTTTTATTAGACCCAGGTAAGATGCTCACCTAAAATACCCTGTTAATTGCACTTGTTTAACTCTATAGAGGCAAAACCTAGAAAGATACTATTCTACTTTTACTGATGAACTTAACATAGATGAAAGGTCGGGGCAAAGGTCTACTAATAGAATTTACCTCTATCTGTAGATGTGAAATTAAAAAACATACCTTTTAACTTTTGTGGACCGTATTTAATTTAGAATGTGTAATAATCTATTGAATTTTCTTATACAGATGAAAAATTAAAAAAAAATTCTTTCCATTTTTTTAACTTTTTTATATTTATACATGTGAAATCCAAAGAGATACTTTTCTAGTTTTACTGCCCGTAGTTAAAGATGATTAATAAGATGTTCAGATGCAAACTGTGGATCTTGTGTCGATGCTTGGAAGTGTAGTTTATTTTTGTCTTTTGTTGCAGCACTTCGCCATATCTACAAGGCTGAACCTACCAAATATCTTGCTTAAATCAAACCCTATACCCATGATTCGTTGCTTTATATAAGACAATCCACTACCGAACAACGTGCTACTATCGAATATATGTTGTAAATAGATTTTTATTTTAAGCCATACATTGTTTATACCTTTGTACATACTCATTCTTTATGTAAATAAATAGAATTACTACTTAACAATTTTTTGTTGCCCCGCCAGTTTCCAGTTGAACTCTTCACCCGCATTTAGAGGAGGTTCTCCAATTTAATGGCCATATAAATTTTGCTTACAAACCCAACGTGCGTTTGGTTAAAACGTAAAGCTCTGATTACTTACTGGTTGCATTACAACCAGATGCAGCCATCATCTATATTTTCGTAACGTTCTATTAATAATACGTGAATTGGAATTTATTGATATCGAAAACCATAAATTTGTTTCATTTCAAGAATGTTACTAATTGGAGCTGTAAATTGTTTAGCCCACTAGTATTTCAATAATAGCTTTTAATTGGAGCTGCCGTTGATAATTATCGCAAAACGATAATGCCACGAGGTGTGCATCCTAATTACGTAAAATTTATTATTGCGAGCGGTAGCAATTATTTCAGCACGTTAATACAATAAATTCATTAAATCCAATTTGACATATTCAATATTAGATCGAAATTGAGCCACTTTTAAGTTTTCCTGAAGAACGACGTTTCAGGTTGAGTTCATCCCTGATGATTGGGAATCGGAGTCGAGGAGACGTTGCCAATAATTCCATCGTACGCCATTAAGTGCCTATCTTCAATGTTTGCCCGAACGTAAACATGTCTCCGAGTTTCGTTTGTTCTCGAGACTTTGGCAGTAATCACGATATATGAAGTTTAACTAGGGTCGTTACGGCCCCGAAGAACGATCCTGTTTATCGAAATCGCTTTCGACTTGTTTTTCACTTGAGCTACAAAGTCGACGAATAAGGCCAATTAGAAGACTCATTATTCAAATGGCGTCACATGGGGGCGCGAAGTGGCGTTGGTATAATTTTCAAGAAACGAAATTGAGAAAGTTCCCGTATGCCGGATGTTAGCGACCAAAACTTCTTAATTTACAAATTATTCAAGTTTACATTCTATTAGCGAAACAGAACTGGAAAGTTCGTTAAGAATCTTTGATTTATTGTTATTGTCGCACGTACTTAGTCACAATTAGGTAAATATTTTCAAATTTGTCACGCTAATGTTGGATTAGGTACGGCACCGATGTGGGTCCAGCTGCAACATTTGTTATAAAATTCCCGACAATAGCCAGGAGTCGAATTACGGGTGCGTGAACAATGCAACTACGAGGTGTCCAACCGAAGACCCTACAACATTAGCTTAGCCGCACACGAACGAAGCAGACTCACAATAGACGGCAACTAGGCGTGTAAACTGGGTTTTGATTGTTATTTTAGGGAATTTATGTCTAAATGAAAGCAGCCAGAGATTGTATGCCGGTCAATTTCGGGAATTAACCAGAATTCTACCAGAATCTGAATAGCTATTTCAAAAGCTCCAATCCACTGCCAGCGAAATCAGATGTGAAGGGTCCAACAATGCCATTTCATTACATTGTTTTGGCACCCTCAACCCTTGCGTCTATGAGAACTGTGTTATTATTTGGCCGATTTTTTTCTAATCTGCAATCATATTTTCTATAAAGATAATATTGTTTTTAATACGGCAGAATTAATGCTTAATATTATAATTGATGCAGCTAATAAGAATTTTACACACAATTATTTGATTAAATCTCTTACTTTCCGAAAAAGTTTCAACTCGAAACTCGAACTACAAAACCGTTTCGATAAAAAGTTTTAATTTCATCGTGCCTGATTCTTATTTTTAATTAATAATTATTTTCCAGGGCCCTAACGGTAGGTTACTTTAAGAGATTATAATAGTCTTCATATTATTGATTCACTTGAAGTGGTATGTTTAGTTGGATCCTAATGGCACGAACGAAGGGTAAATGAACACGAATGAACATGAATACCCATAGGAAACAAAAACAAATTACTGCAGTGGATGAGAATGAGCATAAACAGTAACTTAGTAAGAGGAGTTAACTTCCTGAAACAAAACAAGGCTATGATAGTCAATTTAATAATTGACATTAATAGAAAGAAGTAGTTTTCATAATCATTTAAATGTTACTATAACAAAAAATGTACTAGAGAAACATTTCATTTTTGATGGCATGATGGCAGTTAACTGAAAAGCTCTTTCATTTACTTAAAAAAATAGAGACAATTGTTGTAGGCATCACACATGTAGAAGACAAGCATGAGATGACATATTAAATATGTGAAAGTCAAAATGTTTATAATTTTTTTACAAATGTTTTCTGTTGAGAGAACTAACAATTGCACTCTCACTTAGTAATTCTCATTTCGCCATGAAGCTGAATCGCTATTAATAAATAATTTGACAATACAGAGTCTCGTAAAATATATTAATTATTATTGCAGCAAAAATATTTCAAGTGTAAACATTCTGTTCATCACAACAGTATATTTGAATAGAGATTTTAAAGAAATTAAAGTTTCTGGCAAAATGTTCAAAAGGAAAATGCCAATATCAGAAACTCAAATAATTTGTAGTATGTTAGGTCATTAAAAAATTACAATGAAGCTTTTACACAAGGAACTACTAGATGTCACAGAAGAGAATAACTCTTCTAAGAGGGTTTTAGATTATTAAATAAAGATAACCGCAAAGAATGGCTAACATAAGTAAGACAATGAAACGTTTTTTGATATTTTTTTTTGTTATATTGATATAGAAAATGTTTTTAGAGGTTGGAAAGATTTTATGTAAAAGTTTTAGTTAATTGAATTTCCGATATCATTCGGAGACGAATCACAGAGAAGAAGTACTAGGAACTCATTTTATTTTAAAAATCTGACTTGGAAATTTCAGGAACAACGAACCGTGGATGAATC
Source organism: Pyrochroa serraticornis (assembly GCA_905333025.2). NCBI lineage: Eukaryota > Metazoa > Arthropoda > Insecta > Coleoptera > Pyrochroidae > Pyrochroa > Pyrochroa serraticornis. The sequence goes on from HG995154.1 coordinate 21,895,869, forward strand.
TAAAAACTTAATCGCATTGCTAAAATCTCTTTTAGAGAATGAAAACAATCCAAATATTTCTAAAATTTAATCCTTTGTATAATTCAAATAATTCATTACAAAATTGAGATCATTTGATATTTCATTTGACATTGCCCGCATTCTCTGCAGAAACTTTTCTTAGCTGATTAAAAAGAGCTAGTCGTTTAAGTATAAGCAAACCGAATTGAAATCGGTGTGGGTTCTAGGTAATGGCCTCGATCCTCAGTGATTTGAATTTCTCTTATCTCATACGACAAAAATATATTTTTTTATTGGCGCTTTTAAAAATTATTTATTTTGTCTTTAATATGAGGTAAAAAAATTCCGATGGCTCAAGGCTTAGAGCTATTCCAGAGAAGAGCTGTTCCAGAGAAGAGGAGAAAAGCGATGATCCCTTAGCAATTTTAACTTTAGAACTATCAGGTTATTGTAAAAGAAATGATGTAAACACATTAAACACTAAATCAAATTATTATCTTCAATTACCTTTTGGTATTTATTATAAAGTGTCTGCTTAGTAGTGCACGTCTGTATTGCTGATTTCGGAAAAAAATTGTGCACTGATCCTACGTGTGTATTCTGGAATTAATGGCTTAGTCTTTGAAGAGAAGTCAGTGCTTAATGTTACTAAAAAATAGGAAACTTAATGTAGGTTCTCTTTGATATTACTCCTTCAATAACATCAGATTAAAAAATGAGGCTTAAGGTTAATATAATTTAATTACTTTTTATGCTATTTACAACATTAATTGTTATAATATTTTTAATTTCTAAAATATTTTTTAACTGTAACCTTTTATTTATCCCATACCTGCCTGTTCCAACTGGAATAAGAACGTCATTGCTTGAACACGAACGAACGAGATCAAACATCATCAATAACGATCCGTCGCCTGTCGGTAATCTAAACGAAAATATTTGTTCATGTTCGCACTTGTTTGTACTTTGAGGACGACAAATTCAGTGTTGCTCCTACCCCAATTACGTCGTGATTTTTGGCTTTGATTTGAAAAATTTGGAGTCATTGTTCTTCTTTATTACTAAATTAAAACCTGCACTTTGGTGTATCATTATTGTGGAAATAGCTCACGGTTTTAAAATTATGATACCCAGAATTTTTGTAGCGTTTGACTTTTGCTAAATAAACAAATGTTTGCTCTCGAAGGAAGAACAAGAAACCAGTTGGATCCAATTTGGTTTATTTTTGCTTTTACTATACGTTTTAATTGTTCGTATACGTTACGCTACCAGATTTTTTTTATTATTATTTACAGTTCATAAAAATTGTATTCCTCTGATTTCTGAGGTCCGACCAATCGGTATCTTTATATCTTTTTGCAACGACACCAGCACTTTGATCATTACTCCAGAAACCAAAAATAATGACAGAAATATATTATTGTGATCTTTAAAATAACGATTTCCAGAAAGTAACTGGAAAGTTACAATTCAATGGTGATAATGTTATTGTGACAGATGAAGCCTAAAAAACACTTCCACCAACAAAGGGCAACCCATGAATTACACAATGGCATTATAATTTGTGAGTTTATTGCATTTCTTTTCATGTGGTTGCTTCAGATAATTGAGTTCAGTCGTAAAGAAACGGAGACAAACCTAAATTTGTTTTGCCTGTCAGACGATTGACTACTGTGCTCTGAAAATCTGCAAGCACACAAATGTTTAGGAAAAGAGATACCACCGTTATGACCGTTATTGGCTCCTTTTTGAAAATTAGCGTAACAAATGTTGCTGTTCAACTGTAGATAAGTGATCGTGGGTCTGTATTGTATGAAGGAGCTCGTGACCGCGACCAGGGCAATTTGCCCCTGTTGTTAAGTATTCAATTTATTAAACGGAAGTAGTTAAATCAGGGCAGGCCGGGAACAACCCGCTGTGAAGGAATAAGTTTAAGTTATTGAGCTCATTTAAAACGCTGTGGTTTTGCTGCATCACTGAATTTCTACCTTATTGCTTGTATATCAACGTCAGAATTTCATAATACGAAATTTACCTTCCTTTATGTTCGACGAATATTAAACTGCTCTTCGGCGCGTGTTTGATGTTAAATTATTAAAGTCTCGAAATGAATGTTTTTCAATATTAACTTGGAATCTAATAAACTCGGCGTTTCTTTGTTACGCCTTGATGATTCCCGACCAAACGCCAACAATTTCAGTCCAGGTAAAAAGATTTTATGAAACGTCTAATAAAAGTTCGCAATAAATAAAAATCAATAAGCGGATTTTAGCCAAGAGAGATTGGGTGGATTGTGTGACAACTGCTGGGCCATTCAAACTTCTACCGGATTTGACGTGCATCTGCTGGGGGCGGCGCGCTTATCAATGGACTCGTAGACTACCTAACAATCATTAGTGAGGTAACTCGATCATAATAAACTAGTTTCATGTGTAGACCCAGAGAGGTTGTATTTCAGCAAGAATTTTTTTGGAACTAATTGGAAGCCAAAGCGAGGAAGTGTCGAATTTTGTCACACATGCACGAACACCAGTTTCCAGTTACTACTGCAAAAAATTACTAACCAGATTGTTTTGATCCGTATTTATTTCGAATTAAAATCCGGTTTTGCTCGAACACCAGCAATAATTTATAATTACTATACTTGGATAATATATTTAAATCCACCTGACTCACTATCAATTACAATTGTCTCCAGTCGGGCTAATCAAGTAATAATTAATTTTGACATCGTTAATGTTGCTTGTTAAACAAGAACCCGGTCAAAAAAAGACTAAAATATGACATGTTCATTCATTTTTAACACTAGACAGGCGTCGGTTTTGTTTGAAATAAGCTAAAAGGTTTACAGCGAGGACATTTTAAAAGTTAGTTGTGAAAGCCTTGACTGGAATTGAAATCTTTAACGCTCATATGTTCTACATAAATGTGGCAAATTATTAAAGATAAATGCGAATTAATACCCAGGTGACACAAAGCTAACAGATTTCTTCTGACTGAGTTAACTCGTCAAGTTGAATTCGCTGCGTGATTAATTACTTTCTGAATTTAAGAATATTTTCTTGTAGAGTCCGCGGTATTTTAGCAAAGAGTAGAGTTTTCGACTATTTGATATTAGACCCACATCGATGGGCGGAGCTACTGGTCTTGCTGCTGTTATTGCTACTGCTCTCAAGCCCCGTAGAAAATTGCAGTGGCGTATACTTTTCTCCAAAGTATTGTCAACTTGTTCACTTGAATATAGGAAATTTGGGCCGGTTACGGTTTACCAAAAGTAGTCCTTCAACTGGCTGAAGATTCAACTTTGAGTTGCCCTACATTATTCATTAGGGGTATTCCATTTAAAGGTTGCAAATAGTTTTAACTTGAAATGCGTTAAAAATCAATGGTTTACTTACGTGTAGAACCCCTACAACTGACGTAATGGACTGATCAGACAAGTTTTGGCTAACGCAGTCCACCCTCCGATATGAGTCTAATGTGACTTTATCTTCAAAAACTTTTGTCAAAAATTATTGGAGAAAACTGTTGCGCTTTAAAATGGTGGATCCTTGAAGAAAATTAGATTTTAAAACACATCAATACCTTATTTCCGACAGAAAGAACACTCCTCGTAAATTAGAATAATAATTGCAAGTTTCTTAGGTCCAAGTTTTACTGTTATGTAAAGAATAACAATATTAGCTTGTAGAAGGAATATTTGTGGAACACTAAATAATGAAAATAAAGAATATAAAAAAGAAAGTGTTAAGGAAAGCTTTGTAAAGACAATTAGAAAGGTTGTCAACTAGAATGAATAACGAAAGTCTTCGTAATTATAGAAGAACTTGTACCTATGCAAAAAATTTATATTCAAATCTGGAAGGTAAGCATGCGACTTGCATAACGTAACTATGTAAAAGTACTTCAGGAAAAGCGTAAAAAAGTTTAACCGTTTAAACCCCTTAAAATATCAAATAATTACGGGAATATGTAGACAATATTTTAATATACTACAAAGAATATATAAACAATGGTTTCGAATGTCACATAATAAAAACTTGTAAAAAAATGCGGAATAGTCTTTTTCAGTACTGGGCTGAGACATGCTCAGGACGAAAAGGAAGGTAAGAATATGATTCGATGGAAAAAATGTTATTATATTGAAACCTCGACTACACAGCTTTGATATACTTGTGGTTGGAACCGATTAAATTTTTACATTTTCTACAACTGCTGAAGAAGGATTTCAACAACTTTCAAAAAGATAATTGTTATTTTTTAATAAATACACAAATATATTCCCAATGTGGTTTAAAGAATAAGGACCCTGAAATTTTTTACTTTCTGGTTTTTCTTGATTTTCAAATTTTAGTTTGGAATTCTGTGAATCATGGTATCTACTGCCTACTGTCCACTGGAATATATGATGTATCAAATAAACTATAGAGAGAATTTAAAAATTGTTCTAGATATGAAGTCAAATTCAGTGTTGGTTTCTGATTCTCGTTTATATTAGCTAAAACCATTTTGTAAATTCGTGGTATCTTCCATTTCTTCAATGAGGTTACACTGGAGCAACAATTAGCTGGAGAACTGATAGGTGAGAATAGAAAGTATCCTTTGTGATTTTTGATATAGAATTATGGTCCAATAAACATGTAAATTTAGTTAAGAAAAATCACATAGTTTTTTGATTAGTCTCAAAAACTTCACAAGAGTGAATACTTTAAACACGTTATCAATCAAAGTTAAATTCCTAAGAAAACTGGATATAGAAAGTCTGATGCGGTAATATCACGTAAAGATAATATTTATTTTAACTGCTTGGAGAAATAGTAGGGCCATAGTTTTGTGTGGAGCTCATTGAATGATATCTCCGCTACTTGGTTCCTTTAATTCAGGTAAATGCCGGTGATGTTTCTTCATACTGACGGGAATAGTGGCGAGTACAAAGCCAGCCCAACCCTGCACTGACAATTGGATTTGAAGAGGCGAACAGAAGGCACAATACTGGTGAATCACGAAAACATGCCTAGGAGTAATCCAGCTTCCATCGCTTCACTGCATTCACAAGTACCCGAATCCGGACCATAAATAGCAAGTATTATTGTGTTTATTGAATGATCTGAAAAATTGGACGTCCTAAACAAACACATAAGCTTTTCCATCATAAGCCTCTCTGTATTTATTCAGATGGGATGTTTTGAATTCGTATGCATTGATCGAAAGGTCGGACTGTTATTTCACCGAGTCGGGTTTAACAGTAAGATAAAGCGACTAGACAAATATTTTGGTTTTCTATTGAGTTAACTCATAACGTTGTCAAATCCACTTGTTTATTCCATAGTTGTCCAATCTATTTAATGGAGTGACCACGATAATTAAAAGTCCATGGGGGCCGTTTGTGCTGTTTACTGGACAAGTATAGCTAAGTTGTCCAATTCGGTGATATTTGAAACAAATTCATATCAATTTCGTTGTAGGATACAAGGGGAGAGCTGTCTTTGATCTTGCGTTCGGGAAAAGTTTAGAATATTAAATTGCAAATCAGTTTCGTACGATAAGTAGCTGAACACCGAACAGGGACTTATCATCTTAGTTTAAAAGACATTCTTTCATCGTAAGCTGCTTAATTAGAATTCCATTTTGCTGCCGCGTATCAGTGACGAATCTTAATTATTTTCAACTCAAACTTTCTTTTCACTTTGTCCAGAGGAGCGAGATTGATATCGAAATGCATAATTATGCTAATGTTATAGCAACAGATGACATTAATGATTCTTGTTCTTGCATTCTCTCGGGAACATTACTCGGATGTTTTTTGGACGTTTAATAAGATACCATCACTGACTTCTCGCATATTTTACAGTGACACTTTATAAATTGCCCGCTGCTTACGTTTATTACTTTTGTACTCAACTGCTTCAAATTGATCGCTCTCGAACACAGCGTTTGTCATCTACGTCGACAATTTTCATATCACAAATAACGTCAATTCCAGACCAATTTGACCAATAAGTACCAAAAATATCTAATTTTTTTGTATTCGAACAAAGTGTAGATGGCGTTCTTGCCATAAAGTGCTTTTCAATAAATTTGCAAAAAATTATGTAAATTTGGCGAATTTGCTGTAAGTCACGTGTTGAAGTTGTTAATTTACAAGACTTGACTTATGTGGCAGAAGTGTAGAACATCATTTTATCAATGTTTGCATTTCCTCTATATGACCTCTATATCTTTATCTGCCCGTAGACTTGATAGATATCCTAAAATCAGTCTTAGATTGCATGTATTACTTTCTATTTTGAATCAAATTACATGTCTAAAAAAGGAGTTGCAAATTTCGAAGAACTTTTATTTATTATAATCGTTCATGGAGCACAAAAAGGCGAAACGCCAGTTACTGTAACATCTGCGGCGTAATCTTTTTCTACAATCTATGCCACTGGTTCTCAAACTTTCTTATTTTGCCCTTCCATTTTTCAACTTGCATAATTCTTTACACATAATTTGACTACACTCTATCTTTGCTACCGCTGCCGATGCGGTGAGAGAGAAGAATAGCATAAAAGGGTGTTGCTCGAGACAATAGGGAGTCATTTAGAAAACTAGAATTGTAATGTCCGTAGCAAAGAGGATTTATATAAATGTATAAATGGTCTTTGTTCGTGGATATTTTCTTACAAAAGAATAAGTTGAATTGTGGGACCAAAATTATTTAAAACATCAATTTAAAGATATTCCTACCGATTTGCCGGCGCAAAAATTAATAGCTGACCGATTTTTCCTCAAGTATTGCAAAAAAATTTCTATTAATTTTTTGACTTTTTTATTTATTCAATGCCCCCATCTTTCGAAAACGACTTTTCAAGGGAGCAGTCTACCTCAGTTTCTACAGTATGAAAATCGAGGTGTTTTAGAAGAAATTTTACAGTTTCTCCTATTAGAGTCATATAATGTTTAAGCATTTAGATCCACTCATATGTGACCAAGCTGTTGATAAGAATCTTGCATGGGAACAAATTAGGAGAAGTCAACCTAAAAAAATTTACTTATTCTTCCATCAACGCTTCAGTTCATAAGATACAATTTCAAGAGCAGAACTCTATCACAACGGGAATTGACTCAATTTCTATTCATAAAACCTCCGTGGTTTGGGCCTATGAAATAGAATCGACCAGAACGTAAAACTATCAGTATGGATCGGTAAATTACAACATTGATGGAGCAAGTGTAAAAAATTAAAAGGAGACTATAATGAAAAATATAGAAAAAGACTTTAAGGAACAATTTTTTTGTTATCGAACAAAATTTTTAATTCACCCCCTACCTTCCATTTACCCGTTTTACTAACGTGTCAACTGCGAAATGATTTATGGTTAGTTACTTTGGTTTCAATTTTTGACAAATAGGAGCTCTTGTACACAAATGACTTAATTAAAGAAGGTGACTTAATTAAGAAATTTGTTGTCAATTTTCGAGGCAATAATGTTGGATATTAGTATTGTCGGAAGCAAGAAAATTCAATAACCAGGCAATACCGGCAAACGCCTGTTGCAGACAACTCCATGTTGAAGTTTCCGAACACGTCCTATCATTTCGCCGTATGTAGCCATTTCAAGAATTGATTTTCTTTGTCCCAGCCCAACGTCGAGACATTAGCCATCAGCATTGGATTTATGAATGTGCGTCGCGCAGCTTGAAATAAAGAGGTAATTAAATATCAAGCTAAAAGGGAAATAAGAAGAAGCTTTCTCGCAACTCCTATTTGCGACGACGAAATATACAACTTGTTCTAAGTTAATGACAAATCGCTGCTGCACTGTAAGTGCATAAACTTTTAGATTTACGGAGGCGGTAGCGTCTGATATGGTTGCATGATCTTCGAAGTACTGGTTTGTGTCTGGCTTTTATAGTTCTTTAATTAATCAAATTGGTTTACTTATTGCTCAACCTACATATGAATATTGAAGATGATCTCCAATAGATCATTGGACCCCATTAAAAGGGATTTAGATGCACTTTTAATAAAAATCAATTAAATTGAAATGATAAATAGTGGCAGTTCTATAGGATACTTAAATAATGAAGAGGGTCAACCAGTGAGGTTAAATATCTGTTGCACTGATCAGAAAAAAATGTTGCATTGAATTTTTGTTGCAATTAACTCTTTGTAGCGCAATTTCAATACGAGTTCTCAAGTGCCTTAAAATTCAATAAATAATCGCTTTTTGTTTCTTTTTCTGAAACTTTTCTTTGCTCAGTGAAACCAAAATGAACAAAAGTTTAATGACTTTACTCGAATTTAATGCCAGCTCTTAAAATATCACTTTCCCATATTAACCGAATAAAAGTGCTTATGCATTCGAAATCCCTCATTCTTCCTTCAAAGCTTCTTTTCCACCAATTAATTCCCTGGTTTTGTTACAACTATTTTGGGAAATTTGGCAAACTTTCGCAATATTTTCTTATAATTATTCTGTTAATATATAAATTCAGAAAACTACATTTTAAATTGATAATAACAATAGCAACCAACAGCTACTAAAATTTCCAAACTAATAACAAGAATTATTTAAAATTGGCATATTACAATTTCATTGTATAATGATGGTACTTAGAGCTATAAATTATTAGAGTAATATCTTTTAAATAAGCTTTAAGCAGAATTTAATGTTAAATATGATATTTACAACAATTAGTTAATTACTTATTGTTTTATCCTCTCGTTTCATTTTGCAGTATAATTTACTGCGATTATCCCATGTATCAATCTCTCAACTCGCTTCTCATAAGTATTTATTACAAATTTCAGTCACGCTTTAAGCGCTTTTAATGATCAAAAGTCTTCATTGGGACGACCATTGCTCATTAAACGTTGCCAGATTTAGTGCGTGATAAGTGGCACACACTTTGAAATCCTTCACAACATAAAATTACCACATGAGTCATCTTCGACGAATAAAATTTTTTTGAACTGCATTTTGCGACCGCTTATAGTTACCATGCACCCATAAACCTCAATAGATTTATAGTAGTGCCAACCTTACAGGTTTTGATTTACGATTAAAAGATGAAAGCTGCTTAAGAATCTGGATTTGGACGGATTTTAATAAATACCCTTGGCACTTGTGTGAGTTGGGACTAATTCTTGTAATCTAAAGGTCAATAGGGTTCAGTGCGCTTCGATAGATTTAAATTGACTAAATTATTAATGTGACTTATGATTATCACTGCATTTCCATTTAGGCGACACAGCTTTTGTCCGTCAGCATACCAATAAAGTAGGTATCAAAAATGTTAATACAGAAAAACTTTTTACAGGGATCACTTAGCGTGGTTTTACGATGTAAATATTTATAATCGAGTGATCAGGCGAAGATTCACGCGATAACAGCGATATCCAGCGTCAATGAAATAATGTAGTGGACATTGAATGAGTCGCGTATCAATATTTAAATATGTAAATTTGATTAATTAAAATGTAAATCGGAAGAGATGTTGGTTTTTCTTATCTACGGGTGGACGTTGCATAAATTTTATTTTCAAACATGTGTTTGTTATCAAACGATAAGAAAAGTTGAACAATTCGAATTTCCATTATAATTAGGGAATGATGTGCGACAATTTTATCGCTCAATCTTCGGTTGTTAATGTGACACATGTCGCATTCTTGGTAATCCACTTCTGTTGGCTATCCTATTTAAACTATCTTGATCACGGTTCAAACAAACTCTCCTTTATAACGTAACGACCGATAGGTATCTCCAACGGAATGTGTTTTATTTTCAGCCAGCCTTAATGCAAAAGTTAGCCGAGAAAACGTTTATTTGTTCATATTGCGATGTCCAGTCCAAGCCTCTGATAAATGGTGATCAATTGATTCTTTCAGAAACATCCAGTAATCCTATTAAATGTATCGAAACGTTGAGAAAATATATTATCTTTGTCCTATTGAGGACACAAAGCGAAAAGATTTAATCTTCCACTGAAAGAAGTAATGGTTTTATCCATATCTCCAAGGTGAGTCCGTGTAGCAGAGAAAACCACTGAAACTTTTAAATTTTCAGTCTACGACGCCCTCTGAAGTTTGATGTAACTTAAACGAGGTCGTTCGAATAAGAATTGCTGATTTATATGTCTTTTATTTTACGGTCTATGTACAATTTAAGAAATGGTGTCGAGTAATTCGAAATAACGACGTTGCTCTATTATAGAGCGCTAAAATATTAGAAATTCTTGCTTATACATTCGCCGCATAATTTAAGTCTCAAATTTAGTACCCAGCAAAATGCAATTATCAAGTGATAAATGGGACGAACGCTTATGAGCAAACGCCTCGGCTACAATTACAACAAATGTGTGTACCTGTCGTTGCACTGCCCACATTATATCCAACATCTTACAGGAAACCGTAATTCAATGGGAAAAATGAATATGCAAACCTCGAGGTGGACGTATTTCGTATATCGTTTATCTTGGAAGAAACTGGTCGAGATTTTCAATTTCTTCCGCACCCACGCGCTTGTTTATCTTGTCACAAGATAATTTTATGAGGAAAATTATGTGAACTTTGTCCATAAGCTTTTTCGTTCGTTACTTTTGCACGCGTCCGCCTACTTAAAAAATAATCTTTAATTTTTTTTTGCTTAACGTAGTCTAAAAGCATAAATAAATTTCTAACTGGGGTTCATGAAATTTTTCAAGATGTTGTGGAAAACTGATCTAAAGAAAAAATATAAGACAATCATAGATGATTGATTAAGAAAAATAAAATTGAGAAAATTTTGGGAATCAATTTTTCTTCAATTGAATTATGCTATTATGCTATTAACGTTGCCGCCATAGCAATAGGATAATTTCAGGAATTATGCAAAGGCTCTAAAAAGACTATAAATAAATTAAATGGTTGGACTCATAGAGAGGAGAAAACTCCAAAGCCTGAAGCAGTTACACTTCAAAAAAGAGAATTGCAATTAAGTTGTGAAGTAAAATATTTTGAAAAAATAACTAACATCAAGGGTGACTTTAAAATTCAGTCTAAAAAAAGTATCACCAAAGACTTGGAGAAATGGTAGGTGAAGTATTGGACTACAAACAAGAAATATCCACTCGCCACCTATGGTCATTCAACCACATTAGTTTTTTTCTATTCATTCCATTCCCAATCTCATAATTTCTAATCCTTAACATTGTTTATATTGTAGAATATAGAAGGGCCCGAAATCTATTTGAAAGGACATTGGTGGGTTTATCTCAAGTCTCCGATTCACAATAATCTAATAGGTCGTAGTTTTGATATTCCTTGTTACAATATCATTCTAGACTAATACATCCAAATGTTAAATCGCCAGTTTTCATTAAGTTTATATCTTTTTTTTGGTGGATGAAAAGGTCATTTTTAAGAATTTCAGAGAGGTAAGGTTTTCTTCAATATCCACATCACTCCTACTGTCATATTTTTCTATGCATTTATGTGTTCTGTTTGTTATTAAATGTTATCTCCAATTCCCAGTATTACCACTCTCTGCTTGTAGACAACGTAATATCACGTTGAAATCGTTAATATCTTTAGTTATTATTCCCAAATCGCGCATGGCTAATCTCATTCTGCAACATTTTTGTTCTCCACTATTTTAAACTTTCTTCTAAGAGAAATTTGAAAACAAATAGAATAAAAGAGTGAATTGTCTAGGTTATTTGGTAACCAATTTTGAGCAATTTTTTTCTATTTTTATTGAACTAGTATACTTGCAATAAAGAACTTCCACAACATCGACATAAGTCTTACTGTTCTTCTTTAGTCTCATGCTGAGAGTATTCATTTAACTATAGGACATTCTATGGATTGTAATGGTCCATAACTTGTAAGATTGTAAATTACTTATTTACCTTGTACATTTTTCAATATAGAATTTTCATCGATACAGACATGCCCAGCTCTAAATATGTTCTGTTCTTCAACTTTTGAAAATTGTCCCACATTTTCTATTTTAACTTTTTAATAAGTACTTATTACCGAGACAACAGTTTTTTTAATTTTGTTTCTTTTGAAAAAACAAAGATAAGATAATTTAGAAGAAAGCTTTTTTGTAAATTGCCTTATCGTTGTCTTTTTAATTGGGTTGGCGCACAGACAAACAAACACTTGTTGGTTAACATATCCATAAGAATGTCAAAAATACCTTAATTAATTCAAAATTTAAAGTTCTAAGACCAAAAACTCTGTCATTTTACCTTATGGGCCTGTCTTTTGCCTTACTTCTTTGATATCTAAAAAATCTGCTGTACTTTCAGTTAGAAGATCTTTATGATAATACTTTCACTTATTTAAGCTAATAATACTTAGTCTTGTTGTATTTTATACTGTGTTGTCATTCTTTTAATAACGTTCTCCAGTTCCAGGTTTAATTTGTTCGCTTATTTATAGTTTGGAAGTGTCTTTTTATATTCTAACATACTATTCTGTTTTCCATTACTATTACCCCTTGCTAATCTTTAGCTTGCATGTCATTTATTTACATGTCTTACATGTAAATATTTTCTCTAAAAACTTCTTTCGTGGCCATTTCAATGTCAACGGTTCTGAGATTATATTCTTTAATACTTTTTTCTTATTGCCAGAGATACTCCATTAGTTACTCTCTTTACTTTCTACTTTTCATTGTATATGTGTACAGGCCTCCTTCAATTCACCATCTAGAATCCACCTCTTCAGGAATCGTTATCCAGGGGCATAGAGGCTATTAAGGAAAAAGGCAAATTCGTATAATTTACATCCTATAAGCTAATCTGCTAACAGATACAAGTAACTAAGTTCTTCTACAAACGCTGGGGTAAACTCGTGTTTGTTCTTTGACTTTACTTTAATTCACCAGCTGATCCATTGACGAGTTTCTTTGTAGTCTTCTGTCATATGATTGCATTAATAATGTTAATAGGCGATTGGAATGTACCTCTAGTTTGCTGTAACGTGCGTTGGTTTTCTTGTGGATGATATGGGACTTGGAAATAGGTATGTATAGTATAACTTCAATTATACCATAGTGGGTTTGCAATTGTTCTTAAGATTTTAGACTGTACTCTTTGCATAAGTGCTACATGTGGTTTGCTTAAACACCCCCACAGCTCGATTTTTTATATCTAAATAGTTGTTGTAAATGCTTTATAAATGAGCAGTTTATTTCCTATTGAGAGGTAAATTTCCTTTACTTTTAAATCAATTTGCTTAATGTGGTCCTTCTACGTCAATTTTTTCTCCAAAGTAAGTTCGAGATATTCAACTGCAGCATTTTAAGGTATAATGAATTGGTTAATGTTAACAGAAGAATAATATATTCACAAAAATTAACATTATATGTGAAGACGTTTCTTTATTAACCCTAACTTTTCATTTTCATAAACATTTTTCTAATCGATTTAAATGTTCTTGTAGTTTTGTTGATAGTATTGTGAAGTCTGCGTCTACCGTAATTATGGCAGTGTCATCTGCACATGTTCCCGGTGTTGTTAATCTAGATATAGGGAGATTTAAAGAGTATAGCACATATAAGATGGGTCCTAGAATACTTCCTTGTGTAACTCTTGAATAAATATTATGTCTATTAGACATTTCATTCTTGAACTTAACTTCAAATTTTTGATCACTCAGATACGATTTTATCAGGCTGAAGTAACGTGCTGGCCATATTCTTTTAAACTTTAAACTTTATCCTACGCCTGACTCACGTCAAAGAATGGAGTTGTAGAGTACTTTCGATTTTTTAGAGCCTTATTCATTACGTCTCTTAAGCAATGACATTGCTGTAAAGGTAGGGTAGAGTAAAAATGCCTGAATCCAGATTGGTGGTCTGGCATCCATTCTTGTTGGTCTCTGTCCTTATTTATCCTTCTAAGAATTAAGTTTTGTAAAAGTTTTGATACCGTAGAAAGTAGATTCAATGGGCGGTATGATGAGACGTTAGTTTCTCTGGCTTAGGTATTAACACTATTTTTGCAATTTTCAACGATATTGACCTTTGCTCCAATCTAATTATTTTGTTGTACATGTGCATCAACATCCTATTCCTTTTTTGGGTAATTCCTTTAGCATTTTATTAGTTACTAGATCTAAGCCAGGTGCCTTTCTTAAGTTTAGAAATTTGATTTCATTTTTTGTTTTTGCCATCAAAAATTTTCTTGAAGATTCTGCTTAAACGGGCATAGTCAATTCTTGTTGTATAGCTAAATCTTGATTATTGTTATGCAGGGTGAAAACTTTTGATAGGTATTCTGCAAAGAGATTGGATTATTTTTTATTGCTTCAAGCACATAATCCTGAAGGTACTGCATATTGTCGTATTGGTGGCTTCCCTAGCACTGGTTTTCTCTTATTTTTGGCAGGTTTTCATATTAAGTTATACTCTTTAGATAGGCTGCTGATATATTTCTCAAATGATTAATTTTTCGTTTCTTTGAGTTTTGTCTTCAATTTGTTATTTAATTTGTTGTATCTCCTTTTGCTCTCCAGAGTTTGCATTCATTGCCATATGCATCTAGCTTTTCTTTTATCAGCCCCTACTTTTTTTATTTTAACTGGTATATTTTTTAACCTTTTTATACGAGTACTGTTTGGGGTAGCTCGTTTTGCATCTTTCAGTAATTCAATTAAGCTACAGAATTCATTTTCTATGTTATGATTATCTTAGAGTTGTAAGGATAAATGTAATCTGTTTTGTAATATTTGCCTATAATTTTTCCAGTCGATTCCTGAATTGTGTAATCGTTGTTAGTTTTTTCTAATTATTGGTGTATAGTTATTATCGGGTTTTGACCGGGATCTAGATCATATATTTGTTGGTAAATGAATAAAAATAAACAAATTGCTAAAGAGAAATTCGATCCAAAAATAATTATGTGGGAATGGAGTTTGGTATAAAACAACGAAAATTTGTTTGCAAAAGTAGTTCCGAATAGAAACTTCAACTATAGGCCATAACCCTATTCAACTTGCATAGGGTTATAGGTTAAAGCGTTAGGTGAACGTTCTTTACAGTAATTATTACATTTTCATTGTGTAAGACGCTACTAAGTTGGAGGAGTCATATCAAGCTAGAGGATGCTTACTTTTCTGTAATTATAAGTATAATAAATTTGTGCATAATAGTTCATAAAGTCGGGAGGACGTGTGCTGCTGTAATTGCGCTTTCAGACTCGGATCAAATTAGACGTTACCTGCTGCAGATTTAGTTGCAGGTCGTGTGCGCTACCATGTCGCCCGGTCATCGACTTAATCAAAATTCTAAACAGTGAAATGTTCAATTTACAATTCAGGGCAGATAAGTTATAAACCGGAGATTTGGTCAGTGTGCAAGCTGATATATGGGAACACCGATGTAAAGCATGTTGCCTGTACCATTAATCAAGGGAGGGCGTGTTACCACGTGCCTATCCGCCCATCCTAGCCTCATTACAAACCCAATATGTGCCAGTTTAATTATTGCCCGAATCGACTTGAAAACTTTACTCATCAAAGAGGCTGTTTTTAATTAAAATTTCAAAATTCTTCCAGATTAGCATCGAAGTTCAATCAACGGGGATGATACTGTCGTTGATACGAGAGCTGTTTTGTATTCAGTATCCGCTGTCGCGAAGCAGGAAATTATTTTTCATTGGCCAATGACTTCGTTAATCAGTATCTGCAGAGTAACTTTTACCCCGAGTTTGATAAACATAAATCGATAACTCAAAAAAAATTTCGATTATGACACGCTGCTGAACATAAATCTTTTAAATTAAACAACCACACTGAGGAATGGGGAAGGTGTTTCAGAGTATACTTTCGAATTTCCATAACTAGAGGGCGGTTTTTTCTCCACGGGAATTAGGTACCGAAAATAAATTCCATCGGCGAATAAATCCCAGTAATGCGGTGTTATTATTGGATGTATCAAGACCGGCACCGCTGGCAAGGTGAGGCGGCAGTGGAAAGGGGGACGCTATAAATACTGGGGGGCCTCAGGACCGAATAAATGCCGCGGCACACGCACCTCGATACTCATGCAAATCCTAATCCCCCAGAAGGCGCTCCCCGCTCACGGGATTCTTGAAGGATTTATGGTTTTATAAATGAACGAACGCACATGTGGACGGCAGGTTTGCTGGATTCGCAGTACACGTGATTTACACCTGATTTCTTAATTAGATTGTTATAAATTTCATTGTCTTTATTTTGACACTTCGATGCAGATTTATGTTACAGCGCCATATTCTCCAACACCGTCACGCGACTTGTTACTTAGCGAAATCACCAAAAAAGAACAAAGCGAAAAGGTTCATGCGAGTCTGATATCCAATATTTTAGCACACAAGGACTAGCGTTCACTTATCAAAAGCATTGTAGAAGTACGAAACGGAGTTACCCGTAGGGCTAGGATTTATTTTATGTAAAATATTAGCTGCGGCAGCTTCGGGGGGCTCAAGTAGAAGCTTCAAAGATAATACTGGAAATAAGACTCGGTTAAGTAGGTTTCTAAGTTATACAACTGCCACTACTATTTATTGTTTATTTTAATTTTCCCAATAACACATTTTTAATGTGCATTTTTAAGTTCAGTTTACTATTTTCAAAAAAGCGTTTTTGTAGTGTTTAAATTGAAATATACGGAGTCAATGGGATATATAATAAAATTTTTAGAACTTGTGTAATATTTCTGCAATTTGAAATTAAACCGAATGTTATGCAGTAAAGATATGTTTCCATTTTATTCAATATTTTCAGTCTCAAATAACATATACATATCAAAAAATAAAAATAAGAAATATTTTAGATACATGTCTTAAAGAGATAATTTTTTTATAATTTTGATTTTTGTGCAAAAATATTACTGAAAAAAGTTAAAACCGTCTTTTACTTCATATGCCATAACATCAAAATTTTCTGGTAGATTATTGCAAATAATCGTTAATGAATATGACTTGCTTTAAAGTTGTTCCTTGTGCTTGATTCCCCTCGGGAACTGTTCCTTATTAAAGTTATAAATCTTTAGGCGCGTTATGAGAAAATTATGAGAGTAAAATTTTGCGATGTGCTCGCATGATGCAACAAAAATCGACAGCATGAAGTTGCTCAATAAGGGATACCAACTCAACAGATCAGAAGATTGTAGCATTTTTGATCCATTATTTTAATGCGAAACGTAAAAATGGATGGCCGATTCTTCCACTTAAGAATGTGAGTGAATTGAGTAGTACATTGCAGCTGTGATTAACTTTATACAACTTCTTAACTATAAAAAATGTATTTTGCATGCTGAGAAACTTAGATCATGTTTGGTTAAATATTTATTATTAACACAAACATGAAACTATTATTTCGTTACTGAGAGTAGCAGCTACCTTAGGTATAAGACAACAGTAAATACCATTGGCGTTAAATGCAATATCAGAAGCAGAAATTGAATATCTGAGCCACATTTTAAGAGGAGGAAATTACAATCTTCTGCAACTTATACTCAAGAGAAGAATTGAGGGTCCTCGCGGTATCGACAAAAAAACTCTCTTGCCCGAGGAACATCAAGACCTGGACCGCCATCAGGATGGTGTAATTTCTTCCATACTAACAATTTTTGAAGGACCGGATATGTCACTTGAAGAAGAATTAACCAACACGTAATTCTGTTAAGCTTCCATATAAAATAAAAATTCTCAAAGCAATGGAGTATTCCGTGTATTCTAAAATCGATATTTCATTAACACTGAGGAAGCTCAACTTGAAAGATGTGGTCTATTCTCTGAAGGAAGCATGGCAATATGTAAGTCATAAACTTATAAAAAAATCATGAAAACCACAGTTGTGCACTCCAGGAACTCCAAAAAACATTTGATGATGAGAGCGATAACATTTCTTTGAATTTTTGAGTTTAATCATTAAATAATAATGATTGTAGTTCTAGATAAAAATATAAATTTTTATTATCCCAAAGAAGTATTATTATTAAAGTAACGCTCAAGCTTTCTATTTTTTTATTAATTTTTTTTGGCATATGAAATAATTATTTTGAAGAAGTTTAATTAAAGTATAAATAATAAGATACATAAGAATTGCAAAGTCCAGCAAACTGCAACATGTCTTCTGCAATATTTTTGGAACACCAGGTACAATATTAGTAAAACAATTTTAAATTATTTTCATTGTTTTCAGAAGGTTATGGTATCGATTTATCAAAAGTCTGAAGTAATATTGCTGTCCTAATAACAACATTTAAAAAAATGTTGAAATTTTGCTTAAATTACTAGAATTATTTTACAAAATTTGGCTATTTGTGACAGTTTTTTTCAATAGTTGTTTTCATAATTTTCTTCTTAAATCTCTTATATTTGTTGAAAAAATATTTTAGGACACCCTGCCTATTGTGAGATTTTCTGAACCTGCAAAGAGCTTCACAAGAATTTAAAATATTCTCATGTAACGTAATAGCAGCCGGCATTTGTGTATCTTTATCAGTTATATCATCAGCTAGGAGAAAATATATTTTTTGCACACTTTAACCGAATTTTAATTATTTTGTATACATTTATAAAAATGAAGAAGAAAAACTATTAGGAGTAAGTGAACTACTAGCACGATGAAAGAAATATTCTGAAAGATTATTGAGCCCAGAAGCGATCATGATTGATATTTACGAACAAGATAAGAATCAGCCAAACAAAAGTAAGGCGTGAAAAATAGCTTTAAGTATAAAAAATATAAAAGAAATAGTAAAGAATCCAGAAAAGAAGAATAACTCAAGAGTTAATGCCAAGGATGTTTAATTATGGAAGAGCATAATTAAGGAAATACATGAATAATTATTTAAAAAAATGCGGAATCAATAAAGCATACCAAAAACTTGAAAGGAAGCAATTATACATCGTATTTACGAAACAAATGATAAGATAAAGAGAACTGTAGAACTTTTATAATTTTCTGTAACAGAAGGTTAGCACTACCTTATGTTGTTTATAATAAAATTTTAGCGTCTTGTACTTTATCACAACAGGTAAAAACGCAGTTGGTGAATATCTGTCTGGCTTCAAAAAATGAACATTAGTGGTGGACCAAATATTTATATTACGAGAAATATAAGTTAAAAGCTGTAAATATCGGAAAGAGATATTTCACATTTTAATAGATCTTAAACCAAGATTTGATAAAGCAAAAGTGTAATACTCTACTCCCACTAAAAAAATTAGGGGTCAATAGGAAAGTACTTAATTTGGGCTGCAATAGAGACCAGAAACTGGTTAAGAATGGGGTAAAAACTGTGACCAAAAATTTTGAGCACCAAAACAAGAAGATCCATTTTCTTTGATCCTGTTTAGTTGTGCCTTGAAAAGTGAGATTGATTAAACTGCATTATTATATAAAAAACGTCATCAATATATACCTTTGGCAGATGACTAAACATTAATTACAATAGGTGATCTCGAACTCAAGGAAGTAATTTTATACATATATAGCTTGATAAAAATGTGAGTTTGAATGATATGCAAACATGGAAAGATACAACTAAAAGAAAAGCGTTCGGATTTAAAGAGGTAAAATTCTTTACTTATTTAGAAACGGAAATTGGTAGAAAACTTGACAAAAAAAGAAACACGTGAGAAATTATTATTGGGTAACAAATAGAGATATAAGTTTAACTGAATAGTCAACAAGAAGATAGCTTTCATAAAAATGAGCTTAATAGATATAAGTCTAAAGTTAAATTAGTAACGCTATTTGGAAGTAAAACAGGGACTATGATCATAATCATACTAGAAGTATTGGGAAAAAATATGTAAAGGAAAAGGGAAAAAGATGAGAACGGGGAACTAATAGAGGCTGGAGATAAATATTTATATATGACGATCCAAATATTGTTTCACAATAAAAGGACAAAAGTTAAGATGGCTAGGACACGTTACAAGAATGCAAAAACAACTGATAATCAAGCGGTTGATGAAGAGTAACATAAAGGAAAAAGAAAGAAAAGGATGAGTGAAATCAAAATGGAAAAATAAAGTGTAGAATGACTTTAGATTATCAAATATTATTAACCGAAAGGGAAAAACACTGCATAAGAAATAAATAATGAAAGTAATATCTAAGCTTTGAAGACCTGTAGTGCTTATTATATATATGTAATTCAAAAATGTACCTGTACCACACCTTCAACTGTAGTTAATGTGAATAAATCAAATTTAAATTTCTACATATCGGTTTATTTTAATGTATCTTATATTCTGCAGATATTGCAAAATTATCAAGTTGAAAAAAAGGGAAGGGGGTAAAATATTAAAGTTTGAAAACTGCTGTTTTAAATGATTAGTTCTTGTAAATAATTCTTCTGAAGTTATAGAATTCAGACCTCAAACAAGAAAATTGGAGCCAGGCAATCTCACGCGCTGATATATAAATAGGTAGTAAAATACAATTACAATATAAATAGGTGTTGAAACTTCTTCGGAACAAAAAAACTTTTCGCATTTTCGGAGCTAATTGCCCCTGAAAAAATGCGAAGCTTCTAAATCCGATGAAGCAAAATTCCTACGAATTTCATTCAACAACGTCCAATTGGAACCGTGGAATTCGCACTAATGTCCAATTATAATTCAAAGAGAGGACGTTAAAATTTCTAGTTAATTAATGAACAATAGTTGCAATACCGTAGTTGAATAATCTAAAACAGTTTGAAACCTTTCTCAATTGCATGCTTAGAGATTCAGGACGTAGCGGTTGTAAAATAGGTAGGTATAGTCGTAAAAAATGAATAAAATTTAGTATGTACAGAAAATGTGGACCCATTACGTCTGGATAGGTGTCGACGGCGCCAGGGTCCGTCCCTGGAATGAAACAGGAATACTAAAGATTCGCGCCATCATGGCTCACGGGCGTCACCGACGACCCCTATAAAGCCCGACCACCTTTACGACTGTGCCACTGTTGGACTGATGGACTATTCGAATCAATATGTACTTTCTCGGTTTACGGTCGCCGAATTTAGTTACATTTTATAGTATGTACGCCGCTACATTTACACTGTTATTAAATTTTGCATTAAAGTAAGGATCTTCACGTACCGAGTTTCTGCAATTTCTATTAGACACCTTTATTGGGGTATTAAATTTATTTTGAAAGTCATCACCCTAAAAGCCACGACCCGTTTGAAATATTTTGATCGCGCAGGTCTGATGTTCTCAAATAGGCAACTATCGCTATCGAAGCCATGTGGAGCAATATGCGGTCTTCAGTCAGAAAATAGTTTAACAGACTTTTCGTCAAATTATTTCGACAATTTTTAGTAATTTAAATAAATCTAATTTAATCTGATTATAGTTTTGATTAATACTTAACAGGTTCAATCACACTGATTCTGCTTAGTCAACAGGCATCAAGTCTTTGTTCGGATGTGGAAGACCATAAATGGTATAAGCTGTATCGCGATATGCAGAGTGACAATAATTCGTTTTTATCAGTAGCGCCTCGTGTCTGTGTGAATCAATAGAGCATTTAATTTAATAAAATTACTCAAATAAATAAAGTGTTGTTGCCTGTTCGTGTAGTTTTCAACATGTTGTAACATTGTTTATTTATAATTGAAAACCACACCTCTGGATGGTTTAGTTGCAGATAACATTATTCGTTGACTCAATTTTATAATTTATTTGAGTGCTTCTTTAGGTCATACATTACTGAAAGATATTTTCAAAGAAAAATTCAAAGCTGTCTATTCAAATTGCCAAATAATAAAATTTGGAGCATCACATGGAAGCGTACTGAACCCATTATTGTATTTAATATACACCAACAATAAATAACACCACAATAGCAACATTCGTAGACGATATATCCTTACTAGCGATTGTGGATAATCCAGCACTAGCATCTCAGCAACTTCAATATTATCAGGACATTCTAGAAGATTTTCTCGATGCATGGAAAATAAAATCAACTAAATAAAATCAGCGCCAATCACACTCACAACTAAATATACAAATTGTCCATCAATTATTATCAATAGCTCACATATTTCTGTCCATATTACATCTAGACCAGAAACTTGCATGGCAGAACCATATTAAGACCAAACGACAACTGAACCTGAAATAACGCAAGATGTCATGCTTCTTGGTCGAAAGTTCAAATTGTCCTTGGAAAATAAACTGTTACTATACAAGTGTGGGGGTATACTAAACCATACTGTATGATAATTCAAAGGTTCAAATTAAAGATGCCTCGCTCCATAACTAATGCGCCTTGGTGTGTGTTAAACTTCATTCAATTGCAAATTATATTTGCGAGAAAAGAAATAAAAAGGTACTCGACTACATATCACAAGCGCTTGTGAAAACATGAAAATCTATATGTGGCTGAAATGAGCAATCCCTCGTGCGAAGAAAACTAAGACGACAGTGGCCTGCAGATCTTAAAGAACTCACATAAGAAGACGGTGAATAGTAGCAATATCAAGACATTTACTACAGAAGGTTGTCACAGTACGATCACTCTAAAAAGTTCAATTAATTTAATTATTGCTTTAAGTAGAAGAATAGGTTGTAAATGTGCAATAAGCTTATTAAATTTTTTTTAAGTATAGGACGGTAATGTACCCTGACAATGTGAAGTCTGGATAGCATTGTATTAAAGTTCCACCAAATTACTAAAAATTATTGCCAGCGTAAAATTATTTTGGAATAATTTACATATGTGTTTTTTGTTTTGTGGGAGCAAAAATGCGGTAATCATTTGAAAATTCAGCTTAACGCAAGTTTACTTACATGCTACTAAATTTGAATATATGGTTTCTACCAGTATTATGCAGTCTACCTAGTAATCCATTATCAGTGATATTAATAATTTCTATAAGATATCTATAATTTTTCAAAATCATAGAAATGTTAAAATCCAAAAATGGCTGCTTGAACTCGCTTCAGCCAAGAACTATTTTATTTTTGCCCAACTCGTGGTTATTTCTTAATCTTATATTAAAAAAAAACAACGAACATAGAAAAACGTAATAGAAATCATAGTTAGCTAAAGGTTTTCACATTTCTGGAATTAGATTAATAAATTCATATCTTAATTACAAAAAACTCGGGCAATTTAAAAAACAATTATATATATTTGATCTATAAGTCATATGGGACTACAAATCCAATTAATGAATAATTTATTCTTCTGATTCTTCACCATTTCTTTGAAGCACTTTCTGCGCTATCCCTAACCATCACCTTCTACTTGTTGATATCTCTTCTCAATTTATAACCTTCATAATCCTCAAATTCCTTTCCAAACTATTTCTTATTACTGCTTGTTATCAAAGTCAGGTTGTCTTTGTTCTCCAACTGATTCTGGGATTTCTCTCTTAATTATGTATTTTTTTGACTCATTTTCAGCCTGAATTTCTTTGCTATTTATTCTATTCTTCTTGCGGCTTTTATCATTTTATTGTTTGTTTTTATTATGATTGTTAAATTATCTGATAAGACTGTATTGTTTCAGAAACTTTCATCAATGGTGTCCTGATCGTCAGGATCCAGGACACTACCATTAAACAACAAGTAGTAATTTTAGCAATTACTTTTTGTTGTAATATTATTAGAAAATTCTACTCTGAAGACAATTAACCTTAAGAGTTTAATTTTTTTTATATCGATTTGCGCAAATCTTAAGTGTATTTATAAAGCTTACTTTACAACTACATTTTTTTTTAAATTTCTGCTTATTAATAGCTACCAGAAAGAACAAAAAACAATAACATTAAAAGCCATCGTATAACAGGGAGTTATTTTTTATCTTTCAGGTGCGATTTAAATAAACCATTAGCTTTCATAAATAAAATGTCGTCCATTACGATTTTCTGTAGGTTAATAGCAAAAAATTACTAACAATTCAGTTATTTTTGTTTTAATTAAATATTTTAAGATCTTCTTTAAACAAGTTTTTTTTTTAAATTTCATTCATTTTCTACACTTTTGTTGTAATTAAACTGCAAAAGGCGACCTTCAATAAATAAATTTCAAAAAATGTGTTCTCACTCCTGTAATCCATTAAAACACAAATTTTATTGTTCTAAAAGCTGAAGGATAAAATTAATTGATACTTAATTTAAAAAAAGAAACGGAATTATTTTCTGGGTGTTTTATATTTTCAATTAAAGAATGGGACACTGCGTTAGGATTGAAGACACCTGACTGTTACATAAACTGATTTAAAGAAGGCTTACCTCTTTGTATCCAAATGAAGAACAGACAGAAAATATTTTTGATTTACCTTCAATAATGTTATCTACAATTGCGCCGCTTCACCTGTTGGTCTGAAAATCGTTTCTTAGATGTTAGCAAAAATTATGAAGTCTGTGGTTTTCTTTCTAAAAGAGCAAACTTTGATATCTGGAATATGTTTAGGTGATTTATTACTATTGCAGAAGACTCGTAAATTTTGCTTAGAGAATATTAATTAAGGCATAACAAAAATTGGCGTTACCGGTTAGTATGCTAAAGAGTAACATTATTGATAAGAAATAGTGCACATTTTTTAAATTTCATGTTAAACCCTGCTTTAATGATTCCGAAATTCAATAGACTTGATTTTAAGATTGAAGAAAAGATCTAATGTTTTAGAGAATTTACACTTCTTTGCGGTAACACACTTGCATTTTAGAACCAACAATATTTTTTGCTAAGAAATCTCTTTTCAAACGTTATTTTAAGTGAAAGACTATTTAGGATCGACATATTTTGTTAGGGTGGAGCTCAAAATCTCGAATGTAATTTCAACAAGTAACGTTTTACAAAACAAATAACTGCTAGCTGATTTAAATTTTTTAAATTCGTATACTTTGTTGTTTTTCAGCAGTTGTTCATTAGTAGATTTTTTCAGAAAGAGCAGGATTTCCTTTAAATTTTGAGAGAAACGCAAGTGTTTAATACCTTATCTCTTGTTGCCGTTCTAATAACTTTTAATCGACTCAACGCCTCCAAGGACTGTTGTTAATATATGCAAACTTCACCGTGAATATCTTGGTCCGCCGCAAATTCCTGCCTTTCGGCTTAGTATTCACAAACCGGCTCATCCGTCGTCGAACTCCAGATAATGTTATTTCTGCATCCCATGCGACTTATAAAACGGGAATAAAAACCTTGTTAGGCTAAAATGTCGGCGGTCCCGAACAGATCGATGAATACGAAGGAAGAATGAAACGACCTATCCCATAAAAGCGGCTTAAAGGCGAAAAGCGTTTCTAGTGTGATGGATTAATCCTTTAATGGTCAATTTAGAGTTGATTGGTGCCACATGCGCCACTTTTAAATTCCTTTGAAAAAAGGTAATCTTCCAACCAGTCACTGGCTGTATTAATTACCGGGAACAGATGAGACCGCATTATTTTTTTTAATTAAATGGCTCGCAAAACTTTAATTTTTTACCACGCTAATGTCACCCTTTCGCAATAGTTCCAGTCCATTGTCACAAAAATTTCACCCCTCTCGAAAACCGCACACGATCTATAGAGCGAGCACCCTAACCGCGCGTTACTTCCATAATTGTGCCATTGTGACGGGAATAGAGAATATAGGTATCATTTATTTTACAAAGGGTTTTTAAAAGCAATAATGTGTAAGTCACGCTTAGTTTGCCACATTATAAAGCGTGGCTTTATCCCACGCAATCCCCTGAATCGGAGCAAACAGAAAACTGCTGTATTTCTTAATATTTCCAAGGCGTAACCTCCTCGGTTGCATCCATTTTCCAGTTTAACTATCTTGGAATACGTTTTGTTTGTTGACGGCGCGTGGGCGAATAATTCTTCTGTTACAACAGGCCGCCAATCCAATTAGTGTTATAGGTGTACGTTACGGGCACGAGAGCTCAAATGCGTCTGTCGTTTATTGTAGAGGTGTCACAAACAGCTTCCAGTTCCCACCGGTGATTGCTGGAAGAACGAAGGATTGAACTGAAACCCAACTCCAACCACCGCAACGAATTTAATTCTTGTTTTTAGTGTCTCCACGTACCAAATTTCGACGATCCGCAATTAAATATACAGAACTTCGTTGCAATCAAATTATTGATAAAGCCGTACCGGAACGACTGGATCGCAGACAAAGGTATAGTGCCAGTGAACAGACCTCGGGGTTAATATTGCATATTGCTATCTCTGAAGTGTGGTCAGTTTCCGGAGCAACCGGCAGAGCATATAAATTATTCAACTATCTATTCGGTCCCCTTTGCTTCTGTATTTCTGCCAGCACCAACACATACAACGTTTTATGTTTTGTGTCTCAAAACTCCAACATTTACGTGGCGTTGCCCGGATTTATTACTAGTCTCGTACATTTTCTGAGGAACTTCTTCGACCGAACCTCGTCTAGACCCACCAACAAAACAAAAACCTACACCAAAATAATTAACAAATGAAGAAACTCATTAGTAACATTGTCCATTATATACTCACAAAACGCGAACAATTCCATTCAATTTCAAGAATTAGTGTTAAACACTTTGTAATTCTTGAAAGCTCCGAATGAGAATAGGTAAAAACATTTTTGCTTTGATGTGTCCGTGTATGATATGTGGCCTCGTATAAGAGAGTTATTATGAACAGGCGTCGTTGTCGACCTTCCTCCTTATTAACGAACACAAATAAACTCTTCATCTTCACCACATCCGGTTTGTCGCGGCTAAGCCAAAGCGAACGGACCATAAAACGACGCTTCCTCAAGAATCATTTAACAAAAACGTCACTTTGATGATCTCTTAGAACCTGCAATTAACAAGAAATTCAAATTTGTATATCCCTTAATAAAACAATTAGTAAAAGTTGTCTCTAATATTTCAGTGAACCGGAGTCGCAAGTAGCTGTTGGTGAAATATGGCGCACTTACTTTAAATACTGGTGCGATATTAAACTTTTAAAATGAACATTGCGCAATAAAGAAAGAACAGGAGTAATTATAATAGGCGGGGTGGCGGGAATTAATTAGTTAATTTTTTTCCGTTCCCAATAACAATGGTTCGTTTCTTTCGTGCTGGGGAATACAAATGGTGTCGCTTACGTATGCAGTTTTGCAGTTCGGCGCAAATTGTTCTTTTTATTAATTAGGAGCAATTAAAGCAGTCAGTGTGCTCGCAAAAATAAAATGAAACTACCCTTTCGTTTTATTTCAGAGTCGGGCAGCTGTTGGAGATGAGTGAATATAAATAGAAGCGGGCGGGAAACGGCTGATAAATAGCATTCCTTGCCGCAAGTCTTTGGATACAGCGGCGCACAGTGTGAAGTGTGAATGAGTGATTACTTTTAGCTGCTTGAGTGCGATCTTTCACTACTACCCCGACACTTACATAGGAAAAAGTTACCGTAAGACAGGAACCGCTGCCGATGACATCGCTCGTTTTAATAACTACGCTGATATCCTTCAATCTTTCAAACATTCATTATTTCCCATATCCCGTAAAAATTCCTTTTCGAAGATATTTGGTGAGGGGAATTTTATATCCTGGCCGAAATGTTTTTGGTGAATATGTTATCGGAGGTACAGAATATTGATATAAAACTCCCTAAATAATCGACCAAATCTAAAAGCTCGACTAATTTAAAATTATTTGTTGCTTTTAAAATCTGAGTAAAATCAAAACTTTAACTAAACTTGCAATCCAGTATGTTGGCTAAATAAGTTCCATTTAGTGGCTTATTTGTTAAGGTGGACTAATTTTCACTGTGGTCGTTAACCACATTGGGTGCTTAAAGCTGTAATTTTATAACTAAAAACAATTAGTTGGGCATTAACCGTTAATCGCTAAGCTTTAACAAATGGAGTTTAAAATAAAATATTTAGAATAAAGTTGGCACTAACTAAAATTTTGTGGCAATAAATGTGAAGCACAACAAATGGTGGAGGTGCCGGGTGAATTTAAACCGTTTTCGGTTTAAGACCAAAAATATTTTGTAAATAAAATTACCAAGGGATCAGTAATAATTAAAATAATAAAATTTACTATTACAATAAATGCTACATATTTAGGGTAGCTACAAATGTGTGAAGTTTCAGTTTTTTCTCATTCTTTCATTAAACTCAGATTTAAAAAAATTGTGCATCCTGTTAAAGTCAATTTGCAAATTTTTACGTTTATTGTTCAGAACAACATGTTATAAGCCGAGAGTTTTCATACTGTGTCGTAAACTAAAACCATACTTTTTGATGTATTATTTATTTACATGGTGCTAGAAATTTCAAAACAAACTTTATAACTACTAAAATACAATGAAATCTTCAAAGCTTAATATGGAAAAGGTAGCATTTGACGTACAATAATTGTGTGTGAAGTTCTGACTCAAGTAATAGAGATGGTAAAACTATGCCTGGGTGTGGGTTCCATCCCTCAGTTTTTGCTTTATTTCTTCTCTGCTGACTTTTTCCAGAAGTCCACTTCCGTAAATAATAAAAAAAAATTGAGGTCTGTTATAATTGTTACATTTACTACCATTTGTTATTTGTAGTTATTTAGCTTCAAATATTGTTTGGCCACATAATATTCCATTCATTATATTGCTACTATTATTTTTATTCCTATCACTACAGAGATTAGGCCTAACATTCAACACCCGGCAACTGATACCTGACCACCAATTGGGATTTAAATCTCAGCATGTTGCCATAGAACAAATATATCGAATAACGAAAAATATCAATCAAGACTTCAGAAATAAACTTACTGCTCCATTGCTTTTCTCGATGTGTCCCAGGTCTTTAACAAAGTTTGACACTCTGGTCTGCTGTATAACATTAGAACTTTGTTTCCAAATAACTACTTTCTAATTCTCCAAATCTTACCTGCAACAACTCCACTTCTTGGTTTATCATTACGATGCATATACCAGCATCTGCCCAGTCTGGCCTGGAATCCCACAAGGAAGCGTACTAGGACCCATCATGTACACAATATACACAGGTCAACATTCGACAATGTCATCACAGCTATATATGTGGACAGTACAGCCAATCTCACATCACATGTGAACCCTATTATCTGGTCATAACAATTTCAAGCTAATCTTAACCAAATTCAAAAGTGGCGAAGCTTGTGGCTAATTAGAGTAAATAAAGAGAAATTAGTGCATGTAACATTCTCAAGTAGAAGAGGGGACTGTCCTGCTACGCTAAACTACCACCCTTTACCATAAAAAAAGCAAAATACCTATAAATGTACTTGAACCGGAAAGTGACGTGAAAGAAACAATTCTTTTCAAAAAGAAACAATTGGGACTTGGACTCAACCAATTGTGCTGGCTAATAAGCCTCAAATCACATCTAACCTTGGAAATCAAGTTGTTTGTGTACAAAGTATTTTTGAAACCAATTTGAAGGTACGAAATTCAGATTCAGGAATCCGCTTTACATTCAATATTGAAATATTGGAGAGATTCCGGTAAAAGTTACTCCGAATCGAATGATTACCAGTGCTCCCTGCTACAAGCAGAACAAACCAATCCGTAAAAACAGTAAAGGAATAAATAAATAACTATGCCAACAGGTATGAGAGGTTGAAAAACCAGCCAACCCATCTGGCCACTAATTTAATGACCGACATTATAAAAGGGCGAAGACTTAAAAAATAAGATCCGACAAACCTACCCACCCCTATCTAAATTTAAATATGCACACACATCTATATATATATCTTTCTTATCTTATCTAAAATCAATAATTTTAATGATTATGCTGTAAAGAAGTCCGACATTAGGCGAACTCCTGCAAGTTAGTCCTGCAAACCTTGCAGAATAATTCCACAAATTGCTTATTGTATCATTATAATATACACTTTGCAAATAAATTGGGATTAAAAAAAATGCGGCATTAAGTGTTTCATTATGAGTTGTAATGGCTGCTAAGCATTCTTATTAATTCTAGTGGTTAAATTGTGTTTCATCTTCTAATATGTAGGTATAGCATCTTGTATGATTTCTTCAATCAACATACATTCTGTTTTTCTTTACGTTTAATTCTGTTTCACTTCTTGTATTTCTCGATTTTCAAAGTCATGTAGTATATTTGACTAAGGGTAACATTTATTAAAAGAAATTTCATAACCTTAAGTGTATTTATTATACTAGAAGAAATCAAAATATAAAGAGTACAGTAGAGCACAAATTGGTCAGGTAACTAGGAGAAGAGCGACTCCATTTGATTAAGAAAATGGGTAATGTAAATTGAATATTTACATAACTAAACCAGTAGCATAAGGAAATGTAGGTACTTACAAAGGAAAAATGAAATAAAAATTCTTAACTTATATGTAATAATTTTGGTTAACTTTCTATTTTGCAAAAGCTTTTTTATTTTTCTAAAATATCAACATATTTGCAAAATATTATTGCCTCCTTGACTTTTCATAATGCTACCCTTTTTTAGATCTTTATTTAAATTTTTCTTTTTCTTGAGCATTGTTTGGGCTCAGAGTATGAAATCTTCTTTGCTATAGTGGTAATCTAGTTGATGCACGTATTCATCAATATTATCTTCTTCAAATTTTTACTACCAAGGTAGTAGATTAAAATCGATTCTACATCATTAAGCACATCTATAAACACACCAAATCCAAAACAGTCGTACAATAATTTTTTGAACCACAATGGTCATTATTTCCTAAAATGAAAAGAGACCTTAATCTTCTGTTACAAAACTCACTCAACGCATTAAATGAAAGAAATGCAGTTATGTGAGAAATAAAAAGGTTAGAAATTACCACTTTGAGTAGTAGACAAGATAAGGTGATAAAATGTTCCTTAGTAGCAGATTCTAATTCTACCATACCTTGAAAATATCTCATTTTCTCCAAATTTCTAGAAGATTTCCTATAATTTTTTTAAAACTATTTGCACGGCTTATGAGGAACTTCTCTCCTTACTGCGTATTCTGGAGCATGACTCTTCTTCCTCACAATATTTTCAAATTTGTCTCAGTTACCTATAGGTAGCTATTAGTCAGGTCTTTTTTTGAATTTTTCTACTTTAGCAACCTGATAAAATGTTAAAAGTTTCTGAAATTTAGAAACACTGAAAAAAAATCTTGTTTACTATCTCTAGTCCTGGTAGTCCTGATACTGAAGTTCTTCTTAGTTTCTTTTAGAACAATATTTCATATTCGGTTAAAAAGTTTTCTACTTAATTTTCATTTTAATATTAATAATACAATTTGTTGAATTACCCTAAGTTTATTTATAATTTATGTGTTTTTACCTTTAACTTATTTTCAATTTTAGTCAATAGTTAAGCAATATTTGTTTGACATTGTAGATATTTTATGCATGCAAGTATTTTTAATTATTATGATAATATTTGTTAATTAAATGAGTTGTGTTACTTATAATTATAATTATAGTTTAGTTAGTTTTAGTTAGTTATATTTAGTTGTTAGTTTATATATTTTAGTTTTTAAGGACCAACCTATGTACGGGTATTTATACCTCTGTAAGTCCTTATTATATTTGTTACAACATGTAATAAAGAAAAATTGGAGATAAATAATAAATAATAATTTGTAATACACATAAAAATTAGTTTTCAGTTATTAAGCGTACCAACTAGAAACTATGCTCTATAAAAAATATATTTATTAAAAGAAAATTGTAACGAATTTCATAAACAACTTTACCCATTTTCTGGGAATATAATTATTTACTTATGATGGTAATTTTGTAAATATTTGCGCTATAATAAATTTTTAAGCTACTGGTAAATAATGATGCATCTAACAAAAGTAAAAATCAGTTGAAACTTTAAGTTAAAATAAACTAAATTGACTGAAAGTTCAGAAGTGCCGGATGGAGTAGTGGGACGTTGTTAAGATTAATAGTGATGATAGTTTTCGACCGTAAACAGTTTTTGGTTTCTTTGAGTAATTGTTCAAATTGTCAAACAACTACAAGAACAGTAAGAAAGAATTTTGGGAAAACACGATATAACTGAATTGAAAAACGAAGAGAGAATAAGAAAAAGCGACCAAAAGAGAAGGCAAAGATAAAACAGAAAAAAAAAACTAAAATTGAAACAACAATAAGAACAATTTGATTGTTACTCAAGATTATTTTCAGGATCTCTTTTATTATGTCAAAACTTGTAAATGTCCGAAATAAGTGATGAAAAAAAAAACAGAAAAATATTGAGAGTTCAGTAATAACTGCCAATAATGAAAGGCCGACCTAAAGTATGACATTACTTTTTAGGTCTTTCCAAATCAGAATGCAGTCGCGTTTGTTTGGATTCTGGAAAAAAAATGGTTAAATTATGAAAAACAAACCATATTCTGGTAAACAATTATTTGATTCCCTGAAATAAAATCAGCTGATCTTAAAATAGTGACTTTTCTAAATTTTCTTAAAAAATATTGCATAAGCACCTTATGAAGAGTGAATAAATGGAATATTTTCCAACTATCCAACATTTCTTTGCCATTTTAGTGATTTCTGTCTTAAAATAGAACAAATAAGAATTATAACAGTTTTCCTCAAATGCTTCTAAAGGAGCAAGGCGTTCTCAAAGCGGTGTGTGAAACTTTTAATTAATTTGTTTAAGACCGACTATAAATAGAAAATATAAAAAAGTTGTAACTTGAAAAGGTTTATGGTAATGTGTAAAGAGAAATTCCGCTGGTCCGCAGCCAACTTTTCTCTAAAAGACTTCATAGTTTTGACGCCACTGGTCAAGCTTCTTTAAAACTTTAGAAGTTTATTACTAATGTAAAGAGCGTCCTTACATCAAGTTTATAGTTTCTATTTTTAATTAATTATAAAACTTAGTTTTGTTACTTTCCGTCCATGAGAGCTCGTATCTCTGTTTTTCTCTTAATGAGAAGAAAACAATTATTGAAGTTTGGCACAATTTGAAAAAGCTTCTATGCAAAAGGGGCTATCATTTCGGTAGAAAGAAAAATTGCAACTATTAAGTATAATAAATTATTTAATAATTAATTTCTTAGAATTACTTTGGAATCTTTTATTATGACTTAATTTAACACTCTACATTATTAAAATTTAAACTCACATTTTTTTAAGTAGGATCACAAATCTTGCTCTTTTTCACAAAAATGTATTTCTAGTTACAAAAAACCTATTGATGGAGAAAATATTACATACCTAACTTCTATTGAACCATCCATCACTTTTTTACTATTCGAGACGTTTATTCGTTTTTATCTGTTGATTAACACATGAGGAAATTGTAAGCAGATGGAAAACAAAAGTTACGACGCAGTTGCGTAACTGCCAGATTTCTAAAGCCCTTGTATAATTCTTCCTATTTTTTTTATTAAAATACCATTTTGAACATTTTCAGCATCTAGCTAAGCCTAATAGCCATTTTCAGAATGGCGTTCGATACAGCCATGTTTACAATTCCGTAATGGTGGAACGGCACAAACGACAATCCCCGCAACAAGTGGCGATAAGCAGGCGACATAAATCGGAAGATTTGCAAGCAGGAAGCATTGTGTAGATACATTTACTTTACGATATTAAAATGCATCAAACACGAACTTAAAGAGATGATCCTCAAACGTTTGGAAGATATTCAAACGAAATCAGACATCCAGCCGGAGTGCATTAGGACTTCTTTGAAGCGAATGGGGTTGTAACGTCGTTATGGGGTGTCGCATTGAACCCCAGACTTACGAACTACTATCAAACAAGGTGACGTATTAAATCCGACAGACGGATCAACCGCAGACGGGAATTTCCCCCGGGATTGACCGACCTGTGTTTTTAACCACGCCACAATCCCGTAAATCTGCACTTTCATATGTGGTTTTACCAAGCAAATTTCATATTTAGGCGGCGCTATCCGACTGGCGGCTATTAAAAGCGAATTATTTCCGGTTGGTGGGCGAGGATAAGTGGCGGATGAACCGGCAAAGATCTAATTAATACGTTACGGTCAAATACGTCGATTTCGGCGTCACCGGGAATCAATTTCGACCGCAATGAAAAGTCGAAACCCGCAATAAGCTGATGGCACTGAACGAGTTATGCATCCATAAAATTCGGTACCTTGCAGTTATAATCTAAGAACTGATCTAAAATTAACGGAGAACCATCCCAATCGTGCTCGACTTCTGGTCGGGAGGATAGGCTTGTGACCGACGGGATATAAACTGCCGGTTAAACATGACACACATGTGCATAAATATTTTAACGAACTCACTCTAAATTACTTACAAATTAAATGGTTTCACTTGACTTCACTTTGATACCTAACACTAACTGTCGAAATTATTTACGAGATATGGCAGAAGAACCGTAAACCCGTAAAAGCCGACTCGTAGATCTCGCGATAATTAGATGAATATTTTCGGCAAATAAAACGATATTCGATGAGAGTCAGTCGGTTCTGGCTTCGCAATTAGCTTTTCACAGGCTGTTGCAGCATTTGATTAATCCGAATAACAAACAGTCCCCTATATTGCTTTGTCACTTTCTCTGGTTTCGCTTGACCGCAGCTGGGCAATTTCCTTGTTGACGTTTGGGCAAATGTGCAAATACTTATAAAGTTCCCTACGACTTCATCAAAAATAATTCCATCTTCGGTGGAAACTTCCAAATGAACTCAACTACCCTTAAACATCCTCGAAATAACCCCGAAGCCATTACGACCAGATCTTCTAGGAAGCAAGGAATCCAACTCTAACGGTTTCTGCTTGACCGACTGCGGCAAGGCGATGACCAATAAATCTTCCTAATTTTCCATAACTGCGCCGAGGGTTGCATGATATTTCCATTTTATGAAACTCCGAGGAAGGAAAACGTAACTTTAACCCAAAAAGGCGTGGTTTCTTGCGATTAACGATGAAAAAATTGTTGTTCGCCCCAGAAAAAATCATTAGAACTAATGCGTTTCAATTATTAATTTTAGGTTGGTGAAAAAAGTGGAGACACCTGGGTGATTCGTCTCAATTAAGTGACGTCAAGATTTATCGTCGACTTATTATCAAATATTTATCACCACTTAGTGAAAGTGTGAAGAAATGCCCGGTCTGAATCGATTGACCGCATTGAATGTAATAAGGAGGGAGGGAAAAATCTTAGGGCGAGGGAGATGTCGTGCCGTTAGTATGAAGAGGGAAGGCCGTTACAAGTGGAATAAAGTAGTAATCCCAACGAATGCACTCCTTAAGTCCGGGTCAGCAATCAATACTCCCGGAGTATTGGCTTAAAACCGAACTTTTTCACTTATTTCGTTACAAATTTTTACTCATATTTACGACTCACCAAATTGAAGCTGAATTGCAAAAAATTGGCCAGACTTGCCCAAGAGTTGAGACATTTTTTATTTTTGTTTTAGATATTTATAACACTCTTCCAATGTTTTCTTAAAATCTGAAAAATCACGTGGTTAATTCCTCAATTTAAAAAAATCGTGGCTGATAAAGCAGCTAAGTTTAAACGCCGGTCGTTAGCAGGGTTAATAAAGGGATTAAAGTTTTTTCAGCTTGGCCCACAAACTGCGAAAACAAACCGGATTGTTGGCGTTTTGACGAATAATGAGTATGAAACTTTTCTCAAGCTGTCGTTTGAATGTATAAGTTGAAGTGAATTTTTAGCTTGGTCCGTTTGGCATTTCATAGTTCCTTCAGCTGGATTTGACGTCGACCACATGGGGCGGAAAACAAAGCCGAGTTTTAAATTACCGACTAAAATATAGAGTCTGTCAGTGACAGCGAAACAATTTCACTCCGTGTCATATGAAACTTTATGATGTTTGTGATTATGTTTTCGGTTTGTTACAAGTTTTTGAACTTGATTTATATACCGCGTCTCGATTATAACATTTTACAATTACCTTGTTTGTATTGGATACACAACGCATTGTGGTCTCGATAAATTACTCAACGCCGTACACGACAACCATTAATTTTTCTACAACAACGTCACCCTGACTCTTCATTCAACCACACTGAACCATCTGATACGCTAAGGGCAATAATTAATTACATTATGTTAATTACTAGAGACAAGCGACACGGAGATTGGCATTAACCAGAACAATATGACCATTCAAGCATTATTCAATAACATTCCATCCAGACGTCAATGTTGTAAAGATATTATCTATCATTTGTGTAACAATGTGGTGTTTAATATGTAGTTGTTAATGATTCCTCGATGGTTCGTACAATGGATGGAGGAGCGCGTTGGTCGCTAACAACCTGAAAATTAATTAAAACCTTTGGTTTGAAAGTTGGCAAACATTAGGGATTTTGCAGTATTGGCGTCTTTACCACCGTCAACGTATTTGCTAGCGTCCATGTCAGCGTTTCAGCGACTGTGATGGATGGCTTCAGCATCTGTTCTCGCGCCCATGATTGACAAGCGAACGCGAGGCCGCTGTCTTGAAGCCATTAGTCAGCGTCGGTCCAAGACCTGTGCTTGAGCTTCTTCCTGCCCTTCACTAGTTATGATTTATGATCGATTCGCTTTATTTTCATTTAAAAACAGTCATATTCCGATTGAAGTGTGGTAATTGTTTGCAGGTTTACAACAGCACGATGACTGATGGTTACAGAATTTATTTTGAAACCGACATGTAACCGGAGTTACTCGCAAATAAAAATATGTAGAATTGCTTTTTAACCAATATAGCCCTCAGGTGACAAAGAATATAAGCAATGGAAGACCAAAGAATGGTCTTTAGTTGCGGACTAACCCCAATGCTATTTCTGAAATATAAAGTTATAACTAACTATACATAATTATTAATTTTCCTAGTTAGAACATGACAAATTTATGGAAAATAAGAATAAATTTTAGACTTATTAACAGTGTTAAATAATCTGAATAAGGATACAAACAAGTTCTACCAGACCTACCACTAGAATTGCGCATAAACGAATAATTGTAGTTAATTTTAGGAAAACATTAGCTAACAACACAAAATTGGATTATAGCACTTTACTGCTGAACATGATCTATTAGTTAAAAGCTAACAGGATTTTTTTTTGTTGAAGATGATGTAAGTGTATAACCATAATTGGGTCGGTGCAACTAACTAGGTGTGGTGAGGACTCCTCGTCATAACTTATATGAATATCCAGCCTTGGTAGCCAGTTCGGCTTCAATAACGACATCCGAATGGACATCTAGAGTAAGTTGAATGGATCTAATGAAGCAATAAGACTATGGGGTAAAATAAGCTCAAAGCTTCAGTACAGTGGACCGTTAGTTCGAGACCGCAATTATAAGGGAAAAAAGACCATAATTAGTTTTACACACTACAATAGAATGTCATCTACAACCAGGTTTACTATTGATTATCTTATATATTGAATTTAATAACATACCTAGGTTAAACAACAAAAGTAAAAGTAATAACGGCTTAACCATATTGAAATTATTTACTAATAATCTTGAAATTTTAAAATTTCAAAAATAAAAAATGATTTTAAATACGTTGAACCATGTGTCTTGCCTGGAAGTCTTTTTAGGTGGAAATAAAAATAAAAAATATTAAAACTAACGCCCTCCCAGGTGATAAGAACCAATATATTGTTCTAATTTTATATTATATTTCAATGTCAGTATCAAGTGCCAAGTCAGTATGTGGAGCTTTATATGAGGCATTTTAAATAAATAAACAAAATAAACCGAAATTAATTCTTGCATTTCTATTCAAAATTTTAATTAAAAAATATATAATCAAATCGAAAGCATTTTAACTAGGACTATCGCACCAACAAAGACTAAAGGATTTATACTAATGCTAAAAGTTATATAGAGGGATCAAAGCTTGACGTTCGCTTGGGAAACAAAACAAAAAATTGGAAGATTTGGAAGAGAATAGGATTTAAAGACGTATTCGACAAGGGACGGATCACATTGAAAGATAGAGAAAAATTCGGTTAATATCAAGAATTGTGTTATGGCGAATTAGAAAGACGGTCCGGAATATAGGCAGATCAACAGAATAGCGAGTAGAAATTGGCCAGGAAGGCTCAAGAGAGAAATAAGTAAAAAACAAAAACGCATCCTGACGGATTTGCAATAATGCTAAGAGCTGCATATGCAATGCTCGACATCCGCTTGGAGGGTAAAGCAAATTATGAAAAGATCTTAAAGAAACAAAAAGTAATGACAAATTCGAGAAAATTGCAGAACTGAAGTAATAAGAAAGAGGTTACTTTGAAAGGTAGGAAGAAAACGATGAATATCAAGAATTGTGATGTGGCAAAATAGGAAGACAAAGTATAGTACAGGAAGGTCTCCATCACGATAAATAGACGACAACAAAAGAATAACGAGTAGAAATTGGCACAAGAAAGATGCAGTGGTACAAATTAGGAGTAGACAAATTGAAGATGATAGAAGGAAAGAACAAAAACTAAGTCTGTTATTAATATATGCTTTGTGGGACGCAGCCTGATGGATTTATATTAATGTTAAGAACTGTAAAGAGATCATGCTCGATGTCCACTTGGAGTACAAATCAAGGGATAAAGAGATCCAGAAATAAAAAGGTGCTAAGGCCGTATTTGAAAAGATTGCAGAACTAAGGTAACAGAGAATGAGTTACATAGGAAAGTAGAGAAAAACGATGGAACTAGGAATAATAAACTCAATATACTCAGATCTCCATTGCAATAGATAAACAACATCAAAAGTATAACGGGTAGCATCGACACCAGAAAGATCAACAAGGCTTAGAGTAACCGAAAGGAGTTAGGAAAAATCTGTTTGAAGTGAGCAAATGAATGGTAGTAAAGAAAAGGATCTCAAACTAAGTCTATGCTTTGAGAGACGCAGACATATATATTTAGTGTAAGGATAAGTGCTGTAGAGAAATTAATGCTTAAAATCCATTTGGAGAGCAAGACAAATGAGTAGATCCGAAAACAAACAGGAACTAAGAACGTATTTGAAAAGATTGCATAATTAAGGTAACAAGAGACGGGTGACACCAAAAGATAGAGAAAAATGATGGATACCAAGAATTGTATGGCATCAAACTAGGAATACCAAACGGTATATACTCAAATGTCCTTTACGATAGATAAATGACATCAAAATAATAACGGGTATTATCGGCACCAGAAAGATCAACAAAGCTTTGAGAAATTGGAAGGAATTAGGAAAAGCCCGTCGGAAGTGGACGAATGAAGGATGATAAAAAAGAAGAACAAAAGCTAAAGCTATCATTACTATGTGTGTGCTTTGAGAGACGCAGTCTGGTAGATTTGGTGTAATGATAAGTACTGTAAAGAGATCAACGCTTAATATCCGCTTGGAGAGCAAACAAAGAATAAGAAGAACCGGAAATAAACAGGAGCTTCAGACGTATTCGAGACGATTACATAACTAAGGTAACAAAGGAAGAGTCGATCGGAAGGTAAAGAAGACGAATAGATAATAAGAATTGCATTGTAGCAAACTAGAAAATAGTCGGTCGAATTGGAAGTAATGTTAAGACCTAAAGGGAGATCAATGCTTGACATCGGCTTAGAGGACAAAACAAAGAATGAGGAGATCCGGAAAAAAAGTGCTAGAGACGTATTCGAGAAGATTAAAGAACTGAGGCAATAAGATTTGAACCACTTTGGAAAGTAGAAAAGAAAGAAAGAATATCAAGAATTATGTTGTGGGGAGCTACAAATACGAAATAAAATAGACACAGGTCTCCTTTACAATTGATAAGCGACATCAAATAAATGACGGATAAAAATTGATATCAGAAAGCTCAAAAGAGATGCTAGTGGAAAAAATTAAAAAAAGTCTGCCGGAAGTGGACGAATGGTGGGTGATAAAGAAGAAGAACAAATTGTAAGGCTATTATTACTATGTGTATGCTTTTCAATGCTTGTCCAATTTTAGTTTTGTGTTAGCGGAAAATAGTCTCAGATCTTTTTTCTTTAAAATTTGTTAGCCACCGCACAGAGAAAATTAGAAGTAGGTAGCAATATCAATTTTTTTACTTTAATAAAAGAACAATCACAAACAGTTTACTCTAAAAATAAATTTAGGACTTGATAGCAAATACTCTTTAAGGGGGTACCTCCGGTGCATTCCGGAAAGTATCACAATGCAGTTTTAATATTATAAATTCATAACTGTTTTCTGATAAAAGCGTTGATTTCCTTACTTAAATCAAATATAGCTAATTGTATTCCATTTATGAACTGTATCTATTAAGTACGAAAGCCTTATTAGAAATAACTTGTGCATGCTTGTGACTCTCCTTACTCAAGAATAACGTTGTCTTATTCCTCAGTTCGAAGATGCACTACATGAACCTTCGGATATTGAATATAACATTCATACATATTTAGCTCTCATATCTTCACAAAGTGTGGCAATAAAATTTAATTTCAGTAGTTTGGTTTTAATTTAATTACTTACATTCATAGTTACTCTTAACTCATGACTTTTGATGATAAAGCTTCCCGGTGGATCATATTATATCTTCTCCTGGAGATTCTTCACGAGTGCTTACAAATTATTGTCTTCCAAAAATTGAACAGGCTTAAATTCAGCTGACGTAGTTTGTAATTCTGTAATTCTGAATAAAGCATTTGCAATGTTTTTTCTTTTGTAAGCTTGCGAAGTAGTAACTCTTCAGCTATTGCTGTCCGCTGCTTTCTTAAGTTGGACAGGAAATAATTTTCCCACTTACTTAGATTCCAATTGCTATTGAATAACTACAAGCATGTAGTTCTTTCTTTCGCAAAATTTTTAAATGTTGTTTCTGCCACCTCTATGATAGTTGGTAGCATAAGTTGCTCTGAAATACTACGTAGCTTCTTGTATTTGGATATTTTATAAGTCACTTTATACGATCCCAATAAATATCTCCTATTTACTATGAGACTCAACTAAAATAAAAAGAATGCACAAAATAAGAAAGATTGAGGACTCAACGTCTTGTGACTCAGCGCCTCCTATTTTATTTCTCAATTTACTTGCTATTCGAATGCTAAGAATGAATAACTGCAAATGCGAAAAAGGCGGGCAGTAGTTTACTTGAATAATTTGACACGGTCGACAGTTTTTAAAAACACTTCACAATTTTTTTTTTAAGATTTTAGTTTGAGCCAACTTTCAGTAAATGTGAAAATCTTTCAGTACTTTCCCCTTAATGTTATGAATTATGTAATTTTATTTAACAAAACTATATAACTAATTGTTTATAGACGATTAGCTAACTGTGCAAGTTTATTTTTAACGTAAGATAAGATACAAAATTAGTCATGCTATTATAGATTTAGAAACGTCGATATTACCGAAATCTTGAAATATTTTTAATCGCATTATGATTCACAACCAAAAATTTATTTATTGAGTTATTATATTTTGAATGAAGATTGATTGAAGTGGCAAAAACTTGTTGAGTTAATTTGACATATTGCTTTTGACTTTTGCCACAATAAATAATGTAAACTCAATTTTCTATTTAAATCATTAGACTTACAAATGCCGAATGGCTAATTATGATAAGTTTTTGATTACAAACGAATTTCTGTTTAAGGCAATTTATAAATGTTTTTAATTGCAACTGACTTAAATTTGTCTTTGACCAGACGCACCTAACCCTTAGTTCAAAGTGGTGTAAACGAGAAGGTTCTTGTTTAGAAAAACAGGATGGTACTCAAACAAAAGGTAAAGAACCTCATTTTGGTAAT
The DNA here is from genome assembly GCA_905333025.2 of Pyrochroa serraticornis. Lineage (NCBI taxonomy): Eukaryota > Metazoa > Arthropoda > Insecta > Coleoptera > Pyrochroidae > Pyrochroa > Pyrochroa serraticornis. Next base: position 21,937,509 of record HG995154.1, read on the forward strand.
GTTGGTTTAAGTTAAATTGATTGATAAATCGTTACGTTATCACATCTTATAGAACGTTATGATTCTGAACGCACGATGTTCTCGACTAATTTAGTCCCATAAATCGAGGAAATTTCAATTATTCTGGTGTTTTAGTATTTTTAATATTTTAATTTGGACAAATAATACTTTAGTAAAAATATTTGGTATGCTCATGCTCTATGCGTCTGACTTATTAAAAAAAAAATATTAACAAAGTTGTCTGCAAATGTTGTATAATCAAGAAAAGTGCAATCTTTGCAGTCCAACATTGTACATTCTTAAATTAAGTAAGTGACCATTTGATGATGCGTTAGAAATAAATTGTTAATGGCATTAAAAAAATTTGAGATACAAGAAGAAAAAGTGATAATTATACGGGTGGGTAAATATTTCTTTAGATTAGCAACGTAACTAAAACTATTACTAGAATTGTCTCTGCTTTACCTTGATTTGACGTGAAAAAAATTCAACAACTGCAATTGCATGTTGTTGGTGGGCTCGTAAAGAGCGGTTTCGATTGAAAACATTGTAATAATATAAACAAATTAATGCCATATATATCTATGATTCAAACAAGCTGCTGGCAAAATATCGTATATAATAATGACGTATACATTGCAGTTTTATACAGTTATATAACGAGGTTTCCCACAGCTTTATCCCGAAAGGAAAAGCAAAAATTGCGGATTAACGTCGTATTAAATCAAATATTCCCAGGTTTCTGAGTTTTTTTTTTAACGTAAAGTTATGTTTGCTTCAGAGACTGGATGTATCTTGTTATATAGGTGCATAAAAAATGTTGCTAGCGTTTTTCACGTTCCTGCTCCCTCCCAACACATTCGTCGTGTCTTTTGGAACGACAACTCAGGGAACACATCCACGCTTACGTTAAAGTCACGATTGGGAAATTCGTGTAAAATTAGCCCGTATCTTACGTGATGTACGTCTGCCGTCACCAAAAACCGTGTAATGCTCGACAGAAACAAACATCCCCGGAATATTGACAGGTGTTCAGCCTCATGAACCTACTGAAACGGGGCACTTTCAGTATATAGAACCCTACACCAAACAGTACGCAATTTGGAGCTTAATCTGAACCAAAGAAGCGAATCTCGAAAAATAAGAAACCGTTCCGTATACGTGGCGACGCGATATTGTTTCGCCCTAGGGATAAGAGACATTAGTGAATGAGGAAATGTGACAGGAGACAAATGTGACGTCATCAGTCTTTGAGATTTGTACATCGCAACAATTAAAATAATGAACCACCGACATCATACACCAGATATGATAAATCGCCTCCCCAAGAACGAAATATTGTGGTCGTAACTGTGTGGGAAGAAAATAAATGTGATGAAAGAAACGAGACCCTCGGCTAATGCAAGCCGAGCAACGACTAAAAATACTGAACATTTTCCTTGTAGCTCATATTCTTGCTTCTTGAAAATTTACAAATCTCCTGTTTCTCTAACATCCATACCGTGTCATAACATGTTATTTTTATTGTTAGCCAAACGAAACGACAATATTTTTAATAGAATTAATCACGTGTCTGTTTCAATAAATTGTATTTGGAAATGTCAGGTTTGCGATGGAACTTTCTCGGTCTCTCTTTGCTATTAACTTAATTTATAGCCATTGTTGCTTTGTTTTGAGCTGGTGCAGCTTGTGTTGGGACAATCGAGTTAATTTTATTTTAAAGTTCTACAACGTTTCCAACAAAAACTGTCCGCAACTATTGCCGACGAACGGACGTTTTCACAGAAAACGTCACGTTTGCACTAATGCAATTAGAGCGCTATCATCGAACTACGTGTTTTCATTGTTATCCATTTACTTAATTTATTTAAGCTTACCCTTGAGTAAACGTGTTAAAGCACGTTCTGCGTAAAAAAATATGATATAAAATAAAGCACGGCCGCCATATGATTAATGTTAGAGCTTTATGCGGAACGCCGGAGCTTTTGCAAAATCATTTGTTAAGCATTGAATAATTTAATTCACGTCATACAGAAAATACATTTGGCAGCACATACCTGATACACCCTCAAGTAATAACTTTGAGAATACGGTGGTATTACTGATTTATTATTAATGGATTTCCATTAGACTTGAACAATGCTCTAGCGAAGTGAAGGATAAATGGGGGAGCACCACCATCTATTGTGGCCACCCACGATCAACCTTGCCGCTTACTTTGGGAAATATTTACGAATTTCCCTTGCGCCAAAGACGTAAATGAATTACTTATATTAAAACACATCGTCCCCCAATTCCTCGTCGCTTCTATGGTTCTGCATTAGGCATCCATGCTTGTCAGGTTTATACAATTCGCTTGTAGCAACGTAATACTTTGTCAGAAAAGGTTTTATTATAACTGCACTTAAACGACCCTTCCATAATTCTTATTATTGAGGGCGCTGCGGCATTTAGCTACATATGCCTTCTTCTCACGGTATAATTTTCTTTTCCACAAAATACCATATTGCCTTGTTTTGTGAACACGATGTTGTTTCGAAATATCTACTGTCTGGTCCACATCAAAATGATATTTCTAATGTAAATTCAGTCTTATTTCAGTCTCTTCAATTCCTAAAAAGGATGCGTCAGAAGACAAAAAAGCTTTTGTTCCCACTTATCGTAGCCTTTAATGTGTAATAACACAACCGTATAATAATGTAAAAAAAATTTATTGAAATCAATACGTGGAGAAAAGTGAAAATTGAAGCTCGATTACCAAAGAGTAGATATGCTTCTTAATAACAAAAAATCTATAAACTTTGATATAGTCAATTTAGTTCTATTTTTGTCCGATCTTTTTTCGAATTTTTTTTTTGAAAACTGTATCGAAAGAAAAGAAAGACTTTCACGTATTCATCGTTTGAATTGTGAGTGATGGTCTTGAGTTCCTACAGAAATCCCATAGAACAAAGCACTATCAATTTTTCTCAAATTTTCTAATTTTACGGGCAATTCTTTTAAATCCCTCTTTCTCTAAAAACCCTGTTCGGACTATAAAAAGCATTTAAAAAAATGCCAAATAGGTCCAGTCGTTCACAAGTGATGCATTTAACAACAAAAAGCATTTAATTTTTATTCATATCGACAATGTTTCTTAACTTTTTAACTTAAGAGTATTCATGTTTCTATGACGTACTCCAAATATACTGATTGCTTTTATATTTATAATTTTGTCTATTTCATTTTATTTTCAATTTATAATTTACATGCTTTTTCTTTTCAATAATTTTTTGTTTAATTCCGTTTTTTGGATTTTGATTAATTTTTTTGTGATTCTGTCCAGACGTTCTCCAATAGCCCTTGCTTATATGTGTGTTTTTTGACCCTATGTGTTTTCCTTCTAAATTTTTCACACTTCTTTCGCCAAATATTCAAAGTTATTAAAAGCAAAAGTAAAAATCCTCTAAAATAATTAAATAAGAGAGAAGAACGAGCTTTATTGCTACTAACTACTAATATTCATTAGTTAACATCTAATAAAATACATTTCTATTCTCTTCACTTTCATTACTATCTTAATCATTATAACTAAAGGTTTGGGTAATTTTGTTCCAATTCTGGATTTCTTGGATCATGGAAATTGCTTTATTAACATCAAGTTGGTAACCTGTAAAATGCATTTCAGATAACCCCTCCAACAAGTTAATTTCATTATTCCAAAAATCTTGAATTATGCCTTTACTCAGATAATCCTTGTACTTCTTTAATATCTGCAATTCGAATTGTTCTCATTGACAATCGAAATAATTTACCAACTCACTTGAATAAGATAATCCTTTAATGGCTCACGGAAAATCTGATGGGAGTTTGGATTTTCATTAAAAAATTCCCACAAAAATATTGTTTTTAAAGCATAATGGGAAGTTGAGTGCCAAAAATAAAAACAAATTCGCTAAAAAAATTCACTAAAATCTAAACTACAACTTTTTACATTATACCTTTAATTGTCTTCGTACTTCTTGTATGACGAAACGTTGAGGGATAATTTTCTTCTCTTGCATTTTGAAAGATATTGCATAATGTAAATAATCTATAAACCCTTTCAGTGTTACAAGAAACTCGTTGTTCTTATCCTAAAAACTTATAATTACTAGAATCTTTGTAAATTGTAAAAAACTTTTGTGACTTGGTGGTAAGAGACAAATATTAAATGTAGCTACACATTCGGTATTCTCAATTTAAAGTTTTTTATGTTAGTTTCAAATAAATACTTTTGAACAAACCTGTATCTGGGAAGAACCAAACGGATTCGGTCTAAAACGTGAAGGCCATTGAGTCCCTGGCAGTAGAATACAGGGCACTATAAACATTTTGGCAATAAATCCGTTATCGAAACGTAAATTAAATTCTAGATCTTTCATTATTGTAGTCTAAAAGAGTTTTGGCGTTAATATTTGCAAAGAACACTTAACTCGACAATTACCTGGCCTATTATATTTGTGTTGTTTGTTGAATAACGTTTCTCTAAAGTTTTTTCTAAAATTGATACCATAAATTTTAGAAGTCTTTTCCATCTCACAAGTCCTTGCCCATTAATGAAATTAGGAGAACTTCTAATTGCTGCTTTTGGTTTATAGGAGTTAAAGCGGACTTCTAAATGGTCTTTCTTTTTCCCATTTAATTCCAATACAGTTTTATTAGGAAAATTAAGTAAGACATACATTCGACATTTAAAACGTTGTTTTGGGTAAATAGGTGGAGTAATAGATTTAAAAGTTCTACGGTATAATTCTTTAAAAGTGTTAGATTCCCGTGACATTTCAACGATCAAGTTTTGCATTACCTTAAATCATTGACGTTATTAAAGGTTTATTTTATTATCAATTTACGTACCTCGCTAATGTAACGTTTCCCTTTCAGAATATTCTGCTTATGTTCCTTCTTTGTCTGGTTTTTCGATTTAGTTTCTTTATCCTCCATACTTAAATGTAATGCAAAGAAACGGTCTTATTCGAATTAATTCACCGACACTGCAACTTAGACTGAATATGACGATAAGTTCGTATCAGTACATACCTTGTTTGACATTACGTGGGGTTCACTTGTTTTTTTATTATCTCTTATCTACTAATAATAAAACGAATAAAAGAATTTCTAAACATATTGACATTTTTCTATATCACTTTCTTCTGAATTATTTGTGTTACGAGTTTTCATCGTTTTTCTCTCGCTTGACGATTTTAAAGCCTATTAATATTGAAATAAATAAGAAACGAACAAAGAACTTACTAAGAGAATTAAGGCTTTAAAGCAAATTTGAAAAATATTACCAAGGGAGCTTTTTTATTATTATGAATGATAAATTATTTTTCTGAACACTTTTAGTTATTGGTTTTCTGCCCTCTCTTTTACATTCAATCTTCTTTGTACTATTTATTTGCGTTTAATAATTTATTTCACTTTTCAGTCAAATTTATTAAATTTGGTTTTACCCTTTACTCAAAATTTTTATAGTTTTGTTTTCTTACAAACTGTCATGCTTTTATTTTATTTTCCGTAAAATACCATACCGTTAGTACAGTGAACAAGAAATTTTTTCGAAATGTATTATGTTTGGTTTATCTCAAAATAATATTTCTAGAAATTTAGTCGGTTCAAATTCGAGAAGTGCCCGAGAAAACAAAAAACTGGGATTTGTTCTGAAGAAATCGTGCACAAATTTAGTAGTTTCCAGCAGTAATTTTATGTATAAATAACTTCAGTTTTTTTTGAGGATTTCTTTAAGTGCCTTTTCTTAATTTTAAATTAAATATTTAACTTAAATCTAAATATTTATAACACCTCTTGCTACCTTGTTTTAATATAAATTCTTTAGTTACTTCCCCTCTAATTTAGTAAAATATATTAATTTATTCTACATGATGTTCTTCTTACGGTTTCACTTAACACAATTAATGCTTTTCTAACATTTATCAATTATTTTTATTTCTTTCATAATTATAAGCTTTCTTTTTCCATTCGGCTTTCGGTATATAATTTACATATTTTTCCTTTAAAGTCATTTCGTCAGTAGTTTTGTTTGATTCCTTTGTGTTTGACCAGATTTTTTCTTGAATCTTTCATTGCATTTTCCAATAACTCAAAACATGAAAAATTATAAAAATCAAAAGTAAAATTGCTGCAATCCAATAGAATACCAACGTGGAACTAACTGCGACTACAAATATTTATTTTTATTAACATCTGATAAGGTAGTTACACTGCTCTTCTTACTCATTATGGAGAAATCTTTGCGTAATTGCATCCCAACTCCTCATTTTTTCTACAATCGGAATAACTTCTTCAATATCACGTTTGTGTAATAAAATATTTGTCTCGGATAAGTTATCTAACAAATTAATTTTCATGTTCCAAAAGTTCATAATTGCGCCATCTTCTAAATAATGCTTGTACTTCTTTAACATCTGCAAATCCAATTGTTTTCATTGATAATCAAAATGCTTCACCGACTCACTCGAATGAGGAAAGCATTCAAAGGCTCACGGAATACCTGAGCATACCGACGGAAGTTTGGATTTTCATTGTAAAATTCCCAGAAAAACATCATTTTCAAAGCATAACTAGAAGTGGCATGTCCGTAATAACGACAAATTCGCTAAAAACAAACACTAAAATCTAAACCGCAATCGTCCTTAACTACACCTTCAATTGTTCTCGAACTTGTTGCATTACAAAGCGTTGACGCATTATTTTGTCCTCTTGCATTTTGAAAGATATTTCCCAACGTATATTATTTGGAGAACTTTTCAGCTTTACGAAAAAATTGTTGTTTTTATCCTAAAAAGTTATAATCACTTGAATTTCTGTAAATTGTAACTTGTTTCGATAAATACTGAAAAGACAGTGTAGGTAGCATGTGTATAAGAAAATACTTTTGACTCTAAGTGTCAATAGAAAAATGTAAAATGTATGTAAGTACACCAAATTGTTCGGTACTTTTAATTTAAGCTTTTTAGATTTCGAAAACTTATTTTTGTAAAAACCTGTAACTGTGAGGAACCAAACGGGTCCCGTCTGAAATGTGAAGGCCGTTGACTCTCTGGAAGTAGAATACAGGGCACTATAAAGATGTTTGCGATAAATCCATTACTGAAATGTAATTCAAATTCTAAATCTTTAATTATTATGATCTGAAAAGTGTTGCCGTTAATAATTGCAAAAGATCCTAAATTTAAAATTTACCTGACATATTAAATTTTCGTTGATTGTAATTGTTGAATTTAGCCGGCGTACGGTTTTTGTAAAAATGGATGTCATAACTTGTAGAAGTTTTTCCTTTAACACATGTCCTTTGTTATTTATGAAATTGGGAATATATCCAAATACTTCCTTTAGTTTATTCAAGTTAAAGCAAATTTCTAACTCCGAATCATTAAACTTCAAATCAGCTTTGTTAAGATAATTAAGTGAGATATACATTCGGCATTTAAAACGTTTACTTGGGTAAGTAGGTGGAGTGATAAAACACCACAATGTTTTGCCACCTAGCTTTTCGAAACTACGGGATTTCCATAACATTTCACCGATCAAGTTTATCATTGCCTTAAAACATCAAACTAACTGAAGATCTATATCACTGATAAATTACTTACTCCTTTAATGCAACGTTTTTCTTTCGGAATATTATTTTTATGTTCCTTCTTCATCTGCTTTTTTGTTTTCTCCATATTTAAGGAAATGTAAGAGACGGTTTGACCGAACGTAATTGATCGACACTGCTACTCAAGTCGTTTAATCACACTGTATGATGATAATTTCATATCAGTAAATATATCTTGTTTGACATTAATTATAGGCATCATTTTTTATCTTTTATCTAGTACTATAGTTTGTAGTTAACCAAAAGTTTTTCCTCCCAAAAAATTTACCAAAACTTTAGTTGACTTTCGATCAACTGAATTCAAATTTGTCATTTTCATGTTTTTCTCGTATTATCAATGTTTTCTTCAACACTTTTATTCAAAATAATGTTAAAAGCCATTTTAATTTATTCTTGTTGTCTTCCCCTTCCATTAACTCCTTTATCTCCATAATTCTGTTGTTTACTTCTCGCTGATTATTTTTTGTATTTATACGCACGTTAGTCCCTCCTCGTTATTACAAAAATAATTTTGAAACCAATTTTTGTTTCTCACATCATTTTTTTTAATTACTTATAAACTAATTTAAAATTGTTTCCTCATCTTTGAAATTAAAATTAAGGGAATGAAGAAATAAATGAGTTAATAAAAGATTTTAAAGAAAATTTTAAAAATATTTTTTTAACTATTATCAATGGTAAACTATTTTTTAACACTTTTTAGCATTGAGTTTACCTACCTATCATTTTATTAGCATTAAATGCTGACTTTTACAGTCTTTTTATTTTTTGGTTTATATTGTTTTTTTATTGTTGCCTTTTTCTCTTAATGCAAAAAAAATTGCGAAAGTTTACAATTACATTTTCCAATTTTCGGCATACTTTCTCACTCGCAGTATAATTTATTTATTTATTCGTTTTTTTCTAACTCAATGCAACCTCATGCTCCTTTGCTTATGTAGTTATTAATTGCTTTTTTTACCTGTGATACACACACTGTCTTAATTTTTGACACCCGACTTTTGACAGGATCCTCATTCTCAGCAAAGAGTAAAATACGTATAAAGAGACAACGCTTCTGGCGGTTCCTTTGTTGTTTTGTAACCAAATTCTATGATCTTGAAACAGCAGTTCTTTTAATTTGGTAGGGTAGACGAAACATGGTTAACCACGGTCAGGCGATTGGTTCTTAGCGTAGTGTTGCTGTTAACGCCTCAGCCAAAGCCTCAGCTATGGTATTCAAGCCCCTTGCGGTCACAATTTCAAAACAAACCTTTTAAATTGGTAGGTTGAGCAGCTCTCTCGCCGAATCAGCTTCCTTGTTCGACCGTCGCCTCTTTATAAGTTCTTTACTCTTTGGTCTTAGTTTTTAGTAATGCAGCAAGAAAATATTTGATGATTCCTTAAGTTATATTTCCCTAGTTCAACCTTGAGCTATTTAATACTTTCGATTTTTTAACTTCTGCTTTCGTTCAATTATATTTACCCATCTTAAGAACATTTAGTTCTTTTTCTTTACTCACCAGCCTTCTGACCAGATTTCTTTCTATTTTGCTTCCCCGTCATTAACATCTTTATTGACATTCTTTTGGTATTTTAATTTGAATTATTATTTGGAAGTTTATATTTTCTGACTGCATATATGCCATTTGAGTAATTTATTGATTTTTTGTCACTTTGCCATTTTAATTGCACTTCTTGAATAATTTGATTTTTTTTAATAGAAATTTCTATATCATTACCATATAACTTAAATAATTATTTTCTAGCTCATTCGATAAATTTAAATTAAAATTTAGGTATAATAGCACCGATATCTTTCCAGTAGTATCATTTCTTATACTTAAAAGAAAATAAAAAGAAGGAGAATTAAGGGTTTTTAATTTTTCTAATAATTTACAGCAAGGAAACCGAATAAAAATTCTCAGTAACTCTCAATAGTACGTTTAGAAAACAAATAGGTGTCGCTACAGGATACGATCCACCCTTAAACCCTGCAATAGAGAGCTTTCGCGTTTTCATAACAAACCGACGGCGTTTACTTTAGGCGTCTTTCGTTAGAGGGCGCATCACGGCGCGAACCGTCGTCCGTATTTGAACTGAAGATTGAATGCAGTCATGATACGACTCTACACGAGTCTTGCTGTGTCAAACTGTGCTCCAAACATCGAACCACATGTGCTACGATCTTCGAAGATTCTTCTCGCAATTAACTAGTTCCGAAAATTTAAGTTAAGGAATTTATTGCGGAACGTCATTTACTGGAAATCATGGTAAGTTATTATTAAACTCGCACATTTTCAGTAGTTTTAAAGTTTTTACTTGCACATAAAAATATTAATAACTTTAATTGTACCATCACGAAACTCCTTTCAATAATGCAAACTGCGTTTCAATGTTTAAGTTTGAATTTAACATTTTCAGCGCAAATATTAGTCAAAAAAATTGCGGGTTAAGATAGTTAAGATTTGATTTCCTCAAGTTTCGGGATATTGAAATTTCTTGCGGTGGTTTCCCCTAGAATTGAAGATATATTTTTGTGTTTTAACAGCGTTTTACCATTTAAAGGGGTTTGCTGGAATAAGATCGGTCTGAATTCGCTGCTTACCTTGGTCTAATTTTTGTTCAGGTTTAAAATTAATCGGTGTAAATGGAGCGCTGTCCCATAAAACAGCCTTATCTAGGCATATGCAATCCGTTACAAAGACGAACGCGTATGTGCCCACTTGAGTGGGCGTATTATTTTGAAAGGTAAATTTCACGTTGAGAAAACCAGATGGGAATAGCACTCGAGTTTAGGGCTTCTGTTATCACTCCTCGGCAACCGAGAAGAGCACCTGTGAAACTTAAATGGGAGAACACGTAGAAGAGGCCTTCATCTCTGTGAAGCTACCGCGTAATGCAAGACAATTTTCCTTATCAATTCGAAGATTCACGCGATATTTTAGGGCGCCAAAGACACAAATCATCGACGATGATTAATAGCGATCACGACAACACCCACTTAACCACGAAGAGTTAAACGAAAATTACGAGTGGATACACATCAATAAATAATTTAGTAATTATGCTTAATCAAGGCCGATATTAATAATTACGAGTTGGCAAGATAAATTGCGAGACTAAACTGGAGTCGGTTTTTGAGCCGTCAATTTAAGCTCGAATTATGAGAAATTGCTTCAGATAGCAAAGCTACAATGGCCAAGTTGGAATACAAGGAATTTGGTAAGGTCGCAGTTAAAGTGCCGTAACTTCCTAAACCAAACTTCCACACCGGAGTCATACTCCGTGCTTATGAACAATAATACCTCCAACAGTTATTTGAGCAATGCTATTGATATTCCCCACGTCTGGTTTTGCTCCCCTTGATATTTAGAATTTCTCCACCTCTTAGCAGCGTGACCCTAAAGTTGAAACAGCAAGTTTAGATTCCATTAAAGCTCGCCGACGATTAAAAAATTAATGGGGTTAGTGAAAGACTCAATTAAATATTGTTGTTGGCAACTCCACCAAGGGTGGTGATAAACAAGTAGGGTTTTTGCACATCCGCTTCCTGTCGCTCACAATTACTCCCGTTTTCTGCTGGATGGAATTAATTGTCCGTTGCTTTAAAGTACGAAACGACACGTGCTGATGCTGCAAAGCAAGAATGCCTTAGATGTTTTTGTCGCCGGGGAAAATTGTTTTCCGTGCCAAAGGATTTATCAAAATGGTCGTCAGGTTGGTATAATTATTTTGAAGGTAAAGCACTTCTCTAAGAAGTTTGCCATCTCACGCGATTTCGCACACATTGAGCAAGGACCGAATTCATTTTGAAATTAGACTGTAATTGAAAACGTATTTTGACGGCGAGACTCAATTATTTCCAGTTTCATACTAAATTTCTCAAGCAATAAGCTTGAAAGAAAAGCTAGAAACACATCTGTTCTAAATTGAAAGGTGGCGTCGCTGTCAATCAAACCAATTCAAGCTTCTGCTTGTCGGGAATAAACGTGGGGACGGGGTCCCGAATAAAAACAAATTGTGAAGCGGTTCTAGTTTTAGTGCTAAATAGTATGGAAAAATTCTCCTGAAATAGAAAATATTAAACTTTGAGTAGTGCCATACTCCATACTCGTTAACGAGCGTCGGCGACCTCTCTACACGTGTTTGTGGTATGCGCTTTTATAGTTCAAACAAACACGTCTTACCAACAGATTAAAGTCGGTTCCGAAAAATTACAATAATTCAGAGGAAAGATTTCTTCAATCAGGATACCATTTGGTGGTTTACTATTGTCTTCCGAGGGGGAGCGACGGAAGGCATTTAATCGAGAATTGAACCCAAAACTAAGCGCACTAATCGCCGACTGTCCGCTATAACGTTAAGAATCATTTATTGCGAATTTAAGGTGAACGTGTCGCTTTGACCAATTACAGTCCTTTTGTTAAAATCTTAAGCGCAATTTTTCACAGTCTTATTATTAATCTCAACAAACTCTCTCTTCACACTGGCTCCAACCAGCCGCTCTATGATTAAAAATTAGATATCTATATAATGGTACATGCTATAATACTGGTCTGGTATATTTTCACTTTCATCTTTAAGTTGCCCAATGGTAACTTCTTATAATGGTCCGAGGTACACATAAGAAGAGGTAACAAATAATTATTTCTCTTCCAGTTGGAACTAGGTGTTTTCAATATAGATCAATGCGCTAGATTCTGCACCCAGATGTTATTCTTCAAATGCCTTTATGTACCATAAGCAGTTCTTCTGGCAGTATTGCTGGGTGCCGGCACTTTATTGGTGGAGAAATGTAAAAAATAGATACTTAGTAGTAAGTAATATTTGGAAAAACTTTTTTTAAAAGACTTTCAGATTTTTTTTTTTTTTGAGGATGACAAAATAAGGTTAATATCAAACTGGAATGCGAGTGCTAACGAGAAAAATCTAATTACAGGCGCCGATGTCTCTTCAAAAATACACTTTCTGTTGGTCTTTATAAATGTCTTGCTATTAACTTTGCTTCAAAGGGCAGTTTCCGAGTGTTCTTCTTGCAGCAACTTTCACTGGAACTGCTTATTTGAAATAATGTTTGGTAAAATTTTGTGCTTCAGGATAGTTATGAATTCTGCGTGAGCGGTAACAAATTGAAATGACGAACAGTATTCAACGATCATGGGAAAATGTACGCATAGCATGCGATTCGACTCATCATCATCAACAAAACAAATTGCTCTGTTTATCTTTAAAGTCGTCAATAAATTTATTATTAGGTAAAGTTCTAGCTGTTTTATTTGCCTCGTTTAATTGTTATCGATTAATCTCCATGTCTGTTTGACAAAACCCGATTTTTGGAATTGGTTGATCCCGCGCTTGAATGCACAAAGAAGTGAAATATTGTGGCGGTGTAATTCCCCATTACGGTATCAGTAACGTATTTTTTGCAATTCGAACCATTTGGCACAAACTTCGGAAATCCGCCGTGTCGTGTTCGCGGTCAACTTCGATAAGCTGTTATCTATACAACCCCATTTACGATTCTATAGCTTGTTTGACATCAACTCGCACAATCTGACGACCCGCGGTCTTACTGACCGATTTTTACGACCAAGGATGACACCTATAACGTATATAATAAGACAGAGAGAGGTCGAGCAAAAATATTGTTTATTAATACTGTCAGTGGTCATCGAAGCCCGAATTGATGGATTCGTCAAAAAATCGAATCAAAATCAAGATCAACAAAAAATTCACAAAGGAGTCGAAATTGGAAACAATACGTCTTCTTGTGACCATTGTCCAAGCTTCCAACGGAAATAGTTTTCTACAACAGCTCGACTTGCTTTATTTTACTGCTGCTACAGTTACGTTAATTACTGTTATTAAAGCTTCTTTAAACTCAATTATTGTGGTGCTTTTCTCAACAAAAGCTATATGTTGAAATTTTTCATCTAATCCGATAATTTGAGGCTTAATTTCAATAGAGTTCTCCCGGCGCATCCACCATATTTTAAGAATAGAGCTAACGCTACCTAAAATTTGACTCACTCGAAGCAGTTTGTAGTAGTTATGTTACAGTAGAGAGTAAGTTGTTGAGAATGTTTTAGTAATTTAGGGAACCCGCGTCAAAATATTTTAGCAACAATTTAGGTCAGGGCGAAAAATGCTGGAGGTTATAATTGAGCTTTGAACGGCGGAGCTTAATTTTTTAAATCCCTCTACACAGAATTATTTGAGACGACGGTTCTTTAACGAATAATTGTACTAATTTAAAATATTTAAGCTGGTAAGAATCGAGGAAGCACAATAAAACCATTTTTTAATGAAGGAAAATAATCGAATGCTACGTTTTGGTTAATTTGCTTAATAGTAAGATTTTCAATTTACGTAGTAAAATAGAAAAACGAACTAGAGATTGCGGCTTCGCTCGCAGTCATGGTTAGACTTTAATTAAAAGACTTCAAATGGACGAATTGAATTTCAAAGTAGTTATGCAGTTATCGAGACTACCTTAGAACTTTTCGTTCGCTTCAGGCAAAAACCAATCTCTTTATTTGCCATCGGTATATGAGCAACTTGGATAAAGTAATCGGACCTTGTTCAATGAATTTGTGAAACAACGTTTACTTAAAAAATATTTTGTTTATTGACTTTTTTAAAATAACTGCTCCGTTGCACCCTTACCTGCTATTTTTTTTTACCTCGTTAGTACAATTTACTTGGCGTAAATATTTAAAAAATTCTTAATTAACGAAATATTCCGGCAGCGTGGAACAGCAGCATGACTGCACTTAATTAAAAGTCTAGACGCCCCCGCCTGATGTAACGTAAGTCCAGTATCGATCCTGTCAAAAGTGACTCTGATATATCGACGATTAGGAGGTAATTAAGTGCGCGGTTGGTAGAAATCGTCGGTTAATGGAAACGCGATCCGGTGGCCGTGATGAAACTCTTAATATATTACAAATTAAACGTCATGTGTGAGTGACTCGCAGGACTCGTTTCAGGGCCCGGTTTTTGATAGGGATTGTGGTCGCCATCGGCCGAGTTCTTCACATTTCACAAGAAAATTACGAAGTAAAACCGCGTTATTGATCATGATCAACCATAAGAAACAAAAATCTATGATTTAAATATATTTTTAGCCCGATGTACTCGACAATAATCGTATTAAAAATAAAGAAATGTTTTTATATTTCTATTAAATAGAGGAATAAGAAGAATAAGTGATGCGGCAAAAATCTAACAAAAATATCTAAAAAATTATGATCATTTCAGTCCACAGGTGCTCCAATTGCGCTTAAATCTGATTGAAGCACGAGATAAACAGTTAACGGTAGAAGTTTCACAACGAAAGAGAGTGAAAATAGTAAAACTAAATTACTGTTTTATGTATAAGCTCACGTTTTCCGACTTTTTTGTAAACGACTTAGAACTTAAGGCTGTTATCTGGGAGATTAGAAAACCAATTCAATTTTTTATCTCACTAAGCAGCAATGTTTGCAGGTTTAGTGGAAATAATCCTTTCTACAAATATGTCAAAGAAATCCATATGGGGTTTGGAAATTGACAAAACTTTGACTTTTTAATGTATTTAAATTGGTTATGTGAAGTTTTAAATTGGGTTTTCCAAGATTAGTAACTGGAGGCTTCACAGTTTTCTGGAGCACAAAGGAGGTTAATTTACCGTAATATTTTATTAGACAATTATGCTTTGTAAGTTTTAAATTGACGATAATGAATAATAAATATTAGCGTGCTTCTATGGCTTTTGATTGCTTATTGGGTTTTGTTAACTTAGAAGTTTGTGACACTAAATTTAAAAAATAGCTGGCAATTTTCCATATATTGCCACTATTCATCTCCTTATTATCTTTTATCATAAGTTTATTTTCAACACCATCTCGATTATTAACTTTGATTTTTTTAACTTAAATTCCTCCACATTTTCTTGATTTTGTATTCCAGATCAAGACAAAAAAAAATTCTTGATTTTTTTTTTCCATTATTTATTTCATCCACCTTTTACAATTATGCAATTAAGTTTTTTTATGTGTTCCAAAAATTTTATATATCTTTTAGAGTAAATGTTACAATATAATAAAATAACTGAAATCTACTTCAAAACCTTCTATTTTGTTTGATGCATCTTTGGACAATTTGAAGCTATTCACTCTTGATTCTCTTTCTTTTGTTCTACATATTGAATATTTTATTTATGGGACCTATCTAGTCCCTATCTATTCTACATTATCAAAACTATACAATACTGATTTTAATTATTTTCCACCAATTGTTCTTTTCTATATATGACGTTCTCCAATCAATTGTAGACGTCACACTTCACTCATTTAATTCTTGACAGTTTAATTTTTGTATAAGTCTACGCTATTTCTTTCTTTTAACTGTAACTTTTTGCAAGTATACACATTAACTAATCTTTAATTTCTATATTTCAATCTCTATTACCATAATTTTTTTTGTCTACACACTATCTCTCCGCTTTCATCCACTTTTGGGTATAGATTCTTTACTGTTTTTTTTCTTCAATCCACAAATTAATTTTGGTTATTATTTTGTGTCCTCTTCCATACTACTTCCTTAATCTGACATTTGTTTGAATTCATTAATTAATTTTCCATTCTTATCTTTCTATCTCTGTAACTATCTTTCCATCATCTCCTTTGATACATATTTGGACCACTCTAAAAGTTCTTTACGTTTCTTTCTGCAATTGGCAATAATTTGATATTTTTCCACACAGTTTGTTTCACTGAGGTTTCAGCAATATTAAAGCGTTAAAAACTTTCTAATCGTTGTCGTTCTATTGTTCCTTTCTTCTTTCTGCAGTTTTCTTGTTTTGTAAAGAACTTAATCTTTAATGTTTATCTTTGGTTCAGAATTTCGAGACTAGGTATCTTTAGTAGTTCAGAGTTTATTTTTTTCAACACTACTTTATCCTTCTGTGTCTGCCACTATAATTGTTTTATTTCTAACCTTTCGGTTATGTGCTGCCCATTGCTCCACGTTGGCGTATAGATAGTAACTTCATTAAGAGAATTTTCTATTTGTTAATTAAATCTATCCATTCATTGAATAAATGTTAAATTATAATGTAATACATAGCAAAGAAAAGGTTCGTGTTTTTTAAAAATTCTATTAAATATTAAAAACAGGTATCTAAACAAAGTCCAGTTAGAAGAAGTTCTTGGCGGGTTTGAAGCGTTGTTCACACACGTGAATTATTAAAATTAAAATAAACTATTAAGATAAACATTGCAATGGATGCTCAAATCTTTCATAGAATTATCATTTTGATAAGCTGCAGATAAAAGTTAGAGAAACGGTGAAAATGCCGAGCGATTAACTGTTACAGCAAATCTTTGGATTCTAGCAAGTTATGCGAGTGTTGTGTGGTACATTTTGAACCGCTTTAGATATGTAAACGGGTTTGATAAGTGAAATATAAACAAATATTAGTGCCAATTTAACCTGTTGTTAAATTTTTGTCTACCAAGAAGGAGGAATTGTCCCAAATACTGCAACAAAATTCCAAAAATTGAAGTAGGTGCTAACAGCAGTGACTGCTGGGGGATAATTTTTATTTATTATTTCAGAAAATGAAAAACTATAATTTGCTTATCCAATAACAATTTATTACAACATTTAAGTGATGATGTCAAGAAAAGCTATCTCATTCGTCCAAAGAAACACTTTTATCACAGCTCCACTCACCAGGTTCATTTCTTTGTGACTTTTATTTCTACTTCTATTTTTACCTAATAATTTGAATTTTTTTTAACGAAGAGTCAATTGATCGATGCTGTAAGTGGCTAATTGGAAGAATTTTATTAATTAATTTATAAAAATCGTGTATGGGCCTTAAAATACCGTTCAACGCAACTAAAATTGAATGCTCGTAGGTAGGATTCAAGTGTACCACCTTAGGCGCGGCGGAAATTACTAACAAAAGAGGGTTCTGTACAAGAACCTTTAGATCAACATAATAATTTATAAGAAATTTTGAAAGCCAGTTGACGTGCAAACAAAATTAAATATTAAAGTATAATAATAAAAACCACTTACGTAGTGGTAAATATTACGAGCTTATCTCTTCTTTTTTATTTTTGTACAATGAAACGGGAACTTTCTGCGATTGCTTGATCCAACTATAAATTGCTAGGATAATGGCAGTGGAGTTTGAATGCAGAAGTTGCCGTCGTTGAAGTGGGAATTAGGCACGATTATCTCCAGTGTCCGGTGCAGTTCGGCGCCACTAGACGCGCTTTCATTGATTTAACCTACGGCGACCCCAATCATATTGTCATAAATAACGCAATTATGCCCCACGAGAGATCCTACCATTATCATATTCAACTGGTCATTATAAAATACATTTATACAAACATATGGTGCATATAGTATCGACTTAACTATGCATGACGAAATGCCGTGAACCACTAAGCTTCTCATAGTTGGATATCTCAAAAAAATTACATAACATACGTGACTCGATCACAATAACATGGTGGACTATTACACGCAATTATATGCTAACTAGATATATGTGTAACTAGCTCATAAAAGTTTCAATAGGTTTAATATTAAAATCAGTTTTTTGCGATACCTGCTGAAAACATGCCCGAAAGGCTGTCAGGGTTTCAATAAATTTAACAAGCTTTTGAACAATGGCCATTTTTTGTCGCTTTGGAAACTCGGAAGGAAAATCTACTCGGTAGGCCGTTATTTAAATTGAACAATACCTTCTCCGAATTAAGTACTTTTTAATCTGAATCAGAGGCGTGATTATCTCCTCTGCGCGTGGCTATTTTTGTTCTTATTTTCGGATTTGTCAAACGACAGATTATCCGACAGAACGACAATCTCACTTTAACTGAAAAAACTTTTAGAAATGTCGTTTTCATTTGCTGAGAGTTACAAAGATTTTCATAACAAACTAAAGGAGGTACTACACAACAGTGAAAACATTACAGAACTTCTGAAGGCAAAAATTTTGCGAAAACAACCATTATTTGAGATCCTGTACAAAGCTCACCAAAGTTCAAAATTAATTTTAAAGTGTTACGAGGAACTTTTCTGGAAAAGCTCTAACTATTCACAATTTTTTATATAAATTCGAGCACCAGGATACTTGCAATTAATTTTTTTTGCGTAAAACTAAAATCATTTGACCATGTGAGTATTTTCTTTTTCATAGGGTTACTCTTTTTACATAATTAAATATTCATTATCGAACTGGAAATATTTGCGCCAAGCACAGCAAACGTCATATAACATATGACGTCACATTTTACACCACGGTCTAAGTAAAATTAATACATGATACAGTACCAGTTGGTTGGTTCTGATTTATTTCTGATGCTGGGTGATTTGTTTCGTTTATTCGATGAATATGAGTGACAACAATAAAAATACGACGGTTCTCAGTTGTATAGTGCAGTTGCATAGTTGTAGAAATAGCTCTAGAAAAATCTTTTATTATGTTTCCAAAATTAAACCAACAACATAGAAAACCGTTAGTTTATATCCACCTGAGGAAGCTACACAATCAAGGCTTGAAACATCAACTACCTCTCGGCCAGTCCTATAGGAAAAGAAAGTTTACTCGAGCGCAAATTTTGTCATCGGCAACCGAAAATACTATGAAATGCCAAAAGAGAGAAAATTGTGAAAAATAATGTAATTTGCTGGGAAAATAAATAGCGACTACAGCAGTCTCAAAGAGGTGATTGATTGGGTGACGTCAGAAGCCATGTCCAATCACAGCGCGTTCTGGGTCACGTGAAAGTATTCAAATAATTGTTGATTTCATTTATTTAGTAATTAATATCCAGGACATTTTTTTTTTCAAATTGGCGTCGACCATACATAATTTATTATCAATATTACATAACTTTTATGCGATTTGCGACTTAGTGCAAATTACGGCGTCGGCGAGGATAACTTTGAAGTTCTCTGGTAATTCAGTTCACGTATTCGGTTTTATTGAGTGCCGACGGAACCTAATAAACGCTCCCAACAATGGAGAGGCGTGATGTTGATGTAGATGTTCGCGAGACATCCCGGTCGCGTTGTCCTTCCGACGTCCCTCTGTGCAACTATTCCAATATCCCCGTCGTTGTCGTCGGCGTCTGCGAGCCGCAGCGGGTTAAGCGCGTGTTCCCGTGTTTTGTCGCATGTCACTGGCATGTCGGGTCCCGGTGGACGTCGGGACGCGCGAGCCACGTGACCTGTTTTATTCATATTTTCAATTTCCTTTCGCTGTTTTTCACGCTGGGCAGGTAATGTTTGCTTTCCGCTATCCTGTCTCTGTTACAAGGCCATTACTAATTCACTAAGCACGGAACAATAAGGACCTTGCATGTCGGATAGAAATAGCGGACTGTAAAAATTGCGTTTTGTTGCTCTCGTAAAAAAGAGGACTTTCCCTTATCCCGACGATCGCGACGCTAACCAAAAGCGCAATCCCACCAAACTCACACCTACAGACTACAATAGCCCTTGTTTTGCAGTTTTGAAACGGGATTGTTGTTTTCTCGCATTAATTTTTTTTACCCCATTTATATTTATTTGGAAATTGTTATTTTTATCAGACTCGGACATTATAATATTGCAAAATGTTTAGTTTTATTTTAATCCCAAAAATTGACACTTATTACCCTTCATTGATTTTCCTTCGCCGTCAGGCCAATTTATTTAATAATTCTACTACATTACTTAGTTACATACTAGGTGCTATTTTATTGTAATAGCGGAAAGCCTGCTTTAGATAATTACAAATTTAAATGTAGCACGTACAATATATTTACATAATTTACATTAATAATACAGAGATTTACATTTGTACGTTATAGATTTTTACTAGCGTTTTTGATGACGCAACATATGTCACACATCGATCAAAATTGGCATATGCCCGTGTAAATTCAAATATTATATAAAAGATTTTTTTATGCTCTTTAGCTTGTGTAATATTTTGAATAAATCGGTTTTTAGAGTATCGAAGTTGTTATAAAAATCTTGTGGTAAACTGCAGTGTGTATTTTCTAACTATGAGCATTTGCGGAAGTAGCAAAATAAATTGGAATTAAAATGAAATAACTACATTTGTTGACCAAATCGCGAAACAACACTAAAGTAAAAACAAATGTAATTTTACTTTAAGTTAGGCTGGAATGCGTTTTTCCAGATTTTTCTTCTAATCTTACAGGTTTTTTTTTAATTGAAAACATTTAATTGACTTATTTCTATCCCATGAATATAACGAATAAAACAAAAAGAATCAGCTAAATATGTCGTTCCTATCGTCAGTTATGACCGAGAGTTCAAACAAAAATTATGGTTTTTGCAGTTTGTCGGAATTTTTAGACTTTCTTCTGTTATTGTCCCGAATTATTTTGCCTGAAAACTTTTGCAGGACTGTAACGCACAAAACTAAAAGAATTACGCATATTTTTAGTTCGAATCCTGAGTTATGGTCTTGACTTGAAACAAAAATTCCATCGAAATTTCAGTTTTTCCCGAGTGTTCCAATTTTTCCATTACCACGGATATTAAAAAAATTGCCAAATTGGTCCAGCCGTTCTCTAGTGCTGCTCTTAACAAAATAGAGCATTTAATTTCTATTTATACAAATTTATGGAATTTTCCTTATTTGCAATTTATTGCTCCACATAAATAAACAAATATATTTGCTCGTTACGTTCTTGAAATCAGAATTACGAGGGCTGACAATAAAGTAAGGTCTCCAACGCTGCAACTTCGCCGGATCACGCGCTAGGCGAAATCTGGCAACACCGCCGTGTTCCTTGGTTCCCCCACTACCACTTTGCTGCTGGGTGGGGCTTCCCCGACCGCTCAGTCTTGGCTGAGCAGCCGTCAACGATGGAGGTACCCCTCGCGTCAGCGTCCAAGTGCGAATTGCGTTCTGTAATACGTTTTTTGAGTGCGAAAAAGGTGACACCTATTGAAATCCATCGTCAACTAGTTGAAGTTTACGGGGAAAAGTGTATGGACATAAAAAACGTGCGTAAGTGGAGCCGCGAGTTCAATTCCGGGCGCACTAATGTTCACGACGAGGAGAGAAGTGGCCGACCGTCGGTCTCGGATGCGATTGTTCAAGCAGTGGAGGCAGAAATGCTCAAAAACCGCCGTGCGACAATTAGGGACTTGGAAGAGAAGCTTGGAGGAGTGTGTAGCAGCGAAACAATCCGTCATATCCTTGTGAACAACTTGCAGTATCACAAAGTTTCTGCCCGATGGGTGCCGAAACAGCTGACCGAAGACCACATGAAGCGGCGCGTGGAATGTGCGACCAAAGTTGTGGCCCGTTTTGAAGAGGAAGGCGATGATTTTTTGGAAGGGTTTGTTACGGGGGATGAAACGTGGGCTCATCACTACACACCCGAAACAAAGGAGTCGTCCAAACAATGGCGCCATAGCGATTCTCCGAAACCCAAAAAGTTTAAGGCGACACTGTCAGCCGGCAAGGTGATGGCTACGGTGTTTTGGGATCGCCACGGGGTATTGTTGGTGGATTTCATGCCAAGGGGAACCACTATCAATGCAGCAAGGTACTGTGAGACCCTGGAAAAGCTTCGTCGTGCCATAAAAAACAAACGCCCGGGATTGCTGAGCAAAGGAGTAAAATTTCACCACGACAACGCGCGCCCGCACACAGCCAACGTTACCCTTGACCTGCTCAAGAAATTTGGCTGGGAAATCATCGATCACCCTCCCTATAGTCCCGACGTGGCCCCAAGTGACTACCACATGTTCCCCGCCCTGAAAAAACATCTCGGAGGGAAGAAGTTTGATAGTGACGCGGAGGTTCAGAAAGAGGTCAACACCTGGCTGCGTGAGGCGGACGGAGAGTGGTATTCTGCCGGCATAGACAAGTTCATCGTGCGGATGCGCAAGGTGTTGGAAAAAAATGGCGATTATGTAGAAAAGTAGCCAAGACCTTGGCCTTTCCAACGGTGTATCGCTTTTTGTAAATAAATGTCATTTTCTATGAAAAAAAAAATTGGAGACCTTACTTTATTGTCAGCCCTCGTATTTTCATAATAAGGAAGCTTTTACAAGAACTGTTTTAGATGTGAATATTTAATGTAAAATATATGGAGCAAGTTTAATTTTTTTGAAACCCAATAACTGTCGGTAATGACCACGCTAATTTCTTCAACAGTGATGATCATGTAGCATCTTATCTTCCTCAAATTTCAGGAGACATAAATTTATTTATCGTAAATCACAAGCTGCATGAGTATTTATCATGTTGTTCATTAGTTTTTTTATTCTTTCCATTATGTTGTAAAATTTCTTAAAATAATTTGTTAGTTGTAAATATTTCAAATACAGTGAAACCTCCCTTAGCGGACACCTCTAATGGGCGGACACCTCTCTTTAACGGACAGTTTTTCATAGTCCGGAATTTCTTCCATAAGAATCCCATATACGCTCACCTCTCTTATACGGACACTCCTTCGAACGGACGCGGACACCAAAAATCGAGCAATTTATGCTCTTGACCCTCTTTTATACAGACAGCAGCATCGTAAATACCACCGCGCATATCATTTTGGGGACTTCCCCGGTACTATATTCGCACGAGTTCTGACGTAGTTTGGGGTGGCGTTTAGTTTTGATGTTTTCGATCTTTCCGTTAATCAGTAAGCCACCAAATCAAAATGTTTTAATTTTTAAACAGAAAGTGGAAACTGCTGAAGCGTACAAAAAGGAAAAACTAAGTGTCTGAAACTTGGCAACCCGTTTTAGAATAGATAAAACACAAGCAACGAATATTATTAGAAATAGTGAGCAGTTGATAAATAAGTGGTACTCCAATTCGAGCATTAACGAAACACGCGACCTTCTTAAGAAAAAAGGTCGAAACATCGATAGGGCATGTTATGAATGATGTACGCGGGGTCGGAGAAAAAGCATCTCATTGTCAGGTTATAAGAAACCGCAGTAAATAAGTACGTTTTTGGGCGCATCTTACATGAATTTTTTGGGTCCAATACCAAAAGCTAAACCAAGGAAAATAGAGGAAAGCTTAGGATATGACTAGTTCAAGGCGTTGTAGAAATTCCGCATTTGACACAATATCGCTTTCAAGACGATATCAGAAGAAGCTGCCAGTGTAAATCCTGATAAAGTAAACAGTCTTTTGAGTAAAGTATTATTTATTATAAATAGTTATTCTCCTAATGACATTTACAGTCGCGATGAAACCGGATTGCTTTTCCGTGCACACCAAGCTTAAAACGAGAAAAATGCATTGGAGAAAAAGTTTCAAAAGAAAGACTCATCATTTTGCATTGCGTCAGCATGAATGGCCAAAAAGGGAAGTTACTCGTATTAGGAAAATCGAAAAAACTTAGGGCTTTTAAGAACATTCATCTCAGTGACTTGCTTGTTACTTGGAAATCAAATTCAAAAGCCTGGATGACAGACAAAATAATGTTCGACTGGTTAGACGACTTTGAGAGGAGACTGAGAATTCAGGAACGAAAATCTTTACTATTTTTGAATAATGCTCACATCCCAAGGATGTCAATTTAACAAGCATTCGGTTAGGGTTTTTACCGTCAAATTGTACATTGGTCTGTCAACCTTTAGAGCAGAGCATAATCAAAAACTTTAAGGGATTTTACAGAACTTTCATTATAGAACAACTTTTGTTAGCCACAGATATAGTTTTATCAGGTCTAGAACTTGCAAAAAAGATAAATGTTCTGGATGCTATTTATCTTATACAAAAAGCGAGGGACATAGTTTTAAAAGAAACGATTCTGAATTGCTTCCACAAGGCCGGATTTGTACGTACCGGTCGCAATGATATAAATGCATTTAAAACTGATAACTTTGAGGAAGAAGATGATATACCCTTGTCAATTTTGGCTGATATGTATAAGAGGGCGGATACATTAGAGTTAGAGAAAAATTGTTTGTAAGACTTTTTGAATATAGATAATGAGTTAATACTGGACGATGTTAGAAGATTCTGTAAAAACAGTTGAAGCAATGATCTTGGAAGTTGAATCATCAGATGCATCTAATGACGAGAAGAAACCAGAGGAGGAAACTATACAAACTTATCAACCGGCAATGGAAATTACTCAGCAGCTGAAAAGGTTTGTCGAAATACATGAAGATTTTAGTGGTTTAAATATCGTTTCCGATTTGCAAGTTTATTTTCAAAAAATATATATGTACCTACTGACTCTCTTAGACGGACACCTCCCTTAAGCGGACACATCGCCAAGGTCCCTTAAGTGTCCGCCTTAGAGAGGTTTCACTGTATTGACAATTGATAACTTTTTTTGACCTTTATCAATTTAACATAATTGTTAAAATAAAAGTAATGGGGAGCCAACATGTGCAATGTACCTTTTAATTTTCATCGTATTAACTGATTTCACTAAGGGATGGTAATGAGGAATCATCATAGAGGTTTGGGATTACCACGCTAAATGCCTCTTCTCGATCTAATTTTAACTTCTAAAAAAGAGCTCAACTCTTTTTAAAACTCTATTCTAGACTTCTTATTGGTAGTTCGATATAGTTTGTTGATAGCTTTTAAACGTTTTTTTGGTTTGTACTTATTGTGTAAAAAATGGAGCAATGCACGATACTACCACTTCAGCTTCATTAAAGAGAAGTGCTGTCCCAAATTTTCAGTTGATTATACGCCAAACTACCACTTCTAATCTTGTTTGCCTTACCTTTTTTCGCGTTTTCTGGTGTAACTTTTTCGTAATCGCTGCGGCTCCCTGTTAGGGTTGTTTTTTACTTATGCTCATATCGCCTTCCTTTTCAACTAACTATTTTGATGGTTCTCGAAGTTTGATATGAACTTTCGCAAGGTAAAAATAAAAAATATTTGATTTCAGATTTTTGTATTTAAATGGACTATTTTAGGTTGTTGACGTCGACGCAATTCTGTTACCAACCATCCACCTGATGCAGGCATAAACAAGAACGTATTTCCGAGGATAAAATGTCGGGTTTAGTTTCGTGTAAACGCAAGTTAATTTTATATCTGGCGTTCCCGCAGCAATAAAGTTTACCACCGTTATAATTCGCTTTCCAATGGTGAAAAAAAACGCCGTCAATCTGGGATTGTTAATGCCCAAAACAGGAAGATTACCATTAAGGACGTTCAAGGGTTACATTCGGAATTACTCCAGATGTTCAAGCTGCGACGTAAAAAGGGCCGTTGTAAAACTTAATAGTTCCTTAAACAATAATTAAATTTGCGTATAAATAAAGCGGAGACTGGCATTTAATATAGCTGTACTTAAAAAGGACACCAGGTGTTCGTAAAATGTCGCTGTACTAAAATAAATTAAAGAATCTCGACTAACAACGGGGAAACTAGACGATGCAATTGCCGTGTGGGGGTTAACAAGGACCTTATTGTTTTAAATTGGCACTCCGGATTGAATTGGATGAAGGGTCGCGTACTTCTCACACCCCTCGCATAACCCAGTTAAATCGAAAGGAAATTACACCACCTGCAAAATACGCGCTCCACCACCGATTTGAGAAGCAGCGTTAACAATTTTTTTGTTGGCAAAAATTCAAATTTAAAGTTTTTCAGGTAAACACTTACCAAATCCGTTAATAAAAGAGCGGTTGAAGATTTGTTTATCCTGAAAATGTCGCCCATCTGCACAAACATTATTAATGTCGTAATAAATTGCAATATCAATATTTAACGTTCTCCCAATAATATTCTCCATTAAAACCTCCAGTTCGAGCTGGATTTATACGTATGCAAATTGGGGAAACCCGTCGAGAGCTATAAACATGAATGGATTTGGTAATTATGTCTCCATAATAGGAAAACGTAATTAATCCACGTACAAGTCGGTTTCAACACGGTCTATTCGTCTTGCTAGTTGTTGCTTTCAACTAACTGACCGAGGCCTAATCTATCCTGCATCTTTTTCAGGTTCGAGTACAGGCCATCGTTATAACAAAATATCAGGTTACCCGTGAAAGCAGTCACGGGTTCACTCTTAAATCATTCTTATTATTTGAAAATATGACATGGCCCTGAGATACGATCGTGTTTGGTGCCTGACACAGGCAACCCGCTAAAGTGGTGGATATCGATCGATTCTGTTACAAAACTCAAGTAAGGGATGAAAGCGCCACCGCATTGACCTACACACCTGGGCCTATTGCATAAGTTAACAAAACAACTTGCGTCGTTTTCGTGTTGTTTGCCATCGAAGAACTACTGGGGATTCCGGGTATTGACTCTTCCATGTACCAGACTCTAATTGGGACATCCTTTATTCTACTTATCTTAATAGTATTAGTACTTACCACCATCTTTCCCCATTACGGAACTCATCGACGATAATGATCGTTGAAAAGCGGTCTTTTCAGAAGTGTTTCTTTCTTGTGTTTTTCAAGAAATCAAATAGTTTAGGGGATAAAGAGTTGGTCGCCCAGAAAATAGGCGAGAGAAGGGAAAAGGTGAGATGGATATATGGAACCATATGTGGACCTAGTTATCTACTATATTTAATATTATAGATAAGATTGAATTGTGTAACTAGATAACACTTAGAAAGTATGAAAAGTTGGAAATTCAAAATTTTAATTCTGGAATTTATAAATTCAAGGATACAGTGCAATGAGAAAAGAATTCGAAAAAAACAGAAAGTTACTGAAAGATCACTCAAATTGAAGGATTTGTAAAATTTCCTCAACAATTTAAAATTTAGTGATTGTTTTGGAATGAATTTTGTAACCTTATTCAAGAGTGAGCAAAATTGATATTGAAAACTATTAAAATAATTAAACAAACGGGAGCTGGCATTTGAAAAATTGACAGCACATGCACACATCAAGTTTATTTTTAAAATTTAAATATCATTGGTAAAACAATTCTCGGGCAAACGCCAAACAAACAATTATCAAGTATAGGAAAACGCAATCTTTTTAAAAATTTGATTATCGAGGTTTGTTAGCCTTGTGCTGTCCATCTTTGGACCTTTCTCCAATCTCTCCAGCGTTCTCGTTCCCATGCGTATCTTCACTAACAGAAATCAGCTGTTCTGATCAAGTCGTTATTCCTAGTTACGAAGAAAAATATTCAAAAAATGCAAATAGATCTTTGATAGATTAGTTAATGTTGTGTTCTAGAAATTCTTCATAATCCTTTACTAATAACTAAAATTACCTCTCGTTTGTTAACTAAAATGTTAATCCCACCAGATCGTTATCGAAGCGTTTGCATGATTCGCTCAGTTTATGTGAGGACGATTTGGATAAGATTTGTCATTTCATTGTATTCTGCTATGAAACATGGATTTAACAGTATGATTCAAATTCCAAACAAAAGTCATGCAATGGATAAAAATAAAACTATCAGGCGAGTTGAAGTTTCAGTGGCTACCAAATTTGTGGGTTGTGGGTACAGTATTTTTGCATAACAAAGGAATCATTTTAGCGGTTTTTCTTCCAAAAAAAGAACAATGAAAGGAGGATCCGAAATTTAAATAAACGGCAGAAAAAGAGAAACCCACCGGGCAAGCTCTAGATTGAGAGAGTTGCTACCAAATCTATGCATACTTTTTTAAATAAGTTGGGTGGATTTTTCTCTTGATAATGAGAGAGCAATTATATGTTGATTCAATCATCAGAATATGATAAGACATTAGTAAGAAATGCAGCTGGTTATATTGGCAAATAACACTTTTGTTCTGTGATGGTTCCATTCGATTTTAATTTTTCTATATGTATTTGATTTTTCAATGAAGACAAACTGGAGTCTGTTGTAGACGACTTTCATTTTCAAATTCTTTCCATGGGTCAAATAGTTTGAAAATTGATGTCAATGTTGTATTGAAATGCATAATAATAATGCAAAAAAAACTATTTTACTACCATTGCAATTTTTAATTTCAGCGTCATAATATAAATGGTAGTCCTTGGAACAAATTGTATAAAAAAAGACAATTTTGTATTATCAGAAAATAGGAAACCAAAGATAAACTATTTAATTATTGTTAGGATACCTTTCAATAATGTAGCTAATTGAGAATATGACAATAATCAATATTTGACCTGTAAAACATGCATATTACTATGTGATGGATTGGACTGCTGCCCTGAATATACTTTTACCAAAGAAATATGGAAACAGTTTACTAAATAGTTTCTGGAAATACAGGAAGATTCCTTTGCAGTTGTAGAATATATAGATGCTGTTGTCGACTTCGTTGCATAAACTCCGTAAAGTATAAGGATGGTTTGGTGTTACTAGTGGAGAGATGGCTACAGTTCCTAACGGAAACTAAGAGGTGTGAAAGTCTTCAGAATAAAAAGCACGAAAATGAAGAATTTCTTAATAATTAAACTCTAAACTATTACGAGACACACTTAAAGGAACTTGTATTTTGCAAATTTTTCATTGAAGTTAATTACTATATTAGATTCAAGGTAAAGTAGTCTTTACACATTTTCAGTAAATAAAAGATTATTATTTTCTCTGTCTTTGGTGACATGCTAAACCAATGATTCAATGTCTATACAGCAATTTTCTGACTTCGCTGTAGATTGCTTGAACTAGAGCTTTCTAGTGCATTAATATTATTGCTAATCAGTAATTGTATATAACGACAATATTAATGACATGGCTTAAAAAAACTAAAACTTAGAATGTATTCAAACTTGCAGATAATTATATACAAAATGCCGAATCATACTACGTTTTATTAGTCTTAAATAATTGGATATTTGTAGAAAATACGATCAGTGAAGCTTCAGTAATTAATGATATTTTTCCGGAAGGAACGGATGTTTAACGAATATTTACTGAATTAAAAGAAATTGATGTCTCTAGTGGCACAAACGGGATTTTCTATGCAGTCATTATTGCCGGAAAGGAATACAAATCTTCTAGTAACGTTCTTTATATCATTACAATGTTTGCAAGACATAGAGGTTTCATACAATAATTCCACAGGTCTTACATCGTTTCTTTAGTGTTCAGGCACTTCGTCTAGATTTTTTAACAGTTTCAATAGATTTAGGTTAACCACAGCATCCTGGAGCTAAGTCAACAACTTCTTCTCCGGTTTCGTAAACATAATTCACTGCTTCCGTACATTCGTTACAGCTTTTACATGGTTTCATGGCAGTTAATGTAATATCTTCTTGAGATTCTCAGGTTGGTGCCAACGAAACACGTTAGTCGTTTTGATTATTTTTTAGATACTCTGAACTGCAATTTATTCGAGCTAACCTAAAACATTGTTTTATAAATTGCAGATTTTTTTACATATATTTAAATAGCGTGTAATTTTGAGTCAAACTTTGACTTTACTCATTACAAAGATTGTAGTTTTGCTACTGTTTATTAAACAAATAATTTGTTTCTGGTCAGTTTTGAAGTTTAACAGTTTCTCAGAATATTTTGAACTTTAAGTTTTCATTGTTTTATATTTTTTTAAATTGTTTACCACTTGAAAACACTTTTTGTTTGTTATTGCTCACTTTTATAATAAAATCTTAAACGAAGTTTAATTAGAAAACTTTTTATTTATATCTTTTAAAAATACTGTCTTTAGCTACACGGAACCCTACCGTATGAATATTAAATTTTCAATTGTGAAAGTAGGGACGCACATTAGTTTTCTGGATAAATTTACCATTGGGAATATATCAAAAATAGTTTTAGTTAGCCTGAATAAATTGTAATAATTTCATAAATATGGTTGAAATTTTTTCATTATTCGAGCCACACAATATCATCCTCACTAAGATTTGTATTGGTGTCAGATTTCAACATTTTTATAAATTTCGAAATAGTTCCAGAATTTTGATTCTATAATTATCCGATTCATCGACATCAGGGCCTTATAACACAAGACCTACAAGTGCCACAAGTCTAGACTTTTGGTTAGAGACTTGTTAAGCTGTGTAACACAACTCAACTTGTTCTAACCTTTGTAGGACTTAATTACGGGAAATATTTACAATTATAGGTCTAGTTCTGTAACTCAAAATTAATACTTGGAAGTTTATGTTACGCGTTTTACTAAAATTGTAGCAAAATTTTTACCTTGCTTAAACTGTGGGTATGAATATCTACAAGTGTCAGTTTAAAGAAAGTGGTCGCTATAATTACACCTCCCGTGCAATATGTGGTCAAGTTCAAGTGATTCTGAAGAAAATGCTAACGTGATTCCTGTGCCATATCGATTTCGAGATAGAACTGACTTCTCCGATGAAGAATTTCATCCAACTCTTTTCACTTTTACGCCGTATCGTCTTTACACAGCTTATCAGAGAATGCTCCAAACAGAACGATTTTAGGTTTTTTAATTTGAATGAGGAATTGCATTTTGCGGTCGAACACCATTTGTTTTGACAAAATGTTCAACAATAATGAAATTAATTTTTCTCTAGCGTTTTCTTCATGCATGTTCGATAGATTTCGACAAGTCTTTTTCATTTCGACTACACGTGTAGAAATTATTTACCGTTGTTACAAGTCGCTTTAAGAATATTGTGTTACAAAAATTATCTCGACTTGTAGCTACAGGTTAATGTTTAACAAGTTGTACACTTGTTACAATTGTAGGTTTTGTGTTATAGGGCCCACGACTTTTAAAATATTCTCTTTGAATGTCCGAATTTTAAAATTTTTACTGAATTTAAATATTATTGAAAATTATTATGAAACTAGCTGTAATTGCACAGAATTACTATTTTTTTAATAAGATTTGGTTCTTAATACCTTAAAATGGAACAGGGTATAATAATAATTTTTTAATTAAAAAGTCTTGCAGCAAAATTTAATTTTTAAAATTTTGAATTTCGAAAAATTATAATTGCTTACCATTATAATATTTTATCGTTTAACAAAATTATAGTTTTGACCAATTTAATAGCAACCGAACATTAAAATTTCTTTGTTCTGAATATTTAAATTGAGAAAAAAAATAAGATCTAGAATTTGGTTACGATTCTTGACATCAGTAAAATATTTAAATTTTGGAGAAATGTCGATCAAGGGCTTAACTGACCTAATTTTTATTTAAAAATAATAGTGGGGACTAATAATTTTGTTAGTAAAACAAGAATTTTTAATTACGTAAGAAGATACAGAAATTGGGATATAAGCTAGACCTAGAAATCATAATCTTTTTAATATATATTGCATTATTTCTGTATTATAAAGACGTAATTTGTTCAATGTTCAGTGGGTTTTGCAAATATAGTTTTTTGAGAAACAATAACTACCATAAATTTTTTATAAACCTAGACAAAGAATCCAAAACTATCTCTGCAGATCTGGGTAGTTTTTCTCTTTTGAGAATTTAAAAACGTGGTATAATTATGATACTTGTTTCAATATGACTATAATCCTGTAGTAGTCCGGACCTGGCTTCGCAATACAACATCCTGTTCCTAATTTGAAATATTTTTTGTCAGGAGATTCACAAACAAAGACCTTTTTGCATTGAAGGATAAAATCGAGCTGCTGCGTGCCTGGAAGTTAAAGATAATTTTTTTAAAGTTTCCTCTTGCTTATCCTGTCGCGAATTTTTGTATTCAGCAATATTCGAAACAAGAAAAATTTCATATGAACCAATTCCTTTGAAAAATCCAGTTGACTTCAATTTGTGCAAGGTAAACAAAGAGTTTAATAAAATGCAAACTCAAGGAAAATATCAAGACAACACGTAATTCTAGCAACACATTGTTTTATTATTTGTATTTTTTGGCAGAGAAAAGCCCTCTTCTTTAATCAAATGGTGAACTCGGCGCACCATTTATATTCATAATCTGCGAAATTATTTTTGGGTCGTTATTTAACCTTGTCCCAAGGGAACGCTTACGGCAAATTCATTTACATACGTAATAATGGAGATTTGTGGTGTCGAACAAATTAAAATCTACAACGCGCTAAATCTGGGTGGGTCTCACATACAAACTCTTTGCATGCTTCGCGATCCCACTAACAAACATGAATCGCAGATGCCATTCCTGTTGTAAGATTTTATCGGACCCATTACAACACCGACCGAATAGTTTAACATTCCCCTCATAATCTTGTTTTGCAGACCGTAACTTCTTGAATAAGTTGTCAGTAGTCAAAACAAATCTCTAAAACACAACTCGATCTTTCAATTTAACCAAATGGTCAAATTTAAAAAATCGCAATTTTTTTTAATTTCTAGACAATTTTAGTAATTTAATTTATTTTTGTAATCGTTATTTAACTAAGCGTTCTATCTTAGCTTCTGCTCCACTGAGAGCAACACTTAACTAATTAGAATCGTATTCCTCAAACCGGGACTAAATCACAAAAATCTGAAGTTTGCGGTTTGGCGAATGGGGAGAGATTCATTTCAATAATTATAAAACGTACAGTTGCATAAACTGAAAATATATCATTGTTCATTCGCGAAGGCTTACAGAGGCACCTCATGAATATTCATGGGGTTTCGGTCTGTTGTCCGCCTACGCCACTGCGTCTGCCCGTACATTAATACAATTACCATGTTTGTAAACGCCGAAATTTGTTTGATCCCAGACACGATATCGACGAAATACAGTTAATTATATGGATGCGGACCTCAGCAGGATGCTAGTATGGCATAAATATGGTCAAGGCTTTAATTAAAAATTACAGTATGAGGCTACTAATTGATTCTGCTTTCAAAAATTTTTGTCATCACTGTTATCCTAGAACCCTAACTATTTAAGCCTGCTCAGGGTTAAAATTGTTTTATTAGGAAACCGGTACTTACGGAAGGGTCACCAACCACTAATTGGCACACGGCATTATTTCCAATTAAATATTTATGGCAACTGGTCTGCATTCTTGCATGTGGGGTCGATTCTATAATAACACGATTCAAAAATTCGTAAAATCGCCAGGTAATGCGAGCTCGTGGAAATTTAATATCGAAATCCCCCTTTCCAGTCACGTGTTTCAATTCCCATGGGTATAAATCTGAAAGTGTTAAAGTTTGAAATCCTGCACTCCACAGGTCACACGGTCGCATCCAACACTCCTAACTAAAAGCCAAGAGATATTGCAGCATTTCCTGCAGTTAAAACTAAAAAGTAGAGAAAATTTCGATTTATCAGTTTATATTGTTTTCAACTCGACATAGTTTCGTTCTCTGTAATCAAACGGCAAACTCCGAGATTAGAACCGGCAAAGAATTATGTCTAGTGTCAGATACAGGAATGTGTCAATACTCTCTATACACCGGGCCCGTGTCAACTCTCCTGAGAGTTTGCTAGTAGCGCAGATGGAGAGCTTTCGTCCCAACTTAATTAAAAATGCCATCAGCAAGGTTCGAATGACTCTGCGCCATCGATTTCGGATGCAACGGCCTTTTCCAATCTCGTTTTTCAGTTTGTATCAAAGAAATTACTGATGCAGTTAACAACAAAATCTAATTGTTCAATTAAGTGCGCGCTTAAAACGTAAAAAGGGGTTATTGGGATTTTTAAGTAGACACACGGGTTATCGGCTGAAGTAAAACGACTTAAAAGATAAAATCCACAAAGAAATTTACTGGGGAGCTACAAAAACCGTAGTAGGATGACACGGGTAACTACGACGAGAATGGGGTCAACTTTCTGGAAGTTTTACCTTGTAAATTAAGTCTGGAAAGGTGCAAAGCGAGATTTTTCAGTTAAACGATGAAACTCTTTTTACACGCGTAAGCCGAAACCGCAGGCGGTGTCGTTGGAAAAAAAGCGAAGATGAAGTGACGGGCTGTTAGTTTTCCTCCGATTATTACGAGGATCCGCCTTGGCTGTCTTTTTAAATCAGAAATGGATCGATGGAGCAAATTTATATTTTCACAACGCTCTATCCGATTTGAACTTATACGAAGTATGTTGCGGTTAATTTAAAAAGTTGTGCAATTTATTGTGTTAACAGTACCAGTAACAACGAAAGAGTATTCAAGGAGAAACAAGAGAATGGCTTAATAACAATAAATCAACTGTTTGTAGTATTAATTGGTGCATATGAAATATGGTCCCTTGACTACTCAATAGACTTTGAGACCTGATTGATGAATGTAGGAAATTGACAGGTATAGTTATTCCCAAGGCACAACAGACGTTGGAATATGGTCAATCCTTCATATAAGGGTATTCGGAGTTGGGTTTATGCTAAATTACTCAATACTTAACTGTTTCAATAATTATTGAAATGAGGGATGTGCATCTAAAATCGATTGTCTATTTTGAAGCCTTATGGTTTCAATAATTAGGATTATTTTTGTAATTTCGACACTAAATTACATTTTCCAAAGTTTGAAGTGCTCAAAACTTTAAAAAAATGTTTCTTACGTAGAAACCAAAGTAAGGTTAAAAATATCAAATACTGTTACGGATAATGAATAGAAGATTGTTTTAAAATTCACCAGCCTCAGTAAGCAATTGATTTTTAGCTAGTTTGCTTTAACAAAAAACATGTCGATATAGATGTCGAAGAGAACTTTCAAGCTAACATTGGTTGAAATTTTAATATTACCCTGCCATCTGTTGTTTTAAAATGCGAAAAATTCTCTACCCACTTGAAAGACACTATTAAGTTCAGAAATCCATTTATAGGTATAGGTAACAATTATGATAAGTGGCTGGATTCTATTTGTTTTAATTTGAAACCAGGGTGGCGAATCTTAACAATATTGAACTAAAGTCTGTTCTTGGTTCACATACGGTTACTTGAAATTAATCCGAACTTAAGCTGCACTTCACCGGTAATAATTACCTGAAAACAACAGCCGGAAGTAGCAGAGATGCTTTCGGGCGTTAGCGGTGGTAAGAGCAATTTGATTACATTGTCTATCGCCACTCAATACAAGGACACATCGGTCCAGCTTATCATCCTTAGAACTTGACTAATATTATAAGCTTTGCACGTTCATGCATATCGAATCAAAATGAATCTAAACTTTTTGTTTTTGGTAAAGAAACATTATTTATTTAAGCTTTATTGATTGTAGATTTCAAAACCATTAGCTTCTGGATAGGTCATTACGAATACTTACTAATACCCAAAGAAAATTCAAAAACTTTATTAGTTACTTCTTAGATCAGTTAGTAACTCGACAGCTAATCTATGAATTAAAAAGTTATGTTCATTTTGATCAATTAATTTTTAGACTTTTGCGGTTAAACAAATAACTGGGAACTGAAATATGGTTATAGTGGTTCATAATTTATTAACACTTAGATTTATTATTACCGGCTCTTGTAATTCAGCATTAAAGAGACTGCTGTTACACTATGCATTTTTTATAAGGCATTGTACTCCAACGCTAATAACTAATGGGAGAAGTCATCCTCCCATTCCACTGTGACCTTAACTGTTCTGATAGTTTTTGTGATCTCACCTTAATTGTAAACTTATCATAATTATGCAATTTTGAGATTTGTCATTTGGAAATCACGTTCTTCTGAATAATAGCAACGATGTAAATATGAAATAATTTTTTGCCAATAGAAAAGAAAATCTTCGAATTCTAAGTGTCTTTGCAGTAAATATATTTTTTTAATGTTTATCAGCAATCAGAATAAATACTTTCTATGAGTTAATTGCATGTTTTAAGTACAAGAACTCTATATTTATTCGATCCTACTTTGGAATGCAAGGAGTAATTGTGACCGAAAAGCCGACGTAGGAAGAGCTAACGTTCGATGTCGATTTCAGTGAGTTTTGTCCAAATTTCTAAATTTAATTTTCTGGTTTTTGATGTTATCTTTGATTTTATTTTAAAATCACAATCGGGTTCTGAGATTTGAATACTGCAAAATTTCTTATAAAAGTTTGTTCTTTCAAATTTTTCGTTTTTAATTAAGGTTCTATTGGCAATTTTGAAAAAGTTTTTGTTTACACAACTGCAGATAATTTTTTTAGAAATTTTGGGAAAAAAATTGGATACTTTAAATTAATAATAGTTAAGTGGAAAATTGGAAAAAACTATTTCGGAGCTGAGCATACACCCTTAAGTCTCTTGGCTATTTTTTCAGTCTTCTGATTTACGGTTCAACTCTTAGTGGAACAGTAGCTTCACTTGGATTAACTTCCAGTGTAGTGTGAAGTCTGGTGGATTTCCGATGTACTACATTGGTCACATATGGAACGTTGAGGTCGCTGTGAATAGTTTGATTTGACACATACCATAAAGTCTTCGTCAGACTAGAATCTTAGATTGGCACCGCTGAATAATTTTTCATCTTAAAGTTGCTGGTGCATTCCCACAATTACAGCTCTAAGACCAGATTCGACAAATTATTTCTGTGTATCGAAGTAATTTATTTTTCGATGACAGAGGTGATCCTAGGTCTTTAATACTTTTAATTTTAGATCCATTTGCTGTATTTTCTTTATTACGTGTATCATCCACGTGAGGCGTCTGTCAAGGTGGAATCCAAGATATTTAGCATAATTTGCCCGTGGAATCCTTTTGTTATTAATAGTGACAAAGGGACATGTTAAACGTCTCATGGTGAAAGTGACCTATACTGACTTTTCTGTATTAACTTTAACTCTCCACTTACGCAGCCAGTTCTCTAGTAATTTCAAGTGATTCTGTGGTTTACTTGATGGCGCTTGAGAATTTTCGCTGGATGCAAGAATCAGTGTATCATCGGCAAAAGTTCCCATTTGTGTTTGTTGGTCAATTGGTAGATCTGAGGAGTAAAGTAGGTAGATTAATGGTCCCAGTACACTACTCTGACGAACACTTGCCTCTCTTTGATTTATCTGAGATATTTCATATTAGCCAACTCTGTTTGAAAACATCAATTTGTTAGGTACGACTCCAGCAGTAAATAGTAATGATCTGGAAATTCCTTCTTTATTCTATACAACAATTTTTTATGCCATACTCGGTCGAATGAAAGTTGCAGTACAATATCTTTTTGGATTCCAGCAATATTGGTATTACATTGTAAAGAGATGGTACCTGAATCCAAATTAATGAGGTGGAAGACATTTTTCCTGCAGAGTTCTTGTTTCTTCCCTCTATGATTAGCTTTTCTAGCAACTCCGAAATTATTGGGAGTAAGCTGATAGGACGGTAGGATTTTATTTTGTTAGGTGGTCTTCCGGGCTTTAAGATGAGAATTATTTGTAAAAATTTGAGCTGTAGCGGCCAGTACGTAAGATGTAACATCCTATTGAAAAGTATGTGTAGAAATCGTAATCTTTTCGCAAGTAATTATTATAAAATCTTGCGCCGGGGATTTTCCATTATTTAAGAACTTTACAACATTTTTATTTCATTAAAGGAAATTCTGCGTAAAGGAGATGACATCTGCATTGGTGCTTGTAGTGATTCCTTAACTTTAGCGTCAATTCCAGCAAAGTTTGGTTTAGAAACCTCCTCCAAGTGTTGAGCAAAAACTTCTGACTTTTCCTTCCTCGATTTTGCCCAATTTCCCCTTTGATAGCTCAGAGGTGGAATGCGTGTTTTAGGTTCTTTGATGCTTTTAGTAATTCTCCATATTGAAGAAACTTCTGTAGACAGAGAGGTTATGTATGAGTGAAAGTTTTGTTACGATCTTTTTTTAGTTTATTTCTTAGCTTATTGTTTAATTGAGTAAATTTTCTTTTATCTTCAGCACTATGAATACGTTGCCACATTGATCTTGCCAGTCCCTTGTTTTTTATTATTTCCATTATTCCGTTAGCAATATTCTTAGTGGTAATCTTTATGTCTGTTGGTTGTGCTGTCGCATTCCAGCCGGCTTCTTGAATAATGATTATAAGATGCATACTCGACCTCGTCAGGAGTTGTTAAGCCTATTAATATGATCTTGAAATAATTCGGAATTGGTCTTTCTATTTTGCTAAGTATAGGTTTTGGTTCTTTGTAGATTATCGTTGTGCTTATGTTGCAATTATCGAAATATGGTCTGGCATTAGGTCATAGTTAGAGGTAACATCTAGATAATTTGATAATAACCCTTCATTTGGAAATTACATACCTTTGAATAACAGCAATTATTAAATTTAAAAAAAATTATGCTAAAAGCAAAGAAAATCCTGAAATTCTAAGTGTCTTTGTGATAGATAATTTTACAATTCAGCCACTAAACAATACGTCACAACAAACAACTCAATTAGTTGTCACCTTTTCCAATTTATCAATTTAAATACGAAAATTTTCAAATTATGTGATTGAAGCAGAATTGAAGAATGACCCTATTTTGCAGAAATAATTTTTTATGGTCTCAAGTTAATTAACAACAAACCAAAATTTTCAAATTTAAACCATTTAAGAATCTCTGCATATTGCAGAAAAACAAATTCTACTCTTCGTGCCTTTCAAAAGCACTTACTTAACCTTCTTCTCTGATTCCCGTTTGCCTAAGCAGCATTTGCATCTTTTTTCCTCTTGCTTTTCTCCACTTGGATAATGTAAAGTGTGATGCAAAATTGTCAAACGCTTACGTTGAAACGGCCATAAGTGTCAATGGATAAGATAAAGAATAAAAAATTAATTTGGGACCGTTCAAAAATTATGCAAATGGTCAAGCTGTACCCTTCCGGAGCGGATATGTGCGACAAAGCGTTACGACAAAGACTGGAGTTTCTTCGTAATGCGATGCGATTAGAATATTTTGGGCCGGAATCAGCGTTTAATAATCGCACATAATTAATTCAACATTTCCACGTAGCGCGACCCGAGGAATTTCGCATTTACACAAAAGTCCTTTGATAGTCAACACGTGCGCCTCGTATAATTTCCAAGTTCCAAGGGTTCGTTGTCGTGGGTCTAATGACCGGCGCGTCTCTGGTCTTGTTTTGTTTGTAATTCATTTCACACATATGAATCAGTATGCGACGAGCGCGTCCTCAGTATCTTTTTGTTTCCAGGAGGAATAGAGCGATGTGCAGGAGTGGCGGCCGTTTCACAATCATCCCTCATCAGTGCGGGAACGGACACAAGCCGGAGTTGAACGAGGTAACAATGGGCGGCGGTGAAAGAGACGGCTAGCCAGATCCTCCGGAGTAGTGCGTGAGTGACCTGTGTGCGTGCGTGAGTTGCTGCCATGCGGACGACGGCGACGGTGCGATAATGACGTCGGTCGGCATGGGCACTATCGGACCATCGACGGCGGTCGCCGCGGCGTCTACGCTCCTCCTGTTGCTCCTTGCTGCGCCCCACACCGACGCATTGGAATTAGGTAAATTACTGTTGTTTTACTTAATTTATGCGACGCGGCTTCAAGAACGAGTATAAGGAACGTTATTCACGCAACTCAGGGAAATTAAATTAACATGCCATTTTTATGACTAAATACGAGGGCGGGGGTGAAGAGGGTGTCAGGGACGTTGCACGATTATTTCGAATGGCCTTGTTTTATGTGGAACGGTTCTCATGCAAATTTATGAAAAATAAATTTAATCTAGGCCGCAGGAACAGCCATGTGCTGCTCCTATTACTCACAAATCTTGAATCCCGAAACAGTTCTGGGCAAGTTTGGTCAACTTTAGGAACTAAGCTCCAACAAAGAATATCTCTAGTAGAGATAAGCACTAGTTTTAAGAAAACATTCTTGACATGCAAGATGTTTTATACATCTGTACCTGCAGTTAAAGGGCAAAAGAGAGCATGGCATTTTAAGGTGGTCGTGCTTTTCATTTGCAATATGTCGGCCCGTACTCAAAATTTAAGGCAATTCTAAAAGTTGTTTTATTTTGTAAAACATTATCTTTTTAGGATTTATTTTTATTCTTGAATGTCCAGAACCACCAATAATTTCTAGCGTAATCATAATCTAAAGTCTTCCTTAAAAAAAAAAACAAAAGGTTCCAAATTGAAGATGATTACCAGACTGAAATGAGACTCTAAGAAAGTCATATTTTGATCATATAACTGTAAAGTATTTTAGTAACATAAATTTTTGATTTCCATTATTTCTTCGGTACGAAGTAAGTTTGTAATCCATAAATACACAACGTTGATCAAAAGTTTTTTTTTTCTATATTATTTCTTAATGACAGCTTATAGTATATAAGGAAAAAACCGATTTTAAATATTATTTAAATCAATGAGTACATAATGTAGTCCAATGACAATACAGCTAAAAGCTGTTTCCTTTGTGGAAGAAACTGTAGGTAAATTAGACTTTCTCTTTGCAGATTATTAATGCTTAATAATAGACAATAATGTTTCAATTTAAGGAACTCAAAGTCTCTTTAATAGCCTATTATGATTCGAAGATATCTTCAAGGTAGAATTTTTGAACTAAGTTACATTTAATGGACATTCTATAGTAGTGGCACCTTTCAACTGTACAATTTTTCTGGAATTTTTGGGCACAAATATTACCCGATTTGAGATTTTTTTTGTATGTTTATAGCGAGAAAGTATTTATTCTAAAGAAAATAATTATAAATTGCTACTAAAAAATAATATATGGTAATAAATGGGACGTATCTTAAAATTACTTATTGTTTTTTTTTTCATTAGTTTTTAATCACTTTCTTCTTGTTATCTGTGGTTCTCTTTCTTTCGCTTATAGAGACCTTCAGGTTCGTTTGTCGGAGATTCCCTTCAAATGTCCTTTCCACCTCGCCATCTCAGTCGTCACCAGTAACTTGCCGGATATTTTATACGTCTTCTTTGATAATCGTCGTTTCAGTGTATTCTTTATCACATGTCTTTCAACTATTCTTCTCTACTTTTTACTGTTTTCATATTTTGTTTCATTATTTAATATTTTCACCTAGCGGCTACTGTTAAAGAACAGTTTTATAAATTTGATTTCAATGGTTTGGTAACACTTTTGCAAATTTAGGTCACTCATTTTTTATAGAGGAGTGTTTTACTATAAATTTTTTTCCGCATATTTTGTTTTTTCTTTTTTGATTATTAATATCTACAGCCTCTAAACATTGTTGGAAGTCTTTCCTTAGCATTTCAACCCTTTCTACTCTTGTTGGCAATGTGATATTTCTGTAGGCATTTCTTTGTTATTTAAGATGATACGTCATTCTCGTAGTTTGTATGAATTTTGTTTTAAATATAAGATTGTTGAGCATTGGTATCTTAAATTAATTAACGGTAGTTTAAAAAAAATCTTAATTGAACTATATATTGGACTTTGCCACCTTAAAGGGTATCGCAGGATATGAGCAAATATTGTACTTCCGCATTGTGTATGATTTGTCACAGTATCTTTAGGCTTCTAAAAACTTTTATAGACAAATGTTGTTATTTTGTTGTTTGTCAATACCATTCTAACACTACTAAGTGTAACACATAATTTTATCTCGCTTCCTCTACCCTTCCTCTACACTTCTACACTTCCTCTACACTTTTGTTCTTTAAATTATTAGCATTGAGTTGGTAATTTTTTTATATCCAGTAATGCACTTTCTCCAATGTTTTCAGAAAGATTTATTTATGCTCGCG
Source organism: Pyrochroa serraticornis (assembly GCA_905333025.2). Classification (NCBI taxonomy): domain Eukaryota; kingdom Metazoa; phylum Arthropoda; class Insecta; order Coleoptera; family Pyrochroidae; genus Pyrochroa; species Pyrochroa serraticornis. The sequence continues at coordinate 21,979,575 of HG995154.1, forward strand.
GTTTGACATTTTGTCTATCTCTGCAGCTTCAGTATTGATACTGAACCAAAATTTAATTTTCATGAATTTTAAATCACCCTGTCTACTAGTTTGATTTCTTTATATATTTCATTGATGGTTTCTTTCGCATTTTATTTTATCAACAATTATTCTATAATTTAAACCATTAACATTGTCATTTACCTACTTCTGCTGATTTCTTAATTTTGTACATCCTGTAATGATTTCTTTCGATAGTTTTCAGAAACTTTTTACCTTCATTTTTTATGAATTCTATCTCTATTCACAAACCTGTCCTCTATTCTGTTTTTAATAATCGGCAATAATTTTTAAATTTTGCAATATTTTTTAATACACTTTCTTCACAATTTTGAAAAATGTTTATTTCAGCGTTTTAGGACTATTTTTAGGACTTTGATTTAACACCTCTTTCATCGCGACTACTTTTATCTTTGATATCCATCAATTTTGTTTTCGTTATTTTTCATTCTCCTTTTGTCTACTAGTTTGATTTCTTTTGAGATTCTACGCATTATTGTTTTGTAATTTTATGAAGATTAATTTCTTTTTGTTAACTTAACATTTATTTTCTTTTTCAAATCTTTAGAAGAGACACTTCCGTAAAATATCCTTCTCCCAACTTTCTATTTTTTTATATTCCCTTTGTCGTTTGTAATGCGTTTGATCGTAATGTTTGCATTTTTTTTGCTTTTATTTATTAGATAACTCGGTTGAAATTTGCATGACTAACATTAATAGCATCAATAGTTTGGCATTTCTTCTCTCGTCCAACCCTTGAATCGAATTTCATCCAAAATCTTCTCTCTACGTTTAAAACCACTTATGTCCTTTTTTCGTAGCCTGATTCCTGCTAATTATTAAATGAGAGATATTTTTACTTCTTTTATTTTTACGTGGAACATTATTTGTTAACTTCCTGATTTTCCAATCTGTTTATTGTCACGTCATTTTCTGTGTCTTGCCAACATGTCAATGCTTGGATTTTTTGACATTTACATATTTGACCTTAAGATTCAACGAAAATCTTTTTACTACTTTTGACTGTTTAGACCTACGTACTTTATACTTAGGGGTCTATTTTGTATCTCATAACGGCCATGTTACCAAGCATTTGTCGTTACATAACATGGGTAGCTATTTTCTATCTGGTATGTTCGTGAACAGAGTAGTTATTTAACGATTTCTATGTTACCGTAACATGGAAGCTGTTCATGAACGACATTTGCTATTTTGTAACTGGATAACGACATGTTCGCAAACGACATTTCTGTTAAAGGACCATGTTACCGAACGGCTTGAACTGGACGCTGTTTAATAACATTTTAAGGACATTTTAATGGATTTTCGCCCTAAACCCATTATTAAATTTTATCTTTTGCATTTTTTAATGGATTTCGGGCAACAAATATTTTCAGCACATTTCTATATTCTCACTTCCAGAACGTGGTCGTGTCCCGTAGTACATTTTTAAATAAAGTTTTGTGATAATTTTGCTAAAATGAACGGAAACCTCATCAATCGCATAGAAAATGAAGTGGAGCAAAGGTAAGAATTGTAAAGTGTTGTATTATACCTAAATAGATTTTTTTTCCTAATTTTATACGATACAAACAGAAACTGAACATACGCAAATACTCTATTTTTACAATTTCCAAATATATAAAATATATATAAAAATAATAAGAACTGAAAAATCTCATTATTCTTATACACATATAACTGTTATAACAAGAAAATGGTATATAATAATTATTGTAGACGGATAAATGCTGCAGTGCAACGGATGATGAGAGATAACAGTAATCCATTTGATCTGCCGGAAGACACATTCAGGAAAATTTATAGATTAAGCAGAGAAGCTGCTAATCATGTATTTACACAATTTTCAGCGCACTTGGATGCACCTCGAAGAAGCACAAAAATTCCTCCAGTAGTGAAGGTATGGATAATTAATAATATTATTTTAATTTTACCGTTTCGAAACTTTTTTTTAGTTTTTTGCTGCTCTTCATTTTTTTGCTCATGGTAATTACCAAAAACCTGTGGGTAAAGACAGGAATAACCCGCTGAGTCAAGCTGCAGTAAGCAGAATTCTTCACGAAGTAGTAGATGTATTTGTTGATGTTTTAGCACGACAATACATAAATAGTTTCCAACTACACTTGAAGAGGTGACTACTGTAAAGAATGGGTAAATAAGGAATTAATAATGTAATATTATCTCAATTAAAATATATAATTTTAAGGTTCTATCAAAAATATGGAAATTTAAATTTTCCCGGAATTATAGGTTGCATAGATTGCACCCATATAGCAATTTTTCCTCCTCCAGCGCAACATCCTCTTCATCCAGGCAGAGTTTATATTAATAGAAAAAATTTTCACAGTATTAATTGCCAAATAGTAAGACTACATGTTTTGTTCTTGTGCTGTATTTAAATGTATTTTCTCTATGTAGATATGCGACTCTGAATTGAAAATTCTGGCCATCAACGCTAGGTATCCGGGTTCGGTACATGATGCTGCAATTTTCTGTATCTCATAACGGCCATGTTACCAAACATTTGTTCTGGACCGCCAAAAAGTGGGAGTGGCGGCCGAAGTGAGGTTAGGTTTTAGTTTACGTCGCCGCAAGAGTCTGTTTCTAAAGTTACGCCGCGACCATCTCTTTTCATTTGCCCAAGAAGAACAAGGATGAAAGAATTGCTTTGCGGAACGCGCCCAAAATAAAGCAAAAATACTACTCGTTTAGAAAATATCGATTGTAGTTATGAAGTTGCCAAGGTCATTTTCTTAACATGGTCAATAGAAAATAGCCCTTAACAGACAAGTCGTTATAATAGTCGTTACAAAATTGTCGTTAACCAACATGGATGTTCGTGAACATCGAAATACAAAATAGACCTGTTAGTGCAGTTCATTTTTGAAAATTTCTATTCTCTTTTTTTCTGTTACGTATAGGGTAGAGATCGGCAATTCAAATCCACCCACGGACTCGGACTTAATCGGTCCAGACCGATTGAGGAACCAGTCTTTCGGATTAGTTCCTTTCTCGGGTCCGAGTTCGACGTCGGACCAAAGGTTACAACGGTTAGAATTGGTACGAGACCTAAAAATAATATTGTTTTGGGACTGGAACGTATTCGACTGGTCCGAGTCGTTCGGGATCGGTTCGTTGTCACGCTCTACAGTTCCGAAGTAGTTGACGAGTCCCCGATTGTTTACGGTTCATTTCGGTCCAAGGAACGAGTCCAGTTTCAAATGAGGAACGACTCCGAGTTATTCCGACTGCAGACTCGGTTCATTGGAACTAATCACTCTGGAACGACACATCACTACTATAGGGCACAATTTAATCTTTTCTCATTGAGCCAGCATCTCTTCTATTCTCTAGACCTTTCACATTGATTTTAACCCAAAGCCTTATATTACTAAATTTTCAGTATATCTACGCTTAATCGATTCTTCTTCTAGCTTCTCTCCTTCGACTTGGCACTTTTCGTGGTTATAAGAGTTTCTAGGGTATATTATTAAAAAGATTCTATATTCTTTTTATTTTTCTGGTAAACATCAATTATTTTCAGCTCGTTACTATTTAATTTAAGGCTAATTTGACATTTCTTATTCGAATCTTCGTCTTCATACATTTGCTGTCTTTTCCCACCATTAATAGTTGTTTTAAATATTATGTCCATTCCTCTAACTTTACGTTTATGCACATGGATACCGGAATACATTGCGAATAGTTTTTTAAAATTTGTTCCACCCCGATTATAGCAAAGATAAAGTTTTCTTCCTTTTAGAATTTGACTTTGAAAAACTGTTAAATTTCAGCAATCAAGAGCACGAATTGCGACACATAAGTTTCAAATTTAATTGTGGAAGAGTTACACCAAATTTCTTGTCTGTTTATCTCACAAATGTGCAACCGAGTTCTGGAAGAGACCGGAAGACCTGCAATAATTACCTGATGCAGCACTGAGACGTGTAGGTAAACATGAAACCGTGGAACGTGCCTCTTGTAGGGCCATTATAACAGTGAAATATTCGCGTGACGTTTATTCCTATGCTATGGAGGGATGTAACCGGCGATATCAGCCTTTTAGCAACTAAAGCTATCTCGGTGAAGTGTAAACCCGGAGCTAACAGTTTGCGAGTGTTTAACAGCATAGCCGATAAGATCGCGTTCACACAGTCAAATGGCCCATTGTCCCATTAGGTCTCAAACGATTTCTGCTACAGCTTCACGAATAACGGCCCTACTCAAACTTGCACCATTATTGCCTTCAGCCCAAGAATTCCGAGCCGGGACCATGGAACTATCCGAGATAATTCAAATACATAAAACATTACGGATTTATGCAACCAGTTCCAATTCCGTAAAACGCAGTTTTCTATTACCTACAGTACAAATTTTAGGAATGACCCACTTGAGAATCAATATGCAAACCTTGTCGTGTTTGCGTTACTTTAAACAGCGATTTTTAACGACTTTTTAAACACGAAGCTATTGCATCGAATCTAGCATAAAATTTACAGCGCAATTAAGCGTAATGCGACGTCGTTACTTTTAATTCATGCAATAAAACGGTGCATATGGACGAAATACAAAAATAGTTTCTCTAGTACCGTCAAACAGTTAACAATAAAAGTTGAAAGCCAGACTGTCGGATTAGTCGGGAAATTGATTAATTATTGACATAATTATTTCAGATGAATTCAGAAATGCCGATTAAACTTATCTCCTTCCTCTGGGAAATACAAAGCCTATTTACTCCGACGATGCGGGAAACTGGGTTAACCGACGAGACGCCGCTATTATCATGGAGCTAACTGATTATATTTGCTCTAAGTGAAGAACAACATTCCGTTCCACGCTATTGATCTAATTTTCATTGGAAAAGTAAATAAGCTTTTTTAAATAGAATCTTGTAAAAAGCGATAACAAAGTGGGGAAATTCTTGAAAATACTTTTATTATCCTTGATAGTGAACGAAATTAGTTAGGAAAAAACGAAGCAATTTTGCTGCTACGTGGAGTACGTGTGAGTACTGTAATAACGGTAAACTTATATAGCGGGAGTTCTTTTACAGTTTTATGAAGAAGAGGATTAAACTCGTTGTTTTGGGGGAAAATGTGTTTTAATACAGCGGCACGTCGACGAAGTTATCAAATTTGCAAGTCTCATGCACAGAAGAGTAGGTTAAGAAATCAGCTGCACGGATCCAGTCGTGCAGTCGTTTCCCGGCGCCTCCACCATTTTTTTAAACCGGCAACATTTGGCGTTTAATGGGGAGAATATTATTTCCTGCTATTCCGAGAGAAAATTTTGCCATAACGACAAACTTTTTCAGCGAAGGCAGTTACGTCTTCCAATTATTATTCATTTTGAAAGCACATGCACATATTTTTTTTGGCTCTTTCAATAGAAAATTGCCACAATCTTTTTGATCTTATATTGTCCCACATTTACTAATTCGCATCATTTAATTGAAGTAAAAGCTGCGACCGAATCTGGGTTGCTGGAATACGTTTAGGGCTAGTATTTCAGTGTCCCTCTAATCTCAGAATAAGTAAATTTGTCGGTTAATTGGTAATGATTCGCTTAGATCGCCCAAGGTTTTAATTGTTTTTATCTTAGCAATAGATTTCTGTAAAATTAAGTTAATCAAAGTGTAATATTTGTCACTTCACTTGATTGCAAATTTTTTACTAAAGGCAAAATGAGGTGAATATCTTTTATAATGATATTATCGAGATAAAAAAGCCAAATCGAACGAAATTTCTACGTTGTTAGTAGATTAATAACCGAAGTTCTTCGCCAATTAAAAATCAAACAGCTAATAAAAAATATTGGATGCCCATCTTTAACAGAAATATATTATTTGAATCTCGCAAGAGTATGGACCGAATCTGCAGCTGAATTCCAGATTGCTCTCTTCGTGATTGCTAACTAAGTAGAAAATTTTAAGAACACAAGTCGCAAGAAAAAAAGTCGTGGAAAGGGTACTGAAACAACTTCAGCTTTATTGACCAGTTTCGAACTTGAGTTTAAAGTAATTTTAGGTACTTCAATAATTAATAAACTCTTTGAGGATTAGAAGGATAATCAGGGACAAGGCGTTATTAACCATTGAAATATTTCATCTGATTATTAGTGTTCATGATCTCGTTGACAATGACTATATTGTTAACTTTTCTATTGTCGAACCTTAAATTGTGATGATATTGAACATGAATTGCCATTGTCCCTACGTTACATATTGCTGCAGCTTCTTCGAGTATATTAAATTGCAAAGGATCTATGCCTGAAGATTTCTAGGAATCTTAGCAATTTATTTTTCTCAAATATCTTTATATAACCGAAAATTCAAACACTGAATATATATAAAATATATTAACAATCGTAAGTATAAAAGCTTTAAATTAATGTCGACTGTAAAAAACATAATTGCATGTACTTTCGTCAACAGTGAGCTACTGAAATACAAAAAGCTGCATGCTTAGATGGAAATAAGTAAAAATTGCCTTATATAGAGGGAATGCAAGAAGTAGGAATCCTGAAAAACTTGACGTTTATATGAAGAAAAAAACAACTGACTTGATGAGGATGAAGAGGTAAAGAAAACTTTATACGAGGAGTGGCAAATTTAATAAATTTTTATTGATTTAACATTAATGAAAATTAATTTAATTAATTGCGGGTTGAATATTATTTCAAATTGTTGATAATAATTGACAGTTCAGCTGAGACTTTTTATATTCGGTGGCCATGTATTTGATGCATAATAAGGGTGATATCCCTTCCAGTTTCCTATTTATACAGGTAAACTAATTACGAAATTTCATTTCTCTCCGAACAGCAACTAAATAAAAAATCGATGGTCCAATAAAAAGGATAATTAATCACCCTACAACAATATCCCAGCCGTACCTTAGAACACAAAAGCAGGGAGAAAAAGCGTGCAGGTATGTCGATAATTAATAAAAATAGTAGCAAGACTGGCTTTGTTCATTTTCAACAAATAAAAAAAGCTGCATATACGGTTACTCTTATTAAACAATTACTTCCATTCGTTAATACTTTGATGTTAAATACGTTTTGGTGTAAGTTTCCACGTTGCACAAAAACTCTACTCTCTACGAAAGTATCAAAAACTAAAATGTTGATAGTTTTGTGGCGTAATAGGTGAAAGCTATTAAAATATGTAGCTGGGGTCTACCGGATAAATAACAGTTCGACTCGAAAGTTAGTAAGTGTTAATCAAGCAAATTGAAGCTAGTAAGCCCGAACGCCCTCAATGTCTGGAGATTTAGAGACAGTGGTAGATTTCCTAACGGGCGACAGAGAGCGCAAGTGTGCCGGTAATTAGTATTTATGAACTCCCAGCTAAATTATTCATTGTGTTCTAATTACCCTTGCAAAGTTTCGATGCGACAGCAGCGCTAACTGGAAGAACATACTTTCTCGTTCGGGACGATATTAAGATGTATCGGTCCTGAAGGGCGTATCGGTGGCGTTTCAACTTTGTCCTTCTGGGAGATTAAGCCCGCATTTCCTCTATTTCTTTGATTATAAAGTATTGAGACGAACATTCGAGTCGGTGTACAAGTTTTATTAGCTTCTACCTGAAGAATCAATAACTGCTGGACTAAAACGCAAACTGCGGATGCAAGAGAAAAGGAAAACTGAAACATCTTTCGGCCAGTCCATGCGTTGGTTGTCAACCCAATTCCACCTGAAAGATATCAATTTTTGTTGCCTCAAAGTGGTCGCTTCTCTCTTTAGAAAATCTCGAGAATACATTTTTTTGTTAGGACGTTAAAAATGTGAATTTTACCTTTGCCTGTGGTGTGTAGGTTGTAAACCAGTCAGTTTGCAAAACATTCAAAAGGTTCTAAATATTTCGATTAAAAGTAAGATAAGGACATATAAAATTTAACAAAATTTTTTGGGGTCTCAATATGATTGCCCCTTTGTAAAATACTGGAAAGCGGCTAGGTAGTCAATAAAATAAAAATTTGTTTTGTTCTTCAACCACTTGTTATCCATCACCATAAAACCATGTGGTAAATTATCCTTTTATTTTGTGCTTTGTAATTTTTTAATTATTTTTAATCCTCTTTAATTTGTATTTAATTGACGCATTAAGAACTTAAATTCACAATTTGCGTAAACCGACAATTATTGAATTTTTTTTTTGCCGAAACAGTCCACTCAAATAACAAAAAGTATTTAAATTTCTGACCGATATTTACGTGATTTTTGTAAGATTGACAATAAAGACCATGCGAATGCGCTTATTTTTTCTGTATTGATGAAAGATGACATTTATTTCATAGTTGGCTACCATGTTATCATCACTGATAAATCAAATTACTTTTAAAAAAAATTTATGAGAGGGTTAGCAAGTTATTATCCAGGAAGCAACAGGTAAAAATTATTGTTTTTATTACTAGTCCTTAAGACAACATCCAGTATTATGAGAAAAACTTTTACTTGACGTTTTGTATTATAAATTAATAATTTGAATACACCATTTACATGAATCTGAAAATATGTAAATTCAGGAAATGACTTTATACAGAAGAAAACAAACAGAGCAAGAACAAATAGGTTGTATGATCATCAGAAAGTATAGAAACAGCAGAATTCAAGAGAAGTAGTGGGATAATGTCTAATTTAAGAATATTGATTAAATATTTATTCAGTAGTTGAAGAAGTTGAAGTAACTGAAGAAGTTGAAAAATAAGAATTATGTATAAATTAAAAGACCAAATGAAAATATACCAAGATATGACGCGGTAAGAATGTTGGATGATTGAATGCCAAAATTCGAAAAAATACTTTTAGAGACGTAATTTGAAAAAAACTATTTACGAGACCACAAACAATAATGAAGAATAAGTATGCAACTCAACAATGGAAGTGAATACCTATGTTCAGTACCTAAATACATACTATACACAAGAAAAAACGCAATGTTATCTGCCTAATTCCGGAAAGGAGAATGAGATACCAAATTGATTATTTCCTAATAACAAATAAAAAGTGACAGAATAATACAAAATGTAAGATCATAAGAACATAAACTCTGATCTTTACTTGATAGCAATAACGAAAAAATTGAACTCATTTGAAAAAAAGACGAAAAATGCAAGAACAAGAAGATAAAATGTGAAATCAGAAAAAGGGAAAAGAGGCAAGCAAACAGAGAGGAGATGAATAGAAAGATTTAAGCAACTACAGAGGAAGAAAACATTGAAAGTAGGTGAAACTCTATAAAGATGAGTACTAAAAGCACAGCAAATAAAGTCATACAAAAAAGTAGAGGAAAGCGAGAAAGCTCTAAGAGAAATGAAGAATACTAGATTAGTGTTGCCCAGAACCAATAGAAAAGAAGATTATAAAGAAAATAAACAAACTTAAAAAGCATGTACTAAATTAGTAAAAGAATAAAGAACAAAATAGCTCGACAAAGTAATGAAAAGCCATCATTAAGAAAATAGTGGAATAATAACAAAGCTTCTTCTTCTTCTTGCTTTGATACTTTACTCGGTTCCCCTAACGTTGCTAATTACACTGGTAAGTTGTTCGTGGTTTTCAGCTAATCTAAATAGTTGTTAGGCACTCCGTTTTCCCGTTTAATAGCGACACCTGCTTGCTTCCAATTCCTCTGCTGTCCTCGATTTTACTTTTTATCACAAGCTGAACAATTTTGTATGGATTTCCTCTAAGAACGATATGTTTCTTATCTAGATAGTTTTAAATAATTTACGAGCGGTATTCGCTCTACTTAACACCACTTTGTTGGTCCGCATAGGTGCCCAGGGTATTTGGAGAATTTTTCTACGCAACCATATCTCGGGCGCTTCCAGGCGATTGATGGCAGTAACCTTTAGTGTTCAGATTTCAGCCTCATATCAAAACACAGACCAAATATAACATTTGGATGTTTTTTGATCCTATTTTAGGTTTAAGTTGTTGGTACAGAAAAATGCTTTTATTCTAAAAAAAGTTGTGCGAGCTGTTTTCATTCTGGTTCTAGTTGTTCTGTGATGAAGAATCCAAGATATTTGAATTGAGAAACTCTTAATGTTTTGTTGATCTATCTGTTGGGAAGCATCGGCGTGTGGCTAGCTACTGAATATCATGAGTTTTGTCTTAGCGCCGTTTTCCATCCTACCGTATTAACAATCCAACAATTCTTGAAGGCTCTGGATACTATCGTCCAAGATGACCGCGTCGTCGGCATATCGAATAATATTGATTGACCCATATACGAAGGGCTATATCCTGCAAAACCTCTTATTATTTGCAAATAAAAGTTGAACAATAGTGAAAACAGAATGCATCTTTGTCTAACGCTCCGTTGAACGCAACATTTATCGGTTAGTCGAGTTTAGCTACTGCTTTCTGCTTTCATTACAAGTTTCTAACGATACGCAGATCTATACGATTGATTCCCGAGGTTCTTAGTATGTTTTAAAGCGTTTTATGCTAAATCCTATTAAAGGGTTTTTTATAATAGATGGCTAGCCACATAAATATATTTACGTTGGCCTCGACACTTTATGAGAAGTATATTGAAAGTAAAAAATACTTTACGGGTGCCCGGTACGTTCCTAAAGCCAAACTGGGTCTTATCTAGATCCAATTGGCATGGGCATTCTTTCATATACTATGCAAAGCAAGTGTGAACAAGTCATGGTTTCCTTTGAAATCCACCCTTTCGGAACAATTACCCACTGTCCACTTCTTCTTAATCGCTTGTATTTTTTGTTTAATTTCTCTTTGTTTTCTTCTGTATTCTTTTGCTTTGTCCTTGAATTGTCTTCTTTGTTCCATAAGGTCTATAATTTCAACCGAGCGGAAAGGCTCATGAACCATCAAATAGGTAGAATCTTAAAAATAGAAAATGTAATGATGGTTCTAAACTCACAGCGGATAAGATGGGAAATATAAGTAGAATGAAGGGATATGAAAGAGTAAAGAGATTCACCAAATGGGGAACCAAAAAAATTAGTTGAAAGGAAAACCAAACCACGGGTGGAAAGATCAAGTAAGACAGGATATCCTGAACATAGGATTAAATGGCTAGTAGAAACAGATATAGATGGAAAATACTCATAACAAATTCCTTAAGGAACAAACGGTCAATTTTATATATACAAATAATTCAAAAGACTATAACTCTGACACTAATGTAGTTATTTCGGTTAAATCTCTGATACATTGTTTTATAAATTTTTATAATAAGTCAAACAGTTTTACAGATCATAATTTAACAATAAAAGAACATATTGCGTCAAGAATTATAAAATGTAACCATTTTATTACTAGTGCTAAATTGAAGGCCGCTTCAAAACCAAAATGACATTAAAAGGCATTTGACAACAGGATTATGAAAATAATGTATATACTGTTATATTTGCGTTGAACATCAAAGCAGAATTTGTCTATCGCTGCATGTTGTCCGGTTCAAGACTTTTCAAATTAAAAATTTGAAAATTTTCTGAAAGCTTATTTCAATTTGATGCTTTTGTCTTCAAATTGTGAGTTTGTTGGGATTTTTCAACGGGCAGAATTTCTTTCTTTAAAGCAATAGTTTTAAAATTTGGTTCTATTTAGTAAATTTTGACCTTCATATATGTGGTAATTTCTAATAATTTTTTTTATAGTAGAAACGAAGAACCTATTCGGAATTTTATAAACTGTCTGAAATTTTTAAAGTTTCTTCTATTAAACGCATTTTACAGTTCATTCAGTTCTTCAGAAACAGCCTAGACTTCTTTCAAATAACTGCATTTTTAACTAGTCTAGGTACATAGTTCTTTGTTAAAATGACTAGTTTTGCTGGTTTTTCTTGTGAACACTGAGAACTGCACAGAACAGCATTGTTAGTATTACAGAATTCAACCTCGACAGAATCTCCAACTTTAACGATATATGTCGACAAGTCGAATTCATTAAAATGTCACAGTCGGAAATGTACATGACCCGATTTGTTCGTCTACCCAGTAGTATTGTCGTAGCTACAATTCAATAATCATCATTTAAAATATTCTACTGAACCTCCAAGATTAGCAAAGAAATTACTTTAGATTTTAATTTTGCTTATAGCAAGTTTGGAATTTTTTAATGGAACTATAACTGAAAATAAGTAAAATGCCATTGAAGTATTTGTTATAACTATACACGGGGAGTAACTTATTAAATATTTTTACAGCTCCAAGGACACGAAATTTCGTCCAAAATCCGCCATTAAATTTGTGCATTTGAAATGCTTCATAACAGGAACAAGGAATTCGTTTTCGCTTTGTAAAAGTTATCACAGCGTGCCTATTATATACCTCTAGAATCTTTAAAGTCGACGCCCTTGTCGTATCGTTCTTCTTCTCGGATAAAGCGAATAAAAAATTTAAACTAAGAAACGACTGACATATTCTGTCTACTTAGATGTTGGAGTCGGTGAAATCCTGTGCTTTACAGCTTCATTCGTTTGCCTTATCGCCTCGCAGACTTGTAAAATGCATAGCTGTGTTCAATATCTAGTCTTGGTTCTCTCGAAAATCGGAGAATATTCAATTTCATGCACTCTCGGTATTCCGCTATTACATATTTCTGCAAAGTAAGTGATTCGATTGTTATATTTTAACATGCCTAGACGTCTGAAGCTCTTCGTATTAGATAGCACCTCGGATTTCTTGAGAGCATGTACAGATTTACAGAAATTTCCTGAAGCTATATACAACTATTTTCTTCGCTTCGAACATTTTTGATTTTGATCGACAAAATTAAGAAAAGCCTTTTTGTAATTAACTCGCGCAATAATTCTTGTGAAAGATATATGAATCACGTTATTTAAACGCTAATCAGTACCATTATCATCAAAGACCGACTAATTGCCACGAGAGAGCAGAGAATTAGTAGATTTGAATAAATTTTCCTTATTACGGTTTCAGAGATTAGTGCGTTGATACATGTCATTTTTAATCGATTCATAGCTTCTACTGATTTGCAAAATTTCGAAAGTTTCTCAAAGCCCTTTATTGTTATTTAGGGTAACAATTGAAGTTGTGACGCTTATCAAGCCGCCAGATTAGCGAGGTCACTTAATCCGGTTATCTTATTGGACCAAATAGTTTGCTGAAGCTAACTAGGGACAAAGTTAGCATTGTTGTAAGTACTGGCTGGAAATTGCAGTTCACCGATGTTTGTCATGTCTTGGAACTGAATTATCCCGTCCTAAAGGAGAGAGCAGTGTGGCTACAAATTGGATTATGTGGAATCCTGAAAGGGACATTGCACTCTATCGGACTTTTCTCGGTGTAGTTTCATCAGAACCTTGACTTTATGTAGGTAATTTGTCAAGTAACTGTTCTATCGAAAACGCGTCATGCCGGTGTGTTAGTTAAGGTTTTCGGATGAGAAAGCGAATCAGTTTCGCTTGTCTTGTTGAAATTAGCCGCATTGTGGCAGGGCTGTGATACTCTAAAGTTTCCAGATCCTTTGCAGGATGCTAGTCGAAATAACGAAATTTACAGAACTAACTGAACTTGCTGGGAATTAACACGGAGCGTCAGAAAATACGAATTGACTACCAACTAGGTTTCATATTAAAGGGAGAAACATCTTTGGCTCATCAGCTGGAAGAATGGATGTTTGTACAGTGTGATTCAATTATTTTGCGACTAACTTACACATTACGTTAGATACTCATAAATCTCTATGCTTTTAATATTTGCTGGGAAACGTTATAATTTTATTTGATTCCTATAAGTTTGATCTGATGGACAAATTGTAAAATTTCGAAAATTTTTCTAGTTGAAATTTCAAAATGGTTTAAATTCTTGGACTTACGCTGTTACTAACATTGTAAACTCAGCTTCAACAGTCAAGAATCTGTCTTGTTAATCTACAAGTTCTGAAACTGTGGAGCGTCTTCTCTTTGGGAACGCCGGGGTACAATTAAACAAACAAGGACGACCAGAAATCAAAAATAATTTTTCAGATTCTTATTCAGAATTTTAGTTTGCACACACATAAATACTCAAAATAAAGCATTATAATATTCCTAGATCAGGCAAAGATTACTATGATTCATTAGTGTCTGTTTTGAAATTTGCAACCTCTCTAAATTTGATTTTATATTTGAAATAGACCCTGTTTGCAGTTTGTTTCTTAATTTGGAAGTGGACGCACCTGAATAGCCAGTTCCATAGGGTAAGATGCAGAAATGGGTAGCAGTATCCTATTTTGCTTTAAAAATTACAGAATAGTATAGTTCAGAAATTAGTTCCGTGGATCTTTATCCTTATATTTTCAAATAGATCTATTAACTAAATCTAATGATAAAAGTATCAAAAAATATTTACGCAAATCAATGCTCAAGTTTTCTAAATGGCCCTTTATTGTCAACATCGATTTATGATTTGTTTAGGGCGGAAAAATCCAGGAACGTTGGCAGCGGTAGCCAATGTAGGCAACCAAATAAGTAATGGCATAGTATGCAATAGGAAACATAAAATTAACTAAAGGGGGACTCAAAACACAAAAGTTTGAGAATCGGTACCTTTATCCAATCATTGTTGTGGTTTATGAAAAAGTAATTCTTGATGCAGTGACTTAGAAAATATTCTGTAAGTTTAGTAAACTCATGTTCTAATAGTTCCTAATGTTGACAACAGTATTAGTATTAGTGTGGATTGTCAGATATATTCGCAACACTTTAAAATTGGAAACTTAACATGGTTACGTTTATTTTAATTTTAATGCGTACAAGAATTTATTGATACATATTTTAAATTTACACCAATATCCGCAGTTTATAAATTTATGTCAATTTTACATTCAATAATTAAATTTTCAATTTAAAGCAATAATAATAAGTTTACAGCTAAACCCATCAGAACTGTAAAATTTCAGTGAATATCGTTCCATTTAAACAAATTTAATTTTCATGCCACAACAATAAATTGAAACAAGTGTCATCCATATGTGTAGGTAATTACTAAAGTATTTGAACATCAAGTTATGGCATAATTACTAATAAAGCAACAGTTAATGATCCTATCTTACATGTGTTAATTTCCGGCTGAAACTTCATGGGCGTTAAATTAATTTTAACGATTGTTAATAACGTCTAAATTTTTTTTTTAAATATGTTTACCAAAATTTCCATATTTTCTATGCCACCTTTTATTTGCTTCTGGTTTCTCATGGAAGAAGTGCTGTTGGGAATAATTTATTGAAAAGGTATCTTAGAAATAGTTTTTTTAGAAAAACATTTTTTAGTTAGTTAATTTTGAAAATTGTTAACTTGTTAACATCTGCATCCATGTTCGATAATGTATTTCCACTTGGTATCAACTGGCCCATAATACATAACTATAACGATAATAATTGCAAAATGGTGGCAAAAAAAAGTTTGCGGATTCAACAGTCGTACAAAATTAGCGCCTGTTTAATGGAGATAAACGAATTTTCTAACTTTACAATGTAGTTGCAAGAACTATGTATTTCTTTATAATTAAAACATAAGTTTCTGAGTGGGGTGTGTCTGTTTCTTCGTGTTTTGTAGTGCTGTTATTCACTTTGACCTTTCCACCTGCCTAGCTGCTTTGCATTGGACTTAAGCCCGGTGATAAATTCTATGATTAAAAAAACATGGAATATCGCGCCCCTAGTAAATTTACGAAAAGTATAAAAGAAAATCTTACGTAAATATAAATTATTCCACCTACGTTGTTTGTGCAGCGTTCGCCATGAAATATTTACGTTTCTGCTCGTTTTACGTGTAAATTTAAATTCTGTTTGTCAAATCTAGACACTTGGACCGTTACGCGAAATAGCATGTGAAGAATGTAGTGTTCGCACACAACGTGAATGTGAATAACGACGGAACTATATATCGTAGGTATTTGTCGAACTGCTTTTCGTAGCCGGTTACAATTGCAAAGCAAACAGAAAATGTATGTTGCATCTATTTTGTAAACAGAATTTTATTGTTATAGTTTCGAACATGTCTAGGATAAGCTACACGTGACGTCTTTTATATGGGTGAGTAGTGGGATCTGAAGTCGACAAAAATTATTTCTACGGCGATAACCCGTCGCGTTAAATTTTACTCTCCTGTAAGTTTACCATAACTTCGTAATTGAAAAAGTTATGACGTCTGAAATATTTACATATATCACGGACAAAAAAAACCTATAAAAGAAATCTTCGCGACCTGAACAAACTTTTCTAAACTAAGTTGCGAAATCCAGTAATTTATTTATTGTAACAAGGGGGGAAATCAACAGGGTGACTTTTGTCAACGAGCTGATTCAATTGACGGATTGGCGTCTAAGTGTGTATCTCGTCGACGTAAAAAAATTCACTCCTTATTCTCCGAAACTATAAAAGAATACATAAATTTGCTTTAGAGCTTTGGCGATTTACATCTCACTGTTTTTTAATTTTCATTTGTGTCAAATAATAAATTTGCTATCTCGATCCAAAAATGAGTGCAAATTTCAAATTTCTCTGATTTGCCAAAACAATAACAGTTAGGCATAAATTTTGAATTACAACCATATTGAGAGACACTAAATATGTAAGGTTAGTTATACGATAAAAATGCGAGGTAAAGAAGGTAAGGCGCTATCTGCTAAAAGTTATTGGTAAGCGACAGTTCTTATAGACATATTAACTTTCCTCGTTCTACACATATTCTAGTTTCTTATTGAATAAATTATTACACTTATTCTTCTTTGGATTCAGAAACTTTAGGTAGGATTTTCAGAGAGAATTAATTTCCCAAAACTGATTTTTGTGCAGTTAGAGAGCTTGAGCCAATTTTAGTTGGAAGACTGTTGAAGCGTGAGCGTGAAAACTTTCAGATCTGTAGAATTAGCTGATTTGCAAACGGGAAATATTTATTTTGAGACATAATACTAATCGTGGCTTATGGTGAAAGAAAACGTGGTAGCAGAAGTTTAAGCATGTTAAAGTCAGACACCGATATAGAAACTGGGGACGATAGTATGAGGTCATTACAAATGGTGGATGCGCCGGGTGAATTCAAACAATTTTCGATTGTGCTTACTTCTTCAACGAGCAATAAAATATCAGGCGTAGGTGCATTTACCCATTACCAACAGTAAAGTTATATCAACTATTAATGTAAGCATCTATTATTAAATCGTAAACATTTAAAAGAGCAACCTAATAAGTATGGGTAAGAAATATATAAATTTTAATTTGACCGACAAGTAAATTTTAATAAATAATCTTTCTACAGTAGCTTTTATTATTCTTAAAGTCCTTTTAAGCATATCTCTGTTGAACAACACTTACAGTTAACTGGAAAGCTTAATCTAGTGTAACAGCCTGCCAGATGAGCATAAAGAGCAAGAATTGGTATTAATGGGACCGGAAATAAAGTTAACTGCAGATGCAGGTAAATTGAAAGTAGTATTTTAAGATATTTTGTTGGTTTAATCAGTTTTTTAATTTTCGGGGTTGTCTATTTCATTAATATTAATAAAACAACAATTTCTAACCATTTTAATGCATCGTTACATATGATATTTTGTTATAGAACAATAACAAATATAAATAGTTTTTTTTAATATCCATTAGCAATCAGAATACAATTATTCCTATGAGGTAATTTGGTGTCTTAAGCACTATTTACAGCGTTACTTGTGGCATGATGAGGACTACGTCGATGCGCCCTTTTCAACTATTTAATAGGTCTGATGGCTATTGTATTTTTATTCATCTAACTCCGTGTACATCAGGTAGTGGACGTAATAAAATGCAGTAGTTGCTTTTAGTTTTTCAGGATGTTTTTTGCTTTGTTTTCCAGTCTCTTTATTTACAAATGGCATATTCAAGTCAGCATAAAAGGTTTGATTGATCACATATCAGGATGCATCTGTAATTATCCGCAAATACTTGAATCGACCCCTTTGAATTATTGCCAAGTTGTCCTTATTTCCACATCCTGCAGAGTTCTGCTCCGTAGATCTAAATTGGTTGGATGACAGTTTTATAAAATAGTAATATATTCTCCAATGATAGGATTGACTTTCTTCCAATTAACCAGTAGATATCTTTTACCTTCAAATCCTTTTTTTTCTCCTTGGATGACATGATTCTTCCAGGTGAGTTTGCTGTCTAAATGGAATCCTAAGTAATTTGCATTGGTAGACTGAGTCATCATTATGCCATTAATATACACCAGTGGGCATTTTTTCGTAAAATAAAGTTACATGCGCAGAGTTTGCTTAATTTATTCTTATTTTTCACTTCTTCGGTCAATCATAAAGTTCATGTAAATAATTCTAAAGTTTACTGGAGGCTGTTGCTGAATCTTGATTGCTGGCAAGAATAACTGTATCGTGTGCAAATACTCCTGTTGCCGAATTCATGTTTATTGGGAGATCGGCGGTATAAAGCACATACAAGATTGGTCCCCTTACACTGTCTTGAGGAACACCCTCTTTAATGGTAAAGTTATCAGATTCTGCTTGGTTTACTCTTATTCTACATTCCCGGTTGTTTAAATAGGATTGGAAGATTTTAAAGTAAGATTTGGATAGAATACTCTTGGCTTTAAACAATAGACTATCATCCCAAACCCTATCAATGGTTTGTCTGACAATTAGAAAGGTTGTGGTGCAATATTCTTTGCTCTCAAGGATTTCATTAATAACTTGGATGCCTCAGTGTGTTTGTTGCACAGTAGAATGGCTGCTTTTGAATCCAAACTGAAGGAGGGGTATTCAATCTTTAAGCGTCGTATTGAAATTTAGTAATCTAAGCATTTGCGGTTCAAGGATTTTTGATATTACCGACAAGAGACTTAATTACCGATATAGCGAAACTATTCTTGGATCTTTTCCGGGTTTCAGTATTAATATAATTTCAGCTGTTTTTTGTGTTTTGGGCCAGTAATTCAGACTTAAACATGCATTGCATATGAACATTAATATTTCCACTCATTTATTTTGTGGTTCCTTTATTATTTTTGGTGTTGTCTTATTAATTCCTGTTTTTTTTCAGTGTTTAACAAGAAAGTTTCTTCTTTTACTTCCGTTTACGTACATTTTCAAATGGGTTGAATGTTGTCTGTTGTGGATGTGATGTTTGGTTCTATCGCTTGATCAGGATCATTGTCGTGTAGTAAAAACACATTACTGAAATATTTTGCAAATAGTTTGGTTTTTTCTCTATCACAGCAACCCCACTATCCTGCAATGAGGCTCTCAATAAGGTACTGGCGTTTTGGGATTTTTAGCCGATTTTTTGTCTCCATACAATGTTGTCTAAACGATGTAAATTAAATATAAATAAATCCTAAAATTAAAAAAAGCAATAAAATTTATAATATATTTACTACAGACACATATCAAATCGATTTATAAGTTAATTAACACAAGAAATATGTTTTTATTTCATTCTACCTTATTTTATAATAGTCAAAATATTAACTAATTCTATAGCACCCATTAATTTTCCTTCTTTAAGAGATTCTAAAGTCTTCTTTCATCTTGAACATACTGGCGCTGCAGATTTTAAGGAAGTATATTTTTCAGTAAAATATGAATTGCTATATTCAACTACAAAAGTTTCTTTGTGTTCGGTACTAAATTTTATTATTTGGTATTTGTTCACACAAAATTCTTATTTTTTATGTTATTTTACTTAAAAAGTAAGTCTAATTTTTATTTGTATTGTTTGGTATTTATATTTTACTTGTATTTTTAGTTATATGTATTTTTCCTCATATTTTTAATACAATTTTGCCTTTTCCTTTCCTTTTTGTGTCATAGCAGACAATCAAATAAATGTAACCAGAGGGTATATGTGGCAATCTATGTATTGATTGAAACCAAATAAAAGGTTCTCGTTAGCCAAGACCTTTTTTTAATCCTTATATACTCAATCAGCTTTTGTTAAGTCAAATTTTTCTAAATTAGTTTGTAGTGTCAGAATTATTTTTTGCAATTTTATTTTATAATCGAAGAGATTGCAGTCTATCTAAGTACTTATAATAGTTTCTGGAACTTCTTGCAGTTTACTGAATGATCTTTGATAGCTTACAAAATAATTACGTTAGAGGTCAAACAAATTCCATTTTTTTTAATTCTAACTTTGATTATTTTGTAAATATTAATGAAGGAAGTATCACGGATTAATTTTTGCTTTATATCTCTACCATATTTAAGTCTCTTACTTGAAATGAATGCCAGTTTTATCAAACCCTTTCTTAAAATTTTCTTCTATGAAGCATTACGTTCCAATAATAAAGTCACATAAAACTGCTCAATTTCATAGAAAGCTCCAAAGATATTCAACGTTGCTTTACTCAAGTTAGCACAATATCTTTATCGATTATATTTCTTTCAGTTAGATACTTTTTAAATCTCACTCTCTTTTAGTACATCTAATTCTGTTTTTATGCTTGCGGATTTCTATTTTTGTTAGATTTTCTTTTAGTTATTAAATGAATTCTGGAGATCCCGAACTATTTCTCTTCCACTCTGAGAGTTTACCATCTTCACTTCCTGAGAATTGGCAGTGTAATTTGGTATTGAATATTTATGGTGTTTATATTGCCTTTATTTGCATTATTACTATTCTGATCACATACTAAATTCTATGTGTCTGGCAATGCCGACGGACAAAAAAAAAGAATAACTTATGTGCAAGGGCCAGGCAGCCCCCACTCTAATTTTTTTGGTAATATGTAGCATCTATAAGTTTAGTGGAAGCCTATATCTCATTCTTCCACGAAATAATTTGCGATTTTTTCAGCTTGTTGTCCAAAAATAGATTTTGCAAAAAGTAAGTCTCTTTTGTAATTGCACCATTTGTTTACATCTTGCGTTGTTACAATAGAGCTGATGATTACATAGTAATAATTCAGCTTTGTGATTTATGAAGTGATTTGAAAATCTTCACTTTTTAATGCTTCCTCATGTTTTTGTAATTATGCTTTTTATGTCATTTGCATACTTAGGTTTCTTGTTATAATGAAATTGTTCTTAAAAATGAAATAACAAGTTCAAATTCAAGACATTAATCTGCAGGTTAAATATAGCGATGTCTGGACACTGGCCGCAGTTGCCTTCCTTTATCTTATATTTATATGTAATTAAAGAGAAAAACATATTTTTTTTAATTTCAACTGTTATGAAAGTATAAGAATGTACGTTATGATTATGAGCGTGTGTAATATCTTCAATTATAGTCAATTTTGCCAAAATTTTCAAAGTAGTTAATTATATATTGCCTGAAAGTTTTGCTACTTTTCCACAGTTTTTACAAAGATTTTGGTAGCTGTACAATAGACTTAGGAAATTGTATGGAAAACAAAAAAAAATGCTCCTAACTATTAAACAAGAGTGGAAGGAAATAATTCCTAAATTATTGCCCCAAAACACACATTTTGCATGTTTGTTGGCGCAAAAATCTATTTCCACTGTCATCTAAAGTAGGATAAGGCGTTTGAAGAGGTGTAAACAAAGGGACTAGTCGTATTTTGTTTGAATTGAGTTCAATTTAAAATGTCATCTCGTCTTTTCTTAATGGTTCGATTTGTTTTGCCAAGTCGTAAAATTCCGTCTGAAAATTGGTTTGCTCGTATTTGAATTACCTGAAAATTTCACTACATATATTTTAGTTGAAACAAAGGTGTCATTGTCCACATTCAAGTTAAATTATCGTGGAACAAAAAACTTTTTGCATTATTTGCTTGGAACAGAAGCAAATTGTCTTTTGCACTTTTATTCGTCGGAAAAAAAAAACGTAAAACACGAGATCATCCTGAAGAGCGTGAATAAAACTATGACGAGTGAATGCTGCAAAACGCCAACATCGAGATATCACGTTCGTTGAAAGGAAGATAATTTACTCCGATAAGCTCGAAAATATTATAGTCTCGGAGAAGGAACGAAAGAATAGCATCACTGTTATTGTAAAGATATTTATGAACGCACAGATCCATCACTTAAACCGACAAAATTTTCAGCGAAAAACACCACTAACACAATGCAACTCAAGAAATTCAATGTATAAAACGTTATTGTAAGAGGTGAAAAGTTTAATATTTTTAGCTTTTATTCTTTCATTTCATCTCCGTGATTGTTGAAGGAAACAATTTCTAGAACAAATTGTTCTGGCGTAGAAGTCTATTACAATCTTGACATTTACTGAATTCTTCGCAAGGCAACGGCCGATTTATTGTTTGTGGAACGCGAGCGACGATATAGGTTACTGGACCATAAGATCGATATGGGGCGCTCGAAAACAACCCGAAACGGAATTAATAGCCAAGTTAAATTGCGGCATTTCCCAATTTGCAAACATAAATAATCGAGTCGCAAAACGCAAAGCCAGGATTAAGAGTGCTTAATCTGAACGATGACCCGCATCCATATTTATAATTAGCGTTATCGAACTAAAGAAACCTCACACAACGCCGCGTCAAAGGTCGTAATCAATTAGATAACATTATAGCCATCAGCCAGTGCCAATATCCCCCGAACAGTTTCGCCTTCAAAAGACAATTTCTGCGCAATCCACTTGCAATTATTAGCCGTTAGCAAGTCTTTAGGTCAACGAAACGAGTTTTTTTATTGAATAGTGTAGTTGGATGGTTAAAAAAAAGTAAATGGAGTATACAACAAAATTAAGGTTTGATGAGTCTCTGGTAATTGCGACTACGATCGAGTTTATTGCAACATTTACTTGAAAACTGCCGGTAATATTCGCCGTAATATTTTCCGTTTCTGCAGCTCTCGACGGTTTGCATTTTTATATGACAAGATAAATCGTTTCGTGTTGTCTCCACCTCCTGGGTGGCTCGAGACACAGAAGCTGCTTCAAAGCCGACTTGGGTTCCGACCGTGGGGCTTGATTGACATGTTTGTTTGTAGCTGATTTGGCCCGGAGCGCGGCTTTCGACGACCGTAAATTATTAAAACAAAACGTGCGCCAGAGATTGATGAATGAATATAGGAACTTAATAAACGTTCTTTGCGGTTACCCAGACTTGACTTCGTCCCTGGAGGCTTGAACCACAGTGCGGATTGAAATCTATTTTATGGACGGCTCTAATAACAAATAATAAGGCTCTGTGCTGTTTCAGGAGGTTGCGGAGCCGCGCTCGGAATGGAATCAGGGGCTATCAAGGATACGGCTATATCCGCCAGTTCCGCCTATGACTCCGGCAGCGTTGGGCCCCAACATGGCAGGTAAATTGAAAATTTTCTTTTTATTATATGAGATTTTTTTCAGGAAAAACTTGTTACTTAAAACGAGAGGTGGTCAATATTTTACGGTTCATAAAGCTCCCAATTAGATGGACTTTCTAATTGATTTCTCTGTTCGTGATGAAGATATTTTGGTATAATTTGGGAACTAATTTTTCTTTCAAAATGGGTGTTACGCTACACATTACATAAATTAACTAATTACCGCCCACCAATAATTCTACTAGTCGGCGCTTTCTTCAGTATTGATTTAGTAATCATCATTATCATCATTACGTTCTCATTAGAACCAGAAATAGGTTTTTCTAGGTTACTTTTACTAGACCTAGAGGATTTCTTCCAAATTGTAAATATTATAAAACTTCCATTTATAATCAATCAGCTTTGGTTTGTGATATTTCGATACATAGAGGTGGCAATTTCCCCTAATTATATTAATAATATCATTATCGTACTATTAAATGTAACAACTTTGATATTTTTTTTAATTTTGCCCTATTTTTTCTAAATACTTGCCTTCTATCGCTTTTGTTATCGGAAAGAAAATTGTCTTTTTCCTCCATAAATAATTGTCTTATCAATCAATCATGTTTTAGAATTGGTGATAAAAGAAGAAAAGCTGTAGGTAACAGGTGTGATCTACTACTAGAAACATCAAGTAATGATGTACACAGATCCTCTGTTAATCATCCGAAGTGAAATAAAATTTAAATAAGTTTTTTAAATAACTGAGGGGAACTAGAAGAAATTTGAACTTGTTATAAATAAATAGGAACCAATCATCTAAAAATGAAACAAGCTAAGGTCGAAGATCTAACAATGCCACCAAACGTTGAGAAAGAATATATATGAAAGGATATAGCAATTTGAAGGTATCGGAATGACCAAAGAAAAAATAATAATAATGAAGATGTAGAAACAGACAAAAAATCGAACAACGAAAATAGTGGAAAATTTATTAAAAATACTAAATTAAAAATTAGCATCAAACATCATCTGAAAATGAAAGAAGCTAAGGACGAAAATCTAACAATGACACCAAACGTTGAGAAAGAATATATTTGAAAGGATATCGCAATTTGAAGGTATCGGAATGACCATAAAAAAATAATAATAAAAAAGACGTAGAAATAGACGGAAAATCGAACAACGAAAATAGTGGAAAATTTATTAAGAATGCTAAATTAAAAATTTGCATAAAAAATCATCTAAAAATGAAAGAAGCTAAGGACGAAAATCTAACAATGACACCAAACGTTGAGAAAGAATATATATGAAAGGATATAGCAATTTAAAGGTATCGGAATGAAAAAATAATAATAAAGAAGATGTAGAAATAGACGGAAAATCGAACAACGAAAATTGTGGAAAATTGACTAAAAATGTTAAATTAAAAATTAGCATAATTTTTTTTAAATGGCTGTAATATTAGTTTCGGGGATATATGGATGAGAAACTTGAGTATGAGCAAAAGGAATAAAAGAAAAATGAAAACAAGGAATAGAGAAATCCTAACAAAAATTTCAAGGGGAGTGAAGGCTAATTAACATACAGGTGAAAGAAAGGTATGGTACACCTTGCATCAACCAAGGAGTAAGAGCCCAGAGTTTTAGTTGGCTGAGTCATCTATACAGGATATATAGAGATAGATACAAAATAGATAGTACAAACGCAATACAATTACGGTTCGTAGAAAAGAGAAGCAAGAAAATGTAAGGAAGAATAATGAATTAGACAGTTCCTAAACTGCCATTGGTGTTCTCTTATAATTTTTATTTGTTTTCAATAATTTTGTTCTTTATTTTAATGTTCAATCACATTTTTCCATCCCTGGTTTTCTTCCACTGGTTTTCTTTTTTCTAACTAATACCGTTGTATCATCCATATACAATGCTAATACTTTCGGTTTCTCTTATTACTGTTTAAATTGTTTGTTAATTTTTTTATTTTTCTTCTATTCACCTGAATTTCTTCACATTTTTAGAATTTATAGGTCTAATTCTTGTTTGTCGTTCTTTCTATGCCTATTTATTATTTTTGGCAGCATTTCCACATCCGCTGCTCTTAAGATCGTACATTTACCTTGTTGGTCGGCTTTCTTCAACTTTCATTGGCTAAGAAATTGAAAAGCGCAAATTATCGAAAAATTATAATAGAGAGAAATTCTGTCCACTACCGTTGTTTATGACTGGTCACGCTGGGTACAATTATGTTCAATGAAAATAGACACTTTTAGTCAATAATAATTAAAAAGTGGTTGCAACGTAGTAAATCAAATAGCATCTTTCTGGACCTTGATATGTTTGTTGGGTTGCTCACTCATCAGGGGTAACCACTTTTATTGGTCATAACTGTACGTAGTTGTAAAACTGACGAATGCAGATAAACAGTCACTATATGACCTAAAAACACGGGTAAACATTTTCTAATTATAATAAAATCTTAACGAACTGAGGTCGCTATTCGTTGCATTTTCAGTTAGAAAGTTTCCATGTCAGGAATTGTCTGCTGATGTAATGTTATATGCGCGGCACACGGTGATTAAATTAATGAATACTTAACGAACTTCTTTAAAAGTCGGAAACTAATTAAAAAGTCTAAACGAATCCTGAATAATTTACAGGATATCTGTCGTCTACCCATCCGCCGTTCACTTTCCCCTCTCGGACGTGTCGAAAACGTCCTGGTATCGAAGTATCGAAAACATCAAGCTTTCGGTCGATAACCAACAAATGACGGTTGTTGCTTTATAGAACCGATATCACCTGCTATCAAAGAGCAAAAATTCCGAAAGACTGCGTGGCCCTGACGAACAGGTATACTGTAAAATGTCAAAACGTTGATGGAGATCGGGTGGAATAACATTCCGTTAAAAGCATTTCCGGATCAACGACGACTTCGGCGTCGCTGGTTGGAAACTGCCAGTCGATATGGCCGCTATTCAATTTCCTCGAGTATAAATTTTGTCGCGAGTCACGTTAAAACGATGAAGCGTTCATGATCGACGTTATGTAAATGTAATAAATTTTCGACGTACGTCCTTGCGGTTTGGGGCTCGTGTGCGATAACTACCGGAGTTAACTGTCGGTCAACTGCCTGGTTTGATTAACCCCGGCAATGATGAATTAAAGCCGATCCGGCGATTACAGAATTTTAATATTACCAGCTTTGTGACGAAACGAGCGGGTTTATGGAAACGGCCCTATTTACAGGACAATTTCGACTCGACCTCTTCAGATATAAGCACGAAGCATAGCTGGAACGGCTGTCAAATCGTAGGAGATCCAGTTTAAAATCGCGTTGCTTTCAGGTTATCATATATTTCAAACTGACACTTCTTAGATTGTCTAGAGGGGAACTAAATATCTCCCACCTGAGTTTTTTAATACTTCTATGCGGGACTTTAGTGTCGTCGAAAAAATAATTTTGGCAATGCTGAAAACAAATTTGGCGGAACTGCAACTAATTACCTATAATATTCAGTTATTCAAATATGGTTGACAAAAATTGCCAAATTTTAAAACGAATTTTTATATATCACGAACCTAAAGCTACACTCTAGAGTTTTTAAAATAGCTTTGACATATTGAAATTACGAAATCACTGTGACTACGAAAGAATAATTTAGAAAGCGAATTTTCTTAAAAAACTTGCAAACTATAGCAAATAAAAAAACTTCTAATTTTAGGTAATTTGTTATACAATTTGCTATAGTTAGAATTTTTTTTTTTTTTTTAGTTCAAGTTGTGTAGTAAAAATAATTCTGGGCCAGGCCTCGCCACATCAGATCCAATTACATTGTTATCGTATTTACTCACCGTTTATTTCCCCATCTGGTTCAATCAGTTGAGGATTTTTACATCACCTATTTTTATGTCAAAATTACTCCACCACTATAGCAAAACCATCTAAAAAGAATCTATGAGCAGATTTCCGTATTTTGTGAGCAGTAATCAAACAAATATGGGAAAAATTGTTATTAATTAACATTGTAAATATGTAACAGTAAAAGTTACGTTTTCGTCAAAATTAGGACTCAAATCACTAATTAAAACTCTTGATTTGCTACATTGTTTTCCCTTTAGCACCTGCATTCGATTATCATCATCCTTGATGCTTTATTCATTACCACCGACAACACAGAATCAAATTGCTAGAATATTCAAAATCCAATAAATTAGAGCTTCTCTGTGGAACGGCCAGATTTAAACTGCTTTCTCAATCGCACTCCACTCGAGTTTGAAGGAAAAATAAGAAACGCAATTTTAATTTTAAAATAGTATTAAGAATATTTACCTACATAAAATTAAAAATTTAATTTAAATTTGTAGCTTACCTTAATTGGGTTCCATTGATATGAGTTAATATAAGAAGTGTCTGCAATAGTCAACACAACTTAACTTGGATCTAAATGTAGAACAATACTCTTCTATGTAATACATAAATCCACGTAACAATTCCTGGAGTTGGAGCCGTTTTATTTAGTCGAATTGGGAGAGTTACAACATTTTCTTCTTGAAAAGCACCTGATTTATATATTGTACTACCTCATCCGACTGACGTTGTTCTGTTCAAATTTGTTTCTGATAGTTATGTGACCTTGTGAAGAGCTAAATAAAGTAAGAATAAAAAAAAACGTATTGCTGAGTGATTATTGATTCACAATTTGACAATCAGCTCTCTAACGATATATTTTTTTTAATTAAAACATTTAGTTCAACTATCCTGGGAGTGTAACGAACAAAGCAAATTATAGAATTAACCATATATGTCGTTTCTATCGTCAGTTATGATCGAGGATGCAGTTTGTTCGAATTTTCCGTCTTTCCTTTGTAGTTGTCCCGAGTTGATTTCTCCTGAAAAAATTTTCCATAACGACCAAAACAAAATTTCGTATGTCCATCATTTAAATAGTGAGGGATGGTCTTGGATTCATACAAAAATCCATGGAAAGAAGCATTTTCAGTTTTTCCAGAACTTTCCAATTCTTTGGGCAACTTTTCCAATTTTTTTTCCTTATTCGGACTATAACAAACATTTAAAAAAATTGTCATTTTCCTAACTGAAGAGATACTATTTTGATATCACTTATTGGATATTTTCTCCAAATTGAGTAAATTTTTTGCATTTCTTATTGTTAGTTAAACATAATACGATAAAGCAGAAGAAGTTTTTTTTCTTTTTGGTAATAGAAATTTTGCTTTGTATTCACAAAGTATAAAGTTGCGATATTTAAATAAATGTAAATATACTGAATATAAAGAAAAACTTCCGGTGTTCTTGCTATTTGATAATAATTTTTGTCAAGCGTACGGGTTTTTCTTTTGTGTCTGGTGTTTCAGTTGACATACAAGGTTTTGAGCCTGTACAGCATGAGCAGAATCATGAAAGCGGTGGCCTTTAATCATCCTTGCAGCATATTATATCTCCATTCAATTCCATTTGAGTAGCTCTAAAAAATAAATAAAGTACTGCATGCCATTACCAAAGTTTGGAAGTTTCAGTCATATACGTGTTCCTACTTAGTTGCTCTTTTGATATTTCAAACATGTTTTATTTGCATAATCATGGTAGTTAATATTATTTTTGTTGTTCGCGAAAAAAACTTTTTCTTTGGAAATAATTCCTTAGAACAATTTTTGACATAGATGACATGGACTAGTAGTCCATTTCAGAGCTTAAAATTTTACAATTTGCCCTGAAAGAGCAAACTCTTAGCAATATATATAGCTTGACATACAATTCTACAAAAACATGTTTTGGCCAAATCGAGATGTTGGGCATTTTTTTTTTTAAATGACAGTAAAACATCTATTGGTCTCAGGTGTAAAAATTAGTTTTAGTATTGAAAATATTAAAAGTTTTCCTTAAAGTTTTACTACAGTTGTAGTTGTAGTTATCTGGGTAAACAACTGTCAGTATTTTTTTGGCAATATATTTTTTCATTATTTTTCTAAACATTTACATTACGTAAGAGAAGAATGACACACATATATGTAAGGGAACAGTTTAGCTACTATACCGATATCCCATAACTGCTCTTGAGGTAAGGTTCATTGAAATGCCTCTTTTTTTAACTCTTTTAATAACGCATGCAGCTTTTCTCTTTTTTTGCTACTGAAGCGCAGCCTCGGTTTGATTTTCATTGTCTATTTCTGGTACCACAGCGGTTGCATGCCACTCGCATTGAATTTTGCATCGTGAGAATATTGCGCAGGATACTTAACGTAAGCTTGAAAACTGAAGATACGTTGCTCTCTAAATTTGTTTCATCGTGAATTCAATAAGGGCCTGCTTAAGTTTATATTTTCTATAAGCATAAAAAGACTCTTTGTTGCCGGTTTCACCGTCAGCAAATTGATGTGAAAACATTACAAAAATCTCCATGATATGTTGAATAAATGATATACCATAATATTTCTTACGTAGGTAACGTGAGAAAAGATTTTGAAAGGTATTGCGCCCTTAAGCTTTTATCGTTAATTTTGTTCAAGGAATATGAATAAAGCAACTCGACCAAGTGCCATAAATGATAAACAAGATGAAAAATATCCGTCTCTATTCGTAATTAATAATTTTTTTGTTGATAGTTTCTTTGTTCAGTTGTTAAATATCGTAAGTATTGCTTCACAAAAACTTTAATTTTATGAATTGCGCCCACAGCTTTTTATCATGATAACTACCAGTACACCTGCTGCGAAGCATGTCAGTTTTCGCATTATACAGCCAGGATTCTCAAATGCAGCATGGATAATTTATGGTATAGCGAATGGACAACTGAACTGCACTAATATCTATTGATCGCTAGGATTTTCCTCTTTGATGAAACAACTGGAAACCGTGATGTAGCATTCATTGAATAGGTGAACCGTTAATAATGAAAGCAACGTGTGGTTCAACGTGTTTTTTCAGCGGCTATCAAAAAGTAATTATTAATCGTTATCTGGTTTTATGCTTTTCCCGCTTGTTCCGCAATTGCGCCGCCACCGCCATCCAGATGCCCGCCGATATGCGACGGCCTAAAAAAAAGTTCAAAGCACAGATGCAAACGTGAGTTGGGCCCCGATATCGTTCCCTGTTTGTACATACTCTCTGCAAAAACCGCGTTTGTTATATAAAGCATCGCATATTGTGATCTCTGATTGCTTTTACCATACCGACCTTTTATTGCGGCCAGTTCGTTTTGCAACAGGAATGCAATGGAGTTCTGTTACGTCTCTTTTAGATAGCGTAACATTTTGAATTGTACCTAGAAAAAGTTCCAAAATTCTTTTTATCCGAAACTTTTCCAGCATTAGCCGCAATGCAAACAAAATAATTTTTGAATATGCATTAGGAATCTAGAAATTATAATTATGCAAAGCTAAATTTACCTAAGCAAAGACTAAAATTTTTTTTATTTCCCCATTTTATTATTACTTATGTTGAATCCGTATACCTACTGGATGTTATGGAGCTACTGGAAATAGGCAAGTAACTTGGAAAATTATGTAAAATTTGGGAATAGGATGAATACTCCCTAAAATAAAATTTCAATGCTTTTCGCAAGAATTTGCAATAGTTAAAGCAAATATTATTCAATGTCGTTATCAGGAATTTTGCAAAAATAGATAAAAAAATTATAAAATTGTTCGGAAAAGAATTTGAATCCAGTATCTTGAACTTCTTAATCGAATCTTGAATTTTCAAACTGTTCAAAATTTGTTGATATTACCAGTGGCTTGTAATTTTACCAGATTTTACCACTGATTTCTAGGGAGATATTATTTAATTTGGCCTGCTATTTTCTTACATTCCAGTAGCTCTAGGACATAGTGATTTGAGAAGAACATCATAGTAAAAGCAATCCGCTAACCCTCAATAAGTTTCTAGTAATAGAAGGGCGACAAAAGTTTGATTCTGAAAATAAAGAGATTTGGAATACAAAAATGTTTGGGTAGGTTGTTTCTCTATGATTTTGATATTATGTTGCTCAAAAGTCTCAATGCAGTTCATGCCAAACCAGGCCATTGAATTCTTTATCAACCTGCAGTTATCCATTATTATCCATTATTATCCATTAAATGTTTATTTGAGGTTATTTTCTGTGAAAAGAGGAAGAAAAAGGGTCACTCAAACAGAATTTCGCCCTCTAGGTCGCTTAAGACTATTATTATTGACGTAAAAGTCCGCCTAGATCTACATGATAACTCACAAGTTGACTTCGGATCAAGTGTCGTTAAAAAATTTAATAATTATTAAGAGCCCATTAAGAGTATTTTGGCTAAAATTTTGAAGAATTGCAGTTGTTGAAAGTTGTTACGCATGAATAAATTGCTGGTAGTCTAACTCAAGATCTTTAAAAGCAGAAAGTCTGCAACAAAATAACGTTTTAAGTGTCCAATAGAGGTCGAGATATATTAGCTACAAGACGACGTAGTTAAAATTGACCACCTTCTCCATTAATAATGTGCTCGGCTTGATGAATTTGGCGGCCAATTTAATAGTCGATTGTTCGCAGGCTTCGCAATGACAAGAACGGCGGCGCCTGGTGTCCGAGACAAATGGTGTCTCGAGATGCCAAGGAATATCTGGAGATAAACTTGGACGAGTTGCACGTGATAACGGGTTCTCGCACTCAAGGTCGTTTCGGTAATGGACAGGGTCAGGAATATGCTGAAGAATATATGGTTGAATATTGGCGACCGAACTTCACCAAATGGGCCAGATGGAAGAGTCGTTCCGGAAAAGAGGTAAGTCCAATGATTCGTGTTAAATAAAGTTGGGAAAACTCGAACGTAATTATAATACGCAGATCGGGCAAAAGTTAAGAGAAAGTTGGAAGAGCGCCGTATGTTTCATTTCTCCAACAAAACTTTTATAATGAGTTATGAAAATCATGAGTGTTGTAAAGATTATTCTCTTTCTTGAATTTGGAGGAGTGGAAAGAACTTTTTATAACTATCTCGGATGTTTAACCAATCTGAAAATTGCATTATTTGCTGCCTCCCAACACACTCAAACTTATAATTACTTATTTTCAATTTGTCGGAGAGGTTCGGAAATTACACATAATTTATTTAAAACGAAACGGAAGTAGTTAATTAGAAGCGCAAGCAAAGTCAAAATCAACATCATTAATGGCGCCGGACAAGTATTCACTAAGAATGGCAGCACTCACTAATAATAAAAAACTCAATCGAAATATGCACAAAGCAAAGAAGCCATTAATCAACGTCATTGGTAAGATTTCTTAATATGCCAGACAGCCACCCAACGCACAAAAAATGTGTCAATTCTTCCCCGGATTGGTCTCTGAATCGCCTTATTCTACTATGAAGCATTGACTGTTGAATGCGATGGGCCAATTACTAAACGTGTCCAGTAAAGCACGCATTTTGCGAAATTTATAATTTAACAAAAAAGTTAATTATGTGTCAAAAATAGTTTAAACTTTTATTATTCTCACAGCAAAGTATACATTCAAGTACAGTTTTTTTTAAGAATTGGTTAAGAACCTCCATTGGAGGGTAGTTTTGTTTATTAAATAAACCTAGAGATTATCAAAGAGAAGATATTTCGTAGACTAATAGATGCTTAAAGTTGTGGATGAATAAACTCCTACAGGGTGTTTTCAAAAAAATGTTCCATGCCGTAACAACTTTTTTTGTATAATTTTGATGGATGGGAAATTGTACAAATGCCACAAAAAAGCTGTAATTAGTAGCTAACTGTTAATTTCAAGTGGCGATAAATCGATTTTAAATTTATTCCGGTGAATAACACTTTTTGCCATATCAAAAACGATTTATACAAGACACCCAACCGCCTTTAGTTCTGGACCTTGGCGCGAAGATGTCGCTGGACCGTTATGTGTCGCATTGTTGTGATCGAGATGTGGTTCGGTTCTTGGCTACATATTTGCAGCTGTGTTTATTTAAACATTTAAGAAACCTTAGCACGCGTCCGTTGAAAATTTTGAGCCAAAGTTGGGCTGTTCAAAAGCGAGAAACCATATTGAAGAATACCTACTTCAGCAATGGGCAGGGTGTTGGGTAATGTGTGACCCCATGAAAGGGGGGGTAGGATGTTAATTATTAATACACGTGAAATTATTGAAAATATGCCTCACAGTTGTAGGATTAGAAATAATTGAATTAAAGTCGAACAACAACACCTTTTAACGGCACGGTCTTTGTAGGAAGGACAGTGTTACGGTGGTTAACAGCGCCGAACGAAGGAGTAAATATTACTTGCAGAGTATGAGAACATATACTTTTTTTTTGCTTTGCAGACAGCAGTGCCAAATCGAAAGATAAAATATGTCATATGGTCACCACAAGACGCTGTTAACCCTCAAAACATTCTATGTAAGATTACCGCTATCTACCACCAACTTGAGGAAGTAAAGCACAGATTAAGGAAGCAAACTGAACTCACTGCTAAACTCACGGCCGCTAAAGATTTAAAGTCCTTGCTTGCTTTTGCAAGAGTACTGACAAGAATTCAGAATTCAGCAAAAGCTTTGGCTATTGCTAATTTTGTTGAAGCTATGGCTAAATAATTCGATTCGTTGAACAGCAAACAATTTTACTAGCCAAAATCTTATAATCTTTTATTATGACGAGAAAATATGCAGATAGTAAATGCACTAACAACTGGCCGAGAAATTATGCAAAATATTGAAGAAGTTGGAAAAGGCGGAAAATGTTTTGATGAAATGGTTCAGAGTATCACCGTTATTCAAATGTTGCATGAAGAAACAAAATCGGAAGAATTGCCATACATTCTCATCGGAAGACTAAAGCAAGATCCATTAGAAAAATTATTTGCTGTATATCCTCAACAAAACAAAAACTGTAATCACATTAATAGAACCTCCGGATAACTCGAATTGCGAACCTGATAAAGATCAGAATATGTTTGACAATACTTCCACCGATCTATTAAGTTATACAGATGGTGACACCAAATCCAGTAGTTTATTTTGCAGGTTACTGCGTAAGTTATTAAAAAAGTAGCAGTGCGCCTTTTGCAAAGCAAGATATTTAGAAACACAAGATTTAACTGATCAAAATGAATTGCTACTTCTTTACAAAAATTGTAAAATATCAATCTTCTGCGTCCTTAAAACTTCTTGTCTATTTATGAAAAGTTTTACAAATATTGCTATGCAAGTTCTTTCTAAAAAACTTAAGCAAAACTGGAGTTCTAGATATTTGTCTCTCACATTAGCCTTGTATATTAAAGGAAAATTAACGACACTACCGGAAATTCAAGAAGCTTTTAACGAGAAGATTCAATGCAAAGAGCATTTTACAGTTTTATAAGAATTGTTAGTTCGCACAGTAATTTTTAATGCGTGTAAACATTATAGCGGTTCGATGAAAAATCTAAAAGGAGCCGAACATCCCAAAATGTCCATATTTAAAAATCAGTGAGAATATAATTTTACATTTATTCAATAGTTAAATAATTTTAGCATTACTTTAGAGTGTAAGTTGTGAAAATTGTATATTACAAAAAAATTGTATCTGCTTTTTTACTATATCAATAAATTTAATGATTCTTGCATTTCAATTTAGCATCAACTCTGGCTAGAATCCAAGTTAGAGCATATAGTGGGCATAATAAAAATGGATAAAACATGACTCGGGAGAAAACCTGTAGTCCCCTTAATAATTAACTTAACGACACCTAGTTTTACCATCTTTTAAAAGAAAGATTAAGCCATTTTTTTGTAACTTGTTCATATGTGTCCATAATTTATTTGCAATCTCAATGAACTCAGCATTTTCTTTAAATTACCATACTCCTGTATAAAACTACAAATAGCATATATCTATTCATCTTTTCTCTTGATCATAATACATAATACATGCATTATCGTTGTATCGTTGTTAATAACGTCAATATAAGTTTTCTTCGAAACTCTGTTTGCTCGCCAATTTAATGAATTATCAAGACATATGACCAAATTACAAGAAAGAAACAGACAGGTATGGATTAATTCTTTCTATAAAGGATGGCAAAATCTACACGTCACTAAGTTAATTATTAAGAACACTAGATGCAGTGGCGGCTCGTGGCTAAATTAAATGGGAGGGCAACCTCTAGGACAAACTTATAAGTATCCAATAACAATTGACCATAGTGAACTGATTTGATACTTATTAATTTATATTGTACAATCAATTTTAGTAAGTTTCCAGATCACCTTTCAGGTACTACTATCAGTCCGTTGACCTATAAAGGGGGTCTCGCCAGTAGCCCTATTCCTAACAAAAAACTAAAAACTGATTCTTACACTAAATTAACCCTATTAACGTAAAATTGCAATATAAAAGCGAGATTTTTTTTGAAAGAAAGAACTTTTGATCTAAGAGAGATATTTACTTAAAAGTCTTATAGACAAAGTCTATTCGTCTATTTTTTTGAGCTACAAAATGACTAATAACCAGATTATTAAAATCGTCTGTGGACTTAGAAGTTCACGTTCAATAGAGCATGTAGCTAGCGCGCAAAGCCTATCTTGGCCCATAGTATTGCGGGAAAAAGTCTTAATTCTTTTTAAAGTTGAAAAGCAACGTTCGCTTTCAGCTGTTGTCATAGGGATTGTACAAATAATTCTTAACAATTTGACAGATTCACGGAAAACATTTCAAGGTTATTGTCTAAAAGAAATTGCAGAATGTGAAGAGCTCCATTGGCTTGACGAAAATCTCCCCTTCTACATATGGTTATTAATTTTTACTTTAATGAAAGAGAATCTAATTTAAAAAATGTAACTGCAGTATTAAAAAATGCTCCGGGAAGTTTACAGCAAAATCTTTAAAAGAGTTTGCCTCAAAGAGTAAAAAAGCTGAGATAATCATTAACACAAAATCTATCAGTGATATTTGTAATAATAACATCGCATACTTCTTTGGTCATTTGCATGTTTCTGTCTATATATCGAGCCCGCTTTGTATGTACGGGTTTTGATTTATCATCTGCATTATAATAATTATGATCAACCTCATTTCTGATATTCTGCACCGCATTCTTATAATCGGAAATATATTTTTAAATTTTGACACTATCTAACTGGCGTAGTTGTAATTTTTATAGAGAATATCACCGTGTGGTAAAATTTTATTAAAGAAATATAACCAATATAATAACCAATATAACCAATTGAATTCCTCATCTTTCAAATAATTTATTAATCCGGTTGATTGCTGAATGGTTAGTTTATCATTTTCATTATCAATAATAAATTCAAAGCATTCAAGGAGTTCTTGTTTATATTTAAAAAGTACAAACAACTCTGGAGTTAAAATTCCAAAGAGTTGTTATGTACGTGGAATTATCCCACTTCTGACACCAATTTTTGTTATGTACGTGGAATTACCCCACATCTGACACCAATTTTTGTTAGGAACGTAGAAAGGATCCCACTTTTGATACCAGATTTTCTTATGGGCGTAGAAAGATTCCACTTTTCATAACAATGAATGTTCTGGATTCGCACTTGATGGTTTTCACGTTGTGAATTAAAGATAGATTATTAACTACTTCGGACTTTATTGTTAATATCTATATACACTTTGCTTGTGCGATGAGAAAATATAGATGGAACTGGACACAACGAATTTAGTAACTAAACTGGATACAAAGACAACGAATTTAGAAATTGAACTGGATACAAACACAACGAATTTAGTAATGGAACTGGATACAAAGACAACGAATTTAGAAATTGAACTGGATACAAACACAACGAATTTAGTAATGGAACTGGATACAAAGACAACGAATTTAGAAATTGAACTGGATACAAACACAACGAATTTAGTAATGGAACTGGATACAAAGACAACGAATTTAGAAATTGAACTGATTTAACAAATAAATGGGCGAGCTTATATAGTAGTCTTAATTAGGTGATTAGGTTAGAAATCTACAAGACCTTTCACCTAATTTCGATTTAAAATGTATCCTTGTTTCTTGAACTTTGATCTAAAATGAAAGTAAATAATTTGGCAAATTAACAATAGGAATAGTCCCGGAATGTTTCCTAATTACTTATATTATAAATTACACTTGAGGCGCACATAACATTTCTCCCCCCATAGAAAAGTTTGAGGAGGGAATTACTCAAACTTAATGTCGCTTTGTTTGATTGAAGAAAGGGTTTGTAATAATAGGAGTCTCTTCTTCTAGGATGTCATCCGAAGCACATGGTTTCATAATAATTGCACCTGCACTAACACTTCCACTTGATGGAATGTAGATCACTTCTGGCGGTATCTTTTTTCTTTTGTTGCTACTCTTGTTAGAGATACACCTTCTAATGCCAGGAATCGTTTTGAAATTATAGCAGACACATGGTAAAATTATTATTATGCAGATGACCACTACTCCCAACGTAACATTGAGAACGCCTTGGTGTTCAGATAAGAAAGGACGGGAAATTTCTTGCTCAAGTTGATTGTCAAAATCATCTAGTTTTTGTTTAGCGGAGTTTAATTCTTCTTTGTTTAAATTCTTGAGTAAAATAGGTTCCAGATGTTCTATCCTCAAATATTCTTGTTTCTGAATACAGCAGTCATCCTTTGTAATGTCCACTCTGGGCAAATAATTGTTGTAGTTTTTTGTTGTATTTGAACTGGCTACAAGGACGGTTGACAATGTAAAGCACTTGAAATCCTGTTTTAGTTTTAAGATTCCAACTCCATGTAGGTGTATATCTGAGACGAAATGAGAGGTACCACAATTTATTGTACCAATAATCGGATTAGAAATTATGAAAAGCCATTGGTTGGGTTGAAGTGGCTGCCAAATTTCGAGTTCGGCCCGAATCGTTTTTGTTGAGCATTCAGCACAAATTTTTTCCAAAACCTCTGTTCTCAAGCGAGTTTCACAGATTGGTCTCTGCGATGTGAAGTAAACGGTAGGGTTGTTACAGAGATAATTATAGCTGTCCGTCATTAAACACGTAGATACATCTTTCATTATGCTATATCTGGCTTTGGATACGCTCATCAGAAGAAAGGGGTAATCGGTATCAACATATGAATATGTTTTTGAATTATTTATGGACGATGGTAGAGGAATTAATTTATAAAGATTAAAAGGATGTTGTTGAGCTATTTGAATTTTTATGGAGTAAATTAGGAGCTGACCGTCGTATATTGCAGAAAGCTTAGAGATAGTAAAATACTTATTGATTTCGTCATAATTTTCTAAAGAAAAAGGAAATTGTGAATCTGGACTTAACTTGATTTTAATTAACTCATCACGTAAGTCACCTGGAGTGATTACAGATGGATGCAATATATTTTCTTTAGCAAAGAGAATAGAAGAGATTAGAACGTCGAACTCTTCATTTAGCTCAGTTGTCAAAAGAATTAACAAATTGAGATGATTTGTAACAAGATCAAAATTGTTTAAGTTCATAGAAATAACCCCAGTTGAATCCATAAAATCGTTAAATTTCTTAAAATTGGCATTAATTTGTTTTTTATTAAAATTTAGTATTTGGACTGAATTATTAAAGTTATAAATCGAAGAAGAAATTACTTGGGTTTGTTTAGAAGTTGTAATTTCCATAGGGCATCTAGTAGCCAGACAATTAACTTTATTTTTCTGACATTGCTTACACTGGTTTATAAAGTTTTTGATGTGTTGTCTCATGTTTTTAGACGTGTATAATTCTTTAATTCTTCTGTATGTTTTGTCAATTCCACTGTGTCTTGACAAAGCAAAAGAATGATAATTGAAAATAATTTTCTGCTTCTCGTCCGGGTTTAGATGATCTAGACGTAGATTTTTCTTTAAAACTTTTGAATGATTATTTTCTCGATGTTCTTTAACCTCATTGTTTAAGAGAATATATTCATTTTTGACAAATGGTTGAAAAATAGGATTTGTATTACTTATTTCGAGTTTATGATTTGAGGTATTAGGAACGGTTGTTATGGCATGATTGCCATTGACTTTGACAATAGATTTGACTAAATAGACTCCGTTGTAAACGTGAAGTTCTGGACATATACCTTCTTTAATTTCTGGGTTTAATATTTTAACTTTGATACGGGTTTCATTTCGGGGTTCCACAGTGTATGATGGTGACTCAATTTCTTTGCTATTGAAGTGCAATTTTAGAGGAAAAGGTAATGATTTTAGTTGAAGTGTTAATTTATCGTAATTGATTAGAGCTCTTTCAGATCTAAGGAAGTCATTACCTATGATTCCATCGAGTGGAATATTAGATTTCTCTCCGACAATATGAAATTTAATTGGGAGTAAGTGATCGGAGAGTTTTGGATTTAGTATAATACTGCCCATGGTTTTCAATGAAGAATTTGCACTTATTCCTGTTATTATTAAAGTTTCGTCATTATTATATGAAAGTTTGTTAGCGTAAATTTTATCGGCTTTGATGATGCTAACATTAGCTCCTGTATCAATCAAGAATTTAAAATTAAGATGTTCTGAATTTCTTGATTTGATTGAAAATTTTACATATAAGGAATTGTTATTAGTGACGAAGCTATTAGCGTTTTGATTTAATGGCATATTAGAAATACGTGTACCACCGTTACGAGATACCGTGCTTACTGGATTAGAGATTTGCCCGATTTTAGGAATTTCTTGAGTTTTAGATGGTCGGAAGTTTAAATGATTGACATTGGTATTATTTGCTAAGGAATTATTTTGAGATGCTCTTTGTTTGTTTACCCATTCTCTTTTTCTACATTCATTAATCAAATGTCCAGTCTTCTTGCAATAGGCACAGGTTTTGGTTTTTGATTGAAAGTTATTTACTGTAGGTGTATATTCATTAGTAACAGTATGAACCTTTCGTTGATCTCGTGGTTGAGGATTGTAGTTGATGAAATAACATGTTTTAGCTGTGTGACCTATTTTCATGCAAATCTGACATTTGTTTGTGTTATTATTAAGATTGTTAGAAGAACTATGATAATTATTATTCGATTTTCTGGCTTTGAGACATTTTTCTTCGTTTAACGCTTCTGCTAACGCATCTTCTAAAGTGAGTGGCTTCATTCTACGGAGGGCAGATGAGATAAGATCCGTTGAATGTAAAATAAAACGCTGTAACGCAATATCGCGTATAGTAGCTGTTCGACCACGCATTTCAGAAAGGGGTATATCGTCAGACATTGTTATTGAATTTATAATACGAGTTTGGAGTTGTGAAATTTGATTGTAGTATTCAAAAACTGATTGATTTCTTTGTTGAAGCGAATTCATTTCTTCGATTAATTGTGAGAAGTTTTTTTTTTCAGAAAATGCCTGAATGAGTAACGATTTTAATTGAGTCCAATTACTAAATTCCCTTTCTCGAATATAAGCCCTAGCTGACCCTTTTAAACGAGAAACTATATATGCGAGAATTAATTTTTTTTGCTGACCTTGACACAACTCATGTGCACTTTCACAGTTCTGAAGAAAATCATAAAGTTCATTCTGATCTCCAGAGAAAGAGTCTGAAATCATGGCTCGAATATCGGTCATGGTAAAGGAAAGAGTTTGGGGTTGATTGTGATTTGCCTCGGTCATTGTGAGTGAGTATCCAAAATCAAATAAAACAAGAAAGAATATTATCTACTTACGATTGCTTAGGAATCTTTAATTCTGTTGAAGGACGATTGGATAGCTTTTGTTCAGGGATTTGTCGGAACCCCACATCTGACACCAATTTTTGTTATGTACGTGGAATTATCCCACTTCTGACACCAATTTTTGTTATGTACGTGGAATTACCCCACATCTGACACCAATTTTTGTTAGGAACGTAGAAAGGATCCCACTTTTGATACCAGATTTTCTTATGGGCGTAGAAAGATTCCACTTTTCATAACAATGAATGTTCTGGATTCGCACTTGATGGTTTTCACGTTGTGAATTAAAGATAGATTATTAACTACTTCGGACTTTATTGTTAATATCTATATACACTTTGCTTGTGCGATGAGAAAATATAGATGGAACTGGACACAACGAATTTAGTAACTAAACTGGATACAAAGACAACGAATTTAGAAATTGAACTGGATACAAACACAACGAATTTAGTAATGGAACTGGATACAAAGACAACGAATTTAGAAATTGAACTGGATACAAACACAACGAATTTAGTAATGGAACTGGATACAAAGACAACGAATTTAGAAATTGAACTGGATACAAACACAACGAATTT
This sequence comes from Pyrochroa serraticornis, assembly GCA_905333025.2. Lineage (NCBI taxonomy): Eukaryota > Metazoa > Arthropoda > Insecta > Coleoptera > Pyrochroidae > Pyrochroa > Pyrochroa serraticornis. The sequence goes on from HG995154.1 coordinate 22,021,062, forward strand.
AGTAATGGAACTGGATACAAAGACAACGAATTTAGAAATTGAACTGATTTAACAAATAAATGGGCGAGCTTATATAGTAGTCTTAATTAGGTGATTAGGTTAGAAATCTACAAGACCTTTCACCTAATTTCGATTTAAAATGTATCCTTGTTTCTTGAACTTTGATCTAAAATGAAAGTAAATAATTTGGCAAATTAACAATAGGAATAGTCCCGGAATGTTTCCTAATTACTTATATTATAAATTACACTTGAGGCGCACATAACAGAGTATTTGATCCGCGCGGCAGTCCTTTCATAACTATATTACCAAGAATTTGTGTTCGTTGGGGTGATCTAAAAAAAATGTTGAAAAAGCAGAAACATTTGAAAAAATACTTTAACTTGCTTACTTTGAGTGGCAGCTCGTTCTAGAATTAAGTTTAATTGATGAGCATAACAATGAATGAAAATGGCTCTCTTGTAAACTGAACTGACCTTGGCTTGTACTCCATTATTTCGGCCACTCATAACAGCAGCCCCATCATAACTTTGAGCTATTAGCTTTTCAGGAGATTTGTTTATATTAATTTTCTCTTATTCAGCAAAAATTACGTTACTTATGTCTTCTGCGCTATGACTAGGCGGTATTAAGTATCCCATAAAACGTTCATATACTCTAGCTTCTTTAACATAACGTACTATAAAGACTAATTGAGATATGTTCGCATTATCAGTGGTTTCGTCAGCTTGAATTGCAATGTACTTACTTTCTTCAATTTAATTCTTTATTAAATTCTGAGTTACCGCTAATATAGAATCTAATAATTCATTTTGAATTGTCTTTGATAAACCAGAAAATACAGCATTTTTCGATTGCTCTATATGTGATTTGAGAAGTAAATCATTTTCGCTCATAAAATTTATTAAGCCTCTAAAAATGCCCGGGTTGTCGCTATTCAATGTTTCGTCTTGTTCTCGCAATGCTAATTCAAAAACACCACAAAATTTGATGCAGTTAATAAGTTTTCCTAGATTATAACGGTTTTCTTTTACTTTTTCATTATGCTATTGCACTTCAATCCGATAAGCGTTACTTAACTGATTTCGTAGGTCAACATGACCTAAAGTTGCAAATTCGAGAGAATAAAACAAATGTCTTTGACATATTGAATGCCGTTTTATTTTTACACCCAAGTGCTTCAGATCAGTAATGCCTGTGTAGACCCCAGCGGAATCACAATTGTCGGACTCCATCAATAAACACACAAAGCAATAAAATGAATTGCTGACATTGCAACCACATAGCCAATCTGCATTTTGGTACATACCTGCATTGAATGATCTTACCACAATTTTGTCCTTCACCACATGTTGTTTTAGGATCTGAAGGTCAGGCCGAAATGGACCCAACAATTTTATTTTCTTACGATCCTCGAAACTTAGTCCCCTCAATCTTGCCGCGATAATTGCTTGGACGGTATTCAGTTAGAACGCGAAATCACCCAACAACTGCTCAGTAAAAACAAGAAACTAAAATAATAGAGCAACGAAATTATTTCACAGCTGAATACACCGCTAATACGCTACGCCACACACCACACTTGCATGTATTGTATTTAGTTTATAAGCAGATTGTCGTTGCCGAACTCTTTGAAACAACGGCAAAGTTCGACAACGTTCGGGGTTCGGGTTTAACAAGTTACTTTATTGGCTGGAGCAAAATAATTATTGCCCCTCCCCAACGCTGTTGTCAGCGTTTTTTAAAGCACTCTCGATGTATAATTGCATGGGAAAATAAGGATAGCATATGCCAAGTTTCACGCAATCTGGCAAAGGACGGGGGGCAACGTCAAGCTATCTCACAGCGCGCAGCGTTCAGTTTGGAAGCGGGAAACTTAAAATAGAATGAAGTAATATATCTGACGGTCTTTATAAATTTCTCGCTTGTGCTCAATACATTATCTATTTTTCTGGGGAGCTTTGGAAGGGCATGGCCCATTTGCCCCTCCTGCACCAGCCGCCACTGACTAGATGTTTTCTCCCGATTCATGCTTAGTCCATTTTTCAGTGTCTACTATACGCAGTATGGAATGAAACCGAACCGAGTCTGCATGTTTATCAACAATGCGCTCATTATCGTTCTTAATGTTGTGTCCCCGACCATATACCACACGGGTGAATTGTAAATAAAACCCATGATTAGCCGAGTCGAGATCCATTTGGCAAGCGGTAAATATTCTTACGATTATTTGCTATTGGCGACCTCTTTTGGCATTTTAAAAAGATATGGTTGGCTGTCTTGTATAAATCGTATTTGGCAATATAATGTTCAACTTGACTTTAGTAAATTATTATTTCGAAGATTTTAATAAAATACTTCACTTTGTAGTGTTAGATGATGCGAGAATCGACGCAGATTCTGCATTCCAGACTTTCGGGTAATAAGCTCATATCTATAGCCTACAGATTCTGTAGCCAGGACGCTACCTTCCTACTTTATTTGTTGTGTAGCTTGACACAGTATATCTCGTATTACGTCATCTATGGAAAGATTTATTGGGAACTAAATATTCGCTTTGCATAAAACAATTTGGAGTAAAAATTGCAGTTTAGCTATCCAAAGCTCATGTAAACTTACTGGAATTTTCTAGTACAGTAGGTCGATTTCAAAACTTTTTATTTTAGTGCCTCCTGGTAATCTAAACCAAAATTTACGAATTTTCTGATTATTTTTGCATTTTATTTTATGAAAGTGCTTAATGAATAAAATCCATTAAGACGATAACAAGATTTGAATCGTATTCTGTTGCCCGCAGTTTCGTACGAAATTGCTTGATGTGCTAATAGCAAATAAGAATGGAGGTCATCGTTGAAGGGGCACAATGGAAAATGTCGAATAAAACTTTGATGACTGCCACTTGACGGTTGAACGAGTACATTTGTGCCTGAACCATCGATCGTAGTCCAGGAATTATTTCAGACCATTATTCGCTTGCATATGTGAATCGGGCGAATTCAATATCCCAGACACGTGGACTTCCTAAAAATGTTGGAATCTGACACCCCAGCACGTTTGGCGAAATTGAGAAGGACCCATTTGAATACCAATTCGGCGAGCTGTAGCTTTTTGGTAATCGTCCATATTCAATCATGCGACTAGGCAATTCCGCCAATATGCGAACGGTAGTGAGTTTGGAACCAATATTGCCCACTCTTATTCAGGATTTTCAGTAATCGACACGTGAAACTCCATAGAAACTAGGAGATAATAATTTGAGTTTTTTCATAAAATACTTTAATTTGCCATTTACGGCTTCAAATTAGGTCTAAATTATCCTAAAAGAGAAGCGTTAATGAGATAATTAATTGGTGTTCTACGTTTCGAAAAAGCAAATGATTATCCCTTGAGTGTAGAATTGTAAAAGCAACTTGCTGCTAAATTAAACAACAGGATCCAATTAAACCCTATTTATAAATTGAAGCGTTTCAAATAAAATTTCGTTTGTATATAAATTCTTTAATAAATTCTAATTAAGTGAAATGATTGTTCAATAACATTCACTCGGGAACATTGTTTTTGCATTTTGGCTATTCATACCTCAAAATTGAAAAATAGACGTCCAAATTCATAACCGGTATTATTTCGGAATGCAAATGGACAATTAAAAAAATATGCGTCCGTCAATCTCGGCCTGTTTCGAGCACATTTTCTGCAACCAACTGCACATGCATATTGTCAATATTTGCAGTACGATAGCATGCTAGAATTTTAAACGAATGCATTCAACCGTTCAAAATGCACGAAAATAGAATAGCGCACTAAAATAAAAAACATTTATAATCGGAATTTAGAGATTATTACATACAACAAATAGTTGCCAGCATGTTCGATGTAATGGAACACTAGTTACCAACCAGGAACGAATCTGCAATTTCAAGTGAAGGTAAAAATTACTTTTTGGGTGATTGAAGAAAGCTGTGAAGAACCGTTTGCTTTTCAAAATTTTCTGACTGCGAGTTTTTGCTACTAAATTTTGTATTGGACAATTTCTCTTTTATGACATCATAAGTTTTAACATTTTATTCCCTTCAATATAAGAACAATGGAAGATTCTACTAAGTTATTGGTTGTAACGAATCACTGGAGTAAAGGTGATACATCCTAAGAGAATTTTTAGCGGGAATTTAGTGTACTAAAAAAGAAATATTTTTTTCACTTTTTTTAACCTTTTACCAATAACATACAAAACTTGATTTTAATTTTTTTATATGATAAACCAATTTTAAGGGAATTAAACTTCGATTCAGTAATGCTCAACGTATCTCATTTAGAAGCGATAGAAACATTTTGCGCAATATTAGACAGTAACGCAGCTTCTGTAAAACTGGGGTACTTTATTAATAAATCTCTGTTCAGCAAACATTTTTTATTCCTGTAAATGGGCGTGATCTGAGGGGAAAAACTCGCTTAGCTACTTACGAACGCAAATCAGAATGTAATTTTGCGAAAGCAGGACAAATTGGTTTGCAAGAACGACTGGGTGTCCATTCGGATTTCCGACCCTCTCGAGTTTCGGTCGAAACTTTCTCTGAACACTATAGCTATTATTGCGTGTACGGTCTATGGGTGGACCATTATTTTCAGCGCAAACATCAAAGTGTTATAGGGGGGCGCCACGATCATAATGACACAAAGAGAACACAATACTCTATTAAAGTAACAGCATGAAAGCATTTTATATCCCATTTTTATTCCATTTGTGCTGTGCCATACACATAAAAATATTGGACATAAGCGATAATGAGCGGCGCAATGGAAATGAAAGGAAACGGGTGTTGATATGGATGGAAGCTCGCTTTTCAGCTGTGACGACCGGAAGTTGAAGCGCCGCGACGCGCTCATTATAGCTAATGGTAGGAGCGCGCATGCCGTCCCGTCCACCGTTCGCTGAAAAGTGTCAACAACTAACGGAAAATTGCCGGTAACACGGTTCAGTATAGTAACATTCGTGATCGCAAGCGGATGTGTGCTGCACAAGATTTAAAAAAACTTGAAAAAATCTTGAACATTTTTTGATACTTAACACTTTACAGGAAGAATTCAGTGCTTGCCTGAAAATGTATCTTACAGAAAGATACTGTGATAATTAGAATTCTACCTGAATCCCACAATATATTAAAGATATTTGTTGTAAATAAGATGCTTGAAGCTAGAAATTGTAAAATTATTTATTAAAATTGATTACGCTAAACATTAAAAAAACTCAGCTATAGGAATAAACGTGAATGTTATAAGGAAATTGCAATTAAAACTTTATATTGTAGCCCACAATCCAGAATCAAGATTCATCAAAAGTTTTTGCACTCCGAACGACTGATACCCTTTTTTATTTGAATTTTAATAATTTATTTGTTAATGATGTTATAAGATATTTCTGCAATTTTAAAGATTTCTGTGCGATTGTATCCACAGAATAATTCAAAACAAAAGTTTGGGAAATATCTTCAATTTCTTCATATTGTAAACGAAGCAGCTTAACCACTAGTCAATTTATTTTCAGACCGATTTTGTTCATTTGTCTCGCTTGAGCCCAAATCTAACCAAAAATGAACATTTTTGAATCTATTACAGCAAATAGGATTTTTTTCATCTTATACGTGAGCCTTTTTCATCAGAATTTCCAGCAATTTCTTTTAATTAAAACGTCTTCGGATAATTCGAAATTTTCCATTAACGCAACGCACCTATCTATACAGAATGTAGTAGTTTTTTAAAAATTTTTATCCCGTTAAATAAAAAGTAAAACTTCATTTCCAGAAGATTTCTCAGAACTATTGTAGTAAGTACTTTCTGCGTCCGCTTGCTGAATTTGCTACGCTTTTCGTTACCTGCATTTCATGCATTATCCTTTTTACCCGTATTCCAGACGTGAAGCGAGCATTCACACAACTCAACGCCACTTCCTCTCCGACTAATCATTGTCGGAAACTGCAGTGAAACGGGGTGAACGTTTTTCTTAAATAACCATTCTTTTCAGCAAACTTCATAAACACACTTGCTCAAGAAATTTTCGTAAAGATGCAGTTAGTTTAGCAATTATTTTGTCTAAAACTCCAACATCAACACTCTTCTTGTAAACGTAACAAGAAGTTAAACAAGTAGATTAACTCTAGGTATGATGAGTTTTCAGCTTCTGTTCTTCGTGCGGTAATTAACTTGGTATTAGCTGGGGCGATTGTTGCATTGTGAAAGTTTGCTTTCGTTCTAAGATGCACTTCTCGCAGCGAAATGGATATCCAATCATGCGGGATTTGAAGCGGGCCATTGTTTCAGCGCGTTTCAATTCCTTGTGTAAACAGTAGACGAGTCGTGAAGAAGCTAGAAGCTATCTCATCCTGATGATATCACAGCTGAGAGACAGCGATTCTTATGGTACAGTAATTATTTGAGAGTGACGAATTACAATAAACTCAAGTCTGCAAACCAGGCAAGCTACGCGTGTTTAAACAAAGATTGCAATTTATATAAATTAAACGAGCCGTATCTGAAATTTTTGCATATTATGCTTATAGACCATCATTAAAATTAACCAACACATTTCAGGAAAGTCTCAGTTGTGTTCGTCAATTTAAAAAAAGAGTTACACGGTATAATTGGGCATCTTATAAAAAAATACCGTGAATGTCGTAGGCTAATTAACTTGGTAACTTGAAGTTAATTTACCTGTAGTTTGTACCATGCATTGGGGTGCTGTGCAATTTTTAAAAATAATACTTTAATGAAGATAATGGCATAAATTAATTGGTATATACAAAATGAGTCTTAATATTGTAGAACTTGTTGGGTTGGGAGTTTCTAAAGGCAATTTTGACATAACTATAATACTAAAAGACTTATTTTACTCTATTTTATTCAAAAACCATCGCTATACAGGTAGAATTTTTTATATTTTATTAAAATTATTTCTTTTAATTGGTCCAATTTTTGCAAAAACAAGACTTTTCTCAAAAAGGCGTTTCTAGTTTAGACAAGACAACAATTTATTCTACACAAGAGGAATTAAAAAGTAAAGATGGAGTGATAGTTGATATGTACCATCGTAAACTTGATTTGATACAATTACCGATCTGACGGAAGACCTTAGAATTTAATAGCTATATGCAACTTGCGTTGCATGGGTGTTAGCTGGACTGCATATACATTTTTCCTTCTAAGCGCAATTGGCGTTATCGAAATTTTGATAACACTTAGCTTCCAGTAGTTGACATTCGTGTTCATATAATATAATTGCATTTCTTCTTTCAGCTCCTGGCCGGCAACACCAATACCTTTACAATCGTCGACCAGAAGCTCGATCCTCCGGTTATAGCTTCCAGGATTCGATTTCTGCCGTACAGCGACCACGTGCGTACAGTTTGCATGCGTGTCGAACTGGTGGGGTGCAGATGGACAGGTTAGTTGTAGTTTCTAAATCTAATGAAACATTGAAGTCAATCACCTATTAAACCATTAATTTTAAATAAACTTCTTGAAATAACAGTAATTTCGTTAAATGCCTTATTAAGTCGACGGATTCGATCGATTAGTTCTGTATTAAGTCCATATTCCGACGACCGGTTGACATAATTCGTTGTCATTTCGTGCATTGTGCAAGAGTTTTGATGTTTTATCTGTAATTGAGCTTTCTATGCGAACTTCCCCAATAATGGTTAGTAGCAGCCTGTTGTTTTGTTTGTCCGTAATGGCCGTCGCTGCTGAACAAGCATGGAATAATATAACGTTCGTGGTGGATTTCAATTGTTTCTAACTTGCCGATACAAACTACATGTCAGCAATTTAGCATCCTGCTGTGAAAAGCGTACCCGACTCATACATTGTGATGGCGAATAGTTCAGTAATAAAACTTGCAAATTAACAACTTGAGTAATTTTCACTAGTTGTGATGGCAACGGCGTCGATTGAGTACTCCAGAATGGGTTCCGGAATAGCTTCAGTTAACTAATTTGTTTCGAAAGGTCAGCTCAAGCAGAATATCATTACACCAACGATGGTTATTACAGCAATAGAACAAATAGTGCAATAGCAGTCCATTTTGGAGGTTTTACTGATGATTTTCCCTCTTTGAAGTTATTCGGGAGTTTCAGAATACAGTTTCAATTCTGTACAGGCATAGTAGTTATGATTATTATAATTTTCTCTCAGAACTCGAGAGGTTCAATAATACAAGGAAATTGTTGAACCGACGACAGCATCAGACTTACTGTAGAAACTGTTTAAATGAAACTGCCCAATTGGAACCTAGGAGAATTCAGTGGGTAGCGACATTTGCGAAGAAAAATTGAGTTGATTACGCTTTCAAGTTTATTCAGTTTTCAGATCTCAAACTAGATCAGGGTTTTGTCGTCAGACGATTTTGATTAAATATACGATGTTACGTAGTAAGATTTCCATTATTAGTGTAGAAGGTTGTATTTTTTAAATAATTGATAATAATTCTACCCTTTACCAATTTGATGACATACACAATTAATAGGAATTCTTGAGGTGATAAATTTTAAATAAGAACTTTTTACGAGACGTAATGAAAAACGTAGAAACGTAGTGATCTAAGGCCGACACAGTCAGGAAAGAAGAGAAAATTACGAACGAAAAGCTTAAGAAATTGGTGAAAAGAACGCATATTTTGCTATCTGAAAATTACCAAGATGAAAAAGATAAAACAGGCAAGACCTTCAACTGACATTGTAACTTAACTGTAAGTGCTGGGTGTGGGTGAACAATCCCTAGAAGCTACTTGCCAACTGCCAAAAACCAATTATCGATGTGGAAGAAGTTGAAAGACATACCCCTAATTGTTAAACTTGTTAATCACGAGATCTTATAAAAATTAATAATGGTGAAATATGAACAGTTTTAACCTCTGAACACAATGATGTTCGAGAATACTGTTAGTGTACTATTTACGGTAGAAGATATACTATTTGACAAAAGTAGACAGTATCCATTTGAAATACCAAGAGTGTCTCGGTTGTGTCGTAGGTACCTCTTTCGCTTATATTTTGAATTTCTGGTCATTACATCAAAACTTTTGTATCAAGGGAGGGATTTCCAGAACTGAAGAACTTATAGTTTAATTTCGAAGAATCTATCGTTTGAAGAAGGCAGAAGTTGAACCCCTTACCAAATAATGTTTTAAATTTCTTTGAACTAATTATATTACATTCTTGATTGATTCTGGGGTCCTGAAAAAATAATAAAAAAAAATCTCCAATGTGTTTTTTGTTTCAAAATTGAAAAATTGTGTTTGTGCCATTAATGTCACAGATTGCATTTTAGGTCTTGAACAGTGTTGAGTAATTTCCGACACTATTTGTGCTGCAAAAATAGAAGTAAAAAATTCGTAAGAATCTTCCAATTGGGTGATGTCCTCAGAAAGGGACTCTGGGCCTTTGAAAATTGCTTCTTCAATGGGAACATCAAAAAATTTGTCTTGCCATTGTAGTTCTCTCACTTTCTGTTTTTTCTTTTTCTTCCTTTCCGTTCCATGTCGGAAAAATGTTGACAATGGCACCTCATCATCAGCTTCCCATTAATTATTCTCGTTTTCAGTTTCAGCAGCTTCATATTTATTATCATTATCTTCACTGACGCTATCTGAATCTTTTAGTACATGACTAAATTTAGTATTTTGCAGAAAATTTTTGTCATCAGAAAAGTTTATTTTTCACTGTCGTGTCCATTTGGTATTGCAAATCTTGTTGCAGCTTTTTCAATGTCATTAAATACCTTTGGATTCATCTACAAAAAATTACGCCATAAGTTGTTCACGACTAAAAAGTGTTTCAGATGTGGTACAATACAAAAGTACTATAGCAGGCATGGTACAAATTTGCCTTTTTTATAGCATCGTAAAGAATAAGCATTTGCTTTTATTGTTACAATTTTTATTGTCTCACTTTAGTTGATTTTTATCTCTTTGTGCATATAAACTTTAATAAATATATAGCGTACAGGCTTCGACGAGTTAGCAAATGACTGCCCTCTCCCCATTTCCAGATCTTGGTGCATAACCGAGCAGCGTATTTACGAGATGGCCAAAGCGAGTGTGCCAGCCATGGAACAGATCGAGGTAGTGAAAAGAATTAAGCAAAAACCAAATCTATATATATAAAAGAAAGTCGTGTTAGTTATTTCACTTATAACTCAAGAACGGCTGAACCGATTTAGCTGAAAATTGGCAGGGAGGTAGTTTAGAGGCAGGAGAAGGACATAGGATACTTTTTATCCCGTTCGACATCATTCCCGTGTGACTTGACATGTAACGTCAGTCACTATAAAACGTGGTATAACAAAAAAGAATCAGACACCGAGACAGGTGGCCGAGTGCGTCGCACGTTCGCCTGCCATTCGGGAGGGCCCGGGTTCGAACCCCGCGGACCGCCTGACCTGACATGAGTTTTTTCCGGGGGTTTTTCTCATGATTGTCCAAGGTAAATGCCGGGTCAAGTAATAACCCTACTGATAAGTGGTTAGCGAATATCTCGCAGTCCGATGCATGTGACACACATGCGCCACTTATCGACCCGTGATTCGGAAGTCACGTTAAGCCGTTGGTCCCACTGGGTTAGTGCTGACAACACTAACTACTCTAAACAGTGTCAACAAGTTCTCCATCCGGTGCGTTCCATGCGCTGGATGCGAATCAGATTTGGAGTGGAAAAGCCTCTGGGCTGTACTCGACACGTCAGACAAATATGTTTTAAGAATCAGACTTGGAATAACAAAATTGACGTATAATGACAGCTATGTAATGACGTATGGATGACAATTTGATATTTGTAAGAAATCAATAATAAAACTATTTCTATTAAATAAATAATTAACATTATTGCCCAATTGCCCATTCGTATAAACAGTGAAGTGAACTATAAAACTGAAAATTTAAGTTTTTAGGTGAAGTGAAGTTTAATTAATAATGCCGCGACCAAGACGATCGAATCTTTCCCGACAAAGCCGTGATGCAAGAAGAATACGAAATACTGCAAATGAAAGGACTGAAGAAGAACAAGAAATTGCACGTGAACAGCGCCGCGATAGTATGGCTCGACTTCGTGCTTCTCAATCACGAGAGCAAAGTGAAGCAGCCCGTGAAACAGCTCGGTTGGCAATGCAGAATCGTCGAGCGAACAGAGGTTCCATCAAACCCATGTAACCTGTGGCACAAATACAAGGATAATATGTCAGAAGATATTTTACATCAAATTCGTGTCAGTTCCAGAAATCACGATATTGAGATCGAAGATATGTGTTACCTCATGTGCGGTAATTTATTAATCAGGTTAGGAATGCCAGCACCATATCGTGAAATGAATGACGCATTTAATCGAGAATTGGAACGGTAACGTGAATATGATCACCAGGAATTAGATTTAGTAGTTCAAACGAATGTACCCCTGTTGAATTACCAACAAAAGGAAGTTTATGATACTTTAATGAAGGCAATCGATGATGAAAATGGTGGTTTATATTTCCCAGATGCCCCTGGTGGAACTGGTAAGACATTCCTCATGTCATTAGTTTTAGCAACTGTTCGGGCGGTTGCAGTTGCTTCTTCTGGAATAGCAGCTACATTGTTAGAAGGATGCCGTACGGCTCATTCAGCATTCAAATTACCGTTAAATCTTCAAACTATTGAAGAACCAACGTGTAATATTGCAAAACACTCAGCAATGGCCAAAGTTTTAGCGGTATCGAAAATCATCATCTGGGACGAATGCACAATGGCGCATAAACGTGCATTAGAAGCACTTAACCGAACATTAAAAGATTTACGCAATGACTCGAGATGTTTTGGAGGAGCAATGATTTTACTTTCTGGCGATTTCCGCCAAATACTGCCAGTAATTCCAAGATCTACGGCTGCCGACGAAATAAACGCTTGCCTCAAATCGTCAAATCTATGGCGCCATGTGAAGAAACTGCAACTGACAACAAACATGAGAGTTACATTGCTTAATGATACATCTGCTGAAGATTTCTCGGAGCAATTGCTGACTATCGGTAATGGTCAAGTACCTGTCGATGAATCGAGCGGATTAATTTCATTTCCAAATAATTTCTGTAATTTTGTCTCATCAAAAGACGAACTTATCAACAATGTATTTCCAGAAATTATTTCTAACTACAAAAATTATGAATGGATGAGTGAGCGAGCAATTTTAGCGGCAAAGAATAAAGATGTAGATGACCTAAACTACATAATTCAAAATAAGATCATTGGAACAATGCATTCATTCGAATCTATTGACTGCGTCACAAATGAAGATGAAGCCACCAACTATCCAATTGAATTTTTAAACTCTTTGGACGTGCCTGGCTTACCACCGCACAATTTACGCCTAAAGGTTGGCTCCGTAGTAATCATGCTTCGAAACATAAACCAACCAAAACTGTGCAACGGTACGCGTTTGGTGGTTAGAAAATTGATGAACAATGTAATTTACGCTACGATAATGATAGGAAAATTCAAAGGTGAGGAAGTTCTCATTCCGAGGATACCGATGATCCCAACCGATATGCCGTTTGAATTTAAAAGACTTCAATTTCCGATACGTCTTGCATTTGCCATGACCATCAACAAATCACAAGGCCAATCCTTAAAAGTTTGTGGTTTAAATCTAGAACATTCATGTTTTTCCCATGGTCAATTATACGTGGCATGTTCACGGGTCGGAAGACCATCTGCGTTGTTTGTTTTTGCGCCTGATAATAAAACAAAAAATGTCGTGTATCACAAGGTACTTAAATGAACAGCAAGCTATGTACTAAAATACAGAAATAATTATGAATGATTGATGTAGAAATTTAATTTTTTTGTATTTTTTCCAATAAAAAAAAATCTGCTTATTTATTGACATTAAGGCGGAACAAAGTTTGCCGGGTCAGCTAGTAAAAATATATTTTCGATGACGGGCCATATTTGTTACAGTATGCGTTAAGGAGTTAAGGGCCAAAATATGACGGTGTTAGGAAATAAACTACGTAAGGTATCATTTTGATATCTTAAATAACTAAATAACGAGCAGGCAAGCATGGAAAATAAAATAATACTTGTGTAGGAGAAATGAAAACGTAACAAAGCAATAACAAAGAAACCATTACAAAAAAGTACCAGAAAATTTAGAAATTGATGATTTATTATTTACTTTAACAGTAAAGCTTCCAAAGTAAGCACGGCTTTTTCTCAAACGAAAAGAATTTAAAGTTTTGGGTGGTATGAAGATCGCACTCAATTCAAAGTCGTGAACAAAGACAAGAGTTTATGCGGTTGTAAAGTATAATTCTTTAAAGATAACGTATATTAAGCTTACCAGCAAATCGAAATTGATGACTACAAACGTTCTTTATAGTCCAAATCAGTACTGCAGTCTGCAATAAATAACTACTTCTTGGGTATCTGGCAAGTCGTTGAAGACTTATTAACGTTAAATATATGTAGGAAAGTTTTCAAACAAAATAAAGATAAGATATTAAGATCAATCGGCAGTAAAGCCAAAAATGAAGATAAAATAAAATAAGCACTTTACCTAGCAAGAAAACCTACAGAAAAAAGAAACACGAAGCAATTTATGGAAAGAACCAGCTGGTCGATACAATTCGTGCTTACGCAAACTAGAATTCTGTGAAGATTTTGCAGCACCTGATGAGTGACAATAAAAATCTGGAAAATTACCAACCGATAAGTTTGCTGTCTCAAGTTTGTATGTTGTTTAGTAACATAATACTAAACCGATTAAAGAATAAGTTTTATGTATATATGTAAAGAACAGGTTGGTTTTAAAAGAAATTTTAGTACAATGGACCATTCGTAGACGATGAGAAAAATCGAAAGAACTAAGTAATACAACATACCAGAATAGCTGGGCTTTGCCAATTCCAAGAAAGTCTTCAATAATATAGCGATATCGGTAGTAATGAAAACGTTAAATGACTCTAGAATTAATCGTAGATATAACAAAATAGTAAAAAAGATCTATGAACATGTAATTTTGCAAAAACAAAGGCATATTAATCGAAGGACAAAAATACTTAGATTTTGCATATAATGTTTTGGTTGTGATGCAGAACAAGGACGAGTTACAAACAATATTAAAACAACTGCAGGAACTAGGTTTAGAAATGGGCCAAGACAAGATAAAGATCTGCGCAAATGGCATGACCGATGATAAAAAGGTGATAGTGGTTGATAAAACAATAGAAAAAATAGAACATTAAATATGTCTAGCTCAATTATAAACATTTATGGGAGACACTGATTTAGCTGAAATTGAAAACCCAAAGATATTATTGCAATGAATTTATCCATATATTTAAAAATATAAAATTACAAATAATATGTATTACCAATAACGACATATATAAATGCTATAAATAAAATCCTATCCACAGGATTAATAATGAATTGCGAGTGCTACGTCAAAGAGTGATGGAATCAAGAAGATATATGGTGTTGCAAAGGAAAAATAAATTATTGAATAGATTACCAGAATAAAGACTGGTAGAAGAAACATGCTAGACTTTTGGGAAACTGAAGAGCAAAAATCTAAAAGTAACGGTCTAATTTGAAAGGGGCCTATACCCGAAAATAAGTAGAAGAGGGCTTATAAAAAATACAACAAAAATGAATTTTTGTATTACAAGAAGTGGACATCAATTTTTTATTGAACTTACCGGTTGATGGACATAAAGTAACACTGCAGCGTTTAAAATCTTTAAAGAAGAATGAATGGCTTTTCTTTATGGAGATCTTAACAGTTAAAGATGTCGTTACCCAACGTCAAAAAGAACAAAGTTAAAACGTGTGGAAACGGTATCACTTAAAAATAAAAAAAGTGGTTTGTTAATGAAACTCAGTAAAGACGACCACAAATTAGAAACGAACAGTTTTACTTGTAATAAAACAAAATTTAAAGAAAAAAATTCTATAACTGACTACCTATCGTTAGAATCTGCAATTTTAAAAACTTGTACCTGCAAGACAAAATTATTTTTCTAGTGCTGCAAACTGGTCAGGTTTCATAATATATCTTCGTGTAGACTTCCGTTGTTATTGGTAAAATGTCATAAACTCCAGACGCCAATCTCCTTCCAGAATCAATTTAACACGAATAATGTTGCCCGTGTTGCCTAGTTTTCAATATTAAAAACTGTTTAGTTTTCCTTTTATCTATTTAATTATTTTTAATAAATGAAAAACACCGTGTAACGTCCAATCAGTTGAGTAATTGAGATAGAATGAAATTTTAACGAGACGCAGGGAGAAGCAGCTTTTAAAGCATAAAGTTTTCCTTTGGATCCCTATCATCCCTATCGCGGTTTTCAATGATAACGTCCTGTAAATCTTTTCAATGCTGAAATAAATCAGAATTTTAAGGCATTAATATTAATATAGCCGTATTTGTGTACTCCGGCCGAGAAGTGATTTTTCTCTCTTTACCGTTGATTTAATACACCGACTCTAACTATGATTAATTACACCGCTATTTGTGCAGAGCGCGAATATTATTAATCGCCGGGATTAATAGACGTTATAAATAACTTGGCGGCAACACAGGTGCCTTCCTTGTGTCACAGCGTTGACGTGTTCCAGACGGCTTACTGAGCTATGAGGTGCCGCAGGGACTTCATCGTGGTCCCGAATTGGACCTCACCGACCGCACATACGACGGCGTAGAAGAAAACGAACGTCTCGTTCACGGATTGGGACAACTGGTCGATGGACAAAAAGGACAGGACAACTTCAGACTAGATCTAGCGGGACACGGCAAAGGTAACTGGGATGCATTTACATTTATATTACTGATGTTCTAGCCGAAGGCACTTGGCAAAATCTGTTGTCGGGGCAGATTCGTTCGGCTTTATGTCTGTATTTTGTCTCCATCTTGACACACGTGTGCTCCTCGCCTGCTGACGATGCGTCGGCTTGCCGATGGCAGATTTATTCAACTGATTCACCGCTATAAATCCCCTTAAAGGGGTTCATGCCCGTAACTCCATTCATCAATTTTCTTAGAGTACTATTTCATTGTTTGATTGAACGTGTATAATTTTTTGAAATATTCCTAACATTGAAAGTTTTCGCAGATTTCAAAACAAATTGTCGACTCACCGAACTCGATCAAGCGGGGGAACTCGGGAAATAAATTGCATAAAAGAAAAAGTAACGGTAAAAAAATGCATTAAAATCTTGGGGTTCACTTTAATTAAGTCACGAATCAGGTTTGAGTTTGAAGTGGGAATACTAAAAAGGTTCAAAACTTCGGACCTGCGGATGATGAACCGGTGTGAACTGATCAGTGCCAGTTAATTAATAATTTTACTAATTTTTCTTAAAATATATTCTTTGTAATTCCAATCAATATACTGACAAATTATAGGGATATTCTAAAATGGTCTGAAGCCTATCTTTGGCGGAGAATTCAAAATCGACAAAAATCGACATTTTGTAATAAAATAAAAAGGAAATATAGGTACCAAATATTAGAAAAACAAAACCTTTACTTGCAAACAGAAATTATTTTGCAGGAAAGATAAAATTACTGATATATTCAAGTGGGAATAATATTTAGTTCAGAAATTTTTTAATGAAGTTGGGTGAAGGATCATTTTATAGACGATGGACCTGAGGCTAATTAGTTATATTTATTTTTGAACAGAAATCCAAGTATTTCTATTAAAAACTTCGAAAATATATCGAAGTCTCAAACATTGGTTACGGAAACTAGAGCAGCTTCCTATCTTAATATTTTTTCCAACACCAAAATATTTAAAATGTCATGTTAAATCAAAATAACTTTTACGCACAAAAGTATCATATCAAAAAATGTATTACATTAAAAGTTACAAAAATTTTCAGGTTGTATATTAAAATGAATGTTATACAGGAATTTGCAAGATATCTACACTTCAAAGAGTAAGGAACTTGTATAATAATTTTTAAAAATATCAACATTTTTTTTATTATTATAATACCTACTTTCAACAATTCGATAATATAGACACAATAGGCTTTTTGCGCAGATTCAGTACTTGATGTATTTATTTGTTTGTTAATAGTTGATATCTACTTAGAATATGTGGTTTGGAGAGAACATACACTGCTGTAATCGATAGACGAGACGATTCATGAATAAGTGAAAACTGTCAAATTGTTTTCTTTTAATTGATAATATTTTATTTCTCAAGAATTAATTGTTTCAAATATAGTACTATAATGACAATTACATCACAGTCTGTAGAAATATCAAATTGCTGCTCAAAAATATTTAAAAATTAGTAAGGACTGACTAGAACCTAGAAAATTGTTATTTCTAAGAGTGTCCTCAAATATTTCAATAAATTTTTCTTTAAGCTTTTCTAAATCAAGGATCTATATTCGAGATTTGGCTCTACATGTAATATTTAAATTTTGTCTCGGAGTAATTCAGATGCCATATAATTATTACATTTTAATTTATAAATTAGTCTCTCTTGTTATTTAATGCGGAAATGAAACTCTTTGTTTTGTTACTATGCACTAAATTTAATTCTGCCATGAAAAATAAAAGTAGAAGTTCAGCCAAGAAATTTAAAAGAAGACTAAGCAAAACAAGACCAAGATACGGACATAAGACCAGAACCCAAAAGAACCTTAAACGAAAGGAAAACTAAGTTAAAACCAAGACGTCCTTACCTTCATTGTATTGGCGTTGGTTTCAGTGCAAACCTAACAGAAATTGCTACACAGTTCTCCGAATTTAAATTAGCTCTAGTGGATATAATCGTATGAGATAATTTTCTAATTTGTAATGCTGGCGAATTTTTTCTTCAAACGAGTGGAGAATTGGTTTAGGCACCAAAAAACTACAAAAAAATATTCAAAATTATTAAATTAAGATTTGAGGAGCCAATAACAGTTTTACATAATTAAAATGCTTCAGGAATAGTAAAGTTTTCTATCTTTACAAAAGAATTTACAAATAATTAATTCCTGGTGAATGAGTAATCAAGACGCATACACGCTGGATAATGGCAAATATGCTCTTTTGAATATTTTACTCATAGATGGTTTCTATTCATCAATGGACTTCAAACACACTTTAATGACAAACTAAATACATTTTGTACGAAAAGGCATTTATTTTATATTTATTATAACTGTACGCCTCTCTGAATGCCTTCTAAACCTCTTAATGTGTTCCACTTTGGAAGGCGTGGGGCAAAAATGTGTCGAGTTTACAAGCAAAGAACAAAAAGAACTATAACATTATACCACTATTAGAGTAATAATTCGAAATTTGAGGTTCTAGCCATTTATTATAGTTAGTACAAATCACCTAAGTGCTGGTAGGTTTTTACGAATGGAAGAGAAAATTATTTGATATCAAATAATTACATTTTAATAATAAACGTTTCCAAATATTTTGTTTCAGAAAGAGTCAAACTTTCTAGCCAAAACAATAATGAATTTAAATTGAATATAATGTACTAAAGGTATTTTGAAGATAAAACAATAATTTTTTTTTAAATCCACCTTTAAGCGAATTATTTTTAGGTAATTCAAATTACTAAATGACAGTTGGCACATTTTAATCATTAGTCCAGAGAAGGAAAACGGTTCGATATCTAAGCATATTAGTAAATAATGAATTTTGTTATTATATTCTGTTAGAGAAATAAACGTAATTAAAGATAATGTGAGCCGTTGAATTAAGGACGACAAAAACAAAGTAGAAAATACGAATGTAGATAGACAGTAAGTTTGTAAAGAAATTTTGGAAATTTTTGAAATGATATTTGAGATTTCAGACAAAACTGTTATCAGTAAAAATAGTGTTTGTAGTAATGGTGAAAATAGTATCGTATTAAATATTATTCAGAAAGCTACACAAAGAACTGTTTATAAGAATGATCATAAGTTAATATAAAAAAATTCATAATCGTGTCTTTTGTTCTAAAGGTTAGAAAATAAGTAAATATCAACAAAAAAAAATAAAAATGGAAAAAGAAATGAAACGACAGAAAAAGATCTATTGTTCAAAGCTATCCTGGCTTCGATTTAGATATTTTATTTGCATTAGGAAATTATATAATTGAGAATTATAAAAAAAATATTGGAGAAAATTACTAATGGTTCATAGTAATTATCTAAATCAGGTATCACGCAGAAGATTTTTTTTTATTTTTCACTGATAACTCAGTATATTAAATAAATATTTGTTGCTGATATGCAAATTTGCTTCAAAGTTAGAAATTCTCTTGACTTTTTATTGACTGATCAGTTCAAATACAAGAAACATGGTTACAAAACGAGATAACGGGATATTAGAGAAATTAGATTGAGACGATACCTTATAGGGTTCTACACTACTAATTTATTTTATTGCTGAAATCAGTATGCAGATTCTAGAAATCTATTAAAATTTAATTAAGGATTAAGGACAGAGACTAAAACAGTAGACGAGGATTCTCACAAAATCATAAAATTGCGTAACTTTTCCTACTTAATGTTAACGAGGTTCCCATCAGAGGATATTTTCTACTTCGACTCTCCACAGTAACTTTTGAGAACGTAATTAAATGTCACGTCAGAAATCAAGAAAATCTAGACCGAACTTAATAGGTTTCCACCAACTCTATTGTGTAAGTCACAGCAAAGTTGGTAAAAGTAATAAATTCCGAAATTGGCAGAAAAGATTTATGCTTTTGTTATAACATCAACTGGTCTTTTAGCGCGTCAATAATCATCCGAAAGCCATTTATTAGTTCGGTGGGGAATTAGAATTTGCTAGCTTGGAATTGTTGCTCCTTGCCCGCAAGACCAGTTCGATCGTTCTGTATCTTTTCGCTTCCGGTTCGCCTCAATTTATCTTCGCGAAGAGTCGGTCTCCGGGGACGACCTCATGCCAGCCAAGCTTTGGCTCGGCTGAAGGAACTGTCACTGAACAGGTGATGACCGCACTTGCTCAACAGGCGGGCCCCGATATTAATCCCACGAAACAGCCGAACTCGTAATAAATCTAGTCGCGAACTGCTGATTCACCCCCCATTAATCATGCCTAAAGCTGGGCGAATGGAGCTGGAGACTTTTTTTTAGGGGAGAAGCAGTCGCGGTTGTTACTTTACGTTTTAGTGCAGATGGTGGATTTTACGATGGTGCTTCGACGAAATACGGAGACATAAAAATATTCCAATACATTAATCTACTGGTATGTATCCTTGTATTGGCCGTGTTTGTATGTGTGTAGTGGTGGAAACTCGTTCCGTTTCCTTTCGGGATTCTGTAAATAATTGTGTTTGGAACGTTTGCACGGCCCGACCGTTAACATGTTGAGCTAAGCTGGAAATCTCGAAAATGTTAAACGACCTCGTGTAAAAGTCTGTTTGCCAGGTTATTTACCACTTTCATAATAAAAGGAAAGCAGCAACAAATCACGGTCGGCTGCGTCACTGACGGTTCTCAGACAACCTACAAAATACAGCGGTGACGTCTTCAGGGCATTCTCCCGGCGCCTCCGCCAATTCGATACTTGCCTCAACTCACCGGATGGTGACTTCCAGACGGAAATTTCGCCATCAATTTGCACTCCCTCATGCAGTAGCACATATGAGAAACTAATCATTCATCAAAATTGATGCAAATGAAGAATGAAGATCAATGCATTAAAATCTATTTATACCCGACATAGTGGGGGTATTAGATTTTCTTTAGATAAAAAATTATAAATTAAGTCTGAGGTACTAAATTTAGTATGATGTAAAGTATTTTGTCATTTTTATTAGATGAAGAAAAAAAGATTTACTCTACTCGAAGCAACAAGTTCATGTATACCTTGAAAGATTCGAACTAGAATCGTACGCTGAGAAAAAATTATAATGTTTATTTCAACAATTATTTTATATTTATTTATAGACTAATATTTACTTAAAATATAAAGTTATAAATTAAATCAACACAGTAATTATCCTACTAATAACTTAAGGCTTCCTTTTCAGTGGCATGTACGTGAATTGGCTAGTTGTTCCTGCAAAATAGTGGAACGTAAATAACCTTTTACCCACTTTAAGCAAAAAAATCTATCAAGCATGACAATTGGAAAGGAAATAATTATCGCAATAGTACAAAATTTGTATAGTTTGTGGAAAACCAAACTATAACGATTAGAAAATTTTGTAATTTTATTTAGACACTTAATAGGATTACTTAGACATTTTTAGCACTAAATCATTTTAGATAATAATTTTAATAATTATTGATATCACAATTATATGTATGTCTACCTACTATTGTGTCTTACTTACCACCAGGGTCGCAGGTACTATCATTCTAATCATAATTTGTTAAAACTAATTTCTAACTTCTGATAGAGAAGTTATCTATTTTGGTAATTTATATCTTTGCCACTGATACCACCTTCAATTATTTGCTGGCACAATAGTTAGTGTCTCTACAGTCCTCAAATACCCAAATACTACAAATACAAAAACTATTATCAAATTTTTCAATTCTTTTCAAAAATTTTCTTGAAGAATCTAAAGCGCTAAATCTCTTCAAAAAAAATTTATTTACATGAAATGTCTAGAGTAGAATATTGTCAATTAGGGAAAATCATTATTTAATATTGAATTTATTTAATTTTGTTACTAGCGCGTTAATTCTTCACTTAAATAATAATTGATGCGATGAAAACGTCTGCATTATTAGTTTCAGCAATATTAATTAAAATTGCTGTAAGCTCACTCATGAAGTTCTTTGTGAATTTGAGCAATACTTATTATCATTTTAATGTTAAGCCCTTCTAAGTAGTCAAAGATAATGTTAATTTTGTTTAAAAAAATTGTAAAAATAAGTAACAAGTAAAAATTTTCTCTAGCTTTACGAGTTCTACAACTGTTCAGTTCCGACATTTGATTCAAAAGAACGAGTATTGCGGAGAATGCCTTTTTGACAGCTACACGAAAAGCAATTTGTTACATCTATATTGTGTCGCTTAACACGATTCAGTTTCTTTTGAATTGTTGTTGCTTCTAACAGCCGAGTAAGAAATAAAAGTATAGCTATAAGATATTGCAATGTTTAAGTTTTTCAAGTATAACTTCGTTCTTTATTAGTGTTTGGATTCTATTTATTTTGCCACCATAAACTTATAAACGTTTATTGGTATGAAAGAAATCCGGGACTGTGTACATAGTCACCCTCGAAATAAGTCAAAGTTCCAAGGTATAAATCAAGTGTCAAACTACATTCTAATTAGATGTGACTTTTTGTATTTGTGGTATTTGGGTATTTGAGGAATGCCGAGACTGTAACTGTTGTGCCAACAAATAATTGAAGGTGGTTTCAATGGCAGAGGTATAAATTACCGAAATAGATAACTTCACTCTCTGGAGGTAGAAATTAGTTTTAACATATTATGATTAGAGTAATAGTATCTGCGACTCTTGTGGTAAGTAAGATTTACAGAGTCACTACATGACAAGTCCACATACTGCACCTTATTACTTTTCCTCGACAATGGTTACGATACTGAGGACCCGAGGTCACGTTTCTCGTTTCATAGACAACAAACAAAATCACTTCCATGTTAGAGCATTCTGGGTCTATGCACTTTCAGAAAAAAATTATTGTTGCTTCGTTTTCTTAAAAATGTTGACAAGTTTTACTCTTACAATAATTAGCATAACCAAAATTAGTGAGTAAAAGGAAAATAGGTTCAAACGGGGCAAATAGTTGTACCAAACGATGCATGAATCTAAACATATTCAAATCAATGAATGTTATCAACAAGGAATAATTAATATTCAAAAATAAAATTTTATTATTTTATAGTACAATTAGTAAACGTTGATTTTCAGTAACATCATATAAATAAGAAGAGCGAAAAACTGAATATTGAGTGTGGAAAATTTATTGACTCTTGGAGCAAGAAACAAAATTTTAATACATTACATGAACTTATGGTTGTTAATTTCATTAATGCATCAATGAAATAAATATTGACAGAAAATTACAATTCTGCGAGCAAAGTGTAAAGTAATATAACAGAGGCATTCTATGCTAAAAACGCTGCTGAATATTTAAATAACGTTATTAGCGTGTTCCATATTTTAATTTATTGCACCAACAAGAAATATCTTGTACCAAAGAAAAAAAATGTTGGTAGCATAGATTTTACTACTTTTTAACTGTAGTGCAAATAGTTAGAACATTAAAATTAAAATTTTCAGGTCTCATGTTGTAGCGGCCTCAAAAGTTTAAATTAAACAAGATAACGTAGTTAATAGTTAAAACATTTAACTTTTATATAAAAATCATTATTCATGCTAATTATTCATCGTGGAAATGAATTAAAACTGAGTTGTCATCAATATTAATTTAACTATGAAGTCAATTTAAATTATTTAAAATTTATATATTGCTCGAACATTTCAGTTGCATTTTGCGTTTCAATATTTTAACACAATTACTTATAATATATTTAAAAACGCAGTTAATCCATTTTAATTTATTTGATGTTACTCAAAGCTACGTATTAATCACCCTTCATCCTAAACTTTAAAAACGTGAGGTTGAGCAGAACGATTGCATTTCTCAGACCCTATTTATAGCTGCGACCTCGATTGAATAAGATTTTTTAAGGAATAGCTTAGTTTCATCCAGGCAATTTAGTACAGACTTTTAACACTTGATTTATTATATTTTAGAGGATAATTTAATTTTATTGATGCTATAATCGATATGTCGAAAGAAGCTTAAATATTATAGTTAAGTGTATTGAATTACTATCCCTGAGTGATTGATGGTTAGTTGGATACCGATATATCCGGTTAATCAACGCATTTTGCAGTTTTAGTTAAAATTGGTCCTACTTATTATAGGTGGAAGAAATCAGTTGGGTTGGGGTTTTAATGAATTTGTGCTTTCGAACGTGTAGCAGTAATCCAGGAAATTTTCGATTAATTTTACAGGTAGGCAAGCAAAATACGATTCAACCTAAATGACTAAAGAACGTGATGACGAGGGATCTCGGAACCTCTTTGCACAATTTATTTCAGATAAGGATAGACTTGGAAATTACCAAATTTTATCAAACTAAGTTTTCTTTCATTGTTTAGTATTATTTTACAATATTTGCAACAAAATTTATTTGCAGTTTAAAAACAAATAATGGCGAATAGTTCTCGTGTCTGATATAATTTCTTAGTGGCGTTACTAATATTTTTAAGTTTAAGCCAACTCTTGCTATTATTTGACAATAAAATAATTAAGGTAACCTATTGCATCGCAAGTGAGATTTGTGTGGCTCAGCACTTAACATTTCTTTATACAATATTTTAGCATTAGTTACGATTTGAATTTTTACAATGTTTCGTGCTAATTTTAATTAAACCTTTGACCGCTTATTGAATGACGCTCAAATTACCTGGATATTGGATAAAAGGTAATTCCTTTGAAAATTAACAAAAGAAAATTCTGGAAACGTGGAAAAGCGCATCCTGGAAAGAAAGCGCGCAGTAACGTGCATTATGAATAGAGAAAAATTGGAATTTCAACAAACGTATCCACCTCTGTATGCAAAGCTTTGACTATGCTGCGCCCTTTTATATTTTTTTACGTTGTTGAAGTTAAATTTTTTGCTACATTAGAAGGAGAATCTCAATTTTAAAATTTAGCACTATCGTAAGCAGCTATATAGTTACATAATTATTAGTTCTGATGAACCCGATTAAAGGAATTGTGGCAGAAAAATTGTTTAAAATTTTGTCACTTTAAAATCTGGGGGACACCTAAAAAAATTTGCGAATCCCACCGTAAGTTCTTGCAACTTTAAGCAGTTTCGCGGAACTCTTCATTAAATAATGGTCTTCATGTATTTGCGCTTGCAAGTTTAGATGGTTGATATGCAAATGCGACAATCTCGGACATCTTCATTAAGCCAATAAAATGACAAGTCGAATTTATCTACATAATTATATCAGACTTGTATGACTAATCGGAAATTTTACGTGTAGGATACGAGTGGGTTGGATGGCGCAACGACACACCTGGCTGGGTCGGCCATCCCTTAGAAATGCAGTTTGAATTCGACAAAGTACGCAACTTCTCCGCCGCTCATCTACATACTAACAACCTCTTCACCAAAGATGTGCAGGTAAATTACATGCAATTACCCCAGGAGTGCCGTGTTCCACTTTCACCGCGTCCATTGTTTCATTTTAGGTCTTCTCGCACGCTAGGGCCTTTTTTAGTGTTACCGCCAACTTGTTCAATGGTGAACCCGTTCATTTCTCGTATATGCCAGATCTGGTACTGGAACACGCCCGCAACGTTACCATTAAACTACACCATCGAGTCGGCCGATTCCTCAAACTTCAACTGTACTTCGCCTCGCGATGGATCTTGCTCAGTGAAATCTCTTTTGACTCCGGTAAGCGGCTTTAATCTTCCGACCGTAATCAGCAGAGTGACTTATTGTTTCGCTGCTGAGGCCATTTTGCAAACGATAAAATGCTAACATTAATCTCTATCGAATAAATCAAAACGTCGCACGCAAAATGAAGTGCCCACAATATCGACCTCGGCTGGGTTAGACGTGACTCGCTAAGCCCCCGAA
This sequence comes from Pyrochroa serraticornis, assembly GCA_905333025.2. NCBI lineage: Eukaryota > Metazoa > Arthropoda > Insecta > Coleoptera > Pyrochroidae > Pyrochroa > Pyrochroa serraticornis. The sequence continues at coordinate 22,046,696 of HG995154.1, forward strand.
TTCCGGCCAATTATGCCCCCACGTTTCAGCCGACACGGCGACATGGCCCAAACCATTTAACACGAAGATGCATCTCGAAGATAATTTCTCACTTTTTAAATGTGTATAGTACAGCAATTTTTTTCAAATTTTTTTCAAGTATCTAAAGCTTTCAGGAAAATCTTCAAATTTATGCAAAACTTCGATCGTAGGCGATTTTCTTCGAAGTACACTGTTTTGAATTTCGAGACATCTACAATAACCCTAAACTGATATGCCTTCTCCAATAAATCCTCTTAAGAATGTTAAGCCAGAAAATTCGTAAATATGATGACGTTATTCCAACGTTGTTCTTTGATATTAAATTGTGAGTTTAGTTTTGCTGAAATTAAATTTTGTAATTTTTTGTGATGAAACTTAACGAAACATATATTGTTTATACAGAAATTTACGCATTGATCAGAAATTTGGCTCGGTGGGTTTAAAATGGGGACGAGATCGAATCCTTGCGGCTAAATAAATACGTTAGAGTTGCAATAAAGACCCAACTGAAAATTTAATACTTTTTTGTCCTCTGAAATTCCTACCTTAAATGCTTTTTCAGCGGTGATAACAGGCAATTTCACGGAGACGGCGGAGGACTCACCAATTCCGGAATCCGGAAAGGAATATCCGTTACAAAGAGACGAAGTTAAAACTACGTCGGCCAAAGCAAATCGTAATACTACCGGAGCTTCCACGAAACCCGGAACTAATGAAGAACCTAAACACTACATTGGTTTTGTTATTGGCATTCTTACGGTCGTAATATTGATCCTAGTGACGGCAATTGTGTTTATAGTGTTCAGAAATCACCGACTTAAAACTACCCCGGGACTAACAGTCGTGCCACGGTCTGAAAACAGGATAAAATGCGACAAGGTATTTATTTTTATTTTTTTTCACGAGTATTATAGATGGTAATGCATGACTGTTTTTGTTGCGTTAGCTGAAAGCTGCAGCCAATGTGTTAATTTCCGGCAAAATTCTTATCAATACCGTAAGCTAACATTTTTAGATACGGGAACGGCCGGATTTAGCCGAGAAAATGGGCACGTACTCTCCTTCGCTTTGATCTCTGATCTTATCCCGAATGTTAAATAATATTTTTATAGCGTTTTCAGCTTTCATCTCCCCCAAGTCACTGCTTTATCTCCAGATAGTTCCGATTTTCGTGGAGCCAAACACAAACTAACCTACAGTACGAATTGTTTCATGTGTTTGTTCTTCTGATTTCAGCAAATGGCAATGGAGGACTGTGATAAATCTGCACTTTACACGGAAACTTGCAGGTCGAGCCTTTACACCCGTCAGACACATCCCAACAGCCCGGATTATACTGGTGAGTGTTATTGCTGTTCATGTTGTCAAAACCGTCACTTGGACTGCGGTTTTCCACCTGTGGCTCGCTTCATTACCAATAAGAGCTTTGCTGTGGGAATTTGAACAAAAATCCAATTTTCCGAGCCTGTTCCAAGTAATAATATTCCGGGGTTATTGCCTGGATCTAATGAAGGTTAAAGTATTCTAATGAGCAATATATTGCCATTCTGACTGAGCTCCGAAGCGCTTAATAAAAACGGAAACGGAAAATAAACGAAATATTTATCCGCAAGTAAGTCGCAATTATTTATTTTGCTTACTCAACAGGAAAAGCAGAAGCTTTCTCTGTTAGAAAACTATATAGCACAATCACGTTTGACCATAAATTTCTTTCAGATAAAATAAATAAATGTAAGTAGTTTGTCAGACACTTATATAAATCGGTTATTGCTAGTAGCACAAACTAAGGCTTACAGCAGTAAAGAGTAATATGAAACCCCAGGATGGCCTTGTTGAAGGTCTTAAGCATCAAGAGTCTTAAACCCTCGTGAATCAGCGATAAAGCAGCTTGAATTAGGGAAAGTCATATTTACTGATTTATTTTCAATTATGAATTATGTGAATTAATTCGAAAAGTCCATTTAGTAAAAAGCAACATCTTTGTGGGAAAAGATTATAAGTAGGAAATGGTGGAGGCGCCGAAGATGTGTTGGTTTTATACAGAACAATAAATTGCACTGGTCTTAGACGTAATTTTATGTTTGTTAACAATAATTTTATTACGTTTAAATTGATTCCTCAGTGAAGCGGATCATGCTACTTACGTTCTATAACTGAGTTAAAAACGAGGAAGTTTTTGACTAACGATTTGGGATGGTAGCTTGAATTCAAGACAGTAATTCTTATCATTGTGATTCTTAACCTCTTTGTAGAGTTTCTAACTTCAGTTGAAAAGTGTTTTTGTGCTCTATAAGAAATAGTAATTTTTGATTTTTTCTTATCGAACTTTATTTATTTATTTATTTTTATTAAATTTGTCTGTCGCCTTCACTTTTTGCAGAGTTTATACGTGTTAGAATTGAATATCTAAAGTTGTGCGGAAAGGTCCTTAAATGGAAAAAAGTATAAATTAACTCTTCTTTTAATGCCTGACACAATTTAGTTACTAGAAATAAATCGAACGCGGGCATTAAGGAAAACTTCAATAAACTTGACGGGGTCATACAACAAAAAAATAATTTCAAATGTAAATATACTATCGACGTATTCTTTAGCTCTCTCAAAAATTAGAATTGATTCAAATTAGTGGAAAACAATGTTTATTTAATTTCTTTCTTAATTTTTTACAAATTCTAATTTTACCAATATTATCTAAAGACCATTTTTCAACTAATAATTCTCGAACTGATTGTAAGAAAATTACTGTCAGCAGTAACAAAATATTTTTTCTGTTTAGTCTTTACACAAATTTTTCATTATATCTGATACTAAAAAATTTTTATTTTATTCAAACATCTAAAATACTTTAGCCTTTAAATTATAAATTGTATCGACATTTTTTTCAATTGATATGAAGGCTTAGTTCTACTTTAATTCTTGAAAAAAATTACACCGGCGCCATTAAATTTATTTATTAAAAAGAGAAATTAAATTGAAAATATTCACCCGGCGCCTCCGCCATTTGTTGATGTGATAAATTCTGGATTTGATTTTAATATAACTATTTTTGGGGAAATTCTTAGAATAGTAAAATTACAATATTGAATCCCCTGATTATAATTGAAATAATTTAATGTTTAAAAATCTTTCGAATAAATAATTTTTTGAATTAAGAAAATATCCAAGAAAAAAATTTTTTGGTGACCCCAAAAAAAATTTTACTCGAAAAGTTGATATATTTTCAATATACTTGCTAACCATCCAAAATCATGAAACTTTACTTAATTTATTCAAAAATAGCGCTTGTTTAATTTGTTTACCATTTCTTCACAAATTTCCTTACAGTATTTTTTCCCAACGGCTATCTGTCGACTTAGTTAATTAGAAAAAGCTTCATTGTTAAATGTAATGGAAGGGAAAAATCCGTTCTTCTGTTTATTACGGAAAGCAGAAATCTGAAATTGTAGGCAGATTTAAGAGAAATTTTATATTTTTTCAAACATAAAGAAATTTTCAATTTTCGTCTAAAATATTGAGTTGACATAGGTTGCATGTGTTATGAAAGGTCAGTTTAATTTTGATTTATGGATATTCGACATTTGCCTAATTTTATTTATTGGTTTGAGAAGGTTTGCGGTGTATCAATAAAAAAAAATTTAGTCTTATTACTAGCGTATGTAATAATTTCTGCAACAGTTCATATATTAATTATCCATCTAATAACAAATTTTGGGCATTAATGGAAGCTTTAGTGATGTTTCTAATGCTTAATTGTATCTACGCAGAAAATTGAAAGAAGAATAAATTTATATTGAGTGCAAATAAAAGATCATCAGAAGTAAAGCTAAATTCTACGTACCTTTGTTCAGTGTGAACAACAGTTCCAAACTTTGAAAAGTAAGCGAATTAATTTCAAAATTTTAGAATGAAGTAAATTGAAATTACAGTCGTTGGTTTGAAGACTAAAGTACAGAAATGGTGGAGGCAAACAAATACCCGAAAATTGATTTTAGACAAACAGGAAAAATTTTTGTAACTTTATTCTTATAATGTAACTTTTTTTAGCTTCCCAGCGACAATTATATAAAAATTTTCCCTTACATGATAATTAGCAATGGACAAATTTTGTATTAATGGTAAAGTAAAAGATCTGGAGGATTAAACCGCTTATTCCCGAATTAGAAACGAGAAAGTTAGTATGTGGGGACTTGTAGTAGAAACCTTAATTGTAGACATTTTTGCTGTAGCTTTCTTCTTTCAAAAATTTCTAGCTGTGCAGAATGTTTCAATAAATTTCAATGCGAGCAAAGTGATTGTGATTTTTATTTAAAAACAATTTAATACGAAAGATAGCTTTTGGAAGATGCGTCGGGTGAAAACAATAAAAAAAGATAAAATCAGCATGTGAATTGTAGTAGAAGTTAATTTTTTTCAAAACAAGTCGTTTTTGAACCACAAAATTTTTTTACTTTAATGACAATTTCATAAAGTTGAGCTTTACGTTAAATTGTGTGGTCGATTAAGTAAAAAATTTACTGTTTAACCCAATAAATGAGAATGATATTTTCCATTTTCTCTCTATCACAAAGAAGCTACAGCTTCGGGAGAAACATGAAGGTATTATCGCTCGTTTGGTAGTAATAGAAACCCTGAAGCATCTCAATTGATCAATGGTCATCAGTCAATTTTTGCTATCGTCGTGGCGGTTGAATTTCGTTACTTCTAGTTCCGATCCAATTTGCCAATTTGAAATGTTTCGTTCTAAATTTCAGACGTGCCGGACTTGGTGAGCCAGGAATATTCCCTTCCACACATGCCGACGAACCCGGTCTTCTCTCAATCGTCCCGTGTTCCACCACCGATGTTGAACTTCCTGCCGAAGCCACCACCCGTGCCGCCGCCCCCGGAAAGCTACTACATCGCCCGCGACCTGTGCAGTCCCCTTCCTTTAGCGCCTTCTCCGGCTTTATCTTCCCCCATTCCCGGTTCCCTCTCGAAAATCAACCGGCACTTCATGCTGCCTCTGAGCCCGGAACCCGACGAAATCTCCGACCAGGACTCCGACGTCGTCATAGACATTTTCCCGCGTGAACAATTACGTATAATCGAAAAACTCGGTGACGGCCAATTTGGCGACGTTCATTTGTGCGAGGTGTTAGTCAGTTCCCAAGATAATGGATTGTTCAGTGATGATTGCAAAGCGGTGGTGGTGCACACTTTACGTCTGGATACTTATCGAGAGGAATTCAGCAAAGAAGTGAGGGCTCTAGCGAGACTGCACGATCCGAACGTTGCGCGTCTTCTGGGGGCTTGTTTGGATACGGAACCGGTGTGTGCTGTGAGGGAGTACGCTTCGATGGGGGATTTGTGCCAATTTTTGCAGGATCACGTCGCTGAAACTGCCACGCCGCTGGCGCCCACAGCTAAAACGTTGAGGTAAAATGAAATTAATTGTTATTTCACTTCGCAAATCCCGGGTTCGTGTCTTTGATAAATTCCTTAAGTACCTGGCTAAATTCGGTTTTATCACTTTAAATGCATTAGAGGGTGGAAATACTTTAAATCGGATTAGGTAAAATGCTGAAGCGACGTCAAATACCAAAATTAACAGCGTACCACGGGCTGATGGTCTAAAACAAATGCTCAATATTTAGCAACACGCAGTCAGTAGCGCACGGTGTTTGCAAAATAGCATCAATTTATTGAATGTACAACCAACAAGTGCACTAATTCGGCAATTTTCATGAAAAATTTTCCCAATAATATGCATGCATCATTGGGTGTTAAAAACATTCTTTCCGAAAAAACTTAATCGACTTCATTCGTTTGTTATGAAATGGGCTATAAAAAGAGGGTGCATAATTTTGGTAGATCTTTAAAATATCCATTAAGATGGCTTACGGATTTTTTTCAAATTTTGCAAAATTGTTATTATTTATTTCCTCACCAATATTGTACATTTTACTAGGTTGTTATTCTTGTTACAGATTTTTTCTAATTATTCTCTCATATGCCCAGAATAATAAATTCCTGTTCACAATTTTTTTTTATATTTTTCTCTATTTTTTACCTTATTTTTATTGCTTTTCTTTATATTTCCCTTTAACCCTTTCAGTACTGAATTATCTTTCCGTTACTGGAAATATCTAAACTTTTGAGCCATGAAAGAATATTTTTTTTTTAGGATTTTTGATGCAGTTAGCATAGTTTTATCATAGCTCATTTTTTGGCTATAGCCTGTATTCAATTAAATACATTGTGACTCAAGGGTAAAAATTTTATTAAGAGAATAATATTACAATAGAAATATTTTTATTGTTTTAATTTTGATGATAATTTAGAGAACAGTTTTTTGACTTATTGAGGCACAAATGATAATTACATTTTACACATCGAACACGACTCTGCCCTTTACACCCATCTTTCTTGCATCTAGAAGCATGTGAACTGTTGTCATGCTCAGGAAAGTGGTCAATGCTGTCAATACGAACTTCTCGTATAGGTTTTACTTCGCTTGGGACTTTGGAATTGGTATTGGTAGTCGAAGAGGTTGATGGAGTTGTGGTTGCCAGTAACAACAAATTCTGGGGTAGTGGCAGTTACCCATGACAATATGAATACCTTCAAAAGTCTTCATTTCATCGTATGTAGTAGGAATGACTTAGCTGCCTTTTTGTATTGCATAAAGATTTGTTTTCTCTACGATTAGCTCAAATAACTCTTCCGTAAAATATTTCTCGAAGAAAAACATCGGGCTTTCGAGTTCATCTCCACGATTTAAATGCATTTCTTCGTGCCAGACTATATTTGGTGTTAGATAAGTTACGTTTTTCTTCCATAAAATGTCATTTTTCTTCGTCAATTCATGTTCTTCCATAAATTAACTTACTCTATCTTCTTTTTCTGATTTCTCAGACGTTTTCTTAGACCCACCTAGGCGCTTTCTCTTTTTCTGATTGCTCGGTCCTTCTTTTGGGTAGTCAGATTCCTCATTGACTTTCGTAAGACCTGTCGCCTCCTCTTCAACGTTTGAAACAGTTTCTTCTTTATGGAAGCTTTCTTCAAAATTTAATTGGTCTTCTCGAACAGTTTCCCGACTTTCGTCATTAGAAATTTCGTCAATATCTTGGCCCCCATCCTCAAAGTCATCACCATCATCACTTAGATATTTGATATCAAAAAGCCCTCTATCAATCAAATTCATCAATTTCTTATCCGTCAGAGGTCTTCTCCTTTCATAATTGGACGCCTGCGTTGAGAAAAGTGCCTTTTCGAAAACATAAAAATAAAAAGTAATGTTAGGCTTACCATTGAAATTACACTGTTGGCTCACGGTGTATTCAATTGGATGCAGCCCTTTTCAAAAAAATCCTGTACCTCACTGTGGCTGAGAACAGTACAAATAGAGAATGATTTTAAAAAATTTGAAGCTTTTTCTTTTCGGAGACGCACGATTTATCACCATTCAATTATCAAAAACTTCACAAATAAATATATATTTACTTGTTGCAACAGGAATGTGTCAATGACCTTGCAGCGCTCTATATTAGTATAAATGGATGTACAGATAGTGGCACATAAGGGGCATTGGCGTATATTGTAGAAATCTACAGATCTCAGTGATCTCCCTGATATAGATGTCGATACATTTGTTGGCTACAGATTTCCGTAAAAAAATCTGGAATTTGACGTATTCAGTTGAATACGATATGAGCGAAAGGGTTAACTCAATTTTATGTATGTTCTTCATTTTAAATTTTAATTGCATGCTTCGGTGAACCTGATTCTTATTTTCTAAAGTTGGAGCTGTTTTTTAACTTTTTATTTTATTTGTTTTATGATAACAATTCTTATTTTTCTTATACCATTTTTATGTTTATTCTTTGCCTGGCCATTATAATAATACTAGTTTTTTTTTTGTTATTTTGGATTACCTATACACGTTTTTATATTTTCTTTTTGTTTTCTAGTTTTTCTTAAAAGGCTTGTCTCATATGTAGATATTTCTTTTAGCATTTAGCAAACTTTCTTTTTGTGGTAAATTGCATTTTAATATTTGTAACTTCATTACTAAAAAAAACTTATTAGACTTTCCATGATCTTACTTATAATTTTAAATAACTATTTGAAGAAAGCTTTTTTCCTTGCCTACGAGGGCTGACAATAAAGTAAGGTCTCCAATTTTTTTTTTCATAGAAAATGACATTTATTTACAAAAAGCGATACACCGTTGGAAAGGCCAAGGTCTTGGCTACTTTTCTACATAATCGCCATTTTTTTCCAACACCTTGCGCATCCGCACGATGAACTTGTCTATGCCGGCAGAATACCACTCTCCGTCCGCCTCACGCAGCCAGGTGTTGACCTCTTTCTGAACCTCCGCGTCACTATCAAACTTCTTCCCTCCGAGATGTTTTTTCAGGGCGGGGAACATGTGGTAGTCACTTGGGGCCACGTCGGGACTATAGGGAGGGTGATCGATGATTTCCCAGCCAAATTTCTTGAGCAGGTCAAGGGTAACGTTGGCTGTGTGCGGGCGCGCGTTGTCGTGGTGAAATTTTACTCCTTTGCTCAGCAATCCCGGGCGTTTGTTTTTTATGGCACGACGAAGCTTTTCCAGGGTCTCACAGTACCTTGCTGCATTGATAGTGGTTCCCCTTGGCATGAAATCCACCAACAATACCCCGTGGCGATCCCAAAACACCGTAGCCATCACCTTGCCGGCTGACAGTGTCGCCTTAAACTTTTTGGGTTTCGGAGAATCGCTATGGCGCCATTGTTTGGACGACTCCTTTGTTTCGGGTGTGTAGTGATGAGCCCACGTTTCATCCCCCGTAACAAACCCTTCCAAAAAATCATCGCCTTCCTCTTCAAAACGGGCCACAACTTTGGTCGCACATTCCACGCGCCGCTTCATGTGGTCTTCGGTCAGCTGTTTCGGCACCCATCGGGCAGAAACTTTGTGATACTGCAAGTTGTTCACAAGGATATGACGGATTGTTTCGCTGCTACACACTCCTCCAAGCTTCTCTTCCAAGTCCCTAATTGTCGCACGGCGGTTTTTGAACATTTCTGCCTCCACTGCTTGAACAATCGCATCCGAGACCGACGGTCGGCCACTTCTCTCCTCGTCGTGAACATTAGTGCGCCCGGAATTGAACTCGCGGCTCCACTTACGCACGTTTTTTATGTCCATACACTTTTCCCCGTAAACTTCAACTAGTTGACGATGGATTTCAATAGGTGTCACCTTTTTCGCACTCAAAAAACGTATTACAGAACGCAATTCGCACTTGGACGCTGACGCGAGGGGTACCTCCATCGTTGACGGCTGCTCAGCCAAGACTGAGCGGTCGGGGAAGCCCCACCCAGCAGCAAAGTGGTAGTGGGGGAACCAAGGAACACGGCGGTGTTGCCAGATTTCGCCTAGCGCGTGATCCGGCGAAGTTGCAGCGTTGGAGACCTTACTTTATTGTCAGCCCTCGTATATTAGTTTATTGTTTCTACTTTTTATCTAATTGTTTTCTCCTAGTTTTTTATTATTATCAACATCTTTAAGTATCTAAAAACTCCTTCTATTACATTTGCCACTTGTCGTTCTTTTGTGCCACAGCCGAAATGGAAAAGTTCAACCTCACGAGTATTTTTTTTTTTACTAAAATACAATACTGAACTCCGTAACTTAATCACTTTTTTCTATTTATTTACTTAATTTGCTCATTCCTAATCACTGCATCAATTGTACAATTATTGGTTTTATTTTTGGTGCCGTCCTTTTAATTTCTTTAAGGCTAGTCTTTCAGTCTTTAGTTAGATTTTGTTAGTTAAATAATTGTTTACGCATTTAAAAAAATTACGTATGCCATTGCTTCAAATATTAATAAACTTATTTTTTAATTTATTTCGTTAAAGCAAAGCAACACATTTCCTTAAGGAGTATTTCCAAGTTGTAGTGTTTGTTAACGTGATTTTGTTTTAACTGGATGAATGCGCTAAAGTGTTGATAACAAATTAATTGAGCGGTAATCAAACGTCACCAATTGAGAAGAGCTGACACAGCACTTGATTTTCTGAACCTCTGTTAGAAGCAAACTTCTCCACTAGTAGTTTGATAACTTTCTTTAAGAGCGAATAAGCAGATTTTGCAGGCGATGCAGGAATCTCGGAAACAATTTGCTACAAATTTGACCACTAATTTTCTTGTTTATCTCCACTGGTCTGCAACCATTCCTTTTTGTGGCAAGCACGTAGAACTAAAACAACTGTTGGTGACTTGAATTAAGATGCATAATTCTCCGAGTACAGGACGCCCTTTGCATATTTTTAATATCGTTGAGAATAGCTTTGAGCGACCTGTTTGATTGTGATTATTTAGTGGGGAAATGCCGCCAAAGGAGCAACATGCCCCTCGATTTGCAGACCGCCGTCAGTCTTATCATGTATCCCCCCTGTTAGGTTCAAAAGTCCGTGAACGATCTCACCCTCGCACTGAAAGGCAGGATTTTGTTTAGATGTATTTCCTGGTAGTTCCACTAGCTGCAGGAAGTCGGAGCCAAGGGTTATTATGTTTGCCAGGACACTACCGTAGATGTCCTCGCATTATCCTTTGTGTCGTTCTGTCTACTTAAACAAGTGAAATATTCCGTTACTACCAACGCAGCGATATTTCGATTCATCACTTTTATTACTTCGAAAAAAATTACTAAAAAGGTGGAGGACGCGTTAATTTTATTTATTACCTATTACCGCTGTATTATTGTTTATAATAAGGCAGCAATGAGCAGGATTTTAAGTACCGTAAAAGGGTCGTAAATATTTTTATTGCAGAAATAAAAGACACAATTTGTTTTGTTTCTTTTATTTTAGATTTTATAGCTTACTTTCGGGAATTTGGGCGATCGATAGGTTTTCTGGAAATTTTTACGGTGGTTGAAATCGCAATATTGTAACGTAACGTCTCTGACAGGTCGAAATGATGTTTTCGGGCCATTATCGCTACATTATCATTCACCTGTTTTGGTACATGGAAAACGCTTTACGCTCTGAAATAATAATAATTGCCTCGTCATGTGAAGCAAGGCCCGAATCCACTTATCGGAAAATTTGCTCGTCGCAATAAAAAGTGGGGAAATTTGAGTGGGAAGGGCGTGATTTTCGGGTAATAAATTAGTGGCAGTTAAAATCGAAAGTATTTCATATTGCGGCTGTTGAAATTGTTATTTTGCTGCTTTCAGTTACGGCTGTCTTATTTACATGGCGACTCAGATAGCATCTGGTATGAAGTACTTGGAATCGTTGCGGTACATCCACAAGGACCTGGCGGCGAGGTGAGTCCCTAATTACTCGTAGAATTGCTCCCTTATTATGCATGCATGCTTCCGACTTATTTAAATTGTCAAGTTATATTTCGCATCACGTTCAGACACCGTTTTCCATTAGTAAGGAGTTCTTGTTCAAGACTAATTAAAATGCGCCGGGAAATTGCCCCTACTCCTCCATCATTCCTCGAAACGTCTTGTCAAGCTGTCGCATTGTTTATGCACATAAATATGTACTACAAATTGAAATCTTAATGGCGTCAAGATTGCGCCCTTATAACGGAATTTATCGCGCGCGATAGCGACGGCATTTTATAAGTGCGGCCGCCCTTAATTCGATCATTATAATATTAACTTTCTGCCGTTTCCCCCAGAGTTTTAGGAAGTTTATCAATATTCGTATATCACGTTAAGGCGCCTTTTTCGGAACGTGGCAATTGCCTAGGCGACGACGGCTCGCAACTTCGGTCTATTTAATAGGGAATTATCAAACGGGAACTTTTTTAATGCATGGAAATTGGTGCCGTCTCCAGTTTGAAAGTATAACAAAGCTGCGAGAGTTTTTCAACAATTTCGAAGAGTGCTCAACTCGTGATATCGAGTAGTCAAGTTTTATAAATCACGGTATTAGTAGTTCTAAACACACAATTTCAATCTCACAGAGAAACTTTCAATCATACACAACGCAGTGATGTGAGCATTAATCGAGCAATATTTTTAATGTTGGTATTAGGATTGTTGCTTTCCGAAAAAGTATACTTGGGGGAATTTCGTAATCACTTTTATCGCTTTAATTACACGTTAAGCCGTTAAAAAATCATTCTGAAAAATTTCGTTGAATGGGATGGCAATTATTCGGGAAAGCAATAATAAATTATTTTCCACTATTGCACTTTAGTAGAAATATTTATATTGCAAACTTTTCACACACTGACGTGCCATTTAAAATATTGGCATTACAATTAAATGCAATCTAAATATTTTCAATTATCAATTAATGCTTTGCGCCTACGTGTACGATTTTATTTATATTTAAGTTTATACGGGGGTTGTCGAAACAAACACTGCCGCAGAATTTGTTTTTTGTTATTAATTTGCAAAAAATTTGAAAATAGGAAATAAGTTATTAACAACGTTTGACAAGTTGTTGCAATAATTTGCAGGTAAAATTAGTCAAAAAAAAAATTGTTCTTTATTATTATGATTAGAAGTTATTAATAGAGGTTAAGATTGCTGCTTGATTTACTTTATTCCCTTGATTTGATTCTCAGGGACTTTTGTCTATTTTTAAGTATAGAAATGTGACTATACAGGAAGACATTGCTTTATGTTCAATAATTTGGTCACTCACATTTTGAATTATTATAGTAGTAAATCAAATATAATTCTAATATTGAGAAATACATGTATGTGCGATATTGAGAAACATAATTAAATTTATAAGAATGAACACAATTTGACTAATTATTTTACTCATACCCTAATTTTTTTTAAAGCAACTTGTAGTTACGATCAGAAAATTTAATTTTAGGATGGCTTATAAACGTTAGTAAGAAGATATAAGAAAAACAAATATCTCACAAAGTATACTGAAAGAAAAGCGGGGAAGTAATAAAAATTAAAACATTTTGAAAAGAAATAAATTTTGTGGTTTCAAAACTAAAATTTTTAATCGAACATGAATAGTTGGAGACAACTGATTTACATTTCAGTAAAATAGAGCTAGAAACATGTATTCATAGTGGAAGCTTAAAATGAAATAAATGAAAGAAAATTAAGTAAAAATCAGTTGCCTCAAAATTTTCGATAAATGCCGAAATTGGAGAGGTAAAGTTTAGTGCAGAAGAAATAGCAAGCTAACTATATAAGTATAACTATATAACTATATAAATGACATATTAGTTTATAGAAATCGCATCAATAGTCAAAATTTTTGATAATTTACCTGAATAACATTTAAAAATTTTATTGTTAACCATCCAAAAGTATAAATTTATTGTATATATACCTAAGGAAGTTATACTATTTATTAAAAATAATTACAAAAATTATCTGAAATGTATGTTGCCTTTATACGCTTTTTACTTTTCTTTCTGATCATTCAATTGCAGAATTGAGTCCAATTTTTTTAGGTTTTGAGTTCACTTTTTGTTAGCTTCATTCTAATGCTAGAGGAAAAAACATAATTTCTGCTAAAAGTCATTGGCTGCATTAATAAACTTTTTTTTGGTTGATATTACATCATAGTACAATTTGATATAATAAAATTTGCCAATTCAAATAATCAAAACGCTTTAATTACATAAAGTACTTAATTTACTCCAAGTTTAAGACTATTATAGTAGGTGACGATGTGATTTTTCTTTGTTTATTGTTTTGATACGATATTAGAAGACTAAAACGTTAATAAAATTAGTTGAAGAAGTTATAGTTTTCAATAATGGTTTTTTGAAGACTTCTTGTGATATGCTCAATATTCTTGAATTTTGACAAAATTGATTTGATTTTTTTTAATTTTTTATTTGTATATCAACGGGGCGAGCTCCATACATGATAATAAAACTTTGTAATAATAATGTGGCATTTGTCATCAATTTATAACAATAATCAAATACAAATTTTAATATTAAATAACATCATTCAAAACTTAAAATTAGTTTAGACATTTTTTTTATTTTCACAAATGATGTTGCAAATTTATTCATCCAATCCAATAATTCATTTAAACTAACTTGAATCCTCCTAGAAATTGTCGATTGAGTTCCCTGCCCTAACAATGGTATTTCAAATATTTTCCGATTATGCCTAAGAATTCTGGGCGGTACATAAAAGTTTAAATTATTTATGATGTCTGCAATCAATTTGACCCAATAAAATTTTTATTCCAAACAAAAAATTAGCCATATTTCTTGATTTAAGAACTCAGCAAAAGTTAAGATTTCTATCACAGGTGAACTATCGTATGTTAGCTTAATAAATCGGCTATTCGAAATTATAAATTTTCAAAATAATTTTGTTAATTTTTTTCTTTTCATCTGGAATAGTATGGTAGAATGTGGGCAAATCAAACAATTTACGTTTTGGTTACAAAAATAAAGTTAGAAAAAGTCTATTACTTCGAAAACGTGCAAGTATTCTGTAATCATTTCTTCACTTGTTAATTTTAAACATAAAGTGTAAAAATAAAATTTATACATATACGGAACTATTTTGAGACGACCCTGGAAGAAGTCGAGATCCTCAATATTAAGAAAGATAAGAAAATGTATAAACGCAAAAGAGGATATCTTAAACGTTTGTGTTAATTCTATAATTTATTTAAGTTAATTAAAAGAATTTACAATTGACAACTTTATTTTTGCAAAGTACTGAAAAATGGATAGAAAACTAAGTAATTTGCTACTAATTTAAAACTGAATACTGGATTTAGTAGATGGAATATTTTAAGAAACAAAAAATAAAATGGCTTTTAAAAAGTATTTTATTGCTTAATTTTATTGATGGAAACCGGAACCAAACTACAGAGAGAACTATTCAAACCCTTTAGTTTGTTAATTTCAGTTTTACACAACAATTTGTTATATTAAATTCTTGAAACCGTAGACCTTTTATATATAAAAATTATGTAAAAACCGCAGAGGTCATCTTAAGTTAAAATAAAAAAATAGTAAAATTATAGAAATTATTAAAGGCTGATTAAAGTTTTGGGGCTCATAATCAACGCGAAGACAATAATGAAGTTCTAATTAAGTCGGAGAATAGTTTTCTTATTTTTATGTGACGTCTGTTATATGAAACATTACTAAATTGAAGATAATTTGACAATTAGTCAAGAATCATGCCAATTCTGGGTACCGCCACTGAAGGCCTAGTGGGTTAAAGTCAACGTTTTTCTCAAGTAGGATTATTTGAAGGCGAAGCTATCAGGTCAACTTCCACTAAATTCCCAGAGCGGCTCCGCCGATTCTAAAGTTTTATTGTTATCATCACAACTTTAATTTGTCGTCTGATTTGAAACATTTCAAATTCTATATTATTGTGTTTTAGGATGAATATTTTATTTTACTGTAATAACCAGTAAAATATTTTTCTAGAGGTAAAATTATTGTGCAGATTTCAGCCTCCTTGACCCAGTTGTTCTTAATTTTTATTACATCCTTAAAGTACGAGTTTTGTGTAAAATTTTACATTTCGTTGATGTGTTTTCATTAAAGCGATTTGCTTTAATGGTTCGTTAAAATTCGAATCTGAGAAGTTTCATTGTATTTAACTATATCAAAAGCGGCCATAAAACCTATATTCTGAATATGTAAGAGAATTCTCATTAGCTATGTTTTTATTTATAATTATCAAAGAAATGAAATTACCTCAAAAATATTTGAAATTACAGTATGATAGGTTTAGATTTTATTTTATTTTCTCAGATTTCGTACACTAAATCATTGCAGTATAGAATATCATGGCATAAAGCAAAAATAATTAGAATTTATCGTTTATGCAGATACAACAGTAACAAAATTTAATTGGAGTTCTAAGGCCTCTAAGGAGTCTTTCACTCAATGCTTGTTTTTTTTCCGAAAGTTTTCTTAATCTATTTTGTCACGCCATAATTTTTATTGCTGACTTACCAGTAACATCACCCTAATCAATTATTTGCTTTTACAAGAAATGACTGCAAATTCTGTGTAGCAAAGGATCATTAGTTTAATGCATAACTGGCAGCTATGAAATGAAATTATCTTCGTAACAGAGCCCATAGTTTCTCCTTAATTTTTCTTTCTTTATATTTAAAATCACATTAGTGATAGCAAAGCTGTGTTAGTATTACGAAAACTTAGTCAAATTATTTGGTGTCCTTCATTGTCGCTCATTCTCTTTATTTTCCACCGCCACGTAAAATGACACAGTTGTCGCCATAATTGTGGAAAAAATTTGGGAATATTTTAAAAATTAATTTGGCTCAAAATTACATTCCATGGCAATCACAACATTTGTTAAGCATTGTGTTTATTATTTTATCATCATCAGTAATCTGTTCCGTGAACATGTTCCGTTTTAGAAACAACTTTATTACACGAATATCAGATTTTAGGACGTAAATTTTGAACTTTTTACATTCGGGTAGATATTTTTTCTTGACCTGACTTTCCAATTCCATATGTTTGATATTTAACTAAACAATGTATTACCATTTGCGGAAAAACTTTTTTTTTATTAAAAGTTAATCACAAGCTTGCCCCCATTATAAAAAGTCAGCATAGTCTAAATAATTTCTTAACTAAAAAATGTTTATATTTTGGAAAATCGTCTTAAAATTTTAAAATCGCAGGTGCGTTACGATATTCAAAAATTATACTCAATGGACGTGACGTATAGTTCTTCCATTCGAAATAAAAATTATTAAAAATCAGATAAAACGCGTATTATTGCTGCTTGTTTGCAAAAGATGTCTAGTTAATGCTTAAATTTTGATGCATTTTAATTTTTCATTTATTTTTTTCTGGAAACCGTATAAAGTTTATGGCTCGTTAAATGAGGCCATTAATTAAACATTCATACTGAAAGTTTTACTAAAAGGTAAAATAGTAAAGTTGCTCTGGTAAATTCGCCTAGGCATTTCCGTTCGCAAATAAAGAACTGCATGAATATTTAACGTTTCCAGAAACTGCTTGGTCGGCAGACACTACGAAATCAAAGTCTCTGATCTCGGCTCGTACCGTCAGATGTACAACGCAGATTATTGCCAAATCGCCGAGTCCCGGCCTTTGCCAGTTCGATGGATGGCCTGGGAAAGTGTACTTTTAGTGAGTATTGAAACCTTTGCACAATCCTCGACCGTTTTTATTCGTCTCCAAACTGCTATTCTAAAAGTTTCAATTGGCCATTGTCCATCAGGGTAAATTCTCCAGTAAAAGCGACGTGTGGTCCTTCGCTGTCTTGCTGTGGGAAATAATGACGTTCGCTCGAGAACAACCGTTCGAGGATCTAAGCGACGACAAAGTTATAGAAAATGTCACTCATTTCTACCAGGATGACGGCAAACACGTTAGTATTGTGTTAAAGGTCCTTGACGTGAGCGATATGTAATGTCCTTATTGTTTGCAGGTCTTGCTGAGCACGCCAATCAATTGTCCCAAGGAGATATTCGATCTGATGTGCGAGTGTTGGCAAAGGAACGAATCTGACAGGCCCAACTTCCGGGAGATCCATTTATTTCTGCAAAGAAAAAACTTGGGATACAGCCCCGAGCTCCACTGACATCTGCTAATGATGTGCATTATCGACAATAAGTTGAAAGAGTTGCGTGATATCATCCTCCACAGCGGAGGGGCGGCAGACTAAATTATTCTAAAGTATTGTATCATAACGTTATTAGGTGTTCAGCATTTGTTATTAACTCGCCTAACAGTTATCACTCGTGCTTAATCTATAGTACGCTTAATTACCTGCGTTCGTGCCTTCTATCCCAACCCGTTCTTTGTCACGAGCTTACGCCCGAGCTTGATCACCACTTTTTATTTCCGTCGAAAACGGACAAATAGCAACCGAGCATCCAGGACCTTCCTTCTTGAAAGGAACGGCTGCTTTCAGTTCAAGCAGAC
Organism: Pyrochroa serraticornis; assembly: GCA_905333025.2. NCBI lineage: Eukaryota > Metazoa > Arthropoda > Insecta > Coleoptera > Pyrochroidae > Pyrochroa > Pyrochroa serraticornis. The sequence continues at coordinate 22,064,616 of HG995154.1, forward strand.
ACAAACTTCGCCTTTTTTTCTCTAATTCCTCTATTATTGGGTGATAAGCAAATAATTTGTTGATAGAATTAAATTGACTGAAAGCGAAGAAAAGAACGATAAAAGCTGAAATTGCAGAAGCGTTTCGGGATTGTGCACCCCTTCAATTGATTGTGATATTATTTACAACAAACGTAATTCGGGTGCAATATTGTAAATATTACGGGCAGCTAAGCCGCCTATTTTCTCTTAAATGAGTAGGAAATTGTTATTATAATTTATTATTTAAATAAGAATTCAAGATAGTGGAGGAGCAGTTTGAGTGATATTACTAAATATTTTTAACTTTAAGGAACGAATCGGTTAATTTCTTAATTTAAGTCGTGATGTTGAAAACTTATCATCTATTTTGTAAAATTATTATATACAGCAAATAAATTGTACTTCTAGTCAAATAACGAACTCTACTTCCCTTTGTACAGAACGTTGTTGTTTCCTCATACGCCTAAATCTGTAGCTCCTTCTCGAATTTAGGGCCTTATCATCGTTGCAATTTGCATCTTCGTGGTCATTGATTAGCGCGTTTTCGTCGCCAATTAGACAATTTTTGGAAAAACTGCCTCTTCTCTGACTGAATCCATAGTGCAAATCCTGAGCATTTCATGTTCATATCATGATTAGGTTAGGCTGTAAATATGTATGTGAACCGTAGTCGTTTGCCTTTCAGTTTTTGTACATTAATACGATTTATCATATACGCATTGTTTGTTGACACTGGTAAATTGGACCAATAAATATTATAATTAAAACAGTACGCCCTCGTTTCATTTCTAATTATTTCAAAATTTAATCCCATATTTTCAATGATACCGGGTGTAATTTGATTTTCGTTTCGATTATTGACGTCCGGAAATTGCCCTTATCGGCGTCACCCCTAATTAAGAAATAAATCTGGCCGATACTGGCGATGAATAATTCGTTAGATTGGTGGAGTCGGTTCTCGTGCACGGCTCGTTGATGGCAAGACGCATCAGTGTTATCGTTATGATGGATTCTGGCGGCATATTTGCCCCTAACGATATGCAAAAAGGAAATTAAAGATGTTGCGATAAGTTTGCATCGTCTCGAAAGTCTGCAAGTGAAGATATCATTCCGCTTTTGAGATTAATATTCGACGGTTTTTCTTTCTTTGTTGTCATTACGTTACCGACACCGCTCACAGTAATGACCATTGAAACGTTCAATAAGCCATCATTTGCTTGGAAATTACTGCGATGGAAATCTTTTTATTAGGAGAATGAAATACTGACACCAAAGATACGAGTTCAAATTTAAAACACCCAACTTTTGCGTTTAAAAAAGAGAATATTTCTTTGAACATTTAGGTGTGGAAGAATAATTAATATTTTTAGGAAAGTATCGGGATAAAAGATTAGAACTTTTAAACTTTTATGTAAGAAAAGTCTCTAATGGAAAGTGAAATTAAATTTACTAGGTCAATTTAAGTGAGTTGTCGCTACCTAAACTCGTGGTAATGTGTAGATTATTAATTTAAAATTCAATTGATTTCAAGATACAAAATTATCGGGTACCTTAAAATGTTTTGTCGCGATAAATTTAAAAGCTAAATTTATTACAGAAACTTAACTAATTTGTGCTTCTGATTTACGATTCGAATCTCTTTCTCACTACATCCGAACTTTTTGTCACGTCTCGTAATACTAAGATAAGATACGTGGTCAAATTTCAACAGCCGCTACAGAACTTCCAGGAGCAGCAAGGGAATATTAAACTAATTATGAAGGTAAGAAACACAAATGCAAATATTTAAGTTTATTTTAGTGGATCTTCAGGCGATTAAAAAAATATTTTCTGTTGTTTTGTAGCTAGTACCACCACTTTCAAGTGTATCGAACAATATCAACAATAAAATATTTTCTTTACTAAATTGCTTTGCACAGTAACTTCTATAAAAAAATAATTGATATTTGAGATTTTAAATTTATGTAGACGTTAGTCCCTTTGCTTCGTCAACTTGACTTAGGTTTGTATCAGGAAATTTTTGAATATAATTGCTTTAAAAATATAAATATCGCTTTCCATAATAATTTAGGTAAAGTAATTGTAGTGTTTTGAACTTTTACGTGCTTATAAAGCGATTTTCATTTTATATCCGTAACGTAAACTTTATAAAAACACTCTAGCGTACCATTAATTACCATAATAAATTTATCTACAACAAATTATTGCACTATTAAGGTCAATTCGAATCTTAAATTCTTTCATGAAAAGGTCGTTTAAACAAAAGTTTTCTTTTAGTTGAATTTTTTATTTGTTATTAAATTCGATTTCGGCTTAATGATATATTTTTGAAACACGTGCAATATGCCATTACCAACTCTTGTAATAATTTAGGCACCCTCAATACACTTTTTTTTTAATTTATGAATTGAAGGCTAGAAAATCAGTGGTTCTTTGGATTATCCAGATTTCCATCCTTATCCAAAGTTCGCTTAATGCAAGAATTTTTGTAGTGATCCGAAATTCTTCATCACGGTTTTTACCTCACTTTTCCTTCTCCTTTCTCTATCACACATTCTAATTTTTGTAGTTTTAATTCTACAACTTTTGGATTTTCATTTTTCACATTTATTTCTTCCTAAATATTATTTTCTCCTTATCACTTTTTATTACCATCAAGAGTTTTTAGTGGAGCGCAGCTACTATTGCTATTACGTGTCTTGATGCGTACCCAACAAATAATAAATTGTTAGGGACCCCAAAAAATTTTGGTAGACTTGTTGTGTTTAATAGATATTTAAACTTTATTTAAGGTTGATTATTATCTCTATAAGGAGCTTAAGTGTAAATCTCTCTTAGAGCTCAAATTTCTTTCTCATCACACCCAAATCTTTTATCGGGTTTTGCAGTAGCATTAAAATTAAGACTTTAGCCTAGACCTCAGCAGGAATTTTACTTTTTGTTGACTTGCGGTTAAAATGTATTTATTTTTTATTTTTTGATTAGTATACTAGATCCATTAATAACTAAACTCATTTTTTTCTAAAGGATTTAAATATTTGTCAATAGCTAATTAAAAGGTATCCAGAACCTATTCATGAAGGATGAGGCGCCAAAGGAAAAATGCAAGAGTAAATGCTGCATTGTTTACTATAATACTTTCTTATCGGTTACAGATTAAACTGTAATGTGATTAAATTTTTTACACAATCGAAAAAATATTCTCCTGTTACTGAACCAAAATACACAAGCAACTAAAGTATACTTTTCCTTTAATGCCAATTGTCATACTTACTGGCTAGTACAGTCAATTTTGCAATTTGCTCTTATTTGGTTCCACGTGCTTTTCTACCAGATTCCTGCATCTAGCATGACGACACATTTAATTACAAAAACTAGTATTTTTTTATTTTTGAAAAGTGTTTTATTTCTGAATCAGGGATCAAAATATCTTTGATTTGAGTTTATTATGTTTTCCTTCTTATCCAGTGTCTTGTTAAGTTGAAGATTTCTTATGCAGTATTTTAAAGAAATATGAATTCTATCCTATCCAGATACTTTCTTGTACTTCGTTTAGTTTGCAGGTAATTTTGTGTACTAAGCGTGTAATTTCCTGTATATGCTACTATTAAGAATTGAATTGCATGTCAACAGACGTAAATTTTACGTTGATGTTAAAAGGAAACTTCGAAGATCGATTTCTGAACATCTACTTCTGAAATATCGATACAATTTACGACCTATTGTAATTTAATATTCGAATTATTCTAAAACAAAAATCTGAGTGACTGAAGATTTATTACCAATACTTTAGCTTTAAATTTCAGTTAGATTTAGATAAGAAAAAAATCATACAAAATAATTTATCGGATTTTTAAGAGTTGTGACAAGCAAGCAAAAATTATAGCACCAACTTAAATTTTTGTCCAAGAAATCCCAATAATTTGTTGAATCGTGTAACTATTAATAAAAACTTATCTTTAAAATTTCCGTAGAGTAACTATAATCGAGCATAAATTTAACAATACAATTTAAATTATAGAATATTCCAAAATTTGCAGAAAAATATGAAGGGAAGATTCCAAAAATCGGAAAATTTGTCAGCACGCTTATATTCCTATACTCACAACTGGTAGTGTAAGGCTGAAATTAGTTGAAAATCCGGTTTTTCCACCAGATCTGGTTTGTTCAGAGAATTATCCTTTTTCATACACAGAAACTGAAGGCTAGTACTTTTTTTCCAACAAGCCGGTAACAAAAATTAAGAGCGATATTTTGCTGTAGATTTTAGTTGACTGTAACAACTATTATATAAAATAATAAAATGTTTACATTTTTAAATTTGTTGTTGACTGATAATAATTTTGTAATACCATTAATTTTAATCTACCGTACTTAATGGTAAAGAAAGTTTTATTGTAATTATATATTTTGACATCCCTACGTAGCTTCATCGGAATAGACTGAAATTATTTATTTAGCAGTTTTTTTCCCACTGTGTTAATAGTAATTATTTTGTAATTAGGAACAATAACATGTTAATGCACTCGACGTTACATCTCCCCGCATTAGATTTGAATAAATTTAATTTGTGATAAGAGTGACACGGGGAGCGAACGGAATTTTACGGCCTTGCATAAAATAATAAACGATGTCAGTTATTTAGCGGCGCCGATTTGGGGGCGATCCAGTTATTATAACGAATTTCCGGAATCCTGGAAAAAGGGCGAATCTGGGTGCGAATTCAGTGCGGCCAGAGCTTCTGTAACTCTTTAATTGCCGTCGAGAGAGGAAATAAATCAATTACGTGCAAGGACTGATAACCCAATTACGGAAATAGTGGTTTCACAGAGACAGAGAGAGTGTGGCTTGGCCGGGTTTGCCATCAGACAAATGTACGAAATCAGTTAAGGAAGCAAAGCCCAGAGAGAAACTCATTAAGAAAATTTCGCGATATTTTAAAGCACCGCCGTAGCTGAAACGTAAGTTATTAATTTTAATTTAGTTTAAATTTCCAGCCTTTCATGGGGAATTAATCAATTCAACTGGGTGAGAGGAAAAAATAATTGTGAAAGATCACCGGGGCTAAATTTGCATATGGACGCCATTAAAAGAGAAATATTTACATAGAGGAAATGCCGTGTGACAAGTGAGTAATAGCAAACGATTGGATTCTTTTGAGTTTCGCACCGGGATTCTGCGAGTGTCAAAAATAAAAGGGATGTTTAGCAATTTCTTTACTTGTCCTGCAAAACAATGATAAGAGCTATCGGATTCGGTTTCTGAAACACGAGAATTACCGTAACTTATAACCAATAAATAATGCATAATTTAGTAGGAAGATCAAGTCCGATATTATTTTTCCATTATGTAGTTATTTATTGTGGCTAGGGGAGTGACATTGGCAGTCGCGTCACGTGCGTTCAGCTAATGTCTGCACCCGCTATAGGGGTAAGATAACTCGCAATATATTATCATCCACGTTCACCCTGTTTATATAATATGTGAACGTGTCATCGGGATCTAAATATTAGCCGGAAACTATAATCAAAATCCATAACGATTTTAAACACGCCACCCCCGATTCGTAATTTAAATATCTACCCCAAACACTAACTTTAACCGCCACGTGATAAAATTTTATCACAGATTGAGCCGAGGCTTTTAGTAAAAAAATTAATAAACCTTGCCCGATAAGCCCCCAGAATTAAGACTTCATAAACTCGAGGGGCGATAAAATATCTTTTTCAACTCAACACCGCCTTGGTCGTTTTCCACCAGACTACGTGTCTTTTAAAATAAGCGATTCTACTCTATCTCTGAATATGCCTTCATGATCGATACAGACTTGTTTGGGGTTGGCAAGCAAATAGCCGTCGGCGCTTTCATCCATTTATGGACGATAGACTTGATATTTTTGTTAAAGGAAATTGGATCACTCTGATTTCCATACACCTAAGCCGGATCGACGCGTGGCCACAATAACAAGGGTGGGTGCGAAACCTATATGGTCTCCTTCCCTCGAGGTGCCATTTGGGCAGAGGCGCTTTCACTACACCTCCGGCCTTCCGGTTTTGGTTTTCGAAACCACCCAAAGGACAATTTCACCAATAATAAAGCAGATTTTAGTTTATTACGAAGGTAGCAATCCCGCTGACACAGTCATTGAAAGTATGTCAGGACGAAGAGGTTTTAGACCAAGGTCTCTTACCCAATCCACATGAGCGAAACACGATCTTGAACTTGTTAACAACTTAAACTACTACTTTAGGTTGAAGGAGGGTTATTTTGTAATTTTTAAAAAACTACAAGTATTTAAGAACTAGGAGTCAATAATATTCGCTTTATTAGAAAAATTGAAAATAATTTTAAATTATTCTTCAAGAGATGGAAAAATGTTGCGGCAAAAATAAATTTCCATTAATTATTAATAGTTATTTATTACACGAGTATTTGCTGTACTTCCATAGTATTATTATAATTACAAATGTCAATTTAAAAATAAAATGCATGAATATTTGTCGCAAAAATTAATCTACAGTATAAGTTTCACAATTAATTAACTTAGTAACTTTCCATGGAGATGCTTCTTAAAGAAGGTTTCATTCACCATCGGCTAGGCATTACTAAATTAACATCCTTACACTGGAAATTTTTTTAATATTTTTAGAAAAATTTACATGTTTAGTATTAACAGTAAAAGAATCGTCCATGTCAGATTCAGTTTTAAGAGTAAAAATCCCTCTTAGGAAAATTTTGAAAAATTCTACAGCGAAATACGTTGGAATGATCGGGTTACAATAAACTAGTAGCAAAGCCATAGTGTGATCTTTCAAAAATAAATATCATAGAACAATAATTTCTTTAAAAAGGCATGGAAGATGGAAATAAATCAAAACGAACGACTTTTCCAATCTTTATTATCACTTAACGAAAATTAAATTTTTTAATTCTATCTTGGTGACCAGTAAACTAATTAGAAGGACTAATGAGGTTGTTCTAATGAATATTTTATCTTATCTTACATTTTTTGACCAGTTTCCTTCTAGTGTTTTATTGTGCAGATACTAAATTTACTCACAAATTTGTACAATTTTATTTTCATTAAGTCTATTTATTTACTTTTCTTCTTTATATTAATTTTCTAATTAAGTTTGGCATCTACATTGAGTAACAAAGTGTTTGACATATGTTTGTAAGATTTCTATATTGTTTATGTAGACCATTGCCCTTTTTTATTCTGATTGTCATGCATCGTGATTTTCTCTTATTAATTTTTGGTTTTTGCTTTCTGAGCAAGGCTTCCAAGTTATGTGCATATCTTAAGCATTAGGTCTTACCCTATTATTTGAAAAAGTTCCTGTTGAGGTATAATCAGAAATAGTGAGACCTGATGTATATATTATGTACAATAATGGCCCTAAGATGTGCCTTGTGAAACCCACATTTAATGGACTGAAACCGTAAAGCTTCTTTATTTGTTTTAGTCCTAAGAAACCTAACAGCCTATTTGCTCTTTGCTCAATGCTTGACATGTAAGAAAATTGCTCAACAAAACTTTTTTTCTTTGGCCTCATTTATTTGATGTACAATTTAGTAGCAGTGATAATTCATTGAAATTCTTGATAAATTTTGAACCAAACTAGAGACTTAAACCAAAGAAATTAAACTTTATAATGTTAGGCAAATACTTTATAACTGATAGCTAACGATTATCAGAATTTATTTAGATGCAAGAGTTATGTAAAAAAGTAACATAACAGTGGCTCAACGGTTAGTGCAACTAACATTGAATTAGTTGGTTTCGCGGTTCAATTTCAGATTAAATTCGCAAAATTCTTCTATAGCCGCTCCCATTCGAAAATCTAAGACCAACTATTGAATGGTATCTTGCCTAGAAAGGCTTCTCCTATAAATTTGAGCTAATAAATGAACATACCACAGACACATGTAGAGAGACCACTCACGCTCGGTAAGAGTATGACACGTAAAGAAGAAATTACATTATAATATTGGAAACTCTGTAGATTTTTTTATTACTTGAAGATATGATCATTTCACTCCGATATTTATAAAATCCCAATACTTCAAAAAAAATAAGAAAAAAAATTCCGTTTGAATAATTTTCCTGGATTTTGGCAATTCAGCTTCTTTAATTTGAAAATTACTAAATTTTAAGTTTAATTCCAATTCCTTTACCGTCATTTTTTTAAACAGCTTTACTATTTCAATTGCCATTGACATTAAGAAATTTTTTTGGAATTCTTTTTCAGCCTCCTTTCTCATTACTTTCTTTACTAACTTCTCGTCCACTTTTCTGCTTGATCCGGTATAATACGGCTCAACTAAAATGTTCTTTTGCCAAACAGCCAGTTTTACTCCAAAAAACAAAAATATTCTGTTGAAAGTTTGCAAACTTGTCTGCAGAAGACCCGTTTCTTATTGCCTTTATTGTTTTAAGGTAAATGAAGCTCGTAATGAAGACGAATGCTCAAGTTAAAGCGTCTCTCCGTCCAATTTCTAGTTGTGGTGCACCCCTATCATTTGTAGGGTAGATTACGTCGGCAGTTTCCTGCTGACTATCTCGACTAATTATTGTTAGGAGGTTGAAAACTTGATCAACACGAAACGGGATGATTTCTCCATTTTTGTTAACAATAATTACAGGTCGTTTATCTGTAAAATCTATAAATTTTCAATTATTCGAAACCTTATTATGATTTCGTCGGCGTTCCTTCAGAGTGGATGCCGGGAATGGTCGTGCCTCAGCTTAGCTCTCAGACATTCAGCGATGCGAGGAATCATTCATCGGTCTTCGACGAAAGCGACATTAGACGCGCATTTTTTTCTTTTTCGATCCCCGGCTTTCCATATTTGTCATAGTTCGTGACCGGCATGTATAGAATATAAAACATGTTTTAGGTTTGGACGTTTTCACGTTTCCGTTAGAGTTTCAGTTTTATTGAGGCCCTTTACCTTCAAATAAACACAGATTTCAAATTTGTACGAATTTTGGAATGAAATATTTCAACGTGCCAGCAACGGTTTGCTGTTAGGAATATTTTTAAAAATTTGATACAAGACTTTGTCATTTCTAGGACACTGCAGTAGCGGCTAACAGGAAAGTAAATTTTTTGCACCGTAGTGCCAGCAGCGATTACAGGAACCACGTACGAATCTACGTAATTTTTAATAGGGCCTATTGCACTCTCAATATTTGGCTGCAAAGAGTGAAATTTCAAAGACCAAAATCTCTTTACTATAATGTCATTATTTTCCAAATTTAAATACTAAATCAAAATTTTTTTTATTATGAAAATAAATGTTTTCTGTCAAAAATTTTGACGAGTTAATTTTAATTTTAACACTTCAATGTCTGTATCAATAAGTAAATACGTTAAAAAAAGTATCAATTTATTTCCAATACAAAAAAGTCTTTCTTAGAGGTTTTGATGCAAACTACTAAATGTTTACGACGTGACACTACATACATGCTTTTAGCTAGGAGAAATTTGTTTGATAATCAAAATATAGTTAGAATGCTTGAAACCATTTAATAATAAATAGAAAGTTGAAATCATTCCATTTTGTTCCTACCCATATCTAAGTCTTCCGATTCCTAGAGCTGAAAAGCCTCAAATCGATTAAATTAATTTTTATGCAGCAATTTCCGTACAGAAAAAAGCTGTAGATTAAGTTTGTTCAGCAATCTTCTTTGATGCTATCTAAGCCTTCTATAAAATCTACCACCGGCCATTAACTGAAAAAATAATATGCTGATCGTTTTAAATCTTAAGCCGCAGAAGATATAAGAAGTTAAAAAATCTTTTCCATACTTTATTTTGTTGCGACACCCATAATTAAGGAGTATCAGTACACTTTTTACAGACGACACAGCAATACTGGTGGTAGGCAATGGCACTCCCGACAAGACCGTGACTTCTGGTCAACACACAACTGCTCCCTTTCAAGAATAACTCACTATGTTTCAGATTACGGGATAAATGAACTAGGTTCTAGCCCACCAACCAAGAGAAGATAAGGATAAGGAGGTAATGATACAACTATTTTAATTAATTTTTATTATTACAAAATTATAGCAATTTATATAACTAGAATAACCATCAAAACTGGTATCCAGATTTTGAATTAATATAACATTAATAATGGAACCAACGAAGTATAAGAATTTGCTAAAAAGAAAACTTCCAATCAGTTACATCCTATGTCAAATGTCATTTGCTCTTCTAGAAATATTAATATAACATTTAAAAATGTTACTTTGTCAGATAGAGCTGAAAAACGTTAATTTGAGGTATTGGCAGATTAAATGTCTGCGATTGGCAAAAATACAAACGGGTAAACAGAAATTGTAACTGTCCCAAAATCAATTCTACTATTTCTGAAATTCTGCAAGGTTACCTGAGATGCTTATAGTTTGCTATTGTTAAATGTAGACCTCATGCAAAGGCTAAGAATAGCTGACCTGAGTCCAAGGTACTTTCTTCTTTGAGTGCCATGCTTATTGTTGCCTTATTTGGTCTTATCACCAATATAATTTTTTCATGTACACCAGCATTGGTGGGATTCCGCCACACAATTCTTAATAACTCAACAGATCGTTCTTAGATTGCACGAAGTCAAGCAAAAGATTCGTAAATATATCGTAATTGTTGTAACTTGAGAATGTCCACATCTAGCAGAAAATTAACACTTCTGTGTTTAATGAAAAACTTAAACAATATAGGATCTAAAACAGAACTTTGCTGTACAGCAGATGCTGGAACCATTCATGTTAACATTAATCAATGATCTGTCGAAGAAAGTTTCCTAAAATTTATGATCATTTACTAATATTTTTGCAAAATTGCGTATTATGGTCATAGGTAGCTAAAAATATTTCACAGATCTGCACGAACTCGAGAAGTCCTCCATGACACCGGTAGATTCTCAGACGTTAAATTTCAATTGAATAACTTTATCGGGGGTTTTAATAGAAAAATGCCTAGTCGTTCACAAGAAATTTTAGCGCTTTCAAATTAGATGTCGTTGCAAACTTTGATTTCTCACCACTTTAAGAATTGCATATTTTGAAAATGTAGAAACATAAAAAATATACGGGAAAAAGTGCAACAAATTTATAGCCAGCACTAGAATTTTAAGATAGACAGATTTCAGTTCCTCATCTTCATCAACCATGATACTCATTGCTTTTTGTTTTTTGTAAATAATTAGAAGTTACTAGAATCTTTTCTGTTCCAAAACTCATAACCTTTCACGTGTATGAATTTTTATATAAATTATCTATATCGTTCCTAACCTTTTTCAAGACTGTAGCTTCATTACTCAGTTGTATTTTCAAATTCTTTTAAATCGCATAAAGTCTGGTTTTGAGTTTTAAATGTTTTATTATTGAGGAGGAAAAACACGGTGGATGGATAGGTGTGTTCTGTATTTGGACACAAACAATTCAAAAATTTCCATAATACGACCGCATAGCGGTCGTATTTTTGAAATAGGTAATAACTTTGCAATCGGAGAAAAGACACTCATAAATAATGTTTATAGGAGTGCGTGACGCCATTTCCGATTCAACTATTGTTGAAACCCAAAAGCTATCGTCATTGTCTGATTATACTTATCTTAATTTTAATTCGATAGTTAATTTTTGTCTATTAACTAAAAGCATATTTTGTAAAAATTATTCAATTAAGTCTACCAAGTTAGTTGCTTTGGAGTAAAGATAAAGTTTAGTAAACTAGCTCAAGTACAATATTTTAACGTATCTTTCAGTCACGTGAAACTTTAGTTCAAGTACCATGATATAAATTGATTTAGTTTCTATTATTTAGTCACACTGCAAAACAGTGAGTAAAATATTCAGCCGGGGGTGACAATCAATTTATCAAAATTGTCTATCGAAACTCTCCATGTAGATTAACAATTCGGACATGTTATTTTAATTAACGGTTATGTACCCCTAGGTTGGTTTGGAAACAAGCCTCGTATCGTCAGAAACACGGGCTTAATTATATCCTTTCAGTTTTAATCAACTCGAACACCTAACTAAATTGCTAGTGTTTCAGTTAGGATTTTACCAAGTTGCTTGATAATAGTTTTTACGAAACAAAACACTTCAACTGGAGTCCAGGACAATAACACGAAATAATATAGTTTGCAATTTTCAGGATACCACAACAGCTTGAATAAGTAGCACGGTGACTAACAATTTCCTGATTTCCCACTTGCATTTGCAAATTCTTACTTTGACAAGTTAGTAACAATATTATGAAGGAAGCATAACCAGAATTAATGTTTTAGCGTTGTCAGAGAAATTAAAATAAATGTCATTGACTACTGTGCATAACGAACGGTTCTCTCGAGAACCCATCTAAATAAAACAACGTTAATTTTTGTGGTCGTAATTACCTCCTGAAGTCTTTCTTATTAGCTGAAACTTTTAACAAAACCTTTCTTTTCGAATGTAGAAAATTAGTGATATAAAGTTATTTAAATTAGTTGCAGGATAATTGTGCCTTGCTTCGTGACTCCGGTGTATCAAGTAGACCATTTAGCCTGTTAGGATCAAAGACTGCGGCGGTTAGATAACAGAAAAGATTGAATGGCAAACAAGACTCTTGAGATGGGGCTGGCGTTAAATTAAATTCTTCATAATTGTTATTCATAACGCTTGAAATATTCTCTCATTTGTTTAAGTTAATGAGAAAATCTAAGAGTGGTCCGGCTGTGCGACATTCAAAGACAAATCGCGTAATTGGTTTGCTGACGGATTGCATTGTTTCGTCAGCGGTAATGATATGAATTGCGGTCGGGGCGCCCACCCCTTGGGTCCTAATAAAACGACGAATAAGGAACGTTTTATTTTGATAGGACATTAATCAACGTTAAGGAAATTCAAAGGAAATTTATTAAATTTTCCATAACATAAGTTCTACGCTTTGCCTCTTCATCGTATAGCTGAAGAACCGCCAACATTTTACAAGTGGCTGCTTTAAAAAAACAAAAGTTGAACAGGTACTAAAACGTAAACAGTGCACCTTCACAAACAAGAATTGTTTTTTGAACTAGCTGTAAATTGCGGAAAAACTAGAGGGAAATATTTGCGTATGTTGCTAATTATTAAAACTTAAAAATACGTTGCCGGATTGGAATTAGCTGATGAAATACTATATAGGGAGGAATTTAATTAAAATTGCACGAAATTGCAATGTTTCCATAAAAACTCGACAACGAGGCTCGTCTATGTTTTGTAGTGATGCAATTAAAAATAATAATTAACTTTAGGAAGACTTTACAGAAAACAACAAATCCGAAAAAAATACTTATTGCTCTTATTTCTCGTCCTAATTAGCCTTAAATAACAGTCGACGTTAATTTAACTTTTATAGAACATTTTATTTCAGTTTCACTAAAACTTAGGCGGATTAGGTAAAATTTTTGGATATTAAGATTGATTTTCGTGATCTTTCGATTTCCTAATAAAATCGCATCAATTAATTAATAAAGTGCCAATAGAATAATTTTAATTACATCCTAGTATTCCGGCGTAAGTATTTTTCATAGATTAATCTCATGCACAAAACGTGTTTTATGAGCAGTGGAAAAGATTGCGTTATTTTGGAATAAAAGCTAATTTATCCCATTAGCTATGTTTCCATATAAAATTCAGAGATAGCGAAAGCCCTTTTATTGATGATAGATTTGCCATATCCGCTTTATGAATCTTTGAAGTGGTCCCAATGAAGTATAATGGAATAAGTCATTAGCAAAAGTCGATTTTTCCTCATCCTGCATCATTTATTTCCGAAACAAAATTGTGTTCTCGCATCAAGAATTCAAATAATAAATTAATTACATGACGCTCCACCACTTGATTACTGTATCAATTTTTTTATATACATACCAGGCTAATAGAAAAACTTTCGTATTATTGGCAGGAAAATATTAGCTTTAGGTAATGGAGTTTTCTCGAAAACAATCAATTATTGTTGTGAAGTTCGATATATCTTCAAACTTGTTTCATCTTGCAGGTAAACGTTTGTCTATACTTCCAACGTATATGTGTGAGCAATATTTATATAAGAACTTTGAAATAATTAAAACTTTAGTCGTTTAACCATTTATCTAGCGAGTGTTGAAGTGTACTGCCGACAGGGCGGTCTCTATGACCTAGGAGTTACTAATGACTTTCCAACAAAAAACAGGAGATGACAACTGAAGAGCCAAAATGCCGTACTTACCCGTTATTTTACTTTGATAATCGACTAATTAGTATTTTAGTGCCTTTGTTAAATTTTATTTAATTACCATCAAAAAATTGTAGAGCATTGAGCAAATAATTTTTGGTTGTTTATGGCCAACAATGGGGTTGAGTCCGGCTTATTGATCGTCGACCATTTGGGTATAACGGAATCTTGCAAGGCTCCGCAGAAACTTCTAATTCCCGGCTTGCAGGAATCTCTGATGGCAAATATTGATAAACGTCCTGTTTGTCACTTGGTCGAAGGAAGTCCTGGCGCGTACTCCGGTAATCCTGCGACCAGCCGAGCTCAACGTGTCGGTCAGCAGGATTTGCGTTTTGACATTGTCTATGGCGAGTCGAGTTGGTAATTGCTTTTTATGTGTCCGAATATCGAGATAACTTTAACCCTCCTCCCAGTTGGATAATCCCGATAGCACCGGAAGGGCGAACCACAAACACCACCAACATGTCAGATTGTTTTACTAACAAGTCTTTGATGAACGGAGTTTCTTTATGTGTGTAACAAAAATGTAAAAAAACAATTAAAATTTTTAAAATTCGATTTTTTTCTAATGGTTTTAGTTTTTATTTTTCTTGCAGTTGTTGTTGTTTCCCAAATCTAATAAAAATTTATATATTTTTTTATTAATTATTCAAGTGGTCAAGCTGAGTGTTTGGTGGTAATACAAAAATTACGCAAGTATTTACATAATCAGTGCACTATTTATCTTGAACTGCAGATCAGGCGAGAAAAATTGACAATTAATGTTCAATTTACGTGTGGTGGAAGTATGAAAAAACGATTGCAGCTAATTATTTTGTCAGTTATGATGAACTATTTTTAGCAACTTTTGTCTGTAATGTAATAAAGAGTTACAATTGCAAGAAATTAGGTCAAAAAATCTAATCAAGTTTGTCAAATTTGAGCAGTTATAAATGTGCATAAATTATTTAAAAAAGTTTTGTAATTTATGAAAGATGATACTTGCTATAGTCAACCTGTCGATGGCATTTCTGCATAAACAGTTGAGTATTTTAAAGTTGCTTTGTTGACTAAAATACTGAAACAATATAGCTGCTAAATTACAAAAACTAGAAAAGACGTATTATTTTGATTGCTTTCAAAAACTTTACTACTCTTTTCTATAATTCAGATCAATCCTATTATAACTAACTTAACTTTATTTTTTATTTTGAGACTAAGAAAACATGAAAATGTAGACAATTTCTAACAATTTTGTCTCGTTCTTACTATTTTTTCAACTATTTATCCTTAGAAAATTTTTTTTGGATAAGTAAATTTTTATATTAATCGTAGCGCTGATTGTTTTTATTGTAGTATAGAAAAGTATGTAGAAGAAGTAGGTTGAAGTATAATTGAAATTGAGATGCCTAAAATTTGTATCGAAATTTCTTATTTTCCAAGTTAAAAAATGAAAACTTAATACAACGTAGTATACTTTTTTATTACCATTTAAAATTATTTCTTGTCAGGACCCATTGTTAAGCATATTTTATAAATTACATCAAGTAAATATCTAAGCAAAAAGAGAATTTCAAATTTATAATAATATAACCAAATATTGAAACATCTTTTTCTATATATAGAATGGAGATTGCCAGCGAAAATCTTACAGTTGCTACTGGTAATTTTTTTTTATTTACAAAGTTTTAAAGAATATCGAGAAATTGAAATTTAATGAAGTGATTATAAACGTCCCCCTTGAGTGTTACAAATTTCTTCAAAATCGGTCCTGAATTTACTTTCTATTTGTTTAAAAATATTTTATACACTCTCATGCAATTGTTGAAGGTTTTCAAAATTCATGAAATTTTTTTCCAAAGTAATGTAAGGGTATGTCGTTATTTTGAAGAAGCTATAAATTTTGCAACGTATAACATTTGGTTTAAGACAGTGATGGTAAAAATTATTTTATATTGTTTAACTTTAGATCCTCACAAATGTTGCAAACATAAATAACTTCATTATTTTTAAGGTAATTTTTATTATCTTTAAGGTATAGAATTAAGGTAAAAGAGTGTATCCGTCAGGTAAAAATTATATACTGCAGTTACACCGAGAGTCCTTTATTACATAATTAATTCCGTTTCAATCTTTAAGTATTATGTAAACTTTAAAAGTTTAATGAAATATAAAGAAATAAATAAAAATGTAGTTCTAGACTTTAATATTTTTATGGACCTCTTTTCTCTAAAAAAAACTACTGGAAGTTAAAAAGACAATTAATTTGCTTTATTTTTGCTCTGTTTTTGCTTAAAAGTGAATAGATAATGTCAAGATTAAAAGAAATTAAGTTCAATTTCTTTAATCTTAATTAACCCTAATCAAAAATATTATAATGCAGCACGAAATTGACAGCAGGTAAAATCTGCCTCTGAAATTTTAGATTCTAGACTAGTTTCCAGCAATCTGCAAATAAATTTACTAAATTGCATTTTCCCTTGACATTTTCATTATCTTGTCACAGTTTCCTAAGATTAGATTTCTGAAACTTATCTGAACAGCTTTTAAGTTGTAGCCACATAATCTCTAAATAGCAATTTTCCTTGATGTTCGGTCGACTTATGAGCTTTCTCATACTGCATCAAATTTAAATAGTTCCACATAACTAACTTTTTAAGATCCTGACAAGACATCTGAAGCGTCAAAGAAAAATGTAATTTAGAAAATAACGCAGGATGCAGCCCAAAGCTTTATCTTATTTTATCCTTATCTAGCTGCATCTATGAGAAAGCTGCGATTCTAAGTTGAGGAACTTGTTAAAACTCACAAATTATGTTTTCACGGAATATTTGAAAATTGAAAGAGCAAGTCAACTTCTGGAAACAATCGGGTTGGTTCACTTTATGGTAATGTCCGGTGTCTTCACAATATCCTGAATATTCTGAAATGATAAACTTATTAATTTATCAAAAGCTGATTATTTTGATTATCACAAAGTCCTCATAAAGTTTGAAGAAAGCTTTTATTGAATAATGGACTATTTGCACCATATAATATTAATAGTAAATGATGTATGGTCAACCCCAATTTAAAAAGAAATAAGTTTCCATGCCCTGGATATTAAATAATAACTAAATAAAGTCAACAATTATTTGAATAATTTCACGTGATCCAAAAAGCTCTGTGATTGGACATGCCATCTGACGTCTAACAGTCAATCACCACTTTGATACTGTTGAGACTTATACGGGATTTATTTTCCCAGCATTACTTCTCAAAATTTTCACCGTTTATCAACTAATTAAAAGCGCATTGTGGTTTTCCAAAGTGCAAAATAATAGACAAAATATTTGTCAAAGTCCAGTCTGATAATTTGCCAAAGGTTCTCTCGTGATTGCCGAGTTTTTTCGGGAAATGCGTTTTTCACATCAGCTGAAATTTTTGGTGCAAAACCCAATAGGTAAGTAAACACGTATTTACGTATTATACAATTTTATTTTAAGTGGCATTTATGTTATTGCATGTTTTTTGATGTTAGAGTTCATTTAACATTTCATAGTGTTTTTTGTTTCCGATAACAAAATTTACGCTAAAATAAACATTTCTTTTTTATAGTGCTCATCGAGATATTTACGGCGATTCTGCAGCCGCATATGTGCACATCAAGAGAACCGATAATATTTGTACTGTCAAGGCAAATGTGTATCCAAAACACAAGGTACAAAGTCAGAACTACAATGTGTCATTGATCATAGACTAGGGTGATGAGAAAGTACTTGATGTTTAATGCCATGATTGTGCAGCTTGTTCAGGTGGATGTACATATGCAATTTTCAAAGTTGTTGTTTAAATTTTCGGAACATATTAAAAGTTTTTTCTGGAGTTTTTCTATAGATATTTCTACAGTCTGACACAATACAACTGCAAACCGTCGTATTCTTATTATTATCACTCATACTCATCGATATAAACGAAACAAATCATGCAGCACTAGGAATAAATCAGAACCAAATGACTTGTCCTGTACAGTGAATTAATTTTACTTAGACTGTGGTGGGAAATGTGACGTCACATGTCAGGATTTGAACGGCTATGACATTCACGGCGTTTTGGCGCGAATATTTAAAGTCTGATAATAAATATTTAATTATGTGAAAAAATAACGCTATGAAAAAAAATTACACTCATGGTTATATGTATTTCAAGAGACCAGTTTTACGCAAAAATTAAAATAAGTGCAAGTACTCCATTGTTTTCAATTTTATGTTGGGTCAGATATATTAGTGTTCGGAAAAGGGCTGAGAACAAACCAATTTTAAACCACATATTTTTGTGATTTGTATCCCAAATTTTTCGGTTATCAACAATAATATTTGCTTTGTTTGAAATCGAAGAAAATAACAGTAAGTGTATTTTAGGAATTCTTACGGGCCTCTTTTGGAAATTTTATGAAAATAAATGAAATGTCTTTAGTACTGTCGTCTGGAAATTCCACATTGCATGTCATAAAGTTGCACCTTGAGGACTTTATATGTGAATAACTACTAAAGGATTATTGACTTTATACTTTAAAAGCATTAGATGGCTGAAGATAAAAAATATTGATTGCAGGGTGGCTCGCCGACTGACGTTGTGCATTGGCCACTTTATTTTATTTACGTGAGTACGCAAAAAAAAACTCGTTCAGCGTATCTTTATAGGAAAGTTGTAAAACGTAACAATGGAGTGAATGTTCTGAAATCATGCAATATTATACATAAAATATTCTGATAAAAATCATCGCATCAAACGTTATCTGCAATAAGTTTCAGCCACTTAAAAAAAAGTCTACGAGAGAAAAAACGTGGAGAACATGTTAAATAAAGAAATAACGCAAACGATTTGTTTCAGCAAAAATACAGCACTTAATCATAATATTCAAATCTGCAACGTCGATCGTGTAAAAATGGGGCCCAATCATCAATACGAGATGATTGAGTGAGATCAGTATCATAGTGAGTGCCCCGTTCATTTTTGCGCCGTATCAAACACCGTTCTTGTCATAATAACAATAATCGATTAGATTAAAAGCTCACCACTTTAACCCTGGTTGGGAACAACCTCGGGTTCAGAAAAAAATCCATTATGAACTAAATTTTTTCAAGTGGCCCCGGATTTTTGTTATAATTAAAAAACTTTTGCAGCTATAAACGACGAATAACATATTTTTCCCTTCCATAACAAATATCATGTGATTTTTGTAGATGTTAAATTTTATTCTTTTTAGACGATTAGTTCGTAATTTGGCTAGAGTATTGCGAAATTAAATAAAACGTTGACTAGATATCGAGTTCCACGCGTTCAAAATGCGCAACACATTCTCGCAACACATCCTCGCAACTGTAACTGTAGAAGTTTCACTAAATGAAATCAAATTTAAAATTGTGTTCGTCACATGGCCGTGCATATGATCCAATAGGAACAAAAGAGCGGAATTCCTGGATGCGTTCACAATTGTATCCAATCATGCAATCCAAAATAAAGTGATACAGCTTCTATTTGGCGGCATGAAGAATTCATGGTATTGTAGATGAGATGTGAATTGCAATGGTGTGCAATATCGGAACTGGATCCCAGAGCGACGACTAACCACCCCAGTTTTCCCGCTTCTGCTTATTTATATAAAGCCCCGTTTTCGTGTTTCTATGCCACCACTATCAAATGGAGTACCTTTACATGATAGGGAATGATAAACCTACTATCTATATGATTTTGTCTTATCGTTTTGTTTATAATGAAAAATTTCGAGACGCGTCGAGTATTTTCCAAAATGCCTCAGATGCTGCATTTAATAATAATAATAACAATAACAAATTTTGCAACTAGTGATCCTTGTGTTAGAAAATATTTCGGAGAAAACAAAAGTGCTTGTGTCTGCAATGGGACTTATTGCGATACTTTTCCTCCAATGGACGTGCCTTCAACGGATTACTATCAAACTTACACCACTAGCATCCAAAATTTAGGTTTTGTTAAAAACCGAAGTGTTTTTGAAAATTCCGAAACAGCAGATGTCGTTATAACTCTTGATTCGTCAAAGAAATTTCAAGAAATTATCGGATTTGGAGGCGCATTTACTGATTCGACTGGAATCAAAATCTTTTCATTACCCGAAGAAACTCAAAATAAACTTTTAGCTGCTTATTTTTCTGAAGAAGGTCTCGAATATAATATTTGCAGAGTTCCAATCGGCGGCACTGATTTTTCTTTACGTGCCTACTCATATGCTGACACTATTAACGATACGGCTTTAGAATTCTTTAAGTTGCAAGAAGAGGATTTGGTTTATAAAGTAAGTGTTGGTTGAGGGTTTTCGATATTTGATTACTATTTTTAGATACCGATTATTAAACGTGCGATTGAAATGTTGAAAGGAAAACCGCTAAAATTATTCGCCTCAGCTTGGACTGCGCCACCATGGATGAAAACCAATAATGATTGGGCAGGAATCGGGTTTCTAAAAGACGAGTTTTTCCAATTATGGGCCGATTATTACATAAAATTTTTCGAAGAATATGCCGTGAACGGAGTATCGTTTTGGGGAGTTACGACTCAAAATGAACCTTCAGATGGATTTTTTCCTGTTACTCTAAATTCTATGGGATTCACTTTTGGGAGTATGGTCAGTAAAATTGTCTTTAAGTATCCATTTAGTAACCGTTTTATTCTAGAAAAGATGGGTCGTAGAGTACTTTGGGCCAACGATTAGAAACTCGAATTTTAGTAATCTCAAAATTATTATGCACGACGACAGTAGATTGTTGCTGCCAATCACAGCCCTGGTGAGTTTGATTTTTTTTATAATAAGAATCTGTTGTGTTCCAAACAATGTAGATCATAGTTTTTTTTTCTTTCAACGTGACAATGGTCCTTGGTAACACAACTTGACCGAAAGGGAATTATTCATAAACTTGTAAAATGCAGTAATATCTCTCATTAATGATTAATTCAAAACATTCAAATAAATCGATTTTTAATTACTGCCAATTTTACCGTATATACAGCAACTTACAGATGCAAATATCTCATGCCAACAGTAGTTCTATTATACAAGTTTTGCTTCTCATTTAAATTAATTTTACTGTATATTAATAAAATTGTTTGGATGACAATAGAATAGAATAAAGCTGAAGCAAATTCCTCAAAATAGCAGCAAGCAATGTGCCATCTGTATCTTGTTTTAAATGTTGTTTGTTTTGACAATCTTATCCTTTTTACTGCAATAGATTATTTTGAGAAAGTAAATATTAAACGCTAAATTCAGAATTAAATCATATCAGGAAAAAACAAACTAAGAGTCAACATGATAAATGTCTAGAATTATTAATTTATTGATCATGCACTAGCCTAAAGGGTATCTTGTATTGTTTAGTTGTAGGGTTGGCTACATATGGTTTTTGAATAAGTGAGTTATATGTAGAAATTGTATGTTAACTACAACTTCTTGGATCGTTGTTGCTTATAGATTTTGTTTAAATTTTGCAAAAGCATGACATTAGTTGCCACGCAGAACTTGGATTAAATCTCATACACTCTTCTCACTCAAGGTACATGGATTATAATAACTTTCTTCTCTGTGATATTTAATTATTATTTCAACAAGTAACAATTGAGCCAGTTTGGATGAAATTAGCTGCGTTTTTAAATCTTTTGCATAAAAGTCTTTGCAGAAATTTAATTAATAATCATGTAAAGTTACTACAAATGTGTATATTGAATTAGCCAAAATTATGGAAGGAAATTTCTCCATCCTAAACTATCACAGAAATAATGCTAAATCTTTGTCAAAAGATTAATGGCAGAACATTTTCTTCGTAAAGACAAGACGCTGGTCGCTTTTACTTGTGGCGACTTTATTTTAATGGCAGTGTAATTAGAATTACCTTCAGTGTGACGTAGAGAACTCTTTTCTACGCAAGTGTGGAACTTTTTCACAAATCAGGTAGTTTATTTTCAAATAAATGAAATTTTCTCAAAGCTATAAAAGTCTACCCAGTTGAACTACCTGAATGATAAGAATGTATCCCATCATAGTACATCGCAAACATCATTACAATGTAACATTTGAAGTGACAATGCATATTAATAAATTTGCTTCCAATTCGGAAAAGTTCACTGAAGCTACTTAGAAATTTAGAATTCAATCCTATAAGAAGCAGTTTACTGAAATACTTAGACACATCAAGAAGTAAATTAATTTTCCGATTATAGAATTTTTTTTTGGATTTTATATTTTTAATTACTTAAATTTTTTTTTGCAACTTTCAACTGAATTTGTGGCCTAGTTTGTGGGCAATTGCAAGAAATTTTAAGTAACATTATCTTCTTCACCTTATAATTATAATAATGCTTAGTTTTTTTATATCTTGAAACTGTTTACTTCTTTTAGTATTTTTTATCTAATAGTATGTCCTGGGAATAAACATATAATTCTAAATACTTTTGTTTTATCATTTAATAATAGAAAAATTTAACTTTTCAATTTTTCATTTATTAGTGCATCACTTCTAGTTTCCTTCTAAAATTTACTCTATATGCTTTAACCATTGAATTCCACATTAGCGTAACTGGAAGGGACACGACTTTTCAAACCACTGAAGCAATCGCATTTTTATGCAACCCGCCGTAACGTACTATTCTCATCTCTTTCTACCTTATACGTTATACGTATGAGTATTGTGGAAACGAAATTAAATTCATCAATTTATTAATTAATACCACGAAGACAATAGTCAATTTCGTATTTGAAGAAAGAAAAAGCACAAAAGTTTAATGAAGATTTATACCTGCTCTAAGAAAATTTATTCTAATTCATATTTTGCTACTGAAAGCATATGGAAAGACTTTATATTTAATACAAAAAATTAGAACTACATTAATTAAAAAAAAATGTAGTTGTACTACTTTGTATAAAATCTTTAGAATGATTAAGTAAATTTTTTTCAGCAATTTTTAAATAGTATAAGTTTAGAGATTTTTTGCCTTACAGATGTTCGTTTTCCATGCAGTTGTTGATTTTCATCAAATGTTTTGGAAAGACGAAAAAACTTGGTATGGCATCAGTAATTTATTATTACATCCTGGTTTAATTCTATAGTCCTTTACTAGAAAGTACCTCCCGCAGATCTTGCTGCTTCTGGCAGGGCTCCAATTCTCTCTTCGAATTGCTTTGGTCCATAATGTCAAAATTTCTGGACGTTTGAAAAGAAATCTATATTTTAAAACATTAATAATTGAGGAATTCAAATCGAGTCTATTTTTTCAGCTATAAAGCTAAGTTTTCACCGTAACAACATTAAAAAAACTTTTTGTTACTTCAATGTTTCTTTGTTGAATTGAGTAGAAACTAATTATTAATTCATTAGCTAATTCAAGCATCATGCAAATTATTGCAACCATAAGCCACATAATTTAGAACAATTTTTTTGCTATTAATATGGCTATAAACTGTACAACACTTCACTCCATAGATGCACTTATAGTACTTCCTTCCAACAACAGACAAATGCGTACTAAATAGGTAATAAGTAAAAACAGGTAAAAGAACAACTACCATGCGCTAGACAGTGAGGCAAATACTACAAACTCCGGCTATCTTTGTCTTTGCCCCTGACTCACTTTCCGCTACAAGTGAATAACGTCGGGTCCCTTCCAGTTACGATAGTCTACAGTTCAATGGCTTTAACTATTTTACTAGTTCTACATCTTTAAAATGTTGGATAACTTTAACGTTTACTCGGTGGTGAAGTCTGTGACATACTACTGGGCAAACATATTAATAATTTTTCCTAATTTTCTGCAAGTATTATTAGTTAGTATTATTATTTGCTACATTTACTACATTTATAAAAAAATTATATTACTTTGCTTGCAGAGAAATAACTTTATTATTCAAACTTATTTATAAATGTTTAGACTTGTGATATTTAGTAGCACGTGAACATCCTTCTTCTATATAAAGGCAATACACTCTGCTTTGCTGCGATTGAGTTTTTTCATCGTATTTTTACCTATCTATCCATTTCTTGTGCTGTTAATTGTAATATGCTTGGATTTTCTTCTGTACTTCCGTATTTCGTTACTAAAACGTGTCATCCACAAAGGAGACTACTCTTGTTGGTTTGGTTCGCCAGCCATTTTTGTATAACTGATACATTTTAGGCCTCAATACACTACTCTGTGGTAATTCCGTCTTAAGTGGGAGAACTCATCTTATTGCTTAATCCTAAATAGTCCTATCAAGTTTGGTCTCAAGCTATGTCTAAGTTCATAGTCCAGCTCTTGGGCGTTACTTACCGAAAACTTGTGCAACATCCAAGAATACCGGTGAAGAGATTACTTGTCTATTTTTTTCAATCCCCTAAAATCTATTAACCTTCCTTCGACTCGACCCCTAATCCGACCAAAGGTCAGCGCGTCTTTTGATTTAACTATTGATTGATTTTCTTTCGGCTGTCATACTCTTTTTTTAAGCGAAGCGCCAAGTTTTCTCTTATAGCTGGTTATTAGTTAAATAGTAATAAATTACCTTTACCATCAATGATTCAATATTACAAGAAAACAAGAAAGTAAAAAAGATTTTTTCAGTTAATGACTGACAGCGAAGTACTTAATTATGCGGACGGCCTTGGTGTTCATTGGTATCAAGATTTTATGATTCCACCTATATTCCTGAACGCTGTCCAGATAATTCCCAAAGATATATTCATTTTAGGAACCGAAGCGTGTAGCGGTAAGTACTTAATACTTCTCTTTATTAGACACAAAAAATCCGATAACTCTAAGTGCTTCATTTAAAATGATTGATTTATTTATTATTATCAATTCATTGTTTAGTTTGCTCAAAAACGATAAGCATCTATATTGTTGATTGTATAAAATTATTGTAAACATTTGAGAATTCTATTGAACTTGCGTTTTTTGAAAAGTCGAATTAATTTCGAATAAAAATAAAAATTTTAGGGTCAACTTTCGTCGACGGACCCGACAACCCTATAGATTTAGGTTCTTGGAGCAGAGCTGAACACTACATAACGGATATTATAACGGTAACAATCGATTGGAATTAAATTTTAACGACTACTATTACTAAGAAGGTAAGTTCGATTGAACTTGTTAAACCCTTCAATATTTCAGGACTTGAACTACAACGTTACCGGTTGGGTCGACTGGAACATGGCTTTAGATACCGAAGGAGGTCCTAGTTATATCGACAATAACGTAGATTCCCCCATATTGGTAAACTCAACAGCTGGAGAATTCTACAAGCAACCCATGTATTACGTGATGGGACATTTTTCGAAATTTTTGACTCCCGGTTCGGTGCGGATACATTCAAGTGCAGAAACTACTTTAACAGAAGACGTCGAATTTGTAACGTTTTTGAGACCCGACGGTTCTAAAGTTGTGATTATCTACAATAGGTAGCGATTATCTTGTTAATGATTCGATGTTTAACTTGGAATTGTTGCAGCCTTCTGATTGACTTGCAAGTCCGGTTTGTGGATTCCGATAGAACGTTTTCGGTGAAACTTGAACCTCAATCTCTCAATTCAGTTATATATTGATTCAATTGCTGGTTTATTAGATAAAAAATATCAACAACGCTGTGAATCGTTACTAATGATAGCTTTAAGTGGAATATAATAATTGAATAATTGAAAATTTCTGTCAGTTAATATTAATTTACGGGTGCTAACCCGAGCTGCAAGCAGACGCTAAATCACTATTCTAAACCTCATATTTGGGCCATACCTATAATAAATCATGGGTTTATATAAATTAATAATAACACGCTTTCAGCCGTCCATTTCTAATCACAGGAGTTTCAAACTAACTACCTGTATTGGAATGATGCAATATTCAGTAATTTCTGTGCCGCTGGAAATACCAACAAATGAAGGGTCATCCGGAAAATAAATAGTGATCCAGGATTTTAAGCATCCACCTGTCCAGGATCGAGATTCCTACGTAATCGACATACTACACACGCATTTTCGAAATTGATCTACTAGAATGAAGCGCGTACGACCTGTTGCCGAATCCCTTCATAACTCATGCTAACCGCAATTTGATGCCGTTTTTTCCATCGCATGCCGTTGAGTAGCTCCACGTGACCAGAGCTTTTTTCACTCTGAATTTAACGGCGTTAGTTTTTTTACGTGTATGTTTGCAAATGTTTTTGTGGGTCGAAGCCAGATATGTCAGTTGGTGGGGAAGAGAGTGGACTCCCTTTCAATTTCAGGTGTAGGGTTTCAGCTACTATATCCTAATGGCTACAATTCGGTTTCGTATTGGGGTGATATTGAGCATATGGTGTAACTTTTGTGGTCCCATCGCACCAACAAAAATTTAAATGAAGTTTCACGTCATGAATTTATTTACCATTCATGTTAGAAGCTTTATTCGAAAACACAAGTGAACTAACTATTTGAGTTTAATTAATTTCAGAAGCTTGTAAGGAAATTCGTGTGTCATTTTACATTTACAGCTCATTTCCGAGTTTGCGTGTGAAGAAGTCATGAAATTACTTGCCATGATAGATTATTATCTAACGACTCGTACAAATAGCTTCAATGAAATTGACTCTAGAAGCACGCGGTTAATAGACCATCACCACCTTCAAAGTCCTTAACCGCTTTAACCGCTGTTCTTTTCGAACTCCGTAATGTACCTTAACTTCATAAATAAGTAGGTGCCCGAGGAATAATTCGGGTCGGCGTTAATATTTCCGTCAGGGTTGAAATTAAATTATAGTGACCCTTTGGCGTGGGTCCGGGCCTGAAATCGATTTCTAAACGTTATTAGCAGGTCCACTAAAAGCCGGTGGACCACATAAGGCGGCGATTTAATGATCCGGGAAATCGCGACACAGACACAAAAGAACATATTATATTCAGAGTCCGGTCGTGAATTCCGGAATACCGACTGAAAATTACAACGACGCCATAACACACACCGCACGCCCGTATATTATCCAGGGCGCATTCCTGGGAACAATCCGCAATTAAGCGGGCGAACGTACTCGTATACTTTGTATTTGCTGTGCGGATGGTCGGAATGCGATTCTGCAACCGGCCGTTGAACACAACTATTGACGATTGTTTGCAGGTAAGTTGCAGCGGGGCGCTAATTGCGACACAATAGAACCTGTTAATTACCTCTGTTTACCCGTTGCTGACCTGCATGGTGGTGATTTTGAATCGAGGGCTCTAACTTACATGGTTAACACCCAGCTAGCAATCGTCAAATTAACCGTTTGGAACTCGTAAGGAAATTCAGAGAACTTGCAGATTTTATTTGTGGAAGTCATGACACAAGAAATCGGGCGGAACCTCTACACAATGTCCTTTTACCACCTTTTTATAATAGCAAAGGTTTTTTAGAAAAAAGTATGGTCTAAGTGTTGATTTAAAAAATATATATTATTGTAAAAGGGCCGTAAAAAGACTTTATGTAGCAGCTTTGCATATTATCTCATCTTTAAATCATCCATGTCCGAAAGATATTTTTAAGCAAAATACAAAGTTGCCTATTCAAATAGTCGAATACTAAAATCTGGAACACCACAAGGGAGCATATTAGGCCCATTATTGTACTGCAGATCTACCAATAACAAATAAATCCACAATAGCAATGTTTGCGGAAGAAACAGCAGTAGCATTCCTGCAAGTTAAGCATCATCCAAACATCCTGGAAGATTGGTTTGATGTATAGAGAATAAAATTCAACAAAATCTGTGCAGATCACATTTACAACTAAACATACAAATTGTCTACCAGTTACCGTCAATCGCAGTCCATACCGAAGTGTAGTACTAAGTCTACACTTAGAGGAGAAATTTACATATCAGAAGCATATTAAGACCAAAAAGAATGCAAGATGTCAAGGCTTCTAGGTCAAAAATTCAAATTGTCTTTAGAAAATAAGCTGCTACTATACAAGTGTATAATAAAATCAATATAAACATATGACATATAATTGTGGGGGTGTACTAAAATTAAAGATGCTTTGCTTTATAACTAATGCGTCTTGGTATGTGTCAAACTTCACTTTACACATACACAATGATCTGCAAATTTTATTTGTGACAGAAGAAATAAAAAGGTACTCGACTACATATCGCAAGAAGTTGTCAGGAAATAAAAACCTATACGTGGCTGGCAAGAGCAATCCATCAAACATCCGTAGAAAACTAAGACAACACTGACCCACAGATCTGAAATTAGGTACTTACATCAGAAGACATAAATATATTTATTACAGAGGGTTGTCACTGGATGCTTACTCTCAACTTTATCAACTTACAACTAATTTACTTATTGCTCTAAGTAAGAGAGTATAGTGAATATGTAATAATGCAGTAATAATATATGATTCATCCATTAAAATTTTGGGTCATCCCAAAATTTTTTTGGTTCCCTTATTTGAAAAGAAAATCTGATTCACTTTGTTTCTTTTCATTGATCGAAATTAATAAATACTTCATATCTCTCTTTATTTTCTTCACACTCAACTCTTCCATATTTTCCACGTAAGTACAGATAAGTTTATTCTTCTAATTAAAATAAATTTTTAAAAAAATCTTCCAAAGTAAAGGCAATTTATAAACATTATTTTTAGCAATTTATTTATATCACTTTTTTAAAAAATAATTATTTATTTTATTTTCAATTAACATATATAAAGATTTTGGGGCAATAATTCAACACTAAATTTTTGTTCGGGGTCTTTATGTGAAGATAAAATCAGAATTATCCGTTTGCTCCCCATTGAGTGAAATCATTAAATTTTCCGCATCAATTATTATACTCCATACTTTTTCACTTTTTCTACTGTTCCACTTTTTCGACTGTTGCAGCGTTATATTTATTGTTAGCTAACTTATACGTTTAAGAAATGTTTGAAGTTGTAACATCAATCCTTCACTAACGCCCATATTTTCTCTATGAAGTTAAGCTCAGACTAGTAGGAAGTTAACTGTAATATTTCAATGTAAAAATCTGCTTTGCATCAATTCTGTAATTTTTGTTTTAAAGATCTTTACTTTCATAATTTTTAACTTATTCTAATTTTTTAATAAGTTATTTTGTTATAAATTAACCCTAGTATTTGATTTGATCAAGACGAAGTTGAATTTGCGTTTAGCTGTACATTATCGCTGAAGGCATGCCACGAGGAAAAACTAACTTTTCATACTTAGTATACATTTTATAAATTATCGCTGTTTATTTAAAGAATTCTACCATCTATTGGGTTAAATGACTGCGCAAAATTTTATTTTGAATTAAACATGTCAACTACTCTGTAACTTTTTACTTGGCTTCATTGTGTTGTTTGAAGAATAAATAAGAGATTTCTGAAACGATACTCCACAAATTTACCAAGTAAGAAAACGCAAGAATTCTGAATTACATTTACTGTAGCTGTGTCTTTATTATTAATAGATATTTACTCTTTGTTTCGATTGAAGAATTAATTTTAAAAGGATTAGTAATATTATGCTCTAAACATTCTATTAAATTTTATCTCTCTTGCATACTTATTAAAATGACATAGAAAGTGCATAAACAGCCGTTCAAGAATCATTTTAAACTTTTGCCAGCAAAATCAAAAGACTCAGTGTGAGAAGTTTTTGTGGAATCATATTTTAAAAACTTTTTCTTTATTAAGCATTTTAACAAAACAATAACAAATGATAATTTATGCAATTTAAATTTAAAAAAAGACGATGATGACAATGTTTATGACATAGTGCCTCCTCTTATATCATTTCCTACAACTTTATAAATTAAGCATTTTTAGTACAAGAATTGTTCGATTTTCTTCACTATTAGTTTCAGTCATCAGATTTAAAGTAATAATTTGAGATACACAAAAATATAATATTTTCTAGATATAAGTAGGATAAAATTATTGAACAAAAAAAAAGATGCCAAAAAATTATAAAGATAAAACCTCCATCGCGTGCTCAATCTAATAAAATTTCCTTCTACTGTGCAATTGCAGTTCAGTATGACAATTCTACAAATTGTGATAAAATGCTTTTGTGCAACTGTGTACTTGCGTGTTCAACTTAATTCCATCTACATTATTGTTAATAACAAATATTTTTGCAACAGAAACGTTGATAATAAGCGTTACAAATACAATAAAGATGCAATCTCTCCACTCGACTAAATTAGATTGTAGCAGCTACAATTATCGACAATATTTAAATATTTTACTTAGGTACTGGTAATTTATGTTATAAAGCAATAAAAATTATATAAACCTATAATTTAGTGTTACTACAATTCTTTCTTTGAAAGCGATTGATTGGTGATGCAAGTTGGTGTAAACAATTTGAATTTTGTGGCGACATTACAAGATTGTCCTTTAGTAAACCATCCACAGGTAGGTATACTACGTAAATTTGAATTTGGGTTCTTAAAATTACGCATACATCACATGTAGTGCAGGATAATTCTTTTTAAATTAGGCTGCTTGTACACTTGGAAATAAATGTTTGGGGCACCTTTTCAGCAAGTCTTGATAGTAAAATTATAAGATTTATTAATAAAAAAAATGTACGCCTTCTCTCATGTGAATAATAAAATTTTGTTTAAAATGTTACTTTTCTAAGCAAAAACGTATCATTGAAAATATTCTATAAGTCTAATAATTGTTACTATTGGATAATCCTTTGTCTTTGAGTAAAACAGTGAAAAATTAGAATTTTAACAGGAAAATGAAAAGAGTCAAACAAGTTGAAGGTGGCTTCTTCAATCCTTTGTACTTTTCTCATAGCAAGAAAAGAGTCCAACTTTTTGAGTAACCAATTTTTACAGCAGGAACCGAAGAAGATTTTTACCACCCATAATCAGTAAGATTAAGACATCTAACTTCGTGAAATATTTTTTTAGGTTTTGCAAAAATTTTGAGAATTACAAGAATTGATCAGAGTGATACCCTTAGATGAGTATCTGAATAACTTTGGTATAGTATTTCTGTTTCTATTAATTTACAAATAAATTAAGCATTCCTGCAAAATTTTGGTGTTTTTATATTTAGTTGTAAAATAAATTTTAGAGTTAAGGCAGATTAAGGTAGAAACTATATGAATTCACTGTAGTTCCTACCTTAATCTGCTTTAACACACAATGACACCTCAATGATATAATTGCAGTTTAAATTTTTTAACAGTCAAATAATTATAAGTAAGAAAATTTTTCCAGTCATTTCCCCAATCCTACTGACAAAATAAAACTAAAATATTATTACCCTTATTAACATTGATTTTATTTCAAATGACACCAATCTCTATGTAGCATTACTGAGAAAATGCTTGCAGTAAATATAAAATTTTCTTAAATTTATTTTTATAAAGTTGTCTAAATTTTATTATTGATTTGTGTTTTTAATTGGTAGCAATTATCTTGACAATTTCGGTTTTATTTAAAATAAAGTTCGAAGAGTACGCTGTTAAAATATTTTTTATAGCAAAACATTTCGCTTTTAATCTTTCTGAAATGCATCATAACTGCATAATATTAAATCTAATCTTTGTCAACCATCTCAAATTACAAACGGTGCAATTTTCTGGCCGTTATTAGTGCGAATCTTAAAAATTCTGCTAGAGATTTTGACTTTCTATAACTTCTTAAAAAAATTATTCTAAATCGTGGGAAGTTGCTAGCTCTACAGAATTTTACTTTATCCGTTTGTATTCAGTTATGGAATAAATAGATGGAACTACACTTAGTCAAAAAATTTTAGTTAATAATTTTTTTATTTGGAATTCTATAGTTTGGTTAGTCATATTTGCATAATTTTTCCGCATTACTTTGATGTTCGATCAATTTTCTTCTATTTCTAACATTTTTAACAATCAAAAGCTTCTTACTTGTATGGTTAAAATCCGACACTAACATCTAATTATTTTATTTGAAAAAATATATAAAATTGCTTAGACTTATTCTGCTACATAAAATTTTCTGCCAAATCTTTACAACTTTTGTTGAACTTTTTATTCTGACTTTTAACTGTAGATCTATTCTAATATATACAAATCTAAATGTGAGAATATTTATTGTGGGGCATTAGCTATTATAGGTATTAATTAGCTGATAGATCGTAACATATTGTTTAACGATATAGCAAAAGTCCAAGCAGCACTGAGAGAATTAATTGGCATATACAATTAGTGAAAAATTCAAATGATTTCTCAAAGTTGTATTTTCAGTTCTAAGCCAATTGCTATTTTTCTTAATTTTTATTGAAAACCGAGATGGAAACCTACAATTATAAAACGTAACCTGGATAACTTGTAGCAAATGAATATACTCACCAGTGCTAAATGCTAGATTTACTGTATGGAGCCTTGTATGTAGCAAGTCTCCCAGCAAATTGCAATTTCTTCGAGCAATTAAACCTATTAACTGTTTAATCGAAAAGCAATCATAGACAACAACAATGAACGTTCCAAATTTCGACGAGAGTTGTACTGATGATTGAAGATTGGGCTTAAAACCTAAACAAGCGAGTGTACCTTTATTTGAAGTGAAAACTAATAAAATTTGCGTTTCTTATGTCGAAAACCTTCACGTTTAACAAAAAGTTTGTTAATATTCGAAGATTTAAGCTTGAGCTATTCATCGTCGTACTTTCTGTGGATTCGCGTAAATTTTAAATATGGATGTGGTTGGATTAAGGTTCAGTAATGACATAATCCTCACCGGTAAGCTTCTTAATACCCTCGAATTAAAGCCGATGAAGACACGGCATAAAACATCGCAGATCCCGGCACTACGTTCTGGATTAGCGTCCTCCGTCCCATCCCTAGTCCTCCACGTCCAACTTACGCGAGGTCTGTTCTTTACAAACAAAAACACTCGCAAATATCTAAATCCTTTGTTTTATGTTTTTAATATTCAACGGCTCTTCGCGTTGCTGCGTTTTAAAACCTCGGATAATTGTTTGAAATATTGTAATGCACCTATACTTTGAACAGAATTATTATCTACGAGCTCCATGTTTATTTATTGTGATTTGTAGTCTAGAAACATAAATTTTGAACGAAATGGAATCGTAACTAGGACATCGTATATTGTCCTGTTGCTTTTTTCCTCAACCACCGACATCGATTTAAAATTCAAATATATTCTAGACGACACCAGCTTTAGGAAAACCAAAAGTTTTACAATTAAACTGGTTTCACGGTTTTTAAGATTACACCCATATCATTGTAGATATCTACATACAATTTTATATATTATCAAAAATTCTATCAAATATTAAGCGGTGCAAATACGATAACGCAATGCTACTTGGCAATACATTGAACAATAGACTTTCTGTTTACGTGCACAATAAGCTAATCCGGTTGAGCTATGACAACAACATATGCAAACAGGATCCGGTTTTATAAGAATGCGAATATAATGCTCAAAATTGTTGGTTCTGACGCCGTCGAACAATTTTGTTGTAAATGTAATTTAAATCCACCCGCGTCTGTGCTGTTTACCTCACACATTACTAACTAAAGTGAATGGGGAGTTTGAAAAAATTTAGTTAGTGATCTAAAGGGGAAAGAGCATCTGTAGGAATTTTACTTGATTTAATTCGAACAGACCTGGCTGTTACTCAAATACAATAGTTGCAAAAAAATGTTATATTTGTGAACCTTAATTAATAAGCAGAAAAATTACGAATGATTTTCAGGGAGTTTTAACAAACCAATTAATAACTGCCAGTTTTAGATTTTTTAGGGCAAATTTTGAATTCTCTGCCAACTGTAGTACACAATTTCGATGTAGCTGCAGTAGCTGCAGAAAATTTTAAAAATATATGAGAGTTACTTAAACTTCTTTAAGCCTTAGAGAGAGGATAGTTATGGTTTCAATTTTAAAAATTAATCGACGTAATAAAAATTTTAATTTTAGAATTTTACGTAAATAGGTCGCGATAGCTGATAAAGTCCTCAATGTACAAAACGCACGAAGATAATTAATAACGGAAAAGCTTGAATAAGTCACAATTGCTGAAAATTCTCGGATGTACATTGTATAGTAAATATTTACATTAAAATTCCAGCGTTTATAACAAATGAGAAATTCTTATAAAAGGTCTCGATTTGGATTTCGATTATACAAAGAAATCGAGAAATCTGATCTGGGTACAATTTATTCAGTTCTGCCAAGAAAATAAAAATTCAACAAAGAAAATTTGATAGTTAAAGTTCTGTGAAATAATTATAACCATAGTAGTAATAATAATGTTTATTGAATTTTCATCGACCGAATTGCTTTCAGACCGTCGCTATTAGCTCTGCTCTACATCAGAAATTGCAAAATACAATATCTAAATGCATCTCAATAATATGAACAAATAAATAACAATAATAATAATAATAACGAGAAATATATGTATATAGTCAACAACGTTCCCCTTCAATTCTCTGTCCTCATCTGTGCATCCAACAATCAAAGCATCAGTCGTTGCTTGAACTGACGAAGAGTTGTGTTCGATTCAACGAATTCTAAATATTTGTTCAGCATCCTGGGCGTGAAAACACCAAAGTAACACTGGAACCTAGTAGTCATGCAGCTCAGATCTTTTACTCAACAACATAAACCGGTACTTCGGACATCCGCTCGTTACAAGCTTAGAAAGTAGCGAAACAAAGAAATTTAATCTTTGATGTTCAGTATATTACTTCGAACATAATGAGGTGTTACGTACTTACGCCATTCAACTCTAAGTGCAAATTGCAGTTTATCAATTGAAGTTTCTTCATTCTCTCTTCGACCATTCAAGCCACTGCTTAAATTTAATCTTCAGATCACAATTGGAAAGTTGCATCATTGATGGATGAATTTAGCGATGTGACAAACACAGAGACACTTGGACTTCGAGGGGTTGGGGTGAAGACCGTACCTGATACCTCAAAAACTACTGCCAGGTTCCCGTTGAGCTTATCGCTCGCAACCGAAGAACTGGAGGGATCGAATAGTGTCTGTCTGAATATTGTTAGCGAATAAATGTTTACAGCAACTTCTTGATAATGGATCAGTTGTGAATAAAACAAATATTTAACAACAGTCTGAAAATACTACTTTGAGGTAGGTGCATCACATGTAGTAACTGTTCTCCCATCCCCTCACTACAATCGGCTGAATAAAGTAAGGTAAAGTACCTACAAACTAAATTGTTAATAATTCGTTTTAATGACGTGTATCTTTTAAAACCAGGTTTAAAACCGGACTGGAAGAAAAAGAGAAGAGCATTTTTGCGCAATGGTTTGCCAACATGTTCTTAACCACGTACTACTGAGGGAACAAAAATTAAACATATTCTGTGATAGAAACGAAACTTCTGAGCAATGTTGTAGTGGACTAATGTAAACTGGAGCGGAGACTGTCGCATCGGTTGGTGGCATCTGGGGTCACTATCAGAGGAGTCGCCACAGTGTTCCTGTAAATCACTTGCAAAATTGAAATATAAGGAGAAATATAGAGAAGATTTCACTTATGCTACGCATGAACAACTTTATGCTTTAAAAATAAAATTTCTACATTGGCTTAAATTTTACAGCATAATTTTGCAGTTTTAATTAGAATATTATTTGATTTATATCATGTGCGTTTAGCGTTTATTCATTGCTTTTAATTATTTCTTCTAATGGATATAGTTTTATATGTTGAAATGCTTATAATTAATTTAGATTATAAAATTATTTGCATTTTTATAAAGGAGTTTATAAAATATCATAATTTTAATAGTTCAGATTATTTTCCCAAGCGTCTAACTGTTGTTCGAAACTATAACTAATTTTTTTAATTAATAAATTTGATTGTATTTAATTTATTTTTTTAATTTAAGAAATTTCTTTTCTCATTTTTCATAAAATTTATTTTCTATACTTTAGAAGCTTAACAAAGAAAGCGTGTTAAGAATTATATGGCCACGTTAAAAAATCTAATCTATGTCGCTTTTATGACTTCCTTTAGGGAGATAAGAAACGAAAATTCAAAGTAGAAAGCAATAATTTAAAAAAGTTTAGGAGGAACAAAAAAATTAAAACAGCAAGTTAAATGAAAAAGTTAATTGAAGTGAGTTGAAGAGCGGTTAGAAAATAATTTCAGGCATACTTAGAAGCAAATCTATAAAGAAAATTAGACATTTTGAATTATTATTTGATTACTGAAGAATGATTAGCTAAATAATAACGATAGTTCAGGAGTTGGACTTAGAGAACTAAAAACTAATTCAAAGCCAAGTAGGAAACTGATAGTCGAGCATATAAAATATAATGGCGTTAAATTTTAAAAACTTCATTTATAAAGAAGATGTGTATAATAATTTAAAGAACTTTAGAGCTGCGTTACATAATATTTTGAAAAACAAAACAGGCAACAAATTATTACGAAAAAGTTATAATTATATAATAATAATTATAAAAATTCTCTAAAAATTTGGAAAAAGAAATACAATTTACTAAAGACAACTGTGAAATAAAATTAGCACAAATGTCTTGCAACAAACCTAAAAATCTATGGAAATATATTGATAATAAATTGGGGCAAAGAAAGAAAACTTGTACCATTGATAAAATTAATATAGGAGACTCAGTTACTACAGAGCTTCCGGAAATTGCTAATGCTTTTAATGTGTTTTATGCAAATATTCGCTTAAATTTAGCTAAATTAATACATACTTCCAACTCAAGCATAGATCAATTAGATACCTCAAATAAGATAACTAATCCTAACTCTATCTTCCTTTATCCAACCAGCACAACAGAAGTTAATAATATTATCCAAGGGCTAAAAAATAGAAAAGGAGGAATAGATAGCATTCACTCTAAGGTATTGAAATTATTGAGCCCAGCTATTTCCTATATATTTAACAAGTGCATTTTAAAGGAATATAGCCAAAAGCACTAAAGAAATCAAAAATTGTACCTGTCTATAAATCTGGTAACAAATCGGACGACAATAATTATAGGCCAATATCGATTGTCTCCAATATTGCTGAAATATTGGGGAGAATTGTGTACAGCAGACTTTGTGCCTTTTTCCACAAGTTTAGAATAATTAAGAAAAAACAGTACAGTTATCAAAAAAATAAAAATACTACATATGCACTAGTTGATGTTTTAGATACAATATGCAGTA
Organism: Pyrochroa serraticornis; assembly: GCA_905333025.2. Classification (NCBI taxonomy): domain Eukaryota; kingdom Metazoa; phylum Arthropoda; class Insecta; order Coleoptera; family Pyrochroidae; genus Pyrochroa; species Pyrochroa serraticornis. Next base: position 22,102,039 of record HG995154.1, read on the forward strand.
GCATTGAAAATGATGATGCAGTAATTGGGACATTTATTGATTTAAGGAAAGCATTTAACACGGTTAGTCACAAGATATTGTTCAAAAAACTTTATAATGTTGGAATTAGAGGGATTTCTCTTAAACTAATTATCAGTTATTTAAGTGACAGAACTCAAAAAGTAAGAATAGGTGATGTAACTATTTATGAGGAAAATATAAGTTTGGGAGTTCCTCAAGGAACCGTATTGGGACCAATAATATTCTTAACATATATAAATGATATATTTGAGAAGTGTCCTAACATATTTGCTTTTGCTGATGACACTCTTGTGTTTAGTATAGAGGAAACATGGCAGAAATTAAAATGAATGAATGAATGAATATCTTGATAATTGAAATGAATGGTTTAAAGTAAATATACTTACAATGAATAAGGAGAAGACTAAATAATCATCTCTTAGATGTTGCGTTGATAGTGTAACACAAAGCTTAGAAATACATATAGAAAACTGTCTCATTAAACGGAAAGATAATATCAAATACTTTAATTTATTATTATTATTATTATTAACCTTAAATTGGATTTACATATAAAACATATCACTGGAAGAAGTAGAATTTATTTTATATAGTTAATAAACTAAAACACCTTTCGTATGAAGTATTGTGCCTTTGTGTATAGTGTATTGAACTTTGCTCTTGTTGTATGGAGTGCAGCTTATGCTACTAAGCTATTCCGTATTGATAAACTACAGAAAAAAATTATAAAAATACTAATGTTATACAATATGTTATATAATAAAAACTAAAATGTTTATACAAAACTAGTTGCATAATACATTTTTATGAAAACTTAAGGAATCAATTTGGAGATTCTTACAGCATAACGAGATATAAACAACTTTCATTATCTTATTATAAAGAAAAACTATTGCAAGAAAAAATAAATACGATTTATGCGGCAAAATATTTTATTGGGCAGCCAGATGAGTTGAAATCGGTTGATATATTAACAAGAAAAAAATTGTTGAAAAATATACGAATATTATAAAACTATAGACATATCCCAGACTACTTAGAACTGTATCTCTTGTATTTTGTATTTTTGTATTTTTATTTAGTTAAGATAAGAACTCTAAAAATTGCTAAATGAACTAAATAGAAAAAAATACAAAAAATCAAATTTTAGTTTTAAGCTTTTTAGTTACTAAGTGAATTGCTTGAATTAACAGCTCTTGGGTACAGAGATGCTTTGTACCTCCATATGGGAAACTCTGTATTAATGCTTAATAAATACCAAATACCAACCAAAATTATTGCGAGGGTATCAATTAATAAAATTTCTAAAAATAAATAATATGTTAAGTCGGTTCTAATAATTTAATCATTGATTTAAACTTTCTGGTTTAATGTTAATAAGTTAAATAGTTCAGAGTCTATTATGATGCGAAATTAGAGTGAATCTCATGTTTAAATTAAATTCAATATAGCTCTAGCCTAAAATAACTGAATTTGAAAATTAGGGAATGACTAATAATGTTGATTCAAACTGTATAATTTCGATGAGATGATGAAATATCATAAATTTGATGGATGGTCTCTACCAAATCCACATGTGAATTCAATAAATTACGTGCACCTTCCGCTTTGATTTAGGTAAACAGATTTCGTTCAAGCGCAACTCTGTTTTTCCTGCCAGAATCAGGAATCATTGTAGCAAAAACGTCGTAAAAGTCATATAAGAGTATGGCAGGCGCACGGAAATAACCACCCCAGTGTTCATGCCGGTCGACCGAAGTCTCATATATCATCCCCAGCTCGGTATAAAACCAATTAGAAAAGTATGATGGCATCGAATATGCGTTAAATGTGAAATATGAATATCCATTCGGATCAGGCAAGGTGTACGTAAACGCGGCATTACCATCCCATAGGTTCCGAGTTTATCCCACAAATCTTGCTCGCTTCCGAGCAGCGAATCGTGAAATCGGTCGATTAAATAGCAGGAGTCGAACCGAAAGGTTGCACTTTTCTGGGTCTGCTCAAACCCTTTCGAAATTTTCAACAATTTAAATTATCAGAAAGAATTTAATAAATAATTATTAAAACACATATTCAGCTCGAAATTATTTTTGGACGTGGCAATATATCGAGACAACTTTCTGGTTAAGAGGGAACGAGTGTCGTAGTTAGAACTATAACAATTGCTTTTTTCCAAGTGTGATTGTCGGGATGAGGTTCTTGGAACCTGGAGCTGACTATAATTGCCTATCATAGCAACAGAATAACGAGTTTATGAGCGTGGTCAACAGCCAACCCCTTTTCTGCAAAGTGGTACAATTTGGGAGAATTACTTTTCTCTCTCTAATGGAAAGTGTTCTTAAAACACTACATTCTCAATAATCATAATAAAACCAATAAATTAAGTGGTCAAGCCGTGACCAACTTCGTCATTCAGTACCACTTTAAACGTAAATATACTTTATTTTAAATGTATATCCAACGATGTCTAAATCATTATCCTAAATTTGCAGCTTGACTAGTATTCTTAATCTTTTTTAAAAAGTTACTACAATTCTGTAACGTGACCAAGTAATTGTTTACCAAGACAGGAACTAACTTTTAGCCCAACTCGAATCTCGTTAATTACGTAGGATTAATAATCCGAAAGGTATCTTTCTAAATATTCTCTACATAATTCTGGGAAGTATGCAGCTCCACACCTAATTTCATGATACATAAAATCAAAGTATGTAGTTAATTTTCATATTTAGGAAATACGAAGTAAAAAGAATTGATGATTGTTTTATCTTCAACTATTGAATTCTACAGACTAGCTGTACTATATTTAAACAATATTCTATAATAATCACCTTTATATAGCCCTCATAGGTTCATAAACTAGCGCTTTCAATAAAGTCAATGGTCGTGCCAACAGAAGGAACTTAGGAAGATGAAAGCCACCTTTTCCTACTTCTTAGTATCAACGCCATGGCATCAATATTTAGGCGATTTGACATTAATATCACTACCGTCCGGTTGTTCAGTACTTGAGTTTCCCCATCACCTACTGCCTGGTTCAATAAAGGTGTAAATCTGATGGTCATCCGGGTATAAGTGACTCAGGTAGCTGATAAGAACGAAGGAGAGTCTGCAGTGAGCAATATGAACAGTAAAGGCCCTAGAACGCCGCTCTGTGGAACACCAATTTTCTTTTAATGCACTACACTCGCTAACGAGTACCAACGTTTCAATAATTTAAAAAAGTCACCTTCGGCCTGAATTTCATGACGCGTTAATGTTCATTACTTGTGATGAAAACGTTCAAGTACTGAAACGTAGACGAAAACTTGTCTTGCAAGAACAAAAAGACTTTGGTATGGAGCAAACAGTTATAAACATTTACTCACATTATACAATCACTGGCGTAATTTAGTCACGTTAAGTGGAGGTACCATTAAGATATGTTTTTAGTTTCTCAAGTATGAAGAACCTCTAAAAAGGCTGTTGGTGATAACTAGAAAAGTCAATTCTTAGTAGGAAAATAATATTTTTAAAATTGTTATATATAAACAAGTAATTACATTAGAATTGAACTCAGTTAAGAACAATCTCCAAAATATTGCCCCGTTCCACATCAATGGAGTGAAAAAGTCTAAACTCGACAGGATTTTTAAAAAATTGGCAAGTAGCAAACTCAATAAAGGCAGGAATTTCAGAATCCGTCAAAAATCTTTAAATAACTTTAGCTCTAGATGACTCAGAGGTAACACTATTTATCTTGGAATAGATATTCCATACAGATAAATCGTTTTACAGCACACTTTTGAAAAGCTTAATGATCGATTTTGATAGCTATCTCTTAGCTTGATTCTGTTCATATGATTGTGAATGTGCCCATGGGGCTGCGTATTCATTCATCATTTTTATTCGTTTATTCTGGTATGGTTTTATTTAATGTTTTTCTAAAATATTTTGAGTTTTTGTAAAATAAATGGTTATAGTATAGTATATGATGACATTTAGTTAAAACAGAAAAATTAAAATGCATTGTTTAGACAGATAGAGCAATAACAAAATTTAATATTATTTCAAACACCGCTAAGGATTAATTCATTCAATGGTTGATTTCTATTAATGGAATTAAAGCTTCTTCAATCTACTTTGCAGTGACATATTTTTTATTGCTCTCCGATAAGTAACACCATCATAATTAATTATTTGCTTTTCGAAAAAATGACTAAAATTTGGTTTAGCAAAGAAACATTAATTTAGTGTATTTATCCAGAAGCTATTGAAATCAAATTATCTTCACTGCATAGCCTATAGTTTCTTATTACTTATCCTTCTTTTATATTGAAAATCGCATTAGTGATAGCAAAGTCGTGTTTGTATAAGCAAAACGCCGTCAAATTATTTTCTGCTCTTACTTTGCTCACTCTTTCTATTTTCCCCCGCCAAGTAAAATTACTGCACCTCAATTCAGTCTAACCAAAAACCATAATTACTCAAGAATCCCTTTTAAAATTCTTCAGTGCTTGCAGTTTTGGTTAGTTATTATTTTAATGCTTAGTATTTTTGCATTTAGAGAAAACGCAAAGCGTATAGCTAAGTAGCTACACTGAAAGTCGTGATTGCTGTTTTAAAAAATGTCAATAATCTCAAAAATGGCAGATAAGATTTAATTATAATTAACTGAAAATAACGGTAACCTCATCTACCTTTATTTTTAATATTTTATTTACTGTTTTCTTAAGTCATTAGACTTTCCTAAAAGCAAGATGTTAAACACTTATTTCTACAAAAAATTATGTTTTCAAAAGCCTTCAACCTTCAGCACACTAAAGTATTATAATTTCTGCGCGGTCAGACCCTAATATTGACATAATTTATGGGGAGAATTTTTTTCTTTTCTCGACAACTATTTCTTATACATGGTTTGCAAATCAAACAACTTGAAAATGGTTCTTCTGACAACAATGTTTAGCTCATTAAATTAGATGAACCTTCTACATGCATAATCTTATGAAAAATAAAACGTCGAAAATAAGGACTGATTTAAGGTAATTATTACTTTTTAAAGTCCACTGAATGGAATAATTATATTACTGACAAAATAGGCTTTACATGGTAAGGCAAGATTTAATCATTGGATTAAGATACGTATCTTTGCAATAATATTTCTTAACAATAGTGGACTTTTATGATGTTTCACTTATAAGTTACCAGAAATCGTACCGCATATGTTAATCTTCAAGTGCCTGAAAGGCGAATTTGTCTTCCGTAGTCTCGAAGATACCGATGGTTGTCGAAACTAAAATAATAATGCTCGTATGATGTTAACTTATTTAAGCCAACTTATAATTTTTCAGTGAGATTCTAATTTTATCAGGTCCAAAAATTATAATGGGAAGAAAAAGCTCTGGCAGTATTATGAAAAAGATTTTGATAATCTGGAAAGCAAAAATTAAACAATTTGTGATTTGAAGTAGAAATCGAAAACTCATGCAAAATTTCCGAAAAAATGGCATTCTCTGTTTAAATCTTGTTAATGTTTTTACAAATAGTAGAATTGCAGTGAAGGTTCAGAATGTCATTAATCCGTTGAAAATTGAACACCAAATATTTAAACAAATATATTTCTACCCGTCAGGGGCTTTAATTGGAAAATTAGGAAAGGATAACCCTTGTATTAAATTTTTGCTATAGTCTGAAAGAATTTAAAATAGATCCCTGAAAAGATACTCGTGAAAATCCACGTACAAGAGTTAGCTTTGGTGATTCAATCTCTTTAATATTTAAAAGTTGATCAACCTAACCACAATCTTAACTTTAGCTTTATAGTTTTTTGTGCTAAAATCTCAGAATGAGGTCAAATTCCTCATCTAGGCAAATGTCAAAGTAACACATTTGTGTATGTCTATTTAATAAACTAAAATTATTAGTTTTTGAGTAAACTTTGGTGAATTTCCTGGATGTGTTAAATAAACGAATTCGCTAATATCTGAATTAGTAGCAACTTTTCATGAGCTCGCAAGTTCCGATAATACCCTGAAAAGTTAAATAAATTATTGCACAAAAACTTAACTAAATTTAGCAAGAAACTTTCGATATCAAAGTTAATTAATTACTACACGAATAAAGAAGTGGGCCCAACAGAGTTTCTGTGCAACATATAGCGCCAACTGTTGAACTGTGACCTAAGATTAATCAATACAATGAGCTACTTTAAACCAATATTAACAATTTACGATAAATGCACAATTTCATAAAAAATGTAGTAAGCGGAACGGGACGAAGACATTTGTTAGTTCAGCAAACAATATCAGAAGTTGTAAGTACCGGGAACCTTACAAATAAAACTTTTGCAAATAAGTCCCAAGTCAACTACTTACACGCAATACTTGTTCGCATTAATTATGTATTTTTATTGTAGATCGTAATCTAAAACGAGCAAGATATTTTTCAAGCACCGCCATTATTCAAGTGAAAGAGAAACTGAACACTGAAGTTAATCTAAAGACAGCAATTTAATCTTACGCATAATTTGAATTTAAATTCGAATTTGCATCCTCGATAACAGATTCTTCAATAATTAAACTATTGAACTTAACTCGCATTCTAGATGCTTTTAGTAAATGTTGCGGAATTTATGTATGCTGCTTTAAAGTCGTCTAGGATTCTTGCTAAGAGACTTTTTCTAAGTGTTTACTGTCTATATCCTATTTTCGGTTCTCTATATTTGCGTAGCGTAGAACGTTTGAATTGGGATTTGTGGAACATGCGTTCAAATGAGGACGGTATTGCCAACGTGTCTCGGCATAACAATGAGATGCAAGGATTCTCGTTACGACAGACCTCAACGTTAGAAATGTGAATGCATCAGTATGACAAAAATTAATAAGAAATTTGTCGCAAATTACTATTTTTTTTCAAACAATTAGTTGACAAAAAAGGTTTAGTAATAAAATCGTTTTAAATTTTAAATTTATTTGCATGTTAACGCATTCTTCTAAGAGCACTGTTTGAATTTAATTGCCACTAAAAAATTGTGTTTCCGGTTATTGCATGCTAATTAAATCTTAATATGCATGTGCAGAAATTTTATGCGTTTTTACCAGTATCGTTATCGGTGAACCACGTCGATACGCAGCTAAATGCATTTAATCAGGACTTACCACAAGATTTATGGAGTATGTTTTATTAAAAAAAATATTAAAATTGGTAGCTCAGATCAATTTTGTTTTAAATAACGGAAGTTATAATACTCCCTCGTCTTTACTACTAAACACTTACCTATGTTACTTCTTGGAATTCACATTACAACCCAAATTTAATTTGGTGGTAAAAAGATATATCAATTACAAGATTTTAGAACCGTAACTTTCCTAGAATTGATTTTAAAAGTCAAATTAATGTCCGAAACATAGATTTTAACTTCAGAACTTACTTTAGGGGAAAACTGTTAGATATAAAAATTCTTTTATGCATAAAACAAAATATGTACATAATTTTTACTTTGTTTTCTTGTTTTCTTTATAAATGTCACTTAATTTTTACTATTGAATGATATCCTATTAAAATGGGAATCAAACTAAGGGTTTGGCCTTTAAGAAAATCTCGATAGTTTCATTTTGAAACAACTACAGCTACGCTTGAGCATATTTATGAAAAAGTGTTTTCAGTGTTACTAAATTTATTCGATATTTTCCCTGAAGAAGTTGCACCTGTTTGGCTGTGATGTCTAAGTAAATTGGTAGCATATCCAAAACTTCAAAATTAGATGATTTATGTGTCGTGCTTTGAGAAACTTTTCGTTTATTAAATAAATTTCTAATCTAGCGAACCCAATCGGGCTTTAAGTTTTGTGAAGTATCGTGCTGACTAGTCTTACGCGTACTTAAAAATTTGCATAAGCGTCGGGAATACAATGAAGTGAGTTGATATCAGGACGAAACACCGCCAACGGGCTTTTATCTACGCGTTTCCAATTAGCGAAAGAGTGGTTGGTGTCCCGATAGATCCAATCACTCGTTAAACAATGCCTAACCGGTAATTGGAAGTGCGAAATTCTATTGATCCTGATGGAAATCGGCCATCCTACATTTTATAGGACACGAGTCTATCACTTTCAATTTGTAGTCCACGTAGCTACCATAATTACTAACATTATTATCGGCACTTATAATTTTTTTTGTCCACCCACAATTTCTTATTCAAAAAGAGTATTTGATGAAATTTTATTTCAGTGTTTTCCAGACTAGTAAGAATTACCACTTTCTTTAAAACTCGAACAACTTTGGTAGCCACTGTATTCGTAATTGTAAAAAAAACAGGGAAGGAAAAACAAATTGAGAATGTTGGAAAAAAAAATTATTATCATTAGACTGCGAACACACTTGAGAACGAATACAAATGAGGCAAGTTGATGCAATATGACCGTTCGAATCTGGGAAGGTTACTGAGGTACGGTAACTTGCCTCGGCCGAGCGGAATTTGGCCTCACTCTGATTCGATATGCTGGCGGTACATCGAAGTGACGCTGTGCGGCATTCGCCTTGTACGCCTTGCGCTGCTCCACGCAACATAACAAATAGTGTCCAACACAGGTATAAGATAAGTCGGCAATCTTAGTCCAATGCTTTTTAATCTTGTAAGGGTTAAACAAACACATCAAAGCGCAGTGGCGGCTCGTGGTTAAATTAGATGGGAGGGCAACCTCTAGGACAAACTTATAAGTATCCAATAACAATTGACCCTAGTGAACTAATTTGATACTTAATAATTTATATTGTACAGTCAATTTTAGTAAGTTTCCAGATCACCTTTGAGGTACTACTATCAATCCGTTGACCTATATAGGGGGTCTCGCCAGTAGCCCTACTTTCAACAAAAAACTAGAAAATGATTCTTACACTAAATTAACCCTATTAACGTAAAATTGGAATATAAAGGCGCTATTTTTTTGAAAGAAAGAATTTTTGATCTAAGAGAGATATTTACTTAAAAGTCTTATAGACAAAGTCTATTCGTCTATTTTCTTGAGCTACAAAATTACTAATAACCAGATTATTAAAATTGTCTGTGGACTTAATAAGTTCATATTCAATAGAGCATGTATGTAGCTAGCGCGCAAAGCCTATATTGGCCCTTAGTATTGCGGGAAAAAGTCTTAATTCTTTTTAAAGTTGAAAAGCAACGTTTGCTTTCAGCTGTTGTCATAGGGATTGTACAAATAATTCTTAACAATTTGACAGATTTACGGAAAACATTTTAAAGGTTATTGTCTAAAAGAAATTGTAGAATGTGAAGAGCTCCATTGGCTTGACGAAAGTCTCCCCTTCTATATATGGTTATTAATTTTTGCTTTAATGAAAGAGAATCTAATTTAAAAAATGTAACTGCAGTAATAAAGAAATGCTCCGGGAAGTTTACAGCAAAATATTTAAAAGAGCTTGCCTCAAAGATTAAAGAAACTTTCAAATGATCATTAACTCAAAATCTATCAGTGATATTTGTAATAATAACATCACATACTTCTTTGGCCATTTGCATGTTCCTGTCTATATATCGAGCTCGCTCTGTATGTACGGGATTTTGATTTATCATCTGCATTATAATAATTATGATCAACCTCATTTCTGATATTTTGCACCACATTCTTAAAATCGGAAATGTATTTTTTAATTTTGACACTATCTAACTGGCGTAGTTGTAATTGTTTATAGAGAATATCACTGTGTGGTAAAATTTTATTAAAGACATATAACCAAAAATTGAATTCCTCATCTTTCAAATAATTTATTAATTCGGTTGATTGCTGAATGGTTAGTTTATCATTTTCATTATCAATAATAAATTCAAAGTATTCAAGGAGTTCTTGTTTATATTTAAAAACAGTACAAACAACTCTGGAGTTAAAATTCCAACGAGTATTTGATCCGCGCGGCAGTCTTTTCATAACTGTATTATCAAGAATTTGTGTTTGTTGGGGTGATCTAGAAAAAAATATTGAAAAAGCAGAAACATTTGCAAAAAATACTTTAACTTGCTTACTTTGAGTGGCAGCTCTTTCTAGAATTAAATTTAATTGATGAGCATAACAATGAAATGGTTCTCTTGTAAACTGAACTGACTCTGACTTGTACTCCATATTTCGGCCACTCATAATAACAGCCCCATCATAACTTTGAGCTATTAGCTTTTCAGAAGATTTATTTATATTAATTTTCTCTAATTCAGCAAAAATTACGTTACATATGTCTTCTGCGCTATGACTAGGCGGTATTAAGTATCCCATAGAACGTTCATATACTCTAACTTCTTTAACATAACGTACTATAATAAAGACTAATTGAGATATGTTCGCATTATCAGTGGATTCGTCAGCTTGAATTGCAATGTACCTACTTACTTTCTTCAATTTCATTTTTTATTAAATTCTGAGTTACCGCTAATATAGAATCTAATAATTCATTTTGAATTGTCTTTGATAAACCAGAAAATACAGCATTTTTCGATTGCTCTATATGTGATTTGAGAAGTAAATCATTTTCGCTCATAAAATTTATTAAGCCTCTGAAAATGCCCGGGTTGTCGCTATCCAATGTTTCGTCATGTCCTCGCAATTCTAATTCAAAAACACTACAAAATTTTATGCAGTCAATAAGTTTTCCTAGAATATAACGGTTTTCTTTTACTTTTTTATTATGCTATTGCGCTTCAATCCGATAAGCGTTACTTAACTGATTTCATAGGTCAACATGGCCTAAAGTTTAAAATTCGAGAGAATAAAACAAATGCCTTTGACATATTGAATGCTTTTTTATTTTTACACCCAAGTGCTTCAGATCAGTAATGCCTGTGTAGACCCAAAAGGGATCACAATCGTCGGACCCCATCAATAAACACACAAAGGGGTCTATTTTGTATCTCATAACGGCCATGTTACCAAGCATTTGTCGTTACATAACATGGGTAGCTATTTTCTATCTGGCATGTTCGTGAACAGAGTCGTTATTTAACGATTTCTATGTTACCGTAACATGGAAGCTGTTCGTGAACGACATTTGCTATTCTGTAACTGGATAACGACATGTTCGCAAACGACATTTCTGTTAAAGGACCATGTTACCGAACGGCTTGAACTGGACGCTGTTTAATAACATTTTAAGGACATTTTAATGAATTTTCGCCCTAAACCCATTATTAAATTTTATCTTTTGCATTTTTTAATGGATTTCGGGCAACAAATATTTTCAGCACATTTCTATATTCTCACTTCCAGAACGTGGTCGTGTCCCGTAGTACATTTTTAAATAAAGTTTTGTGATAATTTTGCTAAAATGAACGGAAGCCTCATCAATCGCATAGAAAATGAAGTGGAGCAAAGGTAAGAATTGTAAAGTGTTGTATTATACCTAAATAGATTTTTTTTCCTAATTTTATACGATACAAACAGAAACTGAACATACGCAAATACTTTATTTTTACAATTTCCAAATATATAAAATATATATAAAAATAATAACAACTGAAAAATCTCATTATTCTTATACACATATAACTGTTATAACAAGAAAATGGTATATAATAATTATTGTAGACGGATAAATGCTGCAGTGCAACGGATGATGAGAGATAACAGTAATCCATTTGATCTGCCGGAAGACACATTCAGGAAAATTTATAGATTAAGCAGAGAAGCTGCTAATCATGTATTTACACAATTTTCAGCGCACTTGGATGCACCTCGAAGAAGCACAAAAATTCCTCCAGTAGTGAAGGTATGGATAATTAATAATATTATTTTAATTTTACCGTTTCGAAACTTTTTTTTAGTTTTTTGCTGCTCTTCATTTTTTTGCTCATGGTAATTACCAAAAACCTGTGGGTAAAGACAGGAATAACCCGCTGAGTCAAGCTGCAGTAAGCAGAATTCTTCACGAAGTAGTAGATGTATTTGTTGATGTTTTAGCACGACAATACATAAATAGTTTCCAACTACACTTGAAGAGGTGACTACTGTAAAGAATGGGTAAATAAGGAATTAATAATGTAATATTATCTCAATTAAAATATATAATTTTAAGGTTCTATCAAAAATATGGAAATTTAAATTTTCCCGGAATTATAGGTTGCATAGATTGCACCCATATAGCGATTTTTCCTCCTCCAGCGCAACATCCTCTTCATCCAGACAGAGTTTATATTAATAGAAAAAATTTTCACAGTATTAATTGCCAAATAGTAAGACTACATGTTTTGTTCTTGTGCTGTATTTAAATGTATTTTCTCTATGTAGATATGCGACTCTGAATTGAAAATTCTGGCCATCAACGCTAGGTATCCGGGTTCGGTACATGATGCTTCAATTTTCTGTATCTCATAACGGCCATGTTACCAAACATTTGTTCTGGACCGCCAAAAAGTGGGAGTGGCGGCCGAAGTGAGGTTAGGTTTTAGTTTACGTCGCCGCAAGAGTCTGTTTCTAAAGTTACGCCGCGACCATCTCTTTTCATTTGCCCAAGAAGAACAAGGATGAAAGAATTGCTTTGCGGAACGCGCCCAAAATAAAGCAAAAATACTACTCGTTTAGAAACTATCGATTGTAGTTATGAAGTTGCCAAGGTAATTTTCTTAACATGGTCAATAGAAAATAGCCCTTAACAGACAAGTCGTTATAATAGTCGTTACAGAATTGTCGTTAACCAACATGGATGTTCGTGAACATCGAAATACAAAATAGACCTGAAAGCAATAAAATGAATTGCTGACATCGCAACCATGTAGCCAATCTGCATTTTGGTACATACCTGCATTGAATGATCTTACCACAATTTTGTTTTTTACCACATATTGTTTTAAGATCTGAAGGTTAGGCCGAAATGGACCCAACTCTTTTATTTTCTTACGATCCTCGAAACTGAATCCCTTCAATCTTGCCGTGATAATTGCTTGGACGGTATTCATTACTTCAATTAGAACACAAAATCACCCAACAACTGCTGAATCTCAGTAAAAACAAGAAACTAAAACGGTAGAGCAACGAAATTATTTCACAGCTGGATAAACCGCTAATACGCTATGCCACATACCACACTTGCATGTATTGTATTTAATTTATAAGCAGATTGTCGTTGCCAAACTCTTTGAAACAACGGCAAAGTTCGACAACGTTCGGGGTTCGGGTTTAACAAGTTACTTTATTGGCTTAAGCAAAATGATTCTTGCCTCTCTCCCACGCTGTTGTCAGTGGTTTTTAAAGCACTCTCGATGTATAATTGCATGGGAAAATAAGGATAGCATATGCCAAGTTTCACGCAATCTGGCAAAGCACGGGGGGCAACGCCAAGCTGTCTCACAGCGCGCAGCATTCAGATTGGAAGCGGGACTCTATAAATAGAAGCACGTAATATATCTGATGGCCTTTATAAATTTCTCGCTTGCGCTTAGTACATTCTCTATTTTTCTAGGGAGCTTTGGGAGGGCATTGCTCATTTGCTCCTCCTGCACCAGCCGCCACTGTCAAAATGTTTTGGTCTAATTGAGTTGTATAGGACCTAAGACGTTTACTTAAACAAGCCAAAAACAGATCTATTTGAAACCACACAATTGTTGAAAAAATTCTTGCACCATTTATACAAACGGATCCATGAAAGAACCCATGAGTCAAAAATGTGAGACTTACTATTGAGAGATTCCGTTTACTAGAGGATTTTTTATGGTATATGATTAAAAATTTAAACAAATTAAAAAAAATGAATAAAGTCCATTGACACCGATCTTCGTGTATCTTGTTTTTGAAGAAAGCAAATTTCTCTTGATCACAAAGTTTAGAGAACTTCTTAAATTAAGAGTTTGATGTTTTGAAAAAGCTAAACACTATATGGATATCGAGAAGTGCATTTTAAAAATTCTTGAATATTCTGCAATATTAGACCCGAAGACAATACCAATAAAAATCAATAATTAGGCTAATATCGCCTATGCATTGAATTAATTTTATAGATCCCAGAGGAAGTAGCATTTAGTTTATTAAGTGACTCAAACTTTATTTAAAACTATTCTTTTGTCCAGATGCAAACTAGTCAGTAACTGAAATACCTGGATGCCCACTAAAAAATTACAGGATCAATTGAAACTTATATATCGGATATGTTCATTTACTGAATCATATCTTGGAAGCGAAAGAAGCAAAGGATGGTACCACTGATATCTAACAATGCAAAATATTTTTTTGGCATCAATGGAAATTACTGAAGATGCGGAATAAAATTTGAGCGTTACAAATTATTAGAAGCCAATTCTTGAACTCCAGTTCACATAAAGTGTGTAGGACAAATATTTTTCTAGTAAACGAAGCCACCATTACAGTTTCCAATTATACGAAGCCCACGGATATAAGCGGCCTATTCAATAATTAATACTTTGACTATTGCCAATTTGAGCATAAATCTACATTATACACAACATTTAAATTTTAAATATTGAGTCAAGTTACAAATTGTCAAATTATTTTAAAGAGAAACTCTGCTTATCGACGTAATGGCGCTTCTAGTAAAAATTGGTTGATTAGTATTGGTTGGGACTCTTAGAGAAAATTTTATCGTTGCACTAATTGCCTGCTTGCAAATAATAAATTTGCAGCATGGAAGTTACAACATGAGTATCTTTAAAATTAAGTTTCTAATTTTTTTTCTAATTCCACTCTGGAAAGATTGGGACAATTCATAAACTGGAATTACTAAATTATGCTTTATAAATCGCCTTCCAAAAGCCATAACTATGACAGCCCATGTTAATCAATAACGTATGCCCATACCATTGATTTCAATAGTGTGAATTTTTTTTAACATTTTCTTACATTTATCTTCAACAGTCTTGACGCTACTGTACCTTCCAGTGATCACCAATAACAAAATCAAATCAAGGTAAATACTAGACTATAAATTTAGTCTATTTGGAGTGCTGCTGCCTGCTTCCGCCGTCGGTCACTCGAATACTGTACTGGACCTGAAGAGCTAAAAATGTCACATGTGATTTTGTCAATATTTTGTCAGAAACCGTTCCGTTTCAGGACCAACAATGATAACCCTGATGAACAACCAAAATATATTGAATCCATTTAACACGTGCGAAAACCTGAAAACTAATACAATACTAGATTATTGCAATACTATTTTTAAAGTACAGTGTTTGTTCCACTTTATTAAAATATTTGTCAAACTGGTTAGCAAAATACAATTTATTAGTTTCATTATATTTTCTATGCTACTTTTGTTTGTTCATTTAAAAAAAATTGTATTTTCTTCCGATAAAATTAAAACTCGTCAAAGGCTGTAATCGACCATACAGTCTCATCTAGATTTGCTGCAACTCCTACATTTCAGTCCAGCAAACACTTTGGAAACAGACAATTTTATGCGAAACGTGTTGGAAAGAGTACAATCTGGATACTTTTCTTCTATAGACACCTCAACACTGTTGACCACACGTGGACATCAAAAAATTAGAAAGAAATGTTGTGAACCAAAGGTTTTCAGAGAATAAATGTTATTGAAAATTCTTTGTTGTTAGTTTAAATTCTTATTTATCTACCTCCGAGATTATTAGCATATTTTACTTTCTTTGTTTATTTCAGCAATTCAGGAACTAATGTAGGCGACAGTTATAATTCTATATAATTCCCGAGAGTCACAAAGCATCCAAAATAAAATAAAAAAAATTGTTCCAACATTTTTCAAGTTTTTTGCAAGCTCATTCAGTCTCATTCAATCACTTAATCATTTGGCTGTATATTCGATAATTTATCTGAAAAATTTGACCTTTAAAACCTAACCAGTTCAGTCGGTAGAAGAGGTCCCGGAAATTGGCTACGCAAGTGAAGCTACTATACGAAATCTTTAGTGCTAGTTAGTGCTTCGTTGTGCTTCACCAAAATTCAGCTACAGTTTTTAGACTTATCAGGAGGGTCTCAAAGTATATACCTGGAAGCTGGCATTAGCTTTTTTTGCGAAAGCACAAATGACGCTACTATACAAAATTAATATGTGCTTTAAACCGGAATCCAGCCACAATTTTTGCTCTTGAGAAATAGGGTCTCAAAGTACATAGCTGGAAGCTAGTCTCAGATTTTTTTTGTGAAAGCACAAATGACGCTACTATAAAAATTCAATAATGTCTCTTAAGTGCTTCTTTGTGCTTTAAGCCAAAACCCAGCTACACTTTTGAGTCGTGAAATAGACGTCTTCAAAGTACATACATAGAATCTGACGATTGCTTCTTTGTTATGGAAGCACAAATGACCTTACTGTACAAAGCACTTTTTTATTGGAATTTCGTTACGCTGCATTTGACACCAAAACTCAAATTATGCGCTTTCACTTCATAAGAACTACAGATCCTCTAAATGAAACACGGGAACCAATAGATTGCGCTGTAAATAGAGATGGCACTACTAGGCCTAGTGCTGCCACCGTGACGCTTACAAGGGGCAAAAGAATATTTTTAATTTTTACGAATTTAGAGTTAATTTAAGTTTTGGTGTCAAATACAGCATATCGAAATACCAATAAAAAAGTACTTTGTACAGTAAGGTCTTTTATACTTCCCTGATAAAAAGGCAATGACCAGCTTCCTCATATGTACTTTGAGGCCCTATACTTCACGAGTTGCAAGTGTGGTTTGAAGCTCAATGAAGCACTATTGATTTTGAATAGTAGCGTCATTTGTGCCTCAACAACAAAAAGCTGCAGCCATCTTAAAGATATGTACTTCGAGGCCCTATTTCTCAGAAACCTAAACTATGGCTGAGTTCTGGTTCGAAGCAAAATGAAGCACTAACGGAGCACTAAAGATTTTGCATAGTAGCATCATTAGTGCTTCACTTGCGTAGCCAAGTTCCTACACTTTGGACCTTTATTGAAAGTGTTTATTGCTGCAGCAATAAATTTGGTGTCTCATTTAATTATCCTTTGGTTCCTAATAAAAGATTTTCCATTAGATCCACTGCTTTGTCGTGATCTCGAGAAGTCCTCGCGATTGTTTTTTATTAGACACAGAAACGTGAAAACGTGTCAAAATTAAATTGCAACGCCGGAACAATAGCGTGATTACATCCAAGAAAGTCTCGTTGTTTTACAAATGTGTCCCTCAGGCGGAGACCTCCATTCCCGATGATCAGCCGTCGTTCCGGTCAATTGAGCTCACCCCTCGTTACCGTCGCCATATCTTCCCAACCTGCCACCAGGATACGTGTGACGTAATTAAATTTTCAATTTCCGTCTCTATGAACAATAGCCGGCAAAATTAGCCGCAAATTGGGGCTAAACGGGGGAATATTGAATTTTGATTATTACCCGACACAAGCACTGAGATCTATACCAGGCGCTTTGTAGATGGGGGCGATCGAGAGAATTCGATAACGACTGGTGATTGTTTAATACTGGCCAGGAATAGCTAATTTAATTTCAATTATGACAAACATGTAAACACGCGTCTCGTGCAATATTAGCCGCGCAAACCGAGGGCGGAATTAGCCAGGAGCCCTTAATTAGTTCGCAGTTCAATCATCAGAGAGCCACGCATGAACCCACTTTTTTTTAAATGAAAACCGACCAACGACAGTACGAGGAACCATTAATTACATAAGAGCTTTATTGAGTTGGTAGATACGTCCATCGCGGCCGCTAAAGCTTGTCTCTTTTTGAACTTAATCCAACTCGAATCAAAATCGTTGTCGTCATCTCGAACACCGGTTGGAAGTTGAGTTATTTCTTCACAAAATTGGAGAGTCGCCAAACAATCCTGATTAAAAATTACAAACCTCAACATTCTAGATAGCATGTGCCGATTTTATTACAACTGTAATTATTTTTTAAAAAAAATTGTTAACAGCAACACCTGTTAAATCATCTCGCTGAAAGCGTCGTCGCAATCACTACGAATCTGCTCCATCACCGTCCCCCGCGTTGAAGAATTAATGCTCCGTTGTATAAAGCTTTCGGTTGATAGCTCGTTAATGGCTCCTTTTCTTAAGGTTTTCATCGCATATATCCACTGTTCGGTCCACCTATTTACTAATTCTCGTGTGTGATGGCGTATCCATTAAAACATAAAAAAATGAGGCCACCAGTTTTTGTTTCAAGATTATTTTTTCGATCGATATCACTGAACTAAATTTCCATGAGGATAAACGGGAAATTTTGATTGAGAGGGAAAAGGTTTAAATTATATTTGAAATACTTAATTTTATTTATCAAGATAGAAGACCAACAAAATTGCTTATTTAAAGTTTACTAACTAGTAGGTGGGTTAAAATTTGTATGTGCATTATGACGAAGGCACCGGGTGAAAACTATGCAAGAATAATTAATGTTTTTGAGAATATAAATATATTTATTTGAAAATTACAGTAACTTAAGTCTATACCTCTTTGTTGTTTGCCATGCTTTTGTTTCAGAACAAATAAATATTACTTCATTTCTCAAAATTAATGTGATTGAACTCAAAAATGGGATCATTAGAATAGTTCTCTTTGGCGAAATATTATTTAAAATTAACTATTGTGACATAAATCTTACGTCGGCATCTCCGCCATACTATATCTATCATGATTTGTTCTTTCCTGCTATAGTTGTGTCTCGTTAGGTAGCTCCGATATCTAAAGATCATTAGTTGTTCCGTTTCCTGCAAAAGAGACGCAATTGAATTTCAGTTTTGTTGCGCTAAAGAAAATAGTTGTGTGTCTATAGTTTCCAATTATTTCATAGTCTCCTTTTATAAAAACTAAGAAATTTTAAAAATTATAGCGATTGCTTTAAAATTACACCGTCTATCTTCTTCCTTTTTCCGCATATATTTTAACGTTTTCATTATTGAGTACGCTCTCATGTAAATATTTCTCTAATTCACCGCTACTATTGTCATATTAAGTATCTAAGTCGTTTGTGTATAATTAATAAAATATTAGTTACTTCTGTGTGCGTACTTTGCTGTAACCCTGTTTCCTTCTTCGTTACGGATCGCAGTTAGAAATCTGCTATCAGTACTGAAGTTGAAGAGGAACGATTTAGCGTCCAAGCAATATGCTGCCCTCTCTGTCGCACGCGCGGTGCGGTATAGACACGACAGTGCATTCGATCGTTGCAGGATACTGGAATACTAGAACAAATTTCTTTTTTTTTGTCATCTTCCAGATTAAAGATATATCAGTTGCAGGAATGAAATAATTCTAAGTTATTCAGCTAACTATTTTTAAAATTACAGTAGTTATCTCTTTAAGTGTCGCTTTTGATCCCCCTAGGTAGCCATGAAGGCTGAGGATTTACTTGAAAGTAGTGAAGAATTTGGCCCTCTGTATTAAATATCTTATGGTTAGAATTCTCCTTATTCTTAGGCGTTTAAATATTTAATTAATATCCAATATCTTGTTAGAATATCTTTTGGCACACCTTTTTGCTTAGCTTTAGCAATTTCTTGGCTTTGTTACGAGTGGGTGTTTCCATCATTCCTGATACCTCCCACTTAACATGTGACATGATTTCTCCTCAATCGTTTTTTTACTAATCTTTTTAGGGTGCTGTATCCAATCCCGTAAGTTGGTTTAGATTCCCTCAAGGTTTTCCTTACACCTTTTTTTGCAAAATTGTATGTTCTTTTGTTACCTTTGTCACCCTGCTGTCTTCTCCAGCTGTACCGTTTTACTCCGCTAGTGTTACTAGTGCTGTTTGGTAGTTTTTTACAATTTTTGATCGTTAATCTTCCGACAACAAGATTTTGAGAGGCGCTTGGGTATTGGTGATAATACTGATACTACTGTCCGTGCAAGATCTCTGTAGCATTTCTTAGGCACACTATAGCTGTTGTTTCTGCTTAAAACATGATAGCAGCACCGCTAAAAATCAAATTGATGTCCATTATTTGCTGATCTTTCTCAATTCTAATCCCTCTACTACTTGACGTTTTTGATCAATCATTTGAATGTCTGCTCATCTTTTGTTCTCTCTCATCTTTACCTTTAGTTGAGGTGACCCTAAAAGCGTTTTTAAATTTGTAGGTGATGTTATTTAATTGCATATCGAGCATTTTGTTCTTAAGTATGTGTTGTGCTGGTATATTTCAGTGTGGTAAAGTTTTCCTGGAACGGTCCCGTATTTATTTGTCTCATTCTCCACTACAAAGGACAGCGCAGGCAGGCAAATAAGTATCTCTATAGCTGCAGTGACTATTACTGTCATCGCTCATGCTTCAATTAAGCAAACAGGTTTTTGAAATTTACTTTGTTATTTTAACACTTCTCTTCCAGCTTTATGCCATCAGATCAAAGAATAATAGATTACGTTTCTACCATAGGAGAGGAAAAATTTGGGGACTACAACTAGAGGGTTGTAGTCCCCAAATTCTTCCCACCATCGTCCTGTGAGTTTATACTGTCTATGTGCTTTTGATGGATATTTTTTCTATCTGAATTTTAGAGCTAATCTTGCTGACTAGTACTTACAAGTTCCAAGTATTTGACTTTGCTGCTGACATGTATTTTTACCCTAAAGATGAAATCTCACTACTGTAGATTTGCTCCGAATAGTCCGGTTATAATTTAATGAAAGTCTATTTGTATCTAATCTAGAAATCTAAAAGTTTAGCTAGCATATTAAGTGGTTAATTTTTTTCTAGCTAGCAGAAATTATTGTACTCAAAATGTTTTCTTGTGTACTAATTTTCTGCACCTACTTGTTTCTAGTAGAGTTTACCTTGTAAGGGTTTGAATCTAATACAAAGTTATTTCTGGCCATTTCAATAATTTAACTAGTTTATTATTGCTTTTTCATTTAGTTACTTCCTGTTGTGGTCATGTTTATGGCGAAGTAGTTATTTCGTTTATCTCAATCATTTCAATAAATTTAATGAAATATTTGTTGTGTTGGTTTTTCTAGTTTAAGCTTTTTAAGTGTCCTACCGATCATTTCCTTCATTTAATATTTCCTCAACCTTTAGTGGTGCGGAGCGGGAACTTTAAAAGGGGCAAGGGAAAGCGTTAAATAAATAAACAAGACAAGAAATGTGACTTTTTCAAATTACTATTTCTTTCAGTTGCTTGTTCCAAATGCAAATTGTAAATAATTTTGATAACGATGCATTATGTAGGGTAAATTTATTTTATGCTCCCACTTGAATTTCTTGTGGTAAGAATTGATTCTGCTGCATTGACAACTAATTTTGGAAACTTTCGGTAAATAATCTCTTTAATTTTAGATTATGATTCACGTATTTTACTCTGCATGCATTGACGTTTTAGTTATAATATCGCAATCTTCAAAGATTTTTTACAATAAAGGAAAAAGTGTGGAAGAAAACAAGCAAGCTGAAGTTTTGGATTCTTAAAAAAAATTATCGAAGTAATTTTTGAGAAATGCATTGTGTTTGCTTTTAGCGTTTTTAGCAGCTTTAATTTTGTATTCTTCCGGTAAATAATACAAGAGAGTTTAAGGAAAAATTTAGTTTGCGTCGTAAAAATTGCTAGCCCCGTAAATCAATTAATTGCGACTCAAAAGAAAGGTCGATTGTAGTTACGATAACACGGGTCGCTATTTATTTAATAAAATAAATACGTCCAACTTTATTGAAGACCGTGCAGCTAAACCCTGTTATAACTTTCCGATCACACGCACTGGGGATCAGTCGGACCTGTCTAACGCTAATGTTGAAACGCCAATATCGACTGACCACCGGAGGTTTTCGAGTAAATGATGCCATTCTGGCATGGGGAATGCTCAACACTTAACGACGGAAATAAATTACACAGTATCAGCATTGGAAAGAAAACAGACAGATTCGCCAGCAACTTTACCACAAACAAATGATAATGGAGTGTGCTGATAATTCCTTTTCAATATCGTTGCGAATAACAAATGCATCGGCGGCTGTAACGTCGAATTAAAAAGATACGAGACGCTGACAAAAGAGGAAAGAGAAACGACAGGAAATCAGTAATTTTGAAAATTACCTGTCAAACTTGATAATTAATTAGTCGAATTTGGAGGAAAGTGAAGCCGTGTTATCCAAATCATGCGATGGTGTAGCGTCAGTTGTTGCGACCACAAAGGGCTGAACTGTCATGTTCAGGACTTACCTGGCGTGTGTCCGCAGAGACCCATTACATTTTTACGAACTCGGACACGACAAAAATAGATGTCATCCCCGAATATTTATACCTTAGCTATATATCCGTCTTCAGATGAAATTCTTATTATATCTTGATAAATGAAGGTAATAAAATGAAAATAGTGAATAAAAAACGGTATTTATATTTTATTATTCCTCCAGTGGGTATTAATAGGGTTTTTTGGCGGCTTGATTTATTACAAATTGAGAAATTGCGCGTTATTAATGAAATATCGACGAAAAATCACTGGGGCGAGCTGAAACCGATTTTTCTTAACCATGACGATCTCCTAAAATGGCTAGAATACGAAGTGTACGTTTTTAGGCACGCCGACTGTTCCCGAAGAAAGTTAGCCAACAAACATGAGTCAATAAATTTTATTGGTGTCAACATTTGAGCTACTTTACAGTTGTTTATATGTTACTTCTTAGAAAAAGCTTTCAATACCTCCAAACTTATAAAACTGGTTTATAATTAAATATTGGCCGCACAATTGTAAAAACTGAAATTTATTTAATTTTATTCTTCTCTCTGAGTATTTGCTCATACTTCAAATTTTTCTTCAATGCGATATTCTTCGTCTTCTGGAATAAATAGCATAGGTAATGTTAACATAGAAAACATAAATTAAACATTGTATCGACATATATGTGGTTCAGCTATAGGCAAAGCAAGTAACTGCTAGTATCAAAAATTTTAAAAATTAAAATATTTTTCATCCAATTTCATTACATTTTAAATTATTTTACTAAACCTCAATTCAGATTTCCTTGTCTTACCTCATCTCATTTGACCTCTTCTCTCATTACCTTACCTCACCTCACCTCAGCTAACTTCAGCTGACCTCACTCCGCATTATCTTACCTCACTTCACGTTATCTCAATGCATCCTATCTTAACTCATCTTACTTTACATGACTTTATCTTACATTATCTTATTTCAAATCATCTCTACTTGCCTGACATCGGTAACGCTGAGACTTTGTAACAGTTCTTCTAATAAAGAAACAATTTAAGAAGTTTGCAACTGTTGAAAAATTGCTATACTAACTGTGGCATATTAAAGAGAAAATATGTAGAATAACAGAATATTTTGATTTTTAAATTGATGTTGCTCTTATCACAAAAAACATTAATAACGTTACGTAAAAGGGAGTTTAAAAAAATAATTTACTTTACGTTTACTACAATCCTTTGTCGTTTAGAATGTGTTATTAGATCAAGTGAAAAAGATTACGTATGTGAAGTTAAATGTGAATATCTTGACTTACATTTGACGTACGCTATAAGATGGTCATGTTAGATTAAATTTTACTACTTACTACATAGCATGGTAGCACTTACAGTAATTTACATATGATGAGGATTAAAGCAAACATTATGCAACCGTAATAAAATATTTTTTTATAGTTGATTCTGCACTAATTAGTTTCTTAAACAAAACCGTATCTTTATTTCTTCAAATTGAATCACGTAAAAAACACATTTATTGCATATAGTTATAAGTAACATAAAAATAACAATTTAATTAAATATTTTATTAAATCACAAAAAATTATTTGTGAGACGCAAATTATCCTGAAGCTATAATTATGAAAGCTGAAAAGCACTGGCGTAGCGGGGTAATGCATTCATCCCCTCTACCTCGCTAGAACCCTAACCGACATATTTTACATAGCTGCATACTTGCTTTGTATGCGTGCATTTATGAAAAACAACTTGGGCAGTTTTCATCAAATCCAGCAGTTTCAGTGAATAAAGTAAAGAATTTGTCATCTAACTACTCGCATTGTTGCATTTGATAAAAACATCACTTAAATTCGTTTAACACAAAATTTAAACCGTAACCCCGCCGCAGGTCGTAAACCAATTAAATTTAATTCACATGTGAGGAATTCTTTGTTGCACAATTTACAACAGTCGAGTCAGATAACAGCCGAAATTCCACCATTATGCTTATTCGTTCTTTTCGAATAATAATTATAAGGTACTCAAGGTATGTCACTTTGTAAAGGTAACGCGTGCATGTTATTATTTTATCCATGATAAAGAGAGATCAATCTTTCAAGGTGGATTTTTCCCCAGTCACGCCATGAACTCGGCAGTGTTGCACGTCATCGATAATAACCCCGAATGCAACCCTCTGTAATTATTATTGCATCAAAAACTACAATTAAATAAAAGATCGGTCAAACCATCCGGATCTTGTTAATTAACCATTTAAATTAAAACAAAACCACTTAATAATTTTAATTTTTCTACATAAATAAAACAAGAAAACGTAGCTTTAAGCGAGTTTCAGTGGGTGATAATTTCTTGTTACAACTGCTTCTATTTTTGATTTATCGAAAGCAAAGAAAGTAAAAAAAAAACGGTCTCGCGTTCTCATTAACTAAGTGCATATTATTTGGGTGCAAGGCAGCTACTAGAGTTATTATGACGAAGGAGTACCTCTCTAAAATTGTTTGGTTAGCAAGAAAGTTAAAGAATGCAGCATATTATAAATTAAATTTTGCATCGTCTTTTGAAAGAACTTCTTGTAATATTGATGCTATTTTTTAATATATCGAGAAGTTGCGGCAACTACCGGTATTTAATGTGAAACTGATAAGGTTAATCTTAACGGATTCTTGCATAAGGTTATGTAAAATTAATATCAACTTAAAAGCAAGTGCACTTATTATGTTGAGGAATAATTGAATATATTAACATGTTTAATAAAATTTTGTAATTTCTTTGATAAGTTTTAATGTTAAAGTTGCAGATGGAGATTTTGCACGTACTTCGAGATTATCATCATATATTATAAATTATTTACGACAAAAGGCAAATTGTTCTTACCTCCACTTACCACAGAATTTAAATAGGAGTCGAGTAGAAACCGTCATTACGGTAAAACCGGGCAGTAGTAATTACAATGGAAAATTAGCACAAAAGCGGTCGCTGTAGAAACTCATCTGTCTATCTATATTTTTATTAAAGAATCGTAAATCTCTTAAAATTATCATAATGGAAGAATTTTGTTTAAAATAGCCTGCAGTGTTAATATCCTCACAATAAAATGTACATATTTAACTGGGAAATAATTATTTTTATAATTTGCCATGCCATTTAAATGTGGCAAATTATTATTTTTATAGTCAACTTCTTGTTGTTATTACATAATTATTAGGCTGATATAATTTCGTATTTTTACTTTTTCCGTATTATGACAACGTTATAGCTAAATATAAAAGTTATAACAGAATTTTAATTGTTAAAAGTTACTCATGTTAGTATTTATTAACCTTAGTATTATTCAACTTATTACATTTAATTTTTTAACTATTTAACGATGTACTTTTTAAATTTCTTGCGAAAACACTTTCTCAATTTGAGAATAAATAGATTGGCAAATTCGGTTCATTACATCAATTTACCTTTTCACTTTCTTTTGGCTCACCATCAAAACATTTAATCAATACAACATGTAAAGATAATCTGCTAATAAAGATAAATAAAATATTTAGTTTGCTTTAGTACTTTGTACTCTTTGCTGAGCATTTTTGACACCATTGATATGCAAATTGTATATAATTTTTGTAGATAATAATATTCTATTTCTAGCTCTTTAGATATAATTTGCTGTCTGGTTATTGATTGCCTATTTTTGAAACTTTTGTTAAACCAAAGACATTATTACATCAGAATTATCATATAAATTAATAAGTGCTTCCATATCATTTACTTGATACAGGAAAAATTTTCTTGTATGTTAAGACAATTGAAAAAATTGGATATTGCAACAATTATTTCTTTCGCTCTCTACTGTCGGGAGGTGAAAAATATGGACTTCTGTTGTTTCAGCACTGGTTAAAGGGATCATGTAAAACTACAAAATAAACCTATCCTTATCCCTGATTTTAGCCTGAATTTCTTCTTTTTTTGGACTACATAATAATTTCAACAGAAAACGAAACTTCTTATAAAACAAATTGCCTTGCAAATATCTTCCGCAATAAATTACAATTTGGTAAGCAAAATCAAAAATAGGCAAATTAAACCACACATTACATCTAAAGTTTGTTACCTAAATCAGAAGCCTCCAGATAGTCAGGAAGACTACAAGTGAAGACAGTATGTGGTGTGGGGATAAGAAAGACTGAGACATTCAAAGATCTCTCAAACATTCATAGAACAATAAAAACAAATTTAGAAAGTTTTTGAAGTGTTCTTTTCCTTTTTTAATTAATATCTCTCTAGACACGTTCTTTCGAAAATTATACAGTAAGATGGATATAGTTTTAATACTGATGGAGAAGACTTACTTCCTACATCCGCAAAACAGGAAAAGGACCTTTAGATTTATCTTATCCGATGTTTAATTTTTATTATTATAGTAGCTAAACTTGATGTACAGCTACAATCACAAAAAAGGTTGGAAAAGCGTTGATCTCTAGTTTTAAGTAGATATCCAAAACTAAAATTTTTAAAATCAAAAGTTGCTACAACTTAACTTGTAATTATATTCAAGCACAATGAGAATATTTCTACTTTTGCTAACTTAAATTAATATTCTTTATTGCATCCGGTTAACAAGAACATTATTATTAATATTTATGTTAAATTTTCCCCACATTTGCAAATTTTTTTTCCAAAAATTTAGTCTTCTTGATTCTAGATGAACATTATGTCACACAACAATAATTGAATTAATTACATTGGCTTTCTTCACAGTGCATACAACGAGCGCAATTATTTTGCGTCTTTTTTAGGCGTTAACCATCTACTATGCAGATCTACCAAAAAAGTAGCTTTGTGACCACCCTAGATAAAGTAATCCTATTAGTGGGAAAGTCTTTGAAAATAGACAGCAATTATTCAAACCGCTATAAAAGGATTTTGGAAAATCACCATATTTTTTAAAATCCTAGCGCCTTCAAATATTCCATTTTTATTTGATGAGAACGGCCTCACTGCATGATTTACCAAATAACAGTTTTGCAGTCTGACAAAAATTACTAACAAAATAAAAATCTTCAATTTTTACATCGCCTCTATATTAAAAAGTATTGGAGCAAATCGTTATCAATTTCTCTTAGTTCAGGCGTAAAAAAGAACTTAACTGTATAAAGAATTAGACAAAAATAGTTTTTCAAAAAAAAAGGTAAGAAAGAAATAATAACTTTAGTTTTATCGACAGCAAATGAAGATGATGCGTCTTGAATTTCAAGGCGTTATTTCTAGTTTAAACTTTGAAGCGAGATGTATCAGATGATCGTCTCTTTAAAATGATGTTATGAATTCTAGAGTGAAACTGAAGATTCAAAGTTTGTCTGAGATTATTGAATATAAAACTGTCGAACCGCAATGAAATAGATGTAAAATTTTTAAATCTTTGTTATGGCACACAATTTAATCGGAAGAGCTGGAGAAAGCAGAATATTTTAAAAATTTAAAACTAACAAAAAATTATTCGTTCTTAATATTACTAGCTATAAGTAAATTTTTACTTGAAAAGTAGAATATTACAGTATAATTAGTTAAAAACCACCTTAAGGGAATTTCTCTAATAAAGGGCTCTCGGGCAGTAAATATTTAGTTCTACTCGATTCCCTTCTTCAAGAACGGCGAAAATATGTTATAGAAAATTATGGAAATTAGAGATTTAACAGCCAATTTAATTCATATTTAAACCTAATTAAATCTAATTAACCTAGGTACACAATAATTCTAGACTTTACTACAACCTAAAAAGGCTTTAAACGATTAATTTATATTACTTAAAACGACTCTTAAATAATGTTAATATTTTTTACTCATGAGTAATAATAATTACGAATGATAATGATAATCATGATTGACTCTGACTCAACTTGTCAGCAACATGACAAAAAATTTTGCCGAATATTTATTATTATTAACCTGAATGGCAGTCTAAATGTTTTTCATTTAAAATTGCGGGTGTAAGAATTTCACACAATTGAAATAATTTTCGACGCCTATTATAATTTTTTAATCACCATATTTACAAAGTGTTATGTCCTCAACAGTTAAATTTAACGATACTAATTTAGAAAATAACATTCATCAAATTGATATCGACCCCTGCACGTTGCCCTTCACCAATGAACGACTTTAAATGGCCACATTTCCTGCAATTACAGCCGAAACCCTGCTGTATTATAGCAGGTATTGTTCTCCTAATGACCCCAAGCAAAAATCATTTCATTACTCTCTTCCCGTTCTATACCGTGCTTCGATAAATTGTTTTAATAAAATATTCAATGTCACCTGAAACTTTTGTCCATTTGTCACAAGTATAGTGGGATTACCTAAATGGTCATTTATAAATACATCCATGAACGTCAGTTAACATTATCAGTGTTATAGTATCAACATGTTCGCGAGTTTAGGGTGTGTTGTCGCATTATTTGGCTGTATCATAGGTTAGCAACATGGGTTTTTTACATTAGCGTTTTCTCCATAAATTCTCTCAACAGGTACCGTAAAGGGACAAGGCGGTGGAACTACATCATCGGGTGATTCGTATGTGTGCGTCCCTCCTGGATTTTGTGATAATAACGGTGTTCCCAATCCCAGTCCCGGAATCGATCCTAGAATTGTAACACCCGTAAGTTGTTTAACGAATTTTTAATAATCAATTAACAAGTAATAAAAGTCTCAAGGCCAAGCGTGTCCTGCGGGCCAAATCCAGTGTTTTACTCAAGGACCAAACAGTCAATGTGGTGTTAGGTTTATACCCTTAACCAACGCAGCTGATGGTCCTGCTGCTTTCGGTACTTATCCTTGGCAAGTTTATTTGAGAAATTCCACCAATTCTTATGCTGGAAGTGGAGTGCTTCTGGATAATTACCACGTGTTAACTGCTGCACATAAAATCGCTAATAGCGTGTAAGTAATTTATTGACCATAACAATGTTTTTTTAATTATTATTTTCAGATCTAATGCTCCTAGTGTTACAGTTTTTGCAGGAGTTTATAATCCTGATACCGATTTAACAAGTCCAACTGTGCAAAGTATCACACTAGCAAGAGGTGGTATTCGATTACATCCCAATTTTAATGCGGCGCAATCACCACAAACTCTTAAAGACGATATTGCTATATTGCGACTTTCCACACCTATATCGCTAAGTCAAAACAATATTAATACAGCGTGTTTACCACCCGCTGATTCCGGAGGTGCTTACGTTGGTCAACGGTACGTCAATTTAAAAAAAATTTGCTAGCATCATTCAGTTTTGAAACCTGTTGAATTATTTTTTGGTCTAGAAAAAATTTAAATTATTTAATTTTGAAACAAAGTACTGTCATTTTTGATTACCTAGAATTTTTAGGTGCATGGTGGCAGGTTGGGGTCAAACTTCTTTTGATTATGATGACGCTCCAACTAGTCCAATGAAACAAGTCACTCTACCTATCGTTCCTTATAGTACTTGTAGAGCATCGTTTGCAGATTCTAGTCTTTTGGGAAACAACGTCGATGTTTATCTCGATACTAATTACAGGGAAATTTGTGCTGGAGGAGAACCAATGAAGGATGCTTGTACAGTGAGTCAAATTAATGTGGTTGTAAAAAAATATTAATTGAAATTGTAGCAAGATGGAGGAGCTCCATTAACCTGTCAAGGTTCGGACGGTAAAGCCTATATAGCGGGCTTAGTTATTTGGGGAAAAAGCTGTGGCAATGAGGGAGTCTATGGAGTATATGTAAGCGTACCTTACTATCGAAACTGGATTGATACCACAATAACAAGTTTGAATGCTGGCAACTGAAAGTAAGCTTTAGGATTTCTACTTTTTGTTTTGCAAATATTGTGTACTTTTGGTACCTACTGACTTTAATAATTCTATAGATTATTTATGTTAGCCATACGTTGTAACATATTTTTCTAAAACTGTAATATTTATTTTATTTTATTCTTGATTGAAAAAAATTAAAGAAGTTTTAGGTTAGCTTCTCAAAAAGTTTACGTAATTATTGGCTTCTATTTTATTTATTATTTTATTGTACATTTCTGAAAATAAAATTGTTTGCGTTGAAAAACTGTGTAACTTACAAATTATTTTAAAATTTATCTAAATAAAGCTATCTGCATTATTATTTTCCGTTTAATAAATATATTTTTATTTTGATGTAATGCTAAACATTTCATTGTATAGAGATGAATAATATTAAATTCAATTTTTTTTAAATCCACAAAAATAGTTAATAGAAAGAAAGATTTAGGAAAAGTTAAGAGGAAAAAATAATAATGACAAAAGCTAAACTCTTTCTTATTAAAAATTAATTAATATAAAATTTGAATTAGTACATAGAAGCATTGTATGATTATTTTCATATACAATGATAAAAGTAACAAAAATCTGATATGAGAAGATAATGTGTTAAAGTCGCAAAGAAATGGATAACTCTTTGAGAATATATAAAAATTAGTTGTTCTACTAAGTTTATCTTAAATTATGACTGGGTTGAGGTCTAGAGTCTGTTCACTAAGCTCTGGGAGCGCGTCAAACAAACATAATCAAGAGATCAAGTTGTGATCACGACGTGGCGTGTTTGTATTGGTGAATCTGCAATAGTCTGCAAGTCCATCCGACACCTGCTTCACACGTAATAATAGTGTGCTCGCGCTGAGAAACGATGCGTTGTAAGAAATTCTGTGGGCACTTCAAAATGAAAATATATAAACGAGCCAGATGTGTTGCTTATGTTTTATGGGTTCTTAATCCGTAAGTTGTATGAAAATCGTACAGAGCGTGCGAAAACAAAATGCAAAATTTAAACTAATAGTATCACGAGAAAGCTACAATATTGTAGTTTAAGGTGCCCGAAAATCAAAATAATTTTTATAGAAGTTCTATTTTTACAACACATAACTTTGAGGCATTGTGTTGAAACTACTATTGAAACGCCGTTGACTTTAGGAAATTCTAAATCGTCGTTTTCTCAGATCGGTATGGTCTAAAAATTCGTTATTCTTGGCACATTTTTCGCTTTGCACATTGTTATCTTAGTTTTTACGCAAATCCAAAAACTTACATTTTAGTAAAATATGAAGAATTTTATCTGGATAACGATGGCCTTTGAGTCAGATTTTTTTGGAAAATATTTAAGTCCAAAAAAACTTAAAATAGGGATAAACTTTTTTAAAAATTCTTTAACATTTTAATATCAATTTAACAGAGTTAAATGCAAGTTTTTAAAGTAACTAAGAAATTAGTGGTAAAATTGTATATAATTGTAAAATAATCACGACGCAAAAAAATGCAATAAAATGTATCGCCCTCAAAATGCCAAGTATTTTTCCCTCCATTACATACTTTTGATATAAAATCTAACTAGCAGCAAAATTATTAAGTTGTCTTTTTTATTTTTTGGAAAATATTATTTTATTTGCTAAAAATTACCTAATCGCATTACCAAATTTATTTAAATTTTATATGCATTAGAGCAGTCTAAATAAATTTTATAAATTCTAATGTAACTTAGAAAATAGAACTAATAAATTTAAAAAAATTGAAACAGATAAGAATAAAAAGAATTAAAAAGTAATACGTTATAATTTGCTTAACTTTTAAACACTGATACTTTGCCAACATTCCAAAAGCAATGGGGACAAAAGTGAATTGGCTTGACTTCGGTAATCTCAAAAAGTTTGAAAAAAAGTGTAACTATTACCAAAAATTGAAAACAAAAACGAAAGCAAAAATCTGTCATCTCCACAACTTTAATATCAGTCAAAGGTACGGCAGTTATAAGGTTTCTATTTAAGATTATAAGGATGAAGAAATATTAATGATAAACTACAATTAATTTGAAAGAATTTATTTACTAAAATTATTGCAAAACATCTTATGACATAAATATAACGACATCAAGTCAGATTTTTATAAAAGTGAAACAATTATATCAGTTCAATTATTAATTATCAAATTTATATTTTACGATCGTTATCATAACTATAATAAAGTATTGTTTTTTAAATTCTTCTGAAACAGCGAAGGCCACTGCAGCCAAGGTGTTACATTCGGTTTGATTAGTTTTAAATGAACGGAATTCCTGCTATTAGACCAAAAAAACATAATTTCCAACAAAATGTCTCCATTTAATCACCATAAGCGTGATTTAAGCGTTGTTTTTGACCAATTTATTGCCAAACTCTGTGATCAACTGATCAACAGTAGTCTTTTTCACAACCATGACAATGTTGGTAATAAGTGTCGTTTTCTTCATTATAGGTTAAAACATTTCAATAAAAAGTGAGTGTATGTCATTAAAAAATCTCTTCCAGATGTTGCCAAAACTCAAAATGAAGATTATGGATGTGTGCCTTATAATTATTGTAAAGAAGATGACCAAAGTGTAGAATCTCCAGGATTAGACCCAAGAATCGCATTTGAGGTAAAATTTATTGTTGTTTGTTAACATTTTTATTGTGCGGGTGAAATTTTAGAATAATACATGTCCTTCGAATCAAGTTCCTTGTTATACTCAAGGAACTAACAGTCAATGTGGATATCGTTATGTCACCCAAACTCGCACAAGCGATGGACCTGCAGATAATGGTGCTTACCCTTGGCAAGCCTTCTTACAGAACTCCACTCATTCGTTTGCCGGAAGCGGAGTTTTAATAGATAACTACCACGTACTTACTGCAGCGCATAAAGTTGCAAATAGTGTGTAAGTAATGAAAAATCATTTAATCGAATCAAATTAAAAAAATGTGGACATTTCGATAAGTGGCAAGCTATTTAAAATCTATGCACTTGCGGTAGTAATATACAAAAATAGCAGTATTTTGTGTAAACTTTGTTGCTAATATTTTGAAGAATGAGTCTAAATACGTATTACATTTGGGAACATTTTCACAGTAATTGCCTGAAATTCTGATTGATCTAGGAATTAATTATTTTTAGTTCAACTCCAAGAAATTTCCAAGTATTAATGGGAGTTTACAATCCTGAGGATTTGAGGACTAATGTCCAAAGCCTTACCGTAGCCAGGATCATAGTTCATCGGGATTACGCATCATCCACATTAAGAAACGACATAGCCATCTTGCGATTATCAAATCCCGTATCACTTAACCCTAACAATGTAAACACGGCTTGTCTTCCTCCAGCTGGTACCAGTTTCGTTGGTCAAAGGCAAGTTTTTTAACTTGATTTAAATTTCACATTACGTAAAAGCAACACTTCTAATAATCGACATAAACTTTCAAAAATTTTACAAATTTTATGTTTAGCTACAATAACTATTTTCAGATGCGTGGTTTCAGGATGGGGTCAAAGCACCTTTGAAATTCACGACGCTCCTACTAGACCCATGAAAAAAGTTTATCTAAATATTGTCAACACTAACACTTGTAGAACATCTTTTAGTAACGCCGCTCTTTTGGGATCGAGGGTAGATACTTATCTTGATCCTGCTGGAGAGATCTGTGCAGGAGGTGAAGCCATGAAAGATGCTTGCTCGGTAAATTTCAACACGTCGATATATAAAATACAACATTGTAAAATTTACAGCAAGATGGTGGTTCTCCTTTGGTTTGTCGAAGTACTTCTGGGAGGCACTATATTGCAGGTCTGGTAATATGGGGAAAGAAATGTGGGCGATCGGGGGTGTATGGTGTTTATGTTAATGTACCGTACTACAGGCGTTGGATTGATGACAACACAAGTCTTTAATGTATTTATTTGTTTTCAATGTAATTATAATTTAAGATTATCCAGAATTTCACGATGCCAATAGTTGAAATTTAAATAAAGTAACTAGAAGCTTCTTCTTTGGAAGTAATTATCGCTATTTTATTTCTCAGTTCGAGAAATCGTTTCAACATTTAATGCGTAATAATGTTCAGCTCATATATTTTTACAAAGGGTACCAAAAATCGTTAATTTTAGAATAACTGCTATGAAAAAAAATATTATTCCAGGATTTTTGAGTCTAAAGCAACTACTTTTGAGGATTTACAAGTAAAGATTTAGGACCATATCGATATATTCTTTGTGAACAGTTTCTAAATGCTTCTTCAATTTATTGAGATTAATTTATTTGCATCAAAATTGTAATCAATGTGACTAAATTGAGATTGCTTTTCTGCATATTGGATTATTCTCATTTCTATTATATTATGCAGAACCAAAAAATTACTAAGATAGGTAAGAAAGAAGGGCGTAAAATATGAAAATTTGGGAATAGCTCTATTACAAAGAAAATAGCTTCGTATGTTTTCAAAACTCCGCAGTTTGGCTTAAGAAGGATAAAATCTTTACTCTAGTGGAGTTCGGAATTTAAGAAGTTAATATTAGGGACCCAACAGATCTGTATTGAAATTTAACACTTACAAAAATATTATATAAGAATTTGGCGCTATCGGTTTCTTCTTCAATTGGTGACACCCTTGTGATGCTTTTATAAGATATATACATATATTACTAAAAGTTTTGTAAGCAGATTTACTTATCTCGTAGTAGAAAATATCTGCCGCCCAAAATGTAATGATTGCATACTTTATATATGAAGAAGAAAGAAAGGAAAAAAGAAATGAAAAGGAAAAAAAGAATAGAAGAAGAAAACAAATAACCCTAACAAAAGTATATGAGGTTAGCTTTCCATTAGTTACCGGTTGTAAAAAAGTTACAAATTCTTGCTTCGGCACTACGGCAAAGTATTTTTTGGAACCTCCACAATTCCTGGAAGTGAATGGTCCACAAAGTGGTGACCTAATTGAAACCGGAATTTCAACACTTGAAGTCGGGCACAACGGAACCGCAAAATGGACGTTAGTAAGCAACAATGTCTTGTCCAGCACGTCTTCAAGAATGTCTTATTGGAGGTCTCCTAAAAAACTAAATCTAATGGAAATGATCTCTTGCAAAACTCCCAAGAACCAGAAAAGGTTAATCGCGCCGATGGCGATGTCATAAACAGAAACTCTACTTCTCCAGCAGCTATCTAAATGTAAACATAACATATATGAGATGAGGAAGTAAAGTGACTGAATTGCTCGGAGGAACAGCAGGGAGGTCTGCTCACTGTATGGTACAAGTATCTCAATTTTATTCAATGGTTTCTAATTCCACCCAAAGCTACTGCCTCTGATCCTTTCAACAACCCCAAATATTTGTTCCTTGCGTTAGCAACCGTTACTTTAAAGTTCTTTAAAACTAAAAAAAAATTCACTTGCCACCAATAAATGCGAGGTTAGTGTAGTTGTTTTTAACAATTGTCGATTAATTGAAATGATGCTCTCCGTTGATGAACGGTCGTGCAACTGGAAAATAGACTCTTATCACTAAACTTCCCTAAATTACTCAAGCAACCTACTTTTACAGCCGAGCGATTTTCGATTTGATTTACGCGACGGTTCTCCTCTTTTCCAGTCCACATCGTATAAAGTTAATGATGACGCTTTAGCATGGAGCGTCGGGGGTGCGTGCATCTCTCCCGTATGCAGAGCGGACATTTCATTTCACATCGCTAGTCCCGTTTGCGTGTCAAGCCGTCGCCCTTTTTTTGTGTCGCCGTGAGCTGAAATATCAAGACGGCCCTTCTACACTACACGAATATCTATTCCCATTCCGGATAACTACAACACCCCACTTATACCTATTTATTACACCCCTAACATTCTTTATCACCCCCTGACCCTATAACAGAATGTGTGTGCAGTAAAATAGTTGTTTTCGAGTCGTCGAGGGGATTGAATCGTGCCAATGCGGGGGTCGTCATAGAAATTTTATTTTCACATCTACACGCATATGACCAGTTAACGATACAATAAATCGTCGACATTAATTTCCTGAAAACTAATTAAATTTATTGTTGCCACACCGTTTTTGGTAATCATAAAAACATTTTGGAAATGTAACAATTTTAATTTTAATAGAGTCGTGGACCACATTTTTGAATTTGACTAATTCAATTCTCGATAAAAGTTGAGTTCATTTTCTATAAAACCGACAAAATAACTCTATGTCGTTGCTTTTCAGAATTAAACTCCTTCCATTTCTCTTACAAAGTATGTTCGTTCTCTCAAACTCGTGAACACGGGCCCTGTGGGCGTAATACAAGCGGTAACGCACACACCAAGTTTTTTTCTTATACAAATACTTCTCTCAGGATTACTCCACTACTTTAACCCTATTTAGTTTCAAAAATAAGCAAGTACGTTGACAAAATTGATGCAAGTATCTCTTGAGATCAACTTTTAAAGCAATTGCGAATATTTTACCCAAGTAAAAAATTATCACTTTCAATTTTTTTAAGCGCAAAAACTAAAGCATCAAAAGCGCGTTAAAAAAAACTTAAGTAAGCGAGAGAAAGAACAAGATTACTATAATATGATTGCAGGTAAATTTCCTACATACAATATCCACTATCACAATAAGTAAAAACTTTCTGTATATAAATTGTGTTTAAACGAACCCCAAAAGTTCCTGGTAGGTAATTTTTCTTTCTTGTAACTTTCATAAAGCAGCATTAGCCAGTTACCTAGATCTCTTTTTATTGGACATTAAACTACGGCTGCAACTAATATTGGTGCAGAAATTGAATTGTCATCCTATATACCCTTATTTACGTTTGCCATTGCAGCGAATAAAGTTTTAATATCCGCCTGGGGCGTCGAGGATGCAATGCAGGAACGGATGTCGGTTTGTCAAATTCACAAAGACAAAAAGCATAAATTCTGGAGTAAACCGCTGGTGCTATTGAATATTTAGAAGTCAAGACCGACAGAGCTAGATGAAGGAATAGATTCAGGGTGAAGGCGGCAGCCCCAAGGTGCCATTACTAGCGGTTAAGAGTATGGAAGACGAACGATATTCAAGAAGCGTGCAATCCGAAGTTATTGTAGAGGCGTCACAGTGATATTTTAGTTCCGATATAAAACATAGTCTGAAGTGGCAATTTAACATGCTATAACGAAAAATAAAAAAAGACAATGATAAGTGGTTGCGGACAATAAGAAATCGTTTTAAAAATAATATGATTGAGTCAAAAGAAATTGAAATTGCATGTATGGAGGAAAATTACTGCTGTAATAATAATTAAAAAAAAATTGGCGTTTACAAATTTTATTTTCTGCCACTGGCTACTTAATAAAGTTTTACCGCTTCAATTGTTTTAGAAGAGTAAGAACACATAAATGAGACTAATAATAAATGAAGGTAACAACGTACAATTGTACAACGTACGTTGTACAAATTCAAATCTAAATATATTTTTATTCAAACATAATATATAAAAATATAAAATAATTGAATTTCATGTAAATACAATTACATTTCAAATGGAACGTCTGGTCCTTTTTTCAATAACGCAGGGTAGCGCCGGACTGCAACCGGCTACAGGCCTTCCCAATAGGCCGAGAACTGGCCGATTTACTTTGCAATCTGAAAGAAAATTATTTAGTAATTAAATCTGTAACAGCCTTTTTTTTCGTTTCGTCAAAATACAAATATTACATAATGTAAAGATATTGTTTTAAAGAACATAGTAAAAGAGATCGTTTACATACCATACGCATTTAATATTTTGTATAAAACCCATCTGCGGCAATACAGGCTTCTAATCTTCTGCGCATTGAGCCTACTAAGGTATGGCAGATATCTTGGTCTTCAAAAGCCCTCCAGACCTCCCTCACGTGAGCTGTCAACTGCTCTATGTTGCGCTCACGGATTCCATGAAAACCTATGTCTCGCCAGTCTTGAACCATCCGAGCCCAAAGGTTTTCGATGGGATTGAGAACTGGAGATTTTGCTGGCCACTCAATGCGCTCAATTTGGGGGTCAGCAAGAAACCATTCCTCCACGATTTGAGCTCTGTGGATCGGAGAGTTGTCTTGGACAAAACCCACAGGTCCATGAGGATTAATTTCAAGCATTGCTGCCAGGGATTGTTCCAAAATTTCTATATATCGACGAGCCGTAAATCTTGGAGGAGAGACCCGGTGAAGCTTGCCGGGACCCCTGGCAGTCATCCACCCCCAAGAACCTGCATTGATTCTCTCGCTCTGCTGATTTGGCTTTATATGAGCCACCTGAAATCGGGTGCCAGCCTCCCGATACACTATATCTCTGACTTGTTGGGAAGTGGAAAACGTTTTTTCATCCGAGAAAATCACCCGGGTCCAATCCCGATCGAGGTTAGCATGGCAAAAAGCTAATCTTACTTCAGCATGCCGCTGAGTAAGACCGGGCTTTTTCGCCGGTAATCTGCTTCGCACGCCCTCTTCCCTTAGTCGCCGACGAATAGTGTTCGTTGAACAATTTAAAAATAATTGTTCACGCAATATTGTTGCGTTTGTGAAAGGAACTTCCCTGGCATATTCCAAAATGACCTCGTCCTCTGCTACTGTGGTAACTCGTCTCGCCCCTGGACGAACAGTTTTTAGAGGACGAGGTCCCAGTTCCGCACTTCTGGCAATCCATCTTTTAACTTGCTTAACCTGTAACATGCAGATACATATTCATTAACGATTCTCCAATTCAAATTTACTACAGTCCTCATGATAACTTATGCTATTCAACTCGAAAACAAAAATGCCCAATAACTTTTTACGAATAATATAAATTTCCACTTACCGATAAATCTACCAATGGAGCAATTTGGCTTGGACTCATGCCAGATTGAGCCAAACCAACTATCTTTCCTCGCTTTTCCAAACTGGACTCTGTTTGCCCTAATCTTCTACCCATTTTTAACAAAAATTACAAAATTTAGCAAGCCGGAAACGTAGAATAAAAATACACAAAAAGCAACAACAACATACAAATATCACAGAAACTTCCAGACATTTGAATCCAAATTTTGTTTTGAAGGGCCTTATATACTTGCCTACTACAACAATTTCATAACTCTTTAGAACTAATGGGTTTTCCCAAACACTTTACCTTACCTTTAACAATAGATATGAGCTTTCCGCTTCAAATGTCAATGACCACTCTCCCTAAGCAGGTAGACAGATAAGAAATAAAGTTTAGCTTTAAAATCGATGGTGCAATCTGAAATATCTAATTACTACCGTTGGCCTGCTGAATTTTAATTCCAGTGTTATCATTTTATTGCGGAGAAAATCTGATGACAGTTTAAAAATAAATGTAACTTTGCATCAATTATACTAGTCTTTTAAAATGTTTACCCAATTTTCTTTTATATATATTTGAATAAAAATATATTTAGATTATAATTTTTTTTTGTATTTTTACGGTAAGGTTTTTGTCTGAAAAATAACAACAGTAGATATGAGCTTTCCGCTTCAAATGTCAATGACCACTCTCCCCAAGCAGGTAGGCAGATAAGAAATAACGTTGAGCTGTA
The DNA here is from genome assembly GCA_905333025.2 of Pyrochroa serraticornis. Classification (NCBI taxonomy): domain Eukaryota; kingdom Metazoa; phylum Arthropoda; class Insecta; order Coleoptera; family Pyrochroidae; genus Pyrochroa; species Pyrochroa serraticornis. Next base: position 22,141,518 of record HG995154.1, read on the forward strand.
AAATCCGATGGTCCAATAGATGTGACTTCCCATGAAACAATTGGAAAATGTATAAAACAACTAATTATTTATATACATAAGAATTAAAACCGATTCAAGGAAATATTTTATACTTAGATCCATCCAAATTATCCATCGTATGCTTGATAAATATTTGCTTGGCAAGAATTCTAGAACTTCCGAAATTAACTCAGATAATTTGCATTACATATTGAAATTTATAAGAAAGGCAATAATAATGTAAAGCCGAATCATTCAAATACGATTAACTAAAACAGTCGATGTTATTAATTATTGATTACTCAATTAGTCAAAATTACAAAGAATAGCTTAAATCAAAATTTCGGACCTTTCTGTTAGCTGACATTGACGACAACTTTTTAAATCAAATACACATCGCCATAATGTAATGTTACAAAGCATGCGTCAACGATGTCTGCCGCAAACTGTAGAACCGGTGAAATTGGCGGGATATTTTAAAAATTACACGACAACTTGGCATCGCAGCGCACACTCACTTGTCATGGAAAGCAGTTTTGAGCGTTTTCTGACGACCCAACCGATTTTAGGTGGACATTTTCAATGGCGTCGATTGTACAACCTACTAAATGTTTTAGCAGGTTTTGTCCTTTTATTTATATCTCTTGTTTTTTGATAATCTGAGTTCTGACCACATTAACAAGTTGCAGCAATTTGCCGGCAAAACAGAAATGAAGAAGACCAGAGATATTAGATTAATTTAGGTTAGGATGCGATGATAAAGGCCGCAATTATTCACAAATTATTTAGTACAATATTACTTTGCAGCAATGGCAATATAATTACTTTAAGTAGCAGAGGTAACAATTCAGTTACTTACTAAAATTAAGTGCTGACAGATGAAAATATCCAGGTGGTCCCAAAATTACAGGAAGACTCTTTATTTCTCATTTAACTAAAACAATTAATTAAAATTAATGATGATGGGTCAAATGTAAAATTTGAACGTGGCTGTGGTTTGTTGTAATTGTGAAGACCATATAGAGACTAAGATACTCGACCCAACATTTTGGTCCTTCGAGCCGGATCATTTTAGTAACTTCGAGAAGCTATCAAATGAAATTAAATTAAATATTCTACCAGTTCAAAACTATTAAAATTTTTGAAAAAGACATTGCGGCAGAGTTGCGAATTAATTCTGTAGGTAAACTAAAAACTAAATAAATTTTTAAAAAATTCTCAGCAGTAGCAATAGTAGAATAAGTTTTAATTGAAAAGATCAAACAATCTCTTTTTATTTTCAAACAGGCTTGCACATTGGTAGCAGATTAATAACTTTCTATACAACAATACATACTCTTAGATTACTTCTACCTGAGCTTATTAGTGTTTAATATTTTACTAACACTAGCTTCGTGACTTACTTGTGAACCCAAAATTCTTGTATCTGTACAATATATTTACTTTTCAATAAGTATCGCTACAGTGCCATCGAGGGTATTTCGTAAAAAAAATTGAAAACTTTTTTTGCCCTTTCTACGTTTACACTGAACCATTTGATCAATCTGCTTTTTTTCCAGTTTCTTGCTTCCTTTTACTACTTTAAATCAAATTCTTGTTAAATTTAAGTAATGTATACACCTATCACCATGATGACTCATTTATTATGATAATAAGTCGTTTTCTTCTAAAATCATGGCAAGTGAGAGCATATCTAGTTGGTGCCTAGGTAATTCTCTACCAGTATTCTAATGCATAAAGATACAATTGCATCAAAGAAAGTAATTTTAGTAATTTTAGAACCGGCATTCCTCTATAGTCTTTGATATACTTGTTAGTCCAGATATCAAGATAAAATACTAACTTTAGATTTGACCTTATAAATCTTAATGGTTATTATAGCCACTCTAAGGTATATTAGGACACTTACGTACATTTTAGCGCTACTGTCTATTTTTGAGGCTTCCTGAGCATTTGGAATCATCAGCTTTTAAATCTTTCATTGAGACCACAAAAGTATCAGTCTCGTCTCACTCGCAGACTCCTTTAATTTTTACTGAGTTATTTTTCGCATAACTTCCACTAAACTTTTATTATTAAAACTTCCATTTCTGTTTGAGAAATATATGGGAATTAAAGGAAATTATGTCGAAAAATCTCAATAAGTTAAAAAATCTTAGTGGCATCTCTTCAATCATGCAGTTTTTGGAGTTGAGAAAATTTTATTTAGTAAAACATTAGCCACACTTTCACTGTGAGTTAGTGGCTTGGATTTTGACTTGATGACGGCCTTCTTTTATAACGTCCACTAGCCAACCCATATTAACATTAAGTCGACAGTTCTCCTATCCGTCATTTTGAGACGTGCTTTATAGAATTCAACCCTCAGGTTCGACCTCCGGATTCAATAGAATTTCCAAAAAACATATATCACAGTTTTCCCTTTATTATGATTATTGTTTGGATTGTATACGTGTGAGCCACGAATCTCTAATTATATGCATAGAGGCATAACTAACTATAGTTCAGCAATAACTTCTCGTGACTGAAATTAGATCTCCCAGCGCTACCTCCCTCTACCTTGTTCCATTTTGGAATCGACGGCTCAAAGTTTCTAGTTTTGTGGTGGTTGTTTTTTACGTCGCAAAAGTTAAAAAAAACATTAGGAACTCACCTGTCGTTATGCATGTACATATCGGTACACACGCATTAAATTGCGTACATTTACGTTAAAGGTGACAGGACACGCACCCCCGAAATATATATAAATGAGTTTATGATACTCGGTTGGCGAGTCGGGATCGATAAAAAAAGTTTTTTTTCGTCGAGCAACTTGCGTTTTTTTTTTGTCTTTTGCACTTGCTAATTTCCGAGGTCAGAGGAAAAATTTGCATTTTAGTGAAGACGGTCCCCTTGTCTTGACGACATTTGATTGTTCGCGGTCCACCTCTTCCTCAGAAATGCATTTTGGTATGGTAATTTCTGTTTAAAACTTGATACATTCTTTGTGAATTGTAGTATTAGGTTGAGTTCGCTGCTGAAATTTGAATAAACGTCAGGGGAATAGTGTCTCAAGTGTCTTTCATTTTGAAGCTTGAACTTATATAATATGTACAGCTCCGTTATGAAATGCGCAAAGGCGAGAATTTTCCGCTTAAAAATACGAACTATATATACCTGCATTTTTGACGTTTCTTTTAATAACCAACGAACCCGAATTATTTAATATGAATTATTTGCCTCTTGTCAGGCTATCTCAGTCTGTGTTTGTATCTGAAAGAATTTTTTGTTGCGTTGAATTTTTAACAGGAAAGATCTATTGGTTTATTGAGACGCAACGGCATTTTAGATACGTCGTAAAGATTAAGTATTTATTATAATTTTTTAATTACAGTACAAGACTAATTATTGGATATCGACCGGTACGGAATAAATTACAAAAAACGTCGAGAGATAGAGATCGCTGTGAATTTCCAAGACATATTGATATTAATGGCGCGAGTGTAGAAGAGCTAGAAGCGGCCGCTGTTTATTATATGCTGGGCTGTTCTCGTCAGATAAGCCTACACCACTTCAGATCCATTATGCTACTATGAGAAATTTAGTACTCACCCGACTTGATCGCAGGAAAAATAGAACGTGCTGTACACAGTGGAGGGTGAGAAGCGCCTTTTCCTGCCTGCGCGCTTGAATTATTCATCGTTTGCGAGTTATGCCGCTGAACTTGGGCCAATCAACCGAGATTCCTGCTGTAGTGGATTGAGATATCAATAAGGTGCTGAAACAATCGCGTGTAATCCTCGGACGTGCTATCCTCATTATGACCAAAGGACGCACGCAAGGGTCGCGTCTTTCTGGACGCCAGTTATCAAATATAGAATCGCTGAAAGCGGAGGCCATTAATGTAACTCAAGGAGAGATAGCACAATATTGACTAGTTTTAGTTATGTCCTTCTGAGGCCCGAACTCTAACACGGCTCTTATTTTACTTTAGCAAATCATTCTCAAGGTGATGCAGGACTAATTCAAAACTCATTAAACGATTAAAAAGAAATGTAAAAATTAACTTTGAAACTTAAGAATTATTACCATGAAGAGAATATGAGTAACGTTTAAGGGGAGAGAATTTGTTGTCTGTGGAGATAAAAGTGTTGAAACACTAATTTTTGTGATTTATTGAGAAAATGTCTAATCGTCAAATAATATTCTGAAATAGTCACAAATTATTAGAAAAGGGGATACAGCCTCAATATTCGTTTGTCTAAATTGATTATTAAAATAAAAAATCCCAGATAGATCTCTAGTGCCTGTAGATTGAAACTAGCAAAAAATCATCTCTATCCATTTAAGGCCCTTTTCTAAAATATAATGCTTTTTTGAAATAGTTTGTTGATCGAAACGTAGGGACTCTTCTAAGAACCAGAAACAAAGCAGCAGTTAATGGAGTGAAATCGTTTTGTTTCTCTGTGTCTCTAAAAGTTTTGTTTTCAAGAATCAGCAATAAAACTGTATTGTAGCGACCATTCTTTAAAGACAGAACTGAAGTATTTATCAACAATTATTTAGGAAGAACCAAAAGTAAAAGTAAAAAATATTCAACTAAAAATATTCATATTTCCATATATTTCCTTTGGTAAATAAGAATTTTACTGGATCTTTATATCTAATAATGTATGCAATGTCGTAGTTTTTGAAAAAAATAATTAAGTTAAAAAAATGTAAGAAAATAACCTGTCAATCAAAATTTGACCTCTTCTTTCTAATTTAATAAATTTACATTTGATAATGTAATTATAATTTTCATGTGGACGTTGTTTAAAGTTTAAGGATACTTTAAGTTACCAAATTTAATAGATTTTGACTCTTCAAAGTTTTGTGAAAATTATAAAAATTGCAGAAAACTTGTAAAAGATTTTTGTTAAGTTCACTATGGCATATTACTTTTGGAGTACTTACGCAAAGATTTATAAATTGTCGTTTACCAATATTTGTTCCTCAAAGTTGCAAATTTCCCCAATATAAAAAAATAATCAAATTAAAAAGTTTCAATATTTGCATAAATATTGCGAAAAAAAATGCTCAAGTTAGAAAAACTGGAGAAATTTCCCAAACGCCTAAAAAGAAAACTACGAGTACTAAATCTTTCCAATTTATGTTATTTCAGCAGATCAAATTAATGAATTAAAATTTCTCAGAGCTTTTTACAATATTTATAAAATTTTGCTTTCAATATTTTTTTTCTTAATTAATGGAGAAAATAATTGGAAATTGAAATCTAATAACGAGGTTTGTAATGTTTACTGAAAATTTCTTGTTAACCAGAAAAATGTTTTTGTATAAAGCATCAAAATTATTTACATACTGTAAAAAAGTATAAAATATATGTCTCCAAATACATTGTCTTTCAGGAATTACACAAGAATTAACGAGTTCAAAGTTCATCATCGGTTTCCGCTTAAAAAGTTTACAACAAATTGAGATAAAGAATAACGAATCTATAGTACCTATGAAATCTAGACAATAAAATTTTTGTGAAAAAATATAAAATAGTAAACACACAGTAAATTAGCCATTAACTGCCTTGGATGACAGCCAGATGAAGCAAATTACTCTACTATAGAGAAACAAAACCAGCTTAAAGGTCCACCGTGCTTTGTCGATTACATTCGTGGATTATGGAGCTTCAATTGGTCGAAAAGTAAGACACAAACTAAATGCATAGACCAATATACAAGTGCGTGGAAGCGCACCCACCCAATTTAAAAAAAACTAAAGTTTAGAAGTCACACAATTTGTTTTCAAAACTTTACAAAAGTTAACGGAAACATCTCCCATTAATAAGTAGTAATGAGTAATGTTCTTAAAGCGGGATACTTCAGATGGTGGAGAAATGTGAATTTTAAAAGGTAGCAAAAGCTTTTAAACCTATCATTACAATAGAACTACATTTACGGATTTAATCGATACAATTACCATTTTTAATATAACAAGGACCTTATTAAAAACCTGGAAGCTGAGTGAAGCCAAGTTTTCAAATAAGAAAACAGCAGACACATCATTTGCAGAAAACAATTGCAAATTAAGATTTATGTGAAAAACAAAAGTAAGTATATGAACCTTGCCCACATATGCTAAATAAAACATTTGATAAATTTTTCTGCTTCATTCTAAAATATTTGCCCAGTGCGAGATGTTACTTTTTCTAACATCTCTTGGCAACTAACTTAAAACTTAACTATATCTATAACCAAAATTGTTCGCAGGTCCAACCCCCATAACCTAACGGACCAGCTTTCAATAAACTACCGGGTCATTGACCTGTGCAGCAAAAATTGTAAACGTGTGAAGTGTTTTACTGCAGGGGACCGGTAAGAAAGAAAAAAATGATTTGTCAATATTTCCTCGCATCTATATGCTTTCTTCTTAGTCTATGGCTACAGTAGAACCGTTCCAGAGCAGATCAGATCAATATGGTCTGGATAAATCGAACATGTTTGACTTTTGACCAAACTACAGGCGATACCTGCACGTAGACACATTCTCATTTACATTCTGTGTGATTAGTTTAAGTTTAAGTTTACACAAAATATGAAAAACACATTTAATACAACGTCTAACATGACGGTATATTTTCCCTTCATTGGTAATAGTCTCTTGGAGTTAGGCTTTATTGGATATGTTTTAAGAGAATACGAATCATCTCCTAAAAGAACATAGGGCATGTCAGGGTCACTGCCTTCATAAGTGGGTGGTGGCAAAGTAGTTTTATAGTTTTCAAAAAACACAAATTTGAAATCGTAAAAATCCGGCCATCGCTTTGTTTTCCGTAAGGTTCAACATCGGTAAAATGAATTTGTAGTTGGAATCGGCTACTTATTGTAAAACGAAAGAATATTTTTTTTGTAATAATACACTCTTTTCCATTAAAAAATCAACCCAAATCTCATAATGCGCTGATTGTACTGAACAAAACTAAAGAATACACAAAATAGCATTCGGGTTCATATTGCGTCTGAAGTATAAGGTCTCAATGTCTCACCCTCACAGGATCTGATCTAGACTGGTCTGATCTGATCAGGTTCCAATGAAGCCTCTTATTTAGGCAAATAAAACATTTCCAGATGATTTAGTGATTTTATCGTTAGTGTTCAACCACTTTATTTTTTCTTTGCTTTTTAATTTCATCATGCGATTCCTTGTTATAGGTTCTAATTCAGTGGTTTCAGTTAACTATTCCATGAACAGAAAGGAATATAGAGTAATTTTTTTATTTTGCTACAATAATAAAGAAGAACTAAAATTTTCGATCACAAAGATATGAAAATTACAATTTTATCTGTTTTATTTTCTAACCTTAATCGCTTTTCTATTGCTTCGTTACGTTATTGTTGATAATGCCGCCAACGGTTTTTAAATTATTGATTTATTTTCAGCAAATATAAATTGATTAAAGAATAATTAATTATTCAATACATTATTCGTTGCGCTACCTACTGATAGTATTAATAATTAGTTTACTGTTTTATTTTAAATATTATGAGTTGGATCTAATTACGCAAACCGATCGATATCAGATCGAGCCATTGTTAGCGCAACTAATTATTTAAATTTTAATTATTTTAGTGGCCTGCTGAATTTCAATTTATTAGCACTATACCTTCGCCTATATCAACACTTATGTATTGACTTAATAATGATATTCCTCCATATCAACAGGTTCTCCAATCTACTGGTCGACGGATTCAACCATAGTGCCAGATCTACTGGATTTCTTCATTACCAGCGGTACTTTAAAAGCATATATGGTCGTAGAATCAAACTACGGCTTATACTCGGACCACTTACCAGTACTAGGAATAATTAGTACGGCCATAATAAACCTTAAGAAAGTACCTAGACTTTATAACTCCAAAACTGACTGACAGAAATATGAAGATACTTTTAACAAAAACACAAACTTGAACGTAAGTCTCAAGAATCAATTAGCAGTAGAACAAACAAGTTAATTGCTATTCTACAAAAATAGTAAATAGCATAAATAAAAAACAAGAAGTTAGAAAGAAATGGCAACAGAGTCATAATCTAATAGATAAAACGGTATTTGATAGATTAATCCAATCTCAATAGATTTGATAAATCTAGCAACTAGTAAAATCAGCCACTAAGCCACAGCATCCAAATCTTCCTATGCAAAAATAAACGCCTACGTCAGGACCCTGGGCAAGAAGTGAAGAAGAAAAGACCAACTTATTTGCGGATCATCTTTCCGAGGTTTTTACATTGAATGATAGTTCTCAGCAGAATAATCAGGACACTCTATGTAGTGTTCTACCACCAATTAAAACAATAGAACCAATCACTTCAAAAGAAATAAAAGAAAAAGTTTACTGATTGAACAACAGAAAGTCACCTGGATTTGATCAAATAAGTTGTAAAATGCTAGAGGAACTTTCATGAAAAATCATTGTAATGCTAACTTATATTTTCAACGCTATTCTATAGCTTTAATATTGGCCAAAACATTTTAAAATAGCCAAAATAATTTTAGTGCTCAAGCCAGGAAAAATCCTAATCATATTTCTTCTTATAGACCAATTAGTCTCATATCTACTAATTCAAAACTTCTTGAAAAGCTCTTATTGCACAGAATCAGTTCACTCTTTAACAAAAATTTTGACCATCAATTTAGCTTTTTTCAGTCACATTTAATTATTTAGCAATGCACCGAAAACTTAACGCAATAGATCAATCTTTAGAAGACCAAAAATATTGCACGTCAGTATTTATCGACGTAAGCCAGGTCTTTGACAAGGGGTGGTATGATGGTCTCTTTTACAAAGTTAAACGTACCATTCTATCAGCTTTCACCCTACTTAAATCCTTTTTGAGGGACCATCAATTAAGTATTAGAGTTAAAGGAAAAACATCAACCTTCCTTTCAATTAAATCTGGAATCCCACAGGGCAGTTTATTGGGTCCAAAACTTTACCTCCTGTATACATCAGATCTACCAACACCCAACACAGTAACTAGTACCGTCGCCGACGACAATGGAAAAATTGCAAGTCACAAGAATCAACACACAGCATCTTACCATCTGCAGAACCACTTAAACCTATTACAGGATTGTTGTCCTCCAGTTGCAATTAACAACAAAATAATTCCGAAATCTATAATAATTACATATCTGGAACTTTACTTAGATAGCAAAATCACCTGGAACTATCATCTATCAAAAAAATGATTCAAATTGGTATTAGATTTAAAGAACTATGCTGGTTTTTTGCAAGAAAATCTCACCAATTTTGGAAAACAAACTTCTAGTTTACAAAGATGCGATAAGATCAATTTGGACTTATGGCATTAAGCTGTGGGGATGTGCCAGTAAGTCAAACACTGCTATCCTAAAGAGAGTTTAATCTAAAATTCGCAGGGCAATCACAGACACACCATGGTACGTATCGAATCATACACTTCATAATGGTTTTAATATACCGTAATAGGTAATAGAAGAACAAGACAAAAAACATGACTAAAGGGTGCATGAACATTCCAATTCACTCGTCCAATGACTCCTGCATCAACCAATGAGCAGAAAGCTGAAAAGAAAATGGGCAATCGACTTCAAGTAAAGTACCGGAGGTATCTTTGTTGAAAGCGTCTTCATCGTGCTACTTTCAGGACTAATACAATACTATTTTAGTCACACTAGCTTAGTAAATTGTATAATAATTATTGTATTATATAAAGAAACAAAAACTTAACAGTGAGGAAGTATGTTTCTTTATAACTGTTAGAATAATGAGGAAACTCCAGAAAAAGTGAACGGACGTCGCCTGGCTTTGAACTCGGGACTTTGCGATACAGAAGTCCAGCTCTCTTCCACCGAGCTATCCACCCACGGTATCTATTATCTGGTTCCCTTTACATTCTAACTACAACATTCGGCCTTCCTGGCACGACATCTGTTTTCAGATGTCTGCGCCCTCTCTGGTGTGGTGGTCTTACTGTGCCACGGTATCCATACTACCGCTTCAGGCTACAGCCACCAACTCCTTCATCTTCGGCTCAAATTCACAATCCAATCACCCTTTGATTTTGACTCTGGTATGGTGGTCTTAAGTGTGCCACGGTAACCATACACAACCGCTTCAGGCTACAACCACCAACCATCTTAATCTTCGGCGCAAATTCACAAGCTAAATCACCCTTTGATTTTGACTCTGGTGTGGTGGTCTTCTGTGCCACGGTAGCGATCCACAGCCGCTTCAGGCTACAACCACCAACCATCTTAATCTTCGGCGCAAATTTACAAGCTAATAGTGCGATTCTGTAAGAAAAAATGTAACGCTATAGCGCTATAACTCTTCAGACTACAGAGTAAAAGCAAAATCGAATTATCTAAGGAAATTTACCGCTATACCTAACATTCTATAAGCTAAAGTCTCTGTAAAGTTATGGCGAGGAAAGCGCTGACTATAAAGACTTATAGCGGCTATAAGGATATGTTGTCATGGTGACAATGTCAATTCCCAATTAAAGTACTAGGTATCTTGCTAATTTTGTTGTGAATCGTGTAATTTAAAACTGATTTTCAAGTTTAGTGATGAATCGCAACAATATTGCACCAATTGCAATATATCTGTTATTAAATGAAGACGAAAGAAGGTAAAGATAAATATTTTTGTTGAAAAATTTTTTACATTTTGCCCTAGAAATTACATGAGATTACATAGAAGACACCTTCGAGATGCACAAAACCCTTTTGAGATGCCAGAAAAAGAGTTTCAAGACAATTTTCGACTCTACAAGGAATTAACTAGAGAGTTAATTGATTGGTTGACACCACATGCCGCTGCCAGTATTAGATCTACGCGTTTACCGTTTTATTTAAGAGTAAGAACAATTTTAATAAAGGAAAAGAATTAATACTAAGATAAAATTCTTATCCAAAACACAACAGGTTTTGGCCACCCTACATTTTCTGGCCAAAGGTTCCTATCAGCACGCAGTGGGTGTATGTTCCTGGATAGCAATGAGTCAATCGTGTATAAGTCGTTCCATTGCACAAATTTCTAGGCTCATCGTACAGGTGTTGATGCCCGAGTGGATTAAATTCCCTACTACACCTGACGAGAAGGCCAGAGTCAAACAAAAGTTTTACGAAAAATATAATTTTCGGGGGGTACTGGGTTGCATTGATGGTTCACACGTAGCAATAGTGTGTCCACCTGCCACTGATGAAAATCATCCTCCTCACGTCTACATAAACAGAAAAGGGTTTTACAGTCTCAACGTAATGATGGTTGGTGATTCGGAGGGAAGAATTCTAGCATGCGATGCACGGTTTCCCGGTTCAGTACACGACTCGGCTATATGGAGAGTCCAACATCTTCGCAATTATTTAAGAGAAGAGCACAATAATGGAGACTCCACATCTGTATTAATAGGCGATAGTGGTTATGGTCTTGAACCTTGGCTGTTTACTCCCTTTTCTGTTGTGGTCGATGGTACTCCAGAGGCTAGATTTAATCAACTGTTACGATCAACCAGAAATGTGATTGAACGCATTTTTGGCATTTTAAAAGGACGTTGGCGAAGTTTGCTGCAGCATAGAGTGTTACACTATCATCCTTCAGATGCAGCATTTCTTGTATATACTGGTGTCATTCTTCATAACATCGCGATTTGGGCAAACATGGAATTTAACGAAGATAACATAGCATATGATGACATTGACGATGGCGAAAATGGGAATGCTGAAAACTTTGACGAAAACTTGTTGCGCGCAGGAAGAATGACTAGAGAAAATTATATTAGAAGAAATAATGTATAATAAAAATTAATAGAATGTAATAGTTATTATTGAATTATTATTGTGATTGGTGAAAACTCGTTTTTCTTAAAATTAATCTTTGACTTCTTATGAATTTCACTTAAAACATTAATCAAACTAGTCCTATTTAACGCGAAAAATATTTTACTTTCCAAATATAGAAAGAATAATTAAAAGCAACAGTTGAACTCAAAGAAGTATTTTATTAGATTTAACAGTCTACATCAAACGAGAAAGTGGGATTTTCAAACTTATATTTCGCCACCTCAAATTTGAACTTAGAGACTTCTAATTCTATTTTTTTCTGTTCTAGTTGTAGCTGATGCTGATTAAGGTTACTTTGTCTATACTCGGAAAGTAATTCTTCGCCTATCATCTTGATAGATCGACTTTTTCTAATCGGTCGATTCCGAATAGGCTGATTCTTTGCCGCTCTTGTGTGCATTTTTGTTTCCTTCAGTTCCTTTGTTAAATCGACTTTTTTTAATTTTGAAACACCTTCATCTGTAAATGCTTTTACGGCTTCTTGACAAAATGACGCTTCAGGCGACAGATGTTCTGTTGATATTAAAGACGGGTATGGAGCCAAATGTTGTAAACCTCCAACCACCAGAACTTTAGTTGAACCCGTTACGGCAACCTTTCCCCACACTGTAAGTCCTCTTTCCTCTTGCGGGCTTAATTTTACTGGTTCTCCTTCACCACCACCAGTTTTCAGTCGACTTTCAACAACTCGCCTGTATTTCGCCCTTGTGTTGTTTTTCCAGTCGTTAAATCGCTACAAATTATTGATTAAGAAAGCTGATAAATTAAATAATTTATATATACTTTTATCCATTCCTTGGTAGCTAAAACCGGTCCACAATCGCAAGAATTTAATTTTTGACACAATTTTTTCCAGATGTTATTAATGTAATCTGGATCAACAGTTGGGTTTATTGTATTGGTCCGAAATATTTCGTCAGATTCCATTTGTCTTAAATACTCCTCTACTTGTTCGTTACTGGTATTAGCTGTTCTTTTCCTTTTTCTTGTATTATCACTTACAATTGCCATCATTATTTGAAAAATCAAATACTACAAATAATTCAAACAAGTCTGTCAAAAGTTTGAAAAGTCAAATTTGACGTTTAGAATCAGCGACTACTTGACAATATTTGGTACGTCTCCGGAACGTCTATACGCTATAGAACTATTCAGGGCTGTAACTTGAATGTTTACAGAGACGCTTAGAGAATATCAATTTTGTTGTAATTCTATAAGGACTTTTACGAAATTATTTACAGAGCTCTTTTAGCTACATACTGTAACGAGTTATAGATTGAGAGTCTGTTTTAGAGAATAGCACTATTAATCACTCTTTTTGATTTTACATTGTATCCCACTTCTGAAACTGTTAGAATAATGAAGGAACCTCAGAAAATGTGAACGGACGTCGCCTGGCTTTGAACTCGGGACCTTGCGGTACCGAGTCCAGCTCTCTTCCACCGAGCTATCCACCCACGGTACCCAACTTCTGGTTCCCTTCACATTCTAATTACAACAATAATACAGGAAATTAAGTTCTCTTAAAATTAACTAAGAGCAAAATCCAGCTCTTATGAAAGCAATTTGATTTCTTTTACAGCATTATACCTCTCAAAAAATATTTTTTAATAGAACCAATTATATAAACGAAAAGAAATCAAACAAAAATCAGAGAAATTATTATTGGAAATATGTTTCTACGATTTTACATCAGATTTAGCACGTCAAACCTAAATAGCAACTACATTGAAACCCGAAATTTCTCTAGATATTCCGTCTTTGTACTTTGCACAAGGGCATGACACCTTTTATTGCATTTAAAGTTTTTATTCGATATTGAATTCTTTGTCTACGGCAGCAATAAATTTAATTAGCTGCTTCTTATATCCACACTTAATTAAATAGTTTATTTTACTAAAACTTGCAAATTCGTTTTATTTCTATGGATAGGGTTATTGTCATTTAAAAATAGCGTTTGGTTACAAATTATTTTGTTAAGGTAAATTCAACATTTACGCCATTCTCGCTGAAAGGTAAAGAATATTTTTATTAATTAAAATCTTGCAACAAAACTCTAAATTATTGAAGACATTTTATATGAATAATAAAATAATATTACTGCCCATTTATTTATATATTATGTTACTACACTCCGTTTATAACTTTCGAATTATCTATAGAATAACGTAGTTTATAACAAAAGCGGCAGTTTCGAAGAATGATTATTATGTCCGCTATTTACCAAAACTAACTTCATTTAATTTACACTTAAATTGCGTTTAAATGTTGCGTGAAAATTTTATTACTCAATGTATCTCAAAATGTTTTAATGAGTATGTTAATCTAAGATGCCGTATCTAATTTTTAATGAGGCAAAGATTTTGAACTTTCTGAAGTTATCTTCATTTAATAAATTTTAAAATATTATAATTATTGAATTTTCAAATCAAAATTTAATATGCTCGAAATTATGCAAAACTTAAATGATGTTTTCACATTTTCGAGAGTCGCAAGTACTATTCAGGAAGGCGATTGAAGCATTTTTTGGCAAATATAAATATTTCTATTTAATTTTTATTAGCTGCACATAGCAATATAATTGAAATCAAAAACGTTTCACTTTTATTTCGGGATAATTAAATAAAAATTAGGGAAGTTTTAGTGGCAGGAATCAATGGACTGTAAGCATTTTATTATAAATACTAAAGCATTTGTAAGAAACAAAGCGAATCAAAAAGAGAGAATCGCAAATATGACAAAAATTTTGGGCCATATCGGTACATTTAGCTAATCTACCGATGGTGAATTTTCAGTTGAGATTAATGGAATTAACGGATTTGCTTCGAATCTAAATTTAAAAAAAATTAGACAATTAGATCTACATTGCCCTAAGCATTAAAACATTAGGAATGTTATTGTAAGCTCTTACTGTCAGCTTTCCGCTGACTTTGCTTTCGCGAGAACTGTATTGTCTACAGTTCAAGGCCATTTTTCCCAATTTAATTGGTATAGGCAATAAGAACGCGGGGTTGACTGTCGAGGGTAGTTAAACTTTCTTGGTTGCAGCATTATTTTCGCAATACTTAAACAGCCGTAAGTTTTGGCTTTAACGAAATTCAGTTGAAAATATTTACTTTTTTTTCAAATACCGACTTTTGCGGAACACAAAAACATCTCCCTTTGATGTTGTTCTCGTCGAATTTGTTTGGTTCCTGAGAATTTAATTAGCAACTTGTTCGGATTACCGTTATTTAGAGAGGGAATAATTAAAACCGCGCTCTCCAAGAAAGCTTCTGGACGACCGTCGTAAAATCGCCAAAACGGGGTCGCACCGGACTGGAATTGCATTCGAACTCCATTTACTTGGCAATAACACGATTGGCGGAGTCAGATGGACACGGTAACAAAAACGCGATACGTTCTTCTTAACGCCCCATAACGTTGCTAATGGCGTTTCGAAACGTGGTGGCTGGATCACTTTTATAAATACTAGATGCGTGTTTTACACGCCGCGAGGCGACATGAAAATTCAATGCAATTAGGGCAAGTGAGGCTTACTTCGGACTTCTGCCCGGCTTTGCTTGATTACTTTGCAAATTCTCGATGAATTCTTTACAGGCGGTAAGCCAAAAGTCAAGAAATTTCCTCTAAATGAGTTACCTTTGCACATATACAATTTTAAAATTCGCACCTGGCAGTGCCCACATTTTGTCCTTTCCTTGATTATAACAAGAAAAGCCTAACTATTGTTACTTCTTTATATCGAGCATCCATTTCATTTGAGTGAGCGGAGGGAAGGCTAAAATTCGCAATTCATAAGTTGAGAATGTTCATCGCAACATTCAATAAGTAGCATGGCTGTAAAGTAAAAGATGAAAGAGTAACGTTTCTAGATTTGTTTTAAAATGTAATTGGTAGCAAATTGCGCTCGCCCTATCAAAAATTATCAAATTACGCTCAACATTAGGGCGGGTATACACTTGAGACCAAATGCGAACCGAGGCAGGATGAGCAAATGTGGACGGGTAATCGAGGCGCTGCAACTTGCCTCGGACTGCACGGTATTCTGTGTCGGACCGCGCGGCGTTCTGCCTTGAACCGCGCGGCATTCTACCTCGGACCGCCCGGCATTTTGCCGCAGCTCGATCCGATTGCTGACCATACATCAAAGTGAAGCAGTGCGCTATTCGCGGACAACAACACATTGTACGTCCACCAATCAGGGATGAGAATCGTACCGGATGCCGTGTCACGTGGCGTACCGTCCGGTTGTGCCCGGCCCTATATGCCAAAAAGCAGGATTTGAAACTTTCACAAAATCAAGTCGTCGTTAATTTAATTGACCACATGCTGCTACCATTAGAACTTTATTTGTTAATTTTCTTGTG
This sequence comes from Pyrochroa serraticornis, assembly GCA_905333025.2. Taxonomy (NCBI): domain Eukaryota; kingdom Metazoa; phylum Arthropoda; class Insecta; order Coleoptera; family Pyrochroidae; genus Pyrochroa; species Pyrochroa serraticornis. The sequence continues at coordinate 22,157,748 of HG995154.1, forward strand.
ACAAAACTTTGAAAGGTTTTTTACTGGAAGCGGTCCTACTGCTGCTCCTACATATTTAAGTATCTTTAATTATGGAGTTCGTGAAAATTTTGTTTATTAAAGCGCCGAGGGTCATATCGAAACATTCAACTTGGCTGCCATATAAAAAGTGAACTTTTCGCATGTCTGAGGTATAAATTTGTTTTTCACGCACGCTGCCGTTTCTTTTGCGGGCTCCGATTTTTATTTAAATTTCGTCTAGAGTTGCTGTTTTATTTCAATTTACCACACGTAATAAATTACGCTTCGAGTAGCACACGCGACAACCAAGAGACTTAATTGCTGTTTGCGGTATAAACGTTATCGCTCATATTTTTGTGAGTCGCATTTCATAACGCTAAGACTGAGCTGTCGCAAAGTTAAGACAGAACTCTTAGAAACACGAGAAGTATGGAGTTTTAACAATTATTTAGTTGAACCCATATTTACCTTGTCAGCTTCTTCTAAAATACCCAGGTAGAAATTAGTCAATCTGCTGTTAAGTATTTCCATTTTACTCTTTTGTTTTGGCTACACTATCCACAAATTTTACAAAAAAAAAATTTTTTAATAACTTGACACACCAAAAGTTTTGTTTTCGCAATGAAGCAACTTAATATTAGTTGTTACAATCATTAGGTCTTTTAGTTAAATGCACTTTAAATATTAACTTATCAATGAACACACTCGGTATGCATGCAGGAAGCAACCTTGCATATCTTTTCTAAAGTAAATGTTATAAAAGCCTCTACTAGCAAACACATTATAAGTGCGTCTAATTATCCATGAAAAATTAATGAAATTGCACGTTGACGGGCAAAACTCCTTAATGGACTTTTAATATCGGTTTAGTTGTGTTAAATCGGGAAATGGCCGCGGAAAATGAGATTACGGTAATCACTGGTGGTGTGTTCAGATAAAAGATAAACACACACCTGGAATTGGCACGAATCGTGGAGATCAAGAACAGAAAGTAAAGAAGGATTTCGATGTGAGTTCAAGGTTTCCAGCTAAACCGAAGATTTTATCTAATTTTGCCGATATGAATAAATAACGATAAAACTTCAATCAAATAATCAATAACCTTTGTTTCTGCTTCTGAGTAATCCTACCGAAACCTCGTTGATACTAATTCGTTATCCGATCTGTGCTTTTAAAGCGACACAACACAGTAATTCACCCCTAAAAAATGTTTATTTTTACCACTACTAGTAATTTGATTCTACAAATGTGTAGCATTATTACATTTAACTTGAAAATGTGCACGAATAATAATGTAGGCAGACTTTTTGTTAGCAATACAAACGCAAGTTGTTTGCAGTTCACTTGTTGAGTGATCTATAACACTCACACGTCACTCAACAAGTGAATCCGGAACGTATCACAAACTCATATAAGTTTATTTTTTTCTAATTATAAAAGATGGGAGATAATTTTTAATGAAATAATGTGCTGCGTAGAGGACTCGATTCGTGGTCGTTGCCTTCCTCATTTGTTGTAGGTAATTATTGTTGTTACATAAAATTAAATATTAAACAGTTTATATTATATGTTAGAACTTAAAAGATCAATACTCAAAATTATCTTAATATATTATGCAAAAATATGGACTTATGCAGTTGTCACAAGAACTATTGCATTTTTAAGAGAAATGTTAACAAACTTTGGTTTTTAAATTTGATACAAAACTTTTATTTCCACAGTTAATATCCCTTACTTTTTTTTCTTATTACAAATACTTCAAGAACTGTTCATAAATAAGCTTTTTTTTTAAACAACAACAAAGTGAAAATTTTATTAAAGTGTGGAGTCTTTGTTTTCATGTTGTACACATAATTCTCATAGGAGATGGAATTAATAGTAAAATTTTCTAACTTCGATTAGTATACGTAATTTCATTTTGTCATATGGTATTAGATATTTTGATTTTATTTTGGAGAATTTCAAAACTATAGAATCTGTACACGTAATCTTGTTAAATTTAGACGTAAAATGGGCTTTAAACTGAAAAGTCCGCCCACCTCTATTGTCTGTTCTAATTAGAAGTAAAATTTTATCTTAGGATTTATCATGAAAAATTGCAAATTATTGCTATTTCAACAAGTTTTCGATTTCTGTCCTGACAATCATTGAAACCGTATTTCATTGCAATATTATGTTTTTTCCAAAGTAAATTCTGTCTTGAGATTTTATTCTGTAATAAAAATATTTTAAATATTGAAAACATAATAAGTAAGTTTCTTACATAATGTACCCACTTTTACAGTTATAGATCCTAGAGCCAGAAAGAGACAGTTACAAACTTGTAACAGTTGCATTAAAGACCTATATCTTAAGGCTGCAGTAGAATCGTCTTACGTTGTCTGTCATACGCACGGGGCGTTATAAGCACGACAATGTCTTTGCACTTCAATAAATGCTCTGTTGATGTTTAGCAGAGAAGAAAAAAAATCAGCATAGCCGTGATCTTTACAACCATGCTATTTACTTCACAATGTAAAGTAAGAAAATAAAAGAATTAGCATCCATTGCTTGCCTTCAAATTTAAATTGTTATAATTTACTTCCATGAAAAATAACCAAATTTTAATTAAAATTTAGAAGAATAACCAACAAAATTCAAAATCTTGATGATGAGAGTTGATCAGCTATTTAATTGACAGTTGTTACTTTTATCAGAATTTGTCTATTTGCTATAGTTTTCATGTAACTATTGGAGCACCCAAGCAATCGCGCGATTTAGGGAACTCAGTTTATCTAAATAAAAAAATCTGCAGCGTTATGGTGCTAGGATAAACTGCATATACCAACTGTTTCTGCACGGAGAATTTTTTCTTGCATTTTTTGAGAACGTGTGTGTTCTAACTGCAAGTTATACCCATTACTATGCATCATGCATTTGAAGCATCATCATTTTACAGTTATGATGCCTTAGACCTAATGTACTTTTTATATTTGTAATTGACACCTTCAAAAAAAATTAGATATGGTTGTAAACATTTGGAGAAATTAAAAGAAATTTAAAAGCAAAAGAAATTAACAAATTAGCTCTAGTTTTGAAATCTAGTACAACGACAAAATCCATTATTCTGTCTAAAACGCCTCGTAAGTGCGACAGAAAACGCAGCGACAATTAAACCGCGTACTTAAACCACCACTATTATAGGTTGAAAAATTTTAAAACAAATTTTGAAGGTAATTTTTCTCGGTTTGCACCTATTGAATGCTTGGTACAATTAATTTCCTTATATTATATATTATATCGTTTGGAAAATGTCTGTTTAGTCTTTTTATTAAAATAGTAGGTATATGGTTCTCTTCTTATTTGTTGAGTTTAAATATTTTTTATATATTATTTAGATATTTTATACTCACATGTTTCTTCGTAAAATCGTCTGTCTTGCTGTTATTCATTTTTCTTTAAATTTTGTATTATTACAAAAGTTATTAGATTTTTCCATAATACTATCTTCTGGTCTTGCTCATCCTTTTGCTTAATTTTTATGTATTTTATTCTAATAATTTTTCAATATTTTGGTTTCTCCCACATTACTGTTTTACCGATCGTCAATTTGATCCTTTGTTAATAATTTTGATGCTAACTTATTTGTCATTGGCTTTTAGCACAATATTCACAGTATCCACAGTCTTATCCTTTGAAACATTTTTGACGAAGACCTCATAACTATATTCTTGCACATTCTTGTATTTTGTCGGTTCTTCTTCTCCTACTTTCATTTATTTCATATTGTTGCATGTTTTATTTCCTAATATATTCGATTTTTTTAGAACATTATCTTCTTTTCTTGGCCACTACATAACTTATTTCTTTGTTTTTGTGCGCATCCCATTCTGGCAAAATCTAAATAATTTCTTATTCCACTTCTTTATCTCTTAACTCAACTTTATTCAACTATCGAAGACATATTTATTTATTTCTAGCAAAGCATTATATCTCTTTTCTTACCTGCTTCTGACTATCATATTTTATGACTGACTTTACATTATTACGATATTGTTTTATTTCTTAGCCAATTTGGGTTTTATAAAATAGGTTTGTAACATTTATCAAGTTAGTTAAATGTTTATTATTGCATTATATATTTCCACTCTCAATTCCAATTCCACTTTTCTATTATCCTCAGTTCAAAAATGTTATTGCTCTTTTCTAACGAGATACCCGTTGCGATCTCTACGTAGTCTTAAAACTTTGTTAAAGATATTGCAACTTAAAACTTTTACGCACTATATAATAAGAGAATTAGTTCTTGCGGGTGCCGATAAAAAAGTTTATCCTTCTCAAAGTAAGCCTTAAGTAAGTAAGCATTAATCGATCGCAGTAGCCTTTAATTGTAACTGTTTAAGGAGCTGTTTCTAATAATATCTTTAAACGGTCCAGTGAGATAAAGTAGAATTCTAGAAAGTAGAGTTTTTTTGAAAACTTTCAAATTGCAAACCTGTGATGGTAATAAAATGTGATACATATTCAAGCACTGGACGTGAGATGAAATCAAATGATATTTCTAAAGTAAAAATTTTATTAAAGAGTTTACTACCTTTACAAATATTCGAGAAATATTTTAATTTTACATACTTTACAACCTCAAGCCTAACGCTTAAGTCTATCAACTTATAAGTTTTCTTGGACGGTCCTCTATACACGTCCTCGCCACTTCCTTTAGTTTAAATTCCTTGCATTTTGGGTATGCATCCGCGTTGTCAATGGTTGGCCCTCTGAAAAACCAGGCTTGTTTCGACCTTTAGACATAATCACATGTGCCTGTATCGGTGCCATCCGCTCTCGTCGACCGACGTAGTTTGTTGCTTTGTCTTTCCAATTTTTAGCTTTAATTTTTTTTTATTTCTCTTGGCATCCTCCTTAAAACTAACTTTGGCAATCTTTCTTTAGTCAATCGTTATACATGTTTCAGTCCTTGTAATCTCTGTGCTTTGATAACCGCTACGATACTGGAATATGTATACATTTTCTCACAGTTTAAGGTTCGTCTATCTCTTTCATTCTTTTCCAGTTGTTGTTTCTAGGTAAATACCATGTAACATTTTTTCTTTCATTATTTTTATTTGATTATTTCTTATTTATTACCCACGTCTCAAAAGTTCCGCATGTCGTTAATCATCTCTGCTATTTTTACTTTTGCTTGTCGCTATTCATCTCACCTTAATACTCTTCATTTAAATTTATCAAACATTTTCGGACTTTCTTGAATTTATTTCTGGAAGTTTTGACTACAAAATGGTTTCCCCTCTTTTTATACTTCTCTTTCATCCGGTTTTGTTCCAAGATCAAATTAGTTAATTATCAATTGATCATTATCATTCATTATAGTCATAGTCAGCATAAATTTCTACTTTTTTATTTTTGCATTGCAGTTTTTTAGAATAATTTTAATATGATACTTAGACAATTTTTCATGTTTATTTGTCACACTTTTGTAACATATTTTCTCTTCATCTTCTTTTTCTTATGAGACACTTATGATACGGATTTTTATTTCCATTCCTTTCAATCTTAAGGAGCATATTGTATGACAAATACAATCAAACGTTATCATCTTCCTCATTAGAAAGATTATTTTTAGGATTCGATTGCTTCCGCCACTTTTAAAAAGCATCATGTTATCCACTTCCCCAATGCCGCTGTTGCAGTTGTTGTAGCAATGTGTACCATCTTATTATAAGCTGATTATAATATTTTCTTGTTTCCATTTTTTTACTAATCTACTTTTATTTATTCTTCTCTTGTTTAATCTGCTTAGTCTTCCAAAATTATAAGTTCAGAGCATCATTGTTTACATGGAAAGTAACTTCTAATTAATACGATGCGTTATTTACAGAGAGACTAAAAAAACTGAGAAGAGTAATTAACTGCGAAGGTGAAATTATATGATCTACTAAGTATGAATAATATGTAGATAGATGCTAGAAAAATGCAATGCTTACTTCTTACTGTAAACGCCTCTCTTCCGCCTCGCTGGATTCGAAAACGATTTCGTTCGGATGTAAGCTCTCCTTCGTACAAACAAACAAAAACGATTCTCGCAAAGGAATCCCTAATTTGCCCCGGGAAAATTACAGTTCTTGAAATAATGTCGTTGTTATCTATTGTGAAATGTTTCAGCTATAAATTTCAGTAATTATAGTATGACGGTTTCATGCAAACATGAAAATACGTCGCATAAATACGCGTTCTTCCAATTACAACATTAAATCCGCTGCCATTTAATACGACATAATAAAATAATTATCTGACGATATGAATTGAACTAATTAGAGTTGTCCAAGTATCGACAACTTCAATGAATATTGCGTATCGTTATTGGAATGTTTCTAGTTCAAGCAATATGGGTTCGCACCAGCAACCTCATTATTGTTTACCTAACCGTTCTCGAGTTTTAACAGGCAATTGTGTAGGTAATGGCTGCTGGATGAAGCGTCTGGTGTAATTGGTCGTCGCGACGCCTCGACTATCGGGAGAGAAACGAAGACTAGAATGCATGTTTATCTCGGCTGAAAAGTGGCCGACCCGCGTTATCGTGCCAAACTCGATCAATACATCGTTATGAATTCATTTCTTGCGTGCAATTTCACTGCTACAGCAAAGTAATTGTTTCCTCGATATAACCATCAAATCGGCCCCAAAGGACGCTAAATCTCACCATTCGTATACCTGACATCGAGCGTTAAAAGGCGATGTACCGAGGATATTGCTGCTGTGATATGAAGTAAATTAAGCGATTCCGAGGGAGCAACTGTCACGAATGGAAGATATGTCGTTTGATACAAAGCCAAGCATTTCCATTCAACTAATTCACGTTGTCGTTCAAATAAGTAATTCACCTTTTGTTACCAAATTTTGCTATTGCTAAAAAAAAATTTGAATTATATCGAGGTCTTAAGTTTTAATATTTTAACAGACTGAACCGTTAAAAGAAATTGTGGCAGCAATTGCACTTCGAAATAATATAATTGCGATTTTTAAGCGTTATCCGGCTCTCGCGGATTGGGTTGGGCATTGAAAGCATTGAAAGTGACGAAACGAAGGCAATTTCTTGGCTTGTAAAGTTTGCAATGACGAATGGACGAGTGCATAACCAAGGGCATTGATAATTTGGCGCAACTGTCGGCGAGTTCTCTTTTTCCACTGATGATCGTGTTTTGAATCGCATCCGACTTTTATTTGAGACTTTTGCATGGAGTGGTCGACTTTTTCTCTGTGTACCCAATTATAACTTTTCCTGTTGTTTCGATTCGCTAGCGGAAGTCAGATATAGAAATGGCGTAAACAAGTGCGTTTCAGATCTAACATAATAATATAATTAAAAATAAATAACTAGTAAAGAAACAAAAGCTTCAAACTTTAGGTAGTCATTTATCGAAATAGTGGAAATAAAAAACGGATAGCAATTATTCTATTTTTGCAACTTTAAAATAAAAAATGTTTAGAAACACGAGATATGACTTTTCTATAGTTAGTTTTGACACGGATTAAATAAAATATGCATGGAAATAACCACGGCAGGAAACTTTACGCTTAAAACATTAAAGCAGCTATAGAATTAGAAAATAATAATTGCTTCGCTGTGGGGTAGTTTCTCATTTAAACTTGCATGCACTAAATTTTATTCATAATTTTCTCTGATACTTCTGTGATACTGATACACGTAAAAATTGTGAATTCACCCGGCGCATCCGCCAATTGTGGTGTGCCATTATATCGTCTAAACTTAATATTGTCCACATTTTCTAATAATTCAATTATTTTTTTATTCGCATTTGTTAGTTTACAAATCGACTATAAATATTGCTAATTTTAAAATCTTCATTTTACAACTATTTAGAATATTAGACTGATAGAAACTTGAAGGAGAAACATTAACACTAACTTTACCTAAGTGCAAAATTTAAAATTATTAATAAATAGTAATTAATGTTTATCAACCTCCGACAAAATTGTGAAGTTAGCCCAAACCATAATCTAGAAAAAGTTACTTAATGTGCTAATAACAAGTACAATCTTCAAGGGTTACAGGTCTCATGAGGGGAATTTATATCAAACTTTAGGAATATGTTCTTTGAAATATTCTAAGCCAAAAAAATATTTCTACATTGGTCTGACTATAAATCTTTCAAGCTTGAGCTTTTGAAAATAAAAGATAAAAATTTCATAAACATTGGTTCGATGTAAAGAGAATCGAAATTTTTAAAATTTATTATCTAGATAAGCTACAATAACAATAATCAGAATTTCTAGTAACAACCTATATAGTTGTTAGATAATTTCTGCTGCTTCAGAAAAAAAAATTGCAGACCAAACATAACATTGCTTGATTGTGGAAGAGAATTGTAGCAAGTTTAACTTCGACGAGATAATAATTTTGTAAAGTTAGATCCTAACATATTTTAATAAATATTTAACAGAATTAAATTTAAGATTTATGATCTTTACATAACAAGTTTAAGAACTTTTTTTTGAAAAATTGTGTATTTGTAAGCCACTCTATAACCTCACGCATCGCCTCTTTACTACTTTACTATTTTTTTATATTTGCCCTACTTCTAATTTTCACAAAATTTTAATAAAATTAATACAAGCTTCAAAAGACAATAATTGCTATTATAGACATTTGCAATATTAACTTTAATATCTGTTTTAATTACTGTTTAAGATTACTGTTTAAGCATAAAATGAGGAGATGAGCAAGAAATGTCGGGTTGTGGTTCAGGTACTAAAATTTGCAGGAGTATAATGCATAATTATCAAAGTTAAGCGTTATTAGAATCAAATACAGAAGAAATTAAAAAATCATAAAGAACAGATACAGTTTTAAAAAATTAAGAAATTGATTCACAGAATTACAGGCATTTACTTGAAATGCTGGCACAAACCTCAGTTGATGAAAAAAAAAGTAGAAATAAATTGTTAGAAGAAGAAAAATCAAGGATGTTACCAATACGTCTAGTTATAGAGTGAGGGCGCCAGTGATTGGTGTTTGCCACCGACCACGGGAAGGGAAGATTGAACAAAAAACAAGATGTCAAAGAAACGGCCAGCAGTTTACTACAAAATAGACATATATATAAAAAAACAAAAAGGACAATACGTCGAACGTTTTGCGGGGGGTGTTGGATAAAGCGCCACCCGGGAAATAATACCCCGGCGGCCAAACGCGATAACGGTAATGCAAAAACGGACCCGTTTCACAAACCCGAATCGCCGCTAAAAGTCGCAAATACAAAATCGTACCTGCTGGGAACAATAGACCATCCATCCAGATCCAGGGGTAGTCTTGGAAATGCTGACTTGGACAAAATGATGATGTAAACAAATACACAAGAACAGGAAAGAAGAAACTGCAGTATCTGGGTCCCATACGTTGCGGCTTATTGTGATCTTAGGCGATTGGTAAAAATAGCGGACATGGTGGGTATCTCCTTCTCTCTGTAACACAAGAGACTTTTTGGCTAATTGACAGTTATAAAAATTATGGAACTGTAGGGATTCGAGATTGAGGAAAGGCAAAGCATTTCTTTAAAAACTAATACCAAAATTGCTCCACCAATATGTCGCTTATTAGAGTACGATATTAAAAAAAGGAACAAAAAAAACATTGCACCTTAAGGTATTAATTAAAATTAGTTGCTTAATCTTGTGGCGGGAAAAATAAATACATTGGACCTAGTTGGAAGAAGCAAGAGGAAAGGGAAGGGGGTGCCTTGGAAAATCTTTCCTCCAAACACATGACCATCCAAAAACAAATCGTTACAAAATTTTAAATGGAACAAAAACAAAGTGATCAACATTGAGAAAATTTATAAAATGGAATAAAGAATCTTAAGTAAGTATTTTAAGGGTTTCATAATAAGCATTTCTAAAATCATATGTTAAGTATTTTTCCAGAGAAATTCCATTAATGAGTAGCTGGAAATTAAGTGTTTCAAAAACGATGCTAATTCTCTGGACGATGCGGGAATTGAAGATAGAATTTTAGTATTTCTGTGATCAGTAATAAACTATTTTCAATTTTACAAAACTGATTTCTTATTTTCAACAATAGATTGGAATTATTGTATGGAACAAAATTATAAAAGTGGCTGATTATTAAGTGCTAGTAATAGATATTGCGTACAAAACTTTTCTCTTGCAAGATCTTTTGTCGAGAATTTTACTTAATTTCTATCAGAATAATACGACAAGCTCGGCCATCTGGACATACCTCTCATCTGTCCTCAAGTTTTAAAATAATTTATAACTTTACAAGAACTCCTAATTTTATTTTATTTATTGTTTTTAGAGTTTGAAGTTCACAAGTTAGAAGTTATTGAGGTTAACGATGAAACCACAAAAGAATTATTAATTGAAAGACACTTTATTGTAGTATACTAAACAAATATAGATTTTTCAAATTTTTATTCGGTATAAATAAATTATTTAAAACGTTTTTTAAATTTATAAAGTAAGAGGGTATTACTGTTATATGACATTCTGTTGGTAGAAAATTAAAATATTTTAACGTATAAGAAATTATTGACAGTAATGGCACACTCAAAAAACTTGCAGGATAATTAAAAGAATTTATAGAAAGGAAGACTTAATATATGAAAATAATTAGGATTGGGTAGGATAATGATGGATACAAACAACGGAAAAGCAAGAAGTTGTAAAAGAAAGCAATGACTGAAGAAAAATTGGAGTAAATTGTGATAAGAGACTGAAACTACGAGGACTATGAAAACAATATTTATGAAGAATGAGCAATCACTGAAAAAATCACAGTAGTATAAAAACTTTACTTATTCACTTATTTCTTTAACATACAAAATTATTGACTAAGTCTAGTTATTATTATATTTTTTAAGACAAGAATCGTAAAAAATTCAAGAAGCTTTAACTTTAAATTAGTGAAAGTTTCTTATGCATATAGAGAGAAAAATCAGTATGATGGGTATGACGTGGTAATACGATGTGGGTGTTTCAAATTAAATCGATGTTTCAAACTGAAAAATCTAACCAAGAGAAATTTTAGCGAGGCCAAGAACAAACAAAACTTATGTTGAACGAATTGTGTGTCTGTCTGGTGTCGTTGTTAACGGGTTCAATGTGATATGTGCACAAGATTTAGAGAAAATCTTGTCAGCACAGACATAGAGCTCATTGCATATTGCCAGAGAAAGTCAGAATCGAACGAAAAAGGAGAGCAACTCCAATTGAACTGTGTATTTGTCAAAGTTGTACATTTAAATGCAAAGCTGCAAATGCGGAGATTTTCATATATTTGTGCATGTAGACAAGTGAAAGAGTATTTAACTTCCACTACTTGTACAAATACCCATTACCAAAATAACAATTTATTCATTTTTATAATGAAATTGAAGTTTTCTTCAAGATTTTTAATATGCAAATAGAATTGATCTAAAAAGACGAAAACGTGAAGCTTCTAGACGAGTCGGCCAATTGCGATATTTTTGTTATATTTCCGGAATAAAAATCATTAAATTGCGACGTTGCATTTATTAATCATCGCAGGCGAGTGTTTGATTTTCAAGTTATTTAAGCACTAAGAGACCGTTACTAAAAATAGATTTGAGACGACAATGGAAGACTTTCAAGGAATAAAACTCCAATATCAGTGATTGTTCACGTAGTTGGAATGAAAGGAAAGATAGCATTTAACAAGATGAAATGATTTTAGTAGAATCCCAAGTAGAACTTGCTCTAAATTTAGTTTAACCTTTCTATTTATTATCCAGGCTAGCCATATTACTAGAGCAAAAATGGAAGTAATTTTTCATATAAAGAAGTTGACAATGTTACAACTGGTGTAAGCAATCTTGCAAAAATTTAATTTAAAGAATGTAGAATTAAAATAATCAAAATTGAGGATTATTTTAAGCAAAAATTAGCAATATAATAGAATAGGTAATAGACATTTCTCCAACTTTCGTTTTCATACTTTAACTCTTCAAGTGGTTTCGTTTCAGATTTCTTAGCTTCGATTGCAGTTCAATGAGATTTTTATCCCAAGTATACCGTAAACGGTTGATTGCCTTGTTAAGTAAAATGCAGGCAATCAACCCAAGACTGAAAAGTTGAAATCGAATAAAAATTGTTTCTTTGTTAAAACCGCAACTGAAGATATGGAATTTTTTTAAACAACTCAAGCAACTTTTTGAAGTATTGCCAACAAGTTCTGAAGTAATTGGATATTGAACGCTTAACAATAGTTTAGTTATTCAGATTTTGTCCAAAGAGGCTTCTTGTCCAAGAATATATTACTGCTTCGAAATAATTTTAAATGCACATACAATTGTAACGGTGTTGTCAAAGTTTAACATTCCAGATGAAGCGCAACAGCATGAGATTATAGCGCACGGTGGCTGACGCATAGCGCCGCGACGGTGGTGTCTATCTTGACGGCGCGTTCTTGTTTAAAATCGATGGTAGTTAGAAACGACGCTCAGTTACCGACGCTCGCTCACCGAATACGGAACTGCTGCTAAACCCATCGTTTTCCGCCGTGACATGTCATACGTTAATCCAGAATCTCGTGTACAGTAGCCAGAGCTTTAGTGTCAACAACGCTGGGAACTTCAAGGTAAGTGGTGGCAATCCAAATCTTTTTTGAACTATCCCTTCGTGGAGTTAATCTAAGAAATTGCTTCTTCAACTCATTGATCTTTGTTGTAAAAGAAGTTAATGATAGTTTTAATCGTCCGGTATTCATCAATAAAACATCACCGTAGCGTTAAGGAACTCATTAAATTCTTTCGGCGATTTGAAAGGGAGTGAGTAACAATAGAAACGGCGGGTGGTAGAATGCTTTATTTATGACCAAAATTAAATGATTCCCAGTTTTCCACGTCACGGAATGTACTTTTCTTCACCAGGGAGACTGTAACGAAAACTTGAAACGTCTTTTTAATCTCGCATGCAAACAAGTTTTGCGGAGTAACTTTATAAAGTCGTCTTAAATATATTTCATGATATTCATTAGATGTGTAACTGTCGCGAGTTCCTTTTAATATTCGTGAATGTTGTTGTGCAAAACGGAGTGGCGTATCTTTAATTATGTTTAAAATATGAACAGCCCCTCACGACGTGTCGTGTTCACAATAGATTCTCACTTGGTTCGGGCGGAAGCTCCTGAAGCTTTACGAGTTACGTCGTCGAGCAATTAAGTGAAAATAGTTGCTCATAACGGCCCTGTAATTTTTCAAGTTATTTGTTGTTAGCGAGATACGACGAGGCAATAATAAACTCCAGTTTAACTTTGAAATTAATTAGCGGAAAACTTTAAGCATTAAAGTTTGCGTCAATTTATACCGTTTATCCACTTCAAGTACGGATAGATATAAACCTTCATGTCTTTAACGACAGCCACAATAACTTACTCCCTAATTTATCTCTTCTCGAAGTATCAACTTTTTAAGTGATATTTTTAAACGCAACTTTTCAGTTAATAATAACCGCAGCCGCAGGCAAAGAAAATTAAATTCGTACGCACGTAGGTACTCCTTTCATCCTGTTTACCTCGCGCAGTTGTCCAACTTTAAACTAATTTTATTTTTAATGAAAATTTTTGCGATTTGCTACCATCTTTCTCACTAACCCAAATTTTTTGACTTATGAGTATTCATAATTGGAAGATTTTAGAAGCCCGGATATTTACTTAAAATAATACGCCGTTATTATTATCGATACAAATGGCAGTTAATGGTTTGATGATAGCTTCTAAATTAGGGAAAAATTGGGTTAATGCGAGCGGTCCGTTGAAGTTTTCTATTCCGTTAATGTCTGTTATTTGGTAAAGAGCTTCTTATTCTTTTTGGAGAATAATTGATTGCAAGTAGATAAAATAGTTGAACAAATATTTGTCGCGTTATTAGACGTCAGATTTCTGGCGATCGAAATTTGGGGTGGCACCTAACGAGGCAACACAAGAAGGAAAAGTTGACTTCCAATCAAATCAGCAGTGTTTCCGGTACAAACAAAGGAAATTCGAGCAATTTACACTCACTCTTGCAGTTTTCTCGCCGTTTCCGATATTTTATTTTTAACACCGCCAATCATGCTCCTTGAAAAATCGTTTGTGGCTTGTTACGGACTAGAATGGATTTAAGGTTTTCTAAGTAACTTTGCTGGTTTTACTTCCTCCAAAAAGTTAGCGACAAAAAGTCATCTGAAAGTAATTCAATTGGTTGCAATATTATTTACACAAATTTACAGCAATTAAGTCAGAGTTCTAGTCGTTTTTCTATTTATTTTTATAATGAAAAATTCAAACATAATTTCTTGTTAAGCAAAATTATTGAATTAATTTCTCGTTGGAAGTGAGATTGTTCACGAATTTTGTGGCATGATAAGGCAAGTGCTATCAATGCCAAACTTATGAAGTTTAAAGTAGATACACGTCCTAAAATAAAATTTTATTCAGCAAATGCTGAAAATGGTCGGCTTTACAAATTTTGCGCACTCGGAAACTAATTGAGATTTAAAAACGTAGTCGACATGATATCAAAGACTTAGCATTAATACGCAGAATGTGATGAATTTGGTTTATAATTTAATCACTTGCGATAAAAAAACAACCCATTGTCCTGATGGTTATGCTGCAATCAATATATAATAATTAGAGATACAATTATATTTCTTCCATAGTCCTCCACTTGTTAAAAATTTTATACTTTTGAGGATTCAGCTATCTTCTTGCGACCTTGTTCACAAGATAACTTTTCTGAAATTATACTATTGTCTTGATACTATTTGTTATCATTATTCTCTCTGAGCACGAAATCTGTTATATCGATCGATTGTCAATACCAGCAATGTAAAGTTTAGCTATTAATCCATAAACACCAACACGTCTTGATTTTCTCTTTGCTTTAGTTCATAAAATGGAAAAAGTGAGGATAAGCTACAGCTTTAGGGAAAACTAGCGGCATTTTTATTCTTTGTTTGTTTTGTTTGTATTTGGGCTTATCCAAATTAATTACTTTCTGTAAGAAAATACAAGCTAAATATTTAGGAAAAAACTTAAATCGTTTAATTATTCTTATTCTGAAAGGAGCTAAAAGTAATTACTTTGAAACTTTTATTTAAGCCGAAAAGGAAATTATTACAGTACTAATCACGTGAGGGGTCTACTGCATATTTTATTCCAGAAACACTTTTTATGAAAATTAGTAGCGTTAATATTAATAATAATAATTTGAACATTTAGAAAATTTATACTAGTTACCGCTAATCTAAAAATAGTAATACCACCCACTACCTGTTAATGTTATAAATGTTCGCAAGGGCACTAGAGGCAGTAACTTTTTATGTTGAAGATCTACGTCCTCAAAGTTTTTCTCTTTACATCAGGTCGGATTTACAATTTGACTTTTAAATCTTTTAGATAGCATTTCGATACTTGGGTCTTGGTAATTTCACCAATAAGGTCGTGAACTATAACGTAAAATTGGCTTTTCTACCGTTTAACTTTGGCTAATCCAAGGTAAATTGTAAGTTGTGTTGAAATAAGCAAATTTCTTTTCTACATAATATAAATAAACGTTCACATGGTCTTTGAATCATTACGTAGGATCATTATGTACGGCTACTTATAGAAGGATTATGTACCTTTTCTGCAAACAACTAGAAAAAAATTAGATTTGATTATTTTGAAATCAGGAGGTTTAACAATTTAATATTTGGTTTAATAATAAACATTATAAAAGCTTTTTTTGGTCAGTAACCTCTTTTTGTCGGCAGAATTAAGTAAGGGCTTTAACAAAAATTATTTTTCTAAAGTTTTCGAGACAGAAAAAATGAAGAAACAAATTTAAATATTTCTATATTTTTTTTAATAACATCATTGGTTTAATGAGAAAATTATTACAAAAAATACTTGGTGATCTTATTATTTTTACTCTGATCAAAAAATATACTAAGAGCATATTTTCCCTAACATTCTTAAGTCTTCGTGTTTTTGGAAATGGAGATAGATCCGTTAAATGAAGAAGATTGGATGCTAATTTAAACCATTTAATCTATTAAGACTACTAAATTTTGACGTGAAATTTCTAACGCAGCATATTTTTGATTCTTAAAGATACAAGTCATCAATATTGTCAGTTGATGACACCACATTTTTTTTTGGGAATGATAAAAGTTGAGCTTTCTTTACTTGAATCGATATTTTTACTTAAGCTAATAGCATGCAATTTAGTTCCATTTGTAAAAAAAAATATATTTCTTAATAACCCCAAGGTTAGCTTCCAGAATTTACAAGACATTTAAGAACGAGTAAATTTCTGTTTAATTATGTTAGAATGATGAGGGAACCCCAAAAAAGTGAGCGGACGTCGCCTGGCTTCGAACTCGGGACCTTGCGGTACTGAGTTCAACTCTTTCTGCCCACGGTACCCATCTTCTGGTTTCCTTTACATTCTAATTACTACATTTGGCCTTTCCTGGCACGACATCTGCCCTCAGATGTGTGCAGCACCCCTCTAATGTGGTGGTCTTACTGTGCCACGGTATCCATACAACCGCTTCAGGCTACAGCCACCACTACCTGCATTTCGGCGCAAATTCACAAGCTAAATTACCCTTTTTGATTTTGACTCTGGTGTGGTGGTCTTAACTGTGTCACGGTAGCCATAGAACCGCTTCAGGCTACAACCACCAACCATCTTAATCTTCAGCGCAAATTTACAAGCTAAATCACTCTTTTTGATTTTACATCCCACTTCTGTTAGCTATTAGAATAATGAAGGAACCCCAGAAAAAGTGAGCGAACGTCGCCTGGCTTCGAACTCGGGACCTTGCGGTACCGAGTCCAGCTCTCTTCCACCGAGCTATCCACCCACGGTACCTTTCTTTTGGGTCCCTTCACATTCTAATTACAACATTTATATGAAAAACCGTTGTTGCAGAAATTTCTAACATTTTTAGCTGATTTTTCAAAATGTCTGAAAACTTTTTAACTCAATTTGTTAACGAATAACAAGATGTGTTTGTCACGCTACAGTTTGTTTTGGTACTTAACTATTTTGGCATCACTAAATTTTGATTTATTTTAGAATTTAGGATTTAGTTTGAATGTTAATGAGAAATTCTACATTTTAATAATTAATCTGCCCTCCCAAAAATATTGCGCCTCCATTACTGGCTCTGTAAATCCCACGAAGAATTTTTACCTTCCACGTGTACGTTCAGATTTTAACCTAACACTCGTCTAGTAATAATATCAATTTATTTTACCCTAAAACTTTTTATGATAAATCTTAGAAATATGGCTTTTAGGTAATGACTCTTTTTGATTAAATATTCAAATAAGTGAAATAATGATTATGTTTATAATTTTTTGTAAATTAAATTACAAATTAAATTTTACAAATTAATAGTTATCTACTATAAATATGAGTTGAAACAAAAATAGTCAATTTTTATAGCGGTTCCCTTTATTAATTTCTGTACCATTATTACCCAGTAATAGAGAATCCGCTATTTGTTCACGGTAAATTAACAGTACTTAAAAGAAAACTTGTTAACAAAGAAGCTTATACCATTGAAATATGCAACTAGACAACTGCTTAAACACGTATCAACTAATTTTTGAATTCTACTTCTTTAATAACGTTAAGAAATTGTTGTGTTTAGGCATTTTTGAAATCAAGAAAATTACTTTTGGACTTGTTAGTAATTAATTTTGTAAAGCACATAAAATGATAATATTACATAATTCTCCCAACAAGTTGGGTGTTTTTCTAATGAAAAAAAAACTATTTTAAGCAAAATCCTTGACTGAAATTAATTTAGAATTTTGGATTGCGTACATTATTTAACAGTCCTTTATTTAAATTATTACGTATTTTGTCGGGTTATTATGGACGAGACACTATACTTATTCTTAGATCGATCTTATTATATTTTATTTTTGATTTTCTTTCTTGTTTCAGCTTAAAATAGAAATTGATCGGTAGTCTTTCCATAAGTTAATATCACATAGCTTTAACTTACCCCAAAACCTGACGTCGATCTTTTAGCACTTATCCTCAAAATACAATAAAATGTTTCTACTGTATAATCGGTTTGGTTAAATTTGGGAAATTCACGAATTCAGAAATTCCCGAGTCTCACCAGTTGTGAGAAAGTTCACTCCAAATCTGAAACTGCTACCATATCCTTAGAAAGCACTAAATATGTCTCTCAAATTAATAGTTGAAACAACTTGAATCAGTCATAATTATGTTTCTGGTGTCTTACACGTATCTCAAATTCTACTAAATCAATGCGACTTATACTTAGTTCCTTGCGGAGGAGCTTCAAAAGAGAATATTACCTTGCAGCGATTCGACGTAATCCTCGGGATTTTACCAATTTTTCATAAAGCGCACTATGCGTTTCATAACACATGCTTTCCGTTCAAAAAAAAATCCGCCCCAGTGATATTAAACAAATTAATCGCTGCAGCGCTTCCAAAGCCGCGTTCCGCCATAACGAACGCCGCAACAGAAGCGTCCAAGCGTGAAAAGTCGGAGTCAAACATTCATTCGCCAAACACAGTCGAATCGAATGCTTGATGGTGCAAGGATTCAAGCATTAGATGAACGCTAGCGTTCCAAATACAGTCAGGAGTCTCATAAAAGGAGATATAATTTCGCCTGCGTGCATTTTTTCACGATTGGTAGGTATACGAGTGTGTAGAAAATAGGAGGTAGCGTTTACATATTGGGGAAAAAGATTTCGGAGCAAATTGCGTGGAGAAAGTCGATGTAATCAGAACATGAAATCTCGAGCTCTTATGAAGCTTTCAGCTCTTGTCTACATTATTGGCAGGGTGGTTCTGAACCGAGTCCTGCAAACGGTGCGGGCGATCCTTTGTGCGAAATGTCCCATGCGGAGCGGAAAGCCCGAAGTACAGGAAACTGCATTACATGTCAATATTACACATGTAAATAGGTTTAAGCAATTATATTCACTGTCGGGTGGATTTGCAGGTTATAAACAACTTGTGCACTGTCGACCTGCTAGTGTTTCGCTTCAAATTCAATTTTAGATGCATTTAAGGCTGGAACTTAATATGTAATTTTGCGGTAAACACCATGAACATGAGATTTAATAAACTTTCAGTTACTACCATTCAGTATTTGAAAAGCGGAAAACGCCATCGCTGTTGCGCTTAAAATTCAGTTTACCTTCGTCGAAATCAAATCATGGCCACGAACACAATAAAGCCAAATTTCGATGTTATGAGCTAACTCAATATTGTTTGAATAATTTAAATTTTTGAATTTGGAACGTCAATATTAATAAAGCAACCAATAAGATATTCAAACATCGACAAACAAAATAATGTTTTAATTAACCCCCCCTTTCGCCCTTGGACATATTTTACTCAAAAATACCACCGCCATATTTACAAAGGACATCTAAAGTAATTATTTCTTTCATTGAAAATTTTTGTTGTACGCTTTTTTGACGTTTTTTGCAAATTACCGGTTTTCGACTAGTAAGAGTGCAACTAAATCACCTCATAATTCGATAGTACAGCATGGCTTATGGACTTTCTTTATGTTTGCTATTATTTGAAATATTTTACAATAAAATGTATAATTAGCAGTCACTCAAATGCTATTAATTTAAAAAAAATTAAAAATTTGAATTAGTGTTAATAAGTATTTCATGTTTACCTTAATATGGGAAACAAGACCTGGCGGCAATAAAAAAAAGAATTATGGTCATAAAATTAATTTTATTTTATAATTTTCCAAATAGATGGAATTAACTTTATTGCTATTTCGCCTGATTGAGTATTTAAATATTTATACTTGCCAAACTGGGAATCATCATTAATACAACTACCCTTAACGAGACTAATAGTCCAGTCAGTCAATTTAATAATTTATAATTTTACGTTTGGTCGTTTTAAGTTAAAAGTGTGGGTATAATTTTTTTTTTGTTCTTCTAAGTTATAAAGCACTAATAAAAATATTTATGTCATCCAGTCATACCCGCAAACATTTTTATAAAATGCTTCAATATTTTAATCACAGTAAAGTAGATCTTGAAACATTGCAACCGATTAAAGAGATTACTGCAGAGACAAGAAAAAACCTGCAGCAAGTTTCTGAATAAATATTGGGTAAATTACAAGGCAAAATAACTTTAGATTTGAGGATCTATCATTAAAAAAAGTGAAGATAATGCCAATAGCACCAATTTAGGCAAATATTAATATTGCAACCTTCATTTACGATTTTTACATTTACGATATAAAAATAAAGAAAACATTAAACACTTTTCAGACGGCATGGTTCCAAAATGCATGAGTGAAAAGAATTTTACTCAAATAAAGTGCATGAGTCAAAGTACTATAATATTAAACCTACTAACGGAAATCATCATCAAATAAAATTCTTCAATATACTAAGAAATTCCACGTGGAATGCCAACAGCTTGCTCAACCATGAACGGGAAATTATTACATTTCTAAATATAAATAAAATTAACACATTACTAACAAATTTTAATATTTCCCTCTACTCTACGTACAGTATCTCTTACCCCTATGGTACAGCTCATAGAGGTATCTCGTAACATAAACTACCAAAATTTTAAACAAATAAAATCCAAGTCGCAAGTGTCCAAATGAATGCATCGCC
This sequence comes from Pyrochroa serraticornis, assembly GCA_905333025.2. NCBI lineage: Eukaryota > Metazoa > Arthropoda > Insecta > Coleoptera > Pyrochroidae > Pyrochroa > Pyrochroa serraticornis. Next base: position 22,178,435 of record HG995154.1, read on the forward strand.
TTTTCATTTTAATATAACTGCAATTTGCAGCCTACCACATCTCAGACAAATATAAAAATCTTTTTTGAAATACTTGGCATCAGATTCGTAGCTGGCGGAGACTGGAATGCGAGGCATACACACTGGGGATTAAGACTCATTACAACAAATGGTCGACATTTTCTGAAAGCAATTGCTGACAACAATTACGACTGCGTTAATAACGGAATTCTCACATACTGGCCGAGCAATCCCAGAAAACTTTCAGACCTTCTGGAGTTCTTTATAACTTAAGAAATATCTAGAGATAACTACTTAATAGAATCGAATTTTTATCTGTCTTCTGATCATACTCCAGTCGGTAATAGTATGAGTACCATAGTTATAAACAAATTACCCTCCCCCGAATTATCAAGGCTACCTAGAAGGAAACACTAATCTTAATCTACGAATCAAATTTCTTGACTTAGACACAGCAGCACAATACTTTACTATGCTTGTGCAAAAAGCAGCTTGGCAATCTACATCCCAAACTGAACACTAACCGACAACTATCCATCATAATAGACAATTCATTGCAAAAAAACGTGAAGCCATAAGAATCTGGCAAAGATTTAGAAATAACGTGGATTAGCACACTTACAATAGGTTAAGTAGGCAGCAAAAATAGCTATTAAAGATGCGAAAAATTACACCTTTGAGTAATACATCACAAATCTGGCAGCAAATGATCAAACACTGTGGACGGCGACAAGAAAGCTTAAATGACCGTAGACGATTATACCTTTTATTCGTAAACCAAATGGTGAATGGGCCCGCTCAGACGAGCACAAAAGCAGACGCATTTGCTACCTACTTAACCGATGTTTTCCAATCCAACCCAGAAACTTCTGATGAGGAAGAGGAAAAAATAATACGCGCAGCATGTCAAATATCTTTCCCTATTAAAAGCTTCACTCCTGCAAATGTTAAGAAGGAAATAGTGAAACTTAATATACGAAAAGCCACAGGATACGTCTAATTTCAGGCGAAATATAAAAACTACTTTCTCGTAATGTTAATGCTTTTTTACAGTTATATTGAACTCCATGGTAACCTTATCTTAGTTTTCTATAATATGGAAATTTGTTGAAGTTATCATGATTTCTAAACCAATAAAGCAGCATAGTATATGACCTATCAGTCTACTTCCAACTATAACCAAAGTTCTTGAACGATTATTGCTGAAGAGGATCTATGCTGACCGCGCACTCTCAAGATTGTCACTGAAACATCAGTTTTATTTCGAGAAACTTACTCAACTACTCAACAAATTCATCAAATAGTGAATCGAATAACAAAAAGTCTCGAAGAAAAGAAAGACTACAACCCTCTCTATTTAGATATTTTCCCGGGATTCGACAAAATCTGGCATAGAGTTGTTTTAAAAAGATATGAAAGCACTGTGTAATAACTATTATTTTCTACTCTAATAGAGCGTCTCAAATAGGCATCTTTGTATTAAATTCAATTACCAGCAGTCCAGCCTCCGTTCTATTAACTCTGGTATTTCACAGGGTAGTGTTTTTGGTTCGCTAATTTTTCTATTCTATGCAGCAGACATACCAGAAATTAATCAAACCAGAATTGCTTCATTTGCTGACGCTGACGATGACTTGTAAACAAAGCTTCTGCAACAGTCTCCCAAACTCTGCAATACCATGTGTATCTACTTAACGAATAGTATACAAGGTAGCAAACAAGAGTGAACTAGACAAAATCCTTCCAACTAACTTTTGCAAAGCGCCACAATGTCTGCCCACCTATGGAAATGAATAATAAATAGTTCCTACAACAACATAAGTAAAATATCTTGGCATCCACGTCGACCAACGCCACTTGGAAAAAACATGTAGAAAAAACATGTTTAAACTAAGCGAAAACAGCTCGACTTAAAATTTTGGCAAATGTACTGGCTCATAGCTCTCAAAGCACTCCTCTTCCAATATATTTTCCTCTTTAAAAACTCATGTGCAAACTTATTTGGGCGTATGGAAACAAACGTCATTAAACAACATCCAAAGATTCTAGCTAAAAGTGTTAAGATTTAAAATGAATGTACCATGATGTGTAAGCAATCAAACACTGCATAATAATCTGCGGATTTCTTTCATCACAGATGAAAAGAAAACCGCGGCATCACAAAACTAACACACTATACATCATGAAAACGAACTAGTAGAGGGGCTATTTAACAATGGTTTCATCACAGGAAGACTTAGAGGATCTTGCCTAAAAACTTGTTTCATCAATGAAAAAAAAAACAGGAAGAAGTATCACTGGGTGCTTCCCTCTCAAGTGACGATGCAATCTTATTTACTTAATACTCGAGAGATGTCGATGTAAATAGAGCAAAATGTTTCAAAAAAATAATGTGAAGTGAAGAATTGTTGAAAAAAATTAAAAATCAGCGAAAAACAATATCTTATTTAATAAGAAAAACTTTGATTTTCTTCCTTAATACAATAAATTTGATTAGTGGATGAACAAATGGCCCAAAAGTCCAAACTCTAGAGTAGCAGTTTCAGTTTCAGATATTTGAGGCTCCAGAAATTAGCGCTTTAAAAAGGCTTTTCAAATTGACAGCAAGCAAATCACATAAGTCTCAATTTGATGGTTGCAACAAAATTGATCTATGATTAAAAAATGACTGCCAAAGTGTTAATATATATCAATAATGTTTTAATGAAAGGTTAAAACTGTACAAAAAGAACAGATGGATTGCATGGAAGCTACACAATTCATAAATTTTAATTTTTAAGTAACCACAAATACCAGATTTTTGTATAAAATAAGATTTTCTTCCTACTTTTCTTAGTTTACTTTATTCTTTGCTTTATAAGCTACGTTTTGCTTATATAATTTTTTGCTGTGAGAAATACAAGCTACGTGCAATCAAAAATGAAAATTTAAAGAAGAGAAAATTAAAAATTAAAGAGCGCTTAAAATCTATTACGGAAAGATAACAGCAACATAATGGACATCTTCTAGTGAGGACAGTTATTAAAACACATTTAATTATGAGCATATATTTTCTTTTAATCTAAAATTCCAGGAAAAATTTCAATATTTAATTTATTTATTTAATACATATAATTACAAACTACTATTAAATTTTTAGTTTTCTCGAGTAATTTAAGTACTATTTGTCATTTTTATCAGGATTAAAATGTATCACTGAAATTTTGCATTTTTTTGTTGTAGCAATCATAGAGGCAGTGAAGCATTAAGTCAACTTTGTGCTCAAAACTCAAAGAAATTTGTTTCCTTTGATTTTACAATTTGTATCAAACTGGTTCTCTTTGATAAATTCTAATTGCACGTAATATAAAAAACTTTTGTTGTAGTTTATGAGCAAACACTCCAACAAAAATATATAAGTAAGAATAAAATTTTTAAATGACAAAGCCAACAAAAAAGAAATAAAAATTTGCGCCGGAAGCGTTAGGATTTTGCTATAATTCGCCACTGCATCTATATTGATTTTAAACTATGTGCGAAATGTTAGCTTTTCAATCTCCAAGATAAGTAATTGCATTTCCTGATACTCAATTTTTAACATTTCTTCTATCCTTAACTCGCAGTGCAGCAATACTGCTTAAGATCATCTTCATTATTAGGTACTTTAGTTGAAAGTAATGTTTCTAAAATGCATATCAAAATTTATAAAAACATTAAACCTGCTTATTGATAACTACTTTCTTTATTATTGGAGTGAATTCTGTAAACGACTTCAACTATATAAATATCTTTTGATATGGTGTGTTGTCAGAAAATATTGCTTTTCAATCTCAAATCAATCTCGATTTACTAAATACTAATTACTATAAGTAAATATTTTAAACTACTAATAATTTGTACAAAACCTATAATAACATTATCAAAATTAATTAATAGCATTCTAGTTAATGTCAAGTATCGCAATGCGCAATTAAATTTTGTTCATTATTTATTTTCTATTGCCATTTAAATTTACAGCAAACTACAACAAAATTATAAATATTAGCAATATTAAAATAAAAAATTTAGGATAGTGAAGAAATCCAATTCAAAAAGTCGCTGTGCTATAAAACCGTTTTTATGCTTCACCCTATAAATTAATCTACTACGAACACAGCTAATGAATATACACGCAATAATACAATAAAATATTCCACGCAAAGAACTTTTGAAAAATTCAAAAATAATTAAGCAACTCTATTGTTGCAGCAAAGCAGGTATCTCTTTGAGTTTCGTCCTATTTAACTTTTTAGAGAACTAATGTATATTTTCATAACATTATATGCTTAACATGTAAAACTTAACTATTCCCTTGGAAGTCAGCGCGGTTGGGTTTTAAAGGAGCGTAGGGATTTGTTTTATGGACCATCATTGCTCTTACCGCAAATAACGATCAAGTAGCATTAAATGGAGGCACTCTAATTTGAAAAATTTTACGTGAAGTAGCAAAATAACACCAGGTTCTGCAAATACGGCGACATTACAGAATTTTGCGTCGACAAAACCAAATTTGTGTATTCTGGAAGTTCTTTAGTAATTTAATCTACTCTTGGAAGTCAGACTTGGTAAACAAATAAACGGGTAAAGATTATGATTTGGTTAAGTAGAGATTACCAAGATGTTGTATAATTATTCTAATTTAGAATATTTTTTTAGTATTACTAAGCTTTGATTCTTTTAGAATTTATCTTGGTAAACACAAAATTCGAGAAGCTTTAAGGTTGGCGGACAAAACGTTGAAAATCATGTGAAAACATGCCTTCGTATTTCACGCTCAACTACGTTAATATACAATGGAATAAAAAAAAAATAACATGGTTGTAAAGTAGAAAGATGAAAGCATGTCGCTACACATTTTTTTTAAAATTTAGTTTGTAATAATTTACTCCCATCACCTCAAAAATGAACCAAATTGTGATTGATTTTACTTGCAAATAAAGAACAAAATTTAAAAATTTACAGTGAGATGACACGTATAATTTAGTTGGCAACATGTCACTATCATTAGAATTTGGCTATTTGCAATAGTTTGGAAGTGGAAACCGAAATGCCGAAGCAATCACAAATCGGATTAACTTCAAAATACGCCCGATTTAGGCAACCCATTGTGCCCCAAACAATAAAATACTTTGAACATTTCGCACCATGCTCGAGCTGCCTTCGATGTGACCATGAGGCTATAATTTGCGGCATAATCAAAGAAATTTTAGAAATTTAATACCACACAACATCTGCTCCAAGATTTACTAAACGATTTGCGCCCAGCGTATTCAGTGCGGTGATGTATAAAAACGCCTAAAATAAAACACAATCTATATACTACTACTATTTACTGCTCCCTGAGATCAAAAATAGACAATGTTATTCCTTTTCTTTTTGCAACGTGTTGTGAAATTTATCAATAAAAAATAAATAATAACAATTATGATTTAAATTTCTGAAATTATATTTACCGTAAATGGAACACTACAACCGGGATGTTCGTGGAACCCGAAAATTTTTACATTTTGATACATAAGCCATGCCACTTGCTGTCAAATAGAAGATTCTATCTTTGAAAATTCTTTTATTAGAGACTGAAAGATTTTTCTATCGTCACTTGTTATGCCATGCTGAATGAACTACCGCTATTGCTTCTTTTAATTGTGACTGATAGCCATACTGACTATGTAAGTCAATGTTTGACAAAAATGCATCATGTTTGAGATGTGTCTAAATGAAATTAATAGAAAAATTATCGTTATTGCAATTAATAAAATATATAGCAATAACAAAAAGAAATTTAGAAACATGAATTCCCTTCGCTGAAAATCTACTTTCTTAAACCGAATAAAGAAATAAATAAAAAAAACAAATGAGGATAAACAAATACAATGACCATAATTATTAATATTATCCATTTATAGGTAAAATAGAAACAATGATATCCAAATTAGAAAAATATTTAATTGTTAGCGGACAACTAATATATGAGGGGTTTGTGAAATTCACACATAATTAGGTACTACAAACATTCTAAATTTTACTTACCAGTAAAGAAAAACCATACTTGGTATTGACATTAATTGCTAGCTAAAGAGGAACCCTCGGCTATGCCACAACCGAACGTTTCGGTGATAGTCTATCATTCAGAAAAAATAACCGCAAATTTTTTTTTCGTCCTAGCAAATTAGAAAAGAAACTTTTTGAGCTACGGTCCCCTCGAATATGGTTTAGGTAGTTGTTAACAATAATCAATAAAACCATATTTGTTACAATGGATTATTATACTCCATTTTTTTTCTCAAAAATCAAAAGTAAACATAAAATGGTTCAGGTTGAAATAAGAATCCGATTTTTTATTGATTGATTTACCTAGTAAAGAAATTATTTCATTAATTAATTTCAAATTTGGCGCATTGTGACGTAAGCACGAAGGGCGCCTTGCTATTGGCTTACACAGGCGATCGCCTGAATCTATGAAATAGCTGCACCAAACTCCGAGTAAACGTAAACGTTAACGTCATCTCACTTACGCTCATTTATTATTATTTTCGATCTTTTTTGCTGCGTAACTAGGTCACAGCAGGTACGTGTGGTGGCATTCAGTCGTGCAAAAATATGTATGTATAATAAGATTCTAGACCCAGGCTGTGCTCACTACCAGGAAAAATACTACAACGTATCGAGTAACGCAGTGTTTATTGTTTACAGTCGTAAATTTTTCTTGGCACAATTAACGACTTGATGCGAGAGATTGGAATGCAATGGGCATATAGAACTTGCATTGCATCAGTGTTAAGATGGACTGCATATACATTTTTTCAGCCAAGCGCAAGTGGCGGCATTTCTTCTTTGATTCTGTTCCGTCCGCCAACCTTAAGCAGTAAATCAACTGGTGCTAATGAAACAAAAAAATATTAAGACAGAAATAAATCAATAATAAAATGATCAAATGGTGCTTGGAAAAGTACAGGTGAAAGAAAAAATGTTGGCTGCTGAAAAGGAAGATCGTTAAGTTTTAGAGGACGACGCCGACTTTAGCAGCAGTTTTGGCAATTTTGGCGTCCGCTCGAAGACGGATGGCGTATTAAGTGTAAAAAGTTGACACAATTCTGCAAAATAAAGGAGTAGTCATAATGTGTTTCTGGCAATAGTGGCGACTGTCCGGAAAATTGAAAACAGTTGAGAAAAGTTGCGCAGCTGCCGTGAAATTAAGGATTTTGATGCAGGAAATCAAAAAGAGTTTTGCCGGAGGACCTACATTTAATAAATAAAAGTCCGCCTGTCAGTTGCGACGAAAAGTGGAATTAAGGAAGACGAAACAAGGCCACCTCCAGTTATGTATTTTTGAAAAGGTTGCGTTAATTACAGCGAAAATAAGACAAATTCCTGCTCGAATTAGAGTGGAAGTGGTAAAACGTCATTTTTCAGCTGAATTCGTTTAATGGAATTAGCTTTCGGAGAGCGCCCTCGTAAATAATAATTCATGATTTCATTAGAGGTTCATGAGAAATTTATGAACTCCTCGAAATATAATTTTCACTTTTAATGACGGCGGCCGGGTCAGGCGGCGGTGCGGTCAGAACCCTCCGGAGTCCCGGAGCCGGCCATTACCACTTGACTTGAAAACCCTATCGACTCGAGCGTTTGAGGCGAACTGATTGTTTTATCAGCTTACAAGTTGGCTTTCGCTTTGGCGCTAGGGCTGAGCCACGCGATACATAGCGGAAACTGGCGGATTATAGAATGCAGACCTGCAGGTGGTTTCGTTCCCGCCGGCCTGAAAGGAATATTCGAACGAGCTTCGACGGTGGGAAGGAGACGGAGGGAAAATTAATGGAATTGCTTTCTATATGCTTTTCCAACGGAAAATGCGATTTACAAAGGGCGAAAAATAGACGGAAAAGAAACGCCCATTCAGTAATAAACTTTAGTTTTGCCAGTTCTTTAAGAACAACAGCAATAATCTTAACAATAAGAACCCGCCTGAATAAAGTGGATAAAAGACGGTCTTCTGCGGTTTCAATTAGTTAACGCCCCTTCTATTTCACAGTTCGCTATTTAACCTCTAAAGTGGACGCCTTGCAGAGAAGATCCTCCGGGGAATACGTTAGGGAAACGGATACACGTCAGGAATATAAATGAAAAATCAATAATTTACTTTTGGCAGCTGCTGTTTATAAATTATTCATTTTTATTTAAAATTAATGGCCAATTCTTTTCGTTGGTAAAGTGATTTTTTTTGTCGGGACGCCTCAACTTAGTCAAAAATAACAAATGAAGCTTTTACTTTTAAAGCTAATGAAAACTTAATACTAACGAAAATTTTTTGAAAGTATTTATAAAAGTTATTCAGGTCTCTCATAATATCTACCCACACTATTTGATCTCGTCAGATAGAGAAAGATGTGGCTTTGGGTGAAACTTTTAATTGTTATTTTATGCGTAATTTCTGTTTAGGAGTTTAGAATTCCGAACCATTTTTCCCATTGGGAGCTTTAAAAGTTTTAATTTCAACTTTGAACCGTTGAATGAAAGTTAAACAATAAAATTCCGCTAGGCAGGAGCAAAGCGCAGATTTGGTTCGAATAATATTGAAACGGTCGAAATTAAATATTTTGTGATGAAAACTAAAAGTTTTAACCGCAATTTAACAGAATTTCGAAAATATTTTTATTCAATAAATAACCATTTTTACTTTGAAATTTATCCAACAACCAACACGATTCCTATTCTAAAATTAAGGAAATATTCTTCCAATGTATCTCATGATAACAAGGTGACAAGTTGTTTTTTCAGTAGAATATTTTGCTAAAAATTTCCGCATAGGAAATCACAAATTTTCATAATATCTTACATATAACTTCTAATTGTGTTGCATTTTTGGAATTAAATCTTATTCAGCATATTCAACTGATCATATATTCTGTTGAATCTTCAAAATTTATCCATAGATCTATTTCTTTCGATCAATATTTTTGCTATCCAAGTTTATTGTCTCCAGATATATTTTGATTGTTTCAGTAGTTGGTGAAACAACAAGAGCCTTTCTATTTATTGATTATTGAGACGTGTATCACTTTTCTTCCAACTTTTCTGATAATGCTTGACTAATAATTGTTGGCATTTTTTTCTTTTGTTGCACATGCCCTATTTATTCTCCAGTTATTTTGACCATTGTATTCAGATTTTAATAATTTAATTTACTTGTTTTAACTTCTCTTATTGATTGCTCAAAACAACTTTTCAAGAAATTTTAAAGGCTTTCAATGTTAGCCTCTTACGCTCTTAACTCGTCTTGTTTTTCTATCAATCTTTTAATATTTATTTTTTAATTTACTTTTCCACTACATCTTTACTTTAACCATTCTACTTTTCTTTGGTATTTTTCTATATTTGCTATGCCTGTAAGTTATAATTATTTTTTTAGAATTGCTAAAAGGATAAAGCAAATAGCTTTAATAATCTCTACTTTGCGGCGTGTGTTATATCCAGAATATTTTTTGAAAATATTTCCATGCTCTTCTAGAAGAAGAAAACAAAGAAGAAAAAGAAACATTACTATTTCTTAATGCATTGTTACTCCGTTAGTGAAATTTTAATTTTCTAAAAAGAGCAATCAAATTTATTTTTGGTTCCTTGAATATATTATCTCCTCTTTTGATTTCTGCAATATGAATTATTTAGAGCTTTAAAAATACAATGAAAGGAATTGAGTAAATTATTTATATTCATTAATAGGAATTCAAAGATCCAAAAAATACTTTTAAATAGATTGGATATGTGATTAAAAAAAGAGGAAACACGCGAACAATAGAAAAGATATTTCTGGGACTTGAAAAGCAATCATAGTTGATAGAACATTTGTAAAACCGTGAAGCATTTAGTGGTTTTTGAACTACCCAAGCCACCTTTTGTGAAATTTTCACTTTACCAGGTTAAAGAATTTTAGAAATATTCCTTGGGAATTTTTATCTCTGGGTTTATGGAGATTTGAGGAACTGTTAAACCTGTGAGTTGATGGGATGTCTTCAAACTTACACCTGCATACGTTTTTTCTCTCTTAATATAATTTATTTTAGTTCCCTTTGAATGTTGAAATTTACAATATTAGCATTAAAGATGAGGACGTTTTACTATTATTTAATATGTTTTTGGGAGTTATAGTTTATAACAACGGAAAATTTCATTAATTCCATCAATGGATTCTTTTTAACAGTTCTGTGGTCGAAACAGCACCGCCACAAAAAGTAATATTGACAGTGGTCCCACGGGCAAGTTGATGAATGAAACGTGTTGCTGTTTCACCTGTTTTCTTGCTGACGTTCTGGACACAATCCAATTTTATCATTTAATAAGAAGTTACTTCCAAATATTGCTCAGAAATTATTAATGGAAACCCTACGGAATCCCTCCCACTATTAGTAGATTGCGACGTTTATTGTTTTCAAGAAACGTCCAAAGTTTATGTGTTAAGGTTACCAAAACTTGACGTTAACATTAACCCAAACAATCTTGGATAGGTAAACAAACTGAAACATAACTTAACCTAATTGTTAAATTTGAGCTTCATGAAATTTTTTTTGGTAGGTATGAGCGACTGCTCATTTCCGGCTCGCCAACCTCGTTTGAATTGTTGGCAAGTTAGTGGTTCGTTCTGCATGTGTTCAAGACCACATTTAATAAATTTACCTAACATTATAATGTGCGGTTATGTGTGCACACTTCCGCCCCCCACTTTTGGGAAAAGTTGCCCCGGCATCCGGTTGTTTCTGAGCAACGTCGCTGTCAAAATATCCGCAAATATGAGAACAATTTCACCGACAAAACCTCATAATTAAAAGTTGGTAAAACTTGAGTTTAATCATAGCGACGAGATGCTTCCAATTACGCTTTCATTAAACAAACTCCGCCGAGCAATACCACATGCAATTTATTCCGCGAGATTTTAATCGCGGTTGGCTTTTTCACGCGTGCGGGGTCACGCGTAAATAATTGAGCAGGGGGATGTTCAGTGGAGCTTAACGGTCTCAGACACGGCCGAAACCTTTTAAAAATTGCATCAAACGGACGGGACGATATGTTAAATTTTCATTTTTCTTCTAATAGAATTGACGAGTTTTTCGGCTTTTTACAGTATAACCGCTCCCTTCAAGCTCCCAACTTTCGACACTTTCAGCTCGATTTGTGCTTAACCTGCATTCTGCCACCCTTTATCGATTAGAAATCGAAAAATCACATGTGAAAGGTTTCTGCGTGAGGTCACGCAAACCCTGAATTGGAGGCATTTTAAACATTCGTTATCGTAATTAGGTCATTTATTCCTGGAACAGAAACATTGCTGCACTTAAGAAGCCCCGGCGAAATCTGCCACCATCTTGGATTCGATTTATCGCATCTAGCAAAAACAACCAAGAACTAGCGCTTTCAAAATTCGATCCTCGATGTAGCCAAACAATCGAAGAGATAAAAGGGGTCAAAATTTATTTGCTTACCTTGGAAATTGTAACTTAACCCCCATAATTTTTCTACAAAGCTGTTTACACTTCCTCTAATCCAGTATTTAATTTATGGATAAAGTTAGCATCTTGTAATTGCCCTTTTACTTATACTTTAACAAGCCGACTAGAAGCAAAATCAAGAATGAGTGTTGCTCTGTTTGTAAGATATAAGTCGATGACGATCAACTGTAGTGCAGGTAAACTAATTTTTTGATTGATAATAAGAATATTGTTGATAAGAAGAATATTGTGCATAACCGATTTAATTTAAAAACAATATTACAATAGAAACAATTTGTTCGATTTTTTATCTATGAGACCCTCTCTTTAGTTCTTTATTTTCTTTTCATAAATGAAACTAAAACTTTGTTCTTATTTTCCTTACAAGCAGTAGCAGAATTTCTTACTTTTGCACCTTCACAAATTTTTAATATTACAATCCTTTTACTCATAAGTAAGTACTCACTACTCAATTTTATTTCTCGATTTCTTGTTTTTCATTAATGCTTTAGTTATGTCTATTCTCTATAATTTTATATGATATTCTCATTATCATCTCAAATTATTCTCATTTTACTCAGCTAAGAATCTCCGCTTCATACTGTCATTACGTTTGTAACGTTAAAACTCTATGAGGATATCTTGCCAAACGACAGCCTTTATAGTAGAGACGGGTTTACAGATCCAAGAGATGATAAACTTGAAGGTGAAATTCAATACAAAATAAAACAAAACTGCAAAAAAAGAGGGCGCCACCAATCTTGGTCTTAAATTTAGTAAGTTACAGTAGTAAGTAAGGCAACAAGGAGAAAACTAAGAAATTTGATAAAAAGAAATAGAAACTCAAATTAAAAAAAAAAAGATTTGGACCACTAAATATTGGCCGTTGTAATATGCATATCACTGTGACTGTATTGAAATTGAAACTCCAATGATTCAAAATATATTATACAAGTGAAGGACTTAGCTGCTCTGGCTTGTATGGACGGTATTCTGGACTTGGTTGTAGTGAGTGTGGAAAAGCAGCGTCATCAAATAATCATTGTAGTTGACGACTCGGAATGGCAGACCCATATTAATAAAATAATAAATCCGACAAAGATTGTGAGGTAGAAAAAATGGAAAAAGAAACAAGAAGAAATTTACAAAGAAAAGAAAGAAAATCAGGTGTAAAATAGAAAATACTAAAGAAAAAAAACACCTAAAATGGTCATTGTTAACATCATAGTCGGAAGCGGAAAAAGTATATGTGTGTTAGAGATTTTATTTTTTTTTAAATTCGAAAACTTATATCTCTTGATCAAACGATATCGGTAATTTTAGGCGGCTTGCCGGGTGGTGTTTGAGTCCTAATAATAACCCTATAAAATCAAAATGAAACCATCAAAACTTGTCGCACGTTATGTCTCAAACTGATATGCGATACTATTTTTCTTTTTGGGCACCTCACCAAATAAAAACAACTAGATTTCTCTAATTTAGCCAGGTTTCCATAAAGATGGTGTTATTGGAAATGGCTGATGTCAACAATTAGTGCTTCAGTATTTTATAAGAAGGAGAAAGCATTTAACAAAAAATCACAGTACAACAAGAAAGAAATTTGTGTGTGTGGTCGTAGCAATTAATTGTTTTTTTCTTTTTTCTTTTTTGATAAGGACTAAAATAAAGCAGTAACGGCTTTTTAACCTTAAAGAATTTCCGCCTTGTTAGTATTCTCAATCTTCTTATCATTTTCTTTTTATATTTAGACATTCCGTACATTGTATTTGATATCTTTTTTTCTCAAAACTCATTTGTTACGGTTGTTTAGTAGGAAATAATATTTATTTATTTCAGCAACTTTTCGAAATAAGTTTCCAATTCATCGTCTTTCTTGACTCTTTAACTTCGATTAAAAGCTCTCTTTCTACACTTAATATGTTTATGCAATTTTAATCAACATTTTAGAAGCGCCAACATTGTGAAATACAAATAAATTAATTCCTTGGTACATTTCAAATCTTACTTCTTTCTCAGTATTATTTTATTATCAATTATTTTTCTCTCCATTTTGTTAACATTTTTAACTCTTCCATTTCTTTATTTTATGTTCAAATATTTTGTAATTTTTTAAATTCTATTTACATTTGCTTTATTAATTAATAATTGGATTTTTTTGTTGTAGTATTTCTTATAGATTTGCTTCTACAATAATTTTCTTTTTGACATTTTTATTTATATTAAGGTCTTCTCTACTTCATTGTTATCACTTTCTAATTTCTCACTTTTATATTTAGATATTTTATGTTCCAGTACATATATGTTTTCCTGTAGTTTCTCTTCCATCTTATTTATAACAATTTCATTAAATTCCTTAACCAGATAGAGAATTGTCGCTAAACTTATTTTTCAATTTGTTTATCTTTGCGATTATCTTATTCTTTACTCAGTTTTTTTAAACCTACTTTTTCAATCTAATCGTTTCACTTTCTTATTTGTGCATTATTAGCACTCTCATTTCTCTCTTTTATGCTTAGTTAAGATTTTATTTTTAAATTTTATATATTTCCATATATCTCTTTATTAAGCTGTTCTCTCGAACTCTTTCTTTCTAGTGGTTTAATTAATTTATATTTATTTATTTTAGATTTTTTCTGTTTCCTCAAAATCATTTCTCTTAGTATTTTTATCTCTTAAATTTTATTTTAATGTTATCTCGTTCTTTTCCTTTCTACTATTTTAAAATTTAAATATTCAACATCTCATACTTTTCTCTCCTCAAATTATATTTGTGCAAACTTTATTAATTAGTATAATTAAAAATTTTGGTTAATAATACTGTCGTGAATTAGCCTCGTGAATCAGTTTATCCTTCGAGACGCAAGCACACCCTTAGTTAGAAGAGCTTGGCCCTTACATAATATATAGTAACAAACTTGATCCTCTACACTACACAAACTGCACTTCAGATTGTCCTTAACTGCATAATATTCAAGTATCTATTCACTATGCAATATTTTGTTTAAGTGTTCACTCTATATTTCAACCGATTTCTACTTAGCTTTAGCAATCTGCTGGTCTTCGCTTTTTGACTCTATAGCCTTAGAAACTGCTTGACTGTTAGGTATGATGTAAATATTTCTATCAACTTGCGTATTCTTCAATGATAATTTCTTCCACATAAATATTGAATTCAAGCTTGATATTTACTATTAATCCTAAATATGTTTCTGTATTTCTTAGTTAAAATTCCTCTTGAATAGAATATCACGTGTTGCATATCCTTTGTAGCAATATTATTAAATCTTTTTATATTTATATCCTTACATAAGGTTCTTACTGTAATAACAGTTTGTTTATTACCAGGGGTGGAAATTAGTCTCTTAAGAACAGTCTAAGTGCTGGAGATTGATTCCAATATAAACTAAATTCTTAGGACTTCTTTTTTCTTTTTATCGTACCTTTATATCAATTTACTAAGAACGCTTGCTTACTTATTGCAGGAACTTTGTTTTCAACATTCTTATTGCCAGTTGTGTTTCCTCCAAAGTACTAAACTTTATCTTTTGTTATATTAAATGTTTAAACACTTCTCGCCTGTTTTATCTTGTAAGTTTCCTTAGTTTCTGTTTCAAATTTAGATATTCCATATTTTACTATGAATTTTAAAAACCTATCAGTAATCGGCACCTATCAGTCTACGACACACAATTTATAAATACATGCAAAATGAGTAACTTCCGCCATTATTTGCGCCTTCCAGAACCCACAATTCCAAAATCTATAGGTTTGTCCATAGACAGATAATCAACGTCTTAACACTGATTTATTTATTAACTAATATTTCAGTAAGTTCATTAAGTTGATTTCCGCCAAATTATTTCATAAAAAATACGTTTGCATTTAAGAAATACGTTGAACATCGTTCAACATTGAAATAGTTAATTAAGAAAATTATCGACGTTAAAGAATAATTTGCTCAGTTGTTTGTTTATTTAAATTGGATTATAAATAACGGAGATACAGCTTGAGGCATATTTTGTATACGTTTTTGGTCCTTATTACTAGTTGCAAATACATTTAATATTGCTTCTCTTCGCTTTCTCATTTTTGTTTCATTTACACTTTACGCTTTATTATAATCTTTTAGGCTTCTTGTCTCATTTATTTTATGTTCTTGCTTTCGTCCTTTCCGCGTTATACATTCCTCTGCTAAAAAAGTGTGCAATAATATGTCTGCATTTTCGGAAAGTAACTGGAAAGTTGCTTGCATCTTCAATGCTATTTCTTGGCCTCTCTGGTTCTTAAATATTTTAGATCACCCCAACTCTAACTTAAGAAGTCTAAAATTCTAAATAATAAAGACATGAGAGCACGTCAACTCGAGTAAATTCTGTATGAAATATTATTGGCAGCTCGATATATCAGCAATATTGCAGACATGTACAGAGGTTCCCTTGGGGTAGTTGCATACGGACTCGGAGCTAGTCAATACGTTAATAGGGTCTAATACTCATAGCATCTAATTTCGGCTGTTATGTTTCAGGTCGATGTGACCCCTCGTGAGCACGATGCGGGTTTTCACCGGATTCAAGTTCCTGTTTCTTCCAATGTTAACGGTCAGTTTCTTGGACGGAATTCAGACCTCAGACTCACGTAAGTAATCGTATTATCTATTTTGATACTCTTTATAAAGATTCTCCAATATGTTGCAAATCATTGTTGTCGCAATTTTCCCGGTCAAGAAAATTTATTGTAGAGCAAATCTTTGGCTTTACTCAACTCTTGACGTATACAATCAAATATTTCCAGACGGCGCGTTTCTCGAAATCAGTTACATGTAAGATTAAATTAAATGCTAGTGTAAGACGTGTATCACGGGCGGCTTATAACAAGAAGTACCGTGATATTGCTACAAATGCGGCTGTTTCTATGACATCGCGGGGGGTTGAGAGCTCTTCACGATTAATTCGGAGTTGAACTGATGCTGTGGAATTTATTTAAATTGGAAACGAATTGGGTTTTATGAATTTTCAACGCTACACCCATATTGGCCAGCATCTGAAGAGCTAAATCATATGGCGGTTCCTAATCTAATTATCTTGCGAAAAAATACCTGGATCGTAGCAAGCAATAATTTTAAATCTGACTTTTGTAAGCTGTTCAAAGGTATCGAAATTAAGGTTTCGGCGAAATTGCAAATGACCGTTTATTCGGCGGTAAAGGCATGAAATAGGGCCGTTGTGTGCGTTGAAACTGGAAACATGTTCATAAAATAAATTCTTTTGTGGTTTCTGACGTAAAACCGCCGATATATCCACAAACATATGTTACGCGGAGACCGTTTGGTGATTTATGAGTTGCGGTTTTCTGTTTACGTATCCAATATCCGGGCGTTTCTTTAAAGATTTGGTATGAATAGAAAAGCAGAAAGAGGACTTGTAAGTAATTGTGGAGCTATTTGCACCGGAATTGCGGAATTTGCGGTCTGAATGATTGATGCTGTTTTACATATTTGAGGCGGCAACGGAGTCATGTCAATAAGTCAAGAGACGAAACGACCAGTAAAGATTCTATTCTACACAAAATTACTCAACACTCCGGATTTTGCAAAATTATCTTCAAAGAACAACAAATCAAAATATTTTACAATTATCTCCAGTTTGTCAAAGGAATTTATAAGAAATTAAATTTTTAAAACTTTTACCGTCTAGTCTCACAAATGGTGGATGCGCCGAGTAAAAATATTTCTTGATGAGACAAATAAATCTACTAAAGAAAAATAGAGAAAAAAACAATTTAGGAAAATATCCATCTATCAAGGATAAATCAAAATGTGCTCTCAAAGGTATCGCAAAATAGCATGTCATATTTATGGCTCAAATAGGGAGACAAGCTTAAAAATAGTCTATTCGAAAGTAGATCACGAAAGAATGTGTCGCTTTATCAGCAATAAGGATGGTAAACTATTTTTCTGAATCGGTAAAAATTTTACAAAGTATGTTCCATTCAAGCAAAGAAATGATGGATATTTATTTCACGTGTTCTGAACTCATTTTTATCATATTAAAATATCTAAAGTTAAAACGTGCCTTTTGCTGTTAATCGGTTAAATCAGAAACGTTTTAAATCCGTCATTTTATCTTGATACGTCACGTTTAAGTTTTTTGTTACAGAGAATTCTAAATAAGATGCATCAATTGAAAAAGTATTCGAAATCTAGAAATATTAAAATAACCAATTCACTGTTCTGCATGTAAGTGCCATTTACGTCGTATTTGAAAAAGAAATGCTACAATTTACAGTTAGAAATGCGAATTTAATGGAGGGATAAATTACAACATGTCACATACAGGTGAAACTGTGGTGGGCGAGAAAAGTTGCAAAACCATAAACGAGTTTTTCAGTCGAACTCGCTCGGTGCCAATTTCCTTAAAAGTTCTTTTTCATCAAGCTTTCTTGACAAAAAATTAATTTGCAAAGTGAAGAAAGAGAAAATACTATTTAGTTAAGTCCATTGTTATGAAATTGAAACAATTTGTCCTTTTTTAATTTTTTTGCAAAAAGTATCATTTCAAATCCACTTTATTATTACAATAAGACAATCTGTCTTGGCATTTAAAATTACGCAAACATTTGAGTTGCCTCCGGTAGATTGGAATTTTTTATTGTAATGAAACCGTTCGTATCCTTGATAATAAGAGACACTAATTGCTTCCACATTTTTAGAAGCAAGTAAAAAGAATTTAACTTTTTTTACGAATTAACAACACTAGTTCTAGGTACTACGTCGATTCTACGTACAAATTTTTAACTTCTAATAATTTAAATCTGCTCCTTTTTGATCTCTTTACCAGTTTTCTTAAGTAGTATGGTCCTAATTTTTCTTTGTGCGCGTCAACTTTTTGTTTTCCTAAAGAGTGAAATAAATAAAATAGCTACGACCTTCCTAAGCCATCTATTTCTCTACAGTAAAGAGCATATTAGGGTTTGAAAACTATTAATTTTTTATTGCCTTTAATATTATTTACTTTTAGTCTCAATGGGAACTATTTTTGATTTTCCTTGACGCATTTGACTTTTACGCAATTTAAAATCTATCTTTGTCTCTATTTTTTTTTTGTTGAAAATTATTTTTTGTGTTACAAAAAAGGTATTAAAAATTTATTGAAAAATTACTGAAAAATATTTTTAAAAAATTTAAAAGATGCAGTTTAATTGACTAAAATTTTCAATTATTCTGAAATGCACATGAAAACAATATTTTCTAATGAAATCTGCTTTTTAATGTTTGTTTTTCATAATAAACAAGGCAATTTTAATATGTCGTAACAATTTATAAAAATTGGAATTTTAGAAAATCTGTGACTATCTTATTGCCTGAAAAATATTTTATGTTTATTTGCATTCAACTCTCTTCAAAACAAACTTAAATCAAAACTCAGTGACATGTTAACTTAAGAATTTTAATTTTAAATTAAATTATGCTTTTCAATTTTTGAAGAAATTTAGCCTAGAGACTAAATTAAAATTTTTACATGTGAAACTAGTTCTACAAATTAAAGGCTACTTACTATTTTGCAACCTCAGAAATTTAAAGTGAATCGCAAAATTTATAGAGAAATTTTTAAATTACTAATAAGAAAATTATTTAATTATATTTAATATTATTTAATTATTGAATATTACCTAAGCTAATTACAATTTGTCAAGTTCCAAAATGGATAATGATAATGAGATGATGAAAGTAACATTTTTCAATCGAATCTGTTTTAGTTCATTTCTAACCTTAAATTATTAAGCATTTTAGAGAGATTTTAAAAAATCAGAGTTTTAACAAAATTGTAACGTGTGTAACATCTCAAGTGATACTGAGTATACATTCTTATCAATATTTGGAAGCGTTATAATTAATATAAAATAACAACCCAATGATTAGAACCCATTAGTAGCAAAGTTTGTAATTTTTTTGAAAAATTTAGAGTTGGAACTTAGAATCCTCGATACTTTGAAACTAGTTCCAAATTAAAAAATTAATTCTATATAGAACTATGTTTACTCAGAAGTTAGAAATGTTACCACAAACTTGGGATGAAAATTTTAAAACTAACAAAAGAAAAAAAAATTTGCTTCAAATAATTATGGTCTTCAAAATTTTTAAAATGGATATCTATTTTGATCAGATAGTACTTGAAATTTTTTTAAAATAATTTGATTCGCAAAACTCGTTTTTAAAATTTGACTATGCTGTTTTTAAGTTTTTTTTTTTAAATCTCAGCCTTTAACAAAAATGTTACCAGCCTAAGCTATCATGTGATGTCGAACACAAATGGATATCGATATTTGCACGGTTTTCAAATGAAAGCTAAGGGATTGAAAATTATTAATAATTAAATATTTTAATTTTCATGAAAATTTTTTGGGGAATATTAAATTTTCATACCTTCCAAATTAATTATGAAAATGGAATACTAAATTTAATGGTGCATTACAGAATGCAGGCAGAAAATTGCGTTAACAAATTCCAAAGTTATCACGGACATTGTATATAAATTACATCAGTGTAAAAAAAAATTTAACATAGGTCAACCACACTGAAAAAAGTTAACGATTTCTAATTTTTAAATTTGAAAAACAGTTTAAAGCTATTTCTGAACAATAAATAAAATTTATAATTATATGCTAATCAATTCGAACTCAAATTCATCATATTTACCAACACTTTAGCTAATTTAGATAACAAGAGAAAGAAAAATAAAATATATGTTTCTATTTTTACCGAAAATTTTCTTAGAAATTTTGAACAATTGTAACTCTTTTAACTTAATCTGCAAATTCAAAACTAAATTCCATGTTGCTAAAGAATAATTTTCCAGTTTATTCTAATCAAAAAGTAAAGAACCTATGAAGAATCACCGCTTTGATAGCTTTTAAAATTTTGAGAGAAACTCTTATGACCTCTCCAACAATAGTCCTTTTAAACTGGGTGGATGCAAGTGCATCTTTTCGAATATGCTTTCAGTTGGCGTCTTACTTATCAACCAATCAAATTGTGTTTTCTTCACGATTTAAAAGGAGTGTGGTTGGACAATAAACTTTTAAACTGGATTGTTCTGCCGTTTCTGTCGTTGAACCATTTGGTTTGTTTGACGGTCTCCGCTTTATAAGTTCTCTACTCTTTGGTTTAGTGTTAGTATTTAACTGAGAAGTTGGCTTCTAATTCATTATCTTTCCATGATCTCAGCGGGGTTTGTCCAATTATTTGATTAAAGTTCGACTAAAAGTGACTCTTTAGACTTTTCATATGTTACCTAAAATAGACATTATTGCTATTAAGAACACATGTGCTAAAGACCGTAATGGAGCGAGCGGTGAAGAAAATCGCAAGATTGCACATTTATTAATTAATCATACTTCTGTCCCACGTAATTCCGCAATTAATCTTCTGCTAAGTACGTACATAATTTATACTACCCCCGCCATTAATCACAATATCATTGGAAGTAAATAAATTGATGTTTTGAGCAGGAGCTCATCAACTTTTCCGCAACAATTATTTACTATTAGCGCTGAAGTCTGCAAAACATTTGTTACACAACAATCCGTCCTTGATTAAGATCAATCTAAGCAAGAAATCGATGTGGTTCAAGTTAAATAAACCCTTCACAACTCCATGCTGTAACTGCAAAAGAAACGAACCCGCTTCGTTTGCATGTACACCAATTACGTAAATGAGAAAACTTTCAAGCAATTTTTAGTGACCTAAAATATTCATGTCGGTTTCAAGAGTCCTCAATTGTTTAGAATATTTAATTATGCACTTCTCGTAGTAAAGTTCGTCTTATTAACATGACAACTACCGAATGTTAAAGTTACTGTTTGAATATCCCGAGAAGTTGGTTTATCAAAATATTTAGAAACAGCATGACTGTTAATTGATGCAATATTAACGAAGTAGCGCGATGACTTGCAAAATTAAATTAATTCTCCTTATCACATGTCGAGATTAACATGAAATGTTTCAAAGTTGAAATATTGTGGCTGAAATAAAACTGCTTAGGGGCTCTAATTGGAATTGCGAAACAAACTGCAACTGGCTCGTCCACGTTGTTTAATGACAGCCGGGAGTTTTGCAACGGAACGTATTTGGAACGCAAAATAGACAATCCCAACTTTAAAAGTTTATGAGCTCCGCAAACTGTAATGAGCAACATACAGCCACCTGCGTCCCGTCGTTAATTGAGAAATTTGCGTTAAATCGCTAATCATGCCGACGTCGGCGCTGGCCCTACCTCCATCAATTAGACAACATCGCTTTATCGACATTAACCTTTTACCCCCGAGCAGAGTTTCACGCATCGTGGTTTTATATTAAATCGAAAAAGCACAGAATTTTAGAAACTCTCCCCGTGATTTACGAGTACATTCGCAATTTGAGGTCGAACCAATCGGTGCATGAAACAAATTAAGACAAATTAACATACGCCGTGTTGGTTATTAATTAAGGACTCCAATTAAATAAAAAAATTGGTCTGAGGCAGTTAGAAACGATGGTGTTTGGAGGCGAGCCAAAATCACCAACTGCCTCACTTTTTTTAATCTTCATTCTTGGCGAGCTATTCAATTGGTAGCGACGTGTTGGGATTAACAAGGTAATTATGAGCTTTTCATCGCAACTCGTTAATTAGTGCAGGTTGAATGGCGTTGCATGTTGGAAATGGACAGGGATTGCACGATATCGCCACGCATTGGTATCATTATGGGTGCCATAGGAAACGATATCATTTTTAATACCCCGATAGGACACGAATCCGCTTCAAACGTACAACAAACATGGCAGTGTCACATAAAGCACACTACCCCTGTGATTACGTATAGAGCGGATGTTTTAATGGTGCACATTATGAAAAACTGGCTGGCGCTCAGAACATCACGATATGGGTGAAACAAATTTTAAATAAATAGCCGAACCAGCGGGGCCATAATTCCAGAACTGACACGTTAAATAGCGGTAATTCAACCAAATAGAGCAACTTAAATCAAAATTTTGCGAACATATGCAGATGTTTAAGTGGAAGAGCAAACCTTGCGTCAATTGGGTATCATAAAATCTCCAATTTGAGGCGACTAATTGAAATCTGAAATTCTGATAACGAACAATTACCTATTACAGTATAAGAAATAAAAAGTCTATTACCCATAATGAGACAGCTGATATTATATTGAGCAATTCCAATGTAATTAATTCTAGTATACTCCGGAAAATTTCAATGTTTTCGTTTCTGTTACTGAAAATTCAGGAGTTTTGTTCACATTTACATAAATAGGTGGAGCTGTTGAATGTGGAATAGTTTATTTAGTTACGACATATTTCTGGATATTACTGGACAATTTAATATAACTCCTTAATTTCTGGTCCAGGATCACATTGCCAGCAACAAGAATCTATTACCGCGAATTTCCGCCATTAATCACTTTGTATTATTTTGATCACGTTTAAAGTAATGAATTCGTGATTATACGAGAAACTTGGAAAGACTCAGTTGGTGTTACTGAAAAGTTTGAGAGTTTTGTTTGGATTTACATAGATAGGTGGAGCGGTTAAGCAGGGTTTCGTTTTATTTATTAAATCATACTGTGTTTCTGGTGCTTTAAAGTTTATTGGGGTTGTTCGAGTTTATAGCAATTTATTAATCCTGATTTAAATTGAAGTTTTGTAATTGGGATTACAATAATAGAATTGTTCTTCCAATTAAATTAATTGCCTATTTAAATATTTTTTTAATATTTTGAAAGTGGTATGTAATGGTGGCAACTTGTGATCCAAATCCAATGTTGCGTTCTCTGTCACACGCGCAGAGCGGTATAGGCACAACAATGCATTAGCTTGTCGAATGATACTTTAGAACTGAAGGTAATTTTTATTTATTTTTTACTTTTAAGAATTTAGACACTTCATTTGCGAGAGTAAAATAAGGTCCTTCGGTAAATCACTTTCAAAAATACATTCGATTAAATATTGCCCAAAATTTTCTCCAGAAGTCGCATACTAAGTTATAATTTAAAACACATTAAATCATAAACATCACTGACTTTCATGTACACTATAAAAAACTAACATTTGCTATGAGTTTGGCGTATCATAAAACGACAGCATGCATTTTTGTACCTATGACGTTCCGTGAGTGCGACAGAGAGCATAAAATGCGTAAACTGCACTTGTAAAAAAAAATTGGAGAAGTTAAACCTACAAAGTACTTCTTATAATATCGTTCCACTTGCGTCGACATACATCTTTACCTTGATTTTAAAAATCAGAACACATACATTTTTAAAAGATGCAACAAAAGTGAATCTGCATTCCAGAACTGCTGATGACTAAGCTCAGTTTATGCTCAACTAGCAATTAATAATTAAGCACTAACAAAGCGGATGAATAAATTGTGGTACATAAGACTGTTAAAACTTCTTTTAAAAGATAACAACTAACCACTAGCGATTTAAACTTCTAAGTTGAGAATTTTTCGTTTGCCTCTAAACATAGGCGAACTCTAGTTACGAGTCGCTTTATTACTTAATTTTTTTTCAACGTTAAAGACCGTCACCTGTCTTGTCAACAAAACCCAAAAAAAGTATTCAAATTGTGTGAAATTATTTATTATGCCATGAAGACTAAAAATGTGATTACCTCTTTCTTTGGTTCTGTAAGCTTGCTCCATGTTGGCTTTTTATCAAGGCAATTTATTCGTAAGATATTTTTTTCTAATTGTAGTGTTGAAAATTGTTAATTGTAGTATAGTTTATATCTTAATACTCTTCGTCATTCTATTTCTTTTCACTCTCCTTTAAGTAGTACCCAATAATAGCGTAAGAAATAAAAAGCGGTTTTACTCGGTTTCAATAAATAATTTATAATTATTGCACATGATTATTTACAACAGTATCGAAGTAGATTTTTACCAGATGGGAGCGGCTCCATAGGCGGAGATGGCGGGAGCTCCGATCAAGGGAGAAGCGGACAAAGTGGAGATAGCTGGGGCTCCAAGAACGGAACGGGCTCCGATCAAGGGGCTGGCAGACAAAGTGGAGATAGCTGGGGCTCCATAAACGGAACGGGCTCCGATCAAGGGGCTGGCAGACAAAGTGGAGATAGCTGGGGCTCCATAAACGGAACGGGCTCCGATCAAGGGGCTGGCAGACAAAGTGGAGATAGCTGGGGCTCCATAAACGGAACGGGCTCCGATCAAGGGGCTGGCAGACAAAGTGGAGATAGCTGGGGCTCCATAAACGGAACGGGCTCCGATCAAGGGAGAGATAGCTGGGGCTCCGATCAAGGGAGCGGCACCATAAGAGGTGATGGCAGGAGCACCGATCAGGCCAGTGGACAAGGTGGAGATGCCAGGAGCGCCAATAAGACCGGCGTTAGCGGCGGCGACGGCGAGGGCGGCGAAAACAACCTGATGATTTTTAGTTATACATTATTAATAATTTTTAATAGTAATTTGGTACTTACGAAAGTGTTCATTGTGGAGGTTTAGAGGTGGTTTGAGCTACTGTAAAAGAGCTGAAGAGATAATGATAATTGCTGGATGAACTGTTTTAGTTTATATAGCTAAAATTTGTCCTCCATCTCACCGTCTAAATGCTGTTCAAAAAACTGGTTTCATTGTAGAGTTACCGTTTCAGGCCTATGGAAATGTCATGGGAGCCAATCACTGCTGTTCCGTCTTTGGGGTCAGCTTATGAAATTTTTTTCAATATTACAATTTTTGGCAAGCAACAAAATTTATAAGACATGAGATTGCATGCAAAGTTTATTTATTACATTGGCCTTAACAGACCTAGATTTATAACATTTTATTAAATAATTTTCAAAAATTCTCCATAAGAGCATTTAATTATTTTCATTTTATTTATTTCCTGGTAATTTGAAGACCGTTTTCATCATCCAACGCATTATAAAATATACTTTCAATTTGTTACAATAAATTTAAATTTATTCAAATATGTAAGGTAATTTACATATTGTTAGTTCGGATAAAATCGAATACAAATTAGAGTGAAAAATTAAAAAAGTCTGAATTTAAAAAAATATATATTTCATAAAATTGTCAAGAATTTGACTAATAGGGCTTTAGTAGTATTTGTTAGACCAGATCATGGTTCGACTTCTTTTAGATAATAAATTATGTTGCCAAAGATACGTAATCAATGAGTTGACAAGTCTGCCATTAGCATAGTGGTTTAACCAGTTGAAAAGTAGGTAATTTGTATTAATCTCCAACAGGCTATCGTCCTTATGTTAGAAATTATAGGTAAAAGTGCGAAATTGAATTTGCATTCATCAACATAAATCATAAAACTGATAAAACACGTTAATCTTAACATCGCTCAAATTTTAATGACCTTTCTAAATATGTAAATAATTTCATCACCTTGAACGTGCTACTGGATTAGAAGAATAAACAATATTAACACAATTAAATTGTTTTGAAATAACAATATTGAAAAATGTATCTAATTAAATTGACAAGTTTATTTTTACCACCGTGAAATAAAAAAACTAGAAATCCAGCTTCAATTAGTGTTTTGAAATTAAAAATATCTCTAAGCGTTTAAAAATATGTAAAACTAATTCTTCAGTGTCCAGTTTATAAATATTATGTTATCTTAATGTATGTACATGCACACTATTTTAATTAAACTTCAATACATGAATTACTTTTATCGTTAAAAATAGAGTAATGCCGAATTTTATTGTCTGGGTTCTTTTGGTTTTTGAGTACGACATCACTGTGCTTAGCACTATCAACTTCTAAAAAATTTTGCCAACATAGGGCATTTTTATCAATTAAAGCTCAAGGGACCAAAGAACACAGATAATCATAATTTTAGTCTTCATAGTACAATAAATAACAAATTATCGCCCACAATTTGAAGAAATATTTTGTATTGTGTTGAGCAAATTCTGACGATCTTTGACGTTGAAGGAAAAAATTCAGTAATAAAACAACTAGTTATCAGAGTTCGCAAATACCTATTCGCAAATTCAATTAACCATTAATGCTGATAGTTAAAATTCCCAAATTGGATTTTTGAATGGTTACTGTTTAGTTGTTGGTTCTTGAAAAGAATTGAACAATATAGAATATTTTTATCTTCTTAGTTGTTAGCGGTTAGTTTAGCAGAAACTGGGCTTAGTCATCAGCAGTTGTGGAATGGAAATTCACTTTTGAAGAAATATTTCTTCAGATATGTTCAGACAGGTTGATAACTATCATAACTGTAAATAACACATTATCATTTTCCACGAATGGAGAAATTTAAAAAACATTCACAGCAACCAACTTTATAAAATGAAGAGTTATAATTAATTATTAAACAAAAGAATTAGAAATAGAACTAAAAAACACAAGTTAAAGCGAAAATTAAATTAAGAAATTGCAAAAAGTAATAAGAATAGATCAAGAATTTGTTAAGAATTGGGCTCCCTTTATTATGAATAGAATTGTTATAGCAATGAAACAGAATTTTTTTACAAAAAGACGAAAAAAATCCTTGAAGGAACGCGGGACAAGGAAAAAAAATCTATTTGGAAGTAGATAGAATTCAGACTAAACATCTGAAGTTGAAAGAATTAAAAAATATTCGATGATTACCTTCTATTTGGTGAAATATTGACATATAAACAACGAAAACTTTTGAAAAAATATTTGATCGACTAGAAGACTGTAACAGTAAGTTCCAAACAAACTAAAAATAATGTTAGATATGGGAAGTAGTAAGCTTGATGAATGTAAAACTGAAAGAAATTGAAACAGATTTTGGCAATTTTAAGTAATTCTTTTCTTCAATTTTATCAAATTGTTGCATTGCCAACAATTGCAGAAAGTTACAAATCATGTCCTTGGTTTTACTAACTCTACAGAACAAGGGAATATTTATGTTAATTAATTTTTGAAAACTGCATCCTTATAAATAAGATTAATTTGTATGGTTGCTGAATTTTTCGTTTTATCTAAAAATTTCTAATGTCAAGTAATGTTATTGTAGAGTATATTTGAGATTTTAGTTTCATGAATAAAAGAAAAATATGGTCGGTTTTCTTATTTAAATAACAAAGTTGGAGGACGTAATACCGGAAATTTAATAGCATTTTTCAATCATAGTCGTCAAGCATATCTTGCTACTACTTTTGAAATAATTGGATAAAGCGGTTACTAATTTACAAGAAAAGCCTCACCCAGAATTATAGTAATTATAAAGGAGTTTGAACTGATGACAAAGGATTTTTAAACTTATGGTCTCTCAACATTTGAGAACTATAATAGTGAGAGTTTATTTATTCTGCATGATGTGATAGCATTAATTATTAGGATTTAGAAGGTAAACTTCAACGTTCGATAGCTCTTGACGATCCTTGACAACAGTGTGTACAAACTTGGAAAGTTTGTTTACTGTTCCGTTCAAATCTCCTATCCCAATCGTAACACAATTAAATGCAAATTCGAGATTGTTCTCCAGATAAAAAATTTCAACACCTACCACATTAATTCAATTTATTAAATTATAAGCAGCCATTTTTAGATTAAACTATTTTCTTTCATTATACCTAATCATATCACCCTTCTAAATTAATTGCAAAAAATTTCAGTTTTATAAAATTTCTTTGAAGATTGCAGCAAAATAATGAAAACGTTGAGAATAAAATCCAGAAAATTTCAACTAAGAAATTTAAATTTGCTATTTATTATTCGCTATTTACTTAGCTAAAGAAATAGATCAATAAAAGAAAATTAAAAGGGGTTGAAAGACAAAAAAGACATTTTTTAGTAGAGGCATAGAACACAGATCGTTTATGAAGAAGACAAAATGAAAGATAAATTGAAGAGTGCATCAGTTATGATAAAAAGCTTAACAGCAGAAGTGAAAAACTGACAGCAGAAATAGGGGAGAGAATAAAAAAATAAAGCAAGAAAAACTAATTTTGAGAGAGATAATTGAAGAAATTAAAAAAAGAGAGAGGAATCTCAGGAGAAAGAATAAACGAGGAACAACATTGTAATCCAAGAAATATAAGTGATCGGAATTTATTAGTAGAAGAAATAGAAATTCTTATAACTAGGGCTATGCAAGAGATAAGAATTAAGAAAGCGAAGAAAGATAAACAAAGAAGCATATTTAGTAGAGTTGAACAAAGCAACTTATAAAGAAAAAACAATGAAGAGGAGAAATAATGAAATATTGACATCGAAAAGAGAAAAAGAAATATTTGAGAAGTTAAATGGGGATGAACAAAGTATAATACAAAATATAAGAAATGCAAGTGAATTGTGGAGAATACAAAAACGGCAAGCGTGGCAATAAGATAGGATAACGTTTTGAGAGTAAAGGTAATTTAGAAAAACGGTATTAATGGAAAACTGTTGCGTTACTAGAGGCAAAACAACTGGAAACAAGCAGTGTTGAAATAGACAACATGATGATTTTTAAAAGTGGTGGAGGGTGGGAACCAAATTCTAAGACCGATATAAAGGATAGATGTTGAATGAAGTTTGATCTTATCGCTAATCATCAGCATACATAAAGAGGTAAAGAAAACACTGAAAATTCTGATGAGAAATCAAAATAGGGATATGAATCAAAACTTAGCAAAATTTGCCAATGAGACGTGGGAAAAAGATGTTAAAGAAATATGTTATGTGCACTTAATCGACAAGGAAAAATGGCAAAAAGCAAACTGCAGATTAGAATAATTGTCTACGTCAGTATAGCGGTTATCAAAACAATGAGGTTGGAATGGCTGGCACATTTAGAAAGATAAACTTAAGCAGAAAGTCGATAGAAAGAGCAAGAGGTGAATAGTTTGAAGTATGATTTGAAAATATTGAAAGTTATAAATTAAAAAGAGATAGCAAAAAATAACAGGAAGTGTCAAAGAATTGTGTTCCAAGAAAAATTGTGTTTGGTCGAGAACATTTGTACGAAACCGTAGAAGGGGCTCTACGAATATATTCTAATTTCGTAAAATTTTTATATCTATATTGGAATTTCGAGATGTAAAGCGGAATTCCAAAATCTAAATCAAAATTCCGAGATAAAAGTCGGAATTTCGAAGTTGTTTGGATTCATCAGTAAAGTCAATTCGACAGTGAGAACGCGAATTTGGCATCAATGACTTCTTATACGTTTTGTGTGATTCAGAAACAAACATAATTAAGCAAATATTGAATAATTTTGAAAGTGTTGAGCAAGAAGAACTACTGGACATTTTTACATCATACGACGTTATGGGCTTTGAGTAAACGTAACCTCAAGAAGTTAGTCACAGACATAGCTCACAAGGAAATCATTTAGAAACTGGATGATGAGTGGGTTAGACCTGAAAAATATTTACCACCCCACAACAATAATGTAAAAAAATTATATTGGTGTAAATTTAAGGCATATGCCATATGATACATTACAAAAGGATCTGCAGAAGATCTAATGCTATTTTTTGATAAGGCGATACGATCTAAACCCCAGTCCATGACCACATTTTCTAATTCTTTCCAAATAGCATATTAACATAAATTAATAATTTTACATTATCAGAAATGTGCTGATTGATTATTACGAAAGCATAATATTTCTGTATTGAAAACAAAATCCAAAGCTTATTTTAGTTTTGAATGTTTCGATAAGTTGATTAAGCAATATTAGCTGAATAATTTTCAAGAAACTAAATTGGATCAGAAGAAAGAACTCTCGTCTTTTAAATTTTTAAAAAGGTGTAACTACATTTTCAGCGTCAAAATCAGTTTAAATTATTTGTGGAGTACCACTCAGTATTTTGATGTTCTCCAGATAATAGCTGGCAATAATTTTTGGATCATTGTTCTTATTTCCAGCTCTTAGCCACATACTTTTTCTCAAAAAGCCATTGATACATCCGCTGATACAAATGCCATATGGATTGAGTTTATTCTAGCAGTCCAGGTGCCCAAAATATTGGTTCTGCTACGAGTTTCTACTCCCTCTCCAACTCGTATCTGGAATTCTGACTTAGATCTCAAAATTTTACAAAAATATATTATCATAGTGTCCCTCTTGCGCTTTTAAAAATGTCAATCAAATATAATGAAAGCACAATAGATATTAATTTGTCTTGTAGCTGGGCTTACAGGGCCTGTAGAGTGAATATCTATAAATGGCACAGATTTTTAAATCTAAGTTAAGTGTCGCTGAAGAAGTTTTATGGACAACTTAACGTTTCAATAAAATCTCTCCAGTAGAAACTGCTAAAGTTCCCTGGCTACTTCCGTCTTGCAGTTTCTACGCGAAACCTCAAAAGTAAACCACTAATCCTGGTTTCAGCTATTATCGGTGATTTTGCAGTCACAACGATCTCGTTTGGAGAACCGGTAAAATTGGTTTGGGGTAAACTTGCAATTGCCGGTATGAAACGTAATGATTGATGGTCGAATTTGCATACGGGCTCTTCTTTCAGATTATACAATGTAAATTGAGGCGCATTCACCGGAATGCCACGGAGCATCTGGCTAACTGCTGTTACATAATCCGCTATAATCATTGTTGTTTAGCCGTGATTTGATTTAATCGCACAACACCTGCGGTTCTGTTCGTGAGCCTCACCTCAAACACGCGGACTGTATCGAGGATAGAAATTTACCTCAATATTTTTCCGGAATTTGGTCACATAATAGTCATTTTGTTTACGATCCTGGAATCAATTTACGCGAAGCCCGGAAAGGTTCCAGAACAATCATAGATTCGAAACAGCCTGACAACGACGCGAATATGCTTTTCGTCCGAGAAACGAAACGCGAATATAAAGATATATAAAAGGAGTATTTTTGACACGTCGCTCCGATATATGAAAAGACCGTATTTATTTCGTCATATTAGAGTGCTTGCGTTTATTATTAAATTTTGAACTTCCATGGATGCTGTTTCACTTATTTGGTAAATATACTGCAGTAAAAGGTCGAGCAATAAATTTGAGTTTTCGCGAAGACCGTCTTTGTTGTGTTTTATTAAGTGTCAGAATTTTCTAGTACTTCATGTCGTTTACTCTTAAAAATGTTATAAACTAGAATGGCAATATTCTATTACGCAACACTTTTAAGCTTGTGTAAACTTAATATCAACCAGCTAGAGAGCAGAAAATACCTAAAATTTGACGATTAACTAAGAATATTTTACAATATTTTTCAACAAAACTCTTAAATTTTTACGCTTGATAAATCTCCGCCATCATTTCACGTCAAATTTCTAACAGTCATTCATTGTAAAAAATCGGTGCTCTTCCAGGTGATTTATAAGATTGAGAAAAAAGTCTGATGAGCCCAAATCCGGAGAATAGTAAGAGGATAGACTCGAGTAACTCAGGTGACAAAGCTACTTACGTGTAACGTTTAGCATTCTAGAAGATAAATTTTTTTAAATAAATTCTAAGACTCTCTCTATTTATTTTTTTATAAAACTGAGGCAAAATTATAACAATTTCGTTTATTTATAAATTTCACAACAAATCACCAAACCAAACGGTACTAGAAATGTATTCATTTATCAATAAGCGTAAGTCGTTTTTATAAACATCTCAAAATTAGTGATCTTAATTTTGTCGAACTCATCTATAACAATTATTTAAATGGTCAAAAATAAAAACTATGTAACAAAATATTAATTGAATACATTTATTTCAAGTTGATAGATAAATTATTAAAAGTGAACTAGAAAACTATTTAATTAAATTCTAATCAAATTTTGATAACTAAAAGCTTAACACAGATAAGGGACTAGTTTATCCAATATTTATTTATTTATTTATTTATTTGATAATTCACAGCCATCTGGCTTTATACAAAATAATACATTATAATTGGATGAATAAAGAAAATATAATAATAGGGTTAAATAATTAACAGATATATAGTATAAAATAATGAAAAGAAAAAAAAGTTATGAGAACGCATATATAACTACTCTCAGTTTGCGCTTAAATTCACTTATGGAATAAGTATCAATAATGTCGGGCAGTTCATCAGTTTCACTGAACAACTTGCAAGCTCTATAAATGACAGAATTCCCCAATATGTGAAAATCGCAAATTGGCAATCGAAATTGATCATATGAGCGCAAAGGTCTAGGTGGTACATTAAAATTAATTTGTTGAAGCAAGTAAGGACAATCAATCTTAGCATGAAGTAATTTATATAGAAACATACAATCTAGGTATTGTCGAAAAGAGCTCAGTGAGCAAATTTTAAGTGAAATAGCAATCTTTGAATAGTCGTGATCAAATCTACTGAGGCCCAACTTAAATTTATATGAAAGCAGCTTAAAAAAGCGATGCTGAACAGTCTCTATTCTTTTTGAATATTCAAGGGTATGTGGGTTCCATATTTGTGAGCCATAATTCAGTATAGATCGAACTAAAGAATTAAATAACAAAATTAACGTTTCCTTATTGCTAAATTCAAGAGAGTTTCGAAATATAAAAAATAAATTCTTTGTTGCTTTGTTAACAATAAAATCAACATGAAATGAGAAGTTAAGCCTATCATCGAAATAAATACCTAAGTCTTTTACTACTACTTCTCTCTTTAACAATTGATTACCTAGATAATAATTATAATAAATTGAAGAGTGACGATAAAAAGAGATTGTAGTACATTTATCAAAACTAAATTTTAAACCGTTCAAAATACACCAATTCACAACACTGTCTATGTCCGCCTGGAGTTGAAGAGAGTCACCAGGTGATTCCACCATAGAGAAGATCTTGAGATCATCTGCATACAGCAATATCTGCGAGTAGCCGATACATCTTATGATGTCATTCATGAAGAGAATGAAGTAGAGCGGTCCAGTATGGGTACCCTGACCCACACCAGAGGAGGCAATAAAATCAGCTGAAGTATGGCCACCAATCTTGACACTATATCTTCTTCCAATGAGGGAAGAAGAGATCCATCTGAGTAAGAAGCCAGTAATACCATAATGATAAAGTTTCTTGATAAGCAGTTTATGGTTAATGGAATCAAATGCTGCAGTGAAATCGGTATAAATTGCATCAACTTGTTTGTTATCCATTAATGCAGAAACAATATAATCATTATAATGGGCTAAGTTGGTGATTGTTGATCTTCTGGAAACAAAACCATGCTGTTCTTGAATTATAAACTTCTGAAGATATGTAGACAGCTTAGCTTCAACAAGCATATCAAATACTTTTGCGAAAATATTTAGCTTAGCTATAGGTCTATAATTCTTTACACTATCCTTGGCACCTTTTTTATGTATAGGCGTAATGAAAGATTTTTTCCAAACTGAAGGAAGAATACCAGTGCTCAATGAACAATTGTAAAGTTTGGTCAATACAGTAGATAGACCATTAATAAGTTTCTTAATAAATACAACTGGAATCTGGTCCGGCCCAGCTGCGAGACTATCTGATAAAGTTGAGAGAGCTAATTTTACCTCTGCTGCGGTGAAAGTTAAAGTGGATATAGAAAAAGAAGTTTGAATATGCTCACAATCATAATCCACTATATCCTCATTGAAAACTGAATTAAAATGTTGTGCAAACAATGCAACAATTTCTTGAGCATTATTCGAAACTACATTGTTCAATGAGACAGAGCTAGGGATAGAATTATTACTTTTTCTTCTCAAGAACTTCCAAAATTCACTGGGGTGAGAGACAATACCACGTTCAACATCCAACAAATACTGCTTATGCAGCTTCCTCTCTAGTGCAACTGACAAAGATCTATACAATTTAAATGAATCATAAAACTCACTCTCATTGGTTTCTTTCCATTTGGTATGGTTTTTTTTCTTAGCAAAAATTAGAGAGATCAGCTCTTGATTGAACCAGGGCGGGCGACTCGAACTTGTGATACGTTTCATAGGCACATGAGAGTCAATTACAGAAAACAGTTGATGGTAAAACTCATCAACTTTATAATCAATTGAGTGTACATCTGAATTAACAAAGGACCAATCTAATTGCTCAAAAGAGTGATCCACAGCCTGATAATCACAGTTTCCAAAGTTGAGCACAGCAAAATCAAGCTGCAATGCAGTTAGACATACATCAGTAATCTCCAAAGTCAAGGCCGGATGAAACAAGTCTAAATTCACAAAGTGATCAGGAGTAGAGGTGCAGCAGCAATCACCAAACGAAGTGAACACCAAATCAAGGAAGACACCAAATGCATTGGGAGTCGCATTGACCTGACGCAGACTGAGGGAATTCACAGCCAAACATAGAGCCTCAGTAGCCTGCAAAACACCTCTAGGAGAGCCATCACTCTGAACTGTCATGAGATCGTCCTTTAACAGCCATTGAATACCAAGCAAATTAAAATCACCTAAAATGATAAATTCGTGATTAGACTTATGATAATATTCTTGCACAATTATATCCAGAAAACAGTTGTATCCAAGCACAAATAAATCAGAGCCAAGAGAAGTAAGAGGTGGTGCATAAAGAGTGGCAAGTACAAGAGTCTTAGAGCTTGACAATGAGATTTCTACAAT
This sequence comes from Pyrochroa serraticornis, assembly GCA_905333025.2. NCBI lineage: Eukaryota > Metazoa > Arthropoda > Insecta > Coleoptera > Pyrochroidae > Pyrochroa > Pyrochroa serraticornis. The sequence continues at coordinate 22,213,468 of HG995154.1, forward strand.
CAAAAATTCGACGTTGTAATTACACCTATGAACCACTCTATAAACAATACTTCTCTTGACAGCAATCAAGAGGCCGCCTCCACGAGTTCTGCCACTCTCAAGACGATCACGATCAAGCCTTACAATATTATATCCAGGTAACCATACCTCATGATCTGCTACACTATCATCGAGCCAAGTTTCAGTTAAACAGATAACGTCATAGGTAATGGATGAAGCAGCTACCGATCTATAAAACTCGGAGAGTTTGTTCTTCAAACTCCTGACATTCTGGTAATAAACGTGCAATGGCTGTGAATTCAAATTTAGTTTTTTTGTTGCTCAGCTTGTTGCTTGTTAGGCTTTTTCTTAATAATAACAGGAATACCGTTCTGATATTTCAAAATCAAATCTTTTTCGCCTTTCTTTTTACGAGCATCTAGCTCATTTAGCACTGCCTTTAACGCCTGCCTCTGATAAGCTGTCAAATCCGAGCGAACTTTGCATTGATCCAGGGATAGACTTTTGAGGTTATGAAATACCCACTCTACATCTGACCTGGACCTCATAACTACTTTGAGAGGCCGCACACGAGACTCAGGATCATTTGCATATTTGCCAAGTCTAAAATGCTTGATAGCTGAGAGCTCAATTGGAGAGTTTGAAAAGAGATCATGTAAATATTTTTCATCTTCATCAGGGCTATTTTCGTCTTTGAGATTAAATACTATGATGTTCTTCATCTTGAATTCTCTTTCCTTCAATTCAGCAGCAATGAAGTCAAGTGTGTCAGACTTCATATTCTCTATTTTTGTGTTCAACTGGTCAATCTCCAAAAAAGCTTCATCCAATTTGGCATTCATTGAGGCAATAGCATCATTTATTGAAGCTTTCAAATCATTTTTATTCTTCTCAGCTTCTGTGGACAACAAAGTGAAATGAGGCTGAATTTTTGCAAAAAAATTGTTCCAACTTTGTATCAATAATTTTAGCAACAGAATTGAGAGAGTCGTCCAACTGTAGCTCCCTACTGCCACAGCACTTCTTAAAGGCACCTGATTCGCATTTAGCTAACTTATCTGCACAGCTTGGATGAGCAATCCCAGGGCAGCCAGTACATTGTACGATATTTCTGCTCTCGTTAGCATTGAGACTCCTACTACAGCCTAGGCACTTCGACATAATTGAGGTTATGTTCGGGTTCAACGTATAAACAATTCAGTGCAGGACAAACAGGAGAAACTGGGCAACAGCTCAATAATCAACAAGTAGAGAAAAAAATTGCACAACTAGTGATTGAAAATTAAGAGGCGCAAAACACCAAGAGTATTGCAAAACTGTAATTACAAATCAGAGCAATCACACGTGCTGTTCACTACAGAGCGACATCCGCCATCAATATCTTGAATCGTAAAACTAACCCAACCATATCACGAATTCTTCAATGTTATCAGACCCCGTCCGCGTTGTGGTACTTATGATTTTTTTCAGGAACAATATTTTTCTGAATGTAATGATGTCCAAAGGGTTGACTTGATTGTTAAATTTGTCCTAAAATTATCAATTATGCCGTGAAAAACAGAAACGATAAATGTCAGTAATCCGTCAGTGCTGCCGTTGATATCGTATTGGAACAATTTCTGAGTCGATCCGAATTTTTGGACTTTTCTTTTGTAAATGTGCCGCAATTTTTTTTTTAATTTTTTTTTGGAGGACGAGCAAACCAATAAAAGAATTACTGATATCCATCGTTCCAATCGTGAGTTATAGTTTGGGGTTCAGACAAAAATCTTAAAGAAAAAAGCACTGACACTGCAGTCGTTTTCAAGTGATGCGCTTACCAACAAATTGAATTTTATTTTTATTTGTATAGATAAGAAGAACTCTTTCATCATCTTTCAACCTTCATCAACATTAAGTTCCTTATTTCATGGATTATCTTGAAGGAGTTTTTAAACAAATAGCTATTTCTGCCTTATAAACTGCAATTTTACTTCATTTATTTTGTTCTTGTCATAAAATATCGTTCTCAATTTTAAAACCAAAATTTATTAAAAAAATGGCAGCAATTTTTTTATAAATGTCCATAGAGTGAAAGAAATAACATAAATATTAGAAAAAAACTATATAATACACAGCAAATGAAAGTAATTAAGGATGCATGTTCATTGATTTCGTTCTTCTCGTTATTCATTACTAAATGATTGAAAGAATATTTGTATGGCATATTGATGATATTAATGTAACACCAGTTTTTAGCTTTTTTAACTTACTAATTGTAGTTTTTAACTATGCACAAATATCAGTTACGATTAGCATCGTGAAAATAATTTTTACTTTCCTTAACACGAAGCTTTGTTCTAAACACACTTGTTCGGTGTTAAAGTTTGTTCACTAAGCGGGACGTCAAAAGAGATTCACACATCTTGGCTACGTGTTTTGAAGTTCACTTGCTCTAAGCTGTTAAACTCACGAAACATCTGTGAAGAAATAATCGATGTGCTCAATGTGGACAGCTAATACATTTTCTACCGAATACCAAAGGAATTCGACCAAATTCATGAGTTGTTCTTCATCTTCCGGCATTGGGCGCCTCTAATGTCTTTTAGCAAGAATGGCTTTTTAGATTATGCTTGAGTAACTATTTAAACTTGACATATAATTTTTTTATAATAATTTTAAGCGCATTGATGCAAATTCAAAGCTAAAATGGTTACTGTAATATGATGAAATTATATTTGATGTAACCCGAGCAGTGACATGATTTTCAATTATCGATGCAAAAATTAAACTTTAATAAAATTATTTTCTGTAAGCCGAAATATCCTTCGAAAAGATGTTAAATGGGTGATTAATTTGAAATATGGCGAGCTTAATAAACGTCGGAGTGACACCGTTAAACTTTTTAACCAACAGATAAAGCCGTACGATGTAAACATTTCAAAACATTGTTTAACAAGTTCCACACATCGTAGGTACCTGTTGCAATTTTGTAAAATGGGTCAAATTTTACAACAAAAGGAATTTCTTTCAGATCATTGTGAAACTGCTCCAGTCACGCAATTTCTCTATCAATTACGGCAAATATGGCCGTAAAAACTTGTCAAGGTAGTTAATTATTTAAAATCGTTCAGAAATGTAATGAGTTTTCATAAATTTAAAACAGCTAACAGCTCCATAGATCCCATTGGTTGAATAAATATTTCCTTGCCTTCAATCAGGATGTTTATGAATATGCAATTACGACAGGCCAATTCAAATTTTTGTTAGTCTACTTCCACATCCTGACGATTCCCTCAGTTACCTCCATCACAACCCGTATAAAGCCAGTTGATTTTCATCGTCGTGATTGAAACCCGTCAAGCTGCAATCAAACCAGCTGCATCAATCCCTCAGTACGTTGATAACTTCCCGCTTAAATACCTATCATCTCCCGAAATAGAAATTCATCGAAATTAATGCAGTCGGTGTCCGAAAGCACTAGTTCCGGGGACTAGACTCCCGGTATTCCAGGTCACACGACGAATCCTCTTTTCAACTCTCTCGACTCGCTGCACTCTTCTACTGAACTAAATCCACAGACCGAACCAGTAAATTGCATGTCACTCCTCCAAGACGAATAGGCCGACGTGAAATTTGTATCAACTAGTTTTTAGAACGGAATCTCAAAAGTGAACTGTAATTACAGACCATGCGGAAGAAAGGGTAGGGGTTAATCAAAATTGGACCCTACAAAATTTTGTCTCCACATTTTGACTCAAAAATTAATTTTTCATCAACTGGAGACATGCTTCAAACGTCAATTATTTATCTCTAAATTTAGTTGGTTGGGTCAAAGCGTTTTCAGAATGGTTAACTCAATACTAGAAATTTTCATTGTATCTAAGAAAGTTTATTGGGTAAATTTGAAACAATTTTAAGCAAATCATCCTTGTGAATTATCAGGTGAAATAAATTAAGAAAATTAAGCAAAACAAAGTTTTTTTTTAATAGAAAAACGCTACTAATTCGTTACTTAATTGAATTGCTAAAGTTTGCAAAATAAACCAGGACGGGTTGATAATTATGTATAGAATTTTTTAACTCGAATCGGGGTGAATTTGCTAGTATTTACGAAGCCATCAGTATTTATCGTTTTAGTTACAGTTATTGCTTGGAACGGGAAGGTACTTGGGGCAATATTTCAGTAAACAAACTTTTATTGAAACTTTTCTCAAACCCCCACCTTTTCTCTAGGGATTTGACACCATGCGCTGAACTGAAAGAAGTAAATATATGTTGGCATTGCTGAAGGGTAAATAAATATTTTTATTTGTTGATTATTTTCGAATTCCTAATAATTATTTATTGAATCCAATTAACTTAGTTTTGTGAGTTTTAAGAGACCGCCTACAGCAACTTGCTTGAAGTGGTCCCGAAGGTTCGTTTTAGTGGAAAACGTCCCTGCCTGCGACTAGCAGTTTTCCTATTAAAACTCGAACACGGGCGGACACTATTTTTACAACTTCAGCTCCTTCAGTAATCTATAATGCGAAAATGTATTTGGCCGATTTTCATTCGCTGTTGCTTTTCTTTCATGATACCAATTGTAAAAACCAATTTTGTCTGAAACGCTACGGAATAATTTAGTTCTTTTCATCATTATCGATTCAAACTCCGGCACCCGAGTTTTACGACAAACTCAAAGTTATACTATATTAAATTTACAACTCAAACTGGAATCTTAAGCACGGATTTAATGAAATTTATGAATGAGCGATAATATAATAAAACTTAATTCCCCGTAAAATTTAATTATTATTTTTGGTTTATTTCCATCCGAACGATGCGATTCTGCCAGGACTATTTACATTTAGATTGCATAACCCCTTCGTTAACGCGATTTTTATTATTGAGACACCCGGTATCGGCCGAATGCATCCGTTGGTATGAATCAACAACCCCTTGAAAAATAAAGCATTGATTGGCAATTAAACATCACATTCTTTCAGCTAGAGAACCTCAGCAAAATTTCTTTCGAAAATAACAGTCAGTTTTTGGTAATTCTCACAGTTTTCTGTCAAAGTTAATTTTTTGATTTTATTCTATGAAGAAAGTGATCTTAAAAGATAATTTAAAAACATATTAAGTTGTATTAAATCAGTGACGAGATTATTTACTGACTACCAATAATATTAACAAAATTTTCTGATTTATGGAATTAGAAATACGATACAGTTACTAGAGTTACTACAGTTACTTCAATTGCACAGCAAATATTATTTCTACTGTCTATAGCAGCTGGTATACAATGGTATGTGGCTTCTTTCATTTGAGTATTTTAACTTTCTCATTTTTTGTGAGAGTTTTGTGGATATTTGGCTTCTGTTTTTTGGAGAATCTTATTTTTTAAGAAAGTTTTTAAAGTTTATCTAAACAATCTTCCTCAACAGTTCCCTTTTAATTTACTGGGTCTCATGATATCTGTCGTCAAAGTTTTGAAGGAAATACACATTAAGCATTTTCTATTTCAATGGTTGTAAAATTAACGTTTCAGTACCTTTAAGGGTATTTGAAAATATTTGGAACGGCAGCAGTAGCTTATGTAGCCAAATCAAATTACCTTGAATTAAGTTATTGCTATTTATTTTACGTTATTCAAGAGGATCAAATTTTCCTAACCTAAAAAAGGGTGACAAAATATAGAAATTTGAGAACCTTTTGTATACTCTATTAAAATTTAGATATTTAAGACAAATTTTTAGTGTGTTGTGCTACAGTCATGTTGTGAAAGCATCCGATGCACCTAAATGTGGCCATACAGTTGACTCCCTCTGTGGAAATTCTACATACATCAATATAACATTTTCTCCAAGAAAGTTTCAGAATTTTTCATAATTTTTGTAAATGTGTTACATTACAAATTGTGTAATATATCACACCCTAATTAACCAAAATTACATACGGTTGTAATTTCAGATGCAAATAGAGTTTAATAAGACATTTTATTAGGACGGAAAACATTCTTAATTAAACCTAAGAACCATATGTAAATCTCTTGGTAATTAACATGACATTGCCTTGCATACGATAATGAGAATGTCTCACTCAGCCACATAAACTTTTTAACCTTCACTGCAATGCTAAAATTCTTTTCTGTTATTTTACAATTTTTTTTTTTTTTTTTGTGAAACTTTAGTAAAATTTTCTGTTTTTATGACAGGAGAAAATATAGATTTGCACATTTTACAAGTTTACAAATGTGTCTCTAAATTTAACATGTTTAGAAAAAGTGACATCGTAATTTTAACAAAATGCACATAAATTACATATTTTCTATATTTTTGTTAAAACTCCTGAAAGAAATGAGGTACTTGCACGTATTTTACTTGCACTAAACTGGTCCTGTAAATGCATATGGCCATGTGAATAACTTCTTTTCATAATGTTACTTATACTGAAAATATTCACGCCAAAGAGCTGTGAACGTCATGACCGTACGAATCCTGACATGTGACGTCATATCTCCCACCACGGTCTAACTACACTGTACAGGACAAGTCGGTTGGTTCTGATCTATTCCTAGTACTGCGTGGTTTGTTTCGTTTGTATCGATAAATATAAATGACAATTTTAAATCACCCCCGTTTATGAGCAATGACACATCGTAGGTCTTGCTTCGTACTTTGTGTTTGTGACAAATTTTTGCCTTGCTAATGCAACTACTATCAGTTCTCTTGATCTGAACATACATACTGCAGAATCCCAGTAATTATCTCAGCCAACACTATAAAAAAAAATATTTATTATAAGGCAAGGTTCTGGGAGGGAAAATACTATGAAAAGCTAAATGAACTCTAACCTCAAAAACCATGCCATAACATACATCTCACTTAAAAAAAATTGTGAAATATAATAAGCAAATACGTGTTTACTTATTTATTGATCTTTACACCACGCATTGCACCTGACCTGAAAAGAGCATTTTCTGCAAAAAACTCGCCAGTTGTGAAAGAGTCAACCTTTAGCAAATTATTAGACTGGGCCCTCAAAAATCGTTTGTCTGTTATTTTGAACTTCGGAAGACCACAATGCACTTTAAATAAGTTACTAAATAAAAAGAAATTGGGAGTAATATAATTTGCTGGGAGAATAAATCGCGTGTAAGTAGCCGACTACAACAGTCTCAAAAATAGGATTGACTGAATGACGTCAGAAGCCATGTCTACTAATATCAAAATAATTTTGTACATTGATGAGTAAATTCAAGCATCAATTTTTACTTTTTATCAAAAACGCATATAATTTTTAACTAAGGTCAGAATAACCTTCTAATAAAAGCAATTAAGACACAAGCTATTTACGTACATTTTGAAAGAGTTGTTAAAATTTATTGTGTGTGTACGTAAGATTCAAACCCTTGGGTCTTTCGACCTATGCATATTTCAATCAATTGGTTGTCTATCCTATCTCACTTTTGCATGGGTTTTCTGATACGACTGAAGCCACGATTGGAAGAATTTAAAGGGTATGCAAATGCAGAACTTCGATTATTTTCCTCGATATTGCCGCAGCTCGTTTTGCAGTAAGACATTAACACTAGCATGTAAGCGCAGGTTACTATTGTCCGACTTTCTATTCAATCGAGAGATAAAATCATTGAAATTGTAAGGAAACCGCAATACCAATTCAGCTACCTACAATTCGTTATTTTCAACAGTCAAAAGTTTATGGCCGCAGGATATCGTTATAAAATTTCAATATCCATTGAAAATAATAAGAAGTATAAGTGGCACTCCTAGTTTTTTAGAGGCAATGATTTTGTAACTTTCCATGGATAATTTTGTAGTGATTTTAAGGGTGGCTCTTGATTTTTTATTGTGTTGCTACTTAACCTGCTTATAAACCCTAGTATCGCAATAAATCAAAATTGCTGTTCAGACCTTACAACACCTTGAATACGCTTTGATGAAAACAAAACTATGAACTTTCTATTAGAAGCAATTTCAATAAAAGAGCTAATTTAGCAAATTCCTACAACGTAGGGAGTTGAAGACCTGGCAGCCCCCGATATTATCCGTGAAAATATGAGACGATAAATCACGCAGGCGGCGAAAGGAACTACCTGTTCCCGACTCGAGTAATCAGAGAACATTTCTGCATGTAAAGTTTATGAAAGCTCGCATGAATCTTGAATTAATATGCCGCAGGCCTTGTGTTATTACGTGATGAGAACGGCTCACGTGACCGGGTTACCGCATCAACCCAAGAAGACCGCCGGCACGGCTTTCAGTCCGATCTACCGGGGTGTATAATCATATTTGTGTGTATGTATATAAGGGGGGGTATGTGTACTCTACAAACTGCAAAAACTACATATTAATTAATATGTCTAATTAGGTTGCTGGGATGCGGTAATTGTAGAAACGAGCTTAAACAATTAGGAAGGCAACCCGAAATTTGCCAAGACAGAGGCTGCTCAGCTTGTTTGATCATACCTTACGTTTATACACACGTGGAAGGGTTCGTTAAGGAGCTTCAATTTCTCAAAAATAAGGAAGTATCGTCTTCACATACTATACTACAGAATATTACGAAACGAAGCGAAATAATCATTAAAGTTGTTCAAGTTGTATAAAAAAAGAATAGGCGTGCCCCTTTAATAGACGTCCCGTTTAAAATATTCCTCTCCTCCAGAACCAGTCTTAAACATTTTCTTTGCTTTAAAACTCTTTATTTAATTGATTTCAGAATTCATAAAATAATAAGTGCTTTGGTTTAGAAGCTTAAAATAGCTCAAGAAGAGCGCCACACACTTATGCTCTTCCATAACTCTAGAGTTTGGTTTTAAATTGAGATATCCTCTTCTAGTTAAGGTGTTGACACTACAATAATTTTCACCCAGTGGCGGCTGGTGCAGGAGGAGCAAAGGGACAATACCCTCCTAAAACTCCACAAAAGAAAAGAGAATGTATTAAACACAAGCGAGAAATTTTTAATATATTACTTGCTTCTATTTTAAGTTTCCCGTTTCCGAACTGAACGCTGTGCATTGTGAGCCAGGTTGGCATTGCCCTCCTTGCTTTGCCTGATTGCGTGAAGCTTTGCATATGCTATCCTTATTTTCCAATGCAAGTATACATCAAGGGTGCTTTAAAAAACGCTGACAACAGCGGTGAGGAGGGGCCAGATTCATTCTGCCTAAGCCAATAGAGTAACTTGTTAAACCCGAACCCCAAACGTTCTCGAAGTTCGCTGTTGTTTCAAAGAGTTCGGCAACGGCAATCTGCTTATAAACTAAATACAATACAATACAAATGTGGTGTGACGTATTAACGATTTATCCAGCCGTGAAATAATTTCTTTGCTCTACCGTTCTTGTTTTTTGGTTTTACTGAGATTCAGCAGTTATTGGGTGATTTCGTGTTCTAATTGAAACAAGCAATTAACGCTGCAGGATTGAGGGATTAAGTTTCGAGGATCGTAAGAAAATAAAAGAGTAGGTAGGGCCAATTTCGGCCTAACCTTCAGATTCTAAAACAACATGTGGTAAAGGGCAAAAATGTGGTAAGATCATTCAATGTAGCAAATGTATCAAAATGCAAATTGGCTATGTAGTTGCGATGTCAGCAATTTATTTTATTATTTTCTATGTTTATTGATGACATAAGTAACGTAATTTTTGCTGAATTAAAAAAAATTAATATAAACAAATTTCCTGAAAAGCTAATAGCTCGAAGTTATGATTGGGCACTTGTTATGAGTGACCGAAATAATGGAAGACAAGTCAAAGTAAAATCAGTTTACAAGAGAGCCATTTTTATTCATTGTTATGTTCATCAATTAAATCTAATTCTAGAAAAAGCAGCCTCTCAAAGTAAGCAAGTTTGAGTATTTTTTGCAAATGTTTCTGCTTTTTCAACATTTTTTTCTAGATCACCCTACCAAACCCAAATTAACAACCATATATAAAAGAGAAAATTTTTGTCAAGCCAATTGAGCTCTTCACATTCTTCAATTTCTTTTAGACAATAACCTTCAAAATGAATCAGTCAAATTGTTAAGAATCATTTTTGTACAATCCCGATGGCAACAACTGAAAGCGAACGTTGCTTTTTAACTTTAAAAAGAATAAAAACTTTTTTCAAGAATGCTATGAGCCAAGATAGGCTTTGCGCACCAGCTACTTGTTCTATTGAACGTAAACTTATAATCTGGTTATTAGTCATTTTGTAGCTCAAAGAAATAGACGAACAGACTTTGTCTATAAGACTTCTAAGTAAATATCTGCTCTAATCAAAAATTCTTTTTTTCAAAAAAATTTCGTTTTTATATTTCAATTTTACGTTAATTGGATTAATTTCATGTAAGAATCAGTTTCTAGTTTTTTGTTTGGTAGTAGAGCTACTGGCGAGACCTTCTTTATAGGTCAACGGATTGATAGTAGTACCTAAAGGTGATATTTAAACTTATTAAAATTGATTGTAAAATATAAAATATAGTTCACTAGGGTATTCATTGTTATTAGATACGTATAAGTTTGCTCTAGAGGTTGCTTTCCCATCTAATTTAATCACGAGCCGCCACTGTTTTTACATTAAACTGTACATTACACAACACTATTTCCTACGGTCTCTTTAGGTGGACTGGGTTGAGATTTTATTATTAGGAGTAGTAATGTATCTTCAACTTGTGCAATTATTTGGAACTTACTGATATTATAATTTTCCTAGCCGTAGAAATGCCTAAATCGTGGTATATCTTGGTTAAGGACATACCACGAGGTATTACATATTGACAACGCACTTTAGAACTGTTGTCGTGATTATGTGTGATTAGCTGTAGGTGCTCAATTCTAGAATCCCATATGCCCATATGGATCACAGCACTGTTTTGTAGGTGCGCAACTACTCACCTATTTTCCATATTGAGCTGTGAATTATAATTCATGAACCAGCACTTTTTTTATCATTAACAGTTGGCATTTTTTATTTATATGTGAGAACATTGCTGGAAGAATTCCTCTTCTTAGTGTAAAAATGGCATTTACTGATTTGGACTCATCTGATTTGTTTCTCCATAGTTTGAGGCACTTTTAAAAGTTTATTGTTTATATGACTTTGTAAAAGTTGAAATGCCAAGATTGGGTTTCCTTAAAGCGATATCATATGCATATGTTGCAGTTAATATATTTCAAGTTTTTGGAATACTGGTGATGTATAATAAATATACAGTGGGGCCAAGAATGCTACCATGGGGAACACCAGTTACGCATCGATAGCATTTCCTTGAATCTTCTTTATTCTCAATTACAATTTTTTTCAATTTTTACTTCTTCTATGTTTTACTTTCAAACAAAATTGAACGCAAGGTAGCAATGGCTTCAAGGGTACGCAGAAATGCTCAAAGGATCAAACCCTATATTTAATAAATCAAAAAGCCTTTTTAAATAGTTTCTGAAAAATTTCTGTACTTTTCTCCAAATCAGACATGTCACGTTTACTTATTTTTTAGAGCTCAGAAATTGCAGTATGTATTTAAAAATAGCAATTGTATTATTTTCTTCACTTCGTAGTTTTCTTGACACTCCAGTCGCTGCGTCAGTTTCTCCTAAATAACGCTATAAAACTGAATTATTTTTTTAATGTCAGTAATTAGAATCCTCCCTTACTAGTAATTTTTGCCCAACTTGCATGTTTGAACGGGATAGTTTCATTTGGTATAGGACGTTCTGCTTGAAAAAGGTCCATGTCCTCGGTCAAATTTCGCAATATTTGCGGTAATTTTTGTATTTTCATTTGAAATATTAAATTAGTATCGAATGAAGGTCCATCAAACGTGGCGAAATAATTTAATTTGGCCGGATATACGTTTAAATACGGGATTAGAGTTGACGTGCGGAATAATTGAAACTCTGTATACGACTCTATTGTTGCTGGAACACAACTCATACGTGAGTCCGCAATAATTTAACAGTGCATAATGAATCTGGTGAAAGATTATACAGGAGTGCATCTCACTGAAACGTACATGTTATGTTTGTTTCAGGATCCTGTAATGAACCACTTGGAATGGAATCTGGCGCTATCCCCGATGAGGCCATCACAGCCAGTTCCTCTTATGTTCCCAACGTCGGTCCTCGAAATGGCAGGTAATTAAGTATATTGTTAAAATATTTTCACGTAAACTCAACAAGTTGTCACGAAAAGTTCTTGGAATATCCTAATTAACACTGTTTCGTTAAATAGAACCGGCAACTTTCGAAAATTCGACTAACTATCGTGGTATTCTCGTACCTTTTTCTTTTGTGTTGAGGTTGATAATCCATATTGTTTTTATGACCCTTATGATATTATTAGATGTATGGCCCTTCGTTTATGCAAACATAAAAGGAATGACGAAATAATCTGCTTCTGAATGATAATAACGCACAATGGCAAACGTAACACAAGCCATGAAAATTAAATCGAGTAACCAAAGAAAGGGATTCAACGTAAACCCCAATTTGCAGGTCCGCAGAGACCCACACTTACATTAAATCTTATGATAAAGGCGTGGTTTGCGGCTCCCGAAATGCGTTACATTATATTACGAGGACAGGGACATATTCCTCCTTTATGCCGTGATCTACACACGCATAATCTAGTTTTGAACCCAAACAGACAAAGAAATTTTCATAATGGTATTCACTTTTGTTATGTCCTACGTGCTTTCCTGTAATGGCGCTTTTTGTATGTAAATTAAATATAAATTTCACAGTTCGAGTTCGAAGCGCGGATTTGGATTATTCGATGTGATTTAACAGTAGTGTCTTGGATTATAGCCGGTGCTACCACTCGCGACAACAATTTCTAAAATAAATTTAACAGTCCGATTTTTTAAAAGCAACTTAATTGCGAAAAAGGGCGCTTTCGAGTTTTGCCAAAAATTAACTTCAAATTGGGAGCCCTTTATATTTTATGCTCCTCACAAACGAAACGATTCCGATTCCAGAATTCTTATAGCGTAATTTTATCCTCGAAATGCGAAAAAAATTGAGGTTTATGTCTTAGGTTATTTGAAAGGTGTTTCCAATGTAATTTTCAAAACTTAACAACCTCTACTGAAAAAATATTTATAAATTAAAAAAATTAAATTAATTTCTTTTTACATAATTTAACTAAGGGTGAAAATAAATAAATAAATAATGACTGGACAGTTATCAAAATTATTTCAATTGCCAAAAATCGATAGTGCCTACATAAGAGTCCTAAATTCCTCAAATTTTAATTAATCATCTTTCAAAGATTACCAGTATTTGGTCTCTAAAACCCAAAAATATTTAAGTTATAGATATCAAATTTGTAATTACTCAAAGAATCTGCTGTTTTAAATTTCTATTAAATTTCGTAGTTTCTGTTGAGTAGAACTTCTTTTTGTATTCCAAGTAAGTAGTGTCTTTTCTGCCAAATATTAAGTTTTTCGGTCCAAAATTACTGTTTCTCTGTAATTGGTGTTGTTACTTCGAGTACGTGGTAAAGTTGAATAAAATAAAACTGAAATAATAAAGCAGACGTGTCTCTCCCCATGGTGTCGTGCCCATTAATTTGGCTGCGTCAGGATAGTTGGTAACTAAAAATTGGGTCGTGTTTCTGAAAAGTTTCGAAAACGCTGGGGAATGTTTTGTAATTGGTCATAGTTTCATGCTAAAAAAGCAGTTTGAATAAATGGGAAAAACTGGCAACTACTTTAATTACGTTAGGGTCAATGACGCTATTAGAAGCGAGATAAAGGGTGAGCATCTGGAAATTGCTAACTTCCCGTGAATTTACAGCTTCTGGCGAGGACCGGGACCAACTTAAATAATTTAATTCCGGTTGTTTTTCTCGCGACGCCTTTTGTTTCGTATCGCTGACCCGTATATTTTTTATGTACATGCCATTCCTCCTCATAAAACTGCGTCGGCTTGCACACAATACATTCATATGTGTAGGTATATAAAAATTATCTCTGGGGCGTGATTCGCTAAATCCAAGCAAAAAGTCTGACTGCATGCAAATTCTAATAAAGCTAAAATATTGGATGGGATAAGCGGCAAGGACCGTAGTTTATCCGGCACAGTGGCCTGGAAAAGCCTACTCCACGTCCTCGGAGACCGCACAGATATGTCCGAGCTCCCAGTGGTGGTGCATTCTCCACCAAGCGCTGTAAATCAAGACGCCCGAATCTGCCGGGAGTGATAATGCGAGTCGACATAGAGAAATATGTACGGGCATTCCGTTCTGTTTTGCCCTGTAAATTCCCCCATTGTCTCCTGTTACAAAGTAGTTAAGACCGCGGCTGTACGGATATTATGGCAGAATCTTCGGATAACCGACGGGTTTTCCGGCCGTTTGGTCCGTCGACTTGATGCTATTAAGATCTGGATTCGCTGAATACGGATCCGGCACTCATGTGGAAAGAAAAATCAGTCCTTTACTTTCTCAGATGCCCACTTAATCTAATGAGATACAATATTGGCTATTGACTAGTTGAAGCTTTCTACTAAATTATTCGCCTCGCCATTGATTACCGCCCCAATTCAATATCGTTTGTAAAACACGATCCAGATTAATGCCTTTCCCTTTGCGTGCGATTCTAAATATGCTTTACTTCTACAAATCAAGTACCTCAAACTGCTGCAGGAGAGAAACATAAATCCGCCGAATGCAAGCAAAGCCAGTTATCTAGCCTTTGATGAGTATTTTAGCAATTCTCTATGAAAGTCAAGCAAGCGGTTTCTGAGGAAAGCCAAGCGCGATAGAGTCAAATTACAAAACAAACCGAAATTTTAAAAGAATTACGTAAAAGTTGGTCGCAGTTTGCCTTTTTAAACACTGCTATATAGAGACGTTAAGATTCCTTTAAACCAGTTGGGAGCTCCTGGAAATTATTATCGCCGCTGAAATTTTAAAGTTAAAAAACACAACAAAAATAATTAAACTCTCCCTTGTATTTAATGTTAGGAATTTAGGTACCTGAAATTGTGTCGTGTAGAAAAGAATCTGCCAGTTTACATCCGTTAGAAGGTATCAACTTTTTCTTGCACCTGTTTAGGATCATGTCAAATTTTCTGAAGTTTAAATTTAGCCATATGTGATTACCAACTTAGAAGATACTAAACTCTTAACATTATTTCAAAAAATAAAAAGTTCTATATATGTTGTTTAATTAAGCCAATTTTGAAGTATTAAAAAAATATTTTTTTAGTCAACATTTCTTTCTATAAATTTTCATATTTTTAATCTTAATTGATTTTTTTTATTTAAATCAATTTTTGTTCACTCGTCCATTTATTTTATTTTGTCAATTTTTATATTTTGCAATTTTTCTTTTAGTTCCTTGTATGCTTTTAAATGCAAATAAATTTCATTTAGAATTATTTTGAGTTTCGGAAAAATTATAAAAAACTTAAGATGCATTCCTAATAAATTATCAGAAGAGAAATATATCGTGACTGTCAATTATTGATTGAAATTGTTGAAAAATTAACAAAAAAAAATCCAAAATAGGTCTTCTATCAAACACCAAACTCTTCCATTTATAAAGGCAGTAGTTTGGCTTTGTTTTGCAATTTTGCAAAATTGCCTCCTCTTTAGTCTGGATCCAGGCCATTATGCACTGATATTATATTAAAAAAGTATTTAAGAAAAATTAAAACAAAAAAAATGAAATTTCGAACTGTTTTGCATAAAATTTTTACAAAGCAATAATTGTTATTTAATTCGGATATTTTGAAACAAGGGAATTTAATTTACGTTTCTTTATATATTCCCTTGATTTTTTATATTTCTGCACTTTTCATCACAGTTAATTTTATTCATTCAATAGAAGATGGAAGTGGATAGGGATTCAGATTACTTTTATTATATATTTGTGATTCCAAGAAGTTGATAGTTTTTTTTTTCTTTATTAACCATAATCATTACCGAGCGTGGGTGTTCTTTCTACACATGTCTGTGGTATGTGCCTTTATTTGGTGGCAGAGACACAGGACCTACAACTTTTCTAGTTTGCATCCGAATGACCAAGGGCAAAATACAATTCAATGATTTGCCATTGTCGTCCAAATCTCTTTTGGACGAGAATTCTTTAGATTTAATCTGGAATTGAAACCTAACGATAAGCCATAGTCGCTCTTTGATAGTTTACTTTTGATCAACCTTAACCTACTTCTATTCTCTTTCTGGATTCTAATAGCCTATTAATGCATTTCTAAAGAAAGCAAATATAGTAAATGCAGCATTATTTATCCATATCTTCCATTTAGCTTGTGATAATAATTTGATCTAATTTTACCATAAGCGAATCTACTCAATAGAGGATTTTTCTCCTATAGAAACTACGAAAAAATATATTTCCTGGTAACGTGGTTTTGTCACCTCTTTTTTAGTTTTACATTATGGATTTTTTACTTGTAGAATTTATTTAATATGTAAAAAGACATAAAAAATGTGAAAAAATTTCTAAATCAATAAACCCTCATAAGAGACAATACTTTTTATAAAATTACACCAGAAATTCTACAGTTAAGATATATTACAAAACAATTTATAATATCAAAATCTAGATTGGCAAGATTATGGAAAATATATGCTACCAGCATCTTTTTTAATTATTGATAATAATAAAATGAAAGCAAAAACACAAAAATCCAAATTTAACTAAAGCAAATGCAACTATGTTCTTGTTAAGCTGCTGATAATGAATAAAGTAGAGAACTGTAATATCTATGAATGTGCTACGATTTAAATTTGCAAGATAATTATGTTTATAAAATTAATTTCTTAGGACAATAATGCTAATTATGGATATAACTATATTCCTCTAATTAAGAATAAAATCTGACACTAACTGAAGTTTTTATTTTATTGTTTATAAGATAACTGTATGAATTAAGAACAAGAACATGAGAGAAGACACCCAATGTTATTACCCCACATTTAGTCGGTTAAGTCTCTTGGCTATTTCTTCTTTAGTCTTCTGACTTACTATTCAACTCTTAGTGGGACGATAGCTTTACTTGGATGAATTTCCAGTATGGTGTAATGTCTAGTGACTTTCCAATGTACATCGTTCACATAAGAAACATTAATGTCGTTATGAATAGCTTGGTTTGAAATATTATGGCGCATTTTTCAAACTTCTGAGGGTCTTAGATTGGAACCACTGTATAATTTTCATGTTGGAATTCCTAGTGCATCCCCATCATTTACCACCAGATTAGACAAATTATTGCTCTGTATAGATGTAACTTACTTCCATCGATAGAGAAGATCTCTGGCCAATTAGACAGTACATGCTTCTAATTTTCAGAAACATTTGTTTTCTTTTCTTTACTACGTATGTCTTCTACGTGAGGCGCCTGTCAAGAAGATATTCAGCATCATTTGTCTGTGAAATCATTTTGATATTGAGGGCAAACAGAGGGACATATTAAATGTTTTATGGTAAAATGACCTGTGCTAACGTTTCTTCATTTACTTTTATTCTCCATTTACTTCTCCACTAATTTCAAGTGATTCCGTAATTTAGTTGATGCCCCCTGAGGATCTTCGCTGGAGGCAAGAAATTGTGTATCATCGGCAAAAGTTCCTATTTGAGTTTGTTGGTCAATTGGTATATTGGAGGAGTAAAATAGGTACAATAATGGTCCCAATACATTACTCTGAGTAACACCGGCCTCTATTTACTTTATCTGAGATACTTTATTCCCAATTCTTGGTTAAAAACATGGATTCGTTAGGTACGACTTGAGCAGTAAATAGTAATGATGTAGAAATTGTCTTCTTAATTTTATATCACAATCCTCTATGCCATACTATGTCGAATGCTTGACTAATATTTAAGAAGACTGTAGTGCAATGTTTTTTGGATTCCATCGATGTTTGTATTACACTGACGATTAATTTTTTAGAGATAAAAGAGCAAACAATGGCATTGTGGTGTTATAAAATGTTGGTGGCTGAATCCAAATTAATGAGGTGCAAACTATTCTTCTTGCAGAGAGTTTTCGATTATTCTTTTTATGATTAGCTTTCTTAGCAACTTTGAGATCATTGAGTGTAAGCTGATGAATGGTAGGATTAATTTTGTTGGATAGTTTGAAAAGTATCTAGAAATCGTAACTCTTTTGCAAGTTGTGTATATTTTACATAACATAAATAAAATGAAGAGAAATCACCTAAATAGCCTAAATAGTACACAATTTAACTTCTAGCTTCAGTATTTGTTTTTAAGCCAATTATGACAATATTTGACAAAAATCAAAATAGAACAAATTTTAGAATCAATTTGTGTTCCATATTTTAGACTTTATTCTTAAGGAACTCAGCATCGACAATCTGAATGCATCATATACCAAGCAAATTTTTACCCAATTGCCTTATTATAATTAGTTTGCCTTTTTTTTAATTTTTACACTATTTCTTATCTGAATTTGTTCTATTCCGGGTGTTCATTCGCGTTGTCACTGGTTGGTCCTGGAAAGGACCGGTTTTTTGACGACGTTTCAGAAAAATAACATTTGCCATCTTCAGGTCGTTTGTATTGGTGCCGTCCGCTCTCATCGACTGATGACTGAATACTTCTTTCTTATCTACATTTACATTATTTTTTGTTTTTCCACTCAATCAGTTATTAATCACAAAATCGTTATTTTGTTAATCAATCTGTGAACTCGCATTGCATAAACAACGGCAGCAATGGAACATTTAAAATTTTTTCTGGTTTTGTAGGTAAAACTGCAAATTCCTTATACTTCTCACAAAAGGTAAAATGTTAAATAATTTTATTGCATTTAAGGTTCCAAAAACGTACGTTTCTAAATAGGACAATCGCGTATTGTATCTTCTTAGATGCCCGAAAATTCTCGCCCTAGGGATTAAGTCAAATCTTCAAAAGCCTAATTGAATTAATAATGTTCTTACCCCAGATTGTGCGTTGCGAAAATGAAAAGCGTTTGTTGTTTCGAAAAGTTATTACTCGCTTCACCCGAGCTCCAACAATTAAATTATCTGAAGGCGTCTAAGCGGTTGGTTGACGTGCGATAATTTTTTGCCGAAGCAGCCGTAAACAAGAACTGTCAAGTAGAGACGCAAGAATTTGAATTTCAAATATATTTTTAAAATATAAAATCCAGCAAACTCTGGTTAAATTGTTATATTCGTAACGTTACAGTGTCAATATTACACTTGTTACAAGAGGTGGCAAAACTCGGAAAATTTGATTCACAGCCCAGTTGCCCAACATTAATGATCAAATATTAAAAAATCTATTACTCGAACTAACTAAGTAGTTTGTTGTTGTGGTTAAATATTTCAAAACTGAACTTTCCTTCAACTTCCCAAATTGCACCACGTAATTTGTTCAAAATCGAAATCGTTCCTTTGGCAATTGGACATGATGATATGTACATTAAATGGATAACTATGTTGCATCCAAGACTTAAAGGTGGATCAAGCCCTTGTTTCAGCTGCATTGCCTCGAGTCCTTGTCTTAACAGAGCTGCATATCCCCCCTTCCCCGATTAGTATTCAACTGACAGCAATTGAATAATCGATTTAACGTGGCAAACAATGTATGTAGTTGGGCGGTTTAGCCGCAAATTGTTAAGTGGTTCCCACTGGGTCAGAAAATGGGGCTTGCCGCAATTGAGGGCGCAGTTTCCACTAAACATATAGCTGTATGCAACGGGCGGTGCAACGATAATTGGTAACCAACGCATGCAGAATAACCAGTAATGGACCAATAAGTTGTTTAAAACTCCATTAGTTTCATGCAAGCCGGTCTAACGCGCCGGGACCGGGCTTTAGTTCTCATTAGTCAGGGAAGCCAGTTTCCCTTCAGGATGTAGGACATTTCGGTGTTCCTCTCATGAATTTGTCTAATTTCTCCCGAGGGAACTCGCCGGAGCTGCGCCTGTATACTCGTATAGCACCTGATACAATCCCAGTCAAGATACATATTGTTGCAAAAGCCGATAATTTTTACTCTGTCTTAAAGTATTTTAGGATTCAGTAATAATTTGCTAACAATTTTTAAGGATTTTTCTAAATATCGAAATTAATCAAAATTTGAGTTGCGCCAAATTCTAAATTGGTGCAACTTCAAACTAACTTTAAGTACTTTTAATTTTGAGTATTTTAAGTCAAAATTATAATAATTATAGAGTATCAAAATTCGAAGTTTCTCGCTCGACTTAATTAATTAAATTTACTAATTTAATTTGATAGACCTTGGAAAACAAAAATTAAGATCATTTTCAATGTAACTTTTATGGTTTTATGCAACTGCCCTTTTATCATAAAAAATAAATTAATTTACTTCGTGATTTTTGCAAAATTAACATTTACGTTCTTTTATGTTTTTCCATCCATTTCCATACATTTATATAAAAACGGCTGTGTGTTCTCGAAGAAATTTAGAACGCCATCTTGACCCTCCTGACTCTGTTATACGGTGAATTACTCCAGGTTCTGTTTGAATTTTCTATATCTTGTTGTGAGTTTTTGTTATCTCCATTATCCATCTCCATTTCTGTCTATCCTAGAATTGTTTTCAAGAGTTTCTATCCCCATGTTTTGAATATACGGCCTTACTTGGTCTTTCCATCTGTTTATTAGTATTATTTTCCTTTTGGTTCTAATATTTTCTTTATTCCTTAATCCCTATACATCCTTCTTATTTGTCTATGTTTTCCTATTTGCTATGCCCACATGATTCTTACTGCAATTTTTTTTAATTTTATTTATTTCATAATTCATGACTTTCAATTTCTTTTCCTAATTTCTTAAGACTGTAGACTTGTAATTACCTTTATCAATTATTTCTTTCTTAATATTTAGTTTAAATATTATTTCTATTATTATATATCATCATGCTTTTAGCCAAATATGTTATCTCTATTCTAATTGCAGCCTTGTAGTTTCTTATCGTGGTTCTTCTATTTATTATTTTGTACATTACACTTTGTGGCTTCATTTTTAGTACGTCCTAGGTCTTGCTTGAATCCTTTGATTAACTTTCAATTTTTGTTATTGGGGTAATTGATTATTATTCCTAATTATCCAAAATTTTCTACTATTTCAAATTAAATTTTTCTATCATCATCAACTCTTTCTCTTTTAATTTGTTTACTCTATGAGTATATGTTGGTTTTCCTTTCCGAGTATATTTTCAAAGTTACGTTTTTCCTATTTGCTACCTAATATATTTCTATAATTCTTTGTTGCTTTTAATATTATCTTTTAGTCCTTCCATCAATTCTAACAGCCACCTCATTCTTCATTGCGTTACTAATTTTGTCCATATTTTCCCGCCTTTTATATTTTTCATAACCTTTTTTTGTCCTTAGTCTCATCAATCTAGCCTCCTTCTTTCTTTTTTAAAGCCATTAAACCAATTGTTTGCTATACTCTTTTCCTTTTTGGTGTAATTTTATTTACAATATTTGTGATACTCTTTATGAAGCCCTACCTACATGTATCACAAAAATCTCTTGTCTGTATGTTATTCTGTTTTTCTGTACTGCTATCGTTTTCCATCTCCTTCTTACTAAACTTTTTGTTCTATTTCAACAAAGTTTAATTTTATCTCTATAATTACCAAGTAATGATTAGGGCTCATGTCTCCCTCTCTCTATGTTATTCCGTTTTGTTTTCTTCCTTTCTTGGATTCGGACTTAATATTTTTTTTTTAAGTTAACCAGGCAACTTTGTGCTCTATTGTGTGCAGTCCTTTCTCTTTCCTTTCTAAAAAATGCTTTTTTATAATTTCAAAGTTAAACTCACCCAGAATTCTTTTTTTTTTCTTTTTTCTTATGCGCTTATGATTTCTTTATAATACTTTTTTATTTATTTCTGACTCCTTTGCTGTTACTCACTCCTTATATAGAGCAATCTCCTATCACTTCTCTTAAATTCCAAAATGTATATTTTTTGATGGTCACAATGTCCGATCTGCTTTTACCCGGTTTGTTCTTTCCTCCGTAAATTAATGAGTATTTTTCTTCATCAACTCTACTTTTCCACGTTCTTCTGATCTCCTGAAAGGTTCTTCATCTTACCCAAAGCCACCATTAATCACACGTTCCACGTTTCTAAACGTATCGTCTTTTTTGATTTATTTCTTATTCCATTTAATGTCGTTGTGCATTTTATTATCTAATTGTTACCTTTGTGGTCTCTCTCTTTATTTTCCTTCAACAGTTTTTTCATGTAGATGGTAATTTCTTGGGTACTTAAAATGATCATTTTCTGTAAATCACAGGTTTACTCTCTTCTTTATCTTGTTCCTGACATACCAGCTTTACAAAATCTTCTGTTTCATATATCTTCTTATCTATTAATAATTTGTCTTAATTAAATCTTGTATTCAAGCCATTTTCAGCATAGATAGTAGTAGCATTTTCCTATATTTTAATATTATTTTGATAGATTATCGCTTATTCATTCTGCTCTTTTCTGTTTTTGGAGTTTATACTCTTTAATTTTTACTAGTATTGATATCTTCCTACCAGGTTTTAGAATTATTATTCTTTTAATTTCTACAGCGTTCCTGTCTGCTTTTAAATCTACTTCCACTTTTCCATCATTGTCTGTTTTAGATTTATAATTTTCCCTTACCGTATTGATTTTACATTCTTTTGTTTTAATTGTTCCACTATTTTTTTATTCAATTCTTTCCCCAAAGTTGTTCATTTACTTGTGATTTCTACAAAGAAATGCTTTATTCTTTTCGAAGACCTTAAAGTGGTATTTTCTATTTATTTGTTGTTTAATATAAAACTATTGCACTCACAGATCTGCTATTAAGTCAATTAATTTCTTGCCCATTATAGTAGAGTGCAAAACTGCTCGTATTCTGACTTGTGTGGGCACTTAATAAAAATATATAAACTTGCCAGATGTGTTGCTTATGTCCTATGGAATTAAAATCTATAAGTCGGACGGAATTCGTACAGTGAGTGCGGAAACAAAATCAAAAATTCAAACTAATGGTATCACAAGAAAACTACACTATTGTAGTTTAAAGTACCTGAAAATCAAAATATTTTCTGCAGAAATTCTATTTTTAAAATATTTAAGTTTGAGGCACTGTTTTGAAACTACCATTGACACGTCGTTAATTTTATTTTGAAACAGATTTTAAATATCCGTTTTCTCAAGTCGGTATCGGCTAAAAGTTTCTTATTTTTGACAAATTTTTTGCTTTGCATGCTGTTATCTTAGTTGCCGTTGTGCCAAACTAAGAGTTTCATTTTAATAAAATATGGAGAATTATTGTTGCTTCAAGATGTGCAGTGTTTCATCTTTAACAGGACCACAATTTATTAATGATTGTATATACTTTCAAAAAGCATTACGTTTGATTTTAAGCATCCGCCGGTGTAGAATGAATGTATTGCATTTCGGGTGTTCATCCGCGTTGTCAATGGTTGGTCCTGGAAAAGAACGGGTTTGTGACGACGCTTCGACAAAATAGAATTTGCTATCTTCAGGCCGAATACCAGTATTCGGTCGTCTGTCGACAAGAACGGCCGGCACCAATACAGAAAATAACCTGAAAAAGGCGAATGTGATTTTGCAGAAACGTCGTCACGAACCCGGTCCTTTTCAGGACCAACCGTTAACAACGCGGATAAACACCCGGACTGCAACGAATTCTTTCGGAAAATATTTTTTACACTTTTTTTTGCACGCTGAAAAGGCTCTAATTAATTGTATCAACTATTATTATCTTTTCTAAATTATCTGCTTTCGAATTAATATTATTCATTGCTTCCTGCGAAGAAGACCCCTTAACTTTTTAACATGTTTTTTCTTCTTTGTCTCTCTTTGAAATTAACCCTATTGTAAGTACCTACCTATCATGAAGCCATGAATTAATCTAATAATAGAGAATTTAATCTGTCTAAATGGACTAAGCCTCATACACTTTTTTTGCAAAATTAGTTTTTGAATTGATTTATTTCAATTCAGTAAATTAGAACCCCCTAAACGTAAAACTAAAGCATTTGACTCATACTTGAAGTGCCTGAAATGATATTAAGAATCCCTCAGAGACCACGATGAGAATTCAGTGAAGAGGCTTACATTACTATTTAGTATTTTTGTGTTTTATTTTCTCCATTCTATAACAAATTTTGGTGTTAATTTCGATTCTGATTGATCGAGTACAACTGAGGAATATTACTCCTCAATAATTTATTGTTAAACCATCAACCAATTATTATTTGCTATTATAATAATGGTTAAAAATTTAAAAACTAGCAATCTTTGTACTAATATTTAGTTAATTATAATATATAATCATGTTCCATACTGAAGAATACTTTTATGATTTCAAAAGAATCTTCTGATCACATTTATCTCAATTTTAATCCAATTTTCTAAGAAACTAGTCCAAAGAGCCTTGTCTGGCGATAAGGATTATTCGATTAGGCTACCCACGATAGCTGTGGGCGAGGACCGTGGCGGAGTCAACGCACGAAGCAGCCGGCGAGACAAAATGCAATAGTTCGGATTTTATTGCAAAAAATATTACAAAAAGTAATACTTTTAGAGTATACTTTTATAAAGAAGGTTACTACTATAGCAGCTTACGCGATATTTAAAGCAAAGAGAATTAGTACAATGCCTCCTACAAATATAAGAAATCTAACTCAAGTTCTTCAATCATTAAAAAAAAATTGCAACAATGCTGTAGCTTGATACTATCTTAAAACAAATAATTTTTGGACATAAAATTTTGTATCAAACCGTCTTGTTTGAGGTAAAGAACCAGTAGTTAGTTCCGGATTTACAAGGATTCACCCGGCGCATCCGCCATTTGTTAGATCAGTTTTCTATCGTACGACAAATTTGAAAACTTACTCAGTTCGTCAAGTTGCTACACATTTAATGGTTTACTATTTAATTATCCTAATTCCGTTCAAATTGTGAAATGTATTAATCAAAATAATAGCAATAATCAAAAAAGGTAAATGGGTTTTAATCCTTGCACCGAGGAATATTGGCGTGGCGGCGCCCTGTAACAACCTTAGTTCGTCTTTATTAGTTCGTCATACGCGTACCTCACGGTAATACTCGGCAACTACTCCTCAACCCCTAGACGGTCCCTGGCGAGCGTCTGCCACGGTTGGGGTCGTCGCTTTTAGGCTCTCCAAACTTCCAACAAAAACTGGTCAATTTTTTGGTTTGTCACTTCTACAATACATCATGGAGCACAGCCGCTTTTTCTTAACACGTGTTTTGAAACCTTAAGAGGCAAGGAAATTTAATATTTCAACATGATCTTAAATGATGTCACATCCTTCTAATAGTTGAATCAAAAACAGATGTTAAGACGGGCGAATTTTGAGATTTGTAGCATTTAACGTAGCAGCCTGATAAAGATTTTTGGTTTGATTTCTGTAATTTTAACTGTCAATAAAACAAAAATACATATGTCTAAATTACTAGCAGTATCTATGTTCAAAATAACTGTTGTCCATTAGCAAATCCCGGATGGTAAACCTTGCTAAATAACGCTTCAATACTGTATAATATATAATTGTGTAATGTGCTCCGAAATTCATATCGGGATCATAACTAAATCGGGCAATGGGAATAGTTGGGTTATTTGCGGGATAGACGCAATTACTGCACAAAATTTATCTTTGTTTTTACCGTCCATTTTTAAAACAGCCGTCTCATCGATTTGTCATTAATCTATTGCAGACTTCGCGTTGAGAAAGCGGGCGGCGGCTGGTGCCCGAAACAACAAGTGGAAAGAGGAATCCGGGAATACCTGCAAGTGGATTTGGGCGAGGTCCACATTGTGACTGGAGTCCAGACACAAGGCAGATACGACAGAGGTCGAGGACAGGAATACGCTGAAGAGTACACCGTCGAGTATTGGCGACCCGGTCTGAATGAGTGGAAAGAATACAAACGTTGGGACAACAAACAGGTACGAAATTTAAATATAACAAACGAATCTCCGACCACCTCCCTAAATAAACTTGCACAAAAAATACTCTCCCGTTTCGTATATTTATACAGTTCAAAAGCAACAGCGTCGTCATTGATCGTCCCACAACTCATATTTAATTAAACGTCTTACTTAATTTACAAAGTCGTATTAAGTTTGCGTCAAGGAAAGTTGACGTACATGAGGAAACGTTGTTAAAGTTGTATAAGGCATAGGTAGACCCTTTGTGTTGGAAACAATAATATTTAATCTCCGAAAAGTTTTTGGAGCGTAAATCAAATATTTATTGCGTACTCCTTGCTTCTTCATCGGCCTGTTGGGGACGATATACACAAATCTCGGCCAATCTTTGATCGATATTTTAATGTATTTCGTGAACAGTTGCGGTGGGCAACTTGGTTTGCCAAAACGCTTCAACACGCGAAGTGTTGATAATCCCTAAACAAACTTTCGTAGAAACTTCGTTTTTATTAACAGAAATAAATCACTTACAACAAGCTGAAATACAGCATGCAATCGGTGAACGGGGCAAATTGATTTCTTGACTGACATAATGGGAGGACGTAGACATAATAGAACATTTTTATATCAATCTCTATAGGTTCTATTATAGAACCGTTTATATACTTTACCGCAAATCGTTATTGGAAAAACTACGTTTTACTAATTTCAATTTTCTTCCTGAAAGGTAAGCAGAACTTAAGTGGCTCTATTCGGTTCACAAAATGATTATTTTTTTATAGATTAAAAAAATAATTTAGATTTATTCCAGATTTCTAGGAGTCTACTTCACGAATTACGTTCAGTTTCTCTGTAATATGAGAAGGAATTCAGATTTTGCCTAAACTTTATTTTTTCGCAATTGTTAAGTAAATGAAGATTAATCACCTTGAATTCAAAAATATTGTAAGATGAGGTAATTTAAATACTGCAGACGATTATTAAAGTAGTTCTTCGAAATCAAAATAATTTTTTCAAATTGGCGCAAATAATTCGAAGAATTCAAGATCTGACTGAAACATTAAAGAAAAAACTATTGTAAAATTGGACAGCACAATTTTCTATGCTTTTTCCTTACTTTTTACTAGTATTTTTTTAATTAAAGTATTTATGCTAACGTGTTGATGAATTTTGCCAAAAATTCAAAAATAAATCCTTGAAGAGTTAAAACCGTAATTTAATTAATTTATTTAATTAAAATATATAGATTGTGGATAAAACATTTTTTCAAGGTATAATTTTTTTCTTCTTCAATGCCACTAGATAAATATTCATTTGGTCACAGTAACTATAAAGCTGCAGAAGCGCTGCATAGTAATTTTAACTATATCGAGATAACTTATAAGTTTGTCTTACTTTTAAATATTAAATGATATAATATTATACTAAGTATAGATTATCAAATATTGCTCAATCATAGTCCACCAGACTTCACGTAAATACTTCCTTATATCTAACCTAAAGAAGTGCTTGCGAAAGAAGAAATTTCAAGACGATAATGAGTTGAAGAAAGAACTTTCTGGCAGTTTTCTTCGTGGGAGGAGAATTATTTTCTAAACAAGTTAAAATTATTTTAATTGAAACAATAGTTGCCTTTAAGGCAGAGTGAATATTATTAAAGATCAATACAAATTCTATTTTTATTTATAAATTTTTTTATTTCCGTAATTTATCACTTCTGCCATATTTTTAGTTAATCAATAACGTAATTATTTTTCTAACTATTAAAGTTGAACACGTCTAAAAAACTGAGTAGTCTTTCAACTATATTAAAAAAGTTAGTAATGCACAGATCCCTAAAATATGTTCTGCTTTTTTTCTGATTTCGGTCCAAGTCCAAAATATTTGTAAAAAAATAAGTTAAAGAAAAGAATTTATTAAAAATATTTATTACAAAGTACTTAAATTGACACTCAATCAAACTGAAAAGAGTCTGAAAATAAAGAACAAATGAGGGTATCTAAACAGACTTCTTCCACTAACGTGCTTTGTTTGCATATATTTCCTCATCTTCAAAAACGCAGCAGTAGTAATGCTCATTTTGTGTTCATAAAACTTTTTAATCTTACAAGGAAAACTTTTGGCTTTTTCTTAATCTTAAGCACAAAATGATGTCATTATACACTAAGTACAAATCATTAAATATTTTGCAACAATAGTTCAGATCTGGCTCGATGTTTTCTAATTTAGGAAATAGTTGCTTGGAAAAAAATTTGAAAACAATAATAAGTTATGAAAGGAGATCTTTATCTATTTTTACTAAGAGAAAAAATATTTTCTTAAAAAGACAAATCAGTAAATGCACTTAAGTCCAAGAAATATTATTATTTAATTGGAAATTAAATTTGTTTTCATAGGTATAAATGCAGTAACTTGGTAGGTTTTTAACTATATGTTATTAAAGAAATGAAATTATCTAAAAATAAAATGATGTACCATTTTCCAGGGCATAATTTTAGTTTTTGATTGAAATTACTATTTTGGCTTCAAAAATTATTTAAAATAAAAATAAGAGATTGTTTGCTTTCTTGTACAGAAAAAAATGAAATAAATTTAATAAGCGAATAAAATTGAATCACTGACAGCATTTAAGTTAGGAAAAAATGCATTGAATTTTTGAAAAAGATTTTGTTTACATCTCTTTGTCGTTTAGTGAAATAGCTAGTAATTTTCCAAATTTGTAATTAATTAATTACTTGAAAAACTGAAAAAAAAATTATTGTCCAAATAAGCATAATGCTGCATAATAATTTAATAGTGTTTTCAGTAATGAAAATAGTTTGAAATTTTCGGGCAACTAAAAAAAATTATTTAGTAATGAAACACTAAGTACAGATCACCTAAATTTCTTCCCTATAGTCCTCATCTGCTTTCTTGGAATTGTTTATTGCTCTTTTACTAGGTAGAACTTAAAAACACTACTTGCTAGAAAAATAAATTTCATGAGTGAGACCATTATAAATTACGTATGCTCTTTGTTAACGTTAAAAAAGCTTTCAATAGCCTAAAATGCAAGAGGATACTTGCAAATCTGAAGGAGATGGAATACCGCCCCGATCGTCTAACATCGCATTGGACGAGGCAGTTAAAAATGCTAAACTAAGCAGATCTATAAGGAATAAAATAGTACAAGTGATAGCCATAGTTGCAGGAGACTAACAAGGCCTAAAAGCAGTACTAATGAGATAATTTATCAAAGCAAAAATTAAAGAACTGGAAGTAAACTAGTAAGTGAAGAAGCTAAAGAGAAAGTACATAAAGATATCACATAATACTTGATAGAATAAACAAAATAAAAAAACAACTTTGAAATTGTAGAAAGTTTTACATATCTGAGATCAATAATCAATAACTACAAACCTAAAGACAAATGGAAATCTCTCGCAGAATGCCAACGGAACCTAAGGCATAGTACAAATACAAACATATTCTATGGAACAATAGCATAAGTAGAACAATGATATTCTATGCGATAGAATCCATAAACCTTACAAGGAAATGCGAGCAATATCTGAGAAAATTTAAGAGAACGGTAATTAAAGAAGTCTCAAGAAATTTTTAGGAAAAGTATCAAATCATAGCGGATAACATAACAGGAATAAAAAGGATCAATAAATAAGGTAAATGTAAGATCAGAATCTAGAAGGAAATAGATAGAAATAAAAGCCCAAGAACACACGAGAAGACTACATAAAAGTTCTGAACATGGGCATAGAAAACTGATGGAAACAGATTTGAGATAAACAAAAGTCAAGAAAGATAGTGGAGTTGGCAAAAATTCACAAATAATTAAAAAAATTAAATAAAACGTATAGTGACTCACCACACCAAACAATTCAGAGGGCCTAAAACGGCGACCATAATTTCTTAGGGAACAAACAAAGACTATTTTAACGGTTTAAAATTTGAGCTTAGTAAGCTAATAGATAAGTATGTTGAAGATTTATTTATTTTTTAAAATTTAAAAAGTATTACTTTCAGTATTTTCTATGGTTCTATAAATTTCTTTATTTTCTTTCGAATATCAGTTTTATTAGGGACTATAGAGAAATTGCAACCAAAATTTTTACAATACTGCCAAAGTCACCTGCTGAAATTTGACTGGAGATCAAAAAATTAAAACTTTCTAAAGCTACGATCTATTTGTGAGAGAAGTGTTGAAACATATAACTCGTAATACTAACTACAATCTACAAGAGTATCTTACGGATATGCCACTATGCTATTCAGTGAAAATATGCTCAAATTATTATGATAGTAAAAACAGCAAAACATTCTATGAAGATGAGTTTATAGCGTTCTAGTAGTCTGCTACCCATACTATCAAAAATATTTGAAAGACTACTTCTGCATAGAATACAAGAACTTGTAGACCTTAATGAACTTATTCCACAACATTGATTTGGATTTTAACCACACTACTCACAATCCAACAATGCCATCGTATTGTTAACAAAATAAGAAACTCCTTGAAAGAAAAAGTATTATGTGTCTATGTTTTCCTTGACGTAAATCAAGCCTTTAATAAGGTTTAGCGTGACGGTCTGCTGTATAAACTTGAAACTTTTATGCCTAGTCAGAAATACTTGATTCTGAAGTTTGACCGACTCTTTCGGGTTAAAATGAATTCAACAACATTAGAATACTATCCCATAAAATCCAATGTGTCTCAAAATAGTGTTCTTGGTTTATTCCTCTACCTCATCTCCACTCCGGATATATCCAACAATGCTGATCTCTTAATGTTCAGATACAGATTCAGCTAGAGCTTTCATCAAGTTTCAAAATTATTTACACCTTATTCTAACAAAATCCACAAAAGTCACATTTACAACAAGGAAACACTTCGGGCCACAAGTTTACATAAATCTTGCTATAGTTCCACAAAAATCTGAAGTAAGGTAGTTAAGACTCCATTTATATAAAATATTTACTTGGAAAAGTCATATTAAAGCTACAAGATTGCAGCTTAACCTAAAAGTAAGACCAGTGCACTGGATACTCAGTGAAAGGTCACAACTCTCACTGAAGAATCACCTTATCCTTTATAAAATATTCTCGAAACATATTTGAACCTACGGAATCCAGGGCTCCAGCAAACCTTCAAATATGAAAGTAAACTTTTTGAATGATCACAGACGCACCATGGTATGTCTCAAACCTAACCATCCATACCGATCTCAAAATTCCCTTCATTACAGACATCATTAATCTACACGTTAACAGAACAATTGAAAGAAATTATGTGTATGACAGCTAAATCATACGACTGAAGTGCTGTGTATTACTTCAAAACGCTAGACATTTTCTGGACTTGTTTGCTCTTACTCCTAAACTTAAAATAATGTGAATAAAGACGACAGGTATTTTCATTAGTTTTCCAATTTCTTCCTGTGTACTAAGTGGCAAGAAGTACCTATAATATTGAAAAAACATCTGAAGTTTAAAACAATTCAAAACAAGAAAGTGAGAGGTGAAGAATATTTAAAAAAGAATTTTGCGTTATTTCAAAAATGTTTCTACCCTTTGTTCATAATTTAATACTATTTTTACTGCTTTTAACCTTTTTCTGCTCACTTGGTGCGTTTTTTATTCTTACCGGATAATCTTTTGTCAGTTTCTGTCATTTAATACCGAAACGTCATTTACTATCTTATTTGTAGTTTTTGCTTTTGCCACTGTTTTGTTTCTTTTTAATCGGTTCGACTAAGTAGCAACTTGGTGAAACAGATCTCAATATTGTTTCAAAATTTTATAATTGAACCTTTAGCAAAAACTTTATGTTCCATCCGACTTTCTTTAACTGTTCCTACTTTTAAACCGTTAATTAACCGCATCTAAGTTTGCAATTTTATGGGTTTCCTTATCGATTTTTTCCAGTCCAGGCGCTGTCATCAGCAGATGGGAGTTTAAAATAATGATTTCCAAAATTGATGCTTAAAATTAGATCTGACAAAGAATAATTCCATCGTTACATTTAATTCTCTGAGGCAATATACATTAACGTGACTTTAAAGTGAAATATTCTCTACCTCGCCTCATTCTTCCCCATTACAAATTATTCCTAATTAATATGGCCGATGTAAGGACTCGGTTGCAATTGTACCCACGCAATCTGCATATTTTTATCTTGATTGTTTGTATCAAACGGTGACTTCCACAAATCGCCAACAATCAAAACCAGCACGCAAGCGAATATTCTGATCGTTACGAGTCAATTTCAAGTCAGTTTGCGGAAACATCCGTGCTCACTCGTCCCATCAGTGACCGTCACTCGGGTCAATGCGTCGAGATATCAACTCAAAAACGATCCTTTACTCTTTTCCAAGACACGCATCCTCGATACAGTTCGCCACCACGGCGAGAAAATGACAAAATGCAATTTAGACCAACCACCTGGCACGAAGAGAAGAAAACCGTTATCGAGACGAACAAAGATCTACTCGCAGGCTCTTAGTCTCTAATTAAACGTCATACGTGGTTTAAAGGAAGTTAAGTAGGTCTTATGAACAAACGTGCTGGCAGTAATTGAAAATAATAGATTGTTTAGCTTGAATGTATGCGTAAGTAATTTAGTAGATGTTAGTAATTGAAAGCCTAGCTTTCATGTGTGTTGAGTAGGTAGCGCTTTGTAGTTAATCGTCGGCATTTATTGACACTTTAATTAATTTCCCGAGATAAAGGAAACTCTTATTAGAAACCAGGTACCCGGCTAATCAAAATATTAGCTATGCCAGTGCTCCCGTTGCCGTGAAAAGCTCGTAACACCATACGAAATTAGATCCAGCACTATACGACGTTTGACAATCACTCTTCGCCGGAAAGCTTCCATTGTTGAATTTCAATTATTAAGAGTTGAAAATTTTGAAATATCTTAATACAAGGCAATTTAAAAGTTCGAAATATTGATCAGCTAACTAAAACGGTTTGAAATAAAATTATCATCCATCTATTTTTATTTGATGATCTAATTAATTAACAATGGTTTAAAGTACCACCATAAAAATTAATGTAAAAAACTTCAGTAGGAATAGGTGTAGGAATTTTAATAGGAACAAGTTTACTGAAATTGCGATAAATGGTTATTAGAATATTGACTGAAATTATCTACCCACATGGAAAGAGGCTAAGTAGAAACTCGAGTTGCATCTTTCAAATGAGAGAAATTTGATGCCAATAATGAAGAGCTACTGCAGAAGACCGCTTTTATTTCTACTCCTGAAAATATAAATGCAGTTTAATAAAATTATTTGCTTATGGTCTGAAATATTTGTAATTCCGCATAAAGATTTTTATCATGTAGCTTGGTCCTATTTCAATATTTGAAAATTCTGCAAATTTCCAAAATGTTATGAAAGAGAATGTGCTTTTTGAAACCTGGATCTAGAAGCAAGACCTATAAATATAGCTGAAAAATTAATTTAATGAGGTAGAAATATCTTGATCTTTCTACGCTTAAAAGTTTTTGTTCAGAAATGTAGTAAAATTTTTTTTGGGTTGTCTAGAATAAGGGAGCAATGATAGTGTTAAATTTTTCATTAGAAGTAACTTGCAACTTTTCAAAAATAACGTCGAAAAGTATATTATCCTTGCAGGAAATGCTCCTGAACATGATGCACAAATTATAAAAATAATGTTGCTGTAATCTTGAGATTACATTGAGGTGTGTATCTCTTGAAAAAGAATTTTATATTTGTAAATTTGTCTAAATACGATACATGTTGCATGTTTCCTTTTATTACGATTTTTGCCTTTGAACCATTCCATTGGCTCTGAATGGTAAAAATTGCTTTATGGGCGTATCAAATTCAATTTTTAATCATCGGGAACTCCATCATCTGATCAAACAAAAATACTTGTTGATTTTTTTTGTAGTGGTTTCTTATTCCTTTTCTTCTTTCTTTTTGGGCATACAAACGTCGGCGACTTTTCTACACGTATCTCTAATAATAGTTCGTGTATGTGGAACTCACAATTTTAGGTCAAATCCGAATAACCAGAAATTTGGGATTCTACTCGGTGATTTATCATGGCCTTCCGAGGGGGGGCAATTAAACATAGATCTTCCAAATTTAACAGCGAATTGATCCTAGAATCTACTGGAAAATTTAGTTAGTCAGTTAGTGCACCTCCAATAGCAGATGAACTAACTCTTTTGCTTCTCTCTTCGATGCTCTTTATAGAGAATGTGAGTTGAAACCATTGATTTTCCTGTCCAAGTTGTAGTTATTTTCTTTTTAAACAAGACAAAAATCTTTAGGCTCTACAATAGAATTATTATTATTATTAGCTGAAGGAGCTGGGGGCACCGTTTGGTAATCTTGGCTTCGGTTGCACAAAGCATAATTAAACTCTTGTCAAAATTTTGATTGGTGGTTACCGAGCCATCTGCTACTTTTTAAAATGTTGAAAGAAAGAAAAGTTAATGTCTGTTTAATCCTACAGAATGCAACAATTGACTAGTGGCCAATTAATGTAACAAAGAATTTAGGGAAGCGCTAACGGCTTGTTAAACTCTCGTCACGGTTGTGCAATCGGAGCTTAGTTTACAAGCAAAGTGTGATCCTGTATACATCTTGTTCACTACTTCTAGGATCTCTATTTGTAGATGTTATTAGTGTTTTTGATTTGTATACTGCAACATTGGAAGAAAAAAATTTCGTTTGGAAATATTTATTCAAAGCCCGTATAGACTTTCTTGTAGACAAAACCAAATAATTCTGAAATGAAATTTAATATTAATTTTCAAGTAACTGCAATTTTCTGTCAGATTTCTATTTTTCTATTGTAACATCCAAGAAAAAATTGGCATGGAGTTGAGACAAATTTCATCCTCTTTACAGATAACGTGGCTTCTAATATGGTTCAAGATAAAAAAAAATTAAACATTTACACCATTTACTTTTCATTATTAAAGTTATGACCATGTTGCTCCAGCCAAATTTTTCTACCCCATTTTGTCAATCAGAATTATCGGAATTATAATTCCTATCCATATAAAAGATATTCTCTTCTTAAACCTTACAAAATATGATTTAATACCTGCCAAGTCGATTTCTTTTCACTTTTGCGCATTTCCAAATATTTCTAAACGTAAGCTTATCTTGTATGGTCTCCTGAAGTACGAAGATGTTCTCTAATAATCAAGTATTCCATTTCCCTTTGTACCAAAACTAATTTTGCTGCTGGTATTATATTTGTTTGATACTAAAGACTACAAATAAATTATTTTTTTAATGAAATATTTCTATTTCCGAAATTTGGAGCCGGGAAATTACCGTACAAGCTTATAAATTTTTCTGTCTGTAAATAGCGAAGTCGAAAGCTTTAATTATTTCTGCAGTGATTTGAGAAATCGATTTACAAACTTTTGCACAAACCTTGAAACTGCGAGATTTGCGTCGCATGCACATGATTTAAATTAGATCGCAGATATTTATTTAATCTCTGACCGCTCTTATTCGCAAATAAAACGTTCAACCTTGTTTTGAAAACGGGACACAAAGCGACCTCAGACAGTCCCAGACCTTTAATCTCATCAGATTGTCTGTCAGCAAACACAATACTTGATCATATCGTTTAAATGCTGCTATTATTCTAGTTGCATTACACAAAGACCGACGTTTCATCCTCAACTAAACCATATCAAAAACGGTAAAAGATAACTTTACTGAATTTAATAAAATTATTTTACCCAAACCAAATGCGATAAGTATCAAAATCTTATTGAAATAACGCGGTTTAGAGAAGAATTTAAAAATTTGTACAATCTGACATTATTACCTTCATCAAATTTCTTAGACGTGGCAGGTCGATACACCTACATCACATTGTCAGAAAATGTAAATTACGGAAGCGCCCGACGTCTAATATGAGCTTATAATGTAACAGGGACGTTCCGCACAATAGTCCGTTTCTCAATCCTTGTTATTGTTTATGAACAGAGTACAATTGATTGATTAACTGCTCATTACACCGTAACCCGTCTTGTTAAGGTTACTGTAGATTATCGCATTTAGCTTTGGGATATCTCAGAGGCAATCAATAGCAAGTTGCTTTGTTGAATTCGTCATTGAAATGTAACACAAGAAGCTCGGTGGGTAGTAGAGAACATAAACACGTCACATTTGGTAGCGACAATTGTTAATAAATTAAAAGAGCTACAGAAAAAAAAATAGATCTAGAAAACTTTTTAGTTGACGCTTTAAGAAATACTTGTCAATCGTGTAATTTTTTTTTAATTTATTGCAGGAATTTTATAGGAAAACTAATATCATTTATTTAATTGTATTTTACTTTTTAAAACATTTTTAGAAACGTAATTTTATAAACCCCAAAATAATATGTACCCTTATATATTATACACTAGTTCCCTTTTTGTCTTTATTATTCATTTTATTCCTCTTTCTTCTTTGCTGCTCTAAATTTATCTACCCTCAAGACGTTAGTGTGCTCTTCAGTTGTGATTTATAAAATATTTTTCCAAAAATTTGTTTTCAATAAGTTTTAATGAAAAAGAAGGTTTACCTGAACTTAATGTCAGTTATCTACAATTCTTATTTTCCATTAGCAATTGTTACTTTCAGCGTTGACTTATTCCATAGATTTAAGTAAATATAAAAATATAAATTTGGCACAAAAATAGACTTTGTCTGAATTATTATATATAAGAAGTTTTCTCCTTAATCGTATTTGCCTATTTTGCTCTTTTTTTAAATGTTCTTCGTTAATTGAAACACTGATCGGATTTTGCTCCCAGAATAAACTTTTCCATTTATTTTTAATGTCTGCTGGAACGCAAAGTTTGAGACAAGAAAGCTTTTCTTTTTGCTAGATGCAACGAATACTTTTCTTGTTAATTTATGCTTTGCTGTAATTCTTTTTGTATTTTTGATGCCGGTTAAATCATTTTACCGCTAGATTATTTATTAATATTGACGTGCTGC
Source organism: Pyrochroa serraticornis (assembly GCA_905333025.2). Taxonomy (NCBI): domain Eukaryota; kingdom Metazoa; phylum Arthropoda; class Insecta; order Coleoptera; family Pyrochroidae; genus Pyrochroa; species Pyrochroa serraticornis. The sequence goes on from HG995154.1 coordinate 22,250,364, forward strand.
ATAGCTTTCAGTACGTATAAAATATGGAAAGTTGAGGACAGAGATCGCTTTTGTTTGACTTGTATGCAAGATACTATATCATCAATCACGCGTGCTCTATTACTGCATCATTTACATTTATTTGGCTTTAGTATTACCTTGTTTCATATCTTTTAGAGTATATTGCATTAAAAGTTTGTAAACAGACAGAGCTTTTGTCTAAATGAAACGAAAAAGTTCTTTGTCTTGCACTTTTTTTTTCTCATATTTAAAGTTTTTATAATTTATTATGGACCTGATGAGTTTTTGCCTGCAATATTTTTAATATTCTAGTGGTATAAAAAGTTAGAAAAACTTTTGCTCCACAATTAGATTCATGTACCTATATGAGGTTTAGCACTAATATCTTTACCGTCAAAAAAAGAGGTTACTCCTTAAGATACTTTTCATCAAATTTCCGATTCAAGCCGGTTGGCAGTATCTTCAAGAGATCTGCCAAGTGAAAGTAAATTTCTAGTAAGCAGACAACGAAACTTTACAAAAAGCAAAATCTACAATCGAACTACAGTCAAGTGGCAACGAGCTAGAATCAACGGACGTTAACATGCCATCTCCACCACCACAAATCAAAACAAAAATTTATAAAAAATCTTCACCAGCCAAGAGAAATCAATGCAACAAGAAAAGCTCAGCGCGACACTTTTACCTTCAGAAGTCGCTGCCGATACTCATGAAGATACTCCTACTCCTATTTTAGATGCAAATCTAATAAGAAACTTGTTCTACCAAAAATTTCTAATGCTTCCATGACACCTTCGCCACCAGAAGTCAATACAGAACTTTATGAAGACTCTTCTTCACCAACTATGGAAGCAAAAAAACAAGTTCTTTTTCTCTTTGTTATTAATTTTGTTCCTCTTTGTTTCCTGCTACCTTCAAGATGCTCGTGTGTTATTCAATTGTGATTTATAAAAGATTTTTTCCAAATGTTGCTTTCAATTACTTTCAACGTGTTTGCTATGAAAGTTGGAAGAAAACGAAATTTTCAGCATTGACTTATTCCTTAATTTCACGTAAATAGAAGAATATAGCCTTCGGACAAAAATAGATATTGTCTGAATTATTATATTTAAGGAGCTTTCTCTTGAACCAAATTTACCAATTTTAGTTTCTTTTTAAATGTTCCTTGATAATTTAAACACAGATCGGATTCTGCTCTAAGCATAAATTTTTCCATTTGTTTTTAATATCAATTGAAACGCAAAATTTGAGACAAGAAAGCTTTCCCTGCTATTAGATGCAAATAGTTTTTTCTTGTTAAATCATTCTTTGCTATATTTCTATTTATATTTTCGATGCCGATTAAATTATTTTAATACTGCATTATATATTAGTATTAAAATTGAGTTGCTGAATAGCTTTCAAAACGTATAACATAGAAAGTTGAAGACAAAGAGCGCTTTTGTTGGACATATGCAAGAAATTATATCATCAATCATTCATGTTTTTAATGCACTTTTTTACATTTACTTGGCTTCAGTATTGACTTGTTTCATATCTTTAAACTATATTGACTTGGAAGTTTCTAAACAGATAGAACTTTTGTCTAAATAAAACGTAAAAAAATTTTGTCTACCTCTTTTTTATTTTTTTTATTGTTTAAATTTTGTAATCAATTCAACACTTCATTGAGTTTTTCTTGCAATATTTTTAATGTTCTAGTGGTATGAAAAGTTAAAAAAGCTGTTGCTCCTAAATTATATGCAGGAATTTTTTTTCAGGATTTACTGGCACTATTTCACACTTTCAACCCTAATTTAGATGCTGAATCTGATGTTAGATTAAATATTGATTTATTTCATATCTCTTAGGTCATATAAAATCACAGCTCTTACCCTTAATGTCTTGTTCTGCTATTCTATTTATTAGTTTTATTAAATTTTCAAAATTAATCGTAACACCAAATTGGATTGTGCTTTTAGTTTTACGTTGTTTTTCTATTTCTATTGTATATTAGCATTAAAAATTGAAGCCAAAAGTATCTTTTTCTGTAATTAAATCCAAGGAGTCCTATTGCTTCACCTTTATTAAATTTAGTAAACGTTAGACGCAATTAACTATTTTTAGTACAAAGAAAGCTTTTGACTAAATTAAATGCAAGGAGTTTTACCCTTAGTTAATCGTGCTTTTTAATATTTTTTTTTGTTTTTACATTTCTTTTAGGTGTATTTGAGGTTCTTTATTGTTCACTGCTAGTCCCATAATCGTAATAACTGTCGCATATAACAACAATACGCTTTCTCTTTACGTCGATTCTTGGCAGAAGCAACAAAGGTGGATGTGTTCTTAAGAGATTATTCGCTTACTTTTATAAAATAAATTATTTCACTCTTATGCACTAAGTATTTTATTAATACAAATTACATTAGGGATAATTATAAAGGAGCAACTGTTAAAGTTCAGTCGCGTATGATATTTTTTATCTCTACGTCACTAACTATAAAATTTGTATTTATTCCTTCATTACAAATTTTTGTATGCCTACTTCATTGACATTCCTTTTAATATGCCATGTTATCCACATGCTTTGTTCCTCTTCTCTCTGCTCCCACTCGTTATTTTCGCCTTTATTTCTAGCGAAGGAAAATTTTAGGAAACGAATTCTTTGTCTTGAATCTAATCTTAGTTGCTTTCAAAAGCGCCATACGTCTAAGTTACAAAATGACCTGCAACCCGATATTTTTCTCTTTTAGATATTGCGTGGAAACAGCGACACGGCATCGGTGGAGAGCCACCGTCTAATGCCGCCGGTGTTCGCCAGTAAAGTGCGAATCCTCCCCTACAGCGTCCACAGGAGAACCGTTTGCCTACGAATCGAACTTCTGGGATGTCCATACGAAGGTAAGAAACGTTTAAATTAACAATTTCCCATTGACGTGGCTTTGGATTAATAATCCTTAAAGGTCGATCGATAGCGACAGAGGCCGAGATGAAATCCGACAACAAATCACCGGAATCATTTGCTCGAAATAACACGAAAAAGTCGGCGTGCGGCATGTAAATGACCCCTTTATAATATGGCGGGCGCGCGATTAATCAGTGTCAAAAGCAGGGGCTTGCTGTAGACGGTAGATTACATCTCGCAGGGGCCGACGCGTGTGATCCACTACTTAACTTATCCATAATTAATAGGGAAGTAGTACTTTGAGTGACATTCCATGAATAGTTTACGAGATAGTCGCGTTGTGTAGCTGATTGGACTGTGGGCTTTCAAGAACCCACGTCGGATGTCAATCCGAAAGTGTGATTTAAACATAACTAAAGCCGTCAATGTCCAGACGGACGGTGTCAATACATGAATTGCCAATCACACGCCATGAAATTGTATTGTTTACAACACCCCATTTTCATAAAAGCTGCCGCGACAATAATAAATTTATACCGAAAAATTCCAGCCACCGATGCGTTTGTTAAACAATTTTTGGAAATTTCTATTCATTTATTTCTCATCCTCTCAATCGCAAATCAGAAATCAATTTTTTTAATTTTATTTACCTTCTATGCAAGCAATTGAGAAATCAAATTGAACGAAACGAGTTATCTAAAAATGTTTGAAAATAATCAGCCACGAGGCATTTCTAGTATCTAGATCATAATTGTCTACTAAATCATACAAAGCATCAAAAATATAGTCTTCGATAGTTATTTGGTAATATTAAAAACAAATCTGAACTTTGTTGGGAAAGAAAATAAAAGTGCAGCTAAAAGAGGCAAAATGTGGAAATATTAAAGGAAAATAGGAGAACATACAAAAAAAGTGATTTAAAAAATTCCAGTAAATACAGAAAAAAGAAGACACTGAGGACAGATGGAGCTGCATAATTGGAGTATTCCAATACAGCAGCAAATAAATTGAGAATTAGAAGAAATAGCGAATAATTGTTTGATGGTGAATTCGAAAGAGCTGTAAAAGAAAAAAAAAATCTGGCTAAAAATTAATAGAAATGAAGGTTATGAAGAATATGAAAAACAGTAAAACATAAACCAAACTAGTAAAGAAAAGAAGAATAAAGTTGCTCGATAAAGTAATGAACGAACTGGAGAAGAATACAAAGAACAACAAAAAGTTATACCAATATATTAAAAAACAAAACAACAAATGAAAAATGTGCAAATGTACTCATGGAGAATTAAATTATTGCAGAAAAAGAAAATATCAACAAAACGCTCCTACTGTAGTTTCTATCAAATTTAATACAAGTCAAAATTATAATGAAGCTAGTGGAACAAACGATCGTCAATGAACTTAAAAAGTATAGAGAAAGCCCGTTAGCACAAAATATGTAAGAATGTAGAAATAACCTATATGGCTGAAACTATAAACTTTACAAGGGAAAGCGATAAGCAAATTAAAAAACTTAAGGAAAAGATAACTAGAAAAGTTTAAGGTCCTAAGAAAATAGGAGTCCAGTTACCCCCAGATGGGGTGACACTGGTGCCTGAGTAGAAGGACCCACATCATGATGGTACCTACATAAACTCTCCAATGTTTATTTTTTGTATTTTCTGAATCTATTATAAAGAGAATCCTTTTTGGTGAAACGCACATTATCATGAAGGTGAAAATTTAGAAGATAGGGGTTTCAGAATAAAAGTTTTTTATGCAACGACTGACAATATTCTGAGAGATTACCAACTGCGGTTTTCAGCTGTAAATAAAATGTTCAAATTATTTGCACCAGTTTTTTTTTTAATGGATGTACCTGAATTAACAGCAACACTAAGATTTTTATTCGTTCTTTATCGAATGAGCTATCAATTAAATTCACTTAACAAATTTCTCATTTAAAACAATTTGCAATGCAACATTTGATAGAAACAAACAGTCATTCGCTGTTTTACTTTTAAAAGACATATAATTTTCAACCTTTAGTTATAAATGTTTGTACAGGATTAAGGACTTTTTGTACCTTACCGATCACACTAACGGAAGCTGAAAAAAGATTCAGTAAGCTAGCTATAAGAGGATCCTTCCAAAAAGCGAACATGAGCCAAAAACGTTTAAAGAGTCTGACTCGATTATTAATAAAGCATAAATTAATCATAAAAATAAATTTTAACGATATTATCAATCGCCTTGACAAAAATAGACTCGGAAAGTAAATATCTTATAGTTTGTCTTAGTTATATCATTGTTTATAGATATATCTATAAGCAATGGTTATATTAAAGTTTTTTTATAATTTTATTATGTTTCTTCATTATTGGAATTTCAGTTTTTTGTTCTGAATCTGCTTTTACATAATTGCGCTTGCGCTGCAAAAGTATGGATTGCTGGGCCCAAAATTGTGTATGGGGGGCCTGCTAAAGTCTAATTAACTATAAAATCTTAAGAAAAGAAGACATAGAAATAAAAGCCTGGTGGAAATAGCTTCAAGATATACAAAAATGGAGAAAGGTTGTGGAGATGTGATGCTTAAAACTTACAAGAAATAGAGAAAATTAGAACAAAACGCGGAGTGACTTATCACACCAAATGATTTAGGAAACCCTAGAAGGCTACCAAATTTCTATATAAAACACACGACCATTTATATACATAACTAAAACTGTACAATAAAATTAAACAATATAATGAATTAACAGGACACTGTAATATCTTGGAGCAACTTTCCGTTTCTTAAATATCGACTTAACAAGTTTAAATTATGTCTTTATAGAAAAAAAACTGTTATAAATTTCACTTAGTCGTTGCTTTAACAATTCTATATTTCTCCATTGACCTCTTAAGTTTATCTTGACTTCATTGAATTTTTTTAATTGATACCAATCAATAAAAAACAAGAAGCTACCTCAATTGGCTTGAGAAATTAACTGGAATCATGATATTGAGAGACCACAATCTTTTATCAAATATAATGTAAAATATTCAACAATACGAAATATTAGATGTAATTTAAATAATTGTCGACATGACATTAAATTTAACAATATCTGTCATTTACCGTCTAAACGGGGTCAATTTGGCGGATGAAATAACATTGTCCTAAAATATTTTACAGGACCAACAATTATGTCGAGTTTGATGAATTTCTATGATTTTTGATAATCAGATCTAACGCTGTTGTGACAGCACAGACGGTTTTATAAACTGACATTTGGTAATCTAAATTGACAGCGGTCAGCTGGAAACTACCGCAAAGTGGTAGCTTAATATCATTTTAATAAACATGCCAGACTCGTCCGTATATTTGACGTAAACTCGTTCTTTTGCAAACATAACTTATATTTGATAGAAGTCAGGTTCATGAAGAAATCGAATAAGTCACTGAAAAATATGTTTTTAGTCAAGTAAAATTCTCGAGTTTTTTATGAACAAAATACTAAACTTCAAAAAAGAAACATTTTACGATTTATTGATTTTCAAGATTTTTATTATACTCAATAAGTATTAATTTTATATAGCAAACAAAATTTGCTTTAATCTTAAAATAAATGTTAAGTAGAGTTATTAAAGGTGTTTACTATAAAATACACGGAGAAATAGACTGAGGGCAAATGAGGAAAAAAGAGCAAACGAAGCCCAAAACATAAACATAGGTAAGGATCTAGCAGCCTCTGTCACAAAAACAGAACTGGATGCGAGTTTCGCTTCCAATAACATTTAAGTTAAACAAAATTAACGAAGGAAACACAGCGGGATTTTTTTCTAATTCTTATCCTAATATTTAAGCTGTCGATAGTTATTTACTAACATAATTGTTTCAGTATTTTTTCTAATAAACCTTATCGTATTATGTGTCACTGAAATTGGGAAAGAGTTGGTCAATAAGTTCAAAACGCTATTTAAATATTTAATAATTCCCATAAATTTTTAAATTTAGTAAATTTAGATGACAATTTGGGAAATTTAAAAAAACATTAATATATTGATAAAATGCCTACTACTGAAGACTTCAATATTTATCTCAACAGTCAAAGCTTGAATTGATTTATTTCAAAAGTAATATTATAACTATTAAAGACGACAAATTTTTTAACTCTTATCACTGAAGTGTTTTTACTTTTAATTATACTGAAACTGTCAATTATGCTGAAACATTACTTTTCTAATAGCGTATTACAATTTTTTTCTGCTCTTCTTATGTTCTATTTTTTATTTATAAAAATCGAAGTACCTAGTCAAAATGTTTAGACTTGTGAATAACGGATCGAAGCAGAGAACTACACATTTAGGTAAATTTATTGAAAATAATCTGCAAACAACACCCACTTCCAGAGGTCCTTCAGAATTCCCAACTTTACTTGCATATATGTTTACATCATAAATATAACGTCTTTCTGAATCATGTTATTTAACCCATATCCTGATTTCGCATTTTATAGGCTTGACCGTCATACTTCAAAGTAAATCGCCCTTTGAATTGAGCGAGTGACGTATTTGCTTGATACCTTGACGGTTCCAGCTATCATGAAGGTTTCCTTTAACCAAGAAATAATTTCGTTTATTGAAAAGTTTCAATTTTTGTCAATTTTCAATTAATGAAACTTCCATCTACCTCTTTAGAATGGCACTGATTGGTTTTCTTTAGAATTACCTTACAACCTTAAACAATGAACCACCCATAACTTCTGTAATTTCTGTAATATTTATTACTACAGCGTTAGAATGTCGAACAAAACAATCTGTTTGTAGATTATGTTAATATGGAAAAATTTGAGAAAGTTTTTGAGATTTAGCTGAAAAATAAGCACAACGTTAAAAATTCTAAAAAAACCTCATAAACTACAAAACAGTCCCATTTCGGTGACACTAATTTTCCGACAAGATAACGAGGGTTAAGTAAAGATTTTTACTAACTAAAGGAACCTTTGTTTCAGCAATAGTCCGATTATCCGGATCTACGGGTTATCTGAAACGAAATCAATTTTCGAATCCTCCGTTTCATCCGGAATAATTTGTGTAGTACCTTCCCTTTATCCGGAATTTTCTTGTTTAGTCGTTTCAAATGCTCAGAAGTGATAAAAATTCAATTTTTACCACAACTCGATGGCTAAAAGCTACGAAATCGTGAATTTTATTTTATATTCAACTGTCTTGAGTGTTGTATTTCTTTCACGCCTCAATCTCGAATAACACAATGAATAATTTAAGAAATAAACGTAAGAAAATGTTGACTTACAAAAAAATCTGCAAACGGTTTCAATTTTACTGTTCATTCATACCTTGATGAAGGATAAATTTTAAATTAAAAACCACGTTAAGCATTTTTGTCTGACATCTTTATTTTGCGAAATTAGGGCAAAGTTTTTTGATTCTCCGTGGAGAAACTGAATAAAATTAGAAATGCGATTTTTTTCAACCTTAATCTAAAAATGTATAATAGAGATATTGAGATCTTTGTGGATATACAATTCTTTACCAAACTAACAGTAAATATTATTTTGTAGAGAATTTAATTACTTTATTAGTTAATTAATTAGTTAATTAGTTAATAGCAGCACAATAGAATATTAAAAGTAAAGTCGGCAACATATAATTTAAAGTTTTAACATCGCCAGCACATAATCAAGAAAATTTAACGCCTTTCAAGAAAAGAAAAATAATTTTGGATGTAGGGGTCTAACATGCTCATATCTGGACCTATTTTACAACATAAAGTCACTTTGACAGGAACAGCACTTAATCTTTTAGTGTTAGAGTGAGTAATGGAAATATCAATCAACTAAGTGGCGGTTCAATAGCTTCAAAAGAATTTTCAAATAAATAAATTAATAAATAAATAGAAGCACACACCTGATCAAATTTACAATTTTGACTAGAAAATGTTGTCTTTAGAAATTCTGGCGTCCAGAAGAAACGTAAATAACACTTAACTTTTTTCCATGCAGCAATTATTTCAGTATTGGTAAATTTAATAAGAATTTATTGAGCATTCAAATATTGTTTATTAAATATTTTTCTGGTGCAGAAGGTCCAAAGAGGTGCCTTAATTAAGGTAAATTTATTTAGAAATAATTTTCTTGAAGAATCTGTACCAAAATTGAAGAAATTAACTGCAGAAAGTGTAGAATCCCAATGAAGCTTAGTTGATAGTGTTGATAATAATTTTATTTACTTAAGAATCAACTCAAGAATGGCACTACCCTTGAAACAATTCTTCTATCATCGCTTTAATCGAACCCATACACCAAGAGGTTCTAAAATATTTGAGAAGCTATTACTGGTGTTTGGATATATATCCAAGCGTAATGAATCTGAAGATAGGAGTTTGATCGATTGTTCGTCACAAATAAATCTCAATGCTTAATTCAAAAACTTTGTTCGAAGATACTTTATAACTATGAAGAATTGGAATCAAGCATTAGTGAAGACCATGGAAATCTTTAAGAACTTATATTAGAATTAAATAGATGTGAGAATGTTGACTGAAACGATGTAACTCAATGTTAAGCTAAAATAATCCAAAGAAGTTTCTAGACGGTCATTTGATGGAACTTCTGCATGAAAAATCTTTGGCAGATGTTAAAGGTAATCTATCAGATGAATTGAATATTTCAAAAGAGACCGACTCTGACCAAATAAACCCTATAGAAAATAATGTGCGTTGATTAATCACAATAATATGCGAAAGAAAGGAAGTACCTCTATGAAGAAAAACTTATTCAAAAATAGTCCTATTGAATCTGTACCAAAAGTGGAGAAGGAAAATGACAAAATTGTAGAATCTCCGTAAAGCTTGGTTGGTAGTGTTTATAATAATGTCTTTAACTTAAAAATCAACTAAAAGTGGCACTATGGTCAAAAAAATTTTTTTTCCATTTCTTCAATCAAGACAATACACCAAGATGTTCCAAAATATTTGAAGATTTTTTATTGCCGTTTCTAATGAAAGTTGATATTTGAGCATGAACAAACTGAAGATAACAGTTTGGTCGATTATACGTAACAAATAAATCTCAATACATAAAATAAATTTGAAAGTTCTTCAATTTAAAAACTTTGTTCAAGAATACTTTATAATCATGAAGAGTTGGAATAGAGCTTTAGTGGGGAAGACCATGGAAATATATGCACTAATATCGGAAATAGACAGAAGTTGACTGAAAAGATGTAAGTCAAAGGTTAAGCTAAGATAATTCAAAGAAGTAAAGAAATAAACATTTTATGAAACTTCAGCTGGGCGGTGTTAAAGAGAATCATCAGATGAACTGGACATTTCAAAAACGACACACTCTGATAAAATTAACCCAACAGATCAACAGAAAATAATTTACGTTGACTAATCACAGGATGCGGAATAGAGGGAATGCCTATTTACATAAAAATTTGTTTAAAAATAGTATTTTTTTTAGTTTATACTAAAAGTTGAGAAATTATGTGAATCATTTTTACTTAAAAATCAACTAAAAAGTGGCACTATTGTTGAAATGTTTCTTTTGTTTTCTCTTTAATCAAATGCATACACCGAGAAGTTCTGAAATATTTGAAGATCTTTTACTAGCGTTTTGTTTAGAGTTCATATTTGGGCATATCAAAACTGAAAATTGTTTGTAACAAATGAATCTCAATGCATAAAATAAAGTCGAAAGTTTCTTTCTTGTTTAAAAATACTTTATAATCATAAAGAGCTGGAATAGGGCTCTGGTGAAGACCATGGAATTTTGTATGAACAAATATCGGAATTGAATGAATGTGAAGATGTCGACTAAAAATATATAATTTTATGGTTAAGCTAAGATAATTTAAATAAGTATAGAGACGGGCACTCCATAGAACTTCTGCATAAGAAAAATTATGGAAAATGTTAAAGATACTTTATCACATACATCAAATGAACTGAATATTTTAAAAGCGACAGACTGATGAAATGAACCTATAGAGAATATTGTAAATTGATTAATCACAGAATTATTTTTGAAGAATTTGTATCAAAATTAAAAAGGAAGAGTAGAAAAGTAATCGATTCTAAAAAAAAGCTTGGTTGATGCATGAAATAAAGTTAATATTTCTACAATTCAAGAACTTTGTTTAAAAATGCCTTATAATAATGAGAAATCGAAAAAAAGCTTTAGTGAAGACTCTGTGAATCTCTATACACTAATATCCAAATAAATAAATATGTAAATGTCGACTGAGAAGATGTAGCTCAGGGATTACATTAGCATAATGAAAGGAAATTTAGAGATCGTGATTTCATAAAAATTATGCATGAGAAAAATTAGCAATACATTTCAAGAGTGACATTCTTGATAGGATGAATCCTATTGATCAATAGCAGGATGTAGCACCAACTGTGTTTATAAGCACGAAGTAGCTGTTCTGCAAAAGGAAGAATTAACACCTCTTTAGTGCTTAAATATATTTAAAATTTAAAACTGCGCTGAAATTATCAAGTAACTAGCTGTAATTAGGCTATTGTTGATATTATAAGAGAAAAAAAGATATCTCAAAAATGTTGCAATATCGAGAAATAGTCGTATTCACAGACTCATACTAAAATTCAATGGGCATTCCAATAATGAAAAAAAAATTAGAGGGTGTCTCATTTAAAATATGTATCAACGGCAGTGCCATTATTTTAAAAATATTCTTCTTCCATAGAATATTAGCTATTTAATCTTTGTGCAAAATTTCAGATTAGTATCTTCTTTTTTTTCTATATTCTTTTAATGGGTCATGAACAAGAAATACCCTGTATAGATATTATCTGCATTAGGTCGATTCCAAAATATGATCCACTCTTTCAGAACCCCATTTGCATCTCATGCACCCCCATAGACCCCGTGCAGATCGAGGTCAACCCCTGGGGGTTGATATAGACCACTTTAGAAATATACGATAATTAACCAAGAGGTGATTGTAAAGTTTCGCCGAAATTTCGATTTTCCTGTTTAATATGATTGTGATGGCAGCACACATTACGTATTGAGTCATGGAACTTAATTAGAGATACTATAAAAATGAGTCGTTTATCCCTCCAAATTTTAATAACGGTTCGGGTGAACCACCCCTCTCCACCAGAAACCCTTCCATAACACCCAAAATTTTACGACGTGAAAGCTTTATTGGGTAGACAGTCCCTAATACCATACCAGCCTATAAGAAGGTATTTAGCAAACTGTAACTTTGAATGAAATTAATAATTTTTAAACCGCCGCTCTGTGGCCGGTATTACTAACCAGTTAGACGCAATTATTTAAATTCAGTTCCGCATTTCATTTTGCGCAGTTCCATATTAATCTCATGAATTAATAAATATCCTATAAAAGCTGACTTCGTTTCCGACCGCTCGCCATAATTCAATTTCCAATTAATTATTTGAACTGGCACGACTAAGAGGACGTCACCCCACACCTGCCCCTCGTTCTAAACACCCCATTAATTAAATTCAATATAACCATTTCAAAGACACGATTTTGTAAATAAGCCAGGACCTTTAAGCTGAACAAGACGAAGGACCCGGCCAGATGTCGCGCCCATCATGAAACTGAATTATCGCTCTAATTCGGATAATACGGATTAGGGAGACATAATCGCGACACACTTAGTTACTCAATGTTCGGTTTCTTGCATACAACCGAGTCGACTTAATTAGATTTCGCCAGGCGAACCTGATTGCCTTTTGATATACGTTACGTTACAGAGCGCCGGTATTGCTGCAATTATCCGGTGCCTGTCAAACAGTCACTCGGATTGTCTTCAAATTCAAATTGTTTTCATTTAGACCCCGTAAATTACGAAAACACCGCACTTGGTGAGGATTCTTAGATGAGTAGGGGCCTAATTATAAGGAATGCAAGTACTTGGCTCGAAGGCAATAAATCAAAGTAATATCGCTATTTGGGGGGCTGGCATCAAAATTTAATATAGCGGCGGTAAAACGGAGTAAACCCGATGTTGATATGATCGCGGGTTTCCCTCGCCGTTTAAGGCCCCCGTACAATGGTATACGTGTTCGCCCCAGGAAACGCACCCCATAACATGTCATCGATAGGGTACGCTATAGATGACCGTGCAATAAGGGATGTCGATTGCACGAGGTGGACGACAAGAATGCCGGACCGAGCTATAAAAGCAAAATATAATAAACCTCCGATATAGAGATTCTATTTTCTCTTCCTCGTCACGACCCGCCACATGGACCACTCGCAGTTTTAATAATGGATTGCCGCGACTCTATGATTTATCAATACATTCCTGGCTACCGGTGCTGCATTCGCTTCCCCCAATTCTGGGCCGCATCGGCACAAAAAATCGTTTTATTGGAAGCACATGTGAATGCACTTAACTTTAGTGTTTTTGAAGTTTAAACATCGAAAAAGTTATGAGAGTTACCTCTTGTCCCTACTCCCACCGCCTGAAAGAATGGAGAGGATCGCCGCAAAATGGGGCAATAAATTCTCATCGAATCTAATTGTAAACGGTATTTTCGTGAACAATAATTGTTGCTCACTTCTATAAAACTTCTATAAATTCATATAAAGCAATGTCATGAATTAAGCTAAACAAAATACATGTTGGTGCTCCATTAAATTTTCAGCAAAATTTTACATATTATAAATAACCTTTTTAGCGCTGATAATAAATATAAAACAAAAACTACACTTCTACAGTGTCAATTTTAAGTTTGCATCATAATTCACTGAATAGATTTTGAAGAATGTGAGAGTGCTAGTATTTTCTCAAAAGTTACCACTGTTGTTATATTATTAAAGCAAAATAACATCAAAGATCTCGCCATCTATTTAACTGCAAAGCAGTAAGTGCGCGTTTTTAATAAAAATAAAATACAAAACGAAACGATAATGTTATTGTCAAATCTATTCTTAAACCCCTTTATCTTGGTGCACTTACAGCGAGGTCAGGGATTTCGTTACAGCATTGCGCAAAGCAGTTAAACAAAATTCCGCTTGAAAGGAATCTTTGTCGATTCAGTTCGTTAATATCCATTAAAGGCGCAAAGGTGCAAAAAATTGCCTGAAACAGAGTCGTTCAAAATACGAAAGGTCATTATCAAGTTATCTACCCCGTATTAGTAGGTTTTCATATTGTACTTAAATCTTTAACCGACGTATCGAAAATTGCATATTAACTGCATAAATATTACAATATATGAATAATTTAATTAATATTCGATATGATAACTGCAAATTTACCTTACTGAAATCAACGCTTCCAAACCCGAAATTAAGTCTACTGTCATATTTGGTTGCAAGTACCAACATGTTTTAGAGAATTAGGAAAGAGTAATTAATTTTTATTTTACTGCTCCAAGATGTTGAGGTTGACTTGTATGTGGTATTTTAAATATTAACGTAATTAAACATTTCTAGCAATTTTATAAAGTTGCTTGATATGGAATAGATCAAGAAGAGTAGAGGTCCCAGCACATATCGACAGATAGCTAATAGATACCTAAAGAAATCTCGTCCAACTTTAACTTAATATGGAAAATTAATTTCCAATGGAAAAGTCATCCACGCTGTATACAGAACTAACTACTTTTCTCCCAAACGAAATTTTTGCTTATCTGCTTGTGTTTTCTAAGAAGTTTGTTAAGGTCTATTGAGGACACAAAGGGGAAGGAAGTGACTGAAATGGAGTAATAGAGACGGTCATTATTATATAATTTCTAACTGTTACTATCTATTTGATTTCATCATAATAAACTTTTCAATATGATAATCATAAATCAATTCTGTTTATTTATGTTGTTGAGTCCAAGGCATTTAACACATTTATTAGCGAGACTGATAATTTATTACTCTACTGCTCTAAGATGAGGTTTGAGATTGACTTGCAGGAACAGGTGGGGTTTTGTGGATTTTGAGTTACTAACCTATTCCGAACAATTACAAAAATTTGGAAAGATTATGTAGAGAGCAGAAATAGTAGACGGGCTCTTGTGAAACGCCACGTTTAACAAGTGGATAACTGAAGACACTTTTGTCACTTTTATCCTAAAATAAGCAAATAGTCACCAGTTCAGTAGAAAAGTTTCCCACGCTAAACAAGAATGCCTTTGTAACAAAGGACAAATTACAATTTTATTTTGCAAAACACTTTAACTTACATGTTACCATTTTTATAAATTAATTATATACCTTGAATTTAAGCATAAGCCAAAGAAAGTTATGATGTTAAATGTTCTGCATGATAAAAATCAGAGTCGAGAATAGTGCACGGTTATAATGCTGGTGGATAATAGAAAAAAATTACTCACAACAAAATGATGAAGTTTAAAAATTCCATATTTACACAGATGCATCTTGATGAGTTATAAATATATTTTTTAACAGTAAATAATTATAATTGTACCTCATGTCTTAGCTACCGTTCTAATAAAACGTTGAAAGGTTGACATACTATGATTATGCTGAACTAAAATTATATAACAAGAACCCACAAACTTTTGCTTAATTGTTCAACAGTTAAACGATAAGAAGTCAATGTGTAATTATTAGCAATAAGAAGCTCAAATGTCACCATAATATAATATTGAAACTGATCTCTCTGAAAAATAATTGTCGAGTTGCAGCTTTTAGAGGATTCAAGAACAAATTTTAATTTCTTATAAAAACTTGTACCTTATTATAACATTTTTGCAATCTGTCAATTTTTAGTCAAAACAATGTTTTCTCCTTAGTCCACTAACCACATCTATTTAACTTTGTGAGTAACTGTTAAAAAAGTTTTTAGAAATGTTTAATAACTATATCTACTTTCAAAGATTGGTAAAAAATATGTTAAATAATAAAGCAAAATATAAACTTTTAACATCTAATAATACTTTTAGTACTATGTAGTGTTACACTTGTGTATTGTTGGCTGCAGAAAGTCAAGCGTACCCAGTATCTGCATTTGTATTCTGCGGCCATTATCAAGAATAGAAAAATCACATTTTTACTAATTACATAACTTTAAACTTAACAAAAGAATTAACTTTTTGCATTTGGGAAACAGAAGCTCAATGCAGGATGCAAAGGATGATTTCAATTTCAAATAATAAGAACATGTCTAAAATAGCAATCAAATAGGTACTAGATTCGAACATGTTGAGTGTTGAAGCAATAAAATTATTATTTCAACAAACCAATACTAAGCCTGTGAAAACTGCTATTTTTTTATTAATCTCAATGTGGAAATAATCAAAACTAGTATAAATTAATAATTACGAATAAGAAAATTATTTTTTTAGCAAGTGATTCACAAAAATGCTGAACAAATATATTTACTAATTTCTAAAAAAATATCAATCGGAATATTGAAGGAAAGTCTATTTTGTTTATTATCCAAAAAAATCATTTTTGTCTAAGTATTTCGCACAACATTTTTTGTACTGGCCCTTGAAGCAAACAAATGAAGAAAAAATTACGACATTTAACAAATTTTGAAATGACCATTTATAATTTATCATAAATACAAGAATAATATATTTCAAACGTGGTAGAAAAAACATTTTTATATCTATTATTTATAACTTTATTCATTATTGATAAAATATAAGTTTATAAAAAATTAACCGCATACATATCTCAAATTGTGATTAGTAATTATAGGGCCAGATATACAGTCTATAGTCACTTTATTATATTGTAAATGAAGGTGTACTACCTGCTAACATAATTGCTTTCTCGTTGCTTTTTAAAATTCAAAATATTGCAAAATCAATTTCTATAAATCATCTTAAGAATAAGCTGAAATGCCTTGCTGTAAGAAGTGAGCTTTTTTAGACCAAAAAGAGACCTCTAGCAATAGTGCGCAGAAATCAAGAGAAATTACGCAAGAATATTGCTTAGCTTTGACCAGTGCTTGCGATGATAATACTTAGGTTTTGAATTTTAGTAGTAGTAACTATTGTCATTTATCTAGCTTTAAATTCTTCTGAATTCGTACATATTCTCGGCTTTCTATTACATCGTCAAAAGTCTATTAGCATTTATTGAATGTTACGTAGACTTGCAGGTTCTCCCTAATCTCTTCCTATGTCAAGCAGCGATCTTTTAAATAACCCTTGTATTGTCATCCTAAAGAATGAAGAAATTATAAAATCGATTAGTGTTTATTAGCTTATGAGTGCTGATAGTCACATGTCTTTCTTCATTAGCTTCAACTAACAAACTTCCAACTTTGTTCTTTCCAGATGGTACAATTTCTTACACTTGCCCTGAAGGTTCCGAACCTTCTCAGGGACTGTATGATAGTTCTTACGATGGTAACCGTTCCAACGGCGAATTGACTGGTGGTCTTGGTCGTCTCGTAGATGGTGAAATCGGAGCAGATAATTTCCGCTTGGACATCGGTTACGGAAAAGGTAACTTTTCCCCATTTACATACAACAAACCTAACGGATATTTGTTCTACAGGCAACGGGTGGGTAGCTTGGAAAAACGACAGCGTACCTAACGGCTACGTAGAACTTCTCTTCGAATTTGACCAAGTGCGTAACTTCAGTGCCGTTCATTTGTTTACAAACAACTTTTTCAGCAGGAACGTTCAGGTTAGTTTTGAATATTTAACACGGCACCCTTTATTTATGAGAAAAAGGCAGGGGAAGCCCTGAAAGAAATCATTTTTCAATAGGAGATGAATATTTAACGACGGTGCTACACGTGAATATTTCAGACACAATACGAAAGAGTAAATACTGACGGAAACTAAACATTGAAATCGTTTGAATTTTTCAGCCGGGAATTAAAGGCTGCGGCACGAATTTGGGCGCAGTCGGATCAAGTTCGTAATAATTTGGTAACATTGAAAAGCTTTTTCCGGTTTCGGGCCGATTGGTAAATGTGATCGACCATGTTCCCATCCAAACGCATTTAAATACACGTAAAAGCTTCAATTAGCGTTAATTTTTGTTATAAACAAAAATTGCGACAGGTGCTTTGTTTAGTAGCAGGTCCGTAATTAAGCGCACACTAAAACGTCACGTTTCATTAAGCATACACTCCTTGTATATCGACCGGATTTCTGGTTAAGTCCAATAATTGGTTTTATTGTCTTGTCGTTTTTTCCGTAGGTTTTCTGCAAAGCGAAAGTGATGTTCAGTATAGGGGGGCGCTTCTACAACGGCCCGACCCTGTCCTATTCATACATGCCGGACCGGGTACTGGAAAACGCTCGGAACGTCTCCATCAATCTTCATCAGAGACTGGGCCGTTTCATCAAACTGCGCCTGTTTTTCGCAGACCGCTGGATGATGCTCAGCGAAGTAACCTTTGATTCTGGTAACTTTCAACCTCTGGTTTTTATGTGGCAAGCGTGCGGAATAAATTAATGCGGTGAAAAGGCTTCCTGGAAAAGTTTATTTAAAATTTATGGGGGAGCGAGGATGAGACAGAAAAGTGATGATTGCTTGGAAAACAGCGGAACGACCGGTAATGTTGGACCGATTACTAGGCAGTTTCGTCAACAAGGGCAACTAATCAGCTATTTATCGATAACATCGATGACAATTTGGTGCTTTGCCAGCATTAATCAAACAGACTTCAATGTGCATATTTGCCCCCATGCAAGGACCGAGTTTCACGCCACGGTGCTTAATCGCAGTTCTCGCCAAAAATTAACAGGGTTATTAAAAGTGTCCTCCAAACAAATAGTCTGTCAAGCCTGTTAACGAAAAAAATATAATACTTGACTACTGAAAACGTTTCATCAAAAAAATCAAAATTTTATAACTTTTAAGGCAATTACTGGTTCAAAAATAGATTTCCGCATAACGTCAAGCATTTCAAAGACTAAGCTGTAAAGGTGGAGGTAAAATTGATTTACTTTCTAGTCGACAATCATTCACTGACATTTTAAATTTATTATTCTCCTACTTCCTTTTAACCTTTGGAGAGTTATATTTTCCGGCACCGGATCTTCAAATGTAAAATCTCAAAAAGAGAAACTTGTTGTGAAGAAATTACTTGTCTTCTCTTCCCTTTATTTTCATTTTGCTATTTTAAAAAGCTTGATACAAAGTCTTTGCGATATTGAAGGCTCAACTTCACAAGCTTTATGGATAACGTCCTAAAATTTTCCCACACGGTTTAACATTAACATTAACAAGATTAAATATTCGTTCATTTCTCTAATAAAATAATTTTGTCAATGACTCTTTGTGCTTAAAGTAAATAGTTATGATGACTTTAATTATTAATGATTAAGATGTATCTTCTTCATAAGGTGGAAAATTATCGAACAGTTGCCGATTTCCAATTTTTAGAACAAGTTAGACGCCCAGTCTTACAATGTTGTATTGCTGGTTGCGGAAAGCAAAATATAAATCTTCAACACATTTGTAGAAGATAATTTTCTCTTGATTCTATGATGCATCTAAAGCGTTTAACACTTTACGGAAAACTATGATCATTATAATTAGTAAATAGTCTTTCATAGCCGCAACTATGCCTCTCTTTGAGGCTTTAGTAAATATTTTTCTTGCCCTTTTGCTTCTCCGGTAATGTTAGTTGCTTCTGCAGTACTTCTTGTCTTGCAATTTGATGCCTAGAAATAAACTTCAGCTTGTTCCTTATTGTATAAAATCTTTCGCGTATATATAATAAATTGGACTAATGCACAATATCAAGTTCCAGTTGGCCTTTCGATAAACTTTAATTGGAGCGCTTTAACACCTAATTCCTGTGTTTGTTTCTAGCTTCTCTACTTGTTGAAACATTTTTCATAAATATCAATTTTTTTATTTTATTAAAATTATTTCGTAGCTCGTTTTATTGACATTATGACAAAATTCTCCCGGCGCCTCCGCCAATTGTAGAATCAAACTTATTGCTTTAGCTGTCGTCTTTAAAATACATTGTCATACGGCTCACGTGTGAGCAAAAGATTATAAAATGTAAATACCAACATGAAACGCAAATATGCTGAACAGAACGTTTTAGCACAGCGTGTCCATAACGTGTACTATCTTCCTCAGTCATCTTCATCGAGAGCTTTCGCAAGAATTTGCATGCGAGTTGCACAAAAAAGTGATGACTATGTGTTTCAGTGCCTGTCGCCTCGAACGTAACAGAAGAGGCTATCCTAGATGACGATGAAAACGAACTCATAATCAGTTCGACGGGTGATAAAACAATGGACACTTTTGAAACCAGTAAGTACTTCCTAAATTTCTTTACCACTATCCGCAGCTTCTTCTTCCAGTTACAGCGCGTAAAGAAACTGATACTTACGTTGAAGTAATAATTGGTGTTCTTACTGCAATAATGCTGCTATTACTAATTGTCTTTGTGATAATTTTAATATTAAACAAGAGACACAAGCTGCAAGGGTCCCCCACTTTACTCAAGAACCCTTTCGGGGTAACTATAAACATGAAGGTAATCCTATTATTTTTAAAAATTAAACAAATTTTTCAATTAAAAAAAAACAGGACTTGCTAATGAACTTATCGTCGAGTTCCAACAACGCCGCAGCTGCCAGTAATCATCCAACACCAGTAAGTCAAGAACCGCCAAATGATCCATCATCGGTATCGTTGGAACAGTATCGATCTCCTTTGGTTTCGACGTATTACACGCCGAATTATGCGACGTTGAGGTGTTCATCGACGATGGAGGAACCGGAAGAGCCGCCGGAAGTGCCGCCGCTTCCCGATTCGCCATCCCTTCACCAAAGTCCAATCACTGCGTCATCTCCTTTACACTACAGAAGTTTGCAAAGTACACCGGCGATAAGTCCCAAATCGAAAATGATTAATTTGGGAAATTATTTTCCGAGAGTTTCCAGTGATCCACCTAATCGAAAACGGTATCACACTGCGCCAAGGGAAAAACATAGGGTAATGTTCTAACGTCAAAGCTGCGGTTTATTTGTGCCGATTTAAGTCATAAATTAACTATTTTCATGTCTTGGACGGCTGTCACTACGAAATCTGCTAACGACAGTCGAATTAATTGCGTAGATTTTGCGGTAGTTTGATGGAACTGTCGTTAGCATATATAGTTACTTATATATTACTTCCGGTTCGACCCCATATATAGTAGCATTTTGTTGAATCTCCGTGTATCTTCTTTAGTTTTCTTTCTTGTCGTGGCAGTGCTCGAAGGTAAAAACTTTATGGCTTGTGCAACTTAATTAATTTAGTCAAACGCACACAGTGCTCGTAAAGTAGTTTTGATTGAGAAATAAAAAGTTTCTATGTCAGTTTATTACGTAGAGTATCTACCACTAAGTGTCTCAACTATTTATCAAGGCTGATCTCCATAAAACATAAAATTACGACAGAAGAATATGAAATCTTTATATACCCAGTCATAAAACGACCAGTAGTGTTCTTAAGAGTTTTATTTCATGCCGCCTTAATTACGTATTTTGGTCGGTTTTGATTGAATTAAGTCCATAATTTGCTTTTTCTCCATAAATATTCTTCTGGAGTTATTTATAACTAGTTGCCTCAGCTGCACGTAAAAACGAATTAATAACTTAGCTCAAACCTCAGAAAACTTTGCTTGTTGGAGCTATCTATAACAGTTTAAAAGTGGAAGTGGGTTAGTGGGTTGGTCTACCACAAACTCAGAAATTTGCTCTTCATCTATTTGAACGTTTCTCGTAATTTATAACTTAAAGCCAGTTCCAATTATGGCGTTCCTTTATCTAAATTTATTGAATTCTTAACTTATTATTGAATAATTCGACATTTTGAGGTACTCTTCATCTATTCAAAATACGTAAAAGTTACAATTCTATATTTAATTCTAATTATAAATTATCATTTACGAGCCATAGTAAGCTCACCTAGTTCAATTAGTTGTACCTACAGTTCATGTCAATTTGAATGTGGGTCAGTGGCGACTCATGGGCGCGTAATCCCGCACATAGAGTATAAATACAGCAAGCTACTTTATGAGATTAACAATAATAAAATAATTTTGCTGAGCAAGGGGATTCACAATCTGCAAGTTATGCAGAATTGTAACCCCTTGATGAGCAGGGAATTATACTTCGTCCCAAATCGAACTAATCCACGTCTGAGTTACGATCTCCTCGACAATAACTCATGTTTTCGCTTGGGAATTCCATATAAATAACTTATTGCAGTTCTTGGACGCAAGTGACAGTCTACCCATTATAGAGGGTTCGATATGAATTAGTAGTTTGTCTTTGTATCCAAAATTCACTCGAATAGAAAGTCGAAATAGTATCTCACATCCTATTTTTTTTTCCGCCACAAATCGTTAACTTCATATTTATATAGATAGTAGAAAACTAAATTAAGATTTTACCATTTATCGATCCTATCCTTTCCCTCTTCGTTTTAAGAGTTCTTTGTTACTTTAACTGAATACCTTTCACTTTGTACTCTTTTTTCTTTAAATTCACTTCTTTATTTATTTCTTTATTCACTCATTACTCTCTCTGGTCGTCTTAATTATCTCCCTTAGTATCTCTGTATTTTCGGTACTATATTTTCTGGTAGTATCAGCATTCTAACAGAAAAATTATTTTTGTTTCTATTATGATTATATGTCTAACTTCAGAAATCTATTTTACAATAAAATCTTGCATAGGTAGTAAATGGTTGTATGCTATGAGTAATTATTTCAGTTATTTAAGGACATTGTCTTAGTTCATGCTTTGGATGTTTCTTCACTGTAAGGATTGATTATTAGTACGTTTTCAGTTTTAAAAACCACTTTTGTTTTAAGGGTAACAATAGAGTTGAGAAATTTCTATTCAGCCATTCTAGTTGATGTGAATAGTGAGGTGAAAGAGACGTAACTCGAAATAGAAATTTAAATTTAACCAACTACCTGCCGCATTCAAGGCTTCGTGTTTCTCATCAGAAATAATATAATTATGTTTTCACCCCTAACCAATATTAATTTCCAATTATTGCAAACGCTAATTTACAGGTTACGATAAGATTGGTCGAAGGGTGCGGGTTTCTCTTCTGATATCACGGCAAAGTAATTAGAATGATTTGGGGCATGAAATATTTGATTATTATTCCGAAGATACTAATAGCGCTTCTGTTTCTTGTTAGATTACAATTCCGCGATGCCATAAATCACAGAACTCTAGATAATAAATTAATATTGCAGATACCGCCGCCAGTTGTCTGTTGGAACATCGCCCCCAGCATGGGTCACGCTTACAATTGCAGAGAAGCCGAATTAGTGCCGATACCTCGCTATTCGTTACGTCCGTTGGAAAAACTCGGTTCCAGCCACGCCGGAGAGGTAACTCATTAAATTGGATAAATTATTTAATTAGTTCCCCTATCTGCGTATGCCTAATTAAAGTCGGGTTTTCACAAACCGGGGATTACGCTCTTTACCGACCCCGAACCGTCCACCCACCTGTAAATGGAGGTGCCCGGAGTTCATTTTGCATAACGTCACCGATTCCTTCCACTAAGCGTTCATGGGGAAAGCTAATCTACAAAATGCGTTTCACACGCAATTTAACTTATCTTTGCCGATTTTAACATAAGGAGACAAATTTAAGTCGCGTCAGACCAAAAACTGTACAATAAAAAACGTAAGCGAAGAAGACACCAGGGCGGCGGTCTAAAGCCCTTTTTTGCAAAAATTTACAGTTTTTGGCCTAATATAAATTCCATACCACCCTCTACAAGTAAAAGCCTGCCAAGCACTGCGTAAAACTGTTGTAATCAACAGTTAAAAAAAAATTTACTCTAATGAGTTAATTTTAATTATTTCACATAAGCATAAAAATTGAATTTATTGAAGAGGACATTAGCAAAATGAAAACTTTACTTTTGCTTCCAAAAGTGGCACAATGAATGTAAATAATATTTTTCAATAAATTTTCCGGTAATTTTAATTTATGTATGGCCTCATTTTCTACCCATCCCGAATATTTTGTGTTTATATATAAGAGATTATCACTTTTCTAAAAATATTCGCAAATTGTGCTTGGTGGGGTTAATCGTTAATAAACTAGAGGGGTCGCGTAATTGGGGAAATTCGGCGGTCGGTTTCTTCCTTCGCTCTTACACGACATTAGCTTTGGTCTCCGTTGCCCTAGCCAGCCGAGTTGAGATCCCCGGCTTAGTTTATGGTCGCGCGGCTTATGTTGCCCCCATAAACCAGAATCCATAATCTGTCACAACATTTTCAGATTACCCTGTGCGAAACGGAAGGTCTAGAAGACATAATTCCGGGCGTGTGTCGTTTAGTGGTCGTCCGGACGCCCAGTCCGGAAAGGGCGAAAAGCGACGCCGCGACGGGCTCAATGGAATCGCTCCGAGAAGTTCGCTTTCTCGCCAACTTATCTGATCCGAATATTTGTAAAGTTCTGGGAGTTTGTACGGCCGAACAGCCGCCTTGGACCGTCATTGAATACGGTGAAATGGGAGATCTGGCCCAATATCTGCAATTCCTTGTCAATAGAAACGGAACTGTGCGATCCTCAACCGATCAGCCTATAAGGTAAGTGATTGCTGATACCAGCTGGTCAGACCCGACGAATTGCCGACGTAAAATTTGAATTGAAAATCAAGAATAGCCGAAAGGCAATGGCGTTGATGTATGCAGAAATTCTGCATTGCCATGTCTTATTTTACAAGGCACATAAACCAATAACGCGATGCAACCGCCCCTAAGCCATTTCACTATATATTTTTGAACAGGAACGTCCGGAATCCTCTCAATCATTTTATATTCAATCTGCGTACAAACGAGAACCGCAAATTGTTAATCTAATGAGTGTCAAACAATTTCATGCGTAAATTCAGCACAAAAATTCAATCACACTCTTGAATCTTAGGGATTAATCTTACCCTGTCCGGGAGGCGGCACCCCCCTTAACATCACCTGAGGGCCTCCGGCCCTGATCCGCATCCTTTTCCTCTTACGTGTATCCTCACATATTATCCCTTTTTCCAGTATTTTTCCACTCTCTACTTTTATTTCCATTTTTACCACTCTTGGATTCCAAACCTTAACAATTTCTTATAACTGAAAATAGGAAAGTTAATCCTGGGCTTTTTTCGTCTTTTTGCGCTTTATGCCTATCGGATCGACTACAGTAAAATTTCGAGTACGGGAGCTACTGCGTTTCGAAGACGCTAAGCTTCATAATCAATAGAAAATTCGTTTAAATTTTGAAGGTTTAATGGTTGCTCAAGAAAATGAAGCAATAAGAAGCTAAATGAACCATCCAATTTGACGATAGCTGAAGAGGTGCCGATTATAAACCAAAAGTGTGAGTTCTAAGAACGAGTAAAGAGATAGTCAATGACTTTAAACAAATTCTAATTATTTTTCTTCTAAACATATCAAACCATTGATAAACCCTTGTCCGATATATAAATTTTAGGATGTTAAAAAAGAATACAAAATGGAATAAATTGCTCCAAGGAGGTATGTGAGATAATATAAATTTTTAAAACGTTTATTATAACAAAAACTTATAAGTCACTTTAGGAACACGTTGAACCCCTAACGTTTTCATTTGATATTTTCTCGACTAAAAATTTTTGTTGGCAAATTTTCATAAAATTCGGTTAATCTCAGAAAATTTTTAGTTGATAACAAGATAAATGGTAAATTATGCTATATTACAGCAAACAAAAAAGTATGTGAACTTTTTTTTAAATTTGCGTTCAATATGGTCTTTAAGTACGCTCCGAGCATGGTAGGCAAGCCTCACACTGAGTGTGACGTCAAATAATCACATAACGCTTTCG
Source organism: Pyrochroa serraticornis (assembly GCA_905333025.2). Taxonomy (NCBI): domain Eukaryota; kingdom Metazoa; phylum Arthropoda; class Insecta; order Coleoptera; family Pyrochroidae; genus Pyrochroa; species Pyrochroa serraticornis. The sequence continues at coordinate 22,276,010 of HG995154.1, forward strand.
TTCTTAAATAAATTTATCATTTCTATCGCTCATTTTTATATATAAAAAATTATTTTATGAAATCGATATTAGACTCGAATTTTGAACTATTGATTTAGAAAAAATCAAATAGTAACGGCCCTCAATCTCAATGACAGGTTTAGTAACTAAGCTATCTGCTCCTCAGATAGGTAATTGTGAAAAAAATTCGGATTTTTGTAAACCAATAGTTTGCCTATTCGTCCAAAACCAGCACTCAGCCTCAACTTCAATTTTTCCAAATTAATTCAAACTATTCTCGTTATTTTACCCTTGTAGATCTCAGACCAAGCTAATAGGATTAGAGTGAAAAATGTATCTCTGAACAGACACTAATTTCGCCTTTAATCGCTTTCAGTGTCGGAAACCTTATTTATATGGCAACCCAGATCGCTTCCGGAATGAAATACTTGGAATCCAAACACGTAGTCCACAAAGACTTGGCTGCTCGGTAAGTGATTTGGCTTTTGTTAATTCTCCAACGTAAATTTGTCATATATCCAGAAATTGCCTCGTGGGACGCGGCTACTTAATCAAAATTGCGGATGTGGCCATGTGCAAACCGCAATATAGAAAAGATTACGCTGAAATTGGAGGCCGGCCACCGGCCCCAATACGATGGCTGCCTTGGGAAAGCATCCTGCTGGTAAGAGTCTCAAGAAATAATCCTGTTGTTAGCCCGAATTTTCCAGGATCGATATTCATGCTCAAGTAGTGTTTGGGCGTTCGCTGTGACCTTCTGGGAGATCCTCAGCTTCGCGTGCGAGCGGCCTTTTGGGAATTTATCCAACGAAAAAGTCATTCAAAACGCCGAACATATGTATTATGGAGGAGAATTACAAGTAGGGTCGCTCTAATCGATTTGTTCAGAAATTAACTCAGTTAATTGCAGGTGCTCCTGAGTAAACCTCCGATTAGCTCGCCGGAAATCTATGAACTAATGTGTCAGTGTTGGAAGAGGGATGACGCAGAGAGACCCACCTTTAAACAAATATACTTGTTTCTTAAACATAATAACAAGGATCACACTCCTGATGACTGATCTTAGTAATTATTGCTTTAAACAATCGTCTAGTCTAGTGTATATAAACTAAATTAATTCTGCACAATTTCGAAATTATTCATGTGTACATAATTTCAAAATAAACGTTAAGTTCTGTCGTCTACGTTGTCATAATACTATTTCTGATTGTTGCAAAAAAAATTGTGTGGACGCGAACGACCTTTTGTCACTAAACCATTAATTGTTGGAAAAAAGTTGTGAAACAAGCGGCAACTATGTGTACAAAAAAGGAAACGACAAGTCCACATGATTTATTTTATAACAATCCTTAAGTGCTTCCAAGCCAATCGTATGACGTAAAGATAACTATTTACACCAACATTGCTACTTATATTTAGATCTTTTTCAAACTATCACACTTACACGATGATCTCTCCTAAGATACCTGATGAAAAAGTATTAACGCAAGTCATTAAATAAATGTTTCACTACTTTTATTACAATGGTCAGCCCTACGGTAAATCATTGCAGCTATAGTAAGTACACCTAACACCATGACTTTTATTTACTTGTACAGTTCCTAAAATGGTAGATGCATTAATGTCATGCTCACGTTCTCAATAAATATATTGTAACAACTGTATCTACAAATCTTGTAATTAACAATGATAATATATCACAAAGCTGATGGTACTTATACATACTAGGAAGGAAGCTTTGCTCCATGTAGGAATCGCTATATATAAATCATTTATAGCTTCTTCAACGCACAAGTTATGAATGTACAATTTTTAAATATTTACTCGCATTCAGTTATTAAAAGTTAGAACGACACTTTTAATCAGTTGTTTGAAAATTTGTGTGCATTACTACGGATTTTCCTTCCTTGAACCTTCCAAAGTACCAATATTTTATTCCTAATTTTCCTCATCTAGCAATCCTAGAATGTATAGGTACTTTGTAAGATATATTTTCATTCTATCAAAGATTAATACTCACCCTGATCTGTGTAAATAAAGAACCTAATGTTTGTACTTTCAATTTCAAAGCTTCAAGTACTTAAAATTCTGTAGGACCAGACTTTGTTAGGCTTGTTATTAGATTGAAATAACAAAAAGTAAGCGAAGAATAGATTTAAATTATATATTGAATGCTGTATTACTTTGAAAAGACAAATCATTTTGTACCAGTTACATGTAGGTAAAATTTTATATAAAAAATTATGGACCAAAACACAAAAATATATTGTAATTAATAATAAATAATTAGATAACTACAATAACATGTTGAGCAAATAATAAGCATTTAGAATAAAATGTTTGTAAAAACTATTTTGTATTGAAAATAATACTAGCATCGAACTGAAATTGTTTAGAACGCCAAAAATGTTTTCAATAACTCGCAAATACCTACACAAACACACTACAAAACGGTTAAAGTAAAATTCTATGCTACTGCCATTTTCCCGTAAACAAATGAGTATTCAGACTATGTGGTGAATTAGTTGACTTATTGAGGTTTTTTGCTGTAACTACTTCTACTTCTGTGGCTTGCGCATCAACCTAGTCTGTGAAAGTTTAAATTAGAATTTTATAACTTATCCTCAGTTGCACTAAAGTTAATCATTTGTAAGACAATATTAAAAATTAACAGAAACGATGGGCGGCCACGTAATGTCACAATTTCGGCAGTCATTTACATACAATGAAAATCTAGTTTATTAACGGACCATGTGGATTTAAAAACTATTTTAATTAGATGGAATTAGAAAATTAACACAATTGACCCCTACATATTATTATAGACAAAATATATACGCGCACTAAAATAATTTATATCATAATGACAAGTTGATCACCTTAGTAGTAAATGTAATCGCATAAAACTTCATAGAAGTAGATATTTTCCTACAATCTTTGAATACAAAGCAAAATTGTTTCTTCTCATAGAGAAAGAACCTTAGAAACTTATTCCACGTCTAAAAAGTTAAAAATTATGGATGGAAATTAGTGGCGGCAAGAAAGATTTTATGAGTACTTGGTAATTAGTCATTACGCGTCTGTTTGGGTATTTGCGAGTTTATCTCTCATAAGAACCACTGCACAGTAATTTAGACTTACTTCATAGATACAAATCCTAACAGCTTAAACTTTGAAAATTTCAAAACTTTGTAAATACATATACGAATTGTATCTATCATTTATCAACTTGAAAAATAAACTTATAATTAACAGTTCCATTGTTTTCGATTTAAGTTAATTTAATATATGTACAGCATTTTACAGTCGTCCCTAATCCATATCAGTCTTTGGCAAAGGAAGTTGTTCACGAATTATTTCACGCAACATTTCCTTTTAAAAATCAAAATTAGCGAAAAACAAATTTACAGAACAATAACCAATTAATCTGAATCGGACGTTTCACAGAACGATTGCACCAACTCATCATATTCCAAAACTTGACCTTGGAACACCATAAGCATTTTCGAAACTTCATCCACTGTTAAAGTTTTCTGCAAGGACTGTAGAGTTGGCGATTTCCTGCATTGCCGATAAAACTGCATCAGTTCTCCCATAGGACCCAACGTGGCGAAAGGTGCGCTCTGTAAATGGAAATTTTTAATACTTTGCATAACTCGAATCAGATAAAGCGAACAGGCGCCAAATTTATCTGTTAATAACCAGTCTTGTGATGAAAACAAGATAAAAATAGCGCCAAGATTAGAAGCCAATCAATTACCAATTCTTTCATCCAGTATTCGTTATCGACGGATTTTAACGTACTGGTCGATAAAGTCGAGAGAGACGACGTAGGTGATTCGTTTTTCTTCTCCTCTCCATCCACGATGGAGGATACGGTCTTGTCCTGTTCGATTTCAGACTTGGCAAGAATCGAACGCTTTTTGTATTTGCCCATCGATAACAACCGGGTGACATCCGGCAGCTCGGTCTGTACTTGCTGCTTGGGTTTTGGGTCAGCAAAAGGCCCTGGCCTCATGGGTTTCGTTAGATCGTTGACATCGTCACTGGAATTTTTTTTTAAATAAATACTCATAGATATTTTCTTTATTTTTAAAAGTGAGGCGTACCACTTTAAACCGATAACTGTTAGATTTATTTTCCTTGGTACGAAAACATTTCAGAGAATAAACGAGTTGAGAAAAACAATTTTACTGCTTTTGGCAGCCGTTGTTCTAAGCATCCTCTGCACTAAAACGGAAATCTTTAAAACCTCTTAAAATAACTTAAATTACAAAGAATCGTTCAAAAATAATTTGTGACTACGCCAATTTTCAGTATGATAACGTTTCCATAAAATTTTCTAACCTTTCGATCTTTGGTGGGGAATATTATTCGACCTTCTAATTTCTGTGTCAGATCTTGTACACATATTTAATCGGAACCTTATAAAAATATTCCGTTAAATCATGGTTGATGCCGTTCAACTTAGGCAATCTTTTGTTCTTCGGATAACAATAAATGTGAACGTTCAAGGGTCGGCTAATGTAAAACACTGATGCAGAGAACCTTTAGCCTTGTGTACTGTGAAATAATAAATTCCGACCATTTATGCAAAATTGATAATAATAGGACCTAAAAAACGAGTTGTGTATGACGCAAGACACCCGCAAAATTCTGCTGAGTTGTAAACATAAGCTATTTTTAGACTTACGTAACAAACAACACGTTAATATTGTTGTTAGTGACCCTCGCTTATCATCAGTGTAATGGACTTTTAATAATATTGTAATTTAAAGAACACTTGGAGAAATCTGGTAGACAGATTGAAGTAGAGCGATACACAAAACAATCAATTCTCTAATTAACCTCGGTTTTCACGTACCGATCCAAAAACTTAATCAAATAGGTCAGGGTTTGCAATTTGTAACAACTCATCATATCAAAATGTTTACAGTTAATTTGCTACTCATAGCACGAGATGTAGTTAGTAAACAATATTATTAATGCCGTGTGAGGATCACTCCAAGAATTAAATTTAATTGATGTACGTTTATAAAAAAAAAAACGGGTCAAACTAATGTTAGACTGTTCAGTTATTTTAAACGATTCGGGAATAGAACTCTAAAAAGATCCATCGGCAGTGTAACTTCTTAAAAAACTAGTTGAACGAAATCACACCCCCGCTAAAAATTTGATAATTAAAAGAAAAAATTCCATCACAGTTTGAAGGTTATAAAAGCAATTATTTTTAATAAATAAAATTATACACGTTTGTTTTGAATGACACAAACCTAGAAAATTGCAATGGGTCGCCACGTGATTTTTGAGATCAATAATATTTATTACTTTCTTGAAAATTTGTTTTCTGTTTACTTTAATCAAAATTTGTTTATTGCATTTCCCTGAATTAGGATCTTACTTGATGTTGAAATAAACAATTATGAAATAACATTGGGGGTCATGAATATATTTTCACCCGTATATTTTTGATATAATACACACAAACCTCAACTTGAATTCGAAAATCCCATAAATCTAATTGGAAAGTTTGCAGTGTCCGAAAAAAAAATATTTTTCAACCCGATGCCTGAAGAAAAAAGTATGATGTCGTCATGTTAACAGGAAAACACTTGTACCGGAAACAACAACATTTTTATCATCCTCTTCATGTACGTCACCATGAATTGGAATTTTTGAATATAACAATTACTATTACTTGAAATATTCTAAAAGCAAACAACTACCAACAGTATGTAGTCTAGATGGTGGTCGACTTCAAGCGGAGTTGACATTAGATTAAAACTCAAGGATTACATTACATTCGTTTAGTTTTTGCAAATTTAATTACAAACTTGTGACTTGGGTAGAATGATTTGAAAAGTAATTATTGTGTATTTTTAATATGGAAATCATCAAAAATTAAATATTGTACAAAGGAATTGTAGAAACAATGTTATTAGGCAACAAGCGCAACCGCAATAAAAAAATTATTTTAACTTGAACACGTGACACCCTGAACTTATAACTTCAAAAATCAAATTAGCGGCCTTTTTTGCACATACCGTATATATACCTGAACTCGTGCACATTCACACACTAATACTAATACTGGCTATTTTTATTTTTATTTTTTTTGGCATCGTGTTCCTATTTATCAGAATACAACACAAGCTGGTGTCACATTAGCATAAATTTATTTAAATTTTATTTTGAAACAGTTTATTTAAAATAAAAATCGTGTGACATCACAGTTTAAAAAGAGTTTATATGGGGTAAATTATACCGTTCTGCTAGTGTAACTCTGTCCCATTCGGCAATATAACTTATTATTCTAGTGACAAGATTGGGAACTAATTTACAATTTGCTAAGAATTTATCACATTTTTCACATAACGGAAGAAAACTACACATTCTTCCAATTGGTACCTAGAGTCTGTTCACGGAGCTATGAGAGCGAGTCAAACCAAACATATTGGAGTGATCAGGTCGTGACGCGCTTGCATTGGTCGATCTGCAACATTCTACAAGTCGGTCCGACACCTACTTCACACGTTAGCGATTTGCAGTCGGCATTGCTTTTGTAATCGAAGGATTACATAAATTACTAGGTTCTGTTGTTAACCACCCCAGCATTTAGGTCAAGCTAGGTTTTCCCAAAATGTATGGCTTGAACAGTTTTTATTTATTGCGTTTTGACTGTTTTACGCTAGAACGATTCTTGTGTACTAAGCGTTCCATTGTTCACGTGGACTGCGTGTGTAATTGTTTTGACGCACTTTCAGAGCTCCATGAACAGACTATAGAAAGAGAGTCTACACCTCCAAAACCCTATACTCCGCAACAAATGTCAGTTGAATACAGATCACTCATTTTATTAATGTCTTCTATACTTCTAACAGAGTCTCTCATATACTTAAAAAGTTTATAAACGCCTGCCCCTTAAGTATACACCAATTGGTTCACCAATCAAGTGTATAGTCCAGCGAGTTAGAGACAGCAAGTGATCGTGGTCGCACTAACTTATGGCCATACAGTCAGTGACGGAGCGTATTTTTTAAATATTGCCATATAGTGGTCAAGAACTTCCCTTACTTGATCATGCAACACTCTTCTCTTCCGCACTGTACTTTGCTTAACCACATCGGTAGATATTAATCTATAACTTGACGCACTAAGTTGGTAAGAGTATAAAACTTCCTTTGAAGTTCGGAAACCGAAATTTGCTACCTCCAAACGTCAGTCATTTTAAACTGGGTGGATGCGTGTGCACGGACTCGTGCGTTTTGCCATGCAATTAGCTGGCACCCTAGCTATTAGCCAGAGAGCGTTCCTTTCGACCGTTATTGGTCGACGGACGTTTAAACTATAGTCGATTCACCGAGCTCTTAGAGCACGTCAAAATAAACATATTCAAGTCAGCAGGTCGTGATCATGACGTGGCGCGCTTGCGCCCACACTTACTTCACACGCGATCGCCTTATAGTAGGGCATTGTGTTTGTAGCGGAGGAGTTAAATAAATTATTAGGTTCTGATAAACAACTTATTGTCACTCTTGAAAGACATTTTTTTATGTTGAACAGTCTTTATTTATTGCGTTATGTGAACTGCGTGTGTAATTGTTTTGACGGCCTCTCGGAGCTCCGTGAACGAACTTTAGTTGAGTTTGACATCTCTCTATAAAAATTATTTGCCTTGTTCGACTGTTGTCTCTTTTTAAGTTCCCTACTCTTTGGTGTAACTTAAAAGCAAAAGTATCGCCATTTGAAAGAGTTTAGATTAGAGTATGATAATTGAATGGAGATGTTAAAATATCGTAAACAATCTGGAATGACTGTTCTCGTCTAACGGAATATAAAGGAGCGACAGTTGTTGCTGTAATTTCAACAGTTTAGTACAATGCCGTATTTAGAATTCATCGTGTTTGGAATTTTTCTATTTTCAAGTTGGTTCCGTATATATTTTCAAACTACCAGATAGAAACTCCTCACAACTAACAACATTTAAAACAAAAATTAACCGAATAAGATTATTTTGACCCCTTCATGACGGTATTAAAACCAAAATATTTGATACTTTAAGGTTCTATTTTCCTACTTTGAGAAAACTAAATATCTAGACGTATTCTTTGTTACTAAATAAGTTTTGAATAAATTATTACTTTTTTAAAATTTATTTATAACAGTTAGCAGTAAAATAGCCCTAGTCGCACTTTTCTTCCACCGCCTCCAATTTCACTTACACCCACTTAAAAATATTACGTTTTTTCTACATATTTCTTAATTCTTATCATCCCTATCGTTTTTACAATTCTAAATATTGATAATAATGTTTTTTTACTTGTTTCTGGTTTCCTTAATCAGTAATTTTAAATAATTTCTTTGTCCCTTCTTTTCGCTTTTCTAAGTCTTTTAAAGTGAGACAAATGCATTGTTTACTCGATAAAAGGTCACAACTCTATTTGGAGAATAAACTTCTCCTTTATAAAATGATCCTAAGACCTATTTGAACCTAAGCAATGGAACGCTGGGGCTGTCGCGAACGTTCAAATACGAAGGTATTACAATGCTTTCAGTCCAAAACTCTTCGAATGATCACAGACGCTCCACGACATGCCTCAAACCTAGCCATCCATACCGATCTTGGAATTCTTTTCATTAGAAACGTCATTAATCTACACGTTAACAGAACAAAAGAAAGAAATTCTGCACATGACAGCCAGATCATGCGACAGCTATATCAACCATCATTTGATGCTAGGACTGGCCGGAAGACCTAGGTGACTAGGTGAAGATATGGAAAGCCGTTAAAGGACGGTACCCATTGCAAGCCACATACTTGTCAGCAAATCTACTAAATACCCTGTGCTGTCACAAGGTAGATTGTCAATAAATTTTGGGATTTTTTTTTACATTATTGTTAACTATAGGATTAGTTTCAAATTTTTTTCCTAAATAGTCCGCTATTTTTCAAATTTCAATCAACACATTTTTAAATGTATCAACAAAGTTATCTAACATTCTCTTTCTTAATAACATTTTTATTCCTTTATTTTATTAGAAGGCTGAATTACTTTAGTTAAAAAAATATTTTCAAAGGTTCTCCCAATAGCGATTTATTAGCAAATCATTGCATTGATCCAGATTTTTTCCATTCTTACTCACGCGACCCTCAAGATTGTGATATACGCAATATTGATAATTCAGTTTTGTTATAAATTAATAAGTGTTGACATTATTTATTGCAGAAAAAAGAACGATAAAGTCCGTTTTCATAGTAGAGGAATTTCTTTTAAAACAGGTACACAAAGTTATAATCCAACTTTTTTTTTAAACATGTTGACGTGAAGCAAAAGTTTGATTTACGACTTCAACTTCGACGGCGTACGGAATAAATTATGAAACACCTTTAATTGGAGAACATTGACCGAAAATTTCCAATTTCGAAGGGAAATTGTATACGACTGTATCCGGTACAATCGCACTCAAAAATGGTACATCCTACCTCATACATATACAAAAATATTGAAATATGGATGAGTATGTAAAATTTGGCTTATTATCCTTTCCAGAATGGTTTTTCTTTAATTTATTATTTTAAGCAAAAAATTAGCAAAATTCCGTATGATTTACATTTATATACTGAAATTACGTAAATACATAGTTATGATATTCTTCGAAAATGCTACAAAGAGAAACGTACGTTCATTAGCAGCAGAAGGCGTGAAGAAAGTTGGATAGTGACAACTTATGAAAGTATAAAAATTGAAATAATATATTCAACGATACAACAACATAGTATTGGGTGTTCTTGCAATTTGAACCTAAAAGTCATACCCAACACATTACAACAACACATTACATGATTACTGGGAAGCAAATGTTGTCGAAAAAAAAAACTTTTAATTATAACAATGTATCGGAAGTACACTTAATTACACACGTAATTATAACTTATAAGTTTATGATTCCGCAAGTCCAATAATTAATTGTTGTTTATAAAAATCTTGCGTTCATTTCCGCTAAAGTTTGCTTTTAACTACACAATTTTCACGTTTCTAGTTTAGAAAAATGAAGGAAATTTTGCACATGCCCAAATGTGAAAGTCAATCAAGCAGCGACATTGATAAAATTCGTGCTAAGATGAGCGCGCCTCTTCTTTGAGAAAGTGAAACCAACAGAAAGAAATCTGGAAAAACGATAACTATTATCAACAGGTTCAACGACTCCTGCTCGGACTTCAATCGCCCCTACATCTAAATCAAGTTAAAACAACCAATACACTTATAGATTAGCCAACAAAGTGAGGAATTCAAAAAGGACTTGGCTTATAATCGCTAGACCAAGGCAACAAAAAACCCATCAAGGTTGTTTATTCAGCTTGCAATTCGCATTCTTGAGAGCGACGGCCGATCTGTTAACATGAAAGACGTTAAAAAAAATGGCAATAACTGGAAATACGAGGAAGAAAAAAATAATGTAAACTTTCCCATAGCCGTTATCTGCTAATCCCCAGATCGGAATTTCCATCAAACCATAAACAGTAACGTTTACCCACACGCTCCACAACCCACTGGAGGAAACAAGTTTGGAAATTCCAATACTCACTTATTCTTGTGTTTCCTCGGATTCGCATTAGCGTTGAAATGGTCACTTTTCACCATAATGGAGTTGTTCTTGCCAGCTTGCGTGGGTGAAATTGTCATTTTTGTTCGGTACGCGACCGAAAGCTGCAACGTGCCAATAGGGGTGCAAATTTGACCGATTCTGACCTGTTTATGGCCATCACCCAAACCGTGCAACTGAGGATGCTCGGTAAAAACACGATAACAAATAACATACGATTCAGGTCCTTGTCTGCGAGACAGTTTATAAGCAGGGGTAACTCGCGTCACAGACACCAAAGATTTTAACAAAATTCCCATCCGATTATAAACAGTATAGTTGACTTTCACAGTAGAGTCATATTGTTCAGGCAACAGATTAAGGCACCAATACTCCAAAATCATCACATCACCCTCTGATGTTCGCAGAGAAATTTCTATTGATAAAGGTGTACAAGGAGAGATGACTTCTCCGTTGAGGGCTTTTCTTACCGCAGCTAAAACGTCGGGGTAATCGCTCACGTTTAGGTTGAACTAAAACAAAAATTGAATAAATAGAGGGATTGGCGCTTTTTTTTCCAGCGACTTACTACAAAATCTGATCCTACCCCATCTTGGGGTTTGGTAGATATACATTTCGTTGAAATTCTCTCCCCTAATCTGGATTGAACTATAATTTGGGAAGTTTTGTACGCCAAAAATTTGGTGTATTTGTCCAGATCTTTCTTGTCTTGGCTACTGAGCCTCATTGTTGCTGTTTTATCAATCTGACACATTAATTATGTAATTACACCTGGGTTTTACGAAACCTCCATAAGAATGCGGGCAAAAAACACGACCTAGTCCCTCCCAAAGCCAACAAACACAATTACAACTGCACTCTCTGGTTCTAGAAAGAAATTGTGACACTGACGTTTTGCGTACGTGTGGACCCGCACAATCACCTACCGCCCCACAATTTTTATCAATCACATCGATTAATAACTCGAAAGAAGATGCCGCAACTATCCAATTTGCCCGTAACAGCTTCGGTCTTCCCGAAGCTTCAACCTTGACGAAAGTGCAAGGAATGCAGCTTAAAAAACGAAGAAAAATCGCTGGAATTTAAAAACTTGCTTGGCAACGAACTCGCATTGCGCCACTAACGCCAAATATTCAAACCAACGTTAGTTCCATTCACAATTGTACGTCTAACTATTTCAATTTCGCCCCGAGTTAGACAGAAATAAACAACGCACGGCGCACTTCTTGAACGCAATGAAAGGTGGCGTGTACTGATTGGAGAGGGGAGTTCTCGTTTCGAGTGGGAGAATAGGCGCCATCTTGTTTTACACATTCATATCCGATATCTGCGTTGACTTCATAGATTGTGCATTTTCTTAATTCAGGTTTTTAAGCGATATTTTCAAACACAATTAACCAGAAAGATAGATTAGATCGGGCTTCGAAGACACGTATGTCTGATTTCGGGGTAAGTTGAAAAATCGTTGAGTAAATCGCTGAGGGCGTTGTTTGTTTTTGTAAAGTGACTACTGTTTGACTTATTTCTGTTTTTAAGCAATTTTACTTGAATATATTGACCCATAATTGCTGGTAGCATAACGATTCATAACACTAAAAAGGTATTTGCACACGTAAGGAAATTCGTTGAGATTTCGGTTATCGCTGAAGATACAAAGGTTCGAACCCCACTGAATGTCTGGTTGGGAAAGATCTGGCAGTACTGAATTACGTTAGTCATGCCAGGAATCAAACATGATACTCTTATCTACTAATACGAAGTAGTCTCAGTTATTTATAACGTGATTGTAGGAGTCCAGGTAAAATTTTATAAGACAGCCAAGTTTGAACAACCTGGACTCTGTTACTAGTGTTGAACAAAACTTCTTAGGGCAATGCTATCACCTAACAATATTCAACAAAATATCTCTAACTGTAGCAGAAAAAACGGTAGTAGGTTCTTAACTATTTTTAATTGTTAAGTAAGCTAGGAAACGGTTGCACTTTTTTATATACGTTTGGTTGTCCTTTCAGTTGAAAATAATAACTAATCTGATGATCCTTAATACATTTCTAACAAGCACCATCTCGTTGCGGTATTGATCTACATTACAGATTTCTCATGTCTTCCGTTCACAAATTTCTTCAGAAGTTTTGCTCAACATTCTCTCGAGTAGCTATAGTTTATTGTCAGCATTGACAATATGATTTTGTGGAAAGAGTTTTTTGGGCCATTATTATTGTATGTCCTCTTCTAGAACCAACACTTGCTTGGTGTTTACTCTGCGATCAGAAAAAGATGAAGTACTTCTGTACTTTCAAATAGTAGTCTAGTGGGAAAGAATAGAGTGAAATAACAAGCACGCTCGCTTCTGACATCTACACGACTCTTAGCACCCGCCTACATTATTACCGTAAAGCGTCATTGTCATTACCGAAAAATCTTTTACTAGTAACAATTTAAAAGTGCACTGCTCTAAGTGATAAGTCAGCGCCACCTCGCTTTTATTAAAAAGTTTAACGTGGGTAAACTCTACTGTTGGGTGACGCTTTGGTTTAGTTTTAGCTTCTGCAGCAGTTACGTTTGAAACAAATTTCTCTACATATGAGGAGTTTGAGTCAAATTTTTGGCTAAAAGTTCAGGAATTTGAAGTTCCGCTACCATATCCACAAGTTAATACAAACAGTCGAAGTTAAGCCGTATATTTCTATATTTCCACTACAACTAGGTCTCAATCTTTGCGTGCACGGTCTTGCGCCTTCAGTTAGCTAACACTAATTTTGTTGAAAATCTAATAAAACTATTAACAAGTGAGGCAACAGTGAAACGAGTGATAAAACATCGACAAGGTAAAGTTGAGCAACAGAACAAAGTGATACAACGAAAAATATTGGAATTAAAGTATTCGCTAATGTTCATCTAACTATATGGTAATGAAAGCAACAGAGATAGTGTCACCTAAGTATTACCTATTTTCTCGTTCTGTGCTGCCTTGACACCTAGTCGCTCCTGGGAACGAAAGACCGCATTCCACTTTTCGATGGTGGAGGTGCTTACAAATCATTGAATTTGTTACTAAAAATTTAGAACTTGAAGTGCATATACAATATTCGCGAAATCGATTTTTATTGTCTATACAGGGAGGTTGAAGTTAAATATGTGAAATCTAAAAGTGGAAAAGCCCACTTTATAAGCTTAAGAGTTTTTTGAAGAAACCATTAAATCTGTTCGACTCGAAATGGCATAACTTTGTTTACGCCGATGAAAATGTTTTTTTTTTTTCGAAGTATACCAAAAGGTTTCCATAAGGTTTCCTCTATCAAGAATAGTTGTGGAAATGATACATGTTCAATGTGCTTCGTGCAGGATTCATAGGTGATGTGCGACCAGTGTTTTTTTTCATCAGTGATCAAAATATTGAATACCAAGACTCCATGAACGTAGGAAACTTTTTTGATACCTGATACCCTCCTCTCCATTGGTCGAAAAAACTGGTACTATGAAAAAAGACGAAATTGCAGAATGATTTATGCCCAATGAGATCTTAGGACCTTTGGTCTTGATTATTTTTGTTAGTTATATCTCGTAAAGACTTAAGAATTTTTGGTTGCCCAAGTTCCAAAGGTGGGACTTCACTAAACTGCGTTAAGCTGACAGCAATTACGAGTTTGCAGATGGCAGAGAATTTTGCGGCTTACAGTAGTTGCAGTTCTTTTTGAACATCTGTGATGACGACACTGTATAGGGCCCTAAACATCATTACCGATATTAAGAGAAATACGTTTACAGTAGAAGTCAACTAATGAATTAAGAAGGGATGATTATGCTTTATAATCTGGTCGATCACCTATCTGAAGCTTCCTTCAAAATTTTATTACAATGAAGTGTTTTCAAACGTGGAAGGAACAGTTAACGGGCAGTTACTTAAGAAGTGTGGTAGAAAACGAAGGGAAAATGTAAAGTGTCAGATTGCAAAATGCTGTTGGACTGATCTACTACAATATTTCTAAAAAACGATTACATGATGTGCGTAGAAATGTTTTGTCAGTTATTATTTACCCGTATTATTTTATTGTGAGTTACATGTTACTGTGACTAGCTTACATTTTTAGTTCCACTGTTTTTAAGTAATTATTTACGATTTTTGGTTTAGAGCTATTTTATTGATATGTCAAATATTTCAAAAAGACGAGTCAAGCAGGTTGTTTGTCCCTTTGACGCAACTGGCAAATTTGAATTCTTATTCCTGTGAAACTGTTGACAATGAAGTCTTTCGTTTGCAAGCTCGCCGTTTCTTGCACGCTAAACGAACTCTGGATATCAATCAAGTTTTTCAAGGACAATTTTTATGATAAATTCCTTTGCTTCTACACTTTTACCATTAGGTGCGAAAGCTGTAGGAAATCGCCATGCGTAACTGTCCTGTAAAGTAGCCCGGTCATTGGACTTCCTCCAGAAACCAATTATGCGTTGTCTTCTGAAAAGTAAAAGCAAAAAACGGCGATACTTAAATATTGAAAAATCTATATCGCCTCTGGGGAGAAAGTGGCGAAAGTTGTCGCTGGGATTTTAGTTTGTTCATAATTATTTGATAACAGTGTCTGGCCTCCAATACCTTATCAATGAGTGGCGCCGTTTTATAATGACCAATATGATTAAAGTAAATTAATAGATGTTTTCCTTGTTTTATCAGCAATTTTTTAATTATAAGGTGACAATAAGTCGTTTATTTACCTTACCGAGATATTAGAGGTCATAGAAAATTGTGCAAGTCCAACTTTCCTTAAGATTTTACAAACACTAATAATGAAACAAAACTTAGCCCTCACACAAAAATAAAAAAATTACCGATTCTTTGGCATATCCAAATTTAAAGATTTGAAAGAATGACGTTGAGGTTGTTCCTGATATTTCAAATTCATTTGGCTCCTTTAAAAAACATAATTTTTTATCCTAACATTAATTTCGATGTTGGTTAAGTAATTTGTGTATTGTAATTTTGTGTATTTTTCTATAGTTCTAGGTAACGATGAGTGTCATAATACGTCTTCAAAATCTTCCTTGGTCCGCTAATGCTCTCGACATTCGTCAATTCTTTCACGGATTATCTATTCCAGAAGGAGGTGTCCACATTGTGGGTGGTGAACAAGGGGATGCGTTCATCGCTTTCAGGTATAACATTGAAGGTTTATATTTATCTCGGAAGCGTTCAAAATTTCAAACAAAATTCATAGTGTTGCTAACTTTTTCTTAAATATAAATCACAAATTTTTAGGTATGGTAAGTATAACAACATACATGTAAATAGTCATTTCACAAATAATTTGATTGAAACACTCCAAAGTTTCGCAAATACAATGTTGATTTTCTGTTGCTCAAAAACAAATTACCTTTTGGTTCAATAAGAATGCAAACTGACACTGCTATCTTTGTTTGTTAAGCTCTGTCATTCATCTGTATTTTTATTAAATTCAGGTTTTTGTTTTTTTAATCCACAAATTTTAGTTATTTTTTCAAAATACCGATCTTTACTATTTGAGGTATATTACGAACTCTTACCCACTGACGTTTGTGATAATGTACGTATTTGTTGAAGAGTTGCCGCTATAAGTATACAAGGCGTTTTTGAACTAATATTTGAATTCAGTAGATTAGGGTGGAGCCTGTTATTTAAAATGATGCGAATCAAGTCTTCTCCATTCCTCATCGTAGTTGATTAAAATTATATCGAGCTGTACCCTATCGAAATGAAAGTGCAAAAAATAGAGCAAACTCAATGTTAATATTAGAATCCATAAAATAGCTGTTAACGGTCATAACCAAACTAGGACTATTTACGTTTGCGGTCTTTTACTTCTTGAAAGATAATTATTAAATAAACAAATCAATTATTGATAACATTCCAAAGTAATGATGCCATAAATCTATCGACTTGTCAACACATCGAATCCTGTGGCCCAACAGTTTTTTATGAAACGTGGTTTTCAAATTTTTATTCTGCCAACACAGCATGAGGATGCCTTATGCTGATATAGTGGGATTGCTCTGCATTGTCTGCAAGGTCTGCCATAGGGATAGAATAACGGGATAAGTTACTCAAATTAATAATTTCCGACTAGAAATGCGAAATTACAATTTCAAAAAATTGTAGGGTTTGGGGACACTTTCTCGGTTAGGGTGCGAGTATTTTTCAAGAAACTATTCCATCAACATATAGGAAGCAGTTTAAAAACTTCAACATCTACCCAACTTTATTTCAGCATCCACATACTGAAATGCAAGGATAGACACTGATAGTTTAAGAGTTGTTATCGTTATTTATTACTCATTTTCATAATATAAATAACTTTTATACAGTTTCACTCTTGCAGTAAAATAGCGCGAACCTTGGACATTACACGATATTTAGGATGACTTCGTTGTTGCAGTACAGTACTAATAATGTACTCATAGTATGGTGAAGTCCAGTAGCCGTTGGTAAAAAAGATTAAAAAAGAAGAAATATTCAATGAGTTACTACATGCAGTACTTAACACGTAACAATAATTCTATTATCATGAATATTCTAGTACTTAGTACAAGAACTAAGTTTTCTTATTCAAAAGCGACAATATCTTCCGCACTTCCAGTTTTACATTCATCTTTGTTAATTTATGTTCTGTTAACGCACGATCACCCCCACTTCGAGTGTTTCCTCTAACAACGCAGAACTGGCTGTTAGATCCTATTTGATCAATTTGTGGTTACGTTTGCGTAACTAACTTACCGAGACGTTTCTATATTCTAATCGGCTTCAGCAACTCTACTCCAATAGAAGCAGAACCACATGGATGTAACGTACAGAATACTCTACATAAGTACTAAATAATTTTTCAAGTTTGATGTGAAGCTTTTAGGTATTAATCGATAGAGAAGTCGATAATAGATTTTCCTGGTAATTTAGGTCTTCAATCCCAACAACTCGCCATTTGTTTCAAATAACTGGTTTACTAGCAAACAACATAAGTAAGACGAGCAAATACTTTAACACTTTTTGGGGAAATTTTTTTTCTACTGCATCTTTTCGCACGACATGACAAAGGGCCGATAAGCTTACAATTGCAATGCAACGAAAGCTTATATGGTCTTTTATCTTTCTCCCGGATTTAATCCTCTCCGTTCATAAAGCTTATTGGAAAGAAAAGGGTGGGAAATGCTTGCTTTTGTAACACTGAGGAGTAATATGGTTGCTGCAAACGGGATTAACTACAAATATTTGTTTAAAGAAAAAGTTTGTTTAGAATTCACCGTATCTGTGACTATTTGGGTTAATTTTTGCAGTTTTTTATCACCAGATCTCTTTCGGTGTTAGCAGGACTGTATATGGTTGAAGCAATAAGTCGTTTATCTGTAAAAGTTTCAAAAAAGAAAATTCTATTTATGTCGTGGAATCATCTACCCTTATCTTCAAGTCTTGTATTGTTCCGTTCAATATATAGCAGACACTTCCCTGAAGTCATTGTTAGATATAACAATGACCAAAACTTTAGTATCAAGGTATCTCAGTGTGCCCAACTCATACTTTAAACTCTTCTAACTGCTCCAAGTGAAGTCTATAGTTTTTTTTTTTTTGTGATTTTTTGTATCTTCAAACACTGCTTCTTCATAATAAAGTAAAGGCAATAAATTCTTAAATAAAACGTAATAAAATGGAGAGTGAGAAATACGTTAAGCTTGATAAGGTAACCTCCATGTTCACTGCACAGTATATTGTTTGTCTATAAAATCGATCGGGAATTGAAGTGGTTACTTTTGGCGCCCCCTGCTGGTCAAAGTAGTTACTAGTTGAGATACCATAAGACGTAACTACAGTACACTGCAGGATTGTTGGCGGCAGCTAGTTTGAAGTTTACAAGTATATCAAAGAAACGAGACTAGTTCTGAAAAAAATGTTAAACTTTGGTCCGTCTTGAATGGAAGCTGCTTCGGTGGGACTTATTTCATCATCAGAAAATCCTTACGCTAGTTATCTTATTTATAATTTCCCTTTTACATTTTTTTTATCTCTTTTTATTTTATTTACAACACCTGATGGTATCTTATAAGCTTAGAAGTCTTTTGATTTATAAAAGTCCGCCAATTAGAACATGTTAGCCAAAAAAACTATTGGCCTGTGGTAGTGTTGGTATATAGTTAGATACACCCGGCATTACCACTATCCCCGAGTTACAATTTCTAGAATTTTGTGACAATAAACTGAATAAAATATGATTGTGTCGATCTTCAGAGACCGTAATTTTCGCTTGTATAGATTCCGGGTACCTTACCAAGTTCGTTAATTGCTCTCATAGACTTCAGTATGTAAGTTTATAATTTACTTGTGAGTGGGTGATCTACACATTTGCATCCAACACTGGATGCAATTCATTTCACACCATCTTCAAGTTGTATAAGCCTGCGATCTATAGTCGGAGTGATTTAGCTGGAAAGATGTAAAGCTGAATAACTGAACTGGCAATTAGTAGCACCCACAACCGAAATAATTTCCACCAAAATGTCATTTTATTGTATTGGAATTTTACTGCGTTAATTCTTTAGTGAGCGTTACTAGAGATAAAAGAGTTTGAAGTGAAACTTTCAATAGGGGGTAGGCAACTTGTAACGCTCTAACTTTGTGAATTCGTTTGATGCCGATAAAACGTGATATTTGGGCTTGCCATTGTCGAGGAAAAGCAATCAGGGGCGGCGGTTCAATATTCCGCAATTAGTCCTGACCAAGTCAGACTGCGCTTGCGCTGTACGTGAACAAGCGATACCAGTGCCGCCAAACAGTACATGACACGACCGCGCGCAGGAGAATATAATATCGAATGAATTTCTAACTTGTGATAAGTCCAATTTCTGTAAGTAGTTTGGTACTTGATTTATACTTGCAGAAGTTTCGCTTCTTTCTAGGGTGATGCATTCCCGATTTTTTCTTAATTTATTATATCTAGTTTCGGATTTATATACTTCTTAAATACCGAAGGAAGTCAATAGTTGCTATTTAATACAAAATTCATCTTAACAAACCAACTCCTTGTATCGCACTTTGGCACAATGAGTTTGATCGGAAGAATCATTTTTTAATTGTTCTCTATAAGTTAAAGTCTCAACATGTAGGAACCTCATACCCAAACATATACAGGTAGAATTCGTCTAATAGTAGCTACAAGGGTTCTGTAGGGTCGGGTATGACAGGTTTGCTATAAATACAAGGAATTAACAATAACTTGCGCAATAATAGTGACCTATCAATTTATTTTTTGATGTTCCATAAATACACTTTAGTTTAATTGACATAAATGTTACGCTAGCCATCCGTTCGTCGCCCAATTGGATGCTATTTTTTCCCGTTCAAAATCCACTGGATACGAGCAACCAGACCCAATCGGTGGCGAAACGGAATGTTTGATTACTGTCATCGACCGAATATGTAAATAAACTTATGTCGGTCCACAGATTAGACTTACAATTATTCAGATAGGTGTAAGAGAATTTGAAACTTTACATACAATAAACCTGTCATGCTTAAAACTACGAGTTCTAAGTGAAATTTAACTTCATAAGAACGTGCAATCAAATTTGCATAGTACCACCTAAATATAGAATGTATTTTTGGAACCGATTCTATGAACCAGCTGCTGGATAAGTCGATATGGTGTCTGCTTTACTGGAATTGTCTCCTGGTTTAGTTCTTCGACCGAAGGAAAGCTCTGAAATAATGATCTTAGTACTGATTGCAGTTCAGTTCTCCACACTGAACGGTTGCTTTGCGGTGATTTTTTATAAACTATCATGATTGATGAATCTTCTCCTGGATACTTTTAGAATTTAGGCCCATCACTGATATTAACTAATGACCATCTAACATAAGAGCAGTTACACCTAATGAATTACGATCACTTCTAAATGCCTGGCGGTAGTTTTAACGATTTGAAACAAAACTTTCTTATGACTGACACATTATCTTTTGGGAACCAACAGTTTTTATACAAAGAACACAAAGTGGATTCGATTATTCATCAATAACCAATTTCTCGTTCTATTTGTCTGAAATTTGCTACTTCGTAAATATTGCTTTCTCGCCAAGCTGCTCGACTGCCATTTTACAAAATGAGGTAAGCTGATAGTACAGAAGAAAATAAGATAAGCATAACTACGAAATAAGCACATTCTGTTTTAAGAGAAGAATATGGTTAAGTTGATTTCAATAATTTTTTATTAATGGAATATTATTTGCAATAGCGTTTCATTAGATTTGAGAAAATATGCTTCAACGACAGTTTGAAGCTTTGAAGACGAATTTGCCATTCTCATGAGAAAGTAGAAGTAGTTTTACAATAAGCAACAAACTTATTTTTCCAATTCTGTGAAATCCTACTTCAAAAATCCAATTATCGGCTTCGAAGAACACATGTCCTTTCTATAGAGAACGTCTCCTTTTCCGCTGATTTTGATTTTAATTTTTTAAAAGGGTTCAATTGTGCAATACTCAGAATGATGGAATATAGTCTTCTATCTCATAGCCCATCTTCATTTACATATGAGAAGATTTATTCCATCGGCGATCTTTGAATTTCACGAATAAGTTACTTTGATATCAACACAAATGCAGATTTTTTTCTGCCGGTGTTCTTGTTACATGGCTTTACATCTTCATGAAAAAAGCTTTATTAAATATATGATAATTTTGTCATTATAGAAATCGTTTGTTCAAGATTTGGGTGGAAGAAAGTATTTTGAGGTTTTCTTATGTAACATGATGTTGCTCAGGATAAATTCCATAGAGGTGTTTCCGAAACTTAGTATGATCCGGAGGTGACTGAATCTAAAGTATACCTACTTATTAGGATAAGCCTTCATAAATATGGGAAGTCAAAGAATGTAGAGCTTAATTATATCTTTTTCTTGTACTTAGAATTCAATCCGCCATGAATTCTAACAACGAAGCAACTGCCTTATCTGAACATTTTGATTGATTACTACAGAAGGAACGAAAAATATAGATGTTCCAACTGAAGTTGAATGAGGTGAGAATTAGAAAAAGTGTACAGAAAGAGATTTTCCTAAACCATAAAAAGAAAAGTTGGTTTGCTGCAAAATTCCGTCGTGTGCCTGGAAAAGTCAACAGCTGGGTTTCAAGCTTCGATCTGCACAAATTTACTGAATAGTTTAAGATATTGTAAGGTGAGAGAAGTAGTGAAGCGGTTCGGCTTTGTCAAAATAAAAACTATATCGATTTATAAGAAGAAACGAAATTTATTCAGATGTCTGCAAACTTCTAAAACCATCACAAACGAAGAATATGTTGCTAGGATAGAAAGCGCAACATTAATGACAAGCGTGATTAAAAAAACAACTTAAGTTTGTTATGAAACACTTCTAAAACCTAGATAGAAGTGGGACTGAAGCAATTTCAAATGTTATCTGACTTTAGTTCTCTGATCTACGTTTTTCTTCGATATATCTCATATACTTCTATGGCCTTAAACAGCGGTGCAATACACCAATTTAATATGGCTGACTGTCTGAACGTCAGTTTTACAGCATACTGGGCTGTGCACAACTCTCTACAAACAAGAAATTCGTTTTATTTTCCGTCATTTTCAATCGCAATTTTAGTCTGCGGAACTTCAACACCGGGAAACAATCTTTGATGGAAACTTTGAGTCTCTTAAAAATAATGAGAAAATTAGAAGTTTTGACGTAAACTAGTCAGATAGAATCATCTGCCTTGAAGATAGGTTTTATAAAAAAAGTTGGTTTTCTGCGTGAGTCGATGAGGCTACAAAGGCAAATGATCAACAGATAGAATGGAGGGTTAAAAGCTAATTTCTTAGGTATAGAATTGGTTAGTGACAATTATATCTATGCTTTGCACCACAGTAACTGGAAAGATGGCTTTATTCCTAGGTGTGAAATGTTCTTGCTTAGAACTTAAGTTACGCTCCTAATAAGCCTTTAACATAAGTGTTTCATATACTTCTTGGCATTAGTCTAGGAAGGTTGATAATAATTACTACTTTCTTGACTCGTCGATGTTTATTTGGACAAAATGAGAAGATATGACGGTATTCCACTTCTTCACTTATAATAACCAGAAGCAAGTATACACTGCCTTTGTCGAAAATAATAATTTAGTAATTGTTTAACTAAGGAAGCTGTAGCGACTACTTTCTCCAGAATGGTTATGAAGTTAACAGCAGTCTTTTCCTCCAGATCCATGAACTGGTGTTTGTCTTCTAGTATTATTTCGTCTTGCTACTTCTTATTGCTAAGAAATTAAATTGCGAAGAAGCTAACATAATATCCGCACAAGGTGAAGAAAATGAGAATAAATTCCATATGTGGGTAAAGAAAATTCCTAATAGAGAGGAAAACCATGATGAATGTAGCGAAGATTTATAAATTTCGTTTAACTTTACTAATACCTGAGTAACAAAGAAAAATTTATCTATTTACTGTATCTTAAATGGCAACTAAGAAGTAGAATTCTTGGTTAGATGGGGGACTACACGTAAAATTCTAAAAAAAAACGAATCTAATAATAAGTACAACATTTTCGATAGAGGAAAATATTAAAAGTAACCATAATTCTTTAGTTGGTTTGGATTTTCAAGTCAGCTTCTGTGTAATTCGCTTAATAACGTTTCGGTCGTCGTATAGCAACCTAAAGTTCTCTAAAATTTGAACCATCCAAATCACAACCGCGAAAACCTACAAGCTAAGAGAACAATACTACTTGAATAAGGAGTTCTGTTGGAAAACAGATAGAAGAAAGGTGCACCAGGACCTTTAGAAGAGCTTCCACTATACACAACAGTAACGTTGCATATTGTGTTCGTGATCAGATTCCAAAGAAACTATCTTAAACTTGTAGTCTATTCTTTCTTGTGACTATCACGCAATTATTTTATTGGTAGGATATGCTGTCGTGTTAGGTCACAAGTGTATGAGCATAAATATTCATCAATTATCGAATGTTTCCTCAAAAGTACCGCTGAACAGGATAAATTTCGAGTTTCTTGTCCGATTCACACTAATCTATTATTACGCTTACTATTTCTGAAACGTATTTTACACTTCTTTTTATCAAAAAAGAGACAATTTGATGTAAGAACACTATTTATTGAAAACGTTTATTGGTTAGAAGAAAAGTGAAAAAAGATAATTGTTGCAACTTTACTGTTTTTGAGTAACTTTGAGATTGTTCTTGCAACTAACGTTATTGCTCAACTTCCAGCTTCACAGTGTCTTCCATAGCATGCATCACCTACACGAGGACATACCCGACATGCTATTAATATGGATCTTAAATTATTCTTGAAACGCTAACTGAGCTTTCTATTCGGTAAAATACCCTGGATGAGCTTCTGCAGACATAAAGTTTTAAATGGTCAAATTATTAAAGGGAGCGGGAACAGAAATCCAATTTTTTATTCAAACGTCGGGGAATGGTAGTCTTACAGATTTGACTTGTAACGTTTCTAGTTTATGACTTAAGAATGTTAATTTTAACGCATCCCGATCTACCAAAGTAGTTACTAAATAAAGTACTGTAATAGACGTCATAAAGAAATTTTAAATGCTTGGTTTGTAATGGATAAATTTCATAATAGCAAAAGAGATTTTAATGATAAGTCCAATATCATTCATACCCTAAGGCTCTTGCAATTTCTGGTAGCGCTATGCAGGAATGTGGATTAGAGGAGATTATGAAGCTATTTAACAAGCGCGTAGAATTTAACATTAAACCGAAATCCTAAGGTTTGTTTAAGGAACTAGGTGTGGTTGCACAAAATGTGATTAGTCTGTTGTCAAAATTTTGATTGTTGATCACAGAGCCATCCGCTGTTTTTTAAGAATTTGAAAAAAGCTAAGTTAATGTCTGTTAAATTCCCGCAGAATGTAACAAATGTCTAATGTCCAGTTAATGCAATAGAAAATTTAGATAGCCGCTAATGTCTTGTTAAACTCTCATCACGGTTGTGCAATTGGACGTAGGCCGTTTACACACTACACCATATCGGTACCATTTATAGCACGCGATAAATGGTCGCAATATTACTTTACACCAAAGTGTGTAATACCATTAAAGGTATGGTAGCACCGACGCTTTATGGCGTGAACACGCGATTTGTTCGACTGAAATCGCGCCCTTTCGTACCATTTTATATGGGTACCATTCCTGTCGCCAGTACATATTTTCACACGTCTCACCATAATTGGTCGCGATTTGTTTAGTTTCGTTTGAACAGCGTTGCCGGGCTGCAGTAAAATGACCAAAAAAGTGACAAGGAATGCATATAACGCTTTAACGCTGATTGAAGTAATAGAACAACGACCATGCGTTTGGGACCAGACTGTTGACGATTACAAAGATAGGGTAAAAAAGTCGTAATTATATAATAAATACAAAATCTATGTTTTTGCTATTTGCCAAGGTAAAGAACCTCTTGAACTTACAAAATAATTTGCAAATTTATCTCTTAGATCATTAGCATGCTTTCCACCTCTGACGCTCCTACATTGAGCTAGGAACATACTGGAGAACTATGGCAACGCCGAATAATTATTTAATTTCCTGAAATTTTATGGTACGCGACTATCGTTGTGGGTAAAAAATTAATACCATATTGAGACCATTTATCGTGCTCTATAAATGGTAGCGATATGGTGTAGTGTGTAAACGGTCTTCAGTGTTATTCGTTCTGATAAACAAATTTCTTCATTATCACAGAAACAGGCTTTTGCAGAAAGGTTTTGCTTTTGTGATATTGCATAAACAAATTAATAGAGCCAATGGAAAATGTTGCAGTTTTTAGAAGATGTCTACAGTGTATGTCGATAGGTATATGATTCTTTGAGTCAGCATGGTGGGTGCACCTGGTGGGTTAAATTAGCAAGAATGCGGTTATTAACCAAGTGAATAATATACACTTCATTCTATGTACTGTGAATAACACTTTACAATAATTATAAAATTTGCCCATGATTTTTGGAATAGAATTTACGTTGTAGAAAAATGCTTAATTTAATGTATTTTAAATATATTGAAAAGCCCGCGTTTTGATGGGCGTTTCTGGTAACAGTCCAATCACATTCAATATCCAGATTTATCTAGCATTCTTTTTTAAAATTCTTATTATTATACTGCAACCTGCTACTGCAACCTGCAATGAATCTAGCAATTTGTTCTTGTATTCTTTTAGTTTTTAATTCATTATTGCTGAGAAATAAGGTTGCGCTAAAGAGAAGGAAAAGCGACTTTAGGAAAACGAATGAGTGTAGGGTATGGTATTAAAATGTCATTTACACGTTTTGCAACTAACTATTAAGACAAAGACGAGAAAATAGTATCCCTTGACTTCATCCAAAACTTTAGCGTGCTTCATGCAGTTATTTATTTATTGTTTTTCAAGTGCGAACTAGAAATAAATTAATGGTGTAGTAGTTACAAATTAACCCTATTCTCTTTTGTCCAAGCGAGGTTAGGAAGACGAACGAGTATAAGGTGTGGCATTAAAATTGGTCGATTACGGGATGACACGTTTTGTAACAAGTCATTAGGACGTAAACGAAAAAATTGTATTTCTTGACTTCAGACAGTTTTTCAAGTAAGAACTAGAAAAAATTTAAGGTCCTCGTAGTAAATAAGAATAATTCCTACTTTCTTTTTTCAACGCTTCATTGGATAAAATGTAGTTAGATTCAGAAGAAAAATAATTTTAAAACCGAAAGTTTGTTGTTTAAAATCAACTTGTCGTTACAGTGAGGCTATGCTTATGATTAAGGTTTTTTATTACTAACCATGGCGTAAAACAAGTAATAGCTAAATAAAAAAAATTCATCGGTTTTTCAGGATGCCGCAATAAGCACAGTAGTCTTCATTTTAACACTCTATTTCAAAAAAGACACCATATCAAATATCTGAATCGGTTTTTAGCATCAAAAACATTGCTCCTACCACTACAATAACTGATTGTAAATGGTTTTTAGCTTCTTCGTCACCGGTTTAGAGGAAACGGCTGATGGATGTAAACATTATAAATAAATACCATTAGTGGCTGCGGTTGTGGATCATCACACAACTCTAATCTAAGCATTTAAAAAAGTTTGTAGTATAAATGGTCGACGAAGTTTGTCACGCATTAGAATCAAATGTCGTTGGTGGCACTGTTGATCAGAATATCTCACAGTTTTAAAGAAGCGTATTGCATTTAATTTGGGCCTCAAACACTTTAGCTCGTTAAGGCATTGCGGTTAAAAATCCATAAGCAGTCACTGTACGCTGGTAAGATTAAACTTAGGGTGTAAATAATTTTAATTTTCTTTAAGAATTCTATAATCATATAGCATTCCTTTCACATTGTTTTCAGTCCTTGAACAAGTTTCTTAACTGCCTAATTGGCTAGTTGCGAAACTGTGCAGATTCAGTAATAACAGAGTTGATGGTGCTGATTAGTGATGATGAAATGTTTGAAATTTTGAGTAACGTGAGATTTAATTTCGAAAAATATGTCTTAAGTTAGAATAGATAATCTTAATAAACATGTTTCATCTTTTAGCACCGATGAAGATGCTCGTCAAGCATTCAGCCGCAATAATGGCAAGATCAAGGAGATTCAAATCAGTCTCATGCTCAGCTCCCGTACCGAGATGCAAAGGGTAATCGAAGCTGCGCGTTCCCAGTCATACTCGGCGTTCATGCACAACCCAACACCCACTGTACCATTGCCAGCGGCGGTTCCGGCCATCATCCCTGCAGCCGTCCCGGACATCAAAGTAGACCTCACTAAAGATCGGGATGGAACCAAACTCGATAAACGCGATAGGAAACGATCACGGTCACGCTCCCGCGAACGCAAGGAACGAGACCGTCGGAGGTATAGAGATAGAAGCAGATCGAGATCTAGAGAACGACGAGAACGGCGCCGACGTGAAAGAAGTCGTAGCCGGGGTCGTTCTCGTTCAAGAGATCGAGATCGTAAAGTTCGCGACAGAAAACGCTCACCAGAAGGATTTATTGCAAAAGAAAAAAAATTACCCGAAGTTTGGGCTACTAGTCAAAATTCTAATTCTAACGATGGCATTCCAGTAGCCCCACAACCTCCAAATATAATATCCAACAATTTTACAACAGATCTTGACGATGCCAGACGAAATCTTAGCGCCCTTAACTCCCCGGTTAGCGTAGATCGAAATAATTTTCCAGCTAATTTTATGAGTAATCGTACTAGAGAAAGTTGGCCTCCTCTAGATCCTCGCGAAAACGGACTAGGCAATTTTTTGAACCGATCCGATAACGGTTTCTCAAATAGACCCGGGGTACCACCAAACAATCCAGGGTTTCCGGCTAGAAGGTTTCCCCGAAATAATTTTAATGATGAACCTTTCATTTCTGATCGAGAACCTTTACCTAATAGTTGCGTCAAACTTCAACCGTTTTATGGAGGATATGGTGATATCAGAAGATTCTTCCAAGGTTGCTTTATAAGCAATGTTGGTATTAAATTCATCAATGATGACTTTGGACACCGCACTGGGGTTGTTTTTGTTCAATTCGGACATCCTCAAGGTAAAAGCGAAGCGTTACATAGGGACGGTGAGCTTTTGAATGGCGTTAAAATCGAAGTTCAACATTTGGATGATCCAGAATTCGATAAAGCCATCGATCGTTACCAACCCGATAGTTTCTCTCAAACTAGCGACGACGCTCGCAAATTCAGAAGCAAAAATATCACCAAATACTTCAACAAATCAGAACCTGAATTGAAAGTGTTCACTAGTTTGACCGTTGATGATCTACCTACGTACGTCAAAGAACAAGACATTATGAAGATGTTTTCACCCCGCCCTCTCATTTCTCTGATTCTAACTACAAAGCCGCGTGGGGGTCACATAGCTTATGTCAAGTTTGGTTCGGCGGAGGAGGCAAAGAAGGCGTTAGAAGAGAAATCTAATCATATAGTAGAGGGTAAACCTGTTACAGTTAAACCGTGTCAGGAGAGTGAGTTTGAAACAATTAACCAACAACACGACGTAAATTTAGATTCAAAACCAAACAGTATCGATACAAATTGTCTAAGGCTAACGCACCTTCCTCTCCAAACAAATAATGTTGAAATAGCTGATTTCTTCTCCGATATCGGAGTACGACCTTCAAAAATCCACTTAATGAGCAATCGATTAGGTTTCACTGGTCAAGCCTTCTGTGAATTTAAATCCAAAGAAGATGCTACTGAAGCATTAAAAAAAGACGACTCAAGTTTTGGTCCTAATCACGTTCAAATCCAGCCGATTTCGCGTGTAGAAATGGAACATATTGTACACCAATCACAACAGTCAAGCATGACATCTTCATATCAGCCGCAACAACATATGCGTCCTAACATGATGAATCAAATGGGACAAAATCGGCCCCCATTTTTCCCTAGAAATAACTTTGATGGACCTAGAGGCATTGGACCGCCAAGATTTATGGGTAGGCCGCTACGGCCAAGGTTTATGAACGCGGTTCTTAACGATGATGCGCCCCCTGGTTGCACAGTTTTTATGGATAACGTACCGTATAAAGCAAGCACCGATGAAATTTTAGACTTTTTTGATGGTTATGACACCACGAATAATGTTAGTAGAAGATTCAACCCCAACAACACACCCAGCGCCGAAGCTAAAGTAATTTTTAATTCTCCCGACGAAGCGTTCCGCGCAGTTCAGGAGAAGAACGGCCATAAAATATGGGACCGCTCCATATATCTCAAACAAGTGTAGAAAGAGTCTGATATGTGGTTAATTTTGGAAAATGTGCAGTTCCGATTCTGAATATTTCTTAGAATGACGTTGAGTTGGTTGTATATCAGGAAGATTTAAAATGGACATTATATTTACTTAGTTATATATACTTATAGGTATTGTATAGTAAAGTGAGGCTTAAAGTTCAGGATGTGAGCTAACGTGAAAGCCTCCCTTCCGGATAATTTGTTTATTACCGTTTAGAATTTAATAAATGGTATTTAAAAATATGTTTTGTATATAATTCGTTTCTAGCACTCCTCTAAATAATATTTAGTATATTTTGGAACCTTGTCTTAATAAATTTTTATTTACCTACATCTATCAGTTATCATTAACCCCTTCCACGATACTTAGAAGCGACTTATTAAAATACCCACGAGTCCAGCCGTTTGTAGTTTGCTTTCAGATTCACCTGCTTACTGTTAGACCTATATTCCAGTATTCGTGTTGCATAATTTTTCATTAAGTTTCTAACTGCAGTAACTGCGTTGTTGTTATTTTCGTCTTGTGATAATAATTTCTCAGTGCAAGAATTGAAAGGTCGACCGTGCTGTTAGCTGGTCGGCTTCATCACTTTTAAGACTGTTGGTTTTAAATCTGTTGGCTTCGCGCTCACGCATTACCGCTGATATTCCGGTCTGAAAAACGGATCCCGCCAGTCTCTCTTGAAATGTTGCAGAGAGGAGGTTGTGACGATCTCGCAGTATGAAGTTTTATTAAATAGTGAAACGATGTGGAGATTGTGTTTGGCCATTTTGGCCTTAGGGATTGTCGAAGCGCAAAGACGGAACTACTCCACTTTCCCTTGTCCTCCGAAATGTTATTGTTTCCGAAAATCTGTAAGGTGCATGCAACTGGAACTGACGGAAGTTCCTAAAGCCCCGCTGCCAACTGTGCTATAGTAAGTATATTAATTGGTCAACACAGGTAGCCAATCTACTAATTTACATAAACTTTACAAGTTTTTTTTAACTTAATGTAGTAGATAAATAATAAATTTTTAAAACAAATTACATATAGACAAATGTAAATATATCATCATAGTGCGTGAGTAAGATCTATGTAATCGTATTCGATTCAAGTGACTTCAAGACCTCAGGGTATAAGTCCGAGCTTATGCTAATCGAACTGTAAGCGAAGTTTTTTAAAGATTATTTATAGCATCGCATTTACATTTATGATTTTTTCATGAAAGTAAACCAAATAAAATTTATAGAGAAATTGCGGTGTCTCCGCTTACTCTTAAGATAAACGAGTGTCAGATATTGAAGATTCAAGAATATATTATGCGAATCGGCAATTCAGCAGCAAGTTTTTCTAATTGTTTTTCTCGTTGCGCAAACGAATAGCAAAAGTTGTTGACGTGAAATTGTTTCCTCAAAACCAATGTAGGAAGATGACTGGTGGAGTTGAAGATATTTATGCATCTTTTTATAATTATGTATCCTGACCGTTAAGTTTTAACTGCAAGCGAGGCAAATGTCGTTAGCGACACATGGTAGCATTCGTTTTATTGTCGAAACAGTTCATAACCACCAACTGTCGCCTAATTTAGTCCATTTTTTTTTAATTTTATTTAATATTTGAGAACCAAATCTTCGTAAATTAACTTATTAGTCTTCTAAAGGTGAATAAATTTGCTATAATGAATAACAGGTTATTGATCTCCTTTGTCATACTTTGAATTAAATGATTACACTATTTAAAAATTCTTGGAAAATTTTTAATTTAGGCAACTTGTAGAGGTGTCGTTAGGGACCTATAGTCGATCAAATCGATCAGGCAATCCGCAACCTCGAAATGATGAAGTCACGCATCGTACGGTATAGTAACGCTTATAAAAAATGATGGAACGATTGAAGCTTTTATATCGACACCGAAAGGGTTTTAAAGAAGTTACGAAGTTGTTTGACGAGCCCCAAACTCCCAAACGATTAAATTTCTTTGTAAACTTACCGAAAAGGTAAAAATAGTTATTTGAAATTTACAGGACGCGTATTTAGAGATCAGAGACAACAATGCACTATTTATTCACATTTGTTGAATTGCTTGAATAAGCTAAAGCTTTCTGGAGTATGTTTGTATTTCAACGCACCCGCATTGAACTGAGGGCAAACAAAAGTTTTACAAAAATCTAAATTTTTTCCACAATTGTGTTTGAAGACGACGTTGAGAGTTTAGTACGTCAGCTTCACAGAACTTGAGAGACTGAATTTATCTAAAATAGACTTTCTAAAAAATGCCCAAATAAATCGACTCGATTATAGCAGAATTTTTATTTTAAAAAATTGAGAAAATATTTGATCTAATGGCTTAATGGAGAGAAGAGCCGTTAGAGTGTAGATTTTTCTATTATTTGTTATTAATAAACAAGACCACTTAACAGAACCAGGTACCCTATGATTAATTAATAAGAAGGTAATTGACTGACCCTACCTATGACCCATCCTCAAGTAATTAAAACCTTCAATTTCCGAACCGTTCACAGATTAAGGTTTGTCTCAAACCCACAAAAATAATTTCAATATTAAGTTATTTAAATTTCTTATTATACTGATTCATTTTCAGATAGATATTTTTAAATTGCAAAATAACTAAGAATCTAAGGTTTACTTACTTTATTTCTACTAATTCCCTTTTCTTTTAGAAAATTATTAAAAATAATACGTTTCAGCAAAAAACGAGCTGGAAATCTAGAACTTATGCCTGACAGGAGAGGCTGTAAATAGAGATGTACTTGCGATTTTCTTATATTCTTTATGTACTATACTAACTGAACATAAAAGCAGGAAAAGTAGGATATTAAAAATACAAAAGAAATAACATCTAAGTAACAATGCAAAATGTTGAAATGTTCAGCGAACTGATTTTATTTTAGTGTTACCCAGGAAGAAACCAATATTGAAATTAAAATAACAGTGCAACGGTTTACCGAAAAGAAAAAAAAATGTCAAAAACTCAACACTACAAAACCATTGGAGGTTGTTTTAATAGTTTTTTGTCAATAAGAAACAAAATTTAGAAAAATTGTTACTAGAAGTTTAGACTGTAATATCGATGTTTTAAAATATTTCAGCAACAAAAAGATACACAAAAATTATAAAATTGACAAATTCATTTTAATTTGAAACCGTTTTGTGGTTGGTCTGACGTATATTCAGTGCGCGCTTTGCCTTCCGTGGTCGGTGTGTACTTTGGTTTGGCGACAAATTTCTAACTGATTTAGGAATTAAAGTTCCCTTTAATTTTTTATTTACTTATTAGCTAGGAATACTTTTTGATTAAATTTTATAGATTACAACTAGTAAAGCAGGGGTTACATTAATATTTTTTAAATGTTTCTTTTTTATTTTTAGAGCCCAAGCAAATATTATACTAATATTCCTAAGCCAGCAAAATAAAAATGGCAGGGGAGTTTCTAAAGTAACCTATCCAGTCATTGTATGTCTTATGATGCCTATCGTTATAAAAGAAGAATTAAATTAAATTCAACATATTTTGTAATCTTAGTTTAACTGATAATCGAATCATATCTTTCATTTGTAGCGATTCATGACTGAAACTGGTTCTTTTCATTTCTTCTTGATCTAGAAATAATTTGCTAAAATTGTTAGAAAAAAAATTAGAGACATTGAGACCATAAATTTCCAACATTAAAAAAATATTCAAATTGTAAAACTTTTCCAATCCCATTCATAACGAATATATTTCTTTTCTTTACCTATGATATACATTTAATTTAATTGGAGACGGTCCATGAAGTGGATCTCGCTCACCCACCTTCCTGTCTTTTGACATTAGGCATACGTATGATATACCAAAAGCAATTTTAAAAAATTATGTCTATTCTAGAGGTAAGATGATGCTGATGGTAAAAAGTGCAGGAGAACTATTCAATTTCTCCGCCAACTGTCAAAAATGAAGCCATAAAGACGATAGATTTGTTATTTTATTGAATATGATTCCTTATTTTTTTGAAACATTTTTTTAAAAAATTTTTCTTACTTTTGGCACCCAAAAGTTCTATTTTTTTTAAATAATAGAGCTCAATAAGTAATAAAAATCAAATAAACTGCTATAAAATTTATTGGATGTAATTTGAAAAAATGTTAATGCCATTTATTTGAAAATTTCAAACATACTGAAACAACATTATCAAGAACATCCTAAAATGTAGACATCTGGGAAGGAGTTACTAAATGTTTTATCATAAAATAAAAATTGTGATTTTGTAACAATTTATTTATGGTTATTAGGCATCTCTATGTCCATTTCTGGTTTATGACCAACACTTTTCCAGCTGTCAAATTGAATGGATCATTTAACTATATTTTGTTTATAATTTAAAAGTTCTTAAATTTTTATCTATGTAGGTTTGGTACAATATTAGATAACCACAATTTTTAATACATTTTTATCAAAATAATACCCAATTAAACTCAAGTAAAAAAAATTAAAGTAACACAACGAATAATAAATCTGTCTGGAAATTATTGAATTAAATGATCAAGAAAAAATCAAGATACTTGAATATCAGGTTCAGCAAGTGAAGCACCAATGGTGCTACGATACAAAATCTTTAGTGCTCCGTTAGTGCTTGATTGTGCTTCAAACCAGAAACCAGCCACATTTTCGGTTCCTGACAAATAGGGCCTCAAAGTGCATACCTGGAAGCTGGCCACATCTTCTTTGTTGTTGAAACACAAACGACGCTACTATACAAAATTGGTGTCAAATACAGCGTAACGAAATGCCAATGAAAAGAGTACTTTGTACAGTAGGATTATTTGTGCCTCCATTACAAGAAAGCGGTGTCCAACTTCCACGTGTGTACTTTGAAGTGCCAGATTTCACGAGTCGAAAGTGTGGCTGGGTTCTGATTTGAAGGGCAATGAAGCACTAATGGAGCACTAAAGACTTTGTATCATAGCATCATTAGTGCTTCATATTACTTGCGTAGCCAACTTCCTTTTTTAATGGGGTTTCTAAAAAACTATGAATTGTGTTACTTCTACTTTTTCATAATTTAATTTAAACTTCAACTGTGCTTTTTGGCTTTGAGTTCAATTTTGTGACTTAGTGGGGAGAAGTGATTTATAACATGTGTCGATATTCAAAATCTCGTTGAGATTTTTCAAGAAGCCTTTAATAAGATTTGTGAACAAAAATTTTCCGTTTCATTGTTTTATGTTATGTGCAAAATACTTTCAACAAAAACTGCATAAAATTTGAATAAAAAGCCATGGACATTTAAAAAAGTTTAGTCGAAGCAAATTACGATTTGCATTTTTGTTGTGAAAAGTTAAGAAAGGTAACAATAATTTACAGTACAAATACCACAAAACGAAATACCACTAGTTTGGTTTATTATTTAATAATGATATTCAATTTTTGCAACTACTGTAAAGAAAGGAGCCTAAGTTTTAAAAAATTCTGAAGGATTTAAAGGGACCCATATTACAATGCCATTTTAGAGGTAAATAAAATTACACTTTCAGTCTTACAGATTTTTTTTAGTTGAATTCAGCCAACAAATCTTCAGCTGCAGTTTAGGTCATATATCTCTAAGTGCCCCCCTGAGTGTTAATTATTTTAGATCAAAAAAATTGCTACTAAAAGCGCACTTTTTGGTTTCTTTTTTCTTTAATTTCGCGATAATTGATAATAAATCAAACTTTTAACAGATCTCGAGGACTTATTTAGCTTTTATAAACATCAGATCCGATTATAACGTCTTTTCGTCTGTACAGAACTGTATTTCTAAATCAAGTAATCATTTCTTTTAATATTATGACAGTATAGGAAATTAAGGTGAGTTCCTATCTTGTGGGTATGGCATAATCTCCTTGATCTGAAAATTTAAATTAACTCATTAAGCGATGCAAAAATGCAACATCGCTAATGTTTCTTACCTTAGTTATCTTTACAGGATTAATACCGAGATGGTATGGTAGTAAAGATTTACTTCAAAAATTACTACTTTCAGTCTACTTTCAGGCTAATAATACAAAATTTTATATTTCACACTGAAGACTGACAAGCAAAAATATAAATGATTTTGGGAATTAATAGTCCTGGTTCTTCTGATTTGTTATCAATAGGATGGCGGTTATGAATGTTAGCTTAATCTTTATTGATTCTGCAAATGGATATTGATTAAATTTATACATCATCTTAACCAAAATGATGTCGTCATAGACAGGACCATTTATAAGGTTTATCATAAATTAGTAAGGTTTGTACACTAACAAAAAGCGTCTACTTTCAACAATCATCTCATCAGCGATAATGTTTTATTTATTTTAAAATAGACACTTATCCTATTACGTAAGTCTTAATATGAAACATACATGGTGCATCTTCTGTTACCTCATCGGAAATCGTCTAGCAATAAATTCTTCTCTGCATGAACATGACACGAATAAAAAGGCAACCAGCAACAGCGTTAGGAAAGAGTTACTAATAGTCATTTTGATTATTATTTTGGAAGTGATGTTAGGAAATAGAATCTTGTCGGAATTTAACAAAATTATGTTATCTCAGCTAAGCTACAGTCGATTAATGAAAACGTTGAAACACATCCGATTTCAGCAAGCAATTAATAAGAGCACCAAAATAAACTCGAATTCGACGTATTCCCAACCGCTACTAAAAATACCCACACAAGTTGATATCAAATTCATCGGAATTATAAAATTGTCAAGTCAACCCCTTTTTGCTGTTAGCAGCGTGTTGCAACATCAACGAATAAAGGCGAACCAGTTGGAAAAAGAACAAAAGCGAAGAACCTTGCCTTTAAATCGACCTCTGAAAACATACCGAACCACATTCTTGCGAGAAAAAGAAAATCGGTTCTTTTCGATTGTGAAAATTATCTGGAGCAGTACAGAAACGAGAGCTCATTGTGTAATTTGAAGACGTCAATAAAGTACAAAAAACAGTTACCATATGGGACCTTTTAACGGCAACCGAAGCCGCGTTTACTTGCGCTTGTATTTACTATAAGTAGGTTGAATCGACTATTTGTTGTTAAATATAGCAATTTAATTTAATACAATCTACAACGTGTTAAGTCGTATGGAAATTATTGGGATTATACCGATAACTATAGCTAAATGTCATAAATGAAGCTAGACAAGTTCCCCCTCGTTCTTCGGGATTTATGTCATGTAGTGTTGAGGGAGAAATAGCATGAACTATGAATTGGATAACCTTTCAAGATTTCTGGAGCGTAAAACCCTTTCAGTAAATATCTACCTGCATTATAGTTACGAATATTGCCTTAAGCTACGCCTACATTCGTTGATGTGAAGACTTTATTTATGGCTCGGGTAATCCCGGAATTTTAAATCACAAGTTATGTGATTATAACAATCATCTCTAACAGTGGCTACCTTTTTTTAACTATTTTCATATGTTATACATATTACCGACTTATATTTTAGGTATTAACAAATGGAAAGTCGGTTCAAAGAAACAAATTTAAGTACAACTAGAGGACCATAATACTTAAAAATAGAATTAATACATAAAAAAAAAAAACGAATTTCTCAAAAATAAAATTTTACTAACTTAAGTTTGTTTGCTCTAAAAAAAATCTGAAGCTTTGGCGTTAAAAAATTCAAAAATCCTAATAAGTCTACTAAGAATTCAAATTTACTTTAGTGGAAATTAATCAAAATTTTCTTGACCATCTGAAATGATATTTTACTGAAATCTCAAATAATTTCTTAGTTATGCACTCCATGCGTCCCTATTTGTTTATAACAATTTCAAAATCGACATGTTTCTAAAGATCTCATAAAATTACAAGCTAATTAACTAAGAACTTGAACAAACTGATGTGAAAATTGCTCGAAAGAATTTCCGATTATTTTTTATACAAGTTTATGTAATTTTATAAAAATTTTAAAGGTTTTTTGGCTCTAAAAATTGTGAATACTTTTGTGAGAAAGTTTTTTTGCGGAATCTCGAGTTTCTACTATATTCTGACTTTTGCGTGTAAGCTTAACTGATTTCAGTGAAAAGTAGTCCAAGTTTTCTGGATCTGTGTTAGTTCTGAAATAATTTTTGCGATTGCAACTAAATTTTGGCGGCATTTTCCAATATTTTCCCAATATCTGAGAATTATTCAGACGCCGTAATATTTAGTAATAGGAAATGTTTAAGCTTCTTGATGGTACTAATTTAAATTGCTTTATCCCTTAGCCCGACAACTGTTAAAATTTCAGGGCTTTAAGAAAATTGAACAAAAATTTTTGAGCTGAAGTAACTTGAAGTAATTTTGGTTCAAATTTATTAATACGTCGTGTGTACTCTGGAACTGTAACAAGAAATTAGTAGCACAGTTTGAAGAATGAATCGCCGATTCCGAATAAGGCACTGCCACTGGTCATCCAACGAGGCGGTCGGTGATTCATTCGTTACATTTATTTATTTTTATTAATTCCACAATTGACTGGGTCGATTTAAAGCCATTGAATTGGCCATTCATTCATTTATACATCGCCAAACGAATTTAGATAGTACCATTAGTCAATTAAAATATTAAAATAAGCGGCGATAAAATTATCGGTTCGTGGGTCAATTTTTGAGTTATCGACATCATGTGGTTTGACACGCCACAAATCTATTTTATTCCCACAAAAAAAAAACTTGGAATTCTAAAACAATTAGCAGAACATAAAGCGAACTTTTCCTATATTATTGAGGTTAATTAATTAACGGCACGTTTATGGACTCGACACAAAATAACGTAATTGTGTTTTGGATATCCAATAAATTTTATAAACATAAATGAATGCAGACAATAGATGAATTACTCGCTATTATTAGATCGAAGTTCTTCGCAGTTTGCGCAATGGACTTTTCCGAAAATGTCTGAAAATAACCGGAAAATTATGTCATCTGCAAAATCGCATAGCAGCTTCTTGTGGTCAATGACGGCAAATGTATTTTGACACTTATGTTTCATAATCACAAAACACACATTGCATACACTAAACTAATTGAATTATTATCTCCTCGATGGCATAGTTCATCGCAATGAGGTACTCATATCGCGCTCTATTAATTCGGTATAATGGTCAGTTGATATCAATTACCAAGCAATTAATAGATCTAATGGAATTAGCAAAAAACATTACCCGACCGGTCATGCGTTTAAAAGTATTTTTAAATCGAGCCAATTCTATTACATTAGAGAAACGTATCTATCGGGTTTCAGGATTAACGATCAAATTTAATCAAAATCGAGGATGGACGTTGGAAGTCAATAACCAAGATGGCAAGTGAGATTATTGTTCTCGTAAAACCTTGAAAATCATAATAAATCATTAAGTGATGAGCAACCCATTTGACATCATCGTAAGCAAAGGCAATCCTAAATCGAAGCGGAAATGATAAGCTTCCTCTTCACAAAGCACCCGTCAATATTTCGACTGGCATAGATCACTGTTCCAGAATCGAAGGTGTGTCATTGTTAAGTCAACTTAACCGGAAGTCGATTTTATTTGAAGTTACCTACTAGAACGTTAATCTAGTTTGATGTGTGCAGCAGTTGTCACTGTACGAAAAACGAAAGTCTTAATTTACTCTCTTAGTTATTTATTATTAGTTTAATTAATTTCTTGTATTTAGTATTGAGCAAATGCTTTATAGAACGTTTGCTAATTTATGGAATCAATAAAATTAATTATTTAACGACAAGTGACGAAACTGAACTATTAGATCAGACAAAATCTCAATGTCGACAAGTATTTCAGGTCTTCCTCTGAAAGAATTGTTGAACTCCAAGACTACTTATTATTAATTTAAGAACAGCTAAATGGTTCTGGGAATTTTTTCCTTCGGTACTTCTTATCTACCTTGGTCAATGCAAATACACAGATCTTTTCATTTACTCCCTTCAGCATTTTCTTTCACAACATTTGTTAAGTTTATTCTATCGTACTTTGTTTCACTTTTATCACTTACGTCTATCATTCGAAGCGCATATCTTTCTATCTCATGAAGAGCAGAAGATTTGTTTCAAGGGTCAAAATTTTTGTGATTGCAACAATTGTTTGTAGTGTCATTTGGAATAGACATCTGCATACTTTATAAAGAAAAACTATTTACAAAAAATTGTTCTAATGATAAATCATATATGAGCGATTCTGCAGGTATATTGACACGAGCAGTACAATGTCTTGTGACGAAGACAGGTTTTCTTTACTTTACTTCAACTCTACTTCAAGTTTTTTTCTGACAACATTCCTAGTCTCTGGCCGCTACTCTAATTGTACCCTCAGATGCCAAGCGTTCCATCTACCTTGAAGAAATACACTTGATACTATTCATCTTTCCGAATGAAAGGATTCTTATTGTATCAAAACCTTCTTTATTTTATTTTTTTTGGTTCTTATTTTTTCTTGTAGTGAGTTTTCTGAGCGTTTCTGCAGGTATAATAATAGTAGCAGTACAATGTCTTGTTACAAAGGAAGATTCTCTATCTTGGAACTAGTAGTAGCTTGGAAGCTTGGTGAACTCTCTTTTCTTCGCAATATTTCTAAAAATTATAGATGCTGTCCCTTGCATGCACCCTCTTTACGTCAAGATTTCTTTAGTAACTATCGCTTTCTGAAAAGATTTATAATCTCTGGCAGCTAATCTAATTGTACCCTCAAATGCTAATCGTTTTTTCTACCTTGAATAAGTAATGGTTCTGTTTGCAATCTGTTCTTGTTTCTGATGTTGTTTACCTCCAGCCTCTATCTATTTTATTATTTTCTTTAATTAGTTTTCTCTCCTTTTTCTACAACTGTTTTGTTTTTAATTTTCTTACTTCTAAGATATGGTTCTTGCTCGTTGTGATACAGTACCTATTATCGAAAGGTTTAGAGTACCTATAGCATTATTGCATGAGTATACTATTATTTTCTGATTCTTCCCATCTGCTTTGGTTAATGCAAATACACAGATCTTTTCATCTACTCCCACCATCACAATATTTGTTATGTTTATTCTATTTTTGATAGGATCGTGCTTTAATTCACTTCTATCACTTACGTCTGTCATCGGAAGCGCATAACTCTATATCTCATGAAGAACAGAAGATTTGTTTCAACAGTCAAAATTGTTTGTAGTGTCATTTGGAATAAACACATGCATGTTTTATAAAAAAAAATATTTACAAAAAATTGTTTTAAAGATAAATCATATATGAGCAATTCTGCAGGTATATTAATAGGAGCAGTACAATGTCTTGTGGCGAAGGAAGGTTCTCTTTCTTAAAACTAGTAGTAGCTTGGTAAATGCTTTTTCTTGGCAGTATTTCTAAAAATTATAAATTTTCTCTCTTGCACCATCTTTACGTCAAGTTTTCTTCAGTAACTATTGTTTTTTAACCAAATTCATAGTCTCTGGCAGCTACTCTAATTATACTTTTAAATGCTAAGCGTTGCTTCTACCTTGAAGAAATACACTTGATGCTATTCACTCTTTTCAATGAAAGGATAAAACCATTTCTTATTGTATCAAAACCTTCTTTAAAAGTAAACCGAAGTTATGATGAGTAGCGGTTTTGTTTGCAATCTGTTTAGAATACTTTTTTCCATTGGATCTTAAGAGGTCGAAACGTCAAAAGGTTGCAAAATGCCGATAGAATTTGAATATAAGCTTCTCCGAACCCAATTCGTTAAACTCTATGTTGTAAAAAGGTTGGGGTTTATCTATAAATAATAGAACAACCACAAACGGATTTACTATGCTAATAACCACATTTAGGAAATGTTCAACAAAAAAAAAATTTGCTGAACTCATTCATCTTGAGTCAGATCTTCCAATGACACTAAACTCATAATGACAATGCTTTGAAACTTTTTTTTATATAGGGATATTATTTTAGCCCACTACACTATATAGAATGGTCTTTAATCTCTGACACCGTGTGGCAGAAATTTTTGGAGTGGCTCGTTGGTTCCAAAACTAATCGCGACTTCATGGATTACCATTGATAAATAGTATATGAATAAGAGACTCTTGGATATAATTTCTGTTTCGATTTGGTATATTTGAAAATTTAACCTCAAGGCAGCAATTATCACTATCATCAATTAATTAATTTCGAATAGAAGCACTCTTCTTTTAAACCGACTCCTTTATTCATCTTAAAATTGATGAAGACTCCATCTTCCTCACATTTTAACATTTATTTTACGTTCTAGAGTAGATTTTTGAATTAATTATTTTAAAAATGATACTTTCAAAATTGATTCCTCTAATAGCATTTTCCAAAGCCTCTTCTAGTTATTTAAAATGTAGTGAAACTTTCCGTCCAAAATACAATATTTGAAGGGTAAATAAAAACCGATGATATGAGCGTTAGTTACACAGGTACTTGTTTTTCAAAATTTGCTTAAGAAATCTTTTTCTATTGGACTAGTGTCGTTGCTTATTCAATAATTTCTTATAATCAAAAATGAAACATGTATTTAATAGCAAAGTAAAAAATTGAAACCAAAAAGGTGACCAAATTTCGGAAGAAACACCTGCCCCAAAATCCTTACCACTACGCCTCTGTTAGAACAACACTACTATGTTGTTTGTTCTACAATGTTGTAGTTTATCTTAATTTATTGGCAACAGCTGATCTATGTAATTTTTCTTTGAAAAATGCGCGTTTTGTTGAAATTTGTTTTAGACTCAATAAATAAATCATCTTCCGCTTGTAAAATGTTTTTATGTTTAAATCATTGCGGTGCCAAATTCTATCTTTGCTCGGGGATTGGGATGAAGACATCAAATTCCTTCAGATTTTACTACATATTGATTTTATATGCAAGAATGTTTATTTTATCGCGCCAGACTGATCACATGCTCATTTATTTGCACTACTTATTACTTCTAAATACGTGAAGCTGCAGATCTGGTTTACTTTAATAGTTACATTCACCTCTTAATCGTAAACGAGTTAATACCGCAATTGACTATTTTTAACTTAATTAATGATAACCAAAATATTTTACAGCGATTTAAGATTCAACAAAATTCGAGAGATCCCTCCAGGAACGTTTAAAAGTTACCGCAACGTAAGATCTCTCCTACTAAACAACAACCACATAAACAGTTTAAAAAATGGAGTTTTCACTGGACTCGTCCAATTGAAACACCTCTATCTCTACAAGAATTCAATCAAACATATTGAATCTCAAGTCTTTCAAGATTTACCTAAACTAGAACAATTGTAAGTTCTTTTGCTAATTAAAAAACTAAAATAATTTAATAACTTCTCTTGAAGGTACCTCCACAACAACGATCTGAAAGAGTTTAAAGATGGAACTTTTTCCAACATGCCTCGCCTGGAGCGACTGTACGTGATTGTAACATTCAGCAAATGAATAAGTACGAACTAGATTTTATTTTTAGCTTTCTCTACAACAATCACATTAGCCATATTCCTGCTGGAGCTTTCAGAAATCTGCCGAAACTCACACGTTTGCGTCTCGACCAAAACGCTTTGGTATGCGATTGTAAGATCGCATGGTTAGCGAAAATGTTAAACGACAATACTCTTCACGTAGCTGCTAATTGCAAATATCCATCAGAAATGTACGGAAAGCCAATCAAAGGAATGACTCCGCAAGATTTTCATTGTAGTGAGTCGATCCTATTTCATTAAATTTACGAAATTAAACAAAACATTTTTAGAACCTCCCACAATAATGGAAGGACCTCAAGATATCGAAATTTCATGGGGAAGTACTGCAGTATTCACTTGTAAAGTAGATGGCGAACCGAAACCTTCGGTGTACTGGATGCGGAACGACGAAGAACTCCAAATTCTCAAAGACAAATACGAAATTATGGATAATGGGTCGTTGAGGGTTAAAAATATTGAAAGTAGCGATGAGGGACATTACGAGTGTATGGCGAAGAATCCTGATGGCGAAGTTAAATCCAGACCGGCCCGAATGGTGCTTAAATCTCGACAAAGCTCTAACGTTTATGGTAAGTCCTGTTAGGCAGGGGTCAGGGTTGTAAACTCAAAAATCCATTATTTCAAGTCTTCACGATTACAAATTTATATAGTTTAATAACATCTTATCTGTGTCATTTAGTCAGAGGTCAGGAAACAAAACAAGCAATTTATTTAAGAACTTAGATACAGTTTATGGGGATGTGAATGGGAAAGGGTTATTTCACTTGGAAGCGCCAGATGTTAACACTTAGATATGTGTTGCACGTGTTGTTTATCTTAAATTTTACTCACTCCTATAATCTACCGCAATCACAAAAAATAACGCCCCGAAGCGGTCCCTCTGGATCTCGGGCTACTGGAGTTCTGGGCCTTTCCTGGTATTCTCCAATAATTTCACTTTAGATCCAACCATTCTTCAACTCGCATATTTTGGTAGCTAACGTCACAAAAGTTTGTTAAAACCCTTAAATATTAAAGCAAAATATCAAATGGTTTATAATTGACTAGATTGTTCTTAAAAATGTTGTTGATGGTATTTTTTAAACAGGAGCTCCGGTTTTTGTGACCACCCCAATTAGCCAATCGTTGAATGAAGACGCTTCTGAAATTATCCTTCGCTGCAGAGCTGTTGGTAATTTTCAACCAACTATCACTTGGTCCCGGAATGGCATTCAACTTTCACCATCCCCTAGACACTTTTTCGAAAACGATGGGACATTGGTGATACGTCCTGTAAAAGCTGGAGACCATGGTACCTATCGATGTGAAGCAGCTAATAACCATGGAAAGATAAGTGCTGAAGCTGACGTTTTAATTAATGGTAATTTGCTGAAATTCTCTAGATTTTTTCTAAAAAATTATTTTCAGTTGCTCCCGTTTTTACAGTTCATCCTGAAAGTATCGAAACAGGAATTGGAGAAACCATAAAACTTGAGTGCGTAGCTGTAGGTTCACCATCACCGGAAATCACTTGGTTTAAGGACGATCTTGAAATTGTAACAGGTGGAAGAATTTTTATATCACCGGATGGAACTTATTTAGAAATTCGAGATACAAAAGAGAGTGATTCTGCACTTTACGTGTGCGAAGCTCGTAACCAATTGGGTTTCAGAGAAGTTAGTGCTAAAATTAAAATTGCAACTCAATCAAAACGACCACCTAAATTTGTTTATAAACCTTAC
The DNA here is from genome assembly GCA_905333025.2 of Pyrochroa serraticornis. Classification (NCBI taxonomy): domain Eukaryota; kingdom Metazoa; phylum Arthropoda; class Insecta; order Coleoptera; family Pyrochroidae; genus Pyrochroa; species Pyrochroa serraticornis. The sequence continues at coordinate 22,320,554 of HG995154.1, forward strand.
AACATTGAAGCTCTAGTGGGTAGTACTATTGAATTACCTTGCAAAGCTGAAGGTGATCCAACTCCTGGAATACAATGGCAAAAAGATGGAGCGAGTTTACAAAGAACTGGAAGAACTAAAGTTTCTTTGACTGGTAACCTCTACATTTTTAGTGTCACCAAAGAAGATCAAGGTCGTTACGAATGTGCTGCTATTAACAATTTTGGTCGCGAAACCGCTTCTGGTTACGTTTCTGTAAAAGAAAACGAGAACCCTACCGATTTTGGAATTGGCGACAAATTCGTTAAAATAGCTTACGCTGAAGCTTCTGAAGAAGTAGATAAAGCTATCAACAAAACAATTGATAATTTGTTTCACAATAAACGGCCTCATAGTCCCGGGGATTTATTTAGACTGATTCGTTTCCCCGATGCTCCTGCTCGCGAATTAGCAAGAGCCGCTGAGGTTTACGAACGCACTTTAGTTAATATACGTAAACACGTAGAAAAAGGAATGACCATGAATTCTACTTCTGATTTCAATTACCAAGAGATTCTATCACCTGACCATTTAGATTTAGTCGCGCAATTGTCGGGATGTATGACTCATAGACTTTCGAGGAACTGTTCAGATATGTGTTTTCATTCGAAATACCGCTCCGTTGATGGTACTTGTAACAATTTGCAACACCCTACATGGGGGGCTTCATTAACAGGGTTCAGACGAATTCTCAAACCTATTTACGAAAATGGTTTCAGTAGTCCAGTGGGTTGGAACAAAGAAGTTAAGTATTATGGATATAATAAACCTAGCTCCCGATTAGTTTCAACTACTTTAATATCAACAAGTAGAATCACTTCAGATAGTGAAATCACTCACATGGTGATGCAATGGGGACAATTTCTTGACCACGATTTGGATCACGCAATCCCTTCAGTTAGTTCAGAGAGTTGGGACGGGATTGATTGCAAGAAAACTTGTGATTACGCAGCCCCTTGCTACCCCATGGATGTGCCACCAAATGATTTTCGTATTAAAAACAGAAGATGTATCGATTTCGTCAGATCATCAGCTATTTGTGGTTCAGGAATGACGTCAGTTTTTTTCGATAGCATCCAACCAAGAGAACAAATCAATCAATTGACTTCTTATATAGATGCTTCTCAAGTTTATGGATTCTCAGAAGAACTTGCCAAAGATTTACGCGATATTAACAGCGATGGTGGACGGTTAAGAGAAGGTGCTGTTTTTCCAGGTCGCAAACCTTTACTACCATATGCAGGAAACCAAGGAGTTGACTGTAGACGTAACTTATCGGAAAGTACTGTTAATTGTTTCGTTGCTGGAGATATTAGAGCTAACGAACAAGCAGGTTTAATCGCGATGCACACTTTATGGATGAGGGAACATAACCGTATAGCTAGAGAACTTAAAACTCTTAACCCACATTGGGACGGCGATATGACTTACCATGAAGCTCGCAAAATTGTAGGAGCCGTCATGCAACACATTACTTACAAACACTGGCTTCCTTACATTATCGGTGAAGAAGGTATGGGGGTTTTGGGAGACTACAAAGGATATGATCCGACAATTAATCCAAGCATTTCCAATGTTTTTGCTACAGCTGCCTTACGATTTGGACACTCCTTGATTAATCCGGTTCTTCACCGGCTTGATTGGGAATTTAAACCAATACGAGAAGGTCATTTGCCTTTGCATAAAGCTTTTTTCTCGCCTTGGCGTGTCGTGGATGAAGGCGGAATCGATCCTTTGTTGCGTGGTCTTTTCACTATACCTGCCAAAATTAAAAAACCTGACGAAAATCTGAATCAAGAACTAACGGAACATTTGTTTGAAACTGCTCATGCTGTTGCTCTAGATTTGGCCGCTATGAACATCCACAGATCACGGGATCATGCAATACCTGGCTATATTGAGTTCCGGAAGTTTTGCAATATGAGTAAAGTTGATAACTTTGATGATCTTCGAAACGAAATCACCGACTCTAACGTTAGAAATAAACTTGAGCAACTTTATGGACATCCTGGCAATATCGATGTTTGGGTTGGTGGGATTTTGGAAGATCAAATCCCGGGAGCTCGTGTAGGTCCTCTCTTCCGTTGTCTTTTGATTGAACAATTTAGACGGTTGAGGGATGGCGACCGTTTTTACTATGAAAACCCTTCAGTTTTTAAAGCAGAACAACTAGTACAGATCAAACAATACTCGTTAAGTCGAGTTTTGTGCGATAATGGCGATAATATCACGAGAGTGGCGCAAAATTCCTTTATTTTACCGGAATTACAGGGTGGTTACTTAGAGTGTCGTGAAATTCCAAAGGTTGATTTGAAATTATGGTCGGAATGTTGCAGTGATTGTCGATATTCAGGTCAATTAAACACTATAAGTAGACTAAATGCAAGAAGTCGCCGAAATTCAAATGATGATTTTACTCCAGCTGTACGTAGATTCGATAACTTAACTATAACAAACGAAAGTGATTTTCAAGAGAACAGAAACTTGAGGAAAAAAGTTAATAAGTTGGAGAAGAATATCAATGACCTAAAAAGTACTGTTAAGCAATTGGAAAAATTGATCAGAAAGTTGGAACAAAACGATGTTGTTGTTTAAGGTTTTTGGTAGAATTGATGATGGGGACACGAAATTGTATTTAGTTTGTTTGCACTAAATTACTGCCATTATACTTAAATTTTACTTCTAGCATTTATATTTGTGATAAGCTAACAAGAAAAACTAGGTGTCATAGAAATAATGTAGATATTTTATCTATTACTCGTTTTTTTGCTTTCCATGTAGCTCTTCTGTTACTTAAAAACTTCAGATATAGCCTGATATAGCTAGGAGATATTGTGATAACAGCATTAGAAACAGCGTGCCATTTCTTTAATTGTATTTCTTTATACATAATAGTAAGCTGCTAGCGTTGTATAATTATTATATGAAGAAACAAAGAATAAAGAGAATCGAAAACAATTACTTATGCTTTCCAACAGTGCACTACTGTTACTGTTAAGGTGAACTCTATTTACTATCGAGCGCTACACTAATATTTAAGACATTGAACAAGGTATTTATGCACCGTAAAATTGTTAGGTACCTAACACAGTGCTATTCTAAGATCAACTTGGCCTTTTTCTGACCTTCCCGAACTTTTCAGTTAATTGTGTATATAACTATAGGTATTAATGCCTTAGTACTGGTGAAGTAAGGTAGTGGATATCTAATGTAAGGTATATCTACGGTATCTACAAAGAAAAATTTGTTATGTAGACGGAGTGTGCAGATGTTGTCAAAATAGAATGAATGAAAATTTAAAAAAAATAATTATTTATCATATACTTGTATATGATTTCTTAGTTTTAAGACCATATCATACTAAGATGACGAATCATGCTAACATCAAAATAGGGACTCTTAAGTTGTTCGCTTTATCGTGAGTAGTGATGGGAATACCGGTTCCTTCTGTGGAGCGTTCCGCTCCAGGTTGTTCCAAGAAAATACCGTTCCAAAGGAACGTTACTTTGGAACGAGATTTTTAGCGACACTGGAACGGCGCGAAAGGAATTGGAACTGGAACTGGACCAAAGCGACAGCGACAAAATGGAGCGAGCAAGAGTAACCGTACGGAATGGAACCAATTTAGATAAATTCTACCAATCTATCGATTTAGTTCAATTTTCAACCGAAAAGCTTAAAAAAATTCATGTACTGATAACGTATTTTCTATTCAACAGTTAAATTCATCGTTTTTTTTATATTTAAAAAAAAATCATGTGCAGCACCGTACACGTGGTAGAAGTGAAACTTCGTAACAACTAGACAATAAGAGAGATTTAAAATGAGAGAGAGAGAAAGAGAGCAAGAGCATTTCAAAAGAAATACAACACAAAATTTACATAATAAATAAAGACGAAGGACCGCACAAAAGGGAGACGCGGATAGCCTAAACTGTGTGTTTGATATATACGATGTATAGCTCTCTTTTTCCTTCTTTCTACGTTATATCTTATTTCTCTCTCGTGTAACGAAATCTTACTAAACGTAACGCGTCCTTGAAATTTCACTCTCCATTCTCGTCCGAATATCGGATCGCAGCCTAAGAAGTTTTACTTCAAAAATCGTCCAGTGGATAAGGGCACAAATTCAAATTTTTGAGTTAGCCCCATGACGATAAACCTTGATATATCAAGTATCTATGGTGAAAATTTCAATACATTTTCTGTGGCCTTTCTACTTCAAAAAAAATTTTAATATTTTCGAAATCCTCGCCCGCTTATGGGCCATAAATATTTCAAACGATATTTACTCCGTTTGGAAGACGACAAAATCTTAATTATTTTTAAGATTTTTACCGTTCCCATAGACTTTAAAGATCAATTAACAGAAGAAGTTTGGATGAAAATTGGCACACAAAATTGTCTCAAATTTGTTCCCGTTCACGAAATTAATATGGATATTTGTCTTTTGAAAAATTTACCTGGATTTTATTCTTTGATTGGATGTGACACCACTAGTCAATTTAATGGACTAAGAAAGAAACTGTGCTAGAAGATTTATGTGCGGTATTACAATTTACTCGATGGAATTGGTATTATAGAATTTGGTGATAAATTATTTAATAAAATGCACAATTTTGTATTTAAATTATACACAAATAATAGCGATGTTGTATCTGTGGATGATCTAAGATCAATACTCGCAATCTCAAACACCATAGATAAGTTACCTTCTACAGAAAACAGTTTAAAGCAACACTGTTTGAGGGCATATTACCAAACAAAAGTGTGGATAAATAGCTAAGAACCAAAACCCAAATTGCCAAATGTACTTGAGTATGGGTGGATGTATAATGAAAAGGATGAGATCTTGCATATTTTGCAAACACAGGCAGCCTATCCAGAAAATTTAATAGTTTTAAAACCTTGTCGATTCGAAAAAGGTAATCCCCGAACACCAGTTTATAAGCTTGGGTCATTAGAACATGTAACTTATATTACAGATTATTTATGTAAATTTTGTACCTACAAAAAGAACAATGTTGTATGTTTTGGTTCCTGCTTTTGTATGAGACAGAAGTCGTGCAAGAAGGGTCGTACATAGTGACACAATAAATATTTTAGTAGAAGGGAATTCCGAAAGTGACTTCTGTGTAAGTTAATTATTCAAAACAGTGTCTCAAAAATAGAACGTCTACACAGATTATTTTGATTTTTGGACACCTTATACTACAATATTGTGGCTTTCTCGTAATACCATTAGTTTGAATTTTGCATTTTGTGTCCGCACGCACTGTACGATTTTCCTACGACTTATGGATCTGAAATCTACAGAACATAAGCAACAAATCTGGCTAGTTCCTATATTTTTATTTTGAAGTGCCCACAGAATCGCTTAAAACTCATCTTTTCTCAACGCGAGCACTCTACTACAAGATTTTTGGAGATTTCTTGCACATAATTAATGCAATAGTTCAATATGCACGGTCAACTAAAGTAGAATTTGTAACAAGTGGAGGCTTTGATTGTATTTTGGACTATAAGGTTAATTTCTAATTAAATGACGAGTTTTTAAAATCTGATCATGAGGAAGCAGATACGAGGATACTGTTAGACATTTTATCTGCCAAAAAGGTAATATTTTTTCTTCGATTATATCAGATTGTACAAGAAAATCCTGTAGCTGCGGAAAGGAAAATAATATTTGTTGCATTGGTTCTTGCAGTTGCATGGGACAAAAATCATGCAAGAACGCCAACACCAAAAAGATCGAAGTTTGGCCCCTGAAGATGGAGCGTTAAATACAGATAGTGATTACATTTTTGAGATTTTTTTATTTCGACTTTTACTATTATAACATCTTATGCTGTAGGTACGTCCTAATAATCATGTTGATAATGTATTATCTGCGTTTAAAGCGTGGGCGAGGGGACGGTCGGGGACGAGGGCATGAATCGAGAATGCGTGAGTTATAGATTCGGTGAAAACGAAATCCGTTCTCCGAGATTTTTACATCGCCGCATATTTAAATTCTTTTTGAAATAATGAGAAGTTGAAAAAATATAAAAATCGCACAGTCAGAATTAGAAAGAATCAGTCTATAAATTGTTCTTAATGTTTATTTGTCAGAAATGCATGGTTACGACGGTAACTTGGTGGGAACGGTAAAAATCGTAAAAATAACTAAGATTTTGTCGTCTTCCAAACGGAGTAAATAGCGTTTTAAATCTTTATGGCCCATAAGCGGGCGAGGATTTCGAAAATATTTTTATTTTTTTTGAAGTAGAAAGACCACAGAAAATTTATTGAAATTTTTACCGCAGATACCTGATATATCAAGGTTAATCGTCATGGGGCTAACTCGAAAATTTGGATTTGTGCCCTTATCCACTGGACAATTTTTTGACGACTTACGGTTTTCGAATCTGTGGGACAGGACGAACATTTTTGGGTAGTCAAACACTTTTTATATTAAAGTGCCCGCGGAAGTGAAAATTGAAGCGAGTTTGCACTCTACTATTACACCTGCAACAAATCGGTTTGTGTTTGTTTTCAAAAACATGGATGATTAATTGTAATACATGAAAATATTACTCAAAAATCTTTTATTTTTTTATTTAGAAATAATTAACGCCACTTCTGAAAAATACGAAAATTGTCTATAAATAGACAATAAACTGTAACATATAATATAAATTTGATTTTTTTTAAAGTCATATATTGTTTATTCACTTGTAAAATAAAAGCTTTTTTCTTGATACTTTACCATCGTAAAGTTTTAGAATATTCGATAATATGAATATGGCAATTATTTTTCATCCGCAAGCCATACTTTATAGAAAAATTGATCCGCAGCTTTTTACTTTTCCGTGCACACGGAAGTCACCATACAGATTTGGATTTCGACCACTAAATTCAGGAGAACAGGCGGCAGATTTGATGACAAATCAACAATGTTGCCAGTTGTAGATACATTCATTTATCGTCTGACATGGTTCGCCACCTACGTAGTGTTGCGCGACGCTTGTGGATAACACGTCACATATTAAATGCAACAATAGTTCGACCGTCTGAGATTATTTCGTGGAATTATTCTTACAGGGGGAGGTGAGCGGCAAGTCGACGGTGATCAACTGACGTGTAGCGCTCTTTATTTTGCTTCGTGCTCGATCAAACCGCGAGATCTGTTATATCGATTAACATTTCGTTATTACCCACTGACAGCGCCACCTCCCGAACTGAAGATAGCCGAGGCCAGATTTCCCGCGTAAATTACAACCTTAACACACAACACGCGTGGTATATTAGCTGCTCACATGTAGCGTCTAACGCCAACGCGTACTGCCACAGCACGCGCATGCGCATCACTATCCATCTTTTTTCTCTCTCGTGGAACGGAAATGCCCAAAACGTTGCATGGCCTTGAAATTTTACTCTCAATTCTCGACCATCTCATCGACGCCTAAGAAGTTTCACTTCAAAAACAGTTACTCCAATATTTTAATATTTTCGTCGTTCCAATAAGAAACATTAATGTTAATTTACATGCAGGAAGCGTTTACAATTATTCCACGTGATCCTAGTTACTTGGCTTATGTTTTATTTTATTTGTCTCATCACTCTCGACTTCCGTATCATACGCTTTACTTTAGTTTTTGCAGTTTCGCTACATGTTACGTTCCGTTTACGTTAAACGGAACGAAAACCATCCGTTTCGTTCCGTACGCTCCTGTCGCTGCTGCGTGCGCAGTCGTTCCAAAAACGTTCCAAAAGAACGCTCCTGAAGTAACGACCCAGCACTAATCGTGAGTGTACTGTATACGTGGTTCGTAACAATCATCACTGTATTTGAATATATGTAAATTTATTGTGGTATCCTCTGGTAAGGCTTGTCGCCAATAGTTACGTGTGAAGTTAGCATAGTTTTGCTTGTCAAAAATGTCAAACAAGTAAACAGTAAAGAAACATAACCTCAATATATTGAATTACGGTGCTTAAACGAAAAATAGAAACAAGATGCTACTGGACTTTGGTTTATTGGACCACATACAATTAAATAATCACCTATATGCAAACTTTGCTTGCGAATATTCGGAAGATGGGAAAATCTTCATACTATCAGAAATCGGAGTTTTTGTTCTAACCTTAAAGGGCTACATGGAAAACATCTTCCCGAAGTTCTCTTTCAGAAAAGACTTAATCAAATTACGAAATTCAACATTAGTCGAAAACTTAGACATAGATTTGAAGTCAATGATGAACAATTTGTCTCGAGCGAGTAGCATGGAAGTAATCCTAGACATAACTTTATCCGGCACCAGTCTCAACACTGCCGAATTGGAATCAAAACCCATTATGGCCATGTGGTCACCGAGAGGGATAGTAGAGAAAACCGACTGCGTATTGGCAGTTCTAACAAACTTACGTGATATTGAAATTTATGCCAAAACAGTTGATGGAAATGAAGTAACATCATTTTTTTGTGTTGCAACTTTATCAAAAGCCATTTCCGATCATTACCGACGTTCTTGGAAACGAATTGAGGGCTACTCTGAAGAGGAAAAGTTGCGAGAATTAAAGAAAAGAGTCGACTTCATGATGCCTACAAGTAAGTTAACTTGAGTGTTAAAATTATAAATTCCCTTTAGCTTTTACATGGAGTCATGTGGTCCTTAAAACTAGGAAAGCTGGATGTGTTTTGTTTGTCGGACATCGAGATGGTGCTATAACAGCATGGAGATTTATTGAACGCAAAGGGAATATCGTTACCGAATCAAAACTAGAATTTTTGGAAAGGTATAACACTGCTGTCAAAACTATAACAACTTTACATTGGTTTTGTCAAAAATCGGATGGTAAATTGTAACAAAACTTAATTAATGTTATTATTAAAATTAATTTTCAGCTGGTGGATTGTCAGTTGGAGATTTTGAAGGACGTATATCGGTTCTTTCTGTTTCCAAATTGTCTACTAGTGACATCAAGTTTAGTGATGAAGTTGTTCTTAATAGCGAATGCGATTTAAAAGTAGACAAAATTACGATAATGAGCTATCAAAACATTACTTATGTAATAGCAGTTAAATTAAATTATTTAATGGTTTATGCCATCGATGGATTGGGGGAAGTTTTTCGAGGAAAACTTCTACAAGTAGGAAATTTGTATATAACAGGTAAACGAGAGATTTTTTTAACATTGTCTAATTTAATTGTTTTAGGAGTTTTGCATTATGAGAAAAACGTATTGCTAGTTTTAAGTTTATGTGGTCAACTGAAACAAGTGGAATTAAATATAGTTAACCACGAAATTGTGTTTAAAGAAGAAATATTGCAACTGAATATCGATTCAAACAAATATCGGACCCATGGGTTTTTGTTTTCGCCCAATAAAGTTTTTCTAGGAGTGTTAACGTATCCGTGCCAACTAAAAGATGTTACTAAGGGAAAAGGCTTTATTAACTTCTTTATTTTTCAAAATTTGCTTAAGAATCCGTTCCATCTGCTAATGGCTGAAACAACCACCACCTTGAGGGATTTCTGGGACTGCTTTGAGACTTTAAGGTTAGTATTTATGACGGTTTAATTTTCACTAACATCTAGGGAGAAAGTCGTAAAAGTGACACTAACAATAATTATTTCGCCAAATTATTTTTTGTAAATTATTCAGAAAACGAATTCTGATGGCCGCAACTAATTTATGTTTTTAATTTTACCCAATTATTAGCGCCGTTTTTATGACTTCTAATGACCGCTGAAATCATACGGTGTATATAGTAAAGTAAGACTATTGCAAGTTTCCAATCGGAAATGCTACCCAGCGTAAAACTTGGATAGACTAGATTGGAATAACTTTTTTAATTTTTGCATGAAGAAAAAAGTTACAACAGGTAGAAAAACAGTATAATAGGGAAAGAAATGGAAAATGGGTCGCTAAATTAATAACATTTTTAAGCTGCTATAAGAAATAGAAAAAATATCAGGGTATTGAAAAAGTGGCATATGATACTTATCAGTTTTTTTAATGACCCACATATACCCACATAAACTATTTAAGACATAAGAGAAAAATTATAACTGTTAAGTAATTAATTTCAGGTCACATTGAGCATATTTTTTTACAAAATGGCACCAGCCATTTTTGCCCCAGACAATTTTTTTTAATGGTAACGTACTAATATTTTTATTCCCTGACGTAGAGAATTATTCTACACACAGACGTGAAATTATTTTTTCTGCATCGAGCCATTTATTGTCAAATAAATAAATAAAATTTGGTTTTAACTCTTTAAATTCTCCACTTTGGCCTACCTGAAAAAAGGTATCCCAACAAAATTCACAGGTAACAGTAATTGTATCACATTCTAATGGTGTTGTCAGGAGTGTATTGTGTTGGGATACGTCCCTCTATTCTTGGTAGTTAAATCGAGCGTTCTTTTTATTTATTTATAGATAAACGGCTTGATGCAGAACGAAGTAATTTGACGTCTGTGTGTAGAATTCTCTATGACGGAGTGAATAGAAATATTAGTACGTTGAAAAAAAGTTGCCTCACGCCAGTGCCGTTTTGTAAAAAGATAGCTCTAATAAGGTCCCAAATTAGTAATTCAACAAACACTCCTTTCAGTTTGTCTATCTTTTTCTAATTTCTAAATTTTGTTATTTTCAAATTCTTTTCCAAACTATTTATTCACTTCTTCCTTGGTCTTTACTTTCTTCTATTCTTTTTCTGCTTACAGCTAACTTTAGCAATCTCTCTAGTCAATCTTTCTACATGTCTCAGTCATCTTAATTTATGTGGTTTGTTAACTAAGATGGTACTGAAGTATACATATAATTCTTCCAATTGCTGATTTCTCTTTTTTTCTCTATCCTTTTTACGTTCTTGTTTCTCTTTAAATAGCACGCAACGTTTTTTTCCCATCTTCTTTTTTCCTTTCCCATTTTTTTATTGTCCAGGTCACATTGTGTTGGGATACGTTCTTTTTACTTAGGTAAAATTGAGCGTTTTGTTTATTTTTGTAAATAAGCGTAAATAAGCGACTTCTTGCAGGAAAAGTAATTCCACGTCGATGTGTTAAATTCTCAATGCCAGAGCGAATAGAAATATTAGTACGTTCAAAAAGATTTGCCTCACGCCAGTGCCGTTTTGTACAAGGATAGCTCTAATATGGTCCCAAATTAGTAATTCAACAAACACTCCTTTTTGTTGGTCTGTCTCTTTCGAATTTTCAACTTTTGTTATTTTCAAATACTCTTCCAAACTATTTATTCACTTCTTCCTTGCTTTCTTTACTCTTTTATATTGTTTTTTCTGCTTAAAGCTAAGTTTAGCAACTTCTCTCTAGTCAATATTTCTACATGTCTGAGCTATCTTAATTTATGTGGTTCGTTAACTGATGTGGTACTGAGATATTCATATAATTTTTCCAATTGCTGATTTCTTTTTTTCTCTCTTCTTTCTACGTTCTTGTTTCTCCATAAATAGTACGGAACATTTTTCTTTCCCATCTTATTTTTTTTCCATTTTATTTATTACCCACTTCACATTGTGGAGAGATACGTCCCGTTTTTAGGTAGGTAAAATCGAGCATTTTCTTTATTTAAAAATAAACGGCGTGGTGCAGGAAAAATAATTCCACGCCTGTGTATAGAATTCTCTATGTCAGAGTGAATAGAAATATATTTCTACATGTCTGAGCTCTCTTAATTTATGTGGTTCGTTAACTGATGTGGTACTGAGATATTCATATAATTTTTCCAATTGCTGATTTCTTTTTTTCTCTTTTCTTTCTACGTTCTTGTTTCTCCATAAATAGTACCGAACATTTTTCTTTCCCATCTTATTTTTTTTCCATTTTATTTATTACCCACTTCACATTGTGGAGGGATACGTCCCGTTTTTAGGTAGATAAAATTGAGCATATTCTTTATTTAAAAATACGGCGTGGTGCAGGAAAAATAATTCCATGCCTGTGTATAGAATTCTCTATGTCATAGTGAATAGAAATATTAATACGAAAAAAAAAAACTTGTCTCGCTCCGGGACCGTCTTGTAAAAAGAAATTCTCTAATATGGTCCCATATTAGTAATGCAACAGACACTCTTTTCTGTTAGTCTATGTATTTCTAATTTCTAACTTTTGTTATTTTCAAATACTCTTCCAAACTATTTATTCACTTCTTCCTTGCTTTCTTTACTCTTTTATATTGTTTTTTCTGCTTAAAGCTAAGTTTAGCAACTTCTCTCTAGTCAATATTTCTACATGTCTGAGCTATCTTAATTTATGTGGTTCGTTAACTGATGTAGTACTAAGATATTCATATAATTTTTCCAATTGCTGATTTCTTTTTTTCTCTCTTCTTTCTACGTTCTTGTTTCTCCATAAATAGTACGGAACATTTTTCTTTCCCATCTTATTTTTTTCCATTTTATTTATTACCCACTTCACATTGTGGAGAGATACGTCCCGTTTTTAGGTAGGTAAAATTGAGCATTTTCTTTATTTAAAAATAAACGGCGTTGTGCAGGAAAAATAATTCCACGCCTGTGTATAGAATTCTCTATGTCAGAGTGAATAGAAATATATTTCTACATGTCTGAGCTATCTTAATTTATGTGGTTCGTTAACTGATGTGGTACTGAGATATTCATATAATTTTTCCAATTGCTGATTTCTTTTTTTCTCTCTTCTTTCTACGTTCTTGTTTCTCCATAAATAGTACGGAACGTTTTTCTTTCTCATCTTATTTTTTTCCATTTTATTTATTACCTACTTCACATTGTGGAGGGATACGTCCCGTTTTTAGGTAGGTAAAATTGAGCATTTTCTTTATTTAAAAATAAACGGCGTGGTGCAGGAAAAAATAATTCCACACCTGTGTACAGAATTCTCTATGTCAGAGTGAATAGAAATATTACTACGAAAAATAAAACTTGTCTCACTCCGGGCCCGTTTTGTAAAAAGAAAATCTCCAATATGGTCCCATATTAGTAATGCAACAAACACTCTTTTCTGTTGGTCTATCTATTTCTAATTTCTAACTTTTGTTATTTTAAAATACTCTGCAAAATTATTTATTCACTTCTTCCTTGATCTTTACTTTCTTCTAATGTCTTTTCGCTTAAAGCTAACTTTACCAATCTCTCTCTAGTCAATCTTTCTACATGTCTCAGCCATCTTAATTTGTGTGGGTTGTTAACTGATATACTACTGAAGGATTCATATAATTCTTTCCATCGCTGATGTGTTTTCCCCTATCCTTTTTACGTTCTTGTTTCTTCATATATAGCACGTAACATTTTTCTTTCCCATTTTATTTTTCTTTCTTCCATTTTGTTTATTACCCGCGTCTTACAGGCATTTGTTACTGTTGGTCTCTTCTAGTTACCTTGTGCAATTCCTTCCTGTATTTTTTGTCCCTCATGTCCATTTTTTCTAAAGTTGCCCCCAGATTTTCAAAATTACTTATTCCGTCGAAGACATATTCCTTATTGCTTATTATCAAGGTCATGGAGCCTTTGTCGTCCAGTAAATCTTTTGTTTGTTCCATAGTCATGTACTTTTTTGCTTTAGTTTACCTCCAGTCCGATTATCTTCGATTTTCGTTTTATCCTTCTTGCGACCCTCATTAGTTTATTTTTTGTTCTTGTTATAATTGTTAAATCATCTGCTAAGAACGAACCTTGACTTTGATGGTCCTTGATAAATATTGCTCTTTAAATTTTTAATTTACAATTTCTGATTACCACTTTCAGTGTTCAATTAAATAATGTTAAAAGGGAATCTCCTGGTCTTAAAGATTACACATACATACTGAAAGGGTAGGGGGGGAACTGTAGAACTGTAGAAACAATAGAGTTACGACAGATTTAATTCTTTCCCTTAAGGAGAGTTACTAATGAGTAATTACTAAATTTAAAAGTAAGGTGCTTGTTGAATTACTAAAATTTATTTTGGCAGTATAACCCCAACAGATACTTAGAGCTAAATTTTCATTAAATAAGCATCAATTGTTTGTATTACCTCTTCCAATGATGAGCTCAGGAATGTGATTTTGCTGAAAATACCGCGATTTTTCCTGAAGTACCACACGTAATTTTCTTATTATGGTTGGTGCAATTGGAGGACTTTTAAAAGATTTCCCTAGCATGGTCCAAATATATTCTATTGGGATTATATCTGGAGAACATGCTAGCTACTTAGATTTTTCTATGCCGACTAGTGGTGGGCGGCGAACTTTTGGCGCTAGGGGCTACTAGGTATTGAGGGGCTCTATTTTTTAAATATAAAAGTAATTGAAGATCACTTATCATATTTTTATTACTATGCTTGTAAACACAGTAACTTCAAAATATATTTACGATTTTTAATGCTAAAGCTTGATGTAATATCGTACAACTCAAATTATCTAAGTACACAGGATCCAGGGGAATACCTAAATAAATTTAAGTAAATTTGAATAACGAATCATACCTACAGAGAAAAGAAAATTGCACACACATATTTAAATAACAAACGTGCGTACTGAATAATTATTTTTGTATTTAGAAATTGTAATTTCTCTAATGGCTTTCTCATAAAGAAGTGCCTCCGTTAAATGATATTGTTGATAATAAAGATAAGAAATTTATCTTTCATTGCTAGTGGCAATTTTTGATTTATTTTCTATTAAAAGCTCTACGTAAAGCGAAAGTGTTGAAAACTTATGTTGTAATCCAATTTTTTGTTCTTGTTAATTTTTATAAAAATTGCAATTATTTGTTGTAATTTCAACATAACAAATAATATTATTAAATACTTTTGTAGGGTTTCGAGCATACAGGACAAGAAATTTCCATGGGAAGGTATCGACCCTAATTTAAATTATGACAATTTATCACTTCAGCGGTTGAAAGTGCTTCGTTGGATAGCGAAACTATCAGAAATGAATTACCCGATAATTCCTCGAGTCAATGAATATAGCATTAAAGCATACACACTCCTCAATTACGCCGTCGACATCAAATTAGCCGTACAACGTATGTCTAAATTACTTAATTTGAGCTTCCATGATGTAATATTAACACGATTTCAATTGCAAAGTTTGGATTTGCTGAATTTTTTCCTCAAAGAAATTATCGCCATGGATGTCTTAACTAAAGCTAATTTAGGCACCGTATTCATCGACGAAATTTACGACGTAATGCGAATAGCGAACGAAGTTCGCTACCCGCCGCCGCCCCAGTGCGTTTGGTGTGGAGAAAATATCCTTTTTTTAACCAACAATTAAGTTTTATTTTTTCGTTGAATTTTCCTTAATTATCACACAGATTATCGGTTCTTCTTGTGTCCCTTACCATATCGATAGTAGATGTGCAATTTCGTTAATGCCCATCAAAACCCTACCTGGATACAAGTGTCCTTTTTGTAAATGCGTGGTTAGTCAAGAAATGGACAAGGAGTATTATCCGATTTTTTGTCCGTATTGCGATGTACCAATGGAACGTCGATACTTCGAAAAAAAAAATTGCAAAAAAGTAGCATCAGAACAACCGAAGCAAATGAATTCGGGGAATGGAATAAATGAACCGGTGGAAATCGTCACATCAGATTGTAGCAGCGATTGTCTTAATGAAAAAATTAATTTCAACGATATCGAAGAAAATTTAGTTGAGTACGTAGTATTGACTGATAGCGAGGACGAAAGTGAATCGGTTAAAGAAATTTATGATAAAATGAGAAAAATAGTTTTAGTTGATGAGAAAAAAAGTTGTGAAACTTCGTTTACGGAATTTAAAAAATCGCTGGATGAAGATTTATCTTTTGATTCAGACGAAGATTTTGGATTAGAGGAAGATGGAGGGGAAGATCAATAACTTTGTTATTAAGACTTTATGGAGTAGGTAATCATCATAAATTACGTGCAACATATATATACAACAAATCTTTATTTTTAGACAACTTAATCTCGTCTCATTTTTGAAAAACAGTTATTACCGCAGGCGTTGATGAAGAGTACATTAATTATTTTAACAATCACTTGTAATTTTTTACGCATTATACAAACAATGTTCATTAATCACGTAATTATTGTCCCAGCACCTTAGGTTGTACACGTTTCTCCCGCTGTTGTTCATATCGCAATCCCTGTAATTTGCCCAATAAGGGTTGTAGTAAGCGCCGCCGATATATGGTTGACTGTAATTATTAGGGCATCTCTCCCCGTAATTGTGGATGTCGTTTTCGTTCATAAACATATTTCGATGCAATTGGTTGTTCGTGTTACCCATTAGTGTTCCTGTTAATAAGTTTGCTGTAGTTTGACTCAAATCTCTACTTAACGTTTTTATAAATCTGGTGATTTCCATCGGACAACCCTCTTGTAAAGTTTGGGCCATAGCGAAAATGTAATTTCGGGCCAACCTCAACGTTTCAATTTTGGATAATTTTTGAGGAGCCGAACTCATATCTGAGTGAGTTTGCTGGATCGGCATGCGACTGAAATTTTGGTCTTGAAACAAACTACATACAAGGATAAAATTATTTAATTTTCGTAATATTGTAAATTTCCTACTTTCTTAATCTGTCAAGAGCGGCGTTGAGTCCGTGCATCCGATTTCTTTCTCTGGCATTAGCTTTTGATCGCCTTAGTTTCACTTTGTATACTCTAGTTTTCACTTCTTTTTTTTCACAACTTTTTTCGCGCTTGTCCATGACTAATTTCCATATTCATGAAGGGTTGGACCTTTATATATGGGTATTATAGCTTTATCTACGTTCTGTTGACTTTCTGATTTTCCACTTAACAATGTTTAGGGCATCAAGTGCATGTGATAACGGTAAAGGTATATTGTTTACTTATCTCACCATATGTCACTCCTGGCATATGGCGCGTGGGAAAGGTATAATAATAATGAAATTTATTGCGGATTAACATCGGAGGCCTCCAATATTGTTTTGGTCAGATATGGATAATCAGACCATATGCGCTGGTTTGATAAGCATTTAGGATCCGTCTGGCCACGGTGCAACTGTAGTAAAAGAAGTTCGTAACTCACCCTCAGGTTCGGTAATGAGAAATAAAAATCTAAATTTTATTTAAAAAAAATCTTTCAGGTTCCTAGGAATGGAAAATATGTATACATAGTTCCTTGGCATAGTTCATGGCATAGAAGTTTAATTTTAAAGATGATGTAACCAGCCAATTTAAAAGACTGTTTCAAAAGAATTTGCCATTTTAATCAAGATATGAGAAATTAATCACGGTACGTATATGTATTTTTTATTTAGTAATAAAATAATTATTCTCTTCTCTCCAGGAATTCTTATTTCAAACACTGAAGAACTGCATAACAATTGTTCACAAAAATATAATTTAACCAATTTTTTTTAAAGACGTTTTGGTTTATTTACAATCTACATCTTTCGAGTATTACGTAAATGAGATACAGCGTCACTTGAGAGGGAAGCACCCAGTCGTACTTCTCCCCGTTCTTTTTTTTCAGTGCTGAAGCAGGTCTTGCAAACAGGTTCTCTTGAGTCTTCTTGTGATGGGACCATCGTTAAATAGCCCCTCTACTAGTTCGTTTTCTTGATGCATATTTTATCTCTAATGAAAGGAATATTCAGATCATCATGCAGTCTTTCATTGCTTACATATCATGGTGCATTCGTTATTGATCTCAGCACTTTAGACTGGAATCTTTGGTTGAGGTTTAGTGACATTGGTTTTGCACAGTCCCATAAATGAAGTCCATACATCCAAAAAGGCCTGAACATATTTCGTACAATAAGATTTTATTGGAAAACGAAAGTTTTGCCTGTCGACCTAGGAACCAATACATTTGCCGAAATTTATAAGTTGAGTTTTCTCTTAGTTTGGATATGTTTTTTCTAAGTGAGGCAGGCGTTGGTCAAGGTGGAGGAGAAGGCATCTTATTTGTGTATCTGTAGGAAAGGGTTCATTATTCATTCTCACAGGTGGACAAACTTTGAGGCGCGTGTCAAAAGTTATTTGAATGGATTTTGTTTAGTTCGCCACCGTGTGTATCATTCATTAAGTAAATTCACATAGTGTTGGAGAGTTTGGGAGGCTGTTGCAGAATCTTTGTTTACGGCAAGTATCGCTACATTGTCAGCAAAGGAAGCAATTGTGGTGTGATTGGTTTCTGGTATGTTTACTGTGTAAAGTGGGAAAAGTAGTGGGCCGAGAACACTACCCTGCAGAACGGAGGCTGGACTGCTGGTCATTGAATTTAAGGTGGGCGTCCAGTTCGGCGCAAAAAGGGAGAAAATACGCTTTGGAATTTTTTGTCTCCAGACTTTGCTATTCATTTCTAAGAAAATCTGATTATATTGACAGAAAGAGTAAAGATCAAAGAATTAATTGAAGTATATTCTCGATAATATATTTGTCTCAGTAGAAAGCCCCGAGCTTTGCAAAGTTGTTCGTGTTTGTGTACACTTTAACGTATAAGGTTTAGTGTCCGACCGAAACTGATTTTTCAGCCGAAACCGAAACCGAAACCGAACTTTCGGTCTTGCTCTTTGTTTCGGCCGAAACCGAAACCGAAACTTATTAAAACATTTAAAATTACGATTACTATACACTACTATAAGTAGTGTTATAAAAATAAAAACATAATCATTAACGTACGTAACAAATACATTTTTTTATTTTTTTATGACATGAATATACAAGACTTACTCTTGGAAGTAAACTTAAAAAAAACAACTTTCAGTTAGAACACTCGAGTTTCGGCGGGGCCGAAAGTTTCGGCTATATTTTGGCCGAAACCGAAACTAAGGCCGAAACTAGATTTTTTGGCCGAAACTAGCCGAAACCGAAACCGAAATTTCGGTCGGTCACTAATAAGGTTAAACTATTTACACGTTGTTTTAGGGTAGGCAATTTATTGCACTTTATATAATCGGCACGAAAAAAATTGTGGAACTGATAGTTTTTGCTAGAGTCAAAAAGTCCCAGAGCGCTATCACTTTTAAAATATTAGCAATTTGACCCATTTTCTGACGACTTGTGGTATACCAAGCAATACAAGTTTCAGGGCATTTCTCAACTTAGCGCTGTGGTTTTATTACGTTGCATGGACCCATCTGAAACTTACAGACAGGGTCGGTGTCGGTATTTTCAAAGAGGAAATGAATGGAACAACCGAATAATAATAGTAAATAAAACAAGTAACTAATAAAGCACCCAGATCTCTCGTCTGGTTGTGGCAGTTTGACGATGAAGTTATATGGGAAAATATGTTTTTGCTAATTTAATAGTTCTTGTTATTAATTTAAGAAATAATTAAGAAAATATTTTTTTAATTGAAAAGAACAATTTCTAGTTTTTAAACTGTTCTAATTAGCGTAAACTACGGGATGCCACGAAAATGGATTGACTTTACAACTTTGTTGTCAAAGTTCGATTCTAAATATTATAAATGCAATAATGTTCACTTATAACGATCTACTGCCAAAAGCAATCTCCTTATAAACGAAGTATGAAATAGTCGACAAACTTCAAAAGGTTGGGAAGCAAAGTGATGTTTGTAGACACTTTGACTTTAATAAATCGACAGTTGCTACCATCTGGAAAGAAAAGGACAAAATTCTTGTAAGTTATGAGCGTGACAATTCCAAATCAAAAAAATACGAACAATCACTAATGACGAATTAGACCAGGGTCTACTCAAATGGTTTACTCAGCAGAGGTTAAAAAATGCGACTATCAGTGGTGCGGTATTGCAGTCAAAATCTGAAGAATTAAGAAACAAACTAGAAAACATCAGCGATTTCAAATGTAGTAGAAATTGGATAGAGAGATTCAAGAAGAGACATAAGATCGGGAGCGGTAGAATTGTGGGCGAATTGACATCAGTGGACGTAAGTGTTGTTGAAGATTGGTTGAAAAATGAGTGGCCTCAAATTAAAGAATCATTTAAAGACCTTGATGTTTTTAATGCCGATGAGTCGGATGAGGCAGGATTATTTTACAAACTGACTCCCGATTGAACTTTGGAATTTAACGGAGAGAAGTGTGAAGGTGGAAAACTATCAAAGGAACGTATTACTGTTTTGGTGGTGAGAAATTTTGATGGAACGGAAAAGCTAAAATTACTAGTAATAGACAAAAGTGCCTATTTGAAAGAAGTAAAAGATAATAGTTACTAGACAGTCTTTTTTTATTTTGTGGAGCAACCCTCTATGGCAGACTTTGTTGAATGCTTGGGAAATATCTAAAAATACAGCGTTGCAGTATTTCATTTCTTCGAAACTCTTTGTTACTTGTTGAGTGGGCTTCTCGTAATCCAAATTGATGATTCGGTAGCAATGTTGAGAGTTCGTGGTCAGCATATAACGTCTTCAGCAACCATTGTTCAAAAACCTTGCTTATGGTTGGAAGCAGACTAATAGGTCGATATTTAATTATGCTGCTTTGCCTGGTTTGGAGATCATGATAACTTTGCCAAATTTCTATATTATGGGAGAGTAAGATAACGGTTCAAGCAAAATGAACAAAATTTTTAATTTGTGCAATAAAATAATTAAACAATAAATGTTTTTGAATCAAACAAATGCTCGAATTAACAATAACTATTAACTCATTAATGACCTGCTTATAGTATAGCTTGAGTCTAGTGCTGGTTTTTAATAATTGGGAACTGATACGCTTTAATCTCTCTACTTTCGTACGGGGCGTTATAGATGTTGGAAATACATCAAAAGCGCCATCT
Source organism: Pyrochroa serraticornis (assembly GCA_905333025.2). Lineage (NCBI taxonomy): Eukaryota > Metazoa > Arthropoda > Insecta > Coleoptera > Pyrochroidae > Pyrochroa > Pyrochroa serraticornis. Next base: position 22,341,274 of record HG995154.1, read on the forward strand.
ATACTACAGCGCCACCTATCGGTTTAGCGCCTTTAGGTTAGACTAGTTCAAACCACGTTAGTTCGAATATGTTTTTTACGGAATAAAGTTGTGAAGAAAACTCTCGTCTCGTCTAGTTGTTCAATTTACCCACGTAATATTCAACAGGTTATGGGTCCAGACAGAACACACGTGGTAATAAATTCTAGAGTTAGTAAATTGATAGATTAACGGAGAGTGCACAAGAATTCGAATTCATCCAGAATGTCTACAGGAAGTTACATAGCCAGTGTTCCAAAGCTAAAAGGCCGAAAAAATTACGATGAATGGGTCTTTGCCGCAGAAAATTACCTGATCCTGGACGGGCTAGTTGATTGCATCGGAGAAACTGTTACTGAAGATGCGACCAAGGATTTTCAAGCAAAAGCCAAGTTAATTCTAACCATGGACCCTTCACTGTATATGCACATCTAAGAATCTAAAACGAGTAAGGAATTATGGGATAAATTGAAATCATTGTATGATGATTCTGGATTTGCAAGAAAAATTACTTTGCTGCGACGCGTTTGGAGAACTGCGATTCCATGGCGTCATACGTAAATCAAACCGTTTTTACATAAGGGCGCGAGAGCTACCAATCTACTTCAAGTAATTCATGCCGATGTTTGTGGTCCAATGGAAAACATCTCGACAGGTGGGTCCAAGGATTTTCTCATCCTTCAAGACGATTTCAGCAGGATGAGTTTTGTATATTGTTTGAAAACTAAGGATGAAATTCTGCACTGTTTTGAAGAATTTAAGAAAATGGTAGAAAATCAAAAGGAATGCAGAATTAGAATCCTGAGAAGTAACAATAGAGGAGAGTTCACTGGACGAGCATTCGAAAAATTTCTAAAGGATATTGTGACGTGTAAAACTTAGGGAATTTAGAATCTTCACTGAATTTAGCTGGTGTGTAGTTGGAGGGGAAGAAATAAAAGAGCGAGACTTGAGAGGTTTGGGACAGACGAGATTGTGACTACTGAGGCGGTTTGAGTGGTTTATGAATTTTTCGCGGACCGACCTCCACTGGCTCCTAAGGTTCTCGAGATTGACGTAAAAAACTACCGTGAAAAGAAAACCTTCACTACACGAGGGTTTTTTCTTTTTCTTTATTGGTTGATACCCACATTTTTTGATTACCGACGTTATCGACAAATTATAAGGTTCTAGAAAATTCTTCAGGACAAATTATCTGAACTGTTTCCCGTCACGACGCTCTTTCTTCAAATTCTTCTGCCACCCGCTTCTGACTGTTGGACCAGAATCCGCCAGTAGATCCCGAGGATTCAGCTAAGTCAATTCAATTTTCACGCCAAAAAAAATTAATATTTTATACAAATTTAATAATATTTTCATCCAGATTTTATTAACTATTTTCACAGATGTAAAACTTAGGTATCGTGCACCTTACTAAAGTTAGATTTAATTTTTCATTTTTATATATTATCATTAAAAATTTAAGTATTTCCGTATTACCCAAAAAACATTAAATTCACCTTTTACAATTTTTACACTGTTTCCAATTTTGCAGTAATTTTATTTAATCTTTAAAAATTGGTGGCGCCCATTTTATTATTAAATCAATAATTTAAATCTATTTTTCGTTTAACCCACGAACCCGCTCACCACTATGAATGTTGTCGTTCGCTGTGACGAGTAAAATCGTAAGATTACAATATCGGAATCGTTTACCAAAAGACCAAGCCAAACACTCCGGAGTAAAATGGTTTATCAGAGAGACTAAATTGTTTAATAATAGAAAATTCAAAATGTTTACTTTTTGATGTGGGACTGGAGAAGCAGTTTTGGACCGAGGCAGTAAACACGGCTGTTTACTTGAATACCCGCTGTATTGCTTCTGGAACTCCGTTTGAACCCTGGACTGGAAGAAAGTCTGACGTTAAAGCGTTAAAAATTTAAGAATATTTGGGAGTACAGTAATGGTACTTGTTCCTAAGAAAAGAAGGCTAAAATAAGACAAGAATTTAAAAAAGATGGTATTAGTTGGCTTTAGCGAAATTACCAAAGGTTACAGGGTTTATAATTTTGTGAATAATACGATAACGATAAGTAGAGATGACATCATAATGGAGGATAACAAAGAAAATGTCAATATTCTAATAAACCCAACTACCAACCCAGATGAGGAGACCACAGATTCAGTGGGGGAGCTGACAGATTCATCTATTGTCTCCAAGCAGGATGAAGATGAAGAGTTGCGTATCAGTAGTTGCAGCGACTGAGAAGAAGAAAATGTTCATGTTCATGAACAATCGTTCAAGACCAAAATGTAGAGGCTACATTGAGAAGATCTGCGAGGAGACTGAAGCCAAAAAAATTTCAATATTTTGTGGCTCATACAAGGAATTAATTATTTTTTAAATTATTTGATGTAGTGGGGGTGTTGAAAATACATCAAAAGCGCCATCTATACTACAGCGCCACCTATCGGCTTAGCGCCTTTAAATTAGACTGGTTCAAATCATGTTAGTTCGAATATGTTTTTTACGGAATAAAGTTGTGCTGAATACTCTCGTTTAGTTGCTCAATTTACCGACGTAATAATCAGCAATAGACAAGGCAATGCATTCTGTCGTTGTACATATACACTCCAAAAGTATAGTGGATCTTCAGAATTTTTTTGTTGTACATTCCTAATGTGTTTTTAATAATGACCTGCGGCGACAAATTCATTTTTAAAAGTACCGATCAACTGAAATTTGTTGTAAGTTCGAAATTAATTTGTTTAGGTACTATAGAAAAAATCAAGAAGTTTGTTGTAGTTTCGAAGTGGTGTACAACGCAGAATGCATTGTAGTCACTATAACGTCTTATATGCTACGTTACGACGACTAAACCCCATCCAATATGCGACTAATAGCGCTAAGACAATTTTCGTTACAAAATGAATTAATGGGGTACTTGCACGTATTATTTTTGAATAAAACTGCGTTTGACCAATTTGCTTAGAAAATAAATCGCATGTAAGTAACCGACAATATCAGATTCAGAGAAATTGTCTGGGTGACGTCATTCGTCACGTCCAATCATAGCGCGTTCTGGGTCACGTGAAAATATTCATCGTTGATTTTATTCATTTAATAATTAATATCCAGAACATGGAAATTGTTTTTTTCTTAAATTGGAGTACACTATAGATTATTTACTATCAATATTATATAACTTTTATGGGATTTGCGACTTAGTAAAAGTAGCATTTTCACAAAATTTGAGCAAACAACAAAAAATTAGTACTCCAGGAGTGGCTGTATTTTTTATCCGGACTCATTTTTTGTCAAATATTTTAATTTTTTATATATAAAGTAAAATGGCGTGTTATATGTATATAGTTGCAGAAACATTCAGCTATGGCACCTAAAATATTGATGAATAGGTAATTAACAAGTCACCAAATATTCGTTTTTAAGTGAAATCAACGCTAATATCTGTCAAACAGTTACAAATGCTTCATAAACAATTTTAGGAAATCCTGAATAAATGATTAGCTTAATTATTGTAGAGCGACTTGACACAAATGTGAAGATACGGTATTATTGGAAAAGAATCTTATAATATTTTGGTTAAACTACATTAAGCTAATTTTAAAACCTCAGCAATAGTATCCTAGCAACTTACAATTTTGTATAATCAATCAATCCTCATTATTTTAAACCATCTGTCTTTTGAAGCTTTCTAAGTACAGTAAAATGTCTGTTATTTTAATTCACCACCATGACGAAAACATTTACACCATTTCTGATACATCCCCAACGGGGCCCGATTATACAAAAAAGTCTCCATGTTTCAAATCGAAATTCGCTACAACACCAGGCTACAATTTCACAACAAAACCCCATGCAACCATGGGAGTTTCCGAAGAATGCCCCCCAGATCCCGCGGATTATCTGAAAAAGCACGCAGGTAAGTCTCTCAAAAGCAGTTATGGATTTGAAAGAATATCATCGGAAAAACGACCGCCGAAGAAAATAGACAAAAGTATACCGACTAGAGAAGAGATAGCTCAATATAACGAGGCAAAAGCTGCTGCTGCGAGAAACAAAAAGAATTTTGTAATCCAAAATATTAAAACTGTTCTAAATATGAAACCGAGAGAGCCCGAACCGAAAGTTGTTATTGAAAATCATGGCACTAAAAAATTATTGAAGGAACTAGAACCTATTTACTATAAAGCTCCCCTTTTTGCGAAAACTCCGAATTATTTAAAGAGATTTATTAGTGAGAACGAACGAATTCGTCAGGCGAAGAAAGATTCGACTGGCACAGAACAACCTAAATGCCGATATATTACTAGAGATGAAAGAGAGAAAATGTTATTTGTGAGTTTGTAACGTTTTCTTTCTGATTGATGCTTTATTTGTATTTTTAGGGTCTGAAACATAATTGGGAGGAACTACAGAAAATATATCAAGGTTTGCCAATTCTCACGGATACTATTCCGAAAAAAATGAGGAAATCCAAAATTGAAGCGGAACTAAAACAATTAGAAAAAGACATAGTTCTCGTCGAGAGACACCCACATATTTATGTGTATAACGATAGCAAACCAATTGTCCAGTAAAATTATTTTTGGCGCCTAAACCTTGTTTAATAAATATTATAAAATTCTATCATTAATCAAGTCGTATTTCCTCAACCTTTCTTTTCGTTATGGAACGATGTCGGAGAAAAGTGATTGACTAAAGTCTTCAACTAATTTTCCTAACAACTCGATTTTTTTTAAACAATTTAGAATCATAACTAAAAAAGTATTTTTATAAAGTGTAGGCTTATAGTAGAGAACTTATATATTATAAGATCTCTACTCTTTGGTTATATCATTGTATGATCATACAACGGTGGTATCAACCAATTAACGCGTTCAGCCTTAAATAATACCCTAAGCCTTGTATGATTATTTCATCCAAATACAATGCCCTAAAGTAGGGTCATTGATGAATTATTTCTACTACTTTATTTCTAAGTAAAAAGACAGTAGGGTATATATACAGCTTTGCATTCTAGGCCTGTTCTTAGTTCATTACTGCTACAGTAGCGCTTGAACCTTTAATTACACTGGCTGTTACAGCCAGTTCCATAAGTACCGCCAAAAGTGTCCTTTACGTAAAGTAAACTTTATGTTAAAGTCGACTTTACTCAGCGCTAAAAGTCTTGTGCGTTCCATAAAGTGCAACATTCGGTCTGTTAGGTAAAGTTCGGTTTTGCTGTTTTGGTTATGTTGGTAACACTGAATTCCCAGAGTTATAGTCCAGTCATTATAGTAAGTTCACCTCGGAATTCGAGATACCCAGCTGTAAGTCTGTAAATACTTGAATATTGACACCCTAAAAGTTGTCTTAAAACCTACATATGGTAGGGTGTAAGCAACTATTAAATTTCAAGGTCAAAGGTCACAAAAATCGGTTTTTTGCGCTTTTTTTGGAAATATCTCATTTCCTACGGGTTTTTTGCTATTAGTATTTATTATCAATTTTGTAGAATACAAAATTCTCTACAAATTTCGTTTAAAAAAATTTTTTATACGATGAACCGTTTTCGAGATAGAGGGCGGAGAGGGCGCGGTCACACCATCACTTCAGGTCAACCGGTGCCTCCGGTCGAAAACGCGCCATATATAGTTGATGAACTATCGATAAATCAATGATTATAAATAATTGTCAATTTTTATTAACTATTATATTATATTTTATCATTTTTTTCCTAACCTATCTACTTTTTATTCAGTATTAATTTATTTAACAACACTTACCTGCCCATGTAATTGCAGAATTGTTAATGAAAATATAGGAATTATATTTAAATTTTAACCTAATTAATATTAATAACTTCTTACATGATAAAAGAAAAAACAAATAAATTATGAATTAATCTTTTTATTAAAAAATATCATTCAATTCATTTATTTTTATTGAAAGTAAAAAAATAGAATAAAGGGTACAAAAACTACAATTTATAATTTTAATCATCTTCTTCCTCTTCATCGTCGTCTTCTGGCTGCTGGTAAATTTCAAACTGGTCTTCATTATCATCTTCAACGACATTTGTCTCAAGTTCTTCCACGATTTCGGGGTCAAAGGTTCCATCTTCGTTAATGTCGCTCTGATATGGTTGAGCATTGAGACAAGCTTGCCCATTACATTGGCCACAAGCTAAAGAGCATTGCAAGCCCGCTTTCCTGCATCCGCATCGCGAACCACAACCACTGTTGCAGTTGCAGAAAATTGTATTTAGCAAACCTTCTGGAGCAGGTGGTAAAATTGTCATGATGGGCTCCAGAAAATCGTTTCGCGTTGCCCAACCCCATACTTGGGGTTCCAAATCATGTCCTAACCAAGTTTGAACTTGATAATATACACGGTTGAAATGTTGATGAGCAGCTGCACTTGTTGGTGGAATATTTGAAAGCTGCACAGGTTTATTAAGTTTTGTAGACTTGACGTAATGCATATAACGAAGATGATCGAGACTTTTCACAGATTTTGGAGCATTATAGACTGCCAATAAGGTTTGAGTTCCACTCTCTAATAATCTCTGGGCCGAACAATTTTCTTCTTCAAATGCTGCAGCTAGTTCATCCAAATTTGTCAGTTTCTCAAAAACTTTTAAAAATGATTTTTTTCCCTTTTTAAAAAGCGCAGAAGTTGTGTCACAGCCACTTAATGCGTGCAGAAATAAAATATATGTTTTGGAATGAGGATAATTATCAAAACTTTTAGTCGAGTATATCTCCGTTTTTACATTTCCTTTCCCAACTTTTTTAAAGAAAATTTCTTGTTCGTAAGACAATGTACGCCCAATTAAAATGACAAGTAAATCAATATCTTGTCCTATTATAACTGCAGTTTTTTTAGACTTTGATTCTTCAATTGCAGTTTCAACAATAAGAACATCCGCATCATCTCTGGCTTGTTTAGTATTAATATTTGCAGCATGTAATTTTTCAATTAACATATTGATGAGCTTATCTTTGTTATTTCGATTTGATAAGAATTTTTCTTGAGTAACTGGTACAACCATTGTTTCATCGAAACAGATTTCATACGTTTTTGAAAGTGCAGCAGTTCTTCTCTGCTGCTCCATAGCTTTTACGTTCTTACTGTAGTCTGAATATCCGTCAAATACAACAATTATTTTGGAACTGTAATGCCTTTGTAAATAATTCATGTATTTATCAAAAATAATAGAAAAAGTATCTTCTCTGCTCCACACAACATGATGAAGAAGAAATCCGCCATCAATAATGAACGTCACATTATTTTCATTCAGAACAAAATCAATTGGGCTCATGTTGTCATACAATGACGATTTTGTTGTTTTTCTCATGCCATCATTATCAAATAGAGCTGTTGGATACGGACTCAATTCATATTGAAGATATTCCTCAAGATTACTTTCAAATTGTTTGCTGACAGTAATTCTTTGGAAGAGTAATAATGGATCCACTGCAACTTTACAATCATTTATTTTTACAGATTTGTTAACACTGGAAAGCGGCATTACTTTTTCGGAACGTTTCAACTTTATTTCATTAAATGATAAGTCGGTGATCTTCTTCATAGACTCTAATCCAATTTCGTTAGCCCTGTGGCAGTTAATTTGCTCATTTCCAACAATTCCAGAAGCTATCGATATTAACTGCGTTGTATTTGGAAAAGGATCATGGAGTTTAAACCAATCAAATAGTATATTTACGTCAGCATTGTCTTTTTTCACTCTTGAGTCTCTGGAATCTACGTGTTGCTCGGTAGACTCCAAGGAGATATTACAGAACTTCTCGATTTCCTCACAAATAGTATTTGTGGCGTACATAGCATATACCCATTTACACAAAACACTTTCTTTCGTACTTCGACCACGAGATACTCCTCCTTCGGTTTTCATGGATTTCATGAGACTTTGTTCGATGACCATATCTGTCCATGTACCTGAATTATATTTTTCTGTTCGTTTCACTGTGAAAAATCCATTTCTGAAATTCTCATAAGTTTGCTCATCCATAGTTTCTTCCAGCTTGAGCATATCTTGCAGATACAGGTGGGCTGATTTTGCATATAAGAAGTGACCACTGGCGTGAAAATATGGCAGCATTCTGCGCACTGCATCAAGGTGTTCTTCGAAAAGCCCAAGTCTTTCAGCGCGAACAAAATCAAGTGCTATTGTCACCATTTCGAAATATTGCACCCACAATTGTGCTGTTGGACCTCGAGCTTTCAAATCATCTAGTTTGTCTAGAAATGTTGAAAGAAAAATTGAGTTATCCATACATCCTTCTACGTTTGAGTAGGATACATCTCGAGAAGTGATTTGCTGTATTAACTCATCCAACGTACCATCTTCAATCTTCATGTCTTCAAAAATTATCTTTAATAATGCAAGTCGCACCAATATATGGCCTCTGATGCTTCTTGAGTAAGCGTGACCGTTCAGCATCTTGTCAACAGAATTTGGTGCGTATATTTTATTACCTAGAGCTTCCTTAAGGCCACTTCCATCCATTATGTATCCTATGCTTCCAAGAAAAGACATGAGCATATGGAATCCTCCTAATTTCACAACGACTTTACATAAGTTTGAGCTAGAATCTGACGCAGCTACCATTTACAGATTTTAAAGAGGCACTAAATTATTTTCTATTTAAAATGTCATTAGTGTAAATGGGAATATAATTATGTTATGACTTAAGTTCTTCTCTTAATTATTTTTCAATTTTAGTAAACGGTTATCAGTATTATTAAATAGATATAGATTTAATGCATGAAGAAAATGATAAAATATAATATAATAGTTAATAAAAATTGACAATTATTTATAATCATTGATTTATCGATAGTTCATCAACTATATATGGCGCGTTTTCGACCGGAGGCACCGGTTGACCTGAAGTGATGGTGTGACCGCGCCCTCTCCGCCCTCTATCTCGAAAACGGTTCATCGTATAAAAAATTTTTTTAAACGAAATTTGTAGAGAATTTTGTATTCTACAAAATTGATAATAAATACTAATAGCAAAAAATCCGTAGGAAATGAGATATTTCCAAAAAAAGCGCAAAAAACCGATTTTTGTGACCTTTGACCTTGAAATTTAATAGTTGCTTACACCCTACCATATGTAGGTTTTGAGACAACTTTTAGGGTGTCAATATACAAGTATTTACAGACTTGCAGCTGGGTATCTCGAATTCCGAGATTCTTACCTAATTTAAGCTTAAATGACTGGACTATTAAGGTGGCGTACACGAGAATTTTCTCAATTTTGACAGAAGACAGCGTGTTTGATAACATAACCGTGCCATAACCCAATTCATTGTATATTTAAATTATCGTGATAAAGCAATGTCTGAGAACAAAACAAAAAGAAAAAGATGTTCGCCGTTCTCAAAAGAGGACGAAATGAGGTTATTGGAAGCAGTTTACGATGAAAAAAATATAATCGAAAATAAGGAAAATAATAAATTCTCAATTGGAGAAAAGGTAGGTCCTGTTTATTTATTATTGTGAGTGAAGTCCTACTAACTACTTTTTAACTTTTTTTAGGAGAAAGCATGGGGGCGTGTGGCTGTATCTTATAATACAACTGCCTGAGAATTTAGAAATACCGATCAACTTCGGTCTAAATTCGATAATTTGAAAACAAAAACAAGAAAGATTATGGCACAGGAACTAGCACATCTGAGAGGGACTGGAGGCGGTGGTGCGTTATTAACCAATAATGATCCTATCATAGATTTCGTACTGAAGATTGTAAACGAAACGACGGTTGTGGGATTGGGAAATAATTTTGACAGTGATGGCATAGTTGATGATGAAGTAATAAGTAGTACTTTGTAAATGACTTGTTTAATAGAACGCTAAAATTATGTTTGCAGGCCAGAGAACCAATCAAAATAGACATCGAGGATTTTTGCGACAAGACGTTCTTACTGGATGCGAATGATGGAAATGTGGTAGCTGAACAAATGAGACCAGAAAGTGACGATAACAGAACAGCAGCATTATCAAAAGAAGTATGTATCAAATATTTGCGATGCAAATTTTAATTGCTTTAAAATCCTATTTACAGACTATGAATCCTACATGGAGCGACTATACGCCACGTCGGTTAAAAGAACCTGTAAGCAGGAAGCTTCGACCAGCAACTGTCAGTACACTTGCTATTGCCAAAGAAAATTATTACGCAAGGAAAGCAGAGTTGATGACCGAAGAAACATTGTTGAGGAGAGCGCAAAATAAAAGAGAGGAAGAAGAACATGTTTTGAAGAAACGTTTACTTGAACTAGAGATAGAAATTAAAACCCAGGAGTTGAAGAAAATAGTAAAATTGTGAAAATAAACAGTTGAAATTTATCTGTATTTATTTATTATAAGAAATTACAAACGTGCAAAATGGTCAGCAATAATTAGTTGCTGAACATAGTCTCCTCTCCTACCAATCGCATTTTCGACAGGTTCCTCATTTCCTATTTCGTCATTTTCTTCTTCGTTTTGCCTCCAGTCTGCAGGAATGTTTTCATTCATATCTATGGCAATATTATGTAGTACTGCAGTTGCTACAATTATGGCTTTTATTGTATTTAAATGGACTCTCATTCCCAAACGCAAAATGGGAAATCGCCGCTTCCATACACTGTATAACCTTTCGACTGTATTCCTTGTTCTAATTATTGATTCGTTATACATATTCTAAGCTGCAGTATCTACATGTTGCAACCTTATCATAGGATATGGTTCAATTTGGTAACCACTATCTCCTATCAAAAGATATCTGCCATATCGGTAATTTTCAAATTGATGCTTAATGTTACTGTTGTTGAAAATGGTTTGATCATGACATGATCTAGACCATCGAGCAACAATATCTTTTATTTTCAAGTTTGAAAACGATCGAAGAACTCAAAGTTGTCATATTTTGTGAGACACTGCTCTCGCATTCTATACATTTTGACTCTTCTTAATATCTGTACATTTTCTTCCTCATTCTCTGAAGATGAGCTTGAGCTTGTGTCGATGTAACGCCGACGGTCCATTTTCGTGGTTGATATCCACTATCTTTTTTTCTTGTTTTAAAGGAGACTTGTTTGTCACCAAAACCTTCACTGACAGGTACCCCACTATTTGTAGGTTAGGTATAAAGCCGACTTTTTCAGCTAAAGGCCCAACTTCGACGCTTTACGATAAAGTCGACTTTTGTGTAAAGCTTCCTTTAAAAATCAGTTATGGAACATGGTTGGAACTTTAAAGGAAACTTTTAAAAATAAAAGTGACTTTAAGGCGATTATGGAACTGGCCGTAACGTAACGTGAGTCCATAGTTCAATGACAGTTTGACCCTAGTAACACGCCTTGGTTACTACTTACCACGTTACGAAGAGTAACATTCTGTCTACCCTACCCCCACCCCACGCTTATTGTCAAATGTCAAATGTGTAACGCGTTTCGTCCGTTTGTTTGCCGGTAAAATTTTCGAAGTTTTCTTAAAACTACAGCCAAAAAATGAAGCTAGTAAGGTAAGAATGAGTAAACTTTTAATTTGTTAGTAGTTGACTAGAAATGTTATGGTAGTTTTGATTTTACTGTAAAATTTTTCTTGCGACTCATAACCTCAAAATTTCAGATTTCTTATGAAATTGAGCCATGAGACAGTCACAATGGAACTGAAGAATGGTACACAAGTTCATGGGACAATAACAGGAGTAGATGTAGCTATGAACACTCACTTGAAAGCTGTAAAAGTTACTGTAAAGAACCGAAACCCTGTCAATTTGGATACGTTAACAGTGAGAGGTAACAACATCCGCTACTATATTCTGCCGGACAGTTTACCATTAGAAACGCTGTTGATTGATGATACGCCAAAAGCTAAGGCTAAGAAGAAGGAGAGTGCTAGAGGTTCTGCGCGAGGTCGAGGAAGAGGACGCGGTAGGGGTGGGCCTAGAGGTAGAGGCCGAGGAAGAGGTCGTAGATAAACACATTTACACAAAAAAGAATGTAATTTTTAAGTTAATATTAAGCGTGTGAAGCAAATAAAATTTTCATAAGTTCCACTACACATATATTTTTTCATTTAGTGTTAATTAGTTTTGTTCCATATATTAGAACTGTTTAATACATTTGTAAGCTTGGTATAAAAATATGAAAGGTGGTCAAAATTTTAGAACTAATTAAAAATCTCTCCCCTGAACTAAAATGTATAGTGCATATACTGTAAAGGAAACAAAACATAAGGCAGCTACAAAAGCAAATGTCTTCCTATTATGTCGATGTAAATGAGACAGCTGTTCTTCATTTGTAGCTAAAAGTTTCCGAACTTCTGATAATTCCCTACTTATATCATTTCTTTTATTTGCAGGTATATTGTCCAATTTCAATTTATCTTCCAAAAGGTTGACTCGTTCGTAACAATTTTTAATGCCTTCTTCGGCCTTTGAAATCTGAAAAAATATGGGTGTAACCTCACTTTTAACTGAAGCCTTTGACAGACCTCTTGCATTACAGAACACTGGCCTAGGAAGGTACTCATGTTATAGCAATTTAAAAATAGAACAATAACAGAAATTTCTATTTAACCAGCTGTTTTGTTCTCAAAACCATAGAGAAAACTATTTTATGATAAAAGATAAAACGACGTAACTTGTTCAACAAACCATATCTTACCTTTAATAACCAAACACTTTTATTGAGTAACTATCAGCACAAAACGAATAACGCCAAAAATATATTGTGCTCAAAGGTGAGCGAGAAAATCATTAAAATGCCGCCTAAAATAAGTCCTAAATTAATTGCGGCAATTAAGGAATTTTCAGGTATAGATAATGTAAGTCTACAATTTTTAGAACGTAAGTACGTCTTGGGTGTTTCAGACAAAATTTAATATTGCATTAGCCAAAATGTTAAATCTATATTGGCAAGGATAAGAGATCAAGATTAGATAACGTTAGAAGTTTTTGATATACCTACAGTTCTGTTTGGGAAGATCTATGAGGCATGTGAATGCCTTTTTCTTCTGTAACATTTCTATTTAAAAAATTATTCATACATTGCAAATTTGAAGCTAGTGAAACAAACGATCTTGTCTGATAAAGTAGGGAAGAATTCCACTAACGCAAAAGATGTACGAACTCATAGTGTAAATATGAAATAGAGAAGAAATACTAAATGAAAGGAAATATGGAGTAATACCAGTATTGAAAAAAGGAGACTCCTATAGAGCGATTACCCTACTCAAAACATCTTAGAAAATAGTAACAATACTGTTAAATAACAGACTAAAATTAAAATAATATGCAGAAATTGTCCCATAATCGTGAGACTTAAAAATTATTTGTATGTATACTGTACTTGAGAAATAAATATTCTATGCGCTGAGCAGTACTATAATGAGGTATAATTTCTTTTTTTTTGTATAAAACTTAAATGCATATGACCATGTGCGTATATTTTCTTATCGTAATTTTTTTCCACGTAATTAAATAAATTGGACACATTGGCGCCAAAACGACGTGAACTCTCATGGCCGTTCTGACCTGTCGTGTGACGTTAGCAAACGGCCACATTTACGTAGACGTCACGTCTAATTATTCTTCTGTCATTTTGCACTTCTAATTAGTTGCCTAACGAAGAAAATGGTTAGAAATAATGTTGCGAAAATAAATCGCGTGTAAGTATCCACATGTAAGACAGAGAGGAGGTGACTGGGTGGGTGACGTCAACGGTCATGTCCAATCATATCGCGTTCTGAGTCACGTGAAAATATCCAAATTAATCTATTGATTATTTCATTGTATAAGAAGTAAACGGCATGGGTTAAAATTTAAAAATTGAGCAATACTTAAAAATGTATTGTATCAGTTGTTACGATCTTGCAATCAATAAAATAAAGTATGGATATATAAATGGGGAAAAAAAGGATAATTGCAACATAAATGAAGTTTGTATACAACAGATGTCTACTTCATAATAAAATAATTCTGAAAGGTGCTACAACTTATGTTATTAATATTATTACTCTAAACATAAATAGAGATGTTTAAAAACAAACATCAATGATTCTTACGCCTGGAATGAAAAATATTACTATTTACAAAATCAAATCTAAAATCATCATCTCACTAAATAAGATAAGATCCTATTTTTCACCCTGTGTCGTTCACATGTAGATGAACTGGAACCTGTCAACAAAATAAAAGTTATCATGTTTAGCGGCTTCAATGCTTCAACAAACCTACCTGCATAACGCCTGCGGTAATGAAGATATAATGGGTCCATATCCTTGCGAATTGTCATACAATTCAAATAACGGCGCTGCCACTAATTTGTAGTTTTTAGGTACTGCAAAAAGTGCTGTAAACGAAAAACAAAATTAATTCACTCAAAACAACGTTGATATATCTTTTTTAAATACAGTTTGTGACATTAAAGCATAAATGTACACATTAAAAACAAATATGATCATTAGTACATGCACAATTTAATTATATACATACGAGTTTTACAGTGGATTATACAGCGTCTGATTTTCAGAACTTAAATAAGAGGGAGAAATAAAAATAATTAACAAAATAAAATTCATAGGAGATAAAAAATTGTTAATAAACAGTTTTTGATCTCCCATTCAAATCATAATGTGCATCACGTAAAAATAGATAAATAAAAACTGGAACAGCATTCATGTTTGCAGAACAACTCTTTGCAATCCTCTAGTACACGCAATTCTAGTAGCAACCTATTCTGATACAACCGACGTAAATTAAATAGTTTTAACAACACTTGGGCATATGAACATTTCACGAAGAAACTGGCTTAGAAACAAATGTTGGGCAAAAAACAATTATGAAATACACAAGAAAACAGTACAAGTTTCCAAAAACTTGAAGTTCAAAACACAAGTGAAACTGCCGTAGAAATACATAACCTAGTGACATTTTGCATAATCGTACAGGTTATTCCAAGATGCGATAATTATTTTTATTGTTGTGCCGGTGATACGCTCTGTGCTTGTCATATTCATTCACGACCATCATAGTGAATACATTTCAAAAAAGTGAAATACACTGATTTATTCTGATCCTTTAACACTTAAAATTCAAAATAGTGATTTTGTTACATTAAAAGCTTGCACGGTGAAAATTTGCTTAGATCCTAATTATGCTGCTTTAGTAAAAATGTTCACTTTCGGAGATTACTTTAAAAAATGAAGGAGACATTAAAAACTAAAAAATGTATTACATTCTTATTGTACGGAGAGTATGAACGGTTTTCTTACGTAAAATCTTGCAGTTTTTAACTATAAACGCTTGTAAAAAATCCTCTTAAGGCTACAGTAAAAATTGTTGAGCAAAATCAAATTAAATGCGTTAAAAGATATTTTCTAATTAGTTCAGATGGCTCAATAATTTTTATTTCCAAATGACTGTTAAACCTCGGATAGGGTTTAACAATTTCGAATCGTGACAGTTAATCAATACAATCTTCTTTGTAAATAATCATACAATACCCTTTTCTTGCAGTTGTACAAGGAAAAGACGTTTGTGCTCTTTGGGCTTGGTAATGTGCGGCGGAATATACGGATATTGCGGTGGTTCAAAGTTGGGCCTCCACCAGTTTCCAATGATGTCTTCTACTAGCCAATCCTGTTTGACGCCGTCCAATCTGCCAAGGGTCTGGAACAACTCACCATGAAAAATACCGCGACATCCTCCTCTTCATATTCGAGACGAGATAATTTACACATTCAAATAACATAACTTTTGTGAAGAATACAAAAAAAATCTGTGAACACTTTAATCAACAATTATTCAACATACAACAACGGGAGGTTTGTCGGAATATGTCATAATAAGTAGTGTTACAAGGATTATTACAATAGTGTGGATGATTTGGAATAGTATGATGCCAGCTGTGATTTTTATTAGCATAAATGACATTTTTCAGAAAACGAAAGTGTTACAGCGTCAGCAATATCTCAACAAGACGAACTCAGCACAAACTCAGTAGAGGAGTCAACAACTTGATTATCTTGAGATCTGGTAACAGATAATTACTTCTTATATCTTGATCTAGTCAAAGATGTTTCACCAGTGATCCACTGCTACGTGGCACGTATTTTAAACTAAAATAAAAGAAAACAGTACATACACCTTTTGTTCGTTCCTTAAGAATTAACGATTTGATATTTATGAAAAACCTGACAGTAAGGTGACCAACCAATTCCCAATTCGTTCATTTGGCAATTATGTGCCACATAATTAGGTTCTATCGTTATTATTAAAATAAACTACCAAGAAATGAAGAGAACTGAATTGTAATCCCTTTCTATTGGCACATATTTTTTAAACGTTTCTTTATCTATTCCAATGATGTAGAACAAGGCAATTGTAAAAAATCGTTATTTTTCTATTTAAAAAAATGCTGCTTACGTAGGCAAAGCTCCAAGCCATAAAAACATCGTTACCAACGGGAATTATTTCGACATTGAATCCAAATGGAATCTTTTTAAAAACACACTAAAACACTTATAAAGTAGAAATGTGATAAAAATCCAAATTCAAGCCCCATTTTTACTTTAGTTAATTCTGCGCATTCCATGAATACAATAAAATTAATGAGAATACGTAAGAATTTAAACTTGATTTGGCTACTTTGGCTACCGTTGCATTCGTGCCGCAGTATTCCCTAATTTACCAGAGAATTGGCTGGAGATGGCAGTAGCAGAGTGCAAAGCCGCCCATATTAAAGTTGCTGGGCACTTCAAAATGAAAATATATGAAGTAGCCACATGTGCTGCTTATGTCCTAACGGTTCTAAATCCGTAAGTCGTCCGAAAATCGTACAGTGAGGTGGGACACAAAATGCAAAATACAAACTAATGGCATCACGAGAAAGCTACAATATTGTAGTATAAGGTGCCCGAAAATTTAAAGAAGTGACTAACCATCTTTTATGTGAGTTAATTAATACCTAATGCATTATAATAATGTACGGATAATTCAAATTTTCGTGTCACAGATGTTCACCACGCATTTTACGAACCACCATTGTTTTGATGTAATAAATTTCTCAAGATTATTCTTAACTAGCATGGTATTTGGTTTATAATAACTTTTTACTTGAATGTGTTTTAGTTAAATGTATTAAAACTCCGATTCATAGTCTGGGTCTTTACAAGTCAGGTGGGGACTTGCTGAAAAGTTGAAGTGGGAACGCGAGAGCCAAGCAGTGAGAGGGTGCATGGACTGGCCGAATCATTTTGACGTTACTCTATATTTAAATCAATACCTCGTTAAATATTTTCCAAAAAAATCTGATTCAAAAACCATTGTTATCCAGATAGCATTCTTCATATTTTAGTAAAATGAAATTCTTTGATTCGCGCAACAACTGAAATAACTGCGTGCAAACGAAAAGTGTGTCGAAAATAATTAATTTATTGACGATACCAAACTCAGAAAACGGCGATTTAAAAATCTCCTCCAAAATGAAATCAACAGCGTTTTAATGGTAGCTTCAAAACAGTGTCTCAAACTTAAATATTTTAATAATAGAACGTCTACAGAGAATATTTTGATTTTTGGACACCTTATACTACAATATTGTAGCTTTCTCGTGATACCATTAGTTTGAATCTTGCATTTTGTGTCCGCACACACTGTACGATTTTCGTACGACTTACGGATTTAGAATCCATAGGACATATACGCGACACAGTCGCTGCTCTAAACAGTCATCTTTAAATGTTTTCTCACGAATTTTAAGTAGTCAACAGATTACTGTTACCAGCTAGCTAGAGTGGTATGAACCGTATTTTTGTTTTTGTTACCAATTTTAACAGTCGAGGCACTAGAATCTGCTATTGGTTTGTATCAGTTCGTCTTAATTGAGATTCAACTGAAATTTAAATCTAATAACACAAAAATAAAAGCCTAAATGTTACAAAAGTTGATGACGTTAAATTAGCAGTATACTCTTGAACATTTTCCAAGAAGTCGACAATATTTTTTGAAATTACATGACTGTTGTCTTGTACGGTACAAAAACGAACCAATTGCTGACAAAAATGGTGAAAATTATGTACAGTAGAAGCGAAACTCGCAAACAATTAAAGTTACGTTCAAAAGCTTTTGATTTATCATAAATTGAAGAAAGTGCAACAACACAATTTTATTATTCTGTTGCGTATCAGTGGGCTTTACACATAGAAAATTAAATTAAGAAAAGTTTCTTAAACGTTTACCTACACAGCTTTTTGTCATGATCTTCTGCACATCGACGAATTTATTAACAATAATAAATAGATTCATTCTGAGATCGGAGTTGTATGTTTGTATTACAATCTTTTATAATAGTTTTAAGAATACTGCAACTTTGAATAGATTTTAGTTCTTGAAAAAAAAACAACTTTTTTTAATGTTAAAATAATAGTTATGACTTGCTTACTGAAACTGTTAATTTAAATTACTGCGATTTTTAAAGTAACTTCAATATTTGTACTTCTTTTAAATAATCCTTTTACATGTGTAAAGACAGTTTAAATCTTCGAGATAAATACTGAAAACAGTTTATTCTTTACCTGTCACTGTTCATCCTAACACATACATGTGTAAAAATATTCAGCTGTTCAAAATTAATAATACGGTGTATGATGTTTACAAATCTGAAGACGCCGAAATAAATGTGTGTACAATACTTACATAGGCGATGGTTTTAGTAGAACAATTCCTACTTATTCAAAATGGCATCCAACATTATCCTATTTTGTCAATAAAAATATAATAATAATAAATTGCTGCATTTAAAAATAGATATGTCATAGGTAAATTGTGAAATCCGCCGTTTTGTAAAACGTCTAGTTCTAACTCAAATCCCAACTGAATAACTAAATCTATGTTTGGACACTTTAACATTTTTTAAAAGTAACCAACTTACACTACTTGCACAAAATAAAAGTTATGCTAAACCTTACCAAAACATATCAATCACCACTGATAACACTGGCTTTAGTTTTAGTTACAGCCATGCTCTTATACACGGTGTTTCCTAAAAAACGCCCTAAGCCGTATTTCCGTTATTTTTTATCCGATTTGAATAAACAAAAAACTTTAGCAAATTATTCCTTCACCACTACAAAATATTTTTTTAAATTATTAACTTCACTGTCAAACAATGCTCAACTTTAAATGAAAACGTCTTTCTCTTATAGTTAGGACAATTTTTTTCTGAATACAGTGATGTCTGAAAAGTTGACTTTGGTACTATATTCATTCAATGAAATAATTGAAATGTCTGTCGAGAAAATTTTACAATGTGCCGTGGAAAACAGAAACGATAAGCGACAGTAATCCGTTAGTGTCGCCGTTGATATCGTATTATACCATTTTTGGGTTTCAAAGTTATTTTCTTGTAAAGAAATAAATAAACAATCAACTGACCGACATGTTGCAAGTGTATTTCAAATGCAACAAAAATTGTGGTCAAGCAGTCCGAATTTACGACGATCGCTTTCTAAACAGAGAAGTTCCAGAACGTTGCAAGTTTGGAAGACTCGCAGAAAATTTGAGAAACTTTTAAAAACCCAACCAGAAGGAACACCAATTTGGCAGAAATCTTGTTATGTGGGTGTAAACGAAAACCCCTATTCGGAAACTTCTAATAACGTTGGTGTTTCAAACTAAACTTACATGAAGTACTAAAAAAACGAAAGTTTAAACCATGTGTACCTCCAAAAAAGGGCAAGCATTGATGGAAAATGATCGAAATCGGAGGGAACAATTTTGCCGTTTTTATTTGGATACGGTTCAGATAAATAGAATTTTTTAGGACAGTTATTTGGTCAGATGAATGTATTATCACCAATACCAGTATTGGTGATAGAAGATAGAAGAAGAAGAAAATCCCGGAGTAATTTTGGAAAATAGTTTTTGAAGAAAATTTTGTGTTAATGTGTGGTGGGGAATTTTCAATGCTAGATTAATTGAGCCACCCTTTATTGACGGTACTCTAAAACAAGAAAAATACAACCAATTGGTATCTGGGCAGATTGTAATTTTTTTTGTGAGCTGCCCCTTGCAAAAGTTAATTGAGTCTATTTTCAACAAGATTGGGCTCCAGTGCATAACGCCAGAGTAAATGAAAATTGCCCAAACAACGAATTTGGTAATAGATAGATAGGAACGTATGGACCAATTCAGTGGCCTGCACGTTCACCCGATCTTAAATCACTTGATTTTTGGTTGTGGGGATATTTGCAATATCGCGTTTACCTAACCCCTCCAGAAACCGACATATTTTGATGGAAAGTATTACCGATTTTTGCCTTGAAATACCTCCCAATCTTATATCAAACGCGGGTTGGCGAGTAGCCGTTTTCCATAAACATTTTAATTATTTATTTCCATGAATATTGTACCGAAGTCAACTTTTTCGACATCGTTGCGTTCCGAAAAATATTGTGCTTCAAACAAAACCGTAAAAAAAGTTTGTTTCCATTTGGAAAAAAAGTTGAGCTCCATTGGGCATTGAAGGTAATAATTAAAAAATCACTATTAGAACCATTTTGTAGTGGTTAAAAACTAAATTGTTAAAGTTTTTTGTTTATTCAAATCTGATAATAAATAGTGGAGATACAGCTTGGGTCGATTTTCAGAAAGCACCCTGTAGGCATTGTACAGGAAAATTTATTTAGTTGTAAGCTACGTAGTCAATAAAAATGTGCATTTGCAGAATGGACACGGAAATTCTATGCGCACTTTGAAAAAACAATAGGAAGGTATAATGTGAATCAAATAGTTTTTTACGGAAAGTAAATAACGGCAATAATTCGATCAACAGAGCGGCACATTTATTTAAACTGAATAAGTTCTTTTAGGACCTGCCGATATTCAAGTGCAAACTAATTTCCACTTTTTCCAACTTTGATAGGTTATTCTGGAAGCGTTCTTTGAGAATCTATGCGGTTCTTTCAACTCTAGGTCAAAACCACTTCAGGACTATAATGCAAGTTTAATATTATGTTTACATAAATAATCTTCTTCCGCTTTTAACAGGATGACATAATTTAACTGAAAACAAAATCGTTTTTTGGGAATAAATTGGATATTTAAAACCTGCCACCATTAATAAAATTAATTATTTCAGAAAGCTCTTTATGACGACGCTTTCTCTATGGTTTTCGACAGAAATATTTATATTTTTGGTTAAGTTACTTCAGTTCAGGGAAATTTAAAAGCGGTTGTCCTTTGGTTTATTTTTTCTTGGAAATATGATCATATGCAAACATTTTAAATTTATTGAAATTTCGAAAAACTGTTAGTGATATTCTTCTACAAGAACTTACGGATAAGTTTGTGTGAAATCCAGAGTGTTTCATACAACTGAGTCATAGTGCAACCACAGTTCCATCAGTTTTAATTTTATTAACTGAAAGTCAAGCATTAATATTTCAGTTATGTTTAACAAGATGCAAAACAAACTGCTCGCCTTATTTCGAACAACTACGTCAATCGAAATATGGAAAAACGTATACAAGTATTTTATTTTTTCAATATGGTAATATTTTGCCTGAAAAAAAATACCACTGACGTCTTAAGGCTGGAAAGTTGGAACCTATATAAGATAACGCTGTAATTACTATATTGCTATTTTACAGATCACCTAGAAAAACTGACGAGCTACTTATTTAATATTAGACCCCAAACTTATTTTTGTCGACGACATATACTTAGGTCAAAAGAACAACATGAGCATAGCCTGTTAAAACCTTCCAATCTAAAAACATGCATATTATTAATTGGTGCGAGATTAAGGAAATTCGCAAAACTTACTTGTAACAGCTCATTGCAGTAGTCTAAAAATTAAGAATAACAGCAAAACAGTAAATAACAGAAGTCTCTTCAGCGTCACTGGCGACTTGTCAACTGTTAAATGTGCGGTACGAAGGAACAAATGGAAATCATCTTTCATACTCTGGTGACGTCACTTTCGGGTTGAATATACCATTTTTCTTCTAAATTTTATGGCAGGAGCTAACAGGTAGCAATATTTATTAGTTACATTTCTACTGTTAATTATCAGAGAAAAAATGTTAGGTGTTTGTCAACAATGATAATGTCGATAAAACAGTTTTCCTTAGCTATTTGGCGCCAAAAAATATGCAGGTAGTGACGTCATCTTGACAGTTTTACTGTTAAATCAGCCGTTTTTCTTTGCAATAAATAAAACAAAAACGAAAGTTTACACAAGCAACCTATTGTAAACCTAACAATTTTTTTTCAATAAGCTATAAATTAGTAGTGTCACAAAGTTTATTAAAACATAATTTTTCGTTAAAAATGGTCTAGGTTGTTGTCAAAAAAATTATGTAGAAAATCAGGTAAGCTATGGAGGTGAAAAAACTGGAACTAACGCACAAAAATATCTACAATTTTGCTGAAACTGCAGTGGCTTCGTATACAATAGCTGCAACAATTTGCCGGATTATTTAGAAACATGGGACTTCTACAATATGGTCGCGCTTTATAATCCAACGGATTTCATAATTATGCTATGACATATACATTTCTTTAATAAGAGAAACATTTTGGACTGATTAAAGTTACAAAAACCATAAACTAGCTCGGAGGCGTCTATAGATATCTTAGTAGAGTGAGTGCCTTACATGAGCACCAAGTACATAACGATTCCACCAAAATCATTTCAAAATCACAATAAATAACAGTACAATTTTAAAAAATAGTAACATGTTATTAGTTTTCAGTAACAGATTTTCGTTATACATATGAAAACTTACAAAATATGTCAACGAAGCGTAGTTTTTTTGAACATGTAAAAAATTGCGAGTAGTACAAGGAAAAAAAGAAAACAACTCCACATAAGTAAAAAATAAGAAATTAACATTGATAATAACCGAGTCGATTTCTTTTCTCCTATTTGTATCCCTATTTTGATTACATGTGTGTAACTGTTAACATTCAGTATTAGATACGTAGGTATGCATTTTAGCTTTACATTTTCGAGTATTAATCCTAAACTACGTACCTCAGTTAAGAGTCTCTTGAGTCCCTCAACTTCGTCTTCGCCCGGATTCAACTCACCACCCGGTAACTTAAAGAAAGTCGTCCCAAGTTGTAACAACAAAACATGGGGTAACCCATGTTCGTGCACAAGTAAAACTCCTTCTACGCTCCTTCTCATCCCGATGCGTTCGAATTCGTCACGCATCCGCTGAAATCTGGCCGGAACGCTAGGATCTTTTTCAAATAAAGGTTCTTTCGTGCCAAATATGTAATTTGTCAAAGGATACCTGTGGATCAAAAATTTGTGGTTATGTTGTTAAATTTGTGGCGCCTTACAAATTGATTATCCTGTTTATTGCTGTCGACGGTACTGTGTATTTGTTTTCAAAAGTGGACGTTGTCGCTGCTGCTGTTGTCGAATTTTGACTGTTTCTACGAGGCCACCCGCTACCGCTACCGGCCATGTTATTTTGTTGTGGCTTTACTTGTGTGGAAGCCATTGTTCGTGTTTTAAATTCAAACTATATGAAGGTTTGGTACTATTGCAGTCTATTAGACGGCAATTAAGTCCATAAAGATTGTTAACACCGATATTTTGAAATGTTTTACACTAAATTGCCGTTAACTCTTCACAATATCTTAACACTACTCATTTCGCAAACGTCAAACACGTTAAACGAAGCGAGTTACCTGACGCTAACCACAAAATCTTTGAACGTCATGCGCATGCGCTTTACATTTATAACGCTCGCTGCCCCATCTGGTTTCTGGTAGTGGATCAAAAGGGCGAGAAAGGGCAAGAACTTTCTAATTTAAAATTGAAGGCGGCAGTAATGAAATTCAAATTTAAATTAACAAAATACGCCGCAAAAAATTTGCATATCCAGAAAGCATACAAAGAAAGACTTGAAAATAAAAAAAGGATAGCAAAAACTAACACAACAATCCTTATTGTTGTGTTAGTTAGCTTGGAAAAAATGACAAGCAATTGATAGTGAATGGACATTCATGGAGATGGGAGAAAAGCAGAAAAGGAACAAAACACACAATGAAACTTATAAAAGGCAACTAACTATATATGAAAGACACAGGAACGCAGAAGGAAACCAAAGAAACAATAAAATTTGAAATCTGGCACATCAAGACACTAAATGGGAAAGAAAAAGAATTAACAGAGAAAATCTCAAAGCTGAACATCGCTTGCATAGAAATAAGAGAAACAAAGAAAAATGGAAAAGAAAAATTGACAACTATGCAAAGGATACTGGATTGGTTGGTCAGAAGTAGATGAAGAATATAATGCAAAATTCTTTAAAGAAGATAACACAAAATCAATTACATAAATTAATCAAATCAATGGAAAAATAATGTGAATAGTTGGGAAGAAGAGATAAATAATAAATCGATGGGCCAAAAAAGTTCAAAAAATAATTGATGAGAGGAAAAAGAATTGGAAGATATATTTACAAAGAAAGGATAAAAGTAAAAATAAAGACTAGAAAAACGCAAGAATAACCGTAAAAAAAATAAAAGAAGTCAAGAAATGATTGACATAGATTCAGGAAATTTTTTTGCAAATAACTGAAAGTTTGCTTGCATTGTTACACAATTACAAGATGACAATACGACTGTATGTCGGGGATGCGAGGAAGGTACTTTGTCCAATCACTTACTTCAAGTAAGCCAATTGGCTTACTTGGTTCTTAAGAACCAAGTTATTTACAGTGAAACAATTAAATACAATTTAATCATTTGAATACATAACAAGGATGAGCTCAGAAATTTGCAGACTCTATTGGTTGATATTAAGACACATCTATGTAATAATAATTAAAATAATTATTAATCTACGAGTATGATCATCTTTGATGAACTATTCGGGAAATTATAAATAAAAAAGAGATTACAATTTTTAATAAGTTGTATGCAAGTTATTCAAAGAAAAAGTTTATTCATCGACCAATAGACTGATATAAAAATTATAACAATAGACAGGTTATTGATTTTTAAGCGGAAATTAAAAATAACTATAAACCAACCTAAATTGTTATAAAATGGTTTGTACTTTTGATTTATGTTTTCAATATTTTAGCTAAACTCGCGTTTATTAATAGTGAATATTAAAAAAGGTAAGTTGAAGCTATATTATAATTTTTTACTCCAATATTAGGGGTGACTATCAATTTTCGGTTTCTGTTCATAAGTTGAAGTGATATCTAGTTACTACCGTTCGAACAATCATTTCTTGGTAAATAATTTTCTGTAATATC
The DNA here is from genome assembly GCA_905333025.2 of Pyrochroa serraticornis. NCBI lineage: Eukaryota > Metazoa > Arthropoda > Insecta > Coleoptera > Pyrochroidae > Pyrochroa > Pyrochroa serraticornis. Next base: position 22,366,585 of record HG995154.1, read on the forward strand.
AATCGTGTAAGTAGCACTTAATATAGATATGCGTTTTGAGTAAAATGTGACATAAGGGTACGTAAATACTCTTTACTTTCGAAAGGAAGTATCAGTTCTAGAAAGTGACACTACTAGTTTGATTTATTTACATTAATTATTGTAAGAGCAGTTAGTACATTTTTCTTGCATTTAGGAGATTTAAGTATTGAACTGAATTTATATTTTACTATTGTACAGTATATCATTGAAAAGTCTCTAATTTTTCCTTTCGATACTTTTCTGTTCAGTGCCTTACTCTAACTATTATTCTTTATTTTGCCTTTTATTTAAATTGTTCTTCCCATCATATTTGTGATCGTGTTACTTTGTTTCTACTCTTGTCCTACCTTTGTATACTACTTAAGCTATTTTATCATCTTTCATTTTGTATATATGTCCCAATCAGTTCAAACGTCTTTATTTTCTCACCACTTTCTCTATGGACGTTAGCTTCAGCTCTTTACTACTACCATTGCTTATAGATATTATCTATAAACAATGCTACTACTCTATTTCTTATTTTATTTCTTCTATTGTTTTCATCTTACCAAATTGCCAAATATTTTTTTGTAACTACCACTTCTTGAATGATTCAGAGATGTTTTTATAGAGGAATTGAATTCAAAGAAAGCAAGGTTTGCATTTCTCTGAATTGTTTCCTAAGAACCGGTAGGCACAGACGCACACCTAATCCTCACAAAATCAGCATTAAATTCACAAAGTAACACAAAGTTGTTTCTGGACATACCGGCAAGTTGCTGTCTAGTTGTATCTTTATAATTACAAAATTTGAGCACAGAAATTGTTATAAAATAGGTATTGTTAAGAGTTAGCTACCTTTTTAGTAACTATTATATATTTGTACTGACAGTAAAACAATAATGCACATTATACGAGAAAGGAGATATATTTTAGTTCGAATTTTCCTGTTATAAAGTTACTCGGGGTGCAAATTCTTCTCGGTAGAGAAAATATTTTTTACCTTCCTAGTAATGTAACATATTATTTTTAATTGGAGAGGAAATGGCGAAAATATTTCATACACAAAAAAATCATTCATAAATACATTCATAATAAAGGTGTGAGCTGATAGCTCGAACTTACCTTACCTTACCTTCATCAGGTGGATTCACGTGTCACGGTGCTCCCCGACGCGGTGTATTGCATGTAATTTTGGTGTACACGTTACCCATTTTTGCGACAAAACAAGGATAAGGGAAACCTTGAACACGCCTTTTATGCTCGAGATCAAGCGGGGGTCGTTATGGTAAGGTGAGCTGGAAAGATGGAAGTTTGAGATGTCGGGCAACCAGTAATACCCAACCATTCTGGTTCACGAGACCGAACACAGTTATTGATTAAAATTATTGCTTTATTTCTAACTTTGTTTAATAATTTACTGTTTGCCCTTTAAATTCTCTGAAATGGTAAGAAGAACAGAAAACTAAATATAGGGCCTCAGATCTATAGAAAATCAACAGCTTGTAAGGATACATTTTCTGGAAATTAATAAAATAGTGTGTTCGAATAAATTACATCAAGAATCATTAAATTATAAAAAAATGTCAAAGTGGAAGGTTGTAGATAAATATTTTTTTTAAATCTAACGTTTGTTATGCATTTAGGTATTTAATAATTATGAAACCTCTATTCGAATGCAGAAATACTTTATTTGGGTGCAATGAGTGGGTTTATATTGAAAAAGTCCCTTACAGATTAGAGCATCAAATGTGGTCAAAGGTGATAATAAGAAGTGTTCTAGAAATAGAAAAAGTTGCCTGAAGAAATCATAGATAAAGCTGGAACTTCAGATAAAGCTGAGATATTGACGTTTTTTTACATAAATGAAATAACTGGAGTTTATTTTAGTCAAAACAATGCAGTATGATTAGAATTTAAAAATAAATTTATTGGATCTCTGTATTAAATTGTTGATCAAAGATTGACAACAAGACGTGTTCAGCGTAAACAAACTTAAGAATAAATAAAACATTATGTAACTGTTGTTGTAGTATCTTGAATGCTCATGTGAAAAAAATCATGAATATTTAACTTATTTTTACTTTTGACTTTTCAAGGTAGGTATCGTAAATTTATGATAATAAACGTACTAAATAGAAACTCATTCAGCCTGTGCAGAATGGTGGAGGCGCCAAAAACATGTTACCTTCAACGAATAAGCAGAAACAGTTCTGGACATAAAGTATTATAGTCAATCGATACCGGTTTATGACTATAATTCTTTCAACTGGCCAACCCAACCGGCATTGACTAGTAGCATTGATTAATTATTTCTAAGTAAAAAGTCAATGCTAGTAGTTAGTCAGTGCCGGTAGAGTTGGTCAGTTGAAAAAATTCTGGCCATAAACCGGTATCGGTTCTAACATTTGGACTCATGAGAATGAACAATAACATAAGCAAATTCTGCTTGCTAAGTATTTGGAAACCCCTTGCAGATGTCCAAATTTTAAGAAGTCCTTTACGATGTTTCCATAAGTTTTCAAATATTTTTTTATTGCACTTTTTTAAATATCACCTCAACCGTGTCATTGTGTTTAAGAATTCTTTTTATATTTTAACTCCAAATAATACTAAAACAACGAACAAATTGAAAATATGGTTTTAAATAATTTTTAACTTGAATAACTGTTTAAAAGTACAAAGTGGTTTAAATGTTTTAAAATAATTTCTTTAAGAGTTTTACAAATCATTCAGTTTCCTTAGGGAGAGGAATTATTCAGATAACGCAGAATAAGAGAATGGAACAAAATGCTGCAAACATGAACAATATAATTAAAAAATTGTTTATAATGATATCTATTCGAGCAAATGTAATAAATTTGTGCGTTACTTCAGAAACAGCTGTACCCCTGTACATTTTCATTATTTCGGCTTCTCTACTCCCTCGCTGCTTTAACATTTCTGATGTTGTTTTGCTTCATTCTGGAATTTTGTTATTTTAAAGCTTTTATTATGTCTTCTATATCTTCATTTGTTGGTTCTTCTATATTAATTCCGCCCTCCTCTTTTCAAAACTGTTTTTCTTGTTCTTATAGATCCTCTTCATTTAGTAATGTAATAAAACGGTTCTTTCATTCCACTAGTATTTCTGTGTGTTCTGTTTCTTTATACTTTAAATTGCCTGCTGCAATATCTTTTCTCTATTTTTTTATTTCTTACTACAAGTATTTCACTATTTTATTTTAGAACTATTTCTGCACATCCTATAGTCTTTTTGCTTTTCATAGCCTTTATTAGTTTTTTTTTCTAACATCCAATAAATTTTTTATTTAAATCTAAAAAATGACGCAATTCTTGAATAAGATGCCAAGTCCATACGATTTACTTAGACTGTTTTGGATTTATTTAACAAAATAATCGATTTTAACAAAATTCAAACGGTAACGTGTCTGAAGCTCCCTGAAATTGATTCACCAAACTAAAGATTTTTGCATCAAATTTATAATTGTGGAAAAATCTGATCTTCGTCAGGTGTTATATTGACCAAAATCGTTACTTAGTCTTGATCTTAAAATAGTTTTATAGGGTAATTTTTCAAATTTAGAATACTCTAAAACTTTAACGCCCATTAAGATCAAACGGATTTGTTATCCTCCAACAGCTTAGATTTCTGTTTGTTAAACTTTTGATTAATTTTGCCGTGGCAAAAACTATTGGAGAGAATTTATCATCAGTATGGATAGTTACCATAGGTTTACCAGGTCCAATTTCTGGAATCGACAAGAAGTTTCATTCAGCGGATAAAATTGGGTCTAAAGCTGTTGGACTTGCTAGCAATTCTAGAACAGTCCGCAAAAAATTCAGTTTCCGGTTTCGTTTTGGCATGTTCTAACAATAAACTAATAAAACACTTTGAATAGCCGAAAATAATTTTAGTTTTCACCGCAGCAAAAGTGTGAGTCAAGAATTAAGCGTCTATGCCAATTTTAAAATTGCAATTTGGCAATGTTGTAATAATCATAAAATCACCGTTAAAACATTGTATAAAAACAATAATAATAATCTTATGACGCATGGGCGAACCCTTGATGGCAAAATTAATCAATGCAGCTGACTGTATGCTTTTCACGCACAAGGCGCGAATATTATGTCCACACCAGACACTAATATGGTGAGAACGTTGGACAATGAATACAAAGTCTTCAGATCATGTGATAATATTTATTCATTTCATAGCGGAACTCGCCAAAATCATTTAAATGATGCCAAATTATTCACCGGTAATCGCGGCCAAGAACCAATTAATTTCAGTCTACGTTAAACGATCTCGCTAGTTCGACACGTTACTTAATCGAATTTAATAAAAAAAATTAGAACACGTGTCGCGAGTGCAGGTAAGAGTTTAATTTTGTCGTTTTAATTTTGGCGCAATCCGAATATTAAAAATTGCTAAAAACAAAGCGCAAGCGCGGTTGAGCATGCGTAAACATGGCGATTGTCGGGTAAATTGCAGTAGTTTAGTTGAGTGAGAAAACAATTCAATGAGAAGAAGAATTAAAATTTCAACAACTTTATTTCATTTGTTTGTTGTGGTATAATGTGAGTTTTTTCCGTTAGATTTTTATCAAGTATGAATGTTGGGTTCTATTGTTACTGTCACCATCTAGACGCACTCAATTCGTTACATTTTCAACAAAATATGGTTAAATAGAATCGTAATCGTTATTTACGAACGTATCTGCCTTTTATGCCACGTTTCCGTTGCCTTCTACCACTTAGTTCACTTGTAAACTAGTAAATCATCTAAATGTCATTACATATAGGTTAAGTGTTGTATTTGTATCATTGTTAGAATCATGTATGTGTCAATAGTTACTAAGTAAAACATGTTCTACGACTTGTAATTACGAGCTAGGCGTGCGTGTTTTTGGCGAGAAGACGTACAACAGTCCTGAGAGCCGTTTTAATGGAGAAACTGGAATTTCTCTTTGGGTAAGTCAATGCTTCATTATTCCTAAATAAACTAACGCATGTCTGTCTACTTTGAATTAAAAGGTAGTGGTATATTTATAAACATACCACACACCTCAAGTGTGCTTCATATATTTTTTCAATATTGTATTATTGTGCTGCAGTCCCCTTCTTGTCATTTTGGAAATGTCACTCGGTCGGTAAAGTAGAAATATTTTTTAGAGATTCCAATAGAGGGCGCGGAGATCTTGCGCATCGCATCGATCTGTTGTTTGTTTACCGGTTTATCTGGCAAAGAACGATTATTCACTATTGTCTGGTTTTAGGGCCTCGTTCTTATTTCCTCCCTTATTCAGCAAATTTTCTATAATAACCAACATGGGGTGTTTTATTGTATCGTCCTATCAGCCCCTTCATAATAATGTAATCTAGTAGCTGTAGTCGGGAAACAAAAGATATGAAAGAAATACATTTGGCAGGATTGGGGAAAACGCACACACTTCTACGATAATTGATAATTGCAACGTTTTTTTCTAGTTTGATAATCTAGAATTTGTTAGAAAAGCCAAACGTATCAGGTATATTACCAAAATTAAGGTCTTGCTTTATATCCTAATAACTGATTTTACTTTACTTATTGAATTGGCGCATGCGCGAGTTTTGGCTGATCTGTCATTGGTCGTACTCTCAAAGCACCTACTATACTGGTGAAATATGTACAAATTGAACAAAATAACAAGACATTTTTCAGTATAGAAATCGTGAGTTACGTTTACTTAAAAAGGTGTGAACTGTGATTTGAATGTGTTTAGTAAGTATGCAATGGAAGTAGACACAAAGATTTACTAAACATCGCTGTTATTGGAAATGGAAAGGTGACAGCCGCTACAATTGTCAAAAAAACTCTGTTTTGAGATGACATGCGTACATTTTCGTCCTTTAAAAAACTGTACACAATGCAGTAAGTCTGTAAAATGCATGAAGTTGTGTAAGTCCTATGATGTGGTTGGTCGACTATAAAGTGTGCGAAACATAACAAACTACTCATATTTATGTTCCCTGCGTTTTGTTTACTCCAGTGGACCTTTACAGGAGTTTTCCGACTTAATACAAACTCTGAGCCATAAAAAAATTGTAAGTTCTTAGAAGTCATTGAAAGATGATTGTTCAGATTTTCAATATATTATTATAGTCACCTTGCATACCGAAAGAACGAATCCACTTGGAGACAAAATATAATAAATATAATATAATAATATAATAAAAAGGACAGTATTTTAGTAAAATGGCAAGAAGATGCGTTTGAAGATTGTTTCAACGATACAAAACTAACAAAGAAAAGAATTTATATTCTACTTTCTGTGTTTAATTATGAAAATCAATCAGGAGCAAGTACAAGACGTCACCATCTAAAAGTAAACATGCCTATAGCAAAATGATTTCGGCACTATAGTTGTGGGATTTTTTTTTAATTTACAGGAAATATTGATGGAACATTTGACACGTTGATAATTGGTTGCAGACTTCATTCCGCGATTCCTCTCTGATGATCAACCATTTTCCAGAGCCTACATTTTGGAAGATCGGTATTTTGTTATTATAGCCTTTTGGACTCTACATTAAAAATAAATAAAATATGAGTATCTGCATTATATCTTAATTGTAAGGGAATTGTTTTCAACACAAAACACAACAACACAAAAGTCGTTCAAATTGTGCTACAGTATTTCTGGAAACGTCTCGTATATGTAGTAGATTTGCACCAGGCACATTATATTGATTATCAGAATCAACAAATGGCAGGGATCTTGGTATCTTTACATCAACACACCAATCACTCGAATTATTACGAATTAGGTACTATTACTACTGTCTTCACTTCAGAAATTGCTATAGGTTTTCAAGAGTGTCAAATGTCAAGTAGAAGACACGTGCAGTTGGCCGTGCTCGGTTGTTGTGTGCCACTGTCGGGTGTATGGCCAAACACTGAAGTTCTATTTAGATAATTCTGGGTTTAAAAAATAAAATTAATTGGTATACCATGTGCACTATTGCGAAATGGTATGGATTTTATTGCCTGAAAAATTTATGCATGTGTAGCTACTTTTTAAGTAACATATCTCCTAATTTATCATGTATCCCATGTAAAAATTAAAACCTGTTCATAACAGTTTGAATTTCCCGCCTTTTATGGAAAGTCTGCGCGTACGCGGTTTGACTTGTTTATATAATAAAATCGGTTATTGATGTATAGCAAGGAAAAATGTACTTAGCCATTTTTATTAACTATATTTCTGTCAAAACTGTTCTAGGACATAAGATCATTTTGCTCTAGCTATACAAATTGGAAATATTCTTTAAGCAACTTCCATATTAGGAAATGGTGTCTCTATCTTTTAACATGCCCTTTTATAACTATAATCTATTTGTTTGTATTGTGTTAATAAAATGAATGAAAGAAATATCCTAATGCTGGCTGGAAAAGAAAAACTGTCGACTTTTCTCAGCAGATAATTCCCATGATAAAGTGTTTACTTACGATAATTACCAACTGTAACATTTTATTTCGAATTTGATAACAATCTAGGTTCTAGTTAACCCATTGTTATATCTAAGTAGATGCATAGTAAAGAACGATGCAAGATTTTTTCTGATTAACTGTATTTTTGGCAAAACTACGTGTTCATATAAGAACACAGATGACCATTTTGCGCTATCATTAAAAGCTAGCACTTTGAAATATATTCTTAGAGCAATTTCTATACTAAGAAACGGATTTTAATAAATTTCTTGGTGTTGGTCGAAAATTTTGCCTTCTTTTTCCGCCATATTTGTTAACGAACATCAGTGACTTCTCTACACGTGTTTGGATTTTTATTATTTTGCACAGAGATGTGAAGTTAAGAGTTTTGGTGCGGATCTGAACGACCAGAAATTTGGAGGGACAAGATTTTCTAGACAATTCCACTAGGTGATTTGCCATTGCCTACCGAGGGGGAGGGACTGAAGAAACATTCTTTAGATTTTATTGGAAACTGAACTCGGGACCAACTGCCTCAACGGTAGACGTACTAATTTCTGCGCACGGATATATTGCTCGTAGTAGTTTATTTTTTGTTATACTTGCCAATTCCTATATAAACTGGAACTTATTTTTTCTTTTAATATATTATTTGCCTTATTTCTAGCTATTGTAAAGCAGTATCTGTTGCAAAAAAGTTAATTGTACAATTTACTGTTAAAGCGAGAAGTTTATAATAACTGCGGTTCGAATTTGCTTCAGAAGGTGTTGTCTAGAGATTTTGACTTGACGAAAAATTATGTTAACTCTTGGATAAAATTGTGCATAAATTATAAAGTGCTACAACTGTCACTAAATTTATATGGATTCTTTGTAAGGAATTGTTGATGGAACCGCGTAAAAATATCCGGCTAATATATCACTTTCTAATTCGAAAAAAAATTATAGTAAACCTTCACTTTTTGATTTAGTGCTCCGTTTTTTATTTTGGTCTTCACATAATTCTTCCTTAACTCGGAAATTTTTTATTTCTGATTTACAAAACTTTATTTATGTTGATTCTAATGTTTATTAAGGAAAACGCTTTATCGTCATTGAGATATGATGTAGTATCTTTTTTCTGCCATTTACTTTGCTTTATATTTTCGATTGCTACACAACATGACTTTACTTGACCTAATGGTGAAAACGTGATTGGAATTAATTAAACTATAATGAAGTTTCCCAAACTTCTGAGAAGTCGCTGTAAAATGGCTGGTCTCTTTTGATGGTTAGACTATCAGTTGCAGGACATTTTCAGTGTAGACGGGCAGGTTTTAGAGATGAAAAGGGTGACAAATAATTTTATTTAGAACTTATCACCTTTCACATAGAAAAAATATTAAACGACGAACTCCAGGTAGGATAAAGTGGCATATCTTTTTGAAAAAGAGGAGAGAGTTTTATTGTTATATAAGGAAAGAAAGAATTGGATATAGGGGAGAACGGGGTACTATGTTTTTTTAGTGAGATATCTCAACGAATTGGATAGAAACACACGATATCAATTTAATTATATTTTATTTAAACAATTTTGACCATTGTAATAGCGAAAAAAGTTTTAAAAGAAAAAAAAAGTACTAAAAAATTGATTGTTCCATTCTGCTCCACCATGCGGGGTAAAGCGGCGTATAGCTATTGAAAAAAAAATTGTGTTGCGTACAAAATTTGCAAATTAATACGGGCTTATCATCACAGCTGTCAAAATCAATACACGGCATATGTGCCCATTTTTTAGAATTCGGACAAGAGCACCAGCTCTTATTTGACTGAGAATATGGCTTGTTACAATAAAATCGTTTTTATTTTCTGAATTTTCTATTTCTTTTGTTTTTGTGTTTCTCTTTATTTTTACTTAATTCCTTAAATTCATTTTTTCATTTCATTTCTAGTTTTAAATTTTATCTGGGGCCGAAAACAAACAAACAACACTTGTAACAAATCGTGACCCATGACTGAACGTCGGAGTACAATTTGGATGACTTCTCATCCCTACCCACTCGATAATAGCTCTGTCCCATTCCGTCCCGATTTTCCCTAAATAACAGAAAATTAATTAAAATTTAGTGAATGCAACCCTGCCGCTTATATAAATAAAATTAATAAAACTTTATCACATAAAATTTGTACCTATATAATATGTAGCAATAGTCTTTAAATCTATATGTGGGTGACACCTTGAAGTTAAGAAAAAAGATATGCTTACTGGTTTGCTCTCTCAAGAATACTCTCTGAATGGCTCCGATAAGAGGAAACAGCATCTAACAAATAAACAGCATTGCAAAGCCGCACCGATAACCAAAAGAGGAGGTTGATTGATTTATTGTTCCAAAGGCCTGAATGGACCCAATCCAATACTTAGTAGGTAATAAAACACCATTTTGATATTTACCTCAAATTAAGAGAAATGCCTGATGAAGCTGCCAGAAACCTACAAAATAATGACGATTGGTGCTGGTCATTAAATGCAACTCGCTCCTAACTTCCTTAATTTGTCAAAATCCTCAATACTGGCTGGAGTAGAAAAGTCTTTAGCACCGGAAAAGAGGATTTTAATTTATTCAGCCATAAAAACTGAGAAAACTGTGAAAAGAGAAGATAAGGATTACCAATGATGTCCAAAAGACACCGGTATATAGGCGCATATAAATTAGAACAGGAAACGGGCTGAAGATAGGGTTCGCAGAAATATCATAAATGAAGTTAATAATTAAACACATCACAAATTGTTTTTATTAACATCTATTTTTTCTCTCGAGTCCTCAAGTATTTATTCTTTTCTCAAAATTGAACCGTAACACGTAACTGTACCTCAATCCGTATAACCGCCGGTTACTATTAATACCTAGAACAGTCTGTTTAATTCAGGTTTGCAAGCCAAGCTCTGGAAATATTTTTTCGCATTATCAACAAGAATTTGGTCATGGAATTCAACCTAGAACACCTCACAAAGGTTGAGGATTTCCTATTCGTAACGTTTGTTGCTGTTCTTCATTTCTTTCTTCTAATTCCATTTTAATCTCTTCTTCGATTGCATCCTGACCATCAAATTCTTTGTAATTCTCATTCAAAATTGATTTCAAATCTTCAGTGTATACATTATTCAAAATCTCACGAAAACATGCTTCAATAAAGCAATTTTTTTGTTTGCAACCAAAGTAAGGGCTTTTGCCTATTTTATATGGAAAAGTCTGATTTTTTTGCGACTGAATAAATTTTGGCCCTTCCGACCATTTCGTGCAAACATTTTCCGCAACCCAAGCTCCTAACATATCTTTAACATCTTGATCTACACTTTCTTTAGAATCTTGACTTTGAGTGTCGGGGACGCCCATGAAGAAGTTTCAATCCAGGCCACATGGACTCTAAATCTTGTATAACTGTGTTACAAAATTTGCGGCCATGTTCGCTTTGGAGAATGTTTGGACCGCCAAGCAAGCAGAAAATGTCAACAAAATTACGAGCAACTTCAGAAGTCGTTTTTGTTTTTAGAGGTTGTAATACTGCGAATGTTGTGGGGTAATCTTGGTCATTGAGAATAAATTTGAAGGCTTCATCCGGTTCAGTTTGCAAGTCTATCAAGTGCATCTAAAACCATTCTTGGAATGAATTGAGAATTCAAAACGGTTGATAGTAGTTATTATCTGACAACGAGAGTTTATGTACTTCGAAGTAATGGACTTATCCACTAAGCCTTTTTTTGGGTAATTTCTTCTTCAGCTGACATGGTTGGCAGTTTTTCAGGTAAGCAATTATAATCTCCCGTGTAATATTTACATATTTTTTTTCAACTCTTTTTTCATACCTGTGAACAACCAAATATTGTTCAAGAATAAAAACTTACTATTAGAAGTACATATTGTTATTATACATATAGTTAATAGAGTCCAGTCGCACAGTGTTCCTTGATAGGATTACCATTTTCTACAAACGCTGGGAATGTACTATGAACACTGTTACCTTTCTCTCTTTTATTACAAGTGTATATGTGAGCTGCATGAACGATGTCGAACACTTGTTCACGATAAACATAAAATTTGATGTCACCATTCTCGTTGCGTCTCTTTTCAATTAATTTGCTTTCGTCGCCCAGTCGCAGCACATTATTTCAATCTACGATATTGTTTGAGGCAAGACTCTGAGTCTCGTTCGGGAAATTTTGGGCTTCTTTCACTTCGCCAAGGATAACCTGGTATTCTTCTTCCGTCAATAAAGTAGACTTATCACTTTTTTGGTTAGATAGAGTTTATCGATTGCTAACTCGAACTTTGTTTAAATATTTTCTTCTGTCTTAATTGCACTTGAAACGTTAACCATATTGGTTTAATAAATTTGCAGTGTCGACACACTAGACCGACGTGTGCGTTGCGGTTGTCTACCTACAAAGCGTTGAATTGTATTTCGTGTTGTGGATTCTACCGATTTACCACAACGCGTTCTGCTGGGAGAACTTCGGTCACTGGCCGACGGTGCCGCTAAAATTTACCCATGTGATGGGTAAATGCCAATTCCCACAACGCGCTTTGGCCATTGACCGAACTCGCTGATTGGGTTCAACTATAGTTACGTTTTGCAGAGGCAAAATAAGAAAATTTTAAGGAACATTTCCAAGATGCTTGGTGCAATTGATTGCAACCATCCAGTTGACTGGAGATAACAAGACGGAAAATTTTCTAAATTGGAAAGGACAACGTTCAGCGAATCGTGTGGAGAAGTTGATAATACAAGACATTGTTTGTCGTCGACCGGACTTTACACACGAACAGGTTCACCATTAAAAAATAGTTTTACAACACAATTCAAAAATGATGATAACGTAGACTTTATTGATTGGTAATAATTGTTATACGATTAAGACTGGTTTACCCAACGAACCGATGCATTGTAGAATTAATTTAACGAGCTTCAAATCCGTACACAAACGATGGTTGGAACGTGAGCGCTTCGTGAAGGGCCAATTTAATTTTTATTTTGGGAATGCAATTAAATTCCAAAAAGTTTAAGGCATCATGATGACATGTGCTGTACTAACTGCATAATTAACTTAGATCGAGAGAAGTTGGAGTTTTATACCATAATCGATAAAGAATCCCTAACTGATAAATAACAAAATAACATCTTTGTCTAGTTTTTATTTAGAAACAGTTTTTCGTACGTGTTTTCATGTTTTTGCAAAGAAGCAAATTTTAAATCCGCTATTTTGATTTCGATTGCAATTTCCTTTGGGGAGTTTACTCATGTGTTTCTCCGTTGAAAGCACACGTATGCGACGCCGATTGTGTCAAAAATGAATGAATATAAAAGGAGAAAAACAATAATAATAACGTTAAAATTTATATAATAATAAATTGTTAAAAATAAGGATATTTAATTGTTCTGATAGCATTTATTTATTCTAACTGATTTCATTTTTATTAAAGATACAAGTTTACAAATTTTGACCTAAATACAAATATTGACCTATGCCATATATTGTTGGTTGCATATATGGCAGGGGCTTCCGTTGCGCCTTTCGGCTTTGCAATGAGAAATAGAAAAGGACGATCTCTGGCTGTGGTGAATTTAAAGCGATTTAGAGAACACTTCTCTATGGATTTAGATACCGAATTAAACCGAGTAAAACAAACAATTCTGTTAATTATTTAGAACTCACCAACCGAATATAATAGACACTCTTGTACTTTATCTAGATATGGTTAGAAACTTGCGAATTCCCAACGGTCTCACCTTGTCATCCCTTTAAATCCATACAAAAATTCTCTCTAAGTTGCTTCAAATTTGTGACAGATCGTTCGTCTCTATTTCTCGTTCCCGGTAATTGTCAAAGGCGAAAGTTGCTAACTTTAAGCAACAACGGAAACCTCTGCCATATATGCAACCAACAATGTATTTTGTCACGTGTCAAAATTGATATGCATAAACTTGAACGTTTAATAAAAATAAAATCTGTTAGAATAAATCAATACTATAAGAGTAATTATATATCGTCCCTATTCTTAAAGATTTTAACATTATTATTATGTGTTGTTCTTTTTAAATTCTCTATTTATTATCTTTTAAATAATAATTTATTTATGGCACAATCGGCGCTTCACAGCACGGTTCTAAAAACTAATTTCTATTTGATTCACATTGTAATTTGACCTTTGTTTGATTTTTTTCTAGAACTTGTTATTGATCTGTATTTTCTTCATCCTCTATAAAAAATGTACAATCTGTCCAAACAGGACAATCAGTAATTTTAATGTCTTAAGATAAAATAAAATAGAATAGGCGTGCAGGAGTAGCTTCCAATGAAGAATCCCTTTTGAATATTTCGCTGTATTAGACACAGCTAATCTTTTAGATAGATATTTTACACTGTCTATCAAATCGTTGGGTTGAAAACGTTTTAATCGACTTACTTCATTTATGTTGTTATATACCAATTGTCTAGCAAGTATATTGGGGTGTGCAGTTATTCGATCACTGTATTACACTGTGACGCCTAATCTCTTCTTTGATTGACGGTACTTTAAGGTTCTTTTCTATCGATGACGACGTGACATACCACGGGGCATTAACTATGGATTGCAGGATCTTGTTTTGGTAACGTTGCAGAATATTGATGTTCGAATTGCGAGTTGTTCCCCACAGTTGCATGGCATAGGTCCACAGCGGCTTGGGGATTGTCTTATAATTAGCCAGTAGATTCGCCTGAATTTAATCCCAAGTTGTTTCCTTTGGGTGAATACATATTTTTGCCAAGTTAGTTATCTATCAAGATTTATATCTAAATATTTTGCTTTATTTGCCTGGTTTAGCTGTGTTCCATTATGGACGACTGGTGGACATTCCTGTCTCTTCTTTGTAAAAGTTACATGAACTGATTTACTCTCATTCGTTTTGATTCTCAATTAATTGTACCTGTTCAATTGTGCCTTGCTTTACTCTGAATCCGCACTGATGGTCTAGGATAAGTTAATTTTTTTCTAAAATTGCAGTCAATCATGTTAACAAAAGCTTTTCGAATAATCTGGAGATTATTGGTAGCAAACTTATTGACTTGTACGACGTTAGTTCTTCAGGCTTTTTTCACTTTTTGATATCATAACAATATGTGAGACTTTTCATTGGCTGGGATAGTGACCTACTTTTACGACCGAATTGAAGATTTGTTGCAAAGCTTTGAATCCCGTAATTGAATATTCTTACTATATCTTACCAGTTACAAGATCATATCTTCGTACTTTTTTCGGGTTTATGTTGTTCATGATTGTATTTTTAACTTGTGGAAGACAAAACTTTTTGTTTGGTAGCTCCATTTGTAATAAAGTAACTAATTAATCGCTAATCTCTTTGTAATCTGTAGTGGGGTCTGTTTCATTCGGTTCAAATACTTTTGCTAAATGATCTCGTCTTCTCTTTGTTGTTTCTTGCTCATTTTCCGGGAATATCTCGGACGAAGGGATAGAATTTTTGTTGCCTTTTTAATTTCCTTGTCGCCTTTCAAAGGGCCTGTAGCTTCAGTGGGGGTTGAGAGCCTAAGTATTTTTCAATACCCAGATGTAATTTCTTCAGATCCCTACTAACTTTGTTCAGTTTAGTGTTATCGTTTTCCCTGCTTGAGTTCTGCCATTTTTTCCGTAACTGTTTTTTCTGTGCTATTTTTTGTCTGATTGTAACTGGAATATTATCTGTAGTGCAGGTGAAATTCTTGGGGAGTTTTTAAAAATGTTAATTCAACTTACAATTGTTCCAATATCTAAAAGACAACGCTAAGTTGAGAGTTTCCAAAATTTGTTAAATTAAACGATTAAGGATTGATTCAGACTTACTGCAGGCTGTAAATTCAAATCCGTTCATAGATTGAAGCCTGTTCAAACATTTCAATCCGCCTCTAATAGTAATTGATACAATTATTTAAATAGCCACTAATTAATCTAATTTACTACTAAATAATCAACAAATTTATTATTAAATTCAGGATACAGGAAAATTTGCGGGCTGCAAAATAATTGATAATTTATATAGGTATTGGTTGATTTTGGTTAATTAGTGTTATTTATTATTTCAGAACTTTCTCATGTCAGGAGACGTACTGAATAAATAAGAGTAGTCGACTTCTCGCTATTTTCCAGGCTTCAAGCAAGAACGGAATTGCGGCCAGCCGCACTATTGGGCGTCAGATCCATTGACAACCCTATCCATAAAAGAAAACGCACCAACACTGTAGACACATGATCAACATAAATTCTTTGAAGAAGCTAGCACTCAATAAATTGAATTTTATAAAAAGTAAATGAGTAATTTTTCTCTAATTTTTTTTTTAAGAGTTTATACTCATTGCTTTGCACATAACAAAAATTTTCAAATGCTTGGACTTTCCAACGCATTTATAGGGGAATATTTATTTCTCGAACAATGGAGCCGACAGGATGAGCACTTTAGCCCTTTAATAGGCAGTTTGGGGTTTATAAGTCTGTCCAACTTAGTTGTTAACTAATCTTAATTAATTATTTGTGTGATAGTCAATTCATAAGTTTACTTTGAAAACAATATAAAAGAACTTTCTACAAAATCGTTTAACCATTCCTTGAATAATTTACTTATTAAGTAACACTAACAGATGGCAACGCAATTTCCAAGTTCTTAAATAATACTCGACGACAGAGCGTAGAAAAAGAGCGACTTTTATTGTTTTTAACAGATTTTGAGATACTTTAGGTTGCGGTTTAGCCTTCTTACGTATTTTGTTGAACCCAAGGGGACGTTGTAGGTTGTACATCAGTACATTTTCTCGATGTACGCGACTCCAAAACTATAGTGGATCTTCAGTATTTTTTTTTATCGTAGATGAAAGAGAATGAGGATATTTATGTAAATAATGTTTTTTATCAACTTAGTTGTAATCCCTAAATTGATGTATCTAGAAATTTGGTGGAGATTTGGAGTCTAGTATGTACAACACAATGCCTTGTCGTTTCTATATCGCGTCATGCGTGCGACAGAGAAAGCAACGACGACTAAACTGCAGCTATAAAATATTTTTTTTGTAGTCATAGTTAATATTTGATCCACATTGTGAAATCACTCTTAAACTATGAATTTACTCCTTAATTTTAATTTTTGTATCAAAAGAAGAAAATTGAGTTGCCTACGCTACAAAGAAAGTTTCTGTTTTTGTTCTAAAAGTCGGGGGTTTGATTGAAAATTCAACAAAGACGCAAGCGTTTCGATTTTCGCAGCAACATTTACAGTACACCGGGGATTAGGATTGATCCGGTGTTGGAAAATCCTCTACAAAAACTCTTTTATAAGTTTCGGTGCGTTCCATCAATGTTGCGAAATTTTATTCATTATAAATTCTTTGGCTTCCATTTATATTTTTTTTCGACGTTGACTTTGGTTCATCCCCCAGTAAAAACCATTACTTCTTCACAGCGCTGCTACTGGTCCACCACTAATGAATCTTTTTGCCTTCAGCAACAAGTGACGTTGATTTATTATTAGACTCTGTTTGTCTAAAACCAATAATAATAAATTACAGCTTCTCGGTAATGTCGATGCTTTCCAGAACGGTTTCGTTATCCATTTATTTGTATTGAATTCTTTGAAAAAGATGCCTCTAATAACGTAAACTATCCGATTATCACAGTATCTCTAGTACGGGTGCTAAAATAGTCGGATCCATGCGAGATGCGGAAAGTGCAAGCACTTTTCTATAAAATGATTTTTTATCGAACAAAAGAAAGCAAGAATGTTTTTGATTTTATCCACTCATAACTCATAAGATTTGCTGATTATATCTTCACATGAGAATTCGCTGGGATTCGGTAAAAAAGCATTCTTTTTATACAGTCGACCATAACTTTACAGGAACTTAATTATAATTTTCACATAGATTTCGAATTTTCCTTTTACCAGTTAAACGCGGGATTCGCGTGACAGGAAATGCCCCCGCGATTGTGGCGCCATCTTTGGCGCGTGTTTGCATATAAATGGTTGTTCCTCACGTTTCTCCAGAAAGGGCGGGTGGTTTATTATTGTCGAGTTTGGATGGTCTTCTTGGTTTTATAAGAACTCTTGCAGTTTATGGAATAACTACTTGAAAGATACAGTCGCCACTTATTTTCTTTAACAAACTTTAATGTACATTGTATGCAGATACTGGTTGATAATTACCCTGTACGGAACAAAGATTTTCAACCTGTGAAATATGTAAGTTACTACTTTGACCCTCTAGGGCTTTCAACTTAATAAATATTATTTAACCAAAAGGTTTTTCAAACTTCCATGCGGAACTGATTACTTTATGGCTCTCCATCATTTATAATTTATTGGTGTATTAAATGTAATTGATTATGTAGATTAGTGAATTGGTAATATCCAACTTGACTCTTTTTAAGTTATCAGGAATTAAGAAGTTTTTTTTTTGTAACAATTTTAGTTTATTTTTTGTTTCATAATTTTGTTGTATTGCATTCTTCGCCAATATTTTTTCGTCTAAATTTTGTACCAGCATTTTTTATATACCGGATTAACAAATAAGAAGGATTACAGTGAATAGGCACTTCTTAAAGGAATTAAAGCCGATCCGAATTTTCTTTTGTATTTACTGACTATGCACAAAGAAACTTATAATTTTCCATCTATTGACTGGAGATTGAATAACTCGGTTGTGCAAGAGGGACGATCGACATTGAGTCATTTTGTAGCTGATTGCTGATTACTTTACATTTATAAGGCTTCGAGGACTCCAGTTGTAAATCTCGCTTTCCCTAACTGCGTATATTTATAGACCCACGTTAAATGCTTTCAAGAAGCAATAAGACAATAGTTCCAGGAGCTGCGATTGTGTCTTTGTTTGCTAAATACATCGCCTTTTTGAACATCTGGAGATTATCATCAAATTGTGGTGAAAACAAGTTTATTATTTAACTTTGTCATGTTATTTTTGTTAAATAATACATTTTGGGTTTGGCCTGTGTGTTTGACTACTGCAAATTCCTACATGTTTCAAGCGAATGACGCCACCAGCAGATCCTGAGAACTGCTTGTGATTAGGGTAGTATCTAGAAAGAAAAAAGAATTCTGTTCGTTATTGCTGCACTTCTACTTACCGTTCCTTTTAAAATATTAATAAATTGAATCGCTGCGGCCATCGAGATAAGTTCGGTACAAATTAGTGAAGACATCGACCATTACGCAAATTTCGATGCCGGCCTCGCGTCGTCGCAACTCCTATAATTAAATCCTCAACAATAGGTTCTTAATTAAGGTTTCTCGTCATTATCTCGTCTTGCGTTCCGATAACGAAAAGCTCTTTGAAAGCAATATTGTGCTGTTAATGGCGGTTTTCTGTTCGCTTTTTTTGTGATGTTTAATAGATAATTCAGGGTGTGCTAGCTCCAGATCTACCAATCAAGGGTTACTTCATGAACGTCAAATAGTTTTGATGACTAATTATGCGAGTAGACCCGTATTAATATTCCCAAGAGATGGAAACATTTTCTTGCTATATAATTCAATTAGGAATTAAGGTTGATGATTTACTCCGAGATTTTCCCGGTTGCATGTCGGGTCAAGCGACCTCATCGACCCGGATGATAAGATCACCACTGCGTGACGTAAAGCTCCAGTCTTTCTAGGTCTACAGGTTAATATCTTTCTCATTTTACGCAAATTTACCACCTTACATGTAAGATGGACTGTTTCTAAGAAATTATAACCTTTTCTTTAATACTGACAGGTAATTTTTTTTCAAGTGCTAAATAATTAAAGTGACAGTGTGTAGGTTTTTAGTAACAATAATTTCGAGTATATATTGTATTGCAATTAGAGTTACAATAGTTTGTTAAGCAAATTAATTGACAGTAGTTTTAATGGGTTTTCCGTGACAACTACTTGTATAGTAACAAAGTTTGGGAGTAGTTTGATTTTCGTTAATTAGATTTAAATTGGTCCCGGGAAAACGCAATCCTTGTGGCATTTTCATTAATACAAAGTGTTCAACTCGTTTTCACTACCTGAATTGAAAATAATTGCCATTAACTTTCATACAAGTTCTAAAACGTCACGTTTACAAGTACGTATCCCAATGCAATTTCGACATACCAATGATGCCAATGAATTCTAAATAACAACCGCATGTAGCATAAAACTGATGTCGTAAAGACAACTATAAACTCAACTGGATGGTTTGGGAGGCTGATCACATTTCAATTTTATCATAAATTCATGTTGTTACTTCAAATTTTGAGTGATAACGACTTCTAATATTACAGTGCTTCCTTTGTTAAAGATTGAAGATCAATAATCAACACTACAGTACTTAATATGATTCTGAAGCAAAACGAGGGAGTATTTTCTTATTTTGTGGGCATAGTTAGTCCAAGTTGTATACATGATAGTCTAAAATTCGTATTACAGCCCACAACATAAGTTTTTTCTTGATATTGCTTTCGCGCTATCGATTTTACTTGCACATTGTTCCGTTTCTGTTTATCTTTAATTATGGAAGGATGCTCCGCTCACCACACTCTCTCGACTGTTTCGGGAGAGGCCGTTCAAACAGCGCCCTCTACATTAATTAAAACAGTACATACCTCGTTCTGGAATTTATGTCCATATGATCACAGATTTTGTCTTTATCTCTTCTATTACGAACACCATATTAATTATACGTACAGCTCTATCAATACTAACTGTATATTTGGAAATTTCAGGGCTCAGAGCAGAAGCGTGCCAACATGCAGTATAACGGTAAGATATAATTTTTAAGTAATTGTAAATGTCAATAAATCTTATTTAATTAAACTACTTTTGAGATTTGGGCACAAAATTAGTAATTCATAATAATTTGAGATAAGTTTTTGCGATTTGTAGAAAAGTGGAGAATTTGTAGAAAAACTATTTTCTTTCTAAAATATAAACAATCTTTGTCCAGCAGGCTAGATAAATTGATACGTGAGTTGTTTTGGAGAAGAAATGTGGGGTGCTATGAGTAACAGAGACGGACTGCATATAATCGGTCCTTCCACCCAATAACTTTTTGTTTCAAACTAAAATTCCAAGACCTTAAATGAATTCAGCTACGTCTTAATCAAGTTAAATGTGTTACTTTGTAGATCGAAGTGTTACCGATTTTTACCTCTAGTTTTGAGTATTCGGCTATTTGCCTGACATTATACGTCTGTATTGGTGGTTGCGGAAAACAAGACATGCACAGCATCTACGTGTTGTTTTGCGGTATATAGAGGCAGGCGAAAGCACATTTTTACTTACTACGTAACGTCAGACTTAAAAGATCGGGCTGTAGATAACTTGTAAGTTCTATCACGGCACATTCATCATTTTTGGCGTCTTGTCTGCACGCCTACGATAATTGACGGTAGAGGCAATTAACCAATACAACTTCTGATGATGCGGTGAAAAGCGCTTAGATACATACAATAGCTATCGGCCTAAATCTTTTACAAATATTTCGATTTCTTACACCACAATTTTACTAATAAAACTCAAGAATTGTTGGTTATTAATTTTGTGGCGATTTTGACGCTTTGAAAGGTTGTGCATGAAACGTTTGTTCCTCTGCAGATGTGGGGCTAGTTGTTGCTGTTGGACCATGAAATTGCTCGATTAAGTTTTGTTTTTCCATCGTTAGTGGCTTCGTTGTGTTCTGTCCGATCAGAATGAATGGATGGATTGATCTGCTTAAAAGTATAAAATGCACAGGTGACCGGTCTTGTGTAAATTGTTAGTGAATGGAGCGGTTCCATTATCCTGCAGTTAATCCCGGAGGCTTTGATTGAATCTGCATATAGGGTTGAATATTTCATGTGAAGTGGATCAATCATAATTTTGCAGCCGCGTCCGCTAATCAATAGAACTCACTCATGGGCAGGCGACGTTAAAGCACGAAGGTGTCGCTTTTATAAGATATTTTTCGTTGGGAACTAAATTCCAATTTTGGGTGTTGCTCTTATTGTTTTAACGCCACAGCAAGTTCAGTAGAAAAACAACATTTTCTTCTCGAAACCATAAATCTTTATGTACGTACATTAAAGTTACATTTTAAAGATTTTAGTCACGCAAAACTGAGCGCAAATAAAGTTGAGAAATCGATCAACCCACGGTTGGTACAGCAAATATTTTCCTCAAAACCTATTTGCTTCATCTTAACAAAAATAACATTCTTAGTTCACAAGACAAAACGATTCTTTACTTAAAAATTTACTAAAATTAACAATTAATTTTCTGTTGACTTAACAAATTAATAAATTCTTGTTTAAAGTATCGGCGCTTCGTCAATTTAAATTACAGCATATCTGCAGTTGGAATTAATTTTACTTGAAAATATCAATTTTCTACATTTTGTATGAAGATATTTCTTTAAATTTAAAAAAGACATATATTTAGAATCGTAACAAGAAACCAACCGTGGTTACATGATGATATCAGACTTCAGCAATGTTAAGCTGCAGATCTTCTGCAGGGGGCAAAGGTCCAAAAAATTTTAGTGAAAAGTTTGCGGAACACTAGAAGTGTTTTGAGGTTTCAAACCGAGCATCGTGGACTGTGACCCTTCCCTCAAACACATTTCCTAAACTCCAGGGAAAAGGAAAGTGATGGCGGTTGGACGGTTGTGCCCTACCTATGCGACGAACCGGACGAATGGCCGATGATCTCTCAAGTTGACGTTCACTCGAACGCAGGATGAGTGATATCTTTTTTGCACAGCTCGAATCGGCGAATATGGACGGGAGTTCTTCGATTTCTTTCCAGAATGGGCTGGAAAAGCCTGGCGGAGCTTATGGGGTTATATAACAAAGTCCTTGAAATCTGCCAGGGGCTCGTTTTCATTCTTAAATCTGGACGTGAAATCCACACAGAAATTGAGAGTTAGAAGTTAGTGCAACTCACATTGCACTATTCGGTCTTTCAACTCATTTTTAAAGCAAATGGGTGGGAAAACTGAGACTGGGCTAATCCGGCGAAATATTCTTTTGGATGTTGAAGGATCGTTTGTTATGGTTTCTTTTAAGGTCGTATGTGAAGCAGCTACTAAGTGTAGCGTCGACGATATTCTCAGGGTTGCTAAATAATTCTCCATGCTATTCCTGGCCTTACTAAGACTAGTAAATTCAATTTTGAAGGATGTTTGCGGAAAAGAGTTAGGCTGTGCTATCTTGTGCTTGTATAATTTGTCAATGATATACTGATGATGTATCAATTTCTATGACGTTGGTAGGTAACAAACCCAACCAAAGCTTTACAAATTGTCATAGGATAGTGTGAGGATAATGGGCCATCCAATAAGGAAGAAAGCTAATTAGATTAGACCTGAACTTCTTGAATTTGTTTTACACATTTTTGCGGGGTTGAGTGTTTATCTGCGTACCTATCTAAATTTCCGGGTGAAGTGGAAAACACAGGAACACAGAACAGAAAGGCTTAGTTTTACTTTGGGTATGTAAGAAGTTTGGAAAGACTTGAGGTCCAATTCCTAATCTTATGTGCTATGATGATACTTGCAAAAGAATTATCATAAAAATTGTAGCGGAGAATGTAAGCAGAAATTTTCCCCATGCGTAAAGAAAATCTTGAGAACCGATGTCTGCAGATTTCCCTATAATTTGGTAGTAATGCGGGTCTGGAGACACTAAATTCGTGCGGGTTCTTCTGAAAACTTTGCTATACTTGCAACAAGAAGTTCCAAAAGCTGGCGGACAAAAATTTTTTGTTTTTATTTGGATTCCAAGTCTATGGAGGAAACGAAATGCTGATTGATTATCTAGAAAACGCTTAGAGGTTAGTCTTATTGGCTGCCGCTGGCAGTTAAAGTACACCAGCTAAGGTAGAGGATGCCTACAACTAGGCAAATAATCTTTCTACAGATTTCTGTACTTTAGGATCTTGCAGCGATTAGAGGCAGAAAGTATCTACATTTTACTGAACTCGGCAGTAATTCAAAGTGCATAAACTTCGGGAAGAAGGTAATTTGCGAAATGGTCTTGTTTTTGTGACTGAAAAATCAAGTAATTTGAACACTTCTTTTTTGTAGGTTGAGATTGAATAGGTTTGTACATGAGGATCTTTGCAAAGAGCACAAGTCTGTTTTAGAAAACTTCTACTAAACCGAAAATTCATTTGTCTAGTACGCCACATTACTCACAAGATTAACGCAAAAGAATTTTACAAAAAACACCAATTTCGAGTTTGATGTGAAGTGATGAGGTGATATTAGAAAAATATTCTTTATAGCTCTCAGTTAAAGCATCTAAGTAAATATACTATGGAGAAATTTTAATTGTCTAAATATGAACGTCGCGCTTCTATTGTAATTTCTGTTAAATGACTAGTAGGGAAATTCCGCAGGGCATTTGCTAAGAGAATGAGGGAGCTGCGGTGGAAAAGTACCCAGACGGAAACTGGGAAGATCGCAGATAATATAAGCAGGTTTGAATTGGTTCAAAAATATTCAAAATGGAGAAAGTTATAAAAGTTTTAAGAACACTTAAGACCGGCTAATACTACGAGACAGGGCGGAGATAAAGTGGCGTAGTAACTACAATTTAGTCATGGACATGTTGAAAAGGAAACACAAGAGAAAATTTAGATATAATGAACAATAACTAATTTATGCCGAAATACTGAAAATTTCAAATGACTAGTAGCATAAATGCATTTCTACAAAATCTGTAGCAAGAGACGAATGGAGCTAAACGGGAGAACGCATGGGTAGATCCCAGATGAGATCAGCATGTTTGAATGCTCCAGATATATTCAACATAGAGATTTTTTTTTAGAAAAACTAACCTGACCCATATTAGGGGAGAAAGCGAATATGAAGAAAAGCGGTATTTGTAATTTAGGTACAAACTCCTTCAAAGCTGTCCGCGAGAGAAAATTTGGAAACATTAACATTAAATTAAATAGATAATGGACGAACGGTAGAAATATTTCATTGGTTAGTAATCCTGGACAACATTAGTGTACCTCTAGGAATTGTAATAAACATTTCTCAAGTAACGATAAGGTTTTTGTCACGGCGGGTCATTAACAAGTAACATTGTATTCAAATCGACTGATAGGATAGTGTTAGGTGTAAGGAAATTCCAAAAAGGGCACCTAAAAATTATTTTATACAGCAGCCACGTAGAAGTTCATTAAAAGCACCGTTCCACAGCAGCTGCGCTTTCGCCTGCTCTATGTGCCCGGGTTTGTTCCCGCAGGGTACAGAATAAAACGAAGACGAATTTATCCGTTAACGTTTGAGAATTGATGCGAGGGCAATGAAACGGATGTAAATAATTCGAAAATTATTGATTTGCTGTTATGGCCCGGTCTTATCATGAAATGTGGAAATTACGTGTAGGAGCGCGTGATGGACATGCCCGGAGTGTTGAAGTGGTAGTCCCATGGCTACCGGAGGCGGACGCCATGATTCGTCCAGTCCAGCCGGCACCCGACATCGGGACTCCGGCGATCCCACCTGTACCGTTCGCCGGTTACACCGGGTGTTCAGCTTTCAGGTGGTGGTGGTGGTGGTGGTGGAGAGAAGCGCGCGGGAGAGGCCTGGCGGCGCACACGACGTGAGCTGTTGCCAATATTGATCTAAGAGTCGCCGCCGCCGCAGGACCAGTCGCAGGATCGCGTTAGCCCAGCGTGTTCGCGCCCCCACACACACACACGACAAATTACCCTGCGACGCTCACAGCCGCCACCACAATGTCGAATTGAGTGCCGATCAAGTGTCGATAGAGTTTTCGCGTGGGATGCACGGGACCGGCTCGCCGCGGTCCAGGACGAGCGCAAGGAATCTGTAAAGCACGTCCTGCAACCAACCACTGGTTTTTCTTACATGAAATGGATTAATATTTGTGACGTGCGTAACACCTGCCGTCTTATCACGCACATCGCAGGATCACAACCGGAATACCAGCCCCGCTAACGACGGTAATTTCAATCCTGCCAGATGTGTGTTACTTAGTTCTTGCTGTCGCAGGATCTCGTTTAATTGCATGACCGTTGAATGAATTATCCCTGTCGAACTCGGAGAACTGTTGCTCTTCCCTCTAAGCCAAACTCGACCGGGCCCGGAAAATGTTTTATCGATCGAAATCACGTTATATTGGCATTGCGAAATTGTTGCTAATATATTGCGTAACGCAGCGCAATTTAATTTAAACTAATTTCCACTTTTGCGTTTCACATTAACTATTAATTTCCTAATAAATTCGTGAGTACCGGACAAAATTTGTGCATTAAACTAATTGCGAGCGTTGTTCACCGTTATTAATTCGTCCTTTTCGCCTTGTTGAATGATTTTTCCATTAAAGTGGATGAAATGGCTGTTCCGGAAGACGATTGGTCGTTAGCATTTCACATTTTCCGTGCGTGCCCTGACATTTCCTAACTATGCGTATTACCCAATTTTCGGGGATGAAGCGATATATCTTCCTCGAACATTGCCTGAAAACGCACCGTAAAAAGTACAGCAATAATTTATTCTGAAAATATGTGCATCATTAAAAAATTGCGTTCATATTTATTTTTTTACCAACAAACAGTTGAAACAAAATTGATGGCGTCGATGCCCGAAATACATCCTGCCCATTATTGTCTTCATTACTCTTCTTTTACCAAAATTTCTTGTTAAATCGCATTTTCTAGCGACATGACGCAATCTGAGAAAGTAGTTTTTTACGATGCGGTCCGTTTTTAGAATTTCTCAACGTATCTGGGCCGAAAGTTTTATGACCGTTTCTGCAAATCGTAAATAACGTTGACGTATAAAGCTGGAATCTCTGACTTTTCCAAATACCCAACCATTCAATCTGCCACCATTTTTTTTGCAGTTAGAATGTAGAATGGTGAGGCAATGAATCACATACAAGTCGCCATGTTTAATCGCACAAACTGATATCCTGCCATCAGTTCCACCCTATAGGGGGAGGACCAATCGAGAATTGACGTAGTTTCCTGAATTCATCCAAACACATTCACGTTGAAAAAAGTTCAGGATCGAAGCTTTTATTTCGACTGTTCGCATGGCATGACGAACCTGCAGGGTTGAGCGGTTCCGGTAAATGGACCTAAAATATTTCAACAATCGAACGCAATTTTTTTAGAAATAATTTTAAATTAGGTATCTACGTCGAAATGCGGAGTTGTTACTAATTTAAGCAGATTCGATTTTAGTCAATAAAATAGGGGTTGAAAATAATGTCGACAATCACTTATCGATTTGCAGCCGTTTGTGAATGTTTCATTAAAAATTTTGTTGGCGGTTTTTGTTTTGACAATTGCGTCTAGCAGAAGAGGTTGGATACATAAATACTGATGTTCGACCCTTAGTCGTGCGAAACATGGGGGCGGATCCTGTCGGGGTGTAGATCAGGACAGGGTGAAATCACAGGAAGACGACAGTTGAACCTTTCCAACAACAGCGTAATAGTGAGTCTCCTTTCAAGCTTTTTCAATGGAATGTTTGAAGATTTTTATTTTGTTTAATTTTTTCCGTTTTTAGTGTTTCCTTTTTGCAATTATTGTAAATTGAGTTTATTGTTACGTGGAAAAGCTGGCACTAAGATGAACCGGTTCACTTAAACATGTGGTGTAATAAGGAACAAAGACAACTTGCATGTGTTAACAGTAAAGCCTTTCAACTAAATAGATTCTTGAGTTATGAAATGGATTTTAAAATTTAATAGCGTTGCGATCTTGATAATCGTTGAAATTAATTATTTAAGGGTTTGGTTCAGTTTTCTGTCATTTTAACGGTCTAGCTAAGGTGTAAGAATCTTCCTAATGTATTTGGTCGTTAGGACAGAAAGGTAAATTGTACATCGAAGAGCATACATTGACATATCTAAGTAACTCTATGTATCTTCCCTACAGTACAATGCGTTTGGTTGGTCGTTGTTCTGTCGTCAGTAATAATATTATGTAGGTTTATAAGAAAATTCCGAAATGTGTTCTTAAGAAAATTATTAGAACAAGGGTTTGCTGATTGAAATGAAAAAGATTTAACTCGATGATTAAGGAATCTCTACAATCACTGTAGTAGAAGTATAAGTTTTAAATTTTCTCCCATCGATTGGGATTTATCTTGGTTCACCAACAAATAGGCTAGGCATATTAGGAATTTTAGAAACAAGTTTTGCCATAGTTTTGATTTCCTCAGTCTTTTTCGGTCGCTGAACACGAATTTGAAGTTTGCTGGCCAAAATTTCGTTTGCAACTTTGTTTTTTGGGTACTTTTTGACCAAATTTTGTCACTTTTTCCAGTTTTCGGCCTATATCTCAAAAATGAAGCGTTTTTTCGACAAACACATATTATACAAAATTAAAGTAAAATTGCCTACATTTCTTATACAAAACGGTTTTATGTAAGACTAACCGTTTCGCCGCTAGAGCGCGCCCAAAAGGGACCGTATTTTCATATCTACTGAAATTCACCGTTTACGCGGAAATCGCCCTTGTTATGATATTTAATTGTTGCAACAATTTATTACATTCTCATAAATAAAGTTTTTCTTTGGAAGGCTAACCCAGTGGTTCTCAACTGTGCCGCAGCATTTTTGTCTGCCGCAAAAATTTTGGAGATGTATATTAAAGGAAAAAAAACGTCTGACCTTTTGCACGACACTTCTTAACAGATTGCAGCATCGCGGTATATATTGTTTCATAATCAGAGGGAGGAGAGTTGATGAAAGGAAGGCAAGCAGTATACGTTTTCTCGAAGGGGAGGTCTTTTGTCGTTTTCTCCATAAATCCACTCCATCCAGGAATAATGCCGAATTCCTTGTGTTTGCTGTCCAGCCACAGAACTTCAGCTGCTGAGGGATATGTGTTCGGTGATGTTTGAAATTCGCTTGACAGGGGTTTCATCTCGATTTCCTTTAGTCCGTCACTACCCTGTTTCGCCTCAAAATGTTTTAAAGTCAAATGACCAAATCTTCCAACGATCTCTGCAACTGGTATGTTTGTTAATTTGGCAATGGTGGCATCTGGAGGAACTGCAGAAGCTGGGCCAACGGTATACATCCTTCTCATGACATGGAATGTGTTGTATTCATCAATCGTATGAGTGTTGAAATCTGCGTTTTCGCAGATAGACTGCATAAAACCCTCGGCACATACTTTTGATTCGGTTTAGAGTAATTTTCGGGATCCAAACTTTTTAAAGATGAATGCTGCTAACCCAACATGTAAATTAAACAATGAGAAATGGCGTGGCTCTTATTCTTCCACTTTTCCTTGTCCCTGCCCTTTTTTCTATCAACAATTAGAGTAGTCATGAAATGTTTCAAAGTTTTGGGAATTACGGATTCTGTACCATCCATGAAACGGTCAGAAGCGGAATACTCTTTAACATCGTAAAATTGGGATCTGATGTCATCGCATATTATTTTGGCTGCTGCTTCGACTATTCGCAGCCTTTCTTCTTCAAATCTATACTTCTGTTGGTAAATTGCGTCATTCAATATCTTTTTCAAACAAACCCAGTTTGCTTATTCTTTGGAAAGGTGAACAGTATGCCATTGCCATACTTTTCTTCAAGTCGAACTGTTGCTGTCCTTTGATCGGGTTTGTAGTCTTCTTTTATTTGAGCCATAAGTTCTTCCATTGAGAACTAACCATCATCACTATTTTCCGTGTATGTGTATATATGCTGCATTACTACATTTGCCTGAGCACATGGTCTTCGTCTTTTCTGTTCCCCGTCAGTGTTTGGTGTTTGTTTTCCAATAAGTTCTATTCGGCACTTTTTGGTGATATTGGGCGTCATATGCAACCAAATCAGGTACATGCTCAAATTCGACGTAAAACCGCTCCTCCAAATTAATCATCACGATCTTGTGAGTCCTTCATAACACTTTCTCTCAAACCAATAGTTATATCGCGAACCTGGTACACAACATTTCGCAAATGTGGAGTTTTTTTTTGGCTTCTGCCGCGAAAGATTGTTTGGTAATGGGTGATCCACATATGTTTTTTCTATATTGGAAATTTCACACATATGGAAATATGGCTCCTTTCGCGCGCTCTAGCGGCGAAACGGTTAATCTTACAGAAAAACGTTTTGTATAAGAAATGTAGGTAATTTTGTCTACTTTAATTTTGTGTAGATGGGTTTGTCGAAAAAACGCTTCTTTTTTGAGATATAGGCCGAAATCTGAAAAAAATGCCATAATTTGGTCAAAAAGTGCCCAAAAATTAAAGTTTCGGCCAAAATTTTTGCCAGCAAACTTCAAATTCGTGTTCAGCGACCCAAAAAAGATAAGGGATGAGAAAATCAAAACTATAACAAAACTTGTTTTTGAGCTCCCAATTTTTTGCTAATATGCCTAGCCTAAAACGCTTTTTAGTTCTTTATCTTAATCCATTAAAATTGAAAAATATGTCGAAATTAAAGTAATCTCTGTGAACTATCGAAAATAGCAATTTAATAGAATCTATTGCCAACTTCCTTTTTCAGTTTATCGTAGAAAAGCTCACTAATTCAACTTTTTGCGTATGTAATTCAAAACTTTATAGTTATCAGAGTTTATGAGTATAATATTCAGATGTCTTTTTAATCAGTGTAAAATGAAGGTGCTGAAATTGAAAATTAACAGGAATAATTTTCAATTTTGAAGAAAATTTTGCTTAGAGAAATCAAATAATGATATTTTCAAAATTAAGTGCAGAAATTAAAATTCTGTTGCTCCCTTGCGTTTAATAAACGAGAAGTTTAAAGGGAGATGATAAATAGAATCCCCCAATTTTTGTTTTTTTTTTCTATCGACTAAAGTTTCCAAAAATGCCAAAACAAAAACTAATCGTTCCGAACCATCGAAAAATTAATTTCGTATTTTATCTGTTTTCTTAACTTCAGTTTACGATATTTTATTAACATTTTTTAGAAAAATTTAAATAATTCAAGTTTTTGTAAAATTGATGCAATTGTAAGTAATTCCGCGTCTAAATGTATAATTTTAATCGATATTTAGATGCTTTTTGAAATAGCGGAAGGTTACGAGATTCCAAGGAAGTGCAGTTTTTCAATTTCAACAAAATTACGTATTTCAATTAAAATTTTGTTGCTGCGTTGCGTTTAATGAATCAAAAAGTTTAATAGGAGGTTTTTGATTTTTTTTATCTTATCAATTGAAATTTTCAAAAATACGAACATAAAAATAATTTGTTTCGAGCTCAAAAATTGCATTTGTATTTTTCTTACCTGTTTCTTTAACTCTCCTTTAAGACTTGCTTGTTTGATTTACCACTCAGATTTCTAACATTAAAAAAAATTCAAGCTTTATAATCAATCGAATTTGTGGTTTCGCATACAAATGCGTAATTTAATTTTAATCAATATTTAGATAGTTTTTCAAATAGCTTAGTTCTGAGATTGCAAGTAAGATCAGTTTTTCGATTGTGACCAAAATTTTCCTTAAAAAATGCAAACTATCATATCTTCAAAATTTTGTGTTAAAATAGAAATTACGTTACTGTGTTGCACTGAATGAAGTTTAAAATTGGAGCATAATAAAAGCTTTGAAGGGTTGTTTGAAGCTAATATTTCTAAGTCATTAAAAAGCGAATTTTTACATGTAAGCTCTGCATTAATCTCGATTTAGAACTCATTTCTTTAATTTCTACTTCAAGCATTTTGTAGAGAAGCTGAAAGTTGTGTCTAGTTCAAACTTTCTAAGCTACTCGCATTGTACGATTTAGCTTGCATAAAATCCAACAAAATATTACTCCTCAAATAAAAGTAATCAACTTAAGTTATACAAAAGCTTGTCTAATGTTGCCAAACTGTGGGTTTCATTAAAATATTTTTTATCATTATGTACATATTAAAACCGTGGAAACTTGAATATTTACTCCCTATTGAAATTTTCCTTGCAATTGAGTCTGTTTGATCGCAAACACTAGTTGTTTATTTGTTTGAGTTTAATTATCTGTTTAGAAGGAAAAGTTACCCTTTTACTGGCAACAATTTTTTGAAATTGTCGGTATCTATCTTACCAAAATAATAATTATCAATGATATCAATTGATATGCTTGCATATTTGAAAAAATCAGGTACAACATGTTTTCCAGCAACCCAGATGGAATTGGGCTTAAGATAACGAATATATTTTAATTGCAAAACACGAGTATTCTCATGTCTGGTTTGCTCAATTCTTCCTTTTTGATAACAAAGGAGTTCACTGGACTCAAGTCCTGTAATTTCTCCCATAATAATTGTTGCGCAATAAGCTCACAACAAAGAAACTTGACCACTATTGATTTTGTGTTGTGCAAGATGCCTGTTAGCATAATGCAAGGCCAATTCTGTCCTATATAGCTAATTACCATAAATTTGCCCCAGGAAAAGTCTGGATTCGTAAGTAGCCATCACAGATTTAAAAGGAGAAAATCGATAGAAAGTATGTTTGAATCCAAATTTTCTTCGTAAAAAGATTTAGTTTGCACCAGTAATACATAATAGAGAGTAACTTTGTTTTGATACAATCTATCTACTCGCAATCTTACCTGATCACTTTCCTTATTAGTAATTTGAGGACTTTGCAACCTGAAAAATAGGAGATCTAGTCTCCTCTATTAAGTTTTTCCGTGCGGTTTTTACAATCATTTTAATTTCTTTCTCCGTTACTTATCAGTGGCTACTCCAAAAGTTGCGTTCTATATTGGTAGGTATTTTAAGGCAAAAATAACGAAAAATCAATTGGCGTAAGATAACATTTATTCTGACATTATGCGCCCGAGCCCCATCTTGTTGAAAGTAGACTCGCTTAAGTTCTACAAGGGGCAACTCATGCAAAAAAATTGCAGTCTGCTCAGATAACAATAACAAAGTTGATTGTTATGCGTTATTCGTTTATTTCTTTACAAGAAGGTAACTTTCAAACGATATCAACAGCGACACTGACGGATTACTGATATTTATCGTTTCTGTTTTCCACTGCACACTTGAACATTTCAGCTTGCTGCGTTATTGTTTTCAGTAAAAGAATTATAAAACTAATCTGTTTTAAAAAGTAATTTAACATCAAGCGTGACCGAATTTTACGGTAAACCATGTAAGACTCATTTTGTTATAATCAAAGTGCTTTAGGGCAAGTAGAAAGGTTTTTACTGTTGTTAAAAAAATATCTGCCACTTGTTACTCATTCAAATCATTCAAATTCATTAAGATTTGAAAATTATTTTTTGATAAAGCTAAACGGTTTCAAAAGACAATAAAACTGAAAAATGAAAGAAAATTTGTCCACGAAGACCACGTTATTGAATCAACAATACCCGATCTCTTTTGTCGCAGCTATAGTTAATAATTTAGTTGTAACTTTGTTGTCAAAGTTATCTAAAGGTATAAATTGAAGATTTCGGAAAAAGGAGTCAAAAAATAACAGTGGAGTCGAGCTAGCGTTTCTCTAAGGTATTGAGCAATTTTCTGGTTCTTCAATTGTTTCATCCAAAAAGGGGGCGCGTAAAAAAAGTGTGAATGAAGTTTTATCTCCAATGTCACGTTAAATATTAGAATTAGAAATAGCCATAACACATAACACCACGTGGTGTGGGAACTAGTCTAAAATTAACCAGCACTAACTAGTTCCGTTGATACCAGTGAATCTATTATTTTATAGGAATGCAAAGTATTTCGGAGCTGGGCCCGTGGCGCTGGCATTGTTTTTGAAAATCTTCGCTTATCGAAAGCCGTTTCGGTCGGCATCGATGTTGGTTGTTATAATTGGTGTATTTGGTGTGTTCGTTTTGTAGTTTTGTAGTAGTTTTCGACGCCCTCTGATCGATTTATCGGCTGAACTGTAGGTAAAGTAGAGTAATGACCGTAACATTTGGTTGAGTGGTTGGAAATGCAAAAACTGAACCGCGCCACGAGGCAATCGATTGATGTCATAAATAATTCAAATTTGATACAAAGAACACGATTGCGATTGGTCAGCGATGTGTTAAACCTAACAAAATTTCCAATAGTTTTGTTGTTTGCATGTTAATTTCGCCAAGTATTAGCGACGATTTTAAATATTGAAATGGTACGGTCGAGTTTGTTGGTGAACTTACATTTTTCATGTTTTGGAACAAGGGATTTGCAGGAAACTTCTCAAATCGAACTAACTCATCGGCAAATGTCACTGGCAGGTCGGATTAGAAGTTTTACGGAGTTTTCTCGATTTCCATTTAGTTTCTACAAGTTCTTACTTCGCCCGAGGCGAGAGAACAAAAATTATTTAAACCTTTCAGGTGCCTTCAGGCCCAGTTGAAGGAAAAGTTCAACAATCATTAGGCCTTCAATTGAACGTGTAATTGTACCAAAAAGCTGCTGATTTAAACCCGTTAGATGTCTCTAGGTCCAGTTGGTCGAAAGGTTTTTAGAGAAATTCTATAAAACTTGCAACAAACATTGCGCCTTTAGTCGGTGACTTAAAAAAAATATTATACCGAAAAAGCTGCTTTAAAATTTGGGTTTCAGGAATTTCAAAATGGAGCTATTAGTTGATGGGCATCTTTTAGAATTTTTGCAAACAAGCACTTCAAAGCTCTATAACTCGCGATTTGTTGCTCTTCCAAAAATATATTCTTTACAAAGTTTTTGTTCAATCGATACAAAATATTGCAAAACGATGGAATTTAATGAAAATAAATTTAGGATCTAATTACTTTTGGTACCCGAGGACTAAGGGCAAAATCTATAGTGACTACTTACATTTTCTTTTATCTGAAATTTTTCTTACAATATTAAAGGACGATTTAAGGGTAACATAATTTTTAATTTTACACAGCGAGAACAATTGTTTTGGTTCCTTAAGAATTATTTAACATAAAATATTTTTTAAGTTGAGGAAATTTATTCTTTAAAAAATATCTTAATATGACTAGGGGGCATCCATTAATTACGTGAGCTCGAAATGGGGGGGGAGGGGTCCAATAAAATCTCACTTAATCTCATTTGAACCGAGGGGGGGATAATCGAAAATCTCACATCAACTTGAAAAATTATAAATTATTACAAATATTAAAAAAAAAATTATTTTGAGTGTTCATTTTGCTCACTTAAAAAAATCTAATGGCTATTATTAAAATTATAAGACATGCGGCATTTACTTTGCTTCGTGTGTAAAGCTGCAAAAGCACAGATCAGCTCTTCATGCGGTTCAACGAGGAGCTGTCGTTAGGATTCAACCAACGCGTGTTGTCAAGCGTCGTGCTAAAGAGCTGCTGTGCGTTGTGGACGAAAGTTTGGAGTGGATAGACGAAGAAAATGTAGAAGTTTCCAATCACTGTCTTCCTGCACTGCCGGAAACCACAGATGATATTTGTCCAATTATATCAATCGAAAAAGTACATGAGTCTCCATGGATTGAGTAAAAAATTTCGAAAAGTGTTATTTCTATCTGTTTTTGTCTTAAATTTTATTTAATTTAAATAAATTGACTATAGTATACCTAAACGAATTATTATTTTCCCGAATAATAAAAATAAAGTTAGTTTAAAACATTTTTAGCGTAAATCTCATGTAAGGGGGAGGGGGGGTCCAGGAAAATCTCACTAAATCTCACCTAAGGGGGGGAGGGGTGTAAATTTATCGAAAAATAGCTCACGTAATTAATGGATGCCCCCCTATGAATATTACTCCAGTTTTTTATAACTGGAGCTATTTATCGCCTCTGCAGCAGTATACTTGCCATAATAAATTGAATACAATTTTTATTGTATTTTCATGAAATAAAGAGACATGATAGGTAGAAAAATGTTTTTTTTTATTTCCAATATATTCTTCCCAAACTTCAATAAAACTATTGATACGATTGAGTAACTAGTTTTTCAAAAGAATAACTTTTCACTTCAAATGTAACAAAAAATTACTATCTATTTATTATCATCTTGAACTTTCTGTTTCTTAAGTTCTTTTCTAAGATAGAAATTTGCAAGCAGTTGCATAGGGTGGTGTTCTTTGTCTTATATTTAATGTTTAGAACTAGGAGTAGGAGGGTCCTTAATAATAGAGATCTTCTATGGCAAGATCACAGAGTAGACAGTGAGACAAAGGAAGTTGCTTGGCGGCAGGGGTGTTCACACCACCCAGTTTAAAGATCCGTCGTGCATTGTCGACCCCATTCGGACTGAGTCGTGAAGGGAACTCACTCTGATTCGCTGATAGCCAAAAGACCAATTGAATTGAGACAATTAGGTTCACGCGCACCCACATAGTTTACAGAAACTGGCGTATGGAAGTGAGAATTTGGCTTCAAAGCCTCTTTTGGCATAAGTTTTTGAAAAAATATTAACAGCACGTCAAAAAGGTGGTTTGTACGACATACATGTAACAAAAGAAAAGGGCTAAAATAACGACTAAAAGGGGGAATGATCAATCACGTTGATAATTGTTAGAAACGAACGACTTTTCCTCTCTCATCTTCTGCGAATTTTGTTGTTCTCTTTGCCTATTACCTTGCTTGAGGTTAAGTAATTTATTTATTTTGTTTTACAACAAATTTTCTAAATATTTGTAAGATTTAATAACTAGAAAATTAAAGAGAATTAGTTAGTTGTAGCTCTTTCCCCTATCTTCTCAAGTTATCTTACACCAATAATGACAAAATTTGCTTGTTTCTTATGGATAGTTTAAAATTATTTCTTAGAATGATATTTTTTCAGGATTAAGAATATTTAGAATAAAACGAAAACATTTGAAAGATACATGTTAACTTTACCCAAATAATGAAATCCACAAGGTTCTTCAAGAAGAACACCGTTGTAAATCTGGGACCTTGCTTGATGCTAATTCCCTTCTTATTTTCGTCCTTGTTTATCTACTTGTGGTATGTACAAACAATTTACAAGGGACAAAGACTAATATATCAAATTAGTAAGGTTTCTAAGTAGTTGGAAATAATTAATTCCCCCCAGACGTTATTTCTTTCTTTCTTTTGTCAATTTTTGTCAAACCAGCCACATTTTAATTGAGTAAATTTTGGAGCGCCCGAAACTCAAACTGTAGTTAATTCCGGAAAGCTCCGTTTTTGATAGTAACACCTTTGAATAGAGAATCTTTTTCGAAATTTAAACAGATGGTGTCGCCGTGTGAGATTTGAAACTTTGATGTTAATTTGAAATAGAGCTGTTACGTGTCGGCGCTTTTCAAGTGTGCGGTTTGAATCCGCAAATCCTCAGGGACGGGCATTATACCTTCGAAGAGCATTATTGCCCGGGCGACGACGTTCTTGTATATGAAAGTAGGACGTGACAAAGTGACATCTCATGTTGATTTCAGGTGAAAGGCTGCGTGAGGCGAGATGGGGTGCTTCGGCAGCAAGGACAAGCTGTCCAAGGAGGACATGGATTTTCTCAAGTCGCACACACGTTATGACGAAAGCACAATAAAAGAATGGTACAAAGGATTTAAGGTGAGCTTTTACTACTTCATTCAATACGTTACCTCCTTTGCGGTTTGACATAGTTTTTACACAACAAATAACCTTCTGGTCATGTTCACTCACTGTGCCAGATCAGAGGTTTACTCCAACCCACATTGACGTCATATACTTACCAAACATCGTCAGGTCTGTGTCTGAACTTACTAAGTAAATTTTCTGGAAACGAAGAAAAAACAATGTTTGTGTGTAACTTTTCTTGAATTAACTGTTTATTATGTGTGGAAAGATTCGTGGAAATTTTTGCTTATTATTGCAATAATTTACAAATTGAATACTATAACTTTTCTTTATAATTTAAAGTATATTTTTTACAGCAAAATTATCGACTATATAGTAGTAATCTTCCAATCTCCGACTTCTTTTCTTTTGTTTCATAGATTCAAAGCAACAGTTTGCTGATAACCATCTTACAATCCCTGCGTTAAAGTTCGTGCGAAAGGAAGGTTATTCCATTGACTAAATGCAGACAACTTTGAAATTTGTTTGAAGAACAAAGATATTGAATTACCTTGAAATATGAATGGATAAGAAATTTGAAAGAACAAAGATTGCTAACGTCGACTTTAATGAATTTTCAACGATATTAATCTTTCAGCAATCAGTTTCATTCAAGCAAGTTGTTCCTTTAGAAAGCCACAAAAACCAAAGAGTTTTATTAACGAAGAATTAGCGTTTTGAGATGTTTGATTTTCAGAGCTCATGATTGAAAAATGAAGGAGAGGAAACGTGATAATTTCAGCTTGAACCCACAGAAGACCACAGTAACACTACCGCTGCTCACCAGATGGAATATAATTGCAAGATTGAATTTTGTCAGCGATTCTACGAGTAGGTTTCTTGATGATGCAAACAAGTGTTGTTGACAGATAAGACTAGAATGAAGTAAGCATCTCCAGATGCTTGAACGAGCCTGGTAAGGACCTAGAAAAAGGTTTGCAATATCACTGTCCAAGGTGGCTTGGAAGGGATGAGTTCCATAAATAGGTGATAGAATTTTTAGTGTGCAAGACACTGGACTACTTCCATTGGTTAATATTCCACGTAGACATCAATACCTATCTTCTTGAGCAACTTTGGAATATTACCTTTAAAAGATTAATAAGACATCGTATCTAGGAGAATATTCAGCAAGAACGGGGCTCCGAATAACGAAACCTGTCATTAGATTCCGACGAGGCTTTTTGATAAGACGTTGCTTTAGAATTTAACACATTTTTATAATTGTGTCAATTCATCCTAATTATGAGTTGTACTTGTTTCTGCTTTGTGAAAGTTTGGCCTAATCATCAAACTAATTGATTTTGTTTAGTTCGTTAAAATTCGCCGATTTTAAGGCGAGTCAACTATGGCGGGTTAATTTCGGAGGGGTTTCTAAACGTCCCCAGTCCTCGCATTTCGCATTAAACCTGCATCGGTGTAATTGTAAACTCTGGAACGATATTAATTCGACAATAACTGTCCTGCCAGGGCGTTTAGTGAGCGTGGTGAATGTAATGATATCGCTGAAAATAAATAATGAGGTTAAAAGTGAACAACGGTGCCGTAAATCTTGTATAATTGAATTCGAACTGATCTTGATGTTGGAATCTGCTAATCGATTTCATGGGACGCACGTTGCACATTCTGTAATTTATTACCCGGATTTTTGATTTATTGCGCCATTAGAAAATATCGAACGCTCCAGGATGGATGCACTTGATGTTTCACTAAAAATTAGTTGAACACTCACCCGTCTCCTGTTTATTCATAACTTAATTTACGTATTAGAATTGAGCGGTTCATCGCTTTCTCCTTTGCAAAATTGCAGAGGAATAATAAATTAGGGAGTTTCTTGTTTAAATCTCGACTCGCATCTGTGTTTCAAGACTGTTTAAATGAAATCTGCTCTAAACTTCGGTAAGTAATAACTTTCTGGTTCAGTGAATGATGTGTTGTCAAAATGATAAGACCAAACTCCGGGCAACTGTTCGTAAACACCTTGAAGCGGAAATCACAATGTTAGGCATCGGATGGATGCTTGTAAATATAGAGTTAAAAAATAGGGGAATCACAGGTATTTAAAATGTTTATTTTGCACCAAATTTAAATTTGTAAACAATCTATTAGGTTTATGCCTGTAAACAACGATATTAAAATTTTAGTAACTGTTTATTTTTGTTTATTGAAATCACCTAAGTGCTCAGTGGCAAATTTTCATTTAAATATTACCAACGTTTTAGCTCTCAATTTTATATTAAGCTTATTGATCTAGTAATAGTGCAGAAACCGAAGTTCTTCCATTTGATGTCATCCTAATTCGTTTTCAATCAAAGAATTCGGTGTCAGAAAGGGGAAAACTTTTTGTAAATAGAATTACTTGATTTATTGCTTTTTTAAATTTTGTAAATTATATTTTAACATTGAAGTCTTTATCCTGCCCCCGGTCGTCGCATTATGCTGTAACGTAATAATTTTTAAGAAACAAAGCGAATTGGTTCACAGAAAATAGCAAAAATCCAATAATAAAGTTATTGACGCGTATTTTAGCATATGCTCACAAAATGGAAGGAAATTGGCATTAGGTTTCGGAAAGGTGGTCCAATTAATTTTTATTACCAAAGTGCAAAAATATAAACATTGTAGCCAATCCTTCATCAAATTTGTAGTTTCTTGTGGAAATTTTTCAATTTTTATTTACAAATGGAATTTGATTTGCATTTTATTTCTTTTTGTCTTAATTCTGCTATGCGTAGATTATTTTTCTATAGAAAACGTTTTACAATGCACTCAGACAGCCTTTCAACTTTTTCAGTAAAGATTCTTCTCGTTGGATATTTTGCACCGAATCGATTATTTCCTCATTTGAACCTAATCGCTTTTCGTAGCGGTTCAAAGAGGCGAAAGCCACTAGGGGCCAAGTCTGGCCTCTACAGAGAAATAACTTCCTAACACAATATAGCCAGCGCGTTGTTAGTTAAGAAGAGTATCTACCTAAGACCGAACTCTTGAAGCTGTTAAAACGAGAAACCTGGCAATGTTCTATTGCTCCAATTTAGATATGAATGGAAAATTATGTTATAAGACAATTTATCATGCACATAGTATGTTTGTGAATGGTCAGGGTGAGCACTGTGGATCAAGTAGCAAGAAGTGTAATTATAGGAAAGGTAGCTCGAAGTAAGAATAAAATTCCAGATTTGAAAAGATTATGAGTGTTTGGCGAAGGAAAATGTAAACTGTAGGGAAGGTTGTTTCTTTTACCCTATGATATAAACTGGCTCTCGAATAGGCACGCTTCGGGTATATCTAGGATCTACTTGCTCTGGGAGCAAGCAATTGAGATAAAATTGCGATCGTTTGGTTTTTAGATTTGTTTTCCAAAATTTACCATTTGGACTATCTATTGCATTTTCATTGGAAGACAGGGACTGATCCATACACCTAATAGAAATTTGCTTTTATAATTTGTTCTACCACTTGATAATACCCGGCGTGGTTTTTATTCATTTGGCTATCTTGGGGGCAACCTAAAAGGATAGACGAAATCCACATTCAGGCTTTTTGCACTGTATAGTTTTTGCATATTGGCGCGACTTTGGGCTCTTCTTTGGCTACGTTTCCTAAAATTAGATGTCGTCAACAGTTCTTTTGGTGCTTCCATCCTTTTTCCAATTTTAGTCCGTCTTTCCGTTTCTGGTAAACAGTCCAAGAATTTTAGTTTTTTTTTTTGTACTGAAGTCGGTCTCAACATGTCGGATTTTTGACATTCATGTCTATAATTGGCACCTTCTCCTTTCAACGTTTTTTTTTTTGTTTATTTTGGATTTCTGGATCTTATTAAATGGAGAGTGAGACATTCTTGTATTAAATGACACCACAGCCGCAGCACATCTTGTTTGGTACGAATAAGTGAATACATAGCTAATTCGTTTTCCACCAATGAATTTGGCAGCTATCGAGTTTTACTCTTCTACTAACTTAACAATTAAATCTCTTGAATTTTTTGCCAAACTCCATAATGGTTTCCATTTTTGAAACGCATTTAAGCGAAAGTTTACGCAGCTAATTTATTTCTTCTTACTTGCCAAAAATAACATTCTCAGTCGCATCAATATGCAGAGAAATTACTTCTACAAACACGTATAGGAACCGATCGCAGAGTAAAAAGTAACATAAACTAATAATAAAAGGTAGTAGAACGAGTAATGCGTAAGAATAAAATTCTTTGAAAGAAAAATTAATTGGAAAATTGTTGCTGGTGTATTGTTGATAAGGAACGAGATAAAAAATAAGAAGAATTCTGCATGAGTGGAAAACAATTAATGACGATAAAAATGCTTCATGGGAAAAGATATTAATGAAATATCAATATTTCAACTTAGAAACAAATTGAGTGGGTCCCTGGTGTAATGCGAACTTAATAAGTTCAATCGCAGTTGAGATATCAACATTACGTTTTCCATACGATTGTGGTCAGGCGGAAGAATAATTCTTCTGCTTAAGAGATCTTCAACGCCAAATCTTTTAAGGAACTCTTAATGAAAATTCCTCACTTAGTAGGAGAATCGCCATTACTCGTATAATGGTGTCCCACGATATAGTGTTAAGGAGAAAATGTATTTATGATGCTGTAAATAACGAAATTTAAAAAAATGCAGGTTGGACATTACTTTTGAATTAACTGTAACTATTTTCTGTGTTAAGATACACTTAATACATTAGGCATTAACTCGTCTTGTATGATTAGATTTTCAGACCCAAATTGGTAAAGAGTTTGATTGCTAAGCAGGTAGTTTGACAAGACAAGACTTACTGAAAGTTAGTTACAATGAAGGAAACCCCGAAGTAATGCAATAGGAGGAACTAAGTAAATTGGTGGAAAGTGAAACGGACTGTTAATGAAAGAAAGAAGTAGGGAAACGAAGGAGGAAAAAGAGTGATTGCAAAGCAGGTAATTTTCTAAAAGGGGGGAGTAGGCCCACAGCGGTGGGTAGTGGGTGGCGAGGGAATACAGGACCGCGGAATGAAGACGAAGGAAGAATCCGCAAATCCTACAGGAACTTTTACCCAAATCCTAATTATCTAAGTTTTTTTCTCTAAATCGCGTGAAATTAATCTTTTGTTTGCTGCTGGAAATAGGTACAAGGAAATGACTAACATACATCGGATGTCAGGAAATAGCGATTTGCAAATATTGGCAGAACGATGAAACAGCTTCCGTGTGTGAACGAAATAAATCACTAACAACTGGCGACAAAAACCTGGAAACAGTTTCTGCACGTCCCATAATGCGTTCACTACACGCATGAAAAAGAAAAAATTATCGTCGAACTTTTCGCGAAAGGACGTGATTTGATTGTGATGTGTCATCGTTTCAGACCGTTTTCATTCCGCCACCTCGCCTGATGTCTAAAATCGAATTACACCCCCACTCATATAGAACGCATGTACAACGCGCTTAAATGGATTAATTTCATGTCACAACCGTATTC
The DNA here is from genome assembly GCA_905333025.2 of Pyrochroa serraticornis. Classification (NCBI taxonomy): domain Eukaryota; kingdom Metazoa; phylum Arthropoda; class Insecta; order Coleoptera; family Pyrochroidae; genus Pyrochroa; species Pyrochroa serraticornis. The sequence continues at coordinate 22,409,007 of HG995154.1, forward strand.
GTGGCTGTACTTCCCAATTAGTGTTAAGTGTCAATTAATTTACGCCGAGCTCCTTGGTCGATATGAGGCAATCCAGATTCGGCAGTTGCCTGTTTGTCCGTTGACGTTGACGGAATTGCGTGAAGATTTTGGAATTGTTGCAATTTGTAATTTCGCCGACAGAGCCGATTCTTGGCGGAAAGTTGCCGGTGTAAACTGGTCCAATTACTCAGCTCGAAATTACCCGTTTCACGATACAACCCCCTGCTTCGTCAGTTACATTTCGTATTTAAACCTCCTCCAGTCGAAGGATCGATCTGAAATTTATTCTTGGCCGGCAATACCGGAGCAAACAACCCAATTAAAGTCGACGAACTAACTAATCGGGAAAAGTTAGGATTAAAACAAATGAAACGCAACTACAGCCTCTCGTCTGGGAAATTAAATTGTCGAAGAAGACGGTTAAATTTTAGAATCGAATTAAATTTCTAACTATCCCGGCCGGAACAATTCAATGGGGAACAGTGCAATCTAGCAAAGGGGCGCAGGGTCACGTTAATTGCGATAATTATTCGAGGCAATGAAGTTATGAATTCGAGAAGCATTCTCATTTTTCGCCTCGACGACCGGAAACAATGGTCCATAATTTCACTTGATAACGCACCAAAGGGCCAACAGCAATGGAAGGTGCCGCCGGAATTTTTATCGTTTTATGCCAAACCAAGCCCCACAGTTACTCCAGAAAAATTTGTTTGGGAACAGGCGAATATTCTGGCAAGTTTTTGCTTTATTCGCCTAGTTTTGAGGCGTTGGCGAGTGGCCGCCTATGTTAAAGAATTAAATAAATTCAAGAAGAAGTAATTTTTAATTACATAATCATTTTGGTTTGTAAAATTCGCTGCTAAAGTTTCTTAAACTTCTATGTATACAGTATGTACAATGAACCGCGCATTGCTAAGTCAAAATAAATCGAAGCACTCTTCCAAAGTTCCGCTTGCTGATATATTTTTTCTATATTTGAAAAATATTTGGCTAGAAATTAATTTTGGCAGAAGATCTTTGTTTAGCATTTTAAGAAATTGGCTGAATTTTGTTTCCATTCTGTTACCAGAACAAAGGCTAGAATTTCTCTAACTATTAAAATAACTTAATTTTAACGAAATCGTCTAGTTCTAGTTTACTGGATTTAAATCCCTCGGAAATTTTTATGGCTAAAACTCAAAGAATCACCAAATTTTGTTGTCTATCTTCATTCAGCTGTATCTTTAATAAGCAAAGTGTGTGATGAGAGTGCGAAAACCGCTATGAATTTGATGGATCAGAAATCGGATGTAAGGTTAACTCTAATTTTTAAGTGGACTGTATTAATTTTAAAAAGCAGCGACAACGGAAGGTCCGACTGGTTCTTCGGGGTGACTTTGGTCAGCGACAATTGCTGACGAAACGACAAGGAAGGCTATAAGAACACAAAGAAAATTTGATCAAATTTACCTTGCCGCGGAATAATTAGCTCTGGCGAAGACGATGCTACTGGTTGGAGCGCGGTGCTAGGGCAACAACAATAGAGGATGCACAGTGATTTTGAATCAGACATTAACTCTTGCATGCCCACACACGAACTTGTTAGTGCCAAAGCCCAAGACTAATTAATTGTCTTTTGCGGATACAGATCCGACTACCAACTTCCTTTTCGGATGAATTCAAACAAAAGGAGCAGGTGGGACGACGGGCAAGACAATGGACAAGGATCCAAATTCTCCCGTTAGGCCGCATCATAGGTTGCATTAATTTAATTTTTATTTCAACCAAATTAAATATTGTAATACTTTCTATGTGGAGACACCTAGAAATAAAGTTAATCGAAGACTCTGTAACTCTTGATTTTTTATGACATTTGAATTACTGAATTGTCTAGAAGAGGGGCATTATTTATGTAACACCCTGTATATTTGTGAATCTATTCGGGGTATTTACACTAAAAATATAGAAATTTCTCTTTACTCTACGCAACAAGTTTTTGATCGTGTTGGTGGTAAATGTATTTCCATTACCATTAGGAATTTTGGATAAACAAGGGTGATTGTGTTGTCACTCCCACAATAACGACGGTTCCGAGTCCTGGTTGCTGTCTACTTTTTTTATTCTGCTTTCGGCTAAAAGCTATTAGTCCTTTCACTGAGATTTCCATATTACGTTCCTTGCCGAACCTAATGAGTTTTGCGGAGAAGTAGGTGCGTCAACGGTTGGTGCTACAAAAGAACCATCTCCGTTTGGCAATTTCAAGATAGGAACTAACCGAGACACGCCTCCTCATATGTGGATAAATCCCCCCATTCTATCGGCAATCCTTAAAGTAGGAGTTCGAAGTTTTGCACCGAACTCCTGGCTTTATCAACTCTGCTCATTCAGAACGGCTTCCTTTGAGAACTCTAAATTTGCCTCGTCTGAAGGTCTCGCCAATTCAAACAAACGCATGTCTTTGTGGCATTACAATAGTGGAAACTGTGAGAGAAAACAAAGAGATATTTGTGTAGCGTTATGACATCTGACTACGATCCTGACGAAACTATTCACAATCTCGCGCCAGCATTCAATAAGTTGGAAATATGGGGTGGTTATCCGATGGTAACGCATTCAATTCGACGTCGGACGAGAAAACAATACGTTTTAAGATATCGTGTATCTGTCGTTGGAATGCTTTTAAAATTCATTCGGTTTATCAGTTGTTATCGGAAGAAGAACTATCGGTAAATGGTTGTAAAGTGAATTAAATTGCTGCGAAAAGTAAATAATACCGTCCCCTTCGTTTGGGATCATGGTCCCGTTTCCGGGACCTTAATTGCGTTATTTATGATAGGGAAGCGGAACGAGAGGAACTCCTTGGAGGAATCTTTGAAATATCAAGTTAAAAGCTTTCGCGCTGCAATATAGGGCAAGGGATCAAAGGTAGTTTAATTACAGAACTGATTTGATTAGATGCTTTCTCTTGGATTTGGGACAACGTAACGTGACGTTCTCGCCTGTTATTTAATTTCAACGTGCAATTAAAATGCAGGTTAAGTAGTGCAAATGCCAATAAAAATTCAGTTTTTGCGGCGTTTTAAAAAAGTGCCAATTTACATGCAAATTAGGCAAGTCAGGTATTAGTTGACTGCAGCAGTAATTAAAGCAAAACACCGACCAACTTGATGAATCTTCTAGTGAAAGCAGGACCTAAGCTATATAAAACACACTGGCAGACTGATGATAACTTAATAGCTGGCTAGTTATTTTTACTTTATGTTTAGGTAAAACCTAACAGTAACGGTGATTAAAACGTTAGTTTCACTAGTAACAAGAACGTTGTTAATTAATAAATTTTTTCCCCAAGAAATCTCCCGTTGCTTCAAGTTTTACCTGTTGTGTTAGTTAACGTTGCGTAGCTACTTTTAAAGACATTTCTTCGTCTAGATTTGCTTTGCTGGAGTTTCTCTAAAACGTAAATATTTAAAGGAGTATGCTCCACTGTTTTCACCAGCTATGTCATCGTTGCACCGCCACATCAAAAGATATTATTGCGGCACATTCTGAATGTTTATGTCATTAATAAATGTTCTCTTCTTCAAGTTGCGCCGTATAGCAATGAAAACGGGCAATAAAAGTCTTGTAGCGTACAATTTACGGATTCAATATGACGTCAAATCTGGTTGATGGTTTATTAGAAATTTTTTTATTGGAAAACTGTTGCATTCTATGATTTTGTCGTGGTTACTAACAGCGATGCGTGCTGGTAAATAATTACTGCGAGAATTTCTAGTGAGCCAACATTTACGTGAGTCCCGCTGTATCAATAATTCATGAATTTTTATACCTCAATCGAATTATTTTTATTTCATCGAAACGTGTTTAGAAATACAAGTAGTAAAGATTCTTTGGAATTGTTTTTTAACACATTTTTTATCTTCGTCGTGCCACTACGAGGATAGTTCAAATCGTACATGATCTAACACAACCATGGCGCTATTGCGTCTGAAACTACAGAATTTGCATATACATGCCATGTATGTATTCGTAGTTTTACTCGTGGATTTATCTTCACAAACAATGTATGTGACCCTATTTTTGGGTAACAACTAAAATATGAAATTGTGTTGCATGTTGCTGCTTCCATTACCAATGCTGAAAAAAATCGCTGAAAATGGTCTTGCAAAACTAAAGTGTTTTGTGGTTTCTACAAAGAAAATATTAGAGTGTGGAAGGTACAATTCAAGAGTATTCAAATAAACAAGAAAAGAAAGAAGCATATCAAGCGCTAAGAATTGAATTGTGAAAATTTTATTCTGAAGGTAGCAAAAATGATGATGAAGTTGAAACAAAAATGACTGCTTTAGGAAACATGGATTGAAGAGTTATGCAAAGTTACTGTTTGTTATCATTTTGGAAGGAATATGAAGGTTTAAATACATATGACTGAATACATTTTTTTTTATTTTAAACGAAAACGACTATAAACTTGAGGGTAGTCAAGATTCTGTTAAAAGCAGTAACAGTTATCAGCATCAAACTCCGTTGTTTTGGTCTTCTGGGAAAACCAATATTGGAGAGCACAGCAAAGAGACATAAATGAAAAAGAAAATGCCAACAAATTGTTAGCTTTGGTTGGAGAGAAATTAGAGTCCTCAAAATCAGAAGACATAATAAGTAAAACATCTTGTAAAAATTCAGAAAAATTTGCATTAACAAATTTATTGAAGGTAAACATCTCAAATGACAGTCTGCACAAAATTTTAAGTAAATAATTAAAATTGAAAAAAATCAGCACGCGTGGAGCCATTGTCGCTCGCATTGAAGCAAATGCCGAATCGTGCTAATATTTCTGATGAGCCTTTAGCACTTTGCTGCAATCCAAATAAAGTAGGAAGAAACCATTGTTTAGAATGATTTTGCTTTTGCAAGCTATTGGATTTCCGAAAGCAGATACAATCCAAACAATGGACAGACGAACTGCTACTGAAGATGAGAAAATGGTTTTGCCACCAAGAAAGGGCAAAGATTCTCCACCACTGAAGAAGAGAAAACGGTTTTGTCAACAGGAAAGGACAAAGATTCTCTGCCACTAATTGTTTTGCCAACAAGAAAAGATATAACAACTCTACGAGATTTTGGGATTATCGTATTCTGTATTTATGTATTAGGCCGCTTCCGTTTTGAATTAAGATCTAACTGTTATACTGTTGGAGTCTACAATGGACATTACAGTCGTCACCGTTTTCCGTCGACCATTAGATTCTCGAGGCCCTGAAACACACTGAATAATGGAATTTTCGTTAATTACTTGAAAAAGGAAGAAATCATAAATATCATATTATTTGATTTCTTGATTGAGCTGCAAAGTTATACAGAAACGACGTCATTTGGAAAACAAGAAAGTGAGGTTGCAACATGGTGAGGCTCCAGAACTCCACGCAAGTCTTCGTTAGTTATGACCAAGATCGATCAATTGAGATTCACCTGATTTGGCTCTTAGTGATTATTATCTAGTTCTAAATCTTAAGAATTTACTTGGCACTGAAGATTTAGATTAGGTAAGTACAAAGAAAGGATTATTGCTGTGGAGTATGATTAAAATACCTGTGTAAATAGCAAGGTTTTACAGAAAATCGCCCAAGAGAAAATAAAGTTTTCTACATTAGGTCGCTAATATTTTGAACGAACCTCGTACTGCTGTCTGCAAGTTCTAAGAGTTTTAAGAATTGCATTTCTTTAAACGGATTATTTATGGCTGATGAGCGAATAATGAATAAGTAAACACTGCGACTGAATCGATTAAGGAACGAGTAATCGTTAATTAGCCTTGTTATCGAATAAAACAATTTGCAGAAGAAGCATGAGGAAATGCAATGTTAATGTTAAGTATCAACCGATTTTCAACGAATGCGAAATTTATTGGCAGAAATTCGAACATTAATTTACTAACGCCACAGCTTACAACAGAACTAAGTTTACTGGATGTTGTAAATTTTTTGAAGACTGGAGATGGAGTATGTAGATATTCGTAAAGAAATGAAGTACAATCGAGCTCCCGTAATTGAAACCCACTGAGCATCATGTAACACATTTGCTCTTCTTTTCCGAACGTTATTGATCGATAAACCGTCGCCGCTTGTATGCATAGGATTTCACCCGGCGCCTCCGCCATTTGTTACTTAAAAAATTTCTCCAGAACTTGTTCGTTTAAACTGTCTGACTGTTGCGAAATGATGGTACAAACGAACCCGACAAAAAGCCGCTTTTTGTCCTAACCGCTTTAGTTCTTGCTAAAGATGAATTTGATTAAATTTCTTTGCGTATCTACGCCGTCTTTTTTGAAAATACCTGCTTTTAATATACTTTGAAGTTACTTACTTACTTTTCTTTGTGGAGGCCGTTCATCGATTTTCTGCCAGGGAAAATCGCATTACGCCGAAATAAAGTATCGGGTTTGCCGTTGAGGTCAAACACGAACGATGCATTGCCTGACGAAGAAAAAGTGAATGCAATAACAAAGAAACATAGTCGATACACCCCTCTAGATCTCTAGCTACATCCAGAAAAGCAGTGAATGTACGTTACAGTAAATTGAAATGCCTGGCATTCATCCGATACACAAGAGGAAACTGATGGGAAACGGGATGTGGCTGCTTTGAAAACCAGACATCACGACGCATTGATGCATCATATTCGCTATTGAAAAATGCGATTTTCTATATAATGCGGGAAGTTGGGAAATTTGTCTTGACTTCTTCTAAATCGATTCTAACAACCGTATCGGAATTAGCGTAGATTACGCCGATCTATTTTCAACCACGGAAACATCGGAGTATTTCTGTTTGGCAGGATGAAACAGTAGAGGCGCCCTTCCATTGAATTATCGATTACCATAGTGTATCCAATATTATCTTGAGAGCCGCGTAATTACTAAGATAAATTACATTCTCTATCACAAAAGACGACGTATTTTCGATATTAATAGAACAACCGCACACAACGATGGCGATGATGTCTATAAAACTTTAATTTATTTTATGCGCCCATTCGTAGGTGTTGTAGGTTTAAGTTCCAAACATCTGTGCGCCATATTGTGAATTTTGAATATTTTTTTAGAAATTAGGTTTTTGACCAAATCATAATTGTTTTGTTTGTTACAGCAAGACTGTCCCAATGGTCGTTTAACCCCTGCCAAATTCGTAGACATGTACAAGATGTTCTTCCCGTCTGGAAACGCAGAAGAATTCTGCGATCACGTCTTCAGAACTTTTGATATGGACAAAAACGGCTATATCGATTTTAAGGTTTGTCTAAAGTATTTGCGTCTCGTTCATTGGAGTAGGTAGGTGAGGAAACGTTCGAATTGTAACCTAACTAATGGTTCTTGGGATGACTTCGCTATTTTCAGTTCATGAACTGCGTTCGTTCGTAGTTTGCTCTTAAAGAGATGAAATCGCCAACACTCCAAAAGGGTTTCTCCACCACATAAATTTATTTTCTTCAACTCAACTCTGACCTCCACATGTAACCACATTAATTTGAAAACAATGCCATTTCGTAAGTTTAATTACGAATTGTTCATCTTTTTAAAAAATCCTCACTAACTTTCTGACTTAACTCGCTATGTTGTCCTCGAAGGGTTTAAAACACATACTTCTCACACTATGGGATTTTTTTTTTAGCACAGATTAAAAACCAATCGGATTTGAATCTGTGAATGTTCTGCGAAAGGATTAAAAAAATATGACAAAGACATACAAGTGTTAACAAAAATTTTCTTTATTTTAAATTTCTTAGATATATTATTACTACATCAGTTACATCATAGGAATGATGGGTGTTAAAATTTTTAAGACATTTAATAATTATTAGAAGTATTATCAACTAATGACTTGAAGTTATTATTAACTGTTTTTAATCAATACAGTTTATTGGTATTTTTCTCTAAATTTTCAAAGTTTATAATTTCCAACTTTACCCGGTAAATTCGCAATAAATTTTTGAGTCGTTAACACATTTTTTTTCGGTTATAACTTTACAACTTTTGTCGAAGAATGTCATCTAAAAACGATATAAAGAAAAACCTGGTGATTATTACTAAAGAGGATAATGATTTGGTAATAAAATGGAATTACAGTTAATTTTTTTACGTCAGCATAAGCAAAACTTAAAGGAAACAAACTCGTGCAAGTTGCAAAACTAAAAGAAGTGTCGTTGAGAGGGAAGCACCCAATGGTACTTCTTCTCGTTCTATTTTTTTTCAGTGTTGAAGCAGGTCTTGCGGACAGGTTCTCTTGAGTCTTCTTGTGATGGGACCATTGTTAAATAGGCCCTCTACTAGTTCGTTTTTGCGATGTATGGTGCGTTTGTTGCGTGATGTCGCGGCTAGCGTATTTCATCTCTGATGAAAGGAATCTTCAGATCATCATGCAGTGTTTGATTGTTTACGTGCATCTCCGCGAACGACGAAATTTTCGCATTTCTTTCTGTTATAGCTGTACGATGGTCCATTCGTTATTGAACTTACCACTTTAGAGTGGTTTTACACAGCCCCATAGCTGTAGTCCATGGATCCAAATAGGTTTGAGAATACAATAAGATTTTATTGACAGATAGTTTTGATTGTCGACCTAAGCGCCAGTACATTTGCCGAAGGTTTAAATTGAGTTTTCTCTTACTTTGGATATATTTTCCCAAGTGAGACGTTGGTCGAAGTGGAGGCCAAGAAATTTTACTTCTGTTACTATAGGAACGAGTTCATTATTTATTCTCACAAGTGTGCAGATGTTGTGGCGCGTGGCAAACATTATTCAAATAGATTTTGTTTGGTTCACTTTTGTTTGGCTCCGTGTGTACGATTCGTTAAGTAGATCCACATGGTGTTGCAGAGTATGGAAGGTTGTTGCAGGATCTTCGTTTACGGCAAGTATCTCTGTATAGTCAGCAAAGAAAACAATTGTGGTTTCTCGTATGTCTGCTGTGTAAAGTAGGGAAAGTAGCGGACCGAGAACAGTACCCTGCGGAACACCAGAGTTAATAGAACGGAGGCTGGACTGCTGGACATGGAATTTAACACGAAAGTGCCTATTAGAGAGGTTCTACTTGAGTAGAAGATAATAGTTACTGGTCAGTGTTTTTTTCCATCTATGCCAAACTTTGTCGAATGCTTGGGATATTTGCAGTATTTTTTGTCTTCGTGACTCATTGTTTTTTTATTCACTATTCGATGGACTTGAGTGGTTGAGTGGTCATCTCGAAATCCAAACTGATGTTTCGATAGCAATGTTGAGAGTTTGTGGTCAGCATAGATCCTCTTCAGCAACAATCGTTAAAAAATCTCACTTATGGTTGGAAACAGATTTTTAGGTCGTTATGCTGTAGGTTCATTATGCTGCTTTCTTGTCTTGGGGATTATGATAACTTCGGCAATTTTCCATATTAGAGGAAAGCAACATAAGGTAACTATGCGGTTAAATATAACTGTCAGAAGGGCAAACAACATTACGGGGAATTATTTTTTAATATTTGTTTTGAAATTAAGTCGCATCTTGAGGCTTTTCGTATGTTGGGTTTCTCTATTTCCTTCTTAACTCCCGTAGAAGTGAAACTTTTAATAGGGAGAGACATTTGGCATGCTACCTCAATTAGTTCTTCCACTTCCTCATCAGGAGCTTTAGGTTCGGATTAGAAAACATCAGTTAAATGGGTAACAAATGCGTCTGCTTTCTCTTTGTCCGAGCGGCCCTATTCACCATTTGCTTTACGAATGGGAGGTATAATCGTTTGTTTAAAATTATTACGGTTTTTGATTCTAACTGTAATTAAAATTTTCTGTTACCAAAAGGTAATTGTTTAAAGTGGAAATGCTGTAAAGTAGCGGTTCTCAAACTTTTATGCTTCGTGCCTAGCTTTTTTATCTTAGACAATTTTGCACCTTTTCTGCATAATATCAGATAGAAGAATTGAAGCTTGATTTAGTTTGACTACTGATGTAGTACAATCGTACTGCATTATCACGTGATATATATATATATACGGGCCGCGTTGTTGTTGACCATTAGTTTTCAATGAATGATATTGAAACAAAATTAACCTCAAAAAGAATAAAAAGAAAAAGTTCAATTGAATAGAGTGAGAAATTGATAGCTGAAATGTAATTAATTTTCGAAATCAATTAAATTTCTTATTTTCTCAACAAACTCAAATATTGAAGAATTGAAGTTCATCTATGAAGGAAATGGGTGCCGATTGAGGCCAATGAGCGTGGCTTTAAATTCTTTTTGTAGTTTGATAACTAGATTGATTTTTGGCCCTGAATGAAGTGTTGCCGTTCAAAAAAGAATCATTAATTCTAGCTAAATTGTGCTTCAGAGTAGATAATCAACCGATAAATTTTACACCAGACTACAATGTACCGGTGCAATTTTCGGACTATGTCGAAAGATAAATGGCACGCCCTCAGTTTCGTATCAGACAATGCCGAAATTTAGTTAGGCCGTTGCTCAAAATTCTTTATTGATATACGTAGGCAACAATAGGTTTTAATCGACATTGCCTTCGGATTTTGGAGGATTACATTATAGTCCCAAATTATTAAAATTATTTACTAAAGAAATCGAAGAAGGACGTTGTGTTAACTACAAACTTTCTTTGTAGCAGCTAACATAGTCATTTTTTTTTTCGAACTATGACGTATCCTGAGAGGATTTAGCGGCTCGGTTTTTCGAAAATCTCTACAGATTGTACCGGATTCGTCAGAAAATATTGCGGTCATTTTAGTTGTATTTTGGTGACCTCTCTTTTATCAGCTGCAAATTGCATAGTTGCGTGTTGCTAATAAGGTTAATAAGCCACTTTACCAATATAGCAGAGCTTCAGCAATCTGAAAAAAAATCAACCTGGCTACATGCATGCTGAAACTCCGCTACCCCAAGCATGTAGCTGTAATTAAAGGGTATTAATGGGGATTTTTGTGAAGCAGCCTTTCTGGCACCAGGAGACTGTGAAATTGGCTTACTGTCAAGTTCCTAACACTTTCCGCTTGATTATGATAGAATCTTTTATTTACTTAAAGTAAATTAAAGCAAATTGTAAAACAGTTCAGTTGAAATCTTTACAGTATCATGAAATATGAATTACCGATAACGAACGTCCCGAGGGAGTAATCTCAAGACGTTAAGAATTAATCAATCGCTGGTGTTCAACATCCTCAGGGTCACCAAAATCAATCAATAGGAAAGAAAGCGAAAACTGTCGTTTCACTAATGTAATTGACGGAGTCATCACTGCTTAAGTAGCGACCCCGCCCTTTGTCATTCGTCCAACAATTAAAATATTCAATTCGAATAAGTATTTACTTTTGTCAACGTTTTTAGTACTTGCACCACCAATTCAGGGGTTCTAATGAGCTTACACTTCATGCGAAATTTAATATGTATTAGGGTGATTATTCCCGAACCTAAATCCTGTTCATTTCCATTTTTATTATACATCTGCGAAATAATAAGTGACTGTCGAAAAAATAATTTTAAACAAGACCAATTTCATGCGTGTCTCCACGCAAAATTAAATAAAGAAAGCACATTTGAGTGTATTAAAGTTTGGATAGTCGCAATTTCCGTTCCTAATCTGTTTGTTAATCTGTTCAATTTTCAGATGAACGCGGGATGTTGATGTTAAAAATGAATCATGGTTTATGTTCATACCTTAACGAAGTCTGGCATTTTCCCGTAAATATTTATCAATTTGGACAAATTTGCTGAAATTTCCGAAAAAGGTTATTAGCATTGCATGCTCCGTAAGTGAAGCAACGTCAGGGTCGCTAAACTCATTACTGGTTATTTTTACCACCATTTCGTGTCTATGTAGTGACACTGTAAAGTTGGAATAAAACTAATACCGTTGTGTGATGATTTTCATCTACAATGGTAACACCAAATATGTAAAAAAAACTACTTGAATAGATCAAAACACTTTTTTTGTAAATGATACCTATGTAGTTACAGTAAAATAATTACGATGTTAAATGATGATTTTCACGAAAATAGTTATGTAACTTACAGCCTCTTATGTCGTTTTAGAATTGACACTAGCCTGATATTTCAATTAACTCCCACCATGTACTCAGCTAAAACATGTGGACATAGAATGTGCGGTAGGTTTGATAACTGCTAAGAATTGTTGAATAGTCAATTTAGACGAGTATTCAGTTGGAACTCTTATGCCAACTTGGTAACAGTGAAAATGTGTATTGTTCAACTCCCTACCCTTAATTCCGGTCTTTAGAGATATTACAGTCTTGAAACCCCCTTAGCGTCTGAAACTAATGATCGCGGTACTTTGCCACATGAAATAAGTCTACATCGACTTTGTTATTCTTCGAGAAACTGCACTATTTATAATTACCGTGCTAAGCGCAGAATCAACAGGGTTTGCCCGTGCCCCAAACTCATTTTATACGTCGTTAGTATCGTATTAAAACGTTATTTTTAGTATCAAATAAAATTGACTTATTTTTATGGGATTATAGTGTTTGCGTTAGGAGATGATCGAATTCGATAACGCCCCTACTTGGTGTTCTTTATTGTCCCACCGCCCCATCCGTTTATGCTCATTGTAGGGCGCAGTTGTTTTAACGAATATCTTCCTCGTCAATTCCAACATTTTTTTATCACATTGACCTTTCTTGGTGAATAAATTGGATCCGTCTTTTAACTCCTCGATGTCAGTTGACGTGAATAGTGCTCGTGTCATATTAACTTACCACAATTTGGTGCGAAATTTGAAAGGGTGCGCTCGCTATTTTTTCCCTTTTTAAATGTCAAAAGGTTTAATATTACCCGTTTAATTGGATGTCGTTCAGATTTTTATGAGTTAGGTGTGAGATTTTTGTCGCTGTTACCACCTCATCGGGACTTTCATGTTTTATAGACCGCCGAACAGTTCTTGGAGCAATATCACGGAAAGGTATTTCAACGAATTGCTATATCTTCAAGATTGAGCTTTTTAAAAATTCTTTTGTAATCAATTCCTTGAAAATCACCCAAATAACTTTTGTATACTCTTAATGTAAGGACGTAATTTAAATGTCTGTTTGTATAACTTGAATCGATTCAGTTTTCCATTTGCTTTTTATAGATTAAAAATGAGAGAGTCTAAAACCGGTACCAGGTAATTATTGATGAAAGCTTGGTTGTTATTGGATATAAAGACTTTGGTACGAAGGGAAGTTTTTAAGTAATTTTTATTCGCTCTAGCCTCGCAATTTTGCTATCGATTGAAGAACTTTACGATAACTTTATGTTACCGAGCTATAAGCGCCAACCGTGTAGTTCCAATTTACACCGTTAGGCTTAACTCGTTTCAAACTTCTCAAAAATTAATTTAACGGAAAAGGCATTGTCTCTGAGAATAAGCAATAAATACGCTGAAACATTATTATAGAGTTGCAAATTTGATTAACTATTAGCAATTTTAAAAAAGCGACTTACATTATGCCTCATTAGTTTCTTCAGGATTTCTGTTTCGTCTCTGGTTTGTATCATCTAGAAACCTGAACGTTAATTATTGGAATATTTGTTTGAAAATAACTGGAACATGCCTAACAATTAAAATGTTCGTTTAAAACTTATTGACGGAACAAAACGTTAACTCAATACTTTTGTTTCAAAAAAGTAACTTAAAATTTGCTGGTTGTTAAATTTCTATTAGCGTCTGCACTATTAAAGTAATTGAAATGAATTATCGATGAAATTAAGTTTTAATTTTAGGTTTATGTGCTTTTCTTGTAGGCACTTACTTTTAATCTAAAAATTGCCGCTGTTTTTAACCAATATCCGTTGATGATTTATTAAATTTTGCGGTTTCTATCAATCCGCTTAAATCGCCAATTCCTCGAGAACAGCAAAACTTGGAAAGTGAAGCCGAAACTGCTTGACTTTTGGGTAGGTTCGTTAAATTTAAGCTGAAAGGTGAATTTACGTTTTGCTGATGCTTTACTGAGGTTTGCCTTCTTGCTTTCTAATGCTGGTAATGTATAGAATCCGCTTCGAATCTCCACGCTTGATGCATTCCCTTCTATATTGCTATTGTTGGAAATGCCTTTATATCATAGCTGGGGACGGCAGGACTGATTGGTACTCTTTAGAGCTTCTACTCCAATGAACGAAAGCATCCTCAGGCGTAGTATAAATTATTAACACCGTCGTTTATACACAGGAGTTTCTGCTCGCGATCGATGTGACGTCGAGCGGCACTCCGGAAGAGAAACTAAAATGGGCCTTCCGCATGTACGACGTTGATGGGAACGGAGTGATAGACATACAGGAGATGACCAAAATTGTCCAGGTAAGGTCTTCATTTTATGTTAATAAATTATTTTTCTTCGATACCCGCCCGGGTGGTTAATTCAGAAATTGCGACTGATGAATGAAACAAGCTATTCGAATGGTAAATCACTGAGTTTACAGTACTTCACTAATCATACCACCATTTAGTGCGGAGATCACGCAACAATTCTTGAATCAATTATGCGAACATCATCGTGAAACAGTGAAATTTTCAGTATCAAATGCTGGGCCTTTAGGGCAGATTTTTGGAAAAAGAAAATAAATTGTTAACTCGAAATTGGAGAACTTGTGCGTCCCCCAGAGGGTTTTGGCGCCGTGAAACACTCAACCTCAGGCAACTTTATGGCTGGCTTTGTTGTCGAGTATTTCTCCGTTTCTTTTCTTACAATGAAAAACTCTGTTTCGCCAATATTTTTCTCTTATTTAAACTTCTAAACTTTGTTCCGATTTCTATTGAAGTTACATACAAAGTTGCAGTCGTTGTTCTAATTTTCAACACTTTAATCTAGTCATGAATTAAATATAACTTTACAACTACGACAACAACTCGTTACTCACACTCAGCTAGTGAGGGCGAGTAACAAGTTAAGTCTTGGTTTTAACAGAACTGCATGAAAAATTGCATTATCAAGCCGCAAAGTCGCCCAAGTTCTTTGACTCTAAACGTTGTGTGGAACTCGCAAATGCTCTAGAGTCGAATCATTCAAAATTCAATAACGTCCGGTTTGGGGTAAAATCCCGTAAATGCCTGTGGCATAAACAAGCAATTTCGTTGGTGACTTCTGATTTGTTTCGTGATTTCGTGGGTTTACACAGCGCACCCACCAATTCCGGTTGTTTCATGGGGTCAAAGTTGATTCCGGGGCTTTCCATAAGTTTATGTTCGATCGTAAACGGCTTTAATCGTAAACAATACTCTACATCCCACTGTGGTTATTTTGCAGGCCATCTACGACATGTTGGGGGCGTGTTCGTCGAACCGACCGGCAGACTCCGCCGAGGAACGTGCGAAGAATATATTCGCGAAGATGGACGAGAACAACGACGGCCAACTGACGCAAGATGAATTCCTTAAAGGATGCTTGCAGGACGAGGAATTGTCCAAAATGTTGGCCCCTTAATGTGTGTGCGGGATTGCGGCTTAAGCTCCCTATGTAAAAACAAAAAAACAAAAAAAACTTTTAAGCGACCAACTCTGTCAGATCACGGGTACATTTTCATAATACATTCAGGTCGGAATCATTTAGCAGCAGGTCGTGCATGAGACAAAAACATCGATGGATTCAGTTTTTTTTTCTTAGTGCAAGAGTTTTGTTCAATTTCGAGCTTCTCATTGTTCAAAACGAGCGGAAAATTTGTTTTATTGCGGATTAAAAACAACAAAAAGAACTGCTTAGCTCGGTTTCGAGTAGAGTTTGAGGATATTTAAATTTTAAAGTAATCACGACCAAATAAATTCAACATAATCAACAGGGTGTTTGCGGCGGTTGTACTCGTCACGTTATTGAGGTTTCGCGACAGTCACCTATCGATAAGTCTAAGATTGTATGGAATAAGAAGATAACTTAATTCGACATATTCAAAGGCCTCTTCGACCTATTTTACACCGTTCCTAGTAGTAGTTAGAAAGTTATTTGATGTTTTGAAACGGTTCCAGCAAGTAAACGCCCTGTCTAAACAGACCAATAATAAAGATTGTCGCTAACTTAAGTATAAACGTCAATTAATAAAGCATGTGATCCGTAAAACAGTAGAAAGAATTGCGGTAGCGTTATGCGTGAGCGTTTCTCCAGTCATTCCATTGATTTGGCTAGAAACTGCCATCAATCCCACATTATAGCCCAGTTCGCATGTTTTTGATCCGTAATAAGAACACATGCCGGTCGAGGTCGACTCTAGAATCCAATAATCAAAATTCCGCTACTTGATGCGTGCGTTTCCGATTAATATTTTGCTTTCCTTGCTCATAATCGCTGGGGCATTTCTAGTTTTAACTGCATAAATTAAAGTACTTAGACATAATTTAACTTAGAGCTTAGGTAGACGAATATCCAGGTCGCGTGCACTGTCCGCACGCCGTGCTCGACGCGGCATATACCATTTTATCAGTTCAAGTCTTTCGATATGCGCGTTTTAAATAGGTGTTTACCAATATGGATGTATTTTAAGCATATCATGGATGTAACCGTCTTTGTATAGCTCACCCATCCGAATTCAAAGCGTTTGACAATTCCTGCTCTCGGGCTGCGGCGTTATAATGGACCATGGGAACATAAACACATATCGTGGGGTATTGCGAGTGGACGCGTCGGGCTTCAGAGCACACAACTCTCCTCTTTACCCAACTCTCAACTCGTTTCCGGTGAGGACTGCGACTGATTTTAATTTTTCTTTACATCGACGCAGATGAGAGATTGACGTCACAGGCTGGAATGTGTCTTGATATAGTCACCGGATTTTTTACCGCATCGCCGGCAAGTCTCCCATTATCTCGTGTCAACAACTTGCTCGGTATCGACTATGTACTGATTATGCAGCCGCCTCAGACACGTTTTTTTATCAGTATTTGAAAGAAAGTTTAAGTGGGCATCCCTCCAATACAAAAGAAAAATAGCGGCCGTTCGTATTCAGTTCGGTCAGGACGTGTTTGTTCATTCAGAATGACTGTTCATGTAGCTCCAAATTGGTACTCTCTTCAATCTAGAAAATTACATTTGTAGAAGGTACATATCTAAACGTATAAATTAGAAAAATAAGTGAGTAAGATTAAACTTAAAACACCTGAAATTTGTTAATATTCACTGGGCGAAAGTCGCCTCAAAATTGGCTACTTGCTTGTCAAGTAATTGGATTCCTCATATATAAAAAGTAATTACGGTATCCTGTCTGACGTTTCGTTCTGTTACCTTAAAATTGATCGATTACGCTTCAACAATTTCAATACTGAGTTATTGACAATTAGCAAGGCTTCAGTAATAATTCGTCCTCCACATTCAATAGAAAAATCAAGAAAATTTTAAAAACATCTCTTCGGTGTCATCCTAAATCGAAACAAATCGGTTAACCGGTTGAAAGCAGCAAACCCTGCAAATAGTTTTACTCGATCAAATTCAATATTGACGGATAAATTTATGCATTTCTAGTACCTGAACGAATGACGGTAGATTTGCCAGTAGATTTTTTATTTTCGGTCGATACGATTTTGAACGAAGAGCCATGACAGTGATGCTGAGAAAATAAAGCGCCAATTGCAATGGGGGTCGCAGTTCTTATCCGGAGCCGCCCTCGTATCTAATGATATTTACATAATAATGCACACTTTTCAGTACTTATCACCTTTGTTCCGTGTTCTGTTCGTGCAGTTTCAGAGGACGTAAATTCCGTTTCGTTTTTCGTTCGCACCGTAGCCGAGCGGTCACGCCATCACCGCGAAGGGCACCACCACGACGGGGAGTTGTGGTGTTTTCGATGTCGTTGCGTGGATGGCGTCGGTGCCGGTCGCGCGTCAACATTTTGCGTCGTTCGGTGTTGATTTTCTCTATGATTTCCACACGTATCATAATGGCGTATAAGTAACAATGATGTGATGCATCGTTCACCGCATATTCGTGAAGGTGTTGATTGATTATCTATTGATTCATATTTTTCTACTTGCACATATTGTAAGATATAATTATGCTATTCTAGATGTTTATAGTAAGCGAGATTGTAACGGATGCAGGAGGTTCGATGGGAACCTCCTGGATTCGACGTAGGTGGTAATGGTAACGAGGCCAGGAGCAGCTCTCTGTAGGTAAAATTTAACATTAACACAATATTGATGGCAGATATTCTTTGGATTTTTATCACTCAATATTATGACAATTAAATAATATACATATTTGGTGAAGTTGTTGTTTTTGGGGGTACAAGGGTGATGGTTGTGTGAATGTGTGGCTGTCGTGTAGTTTAAGGGAAGTGACATTCATTCGGTGCAGGGAGCGGCAGTAAGCAGTTCGCGAGGCTGACCGACTCTAGCCATGGGGAAGCAGAATAGCAAGCTCAAGCCCGAGGTGCTGGAAGATCTGAAGCAGAACACGGAATTTTCAGGTAAATTTTTCATTAAACTATTTGTTTTCTTAAACATTTTTAATATTATGCGTTAGCTTTTTGGTGTAAGTAGGCAAAAGTGTTTTTTACGTCTTGTGGATTTTATTTCAACCTTTTTATGGTGATCGTTAAAGAATGAGGTTGAGAATTTTTATGGCATCTTGTATGATATGGAAGTTTATCAGCGGAAATCTGCTGTCGATAAAGTCAGAAATCACGAGGTCATTAACTTGGCTGAACGAGTTTTTATTCTGCTTATATTTTTAGCGGCTTAGCACTGCAGAGACTAGGTAAATCAATAAATGTCTTCAGGCTCCTGGTAATTCTGCATGACGTCCAACATCCGTAGAGATTGTATCGGGTGATCGTTTTCTAACAAGTCGTTGTGTAAAACACCTGGAACTTACTACTTGAAATTTTGCTTGGGTCTATGTAAATAAAAAATTTGAATTTTCCGTTTTTATTCAACAATTTTAATGTAGGAGACCACCATTGGCTGCAGCTTTTACCTGCCATTCATTTTATGCTTCACATTATTAGTTTTTTGAACAAGAATTTTATAACATTTCGAGATTATTAAAAACTTTAAAAAAATTAAACTCACAGTAAACAGCATATAATTTGATTATTAACAGTTTTAAAATAAGTCCTCCTATCATTCTACCAGCATTCTGCAATTTTTTACAGTTTGCCCAGGTTTTATCGCTGTTTTTGTGAAATGGAAAAGTCGAAGGGACACTTCGCATTAATTATAATTAACTAATTATGTTTTTACATTAACGTACTGTTAATACATTAGTCGTCCGCATTGTGCTTATTTAGTTTTAAACCCAACTATTTTTAACAAAAAGTGAGTAACAAGGGGTGATGATATCGAAATAATTTACTGCCCTGGTACATCAAAACTTGGGGTAAAAATTTCCGTAATCGCTGTGAATCACGTAAAATGTAGAGGAGCGTTGTTTATTTTACAGTCGTTTTAATTTTAAAAAGATTGTAAATTTTAATGGATATTGTCCGGAAATCGCGCCTTTCCGTACCAGCTTAAAACCGCCCCTTAAGTGCAGGGCGCGACTGAGAGCTCTTAACGATACTCGTCGGACTAATTCGGTTGGTTTGTTGTTTTTTTCCAGATGCCGAGATTCAGGAGTGGTACAAAGGTTTCCTTAAGGACTGTCCCAGCGGCCATCTATCCGTCGACGAATTTAAGAAAATATACGGCAATTTCTTTCCTTATGGCGATGCCAGTAAATTCGCCGAGCACGTGTTCAGAACGTTCGATGCTAATGGAGATGGCACCATTGACTTCCGGGAGTTCCTCTGCGCTCTGTCCGTCACTTCAAGGGGCAAGCTCGAACAGAAACTCAAATGGGCCTTCTCCATGTACGACCTCGACGGCAACGGTTATATTTCCCGGCAAGAAATGCTCGAAATCGTCACGGTGAGACCCGGACCTTCTAATCCCAAAATTTTTTCTTTCAGATCGATTTCTGAATAAAGTTACTGACGTGTTCTGTTCTCAAATCGCCTCTATTTACAGCGTAACAGTAAGAAATTTAATTACAATAAAATTAAAAATATTTGTAGTCAACTCATATTGTCAACTCTTATTTAGTGGTCCAGCAGAATAAAATAACTGCTGGTTGAAGAAATTGCTTTGATGAATGGGAGATAAGTGGTTGTCAATTTAAAAAAGTACGGTTTTTAAAAGAAAATCGATGAGTTCTAGTATTTTCTTTCTCATCGGCTCTAATCTTTACTCACGCACGGTATGTAGTATGGCTAGCCATATTTCAGCTGGAGGTAGTACAAAACATTAAATTTCTGCTGTATCGCAGTAAACACGTAACTTAGCGACTGCTTGGCTGCACGTCATATTGCATGTTTATGGTTTATGGGGTTGCAAATTAACCCCCCTAGACGAACAGGAATGAGTTATCAAAATAATGCTTAACTACGCGCCAGAGAAAATTAATAATTAGCTAAACTGGTTTGTGGGAAAATAGTTTTTCCGAATTTTTGCACAGAAACCTATAAAATTTTCTCTAGAGAACCACCCTTACTTAATAGTTCTACGGTAGTATGTAGTACTGTTTATGATTCCTAGAGTGTTTACGTCAATTCATATTTTATTTACTATTTACTACATGAAAACTAAAATTAACGTTGGTGCCTCTTTTTTGAATTTCTCGTTAGAGGTGGCTTCATTTCTAAAGGGCTACTGAAAATAATAGATTATTTGAGAAAATATAGGAGGAATAGTAGCAGTCATAAGAATACGTCAAATTGTACGCAATGTATTTGATATCAAAGTATACCAAAAGCTTCAAGTGTATGTGAACTTGAAGTAATTCATGAGGTTGCTGCTGCTGTTTCCATCATGCTAATTCACGCATTTAATATGTAAAATTACATAAAGGTCTCTTGTAACAAATAAGTAAAGTTGAACACTGCAGAATGTTAGTTAATTTTGACGACTTACGCCCCCGTTGTTTACCGGTAAATTTGAGCCCTAAATTTCCCCTATCATTTATTCAGACGTTTTGAAGTAGCTCTGTGGAGATAATTCCCGTTCGCATTAAACTCGCTTTATTCCGCTTCCTGCCGTTTTTTATTCATTACGTTTGACATCGGTCCCTTGTATCGCCCTCCTTAATAACAAACGTTTTATTTCTCTTCAAAGTAATTCAACAAAACGAGCGAACACGAACGTTTTCGCCAAGACAACATTTCTCAATCCTACAAAAACCTTTCCTAGAACGAAATTAAAAATCCACTCTGTTGGTTCTAATTGGAAGATTTTGCGTATTTATAGCTTTTTAATTAACGATTTGTTTTGCAGGCAATTTACAAAATGGTGGGTTCTGTGATGAAGATGCCCGAAGACGAAAGCACACCCGAGAAGCGGACCGACAAGATCTTCCGTCAAATGGACCGTAATAAGGACGGTAAATTGAGCTTGGAAGAGTTCATAGAGGGCGCTAAAAGCGACCCGTCCATCGTACGGCTCTTACAATGCGATCCCCAAGCGCAGTAGCCTCAACTAGAGGCCCGTTCACCACAGACTTTTCAGTTGTGTGTCTACATCAACCATTCTTGTGTGATCGCGGGGTAACCGCGTTGACGTCCCGGTTATTAAACTTCTTGGGCTCGTTTACGTAGAATTAGCCGATAGGATTTGATATAAATGACGTAATAGATAGGGGCGCGCTATTAATTCTATGTAGATGAAACCGACTGTTGAATGCTACATCACGTTGAGTTCCCGTTGAACCGCGGATTGTTATGCTCACCCTCGCATAGTTTAGTAACAGTATATTTAACCAGTTTAATTTAATTTTAGAAATTAACGATTAAGCAGGTTTTTAAGCAGAACTACTTATTTCTGTGAACTATTCTACTGTATATTGTAATTGATGATATCTCAAGTACTCCTATTATCATTATCCAAATATATCAATTGAATGTTACTGTTTTCAAAGTTTTTATGTGATTCGAGAAACGTTGAATGTAGATGGTATATTTTATTGTAATGTTCCAATGTTATCTCGATGGTAATTGGTGCTTAATTAACGAGTGCTCCACTTAAACCCAGCTCAAGACCCGTAGCCCGCAACGACTAATTTTTTTTGTCAATTACTACTCAATAATGCCACTTTTAGCAAACGGCGTTACGTCCTTTTAAGGGTTAGCCCAGGTAGATTTTCATGTCTTGCTTTAGATCTGGATCGAATTTTTAACTGGTGCTTTGGAGATCTGCGTTTTTTAACTAGCGGTCGTGCGGTGTGCCATTGTCATCTTGGAGCAGGTTAAGTGGCGGCCTCGTCTTCACGTGCCGCGTTAACGAATCTCATTTCAATTATTTATACATCTCGTTCTGCACTTTCTTTCTTCGACTTGAATTGGATGTGTTCGAAAAAATAATAAATAATACATTACATAAATCTAGATATTATTATTGATAGAAGTCTTGCATCAAATTGAGGCCTAACAAAACGATTATTGCAATAGTTCTAGTCGTCAGTAATTAACAGTTTTGTACAGCGGTCCGTCCATGGGCCGTCACACTAACAAGTGCAAGCACACCGAACATGTCTCGATCTTCCCATGTCTTGCGCGAGTTGTGGTTTTGATTATCAATACCTACTTGTCTCCTACATGTAATATCAAAATAAATTTGCTGATGCATTAATCTAAATCGCTCCTTTCTGTGTTCACCCGAATTTCGTGCCGGCTCCCTCTAGAAACTGTTCCACAGCCCAGCATTCCCAACTAAAACCTAATAATATCCCCTTATTACTCGCAATCATCAAAGATGTCACTAAGTACACCATAGAAAAATCAAAGACAAGTAATATCAGTTACCGGTGTAGAATTTCTCTTTCAGCTTCCAGTCGTGTAACTTTTCATAGTAAAACTGTTGAAAATAATTAAATGTTGACTTCGCGGTTTGTCTGGGGCATCTCCTTCAAATAGTTAAGGTTCTCTAATTTATGAACTCAAGATAGCAAGGTGAATCACGACAGTTATGCGGCTTTTGGAACACCTGTTGTTTTGAAACGCTCCTGTATTCTTGACTGTTGCGGAATCCATCTGTTATCCACCTTTCCTTACCGAAATAAAACAGTGACTTACCGCAAGTTTTATTGCAGCAATGGCGACAATTATGTTACATGGCAATGATATCACACTAAATTAGGCTAATACAGAAGAGTACCGTCTGGATATGTAGCTTTTCGAGTGGTATAGGTGGAAAGCTCCACTGATCTTCGTTTGAGTGATCAATTTCGTGTCCTCAACTTGTCTCCTGAAACTATCAACCTTGTTGATTTTACTATTGTACGTCCTCAACGCTCTTTCAGCCCAAGTTTGTGGATGTGGAATTTCTCTACGATATCCTCTATTCCGTTTATCCAGAAAATCAAGTACATCATCGTAATAGTTGCGTCTGTAATCGTACAAATACTTGTACTGCAGGAATTTGGGCCTGAAACAATAACAAATAACAATAGTTGGAAAGAATGCTAAGATGATTCATTTAATTATTTTTAAGATTGTCGAGCAATTTGATGACTATTGTGCACTAAGTAAATAAATTAATTTCGGTTTTGTTTCAGTACAAAGTTTATTTTGTTGGCCGTTTCCAACGGAAACAAATTGCTTAATTTCGCGAAGGTTTGCGTGAAGGCAATACACTTAACTAACTATTTTAAATCGCATATATTACCTGCCTACATAAACATGTCTAGTAAATTCTTTTGTTCGCCCTAGAAATTCAATTGACACCACATAAATAGCCACGAAGGTATTTTTAAATGGTTGGAGTCAACTTGTTCCTGGCGTAAATTTTTAATTAGCAAACACCGCACTCGTTTACTTTCTTGACGCGTTAAATCTTCTATCTCTAATTGCCTAGAACTATGAGCTATTGGCATATTTGCTTCAATTACTTTGAGTGATGCGCTAGTTTTTGCTTCAAAAACAATTTTTCCTATCAAGTTAATATCGAAGTTTATCAATAGATTCGCACAGAAAATAGTAAGAATTTTTTCGTTTTCATAATTTTGAGATCTCGTTCATCCCTAATTGAAAAGTGTTGATCTAATTATGCTTCAGATTTCTGCCAATTATACTTCCTTAACTATTTGAGTTGTAAAATTCTATCAAATAGTTAAGAAATTCTGGAAATCTTTGAGAAAAATTGTATTGGATTATTAATGGTAATGCTGACTATATTTTTCATACAAACGGATGTTGTTCCTTTATTTTTATTACGTACTTCGTTCAGATTTTTGTGGTTTAGTAGATTTGCACTTTTTCTTCGGTAATTAAGGAATTCCTGAGAATAGTTGAATGTGAAATGAAGGAAGAATTTAATTGAAATGCTAGATCACTTTATTAAATAAATATATTGTAGTGAAATTTTTTTATTTAGAAGTCAATCTTGTAGGAAAGCTACGGTTTAGTCTGTTTGCGTTCTCTGTCGCACGCACGGATCATTATAGGTACGGCAATGTATTTTGTTGTATGATACTCCAAATCTATATTAAATTTTCAAGATATTTTTGTTGCACATGAAAGACAACGTGCAGGGTAGACCCTAATAGTAATAATCTTGTATGCGACAACTGCAAAAAAATATTAAGTAGACAGAAATTTTACGCAAAATTCAGTCTACCGTGATTTTAACAGTACTTAAAATTTATTTTAGTACTTTAATTTATGTATCGGTATTATTAAAATGTAAAATAAATCAAGAAATTTGCTCTAGTTTTGGAGTTTAGTTTAACGACAAAATGCGTTGTCTTCCCTATAGCGCCCTAGACATGCGACAATTACTAAGCCGCATTCTTAAAGCCAAGAACTTGAGATAAAAGTATTGAAACTGCAATACTGTCTGAAATTTTGGTAAAAGTTTTCTCTTTGAGATGTTAGTTGGTTACAATCAAATTAATTTAAAGAATATTTTCAAGTTTTGTATGCCCTTTTTACATTTTTCCCACTTGTCTCCAGTAGCAATTTGTAAATCGTTAATAATAGAACTGTGGATATTTGAAATATGACAGCCTAGCATAAACACTTTCCTCCAGTTATTCGAATACATACAAGTGTTTGAGGTAAAAATTCGTCCAATTTATTCAGCAAAAATGCGAAACTTGAAATCTTAAGGAAAGCTCGCGGATGCAACTTTTGAAAATGTTAGATAATTTGGCAAGTTTTTATAGAATTGACGTTAAAGTGCGAGATGACTGGTGATACGCTGGTTTATAATGAGTCTGTTTACACTTTTTCTAACAAGTTAGGTCAGGTGCATTCAGAGACGGATTAACTTTGGTGCGAGTCCTAGGCAATTCGAATTTTTCCTAAATCTCATATTAAGTAGGATAAGAAATTTTCAAAAATTACCGATTACCACTTTTAAAAATATTTTTTTGTCATTAATTTGCGATAAGAAAATCGAATCGCTGAGGGTCGAGAACCCCCTACAGAGTGATCTTAGACTACCCAACCTAATAAATAATCCGACTCAGGATGCATTCAACGTTTGATTTTGAGAAACTCCTGAGCTTTGATTATAGTTAAAAAATTGCATAAACAATAATTGACTCGTTAATCCTAAAAATTGTTGTTTGGTCTCTTCGCTTCAAATTTTGACTATTAGGCTCACAATTTTTAAAATTTCTACAGTGTAATCAATAAGACTTAATTACATAATTTTTCGCCGTCATATTTGTACAAGCTCAAATTTTTAGCACGTCAGTTTTATTTTCACTTGAGAAGAACCTGGCAATGCTTGTTGTTTTCGATTTTATTTTCGTTAATTATGACGGAATGAGCGAAAATTGATTGTTTAATAAATCTCGCCAAGTAAAAATCGAACAAGCAAGGTTGACATTGCATGAAATTTTAAAACAACACGCCGCTAGCTTGTTCTATTCCCGCTTAATGAACGATGTTTTTTTAAGCACAGTTAAACTGGTAGCTTTGGAATTCTATTACACAATTGCCCTTTTTTAAATGCCAAACCCTAATAACGAATCACGGTCATCTTACTAAAAGGAGTTCTATTTGTTATTATTTATAACCAAAAACTATTCAATCTGACCGTCTCAGTTTTCAATTGCAACCTTGTTATGAGTGAATTAAACAAAATAATCTCAATAATTATTTGAATGGACTAATAGAAATATATTTTAATAAAGTTATTATATGAGATTTTTTTTGCGATTATTTTTAGCTAAATATTAAATATTTAGTGATCATCCAATGAAATATAGGAAAGACAGTAATTGTAGTTTTCCCGAATTGAATGATTATTTAGAAAAATTAGGTATCATAATTCGAAAAAAATTGTAATTGCGGGAGTTGGGCGTACTGACCTTATCCAGTGCTTGCAAAGTAGGAGTTTGTCGGGATCCAGGTACTCATCTTCGGCGACTTCCCTTTTATCTTCGCCGCCTTCTTTGGCTTCTCCGGAAGCGGCCGCGTCAGCCGCTGGAGCCGCTTCCGCTTTAGAACCTGCCGCTGCCGGTTCTTCGGTTGCCGCTGGTGGCGCATCGTCGTCCGCCGTAAACCAATCACCTCCTTCATCATCCATTCCTGCGAAGAAAAGTCCGGTCAGTGAAACCTGCAATCACTCCACAAACAAACTCACTGTCTAACCAGGACACGAGCGCTGTATCGAGGACTTTTACAAAGCCTGATGATCTAACACGACAGTTTTAAACAGACGCTAGAAGCCTCCCCGCCAACCTACACTTTGTTGCCAATCACACTTGAGCATCCTTTATTTATTCACACTGAAACCACCTTAACCCCTCTGACACTGACAAGGCAACTATTGCTATTTTATTTATATGGCATATTTGTTGAAAACGGTTAACAAAAAGGATTTCTCGATGACGGTGAAAAGTTGTCTTTTTTTTGGATGACGAGACCCGACAACCTCAATTCCTATCTTAATGTCAATAAGGCTATTAATTCGACCGATTGGCAGCTCTTCGTGGTTTTGGCAGGTGTGTTATTTGTGTCGCTAGCTTAGACATAAATAGTGCCAAGCTGGCATTACGGACCGGTAAAACAATGGGAGCTGACGCTAATGCATATCCATCAACGGTCTGAAAATTGGTCCTGAATCACTAAAAGTTTCTACCACTATGGTAGATAAATTTGTGTCAAACACCAATTTTGACTTTTTATAAAATAACAAAAAATAAGAAGAATATAGAAATGGAGGAAGGATATATCCAAAAAATAAAAAATATGAAGACATTTTTTAAGTGGCTCGTATTCTACTTAACTGATGTTTTTGTAAAGTGTATCAAATTCTAGATTTTTGTCGAAATGCCTCGTATCATGGTAAAAATATTTTCTTGTACTTATAGACCATGAAACGACTCGATTCAGTTGAGCCGTAGTTATAGTGGCAGTACTAAATAACGCTAGAATAGTAAGGGGACACAAATCTTATGAAGAGGATATAAATTATAAGAAGTCGAAGTAAAAGTTGAAATTTTACTTCAAAAAATGGTAAGTAAATACAATTTCCACTAAACTCTTTATACTTGCCAGGAGAAACCTCACAGTTTTAGTTAGATTCTTGGAGAAAGAATATCAGATTTTTTTTACCACACCATTAGGGACCGATTGATCTGAAGCCAAGTGTTTGCAAGAGTTTTGTACTTTTATTAAATAGATAATAATTATTTAAGTCCCGTACTATCCCTACATGTCAAAGAAAAAGTAGAAATCCACTGTGGATAACTGTGGTATTAAATGGGAGATATCTACATCCGTACCCTCCTTGTAATTTCTCCTCTTTTTATAACATTAGCCATTTTTTTGCATTTTTACATTCACATTATGCAGTAGATCGTAAGTTATTTCAAGATGGTAGTCGAAATCTTTATTAGTCTCTTCATTGCTAATCGCGCCGCAGAACAATGTGCGGTAAATAGTCACCTATTTAAAAAGTTTTATTTTTACTGTTGTTTTTTTGTTATGTAAGAAGCACATCAATCGTGACCTGTCGTCAACGTTGAGGTAAGCATCAATGTCAAGTTAAAGACAAAATCAATCTAAGTGCACGTATTGTGAACCCACATTCTTTCGTTTCAACCCATTTAGATATTATTCATTTTAATGTAAGTTTTGTATTAAAATGACAGTAACTGTTAGCTATAAATTAAAATTTTATGGGGACATATTTATGATTTAAATATTATGAGTGTTTGCGTTGAAGATTCAATAGAATTTTTGGACAGTAATAATTGCACAAGATAATTGATTGCTTCATTTTGTATCGCTTCCAACTTTTAGTTGGGAACAAAGCGTTTGCTGGCGAGAGGTTGCCAAGTGTTAATTGTAGTTGAAAGCGACTCTCTGATTTTATAAAAATCTGCAATTTGTCGCCAAAGTTACTCGAATTGTTATGCTATTTCATAGTTCTGACTTCGGCAACACTTAGCCAAATGGCATAGCACAACCCGGTAGATGAGTCTAATTTTGAAACTACTCTGTTTGAGAAACTTTGTATTACTTACATGACACGTAATTACTCTTCTGGACGAATTTCGGTTTAGTTCAAATTTAAATTAGTTTATATATAACCTGCAATGAGACAACTTAAAATCGAACAATACTATAAACGTAATTGGGTTAAGGTTAACTTTATTTATTATTCTTTAGTAGAAATTAAATTTTCTTAACAATGCCACTTAGCTTTCCTTGGTTATATCGACAAAACTGCAAAATTGATGGACTACTAGACACCATTTTTATTATTGTTTTTTTCAGAACCCAATTCTCCACAAATTCTCAATCGTATTGATATCGGGTGATTTAGACGACCAAGGAAAAACCGATACATCATTCCATTCACACGTGTATGAATTGGAAACAGTTCACCAGTACCAGCAGCGCACATCCATCCGAAATATCCGAGTATAATGCGACCAATTTGCATGGTTCTTACAACATAAACCGAGTCATAGCGGGTGTTAAGATTGCGCCAAAGGGGGTTTAATGAATCTATGGCCGACGAAAAATCTTTCTGATCTACGAAGATCACCGTTGACCAATCACCAATATTATGCGTCGGTTTGCTGTGCCGTTTCCCAGCAGCTTTGAGCGTTGCTGCAGGGAAGCTCCAGGGTTGCTTTTATGGTGGCACAGCTGAAAAACGGATTGTGATTTAGATGATTCGTCACCTGTGCCACTTGAATTTCCGTGAGCACCTTGGGCCTTTCAGATTTTGTTCGAGATTGGAGGGCGTTGTCTTCTTCTCGGTGCCACTTTATCCATCTATAGACTTGCGATTTTTGCATGAGGAACAAAATAAGAAATATTACATCAATGTTTGATATTAATACGTTACTGTTACTTTAAATTAGAGTTTGCCTTCAGCCAGCGACGGCCCCAGGATTTCTTAAATAGGTGGACACAAGACGGCACAATATTTCTTGGGGTGGGCACAGTTATTTGCGGATTTTTCTTTGGAAAAAGCATCTTCAGTGAAAGTGGATACTTTAAAGATAATTTATGCAGAAATTAAATTTAACGTAAAAATGTGGTTTCCTACATATATTATAGGATGGGTGCCTAGGTATCATATATAAAATAATTAACTAATGAAAAATATTTTTAAAAACATAAACTGACTAAAATCTAAAAAGAATACTCAATTGCTGGTTCAAATAATAATTATTGTCTACTAAGGCCATCTAGTGGTCACATTTTTACTTTAATAATAATTTTCGAGGGCTTTTTTGGAAAAACATTTTGAATGGAATGATGAGTGTATTTTCCATTTTGAGCACCGTGTTCCAGTCTTTCTTTAAGTAAAAGAATATGGTTTGACAAGAAGCTCAAGACTTCCAGAAGGGAAAAAGGGGAAATATTTATGCTAGCACATTATCAAAGCGTTTCTATAGAATTACCTTTGTTGTCACTTGTTTCATCTTTGTCGTTGCCTCTAAAAGCGAATCCTTGGACAGCCGAAAGCAAAACAGCATCAACAATTATCTTCAAATACTCCTTGTTTCCTTTAATTGTGTTCGCAAGAGTGTCACTTAATAAATTTAAAACTGATCTACCCTTTTGCCGATTTTTAAATTCGGACCACTTCACTGCACATTTTTGATGTAAATCACATACGGAAAGTTTTTTTAATTCTGCATGCGTTTTTATTACGCGTTTTCAATTTTTAAATCCAACAGTGACAAAGGGAGTATTGCGATCATGTTTTCCACTGAAGAAACGACACGGAAAACAATATGCACTATCCTTCAATACACTATATTCTAGTCAATTAAGTAGATCGTACTAGGAATATCTAAAACTACGCCATTTACTTCTAAATTGGCTTTGGCCGAATTCCTTTGAATTGGGTTAAGCGGGTTTGTCAGTTTTAGAAACTGATATATCTTTAGGACCTATACCACCTACATTTGTCAGTGGAGTTGTAACCTCTTCTATCCATTCAATCTGAAGTGCAATCTGAAGTGCAACAGGGTACAAAACATCCTTCACCAAATTTATTCTCGTTGAGCTTATTCTTTTTTTGCATATTCTTTTTCGTCTTTCTTCTTTCCACTTAAAAGAATTTCTCTGAAGGCGAGTGTCACATTCTACATCGGCTAGTTCTTGCTTACTTAAGTTGTAATTGAGCAAAAGTTTTTGTTTGGTTTCCTCGAAATCTACTTCACTCATGTCAGGTTTTTGGCAGTGTTCTCCGTAGCTCATATCATTTTTTGTAGACTCTTTAGTAAACAACTGGCGTCGAACATTTCTTTTTCTCATTCGCTCTTTTATATCTTCTCTCCGGTTATTTAAGTTGGTATAAAATTTCTTTAGGGATTTGTTTGGACTTTTTCCACCGGTCAATTTCCTGCTAACAACAGTCATTGCGTTTTTTGTATTAAACGATACCGCAGCGGCGGAACATCTTCCCTGATATGACCGTTTCAGGCAGTAATTCACACGTTTTCTTCCAATGTATTTACATAT
Source organism: Pyrochroa serraticornis (assembly GCA_905333025.2). NCBI lineage: Eukaryota > Metazoa > Arthropoda > Insecta > Coleoptera > Pyrochroidae > Pyrochroa > Pyrochroa serraticornis. The sequence goes on from HG995154.1 coordinate 22,439,936, forward strand.
GACTGAATTAAACTGCTCAACAATATTATTGTCAACATCAAGGATTAAACTGCTAGCATATCTCGACAAATACGAAAGATACTCGTTTAATTTTTCCCATATATCTACAAAATACAACACTTGAATGTGCAGCGAATTCATTGATTATATAAAAAAACATACCACATAATTTCATATCTGCATAAATAGAATTGCTTTGAAATGGTTCTTGGCAGAAATATCCTAATTCACCACATTTTTTATGTTCACCAAAGACATGGCTTGCACCATTCATTATATCTTTTTTAAGCAAACAGATTTTTTCTTCCACGGAACAATTCATAACTTTTCCAAAAGCTATTGCCTTTGTAACTGCTGCCCGAAGTCTTAATTTATTTTTCTAAAAAATAACATCAAGATTATAAAAAGGACTAACACAGCTGGACATCACGATATAAATATTTTGAACATACTTACATCTAAACTTTTTCTTAAAATCAAAAAAAAAAAAAATTTGACAAAAAAATTCCATTCTTCGAAGGGTAACTATTTTGTTAGCATTACTATTACAACATCGGCCGGTATCCGTACAACTGGATCGTAAAGTTCTAGTAGAATTCTAAGAAATGCGGCATTTCAAAAAAATAAAATTTTATTTTTTAGTAACTATCTTACCCAGTACTGACGGCATTTATTTTAGGTGAATTAGTCGTCTGGTTAGGTCGTTGGTTGCAAGATCAACTTCAATTTTCACTTCGATATTTTTGTTTTTATTTACAGTAATTACTTCGATATACTTGCGTGTCAAATTTGTATATTATTCAATATAGCAAGAGGTGACAGAAATTTTACGAAAAGACCAATGCTTAGTACATGTAGAATAAGTAGAAAAAATCTCTATAATTAATCATATTTTATTATATTTAATGTTGATTCTAAATTCGTTTTATTACGAAATGTCATAATATTAATCTGGTGACTATTTCAAATAAGCGACGATGGATCAACTCCAGGTAAACATTTAGGTAATGATAAAATCTTCACTTCAACTAATGGGGTACTTCCACGAAAAATGTCAATCGTTCTTCGAAGGGTAACTATTCTGCTAGCCTGGCAAGCAAAAGGTATAGGGACTAACTTTGTTACTTTTACAATGTCGGCCGGGATCGGTACAAGCCGGACCCAAAATTATGAAATGAAACATTCAATAATTCAAAACAAAACCAATACCTCTAAGAATCTCAATTATTAGTTTGTTTTTGTTAAATAAACTTAAATATGTCGGCGTCAAGAATATTCGATACCCAATCCTGTAAATATGTAGTATATGTTCTAGTCGCGACGGTAAATAGCCGTACGATTCTGCTTGCACTGCAACACTGCAAACTGACAATGCCGCAACATTTGAACGATGTTGTACGTAGACTTGCTGACGCGCGCCTTGGGAAAATGATAAATATGGAACTGGGCTGCAGAGGGCAGCATCTCCTTGTCAACTTGCAGTGGCTTCGGTCGTGCACAATTATACCTTTATCTCTTCTTAGATTTAGCAGATATTTGAAATATAAATGTCAAAAAGGTTAGTATTTTTTGAATTTTGTTGAAAAAAAAAAGTAATAATTTTTGTTGAGCGACCGCCAAATTTGAGGACGACAGTTCTGAGTTTATTGGGGATAAATTGGGTTCCTTGACTTTTTTGGCATCGGCTTATATAGTAAGCATTTCTATATATGTGCATATATTATAAATGTGTGTTTTCGGAGTTCTGCAGGTGTTGAATGATTTTATTTCATTCTTGGTGTTTATCCGCATTGTCAATGTTTTGGTCTAGGACCAATCTTTGACATGGCGGATGAACACTCGGAATGAAACAAAGTCATTATACATGTCTTATATATGTATATTTCTTTTAACTCTGTCTTGTACTCAAGTATCTTGTAAGCGATTATTTCCATTCCTAAAAATAATTAAAAATAATTGAATTGTTTATCCTTTCAAGCAAATCATAACAGATCCGTGTTAAATACGAAATTGATTTAAACTACATTTTAGCTGATTTCAAAAAATTACCACCTCATAAACCTAAAGACTAAGCTGCATGTAAACCGCAAGTTAATTAATAATAAAATTCGATATTGTTATTACCTATAATAAATCCAACTTATAAATGAGCTAAATATAACAAATAAAATAAGAATATATTTGTTTAATAATAATAAATTTCGCAGAAAAGTGTTCTATTCTCCTCCATTTTGCATCGAAATTACATTTCTCCGTAGGCTGTTTGGCTTACGTAATTTTTTTTGACTTTTTGAGAGTTCCGAAAAATTGTTTCTGAATACCAAATCGGACAGAGAGCATAATTAACAGATGAGCTCTCTGAATTTAACCCTAAATGTGCTGTAGTGGTACTGTGTAATTTTGTAGGGTAAGTTAGATAGTGTTGAGCCACATTATGTATCAGAGGAGCAGTTGCCACACAATGAACCAGAAGAGCAATCTAGACCAGTTACGAAAATCGAACTAACAGAAGATGAACAAATGTTAATTGAGGTTATAGTAATTATGCTAGAGATGGACTGGGAGAGTATAACATCTTCTAGTCTACCGTCTGCATGATCTGACCGTTCATCTGACGAATAATCTGAGGAATCATCTGAAGAGGAAACGGATATCGAGGAGACTTACGAAACGAGAGTTTGTAAATAAGTCATATTCATATACTTTCGAAAGTAGAATCCTTAGCTTGTAAGTTTCATAATTTTAAGTGTTTAAATTCATCCTATCCTATTATGTAAAATGTACCTTAATATTAAGTAAGAGAAAGATAAATAAATAATTTTATATACTCTACATTTTGTTGACTTTCGATCCCAATTTATTTTTGTTTATGATGATTTGAGTAAATTGTAAAAAATTGGAAAACGCTTTTGATTTTTACATATGACTTTAAATTTCATTCAATTCAGTTTACACAAAAAAATAATGAAAAAATTAAAACGACTAATAAATATTAAAATTATACCGAGTAATAATTAGCCTTATCTAGGTGCACCTCGCATTGCCTTACAACTCGGAAATTTGACGTGAAGGGCCTAGTATTGAAAGAACAATGGATAAACAAAATTCAAAACAAAGTTGAACATGAGGAGACTTAGGTGAATTTCTTGGACGTGCCGTAAGGATTTGCCTTCAAAAAGATTTCACCAGGCCCTTTCTGCCGGAGGTTTATGTACACGCGAAGGTAGGTGAAACTACGTCAACGAGTTAGCGGAAGTGCCTCGCAGATAGTCCCAAAATTGACCCAAAAATTGTTCCAAATTAAAAACCCTGCAATTTCGTGATTACCAGCACTTTAAAAGTAACAGAGTAGGTGTACCTTGATATTCGAAAGGCTTTTTGGAAAAAAAAACTTTATACGCGAAAATTTGTGTGTTTTCCAAAATGTCGTCTCGGCTTCCACTTCGCATCGACCAGTTTTTAGAAACTCACGTTCTTTTTCTTTAAACTTATCTCCCTCCCGCTATTTAATCGAAACACTCAGGCAGCGGTCTTTCATGCTCTCAAAATTAATTTAAAACTGCGAAATGTTTTGCCAAATTATGACACAGCAATTTCCTTTTTCTTACTATATAAAAAATTCCAAAAATAAAGAAAGTAATCAGTTATCACATCTTAACGGTTACAAAAGGATAAACTTTGATAATTCTCTGCTTTTTTTTATTAAATTGAAGAAACAGTCCTCAGATGCTAAAGAAACTTTACTGCCTAAAACAAATTGTCAATAGTGGGTGATAAACTTAAGGAAGTATTTTAAAGAAATAGATCGTTATTTTCACTACGCTTTCTCCCTTAAAACCCAATTTCTCAAAAACTGAATAACTAAAGCGGTAAATGAGTTAGAAGGGTCATTTCACGTTACAAGTGAATAAACGTGTCAGCTTAAAACCTTCAAGTTCAGCATTTTTAACAAGAAAGCTTCATTCTATAACTACGGCTTTAACTTGTGCATTTCTAAAATATCTTCAAAATTCTACTTTTATTAAATAATTGTGGGAGAACATAATCAAAATGTCTGATTGTACTTTTACTCAAAAGTATGTTTTTTCAGACAATTAAATTTATTTAATTTAAAATTTATTACCGAGATTCAGCAGTCACATAGAGGAAAGCAACTTAAGGTGTTTATTTGTAATTGCTTCAGCTTTTTTAATATTCTATTCTAGATCACCCCAATGCTATAAATTCTTGATAAAATAGTTACAAGGAAGCTGCCACCTGAATCAAATGCTTGATGGAAAATCAACTCCAGAGTTGTCTGTACTCTTTTTAAATATAAAAAGCAATTCCTCGAATGCTTGGAACTTATCATTGAGAATGAATATGATAAACTAACTATACAGCAACCAATCGGATTATTAAGTAAATTATTTGAAAAATAAAAAATTCAATTTTCGGATATATTTCTGTAATTAAATTCTGCCGCACAGTGATATTCTTTATAAACAATTGCAACTACTATAATTAGGTAGGGTTAAGAATCAAAAATGCATTTCCGATTTTATGGATCCGGTGTAGATTATCAGAAGTAAAGTTGATTATAATTATAATAGTGCAGATGATTAATCAAAAACGATACCTACAAAGCGAGCCCAATATTTAAATAGAAGCATACAAAAAATCAAAGAAAAATTTGTTGTTATTGTTACAAATACTACAGAAACATTTTTACAATCGTGAAGTTTCACTTCTTATATGTGCATCACTGGTACAAGAACTTTTTTCTAGATAAATCCGTTTATTTTAAGAAATAAAGAAAATTTGTTTTCAATCTCTCTTAATTTTGGCTTTTGATATATACTTCTAATCAGCTTGGAGTTGAAGGTGTTGACAGTGTATTGTTTTCAGATTTTCTTTAAGCCCAACCTGGATAGATTGTTATAGCAAATCCCAAAGTTAAGAGGGCTTACCTCGAGATTTATTTATTTATTTAAAAATAAACGACTTATCCAACGGAAAAAGAATCTCGCTTGCATTGAGAATATTTTTTTACGTCAGGCTAGAAGAAAATATTATAACGTTACTATTAGAAAGGGTAATATCCGCAGGCCATTTAGTTACAATTTTCTGTTCAAAGCGTATAGTTGAGGAGAAGCTTTATTCTATATTTTCACTAACTTTGTATATTTATGCTATGGCTTCTCTGTGTTAGTTCAAACCATAAGAATACGTATTATTAAATATGACACAAATATTTTTCATTTTCATAAATATTATTTTAAAGATCTATATAAATAAAAATTAAAAGTTGTTCGTTAAAACGCGCGGGCTCACTTGAGAACGGTTAAACCGATTTGGCTAAATTTCTCTTAAAATGCTCGTTATAGTTCGAATAAGGTTCTTAGGGAAAGAAAGATTGGAAAAATTGCCCTCCAAATTTGAGAAAAGCTGAAAATGAATTTTTCTATGCGATTTTTTTTATGGTCATCGTGATCGAAGGAAATTCGGACAGAACAAGGTTTGTCGGTTTAACTAGTTACATAAAGCTTCACGATTTTGGAATTTTTTTTAGAAACTGGCAACATTTTAATTAATTGATGTAGGAGGTTCCACTTCAGTAGCCAGTACGTCAGTGTTCACGATAGAGTTGTTTATGCTTTCATTTTTAAGGAAGATATTTAACAGAGTCATGACCAACAGAATCGCAAAGAAGGTTGCCATTTAACTCCAATGCGGAATTCTTCTGATCGAGGGGACAAAAGTCGAAACCAATTCCAAGAGTAAGGTCAGGATTGGCATAGCCTTTGGCCTTCGGGTGGTGCAAGCTGATGACCTTTATTTCGTGAATCAAAACGTTTTGGTACTAATTGTTCCATATTAAATCCTTCAGCATCAAACGCACCACTCCATAGATTTAGTAAAAATGGTGTTGTATAGGCAAGTGATTAGCAAAAGTGAAAATGGTGAAAAATGATGAACAAACGTTTTCTTTAATAATGCGTATATTAGTTTGAAGAACGTCTGTTCTCCTTGGTGGTCGAGGTAAAAGAGGCCGTTCGTCACACGACTCGGCTACAGATCTCTGTATACGCGCATGCGTACAAGTTTAACTAATAAGTCACACCTTCAATGTGGCGGCAGTTTCGAACATGAGTGGACTGTATATTTATTTGTATAAGTATGACAATAATCGCGTAACCAAAGGGATTTGCATCAATTTGTGCTACCACTTCTGGAACCTGAACATCTGGCATATACGGTGTTTCAATAATTTGCAAATCAATAAATCTACACGTATTTCAAAACTCATGTCAGTCAAGAAAAAAATATTTCTTCTGCACAAATTATAACTCAGCAAATATTTCAGTAGCTCGATACAAATATTTTGAATATGCAGTAGAAGTCTAGAAACTAATCTCCAGTTACCTGGAATGGAAAGTTAAATTTTGAATAAGCATCTTGATTTAGCCATAAATAAATTTGTTTTCATTCAGACGAATTGGGCAGTTAGGTACAGGTATAAGTTGTAGTGAAAGTTATAGACTTAGTGGGGTAATTTCTCGAAAGAGATTAGTTTGGTTGGTAAACGTACATACATACATATATACCTGGGCTTTTATTATGGGGGTTGTGGAAGATATTGCTCCCCTTTATACAAAAGGCGCACAATTTATTTCGTTTTCTAGAAAATGTTAATAAAAAAAATAAATTAGAATGTTGATGGCAAGAAACGAAATTTACAAATTGACTTGTCGGCAGCGCACAACAACAATAATCACAAAAATTGCTAAAGCGCGAAAAAACCGATTCTTATAAAAATATTCAAAAATCTCCATTTAAAAAAATGTCTTCTGTTTCATTTCTGTTTTTTAGCAAATCAGTTTGTTCAAAATATTTTATTCAGCGAGTCTGAAGAATAAAAGAGTAGATATTAACATTGAAAAAAACTGAAAAAGATTTTTTTTAATTATGTGATGATGTATTAGTGCTTGTATATAGTAACAACAGATTTAGCTGTACTTACTACAATAATATCTGCACATTTAAATTGGCACTTGAGGTCAACGTACGGCGGACACCTACAGGATTAGAGCAGTAGTGCACGTAAATCTCTCTGATACCTACCTAATTTTGCAAATTATCCTGAAATTGTTAAAAATATTTTTATTCATTATTATTCAATTCGGGCAGATTTATTTATCCAAATTGGCAGAAACCTTTTGTTATTAATATAGAATAACGATTAGTAAAAGTTGTTTAAAAGTCATAAATTTGACCCAATTGTTCGTGGTTCAAGGAAAGCAGCAACAAATGTTGTTTATCTTGAGTTTACAAATTCCACACTTTTCAAGGGTTGCAGCTTTTTTTTGTTTTGTGAATAGAAAATAGATGGAGGGAAGAAACTTTCCCTATGTTAAATCTTTGTGAAAGCACAACTATACATACAAAGTGGCAAAACTAATATATTTTAAAATTTTTATTTTTTTATTACATTATCCAATTTGGCGAATTGAAATACAACAATCAGGTGCGAATTGGACAGGGTGACTAGGTGGCAACAACCACCGGGGCCAAAAATCTCTGACATTACTCGATATTGTTAAAAAATAAATAATTAACAGAATGTATCGCCCTTTTTGATTTTCGGCTGATTTGTCATGTGGTCATAGATCTATCGTAAAATCGGGGTTAGCAAGTTGCGCTATTTAATTTGTAATTTTTTAATTTTGTTCAAAAAATAGACATCAAGTTTTGTTGAGCGGCTGCCAAATTTGAGGACGACAATTATGGATTCATTGGGGATAAATTGCGTTCCTTGAACCTTTCGGCATCGGCTTATATAGTAGACATTATATAGTACACATTTCTATATATGTGTATATATTATACATGTGTGTCTATGGATTTCCGCAAGTGTTGAATGATTTAGTTTCATTTCGGGTGATTTTCCGCGTTGTCAATGTTTCGGCCCAGAACCAACTTTTGACATCGCGGATGAACACCCGGCATGAAACAAGATCATTATACATGTCTTATATGTTGGTTTTTACGCTTCCGCGGGTGTTAGATGAAATTGTTCCATTCCGGGTATTCAACCGCGTTGTCATCTGAAGAAGAAATTGATGTCGTAAACTAATGAAACGAGAGCTTTTTTCTAGGTGACTAGGTGGCAACAGCCACCGGAGTAAAAAATCTCTGGCATTACTCGAAATTGTTAAAAAATAAATAATTAACAGAATGTATCGTTCTCTTTGACTTTCGGCTGATTCGTCTTGTGGTAATAGATCTATCATAAAATCGGGCTGGGCAAGTTGAGCTGTTTAATTTGTAATTTTTGAATTTTGTTAAAAAAAAAAATAAGGAACAATTTTTGTTGAGCGACCACCAAATTTGAGGACAACCGTTATGAGTTTATTGGGGATAAATTGCCTTCCATGCCCTTTCGGCATTGGCTTATATAGTACGCATTTTTATATATGTGTATATAATATACATGTGTGTTTTCGGATTTCGACAGGTGTTGAATGATTTTGTTTCATTTTTTCAAACAATTACAACCTCATAAACCCAAAAAATAAGCTGCGTGTAAACCGCAAGCTAATTAATAATAAAATTCTATATTGTTATTACCTGTAATAGATCCAACTTATAAATGAGCTAAATATAACAAATAAAATAAAAATATATATTTTTAATAATAATAAATTTCACAGAAAAGTGTTCTCCTCTCCTCCATTTTGCTTTGAAATTACATTTCTCCGTAGGCTATTTGGCTTACGTAATTTTTTTTTACTTTTTGAGAGTTACGAAAGATTGTTTCTGAATACCAAATTGGACAGTGAGCATAATTAACAGATGAGCTCTCTGAATTTAACCCTAAATGTGCTGTAGTGGTACTGTGTAATTTTGTAGGGAGGGGAGCAACACTCCCTCAACCCCGTATTGAAAATCCCAAATATATTTAACTGAACAGTCGTCACTTCAGTGTTTACTGTGTACTCGAACTCAAACTATCGAGCTGCTAAAATTTTCTCTAAGCGCGTATATAGTCTGCAGAGATTAAGTTGGTAATTTGTGATTAAAATTATTCATAAAAAATGTGCTACATCCCTAAGTTAGATAGTGTTAAGCCTGTCTATGTACGAGAAGAGCATTTGCCACCCGATGTATTAGAAGAGCAGTTGCCATACGATGTTCCAGATGATGAGTTGCCATACGATGTTCCAGAAGACCAGTTGCCATACGATGTTCCAGAAGATGAGTTGCCATACGATGTTCCAGAAGACCAGTTGCCATACGATGTTCCAGAAGATGAGTTGCCATACGATGTTCCAGAAGACCAGTTGCCATACGATGTTCCAGAAGAGCAATCTAGACCAGTTACGGAAATCGAACTAACAGCAGATGAACAATTGTTACTTGAGGTTTTAGAAATTATGCTAGTGGTGGACTGGGAGAGAATAACATCTTCCAGTCTACCGTCTGCATGATCTGACCGTTCATCTGACTAATAATCTGAGGAATCATCTGAAGAGGAAACGGATATCTCATATTCATATACTTTCGAAAGTAGAATTTTTAGCCTGTAAGTTCCATAATTTTAAGTGTTTAAATTAATCCTATCCCATTATGTAAAATGTACCTTAATATTAAGTAAGAGAAAGATAAATAAATAATTTTATATACTCTACATTTTGTTGACTTTCAATCCCAATTTATTTTTGTTTATGATGATTTGAGTAAATTGTAAAAAATTGGAAAACAATTTTGATTTATACATATGACTTTAAACTTCATTCAATTCAGTTTACACAAAAAAATTAATGAAAAAATTAAAACGGCTGATAAGTGTTAAAATTATACCGAGTGATAATTAGCTTCATCGAGGTGCACCTCGCATTGCTTTACAACTCGGAAATTTGACGTGAAGGGCCTAGTATTGAAAGAACAATGGATAAACAAAATTCAAAACAAAGTTGAACAACAGGAGACTTATGTGAATTTTTTGGACTTGCCGTAAGGATTTGCCTTCAAAAAGATTTCACCAGTCCCTTTCTAGCCGGAGGTTTATATACACGCGAAGGTAGGTGAAACTACGTCAACGAGCTAGCGGAAGTCTCTTGCAGATAGTCCCAAAATTCACATAAAAATTGTTCCAAATTAAAAACCCTGCAATTTCGTGATTACCAGCACTTTAAAATTAACAGAGTAGGCGTACCTTGATATTCGAAAGGCTTTTTGAAAAAAAAATTAACTTTATACGCGAAAATTTGTGGGTTTTCCAAAATGTTGTGTCGGCTTCCACTTCGCATCGACCAGTTTTTAGAAACTCACGTTCTTTTTCTTTAAACTTATCTCCCTCCCGCTATTTAATCGAAACACTCAGGCAGCGCCCTTTCATGCTCTCAAAATTAATTTAAAACTGCGAAATATTTTGCCAAATTATGACACAGCAATTTCCTTTCCCTTACTATATAAAAAATTCCAAAAATAAAGAAAGTAATCAGTTATCACATCTTAACGGTTACAAAAGGATAAACTTTGATAATTCTTTTCTTTTTTTTATTAAATTGAAGAAACAGTCCTCAGATGCTGAAGAAACTACTGCCTAAAACAAATTGTCAATAGTGGGTGATAAACTTAAGGAAGTATTAAGGAAATAGATCGTTATTTTCACTACGCTTTCTCCCTTAAAACCCAATTTCTCAAAAACTGAATAACTAAAGCGGTATATGAGTTAGAAGGGTCATTTCACGTTACAAGTGAATAAACGTGTCAGCTTAAAACCTTCAAGTTCAGCATTTTTAACAAGAAAGCTTCGTTCTATAACTACGGCTTTAACTTGAGCATTTCTAAAATATCTTAAAAATTCTACTTTTATTAAATAATTGTGGGAGAACGTAATCAAAATGTGTGATTGTACTTTTACTCAAAATTATGTTTTTTCAGACAATTAAATTTATTCAATTTAAAATTTATTACCGAGATTCAGCAGTCATCCAAGGTAAGCAACTTAAGGTGTGAATTTGTAATTGCTTCAGCTTTTCTAATATTCTATTCTAGATCACCCCAATGCTACAAATTCTTGATAAAATAGTTACAAGGAAGCTGCCACCTGAATCAAATGCTTGATGGAAAATCAACTCCAGAGTTGTATGTACTCTTTTTAAATATAAAAAGCAATTCCTCGAATGCTTGGAACTTATCATTGAGAATGAATATGATAAACTAACTATACAGCAACCAACCGGATTATTAAGTAAATTATTTGAAAAATAAAGAATTCAATTTTCGGATATATTTCTGTAATTAAATTCTGCCGCACAGTGATATTCTTTATAAACAATTGCAACTACTATAATTAGGTAGGGTTAAGAATCAAAAATGCATTTCCGATTTTATGGATCCGGTGTAGATTATCAGAAGTAAAGTTGATTATAATTATAATAGTGCAGATGATAAATCAAAAACGATACCTACAAAGCGAGCCCGATATTTAAATAGAAGCATACAAAAAATCAAAGAAAAATTTGTTGTTATTGTTACAAATATTACAAAAACATTTTTACAATCGTGAAGTTTCACTTCTTATATGTGCATCACTGGTACAAGAACTTTTTTCTAGATAAATCCGTTTATTTTAAGAAATACAGAAAATTTGTTTTCAATCTCTGTTAATTTTGGCTTTTGATATATACTTCTAATCAGCTTGGGGTTGAAGGTGTTGACAGTGTATTGTTTTCAGATTTTCTTTAAGCCCAACCTGGATAGATTGTTATAGCAAATCCCAAAGTTAAGAGGGCTTACCTCAAGATTTATTTATTTATTTAAAAATAAACGACTTATCCAACGGAAAGAGAATCTCGTTTGCATTGAGAATATTTTTTTTACGTCAGGCTAAAGGGAAGAATTATAACGTTACTATTAGAAAGGGTAATAACCTCAGGTCATTTAGTTACATTTTTCTCTTCAAAGCGTATAGTTGAGGAGAAGCTTTATTCTATATTTTCACTAACTTTGTATATTTATGCTATGGTTTCTCTGTGTTAGTTCAAACCATAAGAATACGTATTATTAAATATGACACAAATATTTTTCATTTTCATAAATATTATTTTAAAAATATATATAAATAAAAATTAAAAGTTGTTCGTTAAAACGCGCGGGCTCACTTGAGAACGGTTAAACCGATTTGGCTAAATTTCTTTTAAAATGCTCGTTATGGTTCGAATAAGGTTCTTAGGGAAAGAAAGATTGGAAAAATTACCCTCCAAATTTGAGAAAAGCTGAAAGTGAATTTCTCTATGCGATTTTTGTTATGGTCATCGTGATCGAAGGAAATTCGGACAGAACAATGTTTGTCGGTTTAACTAGTTACATAAAGCTTCACGATTTTTGGAATTTTTTATAAAAACTGGCAACATTTTAATTAATTGATGTAGGAGGTTCCACTTCATTAGCCAGTACGTCAGTGTTCACGATAAAGTTGTTTATGCTTTCATTTTTAAGGAAGATATTTAACAGAGTCATGACCAACAGAATCGCAAAGAAGATTGCCATTTAACTCCAATGCGGAATTCTTCTGATCGACGGGACAAAAGTCGAAACCAATTCCAAGAAAAAGGTCAGAATTGGCATAGCCTTTTGCCTTCGGGTGGTGCAAGCTGATGAGCTTCAATTCGTGAATCAAAACGTTTTGGTACTAATTTGGTAATAACTTGATACTAACGTTTTGGTACTAATGCTGCCACTTCTGGAACCTGAACATCTGGCATATGCGGTGTTTCAATAATTTGCAAATCAATAAATCTACACGTATTTCAAAACTTATGTCAATCACGAGAAAAATATTTAATCTGCACAAATTATAACTCAGCAAATATTTCAGTAACTCGATACAAATATTTTGAATATGCAGTAAAAATCGAGAAACTAATCTCCAGTTACCTGGAATGGAAAGTTACATTTTGAATAAGCATCTTTCTTGAGTGAGCCATAAATAAATTTGTTTTCTTTCAGACGAATTGTTGTAGTATATATAGTATACATACATACATACTATACCCCGATTGTTATGAAAATATTCAAAAATCTCCATTTAAAAAAATGTCTGCTTCATTTCTGTTTTTTAGCAAATCAGTTTTTTCTAAATATTTTATTCAGGTAGTCTGAAGAATGAAAGAGTAGATATTAACATTGAAAAAAACTGAAAAAAGATTTTTTTAAATTATGTGATGATGTATTAGTGCTTGCATAAGTAACAACAAATTTAGCTGTACTTACTACAATAATATCTGCACATTTAAATTGGCACTTGAGGTCACGTACGGCGGACACCTAAAGGATTAGAGCAGTAGTGCACGTAAATTTCTCTGATACCTTCCTAATTTCGCAAATTATCCTGAATTTGTTAAAAATGTTTTTATTCATTATTATTCAATTCGGGCAGATTTATTTATCCAACTTGGCAGAAACCTTTTGTTATTAATATAGAAAAACGATTAGTAAAAGTTGTTTAAAAGTCATAAATTTGACCTTATTGTTCGTGGTTCAAGGAAAGCAGCAACAATTGTTGTTTATCTTCAGTTTACAAATTCCACACTTTTTAAGGGTTGCTTTTACTATTTTGTAACAGAAAGTAAATGAAAGGAAGACACTTTCCCAATGGTAAATCTTTGTGAAAACACTACTATTCATACAATATGACAAAACTAATATATTCTTAATTTTTTTATTTTATTATTATTTTATCCAATTTGGCGAATTTAAATACTACCATCAGTTGCGAATTGGACAGGGCGACTAAGTGGCGATAGCCACCGGGGCCAAAAATCTCTGCCATTTCTCGATATTGTTAAGAATTAAATAATTAACAGAATGTATCGATCTTTTCGACTTTTGGCTGATTTGCCATGTGGTCATAGATCTATCGTGAAGTCGGACTGGGCAAGTTGTGCTGCTTAATTTGTAATTTTTGAATTTTGTTGAAAAAAATAAGGAATAATTTTTGTTGATAGACCGCCAAATTTGAGGACAACAGTTCTGAGTTTATTGGGAATAAATTGCGTTTCTTGAACCTTTCGGCATCGGCTTATATAGTACACATTTCTATATATGTGTATATATTATACATGTGTGTTTTTGGACTTCCGCAGGTGTTGAGTGATTTTGTTTCATTCCGGGTGTCTATCCGCGTTGTCAATGTTTCGGCCCAGAACCAACTTTTGACATCGCGGATGAACACCCGGAATGAAACAAGGTCATTATACATGTCTTATATATGGAACAATTTCATCTAACACCCGCGGAAGCGTAAAAACCAACATGTCTTATATATGTATATTTGTTTTAACTCTGTCTTGTACTCAAGTATCTTGTATGCGATTATTTCCATTCCTAAAAATAATTAAAAATAATTGAATTGTTTATCCTTTCAAGCAAATCATAACAGATCCGTGTTAAATACGAAATTGATTTAAACTACATTTCAGCTGATTTCAATAAATTACCACCTCATAAACCCAAAGACTAAGCTGCGTGTAAACCGCAAGTTAATTAATAATAAAATTCTATATTGTTATTCCCTGTAATAAATCCAACTTATAAATGAGCTAAATATAACAAATAAAATAAAAATATATTTTTTAATAATAATAAATTTCACAGAAAAGTGTTCTATTCTCCTCCATTTTGCATTGAAATTACATTTCTCCGTAGGCTGTTTGGCTTACGTAATTTTTTTTTGACTTTTTGAGAGTTAGGAAAAATGGTTTCTGAATACCAAATTGGGCAGTGAGCATAATTAACAGATGAGTTCTCTGAATTTAACCCTAAATGTGCTGTAGTGGTACTGTGTAATTTTGTAGGGAGGGGAGCAACACTCCCTCAAACCCTTACTGAAAGCTGAAAATGTTTATGGAAGGGAGCAACACTTCCTCAACCCCGTATTGAAAACCCAAAATATATTTAACTTAACAGTCGTCACTGCAGTTTTTACTGTGTACTCGAATTCCAACTATCGAGCTGCTAAAATTTTCTCTGAGTGCGTATATAGTCTGCAGAGATTAAGTTTGTGATTTGTGATTAAAATTATTTATAAAAAATGTGTTACATCCGTAAGTTAGAAAGTGTTGAGCCACACTATGTGTCAGAAGAGCAATTGCCACACAATGAACCAGAAGAGCAATCTCCACCAGATACGGAAGATACAGAATATGAATACATGTATGTTGAGGTTATACATATTAGTCAAGAGAGAGGCTGGAGGACTTTAGTATCTATTAATAATACGCTGTTTGAACTACCTGACCAATCTTTTGAGGAGTCATCTGAGGAATCGTACGACGAATCATCTGAAGAAGAAATTGATGTCGTAAACTAATGAAGCGTGAGCTTGCAAATAATTGCTATTCCATCATATTCCATGATCTTTAGAATCTTTATATTATGAATGTTTCACATTTGCTGTGAAGGTAACTAAAACTTGACCATAAGGTTCGCGTATTTATGCACTACTTTCTGAAGTAGAACATCTACCCAGTAAGTTTCATAATTTTATTTGTTTATATTCATTTTATACTGTTATATAATATTTACTTTAATGATAGGGAAAAATAAAATAAATTAATTATATTATACACCCTGCATTTTGTTGTAAACACACTTTCGATCCCAATTTATTTTTGTTTATGATGTTTTGAGTAAATTGTAATGTATTAAGAAAATGGATTTAAAGCCACAGATGTCAGTGGAAGGACTTAACATTTAACATTTAAGTAAAAAGTCAATGCTCTTAACGTTGAAAGCGGGTCGCGGGACTTTAAATTTCACTCAATTGAGTTTACACAAAAAAATTAATAGAAAAATTAAAACGATTGATAAATATTAAAATTACACTGATTAATAATTAGCCTCGGCTAGGTGCACCTCGCGTTGTTTTACAACTCGGAAATTCGACGTGATGCGTCTAGTATTGAAAGATCAATGGGTAAATAAAATTTTAAAAAAAATGTTGAAGAATATGAGACTTAGGTGGATTGCCTGGAGGTGCTTTGGGGCTCAAGAAAACTTCACGAGGCAACGAATTAGTAGATATACCTTGCACATAGTTCCAAAATTGGCCAAAAGATTGTCCTAAATTAAAAACCCTGCGATGTTGTGATTAGCAATGCTTTAAAAGCAAAAACGCAGGCCTACATTGATTTTGGAAGGGCTTTTCAAAAAGACAATAGCTTCATACGCAAAAATTTACGGCTCTCTCAAAATGTCGCCTTGACTTCCACCTTGTATCGACCAATCTTTAAAAGCTCACGTTCTATTTCTTTAAACTTACCGCTATTTAACTCCCGCTATTTAATCGAAAAGCTCAGGCAACTCCCTGTCATGCTCTCTAAATTAACTTAAAACTGCGAACTGTGTTGCCAAATCACGACACAGCAATTTCCTCTCTCTTACTGAACAGAAAATTTCCAAAAATAATAACCGTAAACCGTTATCACATCTTAACGATTACAAGATGATAAATATTGATAATTTTCCGCTTTTTTTTATTAAATATTTTAAAGAAATAGATCATTACATTCACTACGTTGTGGCCTTGTTATAAATCAGAGGAATTTTTGCAATTAAAAAAAATAACGTGAAGTTCAAAAGTTGTCTTAAAACTTCTTACGACGTAAAAATCTGTTTACTGAGGATGTATTCCTCAATTATTATGTATAATATTATGTATAATCGCAAGGAAATAAATGAAGAGGAAGAAACAACAAGTTTGAGGTCGATGTGTAGCTCAATCATAAACTAATTGGTGCTAACTTGATGAGTGGTTGCCTTAAAGGTTGTTCAAAAAAATTAGAGGAGGCATTTGACCCAAGGAAGAAATTTCTAAATGGCATCAGATATGTTGCCTGCTTCTATCTTAACTCTCCCGCTTCCAATTTGAACGCTTTGAGCCAGCTTGACGTTGCCCTCTTTGCTTTGCAGATTTGTCTAGTATACTTATTTTTCAACGCAATTATACATAGGGGCACTATTCATTTTGCTCAAGCCAATGGTAACTTGCTAAACGCGAACGCTGTCGAACTTTGCCGTTGTTAAATAACTTTGGCAATCTGCGTTCAAACTAAAAACAACACATGCAAGTGTCCAGCTTTGAAATAATTCTGCTGTCCTACCGTTTTTGCTTTGTAATTTTACCGAGATTCAGCAGTGACGCAAAGTAAACAACTTACGGCGTTTTTTTTGTAATTGTTTCTGCTTTTTCAACATTCTTTTCTAGATCGCCCTATTGCATACAAATTCTAGATTATATAGTTAAGAGAGAGGTGCCATGGGGATCAAATACTAGTTGGAATATTAACTCCAGAATTGATTGTACTCTTCTTAGACCCGATATTTCAGTGAGAGCTTAATCCAAATTATTTTAGTTAAGACTGGGGTTGCCAGCAAAAGTTAAAAGAGAAAACACTATTGCGTTCTCTACCGCACTCGCTGGTCGGCAATGGCACGACCGTGCATGCTCCGGTCGATCTTTTATTAATAAGTAAAGCAAATTTCTTGATTTCCTTTTACTTTAAGCATCTAGACACATTGGTCTTTCGCGTAACGCAAATTAAAATTCAGTCGGTTACGTAATTTTAAAAATACAGTCGATCGAATATTGTCTAAATTTATCACCAAAATTTTCCCTGTAATCGTACTCTAATTTATTTTTTTGTGAAACCGTCGCATGCTAGATCCGTATTTGAAACCCCTTACGTCCAAGACAACATCATTGACTTTCATGTACAAAAAAAACATCCCGAAGATTTACTATAGTTTTTGAGAAATCATGGGCGGGCGGAAAATAATTTTTCATCGTAAATTGATTTCAGATTTCCGACGACTAAATCTTGATTATTCCGGTTTTATAGTGTAGCTTCCGTGAATTAGATGGCGCGGAATTCATGCGGTTTTGATCACGACTATCGGAAAAATGTAAACAAAGCACATAACCCACAATTTGCGTATTTTATAAGGGGTGAATTTCAACTCGATTTGCTTCGGGTATAAATATGGTTCGAATACAAAAAGTGCTTTTGTACATTGATATTACCGAGGTATTACTTTTTCAACGTATAAGGTGGAATAGACTAGTGTTTGGATAAGCTTTCAAACTCATTGACGGCGGAATAGACGAAATGAAAGATATGGCTATTACACACGTGAAACTTCGTCGAGCCCCTCATCGAAACCCCAAACAGTATTTCAACCGTCATTATTACCATTCGGTGAGTGTCCAGTTAATTGTCGCTTCAGATCTGTTTATTTTTTATATATTTGCAGTTGTCGAGAAGTAATCAATCACGCTGTACGAACCGCAATATCAGATCGACGTCTTTTATCGCTAAATCAAATTTAGTTATTATGTAATCATTTGATTTTATGAAATTGAATTTCACAATTGAAACCTGTATAATAATAATAATAATAATAATAATTTCATGAGTTTTGACGATATTGTGACAAGATTTTGGTCCCTTACATCGGCAGGAATCAATACGGCATATTATATGTTACTCTTTCTGAAAGTACACCACTTACTACTACAATTTGTAATTTATAAGAATGAGGTTTCCAATATTCTAATGTAATAGGATTTACCTTTTTTACAATCACATAAGAAGGAACGAAGAAGAAATTAAAGACTGATTCAGATTGTAATTATTGATTGATCTGTCTTTAATAAATTAAGTATGTACTTGATTTGTGGCCTTCATAGAATAGTCTTATTTAAAAAAATTTGTTGTAAATATAAAAATTTACTAAATATGTGCCTTTTCAGAAAGCACGCTGATTTTCTAGACCTAGAGGGTGGTTTTCGCGAGTAAGGGAGTAAAAAGAAGAGGGTAAAGAACCTAATTAATAATTATAATATATATTTCAAAATAATATGAATTATTCCGTCTGCAAGATAAAAATACTCATTTATTATTATTAATAATTACAATAAGAAATTATATTTACTTACCTACAAAAATTATTCAGAATCTGAACTTGTTTCATTCTCAAAAGCTTCCGTCATACATACTAAAGAATGAATGTTGGCAGCGCCTTTATTGGCACATACAGGAATTAACACAAGTATTTTTTTTTTCTTTTGCAAGAACATAGCGATCCGGTACAACCTAAAATGAGAATTTGTTAATTAAAAAAAAATTATTAAAGCAATTGAAATATAGGTAATGTCGGTTCTGTAGTCAACACAGCTACTATTTTTCCATTTTCAGTATTCTAACTGCAATCTACTAAATTTGGTAAAGGTGGTTTGGGTGTCATACTGTTCAATCATATTTTTCTTTGATAGTGAACACGACGACAATGTTGTTTTAGACTAATCACAATCACAAATTTAATGACGTCATTATAAATCCCATCATCTAAATGCGGCTCAACGCCGATTCTTTCAAGTAGATTATCATGTATCAAAAATATCTGCCAGCATGTCTTTTTGCTCAATCCTACAAATTGGATAGTTGTATCATAACCTGTCGATGCATGAAAGGCAGGTAGATACTTCAACATTGTGCTATCTATTCTCAACTCATGAATTGCAATAAATATTTCATTTCCTTTAATTCCAAATTTGCACTAAAAGGCAAATTACAATTTGCATTGTGATTTATTAGAAGCATCTCACGAGGGGACTGATACTAGAATTATATTACAAATTCTATTGGTGATAATGGAAGGTTATACAAGATGCATAGTGGATTGCAAAAACACGGATGTTTCGGTGCTATTGGCTCACTTCAAAGATTTTTTTTTGACACCAGAAATTCGGATGAAAATTGCAAGTAAAGAAAATGAAAGATTTATTGCAATTCATAAGTTGAGAATGGATAGCACAATGTTGAAGTATCCACCTGCCTCTCGTGCATTGACAGGTTGTGATACAACTAGCCAATTTGTAGGATTGGGCAAAAAGACATTCTGAAAAGTATTTTTGACACATTATAATCTACTTCAAAGAATCTGCGTTTAGCAGCATTTAGATGAAGGGGGTTATAATGACGTCGTTAAATTTGTGATTCGTCTTTATACAACAAATGACACTATGAAATGTATAAATGCTCTTAGAGAAATCTTGGTTTCTTCTAAACCGATCAATAAATTGCCTTCAACTTTTGATAATCTAAAACGGAATTGTCGTTGTGTGCACTATCAAAGAAAAATATGATTGAACAGTATGACACCCAAACCACTTGTACCAAATTTAATAGATTGCGGTTGGAATACTGAAAATGGAAAAATAGAAGCTGTGTTTACTACTGAATCGACATTACGGATACTTCGGCTCTAAATACCTGCAGTTGTATATTTCAATTGTTTTAATTAATTTTTTATTTAATTAACAAATTCTTATTTTAGGTTGTACCGTCAAATACAGAAAGTGATTAAATTTTTAAGATTCTTTGTTTTTGATTTTTACTATTATAACATCTTATGCTGTAAGTACGTCCTAATAATCATGTTGTATTATCTGCATTTAAAGTGTGGGCGAGGGGACAGTCGGGGTAGGGGGCATGAAGCGAGAACGCGTGAGTCATAGATGCGGTGGAAACGAAATCCGCTTTCCGAGATTTTTACATCTCCGCATATTTAAATTCTTTTTGAAATAATGAGAAGTTGGAAAAATATAAAAATTGCACGGTCAGAATTAGGAAGAATGAGTCTATAAATTGTTCTTAATGTTTATTTGTCAGAAATGCACGGTTACGACGGTAGCTTGGTGGGAACGGTAAAAATCGTAAAAATAATTAAGATTTTGTCGTCTTTCAAACGGAGTAAAGAGCGTTTGAAATATTTATAGCCCATAAGCCGGAGAGGAATTCCAAAATATTAATTTTTTTTTTGAAGTAGAAAGGCCACAGAGAATTTATTGAAATTTTTACCCCAGATACTTGATATATCAAGGTTTATCGTCATGGGGCTAACTCGAAAATTTAGATTTGTGCCCTTATCCACTGGACGATTTTTTGACGAATTACGGTTTTCGAAACTGTGGGACATGACAAATATTTTTGGGTAGTCAAACACTTTTTATTTTAAAGTGCCCGCGGAAGTGAAAATTGAAGCGAGTTTGCACTCTACTATTAGTATGTATGACGGAAGCTGTTGACAATGAAACAAGTTCAGATTCTGAATAATTTTTGTAGGTAGGTAAATATAATTTCTTACTTTAATTATTCAATAATAATAATTGGTATTTTTATTTTGCAGACGGAATGATTGATATTATTTTGAAATTTATATTATAATCATTAATTAGGTTCTTTGATGTTGGACTATAATAATATGTACACACAGGACAATTAAAATACCCTCTTCTTTTTACTCCTTTAGTCGCAAAAACCACCCTCTAGATCAAGAAAATCAGCGTGCTTTCAAAAAAAGGCACATATTTAGTAAATTTTTATATTTACAACAAATTTTTTTTTAGATAAGACTATTCTATGAAGGCATCAAATCAAGTATATACTTAATTTATTAACGACAGATCAAGATATTTATTATTAAAATGCAGCAATAGTACGATAATACTGGAATATCGACCTTAAGCGCAGTCTGAACATTAGAGTCGTATTACGACCGCCCTGGCCACGCCAATATAAACCTTCCTCGCATCTTTGCGTCCGCCTACAACCGCTGATACATATATGTAGAAAATAATATTTTATGACAGAACAATTCATCGGATTGAAAATTTGAAAAAATCATTGCAATCCTTGATCTTGAACTATCAATGTTTATAGAAATTATTTTTTTGATAAACTAACAGGTTTTTGAGTTAGGACAAGTTAAAGATATGCGTAATTTAGTTTCTCAGGAGAAACGTTTATTCATTAAGGCGCTCCATATAAAAGCACTGGGAATTAACATTTATAAAATTTATAAAAAAATATTTCTCATAAGAATATTGACATAAGACTACAGCAAATGCATGCCCAAGGTGTTGTAGATTCAAAAAAAAAATTTTTAAATCACCCCAAACTACCCCCTGGACAGGACGATTTTTGGACGACCAGTGGATTTTGCATTCTTATTGGATGGAGAATGATTTAAAGTGGGCCTTAACTTTTAGCAACAAAGTGCAGACAAAAATCGTTTCTAGAAGACTTTTGCTTCCCAACAAACTCCACTAGTATCCACGCAAATCAAATTACGGGCGACTTTTCACTTCAATATAATAATCGGAGAAATTTGACACCTGCTAATGCTCGAGTTTTATTTACGCACACACACAAGCACGAAAACCGGTTTGTTTCCGAAGTCGCCGGTGGCGTATTATGAACGGGTACGACCGACGATGACCGACGAAAATGCTTCGTTTGCGTATCTAACCATATGAAATCTGCTATATCGACAAACGTCAACAGTTCCGACTGATTCGAAACTTCCGCTATTGGTCGCTATGATCGCTAGGAGCAAAATCGATAATACTCCGTGGCTTACAAGTAGCTCCATCTTTGATCATAACGTCGCTAACTATGCTGCAACCGGCGCCCTTAACTTTTGAGTTGGAGTTATTTTTTTGTTTAGGCGAATTTCAGTGACCGCTTTTGGTTTAACTAGTTTTTGTTGACTCAAAAACTTAACTCATAGTGGTTGACGAGATAAACCAAAAATTTTTGGATTAGTACTAGGGCGCTTGCGCTATCTTTTCGATGTTTGACGACCTCAACCGATCACGGTAGGCGGCAGCACAGCAGCTTCTTTCCTTTCATGGCCATGGCCATAACCTTAAAAATTAAAGCACGTGTGACACTTCTTGAAATTATTTGTTGTTGTCTGTCAGAAAATATTCTAATGTCATTGGTCAAATCTACTAGCAGGACTACCAACTATCAAATATTGTGGATTACCAAATCCATTCTTGTCAATGGTCAACGAAGTCACTGAAATACGGTTCCCTGGTTAACTCAAAATAAATTTTGGGCTTAACTATAATTTGAGTTAGTTCATCCAAAAGTTAACTCAGCACTGAAATACCGGGCCTTAAATATAAAAAGGAATTCTCTGAATGATTTGAAGATATTATTGTGGGGCTCGATGAATAAAAATGCGTATCGCCGCCACTGGCCGCCGGCAAACAGCTGACACCGGAGTCGGTCGTGAACTGCCTATAGCAGAAGATCGCGCACCGTCTCGCTAAATCCTTGATTATTAAATTATTGTTATTATTTCTGTTCTAATATTTTTCAATTTGTTTCCTTTATTATTGATAATGAATAATGAACTAATCATACAGCAATCAACCGGATTATTTACTAAATTATTTAAAAGGTAAAAAATTCAATTTTCGGATAAATTTCTGTAATTAAATTTTGCCGCGCAGTGATATTTTATATAAACAATTGCAACTACGATAATTAGATAGGGTTAATATTCAAAAATGCATTGCGATTATAAGAATCCGGTGTGGAGAATCAGAAGTAAAGTTGATTATAATTATTATAGTGCAGATGATAAATCATAACCTACAAAGCAAACCCGATATGTAGATAGAAACACACAAAGAATCAAAGAATTATGTGTTATCATTATTACAAATATCACAAATGGAATTTCACAATCGTGAAGTTTCACTTCTTATGTGCGCATCATGGATTTCGCGCACTTTTTTCTAGATAAATCCGTTCATTTTGAAAAGTAAAGAAAATTTGTATTTAATCTCTCTTAATTTTGGCTTTTGATATATATTTCCAATCAGTTTGGGGTTGGAGGTGTTAACTATGTATTGTTTTAAGATTTTCCCAACCTGGATGAATCGCTATAGCAAACCCCAAAGTTAAGAGTCCCTAAACCCGAGATTTATATATTTATTTAAAAGTAAATCCAATGGAAGACAATCTCATTTGCTTGGAGAATATTTTTTTACGTCAAGCTAAAAGTAACATTAGAACATTACTATTTAAAAAAAGGTAATGACCGCAGGCCATTTAGTTACATTCTTTTCTCTAAAGCTTGTAAGTGAGGAGAAGCTTTATTTCATATCTTTGACTAACTTTGTATGTTTATGCTATGGTTTTTCTGTGTTACTTCAATCCATAAGCATACGTATTATTAAATAAGATACAAAAATTTTTCATTTTCATAAATATTAATTTAAAAATCTATATAAATAAAAATAAAATGATGTTTGTTAGTAGGCGTGGGCTCACTTGAGAACGGTTAAGCCAATTTGACAATTTTTTTTTTAATGTTGGTCGTAGTTTCAATAAGATTTTTAGGGAAAGAAAAATCGGAAAAATTGCCCGGCAAATTTAAGAAAACTTGAAAGATATCTTTTTTATGGAGTTTTTGTTTGTCAAAATATGTATGAAAGGAAGCGACTCTCCCTCTACCCCTTAGTAAAAATTCAAAATGTATTTAACTCAACACTGGTCACTTCAGTTTTTACTGTGTACTCGAACTCAAACTATCGAGCTGCTAGAATTCTCTCTGAGCGCGTATATAGTCTGCAGAGATTAAGTTTGTGATTTGTTATTAAAATTATTTAAAAAATATGTGCTACATCCATAAGTTGGAAAGTGTTGAGCCACACTATGTATCAGAAGAGCAATCTCTACCAGATACGGAAATCGAACTAACAAAAGATGAACATATGTTAGTTGAGGTTATACAACTTATGCTAGAGATGGACTGGGAGAGTATAACATCTTCCAGTCTACCGTCTGCATGATCTGACCGTTCATCTGACGAATAATCTGAGGAATCATCTGAAGAGGAAACGGATATGGAGGAGACTTACGAAACGAGAGTTTGTAAATAATTCAAATTCAATTATATTCCATGATCCTTAGGTTTTCTTATTATGGATGTTTCACATTTTCTGTGAAGGCAACTACGATTTGACCATGATGTTTACTTATTAACGCACTACTTTCGAAAGTAGAATCCTTAGCCTGTAAGTTTTATTTTTTTATAATTTTATAATTTTAAGTGTTCATATTCATCCTATCCGATTATGTAAAATGTACTTTAATACTAAGAAAGAGAAAAATAAATAAATAATTTTATATACTCTACATTTTGTTGACTTTCGATCCCAAATTATTTTTGTTTATGATGTTTTGAGTAAATTGTAAAAATTGGAAAACGCTTTTAATTTTTACATATGACTTTAAATTTCATTCAATTTAGTTTACACAAAAAAATTTATGAGAAAACTAAAACGACTGATAAATATTAAAATTACCTAGATGAGGCTAATTATTACTCTGTATAATTTTATACAGAGTAATAATTAGCCTCATCTAGGTGCACCTCGCATTGCTTTACAACTCGGAAATTTGACGTGAAGGGCCTAGTATTGAAAGAATAATAGATATACAAAATTTAAAAAAAAGTTGAACAATAGGAGACTTAGGTGGATTTCTTGGACGTGCCGTAAGGATTTGCATTGAAAAAAAATTTTACCAGACCCTTTTTGCCGGAGGATTATAGACACGCAAAGGTAGGTGAAAATCGACCCAAAAATTGTTCGAAATTAAATACCCTGGAATTTCGTGATTACCAGCACTTTAGAAGTAACAGAGTAGGCGTACCTTGATATTCAAAAGGCTTTTCGAAAAAAAATAATTAATTTTATACGCGAAAATTTCTGGGTCTCACAAAGTGTCGTCTCGGTTTCCACTTCGCATCGACCAGTCTTTTTCTTTAAACTTATCTCTCTCCCGCTGAAAAACCCAAGCAGCGCTCTTTCATGCTCTCAAAATTAATTTAAAACTGCGAAATGTGTTGCCAAATCACGACACTGCATTTTTCTCTCCCTTACTGAACAGAAAATTACCAAAAACAAGAAACGTAAACCATTATCACAACCTAACGGTTACGAAATGATAAATATTTATAATTCTCTGAATTTTTATTAAATTGAAAAAACTGTCCTGTCCTAAAACAAATTGTCAAAACTGGGTGAAAACTTAAGGAAGTGTTCTAAAGAAATAGATCGTAATTTTCACAACGTTAGTTTCCTTTAAAGCTTCATTTCTTAAAAAACTGAATAATTAAAACTCGTAAATGAGTTGGAAAGGTTATATATGAATAACCGTGTCAGCTTAATTCTTGTTTTATTAAATAATTGTGGGAGAAAATAGTCAGAAATCTGCTTACTAAGGAATGCGAGTATTATGTATAATCGCAAGGAAACAAAATGAGGTGGAAGAATCAACAAGTGTGAAGTTGATATGCTCAAATATAAAGCTCAATCATACGACGGTGCTAACTTGATGAGTGGTTGCTTAAAGGTGTTCATATCCTTTTCCGCGAAGAAGTTCCCAAACTCTTAGGGTTCATTGATATAATCATAGACTTAATTAAATTACAATGGATATTTGTAAAAATATTGCTCATGGAAAATTGTATTTCGATGTGCTAGAGACCTTATACGTATTTATGTTTGGTTCCGCTATTCACAGCAAATTCATTGAGTTGCAAAAAAAACTTAATCCCGAAAAAATAATATTGACTAAAATTTTGGTATTTCTAAATAAGCTAATTAATTTAGGAATAATAAAATAAAATATTTTATCCTTAACCGGGTGCAAAATAGCCTATTCCAGAGCGCAAGTATGGGTGCAAAATAAACCATTCTAGCCCGCGGGCAGGAAAGAAAATTCTTCACACACCATCGTAATCACAGATCGTAATTTTACAAATGGTTGACCATGTTTACGTAGTTGCTACTAAAACACACCTTGGTTTTATTAGATCCTGGTATTATGATGTTTAATGTTAATAATTGAAAATCTTCACGTATAAAAATAAATCGTACCACGTCTTTTCCGGTTGAAGAGAAAATTACGTATATATGTATATATCTCTGGCACCAGAACGATTCCATCCCTTGATGATTTATCTAACTATCATCCGCGGGTTGAAATCGCTTATCTTGCGCCCTTGATATATAAACTACTATTATAAGCGCTGGTCTCTTTTATCAACTCTAACGCAACCATCAGGTAATTAACTAAGTGACCAGTTCTTAAATCTAATTTAAGTAGTTTTGCAATCTCTTTATTCTCCATGTACCAAAATTAAAAGCAATGAACTTCTTCAACTTTAGATTCAGTATAACTCGAAGCTCTGAAACTATTGGCTTACGCGATCTCTGTAATTTAAGATATTAACACACTCCATTGGTAATTTCTTTGTATTTCTACTACTACAATTTTAGGGTAGCTATGCTAAAATTATGAAACCGAATTTTCTTGTGCTAAGACTTAAAATTTGATTGCCTGGATTAAGTCACTTTATTGTTTAGAACATTTAAATACAATTTTATTTTATCTTCTTGGCTTGTTTCCTTCAAAATTAATCTTAAGTAAAGTGCACCTATTGGCGATAACTCTTGGAAATAATCTGTTTCAGAAATCTATTGATAATCCGCAGCCAAATAATTAAAAGTCTCATGTTTTTGGATGATTTCCAAAACTTAACGAAATAGACAAAAATTAACTAATAGCCACGTGTACGTTCTTTTGACATTGACTTTACAGTTTTCAATTTTTTACAATTTTTATCTTCAAAAAGTAGGGACGAGGCACGTTTAGTGGCCTACGCTCAGCCACCAGCTGGCTCTGCCACTCATTGATATACAATTCTAAACTCAATGGCACCTTGCTTACGTATTGTTTGAAAAACAACGTCATTATCGTAAAATTCCTGCCAAAAGTACCAATTGACCTTAACATCATCTTAACAAAATACCATTATCAATATTATGTAACAATCATTCCATTTATTAATTCGTTATTATATACATCAAGTCGAAGCAGTTGATTATAGAAATGCAATTAAGTAACAAAATTAACATTACGAATCCGCGAGGTCCCGAAAACCCTCGTCTTAACTATAGATGTATATTTGGTCTTATTCTTCTACAGTTTTCACCTCCCTGCGAGACCTGAATGTAACCGCTTTAATCGCCGATTGAGCTGCTTCAGTTTCTTCAGCACTTTCAGCCACAATAGCTTTAAGTCTAGCAGCTCTACGTTCTCTTGCGCTCTGTTTCTCAGCAAGAGCAGCCATCTCATCTTCAATATCCAAAATTCTTGCTCTTGATTGTTTTGCTCTAACAGCAGCGGCGCTTTCCACATCATTTTCACGTTTAATCGGACTCCATTTAGTTAAGTCACCTTCATCATTGTCCATAGTCATTCTAAGTGAACGACGTTTAATTGTAATATCTTCGTCTAGAGCTCTACGGGAATTTTCGTTGATACCAACGCTTCTAAGCACTTTCTCGGATCTATCTATGAGGCGACGCGAGTTAATGTTGTCGACGGCGCTGTCAAAATCGACGTCGTCAAGGGCCGACACTTTCTTGTTGGCTCTGATGCGTTTCAACATTGAAGCAGTCTACAATAACAATATAGATTAGTAGCCCGTTTTTGCTGTAACTATTTGCGACACATAAACTAGTCTAGGGTTAGTTTCGGACACGAACAATTAAAACCAAAAGCGCACCTCATCGTCTATATCGTTTTCGACTAGATCTATGGCGCGTTGAGCTACGCGACCACCACGAGAATCGAAGAGGTGGCTCTCGGAGATGTGTTTTCCGGCGCGACGACGGGCTGATTCTAGGTTGTCGTCAGCGAAGGCGCGTTCGTGGCGATCAAGAAGGTCTTTTGGTAAAGAGGATTGACGGGGTGGTGTAGTTGGTCTTCCGGAATATTTTCGGTCCAGACGATCAAGGGCTGACTTGTAGTAGCTCTCGCCGATGTTGTAATTGGCGTCGTAGACGCGGGTGCGTGGTCTACTCAAAATAGGTCTTGAGGACATGGTTCTGAAATAGGAATAAGAGTCAGAGTTGTGCTAACATGGAGTGGTAGAAAAAGAAAAACGTTAAACGGAGTGGGATGGAAGCTTTTCTCAAATCGATTTAGAATTTTCAGTTGCCAGAATCATAAATCTGTTAAACTGTTTCTCCTGTATTCGCTACGCAAATAAAGTAGATATATGTAAATAGTATATATAGATGTGTTGTAAGTACTGGGTCGTCTTAGCAAGCATCACCAGTATTTTATTAATGATTTTACAGAATATTAACAATTTTATAAAACAGTTGTGGTAAATCTTTTGATGCCTCTATTTCCATACAAGCTGCCTCCTCCTCGCGTAAGAAAACATGACAAAAGTAATTTGCTAAACTGAAATCAAGATTCACTTATTTTCTGAGGAAGCTAGTGACAAGGTGACTGCAGTGTCAAGAAAAAATGCGGGATACAGTCCGAAAATTTTAATTTAGGAAGTTGCGACAGTTCAATAATATTTATTTTTAATCCTCTACATAGCCTTGTCCAAATAGTCTACAATTGAATGATGTCAAATTTTCATTAAATCGGATTATTAGCGAATGATTGACCAGTCAAGTATTTAATTAAAAATTGGTCTAAATTATCTAGAGTTTCTAATTAGACTCAAGTCAGTAACAAAATTAATAGACCTTAGAATTTATGCATTCTATTTTGGTCTATAGAACAAACAAGAGATAAATAATAAGGGACATAATGGCCGTATTCTTTCTTACCTACAAACATCAAAGAGTTAAATTTTGTTATTTTGAATAATTATTACTATTATTTTCTTCAAAGGTATTTTTTTAACATAACAATAATAGTAGCATGTGTTAAAATTTGTAATTTCACTAGTAACAAGACTGCTAACTATAGTTAAAAATTATTTTTGAACATTTTAAACCAAATTAAATTTACTGTAAAGTTTGCAAAAAAATAACCACAAATATGTAATAAAATTTTCAGTATTTTTGGTTTGGATGCTCGGATTATTTCCACTTACTGTCTCTCGCCATCACCTGTTCCAATATTGGCTCACTCCTATCGATCCATGACAGTTAAACAGTTGTAAAAATTCATCGAGAACTTATAACATGTTCGTTTTTTGGAATAACACCACACACATGGTCTAAAAACTTTAGATATAAATAAACTGGTGTAGTACGGGTTGCCGACTCTTAAATTCACAACCTTAATTCTGCTTTGATAATCGCTAGATAAATCGATTATTTGATCTCTTGTACTTACACGTGTCATACTATTTGGTTTCATTTTGAATTTGTTTTGAAGTTCTTATTGAGTTGTTTAAAGCGAGTTCTGTCTTCTGCTTCTTTCGGTATTATGTTTGAACTTTCTGAGAGAAGTAACTAACGTTTGATTAAGGGCTATTACTATGTTACTGTAATTATACGCATTTAATCATTTGTCTTACTTTTATGCAGAAGAAAATTATACTACTAGTAGTTTTTGCTCAAAAAATAAAATAAGGAGAATAATACTCAATCGATCTCTATGTGGATATCTTACTAAAAGCATACATTAGTGAAAAAATGTCGAAGAACAATACTCTTAATTGAGACCAATAAAGACTGGTGTACCACAAGGCAGCGTATTGGAACCAGTGCTGTATTTCCTATACGAAAGGCCAGTAATAAAACGAACGTTTGCATCTTTGCTGACGATACAGGGGTATTGGCAGTTGGTAACACTGAAAATAAGCTGGCGGAAAACTTCAAGAAATTTTGTGCAAAGTTATTGAATGGACAAAATGTGGCGCAGTAAACTCGATGAAAACAATTCAATACACATTAGCTTTACAAAAAAACCTACTGAACAGATGACAATCACTGTTTAAAATTGCATATGCGAATACGGTAAGTACCAAGTTATAAACATGCACTTGAAAGTGGAAGGAGGGCATAAGCCAAAGCAAAAAAAAATATTGGATCTTAAATATAATTTTTTTTGTGTGATTAAAGAAAATTTTGAGTTGTCTATTCATAACATAGAAACTATAGATCTTTTAGAACATCATGAAATAAGAAGACCCAAGAGAACAAAGCCCTCTGTGCTAGTTTGGTTGGTGCAAAAGCAGAGCATTGTGTGAGTGTGAAGTACATTCTGATAAATCCACCTGAAAGAGTAACTTGAGTGCCGGATTTCAGTTTTAGTGTTGTTCGTAATCTTAGTATAATGATTAAATTAAAGAAAATATATTGGCGCTAGTCAGGTTCTCCTGTTACTTTAACTTACTTTTGGTTGTTCATTATCAACAATAAATTATGAATTAGTTAATCAATAAATTAATAGCCAAAAGTTAGATTTTTCGTTTAGTAAGTGACTGTTTATTTGATGAAAATTTGGTTTTGATTAATCGCTGGTCCAATTTGATAGATCTATAATTTCTATCACCAAATATCAGTAATTGAATTTTTGACTAAACGTTACCAAAATTCTTCAGTGCAGCAGTTGACCGGTGACCATATCAACAGCAAGCATTGCAAGTCATTGCTATTTTCTAATAACTTATTTTTAATTATTGTGCAAAAATATTTTAGTTTTGTTAACATATCTTGTTAGGGAAAAATTTATGAATATCAACAAATATTCAATAATTTTAGTTTGAAATTTACATTCTTAAAATCTACTTAACTGTTTGATTTGTTCTTATGTTAATAAAATAAGTTTAGCACCACAATCTTGTTATCACTAAATGATAATCTTAACGTTCTTTATTTTTTATAATTATTACATTACTCGAATTAAATAAAAAAATAAACTAATTGTTCTTGCTTATTATTAATTTAGGTAATGATTATGATGGAAATTTTTGATAGTTACCCTATCAGGGACAAATTTACTAATTAAATTACAAAAAGAGGTTTCTCTCAATTTGACTAATTTTTGACAATTTTGACCTAGTGTTGCCTACTCTTGCCTATGCAAATGTTGCCCAAAATCGTAACACTCTACGAATAAGCTGTTAACTTTTCAGTTGCACATCTTAGAAATTATCAAATCTTCTATTAATTAATCCCAATTTGATTGGATTGAATTTATGTCGGAGATACAACCGGACCAATTTATTATATAAATATTTTAATTAAAACAATCAAGGACGATTATACACGAAAATACAATTTTGACCAACTACTTTCGAACTGTTAGTTTATCTTACAAATCATAACAACGTCAGTGCGAGTGTTTATTTAGCACAAAACATTCTTTAAGCTTATTTCAAACTTTAATATTTTCATCATGTTTCAGAACAAACTAAAACACGATATTAAGCATGAAAATTGACAAGTCTGAAGTTGCCACTTCAAGTTTTCTCTCACAGTTTGAAATCTTCTTTAACAATATTCTTTGGTTAATTTATGAGACTTTCTTATTCTATTGTGAATGTTGAAAATACTCTACAATCGCAGGTAATAGTAATAACTTTCTTCAGTTTCTCTTCTCCGGGCGGTACCTGCTTATTTGTATCGTTGCCAAGCGGTTCACTGAAGCTGCTAAACTTTCAAACGTTCGTTATGTTCCAGAACAAACTAAAGCACGTTACTAAGCATGAAGATTAACAACTCTGGAGTTGCCAGTTTAGGTGTTTTCTCACAGTTTGAAATCTTCTTTAACAATATTCTTTGGTTAATTTATTAGACTTTCTCATTCTACTGTAAAGGGTCATAATAGTCTACAATTGCAGGTAATGGTAATTACTTTCTGCAGTTTTTTTTTCCGTCCTGTACCTGCTTCTTTGTATCGTTTGTCAGGCGGTTCCTAGAAGCTGCTGGACTTTCAAACGTTTATTATGTTTCAGAACAAGCTTAACATGACAATTGACAAGTCTGAAGTTGCTAGTTCGAGTGTTCTTTCACAGTTTGAATTCTTCTTTGGCAATATTCTTTGGTTAATTTATTAGACTTTCTTATTCTATTGTAAATGTTGAAAATAGTTTACAATCGCAGGTAATAGTAATAACTTCCTTCAGTTTCTCACCTCCGGGCGGTACCAGCTTATTTGTATTGTTGCCAAGCGGTTCACTGAAGCTGCTAAACTTTCAAACGTTCGTTATGTTTCAGAACAAACTAAAACACGTTACTAAGCATGAAGATTAACAACTCTGGAGTTGCCAGTTTAGGTGTTTTCTTACAGTTTGAAACGTTCTTTGACAATATTCTTTGGTTAATTTATTAGACTTTCTTATTCTACTGTAAAGGGTCATAATAGTCTACAATTGCAGGTAATGGTAATTACTTTCTGCAATTTTTCTTTTTCGTCCTGTACCTGCTTCTTTGTATCGTTTGTCAGGCGGTTCCCAGAAGTTGCTGGATTCTCAAACGTTCATTATGTTTCAGAACAAGCTAAGCATGACAATTGACAAGCCTGAAGTTGCCAGTTCAAGTGATCTCTCACAGTTTGAAATCTTCTTTAACAATATTCTTTGCTTAATTTATGAGAATTTCTTATCCTATTGTAAATGTTGAAAATAGTCAACAATCGCAGGTAATAGTAATAACTTCCTTCAGTTTCTCTTCTCCGGGCGGTACCTGCTTATTTGTATCGTTGCCAAGCTGTTCACTGAAGCTGCTAAACTTTCAAACGTTCGTTATGTTTCAGAACAAACTAAAGTACGTTACTAAGCATGCAGATTAACAACTCTGGAGTTGCCAGTCTAGGTGTTTTCTCACAGTTTAAAATGTTCCTTGACAATATTCTTTGGTTAATTTATTAGACTTTCTTATTCTACTGTAAGAAGTCATAATAGCCTACAATTGCAGATAATGGTAATTACTTTCTGCAGTTTTTCTTTTCCGTCCTGTACCTGCTTCTTTGTATCGTTTGTCAGGCGGTTCCCAGAAGCTGCTGGACTTTCAAACGTTCATTATGTTTCAGAACAAGCTAAGCATGACAATTGACAAGTCTGAAGTTGCTAGTTCGAGTGTTCTTTCACAGTTTGAAATCTTCTTTGGCAATATTCTTTGGTTAATTTATTAGCCTTTTTTACTCTACTGTAAAGGGTCATAATAGTAGGTAATGGTAATTGCTTTCTGTAATTTTTCTTTTTGCCCTATACCTGATCGTCCAGGTAGTATACCCGCTTCTCTTAAGCCTTTCTTAAGCAGTTCCCCGTAAAATTCTAAGCTGGTAGTTAAATTTCTTTCTTGGACTGATTTTGCTACTGCACTTTATTCAATTGTCCTTAATTGTTTCAAGTATCAGCAGGTTATCAAACTTGTCCAACATTGTTTAACAAGAAACTTGCCTGCAACCTGCTTAATAATTGTTCAATACATACTTTGAATTTTATTTCATTGTGTACTTTTATATCTTTATTAATATAGACATACCTTTTCCCACAAATTTTCTGTGGTTTTCATATTTATGTAAATTTATATGATATTTTCAATAAAAAAACAATATTGGTTGCCATGCGGTTTCCTGTAAAATCTTAAGCTGTTGGGTGAATGTCTTTCCTAAAGTGATGTTACGACCCCATTTTCTTCAATCTTTGTTAATTGCTAAACATTGTTTATTATTATTTTGTTGAGTTGTATTCAAGTTGTTAAATTATTTAACACCACAGCTCTCTACAGTACACCCCGGTCGAACCTTGGAGGCTATAATTTAATTATAACAGATAGCATAAGGCTCGAATTTTGGTATTACTTTACTCAATGATGATTCAATATAATTGTTGAATTTGATCGAACTTCTCTTAAGTACAACAAAAATATTCAAGTTAAAAGATATTTTTTTTATTTTTTGAATAGTATAGAAATATTTTATCGCATAAATATAGATTTAAATACTATGTCGAGTGAAACTGAAAGGAAACGTGAGGAAAACCCATATTTTTGAAACATTTTGGCCACCTGCAAAACTTATTTTCAGACATGACTGATATAATTCGTGTATCCCCTTTAACCGACCCAAATGTTTACTTCAAAGTTCTATAAATGGTAAAATTTGACCTTCATTTCCGACTATTAACTCCTGAAAAATGGGAATGGAGCGAAAACCCCAATCTCGAGTTAAAGATAGCCCAGAAGCCAGTGGCTTGTTCTAGTAACTATTATTAGCAAAACGGCATGGCCCGGGTTATTTGTATAGGTTACATGATATTGCGGCACTAAAATAAGTGTTGGTGCGAGAAATTGGCGAAATTACCCCCTACATGAATAAAGATAACATTTACATAATAATAATATGCGACTATTACATTAATAAGACACTTCTCTAAATAGAAGGGATGTGAAGGTTCTAAAAGTATTGGGAAAGGAGTGTTGGCACAAAATCGTAGCAAAAAAGAAACAATGTGGGTAGATGAATGAGACAGCATGAGTTAAAACAACTTATTTTTACTTATACTCGTCATTTTATGTAATAAATTAATAAATTGACAAAATCTAAATTAGATCAAATTTCAACGATTAATGACACAAACTTGGAAAAATACTTCTTGGAGTAAGATTTTAAGATTTTAAGGTTTAAGCGTTATCTTACCTGGTTGTGGCTTTTTAATTTTTTAAGTGTTAAAAGTACCACCACACACACTACAGACGCAGGCCGTCGAAATGAAATGACGCTAAGGATGCCTCTTTCCTCCCACCAAATGCAACTCTCCCACTCATTTTATATTTTTATATTTAATGGATATTATGTTTTTTAACGAAAGGTACCTACTAAACCTCTCTGGCGAAGTTAATTTTAAAACCTTTTTTGCTTAATTCTACCAAAAAATCTAAATCCCTAATGCAGGCACCATCGACGTGGTTGCTCTACTTTCACTTTCAAATTCGGCGCGTTTCTGCTTACGCGCTATTATTTAAACTAAAATAGCGAGAGTTTCTCACATAATCCACGCGAGGACGCGCACTTGCTTGCGAACTGAGGAGTCAGGGTTGCCAGATTTCATGATATTATGTGTTATCTCGCGGTCTCACGATTTAAAATACAATGCCAAGAAACAATTTTTTCCAGTCTTAACTATATCAAAACGGGATATTTTCCAATCTTGGGCGGCCATAATTTATACCGGGAGAGACTTCTTCAAAATAAATCTGCTAAAGTACCCAAATTTAAAACCAACTTACTTTGGAAGGATTTAAGTTTACTAAAAGTTTAATATTTAACAGTTACAAATGTTATAATTTTTAAAGCAACTTTTGATCTAATTTGTGTTTGTCTGGCTTGTTTCGTGATCAACAGAAATCCGAGTTGCTGAAACGAAACAAATATAAATAATATTCGATCGTAATAGCATCTGACTGAGAACATGCTTATTGTTTATACCTGTTTAAAAGGACTCGTCCAATCCTAGTTCTATCTTTATTCCCTCTACGCAAATAGTAAACTTTCCCCCCATCTGGCAATAGTATCAACCTGGCAACTCTGCATGGAACCACAGTTAGTTGGTGGAGTTCGGTGGAGTTAGTTCAAGTTAGTTGTTGTCGTTGTTACTTGATATTTTATCAAAATTGTTTGGATTGATTACTTGTGTTGACGTTATTGTAGTTTTTCCACAATCTTCATTATCTCTAGAAGCAATTTCCTTTCGTTCCCAATGGATTCTACGTAAGTAATTTACTTGGAATTTCCCAGTAATTGTTTGATTAATTTTTTTTCTAACCTCACTTTCCAGAACGAAAGATAGCGTAGTTGAGACGACTACCAAAAGCCCGATGGAATCACCTACGAAAAAGAAACACAAGAAGGAACATAAGCACAAACACAAAAAGCACACCGTTGATAAACTAGATAAAGCGAAAAAGCACAAGAAACACAAAAAGCATAAGCATAAACAGAGGGATGCTTCTGAAGACCGGGTGTCTCTGAAAAGTGACAAAAATGATCGCTATACACCCGAGTTATCACCTAAGTCAACAATAGCAGTATGTAAGAAAAATGTTTATCATAGTATTAATGGTAAATCTTTGTCAGGAACAGGCAAGACCAAGGAAACTATCAAAACAGATGTTGAACAAGTGGTCAATCTTGTATCCACCGAAATAACTACTCACACACTCGAGGTAATATCATCGGAAAGCGAGGAAGGTGTGCCGGAAACTGAATGTGACAGTGACGCCATTGATGTTGATGTAATTGAAGCCGACATGGACCTAGAAGAATTAATGAAACAAAAAGAATTGTTACAAGCCGAAATAGCTAAAGCAGAAATGGAAACCACTCCAAGCGGCACAAAGAAAAACGGCAAACGCCCTACTATTATTGATGAAGTTATCTTGTTAGATGATTCTAGTAACGATGCAGAAATCGTTCCGGTTACAAAAAAAAATAAAATTTCTCATAGTCGCGAGAGAAGAGTCGTAATTGAGCGGAAAGATCTCAGAATGAGGGACGACGCGAAACGAAAAAATGACGAAAGGAATTATAGAGAAGGAGATAGAATTCGAGAGAGATACAATCGGGATAATTTGGAAAAAAGGAATAGTCGGGAAGACCATCGCAGGTTGACTAATCACAATATTCGGAGATCGCGAGAAAGATCTAGATCGAGAATTTACGATAGGGATAATTACAAACCGCGATATGACAGGGATAACAGGTCGAGAGAACGACACAGATCAAGAGATAGATACAGTAGAGAAAGACGGTTTGATCATAGAGATCAACGATCGTTTGATTATAAGGATAGGAGGAATGATTTGCTTAGGGATAGGAGGATGAAAGATAGACACAGAATGGGGAAGGGTGAAAAACAGGACAAGTTTAAGGATTCTTTGAGTGAAGGTATGAAACACGGTGTTAGCAGTGACAGTGAAATTGATATCGATATCAACCTCAATGATGATGAAGAAGATGAACAGAAAATTATTGAACGAAGAAGGAAACAGCGCGAGGAATTGTTGAAGGTGAGAATACCGTTTTTTGAAGTTTTAGTATTTGTTTATTTTTTTGTTAACGAGAGTTACATTAATCTTTATGAGGTTCACAAAAAAATTACTGCCAAAGAAAAGTTTTTATGGTGGAAATTTTTTTAACTTTGTTATAAATCTGAAGTTAGAGGTTCAAATAACGTTCAAGTTATTTTAGTTTCAATTTCTACCACTAGTCATTACTTGTGATGTTTACTTTCTAAATTAATATTCAGAGGTCGAAAAGCCGAATTTGGTGTTTTTTTTATCCGCAACGAAATTATTAACTGTAATCTGAATATTTATATTATTTTAAAACAAACAAATAATTGTTGAAGTTTTTTGATTGCCTTGGAAATTATTATCAAGGTTGGAGCTCTACAAAGTGCAATCTCCATTTCACTATGTGTGGCATTTCTTAGTTTCAGTATTTGAAAAAAAGATTCGTCATTCTTATTATTTCCTTATAGATGCGGCGAAGCAAAAAGTTCAGGTAATTAAAATTATTAAAATTTTAAAGTACAAGTTGTCCAAAATACCTCAAGTATTGAGATAGATCCGGCACTGAAATTTTGGTCGAAAAGTACTTTTTCCTTGGCGAATAAATTTTATTTTTTTATAATTTTTTTTATTAAACTACAAGATAATGAGGTAGAAAATTATTCCTCATTTTATTGATCTGCAGGTAGTAAATTTTTTGCGTTTAGTTAACAAGCGTTGGGAACTTTGCCGTCTGCCTTTTTGCTTCCTGCGATATACCGGCGGTTTCCATGACATCTAGTATAACTGCATTATAGGCTGACGTCGGAGGTTCGAGTAGGAGTTATTGCACTTCCATAATTGAAGTGTTCGTTGAACCAAATTGCAAATTTTTCAGAGGTTTTGGAGTTGGTTGCCACGTCATTAATAATATTTCTAGTAGACTGAGAGGGTTTGAAATATGTAACTGGTAACACTCTAAAAGGGAATCCTACAGATTCGTTAAAGTACTTAATAATTTTAAATTTACCGTTTTATCACTTATTTTTATTGACACTAACTTGCTAATATTTTCTACAATTATTACAGAAAAAAATTGTTTGATATTGATACATCATAAAGATTTATACAGCAGCGAAACGCTTGAAAAGTGAGATTTTGTGACCTCAAAATTCAATCCAGCGGGCAGCCGGGGCTACGAAATTTTAGTAAGTTACTGAGTATTCCGAAATTGATATAAATTTGCTAACGATTTGAATTATTACCACTTATACCACTAGTCAGTGCAAAAGCCAGAATTAATAAATATTGTTGATTATAGACTGAGTGACACAATTTTCCTGAATATCTACATTTCTGGTGTCGGAGCGGGTTGCATACGTCTCCCACTCAATTTTACATCCTAAGATTATTGTAAAGGATGCTTGATGCGAGCTTGAAACTTGATCTGAACTTGCGCTGCTGTATAAATCTTTATGGTCTGATGATAACTTGCGTTGATTATTTTGAAATTTTTTTGGCAAAAGAAATCTGGTAATCTCTTAAGAAAACGCAATAAAACTCGATCTGAAGAAAAAGTTTTATAAGTATTTAAGCAATTTTCTAGTATTTAGCACTTCTTGCTCAAAAGTACGAAAGCGTAAAAGGGAAATAGTAAAATATAATATAAACTCGAAATTTTGACTTTGAAACTCGAAATTTCGACTTTAAATTTTAATTATTTACTGATTCTATATCAAAATATTAAAGTCAGCTATTTGATTCTTCTCTAACACATAGTCTCAACACTCAAAATTAATAATAGAGCAATATACAAATTTTATTTTAACCGTTGAATCACATGGTATAAAAATGGAGCTTAATTTCAACCTTACAAATAACTGTTAATTTTTATTACCTGAATAACATACAGCAAGCAAAATTGGATCAGTGACTTGTCTACAAATGTTCCATTGAATAAATCTTCATTCTTAAAATTTTCAAATACGTTCATCCAAAATTGAGCATTGTGTTTTTGTAATATTGACCACCAACCCTCGATCCTTTGATTATGTATGCTAGTTCACAAATAAATAAAAGGTGGCAAATCATTTTTATCACAAAGATTGTTATTTCTTAGTAAATTTTGCATATGTTGAATGTGCCTATTTTCGGTACCCATATTTGTCCTTAAAGATTGTGGGCAACCTGCTTGTGATGCGACACATGTCATGTAATATTCAGAAATTACTCTGGGGTCATTATTAGTATAACTTGCCTTTAACCATATAATATACCTTGAAAATCCATCTATTCAACCACTAATAGCAATACCATATGGTTACAGTTTATCGTATCCATCGACGTGCCATAGATAATTTGGACCTTTATTAAAATATTCTCTTCTTTATTTTCTTCTCAAGGATACTCCTTCTGGATTTATGACTTTTAACAGTAATCTTACTGTTTCTTGCTTAACCACAGATCCCTCCTGTAAGCATTTCAGGTGCATCCAACTATATCCGTGCAAGCATTGTATATGGAAATAATCATACAACGGTGCAAGCCTCCTGCAAATTGTACCTGCTCTTCAATGAAACGTGATACGGTTGCTATGTCAGAGCAATTCTTTCTTCTCCATAAACCGGGATAATTTAATATTCTTTTAAAATATCTTTCACTTATAAAAATATTACGTCGAAGGGCAAGAATGTATGAAATTTCTGCTTGAGCCAAACCCAAATAACGCTGAATCAGATGATTTCGATGAGAATGCATTAAAAGAAGAATTTTGATATTATTATGATACAATACACTGCATTGCCTTCATACAGCAACACAACAACTTACTGTTGCAAAAAACACTACACACCGTAATACAGCAGAACCTTGAAGAATAATGTCAATTAGTGTTTGTCGAAATTTCGAGTTTGGAAAGTCAAAATCTTGAGTTTGAAAGTCGAAATTTCGAGTTCCATAGTCGAAATTTCGAGTTTGGAAAGTTGAAATTTCAAGTTTATATTTTATTTTACTATGGCTCTTCTACGCTTTCGTACAAAAGGAATCGAAACTTATTTGAGAAAATCTAACACCAGAGAAGACTTTTTCTCGTATTTCACTGGGACAAGAAATAATTTATTATATTACTTTTGACTTACTCTTCTTCGTTGTAGTTTTCACGAACCGCCAATGCCGGAATATTCTAATTAGTGATGTCAACTTTCGGTACTTTTGAGTAATCGTTACTATTCGTTACTTTTAGGTTCAATACTCGTTACTTGTATTCGTTACTTTGATTACTTTTGTATTTCGTATTAAAATATCTACAGACATGAAAGATTCTCCATAATTAGCAAATTACTTAAAGTCATAAATAAAATAAAGATGCAATAAAAAAATATATAAAAAATAAAACAAAAATTTAACAAAAAAATAAAATAAAACAGAAATAAAATATTAAAAAATAATAAATAAAGAATATAACAAAATGTATGATGTATGTAAACGCAGTAGAGCATGTGTAGGGCAGACATCTATACCATAACATGTTCAGAAATAAATACAATAAACAACAGCACGAATCGACATTTATTTCGGGCTATTTTTTGTGTATTTATTTTATGGAATGGCCCAACAGAAGGGTAGTGGAAGTAAACGACGTACCTGGTGAGGCATACTCGTTTTACCTGAAAATATAAATTACTGGAAATCCCAGTCCGGGATTCCCAGTTCTGTTTTCTGTTCATTTCCACCTGCACATAACCATAAAAATATATAAGAAAAACTTAAAAAAATTCAATAAACAATATTACTTATCGTATCATATCATTTCCTGTCGATAGTTAATTTATTAAATAATAGATAATTTACCAAAAGATTTGTATTACAATAAATTGGACAAGACTTATTTAATTCTTATACAGTCTTTAATGTTAGTTTTCTCTGTTAGTATTCAGCAAATGAATAGAAGTAAAGATTTAGTCATTAGAACGAAATAATGTCCATTATGAAAAATGTGTCCGATTTTTTGTAAGATTTTTTTTTATGATTGAAAGTGCCCACCTGGTGTAATTTTGTTATAGTTCAGGTCAGCAGACCAAAGAACGCAAGAGATTATTGGCAATGATTGTAAA
Source organism: Pyrochroa serraticornis (assembly GCA_905333025.2). Lineage (NCBI taxonomy): Eukaryota > Metazoa > Arthropoda > Insecta > Coleoptera > Pyrochroidae > Pyrochroa > Pyrochroa serraticornis. The sequence continues at coordinate 22,481,726 of HG995154.1, forward strand.
AAGTTCAATTGTGACAAAATTTAGATTGTGTCCAATTTTATTGTCATACATATCATTCATAAAAAAACTGTCACTGTAGTTCAAGTTAGCTAGTCACCTAAAGCAGTGATCCACCCGTTTACCCATTAATCTTTAATATTTTTTGGTTTTTAAAACTGATTTACATCTACATTTAAAAAAAATAATTTCAGAATTTATTTACTTCTAATAAATACAAGGAAAAACGTTCATTTATTTATTTATTTATTTATTTATTTATTTATTTATTTATTTATTCATTCATTCGTTCATTCTTTCATTCATTCATTTAATAACATAAATCAAGAACGAAAAGTACATTCCAGTTCCTTTGTAAAATACACAACCGTGATGCGAATATTACATAATAATATTGGCTTCATAAGCGTGAGCGACACCGAGACTAAGACCGAATATCCGAGACCGAGAATGGAGTACCGACTATTGAGTAACAAATGATTACTTTTTCTCTATCCCTACCGATGTATCGAAAGTAACGAAGTAATCAAAGTACCGATTGTAACGAATGATTACTTTGTACCGAGTATTCGTTCTGCAACCAACTACTCTCTAGTATCGAGTACTCAAAGTAATCAAAGTAACGAAAGTAACGAATACATTGTGGAACGAGTAATCGGTACTTCGGATCTTCTCGAGTAACGAGTACTCGAGTAACGAATGATTACTTTTTTGCCATCACTAATTTTAATTTAGTTCTTAGCAATATTTTATCTGCGTCAGAAATGTTTTTTTCTTGTCTTCATCCAGATTTACAAATGTAGCGAAAATTGTCTAACGGCATTCCTGAATGGTGAAGAATCGGGAGAATGCGCCATCTGGAGGAGTCGATTTTAGATTTTGGCGAATCAGTGTGCTTAGAGATATTAATTTTTAGTTTTACCGTTGTATCATTTCCATTTACAATGCTTTCATCAAATTTTTAAATGTATTGTGGGTGACAAGCGGGAATAAGTTCTTGAATGAGATTTTTGACTCAGTCATACACCATAATTTTTCTGTTGTTATGCCCGTTGTCCTGTCACAGAATAGAAAAATTATTCTGAAAATAAAGGAAAGAAGTGTTGCTTAAATTGCATTTTAAAAACAATGTACCTACCTCTCTCAACATGATAACAATATATCCTCCTACTGATTTAGCCGAAACGTTTTAAATGACTGAGGTGAATTATTTTTTTTTCTGTTTGATACCTTCTATGATTTATGAACCAGAAGCAATTAACATTGGAATCAAATGGTCAGCGATTTAAAAAGCAATATTGTGCTCTGCAATAAAGGTTGCTAATCTCAGTTCCGCACATTTCACCTGTTTTTCGTGTTCTTTACATTTTAAGACTTCCGATTTATTTGTCAACAATGTATACAAAGTTTTCGAAGTTTTCCATTTTTTTATATTATTCTGATGCAAAGTAGTTGACGCATGTCTCTGCAACTCAGACTTTCTACAACTTAATATTTTGTTGCACGCAATGCATTTGCACTGATTCTTGCTTGTTGCAAGTGGTTTAACCCAATTTTTGAATTATGGGTTGTTCATTCATTTAAAACAAAAAACTTTTTCCTTTGCTGAGCGTTTTACTTCACTTGATTTATCATCACAACTAGCCTTTTTTTTATTTATGAGTGCTATAAATTAGCAATAATAAGCACTAAATTCAATACGAATAGGAACAGACTTGAATGGACTGCCGTAGTTCAGAACTTGGACACTGGGCAGTGTTGCCACAAGCATGTTTTAAGATTATGTCGCGAGCTTTCAAAAATTATCACATAGCATTTACTCTCGTTCAGACCAATTTCAATTAAAAAAAATCTAAGTTGAATGTCAATCAGAAATTTATCAGTCAAGGCAAAAAATCTCGCGTTTTGCACGTGTATTGAAGAAAATTCCTTTATCCCATATTGTTTCAAAAATTCCTCAAAAACGAAATAATCTCCTATATACCATATCATTAAGTCGAAGTACTCTGATGGTTACTACTAGCGCCCCGTAGTGGATTAGTTTGGCTGGTAATCGCACCATACGCCGTTAAACCAATAAAGTTCCACACAAATTTTGCAAAAGAACATTAATTTTAGATTTATCATTAGAACGTTTTTTTGTAATTATCTTTTTTTATAACTTTTTCAAGTTAATTTTTTTGTATTTTGGTGTTCTTGTTTATGCTTGTATATTTTGATGAACTAAATGAGGTACAAACAACCTCATTTCAAGCGTTTGGTCATAACGAACATACAAAAAATAAAAGCAATCCTTTTAGTACCTGAACAAATTTTTTAACCATCAGAGTAGACAAATCTCTTTCAAGGTATAAGAAGAAATGTTTTTTAAATATTTGCAGTTTCCTATTTTTAAGCTGCGTAATGACAGTTTTATTTCTACACCATTTCCGTTTTCTCACGTTGTAAGATTTCTCATAGAGAGAATAGTAGGAAGAATTTGTGTAGAGTGCTGACAACTTAAATGCTAACAATACTGACAGGATCAATAGAGAAACTTATTGGAAAACAAGAGTTGTCGAGTATTTGTTGATTATATAATTTTGGTTATCACAAAAAAATTGTTTACGGAGGCTGCCTGTGAAAAAGTAATTATTGCTTTATACTACAATTGATTGTATAATTTTAATTAGCGTTGCAAAGTTATTAGAACCCATTAATATATAAATATTTGTGTTTTTGTAAATGTTTGCACGGTTTTCTGCTTCATACTAAACAAAGGAAATTGTTGCAGAGATTGGGTGCCGGCAGTGAAGATTCAAGCACAAACATCTCCTTATCTTCTCCATGCAAGGAGGAACTGAACCAAAAACAAGAAGACCTTATGCAAACTGATGAACCAAAGGAAGAAGATCCCTCAGAAGAATCACCCGAAGAAAATAAAGAGGATGAACCAGAAGAATCGCTCACTCCTCCACTTCTACCCAATATGAAAGTCAAAGCAGTAGATGCAGAAAAGGATAAGGACAAAGACAATAAGGTTAAGAGACCTAACTGGGATATGTTTGCTGAGCAAGATATCTTTAAAGCAGACACAAACGTAAGTAGACAATTTTTGGAATCGTTTGAAAATTATTTTGTCCATAATCGTCAATAAGCCGTTTTTTATATCCGTAGAAGTTTTATTCAGGTTCTCGAGGAGAGGTTTGCATGTTTCGTTCGGGGCACCGTAAGGATTTCAGAAGTTAAATAAATTCAGAATTTTTGTAGTTTTATTTATTGCTATATGAAGCAATTTCTTGACGAGTAGCAATTTTTCAGAAACTAATGGTAAACTTTGCTTGCTAAACAGATTCTTTTGCTCCACCTCTTATACGTCGCTTTTTTACTTTTCTATATATATTTTTTTGATCAACAGTTAAATTGAATATTTAAGTTATGGTTACCGGTCTTCCAACAATTGCTTTTATGGTTCTTGACTGGAGTTTAAAGGTAATCTAAGACTGAAATACCGGACCTGAATAAAGCTGGTCTACACTGAAAATCTTGGACTGGATATTTTAAAACAATTTTTGTTTTTAACATTTTATTTACTCTAATAGTGGGTTTGAAGCCTTTCTTTGTATAATCAGCTTATGTAGTCACATTTTTTGTTATTGAAGTCAGCCCTTACTTACTATCACAACATAGCTAACACTTAGAAGGTCAGTCAATAGGTGGCGCTTGTTGTTAATTTTTTTTTGAGACATGCCTATGTAGGTTATCGTTAAAATTGTTGCGTTTTGTCAAATGACACTAACAGTGTTTATTAATACAAAGTTTTCTCATCAAAACGTTCATTACACCTTGGTATGATCCTTCTAGTAGGCCAACGCTACTGAGTGTAACGTGCTGCCTCTAGTGATTATGTGCAAACCATCCATTTGGTAGAAGTCTGAGCTAAACTACATGGAATCTTGTTGATAACGACGTAAACGTTCTTGAAAACCCCATTCTTTCGATAAAGAGGGGTTGCTACTTTCACTACTTTGGAAAGTTGGAGAAAAGCAAAACGATCGAAATATTCAGACAATCTTACATAAGACAATGTAGGGGAGTACATTCTCTCAAAATGCTCTGATGGTTACTACTAGCGCTCCCATAACGGATTAGTTTGGCTGGTGAACGTACTATACGCCCTTAATCGCTGGAGCAACAACATGTCACAAAATTTGTATATTCACACTTACAGTCATTTTTTAAAAACCTTTAGAGTTTTATTATTTCTCAGTAATTTTAGTTAAAAATCTGCCGGTTCCTAAGCTTAAAAAAACGTCTAATGAAATATCATGCAAATCATCAGGCAGCAAAATTTTATTCAATACACTTTTTTTTCTAATTCTTCTAAATTCATGTAAAGAATATCGTCCTGACAAGCTTTTATTGTCATATACATGGCTAGAAGCAAAATATTTTAGCTTTAAGAAAAGATTAAGCCCGAAACATTATTATTGGCTTTTATGTGCAAAAAAAATCCTGAGAATTACAATAGTTTTCCTACAACGACGGAATGAATTGTTGTGACTATGACACTCCGTGCGTGCCACAGGGAACGTAAACCGCAATTGAAACGCGTTGCTTTCATTTCTGCCCCGGTTATTTAGAATTTACAAATAATAGAATCGTACTGGGGGTGATAAGCAAAGTTTAAACCTGAGCGATCTTAAATGGGCTGACGCCATCTAGACCTCTCGTACCGGTACCAAACCCTTCTGGACTGCCGTTGTTGGACGAGGGTGGTCCGATAAGTACTTAGCCTACAAAAGAAAAACGAAAATTTTGGAAAAGTGGCGATTTATTTCTCAACGTAGTCTCCTTTCAACTCGATACACTTGACCCAGCGATGCTCTAACTTCTTTAACCCGTCTGAAAAATACGTTTTCTGGAGGTCTGCAAAGTAGGCCTCCGTGGCGGCGATAACCTTCTCATTCGACTCAAATTTCTGCCCGGCGAGTGACTTTTTCAAGTTTGGAAACAAAAAGAAGTCACACGGGGCCAAATCTGGAGAATACGGTGGATGGGGCAGCTGTTCGTAGCGTAATGCGACCAATTTGGCCGTGACGACGGCGGAGGTGTGAGCTGGTGCGTTGTCATGGTGGAAGAGCACTTTTTTCTTCGCCAAATGGGGCCGTTTTTTCTGCAATTCGACATCGAATAATCGGCTCAATAGTTCGGCATAGTAGAGCCCTGTGACCGTTTTGCCCTTCCCCAGGTAGTCGATGTAGATCACACCTTGTGAATCCCAGAAAACGGTGGCCATAACCTTTCCGGCCGATGGGACAGTCTTTGCTTTCTTCGGAGCACATTCGCCGGGCAAAGTCCACTGTTTCGACTGTTCCTTGGTCTCTGGTGTGTACCAGTGAATTAATGTTTTGTCGACGGTCACGAAACGACGCAGAAACTCCTTCGGATTGCGCTTAAACAGTGTCAAACACTGCTCTGAAGTGGTCTCACGGATGCGCTTGTTGTCCGGAGTGAGCACACGCGGCACCCATCGAGCCGACAGCTTTTTTATGCTCAATATTTCATGCAGGATATGACCCACGCGGTCTTTTGAGATGCCGACTGTCTCAGCTATCTCGCGCACCTTCAATCGGCGGTCTGCCAATACGAGATCGTAGACATTTGTCACGTTATCCTCCGTGGTAGCCGTTTTTGGGGCACCTGGGCGTGGCTCATCAAAAACTAACGGGCGATCACGCTGAAACTCGTTAAACCAATTTTTGACGGTCGCCATTGAAGGAGAAGAGTCACCGTACACAGCATCCAAGCGCTCTTTGATTTCACTGCGCGATTTCTCTTCCAAAAACAAGAATCGAATCACCGACCGATATTGCTCTTTTTCCATTTTTCTAAAATCCGCGGACATGTTCGTTTCCACACGCGGTCGAAACAAAACTACAAATCCAATATGGCTGAAATTTTGACAGTAGCCGTCTACGAAGATGTACTACCCGATAGTAAATATCTCTTACGATAGTGGCGCCGTCGGGCGGTGGGGCTAAGTACTTATCAGACCACCCTCGTACTTATAATCCATATACAATGATTAAGCTATAAACTTATGGATGGAAAAAACAATTGACAATTTTTTTAGTACTTTTCTAGTATCTCTGTATTGTAAATTGTTAAGAAATTCTTCCCTAAGGGCTATTTGAACTTTTGATAATATTTTTAGAAAAGATTTTCTGACTGGAGCGATTTAAGAAATTTCTATAAATTCCGATCCGAACGTTGACTATGCCAGTAACAATATTTTCTTTCCAGTCTCCAAATACCATTGTTACAAAAGGTGCCGGCGCTGAAAATCCAGCTTTAACCGACAATTGGGATGATGCCGAGGGCTACTACCGGGTCCGAATCGGAGAAATTTTGGACACGCGATATATGGTTTACGGTTACACAGGCCAAGGTGTCTTCAGTAACGTTATTAGGGCTAGGGACCAAGCACGAGCCAATTTAGACGTCGCCGTTAAAATCATCAGAAACAACGAGATCATGTAAGTATATTACATTTACACCATTAAAATTTTTGTAATCATAAACAAATTTAGGCATAAAACTGGTCTCAAAGAGTTAGAAATTCTCAAAAAACTCAACGATGCCGATCCTGAAGATAAACTTCATTGTTTGCGATTGATCCGGCATTTTTTCCATAAACAACATTTGTGCATGGTTTTCGAACCTCTAGCTATGAATTTAAGAGAAGTTTTGAAGAAATACGGAAAAGATGTAGGTCTACATATCAAAGCTGTAAGAAGTTACACCCAACAATTGTTGTTAGCTTTAAAACTACTCAAAAAGACTGGCATCTTACATGCAGGTACGTAAAACAACAACAAATATTCAACTAATATTTATTGAAATTATTTTCAGACATTAAACCGGACAACATATTAGTGAATGAAAGTAAATTGGTTTTGAAACTGTGCGATTTCGGATCGGGTTCTTACGTTAACGATAACGAAATTACGCCTTATTTGGTATCGAGGTTCTATCGAGCTCCCGAAATTATTTTGGGTATTCCGTATGAATATGGAATTGATATGTGGTCGGCCGCCTGCACGATCTACGAGTTATACACCGGACGGATTTTGTTCTCTGGGAAGTCCAACAATCAGATGCTCAAGTTCTTCATGGATGTGAAAGGGAAGTTTCCTAACAGGGTTATCCGCAAGGGGGCATTCAGGGAACAACATTTTGATAGTAATTGCAACTTTCTGTACCACGAAATAGACAAAGTCACTGAACGGGTGAGTGATAATTTATTAGATTTATTTTCACGGATTATATTGATTGTGGTATCAAGCTTATTAAAACTCTTGATTGCGATTAATTAATTACGCCAGTACCAAGTAACTAAAACAGAAATTTCGAAATTAGTTACATATTTTCCAGAGGTTTAATAAGTTCGGTGGCGCTGTACTAAACTTTTCTATTGCTGAAGTAACTGGGTTGAATCTACATACGTGTGTTGTTTCTTTCTGTAGGAAAAAGTGGTTGTGATGTCGGTTGTGAAGATATCACGTGATCTCCAGTCGGAATTAGTGGCTGGACAAGCTCTACCCCCGGATCAGTTGAAGAAAGTTACCCAATTGAAGGACATGTTGGAGAAGGCATTAACCATCGACCCCGCTAAGAGAATTAGCTTGAACAATGCTCTGACTCATCCATTTATTCAGGACAAGATATGAGTGTTGGTTTAGCGAGGTAAAAAGTTCAGGACGACAGAAAATCATTTTTGAATTATTTTTATTGAATGCTCTAGGCTCAGTGCGGTAGACTTATATTTTACTATGAATGTAGATTCAACTATACAATATAATGTAAAAAAAAATCGTTATGTGGAGATTTATTAAAATTAAATAAAAATATCTGTAATGAATTTGTCATTTTTATAGTGTTTTGGTTTAATGTCAAACACAAACAACTTGTTATTTTTGTGAATGACTTAAATTGATCCTAAGGAATAACACATTACACGACTGTTTTTGTTGCAGAATATCGAGGATTCGACACGCGCAGACCGAAGGTGGTTTCTTTAAGGTATATGGCGAACGAATATCACGATTATATTTTTACTGACTCTGTTTTTTAATATCTAGGGTCGTATGTACGGTACAAGTTTAACAGTCAGCACAAAAAAACAACTTCTACAAAATTACTCGATTTAAAAGTTAAACTAGTACATTGTGAATATTTGACCCTATCAATAGAAACTACATTTGGATTCAATGTCATTAATAACGGGTTTTTCTTTCATTCTGGAATTGAATCTAAATGTGGGTAATCTATATCACTAATACAATCGTTTGATTTTGTTTTGCCATAGAAAGACAATCCTATTAAATGTGTGTTTTCGTTTTCAGCATAATGGGTTTAAGAAACTGCGAATTTTTGAATCGCCAGAGAAATCTGAAACTTAAGTAGCTCTTTTGGATCGACTAGAAAAGGTTTAAGGTTGCAGTTAAAAGACAAAATCATTTTACTAATAATTATTTTATTATATTATAGTTGTAACGAGCTTTCGAGAGAAGAGAAAATATGCAGGTAAGTGGAACACTTGGAGGTTATCAGTGGATGTTGCCCTGGAAGTTGCGGTCCCCACATCTCATTTGTTAATAACTCCAATAATTTCAGTTCTGGGCTTAGACTTAGTATAAAAGTATAAACATCTGAACATAAGATTTTCAGACGGAAACGGTTTCCGCGGGTTGCTTCTTTTTTCAAAAAATCCAGTTTAGACGTTTTTCATGGTGGGACTATATGAATATTTGGCTTGAAACTGTAATTTACGGTTTTGTTACTTTTTGTTCAGGTGATTCTGGGAAAATTAAATTTTCACGTTTCTTTTACCTTACTCCTGGATTACTTTATGCAGCTTAGTGGTTTTCAATACTGCTGTTATTACATTTCTTTCTGAAAATTGAAAAGTGAAGCAAAAGGTTTTTGTGGCACTTTTGGAACCAGATTGCCAATAAATTTACAAATTTTGACGTTTTGTGCTCTATTAAGTTCACATTTTTTACTTAAATACCAAAGTCCCCATTCTTCCGATAAGTTAAATTGAAGAACTATGTGATGAAAGGAAATTCTTGTGGGAAAAAATTATTAATTCAGTCTCTGCAATATTAAAATAATTAAGATTTTATTATTATTGAATCCTGGTAACGCCGATTAGTTATTTTGATATTCAAATTTCAAAGAAAGGCCTGTTTTATAACAATAATAGAAACTCTGTGATATACTATAAATTTTATTTGCCAAAATAGGTAATACATTTTGCTTTAAAAATTTATTTTTATACCTCGAATGCCTTTTTAAATTTCTAAGCGGTGTCGATTTAGTCTGACTACATGTCGAGTATTCTGTTTCTAGCTATTTGCTGAGATATTTCAGTATATCTTTTCCTTGGAATGGTCCAATATCCGTTTGTTTTCACCTGTAGACCGCCACTCTCCGCTACCAAGTGCAGCGGAAGTATGTAGCAGGCATCGCCCCTCGCTACTGCTCTACTCCAAGTTTTTGAAGATACCATCAAATCAGCGTACGTTATTATAAGTACCACAATCATTTAGAGTCAATGCACCATTTTTGCTTGTAATCCCCAAGTTTAACATCATCCTCCTGCAGGTCTATAGTGCTCACGTAGGTCTAGTTGTTTTCTCTAAATAATTTTTAAAGGCAAGCTTGGTATTTAGCACAAGTCCTAAGTATTTGACCTCGTTACTCACATGTAATTCTTTACCTCGAAGATGTAGATTTTCAAGACTTTGGAGATGATGTTACTAGCACATGCTCCTTCAATCAATTGTTTGAATATTTCTGATGGGAATTCCAAAATCTAGAAACTGGACAAAAATTATTCAAATTTGATTATTTTTCAAAAAAAATTTGATGGCAGGTTTTCTTGATGTTCAACACCCGGTTGCAGAAGCGGCACTTAACCCACTATTAAAGTTTCCAGTTACAAGTCATTTATAGTTTCGTTTTAATTTATTTCAGTAAAGTCTGAATGAAAGCCAAGTCTTTGCTAATTGGGTCATACTTAATTCAAAATACTTTAAAATAGCACGATTAGTTTATTAATTGCTTCAAGTTAATTTTTGGAATGCAATCCATGGTTTAAACGTATATAAGAAAAAAGCTGCATCCACTTTATGCGTGGTTTGTGATGGATGGATTCGGGGCAGTTCATCAAACTGCCGCACATGGGTGTCCACTCACACTATGCGAAGTTTGTGATGCGAGATGCAGTTTTCTTTGAGTGCGGTCAATTTACCGCCATGAGGGCTAACCGCATCATCAACTTTGGCTGCATCAAACCATCCACACTATGCATGGATCAGGCACATCACGCACCAGCCATAGTGTGGATGCCGCTTAACTTAAAAAGACAAAGAGGACAAAAACTGAATGGATAAAATTTAATATAATTTTTATTAAAAATTATTGAAGTACATATTTGGTACCACTGACTAGAAGTTTACTACAACTTTCTCTTATATATGAAAATCGCAACTTCCGTGGAACATTAGAAATTGTATTAACTGTGGAATTAATTATTTACTCAACATTTTGAAGAGTGGAACAGTAAATAATTACAAGTAATAACTTTCTACTAGGTGGGCAATCCGAATTCACTTTACGATTCCATTCTTACAATTCAGTCTAAGCGAACCGATTCGTTCATTTGAACAATAGTTATATATAGAAACTTGCTCATATGTGAATTCGTTGCATTCCGGGTGTTCATCCGCGTTGTCAATGGTTGGTCCTGAAAAAGACCGCGTTTGTGACCTGGTCATATGTGAATCCAGCACAGTAAGCCATAGTTTAGTAAAAAACTTAGTGATCCACTGTTTGGCAATTTATCGATTCACGATTGGACTTGACTCAGCTCGAGTTCGATTATGAACTAGCTCGCGATTCTATTGATTGACAAATCGATTTGTACGAGTTTTTTTCTGAGTCGTTCAAATGAACGATTCGTTCATGAATCGCCCCACCTCTAATTTCTACACAAATAATAATACTAAAATAATGTATTTTAATTTTGTTGTGAAAGACCTGAGACACCCTATGCGATTTAGTAAAAAAAAACTTTTTGTTTTAAATCTATTTGTGCACATCAATGCGATTGCAAATTCATTCAAAACAATTTCCTGTGAACCGGTTCGACAAAAACGCATAGTGTCACAGACCTAAGAAATTTTGTCATGTTTTTAAAAACCAATAGATAATAATCTAGAAGTAGCTAGTAATTTCGGAAACAGTAAATAACTTGCATTAAACATTAAGTACAGTCTACACATTAACAATTAATGCTTTTCCTGCATTCTAATCCCTGGGGGTTGGGTGGAACTGTGTTAAGTTTTGGGATAATTGTTCAGCTAAAGCCTGTGAACTAGCCACAAGAACTCTGCGTGACATTGGGTCGAAAGTACCCCCAGAAGGATCGATTATAACTCCACCCGCTTCTGTAACTAAAAGTTGTCCTGCGGCAATGTCCCATACATGAATTCCAAATTCGAAATAGGCATCTGCAGCTCCCAGAGCTACCATTGCCATGTCCAATGCAGCAGATCCAAGCGCTCGTAGTCTAATGAAATAAAACAAAATCATATAATTAGTGAAAAAGACTTGCTTACTCATTTGTTATCAGTTAACCTTGGTAATTATTCATAAACTAACTAATTGTAATTGTACTTATCAACTATATTTTTTATTTCCATTTATAACTTTTATAATCTTACCCATGAACTTGCTTCATCAAATTTTCTTGATTAGCAGCAACAACCTTCATTTTCTCCGGATCACGACTAGTGCCAAATTCCATCATAACAAGAGCATTTTCTAATTTTTGTTTATCGGAAACGTAAATTTGTTTCCCATTCAAAAACGCGCCATGACCCTTTCGCGCCGTAAATAATTGTTCAATAACTGGATTGTAAATAATTCCAATTTCAGGTGTTTGGTCCACAAACAAAGCAATTGATATACAAGAATGGGGAAATCCGTGAACAAAATTCATTGTACCATCAATCGGGTCTATAATCCATGTTGGACAATTTGTCAAATTACATGGACTTCCATTTGCTGTGGACTCTTCACCTATGAATTGATGGTCCGGGAATTCTTTGTGGAGGTTCTCAATCAGGAATTTTTCCACTTCTTGGTCGGTTTCAGTGACGAAATCGATTTCACATGATTTCGTTTCCACAGTTTTGTCGCGATTTATAACTTTTTCGCGAATCAGCTAAAATGCTATATTTAATATAATAATAATAATTTTTTTAAACGTTACCTCGCCAGCTAGTTTAGTGTATTTCAAGACTGAATCGTAAAAGGATTCGAGATCTGTTGCCATTATCGTCGGTATTTTACACTTTAAAGGTTTTAATGAAACAAAACTAGCCGGTTGACAGTATTGACACTGGAAATTGAGGTTATGTAAATGTAGAGATACAAGGTCATAGACGTCAGTTAAAGGGAGGGAAATTTGAAATTGAAGACTGATATGAGTAGATTTGTGTTTCTTTTCTGTTTAAACCAAAATTCATCGTAATTGTGGCAAACCTTATTTTTTTACGTTTTCTTCCCTGTTTCTTAATTAAAAATTTACTAATAAGTGCCAGTTCCAGATAGAGTAATTAGCTGTTTAAGCCTTGTTTTTCATGCCTCTGGCTTTTCTGGTAAATGTTGCAGAAAATAGAACCAATGTCTTAACAGATTTCATGCAATAACTATATTTATTTGTATATTTCAAGTACAGATTCAACATGTATAAATAAATATTTTACAGCTCAATAAAATGGAATGATATGTTTTGCAAAGGCGTTATTAAAGCACTTTCCCAATATCTTAAATATCATTGTGGCGTGTGACAACTTCACTAAGTGTGAAATACAACTGCAGGATTTGGATGAGGCTATAGTATGTTTTCTAATAATAGTTAAAGAGGCTTTGATGGAATTAAATTAAATAACTTATTGCTCTAAGAGAAATGCTTCGAGCCAGTCTTCAAGTTGTGGATTTAACTGAAAGTAATTGCGGCCTACATAAGGGGCGATGGCTGCGCCCCCTCATGTCGTACATTCTTAAACTCTTAACATAAACCACGCCAGCGTGGAAGGTTCCGGCAAAATATTCTAAAAATATACGTTCTAACATCAACTACATCTTTAACATCACAAATCTCACATTTAGATACTGAACACTATAGGACCAATAATTAACCTTATGCAGAAATAGGTCTACTGTTAAATAATTGTTCCACTACCGTACTATCTGCCAAAGTACTAACATCTCCAACATCTCGATCATTCACAGCGATTTTTCGCAAAATGCGCCTCATGATTTTCCCCGATCTAGTTTTCGGTAAGGCAGGAGCATTCTGTATAACATCAGGTTGTGCAAACGGTCCGATTCTCTCCCTGACTAATTGTTTTAGTTCTTTCAGTAATTTTTCATCGTAAGTGGCGGCATCAGTCGTTGTTATGAAACAATAAAGGCACTCGCCTTTAACTGGATGGGGTTTCGCCACAACTGCAGCTTCGGCAATACCAGGATGTTCAGTGAGAACCGATTCCACTTCAGCTGTTGACATCAAATGTCCCGAAACGTTCAGCATATCGTCCACTCTACCCGTAACCCATAAATAACCATCAGCGTCTCGTTTTGCACCTAAACAATTATAATAATTAAATTGTTGATGCGATTTTGTTTAGTACTACCGTCGCCGGTGCAGTAATATCCCGGAAATTTAGAAAAGTAGGTCGTTTCGTATCTGGAGTGATTGTTGTAGAGTGTTCGCATGATACCGGGCCAAGGACGGGCGAAAACTAAATAGCCTTCGCCTTCTCCTTTGATTTCTTTGCCTGATTCGTCTAGAAGTACTGGTTGGACTCCGAAGAACGGGAACGCCTGTTGCGGAATTAAAACATTTGAATTTTCTCACTATATCGGATTACTAATAATTAACATCTGGGTTTAAAATGATGGCGGCGTTCGTGACCTGGATACTTACAGCGGATCCTGGTTTCATTGGAGTGGCTCCAGGGAGCGGGGTTAGGACGTGACCTCCGGTTTCTGTTTGCCAAAAAGTGTCTACTATCGAGCATTTTCCTTTACCTATGAGTTTATAGTACCACATCCATGCTTCGGGGTTGATGGGTTCACCTACTGATCCCAGAATTCGCAAGGAGGACAAGTCCACTCTGAAAGGAGTTTTTAGGTGGAAATACAAAGCAAAGGGTAATATTGTTACTTCTTGACGAGGTCGTCTTCGAATTTCATCAATGCTCGTATAGCAGTAGGGGCCGTGTAGAATTGATTAACTTTGTATTTCTCCACAACGAGCCAAAAGCGATCGTTCCTTGGATAGAAAGGGGTTCCTTCGTACTAAAAACAGTTTGAAAACCACTGTTGGCAAAGTTTAACGTAATGTATGTATATTTTTTATTTAGCAATGAAACCAATGTTTATTTGCTAGAGAATGTCAAGTTAATACTATCCAGAAATGTTTTCTTCACAATAATATTGTTGAAGTAAAATTAACAAACATTTACGTTTACAGAATAAAGATCAAAGTGTCTTTATTGTTGATGCATTTTTTTGCAAAATTCGTAGTGTTTATTAGGCAAACAATGGAGTTTAATTTCATAATCATGAGGAACAGGTGGTGTGTTCTACCTAATCGCCTAATCCTCATTTACAATAAACATCACTCTGCAAACATGCAAAATAAATGATAGAATTTTTCTTATAAAAGATACCTTCAACGCAAGTCTGAATCGTAAACTTACTATAACTGAAGTAGCAGCATTTGCGAGTGGCCCATACACAACGTAAGTGTGGCCGGTGATCCATCCAATATCGGCAGTACACCAATAAACGTCATTTGGTTTGTAATCGAACACATATTTGAAGGTGGTGGCGGCGTAAAGTAAATACCCTGCAGTAGTGTGAACAACACCTTTAGGTTTCCCTGTAGAACCACTGGTATACAACATGAAGAGCGGGTCTTCCGCTTGGACCCATTCTGGATAACAACTGATGGATGCTTGAGGAACTATATCATGCCACCAAACGTCACGTCCTTCCAACATGGGAGTCTGCACGAAAAACAGGAAGAAACAATTAATAAACCAATTAATTGTGATATTGATGTTGTTACTTTATTGCTCCTGTTTTGCTGCACTCCCGATGGGGAAGTTACCCGACCCAAATGAGACACTACGATACAGCAAGTTACGTTATGACCTTTGTTAGCACATTTGCTCATAGCTTGATCGCAAATACTTTTTAAAGTGAGTAATTTTTCGCCTCTCCATACACCGTCAGCTGTTATTAAAACTCTGGCTTCGCAATCCAAAATTCTTTCAGCGAAAGAGTCCGCGGAAAATCCTGCAAACTAAAAATTCCTTAATATTTTGAAAATTAAATTAAGTAATAGTTATCTCTATTTTGTAGTGGACTTGAACTTTACCCTTCACTATTGTGTTATAGAAAAGGGAAAGGAAGGTACTACGTAATTAAGGTTACTTTAGTGTCGGACTCAGTCCGGAATTGTTTTTTTATTTGTTAAGCGAGGTCTTACCACTAGCGAATGGACAGCCCCGATCCTGGCACATGCAAGTAATGTTACGACAGCTTCAAGGATCATTGGCATATACACAGCTACCCTATCACCTTTTTTTACGCCTTTGCTCTTGAGGACGTTGGCGAGTCTGCACACTTCCTCTAGCAGTTTTTTGTAGGTCAAACGACTGTAATCGTCTGGGTGATTTCCTTCCCTAGAAAAAACATTTGTCACGACATATACTTTGAATATATTTTACGTTTCTTATGCAGTTTTACTCGTCTGAGTTATCGGGTTTTTAAATTTAATGAGTCAACGGTTTTGCGGTATATATAATTTAATTCGAACGCCTAAAGGCTAATGCGATATTTGCTATTAGTAACAACAACGTAGTTGATAACGCTTCGGTGTAAACCGTACAATTTAGTAGCTACCTATGTATATAATTAATTTTTTTTTGGTTGGAAATCTTAATGTGCAAACATTTCGTTGTGTTGTATTTATTGTAATGAATAAATTACAGAAGCTTTTGTGTTAAGAATGATACTTAAAAAGTGGGAAATTTTAATAGTTAGATGTGGTCATCAATTAAAAGAATTGCGGATTAAGCAAAGGAGTGGAAAATGTTTTGTTGGTAACTTCTTAAATGTATCTGAATAACTGAAAAGCAAGAATTAATAATTGAACAGTTTGAAAAATGTAAGGCACTTTTATTACCTTGGCACCCTAATTATGGTTACTAAACCAGGACAATTTTGTTAACTTAACTTTTATGACAGATAGCGTGTATCCTTGAGGTTTTCTCGAATTAAATATTTATAGTTAATTTCGGAACGATTTTCAAAAAACACATAATTGGTTTTGTTGCACGCCAAACCAAGGTAAGGCTTTGAATAAACATTTTGTTCACGTTGTTTACTTATAGAATACAGAAGGAGTCATCACTTACGCTGAAAAAAGGGGCAATTCAATGTTTTGGTTCCTAAACAAATAACTGGGGCTTAAATAGGTGTCTCAAAATTTAGTAGCAGAGTCTTCAAAGATTTTGGTCCTTACCGTTTCAATAATATTAAAATTCCTAAAAATTCGTCTTTTGTTACTTTTTTAATTTCACGTTTAGTGTTTCGTCACGAATACTTAAGTTTTTGAAACCCTACTACATTCTACATCTATCATTTAATGATTAGAAATCGTCACCTTTTTCTTTATTTTTTTCTATTTATTTTGTAAATTAGAAAGGAAAATGAAATAATTGCTGTATTTTCTAATTACTTACATACTTATGAAATTAAAATATTTCCTGAAGTTTTTAAGGAGAGTTAATTTACTACAGAACATGGGGAAGTACACAAATTTGTGACCAGAGGGGAACTTTATTAATGATTAGAAGTTAACAAACTGCAGTATAGGCAGTAAAAAAAGACAAAATAACTTGTTATTATGTGGATTTCAAATACTGGACCAACTCCTGTAGCCCAGATCTGGCTCCATATTCTTATGACTACTTTCTGTGTTGTAGGTTAAATAAGGGTTGGAGTGAGAAGCATCAAATCGATGATGAAAGTTGAACATTTGCACTCAAAGCAGAACATTACTTTTTTTAAGGTCTAACGTTGTTACTCAATACAGTTCTCGTACTGAGAGAATATATTAAATATTGTTTTTACTTCTACCGACCCTTCGGTTTCATACCGCCAATAACTCTTCGTATATTGAAAATGTCTACCTACTTTGTATACGCATTGTAAACAAATTTAAAGTGAATTGATATCTCCCTTATTTACGTAGCAAATTGTAATTTTTAATGTAACATATCTTTTTTTGGGAATACAAAGTAGCGCAAATAAATTCTTTTGTTACAACTCTCTTTAGTATAAATGATAAACTACTAAAAAGTTTATGGTAGGTGAGCGAAAACAGGTTGTTGGTTTTAAATTGTAAGCAAGTATTTTGGATACAACAAATATGTTAATTAAATACAAATGAGATTAGAAAACAAGAAAAATTATTGAATTTTTTTATCAAATGTTATTAAAATCATGCAGTATTACAAAAGGTGTTACGATAGAACGGTTCGATACATTATACTTTTTAATTTTTATAAATTCCTAGCATTGTCATGAAATTTTTGTTGTCTCATTATTTGTGTGAAATAGGCCAATGTGCGGTTAAAGGGAATATTTACATTGATCGACATTTTTACTCAAAATCTAACATTTGAACGCTCTTTTGCTCTTTGGATTTGTGTGAAAATAGAAATAATTCAGAAATAAAAAATATCAGCCTGTATTTTTCTAGTTTTTTTCCTATTCAGCAAATCTTGTGCACAAGCAGAATTTTTCGTGACTTCAGTTTTCAAGTAGTATTATTCTCGTCTTAACTTGCTTAAAAGTGTCTATAAGTTATTCAACTGAAATTTTGGTGTTTAGCAAATTCATTGTCTTGAAAGAATTTTTCCTCAATTTTTTAAACGTTATAGGGCTATACTAGAAATATTTTTTACACAACAAAACTGAAATTCTCTGCAAATAGATACTGACGCCAACTTAACTTATTGCATATCAATTAGAGGATAATTTAAGCTAACTAATTTCCTTTCTATCTGTCTGTGAAACTGACCTAATAATAAGTTTCCGTTAGAGGGCTCATCGTGGGCTCATCGAGCATGTGGCGCGTGAAATTTCAGCCAATAACGAGATGCATCTTCCCCGCGCAAGCGTACCTCTCTGAATTACAAAATTATTTTTTTATGATTACAATATATTTCATAATTCTTGATTTTCTGCTAGTCAATTGTTTTATTTTTAAACAACCTAATATTTAGTTATTTAAGCAATATTATTTGCAACTTTGTCAAGAGATTCAATGTCGAAAATCTCTGACCTTGTTTAAACAGAGATCAATATTGGCAGACATCACGACGCCTTAACAAAATGGAAATAACATTACCAATTATTAACAATAGCTCAATATTTATCTTAATTTTTCTTGAAAAATCACTGATGTTGAATACTAGTCAATAGTTAAATGCAAGTACTTACCAATAATAAGCCACTTTATCCCCAAAACCATTCCTGACGTTCCTGTCCAATAAATTATAAGAAATATTCGTGGTAGCCCCATCAAGCCATTTGGTAAATATGGGGCCTTTCGTAATATCGAAATTGTATCTGAAGAAAGCGTTGATTTCGATGGGGGTTTCCCAATGGAATTGTTTCGCGATATCGCCCCAAAATTCTTCTGGATTATCAATGGATTTTTGGTATAGTTCTCGGTATTGGGCAAAAGAGGAAACGTAGGAGTTTCTAGCGAATGCCGGATACGGCTGATACACTGACTTCTCCGATGGCATTTTCACTCATTCACTACCTATCCGTTAGGCAAACAAACCGCAAATAAGAATTGACGCGCGCCCGCGTTTTACCAAGGTATATAATACGTGTGCGCAGTCCTAATGCAAGGCATGAGCATTATCTAGTTCGGGGGCTGGATAGAGAACACCAACACTAATTGCTACTAGACATGACATCTTTTCCATTCCCCCCATTCGAAAGTCGTTGATCTGAAAACTGCATATTTCAATAGTTCCTGGATCGCAGTGCCTAGAACTGCAACGATTTCATTCGGACATAGGAGTCATATGGTACAGTGTATGCTATACAACTTTATGGTATTGATTGGTAGCGCACCCGCTCGGCCAGACCAGGGTATTCTGAATTTTCTAGGAACTATGCCGTAAATCTCTTCATAGGGGCCACTTCTGACTAAAGATGGATCTTTGTCCGATTTGCAACTTTGTGGGATAAATTTCTTCTCTTTAATCTTTCCTACCGCCTTTTGGGCGACTTCTCGATACGGGTATAAATAATAATTATTTAAAAATTGAAAAGCAATAAAATACACAAATTGAATGCTCGCCATTTGTTGATGCAAGATGTATGCGCCAATTTTTCTAGAGTGGGACTACTTCTGGAACAATTTTAAAGAATTTTGGTAAATTTTATTTTACTCTGTCCAATATTAAAGTAGGTAGAGAATAAAATTACAAATAATAAAAAAATCAATATACAGTGCAAGTAAAATTAAGTGATAATTCTTTAAAATAGAACATAAAAAATGAAGAAAATTAGATGCTGGAATATAAAGTTTGCTTTTCTGTAGAAATTACTTATGGGTATTAAAAACAAAAGTATTCAAGATTACTTAGGCTCTCTAACCTTCACTGAAGCTACAGACTATTCCCTTTGGAAGGCAACTAAGAAATTAAAAAGACCACAACAATTCTATCCCCTGTACGAGATATTTCCGGAAAATGGACAAAAGACCACAAAGAGAAAGCAACGGCATTTGCAGATCATTTAACAAACGTATTTGAACGGAATAAAGTAGACCCCACTACATATTACGAAGAGATTAGCGATTACCTAGCTACTCTATTACAAATGGACCTACCAATAAGAAAATGCAGTCCTTTCAGAAGTTAAAAATACAACCACGAACAACATAAACCCGAAAAAGGCACCAGGGTATGATTTTATAACTGGTAAGATACTGAAAGAATGTTCAGTTATGGAATTCAAAGCTTTGCAATCTTCAATGCGAACGTAAGAGTAGGTCACTATTTCAGCCAGTGGAGTGGAAAGTTTCGCAAATTGTTATGATACCAAAAAGTGGAAAGAAGTTTGAAGAACTAGTAAGTTTGCTACCGATAATCGCCAAATTATTCGAAAAGTTTTTGTTAACATGATTTTTCGATTCTGTGGACCGGGATGGTTGGGTATTACTAGTTGCCTCTCATCTCGAATTTCCATCTTCTCATCTCACCGTACCATAACCACCCCCGCTCCATCTCGAGCATAAAAGACATGTTCGAGGTTTCCTTCATTCTTGTTTATCCTAGTTTTGTATAGAAGGGCCGCGTGTACACCAAATTTACCTCCAGTACACCATGTCTTCGATACAACCGCGTCGGGGTGCACCGTGACAACAAGCGTATCTAATCTACGTGCATTCATCTAATGAAGGTAAGTTTGAGCTGTCAGCTCACACTTTTATTTCCCCCACAACGATTTATAACTATTTTTGAAAAAAGTTTACTTATCCCAGAGTATCATTTCGGATTCAGAGTAAAGCATGGCACAATTGAATAGATACACTTACACCGAATTGTTCACAAAATATCAACTGCTCTTGAAAAAAAAATCTTTCCTCTCAACACCCTTCCTAGATATTAGTCAGACATTCGATAAAGTCTGGCACGAGGGCCTACTTTGTAAGTTAAAGAGACAACTACTGCATTCCTTCTTTTCTCTTTTAAGGTCCTACTTAATAAACAGATATTTTCTAATTAAACAACAAGACCAATATACGTCACTGTTTCACATTAAAGTCGGCGTGCCACAGGGAAATGTACTGGGACCAATTCTTTATCTCCTCAATACCGTAGACTTTCCTTCTGGTTAGAACACAGAAGTTGCAACCCTTGCGGACGATACGGCAGTGCTGTATTTGCATTCAAACCTTTCGAGAGCATCAGAAAATCTGTAAGACAATCTTAATAAAATAAAAATCCGGTTAAAAAAATTGAGAATCAAAGCGAATGAAAGTAAATCAGTTTATGTAACTTTTACAAAGAAGAAACAGGAATGCCACTAGTGACCCATAATGGAACACAACTAAACCAGGCAAATACCGTAAAATAGTTAAGTTTAAATCTCGATAGACGACTAATTTGGCAAAAGCATTTAGTCGTCAAAAGGAAACAACTTGGGATTAAATTTAGACAAATCTACTAGCTAATTGGCAGATACTCTCAGCTAATACTTGAAAACCAGCTGCTTGTCTATAAGACAATCCTCAAGCCGGGATGGACTTATGGCATACAATCGTGGGGAGCAACCAGCAATTCGAACATCAATATTCTGCAACGTTTCCAAAACAAGATCTAAGACAGATTTACGATCTAAGTATAAATGTGTAAAATATCTATCATAAGCTTTGCGGTCCAGTACAGCTAAATATTTAAAGAAGTTTCTTCATAGGAAGATACTCTTGCGCGCCTATTATATTTTCTTTTATCTGAAAACATTAAAATTACTCATTGTCCTCTTTGGACAGATTGTAAATTTTTTATAGGAAAAGAACAAAAGAAAATATTAAACAGCTATACATGGCGGTTCTGTCGAATTTATCCCAACATTTACACGTGTCCTGTATATGGTTTTTAAGGACAGAAACGTGAAATTCATGGTTTACCAGCATGTTGAAAATTATGTAACTCGTATAAATGACCTCTACCTATCGGTTTTGTCTGCGCTCAGTAGATGGTGTGATTCAAATTTCTGGAAATCTGAACTTACACTTTGAACCATTACGTAGTATTATTTAGGATCTCCAAGTCAAGAAATTATCATTGAAAGGACATGACCCTCCGAAATGTAATAAGAAGCACGTTCAATGTGTAGGTACTGTAAAATTATGTATTCATTTGCCGAACTGACGTAAGTGAACTTATAGGTAGAAGTTCAAAGTATTAGCTATCAACAATTTTAATTGTCTTTTTCATATTTTCAACAAATCATTGTTATTTGTCCGGATTAGACATAACTCTAATTAGTTATTTATAGAAATTTTATTGTTTTTATCATAACGCTTTTTTGCGTGTTATCAATCCAAGTTCAACCTCAGTTAGCAAAATAGGGCGAATTTAGGTATCAAATACATATACCTCAAGGATCTTAACAGTTTCAAAATGTTTATTCATTTTTTGAAAATAGTAGAATTCTTCACAAGCAAATCCGATTTCAATATTTTAGACAAATAGCCAAACTGATACGAGGGTTCAGGGTTATACAAACATAATTTGATAAATATTAATTAATTAAATGAAACGATTTAAAAGTTTGGCTTCTGAAGTAAAATGGTTGTGATGGTTTTTATTATAAAGGCGAAATCTAAACTTAACTTCACATGAAGTTAGGATCAACGAATTTTTTTTATTGCCAGCTCTTAAAATTTCGAATTATTTCTGTAATTGTATATTTGGATTTGCCAGATTTGAGGGATTTGACGGTTAGTTGAGCAAATTTGGCTATTCACAGAAACATTTTCAAGCACATGCCGCTAAAGTGGTTGTTAAAATAATAATTGTAACTTCACCAAAAATTATAAGAAAATGCCTACGAAATCCTTTTGTAAGTATATTTAATTGCGTTCACGAATACTATTTAAAATTTTTAGTCACCATTCATGAAATAAGTTCGATGTTATAAATTAGTTGCAATCTAAACTATATTTTTCAAACATCCCAGAGCTTGTGGCAGGAACAATATTTTTATTTAGTTTAATTTCAAGAGTTAAGTCATAATTAAGCAATAAAATGTTACTTATAAATCATAAATTTATTAATGTGTAACGCTATGAATATAAAATATAAACCGACATTTTTTAATAGTTTTTCCACTCTAAAACGAAAACGTTTAAATTTTTAATCATGACAAATTCCAGTTAATTCTACAAAACATTACTTTCATTCACCCTCTGGGGCCTAGTAGGCGGGTAGACCACCCCTCTCATTAGTTGCAACTTGCAAAAAGCAACGTCTCTAATAGTCGAGTGGTTATTAAATTTTATGCCGACTATTGATGTTCAACAAGTACTTATGTTTCAAATCACTAGAAAACAACGTTTTATTTAAAAACTAAATTTATAACTACTCAAACACTACAACTATTAAGATTGCAAGAACCCAAAGTGGCCATGTAAGAGCTAATAGAACAACTTAATTCACTCTATTGGTTTTGCACATTCAGGAAAAATAAACGAGCCCAAATTAAATTACAAATTCCGAAATAGCCCGATAATTAATTTATACATAATCTAAAAATACAGCGCGTTCTTCTATAGGAGGCGGTTTAATTTCTCAGATAACCTTTGGTACAAACATTACGTAAACCATAATTATGCACTAACTAAAGACAAAAAAGACATCCTTTTCACCATTTGACTGTTAAAAAACAGATAAAGAAAGGATTAATGTTCTTGTGTTTTCAGGAATTCCTTGTACTGGTCCTCATTCATTAAACTCTTCAACTCCTCTGCGTTGGTTAGTTCCACTTTAAACAACCAACCTTGAAATAAATACAATAAGTAATTAAACAAGTGATTATTTTTTATACCTTTTTCGTAACATGAAGTATTGATGAGAGATGGAGTTTCTTCGACAGCAGAATTTTTCTCTAGAACCTTGCCGGAAACGGGACTGTAAATCTCGCTGGCAGCTTTAACACTTTCCAAGGCGCCACATTCATCTGTAAATTACTGATAACAATTCAAATTATTTGGCGCGGAATTTGATAACCTTTTTGTTTAAGAACAGTGTCGACATCTGGAAGTTGAGCGTATACTACGTCTCCCAGCGCCTCCTATGGTTGGATTTGGAATTAATATTAATGAAATCAGGCACGTGCTATGTTTTAGGGTTATGATGTAACATGATAAGAAATACCTGTGCATATTGTGATATTCCGATAATCCCGCTTTTTCCTGTCACTTCCACCCATTCGTGCTTATCGGTAAATAGTCGATCTATTGGGGTTGATGTCAGTACGTTTTTAACCTCAAAAATTTGTTAATTTACCTGAGAAATTGTACCGGGTTGTATGTATTAATCTATTGGCAAGTTTGCTGCTGTATTGATTGATTGCTGATGTTTTGTTGACTAAATAGGCAGCACGAAAAATAAATCTTTGAACGACCATCGCGAAGAAATAATGTTAACACTTATCACTAGGATTCTAGATTTCAAAATGGTTCATGCTTTATTATAAAAACTGTTGAAGCGCGAGCACAGTCGATTCTCCAGCTGGTTTGTTTGCGTGCTAATAAGGGGTCAACTTGATAAAATTTTATTTCATTATTGTTCTTCGGGAAGCTTTTCACTCTGAAAATTCTCGCTTGTAGTGAGTATTTCGGGTGTTTGTTATCAAATTTCCTAATCAGAGGTCGGTGGTTATTAGTATTTTGAACATCATAAGTTATCATTAGTCTTATTAATAAATCACCAATCTACGTCGTCGTTTTTGACCATTTTCTGTGATAAATAAAGAATGACCTAATTGACAACCCACCCACTTACTACATAGTTACAACCATTCAACGATAAATTGTAGGTATCTACATATAGTGTTGTTATGGAAATAAACAGGAGGATCCTCAATTTTTCCGGTTTGCAAGAAAACTAACTACTGCTGATTTAGGTGATCTACTTTACCTATGCCAGATATATCAAAATTTATAAAAAGGTGATGATTATGTAATCACATTAATCTCCTTATTCCCATATAATAGGAAAAAGGATTCTGTAGATTTTGGTGGACTTATTTTTTATACGTTCCGGCAGCTGTCGCTACAGTCCGAGAGCACTCTTCATATAGAACCGCGGAAAATTTGAATTAAATTTGAGTTATCTCGGTGTTATTTATGTATCATGGGATGGGAGATAAGTTACATTTTACGTTAAACCAGTACGAAAAATTAGTACTTGTCAAAGTAGATAATACATTTTTGCCAGTACCGACATGAAGGTAATGGATTACTACTTGCTTAGAAACTGTCAAGAATTAAATCTTGTAAGAAAAATGCTTAAGTTAAACAAAATTATATATAAATAGCTTCTTTATAAGTTTTTGATACGTAGCCGGTACTGACGACTATCTTTGTAGCCGGTAGTTGCCTATCATTGATCAACATCCAGTAGGCGCGACTTACCGGCTACCAAACAAATGGCCGGTACATATCCAAACTGCTTAGACAAGCGTAGTCGGTGGTCAGTTACATTATTTTGAAGTAAAGTTTGAAAAAATTGGCTTCAATATCATTCACAAATTACTTTCGCATAATATGATAAAGAAAGTCGCGTACACTTATCTGAATTAATAATTGATGCTCCCACTCCTATTCATATTAGAGCATATTTTTTGCAAAAGTCTAATCATAGACTATTCTACTTAACCACTTCTAACTACCAACTTGCAACGTGCTAATATTTAGCTTAAGGTGGGCGAAATCTTCTCAAATCTGCAAGAACGCAACCTGTATGACAGCCGTTGCCCCCAAATTATTTAATGGTATAGCACCAGAAATACAAGAGAATTTCAGCCGATTTTGAATGACTCACTTACTACCTAAGCCCCGTGGTTCGGCCCAAAAAAAGAGAAAACACGCTCTCGGACTTGACCGCTCCAGACTTTGCTATCCATTTCTAAGAAAATCTGATTATATTAGCAGAAAGAGTAAACATCAAAGAATTATATGACGCATTTTTGATAATAAATTTGTCTCATTAGTAAGCCCCGAGCTTTGAAAAGTTGTTCAAGTTTGTGTACATTTTAACGCATAAATTAAAATTATTCACATGTTGTTCTCGGTGTCATAGGACAGGCAATTTATTGTAGTTTTTATAATTGGCACGAAAAAGATTGTGGAATTGATAGTTTATGCTGGAGCCATTTAGTCCCAGAGCGCTACCACTTTTAAAATATTCGCAATTACGCCCATTTCCTGACGACTTGTAATACACCAAGTAATAAAATAGTTCAGGGCATTTCTCAACTTAGCGCTGTCGTTTTATTACGTTGCATGGACCCATCTGAAACTTACAGACAGGGTCGGTATCGGTGTTTTCAAAGAGGCAATGAATGGATACTCGGAACATCCGAATAATAATAGTAAATAAGACTCGTAAATAATAAAGCACCCAAATCTCTCGTCTGGTTGTGGCAGTTTGACGATGAAGTTATATTGGAAAATATGTTTCTGCTTATGCAATGGTGCTGGTTATTAGTGTAAGGAATAATTAAGAAAATATATTTCTTTTGGAAAGAACAATTTCTAGTTTTTAAACTGTTCTATTTAGCGTAAACAGCGGAATGTATTGAGATGGCACGGAAACGGATTGACTTTGCAATTTTATAAATACAGTAATGTTCAGTAATGTTTATAAGGAGCCAGTTTATAACGATCTATTGCCTAAAACAATTTCCTTTCAGACGAAGTATGAAATAGTCAGCAAACTTAAAAAGGGTGAGAAGCAAAGTGATGTTTGTTGTAGGCAGTTTGACTTTAGTAAATCGACAGTTGCTACCTTCTAGAAAGAAAAGGACAAAATTCTTGTAAGCTATGAGCGCGACAATTCCAAATCAAAAAAATACGAACAATTATCACTAATGACGAATTAGACCAGGATCTACTCGAATGGTTTACTCAGCAGAGGTTAAAAAATGTTACTATCAGTGGTGCGGTATCGCAGTCAAAAACTGAATAATTAGAAGGCAAACTAGAAAACATCAGCGATTTCAAATGTAGTAAATGTTGTTAGAGAGATTCAAGATAGGAGCTGTTGTGATGGCTGCTGCGCTGCTGGCAGTCAGATTGCATTCTTTACGGCCCGCAATTTTTTGAGAGAAAATAGAAAGTACGCGTATCTTATTGTCTTATTATTTTGAGTTCTTGGTTTCACTTTGTTTGTTTTCTACAATTTAATTTATTGTATTGTTCTTTATTTTTTTATTTTCACGTTCATGTTGATCTCGCTGTGCAAGAAGACATTTCCATTCACAATACTTTTTCATAAAAAGCATATTATACTTTTTTTTGTTGAAAACTGATAATTTTGTTTTTTCTGGATTTCGTCCTGGCGGTAGAAATTCTGATTCCGTTAGAATTGTGGGCGAATTGGCATCAGTGGACATAAGTGTTGTTGAAGATTGGTTGAAAAATAAATGGCCTCAAATGGAAAAAAAATCATTTAAAGTTTTTAATGTCGATGAGGTAAGATTATTTTACAAGCTTACTCCCGATAGAATTTTGAAGTTTAAAAGAGAAAAGTGTGAAGGTGAAAAACTATCGAAGGAACGTATTACTGTTTTGGTAGTGGCGAATTTTGATGGAATGGAAAAGTGAAAATTATTTGTAATAGACAAATCAAAAAATCCTCGTTGCTTCAAAAATCGCCGGTGAATTTGATGGTTTTACAAACTAAAGCAGGCCACTCATCTAACCAGCACAGCACAGCACAGCGGAGCCCGGCGAAATACGGGTAGGGTCGGTTCCATGTAAACAAATTGAAGTGCACCCATCTACCCGGAACAGCACGGGCCAGCGGATCCCGGCGATGGTCGGGTTGAAGGAGACCGATCCTTTCCAGCCAAAGCGGCGAGCGCCGGGCCCCGATGGTTAGGTGGGCGGATGCCAACCAGCGACCGCCGGCATTATTTTGGGTCTAACGTGCTCAGAATGAAAACGAAACATAATAACTCCTTGCATTTTTGATAACTCGTTCTAATATATTGGAAATACTTTTTCTTATGATAGTGCATTCCAAATATTAATCTTTTTTGATTAATTTTGTGCATCTAAAATCAATTTTTTTTTCAATTTTTTCTAATTTTCATTTTTTTTAATTGAACTAATTACGCACTAAACTCAAAACACAGAATTACAACTAATTCCTTTTTCCGTTGCAAAAATATTTTGAAAACTTTATCTCCAACCAAAGACGATTTATTGTCATCCTTGCTCGAACCATTGACTTTTTACTCACAAAGTGAGTCAAAATGAACGAGTTGTTTATGAACGACACACATCCATCGATTAACTGGCTAGAAATAAAACGAGCCCGAAAGATCAAAACACTTGAAGTAGTTGGTTTTCTTGTTCAACTGCACAGTTGTCACCACAGAGTTTGTTATTCTAATTGGCTTTGTGTGTCTTTACAACTATCGTTCTATTTCTTTTTTCAAAAATTTGTAGTACCAGTTTATCTCATTATTAATCATTTTTCAGGTACCTGACACCTTTCCTTGTGTAGTAATTTTACTAGTAGAGAGTTTAAGTATTGCTACCAGGACCAAAGAGAGTGATTGTTCTTCCTGCAGCTTACTGGAAGACCTTTGGTGTTTAGAAGGGGTTGGTTTCGAATTAACACATATTGACGTAGTATTATGATCTGTGAACACAACCCCCTTTTGGGCGCCATTACTACCTCTGATAGCAGCTTATTATTAACGAAAATCCCTCTTGTCGCTAAACATAATAATTGTAAAGAACGTTGTTACATTTTTCCTCAAGAGAAATGTAATCAATGTGCAAATCAACAATTGTTTTCATTAATATTTACACAATGAATTTTTTTTACAAATTACCATTTTTATTCTTGGAGATACAAAATTTATGTACAGAAAAAAATTATTTACAGTATAAATCTGACACATATACAATGAAACTTCACGCAATAAATAATAAACCCTGAGAAATTACACAAAAGAATCAAATAATTGAATTTAAGATTGGGAGGCCCAATTACATGAGATTCAGCCAAAAAATCGAAATCAATTAATGACATTGTGTTGAAACTGTATAAACCAGGTGTTGGCGCATTATGAGTTTAAGTAGAATTTGCGCATGCCTAAAATTTGTGCGGCAATTGAATTATTGCGGATATAAATAAAAATTGTTTGTAACAATATGAAGAAAAATTATGTACAGTAAAGATCAGTATTAACGCTATAACTCACTTCGTAATTTCTATAATTGGTTATCAAAATTATCTACTTAAAGACAGCTATGTACAATTCAAGTCATAAGAATCTTATATACATTTACAATTCGATTAACTATAATCGTTTTCGAATCGATCATCGTGTTTCTACCCTTTATTACTGTTAAACGTCGGTGCCGTTTTCTTGCTGATGCCCCAATCCAAACCGGTGTACTTGTGTTCATTATTCCAAATTGACTCCTTCAAGATCTCGCGGTCCAGTTTAGATCTAATCCTCACCAATCTGGCTCCTGCCCCGGAAATCGGTCGGCACGGCTTCTCTTTATTTTTAATAAAATTATCTTTTCCAATACCGCTGTGACTGAATTCAGAAGGCCCCTTCTCAATAAATTGTGGTACGTTGTTGAATTGCGGGGTAGTTTCGTTATTTTTCAATTCTTGAGGAGTCGACTTTTCCAAAACGTTCACAGGACTTTGGTAACTGTCGACTGTTTTGCTAGGGTGTACAGTTTGGACACTCAAAACGTCGTGATTTTTGGTAAATTTTACAAAAGCAGCGTTACCAAGTTGACTTTCATAAAATTTATAAACGTCGTTTGGTAAATTCCCGAATTTGTTGTTGAATAATTCCAATGTTAACATCAACCAGAGTTTGGTTTCTCGTAACAAGCCAGGTTCTTCTACTAAAATTGTTCTAACTTTCGTTAGTATAGAGGCAGTTTCTTCGGGTTTTTCGTTTATAACTGCCGACCCGTTCAAATACAACTGCAAAACAATTGGATTAGCAACAAAAAATGTATTAAAAAACATTACTTACTTGAGTGGCAAATAACGCTACTTCCGGCACTGATTTACATTCTAACAGCATTTCTAAGCTGGAAATAAAGGGAATTGCCAGAAATTTATAGATCTCTCCGTTCGATAATCGAGCTTTATGGTAAAACTCTCCCAGCATGTGAACGCTATTCCGGAATATTACCGGATTAGCGGTAAAAAACTTACTTTCGAAGTTCACTTGAAGGTGCTTCAGAAATAATTGGCGGATGTTATGTTCACTAACTTCCTGTTTAATGAAAGTGTTAGATGCAACCATAAGTACAACCTTTGAGGCTAATTCGGTGTTTTGCGAAGCAGCGTTGTAGAGGGAGTCAAAACTGTCCCTGCAAAAAAGAAAAAAATTATTAAGTAAAGAATTGCGACAATCTCAAGTGGTTGAGCCACCAAAAAATTATGAAAATATTGGCAGTGTATAAGTAAATTTCAAAGAATTATCCAGTCAACTTCTACAATTTAGTTGATTCAAAGACATCCCACAGATGTTTTCTAACTAGTTTGACATAATTCGCTCTTAAAACCCGTAATTGTTGCTGTTGTGTTTTTTTTAAGTTGTTTAAAAACAGTCAGTAATAATATTGGAGTTGAAAGAGTTTTTGTAAAAGGCTCAAAAATTATTTTTTTATACACAACATTTGATTTAAAGAAGTCATTTGCCCAAAACTTAAAATTTTGGTCTGCTAATACGGTGAATTAAACTTACTCGACTTTGTCCTTTGTACTACACTCCTTCTTCCAATATTCCAAAATGAGTTTGATCTTTTGGTTGAAGCGAATGCCGTCATCTAGCAAACTCAATTGTTTCACTCTGTTGATTAATTCTTCATGTTTTGGTGGTATCACATCAGTGTAATTAGCCATATCGTTCTTGGTTTGCATATGTGGACTGGAAACGTCCCCATGTGAATAACTCAAACCTCCAGGTCGTTTCGTGGCTTGGTTCCTCGCCAAATTCAACCATCCCCTTCCACGGCCTGCACCACACGACATTTTTGTACAAATTGTAGTTATCACTGAACGTCACTGAAGTTAAATTAAAACGATATCGAATCGTTAGAGCTGCAACGCAACGTCTCACTAACGTTTTCGTAAATAAACAAAAAACTGAACGTCACTGAAGTTAGATTGAAACGATATCGAATCTTTAGAGCTGCAACACAACGTCTCACTAACGTCTTCGTAACTAAATAAACTAAAAATGGCTCTAACTTCAATATACTGGGTTTTGAGGCAGTGGGGTTGATACTACGCACGCGCAAACCAATTTGACCTCCCCCACTACCATCTACTAGCTAGTTATTGGCTCGTAACTAAATGACTCAATAGATATAGAAACGTTCTAAAACGTTCTAGATCGTTTGTAAAACGATCAAAGAATTGTTCTAGAATTCTTAAAGTTTTAGAACGGTTCTAGATTTATTGAGTCATCTAGTTACGTGCCAATTAGTGATGTCAACTTTCAATACTTTTCAGTAATCGATACTATTCGTTACTTTGAAGTTCAATACTCATTTCTTTGATTACTTTAATTACATTTATTATTAGAGTATCTGGAAATTTGTGCTATTAAAAATATTTTGTTTGGTAGATTTACATTTCATCTTTGTATGGTTGCTGGTTACAAAAATACTAAAACGTTATAATTTTTGGTTTAATTAATTTATTTTTTGACTCCTAAAATCTGTTTTGTGGTTTATATAAAATTAATTGATAATTGATTTCTATTGTTAAAGTCATTTTCAAATTCTACCGCTGACACAAACAAAGTTTGGTTCTCATTGGAAGATGTTGTTGCATAAATAAGAACCTTCTATAATTTTCTTTTTTGTAATTTTATTAATTTTAGTCGAGTCTCTTCTACATTTTTTACTTAATTAGATCATTGGAAAACTGAATGCATAACATGTTTTTGTCATGAATACTTAGTAAACATGAATGGTTCTTACGACATCCAATAAAAGAGTGCTGCAAAAATAGGAACCCCTTATTAGGCTTTTTTAAAAAATATTAATTTTAGTTGAATTTATTTCGGACTCTTCTACATTTTTATCCCTAATAAAATCATTCGAAAAGTAAATCCACCGAATGTTATCAGATGTAGCAAAAATTAAAGAATTAAACTGATCAAGTTCTTGAAACTGAAAATCATTTGATTTGGTTGTTATAGGAAATTGATTGAAATTTATGACGTCTAGGCGGCAAACAGTTTTACCTCCGTGTACAAAGCAAGCAGATACAAAGACTCCAGGTGAAATTTTCCATTTAAAACATAATTTAGGGGTAATTTTCTCTTCCGGTAGAGGAAAAGTTGCGGTTAATTCGGATCTAGCAGGTCTCGTAATAAAACCATTTTCACTTTTGAAAAGTATTGGATTTTTGTCATTCTTATTTACATTTGACTGAGTTTACAAGGGTGAATGAAAATTTCTTGCATAGTTCCTACAACATTCAATAAAAGAGCGCTGCATTGATAAGATTTCCCTATTAGACTTTGTTTGAAATTTTATTAATTTTAATTAAATTTCTTTTGGACTCTTTTACATCTTTGGTTGGAATAAAATAATTCGAAAAGTAAATCCACTGAATATGTTCGTAATGAGTATTTAATAAACATTAATAGTTCCTACAACATCCAATATAAAAGAGTGCTCTATGAATAAGATTAAAAAATAAAAAATATTTAGTTGAATTTATTTTCATTTTCTTCGGCATTTAACTGATCGGTTGGAATAGCATCTTTTAAGAATTTTAATCGATTACCGTTATCAGTAATTCTCCCTTCCGGTAGAGGTATAGTTAGGGTTATTTCGGATCTAACAGGTCTCGTAATAAAACAATTTTCTCTTTTGAATAGTATTGGATTTGTGTCATCCCTATTTATATTTGACTGTTTAGAATTTACAAGGGTGAATAAAAATTTCTTGCACAGTGGCTACAACAACTAATCAAAGAGTGATGCAAAAATAAAAGCCCGCGATTAGATTCTTTTTTAAATTTTATTAATTTTAGTTGAATTTATTTTCTTTCTGTTTGGCATTTAAATGATCGGTTAGAATAGTATCTTTTAAGAATTTTAATCGATTAACGTTATCAGATGTACCAAAATTTGAAAACAATTACTCTGATCAAGCGCTTGAAACTGAAAGACACGACTTGATTGTTACGGAAAATTTGTTAGAATTTATGACGTTTAGGCGGCAGTTAGTTTTGTCTCCTTGTATAATGCAATCAGGTACAAAGACTGCAAGTAAAGGTTTCCATTTATAACATAGTTGAGGGGTAGTTCTCTTTTCTGTAGAGGAATAGTTGTGGTTATTTCGGAACTAGCAGGTTTTGTAATAACACCATTTTTACTTTTGAATAGTATTGGATTTGTGTCATCCCTATTTATATTCGACTGTTTAGAATTTACAGGGGTGAATGAAAATTTCTTGCAAAGTTCCTACAACATCTAATAAAAGAGTGTTGCATAAAGATTCCACTATTAGAATCTTTTTGAAATTTTATTAATTTTAATTGAATTTCTTTTGGACTCTTCTGCATTTTTGGTCTTAATAAAATCATTCGAAAAGTAAATCCTCCGCATGTTTTTGTTATGAATATTTAGTATACATTAATAGTTCCTACAACACCCAAAAGAAGTGTGATGCATAAATAAGAGCACCCTGTTAGACTTTTTTTGAACTTTTATTAATTTTGGGTTTTTTGAGCATTTTCATGCCTTGTTTTTAGTCGAAAATTTTTAAGCAACTTTGTGTGGTCTCAATTCATAATAGACAACTCGCTGAACGAAACGCTGTCGGTAGTTTTAGGCTTGTTGGAAAGCTCTTTACACGCACATTAAAAGGATGTTTTCATATTCAAAATGCCTCAAAAACTCTGGTAGTTATCGAGGTGTAAACTTTGTAAAATTTGTAATTTTGTGTTTTATTGTGAAATGCTCAAAGTTTATCACTTAGGTAGATGAACCAGGTACGGAAATTAGATAAGGGTGGCACGCTACGTCAGAAAACATTTTTTTCCAAAGAGTAAGAATGATTGGTGTCGATTTTTGCAATTTTCTAGTTTTTTATCAATTGAGGTAGAAAAAACATTTGAAAATTTTTGAAATTTTTTGAAGCCGTTCTATGGCTTTATTTGAATCTGTTGAGCTCACCTAACGCAATTCTGTCGCTAGTTTATAAATCCGACACATACTTTTCAAGTTATGGCAGTTTGAAATTCACTACAACTTTGGTGGAATATCGAGCTTTTTTATTTACCACCCAACGGAATTCATTCTAAACTCTAGAAGTTATTGAGGTTCAAACTTAGTGGAAATTGTAATTTTTGTCCACTTTTGTGAGACACTGGAAATTCGTTTCTTAAATGGGGAAACCAAGTACAAAAACGTGTTCAGCGACAAACATTACGTCGATAAAAGACATTTTCTTTGGGTGGGAACGATTTTGTTTTTTTTTAGCATTTTCATGCACTATATGCCTTGTTTTTGGTCGAAAATTTTTAAGCAAATTTTTATGGCCTCATTTCATAATAGACAACACGCTGAACGAAACGCTGTCGTTAGTTTTTAATTCTGACTCTTAATTTTCAGGAGAGTGCCGACTCTCTTTTGTATTATGTCGCACTCTCATCGTAAGCCTTATGTCCCATTCTCACATGCATCAAGCCGGACCCCCTTATTTACGGAGCGGTCACGTCAAACAATTACCACGGGTCTTATTAGTTTATAATATTTCCACTTTCGAATTAACACTTATTGAAGTATGATCTGTGAACACAACCCACTTTTGGACGCCATTACTACCCCTGTATATCTGGATAGCAGCTTATTATTAACCAAAATCTCTCTTGCCGCTACATATGATAATTTTAAAGAACGTTGTTACATTTTTCCTCAAGAGAAATGTAATAAATGTACAAATCAACAATTGTTTTCATTGATATTTACACAATAAATTTTTTTTTACCAATATACCAT
Organism: Pyrochroa serraticornis; assembly: GCA_905333025.2. Taxonomy (NCBI): domain Eukaryota; kingdom Metazoa; phylum Arthropoda; class Insecta; order Coleoptera; family Pyrochroidae; genus Pyrochroa; species Pyrochroa serraticornis. The sequence goes on from HG995154.1 coordinate 22,516,697, forward strand.
TTTTATTCTTGGAGATACAAAATTTATATACAGAAAAAAATTATTTAAATTATAAATCTAGCACAAAACCATTTAAAACACAAATAAGTTTACTATACAATGAAACATCACGCAGTAAATTATAAACGCTGAGAAATTGTTGTAACAATATGAAGAAAAATTATGTACAGTAAAGATCAGTAATAGCGCTATAACTCACTTCGTAATTTCTATACTTAGTTATCAAAATTTTTTAGTTAAAGACAGCTATGTACAATTCAAGTCATAAGAATCTTATATACATTTACAATTCGATTAACTATAATCGTTTTCGAATCGATCATCGTGTTTCTACCCTTTATTACTGTTAAATGTCGGTGCCGTTTTCTTGCTGATGCCCCAATCCAAACCGGTGTACTTGTGTTCATTATTCCAAATTGACTCCTTCAAGATCTCGCGGTCCTGTTTAGATCTAATCCTCACCAATCTGGCTCCCGCCCCGGAAATCGGTCGGCACGGCTTCTCCTTATTCTTAATAAAATTATCTTTTCCAATACCGCTGTGACTGAATTCAGAAGGCCCCTTCTCAATATATTGTGGTACGTTGTTGAATTGCGGGGTAGTTTCGTTATTTTTCAATTCTTGAGGAGTCGACTTTTCCAAAACGTTCACAGGACTTTGGTAACTGTCGATTGTTTTGCTAGGGTGTACAGTTTGGACACTCAAAACGTCGTGATTTTTGGTAAATTTTACAAAAGCAGCGTTACCAAGTTGACTTTCATAAAATTTATAAACGTCGTTTGGTAAATTCCCGAATTTGTTGTTGAATAATTCCAATGTTAACATCAACCAGAGTTTGGTTTCTCGTAACAAGCCAGGTTCTTCTACTAAAATTGTTCTAACTTTCGTTAGTATAGAGGCAGTTTCTTCGGGTTTTTCGTTTATAACTGCCGACCCGTTCAAATACAACTGCAAAACAATTGGATTAGCAACAAAAAATGTATTAAAAAACATTACTTACTTGAGTGGCAAATAACGCTACTTCCGGCACTGATTTACATTCTAACAGCATTTCTAAGCAGGAAATAAAGGGAATTGCCAGAAATTTATAGATCTCTCCGTTCGATAATCGAGCTTTATGGTAAAACTCTCCCAGCATGTGAACGCTATTCCGGAATATTACCGGATTAGCGGTAAAAAACTTACTTTCGAAGTTCACTTGAAGGTGCTTTAGAAATAATTGGCGGATGTTATGTTCACTAACTTCCTGTTTAATGAAAGTGTTAGATGCAACCATAAGTACAACCTTTGAGGCTAATTCGGTGTTTTGCGAAGCAGCGTTGTAGAGGGAGTCAAAACTGTCCCTGTAAAAAAGAAAAAAATTATTAAGTAAAGAATTGCGACAATCTCAAGTGGTTAAGCCACCAAAAAATTATGAAAATATTGGCAGTGTATAAGTAAATTTCAAAGAATTATCCAGTCAACTTCTACAATTTAGTTGATTCAAAGACATCCCACAGATGTTTTCTAACTAGCTTGGCATAATTCGCTCTTAAAACCCGTAATTGTTGCTGTTGTGGTTTTTTTAAGTTGTTTAAAAATAGTCAGTAATAATATTGGAGTTGAAAGAGTTTTTGGAAAAGGCTCAAAAATTATTTTTTTATACACAACATTTTATTTAAAGAAGTCATTTGCCCCTGTATATTCGGCTGGGCTCACCGTGTATGTTGAAAAATAATTTTCGGTTATAGACTCTTTCCCCTAGTTTATTTATGTTTCTAAATCAAATTTCTAGCTATACTAGAATTCAAGCTATCGAAGTTTTTAAACGTCAAATTTGCCCAAAACTTAAAATTTTGGTCTGCTAATACGGTAAATTAAACTTACTCGACTTTGTCCTTTGTACTACACTCCTTCTTCCAATATTCCAAAATGAGTTTGATCTTTTGGTTGAAGCGAATGCCGTCATCTAGCAAACTCAATTGTTTCACTCTGTTGATTAATTCTTCATGTTTTGGTGGTATCACATCAGTGTAATTAGCCATATCGTTCTTGGTTTGCATATGTGGACTGGAAACGTCCCCATGTGAATAACTCAAACCTCCAGGTCGTTTCGTGGCTTGGTTCCTCGCCAAATTCAACCATCCCCTTCCACGGCCTGCACCACACGACATTTTTGTACAAATTGTAGTTATCACTGAACGTCACTGAAGTTAAATTAAAACGATATCGAATCGTTAGAGCTGCAACGCAACGTCTCACTAACGTTTTCGTAAATAAACAAAAAACTGAACGTCACTGAAGTTAGATTGAAACGATATCGAATCTTTAGAGCTGCAACACAACGTCTCACTAACGTCTTCGTAACTAAATAAACTAAAAATGGCTCTAACTTCAATATACTGGGTTTTGAGGCAGTGGGGTTGATACTGCGCACGCGCAAACCAATTTGACCTCCCCCACTACCATCTACTAGCTAGTTATTGGCTCGTAACTAAATGACTCAATAAATATAGAAACGTTCTAAAACGTTCTAGATCGTTTGTATAACGATCAAAGAATTGTTCTAGAATTCTTAAAGTTTTAGAACGGTTCTACATTTATTGAGTCATTTAGTTACGTGCCAATTAGTGATGTCAACTTTCAATACTTTTCAGTAATCGATACTATTCGTTACTTTGAAGTTCAATACTCATTACTTTGATTACTTTAATTACATTTATTATTAGAGTATCTGGAAATTCGTGCTATTCAAAATATTTTGTTTGGTAGATTTACATTTCATCTTTGTATGGTTGCTGGTTACAAAAATACTAAAACGTTATAATTTTTGGTTCAAATAATTTATTTTTTGACTCCTAAAATCTGTTTTGTGGTTTATATAAAATTAATTGATAATTAATTTCTATTGTTAAAGTCATTTTCAAATTCTACCGATGACACAAACAAAGCTTGGTTCTCATTGGAAGGTGTTGCTGCATAAGTAAGAACCTTCTATAATTTTCTTTTTTGTAATTTTATTAAATTTAGTCGAGTTTCTTTTGGTCTCTTCTACATTTTTTACTTAATTAGATCATTGGAAAACTGAATGCATAACATGTTTTTGTCATGAATACTTAGTAAACATGAATGGTTCTTACGACATCCAATAAAAGAGTGCTGCAAAAATAGGAACCCCTTATTAGGTTTTTTTAAAAAAAATATTAATTTTAGTTGAATTTATTTTGGACTCTTCTACATTTTTATCCCTAATAAAATCATTCGAAAAGTAAATCCACCGAATGTTATCAGATGTAGCAAAAATTAAAGAATTAAACTGATCAAGTTCTTGAAACTGAAAATCATTTGACTTGGTTGTTATAGGAAATTGATTGAAATTTATGACGTCTGGGCGGCAAACAGTTTTACCTCCGTGTACAATGCAAGCAGATACAAAGACTCCAGGTGAAATTTTCCATTTAAAACATAATTTAGGGGTAATTTTCTCTTCCGGTAGAGGAAAAGTTGCGGTTAATTCGGATCTAGCAGGTCTCGTAATAAAACCATTTTCACTTTTGAAAAGTATTGGATTTTTGTCATTCTTATTTACATTTGACTGAGTTTACAAGGGTGAATGAAAATTTCTTGCATTGTTCCTACAACTTTCAATAAAAGAGCGCTGCATAAATAAGATTTCCCTATTAGACTTTTTTTGAAATTTTATTAATTTTAATTGAATTTCGTTTGGACTCTTTTACATCTTTGGTTGGAATAAAATAATTCGAAAAGTAAATCCACTGAATATGTTCGTAATGAATACCTAATAAACATTAATAGTTCCTACAACATCCAATATAAAAGAGTGCTATATGAATAAGATTAAAAAATAAAAAATATTTAGTTGAATTTATTTTCATTTTCTTCGCCATTTAACTGATCGGTTGGAATAGCATCTTTTAAGAATTTTAATCGATTACCGTTATCAGTAATTCTCCCTTCCGGTAGAGGTATAGTTAGGGTTATTTCGGATCTAACAGGTCTCGTAATAAAACAATTTTCTCTTTTGAATAGTATTGGATTTGTGTCATCCCTATTTATATTTGACTGTTTAGAATTTACAAGGGTGAATAAAAATTTCTTGCATAGTGGCTACAACAACCAATCAAAGAGTGATGCAAAAATAAAAGCTCCCGATTAGATTCTTTTTTAAATTTTATTAATTTTAGTTGAATTTATTTTCTTTCTGTTTGGCATTTAAATGATCGGTTAGAATAGTATCTTGTAAGAATTTTAATCGATTAACGTTTTCAGATGTACCAAAATTTGAAAACAATTACTCTGATCAAGCGCTTGAAACTGAAAGACACGACTTGATTGTTACGGGAAATTTGTTAGAATTTATGACGTTTAGGCGGCAGTTAGTTTTGTCTCCTTGTATAATGCAATCAGGTACAAAGACTGCAAGTAAAAGTTTCCATTTATAACATAGTTGAGGGGTAGTTCTCTTTTCTGTAGAGGAATAGTTGTGGTTATTTCGGACCTAGCAGGTTTTGTAATAAAACCATTTTTACTTTTGAATAGTATTGGATTTGTGTCATCCCTATTTATATTCGACTGTTTAGAATTTACAGGTGTGAATGAAAATTTCTTGCAAAGTTCCTACAACATCTAATAAAATAGTGCTGCATAAAGATTCCCCTATTAGACTCTTTTTGAAATTTTATTAATTTTAATTGAATTTCTTTTGGACTCTTCTGCATTTTTGGTCTTAATAAAATCATTCGAAAAGTAAATCCACCGCATGTTTTTGTTATGAATATTTAGTATACATTAATAGTTCCTACAACACCCAATAAAAGTGTGATGCATAAATAAGAGCAACCTGTTAGACTTTTTTTGAACTTTTATTAATTTTGGGTTTTTTGAGCATTTTCATGCCTTGTTTTTAGTCGAAAATTTTTAAGCAACTTTGTGTGGTCTCAATTCATAATAGACAACTCGCTGAACGAAACGCTGTCGGTAGTTTTAGGCTTGTTGGAAAGCTCTTTACACGCACATTAAAAGGATGTTTTCATATTCAAAATGCCTCAAAAACTCTGGTAGTTATCGAGGTGTAAACTTAGTAAAATTTGTAATTTTGTGTTTTATTGTGAAATGCTCAAAGTTTATCACTTAAGTAGATGAACCAGCTACGGAAATTAGATAAGGGTGGCACGCTACGTCAGAAAACATTTTCTCCAAAGAGTAAGAATGATTGGTGTCGATTTTTGCAATTTTCTAGTTTTTTATCAATTGAGGTAGAAAAAACATTTGAAAATTTTGAAATTTTTTGAGGCCGTTCTATGGCTTTATTTGAATCTGTTGAGCTCACCTAACGCAATTCTGTCGCTAGTTTATAAATCGGACACATACTTTTCAAGTTATGGCAGTTTGAAATTCACTACAACTTTGGTGGAATATCGAGCTTTTTTATTTACCACCCAACGGAATTCATTCTAAACTCTAGAAGTTATTGAGGTTCAAACTTTGTGGAAATTCGAATTTTTGTCCACTTTTGTGAGACACTGGAAATTCGTTTCTTAAATGGGGAAACCAAGTACAAAAACGTGTTCAGCGACAGACATTACGTCGATAAAAGACATTTTCTTTGGGTGGGAACGATTTTGTTTTTTTTTAGCATTTTCATGCACTATATGCCTTGTTTTTGGTCGAAAATTTTTAAGCAAATTTTTATGGCCTCATTTCATAATAGACAACACGCTGAACGAAACGCTGTCGTTAGTTTTTAATTCGGACTCTTAATTTTCAGGAGAGTGCCGACTCTCTTTTGTATTATGTCGCACTCTCATCGTAAGCCTTATGGGCGCCGGTTGCAGCATGGTTAGCGACATTATGATCAAAGATGGAGCTACTTGTAAGCCACGGAGTATTATCGATTTTGCTCCTAGCGATCATAGCGACCAATAGCGGAAGTTTCGAATCAATCTGCACTGTTGACGTTTGTCGATATAGCAGATTTCATATGGTTAGATACGCACACGAAGCATTTTCGTCGGTCATCGTCGGTCGTACCCGTTCATAATACGCCACCGGCGACTTCGGAAACAAACCGGTTTTCGTGCTTGTGTGTGTGCGTAAATAAAACTCGAGCATTAGCAGGTGTCAAATTTCTCCGATTATTATATTGAAGTGGAAAGTCGCCCGTAATTTGATTTGCGTGGATACTAGTGGAGTTTGTTGGGAAGCAAAAGTCTTCTAGGAACGATTTTTGTCTGCACTTTGTTGCTAAAAGTTAAGGCCCACTTTAAATCATTCTCCATCCAATAAGAATGCAAAATCCACTGGTCGTCCAAAAATCGTCCTGTCCAGGGGGTAGTTTGGGGTGATTTAAAAAAAATTTTTTTGAATCTACAACACCTTGGGCATGCATTTGCTGTAGTTTTATGTCAATATTCTAATGAGAAATATTTTTTTATAAATTTTATAGATGTTAATTCCCAGTGCTTTTATATGGAGCGCCTTAATGAATAAACGTTTCTCCTGAGAAACTAAATTACTCATATCTTTAACTTCTCCTAACTCAAAAACCTGTTAGTTTATCAAAAAAATCATTTCTATAAACGTTGATACTTCAAGATCAAGGATTGCAATGATTTTTTCAAATTTTCAATCCGATGAATTGTTCTGTCATAAAATATTATTTTCTACATATATGTATCAGCGGTTGTAGGCGGACGCAAAGATGCGAGGAAGGTTTATATTGGCGTGGCAAGGGCGGTCGAAATACGACTCTAATGTTCAGACTGCGCTTAAGGTCGATATTCCAGTATTATCGTACTATTGCTGCATTTTAATAATAAATATCTTGATCTGTCGTTAATAAATTAAGTATATACTTGACTTGATGCCTTCATAGAATAGTCTTATCTAAAAAAAAATTGTTGTAAATATAAAAATTTACTAAATATGTGCCTTTTTTTGAAAGCACGCTGATTTTCTTGATCTAGAGGGTGGTTTTCGCGAGTAAAGGAGTAAAAAGAAGAGGGTATTTTAATTGTCCTGTGTGTACATATTATTATAGTCCAACATCAAAGAACCTAATTAATGATTATAATATAAATTTCAAAATAATATCAATCATTCCGTCTGCAAAATAAAAATACCAATTATTATTATTGAATAATTACAATAAGAAATTATATTTACCTACCTACAAAAATTATTCAGAATCTGAACTTGTTTCATTGTCAAAAGCTTCCGTCATACATACTAATAGTAGAGTGCAAACTCGCTTCAATTTTCACTTCCGCGGGCACTTTAAAATAAAAAGTGTTTGACTACCCAAAAATATTTGTCATGTCCCACAGTTTCGAAAACCGTACATCGTCAAAAAATCGTCCAGTGAATAAGGGCACAAATCTAAATTTTCGAGTTAGCCCCATGACGATAAACCTTGATATATCAAATATCTGTGGTAAAAATTTCAATAAATTATCTGTGGCCTTTCTACTTCAAAAAAAAATTTAATATTTTGGAATTCCTCTCCGGCTTATGGGCTATAAATATTTCAAACGCTCTTTACTCCGTTTGAAAGACGACAAAATCTTAATTATTTTTACGATTTTTACCGTTCCCACCAAGCTACCGTCGTAACCGTGCATTTCTGACAAATAAACATTAAGAACAATTTATAGACTCATTCTTCCTAATTCTGACCGTGCAATTTTTATATTTTTCCAACTTTTCATTATTTCAAAAAGAATTTAAATATGCGGAGATGTAAAAATCTCGGAAAGCGGATTTCGTTCCCACCGCATCTATGACTCACGCGTTCTCGCTTCCTGCCCCCTACCCCGACTGTCCCCTCGCCCACACTTTAAATCCAGATAATACAACATGATTATTAGGACGTACTTACAGCATAAGATGTTATAATAGTAAAAATCAAAAACAAAGAATCTTAAAAATTTAATCACTTTCTGTATTTGACGGTACAACCTAAAATAAGAATTTGTTAATTAAATAAAAAATTAATTAAAGCAATTGAAATATACAACTGCAGGTATTTAGAGCCGAAGTATCCGTAATGTCGATTCAGTAGTAAACACAGCTTCTATTTTTCCATTTTCAGTATTCCAACCGCAATCTATTAAATTTGGTACAGGTGGTTTGGGTGTCATACTGTTCAATCATATTTTTCTTTGATGGTGCACACGACGACAATTCCGTTTTATATTATTAAAAGTTGAAGGCAATTTATTGATCGGTTTAGAAGAAACCAAGATTTCTCTAAGAGCATTTATACATTTAATAGTGTCATTTGTTGTATAAAGACGAATCACAAATTTAACGACGTCATTATAAGCCCCATCATCTAAATGCTGCTAAACGCCGATTCTTTCAAGTAGATTATAATGTGTCAAAAATACTTTTCAGAATGTCTTTTTGCCCAATCCTAGAAATTGGCTAGTTGTATCACAACCTGTCAATGCACGAGAGGCAGGTGGATACTTCAACATTGTGCTATCCATTCTCAACTTATGAATTGCAAAAAATCTTTCATTTTCTTTACTTGCAATTTTCATCCGAATTTCTGGTGTCAAAAAAAAATCTTTGAAGTGAGCCAATAGCACCAAAACATCCGTGTTTTTGCAATCCACTATGCATCTTGTATAACCTTCCATTTTCACCAATAGAATTTGTAATATAATTCTAGTATCAGTCCCCTCGTGAGATGCTTCTAATAAATCACAATGCAAATTGTAATTTGCCTTTTAGTGCAAATTTGGAATTAAAGGAAATGAAATATTTATTGCAATTCATGAGTTGAGAATAGATAGCACAATGTTGAAGTATCTACCTGCCTCTCATGCATCGACAGGTTATGATACAACTACTTATTTTTGATACATGATAATCTAATTGAAAGAATCGGCGTTGAGCCGCATTTAGATCATGGGATTTATAATGACGTCATTAAATTTGTGATTGTGATTAGTCTAAAACAACATTGTCGTCGTGTTCACTATCAAAGAAAAATATGATTGAACAGTATGACACCCAAACCACCTTTACCAAATTTAGTAGATTGCAGTTAGAATACTGAAAATGGAAAAATAGTAGCTGTGTTGACTACAGAACCGACATTACCTATATTTCAATTGCTTTAATAATTTTTTTTTAATTAACCAATTCTCATTTTAGGTTGTACCGGATCGCTATGTTCTTGCAAAAGAAAAAAAAATACTTGCGTTGATTCCTGTATGTGCCAATAAAGGCGCTGCCAACATTCATTCTTTAGTATGTATGACGGAAGCTTTTGAGAATGAAACAAGTTCAGATTCTGAATAATTTTTGTAGGTAAGTAAATATAATTTCTTATTGTAATTATTCAATAATAATAAATAAGTATTTTTATCTTGCAGACGGAATAATTTATATTATTTTAAAATATATATTATAATTATTAATTAGGTTCTTTACCCTCTTCTTTTTACTCCTTTACTCGCGAAAACCACCCTCTAGGTCTAGAAAATCAGCGTGCTTTCTAAAAAGGCACATATTTAGTAAATTTTTATATTTACAACAATTTTTTTTAAATAAGACTATTCTATGAAGGCCACAAATCAAGTACATACTTAATTTATTAAAGACAGATCAATCAATAATTACAATCTGAATCAGTCTTCAATTTCTTCTTCGTTCCTTCTTATGTGGTTGTAAAAAAGGTAAATCCTATTACATTAGAATATTGGAAACCTCATTCTTATAAATTACAAATTGTAGTAGTAAGTGGTGTACTTTCAGAAAGAGTAACATATAATATGCCGTATTGATTCCTGCCGATGTAAGGGACCAAAATCTTGTCACAATATCGTCAAAACTCATGAAATTATTATTATTATTATTATTATTATACAGGTTTCAATTGTGAAATTCAATTTCATAAAATCAAATGATTACATAATAACTAAATTTGATTTAGCGATAAAAGACGTGGATCTGATATTGCGGTTCGTACAGCGTGATTGATTACTTCTCGACAACTGCAAATATATAAAAAATAAGCAGATCTGAAGCGACAATTAACTGGACACTCACCGAATGGTAATAATGACGGTTGAAATACTGTTTGGGGTTTCGATGAGGGGCTCGACGAAGTTTCACGTGTGTAATAGCCATATCTTTCATTTCCTCTATTCCGCCGTCAATGAGTTTGAAAGCTTATCCAAACACTAGTCTATTCCACCTTATACGTTAAAAAAGTAATACCTCGGTAATATCAATGTACAAAAGCACTTTTTGTATTCGAACCATATTTATACCCGAAGCATATCGAGTTGAAATTCACCCCTTATAAAATACGCAAATTGTGGGTTATGTGCTTTGTTTACATTTTTCCGATAGTCGTGATCAAAACCGCATGAATTCCGCGCCATCTAATTCACGGAAGCTACACTATAAAACCGGAATAATCTAGATTTAGTCGTCGGAAATCTGAAATCAATTTACGATGAAAAATTATTTTCCGCCCGCCCATGATTTCTCAAAAACTATAGTAAATCTTCGGGATGTTTTTTTTGTACATGAAAGTCAATGATGTTGTCTTGGACGTAAGGGGTTTCAAATACGGATCTAGGATGCGACGGTTTCACAAAAAAATAAATTAGAGTACGATTACAGGGAAAATTTTGGTGATAAATTTAGACAATATTCGATCGACTGTATTTTTAAAATTACGTAACCGACTGAATTTTAATTTGCGTTACGCGAAAGACCAATGTGTCTAGATGCTTAAAGTAAAAGGAAATCAAGAAATTTGCTTTACTTATTAATAAAAGATCGACCGGAGCATGCACGGTCGTGCCATTGCCGACCAGCGAGTGCGGTAGAGAACGCAATAGTGTTTTCTCTTTTAACTTTTGCTGGCAAACCCCAGTCTTACGTCCCATTCTCACATGCATCAAGCCGGACCCCCTTATTTACGGAGCGGTCACGTCAAACAATTACCACGGGTCTTATTAGTTTATAATATTTCCGCTTTCGAATTAATACTTATTGAAGTATGATCTGTGAACACAACCCACTTTTGGACGCCATTACTACCCCTGTATATCTGGATAGCAGCTTATTATTAACCAAAATCTCTCTTGCCGCTACATATGATAATTTTAAAGAACGTTGTTCCGTTTTTCCTCAAGAGAAATGTAATAAATGTACAAATCAACAATTGTTTTCATTGATATTTACACAATAAATTTTTTTTTACCAATATACCATTTTTATTCTTGTAGATAATAAATTTATATACAGAAAAAAATTATTTAAAGTATAAATCTAGCACAAAACCATTTAAAACACAAATAAGTTTACTATACAATGAAACATCACGCAGTAAATTATAAACGCTGAGAAATTGTTGTAACAATATGAAGAAAAATTATGTACAGTAAAGATCAGTAATAGCGCTATAACTCACTTCGTAATTTCTATACTTAGTTATCAAATTTTTTTAGTTAAAGACAGCTATGTACAATTGAAGTCATAAGAATCTTATATACATTTACAATTCGATTAACTATAATCGTTTTCGAATCGATCATCGTGTTTCTACCCTTTATTACTGTTAAATGTCGGTTCAGTTTTCTTGCTGATGCCCCAATCCAAACCGGTGTACTTGTGTTCATTATTCCAAATTGACTCCTTCAAGATCTCGCGGTCCTGTTTAGATCTAATCCTCACCAATCTGGCTCCTGCCCCGAAAATCGGTCGGCACGGCTTCTCTTTATTTTTAATAAAATTATCTTTTCCAATACCGCTGTGACTGAATTCAGAAGGTCCCTTCTCAATATATTGTGGTACGTTGTTGAATTGCGGGGTAGTTTCGTTATTTTTCAATTCTTGAGGAGTCGATTTTTCCAAAACGTTCACAGGACTTTGGTAACTGTCGACTGTTTTGCTAGGGTGTACAGTTTGGACACTCCAAACGTCGTGATTTTTGGTAAATTTTACAAAAGCAGCGTTACCAAGTTGACTTTCATAAAATTTATAAACGTCGTTTGGTAAATTCCCGAATTTGTTGTTGAATAATTCCAATGTTAACATCAACCAGAGTTTGGTTTCTCGTAACAAGCCAGGTTCTTCTACTAAAATTGTTCTAACTTTCGTTAGTATAGAGGCAGTTTCTTCGGGTTTTTCGTTTATAACTGTCGACCCGTTCAAATACAACTGCAAAACAATTGGATTAGCAACAACAAATTAATTTAAAAACATTACTTACTTGAGTGGCAAATAACGCTACTTCCGGCACTGATTTACATTCTAACAGCATTTCTAAGCTGGAAATAAAGGGAATTGCCAGAAATTTATAGATCTCTCCGTTCGATAATCGAGCTTTATGGTAAAACTCTCCCAGCATGTGAACGCTATTCCGGAATATTACCGGATTAGCGGTAAAAAACTTACTTTCGAAGTTCACTTGAAGGTGCTTCAGAAATAATTGGCGGATGTTATGTTCACTAACTTCCTGTTTAATGAAAGTGTTAGATGCAACCATAAGTACAACCTTTGAGGCTAATTCGGTGTTTTGCGAAGCAGCGTTGTAGAGGGAGTCAAAACTGTCCCTGTAAAAAAGAAAAAAATTATTAAGTAAAGAATTGCGACAATCTCAAGTGGTTAAGCCACCAAAAAATTATGAAAATATTGGCAGTGTATAAGTAAATTTCAAAGAATTATCCATTCAACTTCTACAATTTAGTTGATTCAAAGACATCCCACAGATGTTTTCTAACTAGCTTGACATAATTCGCTCTTAAAACCCGTAATTGTTGCTGTTGTGGTTTTTTTAAGTTGTTTAAAAATAGTCAGTAATAATATTGGAGTTGAAAGAGTTTTTGGAAAAGGCTCAAAAATTATTTTTTTATACACAACATTTGATTTAAAGAAGTCATTTGCCCCTGTATATTTGGCTGGGCTCACCGTGTATGTTGAAAAATAATTTTCGGTTATAGACTCTTTCCGCCAGTTTATTTATGTTTCTAAATCAAATTTCAAGCTATACTAGAATTCAAGCTATCGAAGTTTTTAAACGTCAAATTTGCCCAAAACTTAAAATTTTTGTCTGCTAATACGGTGAATTAAACTTACTCGACTTTGTCCTTTGTACTACACTCCTTCTTCCAATATTCCAAAATGAGTTTGATCTTTTGGTTGAAGCGAATGCCGTCATCTAGCAAACTCAATTGTTTCACTCTGTTGATTAATTCTTCATGTTTTGGTGGTATCACATCAGTGTAATTAGCCATATCGTTCTTGGTTTGCATATGTGGACTGGAAGCGTCCCCATGTGAATAACTCAAACCTCCAGGTCGTTTCGTGGCTTGGTTCCTCGCCAAATTCAACCATCCCCTTCCACGGCCTGCACCACACGACATTTTTGTACAAATTGTAGTTATCACTGAACGTCACTGAAGTTAAATTAAAACGATATCGAATCATTAGAGCTGCAACGCAACGTCTCACTAACGTTTTCGTAAATAAACAAAAAACTGAACGTCACTGAAGTTAGATTGAAACGATATCGAATCTTTAGAGCTGCAACACAACGTCTCACTAACGTCTTCGTAACTAAATAAACCAAAAATGGCTCTAACTTCAATATACTGGGTTTTGAGGCAGTGGGGTTGATACTGCGCACGCGCAAAGCAATTTGACCTCCCCCACTATCATCTACTAGCTAGCTATTGGCTCGTAACTAAATGACTCAATAGATATAGAAACGTTCTAAAACGTTCTAGATCGTTTGTAAAACGATCAAAGAATTGTTCTAGAATTCTTAAAGTTTTAGAAATATTCTAGATTTATTGAGTAATTTAGTTACGTGCCAATTAGTGATGTCAATTTTCAATACTTTTGAGTAATCGATACTATTTGTTACTTTGAAGTTCAATACTCGTTACTTTGATTACTTTAATTACATTTATTATTAGAGTATCTGGAAATTTGTGCTATTCAAAATATTTTGTTTGGTAGATTTACATTTCATCTTTGTATGGTTGCTGGTTACAAAAATACTAAAACGTTATAATTTTTGGTTCAATTAATTTATTTTTTGACTCCTAAAATCTGTTTTGTGGTTCATATAAAATTAATTGATAATTGATTTCTATTGTTAAAGTCATTTTCAAATTCTACCGCTGACACAAACAAAGCTTGGTTCTCATTGGAAGGTGTTGTTGCATAAATAAGAACCTTCTATAATTTTCTTTTTTGTAATTTTATTAATTTTAGTCGAGTTTCTTTTGGTCTCTTCTACATTTTTTACTTAATTAGATCATTGGAAAACTGAATGCATAACATGTTATTGTCATGAATACTTAGTAAACATGAATGGTTCTTACGACATCCAATAAAAGAGTGCTGCAAAAATAGAAACCCCTTATTAGGCTTTTTTAAAAAAATTATTAATTTTAGTTGAATTTATTTTGAACTCTTCTACATTTTTATCCCTAATAAAATCATTCGAAAAGTAAATCCACCGAATGTTATCAGATGTAGCAAAAATTAAAGAATTAAACTGATCAAGTTCTTGAAACTGAAAATCATTTGATTTGGTTGTTATAGGAAATTGATTGAAATTTATGACGTCTAGGCGGCAAACAGTTTTACCTCCGTGTACAATGCAAGCAGATACAAAGACTCCAGGTGAAATTTTCCATTTAAAACATAATTTAGGGGTAATTTTCTCTTCCGGTAGAGGAAAAGTTGCGGTTAATTCGGATCTAGCAGGTCTCGTAATGAAACCATTTTCACTTTTGAAAAGTATTGGATTTTTGTCATTCTTATTTACATTTGACTGAGTTTACAAGGGTGAATGAAAATTTCTTGCATAGTTCCTACAACATTCAATAAAAGAGCGCTGCATGAATAAGATTTCCCTATTAGACTTTTTTTGAAATTTTATTAATTTTAATTGAATTTCTTTTGGACTCTTTTACATCGTTGATTCAAATAAAATAATTCGAAAAGTAAATCCATTGAATATGTTCGTAATGAATACTTAATAAACATTAATAGTTCCTATAACATCCAATATAAAGGAGTGCTCTATGAATAAGATTAAAAAATAAAAAATATTTAGTTGAATTTATTTTCATTTTCTTCGGCATTTAACTGATCGGTTGGAGTAGCATCTTTTGAGAATTTTAATCGATTACCGTTATCAGTAATTCTCCCTTCCGGTAGAGGTATAGTTATAGTTATTTCGGATCTAACAGGTCTCGTAATAAAACCATTTTCCCTTTTGAATAGTATTGGATTTGTGTCATCCCTATTTATATTTGACAGTTTAGAATTTACAAGGGTGAATAAAAATTTCTTGCACAGTTGCTACAACATCCAAGCAAAGAGTGATGCATAAATAAGAGCGCCCTATTAGACTTTTTTTTTGAACTTTTATTAATTTTGGGTTTTTTGAGCATTTTCATGCCTTGTTTTTAGTTGAAAATTTTTAAGCAACTTTTTGTGGTCTTAATTCATAATAGACAACTCGCTGAACGAAGCGCTGTCGATGGTTTTAGGCTTGTTGGAAAGCTCTTTACAGGCACATTAAAATGATGTTTTCATATTCAAGATGCCTCAAAAACTCTAGTAGTTATCGAGGTGTAAACTTTGTAATTTTGTGTTTTATTGTGAAATGCTCAAAGTTTATTGCCTAAGTAGATGAACCAAGTACGGAAATGAGATAACGGTAGCACGCTACGTCAGAAATTATTTTTTTCTAAAGAGTAAGAATGATTATTGTCGGTTTTTGTAATTTTAAATTTTTTTATCCATTGAGGTAGAAAAAACATTTGAAAATTTTGAAATTTTTCGAGGCCGTTCTATGGCTTCATTTGAATCTGTTGAGCTCACCTAACGCAATTCTGTCGCTAGTTTATAAATCGGACACATACTTTTCAAGTTATGGCAGTTTGAAATTCACTACAACTTTGGTGAAAAATCGAGCGCTTTTATTTACCATCCAACGGAATTCATTCTAAATTCTAGAAGTTATTGAGGTTCAAACTTTGTGGAAATTTGAATTTTTCTCCACTTTTGTGAGATACTGGAAATTCGTTTCTTAAATGGGGAAACCAAGTACAAAAACGTGTTCAGCGACAAACATTACGTCGAGAAAAAAACATTTCCTTTGGGTGGGAACGATTTTGTTTTTTTTTTTGAGCATTTTCATGCACTATGTGCCTTGTTTTTGGTCGAAAATTTTCAATCAGCTTTTTATGGCCTCATTTCATAATAGATAACACGCTGAACGAAACGCTGTCGTTAGTTTTTAATTTGGACTCTTATATTTCGGGAGTGCGGACTCTCTTTTGTATTATGTCGCACTCTCATCGTGAGCCTTATGTCCCATTCTCACATGCATCAAGCCGGACCCCCTCATTTACGGAGCGGTCACGTCAAACAATTACCACGAGTCTTATTAGTTTATAATATTTCCGCTTTCGAATTAACACTTATTGAAGTATGATCGACCAGTGCAAGCGCGCCACGTCATGATCACGACCTGATTACTACAATATGGTTGTTTTGACGCGCTCTTAGGACACTGTGAATCGACTATAGTTCTAGCATCGTCTCCAGTTGGTACTTATTCAGTTTCTTTAAAAATAACCAAGGTGGTAGAAATATCGACATATAAATGTATTTACGACACAATGTATAGTGCATAACAAAATTGATTTATGTTCTCGCTAAAATTAAGATTTATTTAACTTTTGAGTTTTGGGAAAACAAAAAGACTTGTTTGTCAGTAACTTAATATTAAATTACATATCACATAATAGGAAAGGACGAACATTTATTATTTTTAACACTAACAAAAAAAGTTGTAACGATGTGGATCTCTCGCGGAAGGCTGAATATCTCGATGGTAGAACAAGATTTAATTTTAAATACAATTAAAACTATGGAAGTCACAGGCTGGAGATTCCACTTCAGTAGTTGAGACGTCAATGAGAGATCTTCACGCTTGAATTGTGGTCATCTTGTAAGCAAATATGCATCATCCATAAGAAGGTCGTTAAGATGACCGTTATCGGTGTCCGCGTCATCAAATCACGGATAGAAGGGATACATACATCTCGAATTCATTATCGAGGGAAAGGGCACTATCGCCGGAAGATGAATCTGATGTATAATCCAGTGGCGGCTCGTGGTTAAATTAGATGGGAGAGCAACCTCTAGGACAAACTTATAAGTATCTAATAACAATTGATACCCTAGTGAACTGATTTGATACTTATTAATTTATATTTTACAATCAATTTTAGTAAGTTTCCAGATCACCTTTGAGATACTACTATCAATCCGTTGACTTATAGAGAAGTTCGCGCCAACCAAAAACTAGAAAATGATTCCTACACTAAATTAAGTTTATTAACGTAAAATTATATAAAAGTGAGATTTTTTTGAAAGAAAGAATTTTTGATCTAAAACAGATATTTACTTAAAAGTCATATAGATAAAGTCTATTCGTCTATCTTTTTGAGCTAAAAAATTGCTAATAACCAGATTATTAAAATCGTCTGTAGACTTAATAAGTTCACGTTCAATAGAGCAAGTAGCTAGCGCGCAAAACCTATCTTGGCCTATAGAATTTCGGTAAAAAGTTTGTATTCTTTTTAAAGTTAAAAGCAACGTTTGCTTTTAGCTGTTGTCATCGGGATTGTATATACAAATAATTCTTAACAATTTGACAGATTTACGGAAAACATTTCAAAGGTTATTGTCTGAAAGAAATTGAAGAATGTGAAGAACTCCATTGAGAAAGAATCTAACTTAAAAAATGTAGCTGCAGTAGTAAAAAAATGCTCCGGGAAGTTTACAGCAAAATCTTTAAAAGAGCTTGCCTCAAAGAGTAAAGAAGGTTCCAAATGATCATTAACACAAAATCTATCTGTGATATTTGTTATAATAACATTACTTCTTTGGCCATTTGCATATTTCTGTCTGCATATCGAGCTCGCTTTGTAGATACGGGTTTTGATTTATCATCTACATTATAATAGTAATGATCAACCTCTTTTCTAATATTCTGCACCGCATTTTTAAAATCGGAAATGTATTTTTGAATTTTGACACTATCTAACTGACGCAGTTGTAATTGTTTATAGAGAATATCACTGTGTGGTAAAATTTTATTAAAGAAATATAACCAAAAATTGAATTCCTCATCTTTCAAATAATTTATTAAGTATGTTGATTGCTGAATGGTTAGTTTATCATTTTCATTATCAATACTGAATTCAAAGCATTTAAAGAGTTTTTGTTTATATTTTAAAACAGTACAAACAACTCTGGAGTTAAGATTCCAACGAGTTTTTAGTCCGCGTGGCATAACTATATTATCAAGAATTTGTGTTCGTTGGGGTGATCTAGAAAAAAATGTTGAAAAAGCAGAAACATTTGCAAAAAGTACTTGAATTTGTTTACTTTAAGTGGCAGCTCTTTCCAGAATTAAATTTAATTGATGAGCATTACAATGGCTCTCTTCTAAACTGAACTGACTCTGGCTTGTACTCCATTATTTTGGCCACTCATAACAGCAGCCCCATCATAACTTTGAGCTATTAGCTTTTCAGGTGATTTGTTTATATTAATTTTCTCTAATTCATCAAGAATTACTTATGTCTTCTACGCTATGACTAGGCGGTATTAAGTATCCCATAAAACGTTCATATAGTCTAGCTTCTTTAACATAACGTACTATAAAGACTAATTGGGATATTTTCGCATTATCAGTGGTTTCGTCAACTTGAATTGCAATGTACTTACTTTCTTCAATTTCATTTTTTATTAAATTCTGAGTTACCGGTAATATAGAATCTAATAATTCATTTTGAATTGTCTTTGATAAATCAGAAAATACAGCATTTTTCGATTGCTCTATATGTGATTTGAGAAGTAAATCAATTTCGTTCATAAAATTTATTAAGACTCTAACAATGCCCGGGTTGTCGCTAGCCAATGCTTCGTCATGTCCTCGCAATGCTAATTCAAAAACACCACAAAATTTGATGCAGTTAATAAATTTTCCTAGAATATAACGGTTTTCTTTTACTTTTTCATTATGTTTTAGCACTTCAATCCGATAAGCGTTACTTAACTGATTTCGTAGGTCAACATGGCCTAAAGTTGCAAATTCGAGAGAATAAAACAAATGCCTTTGACATATTGAATGCTATTTTATTTTTAAACCCAAGTGCTTCAGATCAGTAATGCCTGTGTAGACCCAAGCGAGATCACAATCATCGGACCCCATCAATAAACACACAAAGCAATAAAATGAATTGCTGACATCGCAACCACATAGGCAATCTGCATTTTGGTACATACCTGCATTGAATGATCTTACCACAATTTTGCCCTTTACCACATATTGTTTTAAGATCTGAAGGTTAGGCCGAAATGGACCCAACTCTTTTATTTTCTTACGATCCTCGAAACTTAATCCCCTCAATCATGCGACGATAATTGCTTGGACGGTATTCATTGCTTCAATTAGAACACGAAATCACCCAACAATTGCTGAATCTCAGTAAAAGCAAGAAACTGGAACGGTAGAGCAACGAAATTATTTCACAGCTGGATAAACCGCTAATACGCTACGCCCCACACCACACTTGCATGTATTGTATTTAGTTTATAAGCAGATTGTCGTTGCCGAACTCTTTCAAACAACGGAAAAGTTCGACAACGTTCGGGGTTTGGGTATAACAAGTTACTTTATTGGCTTGAGCAAAATGATTCTTGCCCCTCTCAAACGCTGTTGTCAGCGTTTTTTAAAGCACTCTCGATGTATAATTGCATGGGAAAATAAGGATAGCATACGCCAAATTTCACGCAATCTGGCATAGCTCGGGGGGCAACGCAAAGCTAGCTCACAGCGCGCAGCGTTCAGTTTGGTAGCGGGAAACTTAAAATAGAAGCAAGTAATATATCTGATGGCCTTTATAAATTTCTCGCTTGGACTTAATTCACTCTCTATTTTTCTCAATAGCATTAGGAGGGCATTGCCCCTTTGCCCCTCCTGCACCAGCCGCCACTGTTATAATCGGAAAATTCGAAATAGTCTTCTATAGCATTCAGGTTAAATGCATCGTCCCTGCGCTAACGTCAAGGTGAAGACCGTTGTCAGCATCGCTGGAGACTGAATCACTCAAATAGTAAACTTTTCCTAAAATGTCCGCAAGTTTGTCGTTCGAAATCACTGAAGAGTTTACTGACTTTAATTCCTCTTCAGTTGATTCGTCTGTTGAAAGATGTCTATTATGTGGCACATCTGGTAGTTCATTTATTGCTAGATTCTGCTGTTCATTCTGCATATTTTGTAAAACTGGATTTGGAACTTGTTGTACAATTTCAGCAACTGGAAACTGCACATTTGGTCCTTCTGACTTAATATGTTCGAAATTAAAAGAGTCCATTTCTTTCAGATTATTTGAATCACAGAAAGCACTTAATTTTCACACACTACAGTAACGGAATTTCAGCAGCTTGCAACTTTCAGTTCGAATGCACAGTAAAGACTAGAAGACTGGGGTCACGACCGGTCTGTTACCTGGGTATTATACTAAGAGATTGAGGGCGTGTTGCTCTCTTCCATACAAAAATAACATAGCACATGCCACTTTTAGTAAATTTTAATGGAATTCCAGAAATAGCTATATAAGCGGCACACAAAATACAAAATTGGTGGTGCGTGAGGAGAACCGATATTTGTTAAAGATGAATACAATTTTTAAGAAAAAACATTTTTTGATGTTTAATAATATAGGATAATTTTCATTTAGAGAAATATTTTTTGATTCAAAATCAACCCCCTGAATGCGCCGAATATTAACGAAAAGTCTTTATTTTCTTCATATTTTCTTATAATGGTGATTGCATCTATGAGAATGTTGACAAGACGGAGGCAGATTTTGATGCTCTTTACGAGCTTATTATTATAAATGTTTCACAGTTGGGTTGAAGGTAACTACGGTTTTAGCATAAAGTTTGCCTATTGACGCACTACTTTCTGAAGTAGAACCCCCAGCCTGTGAGTTTCATAATTGTAAGTGGTTTTATTCATCTTATCTTATTATGTAATATGTACTTTAATATTAAGCAAAAAGAAAATAAATTAGTTATATTATACACTCTACCTTTTTTGTTGTAAACACTCTTTCGATCCCAATTCATTTTTGTTAATGATGTTTTGAGTAAATTGTAATCTATTTAAAAAAAAAGCGTACCTTGATATTCGAAGGGCTTATCGAAAAGAAAAAAATGCTTTAAATGCGAAAATTCGTGGCTCTCTTAAAATGTCGTCTCTGCTTCCACCTCGCATTGATCAGTCTTTAACAACTCACGTTCTTTTTCTTCATACTTATCTCCATCCTGCTATTTAATCGGAAAACTTAGGCAGCGTCTTCTCATGCTCTCAAAATTAATTTAAAACTGCGAACTGTGTTTTCAAATCACGCCACGATAAATAAATTTCCTCTCTCTTACTGGACAGTAAGTTTCCAAAAAAAAGTAACTCGTTATTACATCTTAACGGTTACAAAATAATAAATATTTATAATTCTCTGCTTTTTTGTTAAATTGAAAAACCTGTACTCAGATGCTAAAGAAACTTTACTGCCTAAAACAAATTGTCAATACAGGGTGATAAATTTAACGAAGTATTTTAAAGGAATAGACCATTATTTCCATTATGTTGATACCCTTTGCAGCTTCATTTCTTAAAAACTTAATAACTAAAAGCCGTAAATGATTTGAAACATCACTTTACGTTATAAATGAATAAACCTTCTAGTTCAGAATTTTTAGGAAATAAAGCTTCATTCCATAGATATAGCTTTCACTTGTGCACTTCTAAAATATCGTGAAAAATCTTGTTTTATTAAATAATTGTGGGAGAAAATGGTTAAAATGTCTCATTGTATTTTTACTCAAAAGCTTATTTCTTCAGCTAAATGCACCATAAATACTTATTGGACAGTGGCGTGGGTAAGTAATCTGGGGCGTGAGCGTCACATGGCACAGTTAATATCGAAATTAGAAAATTAATCTCTTGACGTACCGTTCATGCCAGAATCCTTTCACAAAATTGCTGATATACTAACATTTTGAATATATATCAAATGATACATCTTCAGAATAAATTTTATAAAAAATTGTTAAAATTTTAAAATGATTTGTTGCCTTGAACGTTTAAAAAAACAGATACTGGGGTGCTAATTGTTAACATCACCCAATTTTAACAGCAACATATTTATGAGGATCTGGCCAGATTTGCGGAATTTTGGTTTTCTTGATTTGGTGAGGTGTCCGAGAGAAAAATGTAGAGCTTATCACTAGAGACAAATCGAGCGTCGAGTGTTGGTGGTTTAATTTCTATTTTTCATAGTGTTATATTAAGACTCAAGCACCATCCAGCAACTCGCCCGAAACTACCGATATCATTGATGGAAGACATCACAAATTTTCGACCTTAAAAAAAACCTCAACACACGTGTTATGTACTCATTTCGCTTCCGAATATAATGTTAACAATAGCTATTTCAGTTTTTTTTATTGTATTTCCCTTTTCGTACTTAAATTTCTTTCCTTCTTACGTAAATTCCTTTTTTTTTTTTCCTTGTTCCTTACTATCTTTCCCAATCATTGAACCTAGGATTAGTTGTTGGTTGAAGCCGACTTTTTACCAGCACAACAAGCGAGTCCAGGATACCGTCCATAGAGAACATGCCAGCTAAGTCTTCCATTTGTTTAAATCTTTTTCGCGTCATTCGAGATTTAATTAATTTAATTATAATTATAATAACTGTGAAACCACAGTGAAATGCATATTACAACGGCCAAGATCGAACTGTCCGATTTATATAATTAATTCAAATTCGAGTTACTATCTTGCTTTATTAAATGTTTTAATCTTCATTTTATTGTTTTAAATTTCACTGTTTCCATTTTTCGGTAGATAAATTGCTAAATTTAAAATCAAAAATTGGTGGCGCCCTCTTTTTTGGTTCTTTTGTTCTTGTCTCTCTTTTTTTGTTTCTTTGATTTCAACTGTTACGTTAAATTAAGGATCTCGTGGACCTACGAACCGCTCTCCACTATAAAGGCTGTCGTTTGCCAAATAACGTAAAAAATAATACAACAATAATAACCGCTCATTTAAATTGGCGCTATTGGTAATCGTTGAGGTCAACGTACGGCGGACACTTTCAGGATTAGAGCAGTGGTTCACGTAAATTTCGCTGATACCTAACTAATTTTTGGAAATAATCCGGAGATTGTTAAAAATGTTTCTATTTATTTAATTCGGGCATATTTATTGATCAAACTTCGCAGAAACCTTTTGTTATTAATATAGAATAAGAGTTAGTAAAAGTTGCTTAAAAGTCGTAAATTTGATCCATTTGTTCGCTGTTCAAGAAAAGCAGCAACAATGGTTGTTTAACTTGAGTTTACAATATCCACACTTTTCAAGGGTTCTAGCCTTTACTATCTTGTGAATGGAAAGTAATTGGAGGGATGACTAATTCTCAATGGTAACTCTCTGTGAAAACTCAAGTGTTCGTACGAAGTGGTAAAACTAATATATTTTTAAATCTTTGTTGTTGTATAATTTTATTGATATATGCGGATTAAAATACCACCATCAGAGGCGGACTGTCCAGGGTGGCTAGGTGGCGACAGCCACTGGGGCCAAAGATCTCTGGCAATACTCGAAATTGTCAAAAATTAATGAATTAAAAAAATATGTCGCCGCTCTTGACTTTGGGCTGATTCGCCATAATGTCATATATCTATCAAGTCGGGCTGGGCAAGTTGTGCCGTTCAATTTGTAATTCTTAAATTTTGTTGGAAAAATAGCGAGCAATTGTTGTTGAGCGACCGCCAAATTTGAGGACGACAGTTGTGTGTTTATTGGAGATGAATTGCATTCCATGAACCTTTAGGCATTAGCTTATATAGTGCACATTTTTATATATGTATATTTATTTTAATTCTGTCTTGCACTCAAGTATCTTGGATCGATTATGTCCCTTCCTTATTAATTAAAAATAAATATCCTTGTTAGCAAATCATTTAAGATCCGTGTTAAATATGAAATTGATATAAACTACATTTCAGCTGATTTTAGTAAATTATCACCCCATTAACCCAAAGACAAAGTTGCGTGTAATCTGTGAGTTAATTAATAATAAAATTCGATATTGTTATCACCTGAAATAAATCAAACTTATAAAAGAGGTAAATGAACCAAATAAAATAAAAATATATTTTTTAATAATAATAAATTTAACAGAAAAGTTTTTTATTTTCCTCCATCTTGAATTGCAATTACATTGCTTTGTAAGCAATTTGACTTACATAATTTTTTGACTTTTTGGGAGTTACGAGAAATCGTTCCTGAATACCAAGTAGAGCAGTAAGCATAATTGAGGTATCTGAATTTGACACTAAATCTACAGTGCATGTACTTTTTGTATGGAGGGGAACAATATTCCCTCATCCCTTTAGTGAAAATCCAAAATGTGAATGGAGGGGAGCAACACTCCCTTCACCGCTTAGAGAAAACCCAAAATGTAATTAACTGAACAGTCGTCACTCCAGTCTTTACTGTGTACTCGAACTCAAACCATCGAGCTGCTAAAATTTTCTCTCAGTTATAGAGATTAAGTTTGTGTTTTGTGATTAAAATAATTTTACAAAAATGTGCTACATTTATCAGTTGGAAAGTGTTGAACCACATTATGCACCAGAAGTGCATTTGCCACCCGATGTATCAGAAGAGCAGTTGCCACACGATGTATCAGAAGAGCAGTTGCCACACGATGTATCAGAAGTGCAGTTGCCACAGTATGTATCAGAACAGCAATTTTCACCAGATACAGAAATGGAACTAACACAAACTGAACTGGCGTTCCTTGCGCTTACGCGACTTGGTCAAATGATGGACGTGGAGAGTTTAATATATTTAATATCATCTGATGAATCATCTGATGAATCATCTTACGAATCATCTGAAGAGGAAATGGAAATCGAAGAGACTTACGAATCTTGACGATGTCGAATTATCTAATGAAGAGTTTGTAAACGATTCAAAATCAACCCCCTGACTGTGCCGCATATTAACGAAGATTTAACACATTATGTAATACTTTAATGTTAAGGAAACAGAAAATAAATAAATTATATTATACACTCTACCTTTTTTGTTGTAAACACACTTTCGATCCCAATTCATTTTTGTTAATGATGTTTTGAGTAAATTGTAATCTATTTAAAAAAAATCTATTTAAGGCCACAGATACCAGTGGTACCTATTAACATTTAACATTCAAGTAAAAAGTCAATGCTCTTAATGTCGGAAGTGGGTCGCGGGATTTTAAAAATTTGGTTTCAAAAAACAATACTCAAAAACCAAAAAGGGCGCAAAGAAATTTATTATGAAATCATCACATCACGAAAAATTGGAAACCGCTGTTGATTTTTGCAAATGTCTTTAAATTTCATTCAGTTCAGTTTAAACAAAAAAATTAATGGCAAAATTAAAAAGATTGATAAATATTAAATATTAAATATTAAATATTAAATATTAAAGCCTCGGCTAGGTACACCTCGTGTTGCTTTATAACTCGGAATTTCGATCTGAACCGTTTAGTATTGAAAGAATAACGAATAAATAAAAAGTAAAAAAAAATTGAAGGATTGGAGACTTAGGTGGATTTCCTGGACGTGCCGTAGGGATCGATTCGCCTTTAAAAAAATCTCACCAGGCCCTTTCTACCGGAGGTTTGTAGACCCACGAAAGTTGGCAAAACTACAACAACAAATTAACGGAAATACCTCGCAGATAGTTCCAAAATTGACCAATAATTGTCCCAAATTAAAAACCCTGCAATGTCGTGATTAGCAACACTTAAGAAGCAAAAGAGTGGGCGTACCTTGATATTGGAGGGGCCTCTCGAAAAGAAAGGATTGCTTCATATGCGAAAATTCGTGGCTTTCTTAAAAAGTCGTCTCGGCTACGACCTCGCATCGACCAGTCTTTAACAACTCACGTTCTTTTTCTTTAAACTTATCTCCGTCCCGCTATTTAATCGGAAAACCTAGGTAGGGCACTCTCATGCTCTCAAAATTAATTTAAAACCGCGAACTGTCTTCCCAATTCACGCCACGACATAGCAATTTCCTCTCTCTTACTGGACAGTAAGTTTCCAAGAAGAAAAGTAACTCGTTATTACATCTTAACGGTTGCAAAATAATAAATATTTATAATTCTCTGCTTATTTGTTAAATTGAAAGGCCTGTATTGAAAGAACAACGAATAAATAAAAAGTAAAAAAAAATTGAAGGATTTGAGACTTAGGTAGATTGCCAGGACGTGCCATAGGGATCGATTCGCCTTAAAAAAGTGTCACCAGGCCCTTTCTACCGGTGGTTTCTAGACTCGCAAAGGTTGCTAAACTACGACAACAAATTAGCGGATGGTCCCAAGATTGACCAAAAAATTGTTTCAAATTAGAAACCCTGCAATGTCGTGATTAGCAATACTTTAGAAGCAAAAGAGTAGCCATACCATAATATTCTAAGAGCTTCTCGAATAAAAAATAGATTCATGGGCGAAAATTCGTGGCTCTGTCAAACTGTCGTCTCGGCTTCCACCTCGCATCGACCAGTCTTTAAAAACTCACGTTCCTTTTCTTTAAACTTATCTCCTTATTTAATCGAAAATCCTAGGCAGCGCCCTTTCATGCTCTCAAAATTAATTTGAAACTTCGAACACGCCACGATACCGCAATTTCCTCTCTCTTACTGGACAGTAAATTTCCAAAAATAAAAATGGTAAACCGTTATTACATCTTAATGGTTATAAAATAATAATAATTTATAATTCACTGCTTTTTTAATAAATTGAAAGACCTCTCCTCAGATGCCTAAAACAAATTGTCAATACAGGGTGATAAATTTGTCGAAGTATTTTAAAGGGACACATCCTTATTTCCATTACGTTGGTACCCTTTACAGCCTCATTTCTTAAAAAACTAAATAACTAAAAGCCGTAAATGATAAGGAAGACTCACTTTACGTTACAAATGAATAAGCCTCCAAGTTCAGAATATTTAGAAAATAAAGCTTGATTGTACAACTACATCTTTCACATGTACATTTCTAAAATATCTTGAAAATTCTTGTTTTATTAAATAATTGTGTTAGAAAATGGTTGAAATGTCTCATTGTACTGTTACGCAAAACCGCGTTTCTTCAAGCAAATGCACCATTAATAACTTATTGGACAGTGGCGTGGATAGGTAATGCGGGGCGTGAGCTTCACATGGTACAGTTAAAATCGAAATTACAAAATGAATCGCTTGACGTACCGTTCACGTTAGAATCTTGTCACAAAATTACTCATAAATTAACATTTTGAATATGCATCAAATAACACAACTTCAGAATGAATATTCTAAAAAATTATTAAAATTTTAAAATTATTTGTTGCCTAAAAAAAGAAAGTTGGGAGTCTGATTTCCCTCATTATCTATGTGCTAGGTGTGACAAACGTCTAAAGACAAATCATTATTTATGCGTTATTGTGTATGCGTGACTTAAATTTCTCGTTGAAAGACGAAGAGTTTTTTAAAAAGTATTCTTTTTAATTTTTAAGACACTTTCGCATATGTTACCCTTAACACCTACAAATTACATCTAAACATCGAATGAAGATAATTTTATTTATAATAATAAAATTTGTTGACTCGGTGGTACCCAGCACGGCGTTGACCGGCAGGAGGGGGCGAGGTATTGGCGGACTCTCCATTTTCTGCCGAATCGACGTGGGCCCGGATATGAGCATCCGTAACTCGTGCTTGATTGATTTGTGGACTTGTTAAATGACAGAAATTACTGCAACTGAAAAATAAATAAATGACAACTAATTTAGCTGTACTTAAAACAATAATAACCGCTCATTTAAGTTGGCCCTATTGGCCATCGTTGAGGTCAACGTACGGCGGACACCTGCAGGATTAGAACAGTGGTGCACGTAAATTTCTCTGATACCTATTTCATTTCGCAAATTATCCCGAGATTGTTAAAAATGTTTCTATTTATTCAATTCGGGCACATTTATTAATCCAACATGACAGAAACCTTTTGTTATTAATATACAATGAGGGTTAGTGAGAGTTGCTTAAAAGTCGTAAATTTGATTCTATTTTTCGTGGTTCAACAAAAGCAGCAACAATGGTGGTTTATCTTGAGTTTCAAAAATTCCACACTTTTCAAGGGTTGCAGCCTTTACTATTGTGTGAATGGAAAGTAAATGGAGGGAAGACACATTCCCAACGGTAAATCTCTGTGAAAACTCAATTGTTCATACAAAGTGGCTAAACTAATATATTTTAAATTTTTATAGTTGTGTTATTTAATCGAAATTGGCCAATTGAGATGCCACCATCAGGGGCGAGCTGCCCAGGGTGGCTAGGTGGCGACAGCCACTGGGGCGAAAAATCTCAGGCATTACTCGATATTGTCAAAAACTAATGAATTAAAATTTTTTATCGCCCCTTTTGACTTTCGGCTGATTCACCATATGGTCATATATCTATCGTCAAGTCGGGCTGGGCAAGTTGTGCTGTTTAATTTGTAATTTTTAAATTTTGTTGAAAAAATAGCGAACAATTTTTGTTGAGCGACCTCCAGATTTGAGGACGACAGTTGTGTGTTTATTGGAAATGAATTGCATTCCTTGAACCTTTAGGCATCAGCCTATATAGTACAGATTTTTATATATGTATATTTATTTCAACTCTGTCTTGCACTCAAGTATCTTGGATCGATTATGTCCCTTCCTAAATAATCAAAAATAAATATCCTTGTTAGCAAATCATTTAAGATCCGTGTTAAATATGAAATTGATATAAACTACATTTCAGCTGATTTCAGTAAATTACCACCCCATAAACCCAAAGATAAAGCTGCGTGTAATCCGCAGGTTAATTAATGATAAAATTCGATATTTTTATCACCTGCAATAAATCAAACTTATAAATGAGGTAAATGAAACAAATAAAATAGAAATATTTTTTTTAATAATAATAAATTTAACAGAAAATTATTTTATATTTTTTTAATTCATTAATTTTTTGACAATATCGTGTATTGCCAGAGATCTTTGGCCCCAGTGGCTGTCGCCACCTAGCCACCCTAGACAGTCCGCCTCTGATGGTGGTATTTTAATCCGCATATATCAATAAAATTATACAACAACAAAGATTTAAAAATATATTAGTTTTACCACTTTGTACGAACAGTTGAGTTTTCACAGAGAGTTACCATTGAGAATTAGTCATCCCTTCAATTACTTTCCATTCACAAGATAGTAAAGGCTAGAACCCTTGAAAAGTGTGGATATTGTAAACTCAAGTTAAACAACCATTGTTGCTGCTTTTCTTGAACAGCGAACAAATGGATCAAATTTACGACTTTTAAGCAACTTTTACTAACTCTTATTCTATATTAATAACAAAAGGTTTCTGCGAAGTTTGATCAATAAATCTGCCCGAATTAAATAAATAGAAACATTTTTAACAATCTCCGGATTATTTCCGAAATTAGTTAGGTATCAGCGAAATTTACGTGAACCACTGCTCTAATCCTGCAAGTGTCCGCCGTACGTTGAACTCAACGATTACCAATAGCGCCAATTTAAATGAGCGGTTATTATTGTTGTATTATTTTTTACGTTATTTAGCAAACGACAGCCTTTATAGTGGAGAGCGGTTCGTAGGTCCACGAGATCCTTAATTTAACGTAACAGTTGAAATCAAAGAAACGAAAAAAAAAGAGAGACAAGAACAAAAGAACCAAAAAAGAGGGCGCCACCAATTTTTGATTTTAAATTTAGCAATTTATCTACCGAAAAATGGAAACAGTGAAATTTAAAACAATAAAATGAAGATTAAAAGATTTAATAAAGCAAGATAGTAACTCGAATTTGAATTAATTATGTAAATCGGACAGTTCGATCTTGGCCGTTGTAATATGCATTTCACTGTGGTTTCACAGTTATTATAATTATAATTAAATTAATTAAATCTCGAATGACGCGAGAAAGATTTAAACAAGTGGAAGACTTAGCTGGCATGTTCTCTATGGACGGTATCTTGGACTCGCTTGTTGTGCTGGTAAAAAATCGGCTTCAACCAACAACTAATCCTAGATTCAATGACTGGTAAAGATAGTAAATAACAAGGAAAAGAAAAAAAAGGAATTTACGTAAGAAAGAAAGAAATTTAAGTACGAAAAGTGTAATACAATAAAAAAAACTGAAATAGCTATTCTTAACGTTATATTCGGAAGCGAAATGAGTACATAGTTCGTGTGTTGAGGTTTTTTTTAAGCTCGAAAATTTGTGATGTTTTACATCAATGATATCGGTAGTTTCGGGTGAGTTGCTGGATGGTGCTTGAGTCTTAATATACCTAACACTATGAAAATCGAAATTAAACCACCAACACTCGACGCTCGATTTGTCTCTAGTGATAAGCTCTACATTTCTCTCTCGGACACCTCACCAAATCAAGAAAACCAAAATTCCGCAAATCTGGCCAGATCTTCATAAATATATTGCTGTTAAAATTGGGTGATGTTAGCAATTAGCATCCCAGTATCTGTTTTTTTTAAACGTTACAAGGCAACAAATCATTTTAAAATTTTAACAATTTTTCATAAAATTCATTCTGAAGATGTATCATTTGATGTATATTCAAAATGTTAGTATATCAGCAATTTTGTGAAAGGATTCTGGCATGAACGGTACGTCAAGAGATTCATTTTCTAATTTCGATATTAACTGTGCCATGTGAAGCTCACGCCGCGGATTACCTATCCACGCCACTGTCCAATAAGTTATTAATGGTGCATTTGCTTGAAGAAACGCGGTTTTGCGTAACAGTACAATGAGACATTTCAACCATTTTCTAACACAATTATTTAATAAAACAAGAATTTTCAAGATATTTTAGAAATGTACATGTGAAAGATGTAGTTGTACAATCAAGCTTTATTTTCTAAATATTCTGAACTTGGAGGCTTATTCATTTGTAACGTAAAGTGAGTCTTCCTGATCATTTACGGCTTTTAGTTATTTAGTTTTTTAAGAAATGAGGCTGTAAAGGGTACCAACGTAATGGAAATAAGGATGTGTCCCTTTAAAATACTTCGACAAATTTATCACCCTGTATTGACAATTTGTTTTAGGCATCTGAGGAGAGGTCTTTCAATTTATTAAAAAAGCAGTGAATTATAAATTATTATTATTTTATAACCATTAAGATGTAATAACGGTTTACCATTTTTATTTTTGGAAATTTACTGTCCAGTAAGAGAGAGGAAATTGCGGTATCGTGGCGTGTTCGAAGTTTCAAATTAATTTTGAGAGCATGAAAGGGCGCTGCCTAGGATTTTCGATTAAATAAGGAGATAAGTTTAAAGAAAAGGAACGTGAGTTTTTAAAGACTGGTCGATGCGAGGTGGAAGCCGAGACGACAGTTTGACAGAGCCACGAATTTTCGCCCATGAATCTATTTTTTATTCGAGAAGCTCTTAGAATATTATGGTATGGCTACTCTTTTGCTTCTAAAGTATTGCTAATCACGACATTGCAGGGTTTCTAATTTGAAACAATTTTTTGGTCAATCTTGGGACCATCCGCTAATTTGTTGTCGTAGTTTAGCAACCTTTGCGAGTCTAGAAACCACCGGTAGAAAGGGCCTGGTGACACTTTTTTAAGGCGAATCGATCCCTATGGCACGTCCTGGCAATCTACCTAAGTCTCAAATCCTTCAATTTTTTTTACTTTTTATTTATACGTTGTTCTTTCAATACAGGCCTTTCAATTTAACAAATAAGCAGAGAATTATAAATATTTATTATTTTGCAACCGTTAAGATGTAATAACGAGTTACTTTTCTTCTTGGAAACTTACTGTCCAGTAAGAGAGAGGAAATTGCTATGTCGTGGCGTGAATTGGGAAGACAGTTCGCGGTTTTAAATTAATTTTGAGAGCATGAGAGTGCCCTACCTAGGTTTTCCGATTAAATAGCGGGACGGAGATAAGTTTAAAGAAAAAGAACGTGAGTTGTTAAAGACTGGTCGATGCGAGGTCGTAGCCGAGACGACTTTTTAAGAAAGCCACGAATTTTCGCATATGAAGCAATTTTTTCTTTTCGAGAGGCCCCTCCAATATCAAGGTACGCCCACTCTTTTGCTTCTTAAGTGTTGCTAATCACGACATTGCAGGGTTTTTAATTTGGGACAATTATTGGTCAATTTTGGGACTATCTGCGAGGTATTTCCGCTAATTTGTTGTTGTAGTTTTGCCAACTTTCGTGGGTCTACAAACCTCCGGTAGAAAGAACCTGGTGAGATTTTTTTAAAGGCGAATCGATCCCTACGGCACGTCCAGGAAATCCACCTAAGTCTCCAATCCTTCAATTTTTTTTTACTTTTTATTTATTCGTTGTTCTTTCAATACTAAACGGTTCAGATCGAAATTCCGAGTTATAAAGCAACACGAGGTGTATGTAGCCGAGGCTAATTATTAATCGTTATAATTTTAATATTTATGAATCTCTTTAATTTTGACATTAATTTTTTTGTTTAAACTGAATTGAATGAAATTTAAAGACATTTGCAAAAATCAACAGCGGTTTCCTATTTTTCGTGAAGGGATGATTTCATAATAAATTTCTTTGCGCCCATTTTGGTTTTTGAGTTTTGTTTTTTGAAACCAATTTTTTAAAATCCCGAAATCCGCTTCCGACATTAAGAGTATTGACTTTTTGCTTAAATGTTACAAGCTACCACTGGTATCTGTGGCCTTAAATAGATTTTTTTTAAATAGATTACAATTTACTCAAAACATCATTAACAAAAATTAATTGGGATCGAAAGTGTGTTTACAACAAAAAAGGTAGAGTGTATAATATAATTTATTTATTTTCTGTTTCCTTAACATTAAAGTATTACATAATGTGTTAAATCTTCGTTAATATGCGGCACAGTCAGGGGGTTGATTTTGAATCGTTTACAAACTCTTCATTAGATAATTCGACATCGTCAAGATTCGTAAGTCTCTTCGATTTCCATTTCCTCTTCAGATGATTCGTAAGATGATTCATCAGATGATTCGTCAGATGATATTAAATATATTAAACTCTCCACGTTCATCATTTGACCAAGTCGCGTAAGCGCAAGGAACGCCAGTTCAGTTTGTGTTAGTTCCATTTCTGTATCTGGTGAAAATTGCTGTTCTGATACATACTGTGGCAACTGCACTTCTGATACATCGTGTGGCAACTGCTCTTCTGATACATCGTGTGGCAACTGCTCTTCTGATACATCGGGTGGCAAATGCACTTCTGGTGCATAATGTGGTTCAACACTTTCCAACTGATAAATGTAGCACATTTTTGTAAAATTATTTTAATCACAAAACACAAACTTAATCTCTATAACTGAGAGAAAATTTTAGCAGCTCGATGGTTTGAGTTCGAGTACACAGTAAAGACTGGAGTGACGACTGTTCAGTTAAATACATTTTGGGTTTTCTCTAAGCGGTGAAGGGAGTGTTGCTCCCCTCCATTCACATTTTGGATTTTCACTAAAGGGATGAGGGAATATTGTTCCCCTCCATACAAAAAGTACATGCACTGTAGATTTAGTGTCAAATTCAGATACCTCAATTATGCTTACTGCTCTACTTGGTATTCAGGAACGATTTCTCGTAACTCCCAAAAAGTCAAAAAATTATGTAAGTCAAATTGCTTACAAAGCAATGTAATTGCAATTCAAGATGGAGGAAAATAAAAAACTTTTCTGTTAAATGTATTATTATTAAAAAATATATTTTTATTTTATTTGGTTCATTTACCTCTTTTATAAGTTTGATTTATTTCAGGTGATAACAATATCGAATTTTATTATTAATTAACTCACAGATTACACGCAACTTTGTCTTTGGGTTTATGGGGTGATAATTTACTAAAATCAGCTGAAATGTAGTTTGTATCAATTTCATATTTAACACGGATCTTAAATGATTTGCTAACAAGGATATTTATTTTTAATTAATAAGGAAGGGATATAATCGATCCAAGATACTTGAGTGCAAGACAGAATTAAAATAAATATACATATATAAAAATGTGCACTATATAACCTAATGCCTAAAGGTTCATGGAATGCAATTCATCTCCAATAAACACACAACTGTCGTCCTCAAATTTGGCGGTCGCTCAACAACAATTGCTCGCTATTTTTCCAACAAAATTTAAGAATTACAAATTGAACGGCACAACTTGCCCAGCCCGACTTGATAGATATATGACATTATGGCGAATCAGCCCAAAGTCAAGAGCGGCGACATATTTTTTTAATTCATTAATTTTTGACAATTTCGAGTATTGCCAGAGATCTTTGGCCCCAGTGGCTGTCGCCACCTAGCCACCCTGGACAGTCCGCCTCTGATGGTGGTATTTTAATCCGCATATATCAATAAAATTATACAACAACAAAGATTTAAAAATATATTAGTTTTACCACTTTGTACGAACAGTTGAGTTTGCACAGAGAGTTACCATTGAGTATTAGTCATCCCTCCAATTACTTTCCATTCACAAGATAGTAAAGGCTAAAACCCTTGAATAGTGTGGATATTGTAAACTCAAGTTAAACAACCATTGTTGCTGCTTTTCTTGAACAGCGAACAAATGGATCAAATTTACGACTTTTAAGCAACTTTTACTAACTCTAATTCTATATTAATAACAAAAGGTTTCTGCGAAGTTTGATCAATAAATCTGCCCGAATTAAATAAATAGAAACATTTTTAACAATCTCCGGATTATTTCCAAAAATTAGTTAGGTATCAGCGAAATTTACGTGAACCACTGCTCTAATCCTGAAAGTGTCCGCCGTACGTTGACCTCAACGATTACCAATAGCGCCAATTTAAATGAGCGGTTATTATTGTTGTATTATTTTTTACGCTATTTGGCAAACGACAGCCTTTATAGTGGAGAGCGGTTCGTAGGTCCACGAGATCCTTAATTTAACGTAACAGTTGAAATCAAAGAAAGAAAAAAATAGAGACAAGAACAAAAGAACCAAAAAAGAAATCGCCACCAATTTTTGATTTTAAATTTAGCAATTTATCTACCGAAAAATGGAAACAGTAAAATTTAAAACAATAAAATGAAGATTAAAAGATTTAATAAAGCAAGATAGTAACTCGAATTTGAATTAATTATATAAATCGGACAGTTCGATCTTGGCCGTTGTAATATGCATTTCACTGTGGTTTCACAGTTATTATAATTATAATTAAATTAATTAAATCTCGAATGACGCGAAAAAGATTTAAACAAATGGAAGACTTAGCTGGCATGTTCTCTATGGACGGTATCCTGGACTCGCTTGTTGTGCTGGTAAAAAATCGGCTTCAACCAACAACTAATCCTAGGTTCAATGACTGGGAAAGATAGTAAGGAACAAGGAAAAGAAAAAAAAAGGAATTTACGTAAGAAGGAAAGAAATTTAAGTACGAAAAGGGAAATACAATAAAAAAAACTGAAATAGCTATTGTTAACATTATATTCGGAAGCGAAATGAGTACATAGTTCGTGTGTTGAGGTTTTTTTTAAGGTCGAAAATTTGTGATGTCTTCCATCAATGATATCGGTAGTTTCGGGCGAGTTGCTGGATGGTGCTTGAGTCTTAATATAACACTATGAAAAATAGAAATTAAACCACCAACACTCGACGCTCGATTTGTCTCTAGTGATAAGCTCTACATTTTTCTCTCGGACACCTCACCAAATCAAGAAAACCAAAATTCCGCAAATCTGGCCAGATCCTCATAAATATGTTGCTGTTAAAATTGGGTGATGTTAACAATTAGCACCCCAGTATCTGTTTTTTTAAACGTTCAAGGCAACAAATCATTTTAAAATTTTAACAATTTTTTATAAAATTTATTCTGAAGATGTATCATTTGATATATATTCAAAATGTTAGTATATCAGCAATTTTGTGAAAGGATTCTGGCATGAACGGTACGTCAAGAGATTAATTTTCTAATTTCGATATTAACTGTGCCATGTGACGCTCACGCCCCAGATTACTTACCCACGCCACTGTCCAATAAGTATTTATGGTGCATTTAGCTGAAGAAACAAGCTTTTGAGTAAAAATACAATGAGACATTTTAACCATTTTCTCCCACAATTATTTAATAAAACAAGATTTTTCACGATATTTTAGAAGTGCACAAGTGAAAGCTGTATCTATGGAATGAAGCTTTATTTCCTAAAAATTCTGAACTAGAAGGTTTATTCATTTATAACGTAAAGTGATGTTCCAAATCATTTACGGCTTTTAGTTATTAAATTCTTTCAGAAATGAAGCTGCAAAGGGTATCAACATAATGGAAATAATGATCTATTCCTTTAAAATACTTCGCTAAATTTATCACCCTGTATTGACAATTTGTTTTAGGCAGTAAAGTTTCTTTAGCTTCTGAGTACAGGTTTTTCAATTTAACAAAAAAGCAGAGAATTATAAATATTTATTATTTTGTAACCGTTAAGATGTAATAACGAGTTACTTTTTTTTGGAAACTTACTGTCCAGTAAGAGAGAGGAAATTGCTGTATCGTGGCGTGATTTGAGAACACAGTTCGCAGTTTTAAATTAATTTTGAGAGCATGAGAAGACGCTGCCTGGGTTTTCCGATTAAGTAGCAGGATGGAGATAAGTATGAAGAAAAAGAACGTGAGTTGTTAAAGACGGATCAATGCGAGGTGGAAGCAGAGACGACATTTTAAGAGAGCCACGAATTTTCGCATTTAAAGCATTTTTTTCTTTTCGATAAGCCCTTCGAATATCAAGGTACGCTTTTTTTTTTAATAGATTACAATTTACTCAAAACATCATTAACAAAAATGAATTGGGATCGAAAGTGTGTTTACAACAAAAAAGGTAGAGTGTATAATATAACTAATTTATTTTCTTTTTGCTTAATATTAAAGTACATATTACATAATAAGATAAGATGAATAAAACCACTTACAATTATGAAACTCACAGGCTGGGGGTTCTACTTCAGAAAGTAGTGCGTCAATAGGCAAACTTTATGCTAAAACCGTAGTTACCTTCAACCCAACTGTGAAACATTTATAATAATAAGCTCGTAAAGAGCATCAAAATCTGCCTCCGTCTTGTCAACATTCTCATACATGCAATCACCATTACAAGAAAATATGAAGAAAATAAAGACTTTTCGTTAATATTCGGCGCATTCAGGGGGTTGATTTTGAATCAAAAAATATTTCTCTAAATGAAAATTATCCTATATTATTAAACATCGAAAAATGTTTTTTCTTAAAAATTGTATTCATCTTTAACAAATATCGGTTCTCCTCACGCACCACCAATTTTGTATTTTGTGTGCCGCTTATATAGCTATTTCTGGAATTCCATTAAAATTTACTAAAAGTGGCATGTACTATGTTATTTTTGTATGGAAGAGAGCAACACGCCCTCAATCTCTTAGTATAATACCCAGGTAACCGACCGGTCGTGACTCCAGTCTTCTAGTCTTTACTGTGCATTCGAACTGAAAGTTGCAAGCTGCTGAAATTCCGTTACTGTAGTTTGTGAAAATTAAGTGCTTTCTGTGATTCAAATAATCTTAAAGAAATGGACTCTTTTAATTTCGAACATATTAAGTCAGAAGGACCAAATGTGCAGCTTCCAGTTGCTGAAATTGTACAACAAGTTCCAAATCCAGTTTTACAAAATATGCAGAATGAACAGCAGAATCTAGCAATAAAAGAACTACCAGATGTGCCACATAATAGACATCTTTCAACAGACGAATCAACTGAAGAGGAATTAAAGTCAGTAAACTCTTCAGTGATTTCGAACGACAAACTTGCGGACATTTTAGGAAAAGTTGACTATTTGAGTGATTCAGTCTCCAGCGATGCTGACAACGGTCCTCACCTTGACGTTAGCAGGGACGATGCATTTAACCTGAATGCTATAGAAGACTATTTCGAATTTTCCGATTATAACAGTGGCGGCTGGTGCAGGAGGGGCAAAGGGGCAATGCCCTCCTAATGCTATTGAGAAAAATAGAGAGTGAATTAAGTCCAAGCGAGAAATTTATAAAGGCCATCAGATATATTACTTGCTTCTATTTTAAGTTTCCCGCTACCAAACTGAACGCTGCGCGCTGTGAGCTAGCTTTGCGTTGCCCCCCGAGCTTTGCCAGATTGCGTGAAATTTGGCGTATGCTATCCTTATTTTCCCATGCAATTATACATCGAGAGTGCTTTAAAAAACGCTGACAACAGCGTTTGAGAGGGGCAAGAATCATTTTGCTCAAGCCAATAAAGTAACTTGTTATACCCAAACCCCGAACGTTGTCGAAGTTTTCCGTTGTTTGAAAGAGTTCGGCAACGACAATCTGCTTATAAACTAAATATAATACATGCAAGTGTGGTGTGGGGCGTAGCGTATTAGCGGTTTATCCAGCTGTGAAATAATTTCGTTGCTCTACCGTTCCAGTTTCTTGCTTTTACTGAGATTCAGCAATTGTTGGGTGATTTTGTGTTCTAATTGAAGCAATGAATACCGTCCAAGTAATTATCGTCGCATGATTGAGGGGATTAAGTTTCGAGGATCGTAAGAAAATAAAAGAGTTGGGTCCATTTCGGCCTAACCTTCAGATCTTAAAACAATATGTGGTAAAGGGCAAAATTGTGGTAAGATCATTCAATGCAGGTATGTACCAAAATGCAGATTGCCTATGTGGTTGCGATGTCAGCAATTCATTTTATTGCTTTGTGTGTTTATTGATGGGGTCCGATGATTGTGATCTCGCTTGGGTCTACACAGGCATTACTGATGTGAAGCACTTGGGTTTAAAAATAAAATAGCATTCAATATGTCAAAGGCATTTGTTTTATTCTCTCGAATTTGCAACTTTAGGCCATGTTGACCTACGAAATCAGTTAAGTAAATCTTATCGGATTGAAGTGCTAAAACATAATGAAAAAGTAAAAGAAAACCGTTATATTCTAGGAAAATTTATTGACTGCATCAAATTTTGTGGTGTTTTTGAATTAGCATTGCGAGGACATGACGAAGCATTGGATAGCGACAACCCGGGCATTGTTAGAGGCTTAATAAATTTTATGAACGAAATTGATTTACTTCTCAAATCACATATAGAGCAATCGAAAAATGCTGTATTTTCTGATTTATCAAAGACAATTCAAAATGAATTATTAGATTCTATATTACCGGTAACTCAGAATTTAATAAAAAATGAAATTGAAGAAAGTAAGTACATTGCAATTCAAGTTGACGAAACCACTGATAATGCGAAAATATCCCAATTAGTCTTTATAGTACGTTATGTTAAAGAAGCTAGACTATATGAACGTTTTATGGGATACTTAATACCGCCTAGTCATAGCGTAGAAGACATAAGTAATTCTTGATGAATTAGAGAAAATTAATATAAACAAATCACCTGAAAAGCTAATAGCTCAAAGTTATGATGGGGCTGCAGTTATGACTTTTTGCAAATGTTTCTGCTTTTTCAACATTTTTTTTTAGATCACCCCAACGAACACAAATTCTTGATAATATAGTTATGCCACGCGGACTAAAAACTCGTTGGAATCTTAACTCCAGAGTTGTTTGTACTGTTTTAAAATATAAACAAAAACTCTTTAAATGCTTTGAATTCAGTATTGATAATGAAAATGATAAACTAATCATTCAGCAATCAACAGACTTAATCAATTATTTGAAAGATGAGGAATTCAATTTTTGGTTATATTTCTTTAATAAAATTTTACCACACAGTGATATTCTCTATAAGCAATTACAACTGCGTCAGTTAGATAGTGTCAAAATTCAAAAATACATTTCCGATTTTAAAAATGCGGTGCAGAATATTAGATAAGAGGTTGATCATTACTATTATAATGTAGATGATAAGTCAAAACCCGTATCTACAAAGCGAGCTCGATATGCAGACAGAAATATGCAAATGGCCAAAGAAGTAATGTTATTATAACAAATATCACAGATAGACTTTGTGTTAATGATCATTTGGAACCTTCTTTACTCTTTGAGGCAAGCTCTTTTAAAGATTTTGCTGTAAACTTCCCGGAGCATTTTTTTACTACTGCAGCTACATTTTTTAAGTTAGATTCTTTCTCAATGGAGTTCTTCACATTCTTCAATTTCTTTCAGACAATAACCTTTGAAATGTTTTCCGTAAATCTGTCAAATTGTTAAGAATTATTTGTATATACAATCCCGATGACAACAGCTAAAAGCAAACGTTGCTTTTAACTTTAAAAAGAATACAAACTTTTTCCCGAAATTCTATAGGCCAAGATAGGTTTTGCGCGCTAGCTACTTGCTCTATTGAACGTGAACTTATTAAGTCTACAGACGATTTTAATAATCTGGTTATTAGTAATTTTTTAGCTCAAAAAGACAGACGAATAGACTTTATCTATATGACTTTTAAGTAAATATCTGTTTTAGATCAAAAATTCTTTCTTTCAAAAAAATCTCACTTTTATATAATTTTACGTTAATAAACTTAATTTAGTGTAGGAATCATTTTCTAGTTTTTGGTTGGCGCGAACTTCTCTATAAGTCAACGGATTGATAGTAGTATCTCAAAGGTGATCTGGAAACTTACTAAAATTGATTGTAAAATATAAATTAATAAGTATCAAATCAGTTCACTAGGGTATCAATTGTTATTAGATACTTATAAGTTTGTCCTAGAGGTTGCTCTCCCATCTAATTTAACCACGAGCCGCCACTGGATTATACATCAGATTCATCTTCCGGCGATAGTGCCCTTTCCCTCGATAATGAATTCGAGATGTATGTATCCCTTCTATCCGTGATTTGATGACGCGGACACCGATAACGGTCATCTTAACGACCTTCTTATGGATGATGCATATTTGCTTACAAGATGACCACAATTCAAGCGTGAAGATCTCTCATTGACGTCTCAACTACTGAAGTGGAATCTCCAGCCTGTGACTTCCATAGTTTTAATTGTATTTAAAATTAAATCTTGTTCTACCATCGAGATATTCAGCCTTCCGCGAGAGATCCACATCGTTACAACTTTTTTTGTTAGTGTTAAAAATAATAAATGTTCGTCCTTTCCTATTATGTGATATGTAATTTAATATTAAGTTACTGACAAACAAGTCTTTTTGTTTTCCCAAAACTCAAAAGTTAAATAAATTTTAATTTTAGCGAGAACTTAAATCAGTTTTTTTATGCACTCACATTGTGTCGTAAATACATTTATATGTCGATATTTTCACCATCTTGGTTGTTTTTAAAGAAACTGAATAAGTACCAACTGGAGACGATGCTAGAACTATAGTCGATTTACTGTGTCCTAAGAGCGCGTCAAAACAACCATATTGTAGTGATCAGGTCGTGATCATGACGTGGCGCGCTTGTAATGGTTGATCTGCAGTAGTCTAAGGTTCTGATAATAATCATCTTATAGACGTTTGCTATTTTTGGAAGTCAAAAAAATCTTTATCTTAAACAGATTTTATTTATTGCGTTTTGACTGTTTTACACAAAAGCATTTCTTGTGTACTAAGCATTCCACTCTTCGGCTGGACTGCGCGTGTAATTTCTTTGACGCGCTCTCAGAGCATCATGAACAGACTTTAGGCAGGTTATCATCATCGTCAACACCATTAGAGCGTGATATTGGATAAAATTGCGCATCACAAATGCCACAATCTAATTGATGTAAATTGTTAGAACACGCCCGCAACCCCAAATTGGCTGGACCTTTATAGCAAAAACAACTTAAAGGTAAATTATCTATTATTGTTTAAAGTAAACGGCTTGATCTAGGAAAATTATTCACGCTTGTATGATGAATGATTCTGTATGTTAAGCTAAATATTAGCACGTTGCAAGTTGGTAGTTAGAAGTGGTTAAGTAGAATAGCCTATGATTAGACTTTTGAAAAAAATATGCTCTAATATGAGTAGGAGTGGGAGCATCAATTATTAATTTAGATAAGTGTAGGCGATTTTCTTTATCATATTCTGCGAAAGTAATTTGTGAATGATATTGAAACCAATTTTTTCAAACTTTACTTTAAAATAATGTAACTGACCACCGACTACGCTTGTCTAAGCAGTTTGGATATATACCGGCCATTTGTTTGGTAGCCGGTAAGTCGCGCCTACTGAATGTTGATCAATGATAGGCAACTACCGGCTACAAGGATAGTCGTCAGTACCGGCTACGTATCAAAACCTTATAAGAAAGCTATTTATATAAAATTTTGTTTAACTTAAGCGACTTTCTTACAAGATTTAAATCTTGACAGTTTCTATATTTTTTAGTAAATGAATGAGTAAGAGACAAATTTTTCTGAGCTTCAACAAAGAGAATTTACGGTCAAAATATTCAAAGCTAAATTTAGTATTGACCTTTAACTCAAAATCTGCCACTTATCCAGTTCCAGGACTTAAAGAGATCAACCCACACGGTTTGTCAAATTGACCATCTGTTTTCAATTAACGATTTTCTGTTCTCTTTAAAAAAATGTCAACACTTATTTATATCTGCTGCAAATATTTATAACAATGGATTTCCTAATAACTTGTCATTATTATTGTCATTTCTAAGCAAGTAGTTATGCATTATCTTCATGTCAGTACTGGCAAAAATGTTTTATCTACTTTGACAAGTACTAACTTTTCGTACTCGTTTAACGTAAAATGTAACTTACCTCCCATCCCATGATACATAAATAACACCGAAAATAACTATTAAATTTGAATTTTCCTCGGTTCTATATGAAGAGCACTTTCGGACTGTAGCGCTAGCTGCCGGAACGTAGAGAAAATCAATCCACCAATATCTACAGAACCCTTTTTTTATTATAAGGGGATTATTGGGATTACTATTGTGCGAAGGGTATTGCCAAGCTAGCCCACAGCTTTCAGTTTGGAAGCGGGCAATTTAAAATAGAAGCAAGTAACATATCTGATGGCATTTATGAATTTCTCGCTTGGGTTCATTACCTTCCTTATCTTTTTTTTGGAAGCTACGGGTAGCAGGAGGGGCATTGCGCTTGTACCTCCCCTGTATTAGCCCCGCCACTGTGCTTGGTGGATTTAGTTGTTCTTATTCTGTTCATTCATAAAGAATAAGGGCAAAATGAAACTTACGTATGATATAGTAGACTTAATTGAGGCAGCAGAAGCGAGGCTCTGCTTGTGGGAAGTCTCATTAGCGTGTCTTGAAGATTCATGTTGGGTTCTAAGCAGTCAAGTAAATAGTCAAATATCGCTATGTTCATTCTGAAGTGGTTGAAAAATGTATCTTCATGTTGTCGCAGCTTCTCGAAAAAGCCTTTTCGACATGGTGGACCCTCAATATTGAATATATCCAATACCGTCGATTTGACCAAACAATATTTTCTTGTCTTTTTCTGCGTCTTCGTTGTAGTAGTGTTAACAAAATCTTTTTTTTTCGGTCTATCACTAACAACAATCATCACCGTATGAATTCAGAGGACTGCACTCACTACTACGTAACACTACCAATATCCAATTCTTCATGTCAAGACGAAAAAAGTTATGTGTGCAAGCATCCTGCGGTTGCGATGCGGTATATAGCACGCAATAAATCACATCGCAACCGCAAAGTGTGAAAAGAATTTGGCTAAAACTACTACGTTACTATATTACCAGTGTATATGGACGTTGTAAATGTACGCTATTATCATTGACTTTTTTATTACCGTTGTATGATCTTTTACAAAATCCATATACAATGCTGAGACTAGGTAAATAACTTTTAAAAGTTGAACAATTTTTGCTGACTTTCATTCTCAATTTGCAAAAAGAAAACTAATTTTATTTTGCAAAATTTAAAACCAGTAAATTGTAGTCTGTCTTTTCTTCTATACGCTGTTTTAAAAACCATACAACAAATATTAAGATCTGATTTTCATAATAGCTGCATGATTAGAATAAAGGTGGTGAAAAAGTCGGGGTAGTTCATTAAATTTTTTTATTCAAATAAAAACGCCAAACAGTATATATCTACGCAATACGTAGTTAATAAATAATTGGAATGTTTCAAATATAGTACATACAACTCTTTCTTATCATTTAGAATATTCAATAGTGAGCAATAGTCGCTCGCAGTGCGGGTGGGGGAGTGCACTGAGCCCGAGCCCTCCGTGGAGTCCGTGCACCCCCCGCCCTCAACGAGCCCGCCGTCACTGACAATAGCAAGCTCTCAGTTATTTATTTCTTTCCATCAATTCATTTTTCGTTCAACTTTCCATCCGGTTTATCCCGTGGTCCGTAGGCGGTCGCGCTGACGGTGTGCGTGAGTTAAATCTTGGCGGCCCCGTATTGCTGACTTTCAAGATCCGTCAGTTTCCGGTGCGCTCGCTGGTGGGTGCAGGATGCGGTGTCGATTTCATAAGAAGGAAGTTTTTACTCTGTTAAGTATTGCTCCGTAACTTCAGACTCTTGCTCTGTGCAGTGTGTGTGTTTTTTCTTTTTTTATGTGTGTGTGTATGTGTATGGTGTATGTGTGCTACAAGTCATTAAACACTGGAGTGACGGTACGGTGGTGTACGATACTTGGGGGGGAGTTGTTACGGTTTCGCCTATGTACAGGAACGCGCCACGCGACGAAGCAGACACCTCGGCCGTCGGCCCTCAGAAGCGGCGGCCGAAGCGGCACTAC
Organism: Pyrochroa serraticornis; assembly: GCA_905333025.2. NCBI lineage: Eukaryota > Metazoa > Arthropoda > Insecta > Coleoptera > Pyrochroidae > Pyrochroa > Pyrochroa serraticornis. The sequence goes on from HG995154.1 coordinate 22,561,585, forward strand.
GCACCTTCGCTCGCTAGCAGCTCGCCCTCAACATCCCTTCATCTTGGTCTGACGCGCTCGCGTTTTCTTCCCAGTTCTGTCAACTTTCTTCATCGTCTTCATTATGAATTATTTATTATATGTATGTTAGTTTTGTCGATCTAGCACATATATATCGGTATGTATATATATGTACAATCAGTGATTTTATCTATGTATCAAGATGGCTACGAGCGCGTGTCCTATCTATGTTTTTGTATATATCTTCTTTTTTTTGTTAATTTTACAATTATAATTATATTACATTTTAGAATTTCGTTTCGCCGCTTTCTCCCGACGGCTGTAGTTGCATAGTGTATGCGTGGATCCCTGAAGGAGGTCGTCTCCTATTTGGGGTGCGGGTCAAGTGCGTGCGGACTACCCTAATTGCAATTTGGGCTCGTGCGAGGAATACAAAACAGGAACGTCTATATACACGGGTAAATTAATCTCCAACAGCAACTCAACAATTGAAACTATCTAGACTACCAGCGGCTAGAAGTAACTGGAATTAAACTTTTCAAGAACGTAACTCATACAATATAATATATGTCAATATAGTTAATGATAATAACGCAACGCTAATTTCAGGTGTAAAATAATCAACGTGATAATGAGATGGCGACGAGTAGGTAGCGGAGATGCACGGATTTTGGGGACTATGTACAACACGTCTCGCCGTGGAAGCTACGCAAGTCTAGGTCTACGGTCGTTGATTATTCTACTGGAATGGATCCACTCGACTGAGTTTTTCACAGTTTTAAAAATGTATTCGAGTGTTTATGAGCTCTATTCAGACACTTGTTTACTTGTCCTCCTCCAACAGCACTAGATCGTCCGCGACCACGTCAGAGATGTGCAGATAGATAATCCAGTACATGAGGTTGAAACACACGAAACACACGGGGAACACGATTCGCGAATACTTGTCGATGTCCGAAGGTGTGATGCCGTACAATTTGTTGATATCCTTGTTGGGATGGATGATGTGTTGAGGGATAGGGGCCGCCGCTTCTTCGTCGCCGCCACCACCGCCACCTCCTCGACCACCATTGACCGTACTTTCCAACGTGCCCCCTTTGCTGTGGGCTTTCGGGTCGTGCACTTTGAAGCGCACCTCCTGAAACAAAGGCACCACTAACGAGGAATTCATTATACAGCATTACACTCACATGACCGATTGGACGACTCACTGTTTGTTTGGGCGCGTGATCGCTGTCGGGACCACCGTCCACATTCAATTTTTTCTGTTCAGCGATCTTCTGGATCGCCAGAAACCGGTTTTTGCGCATCTGGATACGTTTTGCCATATAACCAACAGTGGCATATTCTGGAAACAACAACCAAATCAACCAACACGAAACAGAAACAAACAACGTAATTTCTCGAAATTGTAAAACTTACCCAGCAGACTGGCGAATACCATTACGAAACAAGTCCCTAGGTAAACGTCGATGGATTTTACGTAGGATATTTTGGGTAGTGCAGCGTTGGTAGAAGACATGAGTGTGGTCATCGTCAATACGGTGGTGACTCCTAGGGCAACTCTGGCCGGGGTGGCGTTCCGGTTCAACCAAAAACTGACCCAGGAGATGATGACTATCAGGCCGGACGGGATGTAGATTTGAATGAGGTAGTAACCCATGGAACGAACGAATTGAATTTCGCATGCCAATCGGGAGTAGTTTCCTGAATATAACCGCAATTTAATCAACAACTTTATTAGCGGCGGATCACAGGAGGAAATCTCCAATACTCGTGGTTACATGCTAGGAGGAGGTAAATTAAGAAGAAAACGTGAGACTGTATCGATCGATAGTGGATCGACGTCGAGTCGAGTATCATCTGATTTTTAAAACATGCAGTAGTTACCTTGGTTGTAACTGAAATAAGCGAATCGTGATTTAAAATCGATCCAATTATTAATAACGTATGAGTATTGAGCACTACCTGCATCATTCTGTAAGTCAGTAAATGTCTCCTTTGTCTCAAATTATTAAGACACATTTACTTCGTTAACCTTGATTAAACGATGAAATTACTGTCGCATTCGCTAGCGCCTTCATATTTACGTCTTGACTCAAACCCTTACCGGTTTTTCAAAATTTGAATGCACTATCTCCCTCATATATTTCGTAACCATTTAGAAAGCTCAGCGCCGAAGTTGAGCAAGTAATCAGAAACACAACATTTGAATGTGAAAACGTCAAAATTTTTGATGGTGTATTAATGAGACGCCAATTACTTTAGTGCAACTTGTCACTATACTTTCTCCCCATAAAGTGATATTCTAAGAGAAACATGTAATATTTTTAGACATGATTTTAACACTAATTTAACAACTGGTGGGAATCTTTAGTGCAATCAAGCATATGCCTTAAATAATTTGTATTAATAAGTATCCAGCTTTAAGCGGTTGTAATTTTTACAATTAGCACCCACACCAACAAATTTTGCGTTGAAACAAGCCAGGCGCTAGATAACCGTATTTCTGAAATTAGAGAGAGCTACGAACTTTTGTAATAGAATACAGATTATTACAACAGAAGAGATTATTAAATATCTTAGATTGTATATAGTTATTATGGTTGCGAGAAGCATTATTGAGCATTAAAGATTATTGAGATTGCTAAAAATGTTAAACCAAAAGTTCAGGAAAATGGACAAGAGATTACACACATAGTTACTGAGGATTAGTGGGGATTTCAGAGGTTTAATACGATAATTAACTTAACACATATGTGGTTTGCTAACGTGATCGATCAGACCGTTGCGTCTAATCTTCTACAACCTTCTACAATTGTCTCTTATCTTTGACGCTTACCGCAAGTTAGTGAAAATTAGAGACTAGTTAATTGACAAATCAATGATATAGGACAGTTATTCTACAATTAGTCAGAATTATTACTGAGATTACCATAAAAAAAATTTCAACGTTTTACTAAAGATTGGAAGCGAATACAAGAATACAGATAGTTATAGAGTATAGGTGGGGACTACATAGGTGTACTGTTTTAGCAGAAATTACACATAGTTTATGAATAGAGCTATTGGACAATCATTTGCCATCTTTTACAAAATTTTGGATTTATCTCCAATATTTGATGGTTACCGGAGATTAGAGATTGTTATTGAAGTACACAAGATCACAGTATCTGTTACTGAGTGCTTAATATCCTGCAATGATTTCTAGTCTCTAGTAAAAATCTGTAACCTTTGGTAATCTCCAATATTTCTCAGCAGTCTCTTTTTTTGGAACTTTGATTACGAGCAAGGAGTATAAGAATATAATAGGAGCAGCCACTCCGATCATCTAGCATGTTCACGTATAGCACGTATTGTGCGAGAGAGATCTTAAGACAAGGACGCTTCCAGCTTCCGGTGCGTGCTGCAGCTGATTCTTGTCAAATTTTATTATTGTCTTATTACCTTCTTTAGATATTATTAAATATCTAATATCGAAGCAAGGTTTTCAATATGTACTAACAACAAAATTGAATCAACACACTATAGATACTTACAATGAATTGATTAAGTAGTTTGTCTCAACTAATTTGGTTTAAGCATTTTTTTAAAGTGATTAGACAAGCAGGAGGTTCTAACGACCATCCTTCATTTCCATAGATGCAGTTGTACAGGTCACTCACTGTTTATAAATTAATCAAACCTCCTTGTTCTGGAAATTGTAAATTTGAAGAACTTGATTCTGGTCTTCTTGACTTATTTTTGAACAAGATACAGCAAATCATATTCAAATAATTGAAAAAAAATGCAACAGGTCTCATTGGTATTATCTGACGAAGAAGATCATGAAAGACTTCTTGATCAACTAATTTGCAGTTACAGTAATAATGTTAGCGGTGCTGTACTTTATTACATAGGAGGTTTTTTGATTAGAAAATTTTTGAAGACAACTACCTGTTCAAACTGTTTAAATGGCTTATCCAGTGACGTAACAAAATGTTTCCGTTACTGATCTCGTTAATTTAAAAACAAAAGGATTCTTAACTCATCTTGCAATTGAGATGTTTCATATTTTTAAAGGAGCAGAAGAAATTTTTTTAGAACATGTAAAGTCCAAGTATCTATACGACGATATCATACATGAGTGTCTTGATAAGATTTTATTTAAATTTACCTGCGATGTACATAACAATAAAATTGTCTCTAATGCCCTCCATTTATTTATTTCAATGCGAATGTGGCAATACTTTAAAGTGGATGAATTAAAAATTGAGTCAAACTTTAAAGACAAAAATAAATTGTCTAAACTACAGGCAAATTGAGAGCAAACTTGTCTTTTTTTCTTGTTTATACTACTTGTTTACTTGTAAATATATTTGTATACTTATAGCTAGAATAGAAATGATTTAATCTCAATTACTACTGGCTTATCAATTACTAGGATTCAATATAAATATTGATAGATTATTCTTTAATGTTACTTTAAATTTATAAAAATAAATAACAATAAACGTAACTGTTATGTTATTCTATTGTCTGAACTTGGATACATTTCTTGTATTAGCCGGACCTCCTCGAGCGTTTCTCTCTAGCATCCGTCCCGCTCTTTTACGTGCTTTATGTAACTGGCGAAACGAGAGCATTAGAGGCTGCTCTAATTATATTTTTATACTCCTTGATTACGAGTAACCGGTGGTACTCTCGCATACCTTTCATGGCCCACTATAAAGGCACGCAGAAAATATAGTTGTAAGAAAGAAATTAGCAATAGATATTTTTAATAAAGCTAGAGATATGTTGATGAAAGCGTTGTAACGATAATTTACCAACTAAGCAAAAAACACCTAGCGCTCTACGTTCCGTTCAAATCAGTCAGAAGCGTTAATGCCTTAAGCGCAGATTAATCGGAAGTTTCAAATTTGATACTTATATGCTTCGGATCGCTTGGAGCCCCCTTGTTGTAAAACTGTAAGTTTTGGCAAAACATGTTGGTAACTGCATTTGGTAGAAATGAGCATGTAGAACGTAAAATACTTACAATGAGGCCTGTAATCTAGGTGAATAGAATTAATAGCTGGAGATTCTAGCTTGGGTCTACATTGAATCTGCGGGACCTGGTAGGGTGTCTAAGACGGAATTTGTCTTTCTGTGAGCACATCGCGATACGACTTTCCGGCACGAACTGTCAGAAGGATGCAGGCGAGTACAGAAGAGGAAATGAGACAGTTGTGCTACTGTTTTTTTTTTACCGTGTCCCGACTTAGGTACCTGTGGTGAGGCTGATTTCCATGGCCCTCTGTCTGTGCCCTAGCACCTTAAACTGGGGCAGCGACACTTCGTTGGATACGCCCACCGAGTTGGGCCCCTCGTTCCACTTATATCGAATGTCTCGCATGGTGTAACCGACTGCAATCACAAGCCAGTGCCAGCTGCGGACAGGCAACGCACCGCAGCCGAATCGAACTCAAAACGGGGGTGTAATAAAAACGAAACCAAAGAGAAGGAAAGGAAGCGACAGGAGAAGAGGTGCTTGTGGTTACCTGTGGTTAGGTTAATTACGGTCGCCCTCTGCCTGTGGCCCAGCACCCGGAATTGTGGCAGCTCCACTTCGTTGCTAATGCCGACGCTCTTTAATCCCGAGTTCCATTTATATCGGATATCTCTCATCGTGTACCCGACTAACCCGGCCGCCAGAACAGACAAAGCACGTCATTCGACAGCTCGGATGCAAATCGCACCCCAAACTACTAGTTGGGAGCGCGACTCGTCGATGAGCGGACCGAGAAGATGTCCTCTAACAAGGGTCGGTCTTGCCACCTCCAAATAAACTTGACTCTAACTATCTCTTAGATAATAACGCGTAAGAGTCATAACTAACCTGATTTGTTTTGTAATTAACTATACCGGGCGTTATCTGGAGGTGAATGGACCAGCCATAAGTGGGTAGTAATGACCAAAGGCGCGGGCCGCTCACCGACAAGTGAGCACTACATGAGTGATCTACGAACTACGTTAACATGTACATGGATGATTTCGATTCAGTGTCGGGCTGTAAGATAAACAAGAAAATAATATAGGTACTGAGGAAGCCGTTTCAAAAATAAGCGCAAGCATGTGCAAAGCGGTATGTAGTATAACTGTGGTGTGAGTATAAATAATCAATAATAATTAACACCGTGACGTGATAACATAGGTACTCATGCGGGTGCATGCGTGACTGCCGGCCGGGAGTCGGGCCAGTGGTTGTAGCACAATGCGGCCGGGGCATGGCCGGGCCGCCGGTGGTCCGTGAGTCCGGTGGTGGGCGCCGCCACAGTGCAGAGCGGTGAGCAGGCCGTACTGCTGTTGTTGCTCACGACACGAACACTATCGGTCCTTCCGCGGGTGCTGTATTCGAGAAGGAGACCGCAACCAACCACAACATACAACTCATATAATAGAAAAAACAAAAAACCAAAAAACGAAACGCAAGGAAACGCAAACATCGGGGTTGCGGCTGCGGAGCCTCAACACGTCCACAATGGACCTGCCGGGGCCGCTGCGTGTCTGCTCGGCTCAAGAGCTATCTGTGTGCTGGGTGCCATCTCGTCGGTCGAGTACTTGTGTGTTCCATGGATGGGGCTGAGAATATTCAACTTCCCTCAACGTTCTATTTTCCATGGCTTGACAATCAATATTTGTCAAGTCAGGAAGGGCACCCAATAACATCATTTTGACTTAAATTTACGTTTCTGTCAGTAATTCTGAATACTCTTGGTAAGTACCATGGGCGCTAATAAAGTAAGTTTAGTTCCAGATAGAGCAATTGGCTGACTTCAAGAGACCATCTAGCGTCGACTTTAACTAGGAATGCTATGCAAGCAATTGACCATAAATAATTATAATTTTAACTAAGAGCTTTGGCTGGGACGAAACTCATCATGTCTCTATATTAATTTGGTTTGAAAGAACAGGTAAATTAGAACCCAATTTGAGGATTAGTAAGGTGGAATAAGCGTTAAATGTTCCCTGGCACCGCAATCCCCTGTGGAACACTCAAGATTCGAACGACGATGTGTGTGTCTGAAGCACCGCCACAAAAGCGGCCGAACGTAAGGTAACAACAACAGTGCTATAAGAATCAAGAAACGACACCCACGGGCGCTTGCACAAAAGCACGACACAGGTATCTATTGAGGCCCTTATAATTCTGAACGATTGATCACAAAATATAAAAATATGTATACAAGAACAATTTACAAAAACCGTCTGGATACGGTTTATGATATTGAGGAACGGCACTTACAACTTTCTATTTCTATGTGGCATAACTGACGGTCCATGGGAAAATACTGGAGGTTCATGGGGCATGATGCCGTGATCGTCAACCTGAAACGATACGTTATAAAACTAGTTCTATTATTTTACAATTAGTGCAGTAAATTGGGGGATTTCAAACATGAGCAATCCAAAATTAATATCAAAGGAATTCCAGACGTTGTTGGACTAGTTAGAAGTAGCTTTTGGGTTTTAAGACATTTATAATGATTATAATATCCACGTTTGAGCCGCAGAAATAATTTTTGGGAAACATGTTTTTAGCTAACGAAATCATCATCGATTTAATATTACAAGATTATGTTGAATGTGTCATATAGGGAAAAATACAATTTTTTAAAACTGCGCTATTATTGATTTAGCTTCTTTGCAAAATTTGCAAAAAAAAATTGCAATTTGAAGTAATTGAATTTATGAAAAATATATTTAATATGTAACAAATAATAATCTTTCTGATTATGATAAAGGCATCCAAGGTTCTTACATATAAATTCCATGTGCTACCATCTATAGGAAGGCGAAGATATCTTCGATTCCAATTAACCTTATAATTCTAAAACCGTAGTTTTAAAAATAGTTACACGCACTCTTGTAATACCAAGTCTGCAAAGTGTTATCTAGATCTGTATGCAAGATTTCAATCTGAGGAAATTGCATGTGTATCGGATGTTTAGTGACAGAGTGATAAACATGTAAGAGTTTATATTTAGTTGCAAATGGCGGAGGCGCCGGGAGAATTAGTGATCATAATAAGAAACTTCTTTTTACTTAATTTACTACGATTTAAAGGTTTCTCTCTTCCTTAAACTATTGTAATTTTGTATAATGTTAGTAACTAAATTACATTGTAACCGATTTAGATAATTTTTTTGTTTAGTAGTGAACTTACCGGATGCTGCGAGTGATGGATCCAGAATGATGTATCCTGATGAATTCGTTTGATGTAGTTGCAATATGGAAGTATGACTGCTTTTCGTTAACAAAAAACGTATCCGGTACCCAAATATTTTTGATAAATTCTGACCCCACCGATAAAGTTTCAACTCCAGGTCTCTTCCGAAATGCCAACCGAGGATCTGTCCAAAACTGCCGAAAGTAGAAATCCAACGTGAAGTCCTAACAAAACAAATGTGTTAGTAAAAGTTCAACACTGTGTAAATCTAAACGGAACAACTTGCAACTGATCAATTGTGATTGTTGTTTTGATAGTTGCATTGTTTTGGTTATCTGAAATATTGATTTGTTGCAAATGTTTCCAACTAAGACTGAATACGTTTGCATGCATGAGCTGGTGACTGGGGTTTATGTAACTTATGTATGACTTTTGATGCATTAGGCGCATTCTGGTCATGCAACATGTTAGATGTGGCGTTGTTTCTACTAATGATGTGAGTGAGGGTGCTCGTTGGCGATTCGCCAGAGACGCAGTGCGATTGGGGTGGTCGTTGAAACTAAGTACTAAGGAGTGGTTTCTTGTTGTATATTGATGAATGAAGACGCAGCTCCCAGTAAGTTCTGCGGTGGACAATACTGTCATGCAGCATGCCGACACTCAGGCGGTTACTTATCTGCGTCCCGAGTGCATGGTGCAGGCCGGGGAGAGGAGAGGCGGGGTGGACTCGCGCGCTCGACAGAGCTGGCGGTAGGGGGCAGGCCAGGGTCACGTCCTGCGGTGACCTTTAACCTTGATTTGGTTTCCATCGGGGTCTCGGGCCCGACTCCTCGGAGGAGCGGTCGGCTCTCCACCGGGGCGCGGCCTCTCAACATCTACCCGATTGCGCCCGGGCGCAACGACTAAAGCTCTGGCAACAGACTTGGAGGCCATGCACACAGTCCAAGTATTCAAGACTGCGACATACATTCAGACACACATTCTCATTTCCGGAAACTTTGACCGGTTTCTGACAAGACCTTGAGTAAATTTTTGTCAAGACTGAGTGAGTTGCAACACACGTACATGTTCAATGCTTTTTACACGGTTAATACTGTCATATCGAGAGTATGGAATGCTTTTCTTTTGAGAAATAAAAACACCGAGTGTTATTGTAATAAAATAGCTTTTTAATAGTGAACGGTAGCAATGCAATAAGTACCATGAGAACTTCGGAGACGGAGCTGATACTGAGCACGTACATGGTGACTCCCACCTCCACGGGCGGGCCTGTAACCGCAAAGATTCTGAGTCGCGAGACATGAAAACCAAATCAAACTCGTGCCCTAGGCCTGCCCGCCAACGGCCCCGCTCGACTCGCGCGCGCTCGAGCGGGACCGGGGACGGGACACACAACATATACAAGTCCGGCATTTTGATAGATACCATCTGGACCTCGGACAGCGAGCTGATGCTCAGCACGTACATTGTGACTCCCACCTCCACGGGAGGGCCTGCAAGCCAACAACCATCACATAACACCAACCCGCTTCCCCCAGGCCGCCAAGCGCGCGAGTCAGGGAGCGGGCGTGCGGAAAGAGGCTCTGTCTGCTCGGGGATATAATACAAAACTTAGCACTCTGTACCATTTTGACTTCGGAAAGGGAGCTGATACTCAACACGTACATGGTGACTCCCACTTCCACAGGAGGACCTGAAACCACCATCAACACCACGTCACAAGTGGTATTGTTTGCTGCCAGCGCCGGCACGGAGGGGCGAGCTCCCGTCCTCACCCATCCACCAACCGGCCTTTTCGCCCCTTCACGCACATTACGCAAACTAGCTAACTCCTACACGTAAAAGTGCCTCTTCCCACCTCAAACCTAACTATACTCATGCATGAGTAAATTAATAACAATGCCAGCTTATATATACAATACTCGAACAAGAGGGATGGCAATTGGTTGTTTGTTTTTTTTTATTTAGCATTTTTTATGCTCTTATTTGACTTTGAATGGTTTAATTGCCATCAACTAGAAATTTGGTAACTTGTATAAGTGGTTGTACAACTACAGGGAGGCGGTCTAAGCTTAATGCATATTATACAGCTGAAACTCCAAATAGTACTTAAAGCAAAGATGTGTTAATAAATTCTAAAGAAATTACCTGACTTGGTCGATTGAGTCTTAATATCTGCAGTTACTGAATTAAAAAGAATAACTGCTACTGAAAGATTGTCTTCAAGGCTCCACGTAAAGTAGACAAAATAGTTCAAAGATTTAATAATCGAATCTTATTAATTATTCAGAATTTACAGCCCCTCTTATTATTGTGGCAAAGTATTTGGGGAGGATTGCAAAATCTATCGAGAAAAGAATTACGAAGCAGACATGAAATACTTTAACACAATAATTATGTTTTCATAACAATTACAAGAAAATATCAGAAATTGATCTGAAAATATTTCTATACAAACTGCAAGTAGCAGTCATTAAGATAGAGAAACTTAAGATAAGGTTGCGAAATGTTAATGGAAACGTTCTATAACTTCATATAAACTTTGTTACAAAAATATAGAAATCTCTTCTACTGACTTAGTTGTTGGAAGTGGTTGTCAATGAATTACAGTTGTGACGAGGATATCAGCAGATTCGGCCGGGGTGTTTGAGGTAGAGGGGTTGGAGAGCACTTTTACTGTTCGAAAGGTCTTGAATGAAGAGTGACTTTTGGGATAAGGGAGACTTGTGATCTTGAGGCTCTTGGCAATAATTGTCCCGTTGCTAGTTCGTTGGTACGCTGAGGACGCGACCTCGCTCTTGGTCCGTCCGCCTGCGCCCGTTCGGCGGCTGCGAGCAGAATGGCGGTCTGGAGAGATGCTGCGCGTCGCTAAGCAACCCACCCCAGCATCGATCTGGCCCCACCCTGCCGACGCGGTCCTCGCCCCCGCCGACCACCCGGCCTCCTCATCAGGTGCCCTCCACCTCCACGACAGGAGTAAGAAAGACCGACAATGAAACGGCCGGGGGTCCGCGACGATGTTCCCAAAAACACACCAACACGATGCCGTCCCACTTACCTCCGTAGTTCGGTCTTACTCTTTTGTCGTAACTGACACTGAAGGAATCCAAGATGGCCGATATGTTGACATCGCCCAAGTAGCTACCCCCCGGCGACCTGTAAACGAACTGTGTAAATAACACCACTAACACACAGAAAGATACGCATCAAGCAAGAATAGATGACGAGGGGAAGGAAATGTCAACGGGGGGTTCTCTGATCTCTGGCGGATCTCCTACGTCTCTTCCCTAATTTATTATTCGGAGACATATTTCAATGAACGACATTTTACATTAAAGAGCGACACCGTTGATTCTTTGTTTTGAAATCAGAGCGGATCTCGCCCCCACCCCATGGCGCCAGAACGCCGCGAAACAGTGACGTCACCCAGCTCGTTCTTTGTACCTTACACAGCCTGCCTCTCGTTCTTTGAGCTTTAGAAAAATCGTTTCAAGATTTTGTCCACATTACTCTCACTGATCAAAAATTCTTTTACAGGCCAAGACACGTTCTAATTTAAATTCTACAGCCCCACCAAAAGCTTTTTATAGCAACAACAACATTTAGTTCTCTACTAAAGAATTACTCGTTTCTCCCTGGGACAAAACTGGTTGAATAGACGAAGAATTTTAGATTCTTCCTCTTGTTCCATGAACTTAGGATCGAGGTTGTCACAGCGATATTGTCCAAAGGCGTAAAAAATGCAAAAGTATCGAAATTAAACATGCAAAATTTGGTTTTGGTTCCGAGGGGTATTGTAGTTAAATGGTTTTGATTGTTAAATAATTTTGGGAATCCTGCAAGGAGTTGATTATCCACACCCAGTCGCGATTAGGAGGCTGGTAGCGTGCAAAATAGTTCTGTCATAAGCAACTCACCCAGCTGAAGCCCAAGGAAGGGCGAGGGCCAGCAGCACGGCTGGCCACACCACCCGGCTGTGCCCCATGGCCTGGGGCACCTACACGTGTCCCCTGCTTCTCGTCATTTCGGCACAGTTCACTCGCAGGACTACTGTAGTGTCACATCAGACACCAACACTAGGAGTGGTCTCTGGGCCCGGCTAGCTGTTTACCCACTGCGCATGGTGGCGAAACTGTGCGAAATAATCGCAGCCCCTAGTCCCGTAACCAGTACCGATTCTCCCTCATCCCTTTTCCTCATATATAAATCGAGGAAGACGGAAATCGAGGGGTTGTTACGTTCTAGGGACGCAGTCGCGGACCTGGAGCTGCCAGCACCTAACCAATCAATACCGCCAGCCGAACCACGGACTCTTGTTATTGCTCTCGTCCTGTGACGTAATTTCAGTCAACACTGGTACCTGCGAGCAACAGTAATCATGTCTTGCTTTAATAATGCGTCCGGAAATAACGGCGAGAGGAGTTTTTACTTCGATTTTTTAGCGAACGATGCGATTTTTAAAATCACTTTTTGCTTTTGCTGTATTTGTTAGTAATCGTTAAATTTGCGGTCAAAGGGTCCTCGGGGCAGCACGCGACCACTTCCGGTGACACCGCCGTCACGCAATTACCACAAAGGCAAAAGAGCAAATTGCGTTTGGCCTGGAGTGCGCCTGGCACAGCGGCCTGCAACTGTGGCCTGGTCACGGACACTGTTTTATTTTCCGATAGCATCGCCACGCCAACCCCTCGTATAGCGTGCAGGGACATTCGTAGAGTCTCACCAATTTCTTGATGAGCTGGTCATGGTGGAGACATTCATTATTAATTCTGGATAGTCGGCGCCCATGGTTTTAGTAACGTGACGGCTTGGATTAATCCACAGGTGTGACAATATATCGGGAACAAGTTGATGCAGGGGATTGTGTTGATGGACGCTATCGCCAGGAAATGGAGCGGAAAGCTTTGATGTCGTGCTTACTTGACCGTTACCCTCCCACCGGACTAATTATAAACACCTTGGACGCATTAGGGGTTTCGCATAAAACAACGTACAACAAACAAGTAATATTTAATAGCCACGGTCTAACATGACAAAAGTCGGTAGGGTTTACAGGACTACATCCAAGTAAAAATATTACAATTATTATTATGACGCTTATGAGATATGATGGTTGACGATACCAGCGATGACGACGCAGACACGTACTATTAACCAATTCTTCACACTTGGGTATGGGTGTTACTGTGAGCCTGCTCCTGCTCGTTGCTCCCTGCGATCTGGTTAGCCGGCGTGTAGTACTGCAATCACACCTTCTGATTAGTTAGGGGGTTCCCGTCTAACCTTATCTAGCAAATGCCAACATAAATTGCAAACTGAAGCCATATTAGCCGCCAGCTGAACTACTAAACCGTAAAGTACACAAGTTTTCACTCAGCTACAAATGACAATCTCGTACTCATAGGGATGGAGAGGGACAAAAGTGATACTAAGAGGTGTGATTTAGGGAAGTCAAATGATATATCCAGATATTTTTAGTTTTATTGTGAAAGTAAGGATGATCAATACGCTCCTGCATCCTTTAAAGATTGAGAAAAGTTTTTATATTAAGCACATCATTTCAGACAATTTTATTAGAAAATATTCAAAAAAACATTTTTTTTTAATTTGTAATGTATCAAAAGTGGCTCTAATAATTTAATTATTTGGAGTAACTCAAAAAATTTTTGTGACATAACTTTTATTATCGATTGAATTAGAAAATGAAAAATTATGTACTTCATAGTTTACTTGAATGACTCATTACTTTCAGTTATTGCTTTATAACTGCACATCTATAACTAAATATTTGAGTCCCTGCAATGAAATATTTTTGAGGAATTTGAACCTGCTCGGTTTTCGTAGTTGGGAAAGGGAAAATCTAAATAATATGTGAAGGTTGAGGTGTTTCGTGAAACAGGTTAATGAGTAAATCTTTACCCTTTACTGGTAGTTTGAATGAAAGTATCAATGATGTTTAATATTGATGTGGAGTGAAACGGCGATTTGCGTTAGTGTTGATGGTTACATGTCTTGGACACCTACTATATTTCTGAAACAATATCGCAAACCAACAACTCTTAATATCAAAAAATGATAACGTCATCAAGAAAATAATTACCCTTCCGTTGTCGAAATCTCTTCCAACTCCTATAGTTAATCGAGCTTTAGCTTTCATGGCATCACTGAGCGGTATTTTAGCTCTGGTGGCTTCCGTATGCGACTTATAACAGAATTCAATCAAAGCAACTGCCAGAGCAATCATTAAACCTCCAATCAAAATGTAGAAAATTCCGGCGACGTTACTCAAAGATAGTTCATTCCTTGAAGCATCCTGCAATTTATAGTTTTTTTTGTAATTAATCGTGGAAGTGACGCGATAAAATTAATTGCACCAATATTTCAGGCATAAAATTGATAATTTACCTGCTTATCATGTATACATTCCGTACGATCGTACCACCATCTGTTCATCAATTTTGTGAGTTCTCCATTTTCCTTAAGACTGAGCACCGCCAAGTTAACAGCGTCTCTGGAAAATCAAATTAATTAAAAAATCAAAGTAAAAATCGCCCCATTACCTGAGAGGTGATCCAAGAGGTGTTGCAACTCCGAAACCTTTCGCGTCCAAATTTCGGCCAACTTTCATAGTATCGCAAGGTTCTCTCTCGTTGGTGTAGTCGTTTTTGGGGGATTCCACCAAAAGGGCGTATTTACCTTTAGAAGTCCGGACTCTTTTAATACCTTCATCGTAAGACTTCACGAAGACGTGCTTACGTGAATTCATATATTCCCACATTTTCGAGTAAAGAGTTATTTGAGACCTCTAAAAGTTAACTTGATATCGTTCCAGTTATATTCATACACCACCTGACTTGCTTTAAACTTTCTCTTTCTCTCAGACATAATTATGTTACTCAATTAAATGCAATTAAGTAGACAAAATATTATTTTTAACAGAATCAAACCATTTGATTATTTGTGACTCGAGAAATTTAGAAGATAAAAGCTTAAAGCAACTCGGGTTGCGGCTATTACCTTGAAGAAATCCCAAGTGGCTCCGCTCTCCAGAGTTCCGTATTCGACCTCGGTTTGGGAGGCTAAGTCTTCGGGCGAGTTGATGGGCGCTACCATTCTTTCTACGGTGAGGAACGCTGCTAGATTGGCAGTGTATGATGAAATTAGGATTAGAGTGAAAAACCACCAAACGGCGCCGACGATCCGCCCAGAAATTGATCTAGGTGAAATATCACAACCTTGCTGCATGAATGCTCCTAAAGAGAACCATAAAGAGTTGAGCATAGTGAAATCGTTGGCCATGGAGCCGTGTGCGTTGCTGTGTTGTCCTGGTAGTTCCCGATGTTCGCCGGTGAGATGCAACAGTCGCCATTCGTAAGGGGAAAATCTGGATACGGTGAACAAGACTATGCTTACTCCTACGAAGCTGAATATCACGCAAACCCATATCTCTTTCGATAAGGGATTTAGGAAACTGAATACTCCAGGTTTCTGTTTCATCGGTTTCTTGATCATAATGGAGATACCGAGGGACATGAATGGCTTACTGAAGTCGATAACGCGCTCCCGTTCCGAGGTTATCGTTATAGGAGCGATGGCCATGTCAGCCTCCTGCAGATAAGAAATAAATATAGAAAGCTCCCGGTTTTGATTTATTGATTTCAAGTTATTTTTATAACGAGAGTCCAGCGGGTAAAGCTATGGAAATTTGCTATCACCCTCCAAAGACCGGACGTTAAGGAATATTATTACGACTCCTTTAAGGTTTGTAACGTAAATTACAAGTTTACTTTCAACTCTTTAGTTGAATTAGTGTGTTGTAGTATTGAATAAAGGTGCAAAATGAGAAGCTGTTACATGATTAATGAACACTACAAACGCTTCATTAATTATAAAAAAGAAAGAAAGGATGTTGAATTTTAATCATAAAATATGAATTAAGTAGATGCAGAAATCAGCGGTCGATAGTGTTCCTAGCAGAAAACCGAATCGCATTAACGTCAAATTTACTGTAGGATCAACCCTCTATGGAACAATTAAGTACTCGAGTGCCAAGTTCTGCTGTTATCGAATTCTTCGAGTGTCCTACAAGATCTGCGAGAAGAACTAGGTAAACGTTGTTTGTGATTTAATATTTTTTTTGCGAGCAACTAATTTTTTCCTTGAACTAAAAGTCTATACAGTATTTTTTTGTGCATTGAAACCTCAAGGCTGAGTGTTGGGTTGGTTGGAGAAAATAGAACAATAGGCAACCAACAATCCATTAGACAACAGAAGAGGCGCTAGTCATAAGTTGGAAGTGGCAATTCTAACAATGGGCTGGGATATGACCAGTAAGCCCAAATTAATGGTAATAATCTATTTGGATTATTAATATTGTATGGATGAAGTATTTACCAAACAAATGGTATAATTTGTTTAGTTTTTGAAATAAAAATAGACATGCATTCCAATAGATCAATTTATTATTTCTTTGTTTCTAATTTAAAAATCGATTCAGATACTAACGTTCCCCAAGCTAAGTAAGACACTTCTAAATTGTAAAAAAAAAAATTGTTTTAAAAGCATTGCTTAGTTTTATACCTTCCAAAACTGGCTGAGTACCGGTTGTGTCCTTCAATTACTTCGTTCTCTTTTTGTTTAAATTATAAATTCTGTGTGTAACTTTAAAATGCGAAAGATGAATTTATGATATATTTTTATTAAATAAAATTGCTTCCGTTTTGTCTCTAGTTTAATAGAGTTAATGCATTAATGTTAATTTGTTAATTTGGCAACAATTACGTTATATTTTTCCTTGATTAGTGTCAGACGTCGAGGAAGTTTTTAAGCATATTGCTATAAAATGAATTTGTAATTTTTTTTGCCAGAATGAAATTCTATAAGGGAACGTTTCCCACACTGTCCAAAAGCATGTGAAACAAATTTCTTTTCCCGTGTACTACCCATTTTTGCAGCAAAAAGAATTTTTAAAAAATTTGCAATAGTAATGAAAAATAAGAAAAAACTGTTGAGAGTCAGGACCAGAGAGAACGTGAGAGTATCAACTTGCATTGAAAATTATTCCCATCTTTTTTCTTTGTCTGACATGAAGTGCGTCCATAAGTCTTATTCTATATTTAGTTCAGGGGGGCATTGATAGATGGTGCTATAATTGTCGGTAAGTTGCCAAATTAACTACTTGTTTCACAATTAATCAGGATGATGGCGCTAGTAAATGCCGCAAGTTATTGCGTAAATTTTGAAATTTTTAGAAAATTTAGTTGGCTGGATTTGCCATTGTCATTTTCGTTTGACATTAATTTTCTGGCTGACATTTTTATTAATTGCTTTAATTGATTCAATATTTAATTAATATGCCGTGCAAAAAGTGTATCGTGTGTGGTAATAATGTTGCGGAGCAGAAATTTCATTATTTTCCCAGAAATCCAGAAAAGTAAGTACAATATATATATGAAGTATAAAATACTACGTTTTTCACTCAGATTTTTCAGCTTGGGCTTTTTAACTTAATATTTAAGTGTTTTTATGTTACTTTAAAAAAATTAAAACGGAGTTACTACAATTAGTAACTGTTTATATAATAAAATTAAATAATATTTTTCTGCTTAAAATATATAAATTTTTTCTGTAGATCCAAAATATGGGGGCAGTCTATGGGCATATACTCCACATGGTCTTCAATTACGAGGTATAATATAATCTGCGGAAAACATTTTACTGCCGATTGCTATGCCACCGTTAATCAAGATCAGCTCAACAAAAATGCCGTACCCACCATGTACCCCTGTCTACCCATCATTGTTCCTGTAGATTCCTTTCCTCATTATGTACTCGTTGATTTCTCAAGGTAATATATCATTCTATATTTGTTTTTTATAATTAAACAGTTTGAAACTAATGTATAATGTTTTCAGGTAATCTGCCTCAAAAAGCCATTGGAACGTCGACTTTCGTACACCTGGTTGACCAATTGTTTGACAGCTTTAATGGTGGCAGTAGCATTTGTACTAACAACTTGCGATCGGCCATCACGGGCAAATCTGCTCATCATGAATTTTGGACAGAGTGTCTAAACACCATCCCACGGTGGGAATTTGTAGGGGCAACCAGGAAACCACCATCGCAAATGGGGTGGCAAATCACAATAGCGGCATTTCAAGGAGTTTGGCAGGAGCTATCTGAGGAAAGGAACCTCCCTCTGCTTAGGCCACGCTCCAAACTCTGGAAAATTGCCATTCGTTCAGGATGTGGTAATAATGTAAACCCAACACAAACACAATTCGTGAGTTCCTTAAAAACTCAAATCATCAATGGCCTCGCCATACAGGGGTTGCAAGGGACCAACTGTGAAGATGATGATGTGAGCCTTTTAAGCGACTTACGAAGTTTTTTTGATGTAAACCAGGTGTGTGAAACAATTACGTCAAACAGTATCAACTAAAATCACTAATAAAAGTTATAGCGAAAAACTTTCAAATATCGGCAATGAAATTGCACAAGCTGTTCGCATTGGCGATGTAGGAATCCTTTCTGTAGCTTATGTTAGTGGCTTTATTGTTAAGAAGGTCTTCAAGGAACACAACTGTGATTTGTGTCAAAAAGTCTCGACTTCTGACTCCACACTGCCATGTAATCAGTTTATTTCTTTTAAAGAGTTCTCAGATTATTCCAGTCGATTATGTTATCCTTCAGAACCATTGGTAGTTGCTGTGGGTCATGGGATAACTCTTTTGGAAAATATATTACCAGACATATTGTCTGCAGTGGGGATACGGAAGAAAGCTGCAGTTTGTGTGATTGAAGAAATAGACTTTTCTTGGATTAATTGCGTCACACATTTTGAATATATCAAGGATTGTATTGTTACGGCAATATGTTATATAGGTATTCCTTGGTACTGTAAACGCTTCGTCCGTGAACGAAGGGCCCAAACCAATTTCCGGAGTAAAAAACGCAAACTGAATATATTAAATCATCAATGATTTTTTTCTCATTGATGAATTACTACATTAGTTTCGTTTAAATAAAATAAGTTAAATAGGATAAACATTTAAGATTTTATTTAATTCTCTTCTCTCTATTATATTTCTGTTGTGTGAAATGTAATGTTTGAAAAAGTGGCTCCTCGTACTTATTTGATCAAGTTGACTTATTTGCATTTAATACATAAAATAGTTTTACAAGTGTCTAAACATAAGATAAATAGATACTCTTCTAATTGTCAATTTATGTGTTAAAAGTAATAATTTACAACTTGATCTAAAAATAATATTTTAAGTCTCTCTTCTCTGTTATATATCTGTTATGTGAAATGCTTAAAAGCGTCACTACTCGTGCTTTTTCTTTGTTAAATTGCCTATTTTGCATTTAATAAATAAAATAGTTGTGCAAATGTCCAAACGTAAAATGAATAGATACTCATCTAATTGTCAATTTATGTGTTAAAGTAATAATTATATTTCCGTGATGTGAAATGTTTAAAACCGAGGTTGCTTTTATTTATTTATTATTTATTCATTTATTTAGGTCAAAATACTACTTTTGCTTTATAAAATCCTTAATAATATTTTGCATGTGACCAAACGTAAAGTAAATGGGTGTTGTTTTAAACCCTAACATACCTACTTGTTATAGAATTAATTATTAATTTTACAACTAATAATAATAATTTGAGCTTTGAAAAATGTATTTGAACTCTTCTTGTTCTTTTATATTTTATTAGGTACGTAGAATATTTAGAGTTGCTGTTCATAATCTTAGCTTTTAACAATATAATTATGTTTCTTATTTTCTTCTTTTATTATTTTTTCATTTTGTATTAACAAGAATGCTCAAACTTGTTAATTTTACAATGCACATGATTATGTATTGTAAAATTAATTTGTTTCATGAAAAAAGTTTTTTTCTTTTTTTGTGCAAAAGCGCTCCACAAAAGACGAATTTAAATTTCCCGCCAAGTCGACCGAAGCGCCTCTACAAATGCCTGCGTAAAAGTGCGACAAGGATAAAATTATCATGCTATCTTTAGATCCAAAACAGCTTATAGGAGTCGGCACTCTCACGTTCTCTCTGGTCAGGACACTATAAACACTTATGACCAATTGCTTGCTGATATTGTCCCGCCTGGTACCAACACTTATTGCATAAGTAATAATTTTCAAAAATATTCTGTAATTTTGATAGTTCTTAATTTTTTAATATTTAATAGGTAGGTACCACTATTTGAGTTTTTATTTTATTTTGAAAGTATTGAGACGCCATAGGATTCCTAAATTTGATGGTTGCAGGAAAATGTTTCTTCATTCAGATGCGGTCAGGGTTGTCTAGGTCATGATTGTAACTTGAGTCGGAACACATTTTATGTTTTGATATTGTTGTTAGTATAAGCGTCAACCTGATTTCGTCGTGCTGACACACTGACATACTTTCGACGTATCCAATTTTAAAACTGATGCATTTTAAATCGATGGTTTCGGTCAATGTTGCTATAATAAAAACCAAGCCAGTATCTGCTGCTGTTTATGAACACAACCGTTACACCCCAGATTATCAAACATTCAGACATCTCTTAAAATTTCGCTTTTGTTCAAGTCCCTTAAGTTCTCTTGATACCGTCATCCTAAGAAACTCTCAAAAGACACTTAAAATCAATATTACGAGACTCAGCTGTAAACATGCAATTGGTTACGACAATCAAGGGCGCTTCGTTGAGTGCATATTAATACACCCAGCAAATCTATCGATTTATAATTATAATTAGAAACCTCTGAGTACTCACTTGGCGCACTAATTCTCCCACCATGCCGTCCCATCCCCCTTTGACGTCATGGTTTTCGGTGCCGTATTTACTATCCTTGACAATTCTAAGTTCATCTGCAATTTGAATCCACTAAACTAAAAAACAAATATTATTTTAACGCCACACTTACAATTTATGCCGAGTTTTTTCGCTATGAGATCTGCCAAGTCTTTGCAATAGCCCTCGTAACGATTGTTGCCACTTAAAATCTCATGCGGTTCCGCTGACTTCTCCATGATGTAGGGTTCCTCCTGGAAATTACTGTTCGTAACGGGAACTAATACTGACCCCGATTGGGGTAGTTGTAGTTGGCATTGGGGATTTCGTCCGGCTCACAAGACCTGGCTTATTTGATCATCATAATAAAAGCCGTTGGGAAAAGAGTTCATGACGGACACTCGATGGATATTGCCGATTCGGTGAGCTGGGGCGTTTCCTTCACAGGAACTCTCAGTGATTACAGAGAGTTCACGTAAGAGAACGGAGTGTTTTCGGGGAAGTTGATTGGGGAAAGGAAACATATGCGAGAGGCGGAAGGACAATTTTGCTTGAATAGAGATTCTATTCCAGCGTTATGCAGAAAGTTTTGGAAATTTACAGAGTGTCCGCAATTGGATATACTTAGTTTCAGGTGTTTTTTTAGTTGAGACATTTTATTAATTATATTTCTTAAAATTAATGTTTTTATAGATATTTTTTCAAATTTTTCCAATAAGTATTTAAGCTAACGGAGAAATTAATTTGAAAGGGTGTTCTCTGTCGAGATATACACTTTGGGACATTAAATGATATTTATTGCATCGTCTAGAAGAAACCGAATTTTTTTTATAATTCTCTGCATATCGTGTATATCAATATCACAAAATTCACTGGACATAGATGAATTAGCTAAAAGCAAAATTAAAAGAAAAATAAGAAAGATCAAGATACAGAAAACAGACATTCTTGTAACATAAGCTTTTATTGCAAAAGCAATGATGCTTCAGTAACCTTGCTATCTCTTGAAAGATTTCCGATTGAAATCGTAAAAGAGTCTCTTTGGAATTAATCCAAATAAATTAATTAAATAGTCAGTTGGGAACCAAAACTATTGGAGTGACATATTTAAACATTGTCACGTTACCTTGCCAAAAATACCTTTACAAATTTTCCAACCAAGGAAAGATGAGAATCTAAAATTGAAAAATTTAAAAAAATATGAAAATGGTATCATAACCAGCGAGGACCTAATGCGTTTAGGAATTATGAAAACTGTAAGGTTTAGGAAATTTGTTAAAGTAGATGGATTACCTGTTTAACAATTTCTATGAATAAGAATTTTGGAATGGTAATATAATTTTTTCTCAACTGAACGATAATACCGAAATGATCAGTAAAAAAATATTCAGTAGCGGGTTGAAATTGGAAGACAAAAAGTGGACAACATTCACTCTAATAAATATTTGGCACTAAACTGGAGGTTATGATTTGGGCAAAATCTGCGGAGTGGCGAAATAAATTAAGATGATATCTTTTCACAACCGTCAAAGGCTATATCTGCATTATTATGAATTTCTGATCCCATATTTATAGAAACAGTGGAATTACCACTTACGGTTACAAGCCAGTAACTCAAGAAATTTTTAACAATCACCAGGAAAAGAAACTGGAAGAAAGCTCACATTTGGTTATTTAGATGAAATGTGAGTCGGGCGAAGGTTTTTTTTATGAAATTTTGGTAACATGTGTTTAGACCAAAATCAGAGAAACAACACCTACCACAATGGTCGTGACGATATAGGTTCGGTTTCTTTCAATATGCGAACTCGCTTTGAGCCTGACGTATTTGGCAGCCACTGGCGTGAAGCCAGTTTCATCGCTCCATTCTGCCACTTTGACCATGGCACTATTGATGGTCATTTCCACAACATGTAACGTATAGTTCTGTCTTCGTCCATCCTCGCTAAAACGTATTTCCCCGGTCAAGCCCTCCAGTTCAACCTGAAAAATCGCCTGTAATTATTCAAAATGATCACTTCACAAATTGAGATTTACAGCCGGTGCTCTTTTGACAAACGACTTTTTCCTCGTGCGTGCCTGTTAATCGTTTCGATACACGAAACTTAACTAGAGATAAGTCCTTGATGATACGTATATTTGTACTTAATTGATTGCGCTTTTAACCACGAATAGCGCAGATATTACGCGGAAAGCTCTTTTGTTTCCAAGATTGAGCACTGGAATAAATTATAATATCGTGACTCGACTAAAACGTTCTGCAGTACAGCACGGAATTAATACGATTCACTATTGTTACGTTTGTTTGTTGTTAGTCAATTGTCGATGAAGATTTTGTGCAAAATTTAGGAAGTTTGCCGGCGTAATATTACAAGTCCCAACAGAACGCTTCTAAAGCTGTTGCACGCTTCCTCCATTTGCGATTACTGGCAATCCTTTTTCTAAATTTTATGAGTCTTGATAAGTACTTTCTTTACTGCCATCTCTGGAATGTTACAATGGTTTTACGAGGCAGCTAGCGAATGGTGCTGCGCGTTTGATTGCACCATTAGGCCGGGATTAAAAAATACTGGAGAAAGTATGAGTTGTAAACTCGCGACGCACCATTGAACAACGGAGAGCTTTTAAGAGGGCAAGAAAATATAGGATTTACATGATTACGGACAGAAAAGCATTTTAACTAGACAAGTATTTGATTTATTTAAGAGTGAAACAGAAAGTCAGTGGAGACGAAAATGGCGGAGGCGCCTGGAGAATCTCTGAACAACTTTGTTTTGTTGGATTGATTTAATATAACGGGATTGCCCTAATTTGAATTCAACTAGTTTTTAGATGGTTTTGAGAAACTAGAATAGAGGACTTGGGGCTCCCGTTATACGTTTTTGATAAAAAAAATAATTCTAGGGTGGTTCTTGTGAAAAAATAATAACTGAACCTGAACTCTTCAACACAAAATTTGATAACTGTCAGCCTAAATACTTGGTAATAAGGCTTTAATGAAAATGTTGATAATTGTTCTCATATTATTTGGAAAATAATTTGATATCTAGAAACCTGAACTATTATAACACGATTATGAAAATTAATGGTTTTAGGTCTAATACTCGTAATATAAAATTTAATAAATATAATAAAGTGTCCCAAAAATTTTTGAGACCTAAGAACTTAATGATTTTGATAAAGAGAATTATAATTGTACGTCTGAACTAATAATAATAGGACATTAAAAAATTTAATGCCTCTATGTCTTTGAGCAGGAACTATCTTAACACCTTTCGAGAAAAGCTTAATATCTGTGAGTTTGGATACCTTAAATAAAGTTTTTAATTTTTTTTATTATAAGTCTGTTGCTTCTGTAGCATGTTTATGGCCCAAAAGTTTATAATTGTAAGCCTCAATTATTTTAGTTTATTTTGGAGAGAAAATTTGATAGGGGACTTGTCTTCGTATAATAGTTCTCTTTAATTTAGTAACTATAGACCCGATACTCATAACGTATTTTTGGTACAGTTGTTTATTCAATGTAAGCCCAAATTCTTCTACTATCAATGAGAAAGTTTAAATAATTATTATAGACTTTACACTCTTATATTATGTTTTTAGTCAAAATTTGATCATTTTTACTCTAAATTTTGATATTCAGGTAACAGTAGATCAGTGGTACTGGTACTTTAATAATCCGTCTTTCAACTAAAAGTTGACACGTTTTTAGAAAAATTTGATAACTACAAGTAAACCTGTACACTTAAAATATGTTTTGATAAATTGGAATATCTTAGCCCTTTTCGTGTAGCAAGTGTTTGAGAAAAAATGTATCACTAAGCCTAAACAAAGTTTTATAATTTGGTTTTGAAAAAGAAACTGTAACTTTAAGCTTTTATAGTAAATTTCTTTGGTAACTGGAAATTTATTGCTATTAACAAGTTTTTGAAAAAAATTTAATATTTCATATAACTCATATGATATGGTTTCGAAAAATTTTAGAAATTATAGACTCGATACACTTTTAGCAAGTTTTTGTGAAATAAACTTAGAACGGAAAATTGCTCGGGTACAAAACTTTTTGAAAAACTTGATGACTATAGTGTTCTGTCTTATAAGTTATTTTTGATCTAATAAGTTTCTTAATATGTAATTTTGATAACTATAGACGTTCTAGCTGTAAGAATTCTTATAGGACGCTTTTAATTAAAATTTGATAATTCTAAGATTGAACACGTTAAAAAAAAGGTAAATATGCATCTGCTGCCCTTATAACGGGTCACTGAACTAACATTTGAGATATTCTTGGAAAAACTCGTAAACCTTAACTAAAATGATTTTGAAGCACTTGAATATTGCAGGCCAGATATTCTTTTAGCATGTAAGCATGAGTAATACTAATTTCTTGTAATACGTTTTTAAGGAAAAAATCTAAGCTTCAACTTTTATATTACATTTTTGATAACTATAGATTTGCTGTTTTTAGCAAATTTTTGAGAAAAGTTCGATATCTGTAAGGCAGTACTCGTTTAATATGTCTTTGAAAAATTCCACATTACAGGCTCGATATGCATAAAGCAAGTTTTTGCCAATAAAACGAAATTAGACTAGAAACTTGCCCTCGTATGTTAGTTCTCGAAAAATTTGATGACCACAGGTCTGGTCTCTGATAAGACGACTTCAACCCAAGATTGTTATATTAGCTTTAAGAAAATTTTGATAACTATAGACGTTCTACTCCAATAGAACTCCAATAGAACGCACCTAGTACTCATATAACAGGTCTCTGAACTAAAATTTGAGACATTGTTAGAGAAACTTGATAAATGCAAAACTGAATCCTCAAAATGTTTTTGAAAATTTTGAATATTATAGGCCTGCTACTCTTATAGCACGTTTTGGAAATTCAAATTTATAAGTAAGTGTCAACTCTTATATTGTCTTCGAGAGAAAAATTGTAAGCTTGAACTTTTATAAAACATTTTTTTGTAGCTATTTCCTGTATTTTTTAACAAGTTTTTGTTAAAAAGTTTGATAGCTTTAAGTCAGAATTATTATAATAATTATGTTTTTGAAAATTTTTATAAATATAAACTTGACAGCATATTTTTAAAATAAATACGATGATTATAAGTCTGAACTCTTATAAAATCTTTTCGAAAAAAAATTGCAAGTTTAAAATTTTATGATAAATTTTATGGTAACTGTACACCGCCACTGTTTCAACAAGTAGTTTGCAGAAAAGTTTAATAGATTTAAGAGCCACACCTTGGATATTTTTGTAAAATTTAGTATTCATAAGCCCGATACACTTATGTCTTTGACAATCGATTCGTGTGAATTCTTATAAATCGTTTCAGAGAAGTTTGATTATCATAGATAATTTTAGAGACAAATATACAAATATACTATATACGTGGCACTCTTATAGTACGTCTTAGAACTAAGATTTGATAACTGTAACCCTGAAGTCTTAGTACCTTAAAACAGAGTTTAAACGTTTATATTTTGGATTATGTTCTAGTTATAGATTAAATACTCTCATTTTACCTAAAATTTTGTACTTATGAACCCCTGAAGTTTTTGAGAACAATTTTTATAGCTAGTCTAGTTTCTTTATAACCGACTATTGAAAAGTATTATATACTTCTATATACACTATAAGTTTAACACCTCTGAAGCACGTTTTCGACAAAAAAATTGGAGGTACATACTTCTTCGTTTTCCTACTTACTATACATTCTTAGAATTAGCCTATTTACTTTATTGTCATCTATAGATTTTATCATTAGCTTTATAACTAAAGTATTCACTATAATGGTTTTGAACGTAGTATTTCTATAATTATAGCTCTATTGTCTACACTAAATAAATGAGAAATAACAATAAAATGTTGATGTTGACTTGCCTCGGTTGCATTTAAAAATTAAAATATTCTATATTTATGTTGTTTGATGACATCCGCATGCCTATTTGCAGATGGAACCATTTACTAAAAAATCTCTATAATGGTACAGAAATTCGATTTCTACTAATTAATTTAAGACCGTTTTTTGCAAGTTCAAAACCTAAGAATTACGGTTCAGGAATATTGTTCTTTTACCCTATCTATCCCGTAAGTAAAATATTAAATTACAGTAGAATTTCTTTCTTTAGTAATCGTGTAATATGGTTTATCTTCAATAATTGTTTGTTAATATGTTAGCAGCAGTTGAATGCAGTATCATAAAATTGGACAATAGAAAAGCATGTGTAACAAAAAGTAAAACGGAAATATCGCATTTTTACCACATGGCTGAATAGCAACATACAGATTACACGCACTTTCTCCAAGAACTTCTTTAATAGTTAGTTCACATGCCGTCTAGAGGCGCAACTGCTTCAGCTCCAGTCTACAAGTCTACACTAACGCTCACTCACGCGTTGTTTAGAAGTTGCAGTATCACGGAAAATTACCAAGGATATTACACTAAAACTGGATGAGAGACGAAGCTCCTCAAGCGTAATCATTTCAATGTGTAGGCAACCCTACGTTGTGCCGTATAGCTTTCTTGTCGCTCTCATAAGTGGCGCGTGATTAAGTTCTTTCCTAGCAAGTTTCCAAATACCAAAAGAACAAGTAGAAGGTTTGTAGATGGTATCTAATATTTGAACAAGGATTTTGGTATTTTTCACCTCACATGCCAGAGAAACAGAGTAAATATATTTCTGAGACAGAAATACTCCAGAACGTTGGGTTGCCTATTCATCAAAACGGCATCACTAGTTCAGCACTGGAAGAATGCCGGCGCTTCCAATTTTTGGAAATTACCAAACTGTTTGTACCTTCTAAAGTTACAAATCTTTGAGTAACTTTTTTTGAAAATGTGTGCTTCTTTTAAAAAATTGTCTTCTATAATAAAGAAATTTTTAGAAGTAGTTCTATTTTGCTTTTTTTGGTCACTAATTCTATGACTAGTTATAAGCGCTTTAAGAAGATAATGATAATTTTTTACTTTCTCTAATTATCAAGATGTTTATAAACGACTAACAAAATTAACATGAAAAGCTGCATAGAGAAAGCGGCTTATTCTATGTATTTGGAAAAAATTCTGATTAAGTACTTCTTGGTTGACATTTTAAATGTTTGTTGGTGGAGAAACTACATGGTATGTGTCATGTAAAAAGTTAAAAATAATTACTTACATATTCAAAAAAGATTATTTAAAGGTGAAGAACTTATTTGAATTATTTTGTATAAACGATACTGTAGATGTGGCACTATAATTTCTAAATAACGTGATGTTAATGGTTTTATAACTAATATTTACAACAAAGACAATTTTTCTGTTTGGTTATTGTCTGGAAAGTAGCAAACCCAGTATCTATTATAAAATTTTGCAATTATCAAGTTAGATATTTTCGAGAATTGGCAATGGTGGATGGGCTGCAAAGTGATACTCTTAGGTATTTATTATTAACTTTAGTTATCAACCATAGAAACAATGGTTGTAACAATAGTAACCATGACTTTCACGAGGGTTTAAAGTTAATTCATGACTGAAATCTTGGGCCTAATTGTTAGAGATGTCCAAAAAAAGTTGACTTTTGGGCTTCTCTTAAAAATCTGATTATACGAATTGCCTCTTGCACAAACCAAATTTATCGACAACGTAAATAAAATGAAACACATTCTATTAAAATTACCTCTTCTTTCAACTGAACATTTACATAAAATCCATATATGCCACATTTCAAGTGTTTTTATGAGCAAAATAAAGAAAAACCACATGATATGCAATTTAAGCCTTTAAGTTTGTTTCGAGCTGCATTTTTAAATTATGTGGTGTTGACTTTCAAAATTCTTAAAGATCTAAATAGATAAATGTATAAGTATGCAAAATAATTTCCGCTAGTAAGTTGGCCTACTTTTTGACGCCATATTTACACGTGATTAAGATCCCTTATTTGAGTTCTCCTTCAAGTATTTGGGCAATCACAATTGATATTGCAATTCCTTTTCTCAGAAACGTTTCTATTTATTGGAGTTGTTCCAGGACAATTGTGGAATAATTCACGTTATTGACGGTGCGTTACTTAATGCAACAAGTACTTGTATTACAAAAAAAAAAAAAAAATCTACCGCTGTTGCTACTCGTTAAAAATGAAAATTATATAATTTACGATTGCGGTTTCAGCACGCGATTTTTCTGCAAAATTATAATATTCGAACCTTTCTCAGGAATCTGGATATCTTGTCGCCATGTTCCCAGGGAGTGACCCATCCTCCCGAAGCATTGCAATCGAGTCCTTTGCTGCCATTATTGAAAATCTGTCCTCTTCTCATATTGTTTCTGAACACATCCTGTTTCTTCCGAAGCAACTTGTTGAAAGCTTCAACAAGAACGAAAACGGCGTCGTACATAAGAGCTGCTTGAGCCGAAATGCTTTCGCGACCGGCACCTTGCGAAGTGGCCGGATCCAGTCGCTTCCAACCCTCGAGAAAATCTTTGATGTGTTTTCTAGTAGCATCGACGATACGGAAACCGGTAATGTTGATTGCTCCGTATTCAATAACTTCACTTTCCCATCTGTCGTCCATTACCTGCCGGAAAAATAACACTTCATAACAAAGTTTTTTTAAATATTTGTTTTGGTTTCTAATTTTTTTGACAGACAGTTAATTGGTGCTACGCGAATTCGGTCAAATTTTACCCTTGCAATACTTTTATGGTCATTACTATGGGTGAGTTGGCTGTAAGTTTTTTTATAAGGTTGCGGCACGCAATATACATATATAATCAGGAGACATTATCATTAAGGAAATATTATGCAGATTTATCCGTATTAACCCTAGTAAACAATGTACGAAGTTCTTTGTGACTAATCGATACAAAGGGGCAGTAAGGCAAGAAAGGCCGGGTTTGTTTCCTTTCTTGTATAATTTTAGATTCCGATGAATGCGGAACTAGGCCTTGTTGGTAATGAAATCGGACCGTTGCGTAGGCATGTGGTTTGCACAAAATACTCCCACTATGTCGCATTGGTCTAAAAACCGTTTAAACAGTTTGTTTAAAGTTTGAGAGTAGCAATTAACAATTTTATTGTTACTCGATTTCATACATTAACTCAAAGTACTTTCCCGACGTATCCACCAATTTCCAACACAAACTTTTTTGGTAACTCCAATATTTACGTTAATAGTTCAAAATTGTATACGTAATGCTAACATGTTTATATATTAAGCTAAATTAGATGTGTACAGATATCCTAGACAAATTATACCATAAAAGGTTGATTTCTGCTATAAGATAAGCGGTCAAAAATTTTAAAATAATTTTCAGAATCTTACTGGTTTATGGCAGCATTGTCGATTTTTTAAAAAATCGTGAATAACTTTTATTTCTAATTTCTAAGCCTAAAATTGACTTTATGTCACTTCCGTTTCTTCATATTTTTTTACATAAATAAACATACAGAGAGAATGTAAGTAGAGAAAGAAAAATTACAGAATAAAAACTACAAGGAAAGATATGGAACAAGAAAGTGCAGAAACTATGTAAAAATTATATTTTTAATAAATTGCGGCAAGGTACACGATTATTAGATTACAAATCTTGCTTAGAAAATGCACCCTGGAGATAGCTAGTGGTAGTCTATTCAAAATGGGGTGATTTGTTACCAAGATAAAAGTTACATACATGCATATTTTAAACCTTATCTACCATTAACTGTTAGGTGCATAGTGTTGTCATTTTTCCTCCTCATATAGAGATTTTTGCCATTTGTTTTTGTCTATTGACAATTTGCTTGTTTCTTTTCTATTGGTCCCCCTTTCAATATTTTGTTAATAGTTGCACTCGATATTTTTGTTGGTAGGCTCCTTTGTTTTCTTGTATGACTTTTTGCCTCCCATGTTTCTCTCTAACTATTCTGTTCTCATTCATTCTTATTAAATTCCCATAACATTATGACTAACTTATCTCTAATTTCTTCCCGTTCATTCTCTGATGTGATCATTTTTTATTTTATTTAACTTACTCCGGCTATTTCTCTTAGAAAATTTATTTTGTTGTTTTTTTCTTTTAGTTTTCTTGTATGTTTCTGCATCTATTCCAGAGTCTATTTTTGTTTGCTATAATATTTACTTCTTTTTTAAGAATATGTTTTTGATGGCATGACACAGTTTGAAAGCGTGGCAAATTTTTCTATTTTCAATTTCCGGTAATCTTTTATTATTTATTCAGACTCCAAATAATTC
The DNA here is from genome assembly GCA_905333025.2 of Pyrochroa serraticornis. Taxonomy (NCBI): domain Eukaryota; kingdom Metazoa; phylum Arthropoda; class Insecta; order Coleoptera; family Pyrochroidae; genus Pyrochroa; species Pyrochroa serraticornis. Next base: position 22,592,794 of record HG995154.1, read on the forward strand.
TCTGCTAACTCTATTCTCTTTCCAATTATGCCAATGTTAGTTGTATTTTCTTTCATTGCGGTCATCATTTTTTTTTTGTGCTTTTTTAATTCATTTTTAACCCTCTACACTGCAATTTTTTTTTTCAGATTTGAGGGTATTTCTCGATGTTCTTTAATTTTTTCCAAAAATAATTAGAGCATTAGCAAACATGCATTTATCCAGATGTACTAGTCTAAGCTCTCTAAGTCCTATGCAGAACTTTCTTGTGTTGTTCCAAGTCTTCTGTATGTTATCTCTAATCAAAAGTTGGCTTTAAAATTTCTCCCTCTTTCAGTTCCGTTGTACATTTTTATTTTTATATTGTCAGTTCTTACATTCACTTTGTTGTATGTGTGCACATTATGTGTACTGTTTAGTGAATTTTTAAGGTCAATAAATATTTAGTACATTTTGATTTTGGATTTCTTGAACTCACATATCACTTATTTTATTGTGAGGATGTGGTCATTGAAACTTTGACTTCCTCTAACCCGCCTCGTTTATCTTCCTTTTTAAAAATTTGCAAAGCAATTACTACTTCCCAGTTCTTGGGTGTGTTTCTCTCCCTCCAAGCTTTATTACATACCTATGTACGTACATCTTTTTCCATGTTTTTTTACTCCATCTGTTTTAGCATCTCCGCTGTTATATTGTCATGCCCTGCTATCCTCTTTGTCCTTTCGTTGATTTCTTCTGTAGTTATTTGGGTTTTATGTGCTTCAGTTCTCAGTGATAGTTCTCCTCACTTCCTACCATTACATTATTTGTTGTCAATAGATTTTTGAAGTACCTCCTCCACCTATCCCTTATATCCTTTGCTTTCGTCAACACATCTCCTTTATTGTGGTTTTTGTTTCTCAGATTTTTCAGTATTTTATAGAAAAGTTTTTGTTTGCATTGTGCTGTTTTTTCATTTCTATTTTACGTCCTTCTCAAGATTTTCTTTCCATTACAAGTTCTCAAAATAAAAGTTATTTATCTTTAATTAAACTTTTTGACACGCTTTTCAGAAGGTTGATACTATTATTTTCAAGATGTTAGGCTTTGTTAACGTGTTAAGCATTATTAAAGCTCGAAATAGAAATCGTGAAACGCCACTGATTGAAATCGTATTGTCGGATTTGTAAAACTTTTTTTGGGTATACGATTTCTTCATAAAACGTTGGACCTGCCCTCAATTGATCTTGTAAACAATGACATTATTTGTCACATCTATTAAATTTTATGGTTGTGTGGATAAGGAGTTACTGTACCAGGTGTTTTTAGGAGTAATAAACCGCATTGTGAGTAACGACTGGTAAATTTACGTGTTAAGTTTATTTGTTGCACCACATTACACTTTTTATGAGAACTCTTTTCAGATTTCCAATCAAAGAGTTGGATAAAAAGTTTTTACCGGTTTTATTCTTTTGCTTTTATTCAAAAATTTGTGTGGTAAATAACGTAAAACTTACATTGCACAAAACAATTAAAAAGTACCTTTTTCAACCGTAATTCCTACTAAGATCTTCCAAACTTCTGTTACAAAAACAACTGTAGTAAATCCAAACTAAATTTCTGGAAAGTGCTTTAAACAAAAATATTACAAGAACCGTACAGTATTATTAAAACAACATATTTATATTATTAGGAGGCAGAGGCATTTTTGGGCGAATATCCAACATTTTGTTCTTGTAGAAGAGTAGTTTCCAGTTTTTCTAGGGTTTTTAACAAATTTTCTCTTAGTTCTCTTGAAGCGATCGTGATTTAGTAGTTAGTGCGACTATCGAAGAGTCAGGTGCTCCCGGATTTAATTCCCCGTTAAATCTGGAGAATGTTTCTTTCGTCGCTTCCCCTTGGAGGGCAATGGCAATTAGCCGAGTGATACCCAGATTAGAAAAGCCTTTTTTCTAAAATCTTTATGATTGCTCAGATACAATCTTAAACAGTAAACCTCACTTGTCTATGTTTAACTAATAAAAGCGCATTCCACAAACACTAGTAGAAAGGTCGTAGGTATTTGTTCTCTTGAGTAATTCTCACAAGAGATAGACACTTCGGTGCATTAGGAGTAAATTGCGACCAGATGTTGTAGTTTAAAGTTTAGAACTTTATAGATGCAACAACAAGTCGTTAAAACACCATCTTGCATCATAATCAGTTATTCCAGCAGTCGACGTGTAATTCTAGATTACTAGATAACCTATATATGATGTTTATCATTTCAGTGAAGAGTAATTTTTGATTCACAACTCACAACTAAACAGTACAATTCCACATAGTCGAAGTTTTCAGCACCCATGTTTTGGTTAATCGAGAAACATTTATTTATAGTCTTTGTTGGCGCTTGTTTCCTTGAACTTTAATCCTTTCTTGCAGCAAAAAGTACGTTTTAAAGCCCCGTGACTATTGCTGAGCAGTTTCTGAGTATTTGAAAGCTCACTTCTTGCAGCTGTGGCTCTATGATTTTTCCTTAGTCTTGGTCTTTCTACTTTTTATTTCTTGGTAATGGCGTCGTAACCGGGAAATCAATACTGTACATTCTATTCCTTTTATTCACGCTTTGTGCCTTTATCAATATATTTTTTCTGCAACCTAATTTTTTTAGAGATACCTATAACATTATTTTATAAAAATAAATCTTTATATGTTGTTTAAGTCATGTTATTTGCAACAAGTCTTTCTCAATTTTTAAATCTTTTGAATTGTTTAGAATAGTTTAGGAACGCTAATAACAAACTGGAAATAAAAAAGTGCAAATGACTTTTAAAATTGAATTTTTATTCTAGAATTGTGTCGTTTTGTTACTGAGCTAAGAAATCTAAAGACTTAAAAATTACGCCACTAGCTAAAATTATTCCTCTGTATTTATCAACAAAACTTTGTTGTGATGCGTTTTTCATGCAATTGTTAAACTAATCTTAAACATGTAAACAGTCATTCATTAAATTATAAGCTTGCGTAGATGTGAAGGATTACTGTACCAAACATTCATGCGAGCTAAAATTGGAGTTATAAAGTGAGATGTATGTGGTAAGTGCCCGTATTACACTTTAATAGTTGCTCTTCGTTAGAGAACTACTGATAAATCCCCAAACTTGTTGCACAAACAGATTTGTACAATTTTAATTTTTTTACTTAAACCTATTTATTTAATCTCCACAGTTAATAATACCAATATAGTTGAAATAAATTCCGTAAAAGTGCTCCAAATCGAATGTGGAAATTATAAAATAAAAAATTCAGCCACTACGACTTTTTGCCGAAATAAAAATAATTTTAGTCAGTTAAAGTTTGCGTTGTTTCGTTTCGTCGCATTCATAAATCTTGCCATGTGTTATTTCTTCACAAATCGTTGAGTTATACCTGACATGAGTTTGAATTGAACATACATTTGTCACATATATTTGTCATATCCATTGAATTTAGAGTTGTGTGAAAATTGTAGGGGATTGATGTACCAGGTTTTCCTGGAAGTTAACGTTAGGGTTGTAAAGCTCGATGTGAGTGGTTCGTATATGTGTTACGTTTTATTTGTTGCGTTTCATTACAAGTTTTATGACACCAACCAGATCCTCCAACTATGGAGCAAATGAAGAGATTTTTACCACTTCGATTTTCTTGCTATTATCCACAGAATTTCCTTATTGGTCCCATGATCACCTTAGTCGATATATTACAATACTAATAAATTATTTTTAATAAAAACTGGTGGTAAATAAAAAAATTGTTTACGTACAGGTATTAAAATTTGTGTTACTACTCAAATTTTTTGGATTTATAAATATAAGTTTTTTGCCATATAAGATTTCTTTATAAAGCGCTTCGACTTGACATAACTTGAATCTGCGAGGTAAGATAGTTTTAGGTAACTTTAATTGAACTTTAGAGTTGTATTTGAGTAAGAGATTACTGTAGCAGACTTTAAGTGGATGTTAAAAACGTGATATGAGTTGAGTATGCGAGCGCAAGATTTAAGGATGCGATTTAGTGGTCGTTGCGTTTTCTATCGCACGCAGGAGGCATTATAGACATGACCATACATCTTGGGTTGTCTGCCGCTCCAAAGTTAAAGAAAATTAATTGTTTTTTTCACTTTTAAAAATTGAAACTTATCAGACTTCGATTGCAAATAAATTTCAAGCTGATCGATCAAGTACTTTCTTTGAATTTTTTCTAGAATTTATCACCAAAATATTATCCACACTCTTTTTTTAAAGCCTCGCATAGAAAATGTTTGCCAGAGAATATATTAAGTCCGTTGTCTTTCATTTTTAATAAGAAATTCTAAAAATTCAATATAGTTGTGGCGTGGTTTATATCCACAAAATGCATTGTGTGTCTATACTACTTCGTGCGTGCGATAGAGAACGCAAACTAAACGGTAGCCTTAAGACGCTTCATTATAAATTTATGTGCTATGGACACAACAATTTTATTAACACAATCAAACATGTTTGAACAAAATATCAAAATTGTTTACAAGTTTTCCTCAAATTGTCTGCCACCTTCATCAATGCATAAGTGACACATTCTTGCTACTCCCCATGCCGTGCTTGATATAAGATTGGGAGGTACAGCACGGCCAAAAATGGTAGTTCTCTTTATCAAAATAAGTCGGATTTTCAGAAAGGTTAGATAAATGCGATTTTATAAATATCCCTACAACAAAAATTCAAGTGGAGTAAGATCGGTCGAACGTGCAGGCCACTAAATTGATTCATACGTTTCTATGCATCTCCTACCAAATTCAGTGTTTAGCCAATTAACATTTGTTCTGGTGATCCACGCCGAAGCTTCATCTTGTTGAAAGTGACTCGTTCTGCAAGGGGCAACTTATCCAAAAAAATTGCCATCTGCTTCAATATCAATTGGTGGTATTTTTCTAGCATTAAGAATTTTGCAGGACATTAACACTAAATCTTTGTTGAAAATTATTTTCAACAATTATTCTGCGATTTTCGATCTCAATGATCGATTTTACTAAAAATGTCATTATTACCAAAAGTGCATTCATCTGACCAAATAATTGTTCTAGAAAATTTACTATTTATCTGAATCGTATGCAAATAATAGCGGAAAATTTTTTCCCTCCAACCTCAATAATTCTTTTTCAATGTCTATGTTTTTTAGTACTTCATGTACAGTTCAGTTTGAGGCACCAATGTTATTATAAATTTTCCGAATAGAGTTTCTCGCGTTTTTGCTTACACTCACATGAAGATCTAATTCAAGATTTTTGCATTTTAAAAGTTCCAATTTCTCGAACTATCTTCAAGTCTTGCAAACTTGTAACGTTCTCAGACTTCTCCGTTTGGAAAGCGATCATTGTAACTTTGCACTGCTTGACCACAATTTTTTTGCATTTGCAATACACTTGAAACATATTGACCAGTTGATTGCTATTCATTACTTATTTATTTCTGTACAAGAAAGTTACTTTGAAACCCTAAAATGGTTACAATATGATATCAACAACGACACTGACGGACTACTGACATTTATCGGATAATAAACAAAGGAGATACAGCTTAGAATGTTTTTTAAGAAACACCATGTCTTTTTTTTTGGCAACAACGGCACTTCAGGTTTCGTGAAATACTGGGGAAGAGTTTTGCACTATTTCTAACTTTTTGTAACATTAATGACACTTTTATTTAAAATAAATCTTGTTCACTTAACTAGATAACTTGACAAAATAGAAAATGTAATATAAGAAAATATAAAAAATATTTTATTAAACATATTCAATATTATGATTATAAATGTGTTAATAGAGATTTTTTTCTAGAAGCTATACTTTCTAACCACGCCAGCTAATCCATCAGCGCCACTTCCGAAGTGTCAACTTTAGCAATTATGTTGAAATGCGAAAGTATAATATTGACTAAACTTCAAATTTTGCAGCATGTTAACAAGTTGGGTGGTAACAGATTAAATCGTGATTATTATTGTTTTCACAATATTGGTAACTCTAACAGGCCCGATTAATCATCCAGCAGAAATTTTTAGGACAGGAAATCAATGTCATGTTGTTATTACTAAATAAATTTAATGTTCCGATAACTGATTTATTTCGCTCTGCAAATAACACTGAATGGCAGTTCGAATACATCAATATTTCAGGAAAAGAGCGAGCAATGATTAAGACTTAAGCACTCCATCTCCAGCTATGCTAAATCCTAAGCCGTCATAATCTGCTTTGAATGCGTTTTGATTGTCGTTCCATTAAACTTAAGTGAATGAGTAAATAAATAGGTACGTTGCCAGATCCAACCGAAACCACAGAGAAGCCTCATTAATCACCAGGATCGATTCGCAACTATAAAGTAATTTCGGTGAATAGTAGCAAATTCTTGAAAAACTGTGAAAGTGCTGCAAGGCGTTTCTAGTTTGTTATCTTGAAGTTAGTTCAATAGATTTCGGTGTCATCAAATTCACTTTGAAAGGTTCGAAATAACTTACTAAACCAGACAGGAGATAATGGTAAGTTCGTTTTCCCAATGCGATGTCCCTCACGTGGCTAACAACAATTTCCTTCGCCATTTCCGCCGAGCAGTCGAGAACTACATACTTGTGTTCCCACCGCGATTGTTCCTCCAATACTCTGAGGAACTGCAGGGCTTCGGTCACGTTACTGATCCTCCTCACTGTTGCCACTTGGAAACTTTCACTTCCCGGTATGAGGCCCTGGTAAATTTGTTGCAACCTAAGCAGTCCTGAAACCGTCATAAATCAACTATATTGTTGGCAAAAAACACCGGCTTCTTGCTCGAAATTCGACTAAGAACCCGCAATTTCCCACAAAACTCACCATCATTGGAGTCGTAGAGATAAATTATCCTCGGCCAACCGTAGTATCTGACGGTGTCGATGATGGCTTGATGGTATTCGGGTCGCATCGATATAGCGTAATCGAGAAATCCCGATGAAGGGGCCAGGACTTTCTCGGGAAACCAAGGAGTCACGAAGGGCATTTGGAATGTGTTACTGTAGGAATGGAGAGTGTCGAAGGAATCCGGCGAAACTGCTCCCAACATCGAGAAAACGCCCCTCTGGAACTGGTTGCAAACTGCAACCGAGTTGCATAATTAATTAGTCGGTATTTGACGAAGAACGTTACTTCAAGTTGGATGCAACGGGAATTTCAGTGATTGGCTTGGATGACAATTATTAAAGGGAACTAAGTAATAGTGGAACTATTCAAGAGAATTGAATGTTAATTTTTGATGCTATTAACTTCAATACTTACTGAGTCTGGATAATTTGAAAGCATCTGCAGTATTGATGACGTCGACGTAAGCTTGCAGTTCAAAACGACGACCAGTCACGTTTTGATTGTGATTAAGCATGGCGAACTTGAAGGCTGTTTGAACTTCATCCGTTCCCTGTTCGAATATAGCACCTGGTAAGAAGAAAAATTAAAATAGTTTGGTTTTTTATTTTTCACATTTGAAACCACACTTCTCTAAACATGTTTAATATAAGGTAAGCTTTTTGGAAATTACCTAATAACAAAGGTGGTCTGTAATTGTTCAATAAATAATTAAATAAAGCTACGCTTATGGTGTAATTGAAAGGTATCAAAATGGTGCAAAAATTATTAATTGGAGGATACTTAGGGCAAGTAATGTGGTTTAATGCAATTATATGTTAATAAAAAAATCTAAGCTTTAACGTTGCTGAATAAAGATATAAACTATAGCAGAATGAAAAGATTTCTACGTAAAATTTTGTCAAAAGATAGTAATGAAAATCTTACATCATGCTCAGAATTATGCTTGATCAATTGAACGATTTGGACCAAGTCAAAATCGGTCAAATTTTTTTATTTTACCACTATCTTAAGCAGTAGCGCTACCTAACGAATCGCGCTACAAACTTCAAGCGGCTAGCAAGTTTAACATGATGGATCGTGTTTTAGTGTTATGCTTAAAATTGTGACGTCTCCAAACGCATTTCTAAGTAGGTAATTTTACACAAGTAAGTATTATACATCTAATTAATGCTATTTTAACTTCTAGTGTTCCTAAAAGTAACCACAAATTATCAATATGAGCCCTAGGCAGAAGGTAACAAAACGACGGTATATAATATGGAATTGTTTTACCGAAATCAGTTAGAAAAATAAAGGAAAATGAAAATGTAGGGACTGTGAGATTACATACATCACACATGTTGATCGAATGCAGAAGCATATTCTGAAACAGTGCGAAAATATCACCAAACAAAAGTATCAAAATGTCAGCTTTAAACCTTTAAACTCTAATTTAACTAACGTGATGTAGTAACAAAAGTAAGATTAATTTAACATCTAATAATGGTGCTAAAATAATTGTGAGATACAAATTTCTAAAGTGATAATCTTAATATACTGTTTGCTAATATCTTTTAGGTAGCTCGTCATTGTAGAGAAGATGGTGGCAGAGATTTTCATAATGAAGATGAAGCTATATTTGCTGAGCAAATCAAGAAAGAATAATCAAATCCCTCTGGGAAAGGTATTGCTGGCCTATTAGAGCAAGGAAAATCGAAGGATCAAAAACTGATGAGTTTCTTTGATTGTATAAATCCAGATCAACAATTGGAACTGCAATGCAGTATATTCGTCAAACTGCGCCCTGTCCATGTTTGAAAGCAAACATTGGAAAAAGTTCTTTAACATATGCAGGTTCATTTTTGAAATATCAAGCAGGTATCAAATATCAACTACACAGCTAGATATCCTCTATGAAAAGATAAGAACCCAAGTAAAAGCACAACTTGACGACGAAGCCACAGTTTCGTTGATGAGTGATGGTTGATCAAACATAAGAAATGAAGGCATTATCAACTACGTGGTTCCCACAAGTAAGAGAGGCTTATTCTATGATTTCTTATTGCCAAAAACTTAGAAGCATACTGGGATATATATAGCTTCAGAGCTTAGCAGAAGAAATAGGAGAAACAAAATTATTACCTATTGTGGGACGCACCGGTATGGTAAGATTACATGTCGAAAAAAAAAGAAGTCGTGTAGTAACAACAAAAAAGATATTTCAGAAAATTTACTGCGCGGTTGTCTCGGTTCGATAGCTGCATAGATTCTGGTAGGATTTTACAATGTTAGGGGGAGAGACCTGTGAGTTGTCGCAGGTACCTTCACCCTCCTCGTCTCAAGCTATACACTCTCAAGCTAGCGTAGACACTGCTATTGTTACAGATAACGCAGCTAATATGAAAACAGCATGGGCTGAATTGAAGATGAGGTAACCACGTCTTCAATGTATGGGATGCGCTTCTCATACACTAAATTTGCTACTGAGGGATATGGAGTCCGTGACGACACTTCGGAATTATCTCGCAAGTTGTAAAGTAATAGTGAAGTTGCTTAAACTGAACTATGTGACGACAGTAAATCGTTAAAAATGGCTGTAGAAATGGGGAAGTACAGCATTCAAGCCACCAAACAATCGCTAAGAAAGTCTATCATAAACACTGATGTAGAGTATTGCTCCTGCTAACAAAGAGTTTAATTTTATCCGATGATGTTTTCTGGGACCAGAACGAGAAATTTTTGCAACTGCTCTCACCTTTGGTAAGATTGATTACATTTATGAAAAATACAAATACGACTTTGTCAGATGTGAGCTACAAGCTGGACAAGTTGAAGAATTTATTTTGTGAGCAAATATTGAAAGGTTCTTTTTGGATTGCCGAAGAAGTACTTGTTTTGAATCAGATTGAAATGGTCTGTAGGGGCACACATAATTCGGCCTATCTGCTGGACCCACGATACAGAGGGGAAAACTTGAATCATGTAGAACTTGAAAGGGCAATTACTCTCATAGTGGATCTTCTCTCAGAAGATGACCAGGTAAAGATTATAGAAGAAATTACCAACTAGAGAACACGATAAAACGTGTTTGATAAACCAATTATTTGGGTCGCATCAAAGGGCGTTACCTCTGTATGTAAAACTCTGTCCGATGTCACTCCTGCTACTTGGTGGAAGAATTAGCTTCCGAATTGCCCATTCAAGAGTATCGCTGTGAAACTATTAAGCGTGTCCGCATCTGCTGTCTCTTACAAAATAAATTGGTCCGCGTGTGGCATTGTCCATAGTAAGCTTTGCAATAGATTGAAATTGTTGAGTGGACACAACAAATAATACAAGAAAGTCATAATTTTAATGGCAAGTTGAAATAATAAGTCTTCAATTTTTTAGATTACCTAACTTGTTAAATCAAGGGAGTATGAAAGAAATGATCAAATATGACAATATTTGGCTAATTTCTCTATATTAGGGCAGATACGACGAGCGAAGACAGAGGCTGCGGCGAACCAAGTTGGACAAGTTTTGTAGTCAATTTGAGCAAAATACTTTATATATATCACAATTCTACAAGAGACGAAAATAGTAATAGTAGAAGTATATTTTTAGCAAAAGAGTTTTTACTTAATTTGACATTCTGCTAAAATCTGAAGTCAATACTGGTGTTAAATATGTGCATCGAATGCCTAACAGAATGAATAAGAATTCAGTAAAATTACTTTTTAGAAGTTTGTGAATGTTTGTAGCTACTACCGTTGTATGATCCATATACAATGCTACTAGGTAACCGGAATGGCTTTTATTTAGCGCATTATGGCCGACGGTTGTTTAGCGCCAGCACTTAACATAAATATAAATACACCAGACACAACACCTAACAATGAAAAGGATATGTGCATAAACCGTGGTTTTTGTTCGATGAGAAGCGAAGTTTCTCCCTTTCGGGCATATTCCCATCTTCCAGATGGAGATACGAATACCGCAAGGGACTGCCTCATTGATAATGCAGAAGCGACTTCGTGTGTTCGTTCTCATTTTATCAAAAAGTCGTGTGAATACTTGAAAAATATCAAAAACCACATAACGCGCAAAGTCGAGGGAATTTTCAGCTTTCGCACCTACTTGTGGCTGCTTTGGATACCGAACCAACTTCTTAGCTCCATTAAAACTTTTACGATTCGAGAAAATCGTCAGTCGTCACGCCGACTTACAAAACTCCCTCAACTAACTCGATTTAAACTTAATCGAGGTGACCCATAAGTCCACTAGGTACCTACCAAATATTTTCTTGAACATTTCCAAATTTTCTTTTGTGTTATTTGGTAAAATGTTAATTTTTTTACTCGTTCATTTTATTTACGCTTAAGTGAGCATAGAAACACGGATTTTAATCGTCTTTGGTTTGAACAAAAGCTCGAAAACTACTCACGCGAAGTGATTTCGGTTTGGAGAGGCCTAAATCCGAAAAAGTTATACAAATTTGTTGTGCAATGTTTCACTTGGCGTGTAGTAAATTGCTTCATGTGAAGGGCACACTTCAAGTAATTAAATTTTGCTTTTGTGTATTGATTCGGTTTTTGTTGGCACATGCGAGGAACTCGACCAAGTTATTGTAAACTCGTAAATACCTTTCGTTTAAATTGAGTCTTCTGTTCGTTTAAACTATCATTGGAACTGTTAATCGACCGTTTTTGTGTTTTATAGGTATACCCGGACATGTACATTTGTACATATCCACTTCTACTCTGGTTGTTTGTTTCTCGAATATTCGCATTTCTATGAAATATGATATTATACCCTCGAGGATACACTTGTACATCCTTTAGTTTAAAGGCACTGGAGCGCTGCTTGATTTATTTTTCTTCAAATCTGGTTTTCCCCAATCATTTTCTTATAAACAAATGTTTGCTGTAAACGCTACATAAATTTTGATATCAATTCTTTAAGGGTAGAATATTTAAAATCTACTATTTATAAATCTTTTGTGAACTGATCACGGATAATTTAACCCGAGCAATAACGCAAATCTACTCCGTTTTAGGCCGAAAGGATAAAACAGTACTAATTCCCGAATAATAGGGGTAAAATTAACAATAATGATCTTCTCACAAGTTTGAACTAGTTTAATAGTTAGTAAGTTTGTGTATTAACCCGGAACTAATTGGGGTTGGACCAATTTCAACAGTGCTGCTCTTCAAATTAGTAAGGGCCTACCCCAAGAAGCCGGGCTTGACCATTCATATTTTTTCTTCCTTAAGGAAACTAATAAATTAAATAAATAAATTCTGGAATCTCGCAGAATTTATAGCCCACAGCTATGTAATTGAGTTCACTTTTTTAATGTTGTTATAACCATTTTATTGCCTCCAATAATTGTATTTCAGGATAAATTCGTCTCAGGTCAAAATTAATAGCGCAAATCAATTTTTAAATAAACCATTTTAAAGGTTTTTCTAAGTTATGGGTTTTCTTATTGTTCCAGTTGAAATAGAGATCTGGTTAGAAACAATGATATCACGCGGATAAAAACGAGACTCGAGGACAATGGAAGCACGTGAATTATCTAAATACAGGCAAGATTGTGAAATAATTTAAGATTTATTTAGTGTACATATTCATACTTCATTCAAAGATATATTTCAAAGAAGATTTAAGTATTGAGAGATTATTTGCTAGAAAGTAATTCAGAATAACTGAAAAATAAACTTTTCTTGACTCTGTGTAACTATTTTTTTTTTGTAGAAATTTAAATCTAAAAATTAAAGGAAAACAATTCTGAATTCCATGCATGCAATACAATATTTTAATAATAAATCTAACAATATAGGCAACATATTATACTCTAAAGCTAAATACAAGTTGAAAATTTGTGTAGGGATGTGAAAAAGCAAGTTGAAGTTCATTAATTAACGTTTTAGTTTTAAGTAAGAGCACATATAAGGAAGTATAAGATTGCGAATCTTAATGAAGACCTCGTATCAAAGCAGGGACATTATCTAAGATGAAACGAAAACCAAAGACAATGAAATTACACGAAGTCTCCAAACGCATGGAAAACCATAAATAGATTCTAGAAATATTTAAAAAAAATTGACTAGAAATTTAGTCACATATTTAGGCAACAAAAATTTGCAAAAATACCAAAATCACTTCGAGTCCTCGAAGATAGCATTTGTACTCCGTTTGTCAGGTGATGAATCTTCAATATTTTACAACAGATGACACAACACAATTTTTTATAAAATTTTACTCTCGATAATTTCTAGAGTTTATCAGTCACGTCGAATATAAAGACATCGTTTTTTAGAGGGATTTTTAATAAGCCTACGATGAAAGTATTGCGATAGTAAATAAAAAAGATCACTTTTTTACCATTTGTCAAAGTGAAACTCAAGTTGCCATAACTTCAAAAATAGAAGCCCAAATTAAAATCTAGCAAATAGATGATGTTAAACTAGCTGAGTATTATCAAGTGGGATCATAAAAAAACCTTAAAAGTTTAATAAAATTTGACTAAAAGCTTGGGCACATATTCAGGCGATTAATATTTTCAAAAATGCCAAAATCATTTCGAGTTGACGAAAATGTTATTTTCTAATGTAACTAGTGTTACTGATCGCGCTTTTAAACTCGGTTTGTCCAATTAGGTGAGAGATTTCCTGTATTTCATAAAAGATCATAAAACACAAATATCGTCAAGATTTGAGACTCGATAACCTCTGGAGTTTTTAAGTCCCCTCGAATACAAGTACATTCTTGTAATGAACATGGAATGGAGTTTCTAATAAGGTTAAAATGAAAGCCTTGCGATAGTAAATAAATAAGCTTACTTTTTTACTATTGAAACTTTGTCCACGTAACGGATGGATGGCCCCCGTGTTTTATAAGAGATCGCAAAACATAAATTTTCACAAAACGTTTAAAGTTTTTAAGTTACATCGAATACAAGGACATTCCCGCACTTGACTTACAAAGGGATTTTTAATAAGCCTAAAATAAAAGTCTTGCGATGGTAAATAAAAATGCTCACTTTTTCATCATTGGTCAAAGCTAAATTCAAGTTGCTGTAACTTCGAAAGTAGAAGTCCAAATTGAGAACTATCGACAGCGTTGCGTTAAGCGAACTCAACACCATAAGATAAGAACATAAAAGGAACCTCAAAAATTTTCAATATTTTTGATTTTTTTTCTACGTCAATCGATGAAAATTTTCAAAAATGCGAAAATCGAAACCAATAATACAAAACCACCGAGAACAACACTTTCTAACGTAACTTTTCTCCCCAATTTTATTCTCATACTTGGCTCGTCTATTTAAGTGACAGATTTTCAACATTTTACAAGAAAACACAAAAATGTTTTTTTTAAACTTAAACCTTGCTAACTACTAGAGTTTCTAATTTATCTCGAATGCAGGTATATCATCTTAAACGACATTCGACGAGCTTTCTAATGAGCCTAGAGTGAAAGAGCTGCGATTGTAAATAGGAAAGTTTAAAATCTTTACCAAAATTTTTGTTGCTCTCTGAATTGATAAAAAAATTCAAAATTGCTTAAATGACAACCAATCACTCCGAGCTGACAAAAAGCGGATTTTTTTAATGTAATTTGTGTCCGTTTTCGATTTTGTACTCGGATTATCCATTTCGAGAATTTTAAAAAAGTACAGAAAAATTCAAATTTTGTACAATATTTAAACCTCAATAAATACTAAAGTTTTTAAGTTACATCGAATACAAGGACACTTTTTTAATCGACATTCAAAAGGCTGTATGGCAAGCTTAAAACGCAAATTTTTGCTTTGTAAATAAAGCAGTTCGATTTATCAAAATTGATGAAAATTTTGATGAAGAAATCCAAGTTGCGATAACTTCAAGACTAAAGTCCAAATTAGAAACTAGCAGCTGTATTGTGTTGAGCAAAAAGAGTATCATAAAATAAAATCCTAAAAAGTTCTTTAAAATATTTAGGAAAATTAGTCGACAAAAATTTGTAAAAATTCTAAAATCACTTCGAACACCCGAAAATAGAATTTTCTAATGCAACTTGTATTGCCGATTATGTTCTTGTACTCAGATGGTCAGTTTATGTGATAAATCTCCAGTATTTCATAATAGACCATAAAACACACATTTTTCAGAATTTCAACTTCGTTAACTTCTAGAATGTTCAATTTATCTCGAATACAAGAACATCTTAGAAATGGACATTTAATTTAAACTGTTTTATAATAACCTTAAAGTGAAAGCCTTGCAATAGTAAACAGAAAGCTAATTTTTTTACTATTGGTCAAATTGAAATTTAAATTACCATAACTTTACATGACAATATAGTTAAAAGTTAAACACAGGCTAAGAATTTTATAAAGCTATGGATTTAGAAACTTTAAGTTAGCTGCAACCTCATACATGAGAAACTAGAGGATGTCAAGTTTTAATAGAAATCTGGTTTTACAGCAAAAACACTATATGTGATGTAGAGCCAATGAAGTCTCATAAAATATTTAAATACAAAAAGTAAAGGAAGACGTGAGATGATAGAATTTTAAAATAACATAGGAGACGAATGACAAAGATAAGAATGTTTCAATATCCTGAAATCGATTTCATACGGAGTAACAAAAGGCGCCAGTTCGTATAACAAAGAAACGTATTATTTTCAAAAAATGCGAAACTTATTGTAGAAATTCTGAATTAATTAAGACTCTCGTTAAAAATTAAGCAGCAAGAAATTTCCTTATAGACACTGATTTGTGCAACACGATTTCTTGATAGGATCTGAATAATTTTTAAACCGCTAGTTCGAGCATTGTTAGAACTCTAATGCCGAGACAGAATCCAACGCGTTATATAAAAGGATTTGGATTCGCAGTTTTTAAATCTCAGCTGCTGTCTTTTGGGTCGGATTTAGTGATGCTGCGGCGTATCGATCTTGCTATATCTTCTCATTCAAGTGCATTATAACTTAAGTTAGTCATACAGCTCATAAAGCTCCTATGCTTCTTCCTTCGCAATATATCTACAGCGAGTTTAAATTTAAAAGTCAATATGTCTCCTGCGGATACAAGAATTTCTCGTTGAATAAAATGAACTCTTTACGAGCTCTACATTTTTCACAATTTGCAAGAAAATTTTAATATTTTTGCTGATCTAATGATAAATTGTCAGGCGACAAAACTATTCTAAACATTCTGTTTTAAGGGTTATCAACCGCGGTTCCGTAATTATAATTCCCATTTGTCTTCGCAAACACAAAGGAGTTTTCTGTTGTATGTTCTTATGAAATTGTTGTCGTTCCGAACGGAAACGAAAAATTGTTTCAGCCTCCAGGCTTTTATGTTGCAACAAATAGTTTATCGAGGAAGCCCGAAGAGGGTTGGTGTCGGATTCACTGCTTCTTCTTGATGAAATTTAAGACGTCGTTATGATCTAAAGGGAAAAGTTTGGTGGAGGTTCTCATATTTATGAGTTTTCAGTTAACTTCTCAATTTCAACATTAATTTATTTCAGATAGGTACCAGCCTTAGAAAAGTTTTCCGATAGCAGAAATTTTCAATACTTGACATCGCTCGAGGTGGACGTGTTTTGCTGATTTCTGTCATATTTTCTGTCCGTTGAATAAATTTTGGAAATTTAACCGTTCTATTGCCGAAAGGAGGTTGCAATTTAGGGTCTAGGGAGGATTACAGCTTCATTAGCCTCATATCCATCAACACTTACTTATAGGTACTTAACGGCGTTGTTGGTACCAAAACAATAATAATAGCCCATTATGGAAGTAAGTCTGAAACTGGTCGAATGCTACTTTTGTTGGGATGATAATTTTTTAAGTCCCCATATTTAAATTGAATAATAAATTTACAAGTTATTCACGTAGTTTTTATTTCAATCGAGCTTTAATTAATAAATCTGTAAAGAGGACCTATCGATTTTCTATTACTAAACTGATCCTCGAAGTGATGAAAGTTACTTTTGTAACGCCTTTTATTAACAAGTCTACAGGGTCTTGGATAAAATTTCGATTGGAAATTTTATTGCTTTTTTCTATATTCGTCATTATGACCTTACTCTCAGAGCAAGTTAGTTTGACAATAAATATTTGCAATTTATAGTGGTCGGCGGTATCTGAAAATTGGGAAAATTGTTGAAAATTTCGTTAAATATCGATTTCGATTAGGAACTTAAGGGTCTTTCGAGAAATATCGTGAAAACGTACAACACAATTTCTCTCCCCGGTCTTAAGATTGTCTAAGGACTCATTTTGTAGTGTGTGTGAATTTCTGGCAACGTTATTACATTTTCCACATACAAGCCTACCGCATTTCGGAGGGTCGTAAATCTTCAGAATTCTTATCAACTCAAACGGCATATAATCTACCCCCAGAAGCAGTTTCCAGTTTCGCTACCCAAACAATAATGTGTAAGTTTACAAGTATTGTGTTTATATAGTTCGAAGGGCAGAAACGCCCTTGAATATTAATTTGTATTTAGAAAAGCGACATGTTAGCTAAATACTTACTCACCAACTTGCTCATATCTAAAATATCAGTTTAAGACTAAATTAAAAAAATTAATAATATCAATACGTTTCATCAACATTACCATCTTGGGTTTCACATATTTATTATGTCACCATTAGTAATAATTAATCTACATAGTGACTTACCATCTTGTAAATTACTATCATGTATTGTTAAAGTATCTACTAGTTGATAAAATAGTACTTTAGTTACTCACGTATTTGTTGTTTTGTTAATTATTGAATTTATTAAATATAAATTTATATGTAAAACAATATTTTGGAACAACAAACGTTTTTTGAGTTTTTTTTATGTATTAAATCTGAGACAACAAGTTACAGACGCTTCTATTAAGGACAAGAACCTGCTCTATACAGTGGCGTTGAAGCTTTGAAAGATCAGAGAGACACGATACATACAAAAATTTACCAATAACTTTAAGATTACCAAAATAAGTGTAAATGATAAATTTACTTTTCACGTTGGTTCTAAGGACGAGAATATGGATAATTTGGAAATAATGACGATTATAGGAATGTGAAGAAAACTAATATAAAACCTAAGAAGCTCTTCAGAATAAAACGTGAACCTACCTATCTATTAATGTGCAATACATATGGAAATCCAGGAGTAAAAGACCTCAAAAGATATAACGTAAATGTCTTTGGATAAGGATACATAGAGTAAAGTTAGAGAAAAGCATAGCGTTGAAATATTCAGACATTCTGGCATAAGGCAATGAATTTTGGAAGTCACTCGATTATTATTTAAAACAGATTAGACCCGAGATATTAACAATGACTTTCATGTGCAAAAAAAAATTCTGAAAATTCACAACAGTTATGGAGTTTCCCACGACGACAGAATGCACTTTCGTCTCTATGAGGCTCCATGTGTGTAACAGAGAACTTAAACAGCGTAACGCGTTGCTCTAGACTCAGCTCCGGTTGTTTAGAATTTTAAAATAAAACTAACTCGTAGTGGTAGTAATAAGCAAAGTTTTAAACCGAGGGATCTTGAATGAACCTGCGCCATCTAGACTTCTTGTACCGAAACTAAACATTTTGAAACCACCTTTGTCCTACTTATACTTTCTCTCACACCCCTTTGAAATATTAGAAAACATTTTTAATTTTGGCTTTTTTGTTTTAATTTTTAAACTGAAATTTATGTATTTGATAATAAATATTAATGATTGTTGTTACGTTGTTACTAATTAAAGTTCTTTTCAAGGATTACTGTGAGAAAATTTATAAGGATAGATATATTCTTTAAAATTACCTTATTTAGCTAGAAAAACACACCCTCGTACAATCCTATTGTATCAATTTGCAAAATTTGTCGAATTATTAAAGCAACTGTTGTGTTGTTGCTAGTTCAGTCGTTGCAAGGAATTACAAAAATATGGATCATTAACCTTCTTCTACGGTCCATTTTGAGACATAGGTCTTTCTCTTAAATAAAAGGACTCACTCTTCTTTCATATTTAATAATTTTTTAATTACTTTTATTATTAGGAAATGGTTCTTAAAAGAGTAATATCTTTGTAATTTTTAATAAATATGATGAATATTTAAATTACAATGTTCTCATAATAATTGGCAATTAAGAGTCGTATAAATTCAAATCCTTTCCGGTTTGTGGGCTAAGAATTTTTCAAACTGCTTTGTGTTTTATAGGGAGCCTTAGGTCTGTGTGAGCCTTCGTGGTTTAAGAATCTTCAAAAACCGCCCTTTTGAAGATTTTGTTAATAAAGAATCTTTTTTTTTCTATTGAAGTTATAATTTTTATTAAAAACACAATTATTACTGAATCGCTGATGTGCTGTAAATGAAAGTAACGATAATGTGGTCTTTGGTTGGGTTAAGCTAACAAGAGAAGAATCGTAAATTCAAGGATCTCAAACTTCAAACAACGGCAATCAGCTCAATTTACCGGCTTTAACTTACTATACTCTAAAGTGGGGTGAGAGTCATGAATGGACAATAGAAGCTTTAGTGGGCATGTCAGGTCGAAGATTTGGACATTCTTGGAGTCACCTTGCGCCCGTCGCTTCTGAGTAATAATTTGAAAAAATCTTCACCATTTGGTTTGGTTTTGATTTTGGTTTGTTCTGGTTTTTGGAATTGAAAAATTGTTGCTACTTTTTTGGGAGAAATCGAAAATCGTGTAATCTACTCCCTCTTAAGCCGCAAAAAATTTCTTTAATTTGCAATGAAAATGCAGAAAAACGAGCAAACAATTGTTTTTCCAATTCGCTAAAAGCCGCATCGTAATTTACAATTAAGCCCTAGTCTTATCGTCCTACCTTTTTATTTGATCAGGAACGTGGGCAATTCCCTAGGGCTCAACGTTCCCCTTTTTTCATTAAAATGACAACGGAATATTACAACACTAATTCATCACACCCTTCTGCCAACTACCACGATTGTTGTTGCTATAAAAATATTTTTGACGAAATTTCGATTCGATGATAACCTAACTGGGAGATTTTTAACGTAAATTGTGAGTAAACGTTAAATTATAAATAACGTTTTATCAAAATAAAGGGAGGAAGCACGTACCTAATGGAATTTTGTCTCCTGTGGCCGATACACTAACAATAAATGTCAACAAAACAATGGTTTCGATGCTAGCGACGCTCATGGCGCTCGCCCAGCTTCACTGACTCTGGACCAAATCTAACAACAAAGCGACGCCCGGCATCGCGGCGCAGCCGCATCTCCCTTGCAACGACTTCGATCATTTCATTCTAATTACTTTATTACGTTACTTTACATCTTGTCTTGTTAATCACGGACACAATTATTGCATCAGCGCAACTTCCCATTCTACATCTCAATTTTATCTTAACGGAATCACTTATTGCTTAATTAAACAATTGTGCAGATATGGAAAAAAATCTGTTTACCCCATTACGAAATTTAATCAACGCGATTGCTATAATAAAAACCAAAAAGCTTTTTGAGTTATAATCTGTAAAATCTAAAGATGAACGACGACCAATTCCAGATGTTGGAATCAACTATGCAAAATTTTAACTTTCTCCATCTAAGTCTCCACTCGCTAAAACCACTTGTATGATTAATTGCGATAGCCTCAAGTGGGGAAGGCAGTTCTCAAATTTGGCACAATATTTTATTAAAATTACATTAAAAGTAGGTAACACCTTTAAGAATTATAGTGGTCCCTAATTACTCTTTAATTATAATAAAGTTACTATAAATGATTACAGAGTTTGCCAACATTATTTATATTTCCAAAATGTACTAAAAAAATTATAAAAAATTTAATAACACGTTTTGTGCATGTACCCAAAAATATAGCTATGTACCTTAAGGCTTGTTTTAGATAACACCCGACTACAGCTATTACATGATATTAATTAACATTAAAGTTAAATAGGTGCCGCTGAAAGGTGTCGCGTAATTACACTTGAGTTAAGTGAAATTCTCTCCCGAATTAAATGACGTAACATTTTCGCGACAAAATCCCTTCAACGACCATAAAAATTAATAAACAGTTAGTATCGCGTCCTCAATTTCCTCTAATTAGACGTCCTGAGTACGCCGTCATCCCCTGTCAATCTTTGGGCAAAGCGCTGTCGCTTTTTCCCCGAACGTACAATCTTAAATTAGTTGTTCTTGTGCCGAGCATGCGTTCGAGTAAAGAATGTTTAGATTTCCGTCTAGCCGCTAGTACGGCTCTGCAAATCTCTTGAAAAACGACAGCTATGGGAGCAACTTGTTCAGCGGCAGCAACTTCTGAAAATCCACATTCGAAATCTCGGGCTAGAAGGGCACCCTCTTCGGTGCTAACTTCGCGTAAATGGACCATGTCGTTCTTGTTGGCCACTACGTATACGGGAATGTCACAGTCGGCGATTAAAGCTCCAACACGTTTTAAGTAAGCGAAAGATTGCCGGTCGGTTATGGAATAGACGAGAAGGATACCATCGGCCCAGTTGAGTGTGTCTGGTGAAGGGAGTTCATCTTCGTTCTGGAAAATTGGTTAATTTTGATTTGAAATTTACGTTACATGGATATCGTGGTGAAGAGTAGAGACGATCAATACTGTAAGGTGAACTATTAAATTCCGCCTCAGCGGATTCTCACGCTAGCTCAAATGGATATAAGCGTGGACCCCCGGATAGGAAGAGTAATTTTGTTTATGCGGTCGGAAGTTTAATGCATTTTGCCCTCATCAGCCTGTCACAAAATTCAAATACGTCTCCTTTACGAGCGATATCAAAGAAAGTTATTTGCAAGAGTTTTTGCAGATTATCGTTAAGAATCTCAATTAAGTCTAGCACGATAAATAATTGGAAATATGACTAAAGAGAATAATTTAATTTTCGACTTTTCAAATTTTGGGATTTTTTTTAACATTTTAACTGTTTGAAAAACATAATTTGTCACGATATTGAATTGATTAACATATAGAGAAGATGCTAATAAGAAAC
The DNA here is from genome assembly GCA_905333025.2 of Pyrochroa serraticornis. Classification (NCBI taxonomy): domain Eukaryota; kingdom Metazoa; phylum Arthropoda; class Insecta; order Coleoptera; family Pyrochroidae; genus Pyrochroa; species Pyrochroa serraticornis. Next base: position 22,614,589 of record HG995154.1, read on the forward strand.
ACAAAATTCCAATAAAGTTTAGATGTGTGTTCAATATTTAAAAATTTATTCATAATTAAGTTAGTAAAGAAGCCGATTTGCATTCTAAGCTAGTACGTTTTGAACAATTAAAAACAAGTCCTCCGCTTTCTGACTCTTTATTCGTCATTCTTAGTATTGCTTAAAACCTTCTGTGGCTATTTACCCCAATTCTCTAATTATTTGTAACGTTTTAGAAAATTTGAAACAAACACGTTAGAAGAATAGATTGAGAAGAAAAGAGGGCAACTATTTGACATAGAAGTTTCAATTAATGGGACACACTTATTTTTTGCCTAACCCCTCTGAAAGAGCTTGGACAATATAATTTCTCCATAACAGCATCATTATTATTGTTTGTGAACACAAAGGAGAAAGAAATACTTCAGATTTGAATCACTGAGACACAAAGCTCTTCTAGTAAAATATTCCAGTATTTGTTAACATGTAAAACATGGAATCTTTCACATTTAAATTTAGTTAATTTAAACTTTTGTGTCTTTTCTGCTATTTTAAGTTTTTATTGCTATATAACAGATTTCAGTAAATATAGCAAATTTCTGCTTTGATATATGCAGCATAAATCAAAATACTACTGTTTGAACCCTGTAACAATTTCTGTAGAAAATGGTTGCAGTTTCCTGCTGCGTACTCTGGTGTTTAACTGGTTGCAGAGATGGCGCGACTGGTACAAAATCTTGCAAAGCTCTTCTGTTTTGGCTTAATGTGTTTGTGTTTCTTTTCATTAAGTTTGCGAGTTTTGTTGGAAAATTGATTTAAGTAAGCAATGGAGACTAGCTGAATTTCTTGTTGATAGTTAGGAAAATTTACGAACTAGTTGCGTTAAACAAAATAAACTAAGGAAACTGGAAATGGTAAATATTTGCATACAAGCACGCAACATCAAAAGAATTAAGGTGTCATTTTGATAGTAAGAAAGTATGCAAAGATTCCGTTGGTTATATAACAGACAGATGGTATAGTGGCATGTAGATAATTACCAATTCTCTTTATTTCATTAACTAAATAGTAGATCAATACTTGAAATTGCGTCGAATAATATTTGAAGTTTTGTTAGTGACTTTTGACAAAACATATTAATTGTTGAAAAATTTGTGAAAACGTTTTGTTTGGTATTTCCTATAATAAAAAATTTATTCACATAATAAAAAATTGAATTATTACTTAGTTATCATCATTTTAATTTACACATCTAAACTCTATCCAATTTGTTTAACTTTATAACTTTACACTTTTTCTAAGAGGCTTGGAAACTTTGAGATAATTATAAATTGTAGTAAAAATTTACGTACCTTTGGACATGTGTCTAGTATTTCGTATAATATGGGCTCGTTGTCTACCATAACTTCATGTTTATATCTAGTTTCTGAAAATAAAAACAAATATTAACGGGCTTAATTTTTCTGGATATCAAAATGTTTATCTCAATTACGTGAGCAAAATTGAGCAAAGACAAAATTCTGATAGCAAATATTAATTTTTCATGACAACGTATCAGATACCATTCTTTAATGTTGTGCATTCCAACAGATAATTATCAGAAAGGTATCAAGTGACAATGCACATTTTCTCAAAGTTTTCTGCTTAGTGTTCAAAAACACTTTTAAGAAAAATTTTAAAAATACCATTTAGAGTACGTTACGTTGCTTGATGTTAATTACTCTCCTTCGTAAGAAACGTTGCTTGTACACTTTCTGATAACCACCATATTTAACAAAAACTTAAAAAAAAAATATCAAAACACTCTTTACACATTACAATTTTAAATTAGTGTTGCAACCTTGTCATTTGGGTGCTTTAGGAAAATACTCGTCACATATTTTTGATTAAATTTTAGAAAGGGTATCTTAAAGCCCTTCAAGTAAAGTGAAAATTTTTATTAATTAACAAGATAAAATTTACTTTACTTCCTACGAGTATATTGGTTGTATGTAGCACTTTAATATTCTAATTTTTTATATAGCGAATATGCAAAAGTATTTTTACTGCTGCTGTTACTTCCTTTTGGGTTTTCTGTAACCTGCACAGGACGACATAGGCACGACAATGCATTCTGTTGTTGTAGAGGACTCCAAAACTGCAATCCTCAAGATTCTTGGTTATGGAAGACAAGGATATTTCGAACCCGATGTGTTCTTAATAATAATTTGGTAGAAAGCTGGTTCAGAAGAAAATTAAGTAAAGGTAGAATTTTTGGTGATAACTTTTAGACAAATTCAATCGACTGTATTGTTAAAAGTTAAAAGTCTTGAAGTCTGGAGTGGTGTACGACAGAAAGAATTGGCGCGTCTATAACTCTGTGTGCGACAGTGGACGGAAGCAGACTACATACTAAAGGATGCAGTCGAATCGTTTTGCGTTCTCTGTCGCACACACGGGGCGTTATAAGCACGACAGTTTGCCAGTGTTTCCTGTCTATCTTTTTGCAGCAAGAATTTATATCATTTTACAAAGTATAGTTAAATTATGCAGCTTATCAAGCTTAGATTTGATCAAGAGCTTGACAATTAATTGATTTAGATTAAAACAATACTAACAAAAATAAATTGTTGTTTGTGCATCAAATAAATTTTTAACTGAGCAGGTACCTAATGTTAGTATGTAAATTGTACAATTTATTTACAATTAAAAATAGATAATCCTACGATACATAAAAAATCTTATATTTTTTCAATTATTATATCCACAAACTAGTTTCTACTGTTTCTAAAATATATTTAACAATAACATAAGAACCAAAGTGTGGATGGCTTAATGACCCTTACCTGATTGATGATCGTACTCTCCAATGTATCGTTTAGTTAGAAACCGAACTGACAAAGCTGTAAACAAAAAGCAAGAGTCAAGATCTAAAAGAATCAACCCCAACAAGAAAGGAGTTTTTTTGAGTTATTTACAGCCACCCAATCAAATTGAGTCAGTGTTTGTTAACACTCAAATTGTATCATTGGTTCTAAAACAACTTAAGTAAACAAATTAATTGACTCAAAAGTGATTTTCACGTCTACATTTTCCTTAACCTATTTTCGTAAAGAACAACACATGCACTATTCATAATCGACGATTGGAGAGAAAGGAAAAAGTGTGTTAGTAGGCCGATTTAATTTTAAATTTCAGAAATTTATGTATTTTCTTAAATTAACGCTAACACTAATGTGTTAATATTTGTCTCCACTTTTGTCCCTGTTACATCCATTAAAATCTACTTTGGAAAAGTGATATTTACTTATCTCCAGGATTTATGGATATCGAAAAATTGCCGAATTTCCTTCTTGGCAATGGATCAACTATTTGGCCATTAATGTTTTATACTTATTTTGCCTTAATAGCTTAACAATAGTTATTTATAAGGTTAATCTGATTTTGGTTTTTTCAGGGTTTTACAAAATTATGATTTAAACAAATCAAAATTAATCTAGTAACGAGAAGGCAAATGTTATTAAAACAACAATGTTGCAAATTGTACTGTAAATCTTTGTCTCAAGTAAAAGAAAAATAATATAAACTTCTTAAACAAAGTTAGACAAAAATTGTTAGAATATTTTAACTCTTGCCACCCACACAGAAATCTTATCCAAATCATAAATTAATATGTTACAGTTTCAAAACGTGGATATGCGTGCTGTTTTTTGAAAAAGTAATTTTAATCTAACTGCAAACCATTTACTGAATACTTTTTTCAATTGGAGGGTCAAATTGAATTTTGTTTGAACAAAGTGTTAACGTCTAACGTTGTCATATCTCAATGCGCTAAAGCAATCGCAACGTAATAGGGATTTTGTTAGAATCAGAACAGTCCCACTGTTTTAACATTGATAAGCAATTCCAAGAAGCAGATGGGACTTCTTGGCAATAGAACAATTTGCATATCAAATTTATAAACTATAGCGCCCACACAAAATTGATGCTAACGTCATTCACCAACGTCATGTTTGCGGTCTAATAACATAAACCTAGGTACAAGTTTAAAAGAATTGTAACTTAGCTAAGGCATGATTCATCCAACAGAATTTTATTTTTTGTTTAATGTAGCGAAAATTATGATTCCAGCGAATTTCTTGAAACCGAAAAATATTCATCAAATAAATAATAGTTCCAAGAATAATTAAAACAAATATTCCTCCACAACGCAAAATCAATATTTTTTTCACGTTAAAATCTATTTAAAATCAGACAAATATCCCGAAAAATATTTACTGCACTCAACAGTATTAGATATGATTTACCGTTGTTTGCCTTGGAAGGTTCGAAGCAAAATCTGATTGACTTGCTGAAACTTTTAAGCCTAAATTTCATTTTACAATTACAAATTTTCTAACGGATTCTGAACGCATATGGAAAAATAAAAATTGTTTCGATGAATGATGTTGGAGGTTAAAACCCGATAACTTGACCACTTAATTTGAGTGCTTTATAGCGAAAATTCCGAACGAATCGACTTACCAGTTTTGCCTACTCCAGGAGCTCCGATTACCGCCACTTTGACTTCCGAGAGGGATGATTTCTTTCTTCGCATGCTTTTCGCGTTCATTGTTGGTTAGCACTCACAAAGACGTCCAACTTTTCGCAAAGTTTACACAGTATTGGCATTGGTTTGCAAAGTTGTACGCCGTTCAAAAACTCATAATCTTAGAATATTCTAAAAATATCCAGGACTTACAACGGGAATCCGACGCGTCGTCGTCGGCAACAGGCAACAGGCATTTGAGTGAAGACGGAGGACATGTCTTGACAAACATCGTCGGGCGACCTACGTCGGTCGGTCTTAATTTTAGGATGCCAGGATAACCTAAATTCTCACTTAACTAGGTGACTTTAAGGTAGGACCAGATCGGAAGAAAAAATCAATATCGTGAATTGTTCACCTATTTGATCCAAACACGCTTCAACTATTTTAAATTAATAAATAACAACAACTAAAATTCTTCAACGTGTATTAAGGAGTTTCCAATTTCAGCATAAAGTTTTTTGGATGCGGAATTTCTTCGATTCAAATTTGTGGTAGCGAACTTTCGAGTTTTCGTTTCTTATTCATCTGTGTCTGGGCCATCTATTTGAATAGCTGGAATTACCCCTGCTCCGGTAGACTTGGGAGGACATGGACAAGCTGCTTTATTATCAGCAAATTCGTCAGTTGGATACTGCAAGGATGATGCATCAGATCTTGACTCTGCGTTAATGGCTTTGGTCAGAGTCGCTATCAATACTCCTGAAGATTGAACGAATGCCGAAAAGCTGTCGAACACTTTAGCCCATTTGGCATCGGTATTGCTTTTAGATGAACCCATTTAGAAACTAGCAATTTGACAATACCTCCGATTTGCAACAAAAAATTTGACTTATCAGAATTGGAAAAACAAATAAATTACAGTTGGTTGTCAAAAATTGTTCTTATTGTTTACTATAATAAACAATATTCATCGCCTTCTGACTAAACGTTATCTTTTTGTAAAATTTTGAGGGTAAATTTGATCAGGGTTTTGTGTAAATGACAACTTAACAATCCTTTAAAGATGTCTTAAACAATCCAAAAAGTGGCGTTTTTGTAGTTTAAATAACAACATAATTTGTTTTAGAACTATATAAGGCAACAATAGTATGTAGACCTAGTTGCGTAAAGCTGACGTATCAGTTGACAATCCCTCTAATTTTTTATTAAGTTGGGTGGCCCTCTTGAAGGTTGCTGCATTTAGTGGATAGTAGAACATTACTAATATTGCAATCTTTCAAATTCTCAAGAGCACCTAGTTATAGTGTTGTAATCTTCATCAAGTAATTTCGGTAACTCGATTCTTCAAAGATATTGTTATAGATATTTTTTGTGATAATTAGTACCTGACGCGACAATATGACGATGCCGACTTTAATTTCAGTTAAAAATGTTAGAATCGAAATCACTTGTTTTCTATTTCTAAATTATGGTATGTCAAATTTACAGTTTTTAAATGACAGAATCTAATTCAAGCCCCACGACGCGGAACCCCTACTGGGGGGAGGTTTTGCAAAACTTGAGTGTGTTTCTCAGTACATCAGCAATACTTGTGAAAAATCTTAACGAAGTCATCAATAGTTCCACTACTACAGGTGGATCACAGGGACTTCAGAATAATTTGCATCAAAATCCACAAAATGGCTGTGGTGTTAATGTATGCTGTCCTTGTCCGTCTGGGGATAAGATAATTGGTGCAGATGGAGGATATAATACATTTCAAAATAAGCTTGTGGGTCCACCAGGAATGCTACCAGCTTCAACTCCTAATATGCCAGGAAATCAATTTAAAATATATGAAGATGTAGAATCTTGCGAGCAATTGAAGGAAAACAACAAAGCCAAATCAAAGCAATGTCCTCTTGCAAAGCCACAATCGAAAAAATTGGGAGCAAAGGGTTAGTGCATGTAATATTTAGTATAGGTAATATTTTTACATTAAGATATGGTAATTAACGCCAATCGAAAATGTTTTTGTCAAAGTCAAATAAGAATTGACGTTAATCTTGTGTTTTCTAAAGATTTTAGATAATTTGTACAGGAGTGATAACTTTTTTGCATTGCCTGTAAGTTTACCTAAAAAACTGAACAGCAAAAATTATATTTAGTATTTTTGACAGGTTTAATTGATTTGCATCGAAACCAATTTTTATTTCTTTACTTATCGTAGAGTAATATTTTTATGGACAATAAAAATGACGCAAATATGTCTTTCACTGTTTTAGCCAGTAAGGAACAGCTGGGACATTTAGGAAAATTAAAGGAAGATTTACGTACTGCTCAGAATCATTTAGTACTAGTTGATGAGCAAGTTAGGAAAATGGAACGACTACTGCAAGACTATGATTCAACTAATATTAGTGGCAAAGTTAATCCTGCAGCCTTATACAGAGAGATCGTCAAACCCGACCAAATTCCATATAGGAGTAATTCTAAACAAGGAGTATACTGTGTTAACCCGCAGCAACGACAAGCATTTCAGAGTCTGGTAAAATTTTGGTTTATTTATTTAAAGAAAAGTTTATTTTACTAAAACTATACAATATCATTTTAACTATACTCAATTTGTTACATTTTTTTAACAATGGTGAAAAAAAATGAATTCCAGCCCAACAGTACGAATCAAGGGGTGCAATGCACTCCGTGTGGAGCTATGAGGTCGCCGTTATCGGGACAGCCACCTAGAACTGACTCCTTCTGGTATGGCACTGATCCAAATCTACTGGGTACTCATCAAAATCAAAATCTAGGAATCAATAACAAGCAAAATCCAGATATCTCCATTTTGTCTGCTGCTCCCCTTGACCAAAATACCTTAGATTCATGTCTGTGTCCTGGAAGACAGAAAAAGATGAGGTAGAGAAACCGATTTCGTTGTATCCAAATTTTAGTACGGGAAAACTGTAAATAAGCATCTTATTTTCTATATAAATTTTATTATAGCACAATGAATAATCTTTGAAATTATTGTAGTTTTCATAAAGCCACAAACTGTTTCCAATTTTTAAAATTGTTTCCTCCAGAAAAAGGCAACACAGCCACAGAAGCACTTTATATATGCAACCAACAATACTTGAATGTGTCCGCTATAAGATAAATGCTTTAGACTAACAGTAGAAATGTTACATTTAAAAGATAATTTTTTGCTGTTTGTCTGAACTTCTATTTCTATCTATTTCTTCATTCAAAGCTGCGTTTACTTTTAAATATCCTAATTTAAAATTATTAAAAGTTTATCAACTTATAAGAAGTGAATAAATTTAACACTTAGAGCTTTGGTCGAATGTTTTCTTCAATTTTCCCATCTGACATGTCTTGAGTATTGTAAACTTTGGAATCACTTGAAATATACAAAATATTGCACCGGTACTGCAATGAACAAAATTTTAAGGGGTCTATATCAATATTTATATCAATTTTGTTCTCTGGTATCTACTAACTAACATCCTGTATTAGATTATTGGATAAAGGCATTAAGAATGAACTAATGGCTACATTTGTTGGAAGCAATCTAAATCAAAATTTAACAAATTACTATAGTTGATCAATAAGCCACCCAAAGTCTCACAGGATGCTATACTTTAAAGAAACAATATAAGAAGTAATCTAAAATGCAGGTATGAAAGTAAATGAAAGTAATGAAAGTAAATCTTTATTCCATTTCCTACTCCACTCCATTTCACTTCCCTTCTTTATTTCCTATTTGAGCATCAAGCCTTAATGGTTAAAAAACAAGCAACAAGAAGGTTTTAGAAAAAATACTTTGAATTATCCACTAGCTGAATTGTTTTGTTAAACTATATTGTTTAAGGTTTATTTATAAAATGTTTATACTATTTTTTCTAAAGAAAATGAACATATATTTTAAATTTTTATAAAGAGGTCCACCAGAATTGTGTTTAAGAAACAAGAAAATGTTACAATATACCTTTGAAATTACTAAGTTAAACTAATAATTTTATCACAATAATTTCCTATTTATTATTGCATAATAACTGTTACTGCAGATGAGCATTATTTGTTGCCAACAATACCAACACATTCCGTTGAGAAAGTGGGAAGACAAAGTATCTCTCTGGCAAGAGCAGCAGGTAAGAACAGATAATTTTTGTTACTGTGCCAGCAATAATTGCTCTATATGCAAGGCAATTTTTCTAAATAATGATCTGAAGTAGGTACACAATGAAATAAATTTTCAATGCAGCAAATTTTTGAAGACCACATGCCGTAAAGAACAGGAAATTTTGATATTTGAGTCAACACATCATTTTTTCTATATCCCAGCTTTTTTGCATTATTGATATTTATTACGTTAGTAGTTGAAATTATTTTTACCATTATGTCGAGTTTTGAGTGTTTTATTGCAATTATTATTATGCTGTAATATCACAGGTTTACAAAGAAATGGTTACTGTTTTATTAACTTTCACGAACAGATTTAGTTTGATGTATGTTTTTTACAGCTTTTCTTATTAGAAATCGTTGTTTTACATTTGTGCTTAGAAAACTGTGGTACATGTTTTTATCTAAAGAATTATAAAATATATGGGGAATAGCATTAAACCCAAACTAGAGGTTTTTGAGAGAAGAAGTACAATTTTACACAACAATTTATTTTTGAAACTGTAACAATTTTTAAAAGTTGTCTTCCAAATAACCACAGTTCTCTAGATTCTAAGTCTTTGTGTTTATAATAAGTCGTACTTTGTGCTGTTTTCTCGTAACCTATAATCTCCAATATTATTATTAATTATAAAAAAGCAACAACATAATAAAATTTATACTAAAAGATGAATTATCAAAATTCTTTATAATTTGTAGGGCTTTTCAAATAATTAAGTTGGTGAAAGTGTAGATACACTGGATGTACTAAAAGTACAAATGTTAACTTTTAATTACAGAAAATCTTCTGCGATTAGTAATTGCGTCAACTGTTACGCATCGTAAAACATAGAGGCCATCACCAACAGGCGGTTGTTCTCGAAACTTTTTTACATTTTTGATAGTTTTGGTGAACGGATAATTGATACTCGGTTAGGCAACTATAAGCATCCTTGAAATTGACTAATACAATGTTTAGTATTTCTTCATCCTCGAAGGTAAGTAAAATTTAAATGTAAACTGCATAAAGCGTGATGCAGGAGTAACGACGATAATAAAACGTGTTTGTGTTTCTTGTTCATTGCACACTTTATTTTATATTTTTACATATCTATTATCTCTATACTGAGTATATAACATTTACGTAACATAGTATACGGTTTGGTGCAAGTGCAATAATTTATAAGAAAATAAATACTGCTAACATGTCCCTAACTTGCAGAAGAGGAATCAAGACATGCGCCCTGGATAAGTCGATAACAACATTAATCGCAGCTAGTTTGGTGCAATGTTCGAAGTGAGATCACAATCTACTTGATCACTTATCTACGGTAAACCTATCTAGAATAATTAAAATAATTAATATATTACACGTAATGACGACTTTATACAATGATGCCAATGACAGCAAAACGGCTCCAGTCACACGGCCGCTTCAGCTGAGGAAGAAATTCACTGGTACGTGGGCGCTTTCATTTTGTTGATAGCATTTGATAAGTGAAGGACTTCAGTGTTGAGCTGATGAACAAGCGATTCGAGTTTTTCAACCGAATCCAACACCTCCACCCGTCCAGTATGTGGATTGAATCTCACTTCAAAAGGTCGCGACATAGCCGATACCCATCGCCTGAATTTATCTTTCATATCATCAAAGCTTTCCGCCACGTAATAAATCGGTTGATATTCTTGATCCTGATAAGGTTGGATAGCAGTAAGGGCAGGTTCGAAAGGTCTCAATTCGGGCTTCTCGCTCAAAGCGTGAAGGAGTTCACCATAAGCACTCAAGAGACCGGCTCCGTAAGCCTTGACAGCTCCACCTTCTTTGCAAAGGCCGAATTCAACGGTAAACCAGTAGACCTGAAAGATAAACCCTTTAGTAAAGTAAACCTCGATTCTGAAATGGCGCAAGATTTGTTGACCATGTTCGAGTTAACTAAACTTTTAATGAGCGGTCAGGCGTAGCGAAATTGACCATGACATCAAAGTCGCTTTAAGAAGCATTGCTGCAATCGGAATGCATCTATCGCCCCGATTGATTGTCAATTCGCGATCAAAAATACAAGAATGCAACCTTCATAAACACGTGGATGGATCAAGACCGGAATTTGGGGCACCAGACAAGGAGTAATTAATTACTCAGCAATTAAAAGGGTTCAAGGGAATCCAGTAATGTAATCAGATGCATGAAATTTATCGCCTTTTTGGTTTACCCACAATGGTAATAAATATTCCTAACAGTTATCAATTTCGTTAAAAAATTTGCATTAAATTTGACTCAATAATTAAGTTTTTTCGAATATATTAAGTGATTGGTGGGTAGTTGAGTACTTACAGTGGACAATTTTTCAATTTCTGCATCTGAAGCTCCAAGGGAGGCGAGTCCAATTTCTTGGGAGAACTGAGCGAAGCTTGGATCTCCAAGTAGGGGCATATGGCCGAGCAATTCGTGGATGCAATCTCTGAAAAATCAAATCGGATCAGTACAATCCGGATGCAACCCCCGTGAGACTTGAAAATTCCTCAACTCGTCCTGCAAATGCTCCCGCTCAATCCGATTAGTAGTCTTTAATTATTGCAACTAGAGAGCAATTACCCGCGATATAATGGCTTATTAATCGAATCTGCGCGATCTTTGATGAGGAAGGCAGCGTAAATGACACTTACGGTTCAGGGGTGTGGTAGGGGGTGTCCTTGTGGCGGACATATTGCGTGCTCTGGAAAATGCGGAAAGCGAGAGAAGCGAGGAAATCGCGAGCGGTGAGAAGACCGGCCGCTGGACGAAGGGAGAATCCGGTGTGACGACGCAAGAAGTTGGACATGTCCTCGAGTTGAGGAATGTGGTCGGCAGAGAAGATCCCTTCATCTTGGAGCTTCTTGAAGACGCGACAATATTCAGAACAAGCGTGTTTGGGCATGAGGTCCAAAACCGTGTTGAAAACGGAACCCCAAGTTTTGACCTCGGTTTCAGTATAGGTGATGTGAGGAATCGAATCACCACTGAAAATTGAAAAAACTTATCAGTAAAAGAGAAGATTTGGAACAATAAGCACATAATTGGATGCTAAGCGCAATTTTAATCCCGAATTCTAATTTTAAAAACTACACACACTTAGTTGAAACATTTGACACCACTGAACAAAATTTCTTGCAGTTGATAATTAAAAATGATAAAAGGCAAAATTTTACAAATATCGAAGTGCACCTATTATGGCAATTTTATTTTAGTGTTTTGAAAATTAACTCCACTAATTAAAGATTTTTAGTGTCTTCTTAATTTTTTTCTAGATTAAAACTTGTATAACTACCAAACTTTGATTGTAGCTCGCAGACTTCAACGATTCTTTTATCAATTAACTTTTCTTTAGGCTAGAAACTAGTGCCAACTATATTTTTGAATTTGAAGCAAGTAATTGACTTCTGCGGACGCATCCAATCAGCGATTTTGGGTGCAAGAGACACTTACTACTTGTAAGCGAAAGCAATTTCGGCGATGTCCTTGCGACGGGCGCGGTATTCCTTATCGGCGAATCCTGGATGGTTCATGTCAAGATCTGGTTCGTATTTGGTCATCAAATGGTTGCAGCTGTCCAGTTCGCTGGCGTGACGTGGGAACCACGGATTTTTGGCGGAAATGTTGTCTTCTCCGATAAGAGTGACGTGTTCAAGAGAAGCGGATTGGCGCAAACCCTTGATCAGTTGCAGAAGACTGACTCTGGTCATCTCGACTTTAACCAGAGCATCCAATTGGGTGTTGTCATTGGTGTTGGGACGCGTCTCCAAGTGGCAAACGGCTCCCTGGTATTTCTCGACAGTTTTGAGGACACGAGCCAACGAACTCATGCCTTCGCGGAGTCTCAGGATAAGTGCGGCCCTTTGGAGAGCATTTCCGGCTTCGGGATTTTCATTGATAGCGTTGGACAGGACTACTTCTTCTTCGGTGAGACCGGTGTCTGTGGAAATGCGTCGTTATTTTAACGATTTCCCGGCTAGCGCGATATTTCTGCGGCTTAACTTGGCGACAAATGGAGGGTGAAAATTGACTTTTGACATTATAAAAGCCGGACGGAGCGAGACCGGCTTTGTGCGAATCGCACTCTCAATGCAATTATGTTATATGGGGGCTTTCAAGCAGCTCGAAAAATTACGCGTTTTCCATTTAAGATTTTTATTTCTTTAGTGCAATTTCTGAGTTTTACTTACCGTTTTCAGAATTTTCAGAGGACTTCTGGACGGGTTTGTCGTCTAATTCGATATCAGGGTCAATGCTGGAGTCTACAAGACAATCATGCAACAACATCTATCATGCGAACAGCAACAAAAACACTTACCATTAGCCCTGAGACGTGCTTCGTCCAAAACAGTTTGTTTGGTTTGCTTCACCACCAAAGTTTCGAATCTAGCGTCATCTACTAGAGATCGGCGTCTCGCAGGATAACCGTTCTGAAAATAAATCCCACGTTATAAACCATTGTCTTGAACAGACGGAAACCAGAAGCGCACAGGAAATTGCCAGAAAACTTTCTTTCGCTAACAAGTCAACGGAAACCGTTCCTGGTGGTGTCGCAGGAATCGCTTTGTTAACTCGAGCTAAATTCGAAATTAAAAATTTTATTTTATGATTGCGAGAAGGCGGGACGGAATGCCCCCAAAGCAAGGTCACCCATTTACATTGCTCTAGGTGCGAATGCATTCTCCGGCCATGATCTTACTTATAATTGTTAATATCCTTGTAATTATTCTAATTATTACGATTTTTAACGGACGGAACTGCAAACGTTATGTCGCAATCACTGTTCACTTTCGCCAACCACGCCGAATTCAAAAACAACTGACCTGAAGATGACACGGATTGGTAGTCGATTATGTCAATATCTCCGAAGAGAAAGCATCTAATTATGTCACGTAGTAATTACGGAAGTTATTTTTCCCTCCCAAGTGTCGTAGTTTCGGAAATTATCACATACGAAGATTCCTTCGTTTCTTTACCATAACGAGTTTACGGTTGGGTATTGGCGACGCGTTCACCTACATGTCTTTCAAAAAAATCTAACCATTAGGGGTTACAAATTTTAATAAATTCTGCCACCGTTCAATTGTTACGGTTTCATCACGAGTATTGCTAAACTGCAATTCTCTTAATTAACGCGACCTTGCCGGTTACTTGCGAAAGGAGATTCCTGCAAGTGATCGTTTCAGGACTTACTTAAAAAGGTCATAATCACTACCTTCTTGAACTTGTTTGTATTTTTAATGCACAGTACTAAGGCTGTAGCTAATTTTATTTCTTTGCGGTTTAATCCTGTTTTTGTAAACAAGAATTATTTTGGTTCACGAAACCGAACAGTTATTTTAGAGTAAACAAGAAGTTGTATAATTCAAGTCTAACTTTGATCTCTGCATAATAAAAAATGTAATGTTATAGGTAAGTATATAGAACACCTTGAAATATAGCGGTATCTCGTTTTATTGAAAGCGTTTTCTGACACCGTCCCCTATTACATTTAACCTTCCAAAGGAGCGATTAAATTAGAATTTTTCAATTAATGCAACGTAATTAGTTCACAAATCATTCTGTTCTAGGCCATTGATGTTTGAATATTTTTACGGTAATTTCTGTAAATTTTACTTTTGCATTTAGTTTTTTCCCGATTTTTGCTGGCTTTTTTAATTTTAGATCATTGAAACTAAATCGATCAAAGTGAAAGAAGTTATTTCGCAGATTTTCAATTTATCTTGCCCAATTTTAGTCTAGATGATGCTTAACATTTTGATACTTATTGCATATATGCAAAAGTGAAATTTATAATTTTTAGGTATTTTAGAACATTATGACACTAATCAGCGGTAATGCTCCAGGTTTTGCAAAATTGAAAGGCAATAAAGGGTCATGTCAATTTCTCAAAAAACAAAGAAAACGATTTCTATCGTTAGAAATTTCTTTAATTTCTATATTTTTCGGAAAAAAGTTTAGTTGAAAGTTTGGACTCAAAACATAAACAAAAATAACATTTTTACACCAGAAACCTGTTATTTAATAATAAAAATTATTGGCTGTGTTAACAACAATTTTGCATTTTTAATTTCAGATTTTTTATAAATTGTTTATCATTTTACAACAAAATTGTTTCTGAGCTAGTATAAAAAATTATACGATTTTTTCTGACCTATGTTCACCACCACAAGTTTTTAAATTTTTGAAAAAATAAAAAAATTTATTTGAGATTTTCTTTAAATTTCTATAAGTTGCACCAAACACATTTTACTCTTAAACTAGCATGCAGAATTTTTTTAAGGGATTTAAAACTTTTTTTAATCTGATCTGAGTTAACCACCACAATTCTAAATTTAATTTTTGTAATGATTGATGATTTATCAAGAAAATCCTATAGAAATCACACAATAGCCTTGTAAATAATTCTGAATATTCTTTTTAGTAATTTTACAGTTTTTGGTTATTATGGAGAAAATTTGGAAACAAAATGTTGAATCTCGGAATAAGTTTAAAATCGAACGAAATCAGTTCTTAAATATTTTCAAGGCATTAATACAAATTTTTTGACCTAATAAATTTAAGTAAATTCAAAATCTCGCATTCAAAATTTACTTGAAAAATTCTCAGCATTGACTTGAACAACTGTAAACTACATACAATGATGAGTTATTATTTTCTTAGCTATTTGCAATGTTTTTATATATAATATAAAGAAATATGCTTTAAATAAATTTCTTCCAATTCAATTTTATTAATCTTCTAGGTAAGCAACTGATGGTAGAACTAATAATGGAAAAAAGTGTAAAATATTTATTGAAGATATTAATTTCAAAATTTCAAAATTTAGCAACAAATTTTTAAGGAGACAAACTATCCATAACATAAACATTAAAATTCTGCAAAACATTTTATGATTATGATAAAACAATCGACCAATTTTATTATTAAAAAAATTTAATTTTAAATTATTATCAAATAAAATTTGGTTAATTATTTCAACAAACAAGAAACAATGTGGACAATGTTGTAAAAACTATTTTTATTTTTGGGGAAATTTTCTTTGGATTTAGTTGCAGATTTTAATAATTTAAGCAGCTGATTTAAATATAAAAATTTCAGCACTCAAAGCAACGTGTGTAATATGTATATGAGAGTACTAAAAAAATCTTTTGTTCAGCTAATTAATGAATTCCTGCCATAAAAGTGAAACTGGTTACTAATTGGAGCTATTATTGTTTTTACCATTTTTGTAGCCAATAATTTAAATTTTATGTAATTAGATCTTTTGCGGTTACGACCAAAAAAATTATAAACAATAAAATCACGTATAATAACAATAAATTTATGATGACAAAATTATTTGCAGGAAAATTCCTGCGGTAGCAAAATTGTCTGTTTGGGGCAGAATCGGTTTAAATAAAATTTCTCGCCAATTGTGGTTAAAATGGGGTTGGTCACTCACCTCGATGCTGTAGGACTTCTTGATGGCGAACATCTCGCGATTTTTCTGTGCAGCAGCAACGGCGGCCATATCGACTTGGAGATTTCAACGGTGGTTAGAACTCGCTGCAGTAAATACAGATAATCAGCCTGAAAGCACTAGTTTTCACTGCTGATGACTTGTCGCGTTGATCCGTAATTCGACCACGATCGTGACTGATAACCGTCTGTCGAAGAGGTTCTATAACACGCTGCTAGCGAGCTGAAGCAAACCAAGGTGTGTGTTGGGGCTCGTGGGGCTGCGCTATATGTAGTTGAACCCCTTCTCCGGCCGTCCCCACGCACGACTCCAGCCCTTTCATTGTTGCGAAAAGCCAGCGTCACGCCTGCGTCAGATCCGCCGTCCACCGGGATCCCCAAGGCTCCAGAGGGTGCTGCTACCGGAGTGCTGCTGGTTGGTGATGGTGTGTCATCAACCGGCCACCGTTCTGAGAAACTCGCATTCGAGGCACGCGGCCGCGGAACTCCCGACGTGCGCTCATTACAGGTAGCCGCAGGCTTGGATCATGGTGTGTGGTTGCGTCGGTGGGATTTACTTGGTAACTACTCCTTAATTGTTCAACAAATTAACACGAAATCTTTGACGAACGAGGTTTTCCGGAACTTTTGGACCCAAACCGCCTCGGATCTTCGCGGAAAATCGACGTAAAAAACATTATTTCGGGACAGTTTTTCCTGAAATGGGTGAAGCACCTTCAAATTCACCTTGAAGAGGCTTCCCAAAATAACAGTCTTCAACTAGATATGTTTTCCATTAAACTATAGTATAATCACTGGCGTGTAGTTTAATTGCACTGATGAGTGATGTTACAAATTATTTTTTGGAATCTCAGTCCAAACAAAGACAAAATAATTTTTTTTTTTCAAAAAACAATTGAAGGTATTGTACTCAACTTTTGAACTTGCTAGTGATGTTTAAAATCAGTTTCATCAAATACAACAAAATTTGAATCTCTAAACATGACTTACAGATCGTCAAAAATACTTATAAAAATTATTATTACAACCAATTTTTCTAACTAATTCAGTGGCAATAACCAACTTAAGACAAATGATATAAAGTAGAAAAAGAATAACATTTAGAAATTTGTAGGTAGTCATTTTTACTTTCTTCTACAATTTTCAAAAAATCTTCTTTTGTATTTGCTCTTATTGTGATATAAAAAATTTGGAACAAAAAATTTCCGCACTTGAAAGGTCCAATAAAAATTCAATTGCGAATATTTTTTTTATTAAATTCTAGACAGGCTTTATATTTTAAATGTTGGATTAAAATATTGTTTTAAAAATTATCAGCTTCAATCGATTGATACCTTGAAATTTCAGTGTTAATTTTAACTATGGCACTCCATTAGCCAATTAGGTGGCATTGATATTCTTTTACAATGAGGTAATTACATTATTGGCAGTCAAAGAGTTTAATTTAAATTACTTTAAAAAAAGTGAATGAAGCTTAAAAAACTTTAATATAATGAACACAAATTGGCATCACAGCGAGTCCTTTGAAGCAATTATCAATTTTTTTAGACATGTCTTTAAAAAAGTTTTTCCGTACTGGTAATTGGTTATAATAGATTAAGCTTTAATAAATTATTACGTGTAAATATCGAACACAAATTTTACCTGCAATGAATAATGCTCAGGACTTTTGCATAAAGAAATGGGTCTTAAATATATTTTTCTCTCCTTCAATTTGCTTTCAAGACAGCAGCAGTTTCTAGAAAACCGTTTATGGCACAAATTATAGTTAAATCAATTACAAAACAAATATTATTTTCAATTTTAAAACGTATTAGAACTTTGTGAGGTATATTTTACAATGATATTGATAAATCTTCTTCTATTCTCTGGTCTCCATTAGATAACATCAATAAATTCTTTTAAGAAGGAAATCATTCTTGATATAACAAGAATTTGTTAAAGCATTCTTCAAAATTTTTATTCTAACCGTTCTGTTCTGATTATTCTGATTTATGCTAACTTACTAATATTATAATTATTAATTAATATTGATTGATTTGTAATAATTCTAATGTATCAATAAATAATATTAATATTAATAATAAATAATAGCCAAGTATTTTTTTTTAATTTAAAAAAATATTTTTTATCGACATCCTTAATTAAAAAATTGCAGGTAAAACTTTTAAAGCAAGAATTTCCAGACTTAAAGTCTAAACATACTTCAGAAAATAAAAAAACAAAATCTACACAAATTCTACACTTATGTACGGTTGCACAACCCTGACGAGGCACTAACAAGCCGTTAGTGACTCTCTGACATTTTTATTACATTAACTAGTCATGAACCGTTTGTTGCATTCTGTAGGTAGTTAATAGACATTAACTTTACTTCCAAATTCTTAAAAATCAGCGGATGGCTCTGTGATTACCGATCAAAATTCTGACGAGAGGTTAATCACGCATTGTTCAACCGGGTATTAGTCTCCATTACAGTTCTTAATTATTAATTTATTAATTAACTTAATTTATTGTTTTAAATACCTGGAAATTTTTGTAATATTTTTTAAATATTATTAACTCTAAAATTGGCTATTTAGTTGACATTGATACCCTTTTCCAATGAAGTAATTACATTGCTAGCAACAACAAAAATTAATTAAATTACTCCAAACAGAAAATGAGATTTAAAAAAATAGAAGTAATTAGTCAAAATTTGCCTTACAGCGTATCCTTTGTCGAAACTCAATTTGTTTCGACACACCTTCAACAAGAAGTTTTTTCACAAATTGTTAACTATAATAAATTCTTAAACATTGAGTGTGTTTAATTAGCCTCAGCAAACTCCTAGAGAAAATTGGGTTTTAAAGAATATTTTTTCTCATTCTATTAATTTTCAAAAGAATAGAAAATTTGTTGGTTGTAACAGTTACATAAATTGTAGAATATGCGCAGTTTATAATTTTCAATGGGTCACTATTTTGCCAGCTTAGATATCAAATTAATTATCTTGAGTTTTTGGTCTCAACTAGTTAATATCAATAAATTATTATTTAAAATAAACCTCCCATGACATGAACCTTAGAATTTTCCAAAGTATCCTTCAAAATTACCATTTTAATCTATCTTTTCTAATTAATCTGATTTATGCAAACAACTTCCTTCAATGCAGGCGGGATAAAGTAAAAATACTAACAATAATTAAATTCTGCATGTAGAGACATTTTTAATTTTTGTTATGACGTTTAAAACATTTTTTGTTCACGTTATTTTCTTGAAAATGGCAATCGAAAATTGAAACAAAGAATTCCCCTTTCTACACTTTATTTCCATTTAAGGTTCTTGATTAAGAACACTATTTTCAAAAATTGAAAATTTAATTTAATTACTGTTTCTAATACTTTACATTTGTTTAACCTAAATTTACATACAATCTATACAAAGATACAATAAGTAATTTGTGTAACTAGCCTGCGGGATCTACAGGATTAAGTTGCTGGAGTCGGCCCAATGACGGAATCTTTTACAACATAATGATTTTAGAGAAAATAATGTAGATAAATATTTATGTGTAATATTAAATTTAAGTTTTAGATACGGGTAGTTTACGTAGTAGGTAGATCCGTCGGACCTACTCAAACGTTTTTTAAGTATTTTCCTCAAATTAGGTCGGTCATTAAGTTAGTAGCCAGATGATTTAGATGATTTTTTAACCTATCTGCATACTTGGTAGCATAGTTATTTATTTCCTTCTTTACTGTTGTCACGCGCTGCTCTTAGAACATCAGTTTTGCATGTACCAGGAAGTGCTGGTGACCTCTCGGAGTACTATTGACCAGAATCCTTCCAATATTTCAATATTGGAATGTGAAACTGAATTCCAGATCTGAATTTTGTTGCTCCAAATTAATTTAAGAAATATTTTGTACACAATCAATTTATTTTCCAAAGTTAGATTTGATTTGCGGTCCATTAGCCACTACATTTGGCTGAGCCTGAGTCTTAATTGTTTTCTTTTTCAAAATATATGTTTCTTCCATGTCATTCTCTCTTCTAAATACATTCCTAGGTATTCGACTTCTTCCAGTAGGCAGTAGCCTCTTCTATTTGTAAATGTTACATGCAAAGATTTGTCTTCATTTACTCTGATTTGTCACTGGCTTTTGGATTTGGTTAAGATTGGCTTGAAGTTGTTGTGACACGCGGTAACAGTATTTACATGTGATATTAAAATGGCTGTATGGTCTGCATATGTAGCAACATTGTCGGATATTGGTAAGTCGGCTGTCTCTATCGTATACAGGGTGGGTCCCAGTACGCCTTGTGGGATTCCAGACCAAACTGGGTAGATGCTGGTATAAGCATCATAATGATCAAGAAGTGGCGTTGTTGCAGATGGGATTGGAAAATTAGGTAGTAGTTATGTGAGAGTAAAGTTGTAAGTTCATACAGTAGACAAGTGTGTCAGATCCTCTCAAAGGCCTGGGACATATCCAGAAAATCAGCAGAGCAGTGTAGTTTATTCCCGAAGTCTCGGTAGCATGCTGAGATATAAATACGAATTGGTGGTCAAATATCAGTTGTCGGTTCTTGAGTCTTACGTCTAGTCTCTGCAGTAATAGCTTTTTGAACAATTTGGATTTGTAGGATTTGACGTCATTCAGGGGTTTGCTGAGTTTATGAATGAGTGTGGCCTTCAATTGGGGAGGAAAATGTCATGTTTGAAGGATTGCACTAAAGATTTATACTAAATACTTTTATCCTTTTTCTGGTAATCTTTTTTATACGGTGGCCAAAATTCAGTTGCATTCAGGTAAAGTTAAGTTTGATGTTAATAGCGTTTCGGACTTCAATGTGAGTGCGTCTTTGGTGGATGGGGTTGGTACGGAGATTCTACAATAGAATTTAAGTCTTATTTTTTAACTGTTATAAATTTTTGCGTAGACCGTTTAATTGACATTGATACTGTTTCTCAATGAAGTAATTACATTCTTGGCAACCAAAGAGTTGAAATTAGATTCTTAGAAAAATTCATATTTTCTTTATTCAATAAATTTTGAAGTTATCAACTAATTTTCAGGAAGTCATTAGTGTCGAAATTAATAGTTAAATGAACTAGTGAATTGTAAAATATGTAAAATTTACAATTTTGTAATAAACTAGAACTAATTATGTAGGTATCAAACTATTATTGTTTATTTTATTGTTTCAATTAATAATTAATGAAATTGATTATTAATTAATTATAATTAATTATTAAAAAAATTAAACTGTTACGGGAAGGAAATCACGCATGACATAAAAATTAAGATCTTTCAAAACATACCGTTTTTAATTTTGTTGCTTCTGATACAACCTACTTTAAAGCAAAAAGAATAAAGTAAGAGAAGATTAGCGATCAAAAGAAATTCATTAAGTAACGTAGTTTTTAATATCACTTATAAAGTACCAAAAATTCTTTTTGATAGACATTTTTATCCTAAAAATTCATTGTCAAACAACTAAAAAGAAGAATTTCTAAGCTTGAACTACAATTCAATAAAATCGAGACACCTGTAAATATATATTTACAAGCTAATAATTAAAATAAATAAAGTTTTAAATGATTACCTGTAAATCTCAAATACAATTTTTTTATATTTAGTAATTTTTAGCACCCCCACATAAAATCAGCTTAAATTTATTTTTTGACATTTATTTACTTATTGGTCTAAAAGACTTTTCTTACATTGTAAAATAGTTAAAAATTTTAATTATGAAACGGGTTAAAATTTTATCTATTTTTATCTCTATTTCAGTCTTTTATTTCAATTAACTGATAGCAATAAATTGTCATACGAGAAAAACCGCCCATGACCAGCATTAGAATTTCCCAATGCGTCCTTCAAAATTACCATTTCAACCAATTTTTTCTGATTCGTCTGATTTATGCTAATAACCTACTTTACGACAAGAAGGATAAAATATAGGAAGATTAACAATAATGTAAAGTAAGTTTCTTTTGAAAAAAAAAATAAATTACAATTGTCGACAGTTGGAAATAAAAGATTTTTTGCTTCAGGTACAATTAAATGATTTAAAATTTATTTTAAAATTTATTAAATTTTGTACCTAATTTTTGATAAAAAAACTGTTTTTGCAAATAATCGTTTCGGTCAATTTGGTGCTTTAGATACCTTGAAATTTCAATGTACTGATTCTTAACTATCGGCTATTGACATTGTTTCTTTATTATTAGCCTCACTCATTGGTTTAGAATACTAATTTGTTTAGACAAGTAATTAGCTACAGTAAATTAAGATTTAACATATTATCACATGTAAACATCGAGTACAAGTTTCTCCTACGTTCAGTGTTTCTCAGCATCCTCAATTATAATAATTGCAATTTTACCTTCTAATATTTAATAGTTTTAATAAATCTTTTGACCCTACTGACCAACCATTATAATGATATTTGATGTTCCTAAGTAACTGCAGAAGTCTCAGATGAGGACCGAATCGTTGTCGTCATCATCGATGTCGGCGGAAGAATTGTGACCCCATTTGTGACATTTCACGCAGGCAGTCCACCCTTCAATTGACTTTGAATATAATTCATTACAGAAAAGGCACTCTGCATTGCAGAACTTTTCGAATGGTCTTCTTGCTGTTTTGCTAGGTACCGATTAGTGCGCCTGAAGTTGGATCAAATGCAATTCCTGGATAAAATACGCAGTCGCTCCCCCTCGCAAGGCAACGGCAAATCACCGATGGAAAATCTCTTTCCTAAATTTTTGCTTGTTTAGATCCGGTCTAAAACTGTAGATCCTTCCTGTCTGTGCAAACTAATAAAAGCGTATAAGGATATTGCCAACACTCGCTTACAAGTACGCGTTTAAAGAAGAGTTAATGCAAATTTGATACTTCCATAATAAGTTAATTTTTCATTTTAAACAAATATTTACCACTTAGAAATTATCAAAGAAAGTCAATAATAATTGAATTTTTTAATCTCCTATAAAAATTTACTATCTGTCCAAGAAGGACAATGAGTAAGTTTTATGGTATAAGATAAAGTGAAATAGAATAGGCGCGCATAAATACCTTCCAATAAAGAATCCCCCTTTGAATCATTAGCTGTACTAGACCGCTAATCTTATTATAGATATTTTACATAATTATCCTTAGGTTGTAATCTATCCATCTAACAGTTGGGTTTAAAAGATTTTAATCACGTACTTCATCTGTATTGTTATAATCAATTGTCGAGCAAGTACAACGGGGTGTGCACTTATTCGATCACTATATTTTACACTACGAGGTCTAAACTCTTCTTTGATTGACGGCACTTGAAGGTCCTTTTCTATCGATCATGACGTGACATACCACGGGACATCAACTATTGATTGCTGGATCTTGTTTTGGAAATATTGCAAAATACTAATTTTCGAATTATTAGCTG
Source organism: Pyrochroa serraticornis (assembly GCA_905333025.2). Lineage (NCBI taxonomy): Eukaryota > Metazoa > Arthropoda > Insecta > Coleoptera > Pyrochroidae > Pyrochroa > Pyrochroa serraticornis. Next base: position 22,638,114 of record HG995154.1, read on the forward strand.
TTCCCCACAGTTATATATGCTATAAGTCCACACCGGTTTGAGGATTCTCTTATAGACAAGCAGCTTGTTTTCAAGTCTTAGCTGAGAGTTTCTACCAATTAACCAGTTGATTTAATCCCAAGTGGTTTCCTTTTGGCGAATATATGTTTGTGGCAAGTTAGTCGTCTATAGAGATTTATATCTAAATATTTAGCATTATTTGCCTGGTTAACTTGTGTTTTATTAAGAGTGACTAGTGGGCATTTTTTTCTCTACCTTGCAAAAGTTACATGAACTGATTTACTTTCATCCACTTTGATTCCCCATTTTTTCAGACAGGTTCTATTTTTATTAAGATTGTCTTGGAGATTTTTTATGCATTCCAAGGGTTTGAATGTAAAAACAAAACTGTCGTATCGTCCGCAAAGGTTGCAACTTCTGTGTTTCGAACGAAAGGAAAGTCTGCGGTATGGAGAAAATAAAGAATTGGTCCCAGTACTATTCCCTGTGGTACGCCGACTTTAATGTGATCAAGTAATGTATATTGGTCTTGTTATTTAACCAGAAAGTATATGTTTATTATGTAGGACCTTAAGGGGGAAAAGAAGATAGTTGTCTCTTTAACTTACAAAGTAGGCTCTTGTGTCAGACTTTATCGAATGTCTGACATATCTCGGAAGGATGATGAGAGGAAAAAAAATTTTTTTTTAGGAGCAGTTGATATTTTATGAACAATTTGGTGTACCTGGTCAATTGTGCCATGCTTTACTCTGAATCCGAACTGATGGTTTGAGATAAGTTGATTCTTATATAAAATAGAAATCATTCATTGTGAGGGCAATAAAGGTGTGAGCTGACAGCTCGAACTTACCTTCATTAGATGGATGCTTGTTGTCACGGTTTTTTTTTATAAAATTGTATCAATCGCGTTAACAGAAGCTTTTTGAATACGTACTTTGGAGATAATTGATAGCAAACTTGTTGGCTTCTGCACCGTTAGTTTTTCAGGCTTCTCTCCACTTTTTGGTATTATAACAATTAGTGAGACTTTCCATTGGCTGAAATAGTGACCTACTCTTACGACCGCATTGAAGATTTGTCGCAAAACTTTGAATCCTGTAATTAAACATTCTTTTAGTATTTTACCATTTACAAAATCATACCCTCATGCTTTTTCGGGTTTATGTTGTTTATAATTGTATTTTTAACTTGTAATTAGCTAAGTAATCGCTAATCTATTTGCACTCTGTAGTTGGGTCTGCTTAATTCGGTTTAAATTGGAAAATTAGTGTAAATTTTTTAGGGCAAGGCATTTTCATTCTTTGTATTAAAGAGAAATTGCTAATAACATTTTATATATTTACCAACACTGTAATATCCTAAATAGCCCCCTTATTCCCCAGATATGAGTCCTTCAAGTTAACATTTCTTCTGTCAAACATTGTTACAAAGATTATAAATTTTCTTTTAACAAAGAGAATAACTGAAAGTTAGTTTGTAAAACAGGAAGAAATATTTACTACAAGATTTCTATGGTTAATTCCTACAATAAGCCAAGAAATTACCAATAAACTTTTGTGTTGAATCGTGAAACTATATTCAGATTTTTCTAAAGTTTGTGAAAAGGGTTAGAGTTAAGCTTAAATTGTAAAAAAATACTCTTCTATTATTCCAAAAAACTGTTATAATGTTTATTTAGTTTAGAGTGAAATAATACCAAAATAGATGCGACTTGATGTATTTCAACGAAAAAGTATTGATTAAAGACTGTAAATGGATTCAGTTTTATTTATTGAGTGCAGATTAAGCGATTAAGCAGGTCATTCGAGAATCTGTATTGGTCTCTTAAATACATGGATTAAGTTTCAGGTACTAAATTACGTTTAGCACTTTATTTTATAATATATGAAAACGTAATACAGTATTAAATTATCGACTATAAAGACACACTTACATATTTAATAGTCGATAAGGTTAATTTTTTATAAAGCATTTCAAGTTGTAACGTAACGTAATTAATATTTATTGAAAAATGATCGATACGACAGATCTTTGCTTGCGGCATTTTGCTAATTACTTTTTTATAAAGCAATTAATTAAGTGATTAAGTATAGATCTTTTGTTTCAGAACATTAATATTTTTGGTATGATAATATTAAGAATATTTTGAGGTTTTTACTTAAAAATTTGAGGCTAATTTTGACCTTAAAGATAAGAAATTATGATATTTGTTACTTAAAAAATAGAATAAAAAATATTCGTGGTCGACAGAAGTTGACGACCTTTTTGGCAAAAATTTATTGCGGAAGTTTTTTCCAACAACCACTTAAATGAAAGTATAACAAAAGTTTTCCATTACCTAAATTATTTTCGGAGAAATGCTAAACTTAAGATACTTTACAAATGTTTTAATTATTGAATAGAAACCCACACTCTACAGCGCTTCCTATTATCGTTCAAAATTTAAAAGCTTTTTATAATAACGTAAATTAGATTTAAATTGTTAAAGTTTCAAATTAAATTAAGTAAAAATGTCAAATTATTAACTTTCTACTTGTTTGGGTAGGTCTTTTTTTAGTTTTTTCCCAACGAACCTTTAGGAAAATCCAGGAGAAAAATTGTGTTATTGTGGTAAACCAAGGAGACAAAACAATTATTATTATCTATTGGTCATGGGAAATCAACGAGAACTGACAGAAACCGCAACCGAAGATTACGCTCAAGTTCCAGTTTATTTTAGCAATTTGAATCGGCGTGTTATTAAGTTAAGTACCTCCAATCTTCTCCCAAGTTAGTCATTCAAAAATTGCATTGGGAAAATCCTACACTAAATGCAGGAAGCGTAATAATTATAGATGCTTCCAGCCTAACGGGTTCAAGAAAGTTTACAAATTTTCCTAAAAGCTTTGTATCGTAATAAAAAAAAATTTAGCCAGTTTAGTGAGTGAATTAGGGGAAGTAGGTTAAGAACTTTTAACCCAAGGAAAAATTGGGTTTTAATTTAAAAAAATTTTATCTTAACTCTCCATTCACTTTCTCCATAATTGTATACCACTACATTGAAGATGTTCATTAAGTGATTCTCCCAAGTTCAACAATTACAATAAGTCAAAAATAAGTCTCCTAATTCTGCGTATAAATTTAACTTGTCAAAATAATTTACTTGCTTCCCATCTATTAGTTAAATGTTTTTAATTACTTTGTTTTATTGAGAATGAGATATCTGTGTCTATCATCTCAACTTTTCTATTTATTTGAAAGAGAAATCCATAATTTTGGTAATGCTTTCTCAAACTCAATTTCTTCGTAAAAACTGAACTAATTTTCATAAAATGCTTAAATGTCTTTTTTTTCAAACTAAAGAAAATATTGCGCAAAAATTCCAATTGTTATATGGGAATCGGGCCAAATTTATGCTATCCAAGAAAATTATTTAGGCAAAATCCTATTAACTATGAATGACTTAAGAGCAATTGGAATTCCCAATCTACTATCTGTATAGATTTGCGTTGACTCTAGCTGCAATCTTTATCTATCATCTGTAGGTCACCTTTTATAACCGATACAGCAGAGGTACTAAACAGCCAGGGTGTTTTCTAAAAAATGTCGTAAGTTGTATTTTTGTTATTTATTATCCGGTTTGATTAAACAAAATCTTTAGCAAATAGTTCCTTAACCACTATAATAGTGATTTTTTCATTATTAACTTCAGTGTCAAACAATGCTCAACTTTTGTTTCAAATGAAAAAGTATCTTTTATGATTCTATTTGAGAGACAATATTTTTTTGAATACAATAGTGTCCAAAAAGTAGACTCAATATTTATTTAAAAAAATAATTCAGATATATCTCAAAAATGTAAGATTTCTTTTAAAATTCTCAAATGTGCCGTGGAAAACCGAAACGCTAAATGTTAGTAATCCGTCAGTGTTTCCGTTGATATCGTATGGTAACTATATTTGGGATTCAAAGTTATTTTCTTGTAAAGAAAGAAAGTAATTATGGATAACAATTAATTGACTGAAGCAGTGCGAATTTACAACGATTGCTTTCCAAACAGAAGTTTCAGAACGACGCAAGTTTGCAAGACTCAAAAATGAGAAACTTTGAAACTTTTAAAAAACTCAACCGAATGGAACGCCAATTTGGCAGAAAGCTTGAATTAGCTATTCTTCTGAGTTTAAACAAAGACCCAGAAACCCTATTCGGTAAGTTCTAACAACATTGGTGCTTTAAATCACACTGTACATAAAGTACTAAAAAAATCATATGATTTAACTTCACATATATCAAAAAGTGCAGAGCATTGAAGATCGGAGAGAACAATTTAGCCATTTTTATGTGAATACGATTCAAGTAATTAGAAATTGTTTAAGACGATTTCCTTTTAAATAATAAAGTTGATTTACAATCTACTCTACAGCACAGAGTATTTGGAAAATTAGCTGACAAATATGTGGCTTGCAATAGATACCGTCCATTGACGGCTCTCCATATATTTACCTAGTCACCTTGGTCTTCGGGCCAGTTCCTTTCAAGCGTCTCACATCAAATGTTAGTTGAGATAGTTATCCTATTATCTTGCTGTCATGTGTAGAATTTTCTTTTTTTTGTTCTGTTAACGTGTAGATTAACGACGTTTCCAACAAAAGGAACTTTGAGATCGGTATGGATGATTAGGTTTGAGGCATACCAGGCAGCGTCTGTGTTTATTTGAATAGATTTGGACTGAAAGCATAGTAGTACCTTTGTATTCAAAAGTTTGCTAGAACCTCAGAGCTCTATTCTCTAAGTCAAAACAGGTTTCAATGTAATTTTATTAAGGAAAAGTTACCTGTTACTGAGTAACAAGTGCATTTGGCTCACTTTGAGTTTAAGCTGTAATATTTTAGCGTCGATATAACTTTTTCAAGTTGATCTCTGACCTAAATGGAAACTTAAGTATTTTACTTCAAATTTTTGAGAAATTGCAGCACTATTGTTTATCCGTATTATCTTGCTGTCATGTGTAGAAATTCTTCTTTTTGTTCTGATAACGTGTAGATTAATCACGTCTCTAAGAAAAAAGGAAGTCCAAAATTGGTATAGATGGTTAGGTTTGAAGCATACCATCCAACTTCTGTGGTCATTCAAAAGGATTTGAAAGCATTGTAATACCTTCATATTCAAATGTTTGCTACAGCCCTATAGCTCTATTCCGTAGGTCCAAATAAGTTTCAATTTGATTTTATAAAAGAGAAATTTATTATCTAATGAAAATTGTAACCTTTTACATAGTGTATTTGTCTTAGTTTTAGTTATATTAGTTAGCTATAATCTTTGATATGACTTTTCCAAGTAGGTCTCTGATCTAAATTGAGTTCTAAGTACTTGACTTCAGATTCTTGAAGAATTGCAGCACCATTTATGTAAATTTGTGAACTGAACTCTTTTCTTATTGTGATTTTCCAACATTATATCTAGGTTTGAAGCAGGTGTGTAAATAATTTTGAAGTTTGATGGAAGCCTTTCTAGATCTGCATCTGATGTTAGAATTTTCGTATCATCAGCAAATGTGGCATTTAATATATTAGTATTATTAGGTATATCCGCAATAAATATGAGACAAATGAATGGACCAAGAACGCTATCCTGAGGGGTACCAGATTTTATGGAATAGTATTATTCTGACGTTGTAGAATTCATTTTAACGCGGAAGAGTAGCTCAATTAGATATGAGTTTAAGATTAAGTATATCTGACACGGCATACATGTCTTAGGCTTGCCAAACCTTATCAAAGGCATGCTTTACTTCAAGAAAAATAGAAACGCATATTTCTTTTTCTATGAAATTTCTTATTTTGATAACAATACGATGGTATTATCGGATTGTCGAATATTGTTGTCAAAATCGAAATTGTGTTGTGGAATAAGTTTGTTAAGATCTTGAAGTTTTTGTATTCTATGTAGAAAAATTCCTTCAAATAAGTTTGATAGTAGAAAGACGGTATGAACTCGGATCTGTGATAGTCGGAGAGTCGGAGGGAACCAATTTGTCGTTTTTATTTAGATACGATTCAGATAAATAAATTATAAAAAATTTAGATAAATCTTTTTTTACTAATAATGGCAATTTTAAGAGAAACAATCACCGATATTGGTGCCAAGTAAATTCCAGAGTAATTGTTGAAAATAATTTTGAACGAAAATTTAATGTTAATGTGTTGTGCGGAATTTTCAATGCCATTAGGTTCTTTATTGATGGTACTTTAAATTTAAAAAATACGATCAATGGACTTTATGGCCTCCGGTACATAATGCCAGAATAAATTTTATTTAAGTAAACACTGAATTTTGTAACAGATGGATAGGAATGAATAGAAATGTAGTGGCCAGCGCGTTTGCCAGATCTTACGCCCCTTGATTTTTGGTTGTGGACTTATTTACAAGATCACGTTTATCTAACCCCTCCAGGAAACCGACCTATTTTGATCGAAAAAGTTTTGCGGTGAAATACCTCCCAAACGTATATTGAGCACGGCTCGGGGAGTAGCCAGAAGGTGGCTATTATTCAATGATGAAGATGGCGGTCAATTTGAGCAACATTTGTTAATAAAATTGTACCCTTGTCCAAACATGTTTAGTTGTGTTAATAAAATTGTTATTCTCTATGGCACAGTTAAAAATTTTAATTTCTAATTATTTTTTTCCATGACTACTATACCAAAGTTAACGTTTTAGATACATTGCATTCAGACAAATATTATATTTCAAACAAAACCATAAGAAATATGTTTTTTGATATTTCAAAAAAAGTTGAGCATTTTTGACATTGAAGTTAATAATTAAAAGAACCAAAACCACTTTGTAGTAGTTAAAGAATCATTTGCAACAGCTTGGGACTATTTTGAGAAAACTCCCTGTGTAGAGTGATGACAGTTTTTTAGATCCAGAGACCAGATCTAGTCAAAGATGTACGTGTCATAAAAGTAATCGAAGGCCCTGGTCCTAGATCTAAGCATTTGGTTATTAACCTGTTCAGATAAACTCTTCACTATGTCAGGTATTCATTGAGTCCAATTCAATGTAGTAAATCCAAATTTTTAAAAGTATAGATAATCTTCCAGGGATCTAATGGTTGAAAGTAATAAATACAGGGTGTTGATCAAAGTTGGCATACTATTAGCTTCTTAATTTTTTAAATTGATTGATCTAATAGATTGACTTAATTAAATAATTTTTTAAATTTTGATTTCACAACAATGCATTTTGTGTCTTTGGAGTAAAATTTTAGAGTTGTATTACAAATAAATCTTTGTTGATTGGTATGGTAACCCTGATCACATATAGAATGGAATTTCCTTCGAATTCAGTTATAATAAAAATAATAGTTATCTGTTCGTAGAATTCTAATGCTCAGTTGATTAAACATCATTGATATTAACAATAGTTGAAGATAAAAGACTTGAAAGTACAATTATTTTTCATTGATATCTCCACCGGACTATTCATAGGTAATAGGTGTCAATTTACATTTATAAATACACCCAATCTATCTAATTATTGTAATGTTTTGATTGTAATCTGTTGCAAACGTTACAGGATCTTAGAAAAAAATAAGATCCGTGTACTTGAATTGGCGCAAAAACTCGAGCTGTCTTGTTCATTGGATGGCCTTCATCCAGTACATTGTCCTATATTTATTAATCGTAATTGAGACTACAACCATCGATAAAATATTCCCTGATATTGTTAATCAATGAAAATAATTTTATTCTCGAAAAAGTTAATTCTATGAAAGTTGTACAGTTTCCATATGTTATTTTTTTTTCTTAATAGTACCTTTCCGTTGTAAACTACAATCGAATTAAGGCAGGACCTGTATCGAATCATTCACGCCACTGACTCGTAAAAATCTTAATAAACAAATGTAACGAATTGCCAAAAAAACTATGGTTGGAAAACCTTGTATTGCGGGGTAAGCTATGTGGAATTTTTACTCAGTAATTTGCTTCACTTGAAGTCCTTGAAGCGAATAATGCAGAAACTCCGTTTAATTGTATTTTATATAACTTTAATTGGTAATGAAAATGGTAATTTTTGAAATTTTATTTTATTGTGTCAGAAGGGTTAAAAAAAATGTTGACGTCAGGTCTGAGAAAATTTATTAACTTCACTGATTTTCAAATTAATCCAAGCAAGTTAGAAGGGTTAAAAAAATGTTGAATAAGTTGACGTCAGTAGTGGGAAAATATTTTAAGTTCACTAATTTTCAAATTAATCCAAACAAGATTTAGATACTTTATAGTGGTACTTTAAATTAAGTGAACAAGCCTCAAGGTGATTCCGAAAGAAGGAGGTTCCATCTGAAACTAATGAGCTATTTTTGCAATACTTGTTATGTAATGTAGAATATTTCCGAGAGTACGTGAGAAACAACATGTACTATGGGCGTTACGTAGATTTTATAAAATTACGACCAAAAATTCTTTCTGTATAGAAACCAACAATAGCAAGGAGTTGAGTACGTTAATACAAAATTCCTATCTTTATTACTAGCAATATCATTACTTTTTATATCAAAATATTGTCCAAACATCCTTATTCGGTTTTGCAAAAAACTTTCTTTGGCCCGGCCTTTGTGACGTTCATCCGTCACATGATTCAGCTTCAGGAATTTAAAATAAGATCTGAAAGTCAGTCCACTTAGGATTTCCCAGGTCGCTGGACTGCCCCAACAAGTTGTTGCTAAAACTGTTCAATATCAAAGCGCAGAAGAATTGATTTCCGACCTTGTTAACATTTTAATCCGTACTATCACTAAAAATAGCCATATACCTGTTGATAGTAGAAATCACCGTGACTGTTGAACCGGTGCCTTCTTCAAGGACAAATCCGAAGACATCCTTAGGTAGCGTTACCCTTTTTACAGTAAAAATATTTCATCCCAAAAGTTTCTGGTTGACCAGGAAAATTTGCTGCATTTAGATTTATAGCCTTGACAATTTTTTTCGATTTAGTTTATTTACCAAATTATTTTTACTATAAACATTCAAAGAAGGTAAAGCTGATGCAACGTTTTATTTACGTAGTTAACATGCAGTTGGTTAATTAATCGATCATGTTTTATTCACAGAAGCTAAAAGTGGGTAGAATTAACTCATTAGGAGATCATTCGGAAAAATTTAGCATTAACATCGAATAAAAATCACTTTCAAGGGTACGTTCGATTAAACGCCATTATCCATTGTTCATAAATAAATTCTTATTCTGCCAATATAATTTTATCTCAGATTGCAGGAGAGCCTTGCATGATCCTCTTTCTGCACGCAGATTCTTAATTAATTATTTGACGAATAGCAAACTGCCTACTTATTCAGGTGATAACTGGATCATCAAAATTACCCAACAACATGACGTGCGTTATCCACGTGTTGAGAAACTGATTGACGTCATTAACATTCGTCCATTTGCCATCTGTGCCAGTGGCTATCTTATGGATTTTACGGGAATTATTGTTGGATTCACTGCGTCAATTAACGTATAATTTCAAAAAATCGTATATAGTGAAAGAGACAGCCTTGAAGTCGGCGTGTTACTGTCAAGTAGGAAGTGTGGTCAGGAATTGGAGTTAATAAAGGAGAATTATCCATTACGGTGCTTAATTAGCCGCAAAGATGATTGGAATCTTTGTTGTGGTCGATTTTTTGAATGAAAATTTTTCGAGGTCGATTCGTCAGTTTTCCGAAAACTCCGCGTTAGACGGAGTTTTAAAATTCCCAACATGCGGAAATTTTCAAGATAATTCTATCTTATTAAAATTATAATTATTACCGCTATTTATAGTTGACGTTTAAATGATCGAAACGTGAAAAAGAAGTGTGGAGAAACAAAAAGTATTTTGTGGAATTTGTTGCCACCAAAACACGAAACCCTCCCTTTTTTTCGTTTGAGCGTTTTAATTGTGACATTTAAGCGATTTTGTATTAATCAAGGTCAGCACCTTTTTTCTTTGCTGCTTTTATACTTTGCCCAAGCCTAATAATTGTTTACTCTAAAAAATTTAATTAAATCAAATTAATTTATTTCGAAATTTAACTTGCTGATGTGTCACAATTTTGGCGTTAATTGAAACTTAATAACAACTAAAACCTTCATCCAATTCCTTCAATTTTACCGATTATCAACAAATATCAATCAATCAGAAGATATGATGTTCCCAGTACTGGATTGTTGAACAGTGATATTGACCTCAATACTATAAGGACGATATTCCGGTTGACACACCTCTACCGAAGCATAGTAGAACGACACTGTCGATTGTTTATTTTTATAAACAAATGCAAGATCATGCGTGATAAATATAAGAACTTTCAATCATCAACATTATTCAGAAAACCGTTTCCTGCTCGACGTTATTTTTATTATTAATTTTAGCTATAGTTGCAGAATTTGTTCAAATTTTATTACCTTTCTGGGAGGTTAAATTGAGCTTTTATCAATTTCGCAATAATAAAAATTTTTGGTAACTCAAAATTGTGTGTGCAAATTTTTTTTATACACGTGGTCGTCATCGATTTAACCTCCGTAGTTCAGTGGTTTTTTAGTAGTTCAGTCAACCTTCCTTGATTCAATTGGAGGCAAGAATCGTTCATGAATATCGCTCCATTAAATGTTAGTTTAATGGAGTTAACGCTAGGTTAATGTTAGTCCGAGTATTTTACCTTCAAGAAGATCGGAAGCTGTTTTTGCTTCCACCACAACTATCATTAAAGTTATTCTGAACGTTATTAGATCCACGTACATAGTTAAAAACAGAATTTTAAATAATTTTTTGTAAAGTTGCAAGGTTGTTATTAATCGATGACTCACTTTTGTATTGTAAATATTGTTATCAAACGTTTGTAACTTCCAGTTGTAGTATGTAAATTTTTATTTAAGTTTTTTGATGTTCTAGTCGGTTCCATTACTGAGAAATCGTCAGAATTGACCTCCTGAAGAATTTGGAGGGAAATACCAAGTGTTTTATTCCTCTTTGTTTGTGCTTTTTTGAACCACAAACAGTTTAATTTTCGAGAAGCAACTAATTACAGACCAACAATAATAACCCTAAAAAACTTGAAATTTTTATAGAGTGGCACATAAAAAATTCTTATGCACAAGATCTAAAGGAAAGTTTGGAATTTCAAGAAGGAAATACCCAATGACCCGAAGATACAAACATTTAACCTGGGATGAAAAAACTGAAGGAGAAGTTCTAAATTTTTAGAGAGAGTGGCAAATAAATTCTAATTGACAAGCTCTGAATGAAAATTCAAAATATCAGAAAGGAAATGTCCATTCATCTGCAGGCACAAATAATAAGAATGATTAATATAGTGGTCCTGAACTTATGAGCAAAATAGCTTAAAAGAAGACGTAAAGACGTGTAAATTTTTAGAAAAAGTGACAGATAAAAATTCTCTGAAAGTTCGTAATATCAAGAAAGAAATGCTCAGTAATCTGCAGGTATAAATAATGAAATGGTTAATACAGTGATTTTCAACATGTGGCTGAAGTACCTTGAAGAAGGACGTAGAGAAGTTTAAAGCAAAATAAAATTATTTAATAAATCAACAAAAATAGGAAAACAAAAAGTACGTTTTAAATTAAAATAATATAAAATATTTGTATGTAATTTACTGTTAGTTACTCTTTCTCAAATCAATAATACAACATATACCTACGTAGGTAGTTACTAGTTAGAACTAAATTATTAACCTGAATCTATAAATTAATTCTGTTTTTGGATTATTTTTGAAAACTAAACTTTCTATAAGATGGTCATTTATTTAAAATTATCAAATCTCTGACACTCTTCATACTTAGCTATCTATGTTTGGTTTTCAAGACAAAGAATAATTCAGAAAAGAGAATTTTGCCAAAGACAAATGAAAAGATTTTGACTTAAATGCAGAATATTAATTATCAACATCGTCCTTAATTTAAACTTTGATTTAGAAGGAAAATGTTTTTGAAATGATTGAAAATATTTCATGTTTTATTATTTACGAGAATATTAAAATTCGTACCTTGCTGCTACATATGTGTAAATTATAAAATAGTTTCCAAAATTCTTTGTCATCATAATGTTTAACTGTTGCAAACAAAACTTTGATATGTAGCTCTTCTGTCTTATCGGTTTTGCCATATTTTAAAAATTTTCTAAACATATTTTTTTTGAGTTTGTGATCTATAATTATTCTTTTTACAAAAACCATTTGCTTTGTCACTCAATTCTTGGAGATTGAATATATTTCATTTTGTGAATATGTCTCAATCTTGTCTTTGTAGTCTTAACAAATTTCTCACAATTTGCTTTAAACAGTTGTTGAGTAATGAGCATTTTATGTAAAATAGTAATACTAAAAATTCTACATCTATGTCTTTGACCAGTTCAGGATTTTTTATATATATATAATTCACCAACTGTTGCTACCACGCAGCAACAACTTTTCTGGGAATCATAAAATGAGTCAAAATGCACTGTGGAGACGTTTTCACAAAGAGTCAATTCTTATACAGTTTCTAAATATATAAAATCTTTCAATACTAAAGCGTTAATAAAATTATTTTACTATAAAGTTTTGTTAATAACAATTTTTTTCATTTAGTGGGACTTTAATTCAGCTATAAGGAACTTTTGAGTTTCGTTAACATGTTTCTCAATTTTACTAATGATCGTTGGGTTTCAGACCGTAGGGCGTCAAAATTTTTAAACAAGTAACACAAAGAAGTCCTTACCTATTTACATGGATCTTTATAAAGTTAAAATACTTTTAAAAACTTTTTGCAATTTCTTCTGTAAATTTATTGGTGTTGCTATTTTACAATCGTCGCAATAATGGTGACAGTAAGTTTGAATAGAAATTTTGAACAAATGCTTTGTGAATAAATTATGTAACATAGTAATTATTCTGTAAATTACCTAATTACACCATTCAGTTAGCAACCAAATAATGAAAATAACTAATCAAGTACTTTTAATGAATCCTGATAAAGCGATTGGAGGAGAGACGAAGTTGATCTGGGAAAAAGAAGCGCAAATAAAAAATTAATCATTTACAAACTTTTTGTTTAATTAGCTAATAACATAGCTATAGTTGTTATTATAATTATGATATTGTAATAATAATATTATAATTAAAATATTTGTTCCCATAAAAAACAAATAATGCTATTACCTAGAAATAGTAAAATAATAATTTTTAATATTGATTAGAAGTTATATACTTAATTAGTGTAATTAATCATCGTGCTGCACCCGCTGATTTTTATTCCAGCTAGCGACCGCTGAAAGAATAATAATATCAGCCTTCAGACCACGTTTCATCTTCTTACAATAATTTAATTTGTTACTAAATCATTGGATTCTTATACTTTTATCTATCTATTTTCATATATTTTTATTTTTATTAAGATTTGGTGACTGAATAAATCATTTCAGAATACTCCATTTTTAGTAAGCCAGTTCTTGTAATTCTAGGAATGTATTTGGAATTTATTTACAATCTATTAGAACAATAAGTAAATTTACTGTAAGTTGATGAAGTTATGTGAGTTTTTTGAGATCTGTGGGCCACTGTCGTCTTAGTTTTCATCGTAAATTTGAGGAACTGCTCATTTCAGCCATGTATAAATTTTTATATCCTAACAACCACTTGTGATATTTAGCCAAGTATCTTTTTATTTCTTCTGTCACAAATTAAATTTGTAGATCATTGTGTAGTGAAGTTTGACACATACCAAAGCGCATTAGTTATGAAGCGAAACATTTTTGATTACAACCTTTGAAATATCTTGCACTTTGATGGTTTAATACACCCCCACAAATTGTATGCCATATGTCCAAATTTGCTTTATTATACACTTTTATAGTAGCAATTTATTTTCCAAAGACAATTTAGGTGTTCAACCTAGAAGCCACGACATCTTGCAACAACCACTTATAATATTTAGTCGAGTATCTTTTTATTTCTTCTTTCACAAATTGAAGTTGCAGATCATTGTGTAGAGTGAAGTTTGGCACATACCAAGGCGCATTAGTCATGAAGCAAAACATCTTTGATTGGAACCTTTGAATCATCTTGCAGTTTGATGGTTTGGTACACCCCTACAATTGTATGCCATATGTTCAGATTAGCTTTATTATACACTTTTATAATAACAATTTATTCTCTAAGGACAATTTGGCTTTTCAACCTAGAAGCCACAACATCTTGCAACAACCACTTGAAATATTTAGTCGAGTATCTTTTTATTTCTTCTTTCACAAGTTATAGTTAAAGATCATTGTGTAGAGTGAAGTTTGGCACATACCAAGGCGCATTAGTTATAAAGCAAAACATTTTTAATTGGAACCTTTGAATCATCTTGCAGTTTGATGGTTTACTACACCTCCACAATTGTAAGTCATATGTTTAAATTTGCTTTATTACACACTTTTATAGTAGCAATTTATTTTCCAAAGACAATTTAGGTTTTCAACCTAGAAGCCACGACATCTTGCAACAACCACTTATAATATTTAGTCGAGTATCTTTTTATTTCTTCGTTCACAAATTAAAGTTGTAGATCATTGTGCAGAGTAAAGTTTGGCACATACCAAAGCGCATAAGTTATGAAGCAAAACATCTTTGATTGGAACCTTTGAATCATCTTGCAGTTTGATGGTTTAGTACACTTCTACAATTGTATGCCATATGTCCAAATTTGCTTTATTACACACTTTTGTAGTAGCAATTTATTTTCCAAGGACAATTTGGTTTTTTAACCTAAAAGCTACGACATCTGCAACAACCACTTGTATTATTTAGTCGAGTATCTTTTTATTTCTTCTTTCACAAATTAAAATTGTAAATTATTGTGTAGAGCGAAGTTTGGCACATACCAAGGTGCATTAGTTATGAAGCAAAACATCTTTAATTGAAACCTTTGAATCATCTTGCAGTTTGGTGGTTTAGTACACCTCTACAATTGTATGTCATATGTCCAAATTTGCTTTATTACACACTTTTATAGTATCAATTTATTTTCTAAGAACAATTAGGATTTTCGGGCTAGAAGCCGTGACATCTTGCATGCTTTAAGTTCCAGTTGTTATCGATTGGTCTTAATATGCTTCTACCCTGTAAGTTTCTGAATTAAGTGTAGACCAAAATATTTTACTTCGGTGTAGACTGGGATTTGTGAGTTATTGATAGTAACTGGTGGACAATTTGTATGTTTAGTTATGAATGTAATTTGCACAAATTTTGTTTGGTTGATTTTGAATTCCCACGCATCGAACCAATCTAGGATGTCTAGATGATGTTGCAGTTGTGGGGTGCTACTGTTGGATTATCGCTTCTCACTAGTAGGGTGTAGTGTTATTTGTTGTTGGTAGATCTGCCGTGTATATTAAATACTCTTCTCATCAATTGTCAATTTCTTTAAGCTATGGCGATTAAACAATTGAGAACACTATTTCTATCTTTAGTAAGCAAATATTTTATTAGTCAGAATACGGTTGTAATTGATTTTTTATCGGAAAGAGAAATATTTACTAGCCGTCTCCACTCGACATATGGAATTTTTAGATAATTTATAGAAAACTATTCTAAGTGATAGTATACCTTGCGGTAATTATAAAATCAATTTTATACAATTTTTGTAATCATATAAACAAATATTTTAACAGCGCTTGAATTTTATTTAAAGCCTCTGATTTAGTGGGCGTGTTTGGTAATAGGCCAATCACATTCAAGATTCTACTGGCACAGTGTTGCAGTATCTAAGTGTCGCCTATCAATTTCTTTGTAAACTGGAATATCTATTATTTTACTTCACCAGGCAATAAGTGTAGCTATTTAGTTTCCCAATAATATTAATAATTGTTAAAGTAACTGAAAATAATGTGTCAACAATGCACCGTTTCATTTTTTCACGGGGCAGTGCAATCCTCAAAACTAGAATGTCGTTACTTTCTTCCTGATCTTTCATTAGTATTCTTTATGTGTATTTAGTTTGTTGTAACTGTGTGATATTTTCTGCAAATTTCTCTACTGCTGTGGTGGTAAAATAGTACCCAACAAACTAAAATCCCATCCTGCAGTTCAATATTTAATTCTAAAATTTTAACCTCTGGACACACATTTTAATTTTTTTATTTCCTTATAATAGTTTTTTTTACTATTTCACCGTATTTGATTTTTTCTATTGTTTACTAAAAATACTTCTGGTTTTTGTCCTGACATCTTTCCATATATTACCTACTGGATGTGGAAATTTTAGGATATTTGTTCCATTTTCAGTAACTAGTTATTTTGAATTCAGGGAATGAGCTACAATTTTTACTTTGTTGAAAATCAAATTTTATTAGAATTTTATGAGTATTTGCAATTTTTTATTATAATCTTGAAAAAATATGTTAATTGATGAGATCACTTTAAGACATTCATTCTATTTGCAATAAACTATTCCTTAGCAAGTTTGAAAATATCTTTGGAGTTGTTACCTTGTTAGAAGTGCATTCTAATTTCAATTCCCTTTCAGGATTAGGAAATAATTGCGGTTTATGTTAATTATTTTTATCTATTCTTATTGTTGATTACAAATTATAATTGGTGAACAAGGCTTATTCCATATTGTAAGCTTTTCAAGAAAAGCGTACGTAGCTTCCACCAACATTTTTTGTATATATTAAAATAACTTAACTACTCAAAGATGTTGCAGCTTCTCTCAAAAATTAGGCACTCATAGAAATATTTCTGTTTTCACTTTATTTATACTTCTTTCCAAATATTTTTTATTAAAATTTATTTTAATTACAATATGGCTAAAGAATAAGTACGAAAGCATAGAAGGGCCATTAGTAAAAAAATAATTATCTAGCAATTGACAGATTATTTTGGCAACTGATTGAATAATTATTCCATTGGTCTCAGATTTACCAGATTTTTTTTTTAATTCTCAATTTTCACAATAAATTTTCTTTCAGATTAATCTGTCAATTGCCAGAAGTACTCATGTACCATCTAGGTTTTCGCAAATAAGACATTTTTAGGCAATTATTTAATTTTCAGTCAATTAGTTTTCCATATATTTGGGAATATTTTGGAAGTGTTACCTTATAATTTTAGAACCATTTCCCATTCAGTATAAGGCATTGATTTATTGATTCTTGCAAAAAAAAAACTTCTAATTCTTCCTTCACATATTTTGGATAGGATGGCGGCCTTGTGCTTGAACGTTTCAGGACATTGGTCCCCATTTCAGTAAACCACTTTTTCATAATCCTGGGAATATGTTTAGAATTATTCGAAAGTCATTTTACTGACGTTTAACATTCAGAATAAGGAGTTGCGTGCTATTTTTTTTAATTCAAATGGCATCTATTCTTTTCAAAAAAAACTACCAGTTGTTATTATTTTCTTGAAATTTTTTGTACAGTGAGAAGTTTCTAAGCCAAATCAAATTACCTTGAAGAATTAAAATTACTACCTTAACAATAAAACTACAACAATTAAAGACAATTGTCGAACAAGGTTTATTTCATATTGAAAGTTTTTCAAGAATAAGTCAAGCAGCTTTCACCGAAATTTGCAGTATAAGTATATTGAAATAATCTGGTTGTCCAAGGGTGTTACTATTTAAAATTTGAAAGTGGGGCACTAGCCGAGGTAAAACTGCCCAGTTGTACAAAAAAACTGATAAGATCTCTTTTATTAGAAATATTAAAGTTGATAATAATAGAACTTAAATTTAGAATTATTTTGATAATAGAAGTACAAATAAAAAAAAAAAATAACAATTAAAAAAACTGCAAGTCTCAAATGGTGTTTCTTCGTGCAGAAAACTTGGTCGATTGTCGCAATTACATTTGCGAATTATTCTCCTTCCTTGCTCAAGAGGCAAAATTCTTTGTGTTTACTGGTCGTTACTGAATTATAAATTTAAACGAATTAGCGCATACTACACTCCTGTTAATTGCTAACCAGGTGAAGGTCTCGCCAATGGAAGAAGTTGAAACTAGACAAAAATTACATTTATAAAATATCGATATTCAAGGCTGCTCAATTATGTTACAACAATCGCATATTTAAACCTAAAATAATTTGTTTACTTATTGCAATTAATACTGAAAATAATACATAATCATTATTGTTAGCATAACATCTGTTGGTAGATTGGCTAGCAATTATATATCACCAGTTCGCATGTGAGATCATATTTTATTATTCAAAAAAATTAATTAGAAGCTCCGAATGACTTCAGGTTTCTCAAATAATTGATGAATGATACAAAATTAGACAACAAGGCCTAAAAACTGTAATTAATAATTGATTCCCAAAATGTTACAATTAGGTAGTGTCTTTTCGATCAAGGACAACTTAAAAATAGAGATATTCAACGCGATAAAAACAATGGTAATTTTTATCTTATTATTATAATTATTATTCCATTTAGTGCAGATGATGGTAATTAAATATATTATGCTAATTCACACTCGTTTTTTTATTTTGTCACAAAACTTATTTAAAATGATGAATTTCTATTTTGCTGCTACCCTACTTTCAGTTATTATTATAATCTTATTAAATTTAAATATTTATTATTTTCTTTTATCTCCATTACATTTACGTGATCCAGTTGTGTCTTCATAAGTGGAGGTAAGCCTTTCAGTGTTCTCCTCCCATCAAAATTAATTACACGTTAACCGTGATGCTGTTAATCTAACTAGGTACAAGGCCAATCCACTCAGGACTGTATTATACTATAGATTTTTTTAAATAATTTTAAATAATTGTTATTAAAAGTGATAAAGAGAATGTGGATGCTAGAACTTCTAATTAAAATATTTGAGAAAAATACTATTGAAGTATTGTATCTACTAAATGGTCAAAGGTATTGAAGCATCTGACGTGATCGCTACTTATCATACTAATCAATATCAACCTTGTATTTTATGTATTATTAGAAATAACTTAGTGTTATAGAGGAATTATCTCCTGGAAGTCTGCGAAGGTTCATTAGTTTAAACACGATCTATAACAGTATTTAAGAATATTTAATGGCTTATTCATCTCACAAGCTATTATTTTGCATCAACGATTTTATTATTATCCATCATGATTACTATCAGAAAAGAAATATTAGAGTAATAAAAGAACTGCAATTACTTTGGTAATAAAAAGAATCTTTAGTAATTGACGGACGTTTGATAAGTAATTCGCCAATAATATCGGCAATGAAAGGAAATGATTCTACTTGAAGATTAATCAACAACCTCAATGAAGAGTTTTTCAAGATCTGAGAAATAGAATTAAGTAAAACTTAGTAGAAATTTAACTGCTTAGAGAAGCGATTAACAAACAATTAGTTGAAGGAATTAGTTTTTATAAAGAATACAAGAGAAGTTATGGAAATCATCTTGTATAACTGAGATTAATTAAAATTTATCAAATTGATGAGCGCTTTTTTAAATAATTTGTCATATCAGAAAATTCGGGTTGTTTCTAAGAAAAAGCTACTAAAAGTACTATACGATCGGTTACACAATTGACGTTAGGAACTTAAATCGAATAACTAGGAAACAACAAGTTTACATTTTTGTTGAACAGTTTGAAACATATTGCAATTAAAAAGAGAAACTTAAAGCGACAACTAGAAGAGAATAAGGAAATGAATGGAAAAGGAAGTAAAATCTGAATCAAAAAAACGTTTTAGGATTTAATCTAATTATGATTTAACATCTGCATAGAAAGAGCAATGAATCTAATAAATGCAGCATTTTGATTAAAATTTGTATTGAGTTTATGCATGCTCATTGAAGTAATTTTTATCTACATCCTTAAAAATGTCAGCAATCGGTGAAGTATATAGACTACTTGCATTAAGTCGCAAATTGCATAAAATTCAAATAACATTTAAATTTTAAAATATTTAAATAATATTGACGATGCCAATTTGAAAAAAAGACAGTTTATTGCTTTGGATATTAATTATTAAATAAATTAAATTAACAATATTGTTGAACATTTTTATGTAACCCAGAACGCGCTACAATTGGACGTGACAACTGACGTCATCCAGCCAATCTCTGAGTCCATTACTAACACGTGATTTAGTTTCCCAGCAAGTTAAATTATTTCTTACTATTTTTCTCATTTAGTCACTAATAGAAAGTGCATTGAGGTTTTCTGAAGTGCAAAATAACAGGATTTTTGAAGATAATTACATTTATGTGGGCGTCTACGTAAATAAGGCCGTCCACTGACGTCACACGTCAGGTTCCAATGGCCATGAAAGTTGACAGCGTTTCGGCGCGCATATTTCCAATTTGAAAATGAAGATTTAGTTACTTTGAAAAAGGAATAAAAAAAAATACGCACATAGTCATATGCATTTAAAAGACCAGTTTTAGACAAAAAAATTACGTGCAAGTACCCCATCACAAATTGCATAACATGCGATATATTGAATTTATGAACGTCTACGTTGCTGACAGCTTATTTTAAATTAACTAAGAGGATTAATATTTGAAGTTATATAAAGTTAAGGAGTACCACAATGCAGTCTATTGGGATCAATATTTTACCAGCTACATCCCAATAACTAACGAACTAATCGCAGTGAGCTTTATAGACAATATTCAATAACAAAGTCATTGCATGCTAATAAAACGTGGACTTCAAAAGGGCATATAAAGAAGATTGCTTAATAAACCAAAATTAAATAAATTTTTCGAGAAATATAGCGTTTGCTTAAACTTCTAATACTACACAGCACTACTCCTTATTTAAAAAATATTTGTTAATTTCCTACAATTTAATGAATGGAAAGAATTAAAATATTCTTTAGTGGAGATACCCAAACATTTAATTTTTATATCTATGAGTTATTTTTATATTTTCAAAAATATTCCCAAAATCAATCCATAGAAACTTAACAATAAAAATATATTTTACGGTATTAGGAATTTATGTTGCTAATGCATTTTTTGGAAAAGTTGCACACCACCCTATGTTTTTTCTTAAGGTTTTGTGGCATTTGTAATGTAGTTTTTTAAATGTTTCTAAGTTACTATCATGTATTGCGTAATCTTGAAGACAATTATTAGCAACTCTGCTTTGGTTTCAGAACCGTAATGAAAGTTTAACGAGTCCTTAGCAAATCTCTAAAATTTTTATTACATTAACTGGACATCAGCCGTTAGTTACAATCTGTAGAAATTTAACAGAAATTTACTTGGCTTTTGTCAAATTTTTAAAAACAGTGGATGGCTCTGTAATCACTATACAAAATGTTGATGAGAGTTTAATCACGCTTTATACAACTCTGTGTTGTCAAAAGTGTCATCTAAATTTAACCACTGTATAAAAAAGAAGTGCAAGAGATAGTTGGTTGGGTAATCACCGTTACTGTTATTTAGGGCAATGTTAAACCTACATAAATTTCGAATATCACTTTTTAAATCTCAAGACCTTGGTCTTGGTTCGTGGTTTAGCTTGGGGGCTCTAATATTCGAGTGAGTTGAAATAGTAAAATCTTTACACATAAGCAAAATTTCTTTTATTACTATATTACCAATCTGTTCAATGATACTTGTTAATGCTAATTATTTTTTTGAACTTTCAATTGTTCTTTTTTGTGTACTTTGAAATCAAAAAATTCGGAGTTAGGTAATGAAAAAACTAATTAAACGAGCAAAGTGTGCATCAATGCTTAATCGATTGAGTGCAATGTTTTTTTTTCCAACTTTAAAACTATCCACCTGCCAAAATGACTAGAGGACAAGTTGTGAAACTATAAAGAACAAAAAACGTAGATGTTCCCTTGATGAGATTTAATAATGTTTAATGGTGAAACAGCAACATAATCATCTTGTCTACTTAGCCATGAAAGAAAATTATGCTCAGGACCATTTATTTTCACAATTTTCACAATTTTCTTCAACACATTAATTACTTTCTTTTTAAATGTTTTGTACTCTTAAACAACAACTTATGGCAAGTGGACAAAATATGTTTTAGTACTATTTTTGTATGTGGAAACAAACTATATTAATTTTATGAAGTCAACAAGAGTTCAGTTGCCACCTTACATCCTCTCTATTTATATTTTGAAACTAAAATCGATAATGACAAATTTTCCAAGAAGAAGTTTTCAAAAATATGTTGTAAGTTTTCTTACCGGTGGACACATCTTATTCTTAGAATTCTGTTTATTGATAAGGTTTGATGACTTGAGAGAAAAAGTTATATCGCTTTTCAAAGCAACCAAATTTTTTAAAAGTTCCTTTTTAAACCAATCTTTCTTAGGCTTTATTTATTAACACAAAAATTTTCAAAAATTGTTTTAAATATACTGATTTCATTGACAATTACAAAAATCTTTACACAGAGTTTTGCAATACCATAATTCCAATATTTTGGATTAAACTATCCAAAATCTTGACGTCCTGTAAAAATTTGAAATTATTATCTATCCCCTCTAAATGATTTAAATCAAAATTGAACTCCAAATTAAGTTGATGTAGCTTCCCCAAATACAACAACTCCCCAATAAATTTGCTTGCGCCTATCGCCTGCTTTTGTGGGAACTTTGTTACCTTGGCTGCGATGCTAAATTTTAATTTCTTTCAGCTTTTCAGCGATTGAACCTTTAGAAATCTTTATTTAGTTTAAAATTCAATTACAACTTTGTACTGATAAGAATTTTAGTTATTAAAAAAATTGTTTTCTACATAAATAAAATAAAAATACGTTATTGCTTAGTTTTTTTACAAGATTTAACCTAATTTTATAAAATTATTTTACGGTTTCAATAATTTTTTTCGTTGTTCAGTAGTTACAGTTTTTCAAAATATCTTACGTATTCTTTAAAAATATGATGTAACTATTGTAAACCCATGAGCTACTTTAAGATGATCTGCAACCCTCAATATAGCAGTTCACATATACTCGTATTTGGAAATAATTATTGCAACTCTTTTGTGCAACATAGTGCTCATTGAAAAATTATGGAATAAATTACTATTGCAGTTAAAATCTTGAGAAGTCTATGAAGCATAACTATTATTTTATAGCACCTTTTTATCAACTTATTCATCAAGTTGTATTGCTTAATATAATTTGGTTAATTGAACTGTGCATCAAAATAAAGTAATTTTGATCAAAATTCTGTCGGTTTATTTAAACAATCACGTGAAGATAGATCATCCAGTAGTAAATAAAAGTTTGATTCGATGATGCTCTACCAGAATGAATGTCTGCCTGCGTTTGACATGGAGGACAGCCATTGATTAACCGGAATATTATCCATCCTGCACGGAAATTAAAAGCGACAATCCTTCAAGAGCTGGATTTCTACTTTTCTACTTGCAATTATTAACGGTCTTGCAAAACAATTTTACGAATAAATTTAATTATTAAATTACCAAAATGAGGTCGCACCACAATTTTCGAAAAAAATTTAATTCCGGCAGTAATTTGAAGAGCACGGTGTGACATTGAATGAAAAAATGCGCTTTTTTCGTATAGTTCGATTTCAATATTGCAACGATCGATAGTTTTTTTATGGTAAAATAGTGTTAATCAAGGTTAATTTTCAAAAAACTTCAATGCTAGAAAACTTTGTCGTCTAATTTGGGTACAGTCTTCTATCAGTTAAGGAAACGAAATCGTTCGTGATAAATAGACAGGCAAACAGGTGGTTAATTTCGTTCCTGCAATTAAGCTACAGTATGAACCGATGAAATGGCCGTGACCGGGTATAAATATTACCTTAGTCACCTTGAATTGCAGAAAAACTTTGGAATATTGATTTCTTTGATTGTAAATCTAAGGAGAACGCTTCTTATGAACGCAGTGAGTCACAACAAACGAATTGAGCACAATTAAGTGCATTTTAGTCACATGCAATTAAAATTGTAGTTTACCTTATTCTTGGTTTCTGAGATATTACCTAAATTAAGACAGCAATCAAGAACACATTTATGGCCAGATTCTGGGTAACTGTTTGAAGTGACAAACTTTACAAAGTGCCAAATTTTTCTGAAACTAATTGTCAAAAATCTCAACTATCCCCATTACCGTCATCGGTCTTTAACTAGTACTAAAGGATTTTAAAAAATTATTAGGGTTTTTAAAGTGACAACTTTTTTTTTAATTTATATTAACAATATACAGTTTTTCTGCAGAAATTTTGTTTATAAGGAAGAATGGTGTAGTAAACCATCCAGGTACTGTAAGTGACCGCAAATTACGTTGTGTGATGCAGAAGGTGGCAATTAAGGTAAATTTGCCATTGCACTGTTGTTTCAAATTGTTGCAATTGTCTGGCCGTCAAAACTCGGAGGTTTTACGTTTCACTCACGACCATGGCAATGTCGAAGGTTAATAATTGCAATATTAATTTTCTCGTTAGAGTTTCTGCATTTTCCTTGCATAGTTTTTCTTGGTTTCAAATAGTGACTTTTTAGCTGTAAATGGTTTAATTAGGGTAAAAGTCTCTTGCTTCGCAATTTTTCCATAAATGCATTCATCAACAACATGTTTGACGTCAATGCTGTCTTCTCTTAATATCGCATTTTGTTATTTGGCAAATTAACCTTGACGACAATTAATTTTTATTTGGGAAACCCATAATTATGTTGAGACGTTATATAGTTAACCAATTTAATTACGTAGTTAAATAATTAACCATTTGAAAATGGTTTATTCCTATTCTACAAAAGCATGAAATCAATGGGAAAACATAATTTTAAAGAGCAGATAATTTAAATATTAAATATTTAATAATGGTATAGTTGTTAATAATTATTAATTTAGAAAACTAAAATATGTTGCACTTTTTGTTACAATTACTCTTCAACCTTCTACACTGCAGGAATCTCAACAACAAACCAAATTTGACGAACTTGATAAATGGTAGCTACATTGATAGAAATGGTGTAATAGTTTTTAAAATTATTAACTTTCTACCTGAATAATTTTGTAACATTGTAACGGTAAAGGTAATAATTTGTGCTATTGTTTTCTTAAGATATCAACAATTCTCACACTATAATTAATGTGCAGGCACTCTAAGAAATTAGAAGCTTTTAATAATAATGACGTAATTGTTATTTATTAAATACTTATTACTAACATTATAGACTATAGATCATTAAAGTTATTCGATCTTTGTTAGTGCTAAAATCACAGAACCAAACAAATTGGCGCTATCAAACAAATGGTGGATGCGCCGGGTGAAATTAGAAAATATTTTTTCATTTATCCTGCTAACTGTCTAACAGTAAAAGCCATAATTATTACTTTGCATTGCGATGCATCAAAAGTTTTCCTAAACAATCAATACTAAGACAGTTCTTAAGAAAACAGAGAGATTTAAAACGGATGTGGTTCTAATTTAAAGAATTTAATATATTTTTAGCGTTATTGCAAAAAAGCGTAAGCTTTCATTATAATTACATCCAATTTATTTTATTTAGATAATGTTCGGAGGGTAGGTACTCAATAAATCATTAATCTACCTTAATTTGAATTGCGTGCAGAAATTTTACTAGAAGTTCAATATCATGTCCTAACTTTTATCATTTTATCAAAAAGTAAAGTAGTTATGGTAACTTTCGCAAAAAGACCGTTACAACTTTCTTAAGGGACAGATTTTGATAATAAGTTACGTAGTTTATACAAAGGGCTCTCAGGAAATTTGAGGCTATTTAAATTAACGTCATTTCCTTACATAAAATGGTATTAAAGCTCTCCTGAGTTGGGCACTACTCTCACTGGAGCTCAACTATTTCTTGCAAAAAAGATTAAAATGTTTGATGCAGTTGTAAGGACCAAAAAATACCTCTTCAACCGGTCTCATATTCCATGCAAAATATTTGAAATTTTACAAGAATTCCTTTTAGTTACAAAGAAAGTGGAAGCTATTTAGACGGAAATTTCATTTTTATTTTATTACATATTTGAATATTTTTTAATTTTTTAATTAAAGTGAAGTTCTCTTTTTGATTATTTCATTCATTTATTTTGAGGGTCGAGTGGTGTGATATTTGTTATCATGGATATGGATGCTCAACCAGTTTTATTTTCAAAATAGAATACAATGTCACGGAAGATACTCGACTACCTTGTAAAGTTAACCGAGCGCTGCCTCGACTGAAGAGATTTATGTTATAGTTTTATGTCAAAACAAAACAAAGTAGCACAATTTAGGAAAATAATAAGCCCGTACGTTTCAATCAGATTTATTGGGGATTAACTATTTTGTACTCGGTAATCAATATACTTCCCTGTGTGAAGTTAAAAATTTGCTTACTGTAAGAAGGAATATCCACCATTAAAATTTAATATTTTATCAACTATTTAGCGTTTCCTTTTTCTTGGAAGAAAATATATTTTTAACACTTAAAACTCTGAATTTACAAACTTTTATATTATAATAAATTAAATAATTTTATTGTGATTCCACAAATATGCAATAACTTTTTCTATAATTTTTTTATGATTTATGTGCTTTCAATAAATTTTAAACGATCTTTTACACTCTCTACTAAATCACTAAATTTTGTTTGTAGATAAATCGCTACCAATCGGAATGTTGTATTTTCTGTTTTGAAATAGTTTTCTCTAATTCTGAGTAATTAGAAATATTGCAATTGTATCCCTTAGATTGTTTTTTTATATTTAAATCACAAGCTGTATACCATTTAAAAAATTCTTCTTTTGCAGCTAAAATCCATTATTATTAACATTTTCTAGTTGGTGTTGATAGACATTAAATGGGCAAAGTTGAGTATTCTGAATATTCTGTTCCCTCAGAAACAGCAACGCTGCACAATGTTAATATGTATAATAAAAGTTTTTTATTAATTTATCTGGAAAACTAAATATGAACTTCCACAAAAATGTTCATGTTCTAAGCCACCAGTTCTCAAACTTGTGGGCGAGCTTAAATAAATTACAACCGCAGCGATAGTCAATGTAACAAAATCAACTTTAAACTTCCGTGCATTGGGTTATTTTTGTCTATCATCTATTATAGAAGGTAAAAAGGGAGACGCAAGATATAAAAGTGTGAGGGCCACAGTCTCAGAATAACATTTTTTTTTATTATTTTTCATGAATTAAACAACAATTTAAGAGATGAGTCTTACTATTGTCCTGCCAAGATATCTCCATTGAAAAGGCTTTTTCTTCACCTTATTTTTTAAATTTTGTGTTATTTTTCCTTTGCAGAAATAGCTATAGTATCTTATTGCAGTGTATTTCTATCTTCTCAAAATGTTTCTGGCTTTTCTTCTCTATGGTTTCTTTAACTGTTGGGATGCGGAGATTTTGATACAACATCTGATTTGTGACATACCATAGGAGTGTCGACTAATTTCTTAGGATCTTTAATTGTGTTCGTTAAATTATAGCTACGTTAGACTTGCTAGCGCAACCCAAAAGCTCAATACCATAAGTCCAAATTGGGATAATTACAGTTTTGTTAATATCTTATTTTCTAATGCCGTTTGTAATTTTTAACCAAGCACCCAGCACAGTTCACTTATTTTAAGGTCTATCTGCTTTTGTTTTTTGCTTATGTGTTTTTTCCAATTGAGTTTTATTATCGAAGTGAATTCCCAAGTATTTAACACAGGGTTATAATGGAATTTCTGTATTGTTAATGTACACTGGAGGACATTTTCCTTTTTTAGTGTAAATGCTGCTTGCCGCAATTTATTTTTATTAATTTTTATCTTTTATTTTTTCATCCATTTTTCTATACGGAGGTAATTACAAAATCCTCATGGACAGCTAAGATCACAGTATCTTCTGCAAATATGCCTGTTGTGGTGGAATCTGCTGTATGAAAGTCAAATGTGTTATAGGGCTCTAAGACGCTGTCTTGTGGGACTCTATATTTGATGGGTTAAAACTAAGAAGTTTTATCGTGGACTTTTGTTCTAAAATACTTATCTGTTAGTTAGGATTTCAATAAGTCCTATAAGGGATCTGGCAGTGAAGCATAATATATAAATATTATTTATTCTCTACGCGGATATTTAGGTAGCAGCCAATCACTTATTACTAAATATCTAATTAATAGGATGACGGTGTTAGTTTTGGCTTAGGACGGTTTCAAAACTTTTTTTTATAGTTTTTTTCCAGTCCTTAAATTTGCATATTTATTTCCATGGAAGTTTTACTAATCAGTTCCTTCTCTTTTCCAATATCCATGATTTGGTAATGGCATAGAGAGTATTTATTAATACCGATTCTAAAAGTAAATCTAACCATAAATGAAAGATAATTATTTTGATAACTACTAGAATGAAGTCAAATTTTCTCACGTGGACCAGATAAATTATAGCAATAAATTTTTTATACGCTTAATTGTTCTTACAGGAAAATACAACTTTTATAGACCTATTTAAATAAAACTTGTCTATTTTTTCCCTTTTTTAAAACCTGATAGGTTTGATAGCTAAATGGTGAAAATGGTGGATGCGCCGGGTGAAAACTAAAGAATATCGTGAAGCAAGAAGCATCATTAATTTTTTGATTGGTGGTAAACTGAATCTTGGCTTAACATTATAACAACAAAGATTATCCCTTTGCTTTTTTAAAAAATCAATAATCTTTACACATAAAATCAATATGAAAACATTTCTTAAGAGACGATTTACTAAGTTTTAATAGTATAAAATTTAAAAGTTTCAATATACAGCATTATTGTGCAAAACGATATGTTACTATTTAAATTATTTAAATACTTTTTACACTGCTCAACTAAGAAATGATAGAGTGGAGAGTGTATAAGGGGAGACACATGAAGAAAATGCAATTAATTATTTTCTGGTAAAAAGTAAATTATAACGGTAAATATAATAATTGTTGCCAATATTTTTCTAAGCTATCAACAATTTTTATAATTAGTAAAACAATACTTCTTAGAAACGTACACGTTTTTAATAAAATAGATAAAATACAAATTCAAACGAATTTATAAAACTATGCACCACTATTCAAGCCACTTAACTTTCTTTGCTACAAGGACTAGATAACAGAAGAAATTACCTATAAAGAAAATACTGGATACACTTTATGAAAATGAAAGTGTCATAAAACAACAATAAGAGAAAAAAATTATTAGATACCTACTAATGTTTCTCTAAGTTGTAAATGAACTCCGTTTAGCAGTAATTTTTTAAATTATTAACTCCAATGTCAAACGATGTTCAACTTTTTGTTTCTAATAAAAACGTATTTTTCCTATAGTCTTATTTAAGAGATAATATTTCTCTGAATATAATGTCTTAAAATGTTAACTTTGTTACAATATTACTTTTATGAAATTATTAAAATATCTAAATACCTTAAGATTTGCAATTGTGCTTTAGAAAACGGAAACTATAAATATTAGTAATCCGTCAGTGTCGCCGTTGTTATCGTATTGTAGCCATTTTTGGGTTTCAAAGTTACTTTCTTGTAGAAAACTAAATAAGTAATGGATAACAATCAACTGACCAAAAGCCACAAAAATTGTCGTCAAGCATTTGCAACAAACGATTTCCAAATACAAAAGTTACAAAACGTTGCAGTTTTGCAAGATTCGAAAAAAATTTTAGGAATTTTAAAACTTTTTAAAGTATTAAAGTTCCTCAAATGTTCTTCGAATCTCACAAATTCATCCAAAATTTTTTTAAAAACTTTAATTAAATGTTCTTCGGAGTGTAAACGAAAACTTGAGAATCTCTATTCGAGAAATTTCTAACAATATTGTTACTTCAAATCGAACCGTATATGAAGTACTAATAAAAATAAGTTTAAAGTCTACATATTTCAAAAAGTGCAGGCATTTGAGGAAAATATCCGGGAAGGAACAGTTTTGTCGTTTTTATTTAGATACTATTCGAATAAATTAATTTTTTTAGAACAATTATTTACTACGATGAATGTACTTTTAATAGAAACAATTACCGATATTGGTGCCAAGAAAATCCCAGAGTAATTGTTGAAATAATTTTCAACCAAGATTTAGTATTAATGTGTGGTGCGGAACTTTCAATGCTAAATTGGGTCAATTTCTATTGACGGTACTCTAAATCAAGAAAAATGCAACCGATTATCTGAACAGATTGCAATTTTTTTGTATGAGTTTACCTTGCACTACTTAATCCAGTCTGTTTTTAACAAGATGGTGCTTTGGTGCAAAATAAATAGTAATTGACTAAACACTGAATTTGGTAACAAAATCAACCTTTTAGACAACATTGTATCCAAAAGAATATTGAAATATTTGAAAAGAGAAGTTGAAAATCGCTTGACATTTAAGTTGATAATTAAAATATTCACTTTGTAGTGAATAAGTAATAATTTTATACAATTTTATGTTTATCAAATAGGATAATAAATAACGGAGTGTTTTCAGGAATCATCCTGTATACAGTCAATGGACGCAAACTGCTTTGGAAACTAAAGATTAGTAGTAATATGATGTAAATAAAAATTAAATAACTTAAATATCTCTGACGATATTATGAAGAAATGTATTACCATTCAAATTATTAAACTTTCTTCTTAAGTCCAAGAATTCTTCTAGTCGATCAAATGGTGGATGCGCCTAATGAAAATCGAATAATGTTATAGAGAAGCACCTGATTTCTTTCAAACCTAGTCTTGATGTTGAAGTTATGTCTAATCTTAAAATGGTGGTGAAGGTCCTAAAGCTAATAATTTTTGTTTTTTTTAATTACTAACAATTCTTACAAATATATGACTGTAATCAAATTTTAATTTTTTTAAATATATTTAACACATTTATTAAAATCCATGCATTAAGATTTAATTAGGTAGGCACTGAAATATTTTCGGAACAAGAAGCAGCTAAAAGAAATAATTTAGCTCAATCAAGCAAATGGTGGATGCGCTGGGTGGCAATGAAACAGAAACAAAATCATTTTTTTAACTTCAGTCCCGAACTTGAAAGTTTGTCTAACATTGCAGCGGTTAAAGCAATAATTTATTGCTACGCTATCGTTAAACGATATTCACAATTTCCACACATATAATCAAAATAATATGAAATCACTTTCCACAATTAAATTATGCAGTCCAAGGTATTACCAACCATTTGATTCAAGTTTATTGCCGAAGACTGTAATTTTAAGGCTGTATCACTGGCTTAACATTGTCAAACTTTCAAACAGGATCCATTATTTTATCCACTACCATTGTCATTGATAATTTAAAAGTCTACACGTGTCAAGATTTGTGACCGTTGATTGCAATTCTACTTTCTACAACAATTCATATTGAACTATGAGAACAATGTTATGTGACTCGTACAGAAAAGACAGTAATTGAATTTTTTGCCACGACCTGTTTTTTTAATATTTTATAAGTCCAATAAAGCGAATATTTCGGAGAAATGTCAGGCAGAAATTGCCTTATGACATATTATACAGAGTGCTCTTACTGCCTGCTAAAGTCTATGATGAATGGTGGCACTAATGGCATGTGGGTAGGGAAAACCCAGCAAATCACTTTAATAACCTCATGTATTAACTGCAAAAATCAACCACCTGGTCTTTTGACTGAAGGTAATTAAATACTAATTTTTCGATTTTTATCCAACCAGTTATAAAAATTTTAAATCAATTGAATTTTTTATCAATAAGTTGTAACAATATTTGCTTTCTATCCACGCAATTTAAACAATTAACAAGTAGGTTGCAAGCAAAACAAGTACTGCCAGCAATTTCTTAACTAGGGGGGTTCCTCAACTGTGCCAGTTTCGCTATGTGCGTCATTTCAACGTCATCGCCAACATTTAAGACATTAACATTTTATAATTTCAGGCATAAAGCGAGATAGTGTTTGATTATAGCTATTTCCAAATCGAGCAATTATTTAATTAATTGACACTTCCGTTGCATTATATGTAATAACAACAACAAACTAGCATAAAGTGTTGAAGTTTAATTAATAACAATTACAGATTGCTGGTGCGATTAGTAGCCGTCTTTTAGTTTTATTACAAGTTCCTGTTGCTTCATAGGGTGAAAGTGGGAACAATTGCAACGTAACTGTAATTTCAATCAATGTTTTAAAATTTTTAATGTTGCTAGATACTAAACTAAATTAAATAAATTAAAAATGTAGTTTAAACTAAGAAACTTGTAAATGAAAAAATTAGAACTACATTTTTAATTCCAAAACTTTCCCTAGCAATTTTTTAAAATTTTATTTTTTATTTTTATCTAGACCAACCATCAGGTGCTGTGCCAGATTTAAATGGAAAACATTTAAAATGTAGTTTAAGCTCAGCAACTTGATGGAACGCTTTTTTAATATTTTTATTTGCACCTAAACTAAAATGTAGGTGCTGAACTAAATTAAATAAAATAATCAGAAACGTTGTTAAAGCTCTACAACGTCCTATAATATTTATTTATTATTTTGATTCCTTTTATCTTTACTTGGGATAGACTTCACATTCTAAACAAAATTAAATTAAAAATTAGCAATTTAGTTTCCATTCAGAATCGTTCTGGACCTAATTAAATATGTAATTTGAGCTTTAAAATATTCTGTAATATGTTTTAATATTTTGACTTCTTCATGTTTAAATAGACTGAAACTGAAGTGTTGTACTAACTTTTATAAAAAATTTTGAAAAGATTTTTAATTCTATAACTTTCTGTAGTACTTTTTTAACGTTTTGATTTTTTAAATTTGTATCTAGACTAACAGTCAGATCGTAAACTAAACTAAATAGAGAAATTAAGAAACTTCTGTGACACATTTACAATATTTTGTGCTTTTTATTTTTATCTAGCTATTAAATCTCCTGCAATAATAATTTAATATTTTGACTTCTTTGTGTTTAACTAAACTAAGAGTCAGGTACTGTAATAACTTATATAGAAAAATTAAAACCGCATTTTAAGTTCAAAAACTTCCTGTAACACAATAAAAATTATTTTTTTGTATTTAGACCAAGTATCATAAGTGCTGAATTTATTCAAATAAAAAAGATTAAGATTGTAGTTTCAATTAAGAAACTTTCTGTAACACTTTTTTGATATTTTGATTCCTTTGGTTTTTACCTAGGCCAGCGGTCAGATCCAAACAAAATTAAATAAAAAATTAGAAATATAATTCGAGCTGCAAAATCTTTTGTAAATTTTTTTACTGTTTTGACTTCTTTATGTTTAAATAGATTTAGAATTAGGAACTGTAATAACAAATGAGGTGCTGTACTAACTTATATAAAATAATTAAAAATAAATTTTCAATTTTAAAAGCTTTCTGTATTATTTTTTAACAGTTTGATTTTTTTTTTAGACTAAGAGTCAGATGCTGAACTACATTAAATAAAAAAATTAGAAATGTAGTTTAAACTCTTAAACGTCCAATAATATTTTTAAAATATTTTGATTCCTTTTATCTCTATCTGGGATAAAGGTCACATCCTAAACACAATTTGACAAAGAAATTAGAAATGTAATTTCAGCTCTAGAATCTCCTGTAATTTATTTTTAATATTTTAACTTCTTTATATTTAAATAACTGAGAGTGAGGTGCTGCACTAACTTATATAAAAGATTTGAAAAAGGATTTTTCCAATACTAAAACTTTCTGTAGTACCTTTTTAACGTTTTGATTATTTAAATTTTTACCTGGAGTGAGAGTGACGTCCTGAACTAAATTAAATAAAAAAATCAAAAATGTAGTTTAAGTTCTGAAACGTCCAATAATATCTATTTAATATTTTGATTCATTTTATCTTTACCTGGGATAAAGTTTACATTCTAAACCAAATTTATTAAAAAATTAGCAATGTAGTTTCAATTCTGAAACTCCCTGAAACACTTTTTTTAATATTTTAGTCGGGTGCTACAATAAATTAATTAAAAAAATTGGAAATGTAATTTGAGCTCTAGAATCTCCTGCAATTTATTTTTAATATTTTAACCTCTTTATGTTTAAATAGATCGAGAGTGAGGGGCTCTACTAACTGATATAAAAGATTTAAGAAAGGATTTTTTCAATTCTAAAACTTTCTATAGTAGTTTCTTAACGTTTTGATTTTTTAAATTTTTATTTAGACTGACAGTGACGTGCTGAACTAAATTAAATAAAACAATGTAATTTAAGTTTTGAAACTTTCTATAATGTTTTTTTTAATATTTTGATTCCTTTTATCTTTACTTGGTATAAAGTTTACATTTTAAACAAAATTAAATAAAAAATTAACAATGTAGAACAATTCAGAAACTTCCTGGAACATTTTCCTAATACTTAAGTTGAGTGCTGCAATTAATCAATTTAAAAATTAGAAATGTAATTTGAGCTCTAAAATATTCTGTAATATGTTTTTAATATTTTGACTTCTTTACGTTTAAATAGACTTAGACTTAGAAGCTGTACTAACTCATATAAAAGAATTAAAAAAGATTTTCAATTCTAAAACTTTCTGTAGTAATTTTTTATTGTTTTGATTTTTTAAATTTTTATTTAGACTGAGAATTAGATGCTGAACTAAATTAAATTAAAAAATTAGAAATGTAGTTTAAGTTCTAAAACATCCTTAAACACTTTTTTAATATCTTACTAGGGTGCTGCAATAAATTAATTTAAAAAATTAGAAATCTAATTTAAGGTCTAAAATATTCTGTAATATGTTTTTAATATATTGACTTCTTTACGTTTGAATAGACTTAGAGTTTGATGTTGTACTAACTTATATAAAAGATTTAAAAAAGATTTTTAATTCTAAAACTTTCTGTAGTAATTTTTTAACGTTTTAATTTTTTATTTTTACCTATACTGATAATCAGATGCTAAACTAAATTAAATAATGAAATTAGAATTGTAGTTTAAGTTCTGGAACTTCCTTGAACACTTTTTTAATATTTTAGTAGGGTGTTGCAATAAATTAATTTAATAAATTAGAAATGTATTTTGAGCTCTAAAATCTTTTGTAATATTTTTTTAATATTTTGACTTCTTTATGTTTAAATACTCAGTCAGGTGCTGTACTAACTTATATAAAAGATTTATAAAAAGATTTTCAATTTTAAAATTTTCTGCAGACATTTTTAACGTTTTGATTTTGTCAAGTTTTACCTGAACTGAGAGTCAGATGCTGAACTAAATTAAATATAAAATTGGAAATGTAGTTTAAGCTCTAAAACGTTTTATAATATTTTTTTAATATTTTGTTTTTTTTTATCTTTCTCTGAGATGAAAACCACATCCTAAACAAAGTTTAATCAAAAAATTACGCATGTATTTTAAATTTAAAAACTTTCAGAAACACTTTTTTAATAGTTTAGTGGAGTGCTGCAATAAATTAATTTAAAAAATTGAAATGTAATTTGGCTCTAAAATCTCCTGTAATTTTTTTTAACATTTATATTTTTCAAATTTCTACATGCACAGAAGCAGATGCTGAACTAAATTAAATAAAAAATTGGAAATGTAGTTTAAGCTCTGAAACGTTCTATAATATTTTTTTTAATATTTTGTATTTTTTATCTTTACTTGAGATGAAAATCACATCCTAAACAAAGTTTAATCGAAAAATTACAAATGTATTTTAAATTCAGAAACTTTCTGAACCACTTTTTTAATAGTTTAGTGGAGTTCTGCAATAAATTAATTAAGAAAATTAGAAACGTAATTTGAGCTCTAAAATCTCCTGTAATTTTTTTTAACATTTTCATTTTCTAAATTTTTACATGCACTGAGAAGCAGATGCTGAACTCAATTAAATAAAAAATTAGAAATGTAGTTTAAGCTCTGAAACGTCCTACAATGTTATTTTAATATTTTGATTCCTTTTATCTTTACCAGAGATAAAGGTCATATCCTAAACAAAGTTTAATAAAAAAAATTAGGAATGCAGTTTCAATTCAGAAACTTCCTGAAACACGTTTTTAATATTTTAGTCGGGTGCTGCAATGAATTAGTTCAGAAAATTAGAAATGTGATTTAAGTTCTAAAATCCCCTGTAATTTTCTTTAACATTTTGGCTTCTTTATGTTTGCGAGTAAGGTGCTGTACTAACTTATATAAAATAATTACGAAGGAGTTTTTAATTCTAAAAAATTTTGTAGTACTTTTATAACATTTTGATTTTTTAAATTTTTACCTGCACTGAGAGGCAGATGCTGAACTAAATTAAATAAAAAATTATAAATGTAGTTTAAGCTCTGAAAGTTCCTATAACATTTTTTAAATATTTGATACCTTTTATTTTTGCCTGGAATAAAGGTCACATCCTAAACAAAGTTAAGCAAAAATTTAGGAATTTAGGAATCAATTCAGAAACTTCCTGGAACACTTTTTTTAATATTTAAGTCAAATGCTACAGTAAATTAATTAAAAATATTAGAATTTTAGCTCTCAAATTTCCTGTAATAATTTTTTAATATTTTGATTTCTTTATGTTTAAATAGACTAAGAGTCAGGTGCTGCACTAACTTATATAAAAGATATGAAAAATTATTTTCAATTCTTAAACTTTCTGCAGGACTTTTTGAACGTTTTGATTTTTTCAAGAATTACCTGGACTGAGAGTCGATGCTGAGCTAAATTAAATAAAAAATTAAAAATGTAGTTTAAGCTCTTAAACGTCCTATAATATTTTTTTAATGTTTTGATTCCTTTTACGGTTACCTGAAATAAAGATCACATCCTAACAAAATTAAATAAAAATTAGGAATATATTTTCAATTCGGAAACTTTTTGTAACACTTTTTTAATATTTTTTTTTCATTTTTACCTAGACTGAGACTCGGATGCCGCACTAAATTAATTAAAAAAATTAAAAATGTTGTTTATTGTAACACTTTTTTAGTATTTTGATTTTTTGATTTTTACCTGGACTGAGAGTTAGATGCTGAACTAACTTAAAAAAACTTATAACTATAGTTTCACCTCGAAAAGTTTTGTAACGCTTTTTTAATGTTGTTTTTATTTTTACCTGGATTAAGTGCTCGGTGTTGAACTACATTAAGTAAAAAATTGTAAATATTGTTTCAACTCGGAAACTTCCTGTACACGAAGAATTTGAATGTGGATAAAATGTGTGGCCAGATATTTGCATTCCTTGTACACAATCAAGGAAAAATCTTATAAATTCTAACGGAATGACCATGATGGATGAAAGGAGAAATAGAATAAACGGAACTAACCCATAACGTTGGTTTAACAATGTTTACGCACAATCATTTATCGGGCTTGTTAACAAGGTCACAGTGAATTTGAAAATTTTACTTCCGATTCAATAAATCAAAAATCTAGACGATGGTTTCATTTCCAAGGCGTTTCCGATCATTATGCAAGGTAACCTTCAGTTTCTGTAACTGTCAAAATACGAACAACGCAATATGATCTGATTAATATCTTTGATCAAGGTAAAAGTGAGGTTTTACCGTTCTAAATTAATTTCTTCCTCATATCTTACGATTCGCTGAAAATTTAATTAAAAACAAATCCCCGGTCTATCGTTTTTAAATTAGGACGCACCTTGCGTGCTATCATAAATTATTTACGGAGACTAAGACGTCGTCAATCAGATAAAGTCTTGCATATTAGTAACCTTTTTTTAGATTTTAGTGCCAAGTTCATGCAAGTCCTCGATACGGTCATTGCATCTTAGTTACAACACGTGGGTTGGTGCTTGCAATTAAATCTATTTATTTTATTGTAATGCAGCTTTCTTATTTATAATAATTAATTTTATGTTAAACATGTTAATGGCAGCTACTGCTGCAAAACCGTTGCAAAACAAACACTTGCAATGAATGTTAGTTAGTCAATCAATATACCAACAACAGTGATTCATGTCAGGAGGTTTGCACCTAAAACACTAAAATGCAGCTCAATTGGTTTCCTGTTTATATTCATTCTATTTATAATTTAAACAGAAAACTTGTTATTATAAATTATAATTTAGAGAAACAAAAAAATTACTCTACATAGTTGAGAAGAAATCTAGTAAATACTGGAGCAAAGTTCATCAATCTTAAAATTTTATTTTTTTAACATTGATTTGCAATAACTACTTCTTGTTGAACTTTATTTGTTCCCCAACAAAGATCCCTCCTACCTGTGGCTGTGGAGATGAATGAAAGATAAGGTCATTGTTGATTTGCGAATCATTTCGCTTTTTGTAGGCAATTAGGAAATACCCAACTCGCAGCTGTGTTTATGAATGTATTTGCATATATTGCATGAAGGTGTACGGTAAATCTCTCATTGCAAGTCAATTAAAATGATCACTTCTTTGTTTACCTATTTCCGCTCGAACTGCAAGGATAGCTACTAGAAATCCAGAACGGACCGCTAGCTCAAATCGTTTAATAGCAATACTATTTTTGTTATTCGAAAATTTCTTAACTCCTCCATGGATATTTAACAGGATTTCAATCCGCTAGAAGAATGTTGGACCACATTGCAAATGGTTTCTTGTTTCGAGTTATTAATTAACAATTTGCAAGAATTGTGCAATACTTGCAAGAAATCCTGGTTTCCATTTCAAGGCAACATATCATAACGTTGGCGATTAATAACCCACCCTTATGCTCATAAAGTGTAAAGTTCTACAATAATTGGTTAGTATGAAACTTTTTAACTTAGTAGATTGCCATTAATAACACCAGCATTAAGGAAATTAAGATGAGCTGTTTGGTCTTGCTATTGTAGGGACAAAAGATCGCGTTAGTATTGACTGAATCCAAAATTATTTTTGGAACACGTGACAGTATAGTTACTGCAAGAGAGATGGCGCTTCTTCCCAATGTTACCAACCTTTGATGTCAATTTTTATATTGGTAATTGATATTTGTTATCATTGACAATAAAACTGTAGGCAGTTTCAGAAATTTTTAACATTTCCATTCTTGTTTATATGTTGTTCAAAAAGAAGTTTAAAAGGCTTAGAATTAAAGACAAACGACTCTAAAATAAAAATGGTTGACTCCTCCATGGATATTTACCAGGATTTACTAGAAGACGGGATTTTGAACCATGGTTGCAAATTCTTTTCTGTTTTGAGTTATTAATTAACAATTTGCAAGAATTGTGCAGTACTTGCAAGATATCCTGGTTTTCATTTCAAGGACACATAACATAACGTTGGTGATTAATAATCCACCCTTATGCTCATAAAGTGTAAAGTCCTACAGTAATCGGTTAGTAAGAAACTTTTTAACTTAGTAGATTGCCATTAGTAACATTAGCATTAAGGAAATTAAGATGAGCTGTTTAGTCTTGCTATTGGAAGAGCAAAGGATCGCGTTAGTATTGACTTAATCCAAAATTATTTTTGAAACACATGACAATGTAGCTACTTCAAGAGAGATGGCGTTTCTTTCCAATGTTACCGACCTATGGTGTCGATTTATATGTTGGTAATAAATATTTGTTATTATTAACAATAAAACTGTAGAATGTTTGGCAGAATTTAATATTTTAAACCCAACACCGACATATATTAAAACTTGAAAATATATACGCAAGAAATTTGTTTTCTAACTATAAAGTCTTTTGATATAAAGCGTAGCAGTCCCCAGTTAATAAAACTAAGAGAAATTTTAATTTTTCTTGTAACACAACGAAACGACAAGATATCTTGGGATTAACGTCTCCTTGCAATAAATGTTCTAGTAATATTTTTTGTATAATCATGAATTTTGCTAGCAGCACTAGAATAATTTGTGTTTGAAACTGAAAGCTGTCTTAACTATAACTAGTTTTAGCTGCTATGTTTAAAGAAACTCATCAAGCAACACTTTCCGGAAACAAAGTTAAGCTATTTT
Source organism: Pyrochroa serraticornis (assembly GCA_905333025.2). Classification (NCBI taxonomy): domain Eukaryota; kingdom Metazoa; phylum Arthropoda; class Insecta; order Coleoptera; family Pyrochroidae; genus Pyrochroa; species Pyrochroa serraticornis. The sequence goes on from HG995154.1 coordinate 22,677,925, forward strand.
CAATTTATTCTTGGAAAATTGTTTTAGAGGGTTCTCAGCTGGAAACCGGGAGAATTTTAGTCTCGCCTATAGAAGCAAAGGAGACACGTTATTTTCAGCAGCACTTTTGGTGTTTTTTATCTATTCTGAAATTTTATATTAAATAATTGAATTTGTTAAACTTGCGGAAGTTCCCTATTCGTTTTGGTAAAATTTTAAATACTATTCCACATCATTTTCAATAGGAAGCAACATTTCTTAGATTTTGCAACGGAAATTGTGACGTTTTTACTTTTTTAATCGTTAGTGTTTGTAAATAATATTTTTAATATTTATTTTTCTGTTTCTGACGATTCCTTGCCATCAACACATATTGAAGACAACTATTAAAATAGTCTAAATATTTTACGCCGTTAACTTTCCATGTTGCCGTCTTACTTTAACATTTGTTTATAACATTAATGGTCACCAATAGAAATAAAATATTTTAAATTAAAAAGCTTTTATTGCTTTCATAATCAATTTGGTTTTAATAGCGGCCATAAAATATTTGCCAACAATTGGAGGAAACTGTAGTAGAATGTTGAAGATAGATTCAACTAAATAAGAACTATATTGCATGTTATCTTTGGCTATCAACTTAGACCTGGTACCTTCTTTTAAATATAATTCTCAAGAAAACTATATCAAAGACGACTTACTGTAAACATCCTATCCATTGAAATTTTTTGTTTTTGACCGGAATATCAAAAAAACTACTATTTAGTGTAGTAGAAAAGTTATAATCTGGAAGAACCCCCAATAGTTTACCACGTGTTTAGATGAATAAATAAATTTACACTATGAGCTAGCCCAAAAATGTGGATTAGTTCCCAAAGCAAGAAAACTTATTAGTCCCACGTTAAATTGTAGCTCCATCCGTACGGTAAGTTGCCTACCTAAAAGCGGAGAAAAGTTTCATACGCCAGTAGTGGCACTCCAATGGGTTAGGTGATGATACCTGTTAATGAAGAAATAAAATACATAAGAATAGAATGAAAAAAGGACATCTACAGACAACGGACAATTAGAATAGGTAACGTACTATTGTTCAAGATTTTTCTGAAAGGTAATCGAACAAAGAAGAAATATGGCAATTCTATAACGAACTATCAGAAACCAGAAATGGACAACCGAAGGTCAGTAACAGTGCAATTACTTACCAGACAGGCATTTAATTAAATAACACCAGAATACAAATCAAATGACCGATTAGATAGATAGTTACAAAATCTTTCTAAAGCTTTCATTTGGTGGAAGCGTTCTTTGGCTTTAAGTTTGGCTCAAAATTAGTTCGTATCCGTAGCTTATACCTTTGAAAAAACATAATTATAACATTCCACTATTTTATGTCATTAGGAAAGTGTTTGTGTGAATAAACACACAAATGCCAGATCTGAACTCTATTGAACATCCTTGGAACATTCTCAAGTACGCCATATATCCGCAACTAGGAAACTAGAAGAATTAGTTGCTATGGCAAGGAAACATTTTTATTAGGACTTTATTCAAAACTTAATTAAAAACATGTCACAGCAAATAGAATCTGCGATTGACGCTAACGGAAAGAACACGCGCTGCCAATTGCTACCATTGCTTACCAGTTTCAACAGAATTGCCTAATTCCATTTTGCTAGGACATCATAGACAGGGAGTTACAATATATTTGCAAAAATTTTACTTGATTGCGACGTTTTTTGAGATATATATGCTTTGAGTTTGGAGTAGAGTTAGTGTCTATGTGTAGGAGGTCCACACACAAATGCAGAGTTACGTATTGAAATTATTATGGAAGACCACATGATCAAATAACTACCAACATGAAAAAGAAATCTGCAAGTAGTTTTCTTTTAATTTAAATTCTTAATTTAGTAATTAAGTTTAATGATCCTTCCAAATTTAAGCCTTTCAAGCTCTCTTTTTGTGGATGATAATTTATCATCGACAACTTTATTTTGCTAAATTGCTAAACTACTTTAATGTTGTCTTATTCCTACCTGTAGAATATTTGCCTAAAAATCCACCCCTAAATTCGATCCAACTATTTTGGAACACCTACAGATTTTGGCAACTTGAAGAAGAATTTAATGTGAAATGGGAAGTATTTAGCAAAATTCAAAACTTAAGAAACAAGCCACAAGAAACGGAATCTGCGATTAGTCGCCAAAAACACGTCCTACCGGCTTTTCGATAAAAAATTGTACTTCAATCGTTTTTAGTTTTTAATTTATTTTTCATAGTTTTATTATTTCATTACCATTATAATTTATGTTGCTTTCCTCTGTGAGAAATTTAAATCTAATCATTCGAATTAATTGATATCAATGTTTAGTTTGTCAGTATTTTCACATTTTAATGAATATAATTGTTTTTGGTAACTCTTTTTGGTACTTTGACGCTTTAATTGGCTTTAAGACTAATGGGAACCGAACAAGTTACTATTCCCAAACAAATTTTAAAACACGTTTAACTGTTATGTGTATTTTTTCATAATATTACAATCAGGGCAACCACATGACAAAGTGTTAAGTTGGAAAATTTAATTTAAATTAAGAAAAATAGTCAGTCATCATGACTCTCCTACAATTCCTGCTGTTAATTGTACAACATCTTTAAATGCAGGAGGTCATGGGAACTGACCATTCCTAAGTATTATTGTATTAGGAAATTATGCAGTTACTTTATGGAAAATTTTTAAATGATTGTAATTAAATTCCCTATAAGTACCAAATTGAAAATTACTTATCGTAATGACGCTGATTTAAGTAATGACATTTTTTAAAAACAATGAGAAATATAAATCATAATATTAACTATATTTCAGAAATTCTTTACAAATTAATTCAGAAATGATAAATCATATCAATAGAAGCGCATAGTCTCTCTTTCAGGTCTTCTTTAGAAGAAAGTTTTTATGGAAAAAAATTTAAGTTGAAAAACATATATTGTTAAGTTTTTTTAAATTCAATAATATTGTTGCTGCTTATACGTAATACATAAAAAGTTTATGTGTAAATTATCGATTACAGCAAAATAACTGAATTTCTGAATGCCCCGCCCTCTATTAGCACTTTTCTCAACTGCCCTGTCGTTATAGCTGTTTCTTGTCTAGCGCCCGGCGCACACAAGCCAATTCGTTATTTCAACTACACATCATCAGATGGCGCTGACCTACTTGCAACAAATTTTTACACTAGGACTTTTGCACAATATTTAAATTGCAACACCAGTTAAAATCCACTAAAACATAATTTCATCCCGTAAATTTCGATATTATTCCCGAATTTATAAGAAATTTATTCGTTTTTTATTCAAGAATGACAGAACCATCCCCTCCAACTCAGCCGACTTTGTTTTTTCGACATCTAGAAGTATGGTGGGCTATCGTAGTGTTGTGTTTAATTTGTTTGTGTATTGTTTTAAGTGTTCTTCAACAACGATTTTAATGTGCCGTGACAATTACCGTTTTATCTAACGCAAGACTGCATTCGAAGACTGGATTTTATTTAGAACAATTTTTATCAAGTAAGTACTTTAACTAGCTAGCACACATTTTCGTTGTTGCAGTATCGCATTTATCCCAACCCTATTCATCTTGGGATGCTGCCGTCTTATCACAATCAAATTTATCGTTACTTCCATTCGTTAAATTTACTATTTTACTATTATCGAAACAACTTTCTTTTATGAACCTGCAAATTGAGGCAATAATAGTGATTCTCATTCTCATGGCGTTATTGGCTGGTTGACAGTCACACCCTAGCTAGAACTATTAGTCGCCAGCGATTATATGGGTCAGAAATAATTTTATTAATCGAGGTCAATGGCCCTGTAGCGTTTTGTTAAGTTGAAGAGGAATCAGGGGAGCCCGATGTATACTATCAACATCGCGTAGATAGCTATGGTTTGTCTCAGAACTCTCAGGGTAGCGTAATGTCGTGGTGGGCCAATAGATGGCAACAAGAATAGGATTAATAGCATTGCTTGATTGGTGGTGCAGGCTATTTTTATTGAACAAACATATTACAGAGATTGTTCTCTCAATCTTCGATCTAAACAAGGTTCCGTAGTAAGTGTCAAGCTACACCTATCTTAATTTACAAGAAGACAAAACTAGAAGCGACAGTGCTGCATACTTGTGTTCGCCCACTGTACTATAAATATAATTATTGCGGACCATCACTGCCCATAATGATTGACCAAAATTAAAGATTAAACCTATTCTCCCCTCTATAATGGATTGCCCTAGTTGAAGGTAAGTAGTGCCATAAAACCAATTGAGTGCGCTGTATTAGTATTGGTCAAACCAGTGGCGTAACTGCTTGGGTGCAAGACCCAGGCCTAATACGAACAACTGTACTTCCATGTGAAGCGATTCATTCTCCATAAAGTATAATAAATACCTTAAATAAATCGTTTGTTTTGATTCCAGACCGTCGACAGTTTTTTAAATCGAATCTGCAGTAAACATCCCCTAATCCCCATATCCTCCCAAAGAAGTAATAATAAAGAACGCAGTATTGTTTTGTGTTTAACAATTGAAAGTACAGAATCTTTGTTTATTGGCTTTAGGTAAGTATGCGAGGAATTTTTATTCAAAAATATATTTTAAAAAAAACAAAGAAATTGTAAAGATTGTGCTAAAGAATATCCATATCGTTTATTGATTCCCATGAGTCATTTTGTCCGACTGCCGATTCAATAGCTTCTTGTCTTGTTATGTGGTTTATCAGTAACTTCCATTATTTGTTTCTCTATGCCCCGTATCTACATTTTATCTCTTCACTGTGACAATGGGATATTATCAACTTTACTCTAACTATCTACAATTTCTTTTAGAAGTTTACTCCAAGACTTCTGGCCTCACATTTTCCCATGCATGTTTTTGCAACGATCACAACGTCTTTTGGATTACTAGTGCAGTAATATCTGCACCTTTAGAAGCAACAATCCGTTTCAAGAGACTTTTTTGTAATGCAACTTGATCACTTGAGTCACTTCCGTCCATAGGTTAAGGGGGTTAAATTTGACCGCAAAAACATTACAGCAATTTTCTTATTATCTGAATTGGGTATCTTGGAGCAAGTTTAAAATGCCCTGGTTTTTCAGATGTTGCATTTCTTCTCGGATTGCCGTCACAAAATTTGTATAAAACCAGTTCGTAAAGCGGTTCACTTCCGAAGGTCCGTGGGTTCTGGGATTTGCCCAACACTAACAATCTCATTTATGCGTTCCAGTAACATTTGAATAAGGCATAAATGTAACTCGCGCCTGTCTCATTTTTCTGCTTGGAGCTGAAGCTTCAACTTGGCGAGCAAGTGGTTTTTGGGGAAGTAATTTCTAGAAAAGTCCGCTTTCGTCTGCATTTTCTCAATTTTGTTACTAGCTGTTCAAATTAAGGAGGCGTTGTTCGAATTGTGGCTTCGAATTTTCCTTGTGCGGACTATTGGAGATTCGGATTAAGGAGGTTATACTGTATATTAAAGAATAAGGAAAGAATTGGCCCTAGGATATATCACATACCAATTTTTTTTACCTAATCCAAATTTAAATAAAATAAACAAGGATATAGTGCAATGAAGCTTGAGGTGGTTAATTTACATTGAAACGGGGATCAAAAATTGATTTTGACCAAAAGGACAAGAAAACATGAATGTTTTCTACAAAATATTTAGACATGGTTTATTATGAACTAAGTATACAGGATCAGTTAAAAGTTTCTCTTATGCTATTAGATTTGGAAAAAATATGACAAATTTTTGACCGCCCAGTATGTGCTACCTGGAAGGTCGCAGTGTATCCCAATACAATATAGTCGACAACATCATTAGATTGTGATATTTGAGTGACACTTTAAGTCTAACTAGGCGGACTGTAATTGGAGAAACGCGAATTTTCTTCACAAAGTAAACTGCTTGATGTGGGAAAAAAATATTCCACGCTTGTATGGAAGTTAAATCGAAATATTATACGTTGGGGGACAAAAACGAAGATGGGTTTCCAATAGGCCAAAAGGCCAAAAATCAGACGATATTTTCGCTACAGTCTCAGATAAGCAGATACATTCATGTGCATGTTTTATTGATGACATAAAATCTTTTTTTCCATTTTTTGTTTAGAGAACATTTCTCGCCTTGGTATAGTTTTTGGGCGTTGCAAATGCTTGTTTCTTGTTCCTGACTCTACCAATTGTTACTGCTATAGCTGAAAGGTCGGTTTCTAAGATTAAACTTATAAAAATTAGTTAAAGTACGCCATGTTTCACGACTAATTACCCTAATTCTGTTATTTCCATAGAAAAAACAACAAAAATTGGACTTTCCCAATGTGGTTAAAAAAAAATTTGGTTCAAAAGCTAGAAGGAAGTCTCCAATAATTTCAGTTTCTATGCTCTTTGGAGGCATCAAATTCTATTTCGAATTTAGAATTTTTTTAGTAAATTTTCAGTGTCTTGTTGGTTTATTATATTGTTTACTTGCAATTTTACATTACTTTCAACCTTTGTGTTGCTTTAAATTCGTAACTTTATACAATATTTATATCATTTAATAACATTACCTATTACACACTTATATAATTTTTTTGGTAGCAGTTTGAGTGTGGAACCCACGTCTCAGATCACCTAGTTATGCCACTGGGTCAAACTGGAGGCAAAATAAATATTCAGAATTATAAATGTAACGATATTGCTGAATTGAAGCCTCCTGGGTGCTAAGAAATCGAATTTTATTACTTAACCACTTGGGATATCAAAGTTGTCCCTTGCAAAAAATTAACGATGAATTGTTAAAAAATAAGATGAAATGGAGATTTTGAATTATGCGGGGCCATTTAGTTCAACTCGTTTAGTACAGTGGATGAGCACTGGGATTTAATGACCAAATAGGTGAGAATGCAACTTAGGAAAAGAAACAAAAAAAAATCGTATTGAAAAAACAGAAGAAGGAAGTTTTACCACACGTCCAGTGGTTATGAAAGGAGATTTTAGGAAATCAGTTTTTCATGAGTACTTAGCTGTTTTGATTTTTGAAAATATGTAATATTATGTAAAATTTTGTAATATTCTTTCAGGTTTCTGGTGGCTTATGTGCTAGAGTCTTAAGGACTGTTTTCTAACTTTACGGCTTTTTGAATAAAGATTTGATACAATTATATAAATTTTTTTTGTTTGATTTATAAATTTTTGTAGAAAATAAAATTACCGTTTTCTTATACTTTATCGTTTTTTTTTTGTTCTTCATGTTTCTAACATAAGGTACTAAATGTGTATTGAAAAATGTTTCGCTGAAAAAATGCAACATAGGCGCGAAATTTTCGATTTTTTCAAAAAGAACTAATCTTGAAATAAAAAATTAGAAATCAGAACTATGCGATTATTAAATGTTTTTGGGAAGTCATACAAAATTTCTCTTATTCACCAAATTCTATTACATTTTCTTTTACGGTTTCACTAATGATTTTTGTAAACAAAATTAACATTTTTCTTTTACGCTGATCATTTTAACTTGCTCGGTAATATTTAAGACATTTATTTTTGCATCGCATGCTTTTCAGTATTAATCTCTAATTTATTGCGTAAAGATTTAATTGTATCATATAAATTGGTTTTCATAGTAATACCATTGACTTTTTACTTAGAGATAAATTATCAATGGTAATACACTTGAATTGGTGTATTGTTGGAGAGAAAACGTTTAAAATTTCGTAGGCTTGAAAACGAGCCAAGTCTTCCCAAACAGCGACAAAACTGACAGTACAGTAATATCACATTCAATTTCTAAACTTGTGTCGAGTATTCTGCGCAATATTCTCATGATGCAAAATTGGGTGGGACTCGCATGCAACCCTATGGCACCAGAAATTTATTCAAGAAAGTTATCGTAGCACTCATTAATATTAATTTACAAAGCACGTAGTAAGTTACTAAAATTTTATAATCCGGGCCTAACTGCTAGGATTGGAGTTCGAGATAAATTGCCTCCGTACAAGTCTTGATGCTATAGCAATCTTATAGTTTTTATTGTCGTTACCAATACTTATAAAAAAATGTACAACCCTAAAAAGGAAAAAGGTATTTAAAATATATTAAACGCTAATAACAGTTTAGTGGCTCCATTCCTTCCTTTCATCAATTTTTCTGGAATTATTTGCGACCAACTGAAGGCAATTTCTAATCCTCAGTTAACAACTACAAAGCGGATACTCAATTGGTAAATTTTTAATTGTATTGTAGTTTCCCACTTCGTTTAGCCTTTTCCCCGGCCATTCTAGCGGAAATCTAACATTTTGTACAATTTCACTAATTATTATCCAAATTAAGGGATATAATTTATAAATCTCATTTTTAAATCGAAAAAGCTGCCAAAATTGGACTTGTTTATTAAATTACAGTTAACATTTTTTAGTAAAGTGTCAAAATGCAATTATAAAAAAACAATACTGTTTCAGATTTGGTGATAATTGGATTGCTCAAAATGCTGCGAAGATTTGCAAGTAGATAAATAACAAAAGGTACATTATCAAATATTGGCGTGCTCATCGACTTTTTATTTACCATTTCGTTTACGGTTATTAAATTTGTTTCTTCAATTGTATTTGCGCGTTAATTAAAATTTTTAATCAAATCTTTTGTGTTGTTCGCATTTTACTTTGCAACAACTATTAACAAGCGATTTTCCAAATATTTTTTTTTAATCTAAGACACAAAAGTTCTGAAGTTTACAAGTTCAAATACATCAAAATACACATGTCAGGTATCTCCCATTTGTATTTGAATATTTAAACAAAGATATGCATAAATGCATAATTTAAGTTACGATTCATGTTAAAGGGAGGAGTTGTTGACGGGTGCCGAAATACCAGGGGTGGACCGTGTAAGCTACACAAAACAGACTTCCTGGTCCGATTCTTTTTGATATTTTCATCACGCTTATTGAGGGAACGACTAGGGCGTTCCTTATTGTTACAAAGTTACATTGCGCTAGTCCTGACGGCTTCTATTGTTTGAATTTTATAAGAAACGTTAGTTAGCCGCATCCACCCCAAAGACATGGTTGGGTGCCGGATTTTCTAAAGGGGTGTTTGGCGCGAGAGGTTTAAAACCAGAAGTCTTCATTTACAAAAATTGAAAAGTTAAACCTAAAACAAGATTTTATCAAAATCTTAATGAATAATTATTCAAATATTTTTACGTGATCCAGAACGCGCCAGGATTGGACGTGACAAATGACGTCACCGAGCCAATCACCTCTCTGCTACAGTCGGTTACTTACACGCGATTTATTTTCCCAGAAAATTACATTGTTTCTCACAGTTATTTCCGTTTAGCAACTAATTAAAAGTGCATTATAGTTTTCCGAAGTGTAAAATGAAAGACGAAGGATTTGTGAGGGTCCAGTCGGATAATTACATTTACTTAGACGTCACGTCTCCGTAAGTGGTCGTTTACTGACGTCACACGTCATGTTCGAATGAGATATTATGGCGTTTTGGCGCGAATATTTCCAATTTGAAAATGAACATTTAATTACGTGAAAAAAGTAACGATATGAAAAATGTAAAATATTCACATGGGCAGATGCATTTAAAAGGTCAGTTTTATACAAAAAAATACGTGCAAGTACCCCACTCTAACAGTTAGAGACCTCCCATGGTTATAAACTCGTTTTGAATTATTGTCATCACATAATTCTGATTAAATATTAATTCTTCTAAACTTTATCTAATCTCGAAGTTACACATTCACTATATCGTATTTGAAAAACAAAATGCATTCAAGCAAATATCAACCAAAACTGTAAATATGTTTTGACAATAACTAATAACTGTTTTTGCTATGAAAGATATGGTTATGTAATTCCGGTTTGCTTTCTCGATTTCGAACGGAAAAGAAGCTTTTATTGTCTTTTTAATCACCCTGCTCTACTGTAATATTTTGATTTAAGAAAAAAATGTTGTAATCTGAATCAGGTCCTTTAAAAAGGTAGAAATGTATGTACTCATAAATTTAGTCCTGAAGTATCAAACTCTATGATCAAATCGATACTAAGTGAGTTTAAAGGTCGTTAAATTTCACGACGACTATTTTAAAAATTTGGGCCTTTTTAAATCGAAATGTCACAATTTGAAGATTTGGCCCAATTTGGAGTTTCTGTAAATTTGATTATTCAGTATGATTTTTCTTCTCGTTTTTCTTCTTTTTTGCTAGCCATTTTCTCCATGCTATACTTAAGCAGATGTAGATATTTTTTTAATTTTCTTAAAAATGGAACAGGAGTTTTTGGAAAATTGGTGCAAAAAATGTCAAATACTAAAAGAATAAGAATTTATTTCGATTATTTTATTCTTCTTTTACCTCTTCATTTTACGCTATCTGAAACGTTCTTCGGTAGATCACTTCTAACTTTCTTATTTTTGAACAAAATTTGATGCGATTTTCACTAAAAAAATTGAAAAAATATTTTAGACTTTGGATGAGAAGGTTTTCAACATGCAGTAGAAATGTATGCAGTACAATATTTGCGATTGGTTGCTGATGGTGACAGCAACGTCACAAAGAGGATTGAAGCAAGATCATATTTTTAGGTCTTGCTTCAATCAGCATCACTCTATGAGGGATGCATTAGGCACTGATTTATAATAGTCTAAGTGTATTCATTAGACAATACCTGAATAAAATAAAAATTAGACGACTGTTCTCTCCACAGAAAAGAAATTAAGAAAGGCAATTATTTAAATCTATAAGAAAAAATTAAGTTACCTTGCCTGGCAAAGATTATGGTGCCATAGCAATAGAAAAACATGGCCTTGTCTAAGAGGAATTTAACATTGCTATTCTATTATTTGGTCTCCTTTAGGAATCTTGGCGGAAAAAGTAAGTAATAAAACTATGTATGCAAGATTTATGCTCTTTCGTTTTCAGTACCAACTTCAGCACGGTATTTTCTAAAGACTTGTCCTCTGCTTGGCAAAACTTTCTTAGTATGTTACTTTATTCACAATTGACTGTGGTTTACCGAATTGTTTGTTCATTATCATTGGAAGTTATTATTTCTACAACCTCTGAAGAGATCGATGCAAATTTTTTATTTTTCCTTTCATATTTTTAAATATAACTTGGTAGAGATTCAGTACCACCTGCCCTGTACTCTTTCAGTTTTTCCACTTTTTTTTATTAAATTTTCAATGATTTGTTTGCTCGGATAGGCAATGTAACACATTTTATGCCAAACAACATTTGCAAGGTTTCCAGTTTTACTACCAGCAATGACTTTTTGTGTGTTCTCATGCGACTCTTTGTTTATATCATCCCGAATCTTAGTGAAATTCATTAATGTAAAGAAACATTATTAAGTTGATTTGATTGAGTTGAGGAACGCACATGAAGAAAGTCAAAGATCTGCTGATGGCTAACGCTCTTAAATTTATTTTTATTTTATTTTACTTCTATCCAACTTTTGCCTTAGTTCCATTTTTATCTCCCGATCCGAATACCAAAGGTTTTTTTAAAAGATTGTTAAATTGATCACAAATGAATTTTTATGCATGTCGAAAAATTTGTTCAATATGTTAATGTCGTTTCGATTTGTTTTAAAGATTTTTCAACGCAACCGTTTTAACCACAACAATTCTTTGATCACCTCTTAGACGAATGAGTAAAGACCAATAAAATTGTGGCAAGTACTAAAATTTAAAATCCCATTAAACCACTACAGAGCTTTGTTGGTACCATCATGATGGAGCATCAGTTCATTATGGTGTGCAAGTCATACCTTAATGGACTAGCACCTTGGCCGATTGATGAGAAATGTTGGACCCATATCTTGACCCAGGTCAATTGACCTAATTCCTTTATAGAGATGCCTCGAAGAATAAGTTAACACTTCGAACCAGTTGTGGAGTCAGCAACTCGTCATGCAGCTGTAGCTTTAATAAACGGTGAGAGATTACAAAAGAAACAATATTATCGTGTATACCGCGCAAGGGCGTCTATTGAGAATACAGAAAAAACACGTTTAAGCCCCTTGTGTAAATAAAGTACCTCAGTTTTCGTTTTAATAAAATCAAAAATCTATAGAGAACGTCTCTCTGGATTTTTTATTAATACAAGCTTCCTGGATCGGTTATCTGGCGAACTGTATATGATCCAAAAAAAAGTTGCTTGATCCAAAAAGGCGGCGTGATGTTTTTTTTAAACCAGATTGAAAAAAAAATTGAGTTTGTTTTTATTTAATTCATATTTTAATTAATTAAATGGCTCCACGAAGCCATGTAAAGATCTTGTGAACTTGATCGAGTATTTGGCTGATTTGGCGGGTTTTTTGTGTGCTACGCCCTAGCAGTATACGAGAATAGCTGGAAAATAACTTCAGAGGGCGAAATTATTTTCATGAAACGTTTTTTGTCGTATATTTGGTTTTGATACTTATATAGACGTAGACTTTTGCTGCTTGAAGATTACGTAAAATTTCCTCCTCGAATCTCTTTATTGGAAAATTCACATTGTGCGTGAGATTCGACTATAATAACGAAGTCAAGAACGTTGGCGTTCAAATATCTAACGAGTCTTGAATAAAGTCGTCAACCACCCGGGGGAGGCAATCATCGGCAGGAGGTCGCGCGTGGATCTTTCTTTCAACATTTTGACGTCTGACCGGTAACCAAAGACGTAGAGCGACGCCCACTATCTCTAATGTGTATTTTTTTAATTCGCTCGACACAGACGAGTAAATCAAGAACAATTACATGGATCAAGCGGCGAAAGACTTAACTGGTCCAAGAGTTTATTTTGAATCCAGCCGTTTGTTTTTCTTGTCTCCGGATTGAATTGCGGAACGGAGGTCGCGTAATGAGGTGTGTATTTACGTACTACACGAACAACCCCTCCGAGGCTTTAGCATCCATTACAATTACATAAAACAAATTACCCTGTTTGTGCCATGTCGAGTCAATATTCTAATCAGTACATAGGCGCCGACTGAGGAAAGACCCAATAAAAGGCGAAGGCATCCTGGCACCCAACAACCTGATAGTTGATAAAGACGACGATTTCGATTAAAAAGTGTCGCACCATGACGCACAAATTCCATTCTTTTAAATTCCGACAACACCAAGTACTGTTTTATTATTAGTCCGACGAATCGTGACAATATTTTCGTAGACACTCGTCAGTACTTTTGCCACGAGTTCCTCGCAAAAATTCGGAACGAAATTGGACCATCTGAACTTGCCCCACAGGACGGGTGGTATTTTTTTATTTGTTAAGAATAAATCTTTAATTCTTGCGATTTTTATTTGAATTTTCACGCCTTTTACTGCATTATTTTTCTCAAATATTTGAACCATTAGCTTCTGTTAACTGTTAGTAGACTAATTTTGGTATTAAAATGAGTTCCGAAAATTAAGGAAATATCTACGTATTTAAAAAACTATTAGCTTAACTGTTAACTATACTAATTTTTGAGAATTCTAAAAATATAAAAATATCTACATAAATTGTTGGTTTGAATTTTTGTGAAATTTTATTCTATTTGCGACTAAGACTTTGCACACTGAACAACTCTAATTATCTGTGATTTCTACAAAGTAATTTAATGTAAACATGGGACTTAAGAGGTTTTGCGGGAGATAGTTAAAAAAGCGGTTGCTCGGGGACAACCTGACAACTGTTGTTGCTCCTGAAAGAAATATAAGGTTTTTGCAAATGCAGAAACTGATGTAAATACATGCAATTTATGAGATAATTATGAAAGTATAGCTCGAACGAAGTTGAAAAATATTTAAAACAATTATCTGAAGTTTTTGCACTTTGTCCCCATAAACGCCACCAATTATTAAATTATCACTTCCACCAGCATGTAATTAAAACAAAGCATATTTCGTGAAAACACAGTTTAGTTTATCATATGCTCACTTAAAGGCCTAAGTTGACAAGTTATCCTCGAGCAGCTGCTTGAGATTAAATTGTGACTTGGAAAGTCTATTTGGTTGTCATTTTAAATTAAGGTAATTAAAAAGTTAAATTGGCACCAAAAGAATTAGGGGTAGTATCTGTAACCCACACAGTCGTGAAAAACAGTTGAGATCTAAACAGTAGTTGAGGGGAGGTGAAAGAAAAGAAAATCCTAAATATGTTTGATCAAGATCCAATGGCATAGAAAAACTTTTGTTACGAATATTCAATTTCAAAGTCAACAACAAGAATCAAAAACGAGGCACCTATGCGACAATAGCGTTCCTTTAACTAAAAAGTGGTGAATATTACGGATTAGTCAGGAATTAGAAGTTGGTCTAAAATATTTGATGGCAACTGAATTGGTTAATAGTATCATAAAGCTGCTTCAAAAAGTTGAACTGATTAGAATTCCAAAACTATTCGTTGTTAAACGTTACCTTAACCTTTAGAGTGCATACATATTTGTCGGTATCAACTCTACATTGCGGGGTCTCCATGACCCCAAAATGTACTGTACAAAACTAGTAGTAGAAAATTTATTTGAACATTATAATTGTAAATTTGACATGTCATCACGTATGGATTATTCAAATATTAGGGTTAAAAGATTCATAACAAACCAGAAACATAATACCGGCGTGATCCTTTCAGATATCCCTTTAGAGGCGTTTTGTGCATACTGATCAGACGTTTTGACATCTTTACTTAGCGGACAGGTACATTGCTTCCATGCTGTTTTAAGTAGTTGATGTTCTGAAAGCAACCTTTCATGCTGAGCCTCGCCTATGATTTCATTCTAGGCTCCTCACCTTGACACCCAAGTTTTGACGAAATCTTTTCTCGTTTATCAGAAAATATATTTCTTGTTCTTCAGGTAGCTCTAATTCATTTGATTGAAGGTAACAACCCTGTTTGCAATCATTGTCTCCTTCATAGATATAAAATTATCATTAACCATCTTGGACTTTGTACTTGTATGCGTTTGTCCGAAGTGTTAAGATTTCTTCCTCATGTAGAAGGAAGCTGTTCTTTTCAAGATGATTTATTGTTGTAAGACCATAAATTGTACTCGGCAATACAACCACTTTTTCCTTTTTAAGAACTTATAGAACTTTTTTTTTTTTGAAAATACAAAATTCGAAGAACTCTTGTTTGGAGAAATTCATAAGAAATTTTTTTTCTCGAACACAAAAGTGTCAGTAGTTCAACAATGTTTTATGTAATAACAATAATGACCACGTTGTCTGATAGATTTTTATCTTTCCAATCACATCCTTTCTCTTCTAAAAAAAAACAGAAAGTTATTGCCCAATGCGATACAAATTCTTTGTGAAGCCACAGTAACCTCTCACTAGATTATTTTTAAGGATTTGTTTTTTATAACTTACAAACTAGAAAAATATATAACAAAAGCATATTTAAAGAATTTTGTTTGATGATTTACAATAAAGTACACATTCAGCAAGGGACTGTAAGGATCGAATTTATTTGCCAAGTTCAAAAAACAAACAAACACCTACAAACAAATTTTTGGGTTTTGCTAGATCTCTCGCTTCGATCATAGATATGTACATGGTTTTCTTCGACTCAAACCTATTCTGATATTAACGTACTACCTGCGAAAGGCTGCAAAATTCTAAGAAAAGAAAAAGAGACAGCTGGTAGATTTTTTACCGGAAAAGTTCGTTTCGGTCACCGCTGTTAGCTCTATATAGACGCCCGTTTACGTGAAGGTATTTGGTGAGTGTGGTCTCAGCTGTGGTTGCTATGAATGGCATTGTTGAAATTGGGTAATTTTTAGGAAGTGAAGAATGAAATTTGACCAGTCTTTGATCATTGATTTATTTTGACTCAAAATATATCCACAATACTCCAGAAAGGCATCAAGGACCCCTTAAAAATCTGAAGAAGCCTTCACGTTTGCTTTGGCAGTCTTGCACGGATCCGAATCAGGTTTCTTATTTGATTGTTAGATATCAAGTGAAACCGCTTTTTCACCTGTTGCTAGTCACTTCGCTAATAATGCGATATTTATCGAAGTAAACATTCCTGTTGCATTTTCTAATGTTTATCTCAAGGCAATGCAAAGGTCAGATTTAACGATGCAGTGTATGGTTTAATCTTTATTGTGTTAAATAAAAATTTATGGTTTTTAACTTGCATCTCTTCAAGATGGATAGTTCATGGTATTGCCATTATCACTATTACGTAACAGGGATAGCAGCGCATCACTAAATCGCTATATATTAGCGAGTAAATTAGAGGTTTGTAACAATAGCAGATATTACGTGTTTTTAGCGGTTTCCTTGAAACATTCATTACAATTTAATTACACCGCGTTATTATAAACGTTTTCTGTTAAACTTTTATGCTGACAATAGCGCGAACATCTTTGAAATGTCCTACAGCGATGTCGTGATTAACACGGCCAAGTTTCAATTTTTAGAAAAGTGAAAAATAATTTGAACAATTTTGGATGATTTTCAAATTACGTTAATTTGAAGATAATTCAATTTTTTTCTATTTTGAACAATTTCTATGTCATAAATAATTATTGTCTTCAATTACTTTAAAACGTGCGATTTACGAAACCGAACGGGGTAGGGTTATCGCGAAGAGCAGTAAGTCTTCAAATGAAGGACAAAATTAGCTTCGAATTGATAAAGCGCTGCATGCTTTCTTCGAAATTTTATTGAACTCGTGGATATGTTAAACATGAATTATCAATGGGAATTATCAACTTTTTACCCGGAACTGATACTGCAACGAAACACATGGTAGCTCCCTGGTAAAACCACTCTTGCATTCAAAACAAAATATGGTGTTGTTTATCTAACGTTTCAGTCATCTTGTCGCAATCTTCCTTAAAAGATAAGTTTTTGAAACAGTTCTGAAGAAAATTATTTGGTCAGCTACTCCTCTTCCGGTGGATGTCTTGGATTCTGTAAGGTGGACTTCATAGAGGAAGAGCCCCACTGATTGAGGTTCAAAATTAACCAGAAAATAAGAAGGTGGACAGCAGGGAGTACTGGCGTAGTGCATCGCCCTACCAACTTCAGGTGTCCATGGTCAAAGGTTGGATCCGGGCGCAGCTTGCTGCTGCTCTAATGGGCCTAAATTATATTACATCACTAACCACTACATCTAGATAACTTAGAAGACTACCTCTCAAAACGAAAAGTACTACCGTATGTAGAATGAGTACAGCAATTGAAACTGGTTGTCAAGAAAGTATTTTCTGTTGTGAAATTCAAATTGAGGCTCATTGGGATTCGGACGATGACAAAAACCTCGCGTCCAATTTCTGAAGAATATAGAAACGTAACTATCTAGCGGTTCAGGTACGACTGGATCATCAAAATGATGATTCACCAAAATAAAATTTGGGTATCAGCTCAGATACTGATTCAGAAAATCATGAGGGTGTGCCGGTTAGTTCCTGATGGAGGTCGCACTATATCATGAAGAAGAAACTCTTATATAGAAGTTGAAATGGACTAAGAACGACATACAGGTTTCTTTGCCGACGATACTCACACACTGCGAGCAACTAGGCCATCAGTGTTGCTGCCAGTCTCCTTGCGATTCTTTAAAACATTTGAAATTTCCAGCTTGACGGCAAGTTAAAAAGGAGAACGTTGGTCCAAAGAGGAAACGCGTTAAAAACGCATGCAGAAAAATTAAAATTTAATTCCCCAAAAGATGAACCGTTGGAGGGTTTTTGAAAATGATTCTTCTGAAGGTCGCGGCATGACGTCCGAAGCGTCAGTTTTGTCAATTGAGCTGGATGCAAGCCGGAAGATTTATTGGGGAAACTGCGATTACGAGATACTAAAATGGTGCATTGAAACAGCTTTGAATGGAAACTAGGTCAAATGTCTCTTTAAACTAAGATATCTTTAGAACGTCACAAATTTGATGTTTAGGCCTTAAATAGATTCTCTTGCGTCAATCGATGCAACTGATCTGAGATTCTGTTACTCCAATGTTTGTTTTTAGCTATTATTGACAACGTTGAATTTTAGAAGGTCGAAATTGGAATTCTTTCACTCTAACCACGCATGACGGTTTAACAGATTTGCTAATAATTTTATGGAAGAACAAAGGAAGGACATAACTTGAACTATAGTCGGGGCGCATACGCATGTTATACGAGGTGATATTGATATTTAGGTAGTCTAAAGAATTTACTAAAAAAAGTCAAAATATTGAGATGTGATAAATTTTTAAAAAACTGAACTTATAGTCAAATTAATGAAGATATGTTTAGTACTAGTTTTGATTAATTTTCTATAACTAGGTCCGAAAATATCGGATCACTTCACGAAATCATACTGCCAGACTTATTGGACTAAAATGAATTTCTGAGACATTAAAGATTTTATATGAACATGTTCTTTACATGGTTCACTTCGATTTAAACACCAAAAAAGTTTTAGCAAAATGGCCCCAAATGCTTCAAAGTTGGATCAAAATTAAACAAAAGTTTTGAGAACGATGCCGATTTCTTTAATTGTTGGTTTGGTTTTATGGTTTATACAGAAATCAGTAACCTAGTGAACATTTAAGAAATTTTGTATTGAAAAGTTTTTGCACTTGCCGAGGAGTAATTATGATTGGTTATGAATAACCTACAATGATAACTGAATTATATTATTATTAGCAACTGCAAAAAAAATTAAACAGAAAATGTGGCAAAGTTGTTTCAGATTCTAGAATGTTTCTGTACACAAGTCACACATGAAATGAATTCGTGATTTAGAGTACTTGAATACATCCCTTATTCACCAGATCTGGCTCCTGTGAACTATTACCATTTTTTAAGAAAGTTTGTAAGGTCGTAAAAACGAAATGGTAATAGAAACAGTGTAAGAACAAATTTGCTGTAGAGGAAGAAAATCCTTTTCTTTGGTGTTTGCCGGTGTAACTGACCTTGCGCACCAGCTGCTTGCTACCTCTGACTTGCTGGCTGAAGACATAGTGCATCTAGTACCATGCAGTTGGGACGGGTGCTACAATACATCGATGTGAATATATTCATTCAATTCTATAGATTTCAACATTAAAAACAGCATGCAGCGTGCTTCCGGTCAACCAATCGGAATCTGAAGTCTCTTGTTCTGGTGTGTAAGCCCCCTTAATAAGTGTTCTTGAATAAGAAAATATTTTCTTTGCAATTGTTGTTTGCCTTAGTGTTAGAACTTATCACTACGCCCTATAGTGCCTCCAATTACAACAGGTGCGGGCTAACAGGTTTTCAGAAGACCTAAGATGCATGTCGGATATTCGGAAGCGTATTGTGTTGTGTATCAAACTGACAATCCTATACACGTGATTGCAGATTGATAACGTTTTGAAAGTGTTGTCCATACATAAGAAATGTTCAATTACATTGCACTCTTGTCCTATAGACTATGACCGAAGACCGGAAAAGTGGTTTAACATAAATGCATGACGTTGGTATGTATTTTAGCGTTTTTTTTTTATTGCCGACCGTGTAACTTGCAGTTGCAGCCAATTGACTAACCGCGACATTGCTCGTCGACTATTTAATGTGTGCAACAACTGTTCGTAGTTGGCGGATCACTTGCATGCACGATTAGGGTAGGTCATGTAGAGGACAAATATATCGCCACAAACACGTAACCGCCAACCAAATAAACAATAAAAGACTACGATAAGTTCAAGGACGGGTTTTGTTTGGCTATTGTTACTTCCAATCTCGTGGAGCTTTTTACGGGTAGTTTTTCAGACACATTTCCAGACTTTTACCAAAGATCAATTCAGCTTCCCTTTTTTTCTCCCGTCAACCCAGGCGTTTGATATTTTAACACCCTCTCACTTGATGTTGCGTCTTTAGAAAAGCTCGGCTTTAGTTTTTTAGCAATTCTTATTTGGAAAATTCTTTCATGATTTTATACAAGAAAATTGAAGGGATCGAGATTGTTTGCTTCTAGAAATTGCGTTTTTTTTTCTTCTAATTTTATTGGACCTTGGAATTGTACACCCTATGGGCGATGTCAATTTTGATCGATAACATCTAATTTAGCTCAAGTGAAACGTTGTTACTACAGTACAGCATACTCGTATTCCTTAACTGTTATGAATATTTGATAAATTGTTCGAATTTACAGGGTTGAATATTCAAAAGGATTACTTAATCATTACTTTGGTCAAATTGTACGTTAGAGGAGGCCCTCGAAAAACAATTGGTTGCATTAATATTTTAACAATAACTCCACTACATCATTCATCAAACAACTCGAATCAACTCGTTTGCCAGAAATTCCACTCAACCCGAACGAAATTTACGCTTTTTTCTCGCCACAACACCCACCAAATTAGAACTTTTAAATGTGCCTCGTAACGTAACGACTCAATAATTGTTATCTAGGACAGGTGGATTTTGACCTACAATTATATTGTCTAAGTACGATAGCTATTGGCCTAATTACTAAATTTACCCTTTATAACATCAAAAACCAACAAGTCATTAAAAATGTGTTATCAGTTCCCAAAGACCTTACGCTTTTCCTCGTATTCTTGATATGGTTTAATTTCATCTTCCAAAAGTGTTGTAAAGTATCCGCCATACATCGTTGAGATCAAAATACGTCGATTTAACAAAATTTACGTTATTACTAAAATGAATTTCTGAGGGTCGAGCTCCTCCAATAATTTGGTAAGAAATTTCAAAAAACTTCTACTTTTCACTTTTGATTAACCGCCAGTGTTTAGATTTGACTCCAGAAACTCTGCTTTCAGTTAGATTAGTCACAACAGAACTTTTCTAATTGTCGATTGAAAGGTGTTAATTGTCCAATTTGTTGCAAAATTATCGCTACGTAGAAACGATTTTTTTAGGAACTCGGTGTACTGAAACTTATTGGACCCCAGTCTCATCACTCCATCAAGCCAGTTCTCCTTAGGAAGGAACGAACATGCTCTATGGGAGTTTTGGCTGCTTCTTTGGGGGTCGTTCTTGATCCTCTGTAGTATGTCTTTTGGCTACCAGATCTAGGCATTCACACAAGGTGGGATGAAGAGTTTTGTTCTTCTCACCACACATCCTATAGTTTCTCTCACCTTTATAGCGTTTGGGTAATTTGTTTAGCGTGCAATGTCCTGTGAAGATTTCTTCTGCACACCTTAGCAATTTGTTGGTTTTTGTTTCAGATGGTCCCTCAGAGAATCTGCGTGTTTGCCTCATTCCCGGTGCCTCCGCCCAATACAAGTCAAATAATCTGCTCAATAGTTTCTTTACGGACCGCTTCACTATGTCATATGTTGTCCCAAGGTCCACTTCGGGTCCTATCAAGCTTTTCTTTCTTTGGCAAGCATTTCTGCTTTTTCGTTATCTTTGCTACCCTGGTCTCGTCGGGTCCACGCAAGCTGCAATGAGTACTAATAATCAAAATATTTGTCAAGTGTTAAAACTTAAATCTTCTTTGGGCGACATTGTTATAGCCACTTGACAAGTTCCAACACGATGAAGCAACAGCTCTAGTACAGGATACAAGTCAGAAATGGATTGAATATTATCTTTGCCGACCGATGGGAAAGGAAGAAAACGACAAAAGCGTTGGCTTAAGTCACCCGACCTAAATCTTTCAAATTATTTTCATAGGGATACATAATGGTCGTGCAACCAACAACTGTTATTGACCGCATTTTTGCATCTGTAGCTTGCACACAGGGAGACATGATACAAGAAGGATAATATTTTCTTGTTGGACCATGCAAGGACTTCCAATGGTGCCAAAGAAGACGCTTTTGAACACTTCGTAAAGATATTGAGGTTGTTTCCATTTCAAGAAATTAAGCTAAATGTTATAATGTTGTAAAAATGAGGTAATTTTTGAATCGATCCTCGAGAAGGCTGCGCGTTACTTTTTAAAATCCTGTATAGTTCGGGTAGTAATATCATTCTATTATTATTTTTCGAATTGATATACGTATTAGTGATAATTAAACATTATATAAGACAGATAATAACAAAAACAAATAATAACTCATCACTGTTTTTTTTTAATAAAATGTGCAATGAAATTATTTAATACCTTGATTGCTGTCCGCAGATTGAATAACAAACACTCAGTATATGACCTTCGATGTATATTTTTCTGCATTGATTAAACAACAGCTGTGAAAAAAGTATTTTCTGTTGATTGGGTCCCGTGAAGGGCAAAACAATTCTATTTGCTGCAACAACTTAAGTGAATCGGCATGATGAATAGTAACTAACTCCATAAGTATCTTGCAATAAAAAATATTTTTCGCATTCATTACATGATGCATTTTTATTGTTAAGTTGGGATAGGGACAAACGAATTCTTAATAGTCCTGCGCTGTTGCACTACACGCACAATTGTTTCAATTGCATCCTTCAGCCTTGAATGACAGTTTGTTAGAGTTGCTTCTACAGTCAAACAACTGCATTTGAATCCAATTATACTTACACTTATGTGTAGTGTGAATTTATCTTTAATAGTAAATTGGTAAATTAATTAAATTATTACTATTATTGCGAAATTTATATATTTTACTTTTCAGGCGGATTCCCAATTCGGTTGCTGACATGTAAGTTAAAAAGCTATTTATATTTTAATTTAACTGGTTCGTCGCGCACCTTACAACGATAATTTGTTTCTAATACGTAAACAAAGTACTTAGTGTGAATAGGTTTTATTTGTAAGGAAAAGTAATATGTTTGATATTGACTAGGTCAATTGTCGACTATACTATTAGAATAATAATAGAATTCCGATATAATCTAATAATCACAGCAGATATTTGTATGGATTCGGCTTGTGAGTGGATGTCTCAATTAGCTTTTTACGTAATTTTGTTATTGCGTGCATCTAATTTAAGGCCAACAATTACTAAGTTATGTATTCAAATACTGTACTGATATACATGGTTGTTAATGTAACGAATTCCCAATTTTTTATTGTTGAGGACTAGAACTTCAAATCACATGTCACTGTTTTTGGTTTTTATCCAAAATCTCAATATACAAACATTACAATATCAATCTTGTCATATGCTCCTCATTAAATAAAATAATTATTGCTGTTTGTTTGTCTCGGAGAGCAAAATAAGAGGTTTTTAGTTGGTTAATTAACGAATATTTTCCAGTGTGTTAGTTGTTAAAACAAGCTTAAGGAGCACATGGTAAGGTTGTTGTAATTGAAAAAATATTGCATTTTATTCATCTGGTTTTGACATATCTTTTGATGCGATGTGATGACAATCAAGCGAATAGAAGCCACAATCCGTAGTAAGTACTAAGTTTTTTAATCCGAGGGCTAAAAATAATTAGCGCATTGTATACGTTCTTGTCATAAAAATATTTAATAATAAGTTATCAGTTTTGCACTGTAACGTCAGCATTTTAAACAATGACTGATTCATCGTACAAAACTGAACGGAATAATCAACGCGTTATAAAATTTGATGAGCTGACAGTGCAAATTTACTTTTCTTCAAAAGTTTTATTGGTCACAGCATTTACTTTTGAAAATCAAAAATTTATTCAAACGTACGTTCAGGTTTTGAGGGTACACTCGATATTTCACAGTGTAAAATGGAGAGGGCGCCACTAGGCGCGCAATTATGTTTTTGTGATTTTGGTGTCTTTTCTTGGAATTCAGCATTACCATTACCACTTTGAGATGTTGAAAATCCTTTGAGTATCTATCGAGTTGGAATGCCGGAATGGAACATCCCCAGTAATCGGCTGTACCGAAACAAATTTATCAAGACGCGAGTAAAAATTGAAGAAGATCACAAGATAATCATGCAATTATTCTATCGTTCATAGAAAATTGTCAGAAAATACCTACCTGAATTTAAGAATGAGAGAACCCGCACTGAAGATGACCCTCACTTGAGAAATCCTTCAACTGCTGCTTAGGATACATCGATTTTGTTTCATCTACGACATTTGCATAGAATAGCTGTAACAAATTCGACCGATTCTTTGACGTCATATGACCCAATACTTAAATTTTTTCCCCGTTTAGTGACCAGATTCAAGTTTCCGGCATCTAACTTTTGATTAGATTCATCCTTCTTTCAAGACCATTTGGTAGTCATCTCTTGTATGAAATAAAATATAACCACCAGATGGCAGCACTTAAATCTTGGGGGTCCACAACTAACAAACGTGGGAACTATTTTGCCGCCGGCTGGTAAAATGATGGTTTCTGTAATTTGGAACTCTGGAAAGAACCCATGGGGGATTCAACCCGGATAAGAAAACAGCAGCTTGTCGCGTCAACTTTCTGGAAAAAGTAATTTGATGTCTGCTTCTTCATCGGGACTTTAGTTTACACGTCAGAAGTTCCAATAGGTAAAATACACTACTTCGGCTCTAGCTCCCCGAGACGTCCACTTATTTACGACAATCAAGATGCACCTGGAAGAATTTGCCAGGATCAGAGACGGGACCAGGATCAGAAATCTACCAAACCAAGCTTGCGGAATGGAAGTATCTTCAAGTATCGCCTAGTGTCCACATACAGGCCATTAGCGTCTAGCTTTTAATTAGTACCGTGCTCTTTTTCAGACGTTATTCAATTTGCTGATTTATAACAAAACTGGTTACTAATGAGTTACCACAGTTGAAGCTTGTAGGTTCACAAACCACAGACGCGTCTCTGGTTTTGTCCCTGGCCATCTGGTGGTAAAATTATGGTATTAGGATTTGAAGGGACTATCATGATTCATTACACCCATAAGCATTACACCAGGATAAGAAAACAACTGCTTGTCATTCAACGTTTTTTAAACAACTTAGAAGAAAGTGACCTGAATATCTACTTCATCATAACTTCGAATCATACGTCGGATTTTCAATAGGTAAAATGCACCACTGAGGGCTTATCTCCACAAGACATCCACTTATTTACAACATTCATAAACCGTCTAGAGAACAAATACGATGACTAGAGATAGGACCAGGATCAGTAATCTACCGAACCAGGCTTGTGGTATTAAATCATCTTCGAGTACATGAAGACTGCAGATGTTTCTTCTTCTAGTGATCACGAGAAGCCGTCACCGTCTAACTTTTGGTTAGGATCGTGCTGTTTTTCAGATGTTATCCTATTTGATGATTTATAGAAAAAAATGGTTACTACCGACTTAAGGCACTTAAAGCTTGAAACGCACTTCTTATTTTACCTCCTGCCAGCTGGTGGTAAAATTATTGGATTTTGGGATTTGAAGGAATTACCGTGATTGATTATGGCCGTAAGGATTAAACCGAAAAATGACAACTTTTTGAGAAAAGAAATGAAGAAATCAACTTGAAATATTAACGAATGGTATGCTCTTTCATCAGGATTTTAATTTATTTATCAGGATCTAACTTGTTATGAACGTGGAATTATCCCACATCTGACACCAATTTTTGTTAGGACCGTAGAAAGGATCCCACTTTTGATACCAGATTTTCTTATGGGCGTAGAAAGATTCCACTTTTCATAACAATGAATGTTCTGGATTCGCACTTGATGGTTTCTTCGTTGTGAATTAAAGATAGATCATTAACTACTTCGGACTTTATTGTTAATATCTATATACACTTTGCTTGTGCGATGAGAAAATATAGATGGAACTGAACACAACGAATTTAGAAATTGTACTGGATACAAACACAACGAATTTAGTAATGGAACTAGATACAAAGACAACGAATTTAGTAATGGAACTGGATAGAACGACAACGAATTTAGTAATGGAACTAGATACAAAGACAACGAATTTAGTAATGGAACTGGATACAACGACAACGAATTTAGTAATGGAACTGGATACAAACACAACGAATTTAGTAATGGAACTGATTTAACAAATAAATGGGCGAGCTTATATAGTAGTCTTAATTAGGTGATTAGGTTAGAAACCTACAAGACCTTTCACCTAATTTCGATTTGAAATGTATCCTTGTTTCTTGAACTTTGATCTAAAATGAAAGTAAATAATTTGGCAAATTAACAATAGGAATAGTCCCGGAATGTTTCCTAATTACTTATATTATAAATTACACTTGAGGCGCACATAACAAACTCCACCAGTCGTCTATTTATGTCTGATGATCTAAAACCTCTAGAGGGACCAGCATTTTTGTCATCTGTTGATGTTATAGGAATTTTTTGCAAAGCAGGGCCAGAAATGTACTCAATTCGAGGTCTTGCAGTTAAGCTATTTTTGTCAGTAGTTAGATTTTGCCCCAAAGCCGATACGGTTTTGAATTTTCTTTCTTCATTTCTTGATTTATTTGAAATCAATTTTTGAGCTGCTTGCAGTAAAGATTTCGTAAATCAACGAACTAAAATTGAACCACCAGTTAATATCAAAGATAATGCAAGTTTGGCTGCAAAAACAGTCTAGACACTTAGCACACAAGTGAAAACAAGTGTTTTATTGCGAATATATGTATTTTATCTTGAATGTTTCGTAATTATACGTATAGAATATTATTTAGTGTAAATGGAAGACTTGAACAGAAGACAAAAATGGTTTAAGCTAATCCGGCGCCTCCGCCATTTGTGATGCTGTCAATATTAGAATCATCAAACTTAATTAATACCCCTTTTACTTTTTATTTTACATTCTTTAATTCTATACTTTTGTTCCAAAGTCATAATTTCTAATTTTAGTCGTGCCTACTATAAAATTTTGTTCTGCGTAAGTTTGCACTATTGCAAGAGTGTTTTAAATGCATCTGACCATGTGCGCATTTTTTTCATATCGTTTTTTTCTCGTAATTGAATATTTATTTTCAAATTGGAAATATGTAAACATGACGTCTGACGTCAGTAAACGATCACATCTACGTAGACGTGACGTCTACGTAAATGTAATTATCTGACTGGGCCCTCACAAATCCTTCGTCTGTCATTTTGCACTTCGGAAAACCACAAAACACTTTTAATTAAACGGAGAAAATTGTGAGAAATAATGTAATTTACTGGAAAAATAAATCGCGTGTAACAGACTCAGAGAGGTGATTGTCTAGGTGACGTCATTTGTCACGTCCAATCATAACGCTTTCTGGGTCACGTGAAAATATCCAAATAATTGTTGATTTTATTTATTTCACAATTAATATCCAGGGCATGAAATCATTTTTTTTTCAAAGTAGCATCGACTAGACATTATTTTCTATTAATATTATATAACTTTTGGCAATTCATGTTGAAGGAAAAAAATTATTTTATGAAAATAAACTTTGTTGTAATTAAGAATCAACTAACAACATTCTCGATTACGTCATTGAATATGAAGGCACATTTTTCAGAAAGAAAATAATTTTCTTTAACACATTAGTTCAATATATTTTTGTCTCTTTAATCCACTACTTACAAGTGGTTTTTAAATCGTGTGTTGGTGAATCCAAAGACCAAAATGATCATGGCTCGAAAGACCAAAATGTTGGGTGGAATGTAGAATTTGAACGCGGTTGTGGTACATTGGGATTCAAGTACCATATAGAGAAATAAGAGAATGTAGAGATGGTAAACTTAACTCTATTTGATGTTATAAAATTGAATGAATGGTGACTGAAGACGAGGAACTTCTTTCTCTCGTAAGACTGTATGAGTAGAAGGAAGGAATGACTGAGGGAAGCGGGAAGCACCATTGATCACCCTTTTATCACCAACCCCTTGTTACCCAAGGCTGTAAATATTATTGAGCCGTAAAGACGGGCGCCGGAAAAGGGTGTAAACGAAGATGATTGCAGGCGTGCAAACATCGTGATACTTGTTGAACTCGAAAGTTTTGGCGCCCTTTGAGACACAAGTTACATGTTACAGAATGGACTACGATCAACTATTATAAAATAGAAATTTTTTCAAATGTTTCAAATTCGAAATAGCAATTCTACTTTCGATGATTTATTTAAGAAATCTCCAAATATTTCCACGATATTAACACTAGTGACTAGTGTTAGTAGGTAAATTTTTGGCCCAACTTATTTTGGGTTTGACCTACGGCAATTAATATATTATTTCAGTTGTTATTGCGTAACGTCATTAAGTGTTGTAGTTGAGCAATAAAGGTGATTCAGCATTTACACGTCGACTAATATGATCTGACCTCTCCAACTCCAAGAGCGTTGCGTGTTGCATGCAGGTATCCCTGCCCTATCCTCAATGACAATTGTATAACACCATGTTGATACCTCTTACCCATCCGCGTTTTGTTCCAGGTGAACAATGGACAGCGGAGACTGCGAGACTGAAGAAGACTCCGCACCAGAGGCGTGCGTCTCCCCCGAAGGTCCCCTGTTGCCAAGGTGAGTAGATACGCCGCTGCGACTCCGTGAAATCCGCGCAGTCAGTCGCGATTCGAACCGCGGTATGGTTGTTGTTCGCTTTATAAACCATCAAATCCGATTTGCTCGTCTGAATTTGAATTGTTGTTGCGTCCTGCGAGACATGATAAAGTTTAAATTGAGTGTGGAGTTGTTTAATGTCATTGTGTGAACGTCTAACGTCGCCATGTCGAACCCGTGGTATCCACCTCCGGGCCCAGGCTATAACTTCATTATGGACCATCCTCCTAGGTTAGTTCCTGCAACACCGATTTTGCCAGTTTCGGTTGTGCGGTCATTACGATGTATTTATGGATACTCGTGGACGGCCGGGCATGCAAATGCAATTGCTGATGGATCTCCCCAGAAGTCCTGTCCTGTCAATGTTGCCATAGTCCTAGAGCGGTGTTTGCTTTAGTCCGGTTGATTTATCAAGTGGCCTTCAGCGTTGCATTAACTGCGACCTGGAAACGTACTCGGACCGCCCCTGATATCTGCGTTAGAAATAAACAACTTATTGAACTTTACAGATATTGTTAACATTTTACAATCCCAAAACGCATGTAAATACACAGCATATACTTTGCATACCGTTCTAAAAATAAGCAGCTAAAATTACGTTATTATGTTAATTATTATTGTGGCTACTCTCCGGGCCAGCCAATTCCGAAATATATTATCCATACGAATTTTGTTTGCCGACTAACACAAGTTCGTATCAAGAAAGATAGCGCAACAAGTCAATTGAATTGATGCGCAATAACTACACAAACAAGCTTGTTACAGCAAAGATATTTTAAACATTAAAATGTCGCAGCTCGGAGTGAATATGTCGCCGGGTTACACGTAATGGTTTGAAAAATGCCGCCATTTTTATGTTCCACAAAAATTTTGCTAGTAGACACGCTTTGTGGAGTAATTAGCGCCAGTTTTTCAGAACAGAAACCTACAAGCTACGATAATCATAAATTTCAACTTGAATATGTTAATATGTGATTAGCAACAACGGTTCTAAAGAGATTTGAAGATTTGATAAATTAGCATTTTTTACCCAAAACACGTTTGAAGTGGTTACTGGATTCCACTATTCAGAGCCAAAGCTGGGCGCAATAAAATTAATGTTATCTAGTTCGATGAATGTCTGGTGGTACAGGGTGATCAACAAAAATCTTCATGAACCGCAATCACTAACCAAACAACCATCATAGTTTGTTTTTAACATAGATCTACTATCCCTATGGATAGAACGACCCGTATAAGCTAACACGGCCGACAGGGTTTCCAACATGAAAGAGAGAGAGTGATACAGCAAACAAATACAGTGAGAGTGAGGTAGGAGATTTCAATCACGTGACGGGTGGCAAAAGCGCGCTTACTTGATACACAGTTCAATGGTGTTCCCAGTGAAATATTTCGAATTTAATTCATATTTCGCAAATTTTTAGATTATATCACTGACTACTCTGTAGACAATTCGGCCAAATGTTAAAGATACTTCATAGCGAAAAGAAATACGCATAAATATTGCAAAATTCTTTATAACAGTTAAACTAAAAATTTCCTACATACGTAACGTCAAAGCAAATGTTCTGAGTTCTTCAAAATAGTTTTTTGCTGTGGTTAGTCGCAACTGCTTTAGCAAAAGCTGTTTTTGAGTTGTTGAAATAGAGCCCTGCAAGAAATCTAACTGTATTAGGAAAAGAATCAACAGGCTAAAAAATTCCTGGTTATCTGAAACTAGTAAATGGCATATTGCCAATTTACCGACTGGAACACAAAAATAGAATATTCTATGAGATACTGTTAATAAAATAAGATATTAAAACCTGTTAATTTAATTTTTCTTTTATATTTACATATTTGTCTGTTGGCCACTTGCCATATTTTTTTCCCTTCAGTGGTTGTCAGATCTTTCTGCTTAAAATCACCGAAATACACTGGTTGCCTGATATTTCTACAAAATAAAGTTACAATCCTAATTTTTAACAATAAGAAGTGAACCAAGCGTTGAGTCTTCCTTGCTTCCATTGATTTAGAAGGTAAATTACGATATTCATCAGGGTTGGTACTACTAAAAAAGGTTGGCATTTAATATGTGAATTTACCCTTTGTTTAAATTACCTTATTGATGGGATGGCTTCAGCAGCTTCACCCTCAAGTTTCATTTTTTTTGCTTGTTCAACTACTATTACAGACCTGACAGGCCTTTCAAGCCTCACTTTCCATTTCTTAGCCTGAGACTTTTGTAGATGGGATGGAAAATAAAAAATCGATGGCACGGTACCAATATTAAGGCGTTTTTTGCCAAATTGCCATATAAAGTCAGAGTCCTGAAAATGTTTTGCGCAAATTCGAGAACTTTCAGTTGGAACAAAATTCTCCCGTTTTATAGCGACAACCCCACTTTTTTTTAACTTCTGGATCTTTAGGAAATTTGCAAATACATGTTGCTTACGTCTAACACCCAATATATTCATAAATAATTTTACAAATGAAAAGAAACACCTCCTTTCGTTGCTCTTTCTGTACAAGCATAACCACAGCACGATTTCACCATTTTATTGTTTTTGCTCACAGATAATCCAAGATATTGTTTATACTAAATTATTATTACAATTAAATGCCAGAAACACCAAAGAATATAAAGAAAATTCGTAAAATTCCACTCGCTACTTCCAAAACTGTACTACACCGCTCAAATTGCGCTCGATTCTTGCCACCCGTCACGTGACTTTAGCGCGATCTCTCTCGCTCTGTGTTTATAACAGATATCTCTTTCATCACTCCATCCATAGGGATAGTAGATCTATGGTTTTTAACCAGTGGCGTGCACTGTAGCAATTGTTTGTTCTGTACTGATAAAACGACAATAACAAAATCATAACCTTTAATTTTATGTCTTTTTCAATATCGTCTACAAAACAGGCAAAACCTCACCAACTTCTACAAGTAACTGAAGAAGAAGCTTGACAATTTAAATACCTGTGGACGAGTATAGAGTTTTGATGTTGACAGTCGTTAATTTTATGACTTTATTGTCCTAAGGCACCGAGTAAGGAGAAATGTAGAATTTTATTTTATCTGAACAATTTTTGACGTATTTTGCAATTTTTGTAGTCCCAATTTACGAATAACCTAAACATTAATTAATCACAAAACCAATTTCTTACAAGGGAAGAAGTATCGAATATTTTTTTGTGTAACTAATTGAGAGGTCTCATGTTACTGAAGTTATCTCGTCTAACCTATTTAGTGGTTTAAAATTTGCAATTAAATATGTCGAATGTGAATTTATGTCTTAATAGCAAGTGCTTTATCAATTGAGTCAACTTAAGTGGTTTATGAACCGTTGTTTGATGTTGTATTAATAAATGCAAATTACGATTAATATAGTTTATTTAAAAGAAATAAGTTTGAAGCGTCTTGATATTCTCAGCTCATAAGGAGCGTCTTGAACGTCTCAGCTCTAAAATATGAATGCTGACTGTCTCAGCTCTGAAATACGAATGATACAGAATAGTTTGCTGAACTCAAGAAACCGTCCAAAGCCTTCTTTACCTGAGTGGGGTGCAACCCTTACGCCAGGTAAAGAGCTGACAAAATTTATGATGATCGGAAACATGCCGCCGGCCTTGAAGACTTCTGGGGTTCAACATCACATAAATTTGACCTAAATAACAATGTTAGTAACAAAAAGAAAAAAGAAAAACTGAACAAAATAAAAAGTTAACTAAATGAAATTTCACTAAAAAAGAATGTTATCATGACTATGAATACAAAATATGTTAAGACAATGTTGATGCAAACAACGTTTATCCAAAGCCTGTTAAAACAATTTTTCTGTCTTTTTCATCTATCGGTAAACGACACAGATTATGTAATGAGCGCTTTGTCACGCCGCTCCTAGTTCTCAACGAGGCGACCCTTGGTAGGCCGTCATTGCCGTAGTGCAACTCGGTTATTCTCCCCAGGTTCCAACGCAGTGGAGGTAGATTCTCGTCGGAAATTAAAACCAACGAACCGATTGTGGGTGCGTTGCTAGGACTTTTCCATTTGGATCTTCCCTGCAGTTGTGAGAGGTATTCGTGGCTCCATCTTCTCCAAAACCTTTGTCGCATTTGTTCTACGAGTTGCCATCGCGAAAGACGATTTGTTCTTACTTCCGTAAGGTCACCCTCATGTACGGTGGTCAGAGATTCCCCTGTTAGAAAATGGCCAGGAGTCAATGGTTCTAGGTCTTTGGTGTCATTAGGGGTTAGAGGACGAGAGTTTAGTATTGCCTCAATTCGCGTAAGGAGAGTGTACATCTCCTCATACGTTGGAGTTGCAATTTCAATAGTTTTTCTCATGTGATTCTTAATGGCAGAATCGTTTACAAGTTCCATGTGACCCATTGCTAAATATTCGTTTATAAATCCCGAGTATAATTGCTTGAATTCCGGTTTTCTATTTGGCCGGTTTTCTAACGAAAGAAATTGTTTTATGGCGCCTTCATGGGAATTCCCTAAATAGGGTGGACAATTTTTGAAAGGTAGATGGGATATAAACCGACCATCTGGGTCTCGCCTAATCGTTTTCGTAAAATGTGTTTCACAAAGTCGCTCTTCCGGTGAAAGCTTGTCGGCAATAACCCTAACGTTTTCAATATCCAAGAATTGCCGTACTTGTTCATGAAGATCGACCTTCTGAGAAAAATGACATAAAGATTTATGAATGGGCATGGATGCGTCAAATGTGCCGCCGACAATCCAACCTAAATGGGTTTTTTGAAAATGTGGCTGGCCTGGTGCTAAATTAATTTGCCCGATGCACATAAGTGGCAAAAATAACTCTGCTCCGATTAGCAGATCGATTTCTCCTGCACAATTAAATCGCGGATCAGCTAGTTGGATACCTTTAGGGATTGTTACCTTTGACATGTCGATTGGATCGACTGGAAGGTTTTCAGTTATTTTATCTAACACTAAGCAACTGATATCTTGACGATATTGATTGTGCTTAGATTTAATTGTAATTTTTGTTGAATGATTAATTGTGCTTACGGATTTGTTGATACCGCCGATTTGAATTTCTATTTTTTGACGTTCCAGACCTAATTTTTCGCACATGTTTGAGGTTATAAAATGATTCATTGAACCTGCATCAAGAAATGCACGGCATTCTTGATATTGATTGTTTCTATCTTTTATTAAAACTAATGCTGTCGATAGAATACCTGATTTTATAGTAGTAGTTTGAGAGAACGAATTTAATGAGAGTGACTGATTTTGAACCGGTGTTTTTTCCTGGGTGGCAGTACCATGTAGCAAGGTGTTATGATCTCCGTTACACTCTCGACATTTTGAAATAGATTTGCAATTAATTAACTTATGATTGTCTCTAAAGCAATTTTGGCAAAGTTTCAGTTGTTCTACGGACTTTAATTTTTCTCTCGCACTTAATTTTAAGAAGGTAATACACTGATTAATATAGTGACTTGATTTTTTACAATATTTGCATGATTTAGGTCTGCTGCCATATGGATTGTTATTGGATGTGGTGACATAACTGCCTGATCTAAATTTTGGAGGTTGCTCGTAAACCATGTGTAAAGGTTTTTTATTTGTGTGAAAGAAAGATTCAAGTGTTTGGTGACGCTTTTCTAAGAATTGAATAAAATCCTTGTACTTAGGAATGGACGAGTCAACGTTACTCTGCCATTCTCTTTTTGTGTGAAAATCTAATTTGTCAAAAATGATCGGGATAACAATAGCATCCCAGCTGTCCACCGGCACTTTTAAGACTTTTAATCCTTCCATATTCGTGGTAAGAACATCGAGTAACTCGCGCAAATGATTATGGGTGGCTTTGGCCATAACGGGAAAATTTAAAATAGAATAAACATGCTCTTGAGCTATCAATCTTTCATTTGCGTAACGTTTTTCCAGCAATTCCCAAGCTAGTGCATAATTGTCGTTCGAAATTGAAACAGAGTCGACCGCCTTAAGGGCTTCATTTTTTAAACATGATTTAAGATAATGCAACTTTTTGCAGTTGTCTAATTTGCTGTTGTTGTGTATAACAGACTTAAATTGATCTGAAAATGAAAGCCATTCCTTGTACGATCCAGAAAATGTAGGCAAGTTATAAACAGGTAGCTTTATGTTTAACCAATCATCGGAGGATTCATTTAAACTTGATCGAGACAGGGATGTATCTGCCGACGGTAGCCCCCTTTCCTTATTTTCATTGTTTTGAACTGCGGTTTTGATTAACGCGCTGACGGTATGGTACCTAGTTTCGAAAGAACTGCGTTCTCTTTCTTCAATTTCTAATGAACTTTCAGAACTAGATTCGATTTTTGATTGTATTTTTTCGAATTCATTGTAAATAGTAGCAAGCAAATCTTGCCTACTAACTAACTCGTTTATATTTTTGTCTAACGTGAATTCTTTTACGAAATTTTCGAGTCTTGTTAATTTGCCTTTGATTGTGGCACGAATGCGAATTGAGGTGTCGTATTCCGGCATGATTAAGGCGATTTCGGAAAACTTGCAACTCAAACGTATCAGAAAATGTGTTTCTCACGCTGCGTTTATGAAATACACGGTAAATGTAGGCACAATAACGGGTGAGGATTATAAAATTAAAGGAAGAAGATATCTCTGACCTTGTAGCGTGCTTTCCTGATGAGGGTGTGCGTCGCTGTAGTGGATGCTGTCCTCGATTGCAGGTTGCTCTCTGGTCGTCTTTGCAAATAGTGCGTCCTGATGTCCTTGATTGACTTTTGGTTACGGTGGAAAATTTTGGATACCACGCTTTATTATAACCACGTCTCGTTTGGAGCTTTTAGTAACGACACTTGTTGCACAAAATCACGATTTTTCACTGTATTCAAAATTCGTTTCGAAGGACCAATGTTTTTATTCTGATAATCCGGCTCGAAGCTGACCAATGTTTGATGTTGTATTAATAAATGCAAATTACGATTAATATAGTTTATTTAAAAGAAATAAGTTTGAAGCGTCTTGATATTCTCAGCTCATAAGGAGCGTCTTGAACGTCTCAGCTCTAAAATATGAATGCTGACTGTCTCAGCTCTGAAATACGAATGATACAGAATAGTTTGCTGAACTCAAGAAACCGTCCAAAGCCTTCTTTACCTGAGTGGGGTGCAACCCTTACGCCAGGTAAAGAGCTGACAAAATTTATGATGATCGGAAACAACCGTAACCTTGTAAATTAGTTTGATTTTATAGTGTTGTCATTTTTTGAAATTTGTTGCACCAGAAACTTCTGCAAGTAGCTAAAAAACTCGAATTTTTCAGTTGAGGAAAATTTCAGAGAATTGTAAAAGATTTTTTGTAGTTTTAAACCATAGAATAAAGAAAATAACGACAAATCTTGTAAATGGGTATACATATAGTTTTCTGTTTTTTAATCATAGTAATAAGTTATTAATTTAGCATTTTTTATTTTACATTTTGCGGCAATAAGGAAATAAAATTAGTAATCGTTAAACATTTAATTACGATGTTTTTTTGTTGAATTTTGTAATAGTTCTCTTTACGATTATTACAAGAAACCTCAAAATCATAATATTTATTTTTTTACCTTGGATTAGAAGATGTTTTGAATAATTATTCAAAATAAATCTTTAGTTACGCACAGACTTATACAAAATTTACTTTATTTTAGTGCCATATTTCTAAATTTGTTGGTCTTAGCTTATTGCTTCCTTTCGCAAAAGGTAACTATTTTGGGTCTAGAGAATTTATTTCACAAAATCGGATCTGATGTTTTGAAATGGAGTACTTACACGTATTTTTTTGCCTAAAATCGGTTTTTGAATACATATGACAATGTGACTAATTATTTTTTTATAGCGATATTTTTTCACATAATTATCGGACTGGAAATATTCACGTCGAGACGCAGTGAACTGTCATGGCCGAACAAACCCTGACGTGTGACGTCACATTTCTCCCCACGGTCTACCTAAAATTAATCCACGGTACAAGACAAATCTGTTGGTTCTGAATTATTCCTAGTGCTGCGTGATTTATTTCGTTTATATCGATGAATATGAGTGACAATAATAAGAATACAATTTCCAGTTATATTGTGTCAGGCTGTAGAAATAATTCCTGAAGAACTCCAAAAAAAACCCTCATTATGTTACCAAAATTAAACCAACTTCAAAAATTGCGTGTTGACATCCATCTGAAGAAGCTGCACAATCATTGAACGAAACATCACCCTCGTTTTAGTTCTGGCTTCGTACTTTGTGTTCGGGACAAATTTTCGCCTTGACAGTGCAAATATTATTGGTTCTCTTGATCTTCACATATCCGACTGCAGAATCGCCGTAATTACCTGGACCAGCACTATAAAAAAAATATTTTAGCGCAAATTTTGTCATAAAATAAAATTGTAAAATATAACACATAAATACGTGTTTACTTATATGTTGGGCTTTACACCACGAATTTCAGCTGACGTGAAAACGGCATTTTTCGCGAAAAACGCGGCAATCGTGAGAGAGTCAATCTTTGGCAAATTATCCGATTGGACCCTCACAAACCTTTCGTCGGTCATTTTGCACTTCGGAAAACCACAATGCACTTTTAATTAGTTGCTAAATGCAGAAAATTGTGAGAAATTGGAAGTAGACGACTACAACAGTATCAAAGAAGTGATTGACTGGGTGATGTCAGAAGACATGTCCAATCACAGCGCGTTCTGGATCAGTTGAAATTAGTCAAATAATTGTTGTTTTTATTTATTTAATAATAAATTTGCAGGACATCGAAACTGTTTTTTGTTTCAAATTGGCGTCGATTACATTTACTATCAATGTTATATAACTTTTATGCGATTTGCGACTTACTGCTAGTCGCTTATCATACACAACTCAAACCGAAAAGTTCTCGTTTTGCTCAATTTTTCTGTGAGCCTCGCGCATTTCATATCGAAAGGTTATTTCTCTATATTAGTTGATCTTAGAAAGTTGATTTTCAAAATATTAAATCTGCCATTTTTAGTAGTTGCCAAAACCAAAAAGTTTGTAGTTGTAAGTTGTTGCGATTTTTTTGTTTCACTTTTTACAATAAGGAAGTATCTTGTCTTCTTTTGTTAAATTTTATAATAAAGTCGTTATTGTGATACCGCCAAAAATTCTCAGTAATCACAAAATCAGAGATTTGTGTACCTTGCACGCTACGTACTCAAAAGTACATAATCTACTGTTGTTATTGAGGTTATCTCAAAGCTTGTTTTCATCAAAGATGAATCTAGATCTCTAAATTCGCAATTTTAAATGTGGAATATTCTTTTTTTTAATTACTTCCTAAAAACAATAAATTGGCTGAACTTAACTGATTTCTCAATAATAACTTTTCATATCCCTTCTGTTTCTTGTAGTTATCGCTTTTTAAAATTTTATGTAAAAAGAAAGGAAAACACTACAAAATTTTGCAATTGTCGGAAGGAAAGTGAGACTCAGTTGATCTGACGACCTTAACATTACCCATCCAGATGGCACAAGAACCGTTGATTAAACTACTTAATTTTAACACTTGTATTTTAAAAGCCAAGAAAAAATCACATTAGTTGGCTTCATATAGATGAATAAATTTGTCTAATTTTTCTAACATGAACGATTCTTGAATTGGCAACATTTAAAAAGTTTTGTTGTAAAATGTGTAACACAAATGGTGTACCAAAAAAGGCGTTTATCAAATGTAGGTAACAGTTTCTGTATCTAATAACAACAATGCAATTTTTGGGCTATAAGTTGACAAATTCAGACGTCCAATTTTTACACCTACGTTTAGCACCGCGTTATTTGCATATTAATATATGAAACGTCATACCTGCCTATGCAAATAAAAGTTTCTAATCTAAACAAACGGATTTCTTTTGATATTTAGAATGTTAAATAACGTCATAGCATAAAACTTAATACGAAACAATGTTATTATTTTGAATTATCGTGACACTTAATTGCTTGCACATATTATGATACTCAACATATGTGGTGCTCGATACAAGTTCTATTATGGAATCCGCAATTTGGCTCCATTACAAAACTAGATCTCTATTCCTAGCATCTGAGGTCAAGAAAAGTTTCAATCAAGCTTCAGGTGCGAAAGGAAGAAAAACAGAACTTCGAAAAGAATGCTGGACTGGAGTATCAAGAAAAGACGTTTCTTGAATTGATTGTGGTTGACCAGGAGAAGAACAGCCAAAGTGCAGTATTTACTGTTATCGACTGATTTTTTAGGTACCTTGTACTGCAATTCACTGTACCATTTCGGCGTTGCATAAT
The DNA here is from genome assembly GCA_905333025.2 of Pyrochroa serraticornis. Taxonomy (NCBI): domain Eukaryota; kingdom Metazoa; phylum Arthropoda; class Insecta; order Coleoptera; family Pyrochroidae; genus Pyrochroa; species Pyrochroa serraticornis. Next base: position 22,716,532 of record HG995154.1, read on the forward strand.
TTAATTTTTTACTTTCAACGGTGGGAAAACGACGAAGTAGGTAGTTGCAACGAATTCCATTATTTTCCATTATCAGTTAAAAATGAAGAAAATGCACTATCAACATTGTTTGGATTTAGATTGTTTACAATGAACTTGAAATTTCAAACTATCAGCAAGTGTTACCCACCGATTAAATGCATAATTTAAATTTTTTATAGTGATAGCGTTATTGGATAATTTGGGGGAAAACTGAGAGGGGATGTTGTTCCCACTTAATAAAAGTAACAAACAATGTAAACAAATAAACAAACATTTCGAGTGCATTTTACCAAGCTGCGCTATATGTGGGGACAACAATTTTGCAAACAAACAGGTTTGATGTTGTTATTTTGATAACAAATTTCAAGTTGACTAATAAAAAGTTTTAAAGTGTCTTTCGGAGAATTTTACCTATAGTAAAGTTAAAAATAATGAATTCCAATAGTCGTGACAAGTTTATTAGAATCGTTGATAAATAAACGGAAGTACTGAAACTGGAATATTGGTCATTATTCACAGCTTTGCTGTACTAAACATTTTAAATGTGAAAATGAACGTGAATTATTTCATTCATACTAATTTTGATTGAAGACGTTAATTAATAGCGTTAATAGTAACGTGTCTGAACAAATAAATTTGCAAGTAACTGTTACTGAAAACAAACATTTATCAATTGTTGACCCGACCACATTCACAGGTTTGTTCTAATTTGGCAAAGCGAACATTATCGTGCACATTTTTTTGATGGACGTCGAAATATCGACAACTGAGGCAACGGCGCACCAAATTCGCGTACCACAACATCCTGCAAAAAGTAGAGAACTTCCAAGAGACGACGGTCGAACAAGGCAACTGGTTTGGCGACAGAAATGCGACATTTATACCAAATTAAAGGTCCATTCGAAAACGTGACCGAAACACTGGATTAGCGTAGCACATGCTACGCGCGAGTACGCAGCACAAACACAATATGAATATAAACCATTTTTTTTGACAAACTTAAACTTGAATTAAATTTTAATTAGGGTGTTTTTGGGTCTAATGTTTATCTCTTTTTGTATGCACGGTTGTTCAAATGGAATATCAAATCCCGTTTCATACAAGAGAATAATTCTCGACATCTGGTTGATTACTCGATTTTTGTATTTAAAAAAAATATTTATAATTTTTTTTTAATAAATGCTCGGGTTTTTGTTGAATAACACTTAACTTATGTCAACATTGCCTGGCTTATTTCCCGATTAAAAGAAATGTGAGCTGTTGAACTATTTAAGCGAAACAAAAATAAACAATATTTGACTGTATGTTGCGATTAAAGAATCCCGCATTTGAATAACATCTGATGGCTTATACCTGTTTAAAGGACTGCTATTTCAAGGTTATAGATTTTGGTTTCAATATTCAACGAGAGAAGCGTCGCCTCTTTACGGTTCTCTACCCTTTAGGCTTTAAAAATGTCGATATTTATGTTAGAACCTATGGGTTTCAACGCAAGAATTTTACAGATCGCTTTTGCTCATTTTTCAACACATAAGGAGATTTCTGTCTTAGCGGATTTAATTGCTAAAAATAGTTTTGACTAATTTTAACTGATTTGTGGAATTCTCTGAATCGCTTTCAACTTGGAAACGGTTTACTTTTTCTTCTTTTGCGCCTTTGATTCAATTTAAAATTACTACTTCTACGCATCCAGGCGTGACAAAAAAGAAATAAAAGTAAACAAACACGGTTAGAGTTGAAGTGATGACTAAACGCTATGTTGTGTACAGGATGAGCAATTTAACTAGTCAGTGCAAAGGAGTCGTCCTTGCTACCTAATTTAAAGGAGCTAATGCAAATTCTCTTTAATAAATGTGCACTTTTATTATTGTTGCTTTTTAAGAGTTTAATTTTTAATGAACACCCGAGTAGCGTTAATTGTAGACCTGACCTACAAGAAAGTTGCACATAGAATATTTTGTTATTTTAATATTTTGTTGACACATAGTTGAAATGAAACAATTAACAAACTAGTCTGGCAGTTTGAAAACACAAGACTACTTCTTATACCAAAAAAACTCCACAAAATTCTTTTATTAGTAAGATAAATTAACTACACGTGTCCGTAGTTTGAATTATTTTAAACTGGTTCAATAGAATGGCCTAATAAAAAATCAATTGACCAGAGAAGCTGAATTTATGAAATTTGTAGGTTTTTCTTCTCAAATTTAGTTATTGCTAATTTCAAGTACAATTTTTTCTTAGTTTTATGTTGCCTTATTATTCTGAACAGAAATTAGTATCGGATAATATTTGGAAAAAAGATATTGGAATATAAATTTGTTGGTTTAAAAAAATATTAATAAGATCTTTATCAAATTATCCTTCAAAACCCTAACTCTGTCCTCCAGAAAATAAAATTAATTTCGAAAATACACCGATAATTGTTCGAAAAATAAATTTACTAAAATTACAATTCTTTCTATTACTCTACTATTGCTTGTATTTTAAACTGGCAAGATTCATTTCTACCCCTGAATAAATCTGTAACACATTAAAAACATTATGATTGTTTTATTTTATTAATTTTACTTTCAGTTTTAAATATGACAAGAAATAACACAACTGTGCTTAATTTAGCCCCTTTATTAAATTTTTATGTTTGATAAATATTATTGTTCTTATAAATGTTAGAAGAGACTAACTAGAAGTCTAAATCTGACAATACATTTGATGAACATTTCATGTTTTGAAGTGGCAAAGTTTTTTAGTAAAATACTAGCAAAGAGTAAATTTCTGGTTATCGCTTTAATAATATTGTGGTCCAAATTTTGGGAAACAGAAATATTTTTTAGTATACACAATTTCGTTAAATCTGTCTAAATATTATTATGAAATAATACTCCCAAGTATTATTAACACAATTTGTGTTTATGTAAACTTCTAGGTGAAGGATAATGCCAGAATCGTGTCAGCAAAACAATTGGTGGCTGCGCCAGAATAACGTTTAATTAACCAAAATTGGACGAATCGTAATTGATCGACTTGCCAGTGGCAAATTCCTCCAAAAACGTAACCGCGAATTATTCGTTAAGGTTTGATGTAACCAGGAATTTTTTATTATTTACATGAGAAACTGGGTTAGTATTTGGAATCCAAATCCTTGTTTGCATAATTCGATAATGCGCCAAACATATTGCATTTCTCTCCTTGGATGATCCTTTATTTCGCAGCGCAACCAATTTGTTGAATTCCGCAACTCGTACCCACAATTTTCGGCTATTAGCAAACATTATTCAACCGTAATAGTTTTCAGATTTTTTATTGGTGAAAGTAAATTTTAGCGAGGAGATTCGGGCGAAATCTTGACTGTATCCATGGGAACCGTCAAATTCCCAGTTTGAAGAGGAGGGATGAAGAGGAAAAGGCTGATAGGCCCCGGTTCTGTTGTAAATAAATAATCGATTAGTTGCATTGCACGTCAATAACAAAATTAACCGGTTTCAACGAAAGAATCTACGTAGAAAATAATGCAGTTCTTTGATGGCGTTGTTTTGATTCATTTCATCATTCATCCTTTCAGCGCAGCGAGACACTCAACAGGTTGTTCATTTTCAACGGGCAAGGTCAAGTCGTTCCCTCGATAATGACATTTGCGTCGGTACACCGTACTGACGCGGCGCGTCGTTAGATTTCCTGATTTAGGTATGCGTTCCGCAACCTGAACCGATGTTCTTTGATGCAAATTGGGCCAATTTTTCTTAATATTTAATTTCTGCCAGCATTGTTTCGACCGTAACATGCCTCGTTTAATCGGTGTCTGAATTTCAATTAACCACACAATTATTTAATTAATTATGCAGCGGGTCATTTTCTTCGTAATTGTTGACTTAAACGTGTTATCCGTTACATCGAATGCGAAAAAAAACAAGAATTTTTAAAAATACCAACGGAACTCTTGTGTGCAGGACAGCAGGAATCCATCCGTGCACAAACATCACGTCTCCAACATCAAGGCCGCACCGGACACGCTAGAGATCTGTGGAAAGGTCCAGGCGGGTCGAAACTACGTTTAGAGCGATGACGATGAGGCAACATCCATAGTCCTGTTTGTGTATTCGCGACAACTTTTCATAACCTACAGCAATGCCGGTTTCTTCTCTTCCGTTCGTAGCCGATTCAATAACACTATTTTTATATGTCTTGTTTTGATACGAGCGACTATATAAATTGCTTTTTCGAACCCACACGACAATTCTCTTGGTTTTATTTTCAGACGCGACTTTTTGTGCTAATAATACACCATGATTTTGCTAGCTCTAAAGAAAATGGCACGGGGAGAAACTATGGAAGTTTTTAGGATATTTAGGTTTTACTTCCGTAAATATAACCCTCCGAATGGCAAGCTGTTAAGCTGAACTGCTTCGTTTCCCAGGATTCGACCTTTCAACCCCTTCAAACGACTCCCCATAACCAACGTAAATTTAATTACCTTGTTATACTTGCAGTTCTCGTTTTTTTACACGTTTCTTCTTTACTTTTCTTTTCAATTCTTTTTACACCTTTTTTCCTTTCTTTTCTGTGGTCTAACAAAAAATTGGAGTTTTTTCGGATATTTAGGACTCACTTTCCAATGACAGACTGTTAAGTTTAACTTGTTCAGATTCCAGAATTCGACCTTTTAACCCCTTTGAACGACTCCCCATAACCAACATAAGGTTATTAATCGTTTTACTCTTTTGCAGTTCTCAATTATTTTTACACCTTTTTTTCTTTTCTTCCTGCGGTCTAACGAAAAATTGAAGTTTTTTTTTTATATTTAGGGCTCACTTCCCAATGACAGACTGTTAAGTTTAACTTGTACGGTTTCAAGAATTCGACCTTTTAACCCCTTCCAACGACACCTCATAACCAACATAAAGTTACTTATCTTGTTACTATTTCGCAGTTCTCAATTCTTTTTACACCCTTTTTTCTTTTCTTCCTGCGGTCTAACAAAAAATTGAAGTTTTTTCGGATATTTAGGGTCTACTTCTCAATAACAGACTGTCAAGTTTAACTTCTTTGTTTTCCAGAATTCAACCTTTCAACCCCTTTGAACGACTCCCCATAACCAACATAAAGTTACTAATCGTTTTACTCTTTTGCAGTTCTCAATTATTTTTACACCTTTTTTCTTTTCCTTCCTAGGGTCTAACAAAAAATCGAAGCTTTTTCGGATATTTAGGTCTTATTTCTGTAAACACAAACCTCCCAATGACAAACTGTTAAGCTGAACTTGTTCTTTTCCCAGAATTCGACCTTTTAACCCTTTTGAACGACTTCCTATAATCAACATAAAGGTACTAATCTTGTTACTCTTTCGCAGTTCTCAATTCTTTTTACACCCTTTTTTCTTTTCTTTTTGCGGTCTAACAAAAATTTGAAGTTTTTTCGGATATTTAGGGTCTACTTCTCAATAACAGACTGTCAAGTTTAACTTCTTCGTTTTCCAGAATTCGACCTTTCAACCCCTTTGAACGACTCCCCATAACCAACATAAAGTTACTAATCGTTTTACTCTTTTGCAGTTCTCAATTATTTTTACACCTTTTTTCTTTTCCTTCCTAGGGTCTAACAAAAAATCGAAGCTTTTTCGGATATTTAGGTCTTATTTCTGTAAACACAAACCTCCCAATGACAAACTGTTAAGCTGAACTTGTTCTTTTCCCAGAATTCGACCTTTTAACCCTTTTGAACGACTTCCTATAATCAACATAAAGGTACTAATCTTGTTACTCTTTCGCAGTTCTCAATTCTTTTTACACCCTTTTTTCTTTTCTTCCTGCGGTCTAACAAAAAATTGAAGTTTTTTCGGATATTTAGGGTCTACTTCTCAATAACAGACTGTCAAGTTTAACTTCTTCGTTTTCCAGAATTCAACCTTTCAACCCCTTTGAACGACTCCCCATAACCAACATAAAGTTACTAATCGTTTTACTCTTTTGCAGTTCTCAATTATTTTTACACCTTTTTTCTTTTCCTTCCTAGGGTCTAACAAAAAATCGAAGCTTTTTCGGATATTTAGGTCTTATTTCTGTAAACACAAACCTCCCAATGACAAACTGTTAAGCTGAACTTGTTCTTTTCCCAGAATTCGACCTTTTAACCCTTTTGAACGACTTCCTATAATCAACATAAAGGTACTAATCTTGTTACTCTTTCGCAGTGCTCAATTCTTTTTACACCTTTTTTTCTTTTCTTCCTGCGGTCTAACAAAAAATTGAAGTTTTTTCGGATATTTAGGGTCTACTTCTCAATAACAGACTGTCAAGTTTAACTTCTTCGTTTTCCAGAATTCAACCTTTCAACCCCTTTGAACGACTCCCCATAACCAACATAAAGTTACTAATCGTTTTACTCTTTTGCAGTTCTCAATTATTTTTACACCTTTTTTCTTTTCCTTCCTAGGGTCTAACAAAAAATCGAAGCTTTTTCGGATATTTAGGTTTTATTTCTGTAAACACAAACCTCCCAATGACAAACTGTTAAGCTGAACTTGTTCTTTTCCCAGAATTCGACCTTTTAACCCCTTTGAACGACTTCCTATAATCAACATAAAGGTACTAATCTTGTTACTCTTTCGCAGTGCTCAATTCTTTTTACACCTTTTTTTCTTTTCTTCCTGCGGTCTAACAAAAAATTGAAGTTTTTTTTTTATATTTAGGGCTCACTTCCCAATGACAGACTGTTAAGTTTAACTTGTACGGTTTCAAGAATTCGACCTTTTAACCCCTTCGAACGACACCTCATAACCAACATAAAGTTACTAATCTTGTTACTATTTCGCAGTTCTTAATTCTTTTTACACCTTTCTTTCCATCCTTCCTGCGGTTTGACAAAAGATCGAAGTTTTTTCGGAAATTTAGGTCTTATTTCTGTAAACACAAACCTCTCAATGACAAACTGTTAAGCTGCACTTGTTCTTTTCCCAGAGTTCGACCTTTTAACCCCTTTGAACGACTTCCTATAATCAACATAAAGGTACTAATCTTGTTACTCTTTCGCAGTTCTCAATTCTTTTTACACCTTTTTTCCTTTTCTTCCTGCGGTCTAACGAAAAATTGAAGTTTTTTTTTTATATTTAGGGCTCACTTCTCAATGACAGACTGTTAAGTTTAACTGGTTCGTTTTCCAGAATTCAACCTTTTAACCCCTTTGAACGACGTTCCATAACCAACATAAAGTTACTAATCGTATTACTCTTTTGTTACTCTTGTTACTATTTCGCAGTTCTCAATTCTTTTTACATATTTGTTTCTATCCTTTCTGCGGTCTGACTAAAGATTGAAACTTTTTCGAATATTTAGGGCTTACTTCCTTAAAAATAACCCTCTCAATGAGCTGCTATCAATGATCTTATAATACTATGTCTATACCAAATTCATCAAAACCAGTCACCGCGTCAAATCAACTAAGTAAGCATGATGATCACGTGAAACTAGCTACGCGCGCTCTGATTGGTTCCCTCCTACTGCGATTTCTGGTCGTAAATTGAATCCTTTATTCTTAACGAGCGCTTTACGTAAAATCTTGAAAAATGTCTTCAACTGATTCAGCTCGGTGCGTTTTCCGATTTTGCGTAAAGCGCTCTCGTCAGAACTAAGCCACTGGCAGTTCACGTGCATTTGTTTTGGCGCGGTGACTCGTCTCTATGAATTTAGTATAGATCGGCAGCAGAGAGCGAAGCATCGCCAGCTACATAGAAGTGAGATAGCGCTAGTCGACCACGTGACTGTGGGACAGTTGTGCAAGTGATTGTCGTCAAAATTTCAATCATTTCAAGTCGTTATTTTGTGATATTTCGTTCATTTTTTTGTTGTAATTTATGTAATTGTTTTGATAGGAAATTTTACAAACAATACCAGTAGTAAGTACTAAGTAGTTGATTTTTGCTTACAAGAATGGTGATGTATTGTGCAGTTTTTGGCTATACCAACAAGCCGGGAACATGAGAAAAAATGCCTTTTCATAAGTAAGTAAATATATTTGCAGCAATTTTTTATAAGCTATTAACAAGGGATCGGTTAGGGTAATAATAATAATAATGTATCAAAAAGGGGCTGCATGATTTGCCAAGAATACGCCTAACTTTTCAATAAAGGTTTCTCGCTGAAGAAGCATTGCGAAAGCATTGGATGGTTGCGATGAAAAGGGAACAATTTAATCCAAAACCCAGTACAGATTGCATCATTATATTATGTTAAAGAATGAAGGTAAAGATGGGATAAGACATAAATTGCCCAAGTTAAGTCTTTTTAAAAATCATTAGCGTTGATGATTATTAATAGGATAAAATTATTCCTTTCGCGATTGACTGCCCTGTGCTACTCTTTTACATCCAATTTCATGTACCTAATAGATCTGCCAGGGTCCGTTGTTCGTTTCTTGTTGAAACAGCGAAGAGTAATTACATGCAAAATAGTCCCATTTCCCGAATATTTAAGAATAAATTAAGAATTGTCCTTAATGATTAATTGTTGGTTGTATCTTTGTTCTGTTCAAGTCATTGATTTATGTTTTTTTGGTTCCAAACAAAAAAAAACATTTTTCAAAATAATTCTGTTTAAAAATGGACGTATCGTAAGATCTAGATTTTTTAGTGATTTATATAGAGGTAACTGTTTTTTTTTCTATCACATTAATTAAAACCTGTAAGAAACCTCATAATATTAGTATATTTGAACGCTTTTCATCCCACAGTCATGTGACCTCCGATGTCTCGTTCCTTCTCGTATACATTTTATACGTTACATCTCTTCTCTCTCTTTAATGGTTCAGGCAATGTCTGCGCACTGTCATGTAGGGAAGGAATCATCTAGTCGTAGTAGTACAAGATCATTGCATACTATTAAGCTGAACTTTTTCGTTTTCCAGAATTCGACCTTTCAGCCCCTAAAAACGACTCCTCATAACCAACATAATGTTACTAATCTTGTTACTTTTTTGTTGTTCCTTTACACCTTTCTCCCTTTCCTTCCTGCGGTCTGACAAAAATTAGTCAACAAGTATGGCTTGACAAAGCATTCAAACTGCTAGTTATTTGTTGTTGTTTTTTTTACCAATTTTTGTTCTAAATTAAACCATTACCTTGAATAGTACAAAAACCCGACAAGTATGGTAAATTTATCTAAAGCACGTGTTGTCTGACTTTTATTATTATAAATTCTAGACAACATGGCCTTTGACGAAAATAACGTCAAGGGGGGGAGTAAGGAGTTGGCAATAAATGCATCACTTAGGACTGAGAGGTGGTGGACTTTTAACAAATTTTATATACAGGATTAGCCGAAAGCGTGAAACTATGCTTCTCCTGCTTTAGACTTAAATAAAAAATTATAACTAACTGTTTGTGTAATTAATAATTTAAGGCCATAATTAGAGCATATTTTTTTACAAAATGGCAACTATTTCTTTAAATAGCAATGTACTTATATTTGTATTTAGCATGGCGTAGAGAGTTATTCTCCACACAAGCGACACATTTTTTTACTGCATCAAGTTCTTTATAAATAATCAAAGAAAATTCTTAAACGCCTAGTTTAGGCTACCTGGGAGACAGGGAATGTATCCCAACATAATACACAGTCTATAGGTGGCCCAAACTGGTCATTTAGGACTTTTCTTTCTTATATTTAGAAAGAAAACTGTTTGCCAAATTACTAATTTAAGGCCATATTAGAGCATATTTTTTTACAAAATTCCAGCTATTTTTTTTAAATGGCAACGTATTTATATTTCTATTTAATAGCATGGCGTAAAGAATTATTTTCCACGCAAGCGTAACATTTTTTTACTGCATCAAGTCCTTTATAAATAAATAAATAAATAAAATTCTTAAACGCCCAGTTTGGACTACCTGGAAGAAGGGAAATGCATTACAATATAATGCAGCATCGATATATAGCCCAAAGAGCTGAAACATAAGTTTTCATCATTTTTAAATAATCGCCACGCATGTGTGGCAACTAATTCTCTACGTCAGGCTAAACGCTAAATTGAAATATGTTCTAATATGACCTTAAATTAGTAATTTTTTGTCCCATATTTTACACTAACATATATGTTGCAAAATTAATGTACATCTAGCATTTTTTTTAATAACTTGTTTCCTGAAATGCACATCTTGAGGTAAGCCTTAGAATAACTGCAAAGGCGTTCAAGTTTTAAGATTAAAAGCTGTTGCTGGTACATAATTTGTCCCAGTGTTACCAACCTGTGTCCAAATTGTTCAGAAAAAGTAATTTTTATTAAAACGTTTTGAAAAATCTGCTGAATTATAAAGTCTCGATTTCAAAAAAGCTTGATAATTGCAATAGCGTTTTGAAATTTGAGGTACAATTTCTGAAACAATTCTTTATTTAATAAAAATACATTCAAAAAATATTACTGCTCCACAATCTAACAGTTTCTAGATATTTTCAATTAACTGAGTGGTTACATTAAGAATTTAACCAATGGTTTTCTCTCAGTTTTTTTTTTGTGACAGCACTCATCTATAAATAATTTGAAACTCTTGAACCTTTTTGCTAGTTTTACATTTTCCAAGTTATATTTTTATTTCTTCTTTTCCAGGTTTGTTGCCTCTATTTCAGGGTTTTTGGCATATTTACTGGCATGTTGCTTATTAATTTGTTTTGAGACTTTCTGATTTTGCCAATATTTGTTTACCTGATACCACACCAAAATTGATTATTTAGTTCTTTTTTCCACATTTTAATACTTCTTTAGTCTTATATTTCTTCTACTTTAACTACAGACTGGTATTCAAATTAATTTCAGGCACGTAAACGTTATTCATTGATGTGATTATTAATTTTATACCGTATGATTTTGCTTTTTTCTACCTGCAGCAAATTGAAGTGTGTCTGTCTGGTGTTCCTTCAGTATTTATGCCACCGCAAGTGGCGTTGGAGTGTCGTTAGAGTGTGAAAGGAAAAGCATTGATTACAGCGGACTACCCTGTAGTACTTCTGCCTGAAATTCATGTAGGTCTGAAAGTCATTTTATTTTCTAATGTTAAATGGTAAGCTTACGGAAGTTCAATACATTGTTGACACGTGTCTTCGCAGCCCTTCCTTTGTAGAACACCGCTTTCAGAAAAATCGCTAAGTCGACTTCTTTGTCTCAAAAACTTTTCACAATTGTATTTATGATCCTGTAAACATTGTATTACAGTTAAATATTGATTTTCGAAGCCAAACTGATACGTAGAAATTAATTCGTTTCTCGCTATTATTTGCTTGCACTTTTCGAGACAGTTGCCCAAGCAACTTTTACTGCGTATAAGTAGAAGGGAAAGCAATAGATTACATTTTTAGTTTTGAACCATTTACTTGGGCGACTTTCATAATTTTGGTGCAAATATTAGTCGAAATTCTACAATAAGCTACTTGCACAAAGTCGAAAATTGCATAAAAGTTATATAATATTGATAGTAAGTGAATGATGTATAGTCGACGGCGATTTGGGAAAAAAACAATTATTTGAACATTTGCACGTGACCCAGAACGCACTGTGATTGGACGTGACGAATGACGTCACCCAACCAATCACCTATTTGAGTCGGTTACCTACAAGCGATTTATTTTCCCAGTCATCAAATTACTTCTCACAATTTTCTCCATTTAGGAACTAATTAAAAGTACGTTGTGGTTTTCCGAAATGAAAAAAGGACAGACGAAGGATTTGTGAGGGTCCAGTCGGATAATTATATTTACGTAAATGTGTCACTTCACGTCTACGTAAATATGGTCGTTTACTGACGTCACACGTCAAGTTCGAACGACGTTTTGGCGCGAATATTTCCAATTTGAAAATGAATATTTAATTATGTGAAAAAAAATATCAATATGAAAGAAAAAATACTGGCATGGTCAAATGAATTTAAGATACCGGTTTAACACAAAAATAAAATTACCTGCAAGTACCTCACTACTATCTTTTCTACGATTAAGTCAAATCTTGAAGCTTTCCTTATATTTAAATTATCTTTTAGTTTGTTTTGCTATTTTTCCAAAAGTAGCTAATTTTATTTCTTCCCCTTCCAACTTCTGTGTCAAGAGAATCATTCTGTACTCGTTCCTCATTCAGTTGTATTTTTTTAACATGTTTGAGTTGTGCGAAATGGATTCCCATGCTGTTATCAATTGGGGATGTATGTTATTGCCTTTTTCCCCTGGTTTTTCTTTTTTTAACCAATTTCTTATATCTTTTTGGGGTAATTATGACCTATAGTGTTTCTCTTAAGATACCTTAATACTTTTCATACTCCTGATTGTAATTTTTAGAATATGTACAAGTGTGCTTCGCACTACTATTTAAATGTGACATTTTTTTTGTCTTATTGTTGAAATCGTCCTTCTGAATAAATCAGAAAACCATGACCAGGAGTTACGCAACCAATGACTAAAAATTGGTAAACATCACAAATTGATGAAGATTTCCATGGTTTTTGATTCTTTACAAAGTACGGCGCCAGGTATGATCATCAGTTCTTTCGGCCAGATTGATGCTTTGCATGCAACTGCGGACCAATAAAGAATTATTTTTGCCATCTATTTGGAAGAAGTGAACAATTAATTTGCCTGAATCACAGGATCTCACTTCTTTAGATCTCTATGTTTGAAATTACTTAGAACAACATTTATATATTGCTAGTCCCAAATCCACGTAAACAAAAACATTTATCTACTACTTTTTGGTACTATTATTGCGGTTTCTGAGGAAGTGAAACTATGGTGGTTTGTGGGCAAGAGACGAGAAAACAATAGAAATTGTTTTGGAGCATATACTCCACTTTAAAAAAGATTATGCACTGAACTTTGAACTCGTACAAAGCTGTGGGATAAAATTTTTGTTTACGTTACAATTTGATATATGCATATCTAATCAAGACACTACCTCGACATAATGATGTTGTTCATTAATAAGGTGTTGTTGACCAGCAAAATGCATCTATACAAACAATTATGTTAGTATCAACTAAAACCAAAAGTAGCAATCTGGAACCATTACGTGTAGTTTACCTGTTCTCTTTTTCATTTTCACAATGAGAATATGACTTAATCCATGAATTATTTATGGAAACAAACATTGAGTTATAATTTTTAGGTATTGTTGGTTCTGAATCTAGAACGATAATTATCACAAACAAGTAGCTGGCAAACAGCTAATCATTAAGCCTGAGCAGCGGGAAGTGCCATATCTGTGACTTCTTGTTTTGGAGATATCGAGTTATTTTGTAAATTACAAATTGTTTTCACTTGAACTACTGATAATTATAGCAATTAGACCCTATGATTCGCTAATTTTTTAAATTAAACATTGACCTAGTGATTCTGACTATCCACCTTTAACCAATAGAAATAAATTATTTAAAAAATACTTCATAAAAGATTATTGGGTTTAAATTAAAATCGTATGCAAATTTTTAGGGTCCCACTATACTCGACCTTTTAACTCTGGTGATAGAGGATGTTGGTAGCGTTATTAAAAATAAAGAATGACTAGATAATCAGTAAACAAAATTATCGCAACTTGAAAGATAAAATTTCTTTTTTAATTTCCTCTTCTCCAGTGCATTTGGAATTCCAATTGATTCCGTGAAAAGCTTCCATAATGGAAAAGGAATGTAATCACTGCTTACACTTTGTTTAGTTGAAAACTATTAAAACATTGTCTCTTCACGTGGGCGTCATGTAAATGAAACTGCGCAATATTTACGTGATATTGTTTCAAAGTCAATGTAGGCGCAGGTAGGTACTTAATGTTTATATCTATTAATAAGTTATATGTGACTTCCCTGAGTTAGTTGATGTAGCAATTTCTTTTTAAATAAAAGTGCAGCGCAAAAACGTCGCGAAGACTAAGTAGTAAAGTAGATATTACGCAAAAGTCAGGACTTTGGCACTGCATTATGACTTGCAAGACGATTTTAATTCGAGTTGGCAACTTACCATATAGTGGTTGTCATTAAAAATGTATAGTTATAAATAAAAATCAAGGGAACACCGTTCGGAACGGGCCTTAAACAACATTTGTTGACAAAAAATTACGCTTGAAGAATATTCAGTTAATTAGCGATTAGTGGGACAAGTTAACAGGATTACCAAATTTATTGCAAATGGTAAAAACGTGAAACTGCATTGCTGCAATTTTTTGGTTGCTTCTCTCCGGCTTATTCTAGAAACTTCAGTTTAAAAAAGAATTTATTTGTTAATAAATATTTTTTATTACTACATTTAACATTTGAGTAAATTATTTGTAAAATTTTGGTGGCTTCAAACGCTTTCTGCACCTAAAATTCGATATATAGAAACTTGCGCCACGCATGCGCACTCAAGAAATTCGACACGAATAAGGCAGTAAAACAAAAATTATGATAATGAAAAAAATCAAAATTCACTGGTGAGACGATATTGAGTGCAAAATTTCGTTGTAGATTTGTGGAATTATAAGAGTAAAGTTGGACGTTTTAAGGAAACCCCTGTATATCTATGGGTTGTCCACCTATCTGGAAGAGCTTTCCAATATTTATTGGGGATGTGTGGTATTTTTAAAATATTGACCCGGGACCCTCGTCATGCTTTTCCGCTTTTTTAATTGAAGGGAATCATAACCGAAAACAATTTATTTATAGCTGCGAACCGGAAGAATTAAATATTTACCATAATTTTCCAATCGCGCTAAATATTGAAGTGCAGCTGTGGTTTCAATTTCACTTTACTTATGCTTTGATTTGTTCACATTGCCATTTACTTCCTAAATGTTAATAAACCAACTTGCTCATGAATTTCCTGATTTTAACAATCCAGATCGTAGTTGTGATTTGTTGTGCTGACATTTTCATTCTCTGAGAGTTCGGTTGGTTGTTGGGTTATCCTTGGGTGTTGTGCAATTAGATTCCTGGCCTGGCTCAATAACTAAAATGTGACGGACCGTCGTATGCAGGCGGCTTTTTGCATAACTCGTTAATAGATCGAAAATATGATCGTCAAGCGTTAGTTCAACAAGGCCGTCGAGATAAAAATAATCATCGGACACCACATGTATTTACTTTACTAATGAAGTAATCACACAAACAAAAACTTGATATATATCGAGATGAGATGAGGAAACAAGTTTTTGTTAATTCGTAATTAATTTACAAAATTAGAAACCTCCCATTCGTTTACTATTCGACATGCGCCTTAAAAAATAAGGTTCAATTAGAATGAAACGCTCGTTAGTATGCGTAATTATTTATGGCCCTAATTCGGCATAACAACATAACAAGTCCGATTCATTGTGAATTTGCGTGGAAGCATGTGGCAGTAATCCAGTAATGCCTAAGAGGATCTGCCACTAAAATCGATTCGTCATCCCTCTTGGTGATTGTGCCCCAAAATATCTTCCGTAGCTACCAATATTTGCCTCTATATTTGTGGATAAACACCTACACGTTTCTAGAGTTTATGAAAGTTCACATTAGTTAGTTTCAAGTTAAAATTTTACTGGTGTTAAGTTGTTTGACACCATCAATTTTGACATATTTCAAATTGTTTGGGAACGGTTAATGACTAGTTGAACGCTTTATCGATATATTAATGACCCGGCCTAAAGGTAATCATTGAAGTTTTTTTAAGTGGCTTTAAAATTCCCAGATACTCATTCATTTATGTACGGGATAGTTATAATAATTGTCTCCTGTCCATACCGTGTGTCCCTTCCAAATTTTGAAAATAGAATTATTTCTGACACACTATTCGACATTTAAGGTGTTAAATGCAAGCTTCATTTGATTTGATGTCAGTCGACTCAGACTGGTTGCTGCTGGCTGGTAGTAACAATAGTAAGGCAAGGCTAACATGTTGAAAAATGGGATAGATCTAGTGGACTGTATAATAGAATCGTTGATGATAGTTCTATTAAAGATAAAACACGATTGCTTCGAAACACGCGGTTTCGAACACTAAATTGAACATGAATATCTAAAATATTACTATCCGGCTCGAAGGACCATGAAAAATGGGATAGATCTAGTGGACTGTATAATAGAATCGTTGATGATAGTGCTATTAATGATAAAACACGATTGCTTCGAAACACGTGGTTTTTATTGGTTAGAAAACCGTGGCTACCCCTTTGGTGGTTCCACGTAAAAGAGAGCGAACTTTTCACCCTGAGATCTCACATGAAGCTCCGGTGAAAAATGGTGGGGAGCGAAGGTAGCCGATGATTTTGCGGCGCCACAATATAAAATACAATAACCTAACTTAACTCTAAACCTAAACTAAACACATGTCGTCTTGGATTCCACAACGAAAGTTCCGGCAATTATTGAAGATGGGTGTGAAAAAAATTTGTGAACAAATGTTGAAAAAAAAAGAAGCTGGATAAGGCGAAAAAAATAATTTGGTGCTTCCGCCAGCCTGTTCAGAAAGCTTGCAAACGAAGACCCATCATACGGAAATTGCTAAGGCCCTGTATTTCAGTCATAGATTAACTTAAACTCCAGTTAACAACCAATTGTTGTAACAGTGGTAACAATTATTTTTAACGAGGGTTTAAAGTTAATCCATAACCAAAATGTCTGACCTAGACTATCTGTTAATAAGTTTGTGCAGTTTGAAGAAGTAAATCAATTGCTCGTGCTTCAACAAAGGTTCGCATTAAGGGTCTATAATAGATTATTTTTTTGAGTTTTTCTAAATAAATCATTGAGTGTAAAGTGACATTTAGTTGAATAGATATATAAAAATGCGAAGTTTATGCAGATACAACAATAACAAAATGTAATTCGAGTTCTAACACCGCTAAGGGTTCATTCATTCAAGGCTTGTTTTTTTTTTCGTGGAATTGAAGCTTTTTCGGTCTACTTTGCCATGTCATGATTTTTATTGTCGTCCGGCAAATAAAATCACAATTAATTATTTACTTTTTCAAAAAATTACTGCAAATTTTGTGTAGCAAGAATCATTAATTTAGTGCATTAAGCCGGCAGCTATTGAATTGAAATTACCTTCGTAACATAGCGTATAGTTTCTTGTTAATTTTCCTTTTTTGTTTTGAAAATCGCATCAGTGATAGCAAAGGGGTGTTAGAATTACGAAAACGCCTTCAAATTATTTGCTGTCCTTCATTGTCGCTCACTCTTTCTATTTTCCCTTGCTAAATAAAAAGACACAGTTGTTGTCACAATTGTAGGGAAAGCGATCTCGTACTCGTATTTCGTAGTAAATCTGAAAAGAAATGCGATTGAGTGAGGATCTCTTTTCAGAGGGCAATAGCTTGGACATTATCGGGTGAAATTTTGCCAACAGTCAATTATGAATAGGACGCTCCATCAGATAGATATGAAAAATTAGTAAAAAGATTTCAACTTTTCTTTTCACAGCACGTTATCTTCTTTACGTGTTGAGAAAGTACCTACAGCCACTAAGGGATATTGAAGATTCATTGCCTGCAAGGCGAAGAGTCAATTTAGGATTTGTGTTGAAACAATATCGTAAAGTTATTCGTGGTCCCTGATATAATATCTTTGTACAAATATCAATTGAGAATGTTCTCCGCACATTTTATGCTACAACAGGGTTCAACCTCAAAAACCTCAACCCCATTGAGACAGGTCAATGGTTAAGCGAAGAATTTACTCCAGCGTACAAGCACTAGGTGAGAAATGGGGATAAGAAAATGTATCCAAAAAAAATATCCCTGTTAACAATTGCAATTTGATATTTGGCCATTGGGCCATAGTCCTTCTTTTGGAACTAATAGATGCTCGGTTACCACGCGGTTTAAAAGGTGTATATTCGAATTGTGGCATTTCAAAGAAATTCTTTAATTAAATTATTATTGCCTGATTTTTCTTCTATTATTGTAATTATTCTTCCTTTCGTTGCCGTTTATTTTAATTTCTATTAATTTCTATATATTGTGACTTTTTGTCTTAAATTTAAAAAAATTATTATTAGATATCCTCACATAATATTTCTGTGCTCGTTCACCCAAAGACGATTGTTGGTCGCCCGGCTTTCAACTCTACCAACTTTGTTGACCGTAAATGTGTTGTAAGTGACAAGCTGGAATAAGTTTTAAAATTGGACTCTTGACTCAGTCATAAATGTATTTGGTTGCATTCAGCAAATTGGGCAGTTAGGTCCACGTACAAGTTGTAGCGGAGGTGACAGTTTTAACCGGATAGGTAGATATTGAATCGAAATGCCACTAGCGGATTAGTGTGCCTGGTGAACATGTAAACATACTATTTGCTGTTAAGCTGGTGAATCTCTGGTATCAGCATGCAAGAAGTCACGTGGTACACCCCTAGCTGCTAAAATTGAACTTGCGCTGCGCTGCCATCAGCACCCACTCGTTAGCTTGTGGAATCAATAGCTACTGGCGGATTACACTACGCTACTATCAGCCAACAGCAACCAGTTCTTAATGTGACTGCGGCTTCAACCCAATTTAACATTATTGTCATTACAGTAGCTCTTGAGGTTCTAGTTTTGAAATTTTCTTTGTCGTAAGATAAACTCATTAAGCTGTACCTCAGCCCTTTAGACATTTTTTAATTGAAAATTTGAGACCGGTCAGTGATTTACCCAACGATTTAGGTCCTTTAGTTTACAAGCAGTAAATGAGAAGTGGGAATAATTTATCAAAAAAGGGCTGTCAATTCGCCCAACTTTGTTCACCGTAAATGTATTGTGAGTGAGAAGCGGGTATAAGTTATAGGACTCTTGACTCAGTCATAAAAGAATTTGGTGGCAAATTGGGCAGTTAGGTCCAGGTACAAATTGTAGTGGAGGTGACACCTTTAACCGGGTAAGGGCATACATTCAGTCAGGCGCACCGTAGCGTATTAGTTTGACAGGTGAACGTACCATACGCCGGTGAATCCCTGGTAACAGCATGCAAGTCACGTGGTAGACCGGTAGCTGCTATAGTTGGACATGCGCTGCGCTGCCACCAGCGCTCACTCGCCGGCTTGTAGAATCAGTGGCTACTGCCGGATCACACTTGCTAAGTAGCTACTAACAGCCAGCAGCAACTAGTTCTTAATGTGATTGCGTTTTCAACCTAATTTAACATTATTGTCATTACAGTAGCTCTTGAGGTTCTAGTTAAAAAACTTTCTTTGTTGTAAGCTAAACCAAATGTCTTCAAATCAGAATTAGGAAAACAAACTGTAGCTTTTAGTGACGGCGCCAAATTTAAGGAAAAAACTGCAAAGGACAACTAGATTTTGAACAAGTCCCAATAACAGAAAAATGACTTCGGTGGGAGTGATTTCTTTATTATTATTATTAATCTTCTTATAAAAAGCTGACAAATTTTGCAGAATCGCTATAAAAGGTTTGTTGTTGTAGAGGAGAATAAATATGCTGAACAATTATTTTTAACTTCTTATGGTAGACTAATTACTTATCAATAAATCCTCGTATGATCACTTTAGCAAGTTTAGAGACAGCAACTTTGTTACACCAACCCTAATACCCTTATGGTCAATTTGGCGACGAACTAAAATCAAAATGGCGACGTAATTCCAACGTATTACCAGTGCGTGAAACTTGATTTGAATATTCTCTGTTTTTGCTAGTAGTGCTCCAAGTATGGAACTGTAAACAATAAATTATGTCCGCTAATTATTGTATCATGTTAGTTTATTAGAATAATAATAGTTCTCCGTGGCTCAAGGACGCTGAGAATTGTGTAATGATTTGTAAGTGTAATAAATAGAACTGTGTCTGTCCTTTGCATATACTTCTCCCTACTCATCTTTACTTCAACACATTTCAGATAACATCCGCCCAAGTTGCTCAATTATTATTATTAAGGCAGATGCCTCGTCTATTACTACGACTTCCTCGTTATGATAGGAAACCTACCAGGTCAATGTAACAAATTGGGGGAGGATACCGATTTTGAAATTACAATAATTTAAAATGAGATTTATTCGTGTTATGCCAACTACTTAAACAGGTTTCGTCCACCTAATTTCGTTACGACCAAAACTTTACTAAACAAAAACGTTTCTTTTGTCATGCGGGTTCTCATTTTGAAGAAATAAATCTAAATTTCTTAGATCTTTGTTGAGATTTTTACAAGTAGAACTTTATTTCGAAATTTCAACGCAGTACAATAAAAGTATATAAAGAGCATGACAACTAGCTCGGCCACAGATGTAACCAGAAAAGTGCATTCGAAAACGTGAGCAGAAGGTGGCAGATTAACACAGCATAGGCAGCGCGCCGAATGGACGACACGGAAGTGAAACATAATAAAGAAACTTGAAATATATTTTTTTGGATGCTTGAGTGTCTGATGTTTACCTCCTTAGTTTTATATCCACTGTTGTTAATTGTTAATTAGTAGATTTCCTCATATTTACGGATCTAGTGTTTATTAAAAAAATTACTAATTAATAATATTTTTTTTTAACAAATTCTTGAGTTTATTAAGGAAACCCGCATCGAAATAGCATTTGGCTGAGAACGTACATATTGCTTATACCTCTTTAAAAGACTGTCGTTTCAAGGTCATAGAATTCGGTTTCAAAACTTCAAAGGAGTCGCAAAAAGTGTAGCCTCTTTATAAATTCTCTACTCCTTAGTATAATAATTGCTAAATTTATTAATTAAGAGTACCCACACATAGAATTAATTGCGTTATAAGTTTCTTACAACTATCAAACCTACTATCAACATTAGTTAATTAACTTGTATAATAGGCAGCGCTTCGATAATCGACAATAGTGTTGATGTTCTTGACACTATAAGACGTTTCTTTTGCAGTGTGTGTGTACATAATTTTGAAATAAGTAAACTTCAACGTGTAAGTTCTATATCTTCCCTTTCCTGTATATTAATTTTAACAATAATTGATGGCCAAGATTTGAGACCTTTCGAGAATCCTGCTCAACACTAAATTTGTTAAAAAAGTACGTAGGTACGCAACTAATTTCATTATTAAGCAGTTCTAACTTTTTGCTTAGATAGCTATAAAAAATTTCTTTAAATTTAGTTATTCTGTGCATGAATGGCAGGTGGCGCTTCGATAACGTGAATAGTTGTTGCTATGCCTGGATTTTTGCAAGCGTCTCAATATTATTACCTAATCAATTACCCCCGGAAGGTGTAAGTAGAAAAACGATTTTAACGATTTTGCATTAGTTGAGTGGATAATTTGTGGCCATAAATTATGCAGAATATTTGCAACAATTTGTTGTAGTTTGCCTTAATCAACTTCGTAGCGTTTTCTTTTTTTCAATTTATAATTGACGGACAGATTTCCGTAATAATTTTAAGTTTTTATCTACAACTGATATTAATTTAATTTTTGTTGCAGTAACAGCCGAGAGATGAGGAATAGGGCTGAGAAGATGCGACGAGACAAACTGAACTCGTACATAGGTGAATTGGCCACGTTGGTACCGATGGTCGCAAGAAGTGCCAAAAGAATGGACAAAACGAGCATTCTGAGACTGACGGCTACTCATTTACGAATTTACCAAAGTAAGTTGAAGTGCGACCAAAGAGTGGGGTTCGGCCGCCTAATATTGAACATATCAACAATTCGAAAGAACCATGTTTTCGGTTTATGGTAAACAATATTTATAGTCAGTAGAAATTTCCAGACAATCGATAATTCCATTCTTGTGATTTAAGTAGATAAAGGAAAGTTCTGACCAAAAATTTGCCATATTTTAACAATGGTTTCTTCACCAGGTGATTTTTGGTAGAGGAAGGGAAGTCCATAAATAACTAGTAAACAAATGTTTTAATGTTTACTATTTTGCGCTTTTGGTCGATAAACCCACCTCAACAAATGTCGAAGCAGTGGCGGTGCGCCTTCAAAAAAAATTCTGGCAATCATCATATAGTTAGATTCTGTTGATTACATTAAAAAATATTTTCTTCCAACTGCGTAACCCTAACGAGTCATTAGATGGGAAAATAACACCCTTCCAATTTTTTATTACGTTGTGTTGACATTATTTCTTTGTTGCATTAGTAGATGTTTGACAGGCATTAATCGTTCAAATTCGTAACGAAGAGTGGATAACCTTGTAATTTTTCACCAAAATTTCGCTTCAGCAACTCTGCTTATATATATGTAACAAGAAGACACATATAATTAGCAATAATTAAACGTTATCAACAACAAAGTAGGATGCCTATTTCATTTATATTAATGGGACGTTAGCCACAACAACCAAAAGCACCATTTCTACGGTACACTGTTCGTATGGCAAGGGCATAATCTTTACATACTCGGTCCCTGTGTCCACCAATTCGATAACTGTAACTCGCGAGTTTTATTATGGAGAAAACAATAACTTTCTAACTAACTAGTTATAGTTACATTAGGTCTAATTATTTATGATCAAATTGGAAATGTCTGAACTGCCAAACTTGTATTGAGTTTTGAAATGAAGTGAACAAAATATAAATTCAATACAACGGATGTCCGGTTGTTGTTAAATATGAAATTTCAACGAGAACATGTGAGTGAGTGGGCATTTATGCAAAAAGGTATAATTGTCAAAACTTAAAGGGAAAATATTTTTTCTTTATTTGTAATAAGCCAATTAAGCGAAAAGAGATATCCAAAAGTATCCATAATGTTGTTTACCTTCAACTTGAAGTAAAGTTAATTTTGCAAAAAAAGTTTTGAATACACGATATATTTAAAGAATCAATCAAACTCGGAAATCGTATTAAATCATTATTAGTAATAACATTTTACACAAATGCTCCCCGTCGTAATCAATTTACAGCCTGGATTATCTTAGTCTTATCAAGTAAAATGACTGAATGATTTTCGTATCAAACAATATTAGACTAAGTCTAGCAGATGTCTGATATTTAAAGAAGATATTGCCTACTCAAGACGATGGTAGTAAGTAGAGCTGCTTTTGACTCTTCCATATTTTCAGGAAATTTATTTTAAACACAATTTGGTAGCAGAATATAAAGAATTATGTGAAAACTGTGTAAGAATACGAATAAAACAACAAAATTAATCACTCGGATACAGTCCAGAGAAGAAAAACTACAGAAATTGCTTACTTATCGTTTTCAGCCGACACCGATATTAAGGATATTATGGAAGGCATTGAGGCAGAGATAGAGGAACCATCCAGTTTAAAGGTCCGTTGTGCATTATCGATCACGTTCATTCTGAATCGAGAAGAGAACGTGGTCTGATTGTGAGGTCAAGATAAACAATAATTAGTAACCAAACCGATATTAACGAAGGAATTGAGAGAGAAATGGAGAAGCCATCCAGTTTAAAGGTCCATCGTGCATTGTCGATATCATTCGTAGTGAATCGTGCAGAGAACGTTTTCGGATTGGCTATAATTACGACTCGAAATCAACGCATAGAGAATAATACTACATAGAGGCTAATCCTACGTAATAAAATATATTAATGCAGATTTTAATAGGAAACTGTTCACATATTTCTAAATATCCTTTAAAACCTGTATGGCCTTTTTGCAATTAAACAATCGCATATCTTTATTTAAAGAGGCAACCGTTTGGAAGTCACGGGATTTGGTTTCAAAACTTCAAAGAAGGTGACCAAAGTGTAGTTTTCAAATAGTTGATAAAACTGTCTCTATTGGTGGTAGACCATATGGAATAACTTTAAACGTCAACCTATGATGGACTGACAGATCGAAAATACGTTGACAAGAATTTACAGCCCAAGTGGTTTACAAGCAAGAATTAGTAACCAAGCCGACACCGATACTAAAGCTGTTAATGAAGGCATTGATGCAGAGATAGAGAAGCCATCCAGTTTAAAGGCCCATCTTGTATTGTCGATCACATTCGTTCTAAATCTTGAAAAGAACTTGCTCTGATCGGCTTATAACTAACACTCGAAGTCAACGCATAGTGAGTAATACTAGATAGAGGTTACTCCTACGTAATAGACTATAGCAATACAGATTTTAATAGAAAACAATTTATATATTTATAAATAATCTTTAAAACGTGTATGTACTTTTTGCAGTTAAGCAATCGCATATGTAAGTACATGCGCGCACTGGTCCGATTTAAAGAGACAAGCGTTTGGAAGTCATCGGATTTTATTTCAAAACTTCAAAGAATACGACCGAATTGTAGTTTTCTACTATTTGATAAAACTGTCCCCTTTGGTTGTCGATTAAAATAATGACTATAAATTGAAAATACATTGACAAGATTTTAAAGCCCAAGCGATTTACAAGCAAAGTTAAAGCTGCTTCTTCCAAGGTAGAGCTACATTGCACAAGGCTCAAATCGACACCGATTATGTTAAGATGAACAAGAAGAATTAGTAACCGACACCAATATTAAGGATTTTAAGGAAGGAATTGAGACAGAGATAGAGAAACCATCCAGTTTAAAGGTCCGTCGTGCGTTATCGACTAAATTCGTTCTGAATCGTGAAGGGAGTCTGCTGTGATTGTCTTATAACTAAGACTCGTAATCAACATACATAGAGGTTAATCCTACGTAATAAATCATAGCAGGACAGATTTTAATAAGAAACTGTTCATATATTTGTGAATAATCTTTAAAACTTGTATGGACTTTTTAGAATTAAACAATCGCATAAATGAGTACATGCGCACACTGGTCCGATTTAAAGAGGCAAACGTTTGTGAGTCACGGGATTTGGCGACCGCATTGTTGTTTTATACTCTTTGATTAATTTGTCTTTTTTGATGGTAAATCATATGGAATAACTATAAACGCCCACCTATGATGGACTGACAGTTCGAAAATACGTTGTCAAGATTCTACAGCCCAAGTGGTTTACAACCAAAGTCATGCAAAGCAGAACTACATTGCTCAAATCGCCACCGATTACGTCAATAAGCAAAATATGCATAGAATGGATTCGCCGGCTCGCAGCCCAGATTTAAATCCAATCGAACATGTTTGGATTCTATTAGATACTTTTGCTGCGACGTCCAAATCCTGAAATTACAACTGAATAGAAGTTACTACGCGCTTTATAATGAACTGATATTAATTTGCAATGGCAATGACAGAATTGATAAATATTGTTAATTATAAGCTGACTGATGGAACAATTTTCTTGAATACGTCTCTGGTGCCATAGCGGTTGCATGTTTCTCCCGCTCAATTCCGTCTACTGAAATGTTGCGCAGGATGCTCGGTGCAAGCTTGGAAACAGAATCATTGTATACCTTTACGCTATGATTCAAAATTACTTAACTTATTGTGGTTCAATTCCAACCACTTTTGCCTTTATTAGTAAATAGAAATTTGAAGTGGGTTATTAAACTGCTTTTTATATATATTAAAATCGATTAAAAAATTATTATTCATGTCGAGTTTGATTTAAATCTCAAAAATTATGAAAATGTTGTAGTTGAAAAAGTAACTTATTGAGTCTTAGATAAGTTTTGAAAGTGTTCTACAGGAAAAATAAAAAGTTGTTAGATAAAAACTTAATGATTATAATAGTTTTCTTTCAAAAGTTAAGTGGTCAATTAAATTAATTATTATTTAGATTACAGTGTTGTTAAATTGTAGTCTACTTCTAATACCTGCAAAATACCTGAAAGTTGCAGATTTCATTCTTTCAGCATCTAAACCAAAGGGCAAAATCAACCCACGTATTAGATTCTCATATGACAAGAAATAACGTAATCACATGTTAACGACGCGTTCGTTACGAAACTTACAGAAACTAAAGCTTGTTCTAGTTTCTGGTTTGCCTTTAACTCTTCAATTCCTTTTCGTTTCCGGGTCAATTTGATCTTTAACATACTCAGCGTCCCTTACGCTTTCAAAAATACCGCGACCTTGCAAAATCAAGTTATCAATAATTATTTAATAGAATTAGAGAAATCGATAAGATTTAAAATTTTAGATTTTTATTTTTGGACTGGTTTTTAATAAAAATTTGCATTAATAGACAATAGACACAAAATTTTGCAACTGCTTAGATAAGATTTTCTCTATTTGGCTGTTGTGCAAAATATCTGAATGAAAAGGTGAGACTGGACATTAATTTTTGGGTCATTTGTAGTAGAGTGAATAACGACGGTCAGATCAAACAACAAAATTTTAGCCAGCATCTGTTTAACTAGTTTATATTGCAGTAGTGCCAAAGAAATGTATCAGTTGTTCGTGTCTATTACTGAGGATTGGCCAGTTCTTTTAGACGTTTCTCGTTTAATTTTTTAAAGAAAAGTCGCTATGGGCCCGAACATGGTGGCTTCAAAGATCAAAGTCGGTTAAGTAAATGGTTTTCAAGGCGAAATAAATTTATATATGCACAGAATTTAAACGGCTGACATTGACGCACACTGCTCAGTTAATAAACAACTTCATATCCACCACTCCTGTAGTAACAATGATTAAAAAAATGCAATTGCATATGGTAGTTCCATAACACCGTCCATCTGTTGAGGAATAAACGAGTCTTAGAAATAGAAGTTCTTAGTTTTTTTGTTGTTGTCAACTGCAGTGGTTACGACAGCTTCATGCCACAAATGAATAGTTGTAGTGTGGAAGATAAAACAATTTATTCTATTGGTAAATTTTACTTTTGATTGGATAATGCGAGCACAGATAAACCGTAACGATAAAGTTATTTTGATGTATTATTTGCACTCATCAAGCTTCGAATTAGGTGAACGTTAGGAAATTCTATAAACTGATAAAGGCAATGTTTTATCTACTCTACCATTTGTTGTGTGCTTGGTTTGAGCAAGGTCAGACGTTTAACTGTTATCGCTTTTATTGTTAATCTTTCACATCTAATTTACGATAAACATTAAGGACGTGAATTAAACAAGTAGATGCACTTTTAATATCGGATGCGCTTGAAAAAATGCACACAAGAACTGCCAGTACATGTGTACGTGGTTCATTGCGCCCCCGATATTTGTAACAATTTTGATTTAATAAAAAATTGTTTTTTAATTTTTGTTCAACTTTTATCATTTTTGAGATAATTAAGCAGGTTTCAAGTTTTATAGGTAGTACAACTGGGGTGTAAAGGGGATAGTTTTGAACCGAAAAATTCTTTAGAACTGTGGAAATTAAACCGAGAAATTGTTAACTGTACGAGGCAAAACGGAAGTTGCACCAAGAAGGAATTTACGACGTTTATAAAATTGTAACAGCAACTGCCTATAGTAACATGGCAAAATACGAAAATGGAGACAAAAATTGGCTAGTTTTGGTCTGCCAATGTCATGATCTAATCTTAACCGGTGATTACCAATTGTTGCCAACATTGTAAGTATGGAGTAGTTTGCCAGAAATAATAATAATAATTGGCGTTTAGTCCAGAAATTGCAATTTTGGTTTTATCGAAAAAAATTGAATTCAGCCTCTCGGCTTCAGAGATGGCGAATAATTTTCGATTTCCAAATTTTTTTCTAGACGCTTAATGTTCAAATTAACACCATATTCGCAGTTTAGTGCGAGCGTTGTCCCCAAAAATATGTGATAATAGGAGAAAATTGTCTAATTACGTACTTAGTTATTATCTTATTATAACCAATTTTAATTGTTGCAGCATTACTAAATGGCAGAGACAGACCTCGGATGGAATTACCAAAACACGTCGACCAGTATATTTTAGAGCAATTAGTTTGTGAGCAGTTGGGCGGATTTTTACTGATTCTTACACCCACCGGGAAGATAATTTTTGTGTCACATACTGTAGAGCATCTCTTAGGACATCTACAGGTAATTAGTCGATTTTGTGCAACTAAAATAGTATTTTTTTTTTAATTGTTATTTTCCAGACTGATCTGATGGGCCAATCGATATTCAACATAACTTCACCGGACGACCACGACCGGTTAAGAATGTACATAAATCCCGACAGTGTCCTAGACCATGAATGGAAAAAGTACTTTAGTATTCGTTTAAAAAGGGCGGGACCCCGAACTGAATCAGCCGTGTACGAACCTGTTCGAATCATGGGTGTGCATCGACATTACAACGATCACAATCAAAACAATTCGGCTAGTTCGAGTACTTTAAGTAATGATGTAAGTTGCGTAAAATTTTAGTTTCGAAACATTTAGTAATTTTCTGTGTATAGGTGTTGCTGTTTTTTGTAAGAATCTTCCGTCCCGAACCGCTTTCCGAAAGATTACTTGAAGCGTCAAGAGACGAGTATATGACGAGGCATCTCATCGATGGAAGAATCATCAATTGTGATCAACGAATTGCTTTAATCGCCGGATACATGACCGAGGAAGTGTCAGGGTTGTCAGCATTCAAGTTCATGCACAGAGAAGACGTTCGATGGGTTATGATAGCATTGCGACAAAGTGAGTATCCAAGGAATCAAAGCTAACATTAAAAAAAAATTATCGGTAATCTCTTCAGCGTAAACGTCATGTCTACGGAGTTTCGTCATTTTATAATAAAAATAATTTTATTACATAATGAAAATGCAATTGTATTAATGTTATTTTATTTTGCACAATTTACACTAATAAATTGCGGTTTTTAAAAGTTTGCTCATTGAGTACATAATCAATAATTTTTGTACCCCGGAAGTAACAAAAACAAACAATTTCGGTCTTATCTTATACTATTTCTCACAAATTGTTAGCATTATTTATTGAATAATTGTAATTTGAAGTGCGTTTTGGCGCCAAGGTCTAATCTAAT
Organism: Pyrochroa serraticornis; assembly: GCA_905333025.2. Taxonomy (NCBI): domain Eukaryota; kingdom Metazoa; phylum Arthropoda; class Insecta; order Coleoptera; family Pyrochroidae; genus Pyrochroa; species Pyrochroa serraticornis. The sequence goes on from HG995154.1 coordinate 22,745,226, forward strand.
CCGAGTTGGAACGTCACACTTTAATGTGTAATTTTTGAGATAATTTAAAATAATTTGCACTCTGAAATGCGTCAGATTTCATAATGTCATGGAAGGAGCGCTTTTAAACATTAAAGAACTTATCACTTTTTTTGACAAACCAGATCAAAGATTCAGAATAGTGGAAAAGCAATTTGAATTATTTTTGTCTTAAATTTATGCAATATGCTTGCTGTACCATTAAGTACTTTGACAATAATTTTATAGTTGTAAAATATTTTAAAATTAAGAGGTTTCATAAAATAGCAACAACTGATCATTTCAGATTCATTTATGGTTTCCAACAAGAATATTTTTTATTATTTAGAGATTTGAGGTGTGCGAATAGAAAATCAATACAGATCTTGTCAGCATTTGTTTTTAGAGAGTGCGCTTGTCTGCACAAAAACGATATTTAATGGTACAGCGCTAATTGTCATAAATCATTTGTTTGATTTGTGCGTGGGCCGGTTAGTTGAACCAAGAACTGCAGCACCTGTAACTTACCAAATGTTTTGTTTCAGTGTATGATAGAGGAGAGAGTAAAGGTTCTTCATGTTACCGATTGTTATCGAGAAATGGGCAGTTTATTTACTTGAGGACATTTGGCTTCTTGGAAATAGACGATCAAGGCACAGTGGAAAGTTTCGTGTGTATTAATTCACTAGTGAGTGAGAATGAAGGACTCCAATTAATCAACGATATGAAAAAGAAATTTTCTGCCATGATAAATAATACACAAACTAGTCTGGTGAGTTTTTATTGGTTTTAATTGTAAAGCGGAGTAATTAATGTACAATTGGTTTTTGCAGATCACTTCGGTTGAAGGTAGCGATACGTCCGTTCAGTCCGTGGAGGATCCCCAAATGGTAGAAGCAGCAATAGTGCACTTAATAACAAACCTCCCATCGCCTGGTTCAGACCAACGCTCAACACCCAGCCCTCGAGTATATAATGTGAATGAGAATCAAGACTGCTCTAACACGACTGAAATTTCCCCTATCAAACCATACCATATGAAAATAAAGACTGCACCAAAACGGCCGCCCAGTACTGAATTAGACGCCAACTTATACAAGCGGCAGAGAACTTCGCCACAGCTGTCACCATTACCCAGTCTGTCGCCTTACCAAAAGAGGCCTCAAATTACGGAAATAACAGTAAGGTAAAAAGTTTTGGTCGAAGGCAATAAATTCATGGTTTTCTCAACAGCAACCGGAACAGTCATTGTATCAACATGACCAACTAGTTCGCAACAATGTATGAAACGAATTGTGTAATAAGAAGAGACTGACTTAGGCCATGCTTAATAGGCAACATCTACCTCACAGACTGTTTTAAATGGTGTGGTGATGTTAATATGGGTTATTGATGCAACAACCTGATACCATAAGACAAAATTGATTTATTTTATGAATTAGGTATAAAAGTTGTACAGATTTTGCATATTCTCGTAATATATCTACTAATTAATTATAGTGATTCTGTGATGACGTTATGTTTATGTTAATTTTAGGAAGTGTCGTTTTGTATATTTAGTACAAATTGAGAGTTTACTTTTAATCATCCCGCATCGTCTTTGTTTTAATTTTATTTATTCTCTTGCTATGAACAACAAAATACTTCCACAAATTCAAATCGTATTTGTAGAGCTCATAACAACACTTAACACCTTTGTACAAATTTAGTGTTAATTAAAGTAAGAAACCACACTTCAGTTAAGCAAATTCTGACTGTGAAATTACGTTTATTTTAATTGATATCTTAACTGAGTGTGGTTATCTCAAATTAACCTATAACGGTTTGATCTCGTCTCATGTTACTGGCAAAACAAAAAAATTTGCGGGGCTGTAAAAATTGTATGGTGCTGCAGCCCCAACGCCTATGTAACTTTCATGTATTGCTACATGTCTAGCGATTCGACATTATTTTTGGTACCGCTTTATAATCGGATGAATGTATATATCAGGCAAAATTAACACTTTTGTTATGTGTTTAGTGGTTTAATTTCTTGTTATGCTAAGCTAGGTAGAGATTTTACAGACCAGCTGTATCTCCACAATCATGATTAAATCGCTCTGCCTTACAATGTCAATTGTGAACAGAACTGGAAAACTAACTTTTACCATAGTTTTTTAATATTTATAGAATCAAAAATAATGGTTGGCTAAAATTGAAAAAACCAACTAGCGTCTCGTTGAAAATTTAATCTTTTAAAGTAATTTTTCGTTGCTTTTATGGGTAAAAAAATAATTTTCCAGTGCTTGACTCAAAATTTTAGGTATGTAACATGATAGACTCAAAGTTAAAACATACTGCTGCTAGACGAAATATCTCCTACAGGTCTTCCCTAATTTAACGTAATTGCGCTTGCGCTTTGCGGTCAAACTGGTACAATTTCTGTGTAAAATGATTCTTAATTAAGTGAAATATTTAATACGTTTTTAACTTACGATTCTTATCTGTACATATTGAAAGGTTATTATATATTAACAAGTTAAAAAGAACTTCACTGAAAGTGTTGGTTGGCCTAATATTAGGTTCAATAAAAGACGCACAACTTTTCTACCCGTTACGTTATACAATTAAGTTCCAACCATCAACGTAATAAAAATATTTGTTCTATGCAACTGGATTTTAACAAAATATAATTTATTGTACCTTACCCTATCACAAGTAACATTGCACTTTGAGTCTGATATGTTACGTATTTTTGTTCAATGTTAACAATTCAAGCTGACTACGTCATTCAGGGAGGAATATCTTGTAACTCCGCAAGTTACTACAAACAATTGTTTAACGTTTTGCGTATTGCCGTGGACTTAGTGAGTCATCGCTATTTGTTGGGTTGTCCCCTATATTATTGAGGTTTTCTCTAGAGGTAGCAACACAACTAGACTGAACGCCACCAATTTTTTGTTACTAAATCCACCAGTGAAAAGAGTATCGCATGTTATAAACAATTTCCAAACTGAATTGACCTAAGTTCTATATGTGCGTGCAGCAACTGCTTGAGATACTGTTTGGTTTAGCATGTTGGTTTCGACTACAAACACTCACCTGGAACGTAAACTCTACGTTGTGACATTGTTGCTGGATCAACTTTTCAGTTTTTATAATATTCAAAGCTACAAATATGTAATGTGATCAATGTTAATACCGATGTAGTAAATATTGATCCAGAAATTTTTTAAAATTAGTGAGGTTTGGGAAATTGCCTTACATGCCTAGTAATTGAACTAAGGTCGCTTTTGCTTTGTACTCAGATCAGAGATGGACGCCATTTTTGGGTGTATAAGCCAGATTCGTTTTGTTGAAACGGAGCGAATCTGATTTCGTGATATTTAGTAATCCAAAAAGTATGAACGCCGCTTTTAAAAATATTTTTCTCTGGCAATTTGTGCTTCGCAGAGCTAACGCCTCCGCTTGCCCAGACCTTTCGTTAACCATTGGACACGACGTAATTATAAAGTATTTTGTTGTTTAGTATTTTATATAACTTTTCTATAAACTATGTATGTGATGAAGTTGAATAACTGTGCATTATGAGTTTGATGTGTATGCCTAGATGTACATCTGGAACTGAACGTTTTATATTTCATCCGCATAAATATCGTGTTAATTTTTATATTTGTTTATTGTTCAATAAGTACCACTTGCAATATATGCCAAATGTGTAATAGGTTTGGCCGTTGGATATTTATTTTTCATGTTTGCTCCATCCTACTCATAAAGATTTAAGCAGTTTAACATAATAACTCACCGTTTTCTGTTCTCCATACGTTTGTATACAATTATTTAGACGTAATTATGCTTCATTGTGTTGATTATACAAATATATAATTTTCTTGTACCCGTTGCAAGAATTTTCACCTATTTATTGAAATTCGACTTTACCCCCCAACATCTTGTTAGAGCTTCTGCTAAGTTTTGAGCCCTACCTCCTTACCTTACCTGTGTTGAGCAACTGTTGTGCGTTTGGTTTCTATCACAAGGTGAAAAAAAAAACTACCAGAAAATGTTTTCACACTATCTATTTTTAGGCGGAAAGTTATCGATAAAGAAAAATAATCGACTTTTACGTTGTAATTTCCAAACGTGGATATTTTTTCTTCATAATAGCTACATCGGCGTCAGCGACACTATTATTTCGAATTGACAATAACGTCAAGTTTTGCAAATTGCGGAACTCCTCCCAGGGCAGGGTTGTTAATTTATTTTTATTTAAAGATAAAGTTTTCAAGGGTAACACGTTCCGGAAGATCCCATTAATGTTGGAAATTTTGCCATTTTGCAAATATATGTTAGTTAAGTTTACCATTCCATCGAAAGTGCCTGGTTCGATAGTTTCGAGACCACAATCTTCAATGTAGATGATGTCAAGTGACTTTATATTATGTAAATGCTGTTTGGTCAAATGTTTGAGTTCGTGTCCAAAAATCATGAGAAGTGTTAAGTGTGTTAAGCCATCAAAAGTGTCTTGATCGAAAGTTATTCCTTTACCAAGCAGAACCAGTGCTTCTATAGTTGGACAATCGCCGAAATGTTGTCGTTTCAAATGGGGGAAAGTCGTGGTTTCGAGGGTAGAAAATCTTTTGGTTGGGGTTGCGCAAAGAGCACCGTCTTCAATGTGATCTATAGTTGAGTTCTCAATTTCTAAATTGTCCAAAATTCCAAGGAGTGACAACGAATCTGAATAAATTGTTCCAGTGATACCGGCTAAAACTATTTCGGTACTGCTGGATTTGTTCAATTTGATTGGATGGCCCTTCTCGAATTCCCATGCAGACACATTGGACCATAAAACGAGAAGCATCAACAATTTCGACCTGAAATTTTGTCTCTTTTCTTATTCTTATGGAGTATGCTACTTACATGTTGGTAAATCAATGATGCAATGGCAAATTTCAGACTATCAAAGTATTCCAAAATGATAAGGGATCATCTGGGTTAAGCGCATGCAAAAATTATGGGAATTTTATTATTGTTGTTAAAGGTTATTTCAAATGATAGCCTTCATTAACGAGCCCGAGAAGTTACGTAACTCGCCACCACTTAGGCAGATAATGATCGCATTCTTATTATACATGTTGACAATTAGCGATAAAACTACCAATAAGGTATAGAAACTAAACGCTTAAAACTGGAAGCTATTTTCAATCAAAATTTAAAATGATTTACTTGACGTTTTGTATTTATTACAAAAAATTAAATATGTACAAAATATTAGGTTCAAAACAAATTAAAATAATTTAAGCTTGAAGTGCTGGTCTCTCCTGTTTCGCTTCCAATGAATCGTTAGTTTGGGCATATCCAGTACCTCCCTAAAACCCAACAAAATTAACATTCTTATTCAAAAATATTTAAATCCCTATTGCTTACCCTCTCCATCACTATAATGTCCTTTTCCGTCAACTTCTTGCTAGTGAGTGGATGAATCCAATCTTTCTTAATAATTTTCTCCACGCACTCCATTGTTACAACATCACCCCTACAACAATAATAAACTTAAATAAAATATCACAAAATGAAAAGAAATTTTTTATAAAAATAGACGCAAGTACTTTAACATAAACAGATTCTTCACTGAGGTAGTGGCGAGATAGTGCGCTACACTGCCATTCGAGTGGTTCCAGGTTCAATTTCCAAGGTCGCCTGACCTACGAGTTTTTTGAGGGGGCTTTCTTGTGGTGCATTATATTTTTTCCCTCAGTACCTACCACCCTTCTAGCGAACCCAACATCCCCAAAGACCAGAACGTCCTATAGCGGAGCGCCCCTTTGGGGAGAAAAAAAATTCTACCCTACTTTTTAGATTATTTCTTAACAAACACTAAAAAAAATTATACACTTACGTTGGTTTGAGGACAGCGCAAGGAACTGAATTACTCAAAATGTCATGAGTCACAGCACACATGTATCGGTTTTCTCTTGCAATTAAGGACTTTTTGTCTTGTGGATCTTTAACAGCCGTAAATTTGACGTCAATCAAGTCTTTTACTTTTAATGGTTTGGACGACAGGGGACATAGGATTACGTTCTCCTGTAACAAAGATAAAATGATACCCTCTATTAATATTATAAAGTCCAATGTAACTTACAGGTTTCTGTAATTTTGCTTTTGTTGCCTGTGGCGTTTTTGAGGGTACCCAGAAACTTGGTAACTCCTTATCATGACCGTTCGCCATATTTGAAATTGACGATGTACTGGCTTCACCTAAAAATTACAAATGGCGATAAGTTGAAGAAAATATTTTAAACAAAGTACTGACCTGATTTAAAACCTTCTGTGGGTTTGCTCACAATATTGTTCTCTCCTTTTAAAAATTTGTTAATTCTAGAGTTCGTTTCAGCGGTAGCTTTTTCCAAATTTTCCTCCTGTTCCTTCTTCTTAAGTCTCTCATATTCCTTCAATTTTCGACTGTATTCGTTCTTTTTAGTAATGATGTATTGCAATATGACTTCCTTATCAAAAAGATATCCGTCTTTACTGTAATAAATAAATTATTTCAAAAATGTAAACCTAATTTTAAAAACTACTTACGTTATAACTGGGTTACGGCAAGGTTGAAGCGATAGAGAGCAGCAATCGAAATCTTTTACCGAATCTTTACCGAGACGTTGAGCATTGGTTCCATAGCCAGAAGCTTGTGCATCCTTTTTCTTCTCATGGTACGTGTAAACGGCACCTGCTGTACAATTTCTTGCGTGTCTAGTCATTTAGAAGTGGCTGAATGTAAATATTTGAGGTTATGTTTCAATTCTTTACAAATTTGTAGAAACAAGCACGCAGATAACAGTTATATGGTTACGAAGAGCTACTGAACTTCAATAACCAACACTTGCAGCAAAAAAAAAAAAAAACACTATTGCATTGATACACTGACATATATTGTGTTGATCTACCTCTACATTCAACGCTAACTGGTAACTGACAACTGACGCTAACTAGAGATGAGTCGGTCGCGAACGAGTCGGCTCAGTGAACCGGCTCTTTACATTTACGTCAAGAGCCGGTTCAGCAGCGACGTCAAGAACCGACTCTCGGCTCTTTGCGTCGGCTCTCTACGTCTGCGCACTGCGCACTGAGCCGAACCGTTCGCGACCGATTCATCTCTTACGGCTCTTTTAAAAAAAAATTGTTTGGTTCTCACTTTCTCACTCGGATCGGAAGTTTTTCGAACACATCATTTTTACAGAAATAAAGAGTTGTCATTTTGTCTAATGATAAGTTGTTGTGAGGTGAACTGTTTCTGATGTCAGTAACTCCATTTTGCAATTTTTGTTAGTTACGCCTACGCCACTTCGTATCAACAGCGACGAATTGACTCAGTTCAGTTCAATTTAATTTTTGTATTCGGTTCTTTGCCGAGACTCAGTTCAATGTTCTGTTCAGTTATGTTGAGAGCCGAAAGTTGACACATAGAATTTTTAGTTGCGAAAATCGAAAATGAAAAGAGAGAAAAGAAAAAAAAACTAAAAATTAGAAGTTTACGAAATGATTGCCGAATCTTAAAATGTTTGAAATTGTAGTTTTAATCGAATCGGTTCACTTGACCACGACCATATGGTAATAATCTTTTATAAAATTTATTTATCTTGGTAACAAACAAAATTAAAGCCACACAAAAATTTGAAAAAGTAAGTAATATCAATTAGTTGCCAAAAAAACTTTTGTTAAAACAAAGAATTTTTTTGCTACAATTATGGCCCACATAATACATCAATACTTTTCAGAATATGGAGTGCTATACTAGTGTAGATTATATCTGATTATCGATAATTGCCCATAAATTAATATCTGAGATATAATTTTAATGATAACCTACGAGTGTAAAGAGCTACGCTTCAAAATTAATCGAATTAAAAAATAGTAAACACAAATTGAGTCTCTTTGTGAGTAAAATTTGTCTTGGATTTTCTTTGCAATAGCATAGGTCCGAAATTGTTGAAATATTTATTTATTGGAATGAGTGCTGGCAGGTAATTTTTGCTTAAACAAAGGATCCGTTAAACGTTTTACCGTTGTATGATTATTTCTAGTAGGCCAACGCAACTTTGTGGAAAGTGCTGCCTCTATCGGTATTCCATGCAAACCATCCATTTGGTAAAAATCTGAGCTAAGCAGACTGGAATCTCGTGCGTAACGACGTAAATGCCCTTGCTGTTTACACTTGACACGTTACGTAGTAAAATCGGATATCCACTTAAGGGGATATGTGCTGAATTTTTCAGTCGAATTTCTGGGACATTTCCGAGTAATATTTCATGCATTAGATTTCACATGCAAGATCTGAATTTTTGGTATATGAAAGACCTAATGGTTCTCCAGCGATGCTTCTTACTTTTGTTTAAAAATTTTTAAAGAATTTTCCGAAAAAAAATGTTAAGGTCCGGAAAAAACATAAAACTTTACAGTCGAATTGCTTCAAAAATAATTTTTCTTCGAAATTTGAAATAAGTAATCTCCCTTGGTCCAGGCTTTGGGCTTACGGTATACAATTAAAAAAAGTGAATAATTTTGAAATAAGCCTGAAAAAGATATAAAACTGCATGTAGTTTTTACTTAATTTCATTGAAACTCGCAAGACGTAACATTGTGCATCCTTCTGATGCCGCACTCTTCACACCATGCCTGTGAACGCGTGGGACAAGAGCTCGGTTCATGTTTCAATTTATTATCGGTCATAAATATTGGAACGACGAGTTTGCCGAACAGAGGTTGCTTTTGAAGCAAAATCTTCAACCTTCAGTGGCCTACACGTATTTATGGTAGTTTTTATAATTTTTAGAGTTACAACCTCACTCAAGGAACTTTCGATTTTTTTTCTTCGCTCTTTTGTATCACTTTCATTTTGAGATCAGTTGTAAGAGAGCTCGGTTGTGTGATATCTACAAACTATTATCAAATCTCAATTACGTGTTAATATTATCCATAGGTATTTCAAGTTTAATTTTTTGTAAAATGGGAAATAAAAAGTTACATCTAAGTGCACCTAGAAAAAGCAAACGGAAAGTAGGTAGATTGAATAGGCAAGTACGACATGATTTCCAATGTCGTGATTGAATTTCACTAATGTAATATTTGGACAGAATGAAATATTTGATATCTAAAAACACCGTGATAGAAAAAATTAATTCCCATAAAACTCCACCAACATCACCACCACATTTTGCATCAACTTCCAAAATTGATGAAAAGTGCGAAATGGTACCTTCTGTAAGACAAGAGAGAAATAATGACAAAATCTCACCACCTCAACTGGCTTGTCTTTCTGAAGGCACACACAATTTTATTTATTCCTCCACATCTACAAGTGAAATCGATGAAAGTACTACAGCAGATTTTGATGAAAAGATTTACAATCATCCCTCCACAAGTACATCTTACAAAAGGTTACATAATATGGTTAAGTTAATAATAAACAATAAAAATGACACAATTTTTTGTAGCGAAAACAAAGAAATACAGGGTCGGCGATTAATTAACGTTGCGCATTTTTTTGAACAAGCCATGAAATTTCCTCATCATGGTCTTTTCTCATGTTCCAATCAAGACGTGAAAATTGTTCGAGAAGTCAGAAAAGGGTTCATGTCTAAATTTGTCTTAAAGTGTGCTACTTGCAAAGTGGAATACACGATAGACGGAGATTATTGTGATGGCAAACTAAATGCAAATGGTGCTGCTGTGACCGGCATATTGAGTATTGGTTGTGAATTTTCGCAACTAAATGAATTTGCAAGTTCTGTCAACATGCCGGAAATTTCATGGAGATTGTACAAAAAAATTGAAGATGAATACAATAACATCTTTCAAAAGGAATCGTGGCATACTATGATCGAGGCAGGAAAAGAGGAATATAAAATTGCAGTTGAAAATGGGAACGTAGATGAGCACGGTATACCACTTTTGACCGTCATTGCAGATGGTGCATGGTGTAAACGGTCGTACCGTACGAATTACAATGCGAATTCTGGAGCAGCGTGCATCGTTGGGGAAAAAACAGGAAAAGTATTATTTTTGGGTATACGTAACAAATACTGTTTCATGTGTACAAAGAAGGGTTCGGAAAATCCGCATTTTTGTTTCAAAAATTGGGATGGATCAAGTTCAGGTATGGAAAGCGATATTATTGTAGAGGGATTCAAACAAAGTATGGCGATGCATGGAGTGAAATACGCTTTTTTGGTGGGAGACGGTGACTCAAGTGTATATCGTAAAATTTTGGATGCAAAACCTTATGGCCCCTTTGTCGTTCAAAAAATCGAGTGTTCAAATCATCTTCTTCGAAATTATGTGAGTAAATTGAACGAATTATCCCAAAAAAAATATAGCTCGAGAGGTATCGATGTAGATGTTTTTTTGAGGCACTGTTTAAAACATAATATATCACGACTTCGACTTTCTGTGGTTTGTGCCATAAAGCACAGAAGAAGAGGGGATGGCAGCGACCGTGAGAAAATTGAGCTTTTAAAAAGAGACATCGGAAATAGCTTATATCACAATTTGGAGAGCATGATAATTGTGACCAATATTTTTGCAAGGGACCTAAGCCAAATGAGAAGAACCTTATTCCTGCTATGAAGGTGTGCGGACTTTTTAACGACGTCATAGCTTGCGCAAACAGGTTGATAGGGCACTCCAAAAGCTTAATAGCAAACATGACAAACAATAACGCGGAAAATTACAATTCAGTTTTAGCGAAGTTTATAGGTGGAAAAAGAATTGACTATTCCAAGAGAGGTAGTTACACTATGAGATGTCATCTAGCAGGTATTTCTGTAAATACGAAAGGAGGATTCCACACTGCCATTGATCAGGCAGTTACCCAAAAAAGCCCCGGATTATATACTAAGAAATTCACTAAAAAGCAAGAGAGTAGACGCCGGCTAAATTTAGTTCGGAAGAGGCTTTACCAGTCTAAGGATAACCCCAGATCAAAACGAATGAAGGTAGATGAGACTGATGAAAATGAAGATTATGGGCCAAATGTTAATAATCCATATACAATGGTTTTACTAACTCAACCAATGTCAGCATAATACACAATTACAATGGCGCTGTATGCATGAGTCATAACAAAGATTTGAGCATGCAGTGCAGCAGTACGGATCTTCAGCTTCGGTACTTTTCGTTTGGGTCTTTTTGAATCGGTTCACGAAAGAGTCGGTTCGCCAAAGAGCCGGTTCGAAGATCCGAATCTTTGAAGTGATCCAGATTCACTGAACCGGTTCAGCGAAAAGAGCTGTTTTGCCCACCTCTACAACTGACGCTAACCTAACCAAACCACGTTGCTGTTCAAATATCAAGGTCGATGGAAGGGTAATTGCAGTGTTGCCAACCTTACCAATTCTTCGGTAGATCTACCGATTTTAGATCAAGTCTGCCGAACTATCGATTTAAGGTCCAGTTCTACCAAAAATCTAACACTTTGTTTTAAAAATTTAATTTGATACTTCAATAACAAAACTAAGTATATACATTGTTTATAGATATATCTATAAACAATGGTATATACAAACAAAATCTCTCTAGTTGTCATGATTTAATTGTTTGGATTGCTGCTGCCATCTGTTAGTAGAGATGGATAAATGTAAAATTACTAGTACGGGAAAGAACCTAAAGGAATCTGTACTAATTAAGAAAATCAAGCGTATTTTGTTTATTCTTGGGGACAAAATTAGGTAAATCACCGAAAAAGTATAACATCCAAACTTATAAATAAAAGTCTTATTTGCACCTTTGGCCGTTGTATTCTAACTGCAAATGTCACTATATATATTTATAATTAAAAAAAAAAAAACTTCGGTTTCTGTTTTAATTATTACAATCAATTATGAGTGAATTGTACCAGTGATAGTGGTGGTGGGGAAAGGTGTTCAGGACCCTTCAAAATAAAAGATAATATGGACAACGTTACAAGACAGAGTGGAAAAATTTACAAGAATTTAGGGTGTGGTTAACAAAAAGCCAAAAGGGCACAGAATACGGAAAATGCAAGCATTGACATTTTACTTTTTAGAAATAATTAATCAATGATGCAAGTCTTGTGATAGAACATTAACTGACAAGCGAAGAGGATGCGTTGGTCAAACACAACTTCAGAAAATTTCAGCAACAGAAGATGAAGACAATAGGGTACTTGCCTAAAAAATATATTGCTATTTTTAATCTATAGATGTATGCAAAAACACAAAATAGGCTTACATATTTTTTCCCCATTTTTCTATTTCGTATTTTCGTAAATATTTGCCAAAGTTGATATTGAAGACGTACGTATCTCATATGGCAGATTCACACCTATATTGAATGGATTCTCGCTTTAGTTACTATGTTACACTGCCAGTAGAGGGCGCGCATGTGTAAACCGGAATGGAATTGGATTTATAAATAGATGGAAGGCTGTCGTGTGCTCTGAGTGTAAGATAAAAGATAAAACCATATTAGACTGTAAGCAAGCTCCGTGGTCGCCGTTGCCTGATGCCAGCACAAGCTATTTGAAGTTTTTGTGTGGCGCCATCTTACGGTTTCTTTTAGAACTACATCGCATGCGGGACACGTACGTCACAAATCCCTTACTTTAAAAAGTAATTTTGGACGTAATATTAACCCTAGAAAAAAATTGCAAAATGCGGGTCTAATGAAATCGCCTACATTTTCTAAATATTATATTTCCCAAAAATGAGGCAAGTACTCTATTGCGAAACAGAAAACACTAATGGGAGAATTGTCAAAACAGTTAAACGATTATATTAAAGAAGGTATGTAATTGCAAAATTATTTATCTCTTTTAACTGTTTATATTTATTTCTATATTTAGATCTTATAAAATACGTTTAAAATTCAAATATACCAATATTTTGATGCAGTCTACCGAAAATCTTGCGCCATCTACCGATTTAGATGCGTAACCGGTTAGCAACGCTGATTTATTGCAAGAGTAGAGAATTGGTGAACCCAAATATCAAAAATGTTCTAGACTGCAGACATTGGCAAAATTATTCAATTATAGTATAATGAGATTGCTTAATATTTAATCGAGGGTGAGTTTAGTAACGGTTCATTCCGTCATTGGGAGAGGAGTTCTGGATGGGATTAACGAATAAGGAGTGTTTTTGTTGGCTGAAACAAGTGCTGCGAGTTGTTCTATTGATTCGAATTACATTAAAACAACATTAAAATTGGCTAAAGATTATGAAGATTTGGTTGCTCAAAATTCGTTATTTATAGAAAACTTAGGGATGATTCAGTTGACGCCTAGAGTACAGATTGGATCGTCTATTGATACTTTATTACAGCAATACAGCACTCCTGAAGAATTGTAGAGGCGGGAGCTGATGTAGGTAGAGGAGTGATAGTAGCTATTGATCCTGTAGCAGCTGCTTTGAAATAAAAGGGGCTACTGTGGGATGCTTATGAAAATAGAATGAAGTTTCTCTAAGTATTGTTCTTATAATGAAGAATTGTGTGATTACACAGTGATCAATTACGAGGAAAACTCACAATGTTTCAAACATTATTTTTGTTAAGTTTGAATTTGCTCTGAAAGCAAGTCATAATATTTGGGAAATATAGATTTTAGTTGATTCTTAGCTTAATTTTTATTACTACATTACTTCCATATAATAAATAGTTAACATTTTAAAAATCACATATTTTGTCTAATTTATTTCTTTCTTTTTACTATTCTTAATGAGAGCCTTCTTCTCACCCTTCTTCATTTTCGTCTTTCGTGTGTTAGCTTGAGCTCCTTTGACAGCTTTTTTCCTAGCCTTCTTTTCTTCACGAGTTTCATGTTTAGGTCTTGAACAGTTTACAAATTTACAGTGTTCCTTTTCCTGCTCATCATCATCACTAGAAGTTTCTTCATTATTTTGTTCGAGCATCTGCGGCATTCGCATAGTGCCACTCAAATCAGATTTTAATCCAACCAAACGTTTATAAGCAGAGCTATCACACTTTCCAGATTTCGATGCATTAATATCTTTTTCGAAGTCAGTAATTTCATTCAAACTTCTTGGAATGGGGATCTGTTTAAACACTTCCTCATTCACCTAAAAAAAAAATAACAATAAATAAGCAAAAAAAAACTAAAATTAACAAACCTCTTCAGCTGGAGTCAATTCTGGATTGTTAGCAGCTTGTTGAGAAAGTATTTCCAAACACTCGTTTATATTTTGCTCGTTGATTGAAACGTCCGTGATAAACTCAAACAATTGTTTAACAGTCATCGTAGCTACTTTGTTTCTCTGGAAAAAGTCGTTAATGTTATGGCAATCTTTTCTCAGAAAGTCTAGAGCGTTAGGGTGTTCCAGATCAACAGCTTGCGATACGTCGATAACGTAAGATTTGTCATCAAAATACAACAAATTATATTCAGATAGATCAGCGTGGACTAACTTTGCTTTATTGTAAATATTCCACATCAGTACCACAACTTCATAGTAAATCTCACAAGCTTTCGATTGTGTCAATTTAACATCTTTTAATTTGGGGGCTGGAAAACTATCAGTTCCTATAAACTCCATGAAAATCACATGATTATCTAACTTAAAAGGTTTTGGTACATTTAGACCTTCTGAATGTAATCGATTTAAATTTCGAAACTCCTTTTCTGCCCAAGTTGTTACTTTTTTTGTATTTCTACCTTTAAATGGCCGTTTTTGGAACCTAAAGTCACCATCAACGTATTTCGCACGATCCTTAAACGCTAATATTGCAGTTTTAAATATTTTAATCGCTACTTCACCAAGTTCTTCAGATGTCGCATGGTACACGTTTGCTTCCTTTCCAGTCGAAATACAACCATTAATTTCGTAAATAAGTTCTCTCTGTAACGTTTTGAACAGAATGAAGCGTGTCCGTTCGTCCATTACTTGTTCAACTGTCGCCCTGTCTTTTTTATCTTTCGACCTTAACTTCTCAAAGTTAATTTTATTTAAGAATTTTTTAACATCGTGCTTTCGTTGAAATTTAGAAATAGAAGTGGGCGCCTTTTGAAGATTGCACCTAGGACCGACTTTGCGAATTATACCGTCTTCACCGTAATCATAACCTGTACCGTCATCACTATAAGAAGAATCATAATCTAGGTCCTGAGTACTCGATCTATTCGTGATTTTCTCCACGTCCGGGCTATGCTCCCGTTGAATTTTCTCTGGTAAGTTTCCATATTTGGGTTCTGTCGTCCCTTCTTCAGCGTCGCAGAAAAGTTCGTTTTCAGAGAGGTCAGACATCGCGTTTTGAAATGAAATGAAGCAAAACTGGACCTGGAAAATGGATTTTTATAGATTGTGTAAATACACATACCGGGTGGTTCAGGTGAGCCGCACCATAATTTTATCTTGTAAAGGCTATTTTTCTGCTTACGTGATGGAATAATGTAATATAAAAAATAAAGCTAGTTTTCTTAATTATCCCCTAAATTAATCACATCACGTAAAATTAACTTTTTTTACAATCAATTGAAATGGGGAGCAGTAAATAATAATTTTATGATTTCTCATGTTAAATCCCTATGGACCGTTTCGTTTGAATCACTCGGTATATAAATTCTTACCTTTCGTACAAATGAGAATATCGGGAGAACTGCTAGCTGCTGTTGTGGACAGATTACGGTTTACGTGAAATACGCCGTATCAAAGAGAAATGTTTAAATGTCTGCACACGTGCTATCGCTTACAAAAACAAACACATAACCTTAAAATTCACAAACCATAGACGCACGGTTACTCGCACCAACGATGTTCAACTGTTCACTAAACTGCGGGCAATTGCGAGTCCACAATATTTGAGAGTGACTTATACTTCAGCATTTAGAAAGGTGGGGGGAAGAAAGTGGAAAGGGGTAAGGAAAGTCATAGGCGGATGGTGAAAGAAGGGACACAAGTTGAAGAATGTGGAAAAATTATCATTATCTAAATTATCAATGCTTAATCGGAGTCTGAAGTTGACTCGAAACCGTCACTGCCGCTGCTGCTGTCGCTCCCCACATTAATTTATGAAAGGTTCCACCAACAAGAAAAATGGGAATTACCGAGAAATAACCTTATGCTGCGCTACTTGTTAACCACGTGGGCGCAAGTAAGAGATTACCTAGAATTTATTGTTAAATTGTGAAGATTGAAGTTATTCGGTGAACGCACAAGTTGCTTTCGGCTTCCTTTGTGTTTTCCGATCGGTTGCTCCCGGCGTGCTCTGTTGTGGACTAGCTTGGTTAACTTTTTGGAGCGCAAAGTTTAGTTGATTTTAAAAGCTTATGAACTGGATAGAATTTCTACGTGCACTTTATAATGATAGTGTTTTGATATTAGGCATGAGTCACTCTCAGTTATTTCGGATTCGTACTATAGTTGCTTTCTAGTTTCTATTCACAAGAGAATAATTCTGTAACTGCTGATCCTTTCCTTGAAGTTCGAACAATGCTTAAATGGTTAAAGAAAGTTATTCCAAAGTTTGGAACCAACTTTCTCCTATCTAAAGTCCTAGAAAATGATAACCGCTTGTCAATGGTGTTATGGGTTGCAGAACCACTAAGTGTGCAAGCTAGTGACACCAGAACTGAGTGTGAGATTTTAGAACTAGGAATTACTATAAAGGGCCGGACTCAGGATTAGAGATTAGAGATGGTACTGAGGTACTGAGCGTTCTTTTTTCGGAACTGTTCTGACCTGTTCCAGGTGCAACCCAGTACCTGTTCCAAATATCTGTTCCGGTTCCGATTCCTACTTCGTTCCGCACGGAACGGAGAACGGAACGCATGACCACTGTTCTATTGAAGGAGATCAGTGATAAGGTGATAAGAGCGCTTGCAGTAAAAGCTCCTTATTCGCAGGTGATACGTTCCAAAAATGTACCGCGAATACAGAGTGGCATTTTGTACAAAAATATAAGAGATACGTTCAAATGTTGCAAATTAATAAGAAAATATTATAATAGAAGTAATTTATTGAGATAAATTTTAACTATATAAATTATTCCTATCAAATTTGGCAGAAGAAAGAACTATTTTTATTTAAAATCTAATAATATATATGTAGATAAATATTAAAATAGAAACTCGCAGTGGCGGCGATAAAATTTGAAATAAATTCATCATAATGTGCATGCGTGGCGGATCGGATTTGTGATGTAGTTCAGAGTCGGAGTTGGAGTATGGGAACATCGGAACGGTTTGGCGTTGGACTAGATCTCAAGTTGTTTCGAGCGGACCTGTTGTTTTTCGACTCTTGGAACTGTTCCGCGGAACAGTCAGTTCATACCTGTTCCGAAAGAACAGGTGCAGTTCTTTTGTACCATCTCTACTCAGGATATGTAATCCTCTTTCCGCTCCAACACACTAAACAGTAATATTAAAACCAGACGTAGTCACATAAGTTCATATACCACGTGTTTCCCAGTTCTGTTTTCTGTTCATTTCCACCTGCACATAACCATAAAAATATATAAGAAAAACTTAAAAAAAATCAATAAACAATATTACTTATCGTATCATATCATTTCATGTCGATAGTTAATTTATTAAATAATAGATAATTTACCAAAAGATTTGTATTACAATAACAGGTCTATTTTGTATTTCGATGTTCACGAACATCCATGTTGGTTAACGACAATTCTGTAACGACTATTATAACGACTTGTCTGTTAAGGGCTATTTTCTATTGACCATGTTAAGAAAATGACCTTGGCAACTTCATAACTACAATCGATATTTTCTAAACGAGTAGTATTTTTGCTTTATTTTGGGCGCGTTCCGCAAAGCAATTCTTTCATCCTTGTTCTTCTTGGGCAAATGAAAAGAGATGGTCGCGGCGTAACTTTAGAAACAGACTCTTGCGGCGACGTAAACTAAAACCTAACCTCACTTCGGCCGCCACTCCCACTTTTTGGCGGTCCAGAACAAATGTTTGGTAACATGGCCGTTATGAGATACAGAAAATTGCAGCATCATGTACCGAACCCGGATACCTAGCGTTGATGGCCAGAATTTTCAATTCAGAGTCGCATATCTACATAGAGAAAATACATTTAAATACAGCACAAGAACAAAACATGTAGTCTTACTATTTAGCAATTAATACTGTGAAAATTTTTTCTATTAATATAAACTCTGCCTGGATGAAGAGGATGTTGCGCTGGAGGAGGAAAAATTGCTATATGGGTGCAATCTATGCAACCTATAATTCCGGGAAAATTTAAATTTCCATATTTTTGATAGAACCTTAAAATTATATATTTTAATTGAGATAATATTACATTATTAATTCCTTATTTACCCATTCTTTACAGTAGTCACCTCTTCAAGTGTAGTTGGAAACTATTTATGTATTGTCGTGCTAAAACATCAACAAATACATCTACTACTTCGTGAAGAATTCTGCTTACTGCAGCTTGACTCAGCGGGTTATTCCTGTCTTTACCCACAGGTTTTTGGTAATTACCATGAGCAAAAAAATGAAGAGCAGCAAGAAACTAAAAAAAAGTTTCGAAACGGTAAAATTAAAATAATATTATTAATTATCCATACCTTCACTACTGGAGGAATTTTTGTGCTTCTTCGAGGTGCATCCAAGTGGGCTGAAAATTGTGTAAATACATGATTAGCAGCTTCTCTGCTTAATCTATACATTTTCCTGAATGTGTCTTCCGGCAGATCAAATGGATTACTGTTATCTCTCATCATCCGTTGCACTGCAGCATTTATCCGTCTACAATAATTATTATATACCATTTTCTTGTTATAACAGTTATATGTGTATAAGAATAATGACATTTTTCAGTTCTTATTATTTTTATATATATTTTATATATTTGGAAATTGTAAAAATAAAGTATTTGCGTATGTTCAGTTTCTGTTTGTATCGTATAAAATTAGGAAAAAAAATCTATTTAGGTATAATACAACACTTTACAATTCTTACCTTTGCTCCACTTCATTTTCTATGCGATTGATGAGGTTTCCGTTCATTTTAGCAAAATTATCACAAAACTTTATTTAAAAATGTACTACGGGACACGACCACGTTCTGGAAGTGAGAATATAGAAATGTGCTTAAAATATTTGTTGCCCGAAATCCATTAAAAGATGCAAAAGATAAAATTTAATAATGGGTTTAGGGCGAAAATTCATTAAAATGTCCTTAAAATGTTATTAAACAGCGACCAGTTCAAGCCGTTCGGTAACATGGTCCTTTAACAGAAATGTCGTTTGCGAACATGTCGTTATCCAGTTACAGAATAGCAAATGTCGTTCATGAACAGCTTCCATGTTACGATAACATAGAAATCGTTAAATAACTACTCTGTCCACGAACATGCCAGATAGAAAATAGCTACCCATGTTATGTAACGACAAATGCTTGGTAACATGGCCGTTATGAGATACAAAATAGACCCCATAGACCCCTAAGACCGAATATCCGAGACCGAGAATGGAGTACAAACTATTGAGTAACAAATGATTACTTTTTCTCTATCCCTACCGATGTATCGAAAGTATCGACGTAATCAAAGTATCGATTGTAACGAATGATTACTTTCTACCGAATACTCGTTCCGCAACCAACTACTCTCTAGTATCGAGTACTCAAAGTAATCAAAGTATTGATAGTATTGAAAGTAACGAATACATTGTGGAACGAGTACTCGATACTTCGGATCTTCTCGAGTAACGAATGATTACTTTTTCCCAATCACTAGTGGTGAACCCAAATATCAAAGATGTTCTAGACTGCAGATATTGTCAAAATTATTCAATTATAGTATAATGAGATTGCTTAATATTTAATCGAGGCTGAGTTTAGTAACGGTTCATTCCGTCATTGGGAGAGGAGTTCTGGATGGGATTAACGAATAAGGAGTGTTTTTGTTGGCTGAAACAAGTGCTGCAAGTTGTTCAATTGATTCGAATTACACTAAAACAACATTAAAATTGGCTGAACATTATGAAGATTTGGTTGCTCAAAATTCGTTATTTATAGAAAACTTAGGGATGATTCAGTTGATGCCTAGCCCTAGAGTACAGATTGGATAGTCTATTGATACTTTATTACAGCAATACAACACTCCTGAAGAATTGTAGAGGCGGGAGCTGATGTAGGTAGAAGAGTGACAGCAGCTATTGATCCTATAGCAGCTGCTTTCAAATAAAAGGAGCTACTGTGGGATGCTTATGAAAATAGAATTAAGTTTCTCTAAATATTGTTCTTATAATAAAGAATTGTGTGATTATTCAGTGATCAGTTAAGAGGCAAACTCACAATGTTTCAAACATTATTTTTGTTAAGTTTGAATTTGCTCTGAAAGCAAGTCATAATATTTGGGAAATATAAATTTTAGTTGATTCTTAGCTTAATTTTTATTACTACATTACTGCCATATAATAAATCGTTAACATTTTAAAAATCACATATTTTGTCTAAATTATTTCTTTTTACTATTCTTAATGAGAGCATTCTTCTCACTCTTCTTCATTTTCGTTTTTCGTTTGTTAGCTTGAGCTTCTTTGACAGCTTTTTTCCTAGCCTTCTTTTCTTCACCAGTTTCATGTTTAGGTCTTGAACAGTCTACAAATTTACTGTGTTTCTTTTCCTCCTCATCATCATCACTAGAAGTTTCTTCATTATTTTGTTCGAGCATCTGCGGCACTCGCATAGTGCCACTCAAATCAGATTTTAATCCAACCAAATGTTTGTAAGCCGAGCTATCAGGCTTTCCAGATTTCGATTCATTAATATCTTTTTCGAAGTCAGTAATTTCATTCAAACTTTTTGGAATGGGGATCTGTTTAAACACTTCCTCATTCACCTAAAAAAAAGTAACAATAAATAAGCAAAAAAAAACAAACTAAAATTAACAAACCTCTTCAGTTGGAGTCAATTCTGGATTATTGGCAGCTTGTTGAGAAAGTACTTCCAAACACTCGTTTATATTTTGCTCGTTGATTGAAACGTCCGTGATAAATTCAAACAATTGTTTAACAGTCGTCGTAGCTACTTTGTTTCTCTGGAAAAAGTCGTTAATGTTATAGCAATCTTTTCTCAGTAAGTCTAGAGCGTTAGGGTGTTCCAGATCAACAGCTTGTGATACGTCGATAACGTAAGTTTTATCATCAAAATACAACAAATTATATTCAGATAAATCAGCGTGGACTAACTTTGCTTTATTGTAAATTTTCCACATCAGTACCACAACTTCATAGTAAATCTCACGAGCTTTTGATTGTGTCAATTTAACATCTTTTAATTTGGGAGCTGCAAAACTATCAGTTCCGATAAACTCCATGAAAATCACATGATTATCTAACTTAAAAGGTTTTGGTACATTTAGACCTTCTGAATGTAATCGATTTAAATTTCGAAACTCCTTTTCTGCCCAAGTTGTTACTTTTTTTGTATTTCTACCTTTAAATGGCCGTTTTTGGAACCTAAAGTCACCATCAACGTATTTCGCACGATCCTTAAACGCTAATATTGAAGTTTTAAATATTTTAATGGCTACTTCGCCAAGTTTTTCAGATGTCGCATGGTACACGTTTGCTTCCTTTCCAGTCGAAATACAACCATTAATTTCGTTAATAAATTCCTTCTGTAACGCTTTGAACACAATTAAGCGTGTCCGTTCGTCCATTACTTGTTCAACTGTCGCTCTGTCTTTTTTATCTTTCGACCTTAACTTCTCAACGTTAATTTTATTTAAGAATCTTTTAACATCGTGCTTTGGTTGAAATTTAGAAATAGAAGTGGGCGCCTTTTGAGGATTGCACCTAGGACCGTCTTTGCGAATTATACCGTCTTCACCGTAATCATAACCTGTACCGTCATCGCTATAAGAATCATAATCTAGGTCCTGAGTATTCAATCTATTCCTGATTTTTTCCACGTCTGGGCTATGCTCCCGTTGAATTTTCTCTGGTAAGTTTCCATATTTGGGTTCTGTCGTCCCTTCTTCAGCGTCGCAGAAGAGTTCGTTTTCAGAGAGGTCAGACATCGCGTTTTGAAATGAAATGAAGCAAAACTGGACCTGAAAAATGGATTTTTATAGATTGTGTAAATACACATACCGGGTGGTTCAGGTGAGCCGTACCATAATTTTATCTACTAAAGGCTATTTTTCTGCTTACGTGATGGAATAATGTAATGTAAATAATAAAACTCGTTTTCTTAATTATCCCTTAAATTAATCACATGCATTACACCATCACGTAAAATTAACTTTTTTTACAATTAATTGAAATGGGGAGCAGTAAATTATAATTTTATGATTTCTCATGTTAAATCCCTATGGACCGTTTCGTTTGAATCACTCGGTATATAAATTCTTACCTTTCGTACAAATGAGAATATCGGGAGAACTGCTAGCTGCTGTTGTGGACAGATTACGGTTTACGTGAAATACGCCGTATCAAAGAGAAATGTTTAAATGTCTGCACAGGTGCTATCGCTTACAAAAACAAACACATAACCTTAAAATTCACAAACCATAGACGCACGGTTACTCGCACCAACGATGTTCAACTGTTCACTAAACTGCGGGCAATTGCGAGTCCACAAAATTTTGTATCTCATAACGGCCATGTTACCAAGCATTTGTCGTTATATAACATGGGTAGCTATTCTCTATCTGGCATGTTCGTGAACAGAGTCGTTATTTAACGATTTCTATGTTATCGTAACATGGAAGCTGTTCATGAACGACATTTGCTATTCTGTAACTGGATAACGACATGTTCGCAAACGACATTTCTGTTAAAGGACCATGTTACCGAACGGCTTGAACTGGTCGCTGTTTAATAACATTTTAAGGACATTTTAATGAATTTTCGCCCTAAACCCATTATTAAATTTTATCTTTTGCATCTTTTAATGGATTTCGGGCAACAAATATTTTAAGCACATTTCTATATTCTCACTTCCAGAACGTGGTCGTGTCCCGTAGTACATTTTTAAATAAAGTTTTGTGATAATTTTGCTAAAATGAACGGAAACCTCATCAATCGCATAGAAAATGAAGTGGAGCAAAGGTAAGAATTGTAAAGTGTTGTATTATACCTAAATAGAACTGAAAAATCTCATTATTCTTATACACATATAACTGTTATAACAAGAAAATGGTATATAATAATTATTGTAGACGGATAAATGCTGCAGTGCAACGGATGATGAGAGATAACAGTAATCCATTTGATCTGCCGGAAGACACATTCAGGAAAATGTATAGATTAAGCAGAGAAGCTGCTAATCATGTATTTACACAATTTTCAGCCCACTTGGATGCACCTCGAAGAAGCACAAAAATCCCTCCAGTAGTGAAGGTATGGATAATTAATAATATTATTTTAATTTTACCGTTTCGAAACTTTTTTTTAGTTTTTTGCTGCTCTTCATTATTTTGCTCATGGTAATTACCAAAAACCTGTGGGTAAAGACAGGAATAACCCGCTGAGTCAAGCTGCAGTAAGCAGAATTCTTCACGAAGTAGTAGATGTATTTATTGATGTTTTAGCACGACAATACATAAAGTTTCCAACTACACTTGAAGAGGTGACTACTGTAAAGAATGGGTAAATAAGGAATTAATAATGTAATATTATCTCAATTAAAATATATAATTTTAAGGTTCTATCAAAAATATGGAAATTTAAATTTTCCCGGAATTATAGGTTGCATAGATTGCACCCATATAGCAATTTTTCCTCCTCCAGCGCAACATCCTCTTCATCCAGACAGAGTTTATATTAATAGAAAAAAATTTCACAGTATTAATTGCCAAATAGTAAGACTACATGTTTTGTTCTTGTGCTGTATTTAAATGTATTTTCTCTATGTAGATATGCGACTCTGAATTGAAAATTCTGGCTATCAACGCTAGGTATCCGGGTTCGGTAGATGATGCTGCAATTTGGATGCTAACAGGTCTATTTTCTATCTCATAACGGCCATGTTACCAAACATTTGTTCTGGACCGCCAAAAAGTGGGAGTGGCGGCCGAAGTGAGGTTAGGTTTTAGTTTACGTGGCCGCAAGAGTCTGTTTCTATAGTTACGCCGCGACCATCTCTTTTCATTTGCCCAAGAAGAACAAGGATGAAAGAATTGCTTTGCAGAACGCGCCCAAAATAAAGCAAAAATACTACTCGTTTAGAAAATATCGATTGTAGTTATGAAGTTGCCAAGGTCACTTTCTTAACATGGTCAATAGAGAATAGCCCTTAACAGACAAGCCGTTATAGTAGTCGTTACAGAATTGTCGTTAACCAACATGGATGTGCGTGAACATCGAGATACAAAATAGACCCCTAAGTCTGCAAGCTAGTGACACCAGAACTGAGTGTGAGATTTTAGAACTAGGAATTACTATAAAGGGCCGGACTCAGGATATGTAATCCTCTCTCTTTGGCATATTACCGTGACTGGCTTATAACCATAAACGGTAGTAAGAGCACTGCGGTATTATTCACTCGTAGACGAGTTAAACCAACTGGTCAATTGGTTATTTTCAATGAGAGAATTCCATGGAAAGACCACGCGAAATATTTGGGTGTCACCCTTGACAAAGGCTTACAGTTTTCCAAGCATATTGATATGGCTAGAAATAAAGCACGGGGATGTATAGAGCAATTATTCCCGCTGTTTTGTCGTAAAAGTAAGCTCTCTTCAAACAACAAATTCCGTATATACAAAGCAATAATCCGACCTATAATGACGTATGCTTCTCCTGTATGGAGCCACGCTGCCCCCACCCATATTAACAAAATCCAGATAATACAAAACAAATCGTTGCGCATGGTTTTTAATGCACCCTGGTTCGTTCGATACAAGTCCTTACACAGAGACTCTGGTATCGAGTACATCGATGATTTCTTGAAAGATACCGCCTCCAAATTCTTTGCTTCAGCAGCCGTCCATTTTAATCCCCTCATCCGTAGAGCCGTCGACTACGGAGAGGAGCCACCTTTCCGGCTTAAACGCCCCAAAATGGTGTTAAACGGCTAACACCGCCCGTGAATTCTGACGACGGCAATTCAGCCACCATCTAATTCTCCCCACCCCATAGCGAAATTTATCTGTGTCAAGACAAATGAGCAAAGGAACTAGGTTCCGGCTCAATAGCCAAGATCACGTCAAAGTCAAAGTGTAATCCTCTTTCCGCTCCAACACACTAAACAGTAATATTAAAACCAGACGTAGTCACATAAGTTCATATACCACGTGTTTCATTGAAACGTCCCAATCCTTGATTCCCGAAATTATAATCACCTTCAAGAATATAACATGACGCAGTCGAGAAATTAAGACGAGAAGTTAAAAGAAGAGAATTAAAAGAGGAAAATTAAGAAATCGAAAAAAGGGAAACACGTGAATCCAGAAATTAAGAGCAACGAACCAACATGGAATCGTTGAAGCAACCTAATCCGATGCAGCTAACCGGAGATCTAAGCCTCAATTGGAAGAGATTCAAAAACAACTTCCAAGTGTTCAACTTAGCAACAGGGGCCAACGAAGAAATCAAAGCTGTGCAAACAGCAATTAGTGATGTCAACTTTCGATATTTTTGAGTAATCGTTACTATTCGTTACTTTTAAGATCAATACTCGTTACTTGTATTCGTTACTTTGATTACTTTGATTACTTTGATTACTTTTGTATTTGGTATTAAAATATCTACAGAGATGAAAGATTCACAATAATTATCAAATCACTTAAAGTCATAAATAAAACAAAGATACAATAAAAAAAAATAAAAAAAATAAAACAAAAAATAATATAAAAAATAAATAAAACAAAAAAATTAAAAATAATAATTAAAGAATATAACACAAATAAAATGTCAACAATTGTTCTTGGTATATATAGGTTTCAGTTACTCCTACAAAATTGTCATGAAGAGCCGATAAGAAGATTCCAAAGGTAGCTAGCTGCATTGATTAATTATCTCTAGTAGAAAGTCAATGGTAGCTGGTAATGCTTCCCAGAAGTAAGGGTTGTTATAAAACCAAATGTCCGACACTTTACTTTATGACTATCATAAAAATAAACGCTTTGTTTAGCTATTGTCTCTGCTGAAGCCTTTTAATATGAAATGTATGATGTATGTAAACGCAGTAGAGCACCTGTAGGGCAGACGTCTATACCATAACATTTTCAAAAATTAATATAATAATCCATAAAAATATATAAGAAAAACTTAAATAAACCTTGTTACTTATCGTATCATATCATTTTCTGTCGATAGTTAATTTAAATAATAGATAATTTACCAAAAAATTTGTTTTACAATAAATTCCACAAAACTTATTTAATTCTTATACAGTCTTTAATGTTAGATTTCTTTGTTAGTATTTAACAAATGAACAGGAGTAAAGATTTAGTCATTAGAACGAAATAATGTGCATTATGAAAAATGTGTCCGATTTTATGGAAGAACTTTTTTTATGATTCAAAGTTCCAACCTGGAGTAATTTTGTTATCATTACTGGCAATGATTGTAAAATGTTCAATTATTGACAAAATTTAGATTGTAACCAATTTTATCAGTTTCTTGTCACACATATCATTTATAAAAAAAGTGTCCCTGTAGTTCTAGTTAGCTAGTTATCTAAAGCAGTGATCCACCCGTTTACCCACTAATTTTTAATATTTTTTGAATTTTAAAACTGATTGCTCGACGCACTTAAAAAAAATCATTTCAGAATTTAATTACTTCTAATAAATGGAGGGAAAAACGTTCATTCATTTGTTTGTTTGTTTGTTTAATTTTATTTATTTATTTAATAACAGAAATCTAGAACGAAAAGTATATTCCAGGTCCTTTGTCAAAACCACAACCGTGATGGGAATATTAGATAATAATATTGGCATCATGAACGTGAGCAACACTGACACTAAGACCGAGTACTCAAAGTATCGATAGTATCGAAAGTAACGAATACATTGTGGAACGAGTACTCGATACTTCGGATCTTGCCGAGTAACGAATGATTACTTTTTCGCCATCACTACTATCATTGTATATTATGTATATGGATTATAATCATACAACGCTAGTATCCTCCATAGTATGATCTGGACCATACCATTACCTTCATAACATCATTTTACTGTGTTTCATGTTGTTTCTATTCTTTTGTGCTTTGTGTTTGTGTACAATTACAAGATAATTACAAATAATCAATAAGGTGAGAGCGTATTTTAATACATTAATGAAAAGTTAGTGTAAAACATAATATTGTTGTATAAAATAATACGAGTCAAATATCCAGTTTTAAGGTTAAACGTGCAATTGTTATTATTATTATTTAGTTTGTTATCTTTGATTTCATTGAATGATATTGCTATATTTGAACGGCTACATGGTATCAAATAATTCAAATTTGACGTATTGCCGCCAGCACCTTAATTGGTTAATGGTTGCAAGCCTTGCTTTTAACTTGACTAACCAGCCTTGGGGCGTCATCACTTTTTACCGTTGGCACATGGAATTTGGGTTACTAAGGCCCGGTATTTCAGTGAGAGCTTAACCCAAATTATTTTAGTTAACTTTTGAGTTTTTCGTTTAGGCGTATTTCAGTGGCCGCTTTTGGTTTAACTAGTTTTTGTTGACTCAAAAACTTAACTCATAGTAGTTGACGGGTTAAACCAAAAATTTTACTAGAGCGCTTGCGCTATCTTTTCGATGTTTGACGATCTCAACCGATCACGGCACGCGGCAGATTGTTTCCTTTCAAATACTTTCACAATTCACATTTGATTTCTCGTCTTCAGTTTTATATTCTGCACGTGTTTGTGTGTCTTGGTAGTGTGCCTATTGTGAAAAGGTATGTAAGAATGTAATAATAATGCAATTATTTAAAAGAAAACTAATATATAAACAAATAAAGATGGAGGGTCAACAAAAGGAAACGTCCCGATCAAGGAATTTTACTTACACCGAAGTCGACTTACTAGTGACTCTTGTTACTCGGAAGAAACATGGGCTGCCAATGGTATGCTCTTTCATTGTTCATCGACCTTCCAACTCTTCTACAGACTACGTATCGGAGACTGATTGTGAGGCGATTGAGAGTCAAGATAGCTCATCAACTACCAACCTTGCCCCAACAATATTTAACGAAACTCGTAATCTACTGCATAACCTGCAATTTGCAAAGGAACAGCATGAGCTCAAATTGAAGCTCATGCAAGAAGAACACATAAAAAGATTAAAAAATATATAATATTTTATTGTAAGCGTTGAAAATATAGTATGTAATTATTCCGTACTAAATTATTATCCTGTCTCCCGTTATTTTCGACAGGAACATCTATAGCGTAGTTGAACGCTCTTTCGGCCTCCCTGTCTAGTTGTGAAGGGTCGTCCTCATTTTGTTCGCAAGCAATATTGTGCAACACTGCCGTTGCAACAATTATCCATTGTACTTTCCTAATGTGCAGACAGATTCCATTTGATAAAATTGGAAACCTACGCTTCCACACCCCATAACATCTTTCTACAGGATTTCTTGTTTTAATGTGGGCCTCATTATACAAATTCTCGGCGGGCGTATTGACGTTTGCCAGTGGAGTCATTAGAAAAGTTTTCAATGGGTATCCAGCATCTCCCAGGAGTACAACATTTCCTAAGTTGCCCTGCTCGAATCTGTGGCTTATTCGAGAATTATTAAAAATTGTCGAATCATGTACAGAACCTGGCCATCGCGCAACAATGTCCAGAATTTTTAAGTTGGCATCACAAATTGTTTGTACATTGAATGACATGAAATTTTTTCTGTTGCGAAATATTTCTGCGTTTTGTCCTCCTACAATAATCAGTATTAATTAATTAAAAACACATTTTGGTTGAACATACTAACCTGGAGACTGAATTTTAACATGAGTACAGTCAAGTGCTCCAATGACCCTTGGAAATCGTGCTTTCTGATAGAACCCCCTTTGTACGCTTAGACGCTCCGCTTCAGTTTGAGGAAATTTAATAAAACGAGGCCTCAAGCGAGCAATGACCTGCGTTACCTATAAGTTCAAGTTGTAATTATTGGAATAACTTTAAAAGGGATTTATTTACTAACCTTAGATATTACTCTACCAGCTGTACTTTTGTGTACCCCAACAAAATCACCGACTACAATTAACATGCTGCCACTTGCGTAGAACCATTTCCAATGGTGTAAGAGCATGATTCCTATGAAATGGAGATAACTAATTACACATAATTTGAATTTTTGTGACACTTGACTTCCCGTTAAGCTTTAAGTGTATAAGTAGGTACATAACTTACCAATTTGTTGCTGATTTTATTTCGTCTTCTACAAGCCCTACAATAAATATTACACAGTTCTTTGATAACCGAAAGCGAGCGATGAAGTCAAATTCGTCCCAGTGGGTAAAATGATTTCTTCGTTCTAAGAACACTCTTCTCGGCCTTCTAATTCTACCCAAATAGTGTTCTACGAAATTTATTTCATCCTCATCATCAGAGGACAAAAATATATTCACAGGGGCCATGGCCATAACCTTAAAAATTAAAGCGCGTCCGACACTTTTTGAAATTATTTGTTGTTGTCTGTCAGAAAATATTCTAATGTCATTGGTCAAATCTACTAGCAGGACTACCAACTATGAAATATTGTGGATTACCAAATCCATTCTTGTCAATGGTCAACGAAGTCACTGAAATACGGTTCCCTGGTTAACGCAAAATAAATTTTGGGCTTAACTTTAATTTGAGTTAGTTAATCCAAAAGTTAACTCAGCACTGAAATACCGGGCCTAAGGCCCGGTATTTCAGTGCTGAGTTAACTTTTGGATTAACTAACTCAAATTAAAGTTAAGCCCAAAATTTATTTTGCGTTAACCAGGGAACCGTATTTCAGTGACTTCGTTGACCATTGACAAGAATGGATTTGGTAATCCACAATATTTCATAGTTGGTAGTCCTGCTAGTAGATTTGACCAATGACATTAGAATATTTTCTGACAGACAACAACAAATAATTTCAAAAAGTGTCGGACGCGCTTTAATTTTTAAGGTTATGGCCATGGCCCATGTGAATATATTTTTGTCCTCTGATGATGAGGATGAAATAAATTTCGTAGAACACCATTTGGGTAGAATTAGAAGGCCGAGAAGAGTGTTCTTAGAACGAAGAAATCATTTTACCCACTGGGACGAATTTGACTTCATTGCTCGCTTTCGGTTATCAAAGAACTGTGTAATATTTATTGTAGGGCTTGTAGAAGACGAAATAAATTCAGCAACAAATTGGTAAGTTATGTACCTACTTATACACTTAAAGCTTAACGGGAAGTCAAGTGTCACAAAAATTCAAATTATGTGTAATTAGTTATCTCCATTTCATAGGAATCATGCTCTTACACCATTGGAAATGGTTCTATTGACGTTAAGGTTCTACGCAAGTGGCAGCATGTTAATTGTAGTCGGTGATTTTGTTGGGGTACACAAAAGTACAGCTGGTAGAGTAATATTTAAGGTTAGTAAATAAATCCCTTTTAAAGTTATTCCAATAATTACAACTTGAACTTATAGGTAACGCAGGTCATTGCTCGCTTGAGGCCTCGTTTTATTAAATTTCCTCAAACTGAAGCGGAGCGTCTAAGCGTACAAAGGGGGTTCTATCAGAAAGCACGATTTCCAAGGGTCATTGGAGCACTTGACTGTACTCATGTTAAAATTCAGTCTCCAGGTTAGTATGTTCAACCAAAATGTGTTTTTAATTAATTAATACTGATTATTGTAGGAGGACAAAACGCAGAAATATTTCGCAACAGAAAAAATTTCATGTCATTCAATGTACAAACAATTTGTGATGCCAACTTAAAAATTCTGGACATTGTTGCGCGATGGCCAGGTTCTGTACATGATTCGACAATTTTTAATAATTCTCGAATAAGCCACAGATTCGAGCAGGGCAACTTAGGAAATGTTGTACTCCTGGGAGATGCTGGATACCCATTGAAAACTTTTCTAATGACTCCACTGGCAAACGTCAATACGCCCGCCGAGAATTTGTATAATGAGGCCCACATTAGAACAAGAAATCCTGTAGAAAGATGTTATGGGGTGTGGAAGCGTAGGTTTCCAATTTTATCAAATGGAATCTGTCTGCACATTAGGAAAGTACAATGGATAATTGTTGCAACGGCAGTGTTGCACAATATTGCTTGCGAACAAAATGAGGACGACCCTCCACAACTAGACAGGGAGGCCGAAAGAGCGTTCAACTACGCTATAGATGTTCCTGTCAAAAATAACGGGAGACGGGATAATAATTTAGTACGGAATAATTACATACTATATTTTCAACGCTTACAATAAAATATTATATATTTTTTAATCTTTTTATGTGTTCTTGCATGAGCTTCAATTTGAGCTCATGCTCTTCCTTTGCAAATTGCATGCGTTGCTGGTGCTCTTTTGGGGCCCATTCTCGCTGGAGCTCCAGTAACTCCAGCTTCTTGTCCGCCACAAGACACCATTTCTTATTTGTCACATGGCCGGAAATGTTGGATTTGCCTAGAATAATTTTCTGTATTAAGTACAAACTTGTCGACATCTACCTAATTATTTTAATTTTTTTTTGGTTGAACTTTTACTAGTGCTATGATGACAAAACTTACATCTAAACCACGTTTCTTTAACATGATTATTATTGGAATGCGTGTTGCGGATATGAGTTAGAAGATCTGACTTTAATTTTGATTTGTAGGAACATTTATCACAGTTCACCCAAGTAGTGGGTAAATGGTTACGAAGAGTGTGACGTTGTAAATTCGCTTTATACATTGTACGAAATTGACAATTATCACATTTGTACACTGATGCTCTTTCTTTTAAGCGATTAATCAATTTGTTCCGACGAAAATTTTTGTGTTTGCATACATGGAGATCGAAACAAATTTTAGAATGTGTCGACAAATTACAATGGGAACATTTGTAGTTGATACAATTTTCTTTGATGGCGTTTGGTTGTTGATATGCAAACCATTTTGGAGAGTGAACACTATTAAAATGATGTAAATAAGGTACTTTAAGATCATCCGTAAAGTTGCAATATTTGCATTTGTATTTCTCAAGTTCCTTTGTGCAATTTAGAGGTGTTGGGTAGGTGTGTTGCTTCAGGTGGTTTTGAAAGGAGAAGTCCCATGGTGTTTTGAAAGAACACTCCAAGCATTGGTAATAAAGCTGTAATCCGGGCATTGTCACTAACAACCAAATTACACCAACTAGAAACAACCACGTTAAAAAAGTTAATTTATAGTTTTTGCATTTGAAAACTGGATAAAAGCGAACTCGACGGTATCACTTGCATGTGACTTTGAGGTTATATTGACTTTCGTACCCTTCCCCCACTTCTGGTAAACAATAATATGGGAGCTTTGTCTCTTTCCCGCTTGGCAACTTTCTTCCAGTATGAGAGAGACAACTAATTCTACACAAAATTTTTGAAAATGCCAACTTAAAGCAATAAAATTTTAGTTGTCTCAGCGGGGTTTTCAAATCCTTTTGTCTTTCATTGACACGCATTTGTCGAGTTTTGGCTCAAAGATGTACTTTGGTTTTGAATTACACTCTAATTCATGCGTATAAACTGCATAAGAGCAATCTTCGGTAGTCAACACCAAGTTGCACTCTTCATTAACGTGCCGATAACGCCTCGTGCGTGTGACAGAGAACAAAAACGCAGACTTTGCATCTATTACACAAAATGGTTATACTATTTATTTAGATGGAATATCTTTCAAAGTAATGAAAAACATTTTTTATAACCCTTAGCATGGAATGTATTTTTTATTTATTAGTAAAACAAAGACAATTTCTTTTTTTAAGAAAATGTCTAAAATTTCTATTTTAAGCAATGTGTACAACACTAATAATGTCCCTAAATATTTGCTCAATGAGCCAAAAAGAAGTTGAATGAGCCGTCAGGATTTGTTTTGTACATAGAGTTTTACATTTCACTTTTTGTTACATATGCTTTTCAATTTTGTTAAAAAGTTTTGCTTCAAAAGCTTTTTTATTTACAGAATTCTATAATTTTCAATTTATGAGCCTGTCTACATACTTGCCCCCATTATCAAAATTGCAGTTGTTACGCCACTGTTCACTAACATAAATTCAGCCATTTTAATTTCTTGAACACTTGTGCGCTGTATTTATTTACTAGCTCTCACTGAAATACCGGGCCTAAGGAGGAATTTGTAACTTTGGTTAGGTAAGCTGGTTATCTAGTTAGTACACTCGATATGTCAAATGAAAAGTCAACCCAAAATTGATGTTGACGTTTCACCGATTGTTGAATATGTTAACATGGAAAAATTATTAATAACTGCAATAACGGTCAATACTAAAATTAATATCCCTTCAGTAAAATGTTAATAACACTAAGAGCCCAATAGTGCTAGTCGTGCATGTGATAACGAGATAGAGGGGCAGGTAAGTTCTGTTTGTTTATGTACTTGCCCATAAAGCAGAAAGTAATGGACTAAATTTCAATTAATTAACATAATAAATATTTATTTAAACAATTAGCCATATGGCTGCAACCGGAGACAAATTCGGTCGTTGCCCACGTAAAGTTTCAATGAAAAATTAATGAACTTACCCACTTTTGTAAATCAATATTCAGTTGAGTTTTGATGATGTTTACAGGTAATCGTGAATTGCGATGCGGTTCAACAAACAAGAATTAATCACATTGGCCACCCAACCTTCAACCAAATTCGAAAAAGAAGGCATTTTGTTTATTCGGGAACGACAAGAGGGTTTCTTTAGGAAGTCCGAAAGTAAGTACTAAAAACACGTTAAAACTTTACTACGGTAAGTAAAATACGTGTAGTAATAATGTAAAAACAACATCGTTTCCCGTGTTTTGACCATACACTACAAAGTTTAAACAACGACAATGCTGTGGATGATATTTGTAAAGCATGTCAGTGTACAGTTATCTAATGATTATGTAAAAAGCATGTCAGTTACTCAAGTGTTTCTAATAATTAGCATGTTAATTGTATATTTTCATCCATATTAATACATCCATGTGAAAGGTGTACAATTTTGATAAACGCAGACTGTACCATAAATTTGTTTCTACATGCCTTAATCATCGTACATTACAGGAAAGGATAACAAAACTCAAAAACGTGAAAAGAGACTTCGCAATCTGAGCTGTGTAGGGGGAGTAAGCAAAGGTACTACCACGTCGCACAACCACTTTAAATCAAATTCTATCTTGTTTGTGCTTAATTTGTTTATTGTAAGTAACCTTGCAACACACAGGATAGAATTGTCAACTAACACATGCTAACACTTAATGTTAATATAACTAACTCGCTAACAAGGATCTGCTTGGTGGGATTTTGGTCTAATCATATTTTTTATGGTGATCTTGGTTCAACGGTCACAACTACGGAGGTCATTTTCATCATCATTGCATGTTGGACACCGAAAACGTCGTAATAACATATTTCTCAAATCTCAAAAAAATTGCTTCAATTCTTCATCATTATTACGCCGTTTTCTGCGTGTTTTTTAAATTCTACATTCGCTTACTAATTATAATTATTTGTTTAACTTTCAAGTTGCTTCTCGAATTTCCCTAAATCAAAAGTGTTTGCTATTATTGTGGTTGATCAACATTACCAGATTTGTTCTATGAAACGGGCCGCACAGTTGTTTAGTTATTTATTTTCTGTATAGATGGCGGAAGACAAGAACCACCATTGGACGTCTCCTAGAATTTCGTTTTGGTGTGCACTAGCAATCAAGTCAATAAATTGAGTATTTTCATTACGCAGTAAGATTTGTTAATGACTCTTGTTTGCTCAACTAAAATAGGTGATCACGGTTTCGTCATTTCAATGTTTCAAATAAAGCGCGTTTCATTTTAGAAGGGGACTAGAGTCTCCAGTTATTAAACCTTACCGTCGAAATCTTAGGGTGAGGCTATATTTGCTAAAGAATTCTACAAGACCTTGTAAAATAATAATAAAATTCACTCTTTTTGCAGCGCCACTGAAAACAACGGCGAATTGGCCAAGCACTTGATGACGTCATATGTGTGTTCGTGTTCTGAAGCAGTTTATTTACGCGCTTTAACTTTTGTTGGGGATGGTCTTGATTGTCCATAACAGAAATTTGCCAGACAATTGTTTCATCAAATTTTCTTTTAGTCAACATGTTTATGGTAGGATAATATTAAGCGATGGTTGTGTTCGAAATAAATTTGACACAAGATATTTTAAAGTATTACACTTCTTGTATTCACTTAAGTTAGAGTTTATGAAAAAGAATAGCAAGACAGTTATATTTTTATTTTTAAACATACTATTAAAGACAGCATTGCTCTATTTAGCCCTGACTGAAAACTATCAAATTTTTAATATTTTAATAACCGACTTTCCATACCAGGCCGAACTATAATTATAATAATGGATTTTCACAACAAAAAGTAATTAGCTTTTGGAAGTTCCATTGAACTTCCAAAACATTTAATCACCGTGTTTGTCCTCTTTCAGTTCTAGGAATGGCTGTAAAAATTGATGTACTTTTTGTTGTATTTCTTCACTTAGGAAGAAATCACCATATACAGTATTTCGATTTTTCCATATTAAAATTTTTACCAATAGTGGCGCTCACAAAGCAGTGAAGGTAGAGGGTAGAGACTTTTTGAGTGGCATTCTTGCACCGAACACGCACATGCCGTCATGAGTTCTTAGCTGCGTTTGCCGAGGTGTATCAAAAATTTCAACTTCAACATTTAGTTGCGGATCTAACTTTCACTAAAAAAAACTTATAAGTTGAAAAAATAATGTAACCACTTGCCAGCGTTCAAGAGATTGCGACAATGTGAACTTTGTATGCAGAAAATCGTCATTTCCACCTCTTCAAACCGTTCTCTAAGATTTAAAGGGAGCGAGAGAAGGTGAATTACGTTCCCACTGAATACCTGTCTAAACTTTAGAATTTTTCGCCACTCTATTAAGTTATATCAACATAACTAGTTAATTTCTTAAAGAATTGGGGGCGTTCTATTGCGTGTGTGTTGTTTTTGTTGATACCACCAGCCACTATTGAGCTTTTGTTTGTTTGAATGCCGTATTTTGCATGATAATTTGGTGAGAACAATCTTGAAACTTCCGATATTGCTTGCTCTAAAGTTTCAGGGTTGGTTTCGACTGTTGAATGCATGTAGTTTTGACAAATAAAATTACAGTTGTTTCGTCCGATTTCAGTTAGCTTAGAACGATGGTGCAGATTGAGAGGCAATCTTTTGTTTTACTTTAAAAGCAAAGATCCTTGGTCGGAACCCGTTGGGGTGATAATTTTAGAACAATGTCAAGTACGAATCGATCCACCAATGGCATCACCTCCTCTACCACCCGATGGCCATTATCCTTTTTACTTAGGTAGATGAAATAAATTTTAGTTTTTTATAAAGTTTTAATTATTTGTTAATTTAGCATTTGATGGGGGTCTGTGTCAGGCCCTCGCTTCCACTTCGGACACCGAACGTTCCAGTTGGATGGACGTTATTCGAATAGCCAGCTACGAAGGCATTAGAGCTGAATTAAACGCCCTTCGGCAATGTATAGAACGTAGACGAAACCATAAACCAAACATTGATTTACAGACTTGGAGATTACAGAGAGCCCACGTTTTAGGTTTATAACAAAAAAATCTCACCGATTTAGTAACAATTTTCTTGTAGACATAGCTGAAGTTCCTATTTGTGAAATCTCATTAGCTTGCGATAACTTATTATG
Organism: Pyrochroa serraticornis; assembly: GCA_905333025.2. Lineage (NCBI taxonomy): Eukaryota > Metazoa > Arthropoda > Insecta > Coleoptera > Pyrochroidae > Pyrochroa > Pyrochroa serraticornis. The sequence goes on from HG995154.1 coordinate 22,782,021, forward strand.
TGACGGACATGGTCGTCCACCTAACCCTTCTCTAGTTGTTGACGTATACGTACCGTCTGCTAAATTTTGGGTCCAATATGGACGTACTGAAATAATTGAAGTAAGTGATTGTTTTAATGTCAAAATTAGACATTTTAATTTATAATTTCAGAAGAGTAGCAATCCGGGATTTCTCAACACGATTAGCTTTAGGGCTTCTGATGGATTATCAGGAGATTCACGAGTTCGTTTTACTGTTTTCGATGTTAGAGAAAGGGTATCGCACACTGCCATACCGTTGGGGTCGTCGTGTGTTCTTTTAAGTGCCATTCAAGACTCGTCTCGTTTGCGAATACCTTTACTTTCAAGGACGCAGTCCACTGTGGGATTTTTGACGATAACTGCTTGGGCTTTGGAAGCAGAAGACAGAGGAAGCAGCACGGAACATACCCCTTGTAGGGTACCTTCGTATAACAGCCCCCAAGTAAGTCCTTAACAAATTGTCATCTCTATATGTGTAAGTATAGGTGTAAAAAATCGACAATATCTCAGTTATAGACAGAAATGTTTCCAGTTTCCAATGGTTATCAATACTCACATTTGAGTGTAAAATGTTAAAAAATAATATTTATAGTGCAACGAGACGTGCCAGTTATGTGTTTCAAATTATATGACGCCGCAAGCACAATTCTATAATTTAGACGCGAACACGATATTGAAGCATGCAGGTGGCACCCTCTTACATTCATTTCAGCACAAGTTAAAAGAATATGAATGGCCACAGAGTAACTAGGAGCTGGTTAGAAATACTCAACAGATTTTATACAACTGTTGAATAATGAAGGTTGAACTAATAGCAAGTGAAAAGAGGCAAATATGAAGCCGCAGAATATTTTAGAATTTGATACTGGAAAATTAAATAGAAAATCAGAAAAGTTGCAAAAAGTTATTTTTATTTTCAAACAAATTTTGTTCTACCTATTTGATTTTCATTTCTATATTTTTTTACTGTTTACCAGACTGCATCAAGTTTGTCACATTCAACATATTGGTATTTCTGAAAGTCTCTCCTTTTATTATATTAATAGTGTGCTTGCCCAAAATTTTGTTTTTATGTGATTTATTACAACGGAAAATTTATTTATGGATTTGTTTCATTCAGGTGTATTTGAAAATCTAAATCTCGTGCTGATATGTGATTTCTCAATTACTTAAAGGTAACTGTTTTATCGACATTGGCATTTGTGAACATCAGGAATAATCACGCATTGGAATGTAAAATCACCTTTTAAGTATATTATTTGAGGCACGGGTTATAATGGCGTTGAATTTGTAAATCTGAAGACGCTGGTGTAAATGGGAGGTGTGTCGATTGTGGCGGTGGCACACTTGAATTTTTAAGTTTTCGAATTATTTTTATTACAAACGATAATAGACTATGAACTATGATGAGTACAATACTATGACCGTAGCACCATCTAACTATCTTTGATCCAAATATCGATTCAAAACGGTTATGACGTAACTAGTTTTTTTTTTGTTGAGATTTCAAGAAAAGGCTTTTCCTTCCGTCATTTTTCGTTTAGCATAATTACTCAAAATTATCATTTTATTAACAAAATCTATTCTATCGAAATATGTTATGAATGAGTTTAAGCATTTTTGAGTTAGTTTTAAATTTTATTTTGTTTTGCGCTACTAGTGGGATATGCTCTGCATGAGTGTCAACTTCTAATTGGCTCATCGAGGTAAATCCTCACTGCACTAACTAGACCACCTCAACTAGGATTAAAAGACACTTGGTGTGTTTGGGTCATTAAGCTAAGGAACGATATCCTTTTAAAACCATATCCAAGTGTCCACGATTTTAACTAGCAACTTTCGATTGATTGATTGACTGATTCAAAAAGTGGGCGATACAGGAAAAGCCTGCTATAATACACTCACAAAAATTCGTGCGTATTCGTGCTTGAACCCAAACAAGTGATGTAAGGGGTTGGTGCTTTGGTCCGCTTGCCATGAGATGTTTTCTGAGGGTATCACGTGCGCCTGGTAGGTGAATACAGTGACTAGTATTGAACACTTTCGTGATTCGGAAGTCATGTTAAGGAGCTGGTCCCACTAGTAGAGTGCAAAGCTGCTCGTATTTTGATGGGCACTTCAAAATGAAAATATACGAGGGTGGTTCGGTAAGTGCTTAGCCCCACCGCCCGATGGCGCCCCTATCGTAAGAGAAATTTACTATCGTATAGTACATCTTCGTAGACGGCTACTGTCAAAATTTCATCCATATTGGATTTGTAGTTTTGTTTTGACCACGTGTGGAAACGAACGTGTCCGCGGATTTTAGAAAAATAGAAAAAGAGCAATATCGGTCGGTGATTCGATTCTTGTTTTTGGAAGGGAAATCGCGCAGCGAAATCAAAGAGCGCTTGGATGCTGTGTACGGTGACTCTTCTCCTTCAATGGCGACCGTCAAAAATTGGTTTAACGAGTTTCAACGTGGTCGCACGTCAGTTTTTGATGAGCCACGCCCAGGTGCCCCAAAAACGGCCACCACGGAGGATAACGTGACAAATGTCTACGATCTCGTATTGGCAGACCGCCGATTGAAGGTGCGCGAGATAGCTGAGACAGTGGGCATCTCAAAAGACCGCGTGGGTCATATCCTGCATGAAATATTGGGCATGAAAAACCTGTCGGCTCGATGGGTGCCGCGTTTGCTCACTGCGGACAACAAGCGCATCCGTGAGACCACTTCAGAGCAGTGTTTGACACTGTTTAAGCGCAATCCGAAGGAGTTTCTGCGTCGTTTCGTGACCGTCGACGAAACATGGATTCACTGGTACACACCAGAGACCAAGGAACAGTCGAAACAGTGGACTTTGCCCGGCGAATGTGCTCCGAAGAAGGCAGAGACTGTCTCATCGGCCGGAAAGGTTATGGCCACCGTTTTCTGGGATTCACAAGGTGTGATCTACATCGACTACCTGGGGAAGGGCAAAACGGTCACAGGGCTCTACTATGCCGAACTATTGGGCCGATTCGATGCCGAATTGCAGAAAAAACGGCCCCATTTGGCGAAGAAAAAAGTGCTCTTCCACCATGATAACGCACCAGCTCACATCTCTGCCGTCGTCACGGCCAAATTGGTCGCATTACGCTACGAACAGCTGCCCCGTCCACCGTATTATCCAGATTTGGCCCCGTGTGACTTCTTTTTGTTTCCAAACTTGAAAAAGTCACTCGCCGGGCTGAAATTTGAGTCGAATGAGAAGGTTATCGCCGCCACCTCCAGAAAACGTATTTTTCAGACGGGTTACAGAAGTTAGAGCATCGCTGGGTCAAGTGTATCGAGTTGAAAGGAGACTACGTTGAGAAATAAATCGCCACTTTTCCAAAATTTTCGTTTTTCTTTTGTAGGCTAAGTACTTATCGGACCATCCTCGTATGAACTAGCTAGATGGGGCTTATGCCCCATGGATTCTAAATCTAATAAGTCGTACGAAAATCGTACAATGCGTGCGGACATGCAATGCAAAGTTCAAATTAATGATATCACGAGAAAGACACAATTTTGTAATATAAGGTGCCCGAAAATCAAAATATTTTCTGTAGACGTTTTATTTTTAAATATTTAACGTTGAGACACTGTTTTGAAGCTAACATTGAAACGCCGTTGACTTTATGTTTATTAAAGGAAATTCGTTTATTGTAAAATGGGCTTTAGTGTATACTTTATTTGCAGAACTACATAAATACATACACAATTATTTTTAAAACAACTGAATTTGACTAGTAGTTAAAATAATTTTAAAAATACTTGCAATTGAGCATAAATGCTGTAATTATGCATAATATCTACGACTACATAGTTTTTGTTGCAAGATACTTCACCCCACGAGTACCTTTCCCCAATAAACTTGATTGTAGTCATTTCCACATAGCAAATAATTGCTAGATAATGTTGTTCAGTTATTTGGTGAATTTTCTGTATAACATGTCACATCTTTACAATATTTTTGTTTTCCATCAAGTCCGGCACAATTTGGTACAACAACGTTCTAACAAACCTTGAAATAGTGACGTTTGGTAGAATCGGTCCTACGTCATCCATGGTCGATCTCGCCATATCCAAGACAGGAATCATACTCTTTATCATCTTGTACCCCGATTTGAAACTGTTTTTCGCATATTTCAGTAAACTCCACTTTGTCCCCGTTTTCTTCTTCGCTTTACTAAAACCTATCATCATATCAGCCACAGTTTCCATCAAATCCGTGAAAAAGTTTCGAATATCTTTTAGAAACGTCGATATTTTCGAAGTAGTTTTTTCCAGAGAAGAAGTATGTTTATGCTTTTTCGCCGACACCACCTAATTGAACAAAACGTAATTAATTGAATTAAAAGAAAAACTACGTACCTCAACGTAAATTAAGGTGATTATTGCCAATATTTTTAACATTTTTCGGACGTCTTACTGAATGAGTTGGCACTTGATCACTGAAGCTGGTCATGACTGTGTGGCCATACACCACAATGAAATTTATTGAACTTTTGTCCGTATAGTTGGACAGTAACAAACACGTTTTATTATAGCCGTGTGTGGTGTATAAACCCATCAACGATTACAGACTTTCACAGATGTTGTCAGGTTTTTCATGCAAATAAATAGCAGTTTTGGACTACTCAATTAAAACGGGTTTGTGGGTCACTTGTCCCATCAACAGTTGTTTGATGGTTGTTGGATAATTATATTGAAAGAGTTTGTTCTTGAATGAAGACGCAAAGAATTTATAGCTATCTCTTTAATTTCGCTGTTTCTATTGGACCTCCTCTCACATTCCCCGTATTGAAACAAACGGTGTCATAATAATGAAGATTTCTTATCGTTGACGGCAGTTGAAATTTTTATTGTTTCAATGTGGTAAGGCTGACGCTGTATGTTTTGTTATCAGGTGTGGTCGCATAGAAGGTCCCAGTCGCTTCCTCCGAGATTAGGTGTCAAGATGAGGCTACCGAATCAATCCGAACTGAAACTCTTGTACGCTTCTCCATTCATGCAAACCTACCGTTTCCATTCAGGTCTCGGTGGTGATATTTGTGTTCACGAATTCATGGCCGAAAGTCGTCTATGCTTCAATTTTCCCCATCAATTATTGTAAGTTTCAACGATTAACATTGGTACGTTACTATAACGCATGATTCAGAGGGGTGTGGATCCAGCAAGAGAAGGAACTACTGCAAGAAGTAGCGGGAATGGGAGAGTTGCGGGAACCTTGGCATTCTCGTCAAGTTGAATTGTTGGATCGACACTTGCATTTATTGCGGTTGTATTCTCAAGCCAGGGAGAATTTGCAGGCGCATAAGGGTAGTCTTTTTAAGCCTAGTTCGAGGAAGTCCGATCGCAGTTTGGAATTTGCACCTGTTAATTTGCATTTGCAGAGAATGTGGGTGCATAACGATACGTTGAACAAAGCCGGGTTTTATGACTGGATCACCGTAGGTGCGTTTACAGCACATTCACATAAATCGAAGAACGGAGGGCTGATCAAGTAAGTAAAGTGTAAAGTAATTTTGTTGACGTTATTAACAATTTTGCCCTAGGCTGGTGCAACAGTTGAAGGAGTCTCCGATAAGGTCCAACGCCAATTATCAGATAACCACAAAAATTTCTATGGCGAATGACGCTATACAGGTAATGAAGATTTTTGTTATTCGCCAAAAACATGTTCTTCTCTAATGCTTGTTCATCATAAAATGCAGCCTTAAAAATGTTTTTCCCTGCTAAATCCTGTTCATAGTTTCCATTTTTCATAATATTTAACAATCTCTTGATTCTATTGTGTCTAGCGGTTGTGTCTATAGTATTATTCACATAAACTTAGTGGCAGTTGTATTGGTATTGGCAGAAGCTTAAGTCACGATTCCGTCTGGCAACATTCAGATCGACTTATGCGGTAAGGTTGTTACGATAAGGGTACTGCAGGAGCTACAAGGTTTTAACTACCGCACTACACGGTGTAAGATACCAATCAGGTATCGAGTGGTAAGATATGCGCATGCGCATAATCTCTTGGTCTTTGTCCATGATGCATCATGCATCATTTGTCTGACATTTAAAAGTGCGACCCAAGGCTATCTCTTTCTGAATCTAAACCGCGTTTTGCGCCGAGAGGGTCGTAAGACGGAGTAGCGTTAATCGACATTTTCATCTTGTTTTATGATTAAGTTGGTAACAACCTGAAACCGAGAAATCGCCGTATCTTCTTATTAATGTTACCATTGTCACCAAACCTATGTGAACAATAGGACATCAGGCAGCCTTTTACAACTGCACTAAGTTTATGCGAAGGATACTTAAAATTCTAATACTTTTTTCTTCAATAACTTGTATGAGTTTTTCATTGATTATTTTATTAATTTTGTCAATTCTATCCGTCTATTACATCTAAACTCTTTACAAATTTTTCGAAAGAGAAATCAAAATTTTCATTCAGAATAATAGCGAGCAAAGAATTACCACAACTCTGTTTAATTCGACTGAATCGAATCATTTGGAAGATTCGTTTATTGAATTCGTTCAATTGAGTGACTATTAAAACCTTCACTTAGTTACAAGATTTCATCCAAACATTGCGTCCTTATTGCATTCTTCTAAAATTACAGTTTTTCTAATATTTTACAATTTACTGCTAGTTTTCTAACGTTGACCCAACATGTGCCGCAAAGAAATCCTATCTTTTTATAGTTCGTTCCTATTACTTGTTTTTTCAATAATTTGTTTGTCTCATTCAGAATAATCATGAATCACTAGAGTGCTACTTCATTTATTTAATTCGTTTCGAAGATTTGTTACTCGATTCGTTCAACTGAGCGAATCCATTGAAACGTTCATTTGCAAAATTTGCCTTAATTGAACGGATCGTTCGTGAACATCCCAAAATCTGAAATCGTTGCGAGTGTTACTTTAACCACTGAAAGGGATTCGTTCTTGATCGTCATCCAGATTGTGGATTGACTGATTGCTCTCGTTGTGGTGAACTTTCTGAAAATGTTTCGTTGTTATGTAAATATGCGAGGTTTGCAGCCATTTTTAAAAGTAATACTCGTAATAAACTTGCCCCATTTGAAACGATATTTTTTGATAGGCAATTAAGCAACTCCGCAAGGAAGTGGTGGAGGCGATGAAGACCTTAATGCGGTTGGCCAAAGAAAAACAGACGAACGGAATGCTGCCGATTTGCGAAGATATGATAAGCAAAACGAGAATCCTGTTGAGTCTCTGGGATCCCGGCCTGGTGGAAGAAGCCCTCAATTTCATCGAAGAATACAAACTCGTAGTGACGGATGATTCTGGTCTCGGTGAAGATTTCAGTTTAGACAGCAACGGAAAACCGAGCCTGGTGTTGTCACCCTTTAAACGCATCACACAACAACTAACATCACTTGACCTAAAAAGCCCCGATTTGGATGATTTTGCCACCCCGTGTACCCCTCGAAACGTTGAAGATATCTGGAAAATGCCCAATTCGCTAACGTCACATAGTAATTTATTAAACACCAGTGAAGGTGTTCGAAGTTTATGTTCAAACGTACAAACTCCCGATGAAGCTAATTTCGTTATTTTCCCCGATTGCGAGGATAGTCAAAACGAATCATTAGAAGATTCAAACAGTTTCACGAACGGTAACGAGCCGAAATCACTTGAACCCGATTTGGGGCGAATGTTTTTGGATACGAATGTTATGTGCAGCTCGCCGTCGGCGAATTATTATAAACCTACTGATGAACCTGAACCGTGGGATATTACCCAACTTAATATTGAGGCTAGTGTGATGTGTTTAGTGAGTAAAGTTAAATTTTTATGTGGAAGATGCGGTAGCCCTGCTGTTAGATTAAGGCAGAACCCAAGAACTACACAAAGAGCTGTGATTACTGATCAACCGATTGGCAACGTAAAAAGTGATTTTAATAGGGAAACTGAGGCCGTTTCTAAAGCGGTCAGTTCTGTTACTAAAGTTATTAGGAACGGAAACAAATTTACGGATGGTCTGGATTTGACGAAAATCGTTGATTGGGCCGCTGAACTGAGACCTAGTATGCGGAAGTTGAGGCAAGCTATGGACGGACTTTTGAAAACGGCACGTTTAACGCACTCCGTGTTCAGAGTACAAGAAGATCCTAAAGCGGCTCAGCGAGTTTGCAACGTCCGCTACCGGAGGGATGTCTGCTTTTCTCAATCGGTAAGTTCGTCACTCGTAATTAGGTGTATTCAAATAAAATATAACATGTGAAGAACTCGAACATAAGACGCTAAACAAGAAACAAAAACTTGCAAATAAAGTTTTTTGCTGGGTATGGCAGGTACAATTTTTTGGCAGCATGGGCGGAGGTAGGGAAACATATGCACCCGAAATATCTTGTTGGTTACTACTAGCGCCCCCATAGCGAATTAGTTCGGCTGGTGAACGTAACTGTTAGCGCTTTATATGCCATGTAGTTACTTGTACGATAAAGTCATAAAATTAGGTTTGCTTCGAGGAATAGTTGAAATATTGACCTTAAACTTAAAAAATAGCCTCGCCTAAAGTTGATCAAACTGCCGTCTATCTGACGACTATTTCCTTCTGCATTTTTATTAGAATCATAATAAATGAATGTAACGACTAAATTGATGCGAGCGTTTATTTTTCAGTTAACCGCGTTGGTGGCCGGTTTGATGACCAGACTTTGGTGCCACAAGCCCGACCCAGCTTTCGTCACCATCTTGAGCACTCTGGGCCCTCTGGCCTGTTTCGAAGGTCTACTTAGTTACCACGGCAACGAAATCGACATGTTCGGCGACATGTCTGTGGCCATCGAGGATATACGTACAGTTATGTTCACTCTGGTTCGCTGTCCTAGTCCCGTTTCTTCCGACCCTCAACCGTTGCCCAAAGTAACCGGCAGTCGTAACTCCCTCACCGTTTCTCTCCCAGTTCCCGATTCCTTGTATAGTTTAATTCCCACCCGTCAAGTTTTGTCGTTCCACGTAACGCCAGTATTTTTTAATATCGGAATCAACGAGATGGCAACGTTGGCGGAAACTATAGGTGCAACTCGACCACAAGAAGCTTCGAATATAGACAATTACGATAGATTGAACGAATATTATCTACGATATCGAAAACTGAATATACCTGAATCGACAAATACGGCGAGCGGACGTGTAAATGCGTGTTCATCACAGTTAAAATGTTTAGCGGATCTTGTCGAAACCATGAAAACTTCTGTACACAGCGGTAGAATAAAAAATGTTGAAATTTTACACGTCGCTTCCCTTATTTGTCAACAAATGAAAGGTAAGTGATTTCTGCGTTGTTTAATGAGACATTACGAAACTTAATTGCAGGGGTTCGTTTTACAAGTTGTAAAAGTGCCAAAGATAGAACGGGCATGTCTGTTACACTAGAGCAATGCCATATTTTGGTTGACGAGTATCATTTAGCTGAACATGAATTTCAAAAGGCGTTGGATTGCATGAGGAGGTGAGCGTTTGTTGAAATTTTATCAATTATTATTTTGTTATTAATTTTAGTGAAGGGTGCCGAAGGGAAAATACTTTGAAGAACACAAATGTTCGGAAATACGCTTTTAATTCATTGCAATTGTTAGCTTTGCCTAAGGTTTATAGGCCCCCAGCGGGGACCTATGGATCAGCACAAACCTGATCCTGTAGAATAGTCTATCGAGTTTATTCATGGTGCCAACTGAAAATAGTCACTTTTAATTACACATTGTTAATAATTGTTATAATATATTTTAAGTTATTTCCTAGTTGTAATACATATTTTTATTTACAAGCATTTATTTATATTCATGTACTTAATTAGATCGCAAATAGAATTTCGGGACAGTTCCCTCTTCCGTATGTAAGTAATAAAGAAAGAATTTTATTTGCCAACTCTAATTTATAACCTTCCTGTAGATGCAATAGTATTTTTATGACAGTGAGATTATTTTCAACTTACGATTCAAAAAATTGTGAAAGATTATCATTTTACACATTCAAAAATATTTATAATTTTATTATTGTTGTTGAAGGTTATATCAAATGATAAGTTTGTTAACAAACTTAAAAAAGTAATATAATGATATTGCCTTTTATAATTAAGAATTAAGAAAAACTATTTTACTGTTAGAGATCTCAACGCTTTCGTTGGGTTAGTACGATCATTGTATATGGATTATAATAGTCAACGGTACAATCGTTAGTGTTTTCTATGGTCTATGCAGTTAGTGAGTTAGTGTACAATAATGATGATCCGAAGTATCGAGTACTCGTTCCACAATGTATTCGTTACTCTCGATACTTTGATTACTCGATATTAGAGAGTAATTGGTTGCGGAACGAGTACTCGGTAGAAAGTAATCATTCGTTAAAATCATTGTTTATAGATAATATCTATAAACAATGCCTATACCATTGTATATGGATTATAAGTAGGACAACAGCGGTCCAAAAAGGTTTAGTACCGGTACAAGGCGGATAGATGGCGTCGGTACTTTCAAGATCGCTCGGTTTTTGACTTTGCTTATCATCCCCACTACCGCTTCGTTTCATTCATGAACAACCGGCGGAGAGACCAGAGCAGTGCGTCAAAATAAACAATGAAATTTAATACGACTGTTGCCGACAAGGAACAAAATATCGTTGGTCAAAGTGTTACGGGTTTTTTTTTGAAAATATAGACGATGCTGCAGAAGTGGTTGCTATGGGCACCGAAGATGATGGAAGTGCTTTACCTGAAGCGCTTTCATCATCTCCCGAACAGTTAGATGTGACTTTAGAGGAATGCTCAGCCGTTCATTTTACGGAATATTTAATAAAAAAATGTGGCGAAAAATTTGAATGCCATAATTGTAAAGAAACGTTCCTGACGGTACAGAATTTAGAAAACAAAGAAAAAATACTTAAACATATTTTTTTAATTATTGTCCTGAAAATACGTGTTTCTTACAAACCCCAACTGAACTTTTGAAAAAGTTTACAATAAACTGCTATGAGAAAAATTAGGAGGGTTATTAAACTCGGTCAAGTTAGCCTCCCACTTTTTGATTTTAATTTTTTTTTGTCATCAATTGTGCTGGTTTGGTGCTTAATTGCGCTGCTATTTATTTTAATTGTGCTAATCTAAAAAGCAAAAAAAAAGAAACAAATCCGGGGGCCAACTTAAAATTCAGCCTCCTATTCTTTTTCACTTTTTTACAATATTTTTGGCTTATTCAATTGTGCTCGTTTGTAAGTAAAAAATTTTTTTAAACAAATTTGATGGTTGATTTGACTGCAAGCCTCCAATTATTTTTCACTTTTTTACAATATTTTTGCTTTATTCAATTATGCTTATTGTGTGCTTACTGATACAGGTGTATTTTGTTTTTTAGTAAGAAGCACAATTGAAATATACATCAGCATAATAGAGCAGAAAAGTAGCAGAATTGAATAAGCCAAAAATATTGTAAGAAAACAAAAAATAATGGCAGGCTGGTCAAATCGCCCATGAAATTAGTTTTTTTTTCATTACCTACAAACGAGCACAATTGAAAAAAACCGGTATCAGTGGGCACAAAACGAGCACAATTGAATAAGCCAAAAATATTGTAAAAAAGTGAAAAAATGGGCAGCTAGCAATCAAGTTGACCCCCGGATTTGTTTTCAATTTTTTGCTCTTTAGAGATGAGCACAATTGAAATAAATATCGGCACAATTGAGCACAAAACCAGCACAATTTATGACATTAAAAAATATTAAAATCTGAAAGTGTGAGGCTAACTTGACCGAACTGGGTTATTAAAGTTTTATTGGGCCAAAAAATATTGTAAAGCGCATAAAAGTTTCTATTATAAAAACTGGAACTAGAAATGTCCCGAAATGGCTTCAAACAGAAACATGTGCATCACATAGAGATTTTATTTTAGAATTTTGAATCAAGACATTGATTTATAAAGAATGTCAAGTGAAGCCAAATTTAAAACTACAAAGAAGCCAACCAAAATATCTATTCTGCAGTATCAGTAAATTATTTGTTCTCTTTTTCACGGGTAAAGAATTCTGTATTCGCGGATCCAAAACTATCGATCTATCAAAATATTCATAAACAAACAAAATTTATTGTCGTGATGCCGATATGTGACATTAAACTTAGAAAATTTAAGTGAAAGTTTATGAATGGCAAATGAGCTTTGTGTTTTCTTCAAAAAAATTGATCAGATATTAATAATTAATTTTGCTAAAATTCATCAAATTACTTTTATTATAATATATTTTTTTTATTATTTTACAACTATGAAACGGATTCTTTATATTTTCATATAAATTACAAAATGCCACTCCGTATTCGCGACACATTTTCGGAACGTACCGATCGCCTTGCATTTCCAACTCGTTGTATGTAAACATTTGGAACTAGCAACCCATTCTTATCGACTTAAGTGGATATCCAATTTCACTACGTAACGTGTCAAGTGTAAACAGCAAGGGCATTTACGTCGTTACGCACGAGATTCCAGTCTGCTTAGCTCAGATTTTTACCAAATGGATGGTTTGCATGGAATACCCATAGAGGCAGCACTTTCCACAAAGTAGCGTTGGCCTACTAGAAATAATCATACAACGCCTATACCATTGTTTATAGATATTACTAGTTGGTCAACCGGCAAAATTTGGCGTTAGTTCTGGACCAGAGCTGGTAGGGGGCGATGGACAAATGTATCGCCTGCTGCTCTGTGGCAGAAGGTGTGTGCCCCTGCTAAGTTCTCTATCCCATATAAAAATACTCAACGTCTTCTCCGAACGCTGTCGCTCTCTAAACCTCATACATTTCAATGTTTCTCACGAGCGGGAGACAAACTCAATAATATCTATAAACAATGCCTATACTATGGTCCCATTCTCAAAGTGTCACTGTTGATAAGTTAGTGTTCTGTAATTAAGTGCGCTAATTCAATATTCAAGAAACTTATGACGTCTTTACTAGTTTTCAATTTGTAAATAATCCAAAAAAGTAGGTAACAATTTATTGAAGAAAAATTGTAATTGTAAATGTTTAAATGGGCAGCGTAGAAGCAATTAATTTGTCGAGATGTAGGTGGCGCTTCTGGAAAATGTAGTAGGTTTCTATGTTTCTATGATTGTCATCTATGCTTCTCTACGTCTATGTCCAGTCCACGACATTTTGTAAATTTTAAGGTTACGCACGTGTTTGTCAATTCGTGATGTAAATAGAATTTACTTATTTTATTACTAAGTTTACAGTTTTTCAAGTTATTTATATTCAAAAGTTTTATATTCTGTTTAAATTCTTTTAAATTCATGATCAATAGTGGCAGTTACCATGAAACCTAAGAACAAAAAGGGAACCTCCAAGTTAAAACCTTCAAGAAAGGAAGTTCGAAAGCAACAAAGAAAGGAGAAGAAAGCGCGACGAAATGAATATTATGCAAATCGCCGAAAGCCAGAAGAAGTTGCTGAACAACCACTCAAGGACTTTCCTATAAAGAATAAACCCAAAACACCAAATGATAAAATTACTAAAACTGAGGAAAAACCAAAAAACGATGGGGTAACTACCTTAATATTAGCGTAAACTATAATTAATTTACCTTTTTAGTTATTGTCAGTGGAGGAAACTAGAGAGAAAGAGAAAGTACAACAATTGAGACTACAAAAAGAAATGAGCAAACAGAGAAAATCTCAATTGAAAGAAGCCAATTTTGAAGAAGACCGTACTATCAAACGACTCGAAAAGCAGTTAAAACTAAAAAAACGCCAATCGAATTCCGTACCAAAATCTTTTGCTGTTGATGGATTAGACTGTATGTTTCTTGTTTTTTTAATACACAATTAATTAACTATATTTAATGACTAGATTTGCTCGAAGTGTGCGATTCGGGCAACATAAAAAGTGCAGTAACCGCAGAACAGCAAGTTTTAGAAGGGAATGATGATTTTGAAGAAGATTTCGCTTTAATGACTAAAACTGCTGATGCAAACCAGGATTTGCATGATGTCCAATCAAGTGATGAAGAATCGATTTCTGGTTCAGAACCAAGTGATTTCAGTAATGAAGAAATGAGTGACGACAAAATAGGCGAGAAAAGAAAAGCTACCAGTAGTTTTAAAAATAATTCTAAGAAAATTAAAGTTGATATTGAGGATGGCAGTGGTGATGATTTCTGCAGTGATTTTAATGAAGATTTAAGTGACGGTGGTAGCGAAAAAGAAGACGCGGAAAATTCTAGTAACGAACAGGAAACTTGGGAGGATATATATGGAAGAGTTAGGGCCAAAGATGGCTCTATTGTAACAGTTAGTAGCTTATTAATTGTATTAACTAAGTTTAATTTGTATCTTTTATAGAAAACTAGGAAAATATTAACTGCAGCTGGAACTGCAGAAAATAAAACAGAGCATTTAGACAGCTTAAGGAAACCAATAAAAGGTAATCACTTTGTATTATTATTTGGAGGAATTTTTTAAACTTAATTTTGATTACAGGTTTATTAAATCGATTGACGGAGAACAACATGCACTCAATATCTACACAAATCGAGGACTTATTCATGAGGAATAGTAGAAACGACATGAATAGCACAATTACTACTTTAATTCTAGAGTCTTTAGTTACACATGTTGTAGCACCCGAACGCTTGTTAATTGAACATGTGGTACTGATTACTATACTACATGCCAATGTGGGAACGGAAGTTGGTATGTATCAAAATATCTACAGAGTGTTTTTATCGGTGTCAAAAAGTTGCCACACTTCTTTGGGGTCAAAATAAGTCGATTTAACGTAACTTACTTCGATACAAAAATTTCCAAGTTTGAAAATAGTTGATTGTTGATTGAATACCAAACTGTATCCTGGACGATACTTGTAGGTTATCCTCATACGATTATAGCAATTTTTTATTTTTACAAGAGTAGATTGCCGGAAAGAATCGTTCGTAAAATTTTAAAAATATTCGTTTTTAGTTTCTACATCATTTCGTTGAAGATATACAGGGTGTTCTATTTGAAAAAATTGAGAAAAGTAAAATCAAAAAGTTCTAAATTGAAATATTAAGTTTTGCCACCCTGTATAATTTTTAGAAAATAAAAATTATTTAAAGACATCTCACAGATGTTTTCTAACTAGTACTTACATTCACATATTTTTTTCGTAAACCCGTAATTGTGACTGTTGTGATTTTTTTTTTTAATATGCATCTGCAGATATCATTAATTGAATTAAAAAAAATACTGGATCCTAGTGGTTTAGATATAGTCAGTAATAATATTGGAGTGAAATCTTCTTTATACACAACACATTTAAGAAAAGTCACTTGCCCCTGTATAATCGTCTTCGCTCACTCTGTATGTTCAAAAATAATTTCATTTCTGGTTATAGACTTTTTCTTTAGTTTATTTATGTTCTTAAATATAATTTCTAGCTATCATGGAACTCGAGATATCATAGTCGGACGCAGTATTGCCCCACTCGGTATAAATCTTTATGCTGTGTACATATAAAAATGATTTAAGCGATACACAATATTTCGGAAAGTTCGAAAATTAAGAAGAGTTGCGTTAGAATTTTTTTAAAACAAAAACACCATTGAGTTCTGTAACCCCTATTCAGATGTCTAGATCTTCATCCTATAGAACCCTTTAGGGAAGTGCAGGATCTAAAAACAGAAAAAAATTGATGAATCTTTGCTGTATAACCGATTAATGCCACGGTTTTGTCTGATTGCGTTCTCTGTCGCACCCACGGGGCGTTATAGGCACATCCTGTCGTTGTACACCACTCTAGAATTATAGTGAATATTCAATATTTTTTGTTCTACGTGAAGAAGTCTCAGATCTAATGAGTTTTTTTTTTAATAATCTTCAGAAAAAAACTCAAAATAAGATTTTGCTGAAAAATTCAACCGGCTGTATTTGTTTTTACAAATACAGCAAATTTCCTTTGAGAATCGTGATACATTGATTTTTCAATGTATCACGATTCTTAAAGGAAATTTGCTCTAGTTTTGGAATGGCATACAACACAAGATGAATTCTCGTATCTGTAAAGCCTCGTGCGTGCGAGAGAGAGAGAGAGAGAGAGAGAGAGAGAGTCTATCGACGACCAAACCGGATACAGGCTGCAGTTTTATTATTATTATTTGATGCGTTGTTACTATTTATTATTTTTACAGAAAATAATTAAGGTCGAATCACTTCATCCGACACAGTGCTCAGTTAATTTTACAAAAAAATTCCCTTGTCACCGTAGTTTGTTTTTAAAAATCAAACTACCTTATGATAGCCACGAGTAAAAATTGACTTGAATCAAAAATTAAGAAAACATTAAAATATGTTAGGGAGATAAATATTATCTAGACAATGTAGTGACACAGAAATTTATTTGGGTTTTAAATCTAAATTTCCATCTTCTTCGAGACTGAAATACAGTAGATGCTTGATAACGTGAATAGAAAAATCTCAAGCTCGTTCATATTAGCGCAAGTGTTCGCACTAGAGGTGAACAAGAAAGATGTTTTATAGTGCAAAATGTTTATTTTCTCTACAAAAGTTATTTGAAAAAAAAATTGACTGATAAATGAATATTTAAGAAAAAAGAGGTAATCTTAGTTTGTTTTTGAGCTGAATTTGAAACTACAGCTTTTTCATAAATGATTTTGATGCTGAAAATGTCCGATATGTCACATCATTCCATTCGGTCCACGCCAATGATACCTTCAAAGCTTGAATAGCTTCACGATGAGTGAATTTTTGCAGTTCGGGTTCATCTTTCACTTTGTTATCACTGCCATCTTCTAGTGTTTCGTCCATGTAATTTTTTTTGGTTTGCTAAGTGTTCATGTTCCATTCCAAAACATTTGCTGCAGTATACTGATTAGATTTCACTTTATATAAAAGTGCCCAACAAAAAATTCTTACTTCAGGTTGAATCGTTTTGAGCAAGGTTATGGTCACCTGTGCAACAACTTCTATTTTCTTATGTTTTCATGACTTTTTAAGTTTACTCAATGGAACGTTATCTTCATCAGTGAATTCGAAATTTTTTGACAATATGTTACGCCAACATTTTGATACTGTTCTTGCTGTCAATTTTTGCCAAGCACTATGCAATGCATCTTTTAGAGTGAGTTATTTCAATTCTTTACCTATATTTTGGTTAGTTGGCATAATAGAACTTCACAAGATTTTTGGATAGTACAATTTGATGAGCCTTAGAACATTTTGGTCTATTGACTGGAGCAGTGATGTGACTTTAGGGAGCTTAAACATAACAAATATCATCCCATTTTCTGTTTTCAATTCCTCTTCTGGAGGATAGGATGGTGCATTGTCCCAGAGAAAAATGGGTTTTTGAGGAAGGTCTTGTTGCCGCAAAAATTGTTTAACGTAAAATTTATAAAAAAAAAAGAATTAGATCATAGGTACATAGTTTCTAGACTTTGCTTACCTATGGAACAAAATATTGAAAGAATAATTCTTTGAAAATTTCTTCAGTCAGTCATCCAGACATTTTTTGTGTTTTTGTAAATTATGAGTTTCTTGAAATTTTTTAAACAGCCGGGATTTTGGATTTATCAATCACAAGCTCTTTTAATTTATTTAAATCTGCTACGTTTGCACAGCCCAAAAATGTTAACGTTGTTCGGCAATTTTTAAATTAGGAGCAGTTTTTTCATTAAGGGCAACTTATGTTTTTTCAAGCAGCATTTTCCAGTAAAGACCTGTCTCGTCTGCATTATGAAGTTGGTTTTCAGAAAATTCAAATTCTTCAATCAATTTTGTAAATTTTTCTTTAAAAGAGCAGTTACCGTCACCCCTTTTCTTTGCTCTTCAGTAATTTGGACCTTTTCACAGACGTAAAGGCACTTAATGTTTTTTTTTATTACACAGTACATATTTTAATCACAGACTTCCGCATGGAACCTCCACAAGCACTTTAACTGAACTGGAGTACGAAATGAAGGTTAAGCGCAAGTCTTTACTTGTAGTTCGTGTTATCGAATCTATCGCTGTTCACGTTTGGTAATGGGAAAAATAGGGTGTTCAGAGGACCGAAATGTTCACATATCCGAATGTTCACGTTATCGAACGTCTACTGTATATTATTTAGAAAAAAAATTGAACTGAAGCTTTTGAAACATTTCTGAATTATTTCCTGAGACAAATAATTTGAGACTTAAATACCAGGACTCGTTATACGAGAGTGATCCGATAAGTACTTAGCCTACAAAAGAAAAACGAAAATTTTGGAAAAGTGGCGATTTATTTCTCAACGTAGTCTCCTTTCAACTCGATACACTTGACCCAGCGATGCTCTAACTTCTTTAACCCGTCTGAAAAATACGTTTTCTGGAGGTCTGCAAAGTAGGCCTCCGTGGCGGCGATAACCTTCTCATTCGACTCAAATTTCTGCCCGGCGAGTGACTTTTTCAAGTTTGAAAACAAAAAGAAGTCACACGGGGCCAAATATGGAGAATACGGTGGATGGGGCAGCTGTTCGTAGCGTAATGCGACCAATTTGGTCGTGACGACGGCGGAGGTGTGAGCTGGTGCGTTGTCATGGTGGAAGAGCACTTTTTTCTTCGCCAAATGGGGCCGTTTTTTCTGAAATTCGGCATCGAATCGGCCCAATAGTTCGGCATAGTAGAGCCCTGTGACCGTTTTGCCCTTCCCCAGGTAGTCGATGTAGATCACACCTTGTGAATCCCAGTAAACGGTGGCCATAACCTTTCCGGCCGATGGGACAGTCTTTGCCTTCTTCGGAGCACATTCGCCGGGCAAAGTCCACTGTTTCGACTGTTCCTTGGTCTCTGGTGTGTACCAGTGAATCCATGTTTCATCGACGGTCACGAAACGACGCAGAAACTCCTTCGGATTGCGCTTAAACAGTGTCAAACACTGCTCTGAAGTGGTCTCACGGATGCGCTTGTTGTCCGGAGTGAGCAAACGCGGCACCCATCGAGCCGACAGCTTTTTCATGCCCAATATTTCATGCAGGATATGACCCACGCGGTCTTTTGAGATGCCGACTGTCTCAGCTATCTCGCGCACCTTCAATCGGCGGTCTGCCAATACGAGATCTTAGACATTTGTCACGTTATCCTCCGTGGTAGCCGTTTTTGGGGCACCTGGGCGTGGCTCATCAAAAACTGACGTGCGACCACGTTGAAACTCGTTAAACCAATTTTTGACGGTCGCCATTGAAGGGGAAGAGTCACCGTACACAGCATCCAAGCGCTCTTTGATTTCGCTGCGCGATTTCCCTTCCAAAAACAAGAATCGAATTGCTCTTTTTCCATTTTTTCTAAAATCCGCGGACACGTTCGTTTCCACACGCGGTCAAAACAAAACTACAAATCCAATATGGCTGAAATTTTGACAGTAGCCGTCTACACGATAGTAAATTTCTCTTACGACAGTGGAGCCATCGGGCGGTGGGGCTAAGTACTTATCGGACCACCCTCGTATTCTCACACTCCATTCAAGAGATAAGGGTTGATCTCTCGCAAGAGTCGTGACTTGATTAGGAAAGCATCATGCCATCTATGCATCTATCGATTGATTAGGATAACGTTGGTGTAGGTACAATATAAAATGAGGCAGAACTCTATACATAGACTGCATAGCTTGTCCAACCAAAATTGAAAAAGCTTTCAAAAAATAAGTAGTGTATCTTTATGAAAGCTGAAATCACTTATTTCTACAAATTTCGAATGGAATGGGATTCTTTAGCACTTTCAGAAAATTTTTATTTGAAACACCTACCTGAAGAGTACAACGTAGAGTCCTAGACTAGAAAAACTTGTATTAAGTTTAGAATCTTTCCTATTCAACCTTTACTGTAGATAGATTTGTACATTAGAAATTCTAAACAATTCGTTTTGCGAAGACGTCGCATAGCATTTGTAAATATTTTGCAAAATAAATTAAAACTTTTCCACCTCCTCCCTCGACACCTTCGTTATGTTAAAGCAAACTTATTTTCAAATGAGAATAATCCCTAAAAATTTATGTTAACGGTCCAAGGTTTATTTTTCGATCATCGACTATTTCCATTTAATTTATAAAAAATGTTCACCAAACGCCGTTCGAGAGTTGAAACGGTTTGAGTAAAGGTAAGTCTTATTTAGAACCCAGAAGTGTTTGTAATTTTTTGTATGCTTATAAACAAGAAATACTGTATGCCTACGTATTTGTTTTATTAGAAAAGCTTGAACTTACTTTAATTTACAATGTTTATTATAGGTGCTCATTTCCTACAAACTGTCGTGAAATTGTTCCATGAGTACATGAACAACGAGAATTTAAAAAATAATAACGAAAATAAGTCGCTCGATAACGTTGTAATAATAATCTCCCAGCTCTACAACTTCAAATTGTTCGATTGTAAGCTCATCTTTGAGATGCTGGGCAAGTTGTCGGATAAATTTGAAGAAAAACACGTCGAATGTATTTTACATATATTAAAAGCTGTGGGCTTTAACCTACGAAAAGACGATCCACTCGCGCTGAAAAATTTGATTTTGAACTTGCAAAAGCAAGCAGCGGCTGCTCCAGATTCGTTAAAAAACAAGTACGTTTCGTCTTTTAATTTTATTTAATTTTTAACATATTTTTTCCAATAGTGCTCGAGTCAAGTTTATGCTGGATATCTTGTTAGCAATTAAAAACAATAACGTACTCAAAATTCCCAACTATGACACATCGTATCCTGAACATTTGAAGAAAATCATGAAACCTTTTATTCGTAAAGGCAACTACATCACCCAATTGAATATTTCAATTGACGATTTGTTAAATGCTGAAGACAGAGGGAGGTGGTGGGTTATAGGGTCGGCTTGGAAGGGAAATGTCGCAGAGACTACCGAAAAACCTCAAGAAAAAGTTGAAATGTTTTCGCAAAAGTTACTAGAACTTGCCAGGAAACAGCGAATGAACACTGATGCGAGAAGAAATATTTTCTGCATATTGATGTCTTCAGAGGTATAGTTTTCTTATTTTTAAAATAGAAAGTACTGATGTTAATTTTCTAGGATTATTTGGATGCTTTTGAAAAATTATTGCGTTTAGGTTTGAAAAATCAACAAGAACGTGAAATTATTCATGTAATATTACATTGTTGTCTGCAAGAAAAACTTTATAATCCTTTTTACGCGGTTTTGTGTCAAAAATTTTGCGATTACAACAGAAAATACCAAGTGAGTAAACATTTAAAAATTGTAACACAAAATTCAATTAATTTTCTAGATGACGATTAAATACGCCGTTTGGGACAAACTCAAAGCTCTCAAAGACTGTTCCGCAACTAAAATTTCTAGTTTAGCTAAACTATTAGGTTACTTGTTTATCAATAAGGGACTTCCATTATCCGTACTTAAGGTAAACTTTTTTTACTTATTAAAGATTTTATGTAAAATTAATGTTTTCAGGTGGTGCAATTCAGTGATTTGGATAAAATCAACTTGAGATTTGTACGGCAAATTTTGCTCAATATTTTGTTGCATGATGACTTACAAATGTGTCTACAAGTTTTCTTAAATGTAGCTAAATCGGATAAATTGAAAATGTTCAGAGAAAGCTTGAGACTATTTATTCGACACTTTTTGTTAAAAAATTTGAAAACCGACCAACTTGTGGAGAAACAGAAGCTACTTCTGCAAGAAAGAAGTAAAATGGCCGACAAGATGTTGAAGTGGAAGGAAAAGACAATTGAATAGCATTGTAGTCACGTAAGGCTATTTATTCGCCACTTTTTATTGAAAATTTTGAAAACCCACCAACTTGTGGAGAAACAGAAGCTACTTCTGCAATAAAGAAGTAAAATGGTTGATATGATGTTGAAGTGGAAGGAAAAGACAATTGAATAGCAGTGTAGTCACGTAAAAATAAATATTTTTTTGTTATACGCTTCTTTTTATTTATTTTTTTCTGAGCTTTTATTCAAGCCGCGGTACGATTCTTTAATTAATTAATAATTTAATAAAATAAATAAAATGCTTAGACAGTCGCCGATGAATGCATACTAAATTGTAAATCCGAAAGCTTTCTTGGCTCATAGATAAGCCCAAGGCATTTTTTAAAACTTTATTTGATCAGTCTAACGATATTTATGGGCAATTACAAATTTCATATAATAGTTATAAATTAACTGGAATTGAAGATTTGTGGTAAATACTCAATAATGTATGTAAACTACCAATATTTTGTTTGCTTTAAACACTAGTTTGGTGTAACATCGGACTGACTTCATGAGATAAACTTGTGATAAACTTTGATAATTTTACAATAAGACACCAATTTTGGTTACTAGTGGAGAGTTGTTTCTTTGAATGAACAGTGAACGAAGTGTCTTTTTTGTGAACAGTAGAACTCAGAAGCGCCACTACCAGTAAAACTTGTAAATCTGTGAGTTTTTAAGATTTGGTAAGTACGTTTTTTTTAAATTAAATTAATGTCATAACTGTAAAATTTAGGATAGAAATTAATTTGTGTTTCATTTACTTGAATAATATTTAAATACCAAAAACGAAACAATGTAACGTTTTCATTAATTAAACAAATTCCAACAAACATCGCGTTAATAGACAATTATCGAAGAATTCGTAACTAAAGTCCTCAAAAAACGCGTTTACTGGATAAGAATGATTATTCTAATTATGATTCAAACCTAAAATATGCTACATAATTGAAACAAGAAGAAGTATTTATTGATTATAATTGTAGGAATTTATTAAAGAAATAATCACGCAAATATGCAACAAATCAGCATTTTAACTTATTGAACTACCAGGTTTTACTTTTTAAAACTTTTATTTGTGAGTGGGCGAGCAAGATTCTGTCTATTCTACGGCGATAACTTAATCACATATACAGGTGTACCTAAAGCAAATGTTACATTTTAAATCAATAATAAAAACCAGCTAATAATAATGGAAGGTAGTCACCAATTTCATTCAACAATTCCGCTAACTGAACACTGGAGCAAAAGTTGTGCTGATAACAAGGAAAACAGTTACTATCGATCGATAGTCATTTTGTATTATGATCAGTGTATAGTTTACTCTTATTATGATTCAACCACTAACGTGCCTCAACATAATTAATTAACAGTTTCGGTTTTTATATGAAAGTATATGCCATTTTATCAATTACTAAAAAAGCTAAAAAAGAGGAAAATAGGTAATGTAAGACTTAGGTTTTTAAAATATATGTATGAAAAAGTTTGTTTAGAAAATTACCAATAATTTCGTTATTGCAAAAAAAAACAAGTGCACTTTGTTTAACGTCATCTATAGGTTGAATCTAAACTCGAGTCTCTCAAGCTAAATTTATCATAGAAAGTGAGAGGTGGGTGAAGAGTATCATTTAGATTAAAAATTGAATGTAAGTTGTTCTGTAATTTAGCTTCAATTTAATTAAAAAAAATGTTTTGGGGGCTACTACAAAATCAAACACTTTCTCACACGTTAATTGTTTAACACTTTGTATATGGGGATCTTGTGATATTTATCAAATTCAGCGGCGTTAAGCATCTATCGATTTAGTTATAAATTTGATTCAAGCAAGTTGTACTCTTAAGGTTGACGTCATTAAACTCGGAAAAGAGAGTTTTTTGATATTTGTCACCTCTAGATGATTGATTTTTAATTACTTAATTTATTTGATTTTTTTGTCCCCACAATTTATTTATTATTCGTATTATTCGAATTATCTTTCTAAATAATCATTTTGCCAATAATATGCATTTTCAATATCAATTCGTTATTATTTTTATTTAAACATTGACGGTGTCTTGGGCTACTCGTTTCAGTTAGTATGGTTAGTGGCTTTGAGGCAGTCCAGAAAAGTATCACTATGGTCGCGATTAAAATTATAACATGCTTACTGTATATTGTGCCCTCTGTTCTATATTATAGTTGAAATGCAATTAAATTTTAAACTACTCAAAATAATTCAGAAGTCTAGAAAATTTTCAAAAAAATAATTACGAATAATATGACTTAAGCAACTAAAAAATTGCGCAAGGAGCGAAAACACAAATATAAATATAATCCGGTTTAGAATCTCTTTCTATGCTAATTTTTGATCTTTTTCGGTTCTCAATATCTCATGGTGTTCAGTTTCTATGATTGATGGATTAATAATAACATTCATTTAGAGAAAGGTGTAATTTTACATTAATTACACAAGGAAAAACATAAAACGAATAAGCAGAAATAACAGCAATCATCAGTACTTGTATATGGCACTCCAGTTTCTACACTTCCATCCCCAAAACCATCATCTGCAAACCGTAAGCTTGTAGTTCTTGTATCAAAATATCTCTGTCTATTGTTCTAAAAAACCTGATGCCACGCAGTCAACACATATAAAGATAAACTACACATCACCTAAAATAAGATTCTAACAATCACCCTCAACGCCCTCTGGTAAGTCAGGAATTCCCTTATTCACCTTTGCTCAAGCCGAAAATCATTCAAACCCGCTTATACAAGACTCCGTGCTATACAACGAAAAAGGCCCATCAAGGCACTATAGACCCAAAATTGATCAAATGCAAACCTCAACAAGATAAAGGGGAAAGAAGTCCCAGATCTTCTCATCATCCGGGAAAAAATCTGAGGTTTAGATTCTTTGAGGGAGGTCCTTATCAATTTCTTACTCAACGACCTCTTCGTTGAGTTCTTCGGGTTATTTGTATCTCCTATATTCATCTCTGAGACATTGTTAGTATATGTTGCTTGTTATTTAATCGTTGTTTCACAAAACTTACGGTCCTTTGAAGCTATTTCACCACGTGCATTCAATCAGAGGTAACGCCTCAACAATCTGTTAAGTGTCTCTTCTCATTTTGAAGAATCAACTTCTTTTGGGCATTTTCTTACATATATAATTTAGATGTTCTTTAAAATTCAACTTTAAATTTACTGGGAGGTCCAAATATTTGATTTTATCAATAATTTCTAATTCTTCAACCCCAATAGTAATTTTAATCCCTAACCAATGAAGAATTTTTGTGTTTTATTATTTTCAGTTAACGTTGCGTTGGTTGTAACAACATTTAGTTTTAAATTATAAAATGTCATCCATTCCGAAATTATTTTCAATAATTAATTTACTTTATCCATAATTTCCTATATGTTTTTACGCTATACATAAATAACTATCATTTACAACAATGGTTTAAAGGCACTTCCTTGTGTCAGTTTCAACTTCGAGTCTTTGATATACTTTACCTTACTCTCTGTTCTCTATACTCCAAGTAACTACGCATCAATCTCCAAAACCATCATTTGCAAACCGTAAGCTTGTAGTTTTTGTATCAAATTATTTCTGTCTATTGTTTTAAAAAACCTGATGCCACGCAGTCAACACACATAAAGATAAACTACACATCACCTAAAATAAGATTCTAAAAATCACCTTCAACGCCCCCTGATAAGTCAGAAATTCCCTTATTCACCTTTGCTCAAGCCGAAAATCATTCAAACCCACTAATACAAGACTCCGTGCTATACGACGAAAATTGCCCATCAAGGCACAAAAGACCCAAAATTGATCAAATGCAAACCTCAACAAGATAAAGGGGAAAGAAGTCCCAGATCTTCTCATCATCCGGGAAAAAATCTGAGATTTAGATTCTTTGAGGGAGGTCCTTATCAATTTCTTACTCAACGACCTCTCGTTGAGTTCTTCGGGTTATTTGTATCTCCTATATTGGTCTCTGAGACATTGTTAGTATATGTTGCTTGCTATTTAATCGTTGTTTCACAAAACTTACGGTCCTTTGAAACTATTTTACCACGTGCATTCAATCAGAGGTGACGCCTCAACAATCTGTTAAGTGAGTCTCTTCTCATTTTGAAGAACCAACTTCTTTTAGGCATTTTCTTACATATATAATTTAGATGTTCTTTAAAATTCAATTTTAAATTTACTGGGAGGTCCAAATATTTGATTTCATCAATAAAATCTAATTCTTCAACCTCAATAGTAATTTTAAACTCTAACCAGTAAAGAATTTTTGTGTTTTATTATTTTCAGTTAACGTTGCGTTGGTTGTAACAACCTTAGTTTTAAATTATAAAATGTCATCCATTCCGAAATTATTTTCAATAATTAATTTACTTTATCCATAATTTCCTATATGTTTTTACGCCATACGTAAATAACTATCATTTGCAACAATGGTTTAAGGACACTTCCTTGTGTCAGTTTCAACTTCGAGTCTTTGATATACTTTACCTTACTCTCTGTTCTCTATACTCCAAGTAACTACGCATCCATCCCCAAAACCATCATTTGCAAACCGTAAGCTTGTAGTTTTTGTATCAAAATATTTTTGTCTATTGTTCTAAAAAACCTGATGCCACGCAGTCAACACACATAAAGATAAACTACACATCACCTAAAATAAGATTCTAAAAATCACCCTCAACGCCCCCTGATAAGTCAGAAATTTCCTTATTCACCTTTGCTCAAGCCGAAAATCATTCAAACCCACTAATACAAAACTCCGTGCTATACGACGCAAATGGCCCATCAAGGCACAAAAGACCCAAAATTGATCAAATGCAAACCTCAACAAGATAAAGGGGAAAGAATTCCCAGATCTTCTCATCATCCGGGAAAAAATCTGAGATTTAGATTCTTTTGAGGAAGGTCCTTATCAATTTCTTACTCAACGACCCCTTCGTTGAGTTCTTCGGGTTATTTGTATCTCCTATATTCGTCTCTGAGACATTGTTAGTATATGTTGCTTGCTATTTAATCGTTGTTTCACAAAACTTACGGTCCTTTGAAGCTATTTTACTACGTGCATTCAGAGGTGACGCCTCAACAATCTGTTAAGTGTCTCTTCTCATTTTGAAGAACCAACTTCTTTTAGGCATTTTCTTACATATATAATTTAGATGTTTTTTAAAATTCAATTTTAAATTTACTGGGAGGTCCAAATATTTGATTTCATCAATAATTTCTAATTCTTCAACCTCAATAGTAATTTTAAACTCTAACCAATAAAGAATTTTTGTGTTTTATTATTTTCAGTTAACGTTGCGTTGGTTGTAGCAACCTTTAGTTTTAAATTATAAAATGTCATCCATTCCGAAATTATCTTCAATAATTAATTTACTTTATCCATAATTTCCTATATGTTTTTACGCCATACGTAAATAACTATCATTTGCAACAATGGTTTAAAGACACTTCCTTGTGGCACTTCGTTTCAACTTCGAGTCTTTGATATACTTTACCTTACTCTCTGTTCTCTATACTCCAAGTAACTACGCATCCATCTCCAAAACCATCATTTGCAAACCGTAAGCTTGTAGTTTTTGTATCAAAATATTTCTGTCTATGGTTTCAAAAATATGCCTCAAGTCTAAAATTACAGTCTTACCAACGTTAAAAGCTCTATTGCCTAGGGGATGACTTCTCGGTTTTGAAAATGATACCTAGAAATAAAAGGTATCAAAAAGAACCAGGACAAAATGGTTATAGTACCACAAATTCAAAAAATTACAAACTCTTGAACAATGCAGATTCTTTCAGAAACTTCTTTAATAGTCATGGCCCTACAAAATATTTTTAGGTAGCAATAGGAGTCCAGGTTTTAAGCCAAACTGTCTGGAAGAGACTATAGAGAGCAGATTTTTACTTAAAATGGTCAAAAAGGTTCTTCAATTAACGAGAAATTACAAAATTTGCGCAAGAACTTAAGTGCTGAATAAGCTTAAAGTTTCGTGTTTGAATAACCAACATTAAAGGGTATATAAGACAAAAATTGTTTCTTTTGGTGTAGGTTTTCTCATGGTTGTGGGGCGGTACATGAAATAATAGAAGTATTGATTTCTTTTAATAATGACCAATTAAATGAAAAAGTTTGCCAATACTTAACCAAACAAAATAGTCTAATTAAGCGGCCACTTTGTTTTTCGCACCTCAAATCTATGAGCATAAGACTCAGTGTTGAGAAATGCCTTTCACACATGATGGTAATACCCTTTCAAAGGACTGTCATGATATATAAAATAAAGCGTGGCCTTAAATTGAACTTTATTTACAATTAGCAAATAATAACAAAATTTGGGAAATGTTTTCTAATTTGACTGCCGCGGATCTGTGTCATGGACACTTTTAGTCTTTAGAGACCTCTGAATTGAAAAAGGAGAGGGTGGTAGTGGATCTCTCCGTAACGAACACCCCAGCACAGCTCTAGGGTGCAACACTTAGAGAACCCACATAAAGCCATAGAAGAATTGAAAGAATAACCCAAAATTGTTTCTACTGTATTGAATTGTTATTTTTGTTCTGTACCTACAACTGAAACTTGTTTAACTAAATGTTTGTACTACTCGTAGAATAGATGGGATTGAAAAGTGACTCTCCAGTTGTTTTGGGTAGTGTGAAAATTATTAAATAGTTTACTATGCGAAATACGAAACAAAAAGATTGTTTCCGACAGGTCAACAAATAAATGCGTGGTAATGACGTGTATCCGGTGGGGCTATCGTTCACAGTGGTTGTAAGTAAATAGGGAGGATGATATAAATGTCAAAACCATTCACGATTATTACGAAACGTATAACTTGATTTACCTTGTAAACTGAAAATGATGCGATATCAGACTGTAACAAAAAATCTGTAGGTACTTGTAGTAACTGGCGTTATTGTCAGTATAAGGACAATTGTTTGAGTTACGCAATTGGGAATTTCAAAGGTTGTCGCTGTAAAAAGAAGAATCTATGATAGGGTTCAATCGAATTATAACAGTAATTATGTTCGTTTCCCCGGGCAACAGTTCGTTATCTTAATAATAAGAAACTCGGACATCTGATGCACCCGTAAAGAAGAGGCGTTCCTTAGACCTCAGGTGCAAAATCTCGAGTTTCTTTAATCACACATAGACCTTCACTTCGCCAACGGCTCCGATTAATAAGATCGTATGTCAGTCGATACGAAATTAATATACGGCATAAGGTTGTAGTTATTGAGTAAAATAAACGTCGACACAGTCGGACCGCACTGGACTCTCTAATCCTCGTTAATTACATTCACAAATGACCACGGACGTGCAGTTTCATTAAAGGGTTTAAATATACAAAACAAACGAATTATAATCACATGAAAGGTTTCCGGCATTCGCCCGCGCTCATTATTAATTGATTCCTCTTATCGAGTCCAGCCTTTTTAAAATCTGGCACGAGATACACAGCGGTTAATGAATCGCGACTTCAGGTGACCTCGCTTAAATTCTAAAGTTCAACATTTTTTGCAATGAAACTAACAAAAACAAAATTAATTTGAGAAAATTTATTTTGAACACCTTGACCCTTTTGAGGGTGATTTGATGTGAAGGGCATGCGCGTTAGAATTTCAAATGTGACTCCCGCCCAAAGGCGCTTGAATAAACTCCATGGAAAGAACTTTCCCGCATTTCATTGTCATTGACGGTGTAGAATCCGATCTGATAGGGATCACTCGCAGTCTATGTTGATCTTTGAATAAATATGGTGGCAAGAAACTTTTCGGTGCAGGAAATACCATACTCGCGTCTTCTCCAAGTTCCTGATGACGAAAGAGATTTCATAACCCTGGAAGAGCTGAAACCGGTCATCGACCAACAAAGTTTACAACATCCGTATCAACCGACTTACTATGAACTTTCCAATATTTCTGAGTAAGTTCTGTTTTAAAATTTTAATTTTAACAATTAATTATTAATTATTGTTAAGGTAACAAGTTTTTTTTTGTTTTAGTGATCCATGCACCTCCAATGTATCTTACCAAGGTACTCAAAACTCCACGACGATCATGGAATTGCAACCTGTTGACAGCACTATAAACCCTTCCAACAGGAAGAGAAAAATGTCTTGTCAGTAAGTACTTTTTATTAACCATTAGCTCAGCCTCAAAAATTTTATTACTAAAAGTAAAAAAAGAAGTTTTCTTTATCTTTAGCACAATCAAATTGTATGTAATGAAGCAACTTTTTGGGTATTTAAGTGGATCTTAGTACCGTAGCTTCTAGTTTTTAAGAAAATATTTTTTGTATAATCGTAATTTTGACTTCGCGAGGCCTTGATTGCTGTAGAATTAAAACTGTATGATGTGGTTTAAAAAGATGCAAAATTTTGTAATGAAAAAATTAAGATTTACATACATTTTTACTTTTAGTTTCGTGAATTCTGTTACAATAACAAAATGAACGAAAGGCACAGTTGGAAAAGTTTTCCAGGTATTGCTGTAATTTTCTTGATGCTTGAAATTTTCGAAATAAAATTTTTAGGCTACTCAAATCCTTCTAACAAGACCAGATTGCATATGTTGCAGGAAATTTATTCGTTTACTGTAGAAAATTGCATCTGTTACTATAAAATATATTACAATTAATGTGTGATTAATTATAAATTGTAGGAAAATTTTGCTATTAAAAAAATATTATAAACTTGCAAATTACAAATATTTTCCTGTAAAAGTTAATTTAAAATTTATGGACAATTTTGGACGCTGCACAATAATTTTTTTTATCGTAGTGTACTTTTAACAGTGAATTTCACATCAATATTGTTTTTCTTATTTGAATTTTATTTAATAGAACGTACTGAAGGTATGAACCAATTATTTCCAATTTATTTTGATTTTTTTTTTAATTATTTTGTTCCCATTATGCACAACTTAAAAAATATGGACCCTAATTTAATATTCTTACGTTATTGCATGTGCACTATAAAGAGTGAAATGAAGCTACTTTGAGTTCATAAATATCAAGGAAAAAGCAGAAATCTTTAAAATAACAGTCGCAAAATAATTTCTGAAATTAAAAAATCTTTAAATATAATTTTATTTACTATACAAATACTTAAAATTAATGATTGCCTGCAGTTGTTTCTGCTACTTCAGATACGACGCATCATAAATCATCTGTTAATATATAAGAGTAATTAAAAAAAGAAGCAAAACTGAAGAACCCTATTGCATTTTTTTGTATATGGGATGGTTAGTCTAAGAAATTAATTTTTGTCTATTTTAACTCAATTGTTAGCTATTGGTTTCGTCTTTACTGTAATTTTCTGTTTTGGCATGTGTTAACTCTTTCATTTTGAATTTTTCCATGTTCTTTTCCACTAGCAAAATAGGTCGAATCTCTTTTTAAAAAAGAATTGTCAAACACCTAGGTGATGATATGGTCAGGTCTCGTACTTTTGGAACCTAACCATTCCTTACCACCTTCAGACTTTTAAATTCTTCAAATATTTATTTTACTGCTCCACCAAGTTGACATCTCTTCATCCTGGTTTTGCAGAAGTATTTTTTTCTACATTGCAAATGGGGATTTTTTACTGGTAGCCAATACCTAAATTTTTCAATATTAAACATTCAGTTCCTTTTTCTTTATTTTCTGGTTGCATCACAGTTTTACCTCACTGATTATAGGAACATTGGTGCTGCAACTGAAACAATGACCCCAATACACTGACTTGCGGTACTCTTATTTTAATTTCATTCAAGCTAAAGTCCTCACTTTTTTAATACTAAATTATTTATGAAGCTTGTCCAACATTCAGGAAGATTACTGTCTGTTTGTGGAAATCTAGAATTAGGACTTCAACCTTAAAAACCGTGCCACGAGGCTAAAAACCTCACCAACCCCTGAAATTTTACAATTTTAAAAATAGACTTAGTTTAGTTGAGTTGTTGTCAAGATCCTGGCAAAAAGGGTTTGAGTGTCAGAAGGGCTTTTTCTCTTCTAAAATGCAAATCTTTCATCTTTTGTCACGCATTGTTTGGTTATACAATATTTTTCTAATTCACATGGGAAAGGTTGACAATCTCCCAACAGCCTTTCGTTTCTCAAAATTTGTATTCTTTTAAATTTCTCTTCTCAGATGATTTTCTATTTTGTTGCCATTTTTTCTTGACTCTTCTTTTTCAACAATTAATTTCTTCATCTTTTTGCAGAGTAAGAGTTAAAACTTTTAACCTTTATATCTTTATTCAGTCCCTTTTTACTCTTATTGATTAGTCTAAATGCAATACTCAAGTTGAAGTCTTTTACAATGATTAATTTTTCTCATAGACTTTATAGCGGATTAGGTAACCTTTTCTTCCAGACTGTCGTAGTCGTCGAAAGACATTTGGGTTCCACTCCTTCTGCTTTTATATTGTTAATACTTGTTATACTTGTAGCTTCAATTTCATATTTTGGCTCTTGGTGGCAAATTTTCTTTATTATTACTATCACACATTCTACTCTAACAGAGTTTTGAGGATGTATAGCCAGTTCTTAATATGAAGGTGTGATATTAAACAACTATCTGTCAATTTTTTGTATATTCAAAAATGTTTCTAATTGGATTAAATGTTGTTGGATACCTTTAAACTTCAGACATCAATTCTTGAATCTTTTATGTGATATTTATTTATTATTTAAAACAGAAATTTTGGCATCTCTCCGGTCGTAATTAAAAAAAATACTTCAAAAAGCAAGTAAACAATCTGAAAAGGACGTGTTTTTAAGAAAAAAAATTCAATTATAACACGAATACGTCATATCACATATTTTTTATAATATTAAGGTGATCTTATTTCTTACCAAATCTTAGTCCGGAACATTTTCTATGTTTGTAACAATTAGTGCATCTTACGTAACCACCATTTAAATTGTACTCAATTACATCTGTTTACGCAAAGTTCTTTCCAAAAATTATTTAGAATTCTTAGAAATTCCCTTCTTACGTTGTAAGTAACATATCGCTAACTTCGCCAGCAAGTAATTAAATCCAGCTACCCTACTTGCTGTTAATTTGTTTATTTCAAGTTATTAACGATGGTGTTAGCGTAACGCACGCGTCCACAATGACAGAAAATAGAGTAAAGCAAACCCAATTATAACTGAATCCTCAACAGTGCCTTCGAATGTTCCCAGAACGAACACGAACCAATCAAACACCTTCGCTACGTTCCTAAGATTTTACCCACGCAAAGCTCGAAGCTCGTTACACATTCAAAGTCGATTAACCGTTAATTAAAGTGGCTCTAAACAGCTGTGAAACTTAAAGGTCACTTTTAAGTATTCTCCATTACATTCAGATAAAGGCCCCGTTCCTTAGTAAACAGTTTATCAAGATTTCGTAAGATTTCAGTTTTTTCAGGAAAACTCGGGTGGTATTGTTCTCCATCTACCGTTGAAATTACCGAGTTTCGCGCGTAAAACAACTTTTTCCAAATTAGGCAACAATCGTTCGAATTACTGAAGTTACTGAAAACTTTTTAATTACAATTCTACAGAAATTTGTAGGGTTTGTGTGGTTGTTTTATTCTAGAGTAGTTATCTAAGTTTTAACTTACGATGCGTTTTTCCCCAAAATGATCAATTTTGAAGGAATTATGTGTGAATTTTGATACTTTCAGGGACACGAGCGATTTGGAGGAGGACAATGCAGAAGATGTGAAATCTGTGAAGACGAATGACGAAAGCAAGAAGTGAGTATAATTTAAGAACAAAAGTGTTTGAACTTATCCTATTACTTGTAATTCTGGTGACGTAACAAAAGAAGCCCTACACGAGTTCAAGGTGACCGACATTTATTTGCAAAGTTTCTTTTCTAGGCCGTTATAAATGTCACGATTACATTTTTATCATCACACCTACAACGCTCTACTAGAATTGAAATTGCAAATTAAGTCACTTTTGCGGCAGTGTCTGAAGAAAAATTACCGATCTAATTACTATTGGAAGGTTAAAGCCTTCATAGAAAATAAATGCATCGATACCGTTATTATTTAACTATTACAAAACATTAATAACAAATACCCACAAACGATTATATTAAGTATTTAGCAGTGGCGTAGCAAAACGACGTGGGGCTTGGGTTCCAAGACGCCTCCCAACAATAAAATTTTAATTCATAATAACAGGAATAATAGCAACAGGATCTGCTTAGCCACCATTTTTCATAGTTCTATATTATAGGTTACTGGTATAAGCTCTAACCATCAAATTTTATTTTTTATTGTCTTTCTCAAAGAAAAAGTTTCTCTCATTTTTAAAACGCAAAACCCGTAGATGCCAGGTAGTTACGCCACTGCTATTAACCCATGATTTATATAGATTAATAATTTTTATACACCTATTAAGGTACATAAATGTTTGTTAGCAAATATGGTCACTTAAGTTGCTAAAATTAATTTCTATAGAAAAATTTTTAGTTATCAACCTATTTGGCATTTGGGTTTCAACGAATTGGAAGCTGTAAAATACAAGTGACAACCAAAACTATATTCAAATTAATTTTTCGACACGTAGTGGAACCAAAAAACTTATTTTTATTTTCAAAAATTGATCCATTGTTGCAAATATTGGTTCCTCTTACGTTACTTGGAGAATAGGAGCTGATGCGTGGTTTCCAAGGTGCAAGTTAACTCGGTACCAGGTGGGTTGGGCAACATTATTGATTATAGATGTCCATACAGAAGGTTCGCTACATATCAACGTAACATTCTTTGTCGGCCCTCATAATTTCCAGAAAAGAATTATCCATCACTTTCCTTAAATTAATTAAGCATTTAATAAAATTTGCCCACATTCGTTATTAACAATATTCGAATTTATGAGAAATTTGAAACTGAATTTCCAAAATTCCCTAAATTTTACTAAAACTAATGTTCAGTGATGTTTTATCAATTGAGAAAAATACATTTGGTTTTTAATGTAAACAAATTGAGTGCAAGGATGACTTTCAAATTATGTTACCAAAATGTGACAAAAACCCTCGGCTATTTTAAGAAAATAATGAAGCACATTCTATTACACTGTACGATTTTAAAACGAGGCCAACAGTAATGTATACGATGTTTTATTCAAATAGACAAAACCACAGTGAGATTGAGAAGAGACGGAGGGACAAAATGAACACATATATAACCGAACTTTCTGCTATGGTGCCCATGTGTCACGCAATGTCCCGAAAATTAGACAAATTAACAGTCCTTCGTATGGCGGTACAACATTTGAAAACCATAAGAGGTGCTGTCCACTCATATACAGAAGGACATTACAAACCTTCCTTCTTATCAGATCAAGAACTAAAGCATCTCATCCTTCAGGTACATAACCAAATTTCTTTTACAACTATTATTTTTAACTATTCTAAATACAATGTGTATACGTTTAAATTAAAGCATTATAAAGAGTCTCTGTACACTAATTTCGTAGGCCGCCGATGGATTTTTATTCGTGGTTGGTTGCGACCGTGGCAGAATCCTGTACGTCTCA
Organism: Pyrochroa serraticornis; assembly: GCA_905333025.2. Lineage (NCBI taxonomy): Eukaryota > Metazoa > Arthropoda > Insecta > Coleoptera > Pyrochroidae > Pyrochroa > Pyrochroa serraticornis. The sequence goes on from HG995154.1 coordinate 22,817,333, forward strand.
GAATCCGTCTCGAAGGTCCTAAACTTGACGCAAGTAAAACCTTAATTTACAATGAAAACATTAAAATACAAAACGAATAATTTTATGTGTTAGGCCGATCTTTTAGGGCAAAGTCTCTTCGATATTCTCCATCCGAAAGACGTGGCGAAAGTGAAAGAACAATTATCATCTTCCGATCTCAATCCCCGTGAACGACTTATAGATGCCAAAAGTAAATTTCGTAATTAAGAGTGTTTTTGAAAAATAATTCTACAACTTATAGCTATGTTACCTGTAAAAACTGAACTTCCTCAAGGTGCTTCGAGATTATGTCCAGGTGCTAGACGTTCATTTTTTTGTAGAATGAAATGTAGATTATCGTCACAAGTTAAAGAAGAAGCGGACACTACAACGGGTTGTCATTTGAGAAAAACGCAACAGAATTCTGGTGATTTACAAAAATTTTTATTTAACATTTTATTACTTTATTTTTTAGATAAGAAATATAACGTAATTCAGTGTACAGGGTATTTGAAATCTTGGACACCTGCCAAAATAGGATTAGAAGACCACGAAAACGATGCCGATGGCGAGGTTTCAAGTTTGTCGTGTTTGGTGGCTGTTGGTAGAATTTTGCCCCATATTTCGACTATAACCGCAGCGACTCAAAATGGACCTAACGTTAGACCCCTTCGATTCATTTCCAGGCACGCTTTGGATGGGAAATTTTTATTCACGGATCAAAGGTCAGTATTGTTTATGTAAACCAAAATTTATGTAAATTAAATGTTTTTAAATTAAGTCTATTCCCAATTTTGAAGGTTTCCACTATTTGCCACAAAACTGTTTTATTTCTACTTTTTAACTTATTTCTTTCAAATTTCAGTTGATAATAGAAAATTACAACTTTTACAACAATTAACTCAATATGATTTTGTAGAGCCACGTTAGTGTTAGGTTTCCTGCCGCAAGAACTCCTTGGATCCAGTATGTACGAGTATTACCACAACAGCGACATACCTGCCATAGCTGAATGTCACAAATGCGCCCTGCAAAACTGCCAAAGAGTCACGACGAAAGTTTACCGATTCAGAACTAAAGACGGTGGATTTGTGAACCTCCAAAGCGAATGGAAATCATTCAGAAATCCATGGACCAAAGAAATTGAGTATCTACTAGCCAAAAACACTCTAGTTTTGTAAGTTACTAATCAATTGTAAAAGAATTACTAACATTAATTTGGTTTTTAGAGCTGATTTACGGACAGTTGAGAGCAGCGCTGCTAAACCAGATGGTATCGAGGACAATTTTGAATTCTTCACATGTAAGTCGTAATCTGTCAAAAACTTGGTCGATGATTCGATTTTTTAGCCAATGGCAGTGATATAGAAAGAATGATCAATACTCATGTGGAGGCTAGCAAAATTGGTCGTCAAATTGCGGAACAAGTCATGGATTCGCAAAGACGTGGCGGAGAATTATCTTCTAGAAGTACTCCAGATCCTGATCCTGACCCAGAATCTTCTGTTACTCTTCCAGAAGTAAATTAGTTGTAACTTTTTTCTTTATGTAATAATTGGGTTTTAGTCTCATATCTCTACTAGTGTTCAATTGGATCAACCAAACTCACTATTGTCGGAGTTTTCACAATCCCAACCTTTCAACCATATAAGGAATAACGTTGCTTTATCAAGTGTGGCAAATGATGTAGCAAGTAATTTAATTGAATTTAGTTGAAACTTTTTCTTAATGGAATTTTAGGAAACTCTGATGAGGGAATCATGGAAATGATGGAAGAGGCCGTCAAACAATCTCCAAGTAACGAAACACCCACTGATGGGAACGATGAAGCTGCTATGGCTGTTATTATGAGTCTGTTAGAAGCAGATGCTGGACTTGGAGGACCTGTGGATTTTTCGGGATTACCGTGGCCTCTACCTTGACCGTAGTGAGATTAATGAGAAAATTTGTGTATTATTGAAAATTAACCATAATTGTAATTCTGGACTCTAGGTCCACAAATATGCTGTGATTAGTATGGTGTAGTCAATTAATAAACAAATCCGCCACGAGGGGCGCTTCCTCCGTGTCCATACGTTAATTTTTCTTCAAAAAAATTATGAAACTCGCTCTACTAAGGATAATGAAACGCATTTGGACTGTATACGTTTTTATTCAACATAGAACCTATGAGTTTAGTTAAAGGCTCAATCTTCAGTTGGCTTTAAGTAACCGTTAGAAGTGATAGAATTCAATCATTTCTATGATTACTAGCCATGTCCGGATTTAAGTTCCAGCTAAACAAGTTGATTCTAAATGACAAATTTTACGTCAAATTTTAATATCCTTAAATAATTCCCCCCTTTCCCCTCGGCACTGTTTTATTTTATTTGGAATGTTTGAAGTCAATAATTACTTTTAAGAAATGGAAAAAAATTTGTACATCTTCACTGTTAGCGTTTGTACAACAATCAATTAGGTACCTACAATTTAAAGTATTTTACTAACTCCAAAAATTACGCTCCAATTTTTAAGATCCCGTACACATCCCCAAATAGGAGGGCAAGTATCTTAAAAGGAGTTATACATTGTCTAACAATTTTTCAAAAATACTTGAACTTTATAATGGTTTCAGTGTTTTTAAATAACAATACAGTGTAATGGTAAAGTTGGTAGTTCTAAACACCACAGTATAAAATACAAATTACAAATACATTATGGATAAAAAAATAGTTGTCACGATAATAGATAGCTACCACAGTCGAAATAAATTAAATAATACTATCTAACGGAAATCACATAAACTGGAATGTTTAGTTTTGGAACAATAAATAAGTTATGTACGTATAAAAAAGTTGAATATCAATTATCACCTACATTTAAACTTAAAATGACTTAACAATAGCGAAACGAAAGTGTGCTTGGCAAGGCCATGTTTCTTCATATTATCACTTAAAGTCATGGTAATAATTTTCTATGGTTTTTCTTGGTATTTTATGTACTGCTGAATGATTTCAGACACTATCGCTTTACTCCTGCGTTCAATTAAGAAGTGCAGTTGGTTGAAAGTTTAAAATTGAGGTCTACAAATTTGCTATAAGTCACTGTTCGAGGAAACAGAATTGAGATCAAAATACACTGCACTTGTTAATTAAAATCGAAGCATGAACTAATACATCACTCACACTTTATAGATCAATTCACTAAGCTGTAATTATTGTAAAAAGAACAAAATCGCGCGGAATAAAAATAAAACACCATTAAGTAATTGCACTTAAGTCAAAATGGACGTAAAAACAGTAACAAGATCACAGTAAAAATTGCTGCAAACTCATTAATCGTATCGTTTTCAATTTAATAGGCAATTAGAGATTCTGTAATTTAAAAAAATAAATTACTCTGTATATAAATATTAGGGCCACCATCGAAAAGGCCTTAGGAACGAATGTGTTGTTTCCATTATAGTTTCCAGAGATTGTCTAAATTGCACTTGACTAATCAATAACATGTTCTGTACAAAACGCCCTTGTTCGCTTGACTGCTTTTACCAACATATACAACAGAAATAAAATTGCACGAAACAAAACTCAGGCGACAAAACAACATAAAAATCACTGCAAACAGCATTCAGACCACATTCTCTGACTTGTTTATGTTAAAAGGTACTTGTGTAACAATCGTTACATTTTCATCCGATTCGCTGTCTGAAGAACCGTCCGATCGATTATTAGGACGTTTCATGGATTGGATGGGAGGACACCTCGTACGGTCGGGATTTGACTCGAGCGTTGAACTCTTGCTGGACGGTGAAACCGAGTATTCTGACGTGTTACCCTCATCCGACGCGGCCGGCTCCCTCTGTTGGCTCCCCCTAGCACTGTACTTGTACCGGCTGGATCGCCGCCCTGGATAGATGGGTCGCCTCGCCAAACTGGTAAAAATCAACAAATAAAACACGGAACATACTCCGAACACTATTATTAGTCGGTAACTCTAAAATTACCTTAACTTCACTGAATCTTTTCCTGGCTTACTGTTAAAAGAGCCATAATTAGTCTATAAATATTTTTTGCGTTTTTACGTTTTAGTTAAATCAATAAACTGTAAGAGTTCGAAACACCTTTTTGATGTCTTATTGTTATTGACCTACCTTCTTCTCCTGAGTGAGTTGAAAGATTCTCCTTCTTCATCTGTGAAACTGTCAATGGTATCTTCGGTGCTGTCCGGTCCATTACGCGTTTCTGAGCAACTCCTCCTTATAACTTCTCCAATTTCCGCAGTAACGTTGCCGTTTTCCGTGGATATTCGCATATCCGAGAAAATATTGGCATTGGTTAAAGCTGAAACTTTCCTTCCTATCGTTTCTAAATTATCTTCATCACTGTAATCCCGATGCGGTTCACTATTTGAGTTCAAAGTGTCATCATAATTATGTGGACTAACACTTCTCGATTCAACTCTAGTAAACACTTGTACAGCTAAAACAGATATCTGTAATCCACTAACAATAATAAAAATAACAAAACTAACCAGGTTCTTGGTGTTGAGCCATGTACAATAACTGGACAGAATTTCCGTTAATTCCTTCGTCGTCAGATCCGTTTCTTAATTCCTGCAAAATCACCCGTTGAGGTAATTTTTTAATGTTAGTTGGCGAATGAGCGGTAGAGGGACTCAAATCGGTTTCGCTCAAGTCCATTGTATCGGTTTGAGTTCCGGCGTCTACTCCTAATGAACTTCGGAAACTCGTAGCACGTGAACTGGCCGAGTTGCGGGGGGAACCGGAATTTGTTCGGTGGTGGCGTTTTCGGAATTTTGTATTGCAAGTCTGAGTCGTCGGTACCACTGACTCTGTTACTGTGTTGAGTTCCGCGTATAATGGAGCCTTGGCAGGTGGCTAAAGATAACAACCAAAAAGTTACTACAAAAAATGTATGTAAACAATTTTGTTATCTGCAGTTTAAGGCCCGGTATTTCAGTCATGGATTTACTTTAAATCGTCGTTAAAAATTCATGGTTACCATTGTTACCACAATTGCTTTTATGGTTGTTAACTTTTAATTCCGTTTAACAACCATAGAAACAACTTGTTGTAACTTTTAATGAGGCTCTAAAGTTAACCCATGACTAAAATACCGGGTCTGAAGGAAAAAATCAAGTCCAAAAACATTTTTAAATAGAAATTTGCACCATTATCATACAATCTAGTGGAGTTGATAATAAGAAAATTTGCCATTGGTGAGTAATTTATTGGAAGATTATGCTTAAAGGCAAAACAACGGGATTATTCTGTCTCTATATTTTATTTCATACACACTAGAATCATATTGACATTAAGAGAGCTACGTTAGATGCATTTATGGAAGTCAGTATAGTTTTAAAAAGTACTTGGGTAAATCTTTCTATGCAAAAATGGAAGGAGAAGATTTGTTTATCTTTCTGCTTTCTGGATAAAATTATCTCACTATATCAGGAAGCGAAATATAAGAAATAGCAACGTGTACAAAGATATGCACTAGGGTTAACTAAACTCACCCCAGGGTTTTGAAACAAATGTACAAGAACGTTACTCTAATGTAACGATGGTTGGCTTTTCCATAAACTTTTGAGGCATGGAAAATGGGGTTAATTAGGGATACCTACCGTTTGAGGACTGTCTGGACTGGTCAAGCTATGCTCGGGGCTGGTAGGTGTCGTGCTTTGACTGCAGCGCCTCCTCTCGATTTTTTTCACAAATGGGTTAATGATGCGCCTCTTGCTTTGCGTGTCCCGTTTTCTTCCTCCTTGCCTGTACTGCTCGACTTGAGCTAAAATATTTGCGAGTTCTAGATGCAATTGTTCAACTTTTTCAAGTTTGCGGTTATAAAGTTCTCGAATATCTCTAACATGTTTAATCTCTGTTTCTCTTTTTTTAATCAATTGTTCTTCCTTTAACTGGAACTCGATCCGTTGTTTTTGCAATTGCGCCTTGAATTGCGTTATCTGTGACTTTATCTCCTCCTTCCAACTTTCTTGGGTTTCAAAGAATTTCGTATCTTCATATCCAAGAATCTGAAATTAAATTTTAGCTATTTCCAATCAATCACTTTGAGTTATTTACCTCGACCGCGGCGATTTGAAGATGATTCAAAATCAATTTGAACGAAGGTCGATTTTGCGCTTTCATCCTCCAACACATTTCCATGAGAAGAGTGAAACCTGCGGGACACGATTTCGGGATTGGCGGCCTCAATTTTCCAGATCCAACCAAGTACATTATGGCAGTTTGTTCCATTCCATCGTAAGGAACTTCACAGGTTAGTAATTCCCATAAAACGACACCAAACGACCAAACATCGACTTTTTCGGAACATTCTAGTTCTTGAAGGGCTTCCGGCGCCATCCATTGTACAGTACCCCCAAAACTCATTTTCTCGCTAACTCCGCTCCAAGACCTCGATGTTCCAAAGTCGCTGATTTTAATAACTTCTTCTTCCCCAATTAAAACACTAAAAAATCGGAATGTTGAAACAGTTATTCTCATAAATAACCCCATAATCTTTCATCATTTGTCGTCCATATGTTAACTTTATTATCAAACATGCCACACCTGTTGAGCTAGTTTCAAAGACCAGCGACCATGAACGCCCAAAATTGGCGGCTATCAATATTTATTTGTGAATAAACTATTAAATTTTTATGTTTCTCAAATTATCACAGGTGCAACAATGTGTTGATAGGATAACTATTTCGAGACTTTCTCTACTTCCTTGTATTAAATGAAAGTTATTTGCAAAGTGTACACGACGGGAGGTACCAAAATTTGCGAAACGGGTAGACTAGAGCTAATTATCTATTAATTTTCCTTCTAGCCTTTGATAATTATTTCTCCTAATGAAAATCAAATAAGTAATTTAGATGTAAATTTTAAATACAATGGTGCAGTCAGCACAGTTATTTCAAAATATACGAGATTAAGTTCAGAACCGGACAGGAGTTCCTCAAACGACGGAAAAAATCTTCAGACGATTGTATTCGACTTCTAAAGATTGAACGATTCTAGTCCAGATTTGGCTCCTAATGTTTCTGATTAGAAAAAATGTTTGAGGAAAATAAACTGTAAAACAATGATGTTAAGTAACAATTCTGTCTTCCTAATATCAAAACAAACAATTCTAGTCACCCTCTTCATTTCGCGAATTTCTTCACCTCTCTTCGTAAAACATTACCACACGTCTATCTATTACAAAACTAAGAAACTTACTTGGGACTTTTTAGGTCTCTATGTATAATTTTTTGTGAATGCACGTACTGCATTCCGCTGGCTATTTGCTTAGCCCACGAAACCACTCGATTCGTGGTGACGACATTTTTCTGTTTCTTAAGTAAATCGAAGAGTGGTCCGTAAGGGCAAAACTCCATTATAATGCTGAAACATGGAGCTTGGGTGCACACTCCTTTGAACTTAACAATATTTCGATGACTTAGTTTTCTTAAGTTCTTGATATCAGTTGCTTTAATATCAAGAACCTTCTTAACTGCCACTGGTTCATTGTTAAGCATTCCTGAGAAAACTGTGCCTTGGCCTCCACTTCCCAAAAAATTCAAATCGGTAATGCGCTCAAAGGGAATTTCCCAATCATCTAAAATTTTAGTTTGTAAAAAGCGATTTTTCACAACCAAATATGTACCTTGGGCGCTTTTTATTTCGGTAACAGCACCCTTTCCGATTATTGATAACACGGGGCGCAAACAGCCGAATATTCCAGTTATCCAACCTTTGTTTAAGTCGTAGACAGGCTGGGGAGTGTCAGGAGAACTATCCTGGCCTGTAGGAGGGATGTTGATGACCACCATGGTGGGTTCACTGGTGCTTTTGTGAAGACTAAAATTGCTTAGTTGACTTTGAAGCCGTAAAACACTGAAATGGTAGAAAAACGATTTTTTACATATTGATTTTAGTAACCAATTTGAAACAATAAAAATATTGAGGAATTGTACTAAGATTTGTTTATCATTATTCGGAAGCCCAATACGTAAGTAATACGTCTATGTTTCCCGTAAATATACTTTTCAACACTCGTAAATAGTTATCTTAGATTATAGGCATCTTATCTCTACGAAACCTAGAGGAGACCCACGTCAAAGTTTACGCGATAATCAATAATTGCTAAATTGAGGTACAGTAGCTTAGTTGATAACAATCATACTCAAAAATAAATTTGGATCTATACCTCCTACTTTTCTGTAGAAAACAACGCTATATACTTCAAATTGTTGTATCCCCAACGATTTACTTAAACTATTTAAAATTTGTAAATAAAAATTCTGGAGTAGACAAGAACCTTGCTATTTTATTTAACATACCTATTCTGACTATTATAATTACAACATCAAAAGTCTAAAGACAATTTATTGCTTTAACATATGCTGGATTGATCCAAGGTAATAAAATAACGGCTTCAATATAAATTCAATTAAAATTGTCACACTGTCGCATATACCGTAAGCTAAGATTGTGTTTTAAAATTATTTCGCAAAAAGCTCTAGTTTCGCCTAGTAATGTTTGTCTGACGCCAATAAGCCATACCAAACTAAACCACCCTTCCTCGACAAGGATTTTCAACGAAATTAAACTTCGTTCCCCATCTCTTTGATGTCAGTATCTGTTACAAAAGCACTGGCGTTACCAGATAAAAGTTCTCGAGTTAAGCGATAGTCTGAAAGTAATTGTTGAGATCACTTATATCTTAGTGAAATCTATCCATGCGTCCCCTCCCTCCCATCTATCCTTGATTTACCTACAACATATTCGTTGTTTATTATTTCCTCACTTCTATTAAGTTGTGTGCTATTTGGTTTTAAATTGTTATCGAAGAAAGTCAGAAAAATGCACGGCTGCTCTTGAAGATTTATTAATGAATTGTGTGAATTGAGAGGTAATATTTATATCATACTGCGTTAAAGCTTCTCTTCATTGAGGAAATCGATCGTTTTTATTTTCGAGCAACCATTAAGTACGAGTTAAAGAGATGAAAGGCAAATAGATTTATAAAGAAGTGTTTAATACTCTTGGTAATCTTAGAAAAACCAATTTGCCGTTGACATTTTGACGAGACCTAGAACTTTTGTGTCTACCTCTGAAAATATTGATGAAATTTATGACATGATTATAAGATCATGGAATTTACATTGTGATCTTTTAACTTTGAAGTTGCATAATCAATGAGAATGTATTAATGCCGCTTTCTATAAATTATGAACTGCAAAATACAGGCAGAGATGTTATGATGCGCAAAGCTTCCGCAACCACCAATATAGACACGCAAAGGGATGAAACATATACAGATTTATAAAAAAATGTTTATTATTCTTGGTGATTAGTGCAACTTATAAAAATCGGACTAAATGATCCTAGAAAGGTAAATTTGCCGTTGGCATTGAGAAGATGCCTAAAACTTTTGTGTCTACCTCCGAAAAAATCGATGCAATTGATGACCTGACTATATGATCATAGAATTGGACTAAAGTTACGTCATGATCTTTTAATTTTGAAGTTACATATTCAATAAAACTATATTAATGCCGCTCTCCATAAATTATGAACTGCAAAATACAGTCTGAGATGTTATAATGCGCAAAGCTTCCGCAACCAGCAATACAGACGTGCAAAGGGATGAAAGGTAAACAGATTTATAAAGAAGTGTTCAATACTCTTGATGATCAGTGCAACTTTTAAAAATAGGGCTAGATGATCCTAGAAAGGCAAATTTGCCGTTGATATCGAGAAGAGACCTGGAACTTTTATGGTTACCTTCGAAAATATCGATGCAATTCATGACAAGATTATAAGATCATGGAATTGGACTAAAGTTACGTCATGATCTTTTAACTTTGAAGTTACATAATCAATAAAAATGTATTAATGCCGCTCTCTATAAATTATGACCTGCAAAATACAGGCTGAGATGTTATAATGCGCAAAGCTTCCGCAACCAGCAATACAGACGTGCAAAGGGATGAAAGGTAACCAGATTTATAAAGAAGTGTTCAATACTCTTGATGATCAGTACAACTTTCAAGAATTGAGCCAGATGATTCTAAAAAGGTAAATTTGTCATTGACATTGAGAAGAGACCTGGAACTTTGTGTCTACCTACGAAAATATCGATGCAATTCACGACAAGATTATAAAATCATGGAATTGGACTAAAGTTCCATCGTGATCTTTTAACTTTGAAGTTACATAATCAATAAAAATGTATTAATGCCGCTCTCTATAAATTATGAACTGCGAAATACAGGCACAGATGTTACAATGCACAAAGCTTCCGCAACCAGCAATACAGACGTGCAAAGGGATGAAAGGTAAACAGATTTATAAAGAACTGTTCAATACTCTTGATGATCAGTGCAGCTTAAGAATTAGGTTAGCTGATCCTAGAAAGACAAATTTGTCGTTGATATCTAGAAGAGACCTGAAACTTTTGTGTCTACCTTCGAAAATATCGACACAATTCACGACAGGATTATAAGATCATGGAATTGGACTAAAGTTACATCGTGATCTTTTAACTTTGAAGTTATATAATCAGTAAAAACGTATTAATGCCGCTCTCCATAAATTATGAATAGCAATATACACGCAGATATGATATGCATAATCTTTTTGCAACCAGCAATACAGATGTACAATGCCAAAAAGATAACTTATTACGAAGAGCAATTCATCCACCCAAAAGCGACATATTTATCTTAATTACATAACTTTTTATCATGAGGTAAACAGGATACATTTCAATAGCACAAAAACAAAACAACAGTCGATGGAATGGAGCTTTAACAAGTTACTGGCAAAATTCTTGCTCTGATTTTTTGAGATTGTTGTACAGTAACAATAATTGACGATATAAAGATCACTGAATAACATTATTAACAATTCTACGAGAAAAGACGTAGAGAATCGTCCAAAAAAAATGGATTTTGCTGACAATATGACAATTGGTGATGTGAGATTCTAACTACCTAAAAGTCTCAAATTTACCAGAAACAGCTCTTTCGAACTATCATCTATCTCACATATAAAAAATTTTGTAAGGTCGTAACCTTTCCTTTAACGGTCACAATTGATGGTCTAAGATTCTAACTACTTGAAAGTTTCCTTAATTACCAGATCCGGCTTCTTCAGACTATCATTTCTTTCAGCACATGTAAAATAATTTGAAAAGTCGTAACATTTTTTTTAACGGTGCATGTTTCTTAATAATTAAGAACCACGTGATCATCTGGTTGCTGTTGTTACGCTACTTGTGGCGACATCTCTAGATTTTAGCAATATTTATGGAACGTGGGATTTAATCATAAATCCCGGTTTATTAATTAAATAATAATTATATAATTAAATTGTGTTTAGCAGAAAGAAACATGTTATGTAAGAGATTTACAGGATCGCTGTAACTCAATATGGAGAGAATATGTTCAATAATAAAATGTTAGAATTTTGAGATTGTTGTTTCTATAGTAGAACAATTTATCAATACACCTCGTACACATAAATGTGTTTAGCTTTTTGCAGCGGAGCCTATTCTCACCTGATATTTTATCTCTCTATTTTTAAAACCCAAATTTAAAAACTAAAATTAAATCTTTTGTTCTCAAATTGTTTTTTAACGAACAAAATAATTTTTGACGCAATCAACTGCGCATATTTTCTAGTATATTTGATGAAGAAGATATTGATAAAGGTGAGATGTCATTACTAGAAATAATATTCTCTTAATTTTGCCGCAGTATCGGTGTTGATACACTGTGCCATTAAGGCCGACCGCACAATAGAGGGCGTTAAAATTAGGCACTATCACGGTTCCCACTACACATCTTTGTAAACAACAACATTTAGGGTGTTATTCGCCTAAAAATAGCAAAACTGACCTTTTATCTCCAACAATATTGGCTTCCACCGTAAAAATCGGTCCAAAATCATCTTCGTTGTTAGTTTTTGGTCTCACCACCATTTTTTTTTGTAACTCATAAAATAATTCAAATTTTTATAGTTCACAAGAATTTTTAACACATCGCAAAAATATCGACATTGAGGCATGTATTACGCGTGATGGCAGTGGTTAACAGCTAGTATAGCACTGCCTTATCTTTGGAATGTCATAAGCTGATAACGATAGGCGTATTTACTTAAAACAACAATGGGTTGTGTCCAGTTCAAACGTGAAATTGACCTATAAAATTTGAAACTCTTTTACCAAATTTTTTTTGGCAATTATGTTGTTAATAAGAACTTGACCCAAATGAATTAAAAATAATAGTTAGGTGGCGAGATTTAGATAGATATCATCAATAATCCTGTTTACGTTCTAATTGACGCCATTGGTACTTAATGATTATTGCACAACTTATTTTTACTTATAAATGATATTTTAAAAACGACGTAGATAAATGGAAAATCGAGAAATTAGATTATAAACAAATAGTTGTATTTAGTTACCTGTTTGTAAGGTTATCATCCTTATTTGGTAGGGATATTACGTGCGGTAATACCTCAGGTAAAATCTCTTCAGTAACATTGATAGCAGATGGTTGAGTATTAATAGTTGTTGAATACGGAATAGGTGCCAAGGCCCTTTCCAACGTGCCGTCAGGAGTGTGCATCCCTTTCTGAAAAAATAGAAATGTATTATTAATATCATTTACTGCAACAGATGGGCATTTCAATTTCTCTTAAACTGAAACTGAATTTGAGAACTTATTTTTTGGGTTTCCCATAACTACCCAAAATCTTACAATCTGTACCCATAAATATAATTAACAACTAATTTTATTGTAAAAAGAAAAATCGTAGCTGGACAAGTAGTTGTTTTTGGTAGAAATAGGGCATGGATCATTAGTACGTTATCAGGGTGGGTAACTTTAACTCAATGGACCTAACGGCAAGGTTGGCAGAAGAAACAGTATCGAAGAAAAAATTCTGCCAGTTGCGTCTGAAAGAAAAAATGTATATACAGTCCATCTTAACACCGGTGCAATACAAGTTCCATATGGCTATTGATTTCCAAGCTCTTGCGTCAGGTCATCAACTGTATTGAATCAAACTGATGACTGTCAACAGTAACCGATACGATACGATGTAATTTTTAACCTGCGGCAGTTGGCACGCCGTCGCTCCAAAACCTACTAAACATTTATTAGCACGACCGAATGTCATTGCGCGTACTTACAATGATAAGGGTTGTTACAAATATGGTTTGATTGTTGTTGACATCCTTTACCAATTACCAAAATGGACAGATGTGCACCTAATATTGTATTTTTTTAAAATCCCGTTTTTAAGTTTTAATGCAAAGCTATGCTTTTTCCAAACCTATATACAGGATGGTTCTTGTTTACGGCCCATTAGAAAAATATACAGAACCAAAGAAATGCAAATCTGAAATTTTGTACGTAGGTCAAATACCTCATTTTCTATCAAGGGAAAATATTTTGGAAATGGTAGTACTTCCGCTAATACAGGAAGTTGATCTCAACTTCTTTATTTTAAATGGAACACCCTTTATCTTTTTTCCATTTTGGAATGTCCACTGAATTTTAGTATAAGCCTGTAAATACGACCATGCCTCGATTTTGCACCATTTTTGAGAAAAACTTTATTTTCTCTTACAAACACGAAAAATTTTCTTCGAATAAAAATTCATAATTTTACACAAAAGAATTAATAACTTTGAGATTTTTACAGCGTCAAAATATGACTGTGGGACATAAAACCGGGGCACTCAAATTTGGAAATTCTAATAGGGAGCGGAATTAAGTGAAATTTTTGTACCTGTAAAAAGTCATTAACTGGATATGAAATACGAAGGCATATTTTCACTTAATTTTCAAGATTTTGTCCGCAACTTCCGAATCACGGAGGTGTTTGATACTGGCGGATATATTCATCTATCGAAAGGCAATCTACTCGTACCCACCTTGTGCTCCCTAATTGTTAGGTTTGACTTGAACGTTTCCAGTTATGAATGACTACTTCCTTGCCACCCTGCTGCGCTTAGCGGCGAAATTCAATTTTTACAAAAGCCCACCAGCGTGGCTTAGAAACTTTCCGCCAATTTGAAGACTTTGTGGAAACGTCCCAGTCTACCTCTAAAATGCGATTAACACGGTTCATTTTGCCAGAGGTCGTAAACTTCTTAGTGCAGCAGATACAAATTTTGTTTGATGCTATTTACGATTATGCTAATGCCACCGAACTGCAATAACACTTTTAACTCAATTTAATTTTAAAAGTTTGTTTTAATTGTTATTTTAAAATCAAATATGAAAATATTGCATTTTTATATAATTTGCATCGTTAAAAAATCACCAGTAAGGTTAAAGCGGAAATTGCACGTCTACAATTTATTAATTTTTACTCCTGCAATGTTGGGAAAGTAATTATTAAATGAAGAACTCGTTATGGTGGCAAAATGTTCGCCCAATCCAATCCTCAAGGTAATAAAATATGCCATTACTGAGCTGTCTTCCAATATTATCTCGTTTACTTATTACCTTCCGGTACCTATCTTCAGATCTGATCATTAGGCGAAACATGAATATGGTCAAGTGGCAGTGAGAGCAACCGTACATAATTCCAAACATTACTTGAGATTTTTGACGATACAATTCAAGGCTAAGTACAAATACAAAAATACTGATCGATCTTTGATACAACATATCGTAAATTTTTAAAATATTCTCTTTGAATTTACAAAACTTTTAGACCGGTTTGAAACATTATCAAAAATTTTGAGTTTTACTAAATCTTCAGCAATTCAAAAATGCACGAGATATTTTATGCAGATACATAAATAATGCCTTATGTCCCCTCTAAGTTTATTTAAAAGAATTCGTGGTATTTAGGAAGGTAGGACTATAGCTTCTACATGTCGGTGCTCATACCGCAGACACGTGTAGACAGGTCGCCGACGCTCGTTAACGAGTATGGCACTCAAAGAAGATAAAAATGTTCTAAAATTTGCTTCACCTAGGTAATTAACAATGATTTAAAAGCTGTTTGGAGATAACAAGTTAATTGTTTTCAAAATTTAGAGAACTTTTAAAGATTTATGAAGATTGAAGTCTATCGTTGGGTCAAGTGATTCCGCTTTCAATTGCCTGTTATATCAGGAGAATCTTTCCTCAGTCGCTCCTCCTTGGAAGGCAATGACAAACCACTGAAACACATATAGAAAGGTGGCCGACACTTGTATCAAGTACAGTAAGAAGGAGAAAACTTTAAAGTATTTATTGATTTTACGATTCGCGTATTGAAGTTGAATATTTTTATCATAGTTTACAAAAGTTTTTATAAAGATTTTCAAATTTCGGAAAAGGGAATATCAGCAATACTTTGATATAGGCAACAGAGACTTTACATTTTCTGGAATTTTATGGTTCATATCAAACTTGCATTTTTTCATTTAGACGATAAGCTGAAGTAGAAGATATTTAAATATCTTACGATTCGCTCGACAAAATTTCCATGAATTCTATTGTAGGGCTTAGCATTAGTGGCATTTCAGTGCAGTTCCTTAACAGGGACTCGACCCCGGGTCTCCCACCGGTTGGTTGCTCTGGAAGCTACACTGCTCATCCCCGCTACACATCCATCTCATGCGCCCCTACACTTTAACTTAAGTATTTTGTATTTATTGGAAATTCAACAAAAGCAGTGAAATAGTTTTCAACGACGTCGTCCCTCTATAAATAGAAAAATACATTAAGACATGGACCACAATCTTCCTGCTTTTATCACAAAGGATACAAGGATTTTTTGAAAATTCTCCAAATAAGAAAGAGGAATAATTTTGAAGATTTCAATATTAGACTTGCCATGATTTTCAAAAATTCTATAATTTACATGATGTGTTTCATTGAAATTTTAAAAAAGAAGTAAAGAAGGTACATAATTCCATTATTATTAGACTTACTGCTAATATATCTATTTAGCCTAACGCAGAGAATTATTCCCCACACAAACGTAGAAACTTTTTTGACACACAGTTTAATAATTTAGCAAGGAGAAGCTTGGTTTCATACTTTTGACTAACTCTTTATAGATAATCTTCTTCGTCTTGTTGTGGGACCTAGTTTTAGGTCGAACCCAAGCGGACACCAATTTAGGAGAGAGGCATTTCTATACAGGAAACGACTGGGAGGTTTGCCATTGCCTTCCGAGGGGGAGTGAACGAAGAAACGGAAAGAAACAGACTTACCAACAGAATAAATTATATTTTCGCGCCTTTATAGCTAACAAATTTTATTAAGTTTCATTTTTCACCATAGAAGTTTACTAAAAATTTTGAGAAAATTATTAATGTTCAGTTTCTGGAACGCAGTATGTACCAAGTTATCGATGGATAACTTGTTATTGCCATAGCGACAGCCCATAGACAGACAAATTGCCATGGCAATAACAAATTATCCATTGATAACTTTTTATATTGTGTTCCAGATACCCAACATAAATTTTGAGGAAATTGTAGTAAAATTAAATCAAAGACTTAAAGGGGTTTCTAAGGTTTTCAGGAATTATTTGATTTACGTCTAACTGGCATTCTCTAATAAAGATTTAAAGAAATATATTTTAATATGCTATACGATTTGCTCAATAACAATTTCTCGTTCAACCAGATTTTCGGCCACGTCTCTCATTGAACAGAAGAAGCAAGAGATTGCAATAACTACAATTTTGTTCAAAGCATAATAATTTTTTTTTAAACATGCACTACAATATTTTTCTTCTGCCATAAAACTTTACAAGAATTTCTTGGAAATTATCCAATTTACAAAAAATTATGAAAGCCAAAAAAATGAATAATTATAAACATTTAATAGCAATTTCAATAGTTGTCTATAATTAACATAAATAATTTTAAAGACTTAATACAATGGAATGTACAAAAATTTTCAGAAATTCTATGATTTACATTATAGATTTTTTTTTAATAAACAGCTATTACAAAGATTTTGACTCAGTTCTAAAGAAATACAAAAAAAAATTAAAAATTTTCCTCTGTTATCACTATTAAAATGTGAACGAACCACAATTTCTCCAGAAAAAATGGACGGGCTAAATTAGTAAATAATTTATTTAAGTCACACACCAGAATCTATTTTCCATTGCCATAAAAGTTTAGAAACATTTCGTATAGAATATCCAGTTTAAAAATATATAAATAAAAAAGTTTAAAGTTTTTATAGGAATCTGGAGGGTTAGTCAAAAGTATGCCAACACTATTAGACTTACTGCTAATATATCTATTTAGCCTAACGTAGAGAATTATTACCCACACAAACGTAGAAACTTTTTTGAAAGAGAGTTTAATAATTTAGCCAGGAGAAGCTTGGTTTCATACTTTTGACTAACTCATAGATAATCTTCCTCGTCTTGTTCTGGGACCTACAGTTTTAGGTCGAACCCAAGCGGACACCAATTTAGGAGAGAGGCATTTCTATGCAGGAAACGACTCGAAGGTTTGCCATTGCCTTCCGAGGGGGAGTGAACGAAGAAACGGAAAGAAATAGACTTACCAACAGAATAAAATATATTTCCGCGCCTTTATAGCTAACAAATTTTATTAAGTTTCATTTTTCACCATAGAAGTTTACTAAAAATTTTAAGAAAATTATTAATGTTCAGGGTCTGGAATTCAGTATGTATGTACTAAGTTATCGATGGATAACTTGTTATTGCCATAGCGACAGCCCATAAGAAGACAAGTTGTCATGGCAATAACAAATTATTTATTAATAACTTTTTATATTGTGTTCCAGATACCCAGCATAAATTCTGAAGAAATTGTAGTAAAAATAAATCAAGGACTTTAAGGGGTTTACAAAGTTTTCAGGAATTCTTTGATTTACGTCTAATTGGTATTATCCAATAAGGATTTAAAACCAAGCCACATACATAATAATTTTTTTTTAAACATGCACTACAATATTTTTCTTCTGCCATAAAACTTTACAGGAATTTCTTGGAAATTATCCAATTTACAAAAAATTATGAAAGCTAAAAAAATGAATAATTATAAACATTTAATAGCAATTTCGATAGTTATCTATAATTAACATAAATAATTTTAAAGACTTAATACGATCGAATGTACAAAAATTTTCAGAAATTCTATGATTTACATTATAGAATTTTTTCTAATAAACAGCTATTACGAAGATTTTGACTCCGTTCTAAAGAAATACAAAAAAAATCAAAAATTTTCCTCTGTTATCACTGTTAAAATGTGAACGAACCACAATTTCTCCAGAAAAAATGGACGGGCTAAATTAATAAATAATTTATTTAAGTCACACACCAGAATCTCGTTTCCATTGCCATAAAAGTTTAGAAACATTTCGTATAGAATATCCACTTTAAAACTATATAAATCAAAAAGTTTAGAGCTTTTATAAGAATCTGGAGGGTTACTCAAAAGTATGCCAACACTATTAGACTTACTGCCAATATATCTATTTAGCCTAACGTAGAGAATTATTCCCCACACAAACGTAGAAACTTTTTTGAAAAACAGTTTAATAATTTAGCCAGGAGAAGCTTGGTTTCATACTTTTGACTAGCTCTTTATAGATAATCTTCCTCGTCTTGTTGTGGGACCTACAGTTTTACGTCGAACCCAAGCGGACACCAATTTAGGAGAAAGGCATTTTTATGCAGGAAACGACTCGAAGGTTTGCCATTGCCTTCCGAGGGGGAGTGAACGAAGGAACGGAAAGAAATAGACTTACCAACAGAATAAATTATATTTCCGCGCCTTTATAACTAACAAATTTTATTAAGTTTCATTTTTCACCATAGATGTTTAATAAAAATTTTAAGAAAATTATTAATGTTTAGTTTCTGGAACGCAGTATGTACTAAGTTATCGATGGATAACTTGTTATTGCCATAGCGACAGCCCATAGAAAGACAAGTTGTCATGGCAATAACAAATTATCCATTGATAACTTTTTATATTGTGTTCCAGATACCCAGCATAAATTCTGAAGAAATTGTAGTAAAATTAAATCAGGGACTTAAAGAGGTTTACAAAAATTTCAAGAATTCTTTAATTTACGTCTAATTGATATTATCCAATAAGGATTTAAAACCAAGCCACATGCATAACAAATTTTATTAAAAAATGCACTACAATGTTTTTTCAGCCATAAAAGTTTACAAGGATTCCTTGGAAATTATCCAATTTATAAAAAATGAAAAACGCAAAAAGATAAATAATTATAAACATTTAATTGCAATTTAAATAGTTGGCTATAATTAACATAAATAATTTCAAACATTAATACAATCAAATGCATAAAAATTTTCAAAGATTCTACGATTCACAGTATAGAATTTTTTTATAACCTCAAATAGTGTTCAGCTATTGAGTTGAGATTTTCGAAGATTTTGACCTCCGTTCTAAAGAAATCCGAAAAAATTCCAAACTTTTTTCAATTATCACTGTTAAAATCTGAACGAACCACAATTTCTCCATAAAAGAGACGCGCGAAATTTTCAAAAAATTAAATAAAATTAGAAACCGCCTAAAATCGCGTTGTTTAAAACGGCGACCTTTACAACAAACTAGTAGTAGAATGCAATGAATTATGCAATAACAATGGCATGTGTTAAATTTGTTTATGCAAAAATCTATTCGTAGTACCAAATCGCGTGGGTCAGGGGGTGGGTCTTGTCCCATAAAAAAATTAAAATCGCCATAAAATTAATAGAGCCACTGGAACTTCCGCTTACCTGAGAATTAAATTAGGTACCTGTACGCTACAATAAGCAGGGATACATTCGGAATCGAATCCAAGCAAAATTTAGGATCACTTGGTAAACATTGCACCGCACAGATTTCACGGCACTTATCAGCAATGCACGACACAGATATCGATGTGGGCGGAATGTACCGATAACAAGTGCATTTCGTGCGTTCTCAGGACAGGTACGATGGCTCAATATGGCGCGACGTACACACCATCCGCACACTAGAATTTCCCGTTCGATTCTGTTGTATGTGGATTTTCTCCCCCTATTCTCGACCACTGGTGAACGACAGGGAGAGAAAGATATAACGGATAGAGATGGATGGATTGGTGGACGAGAGACAAGAGAGATCATTGGCGCACCGCTCAGGTAGTCAGTGGCAGGTCTTGTGTTATTGTTTGTTACCTCGCATGCCACCTGAGAAACTCGTTCCGTTAAAAGTCGATTTGGTGATCAAATGGACCCATTTTGCACAAGTTGTAACATGCGGCGAAACTTGCAAGGGTAGGAGTTATTTAATTACAGGTTCATAAAACGAAATAAACTGAAGTATAGTTTTGTAAACTATCGACTTTTTTGTATACATATATGTATCAAAACAAATCATTAACTCATGCCGAACGCCCTAGCAAAGAAGCGTCCAAAAAAAGTATTGATTTTTACAGAGGCGTCGTCCACGCGCTTTTGGCTGAAAGACGCAATAACAGTAAGATCATTTTCGATTGAACCCACTACCCTTATCTTTTTTAAGATAAATTCAAAATAAGAAATTCTTATGTAAGTTCCACCCTGTTCCCGTACCTCAATTACATAAGTTGTCTCAAACTTTACTCCAATTTAGTATTAAATCCCAAACAACCCACTTTTTTTTTAAGAAATGCAATAGTTGGTACCCGTGCTTGAGTTACGTAACGCATCGAAGACTTATTGGGGGCCAATTCTTGTTTTGAAGATTAATTAAATCCGGTTTTGTTCAATACTTACGCTGCGTAATTTATTACAGACGATAGTCCAGTATTAATACTAATAATCGGACATTTTGCTACTTTGTGTTAGAAACTTTTTTAATTCAATAAGATTCACTTAAACTTCATTTCCTAGTTGCGAACTAGAAATAGTTTACTAAATTCATTTTTGGTTCTAGTCTAGGGTTAGTGTTGAGGTTCGACATTAAAAAAAATATTTTCTATCTTGAAAATAAATTGAAAATTTAAAAATGCTTACCGGGCCAGCTTAGATAAAGGTCCATTTATCATTGTAGATTATAGAAAATTATTACCTGGTAGTTTTCAGTGCCGTATTAAATCAACCCGAAGCCCAAAGAAATTTGCGCCCTTTGATTTTTTTATCAGACTTTCTTTCCTGCTAGATTCTACTTCTAGGTAAATTGAAAAACTTTTGTTGTGATTTGTGAGCTGCGCTTCGCCAACAGTTAAAAATTTAATTTGTAAACGACAAAGCAAGCAAAAAAACCTCAAAAGTTTTGTACTGGAACGAGAGGTCGCCCACGATTCTCAACGGTTAGGGCGAAATTTTTTATTTTAAAATTCATCAAAATTAAATTTAAAAATAGAAACCATCACTTAAGTTCCGTTTCGTCCAGACTAGGGACATTTTTTACAAGACTCAAGATGATTGTTATTCAAGATTAATATAAAGGGTCAGCATTTTTTAAATAAAATATATTAATGTTAAATTTAAAATTTGGGGTTTCTAAATAAATTTCATTTCGGGGTTTGAAGGGTTGAAGAACCAATGATCCGGCTCGAAGGACCAATGTTGAGAAATGTCTCTATCATGGTGTTAATGTTAATACCTGTTTGAAGGACCGTCGGATTGTATAAATTAAAGCGTGGCCTTAAATTACACTTTATTCCCAATAGTTACAAAAAATTTTGAAATGTTCCCTAATTGGGCTGCCGCGTATCTTGTGTCATGGACACTTAAATCTCTTCTTTATAATCTATCGCGGAGGAAGATATTGTGTCAACGACACCTAAGTTATCTCGGAGACGTCTTAAAAGAGGTTAAAAGGGGGCTAAATCTAAATTGAAAAAGGAAACATTGCAACATTGGGCTTAAAGGGGCGCAGAATAGGGATGACTATTAAAGGGTAGTTTTCGGCTTCAATCCAATTTAAAGTTTGATTTTAATTTAAGATTAGTGTTAAGAGTCAACATTTCTTAAATATTCTTTTAAATTTAAAAATTACTTGTACTTTCTTGGAATCTTTTTTGTAATTTTATCATAAAGAACAATTTGTTCCACCGTAATTGTTGGTTTTATTCTTTTATTTTGAAAATTAATTCTGCATCTGAAACTCTTAAATCCTGGACTTGAATTACATAATTAATTTTAAAGTAAATTTTGTATTTGATTCAAGATTAGTGTTAAGAGTCAACATTTTTGAAATAAAAATAAATTTAATATTTGGGATACTTAAGGAAGATCCGCTCAATAAGAAAAAAATCTTGCACAAAAATATTTCGTCCCCTTAGTTACTTCGCGCACCAGAACTAACTTATTTAGTGCAATTTTTGGTTTTGCTCCAAGACTATCGTTAAAAGTCAATTTTTTGGAAAACAAATTCAAAATCCTAAAACAAGGTTTTTACCTTGCCCAATTTACATTATTCGCTAAAGACTAGAGATAATATATTAGAAAATAAAGTTTAGTTTCAGTTCAACTATTAAGTTATGTTGCCCTTATTTAAGAAAATTAAAATCCGTAATCCGGATGCGGTTATAGGCACGACAATGCATTTTGTCGTACACTACTCTAGAACTATAGTGAATATTAAAGATTTATTATTGTAGTCTCGGATCTAATGAGTTTTTTTAAATGATGCGACGGCTTTAAAAAAATTAGGTCAAGATTTTGGTAATAAATTTTAGGGAAAATTGAACCGGCTATATTTTTAAAATTACCTAATCGATCTTCTTGAAATTTATTTTAAGTCCGAAATGTATTCAGATCCTTAAAAAATATTTGCTCTAGATTTGGGATTGTATACAACACAAGATGCATTGTCGTGTCTATAAGGGCTCGTATGTGCAAAAGAGAGCCCAACGACGACCAAACGGCACCCTTAAAGGGCGCAGTTTTATTATTATTTGATGCGTTGTTATTATTTGTCATTTAAAAAAATTAAGGGCGAGTTAATTCACCCGACACAGCTGCCAGTTAATTTTACAAAAATATTTCAGTCATGAGAGCAACGAGTAAAAAATTGACTGCATCAGAAATGAAGAAAACATTAAGATATGGTACGGAGATAAATATCTAGACAATGTAGTGACACAGAAAGTTACTGGGTTTTAAATTTAAATCGACATCTTCTTCGAGACCGAAATATATTATTTGACTGAATTTAACTAAAGTTTTTGAAACATTTCTGAATTATTTCCTATGACAAATTATTCGAGGCTTGAATACGAGAACTCGTTATATTCTAGCACTCCATTCGGGAGATAAGAATTGATCTCCCGTAAGGGTGGTGGCTAGATTAGTGAAGCATCTTACTATCTCCGAATCTAATGAATAGTATAATGTTAATGTAGGTACAGTAGAAAATGAGGCAGTACATAGATCACACAATTTGTCGAACCAAAATCGAAATAGCTTCCAAAAAAATAGTGAATTTGATGAAAGTTTTCTTTATCTTTTTCTTTATATTAATTATAGCAATCAAAATTATACAATTTTATAAGCCAATGGACTAAAATAGCATTGTATTAGCATTGCTTTTTTACTTAGAGAGTATGGTATTAGTCCAGAAACTAGCATGATGAGGACGCTTTCACTGAAGAGATCTCGGGTACTTTACTTGAAGTAGGTTGACAATTTTTTTCTTAGTCTTTTGCTTACTGGTTGATGCAGGACTGGTCGTACGAGTGGATGTTCAAGCAGCTTTTGGTGATGTTTCTCGCCTCGTTCTTCTATTACTTCGTTAATGTATGATATATTAAGGTTGTTATAAAGTGTATCATTTGATACGTACCATGGTGCGTTTATAATTTCCCTCAAAATTTTAGATCAAACTCTTTGGAGGATAGCAGTGTTAGACTTACTGGCACATTCCCAGAGTTCGATGCCATAAATCCAAATTGGCTTTATTGCAACAAACTAAAAATTTATTTTCGAAAGATATGTGAGATTTTCTTCCAAGAAGCAAGTAAATTCTTTAAATCTAAAACTAATTTGTGTCCCTTTTTTAATATACGATCCTTCCAGGTGGATTTGCTATCTAAGTGTAGCCCCAGATGTCTAATTATTCTAGATTTTGGAATTATTTTTTTCTTAATAGAAACTGGAGGGCAACGACCTTTTTTTAGGGTAAAAGTTAATTGTGTGGACTTTGTTTCGTTTACAGTTATCTTCTATTTTTTTACCCAGTTCTGTAAATGGTTTAAGCGGTGCCGCAAGTGGTAAGATGCTGTCTCGTGGCTTGCAATTATTCCCATGTTGTCGGCGAAAATACAGTTACTGTATTTGGTGTTGTTGGTAGATCTGATGTATACAGGAGGTAAAGTTTTAGACCTAACACACTGCCCTGAGGAACTTTAGATTTAATTGGAAGGAGGGTTAATGATTCTTCTTTAATTCTAAATTGACGGTCCTTTAGATAGGATTTAAGTAGGTTGAAAACTGAACTTTGTAAAAGAGACCATCATGCCAAACCTTGTGGAAGGTCTAGCGTTTAGCTTATGTAGAAGAAATACTAAGGGACAATATTTTCTGTCTTCTAAAGATTAGTTTGCTACGTTAATTATTCTGTGGTACTGCTGGATGTTTGAATGTTACTGACGAAAACTGAACTGATGGTCAGGAATGGACTAATTCTTTGCAATAAGAGCTTTTCAAGAAGTTTCGAAATGGTAGATAGGAGACTAATTGATCTATGAGGACATATGATTAGGATTTGTTACTGGGTTGTGCACTAAGATAATTTCAGCCATTTTAAAATGTTTTGGCCAAAATTGAAACCTCAGAATAGCGTTGAAGATATAAGTTAGCATAATAATGCCTTTTCTTGGGAGTTCTCAGCATTTTAGAAGTTATTTGATCAAATCCAGCTGACTTTTTTTTGATTAATCGGGAAATTTCTTCTTTGATTTCTTTTAGGGTTTTATTGGTGCTAGAACACTGTCTGGAAAGTCTCTAATATACTGATCAGTATAAAATCTGAGGCCATTTTTTCCACAAATTTTAAATAGATTGGGATTTGTTTAGCACTCTCTGAAGTGTTTTATTTGAGGCACCTATCTAAAGAGTACAATGTAGAGTCCTAAACTGTGTTGTATATACATCACTCCAAAACGAAAGCAAATTTTTTTATTTCTTTTAACTTGCTAGAATCTACACATATCCACTTCGGACTTAAAATCAATTTTAAGTCAAGCATTTTTAAAAATACAGTCAATCCCTAAATTTTATCACCAATATTTTATCTCTAAATTATTTTTGTCTGAAGCAGTCGCATACCAGATCATTCACATCATTACATTAAGTCCCAGACATTATCATTGTCTTTCACTTATAACAAAAAAGTTCTGAAGACTCACTGCAGTTTTAAAATGGCCCACAACGACAGAATTTATTGTCGTGTCTATAACACCCCGTGCGTGCGACAGAGAAGGCAAATAAACTAAACCGTAACAGTTTTATCCCGTGCGTTGTAGATTATAAATAATAATTACATAACAATTTTTAGTGTTATTTCAATATTTATAGTTAGAACTTTTAATTAATAGTTGATATTAGATAATAATCAAAATTTTTATTTATTATTTTAAAATAAAAAAATCCTGGAATTTTAAGTAGTTTCATTCCTTATTTGGGTTGCATAGACTAGGAATAAATTATTTTAAGTTAATTTTGAGTTTGTGTTCAAGATTATTTAAGGGTCAGCTTTTTATCTATTTAAAGAACTATCTTTTAATTTTAGCCACACAAAATTACAGGCTCTTAGCAAATTCTGCCACTTAATTTGAATAACTCCGTTGAGGAATCGTTTTAAAACAAATTTTAAAGTTCAGACCATTACTTAAGTTATGCTTTGTACTTGAATACATAACATCGCGGGTCAGAAAAAATTATTAAAATGTAATTTTTGAATTTGGTGCAACGCTACGGGTTAGACTCGTTTATTTAAAATATATTTTTATTGTAAAGATAAATTCAAAACACTAAAGAAACATTTTTCTTTGAAAACTAGAAAAAATGTATCAAAAATTATTTTGGTTTTATGCCAAGATTAGTCTACAATCATTATTTTTAAATAAAACATTTTTATTTTAGAAATAAATTTCAAATATCGAACCCCTAAAGAAATTATTTATTGCAAAGAAATTTTAAGATTCTAAATTTCCTTTCAATAACAATTTATTTTAAATTAATTTTTAAGTTGTTTCGACACGTTTGTTAAAAATATGAAATGTAGAAAATTACTTAAACTTTTCAACATTTTTTTAAGATTTAAATTACTGAAAAATACTAACATGTAGTGTTGATGTGTTATTATAAAACTAATTTTGTTACTATTTTTTAGCTGTTGTATATTGTTGGTATATAAGGAAGAGCGCCGAGTAGTAGGACCAACTTCAGTTGGTGACGTCACAACTTGCAAGTTGTAGAGAAAGTTATCAATATAAGGAATCTCACCAACATTTCTTTCTACCTTTAAAATTGCTGTTGTACAAACGGAAATACAATTTTATACATGAGTTTGCTATTTACAATAGTGTTAGAAAAATGCTACAAAATACTTAGAACTATACTTACCATAAATATAACAATTGAGTAAAAACTATTTTCAATTTCACTAACAAAATTAAAAAAATTAATTTCTAGTTAAGCTAAAAAAAGATTGTTGCTATAATTCTTTTCTGGTCAAGAATATAACTTTTTTAACATTGTGTTGATTTGTTGAACTAAATTGTTGCAAAGTTTCAACAGTATTTTAAATATTAACGTCATAAACCACTGTTTAAGAATTCTACTGGACCCTCGATGTAATAATTATTCACACCGTTCTTAGGAGGGAAAGGGCCGCTAGATGAGTCACCTCGTCAGGAGTCAGGTGCACGCGTACAAGGCCAAGGTAGGTGGCGGCGAAGCGGGCAAGGAAATGAAAAGATATGTGGTAGGTAAAAACAGGTTCAGTAGGTAAAGTCCAGTTTTAATTTATATTAGTCATAGTTGATTTTCAAAAAAATATTTACTTGTAATTTATTGTAAAATCACAACCCTACTCAAATATTTAATAAAATAATGAAGAAATTTGTAATTATCTTTGATAATATGCCTCAACACTTCTTGTCATTAGAGAAACCGTTCATTGGGGGTCCAAGAATAAAGTTTTAGTAACGTACGGATGAATTTATCTGGATTTATTGATCTTAGCCCGAAACCGAGCGAATTCCTGGAATTTCAGGGACGCGGAAACCTAAATGTCAACTTGATTACAAGGGCGCCGACGCAACCCCAAAGTAAGCAAAACGAGAGAATTTTGCGCTTTTCTAACTTTCCAAACATCCCACCCTCTCAACCAACTAATATTATGATGCAAGACTTCGAGTAACGCATTGCATAACTTTTCCCCATTTATGGTTGTACACTTTTTGGAAGAAAGTTGAGCCCTTGTAGTGGAGATATATTAAACAATAAGAACAACAACAATCGTAATAAAAATATTTTAGGATACAGGGCTTTGGTATGCGGAGTATGGTCATTATAGTAAGTGAGGAAAAATGTGAAAAAGCCATTTATTGGATGCTTTCCTTGGTGAAACATGAAAGTTATAAAAATAACAGACACATAGACCGAGAGTGCCCAAGTGTTCATACACTTAAAAAAGCTTTCTTTCGCCTAGTTGTCTTTGGCCCAAAGAAGATTGCACTTCTGTAAATTGTAAATCCCACTGCCGACAAAAAATATTAAAATTCTTGTATAATAATTGAACAGTACAGACAAAGAACGTGACATGACCACATGAGCTTCTTAGGTGAAAAACGGTAATTCAAAGTTTTAAAGTTAAAACTTCTCTATTGAGATCAAACAATGGATAAGGGCTTTGGGATGCAGAGTAGGGTCATTATAGTGTATGAGGAAAAATGTTAAAAAGCCATTTATGGGACGCTTTCGTTGGTGGAACATGAAAGTTTTAAAAAGAACAGACTCATAGACCGAGAGCCCCCAAGTGTTCATACATTGAAAAAAGCTTCAAAGTTTTAAAGTTATACTTTCTTTATTGAGATCAAACAATGTTGAAACTTTTACTTAAACCTAATTAATAATTATATTAAACTACTCCTTCGGCAGTTTCACTAATTGTTAGTTGTGGAAAAATAATAAGACAAGTAAAGAAAGAAGGTCCAAAGCTCCATAAAGATCAACAAAGCCTGTATGTCTTACTCTTCAGCATCTTGGATTCGCATTTTAGAATTTTATAAAATAATTGTGTCTTCCTAGAACAAAATGGCATTAGGTTTTACTTTTCAGGGGAACGGTAACCTTAATTTTTTATTTAAAATCAAAATCTTAATGTTTACCCATGTCCCATTGTAGTTTTTTTTTGTGCAACATTATTAGAACATCTTTGGAAATCACCACTTCTCAATTTGGACACTCCTTGTTTTTCACTAGGTATGGTATGGACATTCCCCGTTTTTTCGCCACGGCCACAAACAGGATAGTAATTATGCTTGTATCCTTCAATTTGTCTATCTTTTGCTGTGCAGTTGGTCAAATTTGTGACATCATTACTAATAGCTTTTATCAGTGGAATAGGTACTTGGAATCTGATATTTGTAGCAGCTGATTACTGTGCTTTTGAAGCAATTAATAAACGCGTTTATATATTTTTCTTTATTTTCAACCAAATAATCAACAGAAACAACCTAAATCAAAAATATCCACTGTTCCTTGTTATTCTATAAGGCCTATCCGTCTGTACACAACATATCATAACCACAGGCTGGGGCTAAATAGCACCTTGTAATAATAATTAAAAAAAAGAAGAAAATACTTGTGTAGCAAATGTTAAGAAATATTAAGACAGACATACACAATATAAACCTGTAAAACATTAACATTGTCATATTAACACACCGATGGTTCGATTAATATATCGTTAATGTACTGCCTCAACCTCAAGTAAAATAAATAATATAAAAGACTTAATACATTAAGTGAAGAAAGCACTATTTATTATTTTCATACCAGTGTTTCTGTATGAAAGCAGTTTCACTATTAATCTTTTCATTAAATTTTCGTTATACTGATATTTGTATACAACAGTCTTTACAATGTGATAATAATTTAGAAATAGCCCCATGTCTCCTTATTACTGTATTCATATTTGGCAACAATATTTTCCCATTCATGCACAATCTTTGATTTATAAATATATAATTTATTATCACACATTATGGAAAGCTAAGCAATATTTTGATTGACAAGCTTTATTATCGCATCTCAAAGCTTACCGAATCGTCAAATAATTAAAAGGGCACTTAAATAATTTTATAATATACAGCCAAATACCTCAAACACCCGCCAAAGCTACATGACAATAATTGAAGAACAGTCTATCGGTTACCTCTTATATTTAAACGTAAAAATGAGTTGCTTTACACCTTCATGAACATGATTATGACAAATTTGGTCCTAAGTGCAGAAACATGTTCATCTGTTCGTGGGTAAGCAAAGAGATGAGACTTGCTTATTATTTACATGAGGCTATTCAAACTATGTGAAGTTACTTTTAATGACACAAAAACCACAAAAATAAAAGTCCATGCTCTTATTATATACATTTTTACATTTCAAGTATGCACACATTAACCGTTATAGAATTTAACATAGAGTACAACGAGAAATATAACTCTAGTGTTGTCTTGGTGTTCTACAGAAATGAAACAAAATTCGACTCGCTAATTTAGTGATCGCCAGGTAACCGTGACAAATTGAATGAACTGGCACCTAGCGAAACGTAAATTAGCGATGTTACAAAAGAACAACAATGTAGTTTCCAGAGGAAGCGCTGAAAGTGCTAGGACCTTTTAATGGACGATGATTAAGGATGTTTCCCGTTAAACTGATCGCAAATATACAAATATTTTCTGGTAGGAACACCAAAAATGCAATAGAGGATGTTCCAGCCTTAAGCGGATTCGATTAAAACCATGATTAGCTAAGCGAGTGAAAACTTGATCAGTTCAACGAACAACCCTAGGTAATCATAATGAAAATCTGCTCCTTTTGTATAACAATTTTAATGGACAACATCAGAAGCTTTTCAGTACAGCTTAAAAACATAAATAAAGCAGGGGTGAAATAGTTGTGGACTTTAGACATAATGCTTGGTCAACAACGAAATACGGTGACGAGATATATAAAGTAGTAATATCTTAATTGCAAAATTATAACTAACTTCTAAGCAAAACCCCATCACCTGCTTTATTTTCAAACTTAACGATTAATTGAAAAGTTCATCAATAATTATACATACAAACATAAGACTAGAAAAAACCAACGATATCTCGATTAAATTTTTTAATTATATAAAGGTTTGCGTGCAAATTTTTATCATACAAAGTAAAAACTGTCTAAAATCCAGCCTACTAAAATCAAGTAGTGTTCTTAGTATGTACAGTAAAATTCTAAATTAGAACGTGTGCTGTGTCCGGATACAAAATTTTGGAAAGGCTAATTTTAAAATATTGAGCATTACGAAATAAATTGTAACACCCCTGCAACAATGCATAAAAAAATAATAATAATAATAACTTGCACACAAAAGTAAACATAGCAAAATGTAACTTAATGTAATTAGATAGGTAATTTAGTTTACATAATGTGCTGAAATACGCGTTTGTCCCAGAAGTATGAAGCGAATTTGGTATTGATAATTAACAAAAGTTGATTCACACCTACGGTACCAAACACATACGCACATGAGGATTGATTGAAATAACAACCTTAAAGTCTGCTAACAGTCTTAAAAGTAACTTACTGATAACTGAAATATAACACAATCTGTACTGTTGCTCAGATACTGCAGATTTTATGTACATACACAGCCTATAATAACAATACATTTTTTTAAGTTCTTTCAACGAATTTTATTTACTTGATGTTTTAAATTTTTATCAATATGACAAAGGTTCATGGAATGATTGTAGTAGCAGCACAAACTTAATATGTCAATTTCAAAACTTCCGTTCATTAATTGTGCAACACCGCGTAGCTTACTACAGTCAATAAGAATGGGTTTGTAAATTCAGAAAGAGAAAAGAAAAATAATCACATAAACCCTGTATTTGATATCGATTTTTAACACTAAGAAAGCGTTCGATTCAATCATAAAAAAAATAAATAAAACGGGAAAAAATAATAATACAAGAACATAAAGAAGAACTTCAAAGAAAAGTAGTTTCAGAGCGCCAATTCCATGGGTTGTTGATTTGATTCATTACAAGTAGAGATACAGATTGGTGGGCCCTGTCAATATGATTACATTATTCATACAAACTATTGCAACATATGGATAAATGATAATGAATTATCATTACCAGCTTAATTAAACTAGTTACATTCCTCTAGCAATATCAAGAAAATATTAGAGTTATAATGTAACTTAATGAAGGAAGAAAATTAACTACTGGAAACCTATTTGTAAAAAATACTAACTTAAATCATTTGTTTCTCACGTTGCGGGAAACGCAACGTAATCTTAAATGATCATCAAGGTTTTAAAAAGTCGATTAAATATCCTTTGCAGGCTTCAAAGCAACAGTAGAATGTGTAGCTAAGATAAAACCCAACAACAATTTACACTAGACCTACACTCCCCATATACAGCTTATACATAAAATGGTAATTATTTGTCAAAAATAATTTTTAACATTAGCCTGTACAACATGGGAGAGACGGCGAGTTCAGAAGTCGCGACTGAAGGCAATGGAGTGAGACGTTATAGTCAAGGGCCAATCACAGACGCACACGCGCGTTCGACTACCATTGTACAGCACTAATATTCATGTAGTAAACATATTAATATTTAACAGTGCATTATTTCGGCTAGGAACATATGAGTCGCACGAATTTAAGTGAAATTATAAAGTACATGTACACCTAAATGCCAATGTCTAACGGGCAGTATTATTTTCACGCACAATTCACTAGTGTTATTATTACATGATAGTCTCCGATATATTTGAATGTGCATCCGGCACATTCCACTGACGGTGACTTCATGCTACTTGGTTGAACGCGGAGTTACGAAGTCACGAAGTTGGGTCGTCCTCGATTCCGGTCTTCGCCGCTGAGACCTCTCGTGGCCCGACCTCGAACCGGCCCTGTTCGAACCTCGTTGCTGATTCGAATTCTCCTTCTGCTGCCCGTTTTCTGCAAACATACACAATCACTTAACCCACCATTGTCATACAATCAACAAAGTAGAACAATCACTTAAAAAAATTGTAGATGACGCCCCGAACTGTTTAGCAAAGGAATTACTCCGCAAAACTTTAAATTTACCATCATTGCTGACAAACGGGGCGGAACATGCTGGAGTTCATCAAAGGTGAACTATTTGAATATTGAGGAAAAGTGGATATTGCAGTTCCCAAAGAACTGTACAAGGTTTGATTAGCTTATTTTTTTAATTACATCAAAGTGAAATATTTAAGAGCATTTCAAAACTTACACGCCATATATTGCACCAAATTAAATTTATCAATGCTTCAAGTTAAATTTTTAAATCAATGTTCAAATATTGTGTCAATTATTGTTGTATTGGCTATGAACGTATCAATATTAATTTTGTTTCTTCATACGATTTATATGTAGAATCTTTCCAAACAGCAAAACAACCGAAACGGTGCTTCAGATAAACTAGTAAGTAATATCAAAGTTTGGAAACTTACCCTTAGGTTCTTTATTATCACGATCATTTTGGACTCGGCCAGAATTCCCGCTATTATTAGCAGTATTGGCTGCTGAAGCTACAGATTTGCCGGAGACCGTCGTCGCCTCCAACTGTTTATCCTTGGCTAATTTTTCTTTTTGCGCATGCGCTTCTTTGTGATGTTGTGCTACTTGAGCATAACTCATACGCGGAGGATTTGACGGATGATCCTGAGAAATATGCATAATTAGCGAAACCTACGATTTTTATTGTTCCTACTACTTACATTAGATGGCGGTGGTGACGGTGATGTTTTGCGATTTTCCGATTTTGATTCGGGTCTGTGCACAGAATTAAAACTTTTAGTACTGGTACTAGCTATAACTTGAGTCAAACGCGATGGCGCTTCGATCGGTACTACAGTGGTCATGGTAGCTGCGTTGGTAGTGGTCGGACAGGGGACGTCTAAATCCCCATTTAGAAGAGCATCATCGGTTTTGGTAGACTTATCAGCCATAGTGCATTTCGTCGTTAATACAGGAACTAATCTGTTAAAATACATCACGTTTATAAGGGTTTTGAGACATGAATTACAATTATGTGCAAATTTAATCGATAACAAGCATCTTGCAACAATGCAGGATTTCAATACAAATCAAGTCCAAAGAATGTGCGAAACCAAATTCAATTGCAAATTTATAAAAGTCTCAGTTGTTTCCCGATCAGTTAGACATGAAAGTACTATGCTGCAGCGCGATTTTAATGTTCATAAAATGGGACGAATAAAATGTTTAAAAAAGCGAATG
The DNA here is from genome assembly GCA_905333025.2 of Pyrochroa serraticornis. Taxonomy (NCBI): domain Eukaryota; kingdom Metazoa; phylum Arthropoda; class Insecta; order Coleoptera; family Pyrochroidae; genus Pyrochroa; species Pyrochroa serraticornis. The sequence continues at coordinate 22,850,823 of HG995154.1, forward strand.
AATTATTTTGGTTTATTTAGTTTAAAGTTGATTGAGAAATGGTTGATTTGAATAAATCACGCAAAAAGTGTAATAAACGATTTGGAGACGGGCACTTACTTTTCTGGCGAACTCGGCGGAGTCAACGTGACTGTGCTTAACTGCATGTCTTCACTATCCGTAGTGGCGTCCTTGCAGTCTGAAGGTCCGGGCACCGGGACCTGTTTCGAAGTTTGGCTACTGTGAGAAAGCTGCTGAGGCGACGGCGCCCTCGACGAATCGTTGTCGCCTCCACTGCTCGATTCTTTGCTGCTGCTTTTCGATTTCGCTGTACCCTTTACAACATCAGCTAGTCTATTCTCTCCCCAATGACATTGTAATTGTGATTCACCGGCAGACGGTGTCTGAGGCACTTCTGCACTGGAATTTGCTAGTTGCGATTGTTTAGACGATTGTGGACCGGCATCCAGCCCTGCGATCGAACAAGGAAGTTCTGACAGGTGACTCAAACCACTCGGCTTCAGTTTTTTACCTGGTAGAGGAGGAAATGCCGAATCCTCCAAATCGAAGTGGGTGCCCCTGCTGTTTCCGCAATCCTTTGTTTGGGACTGAGCAGGCAAACTAGCGGCAGCGTTATCGTCGTCTCGTTTTTTGCGGCGGTGGCGAGGCGGAACTACTTCTTTATTAGTGATGTGCATAGGAGTAGGCAAAAACCGGTACATTTCTACCAATCCATCAGAATTCAGGATCGGTAGGCCTGGAAATTTTAGAACTGCATAAGGATACCTATCTTCATCATCTCTACAATTTGACAACAAAAAGGGCAAGATTCTAATATTGCAATAAATAGAGCAATAAAATAAATTTAAATTTTGGAAACTAGCACGAAATTAAAATAATTTATTATAGAAAAACTGCTTAGTAGACAGTCTTACCTAGAGCAGCTGCGGCCGTTCCAGCATCGTGATCAACAAGTCCCGGTCTAGAGTTGTCTGGAATTAGCGCTGTCGCCCCTCTACAGGCGGCGCTGTTTCTAGCGTTGTTCTGAGGCGAGACTGAAGGTGGCACATGAGAAGATTGCCTCGTACTGGCCGCAGCGCCGTTGCCACACGAAGAACTTTGCGAGGCTTCGTTCTGGGAGCTTCCTCTAGACTGCTTTCGACTTCGCGGACTCGAACGATAAGAAGGTGGTTTAAATGCTTGCGGAGCTAACCCGTTCACTTGAAACACGCTACTTATATCGAAGTAAGCCCCTCCAGTAGGCCAAGTTTGCATTAAAGCAGAAGCGGCGTAGAACTGCTGGTACGGTTGCGGCTAAAAAAAAAAAAAAAAGTAAAAAACCTGACTAAGTAAAATTAGTTCGTTAAACTTACATAAACGTGCACCTGATTGGTGTATACTTGTTGGCCTTGACCTCCGTTCGCCGCGTAAACAAACCTTTGTTGTCCCGGAGGGTAAGCAGAGGGATCGTAAACAGGCGTTGGGGTTGGTGCAGACCTAAATCCGTTCTTGAGGGCAGCCGCAGACGGTATGGGGGGTCGATGCATCGGTTTCGCTTTTATTCTAGCCATTATAGGTTTGCCTTGAAACTCCCGTACTTCCTCACGTAAATACCTATACGCCCTCTGAGCATCTTCATCCGATTCGAACATGACATACCAAGCGTTATTGTGCGCGAATTCGCATGATATAAGCTTAGGGCAGTTCTCACCGGCGAATAAATTCTAGAAAACAAGAATCGAATGAATCGGGTGAATTTAACGGTTTGATTCGATTATTACCTGAATTTCTTCTATTGGCGTATTGTCTGGGATTTCGCGTAGTATTACGATGCAACGTTTATGGTTAGGACGTACTTTAACACCTTCCTCGTCTACCTGAACGTTCGGAGACTCTCGCAGCACCTCTGTTATTAAGTTAATGTCTTTGGTGAGTCTTTTCACTTGGTTAAAGTTTGCGACGGTCCATATAGGCACATACTGATCATTATCCATTTGTGACAACAAGTATGCGTCATTAGCCAAGTTTTCCCTGAAACCATAACAAACGTTAAACATTGAGATTACAATGAACAATTTGTAATGCAACGATTTTAACCATTTAAATAAAGTGTGGATGAAAACAAGATTTGAAGTAGTCTATTTAGGGAGTCCAGTTCTTTATTTTATATTAGTTGGATAATTTTTGCCTGAAAGATTTATTCATCGGTGAATGGAGAAAAATATATTTAAATACAACCTTCGTACTCCCACCTCAATAAAAACACAGTCTCAATCTCAATGTCGTTCTGTAATTTTAAACATTTAATTATGTTATATGGCACATCTTTGTGCACGAAACGTTAAAATGAACAATTTTTGAGGAATATGGATTCAACAAAGAAACTAGCAACTGCCAGTTCTATAAATGCTATTGAAGAATATCCTAAAATCTTATGAAGATTATAATGGTGCGGAACTGTTTCCATGGATCAAAATTTTGACAATTTTCAAATAAAATGTAATACTTGATAATCTGACAGCGGCAATTAAAGTAACATAAAAAATGCCAGCTATAATATAAAAAAGGAATTTGAAGTTCTGAGAATTTTCAAACTTGCTTAGACTCCAATTTTATTGAAATATGTAAAATTCCACAATAAATTTGTATTTAATGCTTTTACCTATTAAGAAACTTCAAAAATTTGCAATTAAAAATGGATCAACAAAGAATGAAATTGCACCAAATCAAATGTGCAAACGAGATCCTTAGTGACTCTGATGTAAGTTAATTATAAAAGTTAACTACCGGTAAGATCAGCTTCGTGCCAGGATTGAATATACATCAGTTGTCATGTGCTCATTTACATGAAAGTGCTGCGCAGCAAATATTTGCAAAAATCCTTTGCAACAATACATTTCGAATAAACAGTAAAAAGTCCCTTATGTTTTATCCATAGTTATCTTATCTGGTAGATTTTTATTTACTTCGCTTCCGGTTTTTTCCATTATTTATATGTAATTTAGCGGCAAAAAATATTACTACCGAGTAATTAAAAGAGAAAATTCATTCGAGTCTAAAAAAGATCAAGTTCTCCAAGGTTCTGTAGAACTTGACCAAGCACGGTTTTCCCTGTTCTATTGTCTCGATGATCGCCTGTACAGAATTAAAAAAAAAAACATTTGTAAGGAATTTCACCTCTCATTCAAATTTAGAACGACAGTTGCCGAAATTGTCTCAAAATGTATTATCATTATTAGCCTTGGCCGCCAACACAGCGTGCAGGCTTCCTCTCCGCCTATGGGTAGGCAACTTATCCTACAGCTGAACTTTGCAATGTAACGTGATTCCGAACCACGGGTGAAATTAATTTTCCGGACCAAAAAGGGTTCTTCGCCGTTAAAGCCCACGCTAATCAGGCGGGTTGGGTTGCGTAGTTTTGAAAATTTGTACGATTTGACCTCACTATCTTAGACTTAGCAGCCTGAGGCGTAGATTACTGCATCACGCACTTTTTTCTAATATCTCCAAAATTTACAATAACAGTCGGAAATTCAGTTATCTATTTTCAGACAAAATCACTTGCATCCAATTTGATTAATCATACTGTATACTTTCGAAATCTTTATAATTTATATCAATAACGTCAATAACATAAATTCAAAAGACACTGAGTTTCATAATTTCAAAACTAACAATGACAAACCTGTTAATTATTTTTTTTGCAAATATGGCGAAATTTGCCATCTTAGACTTAGCAGTCTGAGGCGTAGATTACTGCATCACGCACTTTTTTCTAATATCTCCAAAATTTACAATATCAGTCGGTAATTTAGTTATCTATTTTCAGAAGATGAAACACATTCACCCAAATTGATTAGTTATACTGAATACTTTCAAAATCTTTATAATTATCAATATCGACAACAAAATAAATTCAAAAGAAGAGTCCAACAATTTTAAAACTAACCGTGACAAACATGCTCATAATTTTTTTAAATAATTCCAAATTTGCCATATTCACCGTTACACGCTCGCATAGATGTCCGCTATTTGAAAAAATCTGCACCAAAAAAGTTTAGTACAACAAATTAAAGATTATGAATTGTGACCAATTGGAAAAATGAGACAATTGTCGCTAGTGTAAGACTATTTTTTTCCAAAAGCAAGTTCTTTTTCTAGATATTCGGCATCAAAAACATTAATGCAAGGATCTTACAAATTTTTTAAAATGTTTCTACTACAACTTGGGCCATGTAACAAGCTTGGATTTTATCATAAAACAGTGTCAACGGTTGTAGGTGATAAAACAAATTTTAGAGAAGACATAAAAACTTTTTAAGCTTGTAACAACGGTTTTATGTTAAAATTATTTTCTTAGATAAGCAGATAAAGTAAATTTACAACATTCACAAATTCCATATTTGTTTTTTGGTCAAAAATCACTATTAATTACGGTGTAGTTCTATGACTCACTTGGTAATGTTGCTAATTTCAGTTAATTTACTATCACAATAAAATAAAAATCAAGAGGAATAAACAATAGATACAGGAATGTTTAAAAGTAATGACACTGTGTAAAAAATTAAAAAACATCCACGAGGATTTGTAAAAACTTTTGGAATTTATTGTGAACGTCCTCAAAGTTACTGTGAGGTATCAGTATCGACATAATTGAGCTTAAAAATTATTCTTTTCCCATAGCAATTTATTCTTTTATTAACTGCTTTGTTCAGTCAAGTGCATATTTTAGTATAATTATTGAAGAAACTTTGTTTTTTATGATATGGAGACTATTCCATTTGGCTTTCTTTGCCACTTCGGAAGGCAATAACAATTTAAGATTTTCTTCAAAGAGCTAGTGCAATCCCATTTCTCTTAAAATGCTATTCAAGTGCCATAATCGTTAGTAGATTCGGCGACTTCTCTACACGTGCCTGTGAGATCAGAAATTTTACTAGCCAGAATACCACAGGGCTGGTTGCCATTGCCTTCCGAACTAAAGACAAATTCTCTAGATTTAGACAGGAATCGAACCTGGGATCAACCGACTCAACGGTAGGCCCAAAACCGTTACGTCATTGACGCTTTGGAGTTGGACAATCTGCAATTTCAGTTCTAACCTGTCATCATCGCAGCAAATAATAAAAAATATGCAACCTTAAGTTAGAAAATAAAATTCTAGGTAACCGGGAACAAGGCAAGTATGGAAGCTTAACCCCGAAAGCATTTGAGGGTTTCTCTTTACATTGTGAAATAAAGTAAAGTTTGATTCTACAAATAGAAAAAAAATTCTTTTAAATTTCGTCTTGTTATGTTCTTTCAGCAGCATAATTAATGCAAAATCTCGTAAGTGTCATCTAAAATTTTAATACGTAAATTAGTTTAAATAGTTATAAGCACAAAAATCACTGTCAGTAGGGCAACATTTCTACGTAGACAGACCAGAGGGCAAAACAAATATTATCATCCATAAAACCAACTTGTAGTGGAACATTAATTGTGACCTCTCATTTCTTTTAAATGCTGCAATGTCAATATTCGAGATACCGTTTTGTATTGTCAAATTTCAAAGCCTGCTTTTTACTTTAATTTTTTGAGAAACCTTTTTCAGCCATGTAATAGATGGCGCTTCAAATAATTGGTCAGTACTTACCAAAAATTATTTTGACTAATATTGTTAGTTACTACTTTCAATACTTCATTAAATTCTTAAATTCGTTAATAACTTTAAACCGCTTGAATTTATAATCACGAGTTGCTTTAAAATTTCAAGTTTGACAGCGTTGCATTACACCATTTCCGCTCTATAAAGGTCAAAAATGCAATTACTAAGTGAATCAAACAAGCTTTCAACTTGTTAATACAATTTAGGATAAAAAGTTATATTTTCACGATAGTAATTGTTGCAAAACTTCTATATTTGACTCCAAATATGGAAAAACCACTTGAGGTTAGTTATGTCGAATTTCGTTTCAAACGATGCCCTCAATTAAAATTTTAATAATTATATTGTTAAAAATGCAGTTTCTCTTTTACCTTTGCGTTACTATCGACAGTTGTAATATGAAGATAAAGTATCGAAAAAGCAGCTGCAATTTTTATTAAGTGTTCATCTCATTATTTAGCAGAATTGCCATAAATTTTAATGTCCTCACAAATTGCTTTTTCTAAACACACTTTGTAATCAGTTATGCAACTCAATATACGCACAAACACTTTCGTATTTGACATAACAGAAAGTCTTAATTTAGCTACATAACTGACAATTTACAATTAAAAAATGACTAAGGAATGCAACTTTCAAACAACAATATCAGCGATAGTAACCTTAAAAATTACATTTGGAAAAGTGAAGGAAATTATTTGTAACAACTTCTCCAATTACAAATATAAAGTCAGTTGACGTATCTTCCTCACGTTTATAATTTTCAACTACTCAAAGACTTTGTATTGTGAAAAAACAGGTAATCGTTGCTTATATGGTAAAATTTAAAGGATTTAACTGCCAGTAAAGTTTATAGAAAGTTCAGTATAATAATAGCCCTTGATCTATAATAATAAAACAATTATAATTCAACTGTCAGTTGAATTGATGTGACGTAACGGACCTACGTTATTGAAAACACCACCACTATCGTTTGTTTTTGTATTTAGTCGAGTTAGGTGGGAAAAACGACGAGAAAGTCTTGGTATCAAATAAACGTAACTGGACTCTCTGAAGGCGTTGTGGTGATGGTGGTTAAAATTTGTTGAATGATTGTTGCTAAATTAGAGGTTACTTACCGAGAGAAATAATACTCGAGTTGTTGCGAAAGCATCTGCTTTAGTTGAGGCAAGGGGTAGGGTAGTAGAGAGGCATTTTCTTGGGGAGCTGAGGGCAGAATAGGATTGAGCCCCTCAGCCCCCTCTGCTATCCCATTGACTGGGACGTATTCTGGTCCGATGACGCTGGAAGAGCTGGATTCAGGGGAGGTGTTGTTGTAAACCGCCCCTGAAGGCAGTTTGCCCACATCTCCATTCATGTACACGTAGCCTGCAACAATAAAGCACTTTTAAATTGTTGTGTAATTGCCGCTGGTGATTTTGCATTTCCAACAATGGTTGTAATTGGCAGGATTAAGAGGCAAAACAGCCATTAATCTAATCTTGAGTGCATGCTATTTCGCGGTGCGGTCGGGAATGGCAACAAATACAACAGGAATTGTGTGTTGATTGACATACCTGGCATAGTCCAAAATATGGTGGTTGAAAAGGTTCCTAACCTTATTTAAAAAAATGATGGGTGTAATTTTTGCATCAAGGTCAGTGGCATTATCGACTAGTGCTGTAATTTCGTCCACAAAACACTGTTATTGGAATTTGAGGAAGTAACACGGGAGGAGAAAAAAAACAGTGACTGGGCAAGAGCGAAAGATGGCAACGTTACACAAATGTTATTGTGACAGAAAAGACAAGCCCGGATTGACAGGATGGTATTGAATGGTCGTCCAACGGCCCAAATTAACCCGAAACCGTCTATTATGCACCCGATTGAGCTAAGCAAAGACAACCTGGCCACCTAGTAAAAGCCACACAAACGGCCAGTTGGACAAATTTAGAAAACGACCGAACCGAGAGCCGAGGGCCGCGAGCAATCGCCGTCGGCGAATCGGGATCTGGACGCGGGACCAAATTTAAGCCCAAATCCGCCGACAACCGACCACGAAACCATGTGCCCTTTCCGTGGCTTCCATAAAATGACTTGGCCGACACTGCCACAATCTATCGAAATAAACCGCCGCAGATGTTGAGGGTACGTGGGACTGCACGCGACACAATTGAGACAAACTTTAGTTCGCGGTGGAGAACGCACTCGGATTAGACACAATTTACCAAAATTGACGCTTACCGCTTAGATTACTTTGCAAACCTCAACACAATTTCACGCAGAAGTCGCAAAATGGCCGTCGCAGGGGCACATGCATTAGAGAAAACTAGTTATCTGAAAGGAAAAGATCTCACGATACACGGAACTGGCGCCATCTATCAAACAGAAACCGCGCTTTATTCCCGCTAAAATCCGCGCATTTTAAAAAACAAACAATCTAAATTTTCGAAATTTAACACTCACCGTCTGTGCCGTCATAAAGAGAGTTGCTCAGGTACCGGGATTCTACGTCCAAAAACTCCGGTTCTTCATGTTCAACCAAATTGAAATGAAATTCAGGGGCGTTGGGATTCAAGGTAGAACGTACTGGTGGTGGCGGTGGTGGTATATTGTCAGTAACCTGAAATTAACAAAAAACTATTAGTCATTTCAACAAAATCCGGAACAAAACAGTTCATTAAATCCTTTAATATTATCCCCTATGATCTGCAATATTTTTTTTACACTCTTTGCTAGTGTTTGCATTGAGTAACTTAACTTATCCTTTTTAAATTGATACCCTAAAGTCAACCACTAGGAAATGCAGATTTCGGGATTACACATTCTAACCCCGGGACCAAATCCCGAAAAAAGGGAGTTTTCAGTTTTTAACAAAAAAAGGTGTAATATGCTTTTTATGAAAAATTATTGTGAATAGAAATGTCTTCTTACACTGCGAGATCAACATGAATTTGAAAATAAAATAATAAAGAACAGTAACATAAATTAAATTCTGGAAAACAAACAAAGTGAAACCAAGAACTCAAAATAATAAGTTACACGTACAATCTATTTTCTACGGAAAAATTGCTGGCGCTAAAGAATGCAATCAGCCATCAGAGCAGCTTAAAAAAATTTAAAATCAGCGTTTGTATATTTTCGGGATATTTCGGAATCCCGATTTGCGCGTATTTTAACCGGGATCCCGGGAGTGCACTCCCTACAAGCCACGCAAAGAATGATAAATTTTGTTTCTGTAAAAACTAAACTTTTTCTTTTTACTTGTGGTTAATACTAAAAATTTAACTGCAGTTAAGGTTTGAAACACTGAAATGCCGATAACGTAATTAACTCGATTACAAAATAATTTGCTCGTCAATATTCTTATCCACGAAACACCCTGTATATATTCAAATAAAACAAAAACGAGTCCTCCCGAATCCAAGTAACAACTACATTTTCAAAGATAGTTCTGGGTTCAAAAATAGATGAACTGGTTGTCTTAAAATAACTTAAACTGATTTTCTACTACATGTAACGTGCTTGGTTGCTGTAAGTTTTATATAAAAAAAAATTTGTAATGCACTCAAAATCAATTTTTAATTTATTAAGATACTTTAATCGAGCTATTAACCATTTTCTTAAATTTTTAATGAAGGAATGTATACGGTTCGTACAGAGTCCGGCACTTGTAGAGATTTGGTTTCTCACGTCATAGCCTCGGCAAAAATGTTTCCTGCAATTTTTTGAATATCGACAGTTGCAAACCGGCAACGCGAAAAATTATATTTCTGGACTTCAATAGAATTACTTTGTTAAAACTTAAGTTCCTGATTTCGGTTGAGCTCAGGATGAAAATGTAGATGTCAGAAACACTTAAATGTCCATAGGGTAACTGACTACTAATTTCAAATTTTTAACTCGATTACAGATAACTTTTTTATCAACTAACTGAGGAACGAGTCTGCATATTTTCAAATGAAACAAGGAAATAGTTTTGTTGAATTAAAGTTCTACATTTATTGTTTCAAGTTGTTTTAAAATACCCTAAACCGAATTTCTGCCATATTTTTGAAACAAAATTAATTCAAATAATCTAAGTTTCGATGCATGTAGTTAATGAGAAAATGTTATTTTTTGGAGTATTTAGCTATCATCAATCAGTTGCAAAATTTTTAATAAAGTGAGGTTTACAGTTTATATAGAGTTCTGCAATCTTAGAAAGGAAAACTTAAAAAAACTCTTAAACTGATTTTTATTTTATTATTTAAAACAATAAAACTTAATCTGAATCTGATGACCCCTATGATTATACTTCTAGACTACTGTAGCTACTTGTGTCTTCTATACACTTTTCGTTAAGTGATTCAGTCACAGCCAACTGTAAATGGTCTATTGTTTTGTTAAATCCAGAAGATGGTCTATTTTAACGTGAATTTATATTATTGGATAAAGCTTAGAGACCAGTAACTTAGAAGATTAGCTACTCAAGAGGTGGCGCCGGCGTGAAAGTGTAAGTAAATGTTAGTGGCGGAGACCATTTTTAAAATTGCTCACATTTTTAATTTTGTTATATCAAATAATAAAACCTAATCTAAACCTCAATACTTGAATTCCTAAAGTACTATCACTGTTAATGACTTCCGTCTAGTCTTCATCAAATAATCCAGTGTTAGACTGTAAATGATATGTTCTTGAGTTTAACAAATAAATTAATATTTTCGAACACGGTTACAACTTTTGTTTTACTCTTTGAACCACAATTTGGTAAGACAAGTTAGTGCTGTTATATTGCATAAAGTGCAAATGGTGTGGCAAATCACCCCCAATTTTTAACAGACACCCATAATTATTTCCTATAGTGTCAAGTTCATGTTGATAAGATGGCGGCCCTAAGACTGAGTTCTACTGATAACATAGCACCATTAAGATAAATCTATTTGACAAGTTGAACAACAATTGAGTTTAAACTAACTAAGTTTTGTCGAGATAATCTCCACTTCTAAATCCTGCAATTGCCATATTAGTACTATATTTCAATATTGTACATAAGTATAATATTTACACAAAACACTCTACACTTAATTAGACTTTTAATTTATTTATATGTTGGTCTTACACCTGTTTTTACTGGGACATAAAATAAAATAAAATAATAATTTTAATAATAATAATTTTTTAAATAAAATAATTTTAAGAAACATGGTGGTAAAGAAGCGCATGCGCTATAGGCCGGAACCAAGTGCGCCATCATTCTTTAAATTGCCGGACTCTACCTACGGTATCTGAGCTAAACCTGTCTGACTGTGCCCTCAGAATAGTGTTAATGTTAGTGTTAAGAGCGAAAAATCATGAAATTGATAGAAGTGTTCACAATTACGTTATAGTAACCACAGTCCAGAAAACTTTTGGAATTTTAATATTTCAGTTAGAATCTGTCAATGAATGACGAGTTTTCAGAGTGTCGCCGTGCCACAATGTTGATGCTGGTTATAAACAGAATATCCCTAACTAGTCCAACCACAAAAAGAAAATTATGAAGCAAATTTCAAAGTTTTAATTTTTTTAACGTAACCCGAATCACAGCTCCTTAACATCACCATTCACATTAACACTATTGTGACATGACAGTTAGTAACAAGAGTTTGTCGCATATTGTAGATCACGTGATAGTGCGACGCGACTAGACCACATCGTAGCGGTAGCCAATGTAGCTAAATCTAGTTCTAATTGTTAGGTATTAGGTTATTTTCATCTATTTTATACTATGCAGGAAAGAAGCAGAATTCTTTATATATATTATGGTAAACGCTAGTAGAGAACGTAACTTTTAAGATTCATGACTCCATGTTTTACAGGAAACTCCAGAATCATGAAATTTATGGGAAAATTTTAAGTACTGAGAAATGGAAAAACTTGATTTTTTAACTAAAATTTTTTCAAATTTAAAAATTACCAATTACCTGACATCACAAAAATAAACGTTTTGTCCGATGGCAATTTCCTACCGTATAAATCCTCTTAGCCCCTATTGACAAGAAAATTTAATAAAGCGATAATAATATTAAATGTGATAATATTAAACGTGCTTATCATTGTTATCTGAGGAATTGCCGCAAATTATTTGGACAATAATTTGATAAGTGGCCGTCGTAAATTAATAACGAAACACTGAAATCGATGCCTATTGGGGGAGTGTCAAATAAATATACAAAAATTGTAATGTTTTTGACCACATTTAAATATTATCCACATAGGGCAATGTAGAAAAGGACGTAAAAACTTTGGATTATGGTTTTGGCAGTTGGCGTTCAGATAAAAGTAACGCCAAGAATTTTCAAACTTTTGGCCTTACAAGAACCAATCAAAGAGAACATAACTGTCAGTTCACATGTCAGCGCAAGCCCAGAGGCAGATAAAGCTGAACATATCTGCGCTTGTGCCACGTGATAAAGTGAATGTAGATATTGTGGTGTGAACAGAAGTTGTAAAATGCGGTAGCAGCTAAACTCTTATCATACCTCATAATAGTCATAATGTTACTAATTCTATTTTATCTTACGTGAACAGAACTTCCTTAACAACATTCTTCAAAGTTTAATTTTGATACTCTAAAATAATCTATTAATTCAATAAGAAGGTCGTGATACGATAACTGAAACGTGAAATAATATAAAATAAACATGCGCATTACAAACCGATTCTTCCCGTAGCCTCTGCAATAAACGTAAGATCCTTGCACGCGATCTTCTTGCATGATTGGCCAAGGTTGTTATATCCCTTTCGACTTGATTCTGATTCCAATTCATTTTCGAAACTACGGAAGTTCACCAAAAAAACAGCACTAATTGTCACTAAACGCACTGGCGGAAGAAACTGCACTGAACAGGTAAATTTTTCACAACGACTAGACTTGTGTGCAGAGAGGCAGACACTAGTCCAATGACAGAAAGCGAGGTATCAACCCTTAGATGAAGTGTCCATTTGGTATTTTCAAAGAAGAAGAGAGCAGCGCATGCGCATTTTCTTAATAGCCTGGACAGGTAACGCACCCAAGACCAAAAATTGGAAAGTTAACGATTTTGTTGAAAATTATTTGCCTACTGGCTTACCTAGACCACTCAAAGAAAATTTTCAAATTAAGCACATTTCAAATGGGGTCTTACTACAACGTATAAATTGTGAAAACTTTCAACGCAGTCTAAAGATTATAAAAATATTTGATTCAACTGCCAAAAATGATGAAGTACCATGCCAAATATAAAATTTTTGTTTTAAGTGACCAAAAAAAAAAGTTTTGTGGGTTTGTATTCGAGAATCAAGCCGGTTACGAATTAAATTAAAATCATCGTTATAGTTGATATGTGATACTGCACTTTCAAAAATAGAAATAAATGATGTTTAAAATTTTAAATCTTTTAGTAATATAAATTACTAAAACCAAAAATAAATTATGGTTTAAGAAACAAAGATTTTTACTAAAATATAAAAATAAAAAATTATACATTAATAGAATACTTACATAAACTTTGATAGTAAGTGATTATAACAAAAATTATAATGTAAGTTGGTAATACGAGTAGTATAGAAGAAAATTGTTAGAATCACAAAAGATTTTTGCCCAGTTAGTTATTTCATTAGCAGTAGTTGAAAAACTTTTTTTGAAATATAAATATAAATGAAATATCTAAAATTGTTGTTTTTCGAAATACAATCGCTTTTGTGCTTACTTTAAACTGTTGCAGAGAGTGCAGGATTTTTGCATTGGAATTTCTTCCAAAATTGTGGAAAACTTTTATATCCGTTTTCATTTTAGAAACTTCAAACGTTGCCAAAAACACGCCATACATTATCACCAAAGGCACTAATTGAAGACCGAATAGGTAATTTTGGTACTAAAGGTAACTACAGCAGGACCACTCAACTTGTATAGAGACAGCGTCAATGACAAGAAGTGAAGTATCAACCCTTAGCCCTACCGTTGCATAATTATTTAAACCATATACAATGGCTCCACCATAGATAAATCATTTCATAAGAGAAAGTGAAAAGCTCTACAGTTCGGGAGAGCGCGTGTAGTTGAATTGTTTTGCGTTTTCTGTCGCACGCACGGAGCGTTATACACACAAGAATGATTTCGTTCATCAATAAGTGTTACGGTGATATAAACGTGAGAAAAACAAATTAGCATAGTTGCAAAGTAGAAAAATTAAAGAATCAGCACTCCTCCCTTGTTTTCAAGCTTAAGTTGTACTCCCATCTTCCCGAAGTGACCAAATTGCCATCAATATTGCGATCATTATTATTTGAAGATGTAACATGCAAATTGTGCGTTTGAGTAAAAACTTTCAGCAGTCTAGAAGTTATAAAACTATTGAATAAAAAACTTGAAAATCTTGAAATCAAACATAACAATATGCAACCGCAAAAAATGGCGGCAGTGTCATGCTGAATATAAACTTTCTATTTTAAATTTTAAGTAACGCAACAAAAAGCCTTGCCGGTTTATATCTGGATATGTAGGCTGTTAACAAGTCCAAGAATTCAAAAAGATTGCTTCAAATTTTAAATTTGAATAAATTTTAACAATTTACCCCATGGTGGATGGCGTGATATTTTATAAAGAATACCATATCGCTGTTTCAGCTGGCCAGATCTTCTCGCCGCCAATGCTAGTGTTCATGTTTAAATATTTACTAAAGCGTTAAGGACTCAAAGTTGAAACGTTGATTTTCTGCGGTTGAACTCGAATTTATCCCCTGAGCGGTAATAAACCGGAATTATTATTATGCAATCGATTTTGTTAATGATACCAATAGCAATAAGTTTATCAAAGAAAAGGAAACTAAACCATATGTTAAAGCATTTTAAAAATCTTTACAAAGTTTACCAGTTAATCAAGTTAATGAAAATATTGCTATGTTGGTCATGCTGTATAAAATTATCTGGTTATAGAAGAAGAGAGTCAACATGCAAGATTGAGGCTATAAAATAATACAGAAATGTAACGTTTGTTAACATGAAAATTAAGTTCTACAAATGGCGGAGGCGCCTGATGAATTTAATTCGATTAACACACCAAAAATTATGGTAATTACGATTGATTAAAAAATCTGATAGAGCCAAAGTTGGGTCAAGTTGTGTGCACTGGAGGATATACTATCCTAAACATTTTAGATTCCAAAAATAGTTTTATATAATATTTAGAGGAATTTCAAATCTTTAGTAGAATTTACCAAAATAAATTAATATCAAAATAATATGAAGCAGATATTTTACTTTTTATTTTTAAAATAATAAAACAAAATTACTCAAAAGTTTCATATATAAACCGTTGATGTAGATGAAGCAATTAAAGCTTTAAATGAAGAGAGAAATTGAATTGGAACACTTAATTTGTAGAAAGTAAAAATAAAAACTCAACTTTCACTTCACAAAAAAAAATTGATTTGACACCATATACAAATTTAAAAAAAAATTGTTAGTGAGTAAGCAATACTCTAACGAAATATGCCAAAGACTAAGCAGGGATGTCAGAAATGTCTTACAGGGTTTGATGCATTTTACCAAAAATTTGTAGAAACAGACAACTGACAGTTTTATTTTACTGGCCTATTTTTTCAAAATTTTCAAAAGTATAAAAAGAAGAATATAAATTTTCTACTATAACTTTTAAGTAATCCAACAAAAAGCCTTGTTGGTTTGTATCCGGAGATGTAGGCTGTTAACCAATCCAAGAATTTAAAAGAATTGCTTCAAATTTTGAATTTGAATATTTTTTAACAATTTACCCCTTGGTGGACGGCGCGACACTTTACAGAGAATAACATATCGTTGTTTTAGCTGGCCAGATCTTCTGACGGACAATGCTAGAGTTCATGTTTAAATATTTAATAAAGCGTTAAGGACTCGAGGTTGAAACGTTGAAATTCTGCAGTTGAACTCGAATTTACCCCCTGAGCGGTAATAAACTGGAATTATTACTATACAATCGATTTTGTTAATGATACCAATAGTAACAAGTTCATCAAAGAACGGGAGACAAAACCAGGTGTTAAAAACATGAATTAAGCATTTTAATAATTTCTACAAAATTTACCAGTTAATCAAGTTGATGAAAATATTGCTATGTTGGTCATGCTGTATAAAATTAACTGGTTACAGAAGAAGAGAATCAACATGCAATATTGAGGCTATAAGATTATACAGAAATGTAACATTTGTTAAGATGGAAATTATATGCTACAAATGGCGGAAGCGCCGGATGTATTTATTACGATTAACACACCAACAGTTGGAAAATGTCCATTTTATAATAATTAAGGTTGATTAAGTAATCTGCTAAAGCCAAAGTAGGGTCAAGTTGTGTGCACTGGTGTATCTAAACATTTCAGATTCCAAAAAAGTTTTATATAATATTTTGAGGATATTCAAAATTTTAGTAAAATTTACCGAATTGAATTAAACTCCAAAAAAATGAAGGAGATATTTTACTTTCTATTTTTAAAACAATAAAACAAAATTACTCAAAGGTTTATAATATGAAACGTTGATTTAGATGAAGCAACTAAAGCTTTAAATAAAGAGAAAAATTGAATTGCAACACTTAACTTGTAGAAAGTAAAAATAAAAAC
The DNA here is from genome assembly GCA_905333025.2 of Pyrochroa serraticornis. NCBI lineage: Eukaryota > Metazoa > Arthropoda > Insecta > Coleoptera > Pyrochroidae > Pyrochroa > Pyrochroa serraticornis. Next base: position 22,867,044 of record HG995154.1, read on the forward strand.
TCTGCTTTCATTTTCATTTTGGCACCAGATATAAATTTAAAAAAAAAATTGTTTACAAGAACCAATCAAAGGGAACATAGCGGTCCGCTCGCATGTCAGCAGAAAGCCCAGAGGCATACAAATGTCAGCAGATAAAGGTGAACACATCTGCGCTTGCGTCACGTGGTAAAGTGAATGTAGATATTGTGATGTGAACAGAAGCTGCACAATGAAGTAGCAGCTAAATTCTTATCATACCTCATAATGCTACTAATTCTATGTTAACAAGACTTTAGTAATTCTAGGTGAAAATCTAAAGTTCCTTAACAACATTCTTTAAGGTTTAATTTTGATACTCTAAAATCAAGGTTTTAAAATAATTAAAATAATCCATTCATTCAATAAGAAGATCATGATACGACAACCGAAACGTAAAATAATAAAATAAAAACATGCGTATTACGAACCGATTCTTCCCGTTGTCTTTGCAATATAAGTTGGACTTTTGCAGTCGATTTATTCTTTTCAATTTCATTCGGATCCATTTTCGAAACTATGGAAGTTTACAAAAACACAGCACTAATTGTCACTAAACGGACTGGCGGTAGGAATTACACTGAATAGGTAAATCTATCACAACCACTACACTTGTGTGCGGAAAGGCAGACACAACTTCAATGATGGCAAGCAAGGTGTCTACCCTTAAAATATACTGTCCATTTGGCAATTTTCAAAAAGGAGTGGAGCAGCGCATGCGCGTTTTCTTAATAGCCTATACAGGTAACGCACCCAAGACCAAAATTTGGAAAGTTAACGATTTTGTTGAAAATTATTTATTTTTAACTTACCTTGACAACACAAAGATAATTTTTAAAATAAGCACATTTTAAATGGAGTTTTACTGCAACGTATAAATTTTGAAAACTTTCAAATCAACACTTAACTTGTAGAAAGTAAAAATCAAAACTCAACTTTTTTTTCACAAAAAAAATCTTTGATTTGTTACTGTATACAAATTTTTCAAATAACGTTGTTAGTGAGCAAGAAATACTCTAAAGCAATATGCTAAAGACTAAGCAGGGGGTGTTAGAGGGGTCTTACAGAGTTTGATGCATTTTAGTAAAAATTTGTGGAAATAGAACGCTGACAGTTTTATTTTGTTGCGATATTTTTCCGAGAAAAAGTATAAAAGGAAGAATATAAACTTTCTATTCTAAGTATTGAGTAATCCAACAAAAAGTCTTGTCGGTTTGTATCCGGAGATGTAGGCTGTTAACTAGTCCAAGAATTTAAAAGCATTCCTTCGAATTTTGAATTTGTATATTTTTTAACAATTTACCTCTTGGTAAATGGCGCGAAATTTTATAAAGAGTACCATATCGCTGTTTCAGCTGGCCAGATCTTCTCGCTGCCAATGCTGGTGTTCATGTTTAGATTCCAAAAATAGTTTTATATAATATTTAGAGGAATTTCAAATCTTTAGTAGAATTTACCAAAATAAATTAATACCAAAATAATATGAAGCAGATATTTTACTTTTTATTTTTAAAATAATAAAAGAAAATTACTCAAAAGTTTCATATATAAACCGTTGATGTAGATGAAGCAATTAAAGCTTTAAATGAAGAGAGAAATTGAATTGGAACACTTAATTTGTAGAAAGTAAAAATAAAAACTCAACTTTCACTTCACAAAAAAAAATTGATTTGACACCATATACAAATTTAAAAAAAAATTGTTAGTGAGTAAGCAATACTCTAACGAAATATGCCAAAGACTAAGCAGGGATGTCAGAAATGTCTTACAGGGTTTGATGCATTTTACCAAAAATTTGTAGAAACAGACAACTGACAGTTTTATTTTACTGGCCTATTTTTTCAAAATTTTCAAAAGTATAAAAAGAAGAATATAAATTTTCTACTATAACTTTTAAGTAATCCAACAAAAAGCCTTGTTGGTTTGTATCCGGAGATGTAGGCTGTTAACCAATCCAAGAATTTAAAAGAATTGCTTCAAATTTTGAATTTGAATATTTTTTAACAATTTACCCCTTGGTGGACGGCGCGACACTTTACAGAGAATAACATATCGTTGTTTTAGCTGGCCAGATCTTCTGACGGATAATGCTAGAGTTCATGTTTAAATATTTAATAAAGCGTTAAGGACTCGAGGTTGAAACGTTGAAATTCTGCAGTTGAACTCGAATTTACCCCCTGAGCGGTAATAAACTGGAATTATTACTATACAATCGATTTTGTTAATGATACCAATAGTAACAAGTTCATCAAAGAACGGGAGACAAAACCAGGTGTTAAAAACATGAATTAAGCATTTTAATAATTTCTACAAAATTTACCAGTTAATCAAGTTGATGAAAATATTGCTATGTTGGTCATGCTGTATAAAATTAACTGGTTACAGAAGAAGAGAATCAACATGCAATATTGAGGCTATAAGATTATACAGAAATGTAACATTTGTTAAGATGGAAATTATATGCTACAAATGGCGGAAGCGCCGGATGTATTTATTACGATTAACACACCAACAGTTGGAAAATGTCCATTTTATAATAATTAAGGTTGATTAAGTAATCTGCTAAAGCCAAAGTAGGGTCAAGTTGTGTGCACTGGTGTATCTAAACATTTCAGATTCCAAAAAAGTTTTATATAATATTTTGAGGATATTCAAAATTTTAGTAAAATTTACCGAATTGAATTAAACTCCAAAAAAATGAAGGAGATATTTTACTTTCTATTTTTAAAACAATAAAACAAAATTACTCAAAGGTTTATAATATGAAACGTTGATTTAGATGAAGCAACTAAAGCTTTAAATAAAGAGAAAAATTGAATTGCAACACTTAACTTGTAGAAAGTAAAAATAAAAACTCTGCTTTCATTTTCATTTTGGCACCAGATATAAATTTAAAAAAAAAATTGTTTACAAGAACCAATCAAAGGGAACATAGCGGTCCGCTCGCATGTCAGCAGAAAGCCCAGAGGCATACAAATGTCAGCAGATAAAGGTGAACACATCTGCGCTTGCGTCACGTGGTAAAGTGAATGTAGATATTGTGATGTGAACAGAAGCTGCACAATGAAGTAGCAGCTAAATTCTTATCATACCTCATAATGCTACTAATTCTATGTTAACAAGACTTTAGTAATTCTAGGTGAAAATCTAAAGTTCCTTAACAACATTCTTTAAGGTTTAATTTTGATACTCTAAAATCAAGGTTTTAAAATAATTAAAATAATCCATTCATTCAATAAGAAGATCATGATACGACAACCGAAACGTAAAATAATAAAATAAAAACATGCGTATTACGAACCGATTCTTCCCGTTGTCTTTGCAATATAAGTTGGACTTTTGCAGTCGATTTATTCTTTTCAATTTCATTCGGATCCATTTTCGAAACTATGGAAGTTTACAAAAACACAGCACTAATTGTCACTAAACGGACTGGCGGTAGGAATTACACTGAATAGGTAAATCTATCACAACCACTACACTTGTGTGCGGAAAGGCAGACACAACTTCAATGATGGCAAGCAAGGTGTCTACCCTTAAAATATACTGTCCATTTGGCAATTTTCAAAAAGGAGTGGAGCAGCGCATGCGCGTTTTCTTAATAGCCTATACAGGTAACGCACCCAAGACCAAAATTTGGAAAGTTAACGATTTTGTTGAAAATTATTTATTTTTAACTTACCTTGACAACACAAAGATAATTTTTAAAATAAGCACATTTTAAATGGAGTTTTACTGCAACGTATAAATTTTGAAAACTTTCAAGGCAACACTTAACTTGTAGAAAGTAAAAATCAAAACTCAACTTTTTTTTCACAAAAAAAATCTTTGATTTGTTACTGTATACAAATTTTTCAAATAACGTTGTTAGTGAGCAAGCAATACTCTAAAGCAATATGCTAAAGACTAAGCAGGGGGTGTTAGAGGGGTCTTACAGAGTTTGATGCATTTTAGTAAAAATTTGTGGAAATAGAACGCTGACAGTTTTATTTTGTTGCGATATTTTTCCGAGAAAAAGTATAAAAGGAAGAATATAAACTTTCTATTCTAAGTATTGAGTAATCCAACAAAAAGTCTTGTCGGTTTGTATCCGGAGATGTAGGCTGTTAACTAGTCCAAGAATTTAAAAGCATTCCTTCGAATTTTGAATTTGTATATTTTTTAACAATTTACCTCTTGGTAAATGGCGCGAAATTTTATAAAGAGTACCATATCGCTGTTTCAGCTGGCCAGATCTTCTCGCTGCCAATGCTGGTGTTCATGTTTAGATTCCAAAAATAGTTTTATATAATATTTAGAGGAATTTCAAATCTTTAGTAGAATTTACCAAAATAAATTAATACTAAAATAATATGAAGCAGATATTTTACTTTTTATTTTTAAAATAATAAAAGAAAATTACTCAAAAGTTTCATATATAAACCGTTGATGTAGATGAAGCAATTAAAGCTTTAAATGAAGAGAGAAATTGAATTGGAACACTTAATTTGTAGAAAGTAAAAATAAAAACTCAACTTTCACTTCACAAAAAAAAATTGATTTGACACCATATACAAATTTAAAAAAAAATTGTTAGTGAGTAAGCAATACTCTAACGCAATATGGTAAAGACTAAGCAGGGATGTCAGAGATGTCTTACAGGGTTTGATGTATTTTACCAAAAATTTGTGGAAACAGACAACTGACGGTTTTATTTTACTGGCCTATTTTTTCAAAATTTTCAAAAGTATAAAAAGAAGAATATAAACTTTCTGCTTTAAGTTTTAAGTAATCCAACAAAAAGCCTTGTTGGTTTGTATCTGGAGATGTAGGCTGTTAACCAATCCAAGAATTTAGAAGCATTGCTTCAAATTTTAAATTTGAGTATTTTATAACAATTTACCCCTTGGTGGACGGCGCGACATTTTACAGAGAATAACATATCGTTGTTTTAGCTGGCCAGATCTTCTGACGGACAATGCTAGTGTTCATGTTTAAATATTTAATAAAGCGTTAAGGACTGGAGTTTGAAACGTTGAAATTCTGCAGTTGAACTCGAATTTACCCCCTGAGCAGTAATAAACTGGAATTATTATTATACAATCGATTTTGTTAATGATACCAACAGTAACAAGTTCATCAAAGAACGGGAGACAAAACCATGTGTTAAAGACATGAATTAAACATTTTAAAAATTTCTACAAAATTTACCAGTTTATCAAGTTGATGAAAATATTGCTATGTTGGTCATGCTATATAAAATTAACTGGTTACAGAAGAAGAGAATCAACATGCAATATTGAGGCTATAAGATTATACAGAAATGTAACATTTGTTAAGATGGAAATTAAATGCTACAAATGGCGGAGGCGCCGGATAAATTTAATTCGGTCAACAGATGAAAGTTAGAAAATTACCATTTTATAATAATTAAGATTGATTAAGTAATCTGCTAGAGCCAAGTGGAGTCAAGCTGTGTGCACTAGAGAATCGACTATCCTAAACATTTTAGATCCCAAAAAAGTTTTATATAATATTTTGAGGAATTTCCAAATATTAGAATTTACTGAAATGAATTAAAACCACAAAAAAATGAGACAGCTATTTTACTTTTTATTTTTCAAATAATGAAACAAAATTGCTCAAAAGTTTTATAATATAAAACGTTGATTTAGATGAAGCAACTAAATCTTTAAATAAAGAGAAAAATTGAATTGCAACACTTAACTTGTAGAAAGTAATAATAAAAACTCTGCTTTCATTTCGCAAAAGAAATCTTTGATTTGGCACCAGATATAAATTTAAAAAAAAAATTGTTTGCAAGAACAAATCAAAGGGAACATAGCGGTCCTCTTGCATGTCAGTTGAAAGCCCAGAGGCATACAAATGTCAGCAGATAAAGCTGAACAGATCTGCGCTTGCGTCACGTGGTAAAGTGAATGTAGATATTGTGATGTGAACAGAAGCTGCACAATGAAGTAGCAGCTAAATTCTTATCATACCTCATAATGCTACTAATTCTATGTTAACAAGACTTTAGTAATTCTAGGTGAAAATCTAAAGTTCCTTAACAACATTCTTTAAGGTTTAATTTTGATACTCTAAAATCAAGGTTTTAAAATAATTAAAATAATCCATTCATTCAATAAGAAGATCATGATACGACAACCGAAACGTAAAATAATAAAATAAAAACATGCGTATTACGAACCGATTCTTCCCGTTGTCTTTGCAATATAAGTTGGACTCTTGCAGTCAATTTATTCTCTTCAATTTCATTCGGATCCATTTTCGAAACTATGGAAATTTACAAAAACACAGCACTAATTGTCACTAAACGGACTGGCGGTAGGAATTGCACTGAATAGGTAAATCTATCACAACCACTACACTTGTGTGCGGAATGGCAGACACAACTACAATGAAGGCAAGCAAGGTGTCTACCCTTAAAATATACTGTCCATTTGGCAATTTTCAAAAAGGAGTGGAGCAGCGCATGCGCGTTTTCTTAATAGCCTAGACAGGTAACGCACCCAAGACCAAAATTTGGAAAGTTAACAATTTTGTTGAAAATTATTTATTTTTAACTTACCTTGACAACACAAAGATAATTTTTAAAATAAGCACATTTTAAATGGAGTTTTACTGCAACGTACAAATTTTGAAAACTTTCAAGGCAACACTTAACTTGTAGAAAGTAAAAATCAAAACTCAACTTTTTTTTCACAAAAAAAATCTTTGATTTGTTACTGTATACAAATTTTTCAAATAACGTTGTTAGTGAGCAAGCAATACTCTAAAGCAATATGCTAAAGACTAAGCAGGGGGTGTTAGAGGGGTCTTACAGAGTTTGATGCATTTTAGTAAAAATTTGTGGAAATAGGACGCTGACAGTTTTATTTTGTTGCGATATTTTTCCGAGAAAAAGTATAAAAGGAAGAATATAAACTTTCTATTCTAAGTATTGAGTAATCCAACAAAAAGTCTTGTCGGTTTGTATCCGGAGATGTAGGCTGTTAACTAGTCCAAGAATTTAAAAGCATTCCTTCGAATTTTGAATTTGTATATTTTTTAACAATTTACCCCTTGGTAAATGGGGCGAAATTTTACAAAGAGTACCATATCGCTGTTTTAGGTGGCCAGATCTCGTTGCCAATGCTGGTGTTCATGTTTAGATTCCTAAAATAGTTTTATATAATATTTAGAGCAATTTCAAATCTTTAGTAGAATTTACAAAAATAAATTAATATCAAAATAATATGAAGCAGATATTTTACTTTTTATTTTTAAAATAATAAAACAAAATTACTCAAAAGTTTCATATATAAACCGTTGATGTAGATGAAGCAATTAAAGCTTTAAAAGAAGAGAGAAATTGAATTAGAACACTTAATTTGTAGAAAGTAAAAATAAAAATTCAACTTTCACTTCACAAAAAAAAAAATTGATTTGACACCATATACAAATTTAAAAAAAAATTGTTAGTGAGTAAGCAATACTCTAAAGCAATATGCTAAAGACTAAGCAGGGATGTCAGAGATGTCTTACAGGGTTTGATGCATTTTATCAAAAATTTGTAGAAACAGACAACTGACGGTTTTATTTTACTGGCCTATTTTTTCAAAATTTTCAAAAGTATAAAAAGAAGAATATAAACTTTCTACTTTAAGTTTTAAGTAATCCAACAAAAAGCCTTGTTGGTTTGTATCCGGAGATGTAGGCTGTTAACCAATCCAAGAATTTAGAAGCATTGCTTCAAATTTTAAATTTGAGTATTTTTTAACAATTTACCCCTTGGTGGACGGCACGACATTTTACAGAGAATAACATATCGTTGTTTTAGCTGGCCAGATCTTCTGACGGACAATGCTAGTGTTCATGTTTAAATATTTAATAAAGCGTTAAGGACTGGAGTTTGAAACGTTGAAATTCTGCAGTTGAACTCGAATTTACCCCCTGAGCGGTAATAAACTGGAATTATTATTATACAATCGATTTTGTTAATGATACCAATAGTAACAAGTTCATCAAAGAACGGGAGACAAAACCATGTGTTAAAAACATGAATTAAGCATTTTAAAAATTTCTACAAAATTTACCAGTTAATCAAGTTGATGAAAATATTGCTATGTTGGTCATGCTGTATAAAATTAACTGGTTACAGAAGAAGAGAATCAACATGCAATATTGAGGCTATAAGATTATACAGAAATGTAACATTTGTTAAGATGGAAATTAAATGCTACAAATGGCGGAGGCGCCGGATAAATTTAATTCGGTCAACAGATGAAAGTTAGAAAATTACCATTTTATAATAATTAAGATTGATTAAGTAATCTGCTAGAGCCAAGTGGAGTCAAGCTGTGTGCACTAGAGAATCGACTATCCTAAACATTTTAGATCCCAAAAGAGTTTTATATAATATTTTGAGGAATTTCAAAATTTTAGAATTTACTGAAATGAATTAAAACCACAAAAAAATGAGACAGCTATTTTAGTTTTTATTTTTCAAATAATGAAACAAAATTGCTCAAAAGTTTTATAATATAAAACGTTGATTTAGATGAAGCAACTAAATCTTTAAATAAAGAGAAAAATTGAATTGCAACACTTAACTTGTAGAAAGTAAAAATAAAAACTCTGCTTCCATTTCGCAAAAGAAATCTTTGATTTGGCACCAGATATAAATTTAAAAAAAAAAATTGTTTACAAGAACCAATCAAAGGGAACATAGCGGTCCGCTCGCATGTCAGCAGAAAGCCCAGAGGCATACAAATGTCAGCAGATAAAGGTGAACACATCTGCGCTTGCGTCACGTGGTAAAGTGAATGTAGATATTGTGATGTGAACAGAAGCTGCACAATGAAGTAGCAGCTAAATTCTTATCATACCTCATAATGCTACTAATTCTATGTTAACAAGACTTTAGTAATTCTAGGTGAAAATCTAAAGCTCCTTAACAACATTCTTTAAGGTTTAATTTTGATACTCTAAAATCAAGGTTTTAAAATAATTAAAATAATCCATTCATTCAATAAGAAGATCATGATACGACAACCGAAACGTAAAATAATAAAATAAAAACATGCGTATTACGAACCGATTCTTCCTGTTGTCTTTGCAATATAAGTTGGACTCTTGCAGTCGATTTATTCTTTTCAATTTCATTCGGATCCATTTTCGAAACTATAGAAGTTCACAAAAATACAGCACTAATTGTCACTAAACGGACTGGCGGTAGGAATTGCACTGAATAGGTAAATCTATCACAACCACTACACTTGTGTGCGGAATGGCAGACACAACTACAGTGAAGGCAAGCAAGGTGTCTACCCTTAAAATATACTGTCCATTTGGCAATTTTCAAAAAGGAGTGGAGCAGCGCATGCGCGTTTTCTTAATAGCCTAGACAGGTAACGCACCCAAGACCAAAATTTGGAAAGTTAACAATTTTGTTGAAAATTATTTATTTTTAACTTAACTTGACAACACAAAGATAATTTTTAAAATAAGCACATCTTAAATGGAGTTTTACTGCAACGTATAAATTGTGAAAACTTTCAAGGCAACACTTAACTTGTAGAAAGTAAAAATCAAAACTCAACTTCTTTTTCACAAAAATTTTTTTTAATTTGATACTGTATACAAATTTTTCAAATAACGTTGTTAGTGAGAAAGCAATACTCTAAAGCAATATGCTAAAGACTAAGCCGGGGGTGTTAGAGGGGTCTTACAGAGTTTGATGCATTTTATTAAAAATTTGTCGAAATAGAAAGCTGACAGTTTTATTTTGTTGCGATATTTTTCCGAAAAAAAGTATAAAAGAAAGAATATAAACTTTCTATTCTAAGTATTGAGTAATCCAACAGAAAGTCTTGTCGGTTTGTATCCGCAGATGTAGGCTGTTAACTAGTCCAAGAATTTAAAAGCATTCCTTCGAATTTTGCATTTGTATATTTTTTAACAATTTACCCCTTGGTAAATGGCGCGAAACTTTACAAAGAGTACCATATCGCTGTTTTAGCTGGCCAGATCTTCTCGTTGCCAATGCTGGTGTTCATGTTTAGATTCCAAAAATAGTTTTATATAATATTTAGAGGAATTTCAAATCTTTAGTAGAATTTACCAAAATAAATTAATACTAAAATAATATGAAGCAGATATTTTACTTTTTATTTTTAAAATAATAAAAGAAAATTACTCAAAAGTTTCATATATAAACCGTTGATGTAGATGAAGCAATTAAAGCTTTAAATGAAGAGAGAAATTGAATTGGAACACTTAATTTGTAGAAAGTAAAAATAAAAACTCAACTTTCACTTCACAAAAAAAAATTGATTTGACACCATATACAAATTTAAAAAAAAATTGTTAGTGAGTAAGCAATACTCTAACGCAATATGGTAAAGACTAAGCAGGGATGTCAGAGATGTCTTACAGGGTTTGATGTATTTTACCAAAAATTTGTAGAAACAGACAACTGACGGTTTTATTTTACTGGCCTATTTTTTCAAAATTTTCAAAAGTATAAAAAGAAGAATATAAACTTTCTGCTTTAAGTTTTAAGTAATCCAACAAAAGGCCTTGTTGGTTTGTATCTGGAGATGTAGGCTGTTAACCAATCCAAGAATTTAGAAGCATTGCTTCAAATTTTAAATTTGAGTATTTTATAACAATTTACCCCTTGGTGGACGGCGCGACATTTTACAGAGAATAACATATCGTTGTTTTAGTTGGCCAGATCTTCTGACGGACAATGCTAGTGTTCATGTTTAAATATTTAATAAAGCGTTAAGGACTGGAGTTTGAAACGTTGAAATTCTGCAGTTGAACTCGAATTTACCCCCTGAGCGGTAATAAACTGGAATTATTATTATTATACAATCGATTTTGTTAATGATACCAACAGTAACAAGTTCATCAAAGAACGGGAGACAAAACCATGTGTTAAAGACATGAATTAAACATTTTAAGAATTTCTACAAAATTTACCAGTTAATCAAGTTGATGAAAATATTGCTATGTTGGTCATGCTATATAAAATTAACTGGTTACAGAAGAAGAGAATCAACATGCAATATTGAGGCTATAAGATTATACAGAAATGTAACATTTGTTAAGATGGAAATTAAATGCTACAAATGGCGGAGGCGCCGGATAAATTTAATTCGGTCAACAGATGAAAGTTAGAAAATTACCATTTTATAATAATTAAGATTGATTAAGTAATCTGCTAGAGCCAAGTGGAGTCAAGCTGTGTGCACTAGAGAATCGACTATCCTAAACATTTTAGATCCCAAAAAAGTTTTATATAATATTTTGAGGAATTTCAAAATTTTAGAATTTACTGAAATGAATTAAAACCACAAAAAAATGAGACAGCTATTTTACTTTTTATTTTTCAAATAATGAAACAAAATTGCTCTAAAGTTTTATAATATAAAACGTTGATTTAGATGAAGCAACTAAATTTTTAAATAAAGAGAAAAATTGAATTGCAACACTTAACTTGTAGAAAGTAATAATAAAAACTCTGCTTTCATTTCGCAAAAGAAATCTTTGATTTGGCACCAGATATAAATTTAAAAAAAAAATTGTTTACAAGAACCAATCAAAGGGAACATAGCGGTCCGCTCGCATGTTAGCAGAAAGCCCAGAGGCATACAAATGTCAGCAGATAAAGCTGAACAGATCTGCGCTTGCGTCACGTGGTAAAGTGAATGTAGATATTGTGATGTAAACAGAAGCTGCACAATGAAGTAGCAGCTAAATTCTTATCATACCTCATAATGCTACTAATTCTATGTTAACAAGACTTTAGTAATTCTAGGTGAAAATCTAAAGTTCCTTAACAACATTCTTTAAGGTTTAATTTTGATACTCTAAAATCAAGGTTTTAAAATAATTAAAATAATCCATTCATTCAATAAGAAGATCATGATACGATAACCGAAACGTAAAATAATAAAATAAACACATGCGTATTACGAACCGATTCTTCCTGTTGTCTTTGCAATATAAGTTGGACTCTTGCAGTCGATTTATTCTTTTCAATTTCATTCGGATCCATTTTCGAAACTATGGAAGTTCACAAAAACACAGCACTAATTGTCACTAAACGGACTGGCGGTAGGAATTGCACTGAATAGGTAAATCTATCACAACCACTACACTTGTGTGCGGAGAGGCAGACACAACGTCAATGACGAAATATACTGTCCATTTGGCAATTTTCAAAAAAGAGTAGTGCAGCGCATGCGCGTTTTCTTAGTAGCCCAAGACCAAAATTTGGAAAGTTAACGATTTTGTTGAAAATTATTTATTCTTTTGTTGCCCTATTTTTCCAAAGAAAAGGCAGACACAACTTCAATGATGGCAAGCAAGATGTCTACCCTTAAAATATACTGTCCATTTGGCAATTTTCAAAAAGGAGTGAAGCAGCGCATGCGCGTTTTCTTAATAGCCTATACAGGTAACGCACCCAAGACCAAAATTTGGAAAGTTAACGATTTTGTTGAAAATTATTTATTTTTAACTTACCTTGACAACACAAAGATAATTTTTAAAATAAGCACATTTTAAATGGAGTTTTACTGCAACGTATAAATTTTGAAAACTTTCAAGGCAACACTTAACTTGTAGAAAGTAAAAATCAAAACTCAACTTTTTTTTCACAAAAAAAATCTTTGATTTATTACTGTATACAAATTTTTCAAATAACGTTGTTAGTGAGCAAGAAATACTCTAAAGCAATATGCTAAAGACTAAGCAGGGGGTGTTAGAGGGGTCTTACAGAGTTTGATGCATTTTAGTAAAAATTTGTGGAAATAGAACGCTGACAGTTTTATTTTGTTGCGATATTTTTCCGAGAAAAAGTATAAAAGGAAGAATATAAACTTTCTATTCTAAGTATTGAGTAATCCAACAAAAAGTCTTGTCGGTTTGTATCCGGAGATGTAGGCTGTTAACTAGTCCAAGAATTCGAAAGCATTGCTTCGAATTTTGAATTTGTATGTTTTTTAACAATTTACCCCTTGGTAAATGGCGCGAAATTTTACAAAGAGTACCATATCGCTGTTTCAGCTGGCCAGATCTTCTCGCTGCCAATGCTGGTGTTCATGTTTAAATATTTAATAAAGCCTTAACGACTAAAAGTTGAAATGTTGCAATTCTGCGGTTGAACTCGAATTTACCACATGAGCGGTAATAAACCGGAATTATTATTAAGCAATTTATTTTGCTAATGATACCAACAGCAATAAGTTTATCAAAGAAAGGGAGAGTGGATCAAGTGTTAAAGACATGAAGAAAGCATTTTAAAAAGGTCTACAAAATATACCAGTTAATCAAGTTAATGAAAATATTGCTATGTTGGTCATGCTGTATAAAATTAACGGGTTACGGAAGAAGAAAGTCAATATGCAACATTGAGGCTATAAGATAATGTAGAAATATAGCGATTGTTAACAAGGAAATTAAATGCTAGAAATGGTGGAGGCGCCGAATGAATTTAATTCTGTTAACAGACCAAAAGTTAGAAAAAGACCATTTTATAATAATTAAGATTGATTAAGTGATCTGCTAGAGCCAAAGTAGGGTCAAGTGGTGTGCACTGAAGGATCTACTATCCTAAACATTTTAGATTTCAAAAATAGTTTTATATAATATTTGAAGGATTTTCAAAATTTTAGTAAAACTTAACGAATTGAATTGAATCCTAAAAAAAAATTAAGCGGATATTTTACTTTTTATTTTTAAAGTAATAAATCAAAATTACTCAAAGGTTTTATAATATGAAACGTTGATTTAGATGAAGCAACTAAAAAAGCTTTCAATGAAGAGAAGAATTGAATTGCAACACTTAACTTGTAGAAAGTAAAAATAGAAACGAAACTTTTTTCTTACAAAAAAAATCTTTGATTTGACACCATATACGAATTTTTCAAAAGGATTGCTAGTAAGCAAGCAATTTGCTAAAGACTAAGCAGGGATGTTGGAGGTGTCTTAGAGGGTTTGATGCATTTTACCAAAAATTTGTGGAAACAGACAAGTGACAGTTTTATTGTACTGGACTATTTTTTCAAAATTATTAAAAGTATAAAAAAGAGAATTTTATTGTTCCATTATTAAATTATAAAATCGTTGTAGAAAGCTGACATTTAAAATTATTGGCGCTGTGTGATTAATGCGAAGGTTAAAAATTGCAAAAATTTGAATTTGATGGGCGCACCACCGACCAACGACCGCCGGCATTATTTTGGGTTTAACGTGCTCATAATGAATACGAAACATAATAACTCTTTGAATTTTTGATAACTCGTTTTAAAATATTGGAAATAATTTTTCTCATGATAGTACTTTTCAAATATTTCTCTTTTTTGATTAATTTTTTGTATCTGAAATCATTTTTTTTTTCAATTTTTTAATTTTTTGTTATTTTAATTGAACTAATTACGCACTAAAGGCAAAGCCCAAAATCACAACTAATTCCTGTTTTAAAATATTTATCTCAAACCAAAGACGATTTATTATCGTATTTGCTCAAACGCTTATAGTCTGTTTAGTTTTTGGGACGTAATTACGGTTAGCGCTGGTTAGGTAGGCGGTGCACAATATTTCGCCGGACTCCGCTGTGCTGTGCTGGTTAGATGGGCGATGTGCTTAAGGGTGGACGTCAGATAAAAAAACTCCCATTCCTAGCCTTATTTGAACGAAGTTACTCGTTACTTCGTCGTATTGTTGCCCTTCCTAGTAGATCTACCCTAAACGCTCTCCTCACAAAAGTTTCTTTCTATGCAGGACTTAACGAACACATATTCTAACATCTTGGTGAATGCCTTAATACATATAAAGAAGAAGACCGTATATGCTCTCTAACATTCAATAAAGTGTCTTTGAGGGAGCATATACAGTATAATGCTTCCACCGAAACTATTGAAAGTGCCGAACACGATGGTGACAAATTCAGGACTTGCAAGGTAGCAAAATACTGCATCTGTCTTCATGGTTCAGAGTATTTACCGGAGATAGAATCAACTCGTGGTTTATTATTTTAGCCATGGGCCTATGAGTTAAAGAAAACTGGAATTGATAATTCATAACCTGCTTGATGCATTGCAACGTGCAAAGTTACAAATTGTAGCCACAACTTGTGATAAGGGTTCAGTGAATGTGAGCACGTTACGAAATATGGGTTCCAGTGTGGTCCATCTCTTTTTAATTTATAGCAACAGACGAACTTTTACCATCTTTGAGCCTCCACATCACATGTAACGGTAACCTTTTCTCCAAATATTCTATTCGCTTTTTTACTTCCTCAATAAACAATGATGAACAGATTTTTGAAGCAAACTGGGAAGATATAAAGTCTGCCGTGGAAATTGATAAAAGGGCTCCTTGTATATTTAGGTGTCTTTATAAAATAAGACATAAGCAGATATTACCTCAGTCTCAACAAAAAATGAAAGTTTGGCAGGAGCTATCTGAGGAAAGAGACCTCTCTTTGCTCAGGTCGCGTTCTTTCAAAATTTGTTTGGTGCCATTCAGGATGTGGTTATAATGCAAACCCAACATAAACTCAATTCGTGAGTTCCTTAAAAACTCAAATTATCAATGGTTTGGAAAATCAGGGGTTGCAAGATACCAACTGTGAAGATGATGATGTGAGTCGTTTAAAAGACTTACAGAATTTTTTCATGTAAACTTGGTGTATGAAACGATTACGTCAAACACAATATCAACTAAAATCACCAATGTAAGTTATAGCCAAAAACTTTCAAATATCGCCAATGAGATTGCACAAGCTGTTATTCGCATTGGTGATGTAGGAATCCCTTCTGTAGCTTATGTTAGTGGTTTTATTGTTAGGAAGGTCTTCAAAGAATACAAAACGTAAAGTAAATGGTATGAAATTAATTATTAGTTTTACATCTAATAATAATAATTTGACCTTTCAAAATGTATTTGAAGTCTTCTTGTTCTTTTATATTTTTGTTAGGTAGATAGAATGTTTAAAACTGCTGTTCATAATCTTAGTTTTTAATAATATAATTGTGTTTCTTATTTTCTTTCTTTATTATTATTTAATTTTGTATTAACAAAAATGATCAAAGTTGCTAATTTTTCAATGTACATAATTATGCATTGTGAAATTAGTTTGTTCGATAAAAAAGTGTTTTTCTTTCTTTTGTGCAAAAGCGCTCTACAAAAGACGAATTTAAATTTCCTGCCAAGTCGATCAAAGCGCCTCTACAAATGCCTGCGTAAAAGTAAGACAAGAATAAAATTATCATGCTATCTCTAGATCCAAAACAGCTTATAGGAGTTGGCACTCTCACATTCTCTATGCTGTGAACTATGAAAATTAAAAATCAATAATGTTTAAGATTTTGAATCGTTAAGTAATATAAATTTCTAAAATTAAAAAAAAATGAATATTTTATCGTTTCAGAAGGAGAGTATATCATTAAATATAAACAATATAAATATACAAGTTTGTCCCCAGATAGTTTTAACAATCCAAAATTTTTACTAAAATATGGAAATAAAAAATAGTACAAAATAGTAATAGAATACACAAAGCAAAAGAAGTGAGACCACACTCAAATCTCCAATTTTGGAAGAAACGCAGGAGAATTCATTGCAGCAATGTTGCCTGTGGGCAGGAGAAAAGATATCTTATTGTATTCTTACAGTTATAAGAGCTTAAAAGGTTTTTTGTTTCACCCTGACCATAATAACCACTAAAATGTAAGTAGACAATGCAAGTAGTTTGAAAAAATAGTAAGGTCCACATAAGACTTTTGTCCAAAGGCAGCTCATTACCAGTAGTTCAAAAATTTTGTTTGATATCGCAATAATTGTCATAATATTAGCAGCATTACATCTGCAAAGTATAAGTGAAAGAGCCATATGGTCGGCAAGAACCAATATTGCTTTTAATCACATAAGAATTTTTTTTCAAAATTAATTTACCTAAAACAATCATATTGTAATACAAGATTTTAGTGTTAAGCCACATTCTCATTAAATTTTCTTGAATAAGAATGAAACGCAATACAACCAAAAATGTTTATATTACCAGACATCATCTCTTTATATTATCGATATTTAGGTCTAATTGTGTATTTTCACCTTTTGTAACAATTATGACAGAACCTAAGCATAATAAATTTTCCCTTTCCTCGATCCGATTCCACGTGTTGCACGCCACGAATTGGTGAACACTTCAGACCCAAAACATTGAGTATCGATCCAACATGGAGCACAACAGTGGGAGTTTCAATATCGAATCAACAGATAAACCTTCTACAACACTTAATTTCATTAATTCACGATGTTATATCATAGAAGAACCCAAAAGTTGTATCAAATGTTACACGGAAGTCAATTGTGAAAATTCTAAAAAAAAAACATAATATACCATATGGTGACCTACCTTTTGTATAATGTAACAGCGCGGATTGAATGCTGTGCAGATGTAAGTTCCGTTGGCGTCAAGACAGGCCGTCAGAGGGTCAGACCCGGGCACGGCTTTGCCGCGACCTCTCCGAAGGGGCATCTGTACTCGCGGAGCACCACTCGCCACCGCTACTCAGCATGCCGACCTGTTGAGTCCGGGCTCGGCCAGCTGATTGGGGCGAGGCGCCGACGCCAACAATGCGTCGCGACGTCACACGGAAGCTTTGATTGATAAGGGGACGAAATAATAACTGTTTTGAAACGTTACAACTGTGACAGTAATTACAACAAATTAGGTCTTTTACCAGGTTTTTTTTAAGCCAAAATCGTACCGATCTTCGTTCTAGATTTACAACATCTGTCTGCGTATTTACAACGATTTACATAATTAATTTTAAATACTGCACGCGCCTGAAATGAGAAAAAGTAATTATTTTAAATTCACTATTTAGAAAAAAGTTGTTCCTCCAGAACTTGAGGTGCTAACGGATTTATGATTATATACTCACACAGTGAAAATACAGATGCAGTGCACTTATCAGTAAAAAGTGGTAATCGTAGTTTTGGAAGGGGTAGAAAAAACATTTATCTTCAATTTAATTAAAAGGGAAAACTAGAGAAGGTAAAAATTTGCAAGTTTTAATATTTACAAAATAAAAATAATTTTGAAATTAAAATATATTTTATTTTGTAAAATAATTAACAAGAAGAATTGGCAATACCAGATAAGTAAATTTGACAAGTAAGATAGTAACCATTAACATGAACTTGCTCCTTGGAAGGGTAACGAAAACTGAAACACTTTTAATTTTGCCTAAACCACAAGCCTGCTGATCGAATGCACTATTACTACTCTCATTACTTTTCTCTATAATTAGACAACGTTATGTCTAGTAGAGTTGCAACTTTTTTAATTTAAGTCTAACACGGCCCGACCCGATCCGTCCAGAGTGATATTTGGTCCGACCCGGCCAGGCCCGCTTTAATTATTTGTTGTTTTATGTATAGCCTAATTTAAATTAGTAGCAAGGGCATAATTTTCCCTGACCACGTGTGAACTTATTCCTGGAAACATCTTTTTTTTTTTTAAATCACAGAAATAAAAGCTGCCACATATTTATAAAAGAAAAGACCCCAAAAATTATTATCAACTGTGTGAAGGTACCGTTTATGGGCAGTGTCACGTTCCAGATTCTATAGTCTTGATTTTACTACTCTTACCTAACCCCATTTAGTAGGTTATTATTTATTTATTAATTATGTAGTGGACATTTGTAGTTTGTATTTTGAGTATTCCTCCCTATCGATAGTAATTTTTTAAATAAATTGTGATCGATAGCTACTATCGATAAGGTCCTTACTTTCGGAGGGGCCATAAATGAAATGCTTCGGGTATCTCTTTTGTGCCTGTCGAATACAGCTTCAATGCATATGGTCTGTAAGAAAAATAATGCTCAATTTTTTTATTTTTTTCTTTTATTTATGGCTATAACACAAATGCAAATTAATTTTAAAGCAATGTAAATAGTAACCTTGTTATTAAACTAATGTTAAATTATATGACAGTTAAAAAAATACTTTTAAAAAAAATATGGGATCACCATTACTTTTATTGCAGACTGTCCTTTGGAGCTCATTTTTAATAACGGCTTTTCTGCAAATGCATGAAAGTGTTTTATTTGGGGATGGTCAAACAAAATTAATAGCTTTTAGTTTACAATAACTTAAATAGAAATACAAGTAAATTGACAAACATTAAAAATGCTGAAAACATTTGTTATTACAACTTTGGCCCAAGCTGGGCTTCGGGTTCGGGCGAAAAGTCGCATCTCCAATGTCTAGTACACGCGCGTATGGTAGGTTAAAAATTTTTTTTTTGAGTTTTTGTAAAACAAATCGTTAGAGTATAAAATATCATGACCCTTAGTTAAAGCAAAAAAAATACGGGAACACTGGCGACTTCCCCAAAGCCGCGAATCCACTTGCCATTGCAGTCCGTAAGTTTCAATGCGTCAGGGTAGGCGTGGGTAGGCGTAAGAACCCCCCTTTTCCCTGCAGCTTGCCCTTTGGTTTGCTAGGCTAAACCTAGGCTAACAACAAATTGATTAGAACCGTGTCGACTTCATTAAAGATCAATGGAAATAGCATAATTGCGGTTCCAGTACTTTATGGTGGAGGCGCTGGGTGAATATGCTACAGCAGGTGTCACCAAGTGGCGGACCGCGGTCCGCATCCGGACCGCCGACCCTTTTTGTGCGGACCGCGAGAACACAGCAACTAGCACTACAGAGTACGTTTTTTAATAAAAATCTATCCCCCGAGAGAAACTTTTGTTGAAGAGCTATTGGCTCTTTTGCCGCTATTAGGAAGAACCCGAGGAGAAGACTTGATCAAAGCAGTGATGGATTATTTTGATAAAGATGAGTTAGACTTGAAAAAGCTTTTATCGGTCACTACTGACGGTGCGCCAGCCATGGTTGGGAGTAAAAAAGAACTAGTTCACCTGTTGAGTAGCAATGCAAGATGTAATGAAAATTTGATTTCCTACCACTGTATTATTCACCAAACTGTGCTTTGCTGCAAACTCAATCATAATTTTGAGCGTATTATGCAAGAAGCGATGAAAATAGTAAATTTTCTTCGTGCGAAATCAGCACTGCAACATCGTGAATTGAAGTCATTTCTTGGTGAAGTTGATGCACAATATGACGATCTACTGTTGCATAATAATGTGAGATGGTTAAGCAAAGGCTGCGTTTTAGAAAGATTCTTCAGCATTTTGGAACACTTGAAGACTTATCTTTTCAACAGTAATCAGACTTCAGCAAACGTCTACTTAAGTTTTCTTAACAAAATAGAAAATGTAGCTGCCATTGCTTTCTTGACGGATATTTTTAAACATATCAATGACATGAACCTTAAACTTCAAGGCAAGGGAAAGCTTGTATGGGAGCTCATGTCAGAAGTAAAAAGTTTTTCGCGAAAACTCGATCTCTTTATTAATGATCTTGGTAATGAATGCTTACACTTCCCCAATTTAAATAAAATAATTAGCAGTGACAACGAGATTGATGTCGGCCAATACAAGACGTTCATTACGGATCTTAAATCAGAATTTAAAAATAGGTTCGCAGATTTTAAGAAAATTGAGAATGTTGTAGAAATTCTCAGCAGCATTTACTCTCTGCATCCTGATGGTGAATGGAGCAACGACGCTGCAAATGTTTTCGGGAGTGATAAAGCTACTCTGCAGATGGAAATGATCGATTTCCAAGAAAACACAGTTTTAAAACACAAACATGCAGAAGTTTCCAGTGAAGAGTTCTGGATAAAATTTGTGTGTGGTAATAAATATCCAGAATTACAAAAATTAGCTTTAAAACTTCTTACTTTGTTTGGGTCAACATATATTTGTGAAGCAGCATTTTTGAAGATGAACTTCATTAAGAATAAATTCCGATCTCGACTTACTGATGAACATCTCCAGGATTTAATGTCAATAGCTTGCACCAATTTTACTCCAAACTTCAGACAGATAGTCCGCAACAAAAAATGTAATTTTTCTCATTGATATGTAAAAAAATACCTTTAATTTCCGTAATTACATTTGTTTAATAAATATTTTTTTCTATAAAATGTTGTGCGGACCGCGATGGTCATTTCATTTCTTAAAACGGACCCCGAGCGAAACTAATTGGTGACCCCTGTGCTACAGTTTTGATCATTTACTTGTGTAAATTAAATTTATCTTAAATTGCCTTAAATACAAATGAGAAAAGACGTTTTCGGATGTTAGTAAAATTTTAATAATTTTATTCCTGGAATGAAAACCTCTTGAAAAATATTTCGCTATTTTGCTGTTATTATAGAAAGATAACGATAAGAAGTGTTTTAACGATTACTAGTTGTGGTTTGTTGATCTTATAGTTATTTGATTAGGTGCTTCATAACTATTTCGGGGAATAACCGTGGATAATAAAAAAACTTGAAGTGTGAGTTCTAGAAAGATAATTTTTATAATTTTTTTTTTATTGTTAGCAATCAGCAATCTCCTTCAGATTTTTGTATAGATAGAGAAAGTTTAGTGATAGGGGTAAAGCAGTTCAAATTTTCAGTTTTGACGACAATTTTGTTCGAAAGCTCAAATCATAGTGATTTCTAAATAATAAGCTAAAAATAAAATATTGCTAAAATTTAAAAATTTTTGAAAAGTTAATTTTTTTTTTAATCAATTTGGCGATACACTTAAATTAATTAAAAACAACTATTTGAGTCTATATACTCACGCTGCGCAAAATCAACCATCTTCAACATTCCAGCTGGTTCCAACCGTTTCCGAAATCTTTCAACGTCCAAAATATTCTCTTCTCAAATTTTCCATCACAGCGCGGAGCCCTGGAACGTGCAACGGCTCTACCAAGTTGCCCTCCCCCAAGGTGACTCTTCTTACGTTATTGTCACCTTGCACCAGGCATGCAGCACCTTGCACGACATGTAGCAAAGCTTGCACTCCTATGGTTAATTAAATGTTTAACTATAAAATTAACTTGACGGATTGTTGATAGCGATAATAATATATTAAACATGAATACTCGACTTTCATTGTCACACTGTGACATTATTTTAAGTCAGGACTAGGAGGTCCACGTCTCATGATTTAATTCAAGTGTCAAGATAGTAGTTCAAAATCTACATTACACAGTGTTTCCAGAATTGGTCTGCGAAATTTTAGAGGCTTTAACAGACCTTTAAATATGCGCTTCATAAATATCATTTCTTTCGCAATTTTTTAGAAGGTCGATAATAATTTAATTTTTAGAAGGGTTTTAAATTTTAAAAGAAAGTTACAGAATCGACTTCCACACCTGCATATATTTGGGGTCGATGGTTATAAGCTGGTCAAGTACTTTTTTTCTAAAGCATAAATACTGTACTAAGACCTTACTGAATGAGCTTTCTAAATGAATGGAATATAGATAAGACACGGCTTTTATACTTTCTTGACAAAAATGTTAAGCAAGATAAATATAAAAGAATCACTTCTCATTTTATGGTTGTAAAGATTTCAAAAATATTGTTTGAAAATGTTTCTAGAAGATTTCATAATTCTCAAGTAATGTGTTCTTTTATGAACATGTACTAATTGATAGTTTGCCTTACAAACAAGTTAACTATGGTTTATTTTCAAGGTCAGTTCTGATTACGAAGAAAAGCTCACTTGGCTTTCGGTTTCACGAGTTCGAGAGTCTAAAGAAAGAAATTAAAGTGGTAATATTCATACTTGCACCCTTTAAAGCGCGTAATTCAAATGTTCGATTCGTTTTTGTAAAATTTTGTATAGTTTGTCCAAAGAGTCTATAAAATAACGGATCGTAGTTATTTTTTGAAAAAATGTTTTATAATTGGCTTTTGTATGTAGTTAAACCTGTTAACCACCATGCAACAAAGATTGAAAAATATTTTAAGAAGATTTTTGACAAAACTTAAAATTTTGTAACATTTCTGAAAAGCACCATATAATCAATACTTCTACTGTGATAAAACTTATAAAAAAAACTACTTATGGTACTTTAAGAAATCGTTTTTGTTGGCGTTCAAGTCATTTTTTTCATTGTGTTCAACTCTGCGTGGCTTTTTCGCAGTGCTGCATAGAGCACAACGCTGACGTACTTTTTTTTGAAATAATGTGACCCTATTGCACCCCACTGGTACCTGCCCCCAAATCGAAAATGTCTAGATTAAATTGTTCTTGGGAGGGAAAGTATGCATGCAGAATGTTGTTCTAATCCAAAAAAATATTTTTTTTTGTAACCGCAACACCCTGTATCTTTTTTAGGAATCGAAATAGAGACATAAAATATGTAATTTTTTTGAATCAGCACGACTAGGAGAATCTACCGTTAAAGTTTGATTGATTAAAACTGAATCAGCCTGTATAAATATTTTTCATTATATACTTCTTGTAGAAGTTTATTTTCGTGACTTTACAAGGAAAAAGAAATCTTAGTGCTGATAAATAACTACAAAAGATGTGGTCCTTCCTGGAATTTGTACTGCAAAGACGTAGGGAACAATGGTGGTTCATTTCCTTTGTGGTCGGTTCTTCCCAGAAAGGGGTCTACGAGGATTCTGAAATTTGTAAATCTCGGCTGCAGAAAATACATGGTCTCAAATGGAGCTTTTCACACGAGTAGCGGCGACAGATTCAGTATCCGGCTGCAGAAATTTTAAATCTTGCTTAGCTCAGATACAGATTTTACATTATATGGCGGTATATGGAACCTTTCAGGCTACTTTTTCAAACAATTCAGCGTCATCTCATGAGCGGCACTTTGTTTTGTTTCATGGGGGGCATTTTGTGCTTCGCTTACTGATGAAGGTACTATACTCCCTTGGCTTCCCGTATTCCACAATTGGATGAACCCACATTGTTCTTCTCCTTTTTCTTTATTTCTTTATTAAGTGTCATAACATTATCCACTCTATTACGTCCATAACGTACTGCACTGCAACTTTGTACCTGACTCGAGCAGGTCAGCAAAGCGGCGTCCGATACAGTAGTTAAGAAGTTTTCGGCAGCGATTTTATATCTCGGATACTGATTTTCGGATTCGGAGTCCCTGTGTGAAAGAAGTTTTACCCGAGACGTCGTATGACCATTTCTTGTAGATCATGTCATGGTACAAGCGGGGAAGGTTTTAATAATTCGCTGTGCCGAAAATGATTTGATCATAAATAACTGTGTAGCGGACTCAAGTGACGGAGCTGCAAATATGTAGGGTGAATAAAGAATTAGTAGCAAAAATTAAGGAAGGAAATTCCTACCATATACATATATGGTGCTATGCTCATATTTTAAATTTGGTGATTGGTGACATAATGAAAGCTCAAATAAAAGCTGCGTCCTTCTTCTCTATGTTAAACTCAATAATTTCTTAAAAGAATGGACATATGAACTTCTGCATGAAAACTACAAAATATCGGAGAAACTTGTTGATGGGCAAGGGAAGTTTCCTTCAACGAAATTCTTGGTTCGTTTGTTTTTATGTGGATGTTTTTGTTGCTCTACAAACTATTCAAAGTAATTTAAAAATAAATCCGGATATCCAAACAACAAGTAAAAATCTCAAAGATTGATTTCTAAAATATAAAAATATAATGACTGCTTACATTTTTCTAAAAATATTTCATATTATCATTGTCGAAATATTTGCAAACCAAAAGTTTAATCTAATAAAATGTAATTATATGGTGCAAACTGCTCTCCAACAGCTCATTGAAATTCAAAGAGATACCTTTGATATAAAACGAGTAAGCGACAAATTTTTAACTGCGCCCCACTAATGAGTTGGAGAAAAGAGAAAATTACTCGGAAATAGAAATAAAAGATTATTTCCCAAAAAAACGAAAAAGGCGAGTGAGGAAGATGTTTGACGAACAAAGTAGGGATGGAAATACAGAAGAGAATTTGAAAAGTTTAAAGGGGAAACTTACAACATTATAATTGACAATATAGTCGAATCAATGCAAAGACGATTTTTTTTAAATATGGAAGTTTATAGGGACCTATCTATCTTAGATCAAAAATTTCTTTTAGAATTTATAAAAACAAATAGGTCGCCTGAAGGTTCAATGGCAAATTTGTCTAAAAAATTGTAACATTCAATTCAGTGGCAACACCACAAAACTTAAAAAAAGATTGATTGAATTCTGTTTCTAACTGGGAACGATAAAAACTTTTAGTTGAACAGTCTTATGTTGTAAATTACAACAGTGGGAGTGACATTGAGGGTGAGAATGAAAATGATGCTGAACAAATTGAGGAAAGAAACTGTAAAACTGTTGTAAAAGTTGTAGGAACAGTCCGATTTATTGTTACAATATAATTTTAAAATTCAATTTGTTTCAAGAAGCATATCCGGCACTTGATAGAGCTTACCAATATCTGTTAACACTATCAATTTCTCACGTAGCATGTGAACCATCGTTTTCTGCCATTAAATCACGCCTAAGTCGCCTGGAATCATTTATGATTATTAACACAGAGAAACTTACATTGACCGGTGTTGATAATGAAGCAATTATTAACAATCTTGCGGATACCACCGTGTTATTGAAGAAAGATGTAATGTTTTAATTTACTACCCTGTTCTAATATAGATATTACTTTTCTGTTAAGGGTTCTATATTTTGTTGCTATTATTTCGATATATGTGCAATAGGAAGAAATAAATCTTAATCGATTATAGTACTTTCAGGCATGTTGAATAATTTATTAAGAATTTATGTTAGATTAACGGAGGTCGATAACTTAAATTTCCTGAACTGAAACGATTGAGCCCATTCGTCCCTGATACCATCTGAATCTGACCGGACATTTATTGCGCCATTCACTGCACACCATATCTTAATATTTTAATACATAACCCTACTTTTAACTGTCAGTGTCAGAATGATTTCAAATATAAGAATATTTAATATATAATATGATTTAAACATAGTTTTGAATTTGCGAAGTAACTAATTTACGGAGTAAGTTGATAAAAGCAAGTTTCACAAAATTTTCATTATTAACTTTCTGTTCCCAGTTTTTCGTTCCTGGAGTTGTCAAGAATTCAGGATGCCGGATTTTTTAGCAGAAAATAACGTCTGCGGACAAACGATTTTGCAATTAGTATCGAGAGGTAATGCCATTATCGCAGAATTACTCCGCCTAAAAGATTACATTCCGAAGAGATACAGGTAGGAGCAGACTAACGAACTTTTAATCAAATTCTAAAGTATTTTATTAGGCTAAGTACCAAAGACGAAATCCAAAAATACGGCGACATAATCATGGATTTCAGTTATTTTCGAATCGAGGAAGGTCAAAATTATAAAATTGAAACTTCCGAGGTACATGATCATAAAACCAAAACTTCAATCTATTCACAATAATTTTTAGCATTTACAAGATTTAGACGAAGAATTCAAAGATAATCATATAGAGATGATCAATCGATTTTATTTAACATTTGAAAGTATTCACACGTACATTACAGACTTGAATCACTTTTTGGAAGAACTTGATGATGGCATTTACATCCATCAGTCTCTTGAAGTTATTTTTACGGATGTGGAAGGAAAACAACTACTTGTAATAACTCAATGTTTAAATCCTTGTTAAATATTTATTCCAACAAATATTCTAGTGCGAAGCTCTCTATTTGTATGGACTTATGTTGTTGATTATCGATGAATACATTGAAGGGGTAGTGCGTGAAAGATTGCTCGTTTCGTATTATCGTTACACTCCGCAACGAAGCGATACTCAAAGTCGTATCGATGATGTCTGCAAATTATTGAGGGACACTGGGTACAATACCTCGAAGAAACCAAGTAATTACCCTGAAGATTATTTTAAACGAGTACCGATCAAATCAACTTACGTCGATGTTGTAATTGGTCATTTACGTTCGGATGATATTTACGGACAGTTATCCGTGTATCCTCTGCCAAAACACAGAAGTACCGCGTTAGCAACCCAAGCTTCAATGTTGTATGTTTGTTTGTTTTTCTCTTCGAATATTTTGCATTCTCAAACTGCTATAATGCGAGAAATTGTTGATAAGTATTTTCCTGATAACTGGGTGATTTCAATTTATATGGGTCTCGTTGTGAATCTTGCCGAAACTTGGGAACCTTTCAAAGCCGCTAAACTAGCCCTCAATAACACTTTAGAAATTGTTAATATAAAAGGGTACGCTGCTAGTTACGGCGCGAATCTTCCGCAATTGTTAAAATCTTGTAATCTCAAGTTGAAAGAAGGTTGCATCACTAACGAAACTTTGCTTAAGGATATCAATAATATTATCAATCTTTTGCGAGATTGCAACTTTACGATTCGTTGGTTGATGCTCCACACTGTTCTTAAACCGGGTAAAAGCGAGAAAAATAAGAAAGTGAAACAACTGAGAGAACTTGTTGTTAATGAATCGAAACATGATCAAGTCCAATTGTTTAAGTTGTTGCTTAATACTGCACAACTCGAATTAATTACTAGAGATATTTATAAAAATCTTCTAATGGAAAAAGAAGTTCAATGGAAAGAGTTGAAGGATGAAAGCTTCAAAAATTTGGTTGAATTATCTGAAGTTTTCAGCGGTGTTAAACCGTTAACTCGCGTTCAAAAAAATGAAAATCTTCAACGTTGGTTTTTGGAGATTTCAAAACAAGTTGAAACGTTAAACCAAGACGATGGCGCTTCCGGTAGAAAAATTGTTCAACTCATTCAAGCTTTGGAAGAAGTCCAGGAGTTTCATCAACTTGAATCTAATATGCAGGTGATTCAATTTTTAACAGAAACTCGTAAACGCTTGCATCAAATGATTCGAAATATGAACGTTAAAGAAGATATTTTAATTACGTTGCAAATAATTGGTGATTTGAGTTACGCTTGGGAATTGATCGATTCTTTCACACCAATTATGCAATATGGAATCCAAAGAGAACCTACTTTAGTTATAAAATTGCGAGCTGTTTTTTTGAAATTAGCGTCAGCGTTAGAAATACCTTTATTACGAATTAATTTAGCACACAGTGAAGATTTGATTTCGGTTTCACAATATTATAGTAGCGAATTGGAGATTTATGTTAGAAGAGTTCTTCAAATTATACCTAAAATGATGTTCGAAAAAATGGCGAGAATTATTGAAATACAAACTTTAGTTTTAAAAGAATTACCTACCAGGTTGGACAAGGATAAGCTAAAAGATTACGCGCAACTCAATGAAAGGTTTGAGTACGCGGAATTGACTCATTCCATTTCCGTTTTTAGCCAAGGTAATTCCGTGTTTTTTTCTTCTCAATTAAAATAGCGAGTTTCAGGGATGAGGATGATGAAAAGTACTTTGGTTGGGGTGGTTTGTTTGGATCCAAAAAAATTATTAGAGGACGGCATCAGGCAAGAGTTGGTTCAATACATTTCTCGAGCTTTACATTCAGAATTGATATTCAGTCCTAAATCAAAACCAGAAGAGTTGGAGCAAAAACTTAATTCTTTAAGCCACATTATGGACGGATATAAAAGATCATTCGAATACATTCAGGTAAGCCGTATAATTAATTGCTGGCGTTAATACAACAAACTTTTATAATTAGGATTACATCAACATTAACGGGTTAAAAATTTGGCAAGAAGAGGTAACAAGAATCATCAATTACAACGTCGAGCAGGAATGTAACGGTTTCCTGAGGAGTAAAGTTAATTCTTGGGATAGTGTCTACCAAAGCCGCTATGTTCCTATCCCGATATACCCATCCACAGATAATTTGAGCGAAAATTTCGTTGGTCGACTAGCCAGAGAAGTGGTCCGTTTAACTGATCCCAGGTATGGAGATTTTTTTTCCTTAGAGGCGGTGTTAGCTGTGACGTCACCGGTTGAAACCGGACCCTGAAAGTTAGAACGCGCGTATAACTTATTTAGCTGTTGCAGTGATATAACTTTTAATTATGCGTTTATGGACAGTAAAAAGTCATTTTGCAAAAGAAAATAGGAAAATTCCGGAAATTTTTGCTAAAATTTTGATGAAAGATGTAATTAATGCCGAACCGAAAGTTGTGGGCCGCAATCCGCGAACGAATTTTAATTATTCTTTTTAGACGTTTTGTTGCAAGTTGACATCAGAGATGTCGGACAAGACTCTGAAAACTAGAGCACGGTTGTATCTTTCCACACGAGTCCTCGTTGCAATTCGATTTTGAAAAAGTGGATGCAGAGATATTATAATTTGTAATTATGTATCTATGGGAAGAGAAAAACTTATTTTGCAAAACAGAAATCTGAATATTTGAATATTTTTGCTCACAATTAATCCACTCGTTTGAAATTTTGAAGATGCCTTTTATTTTACTAAATCTAAAACTAAAAGTTACTAGCCGCAGCCCGGAACAAATTTTTAAAAATCTTTCTACGTAGACAGCTATTGAAGCCAACGATGCTGCCGCAAGCTACAGCGCTTGTATAGTTTGAACGGAAAGAAATGCGAATTTGCCGGCGTGTCTTGTCGAACCTCTTTGACCTGGCTAGAAGCGTGTCACGAACAGGTCGATACAATGCTTTACCTGCCGATATTTTGTTGTTGCTACCTAGTCAATTTGTAGTCAGACCGTTCGCTAAAGTTTGCAAAGCTGCTATAAATAAGTAAACTACAAGTCGAAACACTTGCGGCGAAGCTTAAGTGAATTCCATACTTTCACGGAAACAACGCATTGGTTAGATTTTTTTCGTTTCATTTACTCCTTAAGTTGATTTAATCGCATTTGAATTTCCTCAGGTCTGAATTTGATCTCAGATGAAGATAAATAAATGATGTATCTAATATATGATTCTGAATGAAAATGTTTATTATAAATATAAATAAAATAAAAATAAATACAATTATGACACAAACAGGAAGGCCGAAGGAACAACGGTACAGCCGCATAGATTTTTAATATTTAGATTGGTCCCCTCCACTGTCGATTGTTTGCTGCAATCGTCGTGTCATGGAGGCCACTAATCTTTCACAAACATTAGTGCACCTTAGCCACTCCCAGACCCTTTCAGCATGTTGTTCCAAATTATCCCGGGTCCTAATATTATTGTTCTCTGCAGAACTCCATTCTCGTGTCATAATTGCCCACAAATTCTCAATCGGATTGAGATCCGGTGATTTAGGCGGCCAAGGAAGAGTCTCTATTTCCGGATGCTGGCTAAACCATTTCTGGACTGGCAGAGAATTATGAACGGAACTATTGTCCTGCACGAGAACAATTGGATGAGGTTCCGGGAATAATACACGTACGGATGGGAGAAGTACATCATTCCATTCATACGTGTATGAATTGGAAACAGTTGATCAGGACCAGCAGCGCACATCCACCCGAAATATCTGAGTGTAATGCGACCACTTTGCCTGGTTCTTACAACATGAACCGGGTCATAGCGGGTTTAATAAAAGAGGTTTAACTGAATCTATGGCCGACGAAA
Organism: Pyrochroa serraticornis; assembly: GCA_905333025.2. Taxonomy (NCBI): domain Eukaryota; kingdom Metazoa; phylum Arthropoda; class Insecta; order Coleoptera; family Pyrochroidae; genus Pyrochroa; species Pyrochroa serraticornis. The sequence continues at coordinate 22,897,508 of HG995154.1, forward strand.
AAACTTTCCCATTTACGAAGATGACCGTTGAACAATCACGGTTTAAATTATTTTCAATCTGCCAATAATTTTATCACGCTCTGCCAATATAGAGTGACTTTGTTGCTCCATTTTTAAACAATACACGTATTGCTTTGGAAATTAAAATAAACATTAGCTCTCTCGCTACGCAGTTCTCGAATAAGAAACAGACCAATATATAAGTGTTTACTCGTAGTTCATACAAATTTATATTTTAATAAGGGTGGAAGAAGTGCGGAGGGAGTGTGTAGATATTTGGAACTTCCATGTTGATAAGATTTGTGACCTTATATAGTACGGGTTCCAATATTTGGAAGTTTTTAAGTAGATAGGATTGCTACATTACCATTACTTACTAGTAATTCGAATATAATATCTTTTTTACAGCCAATTGTTAAACTTCGTTTTTCTTACATACGTGCAATACACAATTATTATGTTCAACAGATAACACAGATAACAAGAAAGAATATTACAAATAAATACAAACAAATATCATCTTTGTAGTTAATGCAGGGTGTTTCAATTGAAAATGGTAACTGTTTTATATTAGAAATATAGAAAGTATGTCGATGAATATCAGCAAAGGAAAACAATAGCGTAGATCCTAGCAAGAAAATTAATAACGAAAACCTTTATAAATTTTTTAAACTATTACGATGGAGTATTCACATGTTATGTAAACAGCACGGCCACCAATTCGCACAAGTTTGGGATCTCTGTTGAAAATATTTCATTTCCGCGAACGATGCATTTTGCGCATTTCTTTCCGTTCAAGCTGTACCACAACTCCTACTTTTAGTTCAATTTTTGAAAAGCAGATACAATACTATTAACCATAACTTATAATTATGCATTTATATAAATAACAAGGCGTTTTGCATATAATAAATAACAAATTTGTAATATTTTGAAATTTGAAGAAAAATCCTTTTAATAGAAGCAGACTGAGAGTTGGGGGTCTTAACTGATAACACTAATATCAATTATTTTGTTGAAAAATGGCTTTTACCCAACGTCTTGGTAAAATTGTAAAATGCTTTGTCAAATTTTTAGACAATTATATTTTAATGTCTCTTAATTATTTTATTCTTATTTGTTCTTAGGCAGTCAATTTATATTGACCAAACATCGACATGGTATGACATTAAGTCCCACAAACCAATCCTGAACAAGGAAACTATCGGTTTGATGGCTTCAGCGATAGAAATTTCAGGTTTAGTTGGCTTAGACCGCCTCTTTTCCTTCATGATAATTTCGAATTTACAAAAGTTGTTGGGATTTCTCGAAAATAGAAATAAAGTTAAAAACGATTCTTGGTACAATGTTTTGCTCAATGTCCAAAAAGAGATCAAATTGTCCGAGGATGTGCAAAATCCTATCAAATTCTACCAAAATTGCGTCAATAGAACCACTAAAATTTGGAGTGATTTTCTTGATTGCGTTTTAACAGTTGGACAATTACAGTTGTTGAGAAATTTGATTTCATTTCATTTGAATAAATCTTGTAAGTTTAATGCTAAAAACTTGGAGTCATCGCTAAGGTCATTGAACAAGTAAGTATTTTGCAATTATTTAATATCACTACTTAAATTTTGATTTTTAGAGCTTTACTTCTGGATGTTAACAACGGTTATTCAGCGAGTGAAGAACTTATGTCAACATTATCCCAGTATTTCGATTATTCAGGCTTAAATAACTCATACAACAAAATTTACGTAACTTCAAAATTTGATGACAATCACGCAGTCACTATCTTCATCTTTGTAATTGCCCATTTGCAGAAAATATGTTTTCTTCAGCAATCCGGTAAGTTAATTAATTGATTAACTTTAATTTATTTAATTTAATTAATTTTTGTAGGAAATTTTAATAAAAAGACAGTCGATCAGATTGACGGCACGGCATTTGCTGCCGCTGTTCACACTTTAGTTAAACAATTTCATAATAAATTAAACCAACAATTCATTCAATTGTTATCAAATTATATTACAACGTTAACTCGCTACAGCATCAGGTAATTTTTTAAACAATAGTACCTAACTCTACCAAATCATTTTTAGCATAAAAAATTCTGAATTGCCATTAGAAGTTATATTGGCCACAAATTTCTTGGAAAGATACACTTCCTATTCTGATTCCTCCAAGAAGCTACTACAAAAGAGCATTCCTGAAGAAGTTTTACACATGCAGCAGACTGTCGTCAGCGGCTAAAGTAGGTTAGTTCTTTCCATAAGTTTTAATCGGTAACTTGCGTCAATAAGGCAGTGCCTTTAAGTATCCAGTAACTTTGGGGTTGATCACTAGGTAGCAACATAGCTATAACAAAATTAGTACTATGCCCAGTAGTAGACAAAACTCCCGCTCTTATTGATGTTTTATATAGGGGAGTAACATATCTAGGGTCGTTCTGAGGCATTGAAGTTTTGGGTACCAACAAAACTGCTGGCAGCAGTGGATTCACTTCACCTACAATATTTGTGTTAAAAAGTAATAATTGTTCCCACATCCAAATAATTTTTAATCGTATTGAAAACAATTGTCTACAACTGTTTTCTAGAATTTTGTACTGAAAATAAAATTATTGGGATATCGAATGAATTATTACCTGGTTTAGCATCAACCAGTTTCATTGTTTGCATATCCCAACGCCCCGCATCGACGAAAATTCCATGAACTATGGCTCCATCTTCCGGACTTTTTAGTTGTTGATAAACTTCCATATTCTAGAAGAAAGCGGGATATTACGGCGGTTTTGTAGACATTTTGAACTAACTTCTTTTCCTTCTTCGTCGTGAACTTTTTTTACGTCTTCTTGTTTTATAATAACTTTTTTAACTTCAAAATCGAACTTAAGTTGATCTATGGGCAAGTTGTATTTTCTTGCGTGAGTTTGCAAAGTTCCTGTCAGGAAACCTTGAGGAAAATAAAAGCCTGATATCCAGTAGGAAGCGGGATGGCCATATCTGACCCAAATCTGAATTGATTCTGCTTTAGTTAAATAATACTTAACCTAATGATGTGAATTACGCATATAAAATCGAGTCTCAAAACCAAGTCACGAACCCAACTTCCAAGAGTTTTTAAAGAATTATAACCTTTAGCAGACCACATTTTTGGGATCTAGAATAGAATATACAATAACGGAATTTGGTTTCAAATAAAAATTTATTGATTTGTACCTGATTGTTCATGAAAGCCTTAAACAAATCTTCCAAAGCTTCTGACATCACAACCAGTCCCTTAATTGCTTTTTTCAAATTAGCCATTGACGTATGAATTAGTTTTAGTAACATGTTGTACCGGTCAATTTCCTGAGTTAGAACAGTTGTTAAAGATGGCAGTCGTCCCTTGTCATCTCTCTAAAATTAAATTTGGCTACATAATCAACTTTTATTAACCATCACCTTAAACATGTGAAGATTAACTTCATCCGTCAATATTTTTGGCATTATAGAATCTGTAATCATCGTTGCTAAATCGTAGACAATGACGTCACTATGTTGACCCTCAGCGCCACCTGACGACTGAGGTTGACTCTCCATTATCGTCATAATCACATTTTGAGTTTCTTTGATCTAAAAAATACCAATTAGGAGACAATCATTTAATTAAGACGAATCGAGTACTTGATATGCTAGATTTGCGTTTTCGTGCATCCCAAAAATTTCCGGTTCCTCAAGAATGGGTAGTCCATCAATAAAGTTTTGAAAGTCAGCCAGTTTTTCCAACCAAGGGCAATAATATACTCCCGATTGCGAGTATTTGTACCCCGACTCCAACGTGTGGGGGGCGAAAAATATTTTTAGTATAGTTTTCAAGCAACGCAAGTCCCAATAGTCAGTCACGCGACCGCCATAAGTGATTTCCCCTAACGCACAAAATTATTAAAGCAGAGAAATAATATTTTATGTAAGTAGGGTTAGTGGCAACACAACTCAAAAATATCATCAATCCATAATTTTAATTTTTCGGACTTACACACCAGAGTAGCATGGACTTGCTGCCCGGAAGCAGGCTCCATGCTATACATTTTAAAACCTATAGATCGAAATGGTAATGTTTAAATGGCGTAACAACCATGCCACGTGCATTCAGGCAGCAAGTCGCAATATTTCAGAACCATTGATCATTTGGGTAAATTTTTTTGATTAAAACTTAACAATCGTAATTTGCTGCAATGGCTGCGATAGTCAAAACTAACTTAAAGAAAAAACTACAAGTTTGAACCCTGCATCACAATTTACCTGTGAGATACTCCAAGGCGTCCCAAGGGACTTCTCCTTCTGCGCAAAACATTTTCAGTGTATTGAAAGCGAATTCTCTGTCGCTATCGTTGAATTCGTACGTAATATTCCAGCCGAGTGGTCCAAACTTTTTTCTTTCTTGTATTACAGCGTGAAACATGCAAATTCCAAATAGCATGGCCCTCCAGGTTTGCTCCAAAGCTAAAATTTTATTAGTTACATAATTGGATAATTATACAACTTACGGTGATCTTCAAAGAAATCGGGTAACATATCCGTAAAAGCTCGTCTAACATTAGCTCTAATCCCTTTCGGAGGCTCATTTGTAACTTTTACAGAATTCTGTAATACCGATACTGGAAATGCTTTAGACGGCATAGAACTCATGTATAATCGAAAATCTTTGTGAATTTTGCCGGATTCTTCAGATATTTTTAATACTATACGTTCCATTGCCAACATCCAAGATGTCGCTAGATGACAGTTCTGAAAAGGAAATATAAACCGAGATAATTCATAATTGAAAGTTTACTTGAAGAAACACCCAGTCGCCTCTTTCTAGACCTTGCTCTATAATTTTTTCGGCCACTGGTCCCTGACCTTGTCCTAACGATATGGACTGTATTCTTTCTCTGAAACCCATGTCTTCTGCAAATCTTTGGAATGCTCCGAACGGGTCAGATCCTGTACTAAGCACGAACACTAGTGGAGTCGTATTTGAAGTGTCTTGATACCTGTAATCAAGATTTAAATTTAGTTAACTAAGAATAACTAAGAATAATTCTTGCATTTATTCTTAATATGCCTTAATATCGCGTTCGTTTTTACAGTTAAATTCCTTATTTCTATATTTTTGTAATAACCATTCATAAACAGTCGCCCTAGAATTCCTCGTGCTCAAAATACTTACAGGATTTGTAGAGATACTTGAGGACTTTCTATGAATGCTTGTCCCTGTTTCATTTTCACATATTCGGTAATGGCAAATACAAGTTTTTCTTCCTTTAAAGTTTTTAAAAGCAGCAATTTGTTGAAATCGTTCAGAACGACGTTCCAATTTTTCGAGCTAGTGTTGGTAGTTCCTGGAATTAGTTTTATTTCCTGCAATAATTGTTTAATAATTTGTACAAACACCGATGAATTCTACCTGTTTGAAGTTACAAATAGAAATATCTATAATTTTAGTAATGTCGTCTGGTAAATTCGCAAATTGGTCCATTGTAACTGATAGGAAATTGGCAGCAAGCCACATGGAATCAGTGATGATTGGATGATTGGGTTTTGGAGGTAGGTCAATTTTGGCCCCTACTGGACCTCGGAGCAAATAGCTCCATTGAGCCTCACTTATTTGACCACATTCTTGAAAAATTGACACGCACAAAGTAAAACTAAACACCAGTTTGTGTCTTTCGAACAATCCTCGAGAAACATTTGTGTACACAGATAAAGTTATTTCTTTCAAAAGAATGCTTAATCTCGTCCCCAAATCCTCACTTTTCTCACTAGTTTCAATAACTGTATTGAAAACCTATCAAAATTGTGTTAATTAATTATATTGTTGCCGTTATTCAGTTACCTGATTGAAATATTTCAGAGAGTACTGATACATAGGGTCAATTTCAGCCAGTTGAGCTATAACAAAGTAAAGAACAGAACCTCGAGTTGCGACCGAACGATATTTTTCTCGAGCTTCCGAAATTTTTTCCTCTGTGGATTCTGCTTCTATTAATCTAGCAGCGATTATGGCGGAAGTTTCCTGTAATATTTCACAGTCACACATTTTTTGACGTAACTACAAAAATTACCTTGCTCTCGTTGAGGGTTTCAATTAATTCTTCATCATCCAAAATATTGCCTTCAGATTGGTACAACAGTTTCAGTATTTTGTCTTCAATATTTTTTAATTGAGTCTTGTCATCGTTGATTCTCACAATCAACTCAGTACGTTGAGCTTCCAAGTCTGGCCGCTCCAAGCGCACCACGTCTCTAAAAAGTAAAAGTAACACCAAACACTTACAGTAATAATTAGAATTTACGCCAGTAACTGATCTTCGAGACCTGATAGAGTAACGGTGAAGTTTACTATGGTTACTTGTATGCAAATTTCTGGTAGATAATGAGGATTCGCCAGCTTCGTAGTTACGTAAAACTTAAAATTCAAATCATATTCGACGTCTGTATCACCTAACCGTATCAGCAATCTGCCACTCTGTAAATTTTAGATGTGCAATCATTTTATTGAAGTTTATGAAATGGAAGAAAAAAATATTAAGATGTTGAAAAATTAATATCATTTGAACAAAATTGACCTGCATAAAAGTTTGCTTCATTAGAACTGGCCCTAAAGTTGGATCCAAAACTTCTCCAACTTCTTCCAGAAGAACGGGCTGACCAATTCTAATTGCGCTTTCTAAAATTCTCATGAAATTTGAATCGGTCAATTTGACTATTTTCAGGTCATTTTTTGTTTCCATTTGCTTGATCCAACGGTTGGCTTGTTCTTGGGGATCTATCATCAGCCCCCATCTACTGGCTTGAGTGACCAAAATTGCGTTTTCTGTCGAAACCGTGTCTCTCGGTAAACCGTAAGTGTTCCACATACGAATATCATATGGATCAGCAAGTACGTTGATTAAACTAAGGAATTTTTTTAATGAAAAATTCTCAATTAACAGTTTCTCACCTAAAAGGCTGAGACGCAGGTATCTTGAAGTCCTTGCATTGTTTTACCCACATATCGACTAAGCATTTGCGGTAAAAACTAGTGAAAGCACCTAAATATGCCACGCAAGCAGCTGCGATTAGGACATCTCCAAGTAAATTATTTAATTCGATAGCAAAATCCTAGAGTAGTTTTTATATTTATCTGTGATTTATCTGTTTCATTGCCTTACCTCAACAGACTTTTCCCATCTGGTCTGTTCGTCTCCTAAAGCCACGTTTAGGCGTCCAGCACGATTTAGTCTATTCGAAGTCAGTTCCATGTTATCTTGAAGCAATTGTTTTTCTGCTAGAGTTACATTAAATTTGTCTTCTAGAGCGGCAATCATAGCTTCAACTTCAGCTAATTGCTTTTGTTTATCTTGCAACAAACCCATAACTTGGTTAAGTTCCCTTTCCGCTTGCTCTAACCTGAAATAACATAATTTTTCTATGTTCTATTTAATAAATTTTATCCACCTTTTTCTTTTTGGTTCAACAATTTTGAAAACTTTAGCATACATATCTATAGCTTTAACCCACATGCACATGCTTTTGCATACTTTTGAAACCGCTGCAACTTTATCTGGAATAAAATCTGGATGTTCTATGTAAAATTTCAGTTTTCTCATCATAACTTCGGTTATATGTTCTTTATCGTAGTCCTGAAGTTTTTTTAGAAAATTGACATCAGCAAGAACTTGTTTAGCTGAAGCCCAGTCAGTTCTGAAATCGATAATTAGCTTAATTCTAGATAATTAATTAAACTTAATTACTTTGCTCCAAGGAGAAGACAAATCGATTCCATCACAAATTGGACGAGTTTTGGAGGTTTTTGGAATACTTTCAACTCATTAATGTCGTTTTTATTCAAAGCTTCCAATGCTTTAGTTGCTGCGTCTAAAGCTGGTAAAGCTGTATCTAGATCCTTTTGAGCATCGTCAGCTAAAGCTTGCGTTTCCTCAGCTTTTACCTATAATACTTTCATGTAGTTTGGGGAGTTTAGTGAGAAAACCTACTTTTGCAGACTCTTCATCAGTTTTTACTATAGCTCGAACTTTATCGGCTTGTTTTTGTTCTTTGGCTAAATTCACCATCAGTTCAGCGACAGCGGTGGATTTTTTAGCAAGTTCTGGTTCTAAAGCTACTAAAGTTTCCTTCATCGTTTCTATGACTGAATTGGTTTCATATAATTTCTGAAATACCGACAAGAATCTAGTTTCAAAGTATTTTTGAAGAATTAGGTACCTTTAATCCATTAGCAATCCGGTCTCTCGTTTGTATCACTTTCTGTTTTTTGGTTTTTAGCATGAGTTTATATAATTTGATCAGTTCTAAATAACTGCTGGGCGTCGTGTAGTAGTGTCTACGCATTTCGGCGTAAAATCGGTCAGTCATTACTTCTACACTCTGAAAGTCACAAATTAAAAATTATTTATTGTAGTTACTTTGTGAGTTAAATAACTTGTACGAAGTATAAATAACTTTAAAAACTTTAAAAAGTACTGCTATAAAATTATACTAAGTCCTGTGTAAGTGGACCTTAATTTTGACTCAGCATATTAACAATAATTATGAATGCGTAGATCGGGTCAGATAGTTCAAGAATCTGACAGTTTTTTTTTTTTTTAACTAAAAATATTGGGGAGTAATGGCATTTTTCAACTTTCCACACCACCTTCAAATTTTATAATTGAAACTAGAAATATATTCGCTTATTTAAAAGGTTACTGACTACTAATTGAAGAATAAAGTAAAATTTTCAAATAGGAAGTTTCAGTGCTGGTAAATTGTAAACGACGTTTATTTACTTTACTTTACTTGTTCATACCTCATGAATTGCGACGCAAATAATAGAAAGGCTGTTACACGTCTCCTCATTTCCCAGTTCCTTGAGAGAACTTTGGGCAACTGATAGCAGAGCCTCGTGCGGCCACTTTTCGAACCAGTCGATGGTACAGCAGTTGACAAGTGAAGGAAACATGCGACATCTCCGCCTGTAAAATTTTAATTATTGTCGTTCTATCATCAAATTAGTATATGAAACCTGAATGCGTCACCCACTGGACTCATACAGATCACCAAATGTAAATTGCTGCGAACTCTTCTGATAAAATAATCAAAAATTGCGTCGCGATTGGCACTATCTACTCCAGCTTCTCTCGCTGCATCTCTTACGCCTATTATCACTCTTTCATATTCATCGGATTCGAATAGATTAGGTACATCTCCTGAAATGTATGGTTGCAATTTCAACATCTAAAACACTTAAAATGTACCTGAATTTAACATGTTGTTGATGTCTTCCAAAAAGTCTTCTTGAACAATTTGTGTGTCAGTAAATAGAAAGACAGTATCTTCGTTCTTAACTCCAGCACTAAAGTACATTTTTCTCAAGTCTTCAAAGAAAGAGTTACGATCATAATTTCTGGTCAACTCAATTTGACAACACCTACACCATTAATGTTGGGTTAATGTTTAGGAAGGTACTACTCGACTTACTTGTAACCATTTAGATGTGATGATAGTCTTGTTAAGCTTTGTTTACCCATACCACCAACACCCACAAGTAATGCGTTACCTCTTTCTGATCGCAAAATTCTCGCAATTCTGACACAGTGCTCTATGGCATCCATGAAGAAAATTAATTTCATCTCTTTTGAAGCAAGTAAATTGTAGTCATCGAGGTAGTCCTGAAATTATTGATATTTAAAATCACTTGGATTCTGGCAAAAATTTATTTCGCGTTACGGGTGTTTACCTGCAAAACACTCCTCATTTTGTCGACATTCCTTATTTCTTCATAAATGCGGTCTTCTTTATTCGCGCCAAATTGCATGAAGTCTCCAAAAAGAAGTAATGGAGGATTTGTTAGAATGTGTTCATCTGGTAACATTAAGACTGCTGTTCCGAAATTTCTACCGCAAATCTCTCTCATTAAAAAGTAGAAATAAGATTTGTCTTCAATATTGATGAGACGATCGTGGAACACTCTCAAGCATTCATGGTAAAATAATCTCAACATCATCGATTCTTCTCGCATGGTTCCGGAATCAGCTTGAAGAACTCCTTGAACACATTTCGATAAATCTCTAAGGTTGAAAACGTAATGTGATTTAGCAGGTGTTGGCAATAAATCTGTAGCTATTCTTAAATAAATTTCAACAGCAGCATTGACCATGTAATCTCCCAATTCTCGCACTTCATTTGAGAAATCGAAGAGAAACCCTTTCAAAATGGCCTGAAATACTTAAAATTTGTATAAGTTCGGATTATTATAGCGCTAGTTACTTTAAAGATCGCTTTTAAGGAAAATTCATTTGGAGGTGCTATCAACAACATTCCGAAATAACGGACAAATCTTGGGGTTAGCGGATTTCTTCCGCCACCAGGTGGAGCGCAAGCAGCTGTGATGATTACGTCTCTTATTTCTTTCCAAAATAGTTTTTCGCGATCGTACAATCCACCATAATTCAAAAATTGCCTCAACAATTCTATTGGTGGTTGGGCACCGTACGTTTCCAATTTGGGCATGTTGACGTCATCGACGAAAATAACCACTTTTTTACCTAAAGGAGCCCCAAGTAAAGTTTTCTTTTTCTTTTCCAACTTTAACTCGAGAATTTCCTGAGTTCTAAAGCTGCTGGTTTGAGCTGAGAAATTCAGGGTAACTGGCACGAACAAATTTGACTCGTACAGCCTATTAAGGGCGTCTTTAGCTATAACTGATTTACCGACACCTAAACAAATTTTTGTTATATCTTCCATCTACTTGCTAATGACTATACCTGTATCTCCGACTAGTAGCACCGGGTAATCTACATACAAGAGTCGCTCCATTATGTAACCGAACCGTACTGTATCGATAGTTGGTACTAAAGTTTCGAAGAACGGCATGTCCTTATCGTATTGGAAATGGGGGATTATTCTTGACCACGGTTCCAATCGGTGTAGGGGAACATTAATATATACCGACCAAAGATCGGTTCCAGGCGGCAACCTAATAATAATATCGCAATAATAAATTGACAGGTTTCAAATTTAAGATTACCTAGCATCTGGGTGTTCGTCGAACTGCTCTCTGACGAAAATCTCAAACAATTCTCTGGATGGCTCGGTTAAGTTACCAGCAAGGCCCCATAAGTATGAAAAGACGAATGTTTGGCACAAAAAACACTTAACTTTGCTTTTTTCTCCAATGTTCTCCATGGCGTTGGGCATTTTTAGATAACTCTCAATGATAGCACACACCATGGCAACTTTACTTATATCAACTTGATGTATAGCGAACTCGCATGCTTTTTTTATATAAACGAAACCGGCTTCAACTGCATATTCAAACAAGACAACCAAAAAATCCTTCAAGTCTTGAGCTAAAAGGTTGTCGTCCAATCGTTGGGTCCAAGATTTAACGTAAGGCAACCACTTGAGTTCTTCTGAATCAATATAAACCATTCCGCATCTGTTTTATCCAAAATTATATTAATTTAGAGTTGTTTTAAGTATTTAGGGTTTAAGTACCTGCTGACAGTTGCAGGTGACGCTTGGGCTAAGTCTTGGACCTCAAATACCATATGCACGTACGGAGTTAACTTAATCCTTTCAGAATTTGCCAAGCAAAGCATCTTGTTATCGTCTAATACCGTGTTGAGGTTTTCAATCCAAACAGCATCGACTGGTCCGTCGCATATTATCCATTGATGGTCTTGTTCTGTGGATTGCACTGCTGTCCTCATCATAATCCCCATGAGTCCATCTCTCCATTCCAGAGTGAATACGTTTACTTCACCATAAAGTTCTCCCGCAGTTACAGCTTTAGGGTTCATTGTAAAGGTATGAACAGGTTGATAGTAAGGACCTTCCACGCCATCCGCATGCATCTTACTGAGAGCCTTATTGAGTGTCTAGAATTTTAGAATTTCAGCAAATGATTTTAGTAGTTTTTCTCCTACATTTAACACTGAAGTTTTTCCACCTCCAGTCGGCCCTACCAACATTACTCCCCATCTGACTATCATAGTTTCGTAGAGTTGGATCACTTTTTTTATCATTTTTGGTTCTGGTTGTAAAACTTGTTGCAGCATGACTTCGACGATAGTTTCTTGGAAAAGGCCGTAATCTTGCTCGGGCAATTCAACTCCCGGGAACAAGTCGCCAAGAATTCCCTAAAATTAATCAATTGTTTCGTAATTTGAGTTAAATTTGAAATTACTTGGAACAGAAGCGCGTCATCTGCCAGAAATTTAGGTAAGTTGCTGTCGCGTAAAGCACAAATAAGGACCACGTCTTCATTGCGATCAGGGGTAGCACGTTTTAGTGACCCCGCCATCACCAAAACACTTTTAACAGCACGCATTCCAAAATCGTAATGGTCTTGTTGGGACAGTTGTTCGCTGCATAATTTATACATCTGAACCATTTTCTGCGATAGGACTTTTGATGATTCGAAACCTTCTGAATAGAGGATAACTTCGGCGATTAAGGCTGGAAGAGAGACGTTAGTTTTAGAATTATTTGTGGTGGTCTAACCATAATCGGGGACCATCATTGATACTGGCCGGAACAAAGCTTTCAAATTGTCAGGTAATTCAGTTCTTCCAGCGTATCCGGGATTCATTGTAATGAAAGCGGCGCATTTTTGGATTAGTTTAATTTCTCGTCCCTCAAACATGAACCTGGATTACGTAAGCAATAATTTCTTAAGGTGTTTAAAGGTTACCTGGATAATTTAGCAGCTTTTGCGTTACGAATTGTGATAATTTGTTGGGCTATTACTGATAGAACTTCAATGTCGATACGGTTAAATTCATCGAAGCAACACCATGCCCCTGATTGCGCGAGTCCAGAAAAGAACCTCCCCATCATTTTGTAGTCTAATCCTTCCGAACAATTGAAAACTACGCACTGGATTGCCAGAGCTTTTGCTAAATCTTTGGTGGTTTCAGTTTTTCCTGTACCGGCAGGACCAGCCGGAGCTCCACCTAGATAATGTTTGAAATTCAAAGTTTACATCAAAATTGAAAATTACCCAAATCTAATTGAAGTGCCCCCATAAGACAAAGATAACATTTATCAGTTAAAGGGGTGATCACCAAAACACCAGCTGCCCCCAAGTACTCGTAACCATACACGTAGAACGCCGACGACATACGAGCCATGCAATCGTCGATATTGTCTTGCCAATAGTACCGCAGTACTTTAAGCCAATCGAAACTAGTGCTGTGATTGAAGAAAGAGGGTCATATTATTATTTTTTGGTTTATTAATTAAGTTACCTAGATTGCACTTGTCTTTCTACCATGTTGTGAATGGTATCTCTAGCGTGAACGTCTATGGTGATGAGAGCTATCAAAACCTTTCTAGTAACTGATGATAAGTCGCTTCTAATAACAACCGCTAATTTGTTTAAGTCAGAAATACATTTCTTTTCGAAATCTTCTAATTTTCTCTGAATATTGCCCGCACCGTCAAGAATTTCGTGCACTCCTTTCGCCCACATAATTTGCGAAACTGTTAAAATTATCTGACTTGGGTGACGAACGACCCAATCAGTTCTGGAACTCGCCATATAATCAGAAAGTGACGCTTTCATACATCTCCTCAAAGACAAAAACATTGACGCTTCAACTTTGCTTAACCAATCTTCAACGTTTCCACGTGCCTTCAACCCTTTTCCAAGTACCACTCTTTCACCTTCTGGACTAATCATCGCCACTATATTTGTTGTTAAAACCTGTTCGTCCGATTTTGGTTTGGTAACTTCTCCATCTTCCCCAATCACGTCTTCGGGGGGTTTCATGCCGAATTCCAATTTGGCGATGGCGTCGAAACATTTTCTTAAATGTGGTTGTACAGCATGTGGATTTCTCGTCTTAAATTCTCTTAATTAGTTGGAAAAAACAGGAAAATGTAAGTACCTGAGCTAAAATCTCCAATAATTCGTCGTTGGATAAGAAATAGAATCTCGGAAACGCTACGCGTTTTACTTCGAGATATGATTCAAGACATTTCATGATTTGCTCAAGTAGAGCGTTGTTTTTTTGAAAAGTTTCCAATAGGTCGGGGTACATCGCAGCTTCCATCGCTAATGGCATCTTCAAATTTTGTGATAATTATTTTTATAAAAATTGTGATTTTACCTTAGCAGTTCTTCTCATAATTCCCTTCCAGGATTTGTCCACGATCAGAAACAGTTTGGACTCGTTGGGAAGTTGCCTCTGGATGTCGGGGGCCGAAAATATTACTTCCAGATAAATCCAGGTTTGCTGACACGTCATCCATTCGTCCTTTAAATTGAACATTAATACATAAACAATATCCATATTGTTTAACAAGAAACTCTTAAACGGCTAGACCATAATTACCAAAGTTTTTGAAAATAGAGCTAAGTTTTTTATCCATTCGTCCACGCGAGGTTTGATTGGTCCAACATTACGAGAACTAGCTATAGTGTTAATATTAATGCTACTTTCATCTAAAACTGTTTGTACTTCTTCCATAGATCCCAAAATGTAAACATCTTTGGAATCCTTGTGCAACATCACGTTAAATTCGAGAGATTTCCACGCTTCTTCCACCTATCGATATTTTGTTAAATAATTTGTTTCAGTTGAGTGACAAATACTTTTTTGAGTAGAGCTTCCAGTCCAGCTTCACTGCTTGCTTGTCCTGAAACCTCCATCAGTTCGTTGGAGAATCTAAAAACTTGCAAATCTTCTAAAGCTTCCAAAGTAATCGTTTCGTCTGCTTTAAATTTGTGAGTGAGAACGTTTTCAATTTTTAACCAATGACGTTGTCTTAGGGCAGGATTCCGTAGATACGCAATCACGGGCAGCTTGAATCAGAAGTTATTGCGTTGTTAACTCCCGATTTTCTTACCTTAGTTTTCATAAGTTCAACATCATCTTTTAACTTGGGAACAATCAAGTTTTTCGGTAAACCTTTCTCTAAGAGAGTGATATTTTTTAAATTTTTAGCCGTAAACAAGTTCATTTCTTCCACATTAAGAGAGTTAAAATCGCTATGGTACCACTCATCCATAGTTTCAGTCCATGAAGTAACACTTTCCCACAGCAACATCCTCAATTTTACATCACTCATTACTTCATCCAACATATCGAACCTAGTAACTTCCAACTAATTGCGAGTTAATTAAGTTATTCATGTGGTTCGACCCTACCCTAAACTGTTTCTGGTACCCCTTGAATTCGTTGGCACGCCTCTGGCAGTCCAGTAATCGATCAAATAGGTTGTTAAGAAACTCAGTGACCACATTAATGTTTGATTCGATGTCGTATAGCCAAGATTGCTAAAACTAAAGTGTAAAATTTTGAAAACTAATAGTTAGGGTCCTTACCATACACTCGTCTTTTATTGCACCTACTTCCGAGATTAGAGCACTGATATCCTTGTTTAATTGAGCGTTTAAGCTCTGGATAGTTTTTCCAATTTCCTCGATTTTCTTGTCGACTAAATTTCGTAAAGAAGCCATAGTCACGCTAATTCCTAGATAATTTTGCATATCGTCAACGGGGGCCGGGATTTGGAACTCCTCCATAATATCGTAAAGTTCCTTGCAATAATCGAGGACGTTCTCCATTTCGTTAACCTTCTCGTTAGAAGCTTCTATCAAATCGAGGTAAGTCACGAATTCCAATGTCGTTACTGGTTCTTTGTTGAGACTAATATCTAACTCCTCAGACTCTTCCATAAGACTATCAATTTTCATTTTACCAATCCTACAGCGAAAATTAAATTTTATTTCAATTGTTAAATCTCTTAATTTTCAACAGGTAACCGTACTCACCAAGGCAAGACGGTTTTAATAGTGTCAATTAAACGTTCCGGTTCTGGAAGGACAGTTTCTTTCAAATTTTGCATCTGCAAAAACAATAACCCCAAAGCTTGACTAGGTATAACTCCGTTAACCATTTCGATTTCGTTATGGTAACGTGCACACCAACCGCGGAACACTTCAACTCCTACAATTAAGAAATCGTCTAGAGAACCGCTTCAATTTCCTTCTTAAATACCTCTTTCTTCTTGTATTGTGGTCTCTTCCACCAGTTGGTCTTCGGCGAAAAATTGCCTTACGAAATCGAATCTGTTAACGTACAGTTGGGCCAGTTCGTAATTTCGTGTGAAATAAGTAATGATTTGGCTGCGTTCCTCTGCTAATAGTTTATCGGTATTTAAGTAGAACTCCAATGGGGGGCCATAGCCACATATCCTCTCTTCTACTTTACCGTTGATTACGGGACTACAAAAAAAAAAAAAAAATCTTGGGAATTCGATTGATGTTACGTTACTTGATAAAAGGTCGGTACATGTTGTCACCGACGAATGATTTTATGGACTTGCAATGTTTTTGCCATAAATCCATCACTTGATTGAATATGTCGCAAGTGACTTGGAGTGATGGGTCGAGTAAAATTTCGTCAGGTTCTATCGTCACATCGATGATAAACAAAGGAGTTTGAGGAGCTTCCGGTTGTCGCTCTTGCTCCAATGGTAGGTTAAGATCCACTGATTCTATGTAACTTTCGTCCGGAAGACAATCGAAATGTTTTTTTAAAAGTTCTTTTAATTGGTTTGTGGACATAGTGATCATTAAATGCATCATGTTGATCATCATGTAATCGGCGAGGATGATAAAGCTGAAATGAGGAAGAGGAACGTTTTAACGAAAATTTTTGATATTTTGCTCCAACTCTCAACTACTTTGAAGTCAATTTTAAGAATAAATTTGTAAGTTTTGTCATAACAATATACGAACCAGGCGAGTCTTTGGCAAAATTTTCTTTTACTGGCCTGCTCTATGTATGAAGTTTTTTTCGCTTTTAAGGGTCTTTTTTTGTCTGCAACAATACGAGTCAATCATCACTACATCAAGTTATATAGTTTCACCTTTTGCCACTTCTGACTCGTTAGCGACAAAACCTTTCTCCAAGAGAGCACCATGACAGGCATTTCCCACGATATCCTTAGCCACTTCTCTAAACTCTCGTAATTTTTCGCGCACATTTTCGAGTTTATCCATCTTTATGCAAAAAAATTAGAACCTCAATTCTACGAAATACCTTTAGTTACCTGATCTTCGATGAAATAGAAAAGCAAAAACTCTTCGATTGATGACGCGTCAATGAACGTGGTGTCGGATATTTTGACGCACATGTGTTGGATGTTCAATAGACCTTCTGATAAGTTATTGTTCAAGATGAATAGATTGTTGCTTAGGTAAGTTTGAGCTGATTTAAATTTTTTGCAAATGATGGTTTTTCTCCAAACATAAAAACCCTTCCATAAGCGGAACTTGAAGAAAGTTCGAAATTGCATTAGTTTGCAATACATGTCGTATTCTGCCTCCCATTTGTCTAAACTCGTGAAAATCGATTCAATTCCGACATATTGCATGACTCCTTTAGCACTCATGGTAAAAAAATTGCTTCTGTCCACTTGGGTGTAGGGGACAACGCTGGAATTAATCGAACAATAATCGCATTTATTTCCGGGATTAAATGCAATAATTAGAGGTGGAAAATAAAAGAAACCAACATGGAGCGGCACCATGCGCGTCGTTTAGAGGGGGCGAGGGATGGACAGTTGCCCCCCTCTTTTATTAAAATATCTTGAAACAATATTTTAACTCTCCGAAAAGGGGTCAAGTGGCTTGTTTTTTGCTAATTTGACAGTTCGTTCACTCAATCTTTATTACTTTCTGGTATGTCACCCATGTGGGATGAAACTTTTATCAAGTGCCGATTCCCGAAAAATTCGGGTAGGGTGATACACAGTCTGAAGATTTATACAGCAAGTTATCTTTGATTCAGTTTCTAAGTTTGCGTCGAGCATCCAATGCTATATTTGCAGAATGAAAAACTGAGTAGGAGTCGCTTGCAATCGCTGTGAAACCATATTTGTATTCAGAAAAGTTGTTCACTTAGTCTATAATTAACTATATTTATCAATTTTCTCAGTCCCACTCACTGATGGTATAAATATTAAAATTAAAGCTAATGTGATTACTAAAAGCTCGTAGTCCGGGCCTGGTTACCGGGTTAGATTTTGAGGTCACAAAATCGCACTTTTGAGATCAAAATGTCGCTGTACAAGTGTCGTTGCTGTATAAATTTGCACTCTATGGTGATAGCAAAGACTTCCCTCCTTGAAAAATTGTGTAACGACGCCCATGGGGGCACTACGAAATTAAATATTTTTAAATGGAAGCTATTTAGGTGTAGATTTCTCTACGTAATTTATTGAAAATTTAAACAGAAATCTTTTATACCTCAATGCGTATGGGGTGTAATGCTCGGATGCTTTCGGTACTGTGTAGGTCAAATAAACAAAGGAACCGTCAGTAGTATTGCGCATTTTATGTATCCATTCGGTTTGGTTCATAACATTTTTCAGTTTGTGATGTGGCAGAATTGTATAAGTCGAATGGATTTCTGTGTCCACATCGCTGTCTTTATCATCAAACTGCATGCGACCTGTTTGAATGATGTTAAAATATTTTATTTAAAAAAATTATTGAATAGGTTCCTACCAAATTTAGCAATTCCTGAGCTATCCTCGGTACTTCGTCTTTTACATTGTAACAGATCTTCTTGTTCTGCTTTAAAACCCGCCTACCAAAAATGATTAAGTAGATGGTATCTGAAATGCACTATAATACTTACCAGTGGTTCTCGTGGTACTTTCTTGTATTCGATTTGTTCAAGTAACTTTTTGTGAGGAACGTGGAATGGTATGACATTTGCACCCCTTAAACAATACGCAATCTCTCAGAAAAAATGTGAATGTTACTAGTAATTTTTTTAAAATTTCCAAATTATTAAGGCTGTGGTTTATTTGTATGCGTTCTCTGTCTCACGCACGGTGTGTTACAGGCATGACAATGTATTCGGAAGTTGTACGAGATCTTCTGGATTTTTTGTTGCACATCAAACATGATGATGTCTCATGTGTTTATATTAATAATTTTATATGGGACGGTTTCAGCCAAAATTACGTAGTAGCAAAATTTTGGTGATAATTTTTAGTCAAAATCTAATCGACCTAAATTTTTAAAGTGCTTGAACGATCGACTTACAATCCCTTAACTGATGTATCAAGATTGTTAAAAGTAAGAAAATCAATAAATTTGGAGTCCAATACGCGAAAATGGATTGCCCTCAAGCGTGCGATAGAGAATGCAACGACAGCACCCTTAATGTTGATGGCTGTAGGAAAATCTAGAGCGAAAAGCTAAATTTTTTAAAGCAATTTCTTGACTGAAGTGCCGGGCTTTAGACACTCAGCTCCGGTTGCACAACCGTGACGAGAGTTTAACAAGTCGTTAGCGCCTCTCTAAAAATTTTATTACACTAAGTGGTCATTAGCCGTTTGTTGCGTTCTGAAGGCATTTAACAGACATTAACTTTGATGTCCTTCAAATTTTTAAAACGCAGCGGATGGCTGTGTAATCACCAACCAAAATTATGGCAAGAGTTTAATCACGCTTTGTGCTACCGGATCACTGTGTGTGTGGAACAAGATTTAGGCGTAAAAATCAAGTAATTGCATGAATCAACAAGCTGCTGACCAGACAACGTTTTATATTACTATAGCAACCCTCAAACTTTTTATTTATTACCGATTTACACTTTGTTTACATTTTTTTCGTCAATTTACAACAATTTTACCTTGTACGTAAGTCTTCGCATTCAACAAAATTAAGTTTAAATGTTTAATTGCAGATTCTGTGATATTTACCGGCGATATCCCTGAAGTGGCTTACACAACAGCCTAGCCTGACCGTGACCCTCCCCATGACCGGCCGGCTGTTCTGAACCCTCTCCATGTTCAGATCTTGAAGTCCTTTTGGGCTTCGTTCCACTTCCGGATGCTACCGGATCCATAAATGTATAGTTTGTAACGTTAACTGCACGCACTTATTATCAATATACAAATATTTACTTTTATGTCACAGTTGTCATGACACCCGTCTTTCTGGCCCACTATATCACAGAGTACACCACACTCTGTGTTCGATATTTTGTAAAATAATTAAAGATAGCAGTGTCATTTCTTATACTAAACTCAAGCAGGAATTCAATATTAAAACAGTTAACATAAGTATAGTCAGATTTCTGTGAATAAAAACAAAACAACAGTTACAAAATCAGAGACTTAACAAGTGGTAATTTGTAGATAATTTTTGACGGTCTAATCCTTTATCGTGTCCATGTCCATTGCTGTTTTTTTGCTCTTGCTTTTCAATCTACGTAGAGGCGGCTTGAGTTGTATTCTCAGTTGTGGTAGATTGAGTTTCGTTAGGTGTCGCTTCTTTAATTGCCAACCATGGCAGTCGTTTTTGAAGTTCGATTCTGCAATAACTGAAATTAGAACAAATTCTTCCAATTGTAGTTACACACCTATATCTAGGATGACTTATAGCGTACACGTACGGATCTAAACATGCTACAAATTTGCAAGTACACGCAGGAATCATCGTAACACCTGGAGTTAACAAGGATTGATCTCCAAAAGCTCCAATTAGTGCCAAAACTGCGTAAGGAGTCCAAGAAGCGACGAATAAAAAACATATCGTAATCGCAGCTTTAGCTATTCTTAATTCAGCCGATTCGCTTGATTGTGATTGGTTACTTCTTAAAGATTCCACGTTCATTTTTTTCGCCTAAAAACCAAATAATAAATTTTATCTCGACTTACTTTAATAATTTAAAATAAAAAATTACTTGTTCTCGTAGAGCTTTTTCGTGACTAAAAACTTTACTGACGATCTGGCTGTAAAAATATATAATCATCGACATAGGTATGACGTAGGAACAGGAAAATATTACAGCTACAAACATGCGGTTATCAAAAGTGTTTGTCAAGTAGTCAAAACTGCAAGATGTTAAAAATCCCTCTAAAATTTGAGATTTATAATAATTAATTTACTTCGTTGCTATTTATTAATACCAGGCACGAATCGCCCCCAAATTTCTAGTAACGGCAAAACTGCCCAAGGGATCGTGTAAGTCCAAATGGCTATAATCATAACAAAAGACTTGGTTCTGGTGAGTTTTCCATCAAACGGCTTAGTTATGGTGGTATATCGGTCATAAGCAATACAAGCGTTAGTCATTCCCGCTCCGATTCCTGATAGGGATCCAGCGAAGCCAAAAATTTGACACCCCAAGTGCCCCAAAGCGTACCCTCGATAAAACGAGTTATAAATGAAAATTGGAGTTTTTATCATCATGACAAAATCACAAATTGCCAAATTTACTACGAACATATTGGAGGCAGTTCGGAGACTTTTCGCACTGCAAAACAACGGTTTTTAGTACCATGTCAATATGCTGAAAACCGTGATACTTGCCTGGAAAAAACCCAAATGACTAAACCATTGCCGATTGTGGCCAAGAGGAAAAAACCAATATAGAGCAGTCCCAACAGGAAGTGCATTGAAGCTTCCGGTTCCGGATAGATGAGCCAGTGTTCGGGTATATGAACCAATTCTGACGGGGGAACATTCCAAGCCAGTTTATGGTGCTCCATAACCCTGTGGTAGCAAGTTAGGAAATCAGAAACTGCTTGGCCGTCAAAACATTTTTTATATTATTGAGTATTGGCCATTTCTTAAAGTTATCAGACATTTCATAAGTGACTGAGACGCGATTTCTCTTATTGCTGATAAAATTTTGAACAGATGTCCAGTTGGGTTTATTAAAAAATGTTTTTTTTATTGTATGGATTTTTATACCCAAAACTCAACTACAAGACACGAAACTTAAAAAGTATATCAAAGTATGTATTTTAAACTATACTCTCTAGAAGTCTAGATGGTCTCTAAAAAAATCTTGTCTCGGCCCTTTTTACAGGAGATGGTCTTTAAAAAAATTTGGCCCGGTCAGATGATGGTGTTTAAAGAAATCTGGGGCCGGGCTTTAGACCGAAAGTCACATAAAATATTTCAAAGTATATATTTTAGTCTCTATAGAAGTCTTTTCACTAAACTTACAAACATCCGGCCGGTCCGGCTCGATTTACAGGAGTTGGTCTCTAAAAAAATCTTGACCCGGTCTTTTTTACAGGAGATGGTCTCTAAAAAAATATTGGCCCGGTCCATTTTAAAGATGATGCTCTTTAAAAAAATCTTAGGTCTGGCTTTGGACTAAAAATCGCATATCTAGCTAGATGCTTCTCCGATCGTTTTATTGTACTGAACATAAGTAATGCTATCAGATTTAGGTCGCTAACAGCAGCGTTTGCTGAGGCGATTCAAAAATTGCAATTTTAACATTAAGTTTCGGATTTAAATCGCACCAAAAAAAAATCAAAAAATTCCGTCTATAAGCAAAAGTAAAAAAAGTAATTTCTACTCTTAAATGACTAGAAGTTGGAATGCGTAAGTACCTGGCTTGGATGGTCAAATTGTCTGGACTCATCTTGGCATCATCAACACAACTAGCAAAATTGTTAAAAAGTTAGTTGGTTTTATAGGGAGGATAATTAGATAAACCTGACCTTAATCCAGTTAATATCATTAAACCGAGATTTGTTAGTTAATATCAAAACCGAACTGCTTTACCGAAGTGTTCTATGGATTCAGGCAAGATCAAGAATACGCGTTAATCTATGTAAATGTTTTATTTAAAAAAAGTTATACTGAAGTTATTATAATAAATATTTACAAGTCAACTTGATACAATTAAGACATTGAAATGGCAGTTCTGCGAACTGCTGCACTCAACAGCGCGTTAGTGTCCGGTTGTTCTGTGAGAATTTCAACTTTAATCCATTGCCTAGTTTTCGACGATTGCCTAATAGCGCTGAGAACTGCTTGAACGTACAAGCCATCATCAAAGTTGGCAGCGGAACACACCGGTTCTTTAATCCACCCGGCTTTTTCTTTAACAGGAAGAAAAGCTTCTCGTAAAGCCGAAACCATTTTGCAAATTCCTTTAATAAACGGTTTAGGCAAACTCGAAGTTGGTACAGCACATTGTAAATCTTCGACATCTAAATAGAGAACTTCTTCATTTCCTCGATTATGTCTGCCGAATAAATCACCTCCTCTCACAACTAAATGACCGGCAGTACTACAAACTGTTACTTCTTGTTGAAAAGTACTCGCAGACGTGTGGCTGTTGATTGAGGCTGTTACTAGAATTCCATTGTTCAGTTCCATTTGAAACGAGCAAAAATCTGGTGCGGATATATGTCGAATTCCGTTAATGTTATTTGTTGTTTTCGTGAAAGTTCTAACAAGACCATGAACCCTTAGAGCGCGTTCGTTTGTTAGAAATGTTACTAAATCAACGACATGACTTCCAATTAAATTTAAAGTACCTCCCCCCATAAGATCGTCGCATTTCCAGTCGAAACAATCATTTTCAGTAAACAAACAACCACTTTGAATACGAATATCGATTAAAGTTATTTGAGATTCAAGATAATTTTCTTTAATTGCTTTTCTCATATGTGTGAAAGCCGGTAAAAACCGAAATGGGTGGTTGATTACTGATATTAAAGAAGGGTAGTATTGACCGGCTCCAACCATTTTTAAGGCGTCACATTGATTAAGACCTGCGGGTTTATCGCAAACTATATGTTTTCCAATTCCTAAGGCTTTAACGGAGATTTGGGCATGCAAATTGGGGGAACATAATACGAATATTAGATCGACATCTTTGCGGAGGAGGACGTCGTCGATTTTATTGGTGAAAAAAGGAATTTCGAGGTCTTTAGCTGCGTCTTGTGCATCAGAAAGGGTTCGACTCCAAACTGCTTCGATTTTAAAGCCGTTTTCGCGCAAAATTGGCACCAAAACCTTAACCACGGGACCTGTCCCAAAAACGCCTATACCCGGCAGCATTTTGGTCCTACAACATCGGCTAATTAGCGTGGAAATTGATTTTGTGTTTATTTACAACTTTTGGCGATTCTAACCTCAATTTTCTATTATTTTGACAGCTGTCAAATTTATATTTGTTCAATGGTTACAATTACCTTTTTGCCTAATAGCGGGAAATTCAAATATCCCCGTAATATTTTATCAATAAAAAATTAACCAAATTCGGTGTTTTATTTAAATATATTGGTGTATAATATAAACAATAACAATTTCAATATTTTTTAAGATAAAATAAATAACAATTGCAACTAAGTAATTTCTATTTGTTGTGTAAAAACCCGTTCCAAAACCATTTATGTATTTATATTATTGCGGCCATTTCTTTCGTTCTTCTCCTTCAGTAATTTATATGCCGGCAAGTACGTTTCCTTTTCTTCAAATATATTGTAGTAACTCAGAGTCGGGTTTCTGATGGTGTTAACAGTATTTCCCAACGAAGTGAAGCCAATATTATACAATTCACAGTATGGAACTTTGTAAAACAGTAAATAGTCCCAAATATCAGAGTAGCACCACTCGAGAAGTGGGCTAACTCTCATGATGTGGGGCCAACTGGAGTCAGTAAGCTGAAAAAAATTGTTAATCTTACTTCCAAAAATTGTTGATTATTTACTTGAAATGAATTTAAATCACTTGAAAAGGGATCTGTACGTCGAGTGCCCATAAAACAAGCTTTATAGTTGGGATGATTCAATAAAATTTCTTTAAGCGCGGCCTTAATGCCGGATTGTATTGTAATTATTTTAAGATTGTAGTAAATTTGGCATTGTTTTATAAATTCGTCTTGTTCGGGAAATGGACTTTCACTTTGGACATACAAGCAAAAAACTGGTCCATCATAATTCGAAAACCGGCATCGCAGAACTACTAGGATTAAGTGAAGAAGCACTGTGCAGTCTTTGCCACCATTGAAGCTGATAAAAACGTTGTCAGGGCCATATTGGAGTAAACATTTTTCGATAATCTAAAAAAGTAAATAACAGTTTAATAAGTGATTATTAAAACCTGTGAAAATATAAAGTTTCAAATAGGAAAAAGCATTAAAAAACGTAATTAAAAAATGTATTTACATAGTGGTTCTGCGACTATTTAAATAACAAAGATAAACGGTTGGCAAAATATTTGATAAGTATTCAGGAAACGCGTTATGTTGATAAATACGTAATTTCTCACCTCATACTTACTTCAATGGACTTTTTAACGTGAATATCATTACTGAGATAAATATCTTCCCAAGAGTTGGAAGGTTCTACAAGATTAAGTGATTTGATTTGCAATTTTTCCCGAATCTCCTCTTCGAACTGGACTAAACTTGCCAATTTTGGCGAAGAAACCTTGACTGTTAAAGTGTGGTCTTCTTCTGTAGATTCGATTGTTACACCAGTTTTTGCTAGATCATCAATTTTTTGTCGAGTATTACTCGAATTACCGTTAACAGTGATACTATAAGATTTCAGATATAGTGGTTCTTTCCTATATTGCAATAAATGCGGTTTCAAAATTTTCAAAAAAGTTTCTTCCAAATGTTCTTCGGTTAACATAAAAATTCTTTGGTAGTAAACTAAAGGGTAGACATCACTGGTTATTGTCTTAGCCGCAACTGGAATGCAAATTTCATTGTTATCAAAAGGCCCTTGTAATTCTTTTAAAGCGTTTTCAAGGTGTTCACTGCGATTAAGTTCCTGTGAAAAAAGTTTTCCTATCGTTCTATAAACGATACCATTCTTAACTCCTCCAACAGTAATTACGACATCATAATACTTGGTTAATGATTCAATTTCATTACCAACAACACATTCGCATTCTGGTAACAATGTCACTTTTTCCACGGAATATTTAAGCAAGTTTAGCTCTTTAATTAGAAATTTCGTTAAGTCTTCGCTCTTTGCACTTTGTAGAGTTGCGTCATTGATGACTAAAATTGAAGCCGTTTTCATCGACATCTTGCTTGTTCCATCATAAACGCCACTACAACTAATTGTGACAAAGGTAAAAGGTAAAAAGTAGAACTTTCACCGTTTCTCCTCGTTCAATTAATTAACAAATTGACGTAACCAAAATTTGAGGTTATAGCGCCTTGAGTGCCCTCTTGCGGCACATTTCTTTAAGCAGTAGGGATTTGTCATTTCTAGAGGTGGGCAAAACGGCTCTTTTCGCTGAACCGGTTCAGTGAATCTGGATCACTTCAAAGATTCGGATCTTCGAACCGGCTCTTTGGCGAACCGACTCTTTCGTGAACCGATTCAAAAAGACCCAAACGAAAAGTACCGAAGCTGAAGATCCGTACTGCTGCATTGCATGCTCAAATCTTTGTTATGACTCATGCATACAGCGCCATTGTCATTGTGTATTATGTTGACATTGGTTGAGTTAGTAAAAAGTTTAACGGATCCTTTGTTTAAGCAAAAATTACCTGCCAGCACTCATTCCAATAAATAAATATTTTAACAATTTCGGACCTATGCTATTGCAAAGAAAGTCCAAGACAAATTTTGAAGCGTAGCTCTTTACACTCGTAGGTTATTATTAAAATTATATCTGATATTAATTTGTGGGTAATTATCGATAATCAGATATAATCTACACTAGTATAGCACTGTATATTCTGAAAAGTATTGATGTATTATGTGGGCCATAATTGTAGCAAAAAAATTCTTTGTTTTAACAAAAGTTTTTTTGGCAACTAATTGATATTACCTACTTTTTCAAATTTTTGTGTGGTTTTAATTTTGTTTGTTACCAAGATAAATAAATTTGATAAAAGATTGTTACCATATGGTCGTGGTCAAGTGAACCGATTCGATTAAAACTACAATTTCAAACAGTTTAAGATTCGGCAATCATTTCGTAAACTTCTAATTTTTAGTTTTTTTTTCTTTTCTCTCTTTTCATTTTTGATTTTTGCAACTAAAAATTCTATGTGTCAACTTTCGGCTCTCAACATAACTGAACAGAACATTGAACTGAGTCTCGGCAAAGAACCGAATACAAAAATTAAATTGAACTGAACTGAGTCAATTCGTCGCTGTTGATACGAAGTGGCCTAACTAACAAAAATTGCAAAATGGAGTTACTGACATCAGAAACAGTTCACCTCACAACAACTTATCATTAGACAAAATGACAACTCTTTATTTCTGTAAAAATGATGTGTTCGAAAAACTTCCGATCCTAGTGAGAAAGTGAGAACCAAACAATTTTTTTTAAAAGAGCCGTGAGAGATGAATCGGTCGCGAACGGTTCGGCTCAGTGCGCAGTGCGCAGACGCAGAGAGCCGGGGCAAAGAGCCGAGAGTCGGTTCTTGACGTCGCTGCTGAACCGGCTCTTGACGTAAATGTAAAGAGCCGGTTCACTGAGCCGACTCGTTCGCGACCGACTCATCTCTAGTCATTTCCGGCGTTTTCTAAGATTTGAGGTTAACTTGTTTACAAATAAATTAAAAAATTAAGAAGTTTTGTGACAACTTTTGGAAATAAAAGATTTTGTTAGGTTGAATTAAGAAATTTGGTCGCAACATGAAGATTGCTATAGAAGGTTGCGCCCATGGGGAATTGGATAACATCTACGATACCCTTAAATGTTTGGAGGAAAAACAGGGCTTTAAAGTCGACCTTTTAATATGTTGCGGAGATTTCCAGTCCTCAAGAAACGCAGCTGACCTCCGTTGCATGGCAGTTCCCCCAAAATACTGCAACATCTGCACTTTTTACAAGCGAGTAATTTTTTGGTTAAACCTGTTGCTTTTATTAATTAAAATTCTTTAGATACTATAACGGAGAAAAGATCGCTCCTGTGCTCACAATATTTATTGGCGGAAATCACGAAGCTTCTAATTATTTACAAGAATTACCTTACGGGGGTTGGGTCGCCCCTAACATTTATTATTTGGGCTATGCTGGTGTAATTAATATAGCAGGTTGATATGAAGTCAAAACTCTAGGTAATATCTAATTTTTTTATTTGGTTCACAGGAATAAGAATTGGGGGACTTTCAGGAATTTACAAACCTCAAGATTTTATGAAAGGCCACTATGAACATCCACCATACAGTGAAAACTCTAAACGTTCCGTATACCATATAAGAAATCTCGAAGTCTTTCGTCTAAAACAACTCACTGAACCTATCAATATATTTTTATCTCATGATTGGCCAACTGGGGTGTGTGAATTTGGAAATAAAAGTCAATTGATTAGATTTAAGCCCCATTTTGAGTAAGTTTAATAGCAATAACAACTATTTTAGTTTAGTAGAGTGCAAAGCCGCTCATTTACTTGTGTGGGCATTTCAGGGCGAAAAAGTAGGAACTGACCAGATTATTTATGCGCCCCATAGATTTAAAAGTTGTAAGTCTTGATAAGAGTGACAATTTCAAGGACCCAAAATGTACAATTTTAATTGAAAAAGCTGCAATGTTGCAGTAAACGGTGCCTGAAAATTAAAATCTTTAGTACACCGTTTCTACTTTAAAACTATTTACTTTTAAATATTGATTTTGAGTCAGAGATGATTCTAAATCCCTGTTATCTCAATTCATCTTCTAAAAATTGATTATCTACAACACTTCTCGATTTACTTGATCGGTTACGCGCAAAAAAAATTTTTTTAAATAAAATAGAGAAAATTCTATTCAGTAATTATTTAAACCTAGATTTATATCAAAATTGCCGGCCGCATGCAGCTAACATCTCACTCCGAGTTTCACGCGGGATTATTAGTTTTGAATCTGGCTAGTTGCTTTATTTTCACTCTGAAGTGGCCACAGAATCGTTAAGAAAATTATCTTTTCTCTACTATCATGTTTTAGAGAGGACATTGCTACGGGAAAACTGGGAAGTAAACCCACTGAAGAATTGTTGAAAGCTCTGAAACCAGAATATTGGTTTTCCGCCCATTTGCATTGCAAATTTGCCGCTATTATCCCCCATGAGGGGGGTAGATCAACGAAGTTTTTGGCTTTAGACAAGTGTCTCCCTAAGCGGAGATTTTTGCAAATTGTCGATGTAGCACACAAAACTGACAAGAAGATAGAAATTAGTTATGATTTAGAATGGCTATCAATTTTAAGACTCACCAACCACTTATTAAGTGTTAAACATGTCATGAATTACTTGCCTGGACCCGGCGGTTCAGAAAGGTAAGTAGTTTAAATTTTTGAAAATTGTGCCTATTGTATTGTTTTACAGATGGTCCTTTCAACCTACTGAGGAAGAAAAATTAATAACGTTAGAAAAGTTTGACAGTAATTTAACAGTACCTAGAAATTTCGTTAAAACCGTTCCCGGTTATGTGGCAGGGAATCCTACAAGAAATGCTCAACCCCCTTTAGCTGTAATTAACCCCCAAACTGTCGAATTTTGTAGAAAACTATCAATCGATGATCCTTTAGAATTACTGTTAAATTTAAGTGTTTCTTCTTTCAATTCCACTAATATTGAAAATGAATCGGTGGATAAGTCTACTATTATTAGCATGACTGATATTTCATTAAATGTGCCGTCTGATTCAGTTTCGAGCCGAATTAGTCTGAATCTTCCAGAACCTGTTAATAAATTTGACTTAGTTGATAGCGAAGTGGACACTAATCAGGAGACGTGTAAACCTGATCTGTACGAAAAGGACGACCAAAAAGAAATACTAGACGTTGAACCAGTTGCTCAAACGGAAAAGTTGCCACAAAAGAAATTTAAAAGAAGAAACGGGGAAATGTACGAAAATGAGGATGAAGCTTGTTAACAAGAGTATTTTATTGAATTTTATTCTTAATACTGGGTGAAACAAACGCATTGTTAATCGACACTATTTTTCAATATTTTGTATCTCACCTTTCAAGTAAAAAGTGCTATATAGTTTTAAAATACTTAATCATTAAACCATGTACTTATTATTAACGATATCTTATAACCAGTGAGCGTACTAAATGTAGTTGGAATGGATTCGCTATTCTATCAGTTTGTAAATTTGTCAGGTCTGGGACACATTATGCGTTTTACCCGAAGCGGTTTACATATTTAAAACAATGAGTTTCTTGTAAATTATTCTACCTAAAACGCATAGGCCCGGTTGTACAACCGTAACGAGAGTTTAACGAGCCGTTAGCGGATCTCTAAAAAAAATATTAGTTTAACTGGACATTAGTCGTTTGTTACATTCTGTAGAAATTTAACAAACATTATCTTTGTTTTCTTTCAAATTCTTAAAAACAGCTCTGTAATCACCAATCAAAATTTTAATGAAATTTTCATCACGTTTTATGCAACCGGAGTGTGTTACAGACCTAACCCGTAGTACACACTCAGATTATACCTTCTTTGCCTTTTTTAAATATTTGTAGATTTTGTCCCTGCTTACAGGAAACACAAAACTTAAAAAAGCATACTGTCTACAGGAACCACAGTATGCTATTTTAAATTTTAAGTGCGTAATCAGTAAAAATATGCTTTTACTCAATTATCTCATACTACTACGACTAGATGATCCCTTCCCTACATCACAGTGTCCAGACATTGCCTGAACCATTAAAGAAAGAGGAGAGATGTACGTATAAAATGTATTCGAGAAAGAAGGAGACATCGGAGGTCAAATGACTGTGGGATGAAAAGCGTTCGAATATACAAATATTATGAGATTTTTTACAGTTTTTAATTATTTGATAGAAAAATGAACTCTATTACCTTTATATACATCACTAAAAAATGTAGATCTTACGATACGTCCATTTTCAAAGAGAACTATTTTGGAAAAAAAATTTTTGTTTAAAATTTTAAACAAAATGAAAGAACTTTTTACCTATCTTTAATGATGTAAGTTTTATTTCGGCCTACTATTTTTATCTAATGAAGAATAGGAATTAATAATATACAACTCAGAATTTTTAACAATTTTACTATGAGTTATAGATACATAAGTAAAACATATCCATTTTAATTCTCTTTAATAATAATAATCTTATTAACGGCAGGGCTATTTTGTAGGTACATACATCATATCAAAATAAGGCCGACATGAATCAAAATACATCAAACAATTATTTGAACAGAACAAAGATACAACCAACAATTAACCATTAAGGACAATCCTCAATTTATTCTTAAATATTGTCTGAGAATACCGAAAAAAGTCGAAATGCGACGTTCGAGCATTCGCACATTCGGGAAATGAGACTATTTAGCATGTGATTAGTCTTCGCTGTTTCAACAAGAATCGAACAACGGGCCTTGGCAGATCTACTAGGTAATTGAATGTAAAAGAGTAACACAGGGCAGTCAATCGCAAAATGAATAATTTTATTCTATTGATTTTTAAAAAGACTTAACGTGGACAATTTATGTCTTATCCTATCTTTAACTTCGTTCTTTAACATATTATAATGATACAATCTGTACTGGGTTTTGGATTAAATTGTTCCCTTTTCATCGCAACCATCCATTGGTTTCGCAATGTTTCTTCAGCAAAAAACATTTTAATTTAAAAGGTAGGCGTATTTTTGGCAAATATGCAGCCCTTTTCTGATACATATTTCATTATTATTACCCTAACCGATCCCTTAAGTTAATAGCTTATAAAAAATTGTTGCAAATATATTTACTTACTGATGAAAGACATTTTTTTTCATGTTCCCGGCTTGTTGGTGTAGTCAAAAGCTGCACAATATATCACCATTCTTGTGAGCAAAAATCAACTATTTAGTACTTACTACTAGTACTGTTAGTAAATTTTCCTATCAAAACAATAACGCAAACATGAACGAAATATTAAGAAATGACGACGTAAAATGCGTGTATTTTGGCAACAATCAATTGCATAACTGTCCCACAGTCACGTGGTCACCAGCGCTATCTCACTTTTATGTAGCTGACGATGCTTCTCTCTCTGCTACCGATCTAGACGTAGTATTATAAGACCATTGCTTTTACGGTTTCGTATAACCATTGTTTATAGATATTATATTATAATATCTATAAGCAATGGTATAACTATTGTGCGTATTTTGTTTTCCGCAACTAGCAATACAGTTGTGCAATGCCGGGCAAATAACTATATAAGTCACACTGGACTGGTTTCACTGTTCGTCGTGCTTTATAACCAGATCCTTCCTAGTTACTTGTAGTAGCAGAGTAGTCACGCTGAGAAAAGATGCGTTTTAAGCGATTCCGTAGGCACTTCAAAACGAAAATATATAAACTAGGCAGATGTGTTGCTTATGTTCTATAGATTCTAAATCTATTAGTCGTACAGTGCGTACAGACACAAGATGCAAACTTCAAACTAGTGGTATCACGAAAAAACTACAATATTGTAGTATAAGGAGCTCAGAAATCAACATACTCTCTGTAGGTGTTTTATTTTTTAAATATTTAAGTTTGAGGCACTGTTTTGAAGCTACCATTGAAAGTTACGTTTGAATTATGCATTTTGTGTTAGCATGCACTGTAAGATTTCCGTACGACTTATAGATTTAGAATCCATAGGGCATAAGCAACATTTCTAGTTTATATGTTTTCATTTTGAAGTGCCCACACAAGTCAAACTACGAGCGGCTTTACACTCTACTATAGTTTGGAGTTCAGTAGTTATAAAAAGCAACATCAACTTTTATGTGGTTGTTTCAATTTTCTTTAATTATTTATTGTTATTATACTACTATTTACAGCATTTAGTGCCGATATCTAGAACTACATGTCATTTAGAGCGCAATCAATTTTTAAAACCTCTACCCTGAATAATTTCTGCAGTACTTCTGCCTTAGTCAGAACACTCTTTTGAAATTCTCAGAAGTGATAAAAATTCAGATTTCCTCAGAACTCGATGAAACAGTTTTAAGTGCATACAATTTACGTAATTTTGAAGTAAAATTTAATAGTCTCATTAGCGTAACGAAATATGAAACCCCCCTTCCTCTGTCTAAATATTTTATGAGAGGAATTTTGCTACTTCCCAAGTGTGTAGTGTAGAAACACTGTCTGCGTAACAAAATGTGAAACACTTCTTTTGTCTACATTCTATCCTGGATACCTGTTATTTTTTTTTACTTTAGATCGGCCTGCAGGGAACAGAAATACATATTTATATAAAGTTAATTTATTAAAATAAGATACTTAATAACAATGAATAGGCCAAACGTATCTGTATATTTATTTGCTTCTAATAGTATCGCTACGACGATAAAACAGCAAATAGGGAACCCTCGTTCCTTGCGGTTTCAAAACTTGTTCCTCATGGACACTTTTAACTGACGCATCATCATATCTAATCCAAGTACTATATCCCACGTGAAAAGCGTCGGTAATATAGTGTCCTTTAGTGGCCTCCTTTCCATCATGATACACGATAGCAAACAATTTATATTGTTTTTCCTTTGGCGATGGTGATTTTGAAAGTAGCTCTGTAAAAAGAATTCATTAATAAAAAATACAATTGTCCACAACCAAATAACTTACTTGAATCTATTTTTAAATCGATGGGAAACTCCAAAGCTTTAACAATTTTCGTGCACCCATCTAATTTGAAATCAAAACACTTCAAATGCAAAACCAAAACAACGGGAAGTTCCTCCAACAACACTTGCTGCCAAGCTTCAACTTCTTTATTCGTTTTGGACGAAGTTACTCCCTCTAATTGGTTTCTCGACACCAAAGCCTCTAACGCTTCCCGTACAGTTTTAACTTTCTCGATATTTAATTGTAAAGTGAAGAAGGGTTGAATATTATAAGTGGATTGATCCCCAGCACGATGAATCCTCGATTTCAGGGAACCTCCAAATATATCACTAA
Organism: Pyrochroa serraticornis; assembly: GCA_905333025.2. Classification (NCBI taxonomy): domain Eukaryota; kingdom Metazoa; phylum Arthropoda; class Insecta; order Coleoptera; family Pyrochroidae; genus Pyrochroa; species Pyrochroa serraticornis. The sequence goes on from HG995154.1 coordinate 22,931,156, forward strand.
TAGGCGTCTTTCCAATATCGGTTTGCCTAGTTATGGCACCTTTATTTTTTGGACCCATGACCTGCCACTCCTTATCAGAATCTTGTTCGATAATTTTTTTTTCAATAATTGGAGTCTCGTCACTTCTCACCAATTTCATCAACTCCAAAATTTCGTCGTTCAGTCCATTTAACAAGCATCCTAAAAATTCTTCGGCGTCCTCTTGGCGACCTTCCACCAAAAACGAATCGCTCCTTACGCCGTTTAACATTTTGTATATCCAAAAGGGTTCGAAAGGCAAATCATAATCGATCAAACTGCCTTGCTCCTTTTTATGGTTTCTATCGTTTCGTCTGTTCACTCGCATGCCTGCTGGCAAGTGCTGAAATTCCTTGACGAACCGACATCTGGAAATAACATTGCAATCAACGTAAATTTTGGCGGCTTGTACAGGCACAGGTAAATTACAGTAACGGCGGACAATAAGACTGCCCAATTTTAATATATTTAAGGGCGACGCTACTGACCAAAGGGTACAGTTCTAAAATTTTGTTCTTATCGGATTTGCGGTAAAGAAAATTATCTGAGATTTTGAGTATTTGTAAAGGGAAATGTAGTGATGACGTCATCAGCGTGTGGCATATTTTAGTGGCGATAGCGACAATTACGTGAAGAACACTGTTTTATCAACAACTGTATTGTTGAGAATTCCATTTTCAGTGTAGTTACAAATAAAATTGTCATCAACAGGTTATGTAAAGTTGATTGGTATTTACAAAAAAAAAAGATAAAATTCCGAAAACAATTGCAAATCACAAAAAAATGCATGGTCAATGTGTCAGCGCTAAATCGCAGACAAAAATTTCACTTTCAACTAAACAATAAACAAACTGGAAATTTATGGCGCTAAATTTGTGTTAACGAATCTACAAGTCAGTAGCGTCCCTAATTAGTTGACGCTCATCCCGCCTTAAAATTAGTTCAAAAATTTTCCGCGTCATTTAAAGTTTGGTGGTGCTGTTGTAGCGTCTCAAACGATTCAACTCGTTCCTCAAAAATTTTTTTGACATTGATTCCGGCGATACCAGTAAAATTCTAAGCAACAAAAGTAAAATATTAAGAAAATTTGCTACTTACATTCCATCAATTATAGGTGTAGCTTTCTTCTTCTCGTTAGAATTATTTTGTTTCGCCAGGCCACTAATCAAGTTATACATGGGGGAGCACGCCAGGAGAGCTTGCAATATAGAATTGATATAGCAATAGTTGCTACGATTTATCAATCCTCTCGGTTGCAAACTTATAGTTCGACCATCTACACGATGACTTAGCAGAAATTCTAGAAAATCAACAATTAATACCGAAAAACAGTCAAAATACAAAAAACTTACCACCCATCCTGTAACAATTGGGATCAATAAATTGCACCTTTCGTGGATGCTTAATGGGACAAACTGCAAGTGTTTGTTTATTCACAGCCATAATACGCGCTTTTTCTGTCTGTTTGTTGGACAAACTCGCTGTTTTATCGGAATTAAAAAGACTCGCCCAAGATTTCTTGCCGTTGGGGATAGCATCGGTCTTCTGGTCTGTTCCGTTTTGTAGAGGAGGAATCGGTTCGGTTGCTTTAACATCAACTGTGGCTTCAATGGTATTATTAGATATTGCAGCAGGTAATGAGACGTATTCAGGATCGGGATCAGGCGAGTAATAACCGGCATCAACTTCAACGGGGGTTGTGTTCGTAGAAGTTGGTAGGACTTCGTTAGTGTAATTAGTGAAAGGAACATTGGGATTTGTTGGGGCTGAGACGGGTTGATTACAGTTGATGGTATTCGCAAAACTGACGTTGTTTACAATTACTGTGGGATTGGCGGGATTTAATGGAAATGGATGCTGGTAGTTTGCCGGTGCCGCAGAGTACATAAAATAAGTAGGTTGAATAGTAAAATGGGTTGGATAGACGGCGGGATTTGGGTGAGTTCCAAATTCTTCATGGCCTCGATAAGTGTTCATGTCTGATTCAACTGGGATGAAAGTATGGGTTGTTGGAAGATTTGTCAAGCCATTTTGGAGATCGTCTGAAACACGCAAGGTGTTGGAAAGGTCGATTTTGGGAAATTGGGGTAACGTGGTCTTACCTGTTCTTTGGGCTAGCTTGTTTTCGGTTTTCCAAGGCAACTCCACATTGGAATTTGCCGAATACAACGAAGATAAGATTTCTTGCTGTTCTTGGTGGTCCACATCGGTTAGATCCAGGAAGGAAATATTATACTGCAACAATTCATAAATTTAAGGTAAATTTTGGTGAATTTGAGGAGAAATTATATAAGTAGAAAAAAATGTGTTTGATGAGTTTGCATTTTTCTACGTACCGGCTCGTACAAATCCATAATGATGGTTAATATTTCATATTTGTAATAATTTCATTGTATCGCAGTAATCGAAAACACAACGTTTCTTGCAATAATAATAATAATAAAAAACTAACTCCGCAGGGTTAACTTCTCACGTTCCATACTGGATGTCATCTGACAAAAATCGGCAAATCTGGTTACTTATGTTTGTCACTAGACAATACACAATATAGAACGCTTACTGAGTGCGCGCCATCTTCTGGCGGCGGCAATAAACTTGGACGCGCCAAATTTGAATGCGTGATTTTATTTTAAATTCCATTTTGCTCATACTAAACCTCAAATACTCCAGTATTATAAAATTATATAAATTAGTTTACTGTAAATATTATTAATTTAATAGTTTTTACTATTATATTAATTTTTGAATAAAACAAAAAATAGAACTTGTCAAAATACCGTAACTGACTAAGTGTTACTAATAAACAATTACTTTAAGCTTATCCTAAAATGCGTGTTACCTACAAAAATGAGAATTATTAATAAAATAACGTTTTCAATTGTTTAGAACTACTTGTTTTTAATAAAGACAGTTTTATTATTGCTGTCACACCGAGCGATTCAATTATAAACAAACTCTTGAGAACTCGTAACAGTATTGTAGAAATTTAAACAGATTTTTTTTAACATATTTTATAAAAAAATAATTAAGTTGTCAATTGCTAAATTGTCGATACTAGCGTCTCTCTCGTTGGCGGAGAACCCTGAAGAAACACGGTTATTCTCCCTGTTTCCAATTGGCGAGCATACTTGCCGCCAGTTAGCTGGAAATGGAGGGAAATTTAAATTTCACCGCGGTGGTTTACGAGATGCCTATGTAAAAAGTAAGCAAATGGATAGAAGGTTTAAAATCGACAATATAAGTTCTAACTTAAATAAAATATTACAAAAAAGAGTATAATAAGTCCGGGAGAGAATTGATGGCGATTATTCTAATAATACAGCTTTGAAAAACGTTTAAAATGCAACCCCTTGCAATAAATAATATCCTATAGAAAAGTTATTAATTTTATTATTAATAAGTTGCAGTTGGTAAATTTAATAAAAAAGTGTTGAACTTTATTTATTTAAATCAAGTGTTCGAATAATAATAAACTGCAAAACCGTTCATACTTTTTGCTTGTGTGAGCATTTTTCTTATGTCCTACGAATTTAAAATCTGCAAGTTGTCAAAAATCTCCGAGATGCTAAATTCTAACTAATAATAATAAGGTGCCCAAAAACTGAAAGATTTGTTCTGTAGACTTTTTATTTAAAAAATATTTCAACTTGAAATATTATTTTAAAATCACCGTTGAACCCGGAAATTTGAAATCGTCTTTGTCTAAGTTCTGCCTAAGAATTTATTATTTTCAGAATAGTTTTACCTTAGATGATGATATTTTAAATTTCATTTTCATAAAATATAAACAATTCTATCTGGATGGCGATAGTTTTTTAATTTAACAAAATAATTATTTAAATGTCTAATTATGTCACAATCGCCTGTTTTTTTTTTAAAACCGCAGTGGCGTATTGGAAATGTTTTACCTGATGTCTAGGAAGTATGCATGAGGCTTCATAACTTTCTAAACCATTGTTGCTACTGTCTTGAGTATTTACGACGGGTTGGTTTTCTTTAAATTGTAGGCTAAGGGCATTGACTAACCACTGCTAGGGGTTTGGAAAAATCAGTTGTAGCACGAAGAAGTTTAAGCATCATTGTTCCCTATCTCTTTGCAGCATAAATACCAAGAAGGATTATGTGCATTTACAATTTTGAGAGGAGCTCATGGCTTTCTTCTTGTTGTTTCGAACTTCTTTTTTGTAAATAGCTTTGTCATAAAAATAAAGTTATACAGGAAGTATAGAGAACTGTTCCATCTTCCCAGGTTTATCTTGTTGAAAATACATTGAGAGTCCATGGTTGTAACTAATAACTCAAAATAAATTGTACCGCAGGTAAATTTCTCTTTATGGATAAGGAGTCAATACTGGTCTCCCTAATTTACTCTTAAAAATATTTTTTTATTCTTTAATTTAGTATTTTGATGATATGCGACGTGTATAACCTATAATTCTCAATGAAGGGCAACAATCTCTGGAAGTAGAGCCAGGTCTTGCGCTGCTTACGGCCCTGATGGGGAGCAACAAAAAATCTCTAAAATTAACCGGGAATACGGGACCAACTGTGTGAAAGCTAACTAACCGCTACGACGCGGTCGCTCCTAAGCTCAATTACATTGCTATAATAGCCAAAGAACTTTCCACCTCAATTAATGCAATTGAAACAGAGTTAGCATTAGTGCAGAACATTTATTAGTAAACCCAAGGCTAATTTAAAAAAAATCGCAATGTCATCAACTGATTTGATCAACGTAATTACAAGAGTAGACAGAAAGGCACTTCAACGAGGTTCCAAATAGAAAACCGCCAATCAGGTGAATTACTTGAAGACACAATGAATCAAGGAACAGAATGAATTATATAAATAAAGTTCAAGAAGAAGACGAGCTATTGTAAAGTAAATTATAAAAATAAGAAAATTACAACGAAACATGAATACAATAATTCTGAAACTATGGTACGTATGGCATTTTTAAGAACCTGGTTCGCTATTGTTTTGCAAAAAAAATCTTTTTTCAGCTGTTTTCAACTTGAAACTAAAACTTCATTAAGTGATTCAATTAATAATTGCGCAAAAAACTGTTTACATTTTATGTTGGAAAAGAACGAAATCGACTTAAAACATTAGAAAAACTCGAATCTCTTTCCTATAAGTTAATAAATTAATTATAAATTAATTATGGTGATTTATAACATAACACAAAAAATGTTTATTATTAAATTAAGTCAATAAATATTTTGATTTGTTACGTAACAACATCCAATTTAAGCAATTTGCCTTCATTATCATAAAAATCTGTTCCTACTCCTGACGTCATGTAGTGGCGTAACAAAGAGAGTTCTTCTTCGCTGATCGTCACCGTTTGGAGAGAAAGAAATTGCTCTTGATTAACACAAAAAATATAGAAAATTTATAATTATGTATAGGGCAACATAACGACTTTAGTCGAACTCTTTGATAGTCGTTTGTTTGGCATTTCTACATCATGAGCAAATTATTGCGTTAGTGGTTTTATAATTGGGACGTAGTGCTAGTTGGAAACAACAATAATTGAAAGGAACAATGAGCCCTACTTGCGGTAAGTCACGTTTCTTTACTTTTAGAGATATTTCAGAAGATTTTCTAGAAATTGCACCCCTGCATAGAGGGAAATTCAAATTTAAAAATTTTAACATTAATATAAAAGTTTTCAACTATGTTATCTCAAAAATGAGAAGGGGAGTAAACTGAAATTTGTAATATTTTAGTTTAATATCATTAAAATCAAATCATTGTGTTGTTTTTGCTTTATTACTTCTGGGAAAAAATATTACTCTTGGAAGTAATCAACCAGAAATACACGGCAAAAGAATGGCAAATAGACAGAGTAACAATTTTGTATAACGGCTACAGCCCAAACTCATGATTTATCTTATCTATTTCGCATGCTCCCAAATTTGGCGGCAAATGCGGAGTCCCCGACCAACGTGGCCTACCTGCCTGCTCTATCCAGTCGGTCAAGCGGGAAAAACTCGTACTCTTCTGGCATTGTTTATAGATATATCTATAAGCATTGTTTATAGATATTAGCAATGCTATAAGCAATGCTTCTGGTATTTTTGAAGGTATGGGCTCGTGCCCAAACTTTGGAAGACGTTTAGAAAACGTGAAAATGATTGGAAGAAGGTGGTGTTTTGCCCCTGCTTGCTCAATAACTTCAAAAAGAAACTCAAAAAGAAACTCAAACAAAATCTTTATAACACTGCCGCGGAATTTAAAAATAAAACAAAAGTGGTTTGCAGCAACTAGAAGAAGTTTTCGGTAATATTTAGAGAGAAGAGCCATTTTAAGTAAACTTTTCATACATTAGTGAAAATAAAAACTGATGTTTCTTTTAGAAAAATTGCTGATAATGCAATTGAAATATTTTACCATAGCACTATTTTATCTAAATTTATGAAGAAATTTATTATTTGGCCATATAAAACTTTTATTAAAAACCTTTTCGTAGAGTTTAAAATTAAATCTTCAAATGTACAATCTATTATCGAGTGTCCAGAAATTGAGATTCAAAAACCAAGTGCAGTCCACCAACAGGCTCTCACCTGGTCTTAATATAAAAAGTGTAACACCATTATATATTTAATTGAATATACTTCTGATGGTCTTATAAATTTCATCTCTGAGGGTTATGGTGAAGTTGCACTGTTTAAAGATTGGCGAGTTTTAAATGTATTTTCTGAAGATACATGTGTAATGCCATATAGAGGTTTTAGATAAATTAAAGAAGTTTAAATTAAAAAAAGTATGAAAGTTAGACATGCAAGCGTTAGCAGTAAAGAAAAAATAACGAAAGATGATTCACTGTTAATGAAACGAATAGTTAGCGTGCAAATTCTATCAAACTGGCAATAAATCGTTATAAGAGTTTTTAAAATTTGAAGTTCACATGTAAGTGCTAATTTAGATTTAGATAACGTGATGTTAATAGCTTACGCTGTAATTAATATACAAGAGCCAATCATTAAAAAAAAATCTATAGTAAAATAGAATGTTTACATGAAATATCATTTAATACTTTATGTTGAATATAAGAAGAGTTTTCAAAAATATTCCAAATTTATATAAAATAATAGATTTCATCTAAACAATGTTATACAGTCAAAGTTTGTTATTCGCGGATTCGTTAACCAAGAAATTGAGACCATTTTCGTTTTATTATAATATTTTTTTAATTATTTTGCAACCTTGAAACACATCACTATATTTCCATATAAAATGCCACCGCCTATTCGCGGTACATTTTCGAATAGTATCCCCCGCGAATAAAGAGCTTTCACTGTATTTGAAAAAGAGCCATAACAAAAAACTCACCGTCGAGACTGGCGCGTGTTTGTGATTCATTGTGATGGTCACTTTCACCAAAAATTCACCAACTAAGTTAAATTCAAAATCTGTATCTTTAGCGAACTGCACTTGTCACAAGATGTTTTACAACTGATCGTCGTTTTCTTCTTCACTTAAATATATATGAAAATATAAGGGTTGAAAGAGAGAAGGGGAAAATTTTTCCAGAAAATTGTAGAAGGATTTACCTCAATTGACTACCGCATTAAGTCGAAAGTTCTAGAGTTAATTCTATATATTATTTCTGTCTTTAAATTTTGCTGGAATTAAATGTCTAAATATATAATGGTTTCTTACAAATTTTCTGTAGGATTTTATCTTAGACTTGTTTCGATATTCGATAGTTATCTTCTTGTCAAAGTTTGTTAAAAACAATACAGAAACAATAATTATTTTTTGTTAGAAAAGTTTGAGATAATCTACTCTTTTGTCATAAACATTTTTGAATCCGACTCGTTTCTTTTCAATAAAATTGTTAAAAAATTTACGTCATTCCTGCTGAAGTATTTTTAGTATTTTAAATAACTATCCACAACCAAGCTTAGAAAAAACCTGCATTGAAGCTGGAAGCACTTGCCCAATGTTTACCCTAACCTGCTTTCACCAAGTTCTTTTAGAAGCAAAGATCCGAGATAATGATCCAATTTGGTTCAATTTTCCAATTTCAGAAGGCTTCAGGTGGAATTTAGATATTTGTTTTTTAAATTTATTGCTTATAATATACTTAAATAAGTTTGAAAGTAAAGAAGGTATTGCAAAATATATTATTCAGTGTTTGAACAAAGAATCTCAACTTTCCTTGTCGGTGGTTAAAAATGAGATAAGTATTTGAGTGATGGGTAGTCGATAAATAGATCAAGGAATTTTTTGATCCGCTTTCTAATTGTAACCTATTACTAGTGTGCAACGAAAATTCGGAATAAATTAACATAAATCGAAGTATTATACAAAAAATTTGAAAGAGGTATAGCAATTTTTTAACACGCCATTTGATAACATTTATCAATTATTGCCGCCTTATTTGTAAAAGTCACAAGACCATCGATATTTGCTTTTAACTAGAACCAGAAATAATTTTTTTATTCTTTATTAGTAGAGTTGCGTTTATTTTCTAGAACAAAAACTTTAAAATCACCTGATCTGACTTCTTTAAATAATCTTTTATATGAGACCAATGATATTTTTTTAAATAGCTACCGCGACATTTAAAACTTTTATTAAAAATCTTTCCTGTACAGTTAGGATTAGTTTTTCAAATGTAAAATCTATTATCGAGTGTCCAGAAATTGAGATTCAAAAACCAAGTGCAGTGTATCAACAGACTCTCACCTGGTCAGAATATAAAAAGTTTAACACTATTAAATATTTAATTTCATGTACTTCTGATGGTCTTATAAATTTTATCATTGAGGGGTATGTTGGTCGTGCCAGTGACGTTACACTATTTGAAAATTGTCAATGTTTGAATGTACTTCCTGAAGATACATGTGTAATGCTATATAGAGGTTTTAAAAAAATAAGAAAAATTAATAAAATTGAAATAAAAAAAAGTTTGAAAGTTAGACATGTAAACGTCAGCAGTAAAGAAAAATAAGAAAACGAATAGCTAGTGTGCAATTTCAATCAAACTGGCAATAAATCGTGATAAAAGATTTCAAAATTTGAAGTCCACATGTAACCGTTAATTTAGATGAAGCCCACAATTTTGATAACGTGATGATAATAGCTTCGCTGTAATTAATTTACAAGGACCGATCATTAAACTTTTTTTTATAGTGAAGTAGGATCTTTGCAAAAAATATCATTTTATACTTTATGTTAAATATAAGAAGAGTTTTTCAAAAATATTCCGAATTTATATAAAATAATACGTTTAATCTAAACAATATTATACAGTTAAAGTTCGTTATTTGCGGATTAGCTGACCAAAAAATTATGACCACTTCCCTTTTATTATAATATTTTTTAATTATTTTGCCACCTTGAAACACAACCCTTATATTTCCATATAAAATGCCACCGCCTATTCGCGGTACATTTTCGGATAGTATCCCCCGCGAATAAAGAACTTTTACTGTATTTAAAAAAGAGACATAACAAAAAACTCACCGTCGAGACTGGCACGTGTTTGTGATTCATTGTGATGGTCACTTTCATAAAAAATTCACCAACTAAATTAATTTCAAAAACTGTATCTTTAGCGAACTGCACTTGTCACAAGGCGTTTTACAACTGATGGTCGTTTTCTTCTTCACTTAAATATATATGAAAATATAAGGGTTGGAAGGGAGAAGGAGGGGAAAATTTTTCCAGAAAATTGTAGAAGGATTTACCTCAATTGACTACCGCATTAAGTCGAAAGTTACAGATGTTTACAGGTATTCGAAATGAAAGAAAAGTTACAAAGGCACTAATTTTCAATGGCAATAGTGAAAATGCTGGTATGGTTAAAAAAGACTCTAGACCCTATTGCCCTATCATGGTAAGAAATATTTTTTTTTTAATTCTAACCCAAATAGTTGTGTAGGATTGTCTCCAATTTGGAATTTAGTTTGTTTGAATATTTAAAAAATTCAAACTTGAGGACTAAAGTAACGTATGGAAGTACAATTTTGACTCTAAACCTAAATTGCAATTCCAAATAAAAATTAATTGTGTCGACGATTTTACCTGTAATAATGATATTATAAATAATTACAGTTCTAGAGTTAATTCTACATATTATTTCTGTCTTTAAATTTTGCTGGAATTAAATGTCTAAATATATAATGGTTTCTTACAAATTTTCTGTAGGATTTTATCTTAGACTTGTTTCGATATTCGATAGTTATCTTCTCGTCAAAGTTTGTTAAAAACAATACAGAAACAATAATTATTTTTTGTTAGAAAAGTTTGAGATAATCTACTTTTTTGTCATAAACATTTTTGAATCCGATTCGTTTCTTTTCAATAAAATTGTTAAAAAATTTACGTCATTCCTGCTGAAGTATTTTTAGTATTTTAAATAACTATCCACAACCAAGCTTAGAAAAAACCTGCATTGAAGCTGGAAGCACTTGCCCAATGTTTACCCTAACCTGCTTTCACCAAGTTCTTTTAGAAGCAAAGATCCGAGATAATAATCCAATTTGGTTCAATTTTCCAATTTCAGAAGGCTTCAGGTGGAATTTAGATATTTGTTTTTTAAATTTATTGCTTATAATATACTTAAATAAGTTTGAAAGTAAAGAAGGTATTGCAAAATATATTATTCAGTGTTTGAACAAAGAATCTCAACTTTCCTTGTAGGTGATGGTCTTATAAGTTTTATCATTGAGGGGTATGTTGGTCGTGCCAGTGACGTTACACTATTTGAAAATTGTCGATGTTTGAATGTACTTCCTGAAGATACATGTGTAATGCTATATAGAGGTTTTAAAAAAATAAGAAAAATTAATAAGATTCAAATAAAAAAAAGTTTGAAAGTTAGACATGTAAACGTCAGCAGTAAAGAAAAATAAGAAAACGAATAGCTAGTGTGCAATTTCAATCAAACTGGCAATAAATCGTGATAAAAGATTTCAAAATTTGAAGTCCACATGTAACCGTTAATTTAGATGAAGCCCACAATTTTGATAACGTGATGATAATAGCTTCGCTGTAATTAATTTACAAGGACCGATCATTAAACTTTTTTTTATAGTGAAGTTGGATCTTTGCAAAAAATATCATTTTATACTTTATGTTGAATATAAGAAGAGTTTTTCAAAAATATTCCGAATTTATATAAAATAATACGTTTAATCTAAACAATATTATACAGTTAAAGTTCGTTATTTGCGGATTCGCTGACCAAAAAATTATGACCACTTCCCTTTTATTATAATATTTTTTAATTATTTTGCCACCTTGAAACACAACCCTTATATTTCCATATAAAATGCCACCGCCTATTCGCGGTACATTTTCGGATAGTATCCCCCGCGAATAAAGAACTTTTACTGTATTTAAAAAAGAGACATAACAAAAAACTCACCGTCGAGACTGGCACGTGTTTGTGATTCATTGTGATGGTCACTTTCATAAAAAAATCACCAACTAAATTAATTTCAAAAACTGTATCTTTAGCGAACTGCACTTGTCACAAGGCGTTTTACAACTGATGGTCGTTTTCTTCTTCACTTAAATATATATGAAAATATAAGGGTTGGAAGGGAGAAGGAGGGGAAAATTTTTCCAGAAAATTGTAGAAGGATTTACCTCAATTGACTACCGCATTAAGTCGAAAGTTACAGATGTTTACAGGTATTCGAAATGAAAGAAAAGTTACAAAGGCACTAATTTTTAATGGCAATAGTGAAAATGCTGGTATGGTTAAAAAAGACTCTAGACCCTATTGCCCTATCATGGTAAGAAATATTTTTTTTTGACTTTTAACCCAAATAGTTGTGTAGGATTGTCTCCAATTTGGAATTTAGTTTGTTTGAATATTTAAAAAATTCAAACTTGAGGACTAAAGTAACGTATGAAAGTACAATTTTGACTCTAAACCTAAATTGCAATTCCAAATAAAAATTAATTGTGTCGACGATTTTACCTGTAATAATGTTATTATAAATAATTACAGTTCTAGAGTTAATTCTACATATTATTTCTGTCTTTAAATTTTGCTGGAATTAAATGTCTAAATATATAATGGTTTCTTACAAATTTTCTGTAGGATTTTATCTTAGACTTGTTTCGATATTCGATAGTTATCTTCTCGTCAAAGTTTGTTAAAAACAATACAGAAACAATAATTATTTTTTGTTAGAAAAGTTTGAGATAATCTACTTTTTTGTCATAAACATTTTTGAATCCGATTCGTTTCTTTTCAATAAAATTGTTAAAAAATTTACGCCATTCCTGCTGAAGTATTTTTAGTATTTTAAATAACTATCCACAACCAAGCTTAGAGAAAACCTGCATTGAAGCTGGAAGCACTTGCCCAATGTTTACCCTAACCTGCTTTCACCAAGTTCTTTTAGAAGCAAAGATCCGAGATAATAATCCAATTTGGTTCAATTTTCCAATTTCAGAAGACTTCAAGTGGAATTTAGATATTTGTTTTTTAAATTTATTGCTTATAATATACTTAAATAAGTTTGAAAGTAAAGAAGGTATTGCAAAATATATTATTCAGTGTTTGAACAAAGAATCTCAACTTTCCTTGTCGGTGGTTAAAAATGAGATAAGTATTTGAGTGATGGATAGTCGATAAATAGATCAAGGAATTTTTTGATCCGCTTTCTAATTGTAACCTATTACTAGTGTGCAACGAAAATTCGGAATAAATTAACATAAATCGAAGTATTATACAAAAAATTTGAAAGAGGTATAGCAATTTTTTAACACGCCATTTGATAACATTTATCAATTATTGCCGCCTTATTTGTAAAAGTCACAAGACCATCGTATTTGCTTTTAACTAGAACCAGAAATATTTTTTTTATTCTTTATTAGTAGAGTTGCGTTTATTTTCTAGAACAAAAACTTTAAAATCACCTGATCTGACTTCTTTAGATTATCTTTAATATGAAACCAAGAATATTTTTTAAATAGCTACCGCGACATTTAAAACTTTTATTAAAAATCTTTCCTGTACAGTTAGGATTAGTTTTTCAAATGTAAAATCTATTATCGAGTGTCCAGAAATTGAGATTCAAAAACCAAGTGCAGTGTATCAACAGACTCCCACCTGGTCAGAATATAAAAAGTTTAACACTATTAAATATTTAATTTCATGTACTTCTGATGGTCTTATAAGTTTTATCATTGAGGGGTATGTTGGTCGTGCCAGTGACGTTACACTATTTGAAAATTGTCGATGTTTGAATGTACTTCCTGAAGATACATGCGTAATGCTATATAGAGGTTTTAAAAAAATAAGAAAAATTAATAAAATTGAAATAAAAAAAAGTTTGAAAGTTAGACATGTAAACGTCAGCAGTAAAGAAAAATAAGAAAACGAATAGCTAGTGTGCAATTTCAATCAAACTGGCAATAAATCGTGATAAAAGATTTAAAAATTTGAAGTCCACATGTAACCGTTAATTTAGATGAAGCCCACAATTTTGATAACGTGATGATAATAGCTTCGCTGTAATTAATTTACAAGGACCGATCATTAAACTTTTTTTTATAGTGAAGTTGGATCTTTGCAAAAAATATCATTTTATACTTTATGTTGAATATAAGGAGAGTTTCCTCAAAAATATTCCGAATTTATATAAAATAATACGTTTAATCTAAACAATATTATACAGTTAAAGTTTGTTATTTGCGGATTCGCTGACCAAAAAATTATGACCACTTCCCTTTTATTATAATATTTTTTAATTATTTTGCCACCTTGAAACACAACCCTTATATTTCCATATAAAATGCCACCGCCTATTCGCGGCACATTTTCGGATAGTATCCCCCGCGAATAAAGAACTTTTACTGTATTTAAAAAAGAGACATAACAAAAAACTCACCGTCGAGACTGGCACGTGTTTGTGATTCATTGTGATGGTCACTTTCATAAAAAAATCACCAACTAAATTAATTTCAAAAACTGTATCTTTAGCGAACTGCACTTGTCACAAGGCGTTTTACAACTGATGGTCGTTTTCTTCTTCACTTAAATATATATGAAAATATAAGGGTTGGAAGGGAGAAGGAGGGGAAAATTTTTCCAGAAAATTGTAGAAGGATTTACCTCAATTGACTACCGCATTAAGTCGAAAGTTACAGATGTTTACAGGTATTCGAAATGAAAGAAAAGTTACAAAGGCACTAATTTTTAATGGCAATAGTGAAAATGCTGGTATGGTTAAAAAAGACTCTAGACCCTATTGCCCTATCATGGTAAGAAATATTTTTTTTTGACTTCTAACCCAAATAGTTGTGTAGGATTGTCTCCAATTTGGAATTTAGTTTGTTTGAATATTTAAAAAATTCAAACTTGAGGACTAAAGTAACGTATGGAAGTACAATTTTGACTATAAACCTAAATTGCAATTCCAAATAAAAATTAATTGTGTCGACGATTTTACCTGTAATAATGTTATTATAAATAATTACAGTTCTAGAGTTAATTCTACATATTATTTCTGTCTTTAAATTTTGCTGGAATTAAATGTCTAAATATATAATGGTTTCTTACAAATTTTCTGTAGGATTTTATCTTAGACTTGTTTCGATATTCGATAGTTATCTTCTCGTCAAAGTTTGTTAAAAACAATACAGAAACAATAATTATTTTTTGTTAGAAAATTTTGAGATAATCTACTTTTTTGTCATAAACATTTTTGAATCCGATTCGTTTCTTTTCAATAAAATTGTTAAAAAATTTACGTCATTCCTGCTGAAGTATTTTTAGTATTTTAAATAACTATCCACAACCAAGCTTAGAAAAAACCTGCATTGAAGCTGGAAGCACTTGCCCAATGTTTACCCTAACCTGCTTTCACCAAGTTCTTTTAGAAGCAAAGATCCGAGATAATAATCCAATTTGGTTCAATTTTCCAATTTCAGAAGGCTTCAGGTGGAATTTAGATATTTGTTTTTTAAATTTATTGCTTATAATATACTTAAATAAGTTTGAAAGTAAAGAAGGTATTGCAAAATATATTATTCAGTGTTTGAACAAAGAATCTCAACTTTCCTTGTAGGTGGTTAAAAATGAGATGAGTATTTGAGTGATGGGTAGTCGATAAATAGATGAAGGAATTTTTTGATCCGCTTTCTAATTTTAACCTGTTACTAGTGTGCAACGAAAATTCGGAGTAAATTAACATAAATCGAAGTATTATACAAAAAATTTGAAAGAGGTATAGCAATTTTTTAACACGCCATTTGATAACATTTATCAATTATTGCCGCCTTATTTGTAAAAGTCACAAGACCATCGTATTTGCTTTTAACTAGAACCAGAAATATTTTTTTTATTCTTTATTAGTAGAGTTGCGTTTATTTTCTAGAACAAAAACTTTAAAATCACCTGATCTGACTTCTTTAGATTATCTTTAATATGAAACCAAGAATATTTTTTAAATAGCTACCGCGACATTTAAAACTTTTATTAAAAATCTTTCCTGTACAGTTAGGATTAGTTTTTCAAATGTAAAATCTATTATCGAGTGTCCAGAAATTGAGATTCAAAAACCAAGTGCAGTGTATCAACAGACTCTCACCTGGTCAGAATATAAAAAGTTTAACACTATTAAATATTTAATTTTATGTACTTCTGATGGTCTTATAAGTTTTATCATTGAGGGGTATGTTGGTCGTGCCAGTGACGTTACACTATTTGAAAATTGTCGATGTTTGAATGTACTTCCTGAAGATACATGTGTAATGCTATGTAGAGGTTTTAAAAAAATAAGAAAAATTAATAAAATTGAAATAAAAAAAAGTTTGAAAGTTAGACATGTAAACGTCAGCAGTAAAGAAAAATAAGAAAACGAATAGCTAGTGTGCAATTTCAATCAAACTGGCAATAAATCGTGATAAAAGATTTCAAAATTTGAAGTCCACATGTAACCGTTAATTTAGATGAAGCCCACAATTTTGATAACGTGATGATAATAGCTTCGCTGTAATTAATTTACAAGGACCGATCATTAAACTTTTTTTTATAGTGAAGTTGGGTCTTTGCAAAAAATATCATTTTATACTTTATGTTGAATATAAGAAGAGTTTTTCAAAAATATTCCGAATTTATATAAAATAATACGTTTAATCTAAACAATATTATACAGTTAAAGTTCGTTATTTGCGGATTCGCTGACCAAAAAATTATGCCCACTTCCCTTTTATTATAATATTTTTTAATTATTTTGCCACCTTGAAACACAACCCTTATATTTCCATATAAAATGCCACCGCCTATTCGCGGTACATTTTCGGATAGTATCCCCCGCGAATAAAGAACTTTTACTGTATTTAAAAAAGAGACATAACAAAAAACTCACCGTCGAGACTGGCACGTGTTTGTGATTCATTGTGATGGTCACTTTCATAAAAAAATCACCAACTAAATTAATTTCAAAAACTGTATCTTTAGCGAACTGCACTTGTCACAAGGCGTTTTACAACTGATGGTCGTTTTCTTCTTCACTTAAATATATATGAAAATATAAGGGTTGGAAGGGAGAAGGAGGGGAAAATTTTTCCAGAAAACTGTAGAAGGATTTACCTCAATTGACTACCGCATTAAGTCGAAAGTTACAGATGTTTACAGGTATTCGAAATGAAAGAAAAGTTACAAAGGCACTAATTTTCAATGGCAATAGTGAAAATGCTGGTATGGTTAAAAAAGACTCTAGACCCTATTGCCCTATCATGGTAAGAAATATTTTTTTTTGACTTCTAACCCAAATAGTTGTGTAGGATTGTCTCCAATTTGGAATTTAGTTTGTTTGAATATTTAAAAAATTCAAACTTGAGGACTAAAGTAACGTATGAAAGTACAATTTTGACTCTAAACCTAAATTGCAATTCCAAATAAAAATTAATTGTGTCGACGATTTTACCTGTAATAATGATATTATAAATAATTACAGTTCTAGATTTAATTCTACATATTATTTCTGTTTTTAAATTTTGCTGGAATTAAATGTCTAAATTTATAATGGTTTCTTACAAAATTTTGGTAGGATTTTATCTTAGACTTGTTTCGATATTCGATAGCTATCTTCTTATCAAAATTTGTTAAAAACAATACAGAAACAATAATTATTTTTTGTTAGAAAATTTTGAGATAATCTACTTTTGTGTCATAAACATTTTTGAATCCGATTCGTTTCTTTTTCAATAAAATTGTTAAAAAATTTACGTCATTTCTGCTGAAGTATTTTTAATATTTTTAAATAATTATCCATAACCAAGCTTAGGAAAAACTTGCATTAAAGCTTGAAGCACTTGTTTACCCTAAGCTACTTTCACCAAGTTTTCTTAGAAGCAAGGACCTCCGATAATATTCCATTTTGTTCGATTTTCCAATTTCAGAAGGCTCTAAGTAGGTTTTAAATATTTTTCTTTTGAATTTCTGGCGTATAATATGCTTAAGTAAGTTTAAAAGTAATGAAAGTAACGCAAAATGGCTTATTCAGTGTTTGGACAATGGGGGCGATAATGCCGCAAATTTAAACCTTCACGAGTCCCTCAATGTCAACTTTCTTTTTCGGTGGTTAAAAATGAGATAAGTACTTGAGTGATTGGTAGTCGATAAATAGATTAAAGAGTTTTATGATTCGCTTCCAAATTTAGCCTGTTACAAGTGTGCAACAAAAATTCGGAGTAAATTAACTTGAATTAAGAAATTTTTAACACGCCATTTGATAACATTTGACAATTATGGCGGCCTTATTTGTAAAATTTACAAAACCATCGATATTTTCTTTTAATTATCAACCGAAATATATTTTCTAATTCTTTATTAGTAGAGTTGCTTTTATTTTCTGGAACATAAACTTTCAAATCACCTGATCTGACTTCTTTGGATTATTTTTTTATAATCGTTACTTGTGTTTGTTACTTTAATTATATTTGTTATTGGAGTATTTAATATTAAAATATCTACCGACATAAAAGATTGACTATAATTAGCAAATATTTTTTTAAGACATAAATAAAACAAAAATGTAATAATAATGATGTGAAAAAAGCAATATAATGAATAAGGAATATAACAGAACGAACACAAGCATAACAATTATTAACAACTAAAAAAATTACTAATTTCAAACTAAATCTTGATGGAAACAAAGGACGCTTATTTATTTATTTAGTTATTTATTTAAGAACAGAAATCAGATTAAGACCGAATATCCGACTATCGAGTAACAAATGATTACTTTTTCTCTATCCCTACTGAAGTAATCGAAGTATTGAAGTAGTCGAACTAATCGAAGTAGACGTAGTAATCAAAGTAGTCGAAGTAATCAAAGTAACGATTGTTACGAATGATTACTTTCTACAGAGTGTTCGTTCCGCAACCAACTTCCCATCTCTGAAAACAGAGTATCTATTATCGAGTAATCATAGTATGGAAAGTAACGAATACTTTGTGAAACGACTACTCGATACTTCGGGTATTTTCGAGTAACGAGTGAATACTTTTTCACCATTATGTGAACAAATTGATAAAATTAATCTAATTATTACCGACTTACAAAAAAAGAAAATTTGTATTATATTTCAAGTTTCGTTACTAGTCAAATACTAAAAAATATTGCGTGTAGGTACTAATTGTACAAAAATGATATTATTTTCTTTATCAGATAATTTTGATCATTGCTATGCTATAGATTCACCTTTTAAATCAAGAACAAGTTTTGTGTAACGAGATGGCTTAATATTAGCCGCCGACATAACTTTTGAGATTGTGCAATTTTCGGGGAAATTATTTTTAACCCAAATGCATTATGATAAAAAGATAAAAAAAAAATCAAACTATGTATAAACATAACATTGGCAACCGCTAGAATTTTTTTTGATAAACTGCATTTGTTTAAACCCTATCTCAGAAGAGTTTGGAAGTAAAAATATAACATTCCTTTATATTGAAATGCGACTGAAAAACAAAACCAAGAAAATAACTGGACAAAGACAAGGCTCCACCACCTTTATAAGGCAAAAATTTAATAAATTAATTTTATTTAAGAAAGCGTAGAGTTTATGAAATAGATATCTAACACATTTGTCACAATGTATAATTTTATTATATTAAAAGCTTGTGAAAATTTGATTCGCTTTCCTTTGCAAAAAAGGTGCAAACGTAATAATTATTATCCATACATGTGTATATACCTGCGTGTATCGTCTGAATTTCCCTCCTTTACTTGAATGTGTAAACCTCTAAGTCCGGTTTCACATGGAGCGTATGGTACGCGCGTACCGTCAGGACGTATAATCAAGTACCATGTGCTTAAATGGGTGCTTTCACATGAAACGCGTATTATCAGCCCGTACGAGGTGCTACGTCGGGCATACGTGGAGTTCGTGCGTCGACGTACCGTCAGCGCGCGTAGTTTCACATGAGGACTGACGGTCAGTTGCGTACCATTTCGCTAGTTGCCAGATTTATCGAATAGTCGTTTTAAGTGCACCACCACCATGAGTTACAAAATAGATAAGGAAATTACAATTGTGCGTGAAAAATTTGGTAAAGTGGCTACTTGAGCTCCTCCCCATGGTTGTCCAAAATGTTTCAATTTTTGTAACGTTGTAATCGTTTATTTTCTGACAAAATAAAGCAAATTTTGTTTATAAACATTCTTGGTTGGTCAATTGTAGTTAGTTTTGAATTCGAGTTTAATTTTTGTGCTTTATTAGTTTTCTAATAATTAAAATTTCCATTTTTTTGTCGAAAGATTTAATCGAAATACGTAAGTAATAATAAAATAAATTGTTTTTCTTTTTCATAAACTAGAATATAAAGTAAAAAAAACGTACTAACAGTCTTTTACTATATGATGCACCCATAATCTCATATTTTTCTTTTTCTTTTTTCTACGTTTTATCAGCAAAGGCACGGCAAGTTTTATATTTCTTGGTGAAATCACAATAAGAACATTCGATCAGTAAAAATGGCAACACCGACTCGTGGGTTGTGTAGCATACGTTGTGCATGTGAAAGAAGTACGTCGCGTAGGGCAAATCAGCGCGTATCGTCAGCGCTGACGGTACGCGCGTACCAAACGCTTCATGTGAAACGGGACTTAGGGTAGCCAAGTGGGAAAGGGAAGAAATATGACTAGAAATAATGGCCTTTCAGGTATTTTTTTTTCAATAATTTATTTCAAACATATATAATCGAAAATTATTTAAAAGTACATAATCTCTTGATAAGCAACAACTGTAGACCCCCATGTGGATTCTTCTTGATGGTAGGTATTATTATAAATAAATATATATCTATCCAAATTAAAATTACAAGATTTTGAGTATTCTCTTGGAGATATTTTGCAAGAAATTAATCCTTAAAGATTGTAATGTTATTAAAATGTTTAGATATTTCATAAAATAATTTTAGTAACAACAGCGCAATAACAAAAATTTCGAGGTAGATTCTATTGTTCAAACTTCAAAATTTCCCCAATTTTCATTTAACAATAAAAAATTTTTTGCTGTTCCTCTCGTTTAATTATTTTTTCTATTTTAGAAGCTTTCTAAAATTAATGACGGTAGTGAAGTCACATAAGTAAATACAGGTTTTGCGAGCGAAGTAAAAGCCAATGTATTTCCTGAAGACAACACAAAGTAAAGAATTCTCGTTACCAGATAATTATCGAGAATTAATCTAATCTGCTAATACCAATTTTTTGTTCCAAATTTGTTATGTTACTAAGTGTGAACATAAATGCTACAGTACATCTTTTTAGACACTCCGATGCATAAAAAATTTTTCACTAGTAGAACAGCACTCTCAATATATTATAGAAAAAGCCTAGGCTTCCTCCGCAAAGCTTTAAAAAAGCCCAAAAGTCTTTTTTACTTGTTTTGTAATTTAAATATTTAATTCGAACATTGCATTGGTCGAAGCAAAAATACATTCTCAATTGCTTATTTGTTAGTAGAGCGCTGTCTCATAAACAGCAACAAATATTAAATTACGTTCAGCAACTAGCAAAAATATCACGTTTGATTAAACAAAAATTGAATCAAAAGTTGCAAATTTCTTTTGGTTTCAATGACAAAATTGATTTGATACGCCACTGTCACTTCTTCACGATGCCATAAATTATCACATGGAAATTCGTTTAAAGTTTGCTGACGAACACTAAAATTAACACTTGAGTAACCTGTTTGAAATTGCTTGAATTTTTTTTTGTACAAGTTATTGTCATAGTTGTAAAAATTTAAGTAAAAACTTTTCTACGTTTTTACTTCAAAAAGTGGAAATATTTGGTTATACTTCACATTACCAAAAATCTTTAATTAATTTGCCTTTCACAAAAATTGATAATTTTTAACAACGCCTTTCTAGTATCAAATTGATTATATAACGTGCCGTCACATGTAGAGGGCGCCAGCGGGCACTAAAGAGGGCGCTAGCTACAACGTCATCTACCTCACATAAGAAATAGGGAGAAAAAACTTTTTCTTTTTCAAATCTATTTAGAAGAAATCCATGTGTAGACCTTTTGTTCCCTCCAACCTTGGATTAAGTGGTGGGCTACGGTCTCTGTAGCCCCGGGCCGGCGATTCTTGAGGGCCCCAAACTCGTTTACTATTTTATATTCCGTTTCCGCATGCCTGTTGAAAGGAATTTTTATATTTTCAAATATTTTCACTTTCAAAATTTCGCTTTGTCACCAGCACTGGCCACCCAGACGGTGCGTAGAAAAAAAGTGATTTTAAAATGTTATTATTTTATGAACGGTTTCGAACCCCCCAAATAATAAAACTCAATACATTTAAGAGAAATAAGTCATAAACCGTTAATTTGGCCAAATTTGGGAGACACCAGACAAAATATTTTCGTCATCTCTAGGCAAAACTATCTAAACTGATCCCCAAAAACTGTCACAAGTATATTACATTTACATTATTACACTTTTCATTTTGGCTAGTGCACTGCATCGACTTGAAGAGATCTGAAATTATTTTGGACAACTTAGAGGCTCCAGTTTTTTTTCTTTGATATTAATTTAGTATTCCGATTGTGTATTAATCGTTATTGGGTTGTTATTTTCCAACCCTTATTAGTACAAAGTCAGCTGCTAGAAAATATGAAAGTAAAGCTAGTAACCGTAGGCAAAAACAATTTATTTTTCTTTATGTGTTCTGCAACTTCGCAGCTCTTACACTCATAGTAAATCATTTATTATGTGTGTAAGAGCTGCGGAGCTTCAGAACATATAAAGAAAAATAGAAATTAAAAATATTAGAACCACAACTGCATAACTGAAATAATAACGCAATTATTTATAAAATTCAAACTTGAACTGACCCCACTGTTATAATGAATAATCGATTACTGCAAACTTTTGATGGTTTGCAGGTGTTCACAGAGCGTGATTTTGAGCAGCAGCAGATTTCATTGGTCAGCCGTTCATGTGGTGTTTATGGTACTATAACACAAATTTGTGGCTGCAGAGTCTGCAGAACCCTTACTTAAAAGTCGGCTCACCAGATGCCGGGTTAGTAGTTAAATTAATATAATGAATTCAATTTTGCTAGTATCAAACAAAAATAGAATAAAAATTAAAGGATTTGGACGGCCTTTGGCAGATCTAAAAATAGAAGTCTCTGGTTCTAGTCGGCAGAAAGACATTACCAGACCTGCTGCTTTTCTGCATGCACTGTTAACAAACAGCTTGGAGGAGCTTTTAAAAGAGCGGTGAAATTATTGGAAATATTAATTACCATTACAGTAACAACAGCAGAGGTCGAAAGATGCTTTTCAACACTTAAGCGAAATAAAAGTTTCTTGTGCAATACTATGATGAAATATCTCCTTCTCGCTCTTTATTGTTGTCTATAGAAATTTACTTAGTAAAAATTATATTAAGTTTAATGAAAAAGTGATTGAAAAATTCGTCAATTTTAGAGAGCACCGTGTAGACTTTATAAAATGTTAAATTAAAAAAAAATCATCAACCTTGTCATTGATTTCACCGACAATAATACCTATGCTAAGTTTTAATCATAATTTTGTAAGTTTTTCCATGATGCTGACAAGCTAAAATGAACTTTACGCCGCCACTGCATACAATGACCCCTCCGAAGCGACGCCATTGCAACTGAAGAGTTTCGGAAATAAAATAATTTGAAAAAGAAAATTCGTTACCTTCACTATAAGTAAGGACATTATATCCCGCGTTTAATGGATATTAATTTGTTACTACGATTTCCCAAACCCAGCAGTATTAACTAAAACAGGTACTTAGTTATTAAGTATGTTGTTATGTAAAGTACATAGATTATTGAAAATAGTGCAACTAATTGAATTTGCAACAACCATTTTAAACAAATAATTGTTGCTTGTATTTTTGGCCATTTCCTGGAGCCACAATTGTGCTAATTGCTTTGGATTTAGATGAAACGAAGGACTAACTCGGTTGTAACGAAGAAAAGGTGAATAAATTGCTGGGGTTCATCGAATAGAACCATCAGCGAAGAAATTATAATAATTGAAGGAGGGGGGAATTAAAACTGTTTGGTCTTGGT
The DNA here is from genome assembly GCA_905333025.2 of Pyrochroa serraticornis. Classification (NCBI taxonomy): domain Eukaryota; kingdom Metazoa; phylum Arthropoda; class Insecta; order Coleoptera; family Pyrochroidae; genus Pyrochroa; species Pyrochroa serraticornis. The sequence goes on from HG995154.1 coordinate 22,954,727, forward strand.
GGGTATATTTTGAAAGTCAGTAGCACCATTCACGTGAAAAGTTGCGGTTACTAAGTAGGTGTGCGTTGCGAGCCAGTGTTGATCACGATCTTTTCGATCCAAGTTACAAAGGTATGTACTCGGTAATGTAACCAGTTTTATTTAAACAGTTAATTCGATTCATACTAAGAGAACTTGAAAATATTTCTTTTGTTCATATTTACAAAAAAAAAAAAAATGAAGACACGTAAAAAAGTGAAGGTCTCTAACTTTTTAAACCCTTCACATCCAAATTTGTTTCCAAAGGTATGTACTTCGATACTGTAACAAATTTAGGTAGTCAATTCGATTCATAACTAAGATAATTTGTAAATACTTAAATACTTCTTGTTCATATTTACTAAAAAAGCGAAAATTTTAAGGAAAACACCTAAAAAGTGAAGCTCCATTTGAACTTTAAGCAAAATCTTGAAATTAACTTGACAATTATTTAAGGTCATTTAATTAAAAAGTCGTTTGTCACTTCTTCTAAATTACGGTTGAACAAATATTTGCACTCACTTAAATTTTGTTAATTAGATGTACCTTCAAATAAAGAAATTTTAGATGTTTCATAACTAAGTATTTGGTAATTTGATCCAATCGCTTAATAGCGTCATTCATAATTTAGAAAATAATTGAAATTAGGCGGTTTTGGAAATTTCATTCTAGAGTTTTTCCAAAAAAATAAATTTGTTTTTCTCTAATATGAAGTGACATACAGAGTTTTTCCTAGTAATAAGGAAAATTATTATAAGTAAATAATTGATCGTAATTGCTAGACTTTGTTCATAAAAATCAACTTAAATTATCGCTTTTTAATGACGTATGGGAAAGCAATAATATTGCAATGAACAGAGGTGAGTTTGATTATAATTTTTGTACATTGTGTAACAGCACAAATTTGGGCCTTGACCATTAAACAAATGGGCAAACCTCGAGGATTCAATTATAAAAGCAGGTTACTTAACTTTAGTAAAAAGAAGTGAATGAGACCACGATCAATTATCTTAATCAATACTGTTGTAAAAACAGTGAATAAAATTGAGTGAAGAGACTAAAATTTTCTTAATTTTACAATATAAACAAGCAATTTATTCCCCTCGGACTGAATTCTAGATATTTCTCAACACATACTCATTTTTTCTCAATTAATTTTACGACAATCGCAAATTATATGTTGAGCCTATTGGAAAATTTTTCAATATTTTGAAATAAATTGACACTTTGTCAGAAAAACATAAAAATAGTGACAATAAAATTTAATCAAGCACATTATAGGGGATGTGAATTGAAGTACACCGTGTATCAAATATTTAGAGAAAAAGGATCAATTTTTGATTTTTTGAAGTGTAGTAAATTTTTAAATTTTGATTTGAATAAGATTTTCGAAAATTAAGGCAAACTTGGAGAACAAAGCAACACAATAAATATGCAAGATGTTCTGTACGGGTTCCAAGCTGTATCTCCGTTATTTATTATCAAATTTGAATAAACAAAAAAATTGCAAATTATTCTTTTATTATCTTTTTAATTATGAACTTCAATGTCAAACCATGTTCAACTTCTTTTTCAAATAGAAACGTATTTTTCTTCTAGTTTTATTTGAAAGACTTTGGTACAATATTCATGGAGAGAAATAATTAAAATGTTTATCAAAAATATTTCTTTTTTAATTTTCTACCGTGGCATTCAAAACAACGATTTTATTAACACAACCAAACATGTTTGAAGAAAACCAAAAAAATGTTTACAAATCTTGACCGCCACCTTCATCCATGCATAATTAACACTTTTTGGCTAATCCCCAAGCCGAAGCTATTTCACGACAAAACTTGGTAACAAAAATCAAAATAAGTCGATTTTTTGAAGAGGTTAAGCCGCGTCCACACCAAGAGAACCGTGGCGTGCAGAATGTTTGCGAGCGTTCAATTCGCTCCTATTTGGACGGTTCACTGTGCACAAGCGAGCAGAAACGTTCACAAACAAACCTCGACAAATATTTTCCTAACCGACTCAGTACTTTGATGGCTTTAAAGGCTCAATTAGAGCCTTGCACATTTCGATAATTATTGTGAAAATACTTTGGTTTTAAAAGGATTTGATAAACTCATCAATGAGTAGCCAAAAAACGAAGAGTTATGGCTAATCTTTCCTTTACAGATATACACTCTCTGTAATTGGTGTTTTAACGATCACTTCAAACTCTTCGGACAATATACGACAGAGGTTTTTGAATTCTTTTAAATATCTCTACAACCAAAAATCAAGTGGCGTAAGATCGGGCAGCACGCAGGCTACTAAATTTGTCCATAAGTTTCTATTCATCTGTTACTAAACTCAGTGTTCAGCCACTTAACTTACGAATTTATTTACAGTTTTTTTAGTTTATTTAAATTTTTCTATATAGTAGTGACTGTTGCTAATAGTTTTATAAAATACCGCAAATTAGGACTACAACAGTTAATTTTCTTTTCTTTTTTGTTTAATATTTTAATAAGGCCCTAATAATAATTTTTAAAAAATGACGTAACAGTCGCAAGCGGATTATTATTTGAAGATTTTTGATGCAAGGTGTTTAAAAATATATCAAAAAATAAACACACAAAATTGAATAAACTTCTACGAACCCGAGCATTCCCCCTTAATTCTGGCATTATGAGCAGGAGTCCCATTTTGTTGAAAGTAGACTCGATTAAGCTCTGCAAGGGGCAACTCACCAAAAAAAATTCTTACTAAAATTATATTCATCTGACCAAATAATTTATTTATCTAGCTCGTCTCGAAAAAAAACGTCAAAATTATTCCCTCCGACCTCGATCATTTTTCTCCAAAGTCTGGACTGTTTGCGGCATGTATTACTGTTCGTGGTTAACTGTCATGATACAAGCGGGGAAGGTTTTGATAATTTCAATTAACCAAAAATGATTTGATTATAAATAACTGTGTAGCAGACTCAACTGACGGAGCTGCAAATATGCAGAGTAAATATCAGATTGGTAGCAAAAATAAAGGAAGCAAATCCCCACTATATACATATTTGGCGCTATAGTCATATTTTAAATTTGGTGATTGGCGACATAATGAAAGCTCAAATAAGAGCTGCGTCCTTCTTCTCTTTAGCTCAATAGCTGTTTTCTTTAAGGAGTCTCATAAAATAATGGACATATGGACTTCTGTATCAAAAGAATTCTAAGGAAAGAAAACTACAAAATATCTGAGAAACTTGTTAGTGGGCATAGGACGTTTCCTTTAACGAAAATTTTGGTTCGTTTTTTGTATGTAGATGTTCTTGTTACTCTACAAACTATTCAAAGCAATTTAAAGATGAATCCGGATATCCAAACAACAAGTAGAAATCTCGAAGATTGACTTCTAAAATATAAAAATATAATAACTGCTAACATTTTACTAAAAATATTTCATCCCATTGAATTTCAATGAGCTGTTCGAGAGCAGTTTGCACCATATAATTTTATTATGCAAGTATCTCGACAATGATCTATCGAATCATTGTCGAGATACCAAACCAAAGGTTTAGATCTTTAGAACTTTAGAGCTTTTGAACAGCTCATTGAAATTCAAAGGGATGCCGCTAATATGAAATGAGTAAGCGATAAATTTTTCACTGTGGGCCACTAATGAGTTGGAAAAAGAAAAAATTCTTCAGAAATAGAAATAGAGAATTATTTCCCGAAAAAGCGTTAGAGGCGAGTGAAGAAGATGTTTGACAATCAAAATAGGAATGAAAATATAGAAGATGAATTTGAGAAGTTTAAAGCGGAATCTTACAACTTTATAATGGACAATATAGTCGAACCATGCGAAGACGATTTTTAGAAAATATGGAAGATTGTAAAGACGCTATCTTAAATCCAAAATTTCTTTTAGACTTTACGATGCCAAATTTGTCTGAAAAGTCGTAAAATTCAATTCACTGGCAACACAACAAAACCTAAATTGAATTCTAACTGGGAATGATTAGAACTTTCAGTTGAGGAGTTTTATGTTGTAAATTACAACAGTGGAAGTGACAGTGAGTGAAGATGAAGCTGATCAAATCGAGGAGTTTTAGGAGTTGCTCGATTTCTTGTTACAATATAATTTTAAAATTCAATTTATTTCAAGAAAAATATCCGGCACTTGCTACAGCGTACCAATATCGGTTTCCACTACCAATTTCTCAAGTAGCATGTAGATGATCGTTTTCGACCCTTAAATACATTAAATCACGCCTAAGAAGTCGTTTATCAGTCGTCATTTATGATAATAAACACAGAGAAACTTATTTTGAACGGTGTTGATAATGAAGCAATTATTAATAATCTTGCGGAGATCAGCGCGTTATTGAAAAACGATCTAATATTTTAATTTACTACCCCGTTCTTATATGGATATTACTTTTCTGTTAAGGGTTCTATATTTTGTTGTTATTATTATGAAGTCTGTGTAAAAGGAAGAAATAAATCTTAATCGATTATAGTCTGTCAGGGATTTTGAATAATTTATTTTTCGTTAGAGAAATGGGGGCCGGTAACTTAAATTTCCTGAACCGAAACGATTGAGCCCATCCGTCTCCGTTTGAAACCCACAAATACGATATCAACGGTGACACTGACGAATTAGTGACATTTATCGTTTCCTTTTTTCCACGCCATATTTGAAAATTTTAAGAGAAAACGTTCTAGACAGATATTTTAATTATTTTACTGAATGAATATTGTACCAAACTCAACTTTTTAGAGATCCCTGTATTCACAAAAATATTGTCCTTCAAATAAAATCAAAAGAAAAATACATTTAAAAAGAGAGTTGAGCATTGTTTAACATTGAAGTTAATAATTTAAAAAAATCACTTTGTAGTGGTTAAAAAATAATTTCCTAAATTTTTCTTATTTATTCAAATCGAATAATAAATAATGGAGATACAGTTTGGGACGTTTTTTAGGAAACACCGTGTATAATAATATAATTTTTATATAAAGAAGTAGACAACATGTTGCAGTTGCAAGTAAAAGTTGATGGTATAGTATTAAACTATAAAATTTGTGGTTAGCTCAAGCTGTGGAAAAAGACTTACTACCCACTGCTTTTCATTATAGGAATAGTACGTAATTTTTAAAATTATCACAAGAAATAAAGCAATTTTTACTTTATTTTAAAATCAAAAGATTCTATTAACTATTATTGACGCATTTTTCTCGAAATTAAATTATAAAATAAATAAATAAAATCAGCTCATATGTAAGAGGAGTCCTTACCGACTTTTATCTAACATATGAAGATTTTTTACACATGCATAAAAAAATAACGCAAATTTAAGTCTATTACGCAATTTTTTAACGTGATGGCTAACAACGATAGTTTAAAATAGATAAAAAAGGTTTACGTAAGAGAAGGTAACTTTCTCCCTATTACTACTAAGTCGAGCGTTTAATATAATTGTAATATTATAGAATTAGATCAGCCAGTTTAATATGTATTAACATATCGTAGTCAAGGCGCATACATTTTTTTCTTTATATTATACTTTAATCAACAATCAGCCATCAAAATCATACAATTTTATAAGCCAAGGTGCTAAGAATGGAATAGCATTGTGTTAGTCCAGAAAATAGCATGATGAGAACGCTTCCACTGAAGAGACCTCCGGTACTTTACTTGAAGTCGATTGGCAATTTTCTTTCCAGTCTTCTGCTCACTGGTTGATGAAGGACTCGTTGTACCAGTGGTTTGGCATGTTCAAGCAGGTTTTGGTGATGTTTCTCGCCTCGTTCTTCTATTACTTCGTATGTATAGTCGTTATAAAGTGTATCCAGTGGCGTAACTAGGATATGGGAGGCCTGGGTTCCAGGTCTAAATCCGGGCCCCTTGTCCCAAGAATCAATAATAGTAATAGTATATCTTTAGAGTAGGTACTTACAATGTAGGACTTGTTTTATTTCAAATAATCAGATACATTTTTCTTGTTAATATTTCAGACGGCAAAACGCTAAAATTGTTACGTCCTTCCTGGCGAGCACTGGTTCTAGTTTGCAACTGACTTATGGCAATATCTAGATAAAAATACATTGATTTTAAAGAAATTTTGGGGTTTTCAATCCTATCGATGATTATTAGTTTTATCAAAATACCTATTTGGCCGCCATATACGTTTGGACTCAAATCTTGTTTTAGCTCCCCATTTTTTTGCCAAATTAGTTGCTTCTATTATGACTTCATCAAATTCTAATTTTTTTCACATTTTTATAGGCCGTGTCGAATAATTTGCTTGCTTCTAAAATGTTCTGTTGTTTACTTTGAAGCAATTATGAGACCTTGCCGGTAGTAATTAAAATTTTGGTTTCTGATATAATCAGAAAAAATTGTTTCAAAGTTATCTAATATATTTTCCATTATTTTAGCTTCTTCAATTTTGGCTTTATTTAAAAATTCAATATAATTTTAGAAAACGTTTTCAATATGGCAACATAAATGAAACGCAAAGCTTGTAACGCGTCATGTCTTGACGATCATCGTGTAGACGTTAAACTTTTTATTGTCAGATGCCTGAGGTTTTCGAAAAAACATAAAAAGATGGCCCTCCCACCTTTTAATGTTAGAGCCAAAGTAAACAAATATTTTCAATAAAATAATAAAATTTTTAAATCATCCTTAACATAATCGTTTAGCACTACATTCAAATTATGTGCGACGCAATGAGCATATGAGAAATTTGCTGCAATTTGAAGAATTCTGGCTTGGACCCTTTACACATTACTCAAATTAGCGACCATATCATAACCCTGCCCGCAAAACCAGGCCATTAGGAGTTATGCATATGCAATATATTCTGTCTTCAGTTCGGGCTTCGGAGGTTTGATTTGACCCAGACACAAACCCCAAAAATAATTATTTTATCAAAATCTTAACAGGTATAGCATTATTATATTCAATCAACATAACGAATTATTACGATTAGACAACTCAATTTGGGACAGTGTCTGGAATTCTTATTCAACCTCTATAAAATTATAGAAATGAATGTAAACTATTAACGTTAACCGGATAAATAATTTTGGTTCTTATATAACTACTGCAGAAAATTCAACAAAAAGAATAAAATTCGATAATAAAATCTTACGAGTCTCACATGCTGTGATATCGATATCACTTCCCTGACTCTTACTCAAACCACTTTGTTTTTTGTTAACTGCAACTACATTTGCTAGCCTTAAATAATGTGTCAATTCTCACAAGTTTGCTTGTTTTTGCTTTATTACCTAAAACTTTCCTGCATATTTCCACACCAGATTTGTGTACATACTTTTTTGAACTCATTTCTTTTGTATTTTTATGAGCTGCTTTAAAGGCAAAACCATGCCGAGCGCCAGGTCCCTTTAGGTCCCAGGCCCTGATTTCGCGGAACCCGCGGAACCATTGTAGTTACGCTACTGAGTGTATCAATCGATATTTACCATGGTGCGTCTGTGATTGAACTATAAATTTTAAATTGAATTCTTTGAAGGAGAGCAGTGTTTGACTTACTGGCACATCCCTAGAGTTCAATGCCATAAGTCTAAATTGGTTCTATCGCAGTTTTGTAAACTAAAAGTTTGTTTTCCAAAGATAGATAAAATTTTCTTCCAAAAAGTCAGTATAGTTCTTTAAATTTAAGACCAATTTGTATTCTGTTTTTGACGTATGATCCTTCCAGGTGTAGCCCCAGATATCGAATTGTTCTAAATTTCGGAATTATTTTGATTTTAACAGTTAATGGAGGACAACGACCTTTTTATAGGGTAAAAGTTAATTGTGTGGACTTTGTTTCGTTTATAGTTATCTTCCATTTTTTTACCCAGTCCTGTAAAAGTGGTGCTGCAGATAGTAAGATGCTGTGTGTGGATTCTCGTGGCTTGCAATTATTTCCGTGTTGTCGGCGAAAGTACAAGTTACTGTATTGGGTGTTGTTGGTAGATCTGATGTATACAGGAAGTAAAGCTTTGAGCCCAATACACTGCAACAAAGGGCTCCAGATTTAATTGGGAGGAAGGTTAGTGTTTTTCCTTTAACCCTGGGTTTAAATGGATGGTCCTTTAGATATGGGTTAAGTAGGTTGAAAACTGATTAAATGGAACATTTAACCATTGACTTTTACTAGAAATAATTAATCAATGGTTTAACCAAAGAGTAAAGAACTTATAAAAAGGCGACGCTTCTAGCAGTTCCTTTAATGTTTTCAAACCAAATTCTATGACCTTGAAACAGCAGTCCTTTTAATTTGGTAGGGTAGACAAAACATCATTAAGCACGTTCGTGTAATACAATATTCGGCTGACGGCCTCTTCAATGGCAGGCGATTGATTCTTAGGGTCGTGTTGTTGTTAACGCCTCACCCTAAGCCTCAGCTGTGGTAATTCGAGCCCGTTGCGGTCACAATTTCAAAACAAACGTTTTAAATTGGTAGGTTGGTCATCTCTCTCGCCGAATCAATTTCCTTGTTCGACCGTCGCCTCTTTATAAATTCCTTACTCTTTGGTTTAACTTTGTCAAGAAGACCATCATGCCAAAACCTTGTCGAAGATCTAGCGTCTAGCTTATGTAGAAGAAATACTAAGAAACAATATTTTTTGTCTTCTAAGAATTAGTTTACTACGTTAATTACTCTGTGGTATTGCTGGATGTTTGAATGTGACTGACGAAAAGCAAATTGATGGTCAGGTGTTAAACAAAAAAAAAATCTCAAGAAGTAATTTAAAAATTTGTCGTTTTATTAATTAAATCAAATAATGATACACACGCTCTTTCTTAAAAAAAATGAAATAGTCAGTGCTTAGTGACTCATTTCATACAAGTAATTTACAAATTTTGAAAAAAATTGCCCTAAAAATTTTCTTTTTGTAAGTCCCACTACCTCACTATACTTTTGAATACAAGGTTATCCTTCCGGCGAAGTGCATGGTGTTGTCTGAAGTAAATTTAACTACGTGATTATTGTGGTCGTTAAATAAATTATCTATATAACTACATTGTCTGGCTCAAAATAGCATTCTATTAATAATAAAGCAGAATCGGATTTTGATTAAGAAACCACCCTCATAAAAATGACATATAATCAAGTGGACCACTGAATTTGTAAAAAAATGTAAGCGCTCAATTACTTTATAATCTCTGCTAAAGTAAACGAAATGTTACTGTAATTATTTTTGTTAAATTAGGTTTTATTAAAAAAATCTAACTGTCTGCATCCTCAAGTAAATTGAAGAATACCACTCAGATTCAATATAGCTTGACTCCCAAGAAAGTTAATTATTATAGTTTCGAAGCAATCAAGAATTTTACTTGGCCCCGTTCCGTAATAATGCTATCAAAAATATTTAAAAAATCACTTTATAAAACGCTAATAATTTTCTCCATTGTCCCCCTGACTATAGAATTTACACATATATTTTTAATCATCCTAAAAAATCTGAAGGTAAAAAATCTGGTGATTGGTTAAAAATTATTAAAAATTTACAAAAAACTGGCATAAATTTCCGTTATTATTATTTCGGTATTATTTGTTTTCACAACACGAGGAATCCTAACCAAAGTTTCCAAGGTTGCTTCTCTATAACTGTGAACAACAATTATGTAGTCTAGTAAACAATTTTTTGCGGAAATATTCGTTTCTATTACTCAAATTTACAATAATCTCGCAAAATTGGAAGTGTTTGTTGTAATTTTCCTGGTGAAACTGAATTGCGTACGGTTTCACTGTTTCATTTTAAAAATACTTTCACTGTTGTTTTATTAACATCCTAATTTAGTTTTTTTGTCGAAATTTTCGGCAATTCAATTATCATTTGTGTTACATTTTGGTTGTGGTCTAAATCTTTTGCAACCTCAGCTCAGTTCAGTGAACATCCGACAAAAAACAAAATAAACAATTTTTTACACCATCAACAACAGTTCGCATAAACAGGAAAGTTAACAAATCAACTGATAGTGATAAAGAGTGGTTAACGAAAGTACCTGCTAGAAAAATTCGTTACGGTTTTCAAAAGTTTTGAAACATAAGGCTCCATCAAGTTTCAACTTGACGGTAGCCCTCCAATCGGTAAATAACGATAAAAATAGTACAGAAAGCTTGCACCACCTTGCACTAATGAGCTTTCAACTTGCACCACATCTGGAGGGTTAAGCAGCATCCACACTATGCCTGGTGTGTGATCCTGATACGTCTGATTCGCGCATTGTGTGTTTGATGCAGCCAAAATTTATGCGTACGAACATAGACTTTTTACTTGATAAAATGATTAATCAATGGTACGAATCAGTGCTCGGCGGTTTGCCCTCATGGCGGTAAATTAAACGCACTCAAAGGAAACTGTCACTAATCGATGCATCTATCATCACGAACTACGCAACTTTTTCACTTTATAAGTTGGGTCGGGCTAAGTTGATGCCCTTGGAAATTAGCATGAGAGAAATCTTTAAACGATATAATGGCCTTGCACTCATCTTGCACCACCTGTCCAGTGCCTTGCACCCCTATGGTTACCTAAACATTTAACTACAATTGTGGAGGATGTTTGCTCCACAATAAGTTTCTCTTCAATCCATAAACTAAAATGAAAATAGGGAACTTGCACCAATGCTTTTTTACCTTGTATCCCTCTTAGTGAGTTTCTTTTCTATTTGTTAAGCTGCTGTGGGGGAGGCTACCTTGACGCCCTTGGAAAATTAGCCTTAAACATATGAAAGAAATTTTTAAAAGATATAATGACCTTGAGCTTGCTCCACCTGTCCCGTGCCTTCCATCCTTACGGTTTCCTAAACATTTAACTGTAATTGTGGCGGATGCTTACTCCACAATAAGTTTCCACCGAATCATTACACTAAAATAAAAATAGTGCACATTGCTTCCTCTAAACTTGCACCACCTTGCACTAAAACTTTTCACCTTGCACCTCTCCTAGTGAATTTCTTTTCAATTTTGATAAGATGGTGTGGGGGAGGCTACCTCGACGCCCTTGGAAAGTTAGCTTTTAACATATGAAAGAAAGATTTAAACAATATAATGGCCTTGCACCACCCGTCGCGTGCCTTGCACCCTTACGGTCATTGGTGCAAGCGTTCTGTGCCATTTTTAGCTTTACAGGCAAGCTTTGCTACTGGTAGTGCAAGATGGTGCATGCTTGATGCAAGGTCATGATGACATAACAAATATATAAATTACTGGCTGTAGAGGGCAACTTGCTCGAGTCGAAACATAAACCAAAATCGATTAGTTTAATCTAATTTAGAAAATCGCTGCGTGCCGGAATTGATTGAAAATAAATAAAAATTATTTAACCACTAAAATTCCTGTATTAAAGCGTCAATTTTAACCATTTAAATAAACATTAGTGAAGGTTTTATTTCATGGTAAAGCAATAATGTTGATAATTGCCAGTTTTACGAGAAAGGATACTCACAAAATACAATCCATAGAAGCAAACATTATTCAAAATTTGATCAACGTAGAAATGGAAATTTTTTAACACTATTGGATAATTCCTTTTTTTATTATTTAATAAAGTTAAGCAAATTACTGACTTTTCTAAAGATCATTAAACAAATGCGTCTATTTTACATGATTATGCAATTATAGTTTTGGTGCAATAAAAACAACGACACACTTTTGGCCCACACTACATTGACGCATATTACTCAACACTAGTGGTAATTGCAAGTAGTCGATTGAAATAATTTGGAACAATCCAATAAGTTTCTATTCGTATTAAAAAATTCGGAAAGGAGCATCGTGTATGAACTTTTTTAAATATAAAAAAATGAAATTACGGTATTTGCATTAAAAATTAATCAGACAAATTAACTAATTATGTGGTTGTAATTAAGAAGCAAATACGTTTTACAAGATTTGTGAAAGACCCGGTAAACTTGACTAATGGGGTCTGAAATATTGTGTTGTGTTGACTTAGTTTTCGATTTAAAATAAATGAAATTGTAATGGAAATACATGCTGTAGTTATGTAAGAAAAGTTGTGAAGTTGATGATAGTGACCTCTTTATAAGAGCGCTGTTCGAATACTTAAATCGTCGTTTCTGTTCTGCAAGAAGTGGAATTTTACTTTCTACAACACAAGGAATTTACCGAAATTTCACTCCACTAAAAAATTTCCATGATTTTTTATGCAATAATAAAAATGAATGTGCTCTCGCAAAATTTTACTGTTTCGTTGAGTAAAAAGTTATACGCAATAGGATTATGCCATATAAATGGTAATTTATGGTGTTATAAATGACGGTAATAATAATTGTAATTGCGCCAGGCCATCTCAAGGAAAATTTAATTATTAATAAAAACAAACACTTGTTTGTCATGATACATAAGTGAATGAATATTTAAGTAACTTAATATTCATATTTTTTACCACGTTTACCTTTATAATACCGGTTAAAGGAAGTCATTTTCCATATTTTGACCTCTAAAAACTTATTCGAATCGATTCAGGTTATTCTGTCTAATGTTTGATTCAAAATTTCGGGTTGTATCTCTTGATAGTATCTTATCGCCACCTTAATTTTTCTTTACATCTCTTTTCCACCTGCTCTATCATTCCTGTGATTAATCTTCATTCTGTTTGTAAACCAACTATCATGCAATTTTTTCTTTTATTTGCTTCCATTATTACACGCAATCACTTTCATATTTTCCTCCATGTTTTAAAGTCTCTCCTAGTATGTTGATCTTTTAAGTTACAACTTTTCCCCATTCTACAGGTTTTCAATGCTATCACCGATTCTCGCTGCATAAATCACGTGCTTTTACAATTATAAATTATCTGTCACGTTTCCAAATCTTCTCTTCTTTTTCAGCTTCCAACTTGTTGAGTATCATTTTCTCTAAATACCTTATTTTATTTAACTTCGTCAATTTCAGTTCTCTCATACAAGTTTTTACTATTGTTTTTGGTCTGTCACTGGTAATTTTTTCTAACATTAACTTTTTCGTTCTCATCATTTCGACTTTTCTTCTTTCCACGACCACAGGTCATATTTGCAGTCTCAGTTTCTAAAGAGGCATTCTCTAATATGAAAATTCAAACTAGATCCATGCGGACAGTTTTTGCTTTCAAGAATTAATCGAAAAAATGGGAGAAATCACAAAAAACTGGCTGTTCATCACCTTTACCATCTTTTCTTTAATTACGTTACGTGATTGTTTGACTGTGAACATTATAGTTCAGTAAACCAGAACATGCACGTCAATAATAACTTTACTCACCTGAAATGGTGAATAGTATTTACGATTGGATTAGCAGCAAAGAAAGCGAAAAAATTTTACTTACTGGTGCAAATATTCTTCAATGATACTTAAATCACTATTATGGTGTCATAGACGTGCTAATACATTACGAGTATGTATCCATAAGTTTTAATATAAACATGACCTTGTTAGTTTATTGTAATTTAACTTGTCTAAATTTTAGGAACAAGCTCAACAAAAATGGAGGAAAAAAGTCCTATTTGCGAATGGTACAAGGGCAAGTCCATTTTTATAACGGGCGGCACTGGATTTATGGGAAAAGTCCTTGTGGAAAAGCTGCTTTATAGTTGTTCTGGTCTTACTAAAATTTACATATTGATGAGGCCAAAACGAGGAAATTCTCCCGAGAAACGCCTGGAGGAAATGTGGAAATTACCAGTAAGTTTTGAAGTTGTGTACTATTGCTGCAATTTTTTTCTAATTATCTAGGCCAATTGGTACCAGTTTTCCGCCGCAATTTCCCGCCATTAAATACCGTTTCAACATTGATTTGGATTAATAATCTAAGTAGTAATTAAGTTTAATTCAATTCCTATTGTTTAATCGAATTTTTCTGAACATCTGAAAACGCTTTTCATAGTCAATCGGAGAATTGTAGTGCCTTTTTTGAATTTTATAACGAATTATTCTATTAAATTAGTTGTATTCGAGATTTTTAGAGAATTAAAATTTCCAAAAAAATTCTGGAAACTACAATTTGTTTAAATTTGTATGCAAAAATTTATTTTCTTACATTTAAAAACTACTAAATATACTGATAAAATCAAAAGTTTATTGTTGTCAAGGTCATAACAATAAATATTAACCCAATGCTAAAGCTTAACTAGCGGTACCATCTGCAATTTTATTTCCTTCAGTTGTTCGACCGTTTGAAGGCTGCCCAGCCTAATGCCATAAAAAAAATCGTACCTCTAGCTGGCGATCTCCAAAGTGACCTCCTTGGATTATCAGAAGCTGACTTGAACACTCTCATAAACAACGTTAACGTTATATTTCACGTTGCTGCAACTTTACGACTGGAAGCCACATTAAAAAGCGCCATTGACCAAAACACTGCAGGCACAGCCAGAACCATCGATGTAGCCTTAAAAATGAAGAAATTGCAAGCTTTTGTACACTTCAGCACTGCTTTTTGTTCAGCAGATATCGAAGTTTTCGAAGAAAAGGTAACAAACATCTTGGAATTCCTTATTAATAAAACGCAGTAAATCGACTTAAGAATATTTAAAACAGGTATACGAGAGTCGGGAAAACCCACGAGATGTTATTGAAGTAGCTAAATGGATGCCGGATGATGCCCTCGAACTAGCTACACCCGCTCTGATTGAACCTCATCGTCATACTTACACTTACAGTAAACGTCTTGCAGAAAGTTTGGTAGCGAATGAACGAAAAAATTTGCCGGTCTGCATCATACGTCCGTCTATAGGTTGAATTTTGGAAAAATTCAAATTGATCACTGATGGTTAATTTCAGTTATACCTGCGGCATTAGAACCGCTTCCTGGATGGGTTGACAGCTTGAACGGTCCAATGGGTCTTTTAGTAGGTGCTGGAAAAGGCGTTATTCGATCGATGTATGCCAAACGAAATAATAAAGCCAACTTTATTCCAGTAGATGGAGCAATCTTCACCGCTATCATAGTAGCCCAAAAAGTGGCAACTTCTCCCAAGTAAGTTTGAGATTTCACACAAACAAAGTTTATGAACCCAATAATGTTATATCGCAAAGAGATAGTAGCAACTTAACTTAGAAAAAGGGAGTGCCTTGCATGAAATATTGTTAATTATGCAACAATTTGCAGAACATTATGATAATTCCGCAAATTTCTAATTTAGAAACGCAATTAATTTTTTACAACGTAATAGACACTGGCATCATGTCTTCATTTTCATTTCTACCTGGTTGCGTTTATAACTGTTGGAGACCAGCAGTTTTGCTGCATTGTTAATCATTTCTTACAGATCTGAAACGATTAAACTCAACAAACTCTACAAATAAATTTGAAATTGTTTTTTTTTTGTGGTAACCACGAGTCAGGTCTCCAAACTCAAGACACCTTTTTAAACCATTTAATTAGGTTAATTGAATTCCTGGATTAGACACATTTTAATTCTGACCACTCAGCTAAATTCTTTTCACATCACGTCTAGATCTACTTCCTATTTAATTTGGTATTTTAATTTAACGTTGGCTGTTTTGTTAGATCCAAAGAAGTGCCCGTTTACAATTTAACGCAAGATAAAATCCTTCCACTATCAATAGGAGACGTTTTAGAAAAGGGTAGAAGTATTGCTTACGACCATCCATTCGAAGGGCAGATTTGGTACCCAGATGGCGATATACGGTCCTCCAGATTCGTTCATTGGTTGTTCTGTATTTTCTTACACTGGATTCCGGCATACTTAATCGATTTCTTGCTCTTAATTTTTAAACAGAAGAGATTGTAAGTGTTGGAACTACAATATGTAACAGAGTTTTACAAAAGAATGTTTTAGCATGGTCAGATTGCAACGTAGAATCCATGATGGATTAGGTTTACTGGAATTTTACGCTGTAAGGCAATGGAATTTTGCAAGTGAAAATTTTTTAAGCTTGCAAACTGATTATTTAACAGATGCTGACAAAAAACATTTCAATATAGATTTTCATGCTATGTCAATAGATAACTACTTGAAAATTTGCATCCTTGGCGCAAGACAGTATTTAATGAAAGAAAATTTAGCCTCGCTACCACGTTGCAGAATTCAGCAAAACATGTAAGAATGAAAGTGAAATTGTTTTTGGTAATAACAAGATTTCTTTCCAGATTAATGGTAGTGCACAAGCTTGCAGTCTACGGATTCTACTTCTTCTTATTATGGACACTCATATCCTCATTGGGAACAGCGGAAGTTATGTTCGATTCAGTTGGAAATTACATAAAACAAGTACCTATCATTCGACAATTAGTACAATGAAACGTTGACAAACACAAATTTATTCTTGCCAGGCAAGGGGTTATTACCGTTACTTTTATTTTGTGTCGGCTTTTTAATAAATTACTATAAAGATATAAAATCAAATGGAACTGATTTACTTCCATGTATATAATAATTGTATTTAGAGATGTAACCGTATTACAATTGGTGATATAAGGAATAGATATTTGTTTTAATTGCTCACATTAAACGTCACCTAAACTTTCAAAAAAAATTACTCATATTTTACTATCTGTAGGTTTTTCCAATTGGGTTGTACTTTTGATAACTCCTTCCAAGTCCGATATAGCGGCGGAAACTTGAAACAGTCTCCCAAAAATATCGGCCAAATCACCTTCTTGAATTGTCATCACGAAGCAGTCTTCAAAAAAAAAATTATTAAAAATTCACAAAACCACTTCACAAACCTTGTTTATCTGAAACAACTTTTTTGCAATACAAATTTAAAATTGTATGAACATCGTTACTGGCGTCGTAAGTTTCTTCGTTGTCTTTAACCAATTCTTCTCGATTAGCTTTAAAAAACGATATAGCAGTTGCAAACTTTTCACTTTCGATTAACTTGTAAAAGTTTAAATCTGAACTGGGCAATGGTAATGGAGAAACACCACCGTCGGCGTCGTTATCTTCACAAGATCGCGTTAAAGCGTTCTTTATCGCTATTATATCAGGTGTGATATCCTTCAACTAAGAGAGTGTAATTTATGAAAAATAATTAATCAAAATTACCTCTCCACTACTTAAAGTGTTGTATAGAGTTGAAATCATTTTATTACCAGCTTCAATCAGGAGAAGCAATTGGAAGTAGAGTTTGTATAGTGAGCGTCCCAAATCCAGCAAATAGTGTTCGTGGTGAACCTCAGTTGAGTGTTGTCCTCCCAAAAACTCCATTTTTAACGTACTCTTAACCGCGTTGCAATACTAAAATGTTATGGCGAAAATTACTAAGTTTGACTTGGTAATTAGAATTACTATAGCGGTTTGTTCCCTTTTATCACAAAAAGTCTCCAAGTGTTCCTGTACTTCCAACATTCCGTACTTAAGAGTTTCTATGAATTTCGTGTTACTTAACGCAGAGGGGTTGAACCAAATTAAATTGTATGGCAGAATCCGGTAAGTAACAATATCGATCATCGAGTTTAAACGCGAACTTATTAATTTAATGGTAGGCAGTCCGCTTACAGCTGATTGCAACATATAGAAACATGATTCTTTGGTAACGTCGATAGTTGAGACAGAAACATCCTAAAAATATTAACATTTAGCTTGGATTAACTAGCTACAACCGTTTTACCCTTATTAAATGTTGCAGTTGATGAAACAATTGCAAAGTATTGGTTGAAATTTGTATCATGTTAGTTTGTATAAAAAATGTCCAATTTTCTAAAACGTCATTTTTGGTAGAGGACCTCATAGTCAACACTCCTAGACTTGGGGAAGTGTTGCATGGAGTCACTTCACCCAAATCGCCGGCGCTTGACCCGCTGGAGAAAAAGATTTTTTATTAAGTAAAAAAGTATGTAAAAATAAAAAGATTGCAGTTTCTTGAAACAGCTCAGAATTCAGAAGAAATAAACAGTGAAATTAAGAAACAAAGAAGAAATACACAACAGACGAATAAAATAATACAAAACTTTGAAATTCAATTAAATAATTTTTCTTGTACAAAATTCAGTGGCTTTCCTTACGCTGGAAAGTTCTAAGTAATAATGTTGCAACTGACCTTGTATCAGATCGCGCACTTGACAGAATTTGGGAGGTGTGTTCCCTTAAAACCAGTGAAGACGGGGGAAAGGCTGTGCTGCCTTCGCCTGTGCTGTTATCAAATTCGGGAGCAGCCGCGATTTCGTCTAGTGGAGATTCCGAACCGACTTCATCGTCTGAAGATTCTTCCGTCATCAATCTCTGCCAAAAAACGAATTTGTTACAAAACGACAGTTTTTTAATTTCAATTGATTCTACCTTCCTAACCGTCAACATTGGAGTTTTCTCGCTGAAACTATCTTCCAGTTGTTTTAAACTTGGATGTTCTTCTTCGCCTTGACTCAAAGGTCTGCGTCGCACTCCCCAATTGAAATTGTCAGTGCTTTCTCCCTGTAACACAACATTAAAATCTTCTAATCAGCATCTCTTGACTTAACTAGAAATTAAGTTGTCTGCTGGGACACGCGACATTAAAAACTGATAAAAAAATTATTACCTCAATGCTTTCACTCTCGTATTCGAGGAAATCGAAATCTTTGAAAACTCCAAACTCAGTTGCGGCGTCATCCCTCTTAGAACCACCACTCATGTCGTTATTGCCGCAAGACATTTCTTCGGTACTGGAAGCCATGCTGGATTGTCTCTCGATTATGTCTGAAGTTTGACTAAAGATGACCTAGAAAGTTAAAATTCGCGAAAACGAAAAATTGGAGGAGAAAAAGCGCTAACCGAAGGACTCTTGGGTAGACCAACACGTTGTCCGCAAGTTGTCAGAAGATTAACTAAACATTCTCTCACTCGACCCTGCAACAACATTAAAAATTCCAGGCAATTAACAGTCGTAATTATCGTACTTGCGACATCCACGGCCTTTTCCATCCGGTTTGAGGAGTGACGTCTGCAGGACTCAAAGAACATGACCGTCGCGGCGTTGGCACGATGTACATATAATTGTTACCATCTTCGGTTTTATTGAAGAACCTTCTTCCAATAACAGGAGTTTGCGACATATCGAAAGTGAACTCCATAGTTCTTCCCGGTAGTTCCTTTTTCGCAAACGAACTATCCTCATTGAATGAAGGATGAGGAATTGAGTTAATTGAACTTTCCCAATTCGAATGAACCGAAATTGGCGGCGCCACTAAAGAACTCGATCTGGTAACAACGAGTTTCAGGATTTTCAACGCTTCTTTCCAATGAACTCCATCGATGTACTTAACTATAACCCGAAGTAAATCGGTGTTAATCGGCTGCGCCGCCGCCGAAGCTAAATCAACGTAGTGTAAAATACAATGAATTATGTTAAGAATTGGTAGTTGAAGATTATTAGGGCCTTTCTCCAAAACTTCTATCAAAAACGTCAGCATGTTGAAACTTAAATGAGAGTAAGTGTCGTAGAGATACTTGATGACACATTTGGTCCACTGGAAACTTTCCTTACTGAAAGTTCTTCTACTATACAAGTTCATGACGGTGCCTAAATTTTCGAGTTTTTTACTCTTTTCTATGCTAACCTACAACAGTAGCGATAAAAAATGAGTAAAACACAAAGAGAAAAAATTACTTGCGCAATATTTTCAGCGCTTCTAATGCAAATTTCGTTGGCATCCTCATAATTCAGTAACATATACGGCAGCAATGCTATAACATTCATTGGAAACGCAATAGTTTGTGAAGGATCCACCACAACTAAATTTAAAAGAGGCGTGAACTGAGAGAGCAATGCCGCTACCGGTTCATAGATATTAGGGTGAGTGCAACCCTACAAAAAATAATGAAATCTAGACAACCAGTTAAGTGTGAGTACCTTAAGTAAGAGAGCGTGAACTCCCGGGAACGAATTCCAACGCAACTGCGATTGTAGTTTTTCCACTTTATCTCTGGCATCGGGTCTTTCTAGAGGCAACCTGTGCATGACTCTAGCCAACAACCTAACCGCCAACAGAAATTCGTGCTCGTAGTCTGACTCTAATAGTGATACAGCTAACCAAAACAACTGAGCTAATATTGTTAACTTATCATCTTGGGTAGCGGAATCGCCTAACAATTTCAGACTTTGAGCAGATCTTGACCTCGATAGGTTAGACGAAAACTTATTGATGTTACTTCCGGCACGATGTTCAATTTCCGAAGTGTTTCTGTTGCGTTCTTTATTTTCGTTAGGAGACGAAACGTTTTTGCGAAAACCGTAAGACACTGAATAACTAGTGCTTCTGGCGTGGCCACTTTGTAGAGGATGATTTAGAAGCGCTGTGGGAGCTGCATGACCAACATTTGATTCGTGCGCGTGTTTCAATTCTTTATTGTTCAAATTAGGCGTAGACTTAAAGAAATCCTTCATGCAATCAAGGGGGCGAAAATCGGATTCTAAGGACTCAACGGCGGCTTCAAGAGTCAATAAGAGTTCTGTCACGTAACCTAACAATTAATTTAATTAGTCGTAGAATAGTTTTAGATTTTATTAACAATCACCTTGCATGTCTTCGCCTTGTTCGGCGACTGTCTCGACTAAACGACTCAGAATGTCTGATAACATTCGAGAAGAAATCGGTACTCTTAAGGCTCTGTATATTTGAAGAGACCTGCCTGCGTAATGGCGCGAAGAACAACTCAATCCTAGTTGTAGAGCGGTTTGCGACCAT
This sequence comes from Pyrochroa serraticornis, assembly GCA_905333025.2. Taxonomy (NCBI): domain Eukaryota; kingdom Metazoa; phylum Arthropoda; class Insecta; order Coleoptera; family Pyrochroidae; genus Pyrochroa; species Pyrochroa serraticornis. Next base: position 22,975,366 of record HG995154.1, read on the forward strand.
CTTTCGTTAATTAGGGCGTTGGGTAGTGAAAATTGGAAAATTTTCAAAACGTGCTGCAACAACACCTCGATTTGTTCAGCACTTTTAATTGTCCACACTTTAGCTGTTATATCTTCGTAATTCCACAGAGGATTGCTTTGATTACTCAGAAAATCTATCAAGGACTTGATCACAACTGACGTAGTTATTTCGAATTTTGGGTTTACAGCTACTGCTGGTGAATCTTCTGGTGTTATTATAACTGGCGGAATCGTGTCTTTAACATCGACTATTTCACCCTCAGGAACCGAACCTTCGACTTTACTAGTAGAGTCTGTGGCCGTCGAGGTGACCGCTTGATTTTCTAAGTAAATATCAATCGCAGATTCAGGTTCTAAAAAGTAACAATTTCGGTACTACCTGGTTGCAACTAATACAAATATTTATACCTGTAAAATTGTGTTTCATGACAGGCAAACTAGGAGTGGATAGGCCAAGTTCCAGTTGATTAGTTTTGCTATTAAGCAACACGTGTGCTACGGTTAAATGATCGTTGTGTTGGGCCAATACTATTAGCAAATTGAGTAAAAGCTGTTTACAATGTTGATAGACCAGAGGTCTAGTGTGATCCAGTCCCAGGAATAGAATGTGGAGCATTAAGGGGATGTGAATGGTCCAATCTAGGTCTATGCCGTCAACAACTACGTCACAAAGTAACATCACGCCCACGTTACATCTGTAATATGAAAGTTGTGACCGGAAAAAGTTGCGCAAAAATGTTACCTGTGAAAGCTTGATATCGGTTGAGAACTGTCTGGTAAGTACTCAGTTAACGGGGCGAAATAGCCGCCGTATTCCGGCATGGGCAAGGGGTGAGGTTGCGGAACCGAAATGTCGTATTTATCCCGGAAAAACATATCGTCCGGGTTTTTGGCCTACAATTAAATCAAAATGTTTATTTTTGAAATTCATCTTTAGGTAACCAGCGAAAAATCTCAAAAAGTATTAACGTACATCGTCTGAAGTTGAGCATCCGTCATCTGAGCCTCTCAACTTGTCCATTCTTGAACTGAAGTCGGACAAAACGTTACCTGAATTGGTTTTGGCAATCAACTTGGACGGATCTTCCCCACTGTGTCTTTTGGTGTGGATTGTTCCTTTTTCAATATCTAAATAACAACCCAAACTAAGTACCAAGTAGACATTTGAACAATTTACATACTTAAATCTTGTCTCGCATTCGAATCTGATTGTCCGTTCGCCCCATTAGTACCATCCGAATGACTTGAAGCTTTTCTCATAACGGTTAAACGATAAAATGGCGGAGTTGCGGTTCTCTCTATTAAACAATTGAGCGTTTCCACTGTTTGCAATTCCAACATCATCTCGTCTAAAAGTCTGACGGGTTGAACCCGCGCCAAATACAAAGCAGCTCTCTTAGTCTAAAAACCGACAATTATTTTTTGGATTAAAAAAAACAGATTTAGTTTACGTAAGGTAGAAGTTCACAAGGAGCCATCCCCGAGATTATAATTAAATACCGTATTATCACTTTCATGTTATTTGGCCAAGAAGTGCATAAAGTCGCCCAAACTTCTTCGATTTCTTTCGAATGATTATCACCGGACTAAAATAATTTTTATAACAAAATTAAATTGTTATCAAACAACAATACCTTAGCCGTTATGTAAAAAATATTGTTTAAAACCATTTCCGTGGCTTCGACTGATCCCCAGCCTTCTTTACGACTGCGGCCTGGCTCAGTTGCATGAAATTGATATACGTGAGGATTGGAAGGCGGCACATTGGGATCAACTAGTTCCATGTTGTATAGCCAAGGCAACAAATATTGAAGCAAAAGCTGTCTAACTTCGGGTCGCGCCGACTGGAACCTGTACGTTATTTCTGAAACCGATAGAGTACTCAAAAATGTTTTTTTCATTGGTTGCTATTACCAGAAAACATGGGCATCGTTAGTTCTGGATGTAGAAGCGCTAACTGGCGCGAAAGATGCACTTGAGATCGTCTGTACGTGGTTGCAAGAAGAGTGTCTAACGTGCTTCTACCTTTGTCTCCTTCAGCTACAAAGTGAACATAATTTTTTCAAATATAGAAGTTTTTGCTAATTACCAATAAAAAATTACATCTACTTATTAGTTATTAAAACAGCTAATAGTTTATCTTTGACTAATAGACTCAAATATGCATATAAAAATCTTGATATGGTTCGAATCTCATTTTAAATCGAGTTGCGATACATCCCAACCTATGGCACCCATATAGTTGCGAGTATCGCAAGGACGAGTTGCTATGGAAATCTTGCAAATCAAATGGCGCGCGCAAGTTGATTTGCGAAGTTTCTATGGTAACGTGTAGTTGCGAGTATAGCAACTCAAGTTAAAATTGGGCCCTTACGGGATAATGTTAGGGATGAAAACTAACCTAAATCACTTTCAGCTAGAGGTCCAACTGTTCCGAAAAATCTCTTGTCTAAAAGTTGCAGTAATTGCAACGCAGAGTCTCGAACTTCAGGTCTAGGACAGCCCGTGTTCATCAAAGTAACATTAATAATTGCTGTGTAATGATCGCATGGGTATTCCCTAAAATATGTAGAAATATCAATTTTGATTCTAACTTTGGCATTATTTATTTGCTACCGCGCACTAAAAATTGTTGCCAAAGCCAAGAAACAACCGTCAGCAACAGCGCAAGTTCCGGTGTAACATTTATCAACTACCCAATCAAGCAGCATTCCCACATCTGGATTCGATTCCAGTAAAAGAACGACAGTTTCTTGAGCTAAATTGTAAACCTAAACAAAATAAAAAAAGTTAATAAGAAATATTACTGCAGCAATCGAACCTTCTCTTCGTTACTGTTCAATAAGAGGTTGAGCCATTCGAATAATGAGCTCTCTTCTAAGAGATCGTCATCGAAAAACGGGCCACAACAAAGTAAAGCACTCATAGCTTGTAAAACTACGAACTGTAGTTCTGCATTTTCTTTACTATATAATTCATTTTCAGGATTGTTGACGTAATTTAGACCATGTTTACCGACCCAATAATTGAACAACATAAACAAACTTCGACGTAGAGGGCGCTTAAGCAAACTTCGACAAGCTTCCACTAAAATAATCGAATCAAACCTATAAATTCTATAAATAATCGAGATACTTACAGCTGAAAGTTTTGATTAATTTTTTTAAAAAATACGCAAAGTGCAAAATTAAATCTTTAACACTATTAGAATTTTTATCGGGTTCATTTTCTAAATAAAATTTAACCCCTACAATGAATTCAACAAATGTGGGATGAAGCGATTGAGTATCTTTGTCTAAAATGCAAGAACTGACGCTGAAAGTTCCATTTTCAGCTATATATTCCAGGGCACGCATCAAATGCAGTCTCAACGCATCTCGTCGTCGTCGACGTCGTACGTTTTCTTGTTTTTTATCGGTGGCTTCACGCAGATACACCACTAATTCCTCCATCAAGTCCCTGAAAATTCGACAGTTGAGTAAAAACATCCCGATGCGTTACTCAACTAACCTGCAAGCTTCCGCATTAACGTTTCCTACGGCATAGACAGCCGCATCGCGCACATCACTCACTTCGCATCGCAGTAAAGGAACCACCAGTTTGTAGAGTGCTGTGGGAGATACAGTAGTGGCAGTTTTGGAGTCAGACTTCTCGGTATTCAAACTATCCGGCGAAGAGCTGGAATTAGGGACATTTTTAGAGTTTTATCGCAAACAGAGCATGCGCAGTGTTCGATTTTATGTCATGGAGACTTGTCGAGAGCAGGCTAACACGTTAGGGGAGCACGTTAGCGTAATTTCTTTAAGATTTATGTAAAAACGTATCAAGTTTAATTAAAAAATTGCACTACCACGTAAAGTTCGATCTAGAATTACGCAGACAATTTATTTTATAGCACAAAACGCTAACCTCAAGCTAAGATCGGGGCTGGCACATCTGACAATGGGGTTGGACATATGGGGAACCACTCTAAATGCAAATGTTATGTAATTTTTCCACAGATGCATGTAGGCGTCTCTTTCGGTAGCGGGTTTCTTAAGAGTGGCAGAACTCCTCAACAGAGAAGCTCTATTGTCGTTTAAAGGCCTGAAAAATAACGGAATTAGAGAATTTAAAACGAAACAAATAACTCACGTCGGATCCACCACTGAATACAGTCCGTTTAGTCGAGTGAACACTATCGGCCATGAGTGCGCGACGACATTGGGACATAACGTTAAAATTCTCTCAGTTTCCAAAAATCCAAACATGCAAATACTCCAGGGATCAACAACGTTGAAGCTGTAAGTGGATCCGCTTTTAATTGAACCATCTTCGGCCAATCCCGCGTTCCAAGCTGAAGTACTACGATCAGCCAACCATTGTAAATCTATTGAAGCGGTAAGGAGAGCCGTTTTTTCTGCAGCAGGTAAATTAGGAAGACATTTTTCAACAACTCGAGGACAACAACGATCAATTACGTCAATAACAGTTTGATTTCCTGAACAGTTCAAAAGTTTCAAGAGACTCTTCACTTCTTTGAGTATCAACACTGAGACTCGCCGTGTGGTCACTCGATAATTACACAACATTACCAAAGCTAAAGCTTCGACAAGATGTAGAACTGAAGACATTGATTCTGATTTTGAATCACTCTTTTTACTAAGATTCGTATCAGACTGGGCTTTAGTTTCGTGTAATTGCTTCATATTATTGCTCGTTGAAATATTAGGACTAATTAATGCGCCTTTCCAAGCGCACAACAAAGTCAAAATCATTTTTAGTCCATTATCGATTAAAGTTGGGAAAGTGTCTAGCACATCTTTGGCTAAAAATTGGGTTAACCCCCACAAGACATCCTGACGCCAATCAGGAAAATCTATAACTAAAGTCTGCAAACTTTGGTAGGCGAGACCTCGTAACTCTTCATCCATATGAACAGTTAATCGACTCAACAACTCAACAAGTTCGGATCCAGTCATTCCATCGGGAATAAGTCTAGGAACTGCGGCAACGCAAGTTCGGAACAAATCTATTCTAGGTTTTCTTTCACCCGTTATCATTTCGTCAGGTTCTTTATTAACATTCTGCGTATTAGTCATCATTAAAGGTCTACCGTATTGAGTATCGAGAGCTCTCAAGATATCAACAAAAACTCTTCGAACGTGGGGGAAATACGCGCTAATTCCAATACTTCTGGCAGTATCTTCGGTTAGCATTTTGTTGAGGAAAGTTTTGCGAACTCTCAAAGTGTTTCCACTTGGTAACACCCCAACTGATCGCGGCATTGGAGGTTCACCTTCTTTTTGTTGCAAACTATCAGCTACTACCAAAAACGCCCTCAAACCTATACTCATACGTTCTGGGGTTAAAATTATTTTGATTGTTCTACCAACCGATAATAAATCGAAAACGATTTCTCTCATAGCAAAATCCAAACGTTCTTGTGCTATGAACTGTATGATTTTTACAAAAATATTTAAGGGAGTATCTCTTGGAACAACACCTTTAGAACCTTTGGGAAAAAGTGAGTTTACTATGCTTTGTAGACGAGATTGCGTCGCTGAGTTGCTCTCGCATTTGATTCTGATCATGTAAACCCACAACAAGCGGTAGAGTGATTCTTGAAAAATATTGTTATTCGTGAAGATTTAAAAGGGGAACTTACCTAGAGCTACCCGACACATTTTTGGGTCCCGATTTTTTAAATGGGATAAACACATTGCCAGGAAATAATGCCAGTTTTGCAAAAAAAACTGTTTTTGGCTTACACACAATAAACAAGTCACTAAAGGAAATAAAGCTAGACGATGTTTTGATTTCGTACTGGCATCCAGGGTTTGCGAGTACAACATTTCGACGAAATTCTTCAAACACGGGACGTTCACTTCGTTTTTCACAGCCTTAATTGAGAAAAAAAATTGTTAGGACTTGCATAGTGAAATTTTCGCATAGATTTGACTTAATTCAAATAATTGCTTGAGGAGTTAACGATTGAGTAAAAATTAATTAAATAAGGAAAAATAAAGTCAATAACTGAGCCGATTCTGGTGAAATCTGTGCGTTCTAGTTTGAATCTTACCGCAGCTACCGGAACCAGAATTTCGACGAAAAGTCCCGCTAACGCATGTTTAACATCTTTGTCTTTAACTTCCAAAAAGTATTGAGCACACTCTTGCATGTACTGAAAAGAAGCTTCGAATTCTTCGATGGGTACCATTTTTACCCTAAAAAACTTCATTCCCATCAACAAGCTAATGATGCTTTGAGTCGTGTGAGGACTGGCTTCTTTGGCTCTCAACTCTTTTAATTCGTTCATAAAGCGAGTTCGGACAGACATGAATCGGGATTGGGCGAGAGCCCCGATAACTTCCGCGTACAAGTCGGAAATCATGTGAATATTGCTGCCGTTCGGGTTAGTTTGTACTCTAAAAATTCGGGTTGGTTACGTGAATTTTGCTAAAATTTAATCATTACCCTTCGCGATATTTGAAGTGCTTAAAAGCTAAATTTTCAATGTATTGCACCAAGTCTTCATGACCGGGATGGAAGGAGAGTTGTTTTAAAACTTCGATTAAAACCAAGCAAAATATGAATTCGACCGCCAAATCACGTTTTTCTTTTTGAATATCGACTTCAGATCTTTCAACAGTTTCTGTGGAATTGCCGGCCACCATGTAAATAATACTGAAACACAATTAGCACCGTTGTAATTAAAACATAATTCCTCTAAAGCTTTTTTAAATTTACATCTCAAACTTTTAAACTTACAACTTCATTTATTCATCCTTAATATCTAAATGAAGAAAAATTATTCTAAATAACGAACTTTAGGGCTGCAGTTACTCTGTTTGCGTTCTATGTCGCACGCAAGGGGCGTTATAGGCATGACAATGATTGAATGTGTTTTTAGTAATCATCTTGTATGCAACGTCTTTTAGAGATCAAATTTAGAAAATAAATATTTTGACAAAATTCAAACAACCGTTTTTTTGAAAGTACTTGAATGATCGAGTTAAAATTTGTTTTAATGCCTTAATTGATGTGCCTATATTGTTAAAGGGCAAAAATAAGGATTTTGCTCTAGTTTTCAAATCTAGTACAATGTACTGTCGTGACTGTACCGCCCCATGCGTGCGACAGAGAACGCAACAATGTCCAAACCGCACCCTTAAAGCAGGTTTCTTTCATATAGGTTTCATTAAAGAACTTCCTGCATTCATTCCTGAATGGAAATGTTTCAGATTCTTTTGTTCTCAAATAATATTTTTTATTTACTAATTTTGTTAGTACTATCGATTAAAAAGAATTATAACCCCCCCCCCTTCACTATTTAATTTTTTTATCTTTCAATTAGCGTGCTTGGCCAAAAACAGCTTAAAAAAAAAATCGAACATTTGCCTAAATATTTACGAATTCACTTGATAAGATTTTAGGAATAAATAAACAAGATAATGGCCAGAACACATCTAAATTGATTATAGCTGAGATTGTAAATTTAATAACCTAAAGGCTGAAATCGTAATACCTTTTTTGTTTAATATCAGACTTCTTTTGTTCGTGGTGAGAAACCTCAGCCATTTGCCTTTCGTACCAAGAATATAAAGCACGAAGCAATGACGGCAAACAATGTTCAGCCACGCAGCCGAAAGCGCTCAATAATTGGTCAAACAAAGGATCTTCTCCTCTCTGTAATGTCTTGGATAAAGGCTTCTCTTGTGGTTCCCCCATAACGACGTCGATTTTTTTCTCGGCCATCACAGTAAAATTGGAAAAAAGACTTCGCATCACGTATTCACCGGGACGTATATCGAGTTCTACACTATTCCCCGAAATGATTTGAGGCGAATATTCTTTATGAACTCCCCATGGTAGCAGCATAGTGCGATTTAATACAGGCGACGATCCACTAGCTGAAAACAATTTTTTTTCTGTACCTTTAATTAAATCAAATTAAATTATAAAAAGGTTTAATTATTATAGTTTACTTGAAGAACTGTTGGGTAGATCCGCGCCTTCTTCATTGGACGAAGTCGCATGGATTGTTGAAGCAGAAGTGGTACTTTTTTCGGTCATTTCAGAAATTGTTGTGTTATCGCTGTGGGTGTCAGAACATACGCTTTGGGAACATTCAGCGTCTGAATCGTTTTGTGACGATTCTATAAAAGTTACCAGTTAACATTGAGGGTTATAAACTGTCATGGTGATACTCACCATCTAGGCCTCCCGAGCCTTGGTCCATTTGACTGTCTGACATGTTGGCAATCAAGGATTAACCAATTTCGTCAATAGTCTGAATCATAGTATTTTGTAGGAAGTTTCCCAATTATCTTACTGGAGGATTCAGCGGTTAACTGGATGCCGCAAAAGCTAGAAAAATGTTGGTGTAAGTTATTACTGCAGGATTTTTGATTTTTTAGTTGTTTATGGGGAAAATATTCATTTTATTTGCGCCACCACCTACCATTTAATTAACAACAAATTACAATAACAAATACGTCCTTAGTTTACGGTACGTCAGATAACTGTCAAAACACTGAGAACTGTCAACGTTACATTGTTGAAGCAAACCGGCAACGTTGTCAACTTACAAGGTGCATTCAAAAAGTTGCTTTTTCAGTGCAGTTTTAATACTTTTTTAAAGCAACAGAAACAAACGGTGTTACCGCCATTCTGAGGTCTTTATTTTATAATTTGACTAAAATTCATTTGGTCGTTAGAAGGATTTTAAGAAAGGTAGCGCAGAAAACCGCAATAGTGTATTTACTAATAAAAGTTTTTGGTATATAAACTTTTCACGACTTTGTTTAAAGTGTCTTAAGGCTCCTTTACTAAAATAAATGATTAAATTCTAGAATATTGTGACATACATGAAGCAACTTTAATTTAGTTCCCTTATTCAAAATTTGGATTCCGTCTGCAAAATTGGCTCCTTCTTCAATTACTTTGTGGAAGAATAATTCCTGTTTGTTGCCATCTGAGAAGTAATTTCACTATAATACATTTTTAGCGCCCCTCAATGAATAGACAATTTAGTGTATGGCAGGAAATGTCCAACTGAAATGGTTACTGCTAGCGCCCTCATAGCGAACGAGTTTGGCTGCTCTACCTTCACACAAAGAATGAGAAAGACAGACTATTAATGAGCGTAAATATTGCATTCCTATCATTTATAATTTTTTAAATTTTGATTTCTCTTAATACAAATTTGAGGTAATTTAAGATGTGAGAAATCAAAATTATTTTTATAAGTTGTCACAAATTGCTTGTATTAGTCTTTAAAAACAGCGCCATGTAATGGAAAACATTATTTAGAGGCAGTGCGGACAGCTTTAGGTCAGCAATTTCAAAATATTAAAAAGAACTTTTCTAGTTAAGCTTACAATAAAACATGGTAAGAGTTAATTTAATGACCCAAATTTGTTTCCTGTGTTCACACATTTTATTGTTACTTTTTTGTAAATAAATACAACATAGAAAAAATATCTTCTCAAAACTTTGATGGAAAAAATTAACATAAAAATGTTTGCAATAATATTTAAAGCAAAAAAAAAGAAATCAATAAATATTCTGAAACAAGATCAAATATTATTGTAAACATTTTCGGCGGCAAAATATAAAATCTTACAATGTTGTACCAACATTACTTAAGGTTCACAGATTTGTCAGTTTCACATTTCATGTACAATTTGTCATCAACTTCAATCATAACTTTTTTCGCCGGTGAAGCGTTTAGAATCTCATGAAATGATTGTTCTAGGCAATGTTTCAATTCAGCATATGACACCACCAACATACTTTGCTCATCTCTAGACATCAAACAAATCTGCAAAACAATTTCTCAATTATTAAATTTCACCAACCAATCTATTTCACTTTTTCCGCAACTCCCGCATCCAACTTGTTCAAACATTGTACTATATGTGCCATATCGATCCAAGGACGTCCATCTTCGGTGACTTGATGAAACACGTAATCTCTGAACAACTTGAGCATGTAACGGTCACCGGTTTCGGCCCAAGCACCATCGAGGTTCAACCTTTAAAAAATAATAATAATAACAGTAAAAGCTTCAATTGAAATAATTACTCAGGTCGTTCGTTTATTGTTCCTAACTTTGTCATTAACCTAAAAAGACGGCCGTTCTCTATTTCTTTGGAAACTTCATATTCCAAAACCTCGATGTAGCTGTGTAAATTATCCATTTGTGTGTAAAATCTGGCTCCGATCATCGGCATCAAATCAGTGATGCTTTTCCTTTGCTGCGGGGAAAGCAAGTACCTAAAATCGACTTTACAATCCGGCAAACTCCCCGAAGTTGAAATACTAACATAATAAGATTTCTAAGATCGGTTGTGTACGAACGACTGACAATGTCCAATGCAGTAGATATATTCTCTCTTTGCACAGCCACTGTTGATTTACATGCTAATGCTAAAACTAACTTTCCCAAAGCTGTTAAATCTTCTTGCTGGTAATGCTGAACTAACGCTAGAGGGTTCACCGACCCACTGTTCTCATTTGAAACAACATCCATTACACCTAAACAGCTTAATCTTAATCTATTCTTAGAGGTGATTATTATTTTTGTGGGATCTAGGCTTCTGCAGGCTAATCCTATAATGTAGGCATAACAAATTCAATCATAAGTCAACTACGTCAAGTCACAACCTAAATCAATCCACTTCAACGCCCAATTTCACGCAACAATTTAGAAAATTTTAAACTTTAAAACGCGTTTAATTGTGCTAGAGGTGAGATTGATGCTCAAAACTCGTATGTTATTAATTGAACACGGTACCCCGTGTCACGTACCTGAAGAGTGAATTAATCTCAAGGCAGAAGTAAGTTGTATTATGTAATTCCAAATTAAGAATTCTGGGAGTTTATTGTTTTGTTGATGACGCAAAATATTGTTTTTCTGGTGGCTGTATGGTCTTGGTGACGTCTCCGGGGCGAAAGGATCAGGTTGATCCGATGAGAAGTACTTACTCAAAAGGGTTTCAGAACCCGGATAGTAGTCATAAACGAAAATCATTGCTGCAACAGTTCATTGGTAACATTTCAATTTTATTTTCAATGATCGATCATTAATCTCGCACTTCTGAATTTGGTTAGCAAACAAAAAAGATAATATGATCAACCATTTCGGTTTTTTATAATAATAATAATAATTGGTAAATACGCACAGTTGTCTCCAAAGGCTTTAGTAGTAAAAACTTCCTGTAATTGTACAATATTGGAATGATTCAGATTTTTCCACAAATCAACAATGACCATACATTTGGCGTTTTGGAGCCGAAACCCTAAAAATATATTACGTAGTAACATTTTGTAAACCTTGAATTCGTATCGCAAAATTATTAAGATCAACATCTGCCTTTTTAATCCTTTAGTAGAAGCGGTTCTATGTTCAACTATGACTTTTTTTCTTATTTGTTTTTATTTAAACTTCGAAAAACAAAACCTTTGAATTTTTTATAATAAAAAGAACTATTAAACATCAAAATTGCGTTTGTTTATCGCTGCTAAAAACATTGAAGTGAACTGAAAGTAGCTTATTTATTGCTTTTATCCTTGAATTTGGTCAGAATGGGTGTTGACCAGCTATAAATTTGATGAAAATAATGAGGTAGAAACTACCGTAAATTCTCCAACTTGAGGAAAGTTCAAATTTTTTAAAGCTTTAAAAAATAATTACGCTAAACGATATTTACAAAAAAAGCAATGCTCTTCAATTCTTGACTTAAAAAGAAAAGTAATGAAAGCGGTAGAAAGACATGGTAAAATGTTTGCTTGGTTAGCAACAAAACATTATCGTATATTGATCAACACGACCGCATAAAAGTTACATCCACTTTCCATATTTGACGTAATACAGAAAACTATTTTTTTTAATTATGTTAATTAACATGCGCATGCGCAGTAAAATAAAGTCGCTATTTTGTGAAAAGGATGGTTGGCGTGTAGGGGGAAGTGATGATACTTCATGATCAGAGGTGAAGCAGCATGTAACAATTATGATATTGCGTTTGATATTTTAAACCCAAGAGGTTGCTGTTAAATTAAATCTGTGTCAAACAGTCGACTTCAGGACTCCTGCAGACGTTCAGCTTGAAGTGTATTTTTAAGTTTTCTAATCGATGCATTTTGATGAAATCAAAAGTGGGTCTTGGTAAAAACTACACTTTCCCGCTAGAATTGAAAATTTGATTGAATATGTACATTTTAGTGAGAAATTAATGGATGCGATGCCTAAAAATAAAACAATTTCATAAATTAATATAAAATTAAATAAAAATTTTATTTCAAAGGTAGCTTTAGAGCGGGCTAGATTAAGTCTTTTTTTGCGAGCATTTTACATACAAAAAATCCAACTCGAAAAACAACTGCTCAAACTACACTCTTCGCGCGGCCTGATTTGGGTAAAATGCGCAGAGTTGGTTGCCTATGCAAATATAATAATAACTTGATTCCAATTAGAAGGAGCCGAAAGAATTTATGACCTGCATATGGTAAATAACGACCACAGCAGTTCTTCTCGGAATTTTATCAAAATTTTAGAGAGTCGAAAACGCACCGTCGTTTTACGATATTCAATATTTGATTGATACGACCGTAATAATTATTATACAGAATAATAATTGTTTCGATCATGTGGATGCCAAGAATTAGGATAAATAAATTCTTTTAAAAATGTATAATGAATACGAAACATAATAACTGTTTGAATTTTTGATAACTCCTTCTAAAATATTGGAAATACTTTTTCTCATAATGGTGCTCTCCGAATACTTATCTATTTTTGATTAACTTAGATTAATTTTATGCATCAAATATCAATTCTTTTTTTCGATTTTGCTTAATTTTCTCTTCTTCAACTGAACAAATTACACACTAAACACAAAATTACATACAGAATAGAATAGCTATTTGAATTATGGATATTAATCTATTCGAACATTATGAAATGCGGTTTTACCATTTATTCAGAGAAATCTAAACGAACAATTGAATAAAACTAACATTTTTATTATAATATTATTCTGTTAGTTGCATTTACTGGATACAATTTAAATGATTGCTTGAAATATATAAATCATATAAAATAAAAGCTAAAATTATTTCTTTACAACACAAATTGTTGGAAAGAAAATTTTTAACAATCAATATGCAACGAGTTGCTATGAAAGAATAAAATTTATAAACCGACAACTTAATTCAAGCAACATTTTAATTAAAACATTATGGCTAAAACTAACACTGCAATTAAAGAAATAAATTGCTTAATAAATAAAATTTGTTTGTTGTAATAAAATATTAAAATAAAATGTTGGTTATATAGTAAGTACTAACATGTTGATTTAAATTGTTCGTTAAATTAAAATTTATGTCATGAATTCAATATCTCCGTTTTTCTTTTTTTTTTCAGTTTCCTCTTCTTCAGTTAAAAGGGACGCAATTACTATTAATTCTTCTTTTTCTTATTGCGAAAGCATTTTTAAAACTAAACTTTAAACGCACGTATAGTGTTCAGTTGCTGGTGCTCGAACGCATATAGTCTGTTTAGTTTTTGGGTTAAAATGACCCCATAAATTATGATAAGTGTGCAAAATGGTCCGCCCACGAAGACTGAATTTTGCACATCTGCCTCACCCGCGGGACCCCTGAGGAACTCAATGATTGGAACACTACGCACTTAATTTTAAATTTAGCCACAAAACACTATTTTCGAAAAAATAGTCATTGGCATGACAAGGCGCAATAGAGCGCCCTCTCATTAATAATCCGTCAACTAAAAATACGCGGCTTCCTAACTAATTCTACGGTCAAATGACAAAAATATAGCACTTAGCGTTATTACTAACAATTGTGCTGCGAGATTTTATAGACAAGTGCACGTAACCATTTCGCAGGTATTACAGAAAAACAAAAAAATCTCAAAAATTGTGGTTCTTGTATATGCTTATTACCCTATTTGTAAATTTACTCAATACCCATTACGATTGATGATCTATCCCATTACTTCTAACAAAATAATAAATTTTGTTTTAAAAATTTTCTATGGTTAAAAATTAAAGTTTTCTAAATGTGGCGCCATCTATGTTTACTAAGGATAAAAATTGTCTTAGAAGCAATTTGTGATTAAAACTGGTTACTGTACCGATTAGATGATCGTAATTAGTTATGAAATTTGCTGAAGTAACTGAGGTTGTATCATTCATATGATAGAAATAACTGAGAATATTTAGAGCGCGTTTGGTTGGTCAAATATGAACGACATAACATAGCAAATATAAAGTTGAAGTTAAGGACAATTTTTCCATGCGTTACCGCAGTAGTTCTTAAACTGTAAGAAGTGTACTCCCAAGTAAGTCACGTGATAATGGGACGCAACTGCACCACATCGGCAGGAGTAACCAATGTAGTGTAATAGAGTTTAAATTCCTGCCTATTGTGTTATTCTCACCCATTTAATATTTATTATAGTAGGAGTGGGTCCGAGTTAACGGAAATATGAAAGTTTGAGAACCACTGCATTGCCCCATGTTTAATCTTCATATAAATTGATACATTTCAACTCTTCATTGTGATTTTAAAAGTTGTTTTAATTTTATAGCACATATGCAGAAGAATATAATCAAAGTTGAGTTTACAAACTAGAGAGAGCGGCACTTCCTAAAATTGTGTATCAGTTCCTAAAATGCTTACTTGGAAGTCAGGACGCAAGCCTTACATCTAATTTAATTTAAATTTATGATATAATTAACAAAATTTATTATCAAAGGCGGTTTCGACATTTTAAACTTTTGATAACGTTGGATGCATCTATTTCGAAAGAAACGTCACAAATGCAAACATCACAATCTCACTTCTACCATCAAAAACTTTTGGTCGACGATTTCAACTTTAATTTATCTTGAATGCCTAGAATTTTTTGCAATTTGTTTTCTGTCTCTAGAATAACAGCTCAATTGTGATAGCCTTCAGATTCAAAACCGCCCTTGAATATGAATTATACTGCATAAATAAATCAATAATAATCTAACTATTAATCTAATTTTCCATGGCGACTATAATGAGACAAATATAAGAAATAACGTTTGACCCATCATTCGCCATGATCCTATATCAAATTTTACTGCTCTCTTCACTTCTTTTTATTGCATAATACACAGTTAAAATAATTTCCTGCTACAGCTGGACCAAACAGTAGAAAAATATAAAAAACGCGGCGCTTTTATAGACTTCTTTGAAGTTTTCTAACCGAATCCTGTGACCTCCAAACGCCAATTCCTTTAAATTGGGTGGGTATGCAAGCACGTCCTAGTGCGATTGTTCATTTCAGTTTGACGGCTTGGTATCAGCCAATCAAACGCGTTCCCCTCACGATTTAAAACGAATGTGATCGACAATACACGACAGTCCTTCAAACTGTTATCAAATCATATGCCTTGTCTATCCGTCGGCTCTTTCTAAGTTCTCTACCCTAAGGTTAAGCGTAATTGAGATGTTGAAGAAAAATTGATCTTAACAATATCAGCAATATAATTTGTCTCGTGATTTGGACACAAAATCGTCAAATTACTTACCGTGGATTCGTCTCAAACAATAAGGAGTGCCGGTTTTGACATGAATAGCCTTATACATAGAAGCCTGGTAGCCTAAATGCGTTTTATGGAGAGAATTACTGGGTATGCGTTCAAGTGGGCACAGTTCATGGTAACTGTCTACCTGAGGAAGATCTAACGAAAAACATTATTATAATCAAAATTACATTGAAACAAATAAATTATATACCTGCATATTGTTGATTATTCTGCATTAGCGTCAAAGCGTTTCGATTCATCATTTCCATATGCAGATCTTTCGATATGAAAAAAGACGAGTCTTGTTTTGACTTGAGTGATGCTATATGATTAGGAGTGCCAGGATACACACTGTAGTCCGAATTTAAATTGCTAGTTATCACTGGATCAGAAGCATGGCAAGGCTCCGACGTGGTTGGGTAAAAATAAGTTGTGCCCCCAACGTTTTCCTTTGAAATCGATCGTATTTAACAGAAAATATTACCAGTTTTTGTTTTATTTTTTAAATGAATATTTCTTCCTAACTATACAATTTTTTTATAGTTGAGTGCGTTTTAGATCCCTAATTTCATATTAAAGTTGCAATTTTTGAACCGCCTCAGCAAATACAACAATTCATGCGCTAAGAAGGGATGACGTCATGTGGGTGCTGGTTGCAAGAATATCATTGGAGAAGCAATTACCCCTCCTGTCCTATCCTCACTGCTCAGGGTTGTAATATTCTATTCTTACATCACGCTCACTTTTGGTAAAAGTTTTATTAACATAATAAAAAAAAATCAAAACCATATAAGGTTGTCCTTAACGCTGCGATTTAATCTTCTTGCGTTCCGTATCGAAGGCTGGGGGCATCACAGACACAACAAAGCAATCTGTCGTTGTACAAGAATCCAATTTTCACGATTTTTTTGGTTTACGTGAAAGACAACAATGATATCTAAGGTCTAATGTATTTCTAAAAATGATTCTGTATGCAAAGACTTCAGAAAAAAATTAAATAGATAAAATTTGTTGAAAATTTTTGGAGGGACTTCAATCGACCGTCTTTTTAAAAATACTTGACTGATCCACTTAAAATTTAATTAAAAGTGAAAAAAACTAGAAATTTGCGGTAGTTTTGGATTCTGCAACGACAAAATGCATTGGTGTGCCCAATCGGTCCGTGTGTGCGACAGAGAACGCAACAACTAAAACGCGGCTTTAATATACAAATACAACAAAAAGAGCAACTAATAAACTGTTTGTAAGCGTGCCTAAAACTAAACAGCGACAAAACTACAAGACGTTATAATTGCCAAAACTAATAATTTTTTATCCTAAGAATTATTTTAAAACAAGTAAATAACACATGACGTCATCAAGCGTTTAGTTAATTCGCAGCTGTTTTCAGTGGCGCTGCAAAAAGAGTTAACTTTACAACAATTTCACAGGGTTTTGCGATTTTTGTATCTTATACTTGAGTTCTGTGTAAAACTTAAATTATTTAAAAACTATTTTTGGGGATACATCAGTTAGATAAAAAATAGAAGTACCTGATATGCTGCTAATGCTATGTTGCTGCCTGTTCCTTCTTGCAGCATGGGTGAACAGCTGTTAACGCGGTTTGGGGACGAAGACGTTTGACTTGCAGAGTTGTCGGGGTCTTCCATACCACTGGGAATGCATCGAATTGGTGTTGTGTCCAAGGACGTTGAAAATGAATTGAAAATGTTCGGAGAAGCTGCGTAAAATATTTGTTTAAAAAAGCAATGTTTGCAGAAGAAATTTAGCAATAAAGACAGGAATTACCTGGGGCGCTCGAAACCAAACTGTTGACGCTTAGACATTGTGGTGATCCTAGCGCCTTTTTGGGGGTTATCGAGGCTCCAATGTTAAGTTTGCTTTGGAAAGCTTGATGTAAGTTATTGGGGCTAGTGTTCTGGATGTTCTGAAAATTAGTTCAGTCAGTGGGTTCAAAACAAAGCGATTGACGATTTACCATGTAATTGGCCAGTTTAGATTCCTGAGGAACCCCATTCGTTTGTGCGAGACGTAAGTAAACTTGGGGATCCATTAAATGTGTACTAATCAAAATATTTTTTTTTGTTACAATATTGCAGAGTTGTTTGAATGGTTTTTCAAAACACGAACCTTTCTAATTGAAATCATCTGACGGAAACATAGTTATCGGACGTTAAAAATTATTCTAATCTATGTTTTTGCTGTAAAAGAAACGGAATTATTGTTAATATTACATTTATTTACAAGGATTGAGCACAATCCGAAAGCTTACTGAAAATAAACGCCATTTTGTTTGTGTATGTGCAATTTTCCTGCGATTAATGGCGCGAACATTTAAAATTTCGAACCGTTTCAAAATTTTCTTGCATAATCTATTACATGCTGGTTTTGACTTCCAGATATTTCTTTCAAACTACACATATGTTTACTGCTATCGTCTGCGACTCGCGGTCTTCCGATATTAAGAAAAAACAAAATATTTTAGAAAATACATTTCCAAAAAATATTTGAGAGAAAAGCGCTTTTTATGTAGACAACATTTGAAAATATTGTAACCCTAAGATGCAACAATTGTAAACTTTTAAACACAAATTTTACAAAACTCAAATCAATCACATAATGCAAAATATTTTCGAAAAAAGCATAAAATCACTCCACTGAACAGGACCGGTTGTAAATAATTTAGGTGCGGGTCCAAAAAGGAAGCACATTGACTTTTAATCAATGGAAGCAGCTACTTCAAAATTCTAGAACATGTATTAGCCTATTTTAATCATACTGACATTTTATTGTTTATAAGAACAAAATGCAACACAAATGCGTATTTTTTATATATAATTTTGTTTTTAATAAAACAAATTAATAATTTTACTCTTAAGTACTATCATTGTTTATAGATATTAGTAATATGAATTTGTACGTACACTTCATAGTGATAGTGTTTTGATATTAGGCATAAGTCACTCTCAGTTATTTTGGATTCGTACTATAGATAACAGAAATATTGAAAAAAATTGTCGTAACTCACAGTTTTTGAAAATTTTAATAATTCTCAGTTCTTCTAATAAACTAATGTAAAGTGTAAAGTTTTTTTTTGTGTATATATCTTCAGTCGGCACCACGCATATGCGGCAAATAGCCGAATAGTGAATACTGAATAATTACTATTTGGATTACTATGTGGATTGTAACAAATAGACGCGATATGTTCGTACTATGACGAGCTGCTCGGCAGATAGTTCGCCGAATATTTGGCTATTCAGTGCATATGTGTTGCCGGCTTTCCACGAACATCTTTCAAACTTCGCAGCAGCGAAGTGAAAACTGTGGAACGCCTGTAGGCAAAGCTTGTGCACGTTGTTGTTTATGCGTTGATGTATGCACGTATATGTCCTAAAATGGTCCAAAAACCTCCACGCTCGTGTGTGGGGGCCCATACAAACTATATCATGCTTTTGTTTTGACGCGGTGTCTGGTGTCGATGAATTGACTATCGACACTCAAGATAGGTTTCTACCTGAGTAAACTAGCAAAATGCATATTGAGTCGTAAATCTAAATAACGGAGTGTACCTAAAAGATGAAGTCGTAACCCTAATTGCTTTTCGTTCAAACTCTCGTTTACAATCTCATGGAAAACCCCAAACAACTTCAAGACAAAATTTGCAGCAAAATCAACAATAATTCTATCTTGATAGGTTAAATTATGAAACTTCGACGAATCAATAAGATACATTTTTGTACTCCAAAATTTTTAGGTCTCTGAAACTTCTTGCAGTAGTCACGATATAACCACAATAGTAAGAAACCGCAGCAATGCGCGTTGTAAGCGTGACGTCACAGATATTGGCCAACATTGTCAACTTATCAAATTTATATTACTTGAAGCTATACTAACTGGAACTGGCAATTTTAAAAAAAAGCTTCTCAATATTTTGCTATTGAATTACTTGATTTTGTGTACAATTTTTAGGAAAAAAAATGATATGGAATTTTTGTGGAAAGGGAAACAAACGACCCACCCCCTTACCATTGGGGGGGGAAAATATTTAGATGAGTATAGGTAACTGAACATTTGTCACAGTACTCCTCGCTCAGTCCTCAAAATATTTGTCTCGTGGTATTGAGTCTGGTTTTTAGAAATTTTTTAAAATTTAAAATTTTTAAAAAAATGAATAGTGCGTTTAATGTCCAACAGACAGAAGAAGAATCTTTGATTCTTCAATTGTTAGATATCGCTGAACGAGATAGACCTTCCATTCCAATAGACGAAAATTCTCAGTTACCAAATGACAGGAATAATACACTTGAAATCGAGATATACAATGCTGAAGGGCCATTATCAGAATCGCCAGTACCCGAAGAGGAAGGGCCGGAAACATCAGAACCAGAACCTCCCGTTCCACAACTTCAACCTTATGAAGTTGAACCAAATACCTCAAATGAACATTTATTAGATCATTCCTATGCTGGTAGAAATTCCTTTCCGAATTTTCAAGAAGATTATCTTGAAGTTTATTTTGAAGTTTATTCCCTCGAGGAGAATAATAATTCAGTGGAACCTAATGAGAACTTAATGGATGAAATGTTGTACTTCACATTTTATTGTTGGATATGAAGACGATTCAAGCCTGATGAACACTGGTGTACTACCTCCCAAAATGAAACCCTCGGTGTGTCGCTTTAATAATGTTTTTTTAATTAAATAATTTTCTTTTATTACAATTTTTTAAGTTTCTAG
This sequence comes from Pyrochroa serraticornis, assembly GCA_905333025.2. NCBI lineage: Eukaryota > Metazoa > Arthropoda > Insecta > Coleoptera > Pyrochroidae > Pyrochroa > Pyrochroa serraticornis. Next base: position 22,995,695 of record HG995154.1, read on the forward strand.
TAAAAATCCTAATTGTTACAACATTTTTTTATTTATCCTCGTACCTACTCAGTAAATCTTCATCTTATTACTTGGAATTTTTTAAATCGTTATTATGTAATATTGTTGAAATATGTAAATTAATATTCTAAATCGAAAAAATATATTTTTTTATTTAATAATATTTTGTTATTCACACAGTAGTTGCACATTATTTTCACATTTTTTCAAAAATAATTAAGAATTCTTTAATCAAAACACTTAGAATTTGAAGAGCACGTAACAAGCAGCATATTTTAAAGAAATTACTAATATCTAACTAATATCAATCATATTGAAAATAAATATAAAAGGCAAAGAAATTTGGGGTTTAGTATGTATCCAAGAATCGAAATTATACAACCCACATTACTGAAGTAAAGCCAAAACAAGCATTGAGGATTTTTTTTAAATTAAACGTAGCAACTGTATATTTATCAGTATCATGCACATAATATAAATTTGTAAGCTATATACGAGAATGTGTACTATATAAGCCGATGCTGAAAAGTTCAAAGAACGCAATTTATCCTCAATAATCACGTAATTAAAATATATCTAAATAATCAAATAAAAAAGTTTTGAGTATTTTTTCAATATGAGACAAAGTATCAAACGAATTGTTTGTTTTTTTTCAGTGTTTATATCTACTCTTTCATTTTTCAGCGTCGCTGAATAAAATATTTAAAAGCAAACCAAATGGCTAAAAAATAGAAAAGAATTAGAAAACATTTTTTTTAAATAATTTTTTTTGAATATTTTCACTAATATGGGATTTCCCGCGCATTAACATTTTTTCTGTTTATTGTTGTTTTGCGGTGTCGACAAGCCAATTTGTAAGCCTCGTCCCTCGCCATCTACATAATATGTTTTTTTAATTTCCATAAAATTTTCTAAAAAATGAAATATATTGTGGTCTTTTTGCATAAAGAATAAAGGGGAGTAAAATATCCCCTCAACCCCCATGGTAAAAGCATACGGGGTATGGTATGTACGTTCACCAGCCAGACTAATCCCCTACGTAAAATTACCCCATTAAATCTGTCACTTTCACCACAACTTATACGTAGCGTAGATCTTACTGCCCAATTTGTCTGAAGGAAACCAAATTTATTTATGACCGAGTCAAGATGTTTATTCAAAATTTAGCTTTCTATTCCAGGTAACTGGAGATTAGTCTCTCCACTTTTACTGCGGATCCGAAATAATTGTATTGAGCTACTGAAATATTTCCACAATATGAAAGTATATTGTAAAAAAAATGAACCATGGTCAATTATAAAAATACTTGTTAATTTAATGATTTTTTATAATATTAAGAGAATTTATTCAAAAAAATATTTAAAAAAATTGCCAATTTGTGCTTTGGTTGTAAGATATTTTGTATCCAATTTTTTTCCAAATTTTCTAAAAAAATTATCCGCAGTTGCGTAAATAACCACTTTTTCGAAATTGCCAATAGGACCTTAATTAAAAACAAAAATTTTAAAATTAAAAAATGGAAACTTTTAAAAGAAATTTTGCACTATTCATATCTAAGAAGCCGATTGTGATTTTAAAATAAAATCAAAAGTAACAACAAAAACAAAAAATAAAATTTAGAAATTCGGACAAAATCCACTAAAATCAGACTGTGTACATCGAACGTTAGATACTCCTACGTCGGCTCTTCGGTCACACTTACTTGGGATCGACAAAAGTGATTTCCATCTATACGTATACTTGGTGCTTCAGTGGAAGACTTCTAGATAACTTACAGCTTACCATTGTTGGCATTAAATGAGAAGTAGGGATTTTTTGGCTCCTTCAATAGGGATGTTCACAAAAAAATAAAAAATAATTTGGTACGTCAAGTTTGGCCCAAAAAGGGAGAAAACGCGCTCTCGGACTTAACGGCTCCAGACTTTGCTCTCCGTTTCTAAGAAAATCTGATTATATTAGCAGAAAAAGTAAAGATCAAAGAATTTGATGACGCACTTTTTTTGTTAATATATTTTCTCATTAGTAAGCCCCGAGCTTTAAAAAGTTGTTCAAGTTTGTGTACATCTTAACGCATAAATTAGAACTATTTACATGTTGTTCTCGGTGTCATCAGACAGGCAATTTATTGTAGTTTTTATAATTCGGACGAAAAAGATTGTGAAATTGATAGTTTTTGCTGGAGCGCTACCACTTTTAAAATATTCACAATTACTCCCATTTCCTGACGACTTGTGATACACCAAGTAATAAAATAGTTCAGGGCATTTCCCAACTTAGCGCTGTCGTTTTATTACGTTGCATCGACACATCTGGAAGAGGCAATGAATGGATACTCGGAACATCCGAATAATAATAGTAAATAAGACTCGTAAATAATAAAGCAGCCAGATCTCTCGTCTAGTTATGGCAATTTGACCATGAAGTTATATTGGGAAATATGTTTCTGCTTATGCAATGGTGTTATTAGTTTAAGGAATAATTAACAAAAAAATTTTTTATTCAAAGGAACGATTTCTAGTTTTTAAACTGTTCTATTTATCGTAAACAGCGGAATGTGTTGAGATGGCATGGAAACGGATTGACTTTGCAATTTTATAATTACAGTAATGTTCACTTATAAGGAACCTGCTTATAACGATCCTATTGCCTAAAACAATTTCCTTACAAACGAAGTATGAAATAGTCAACGAACTTGAAAAGGGTGAGAAGCAAAGTGATGTTTGTTGTACGCAGTTTGACTTCAGTAAGTAGACAGTTGTTACCATCTGGAAAGAAAAGGACAAAATTCTTGTAAGCTATGAGCGCGACAATTCCAAATCAAAAAAATACGAACAATCACTAATGACGAATTAGAGCAGGGTCCACCCAAATGGTTTACTCAGCAGAGGTTAAAAAATGTTACTATCAGTGGTGCGGTATCGCAGTCAAAAACTGAATAATTAGAATATATAGAGAGATTCAAGATAGGAGCTGTTGTGATGGCTGCTGCGCTGCTTGCAGTCAAATTCTTTACGGCCTGCAATTTTTTGAGAGAATTTTTCCGTAGAAAATAAAAAGTACGCGTATCTTATTGTCTTATTATTTTGAGTTCTTGGTTTCACTTTGTTTGTTTTCTACAATTTAATTTATTGTATTGTTCTTTATTTTTTTATTTTCACATTCATGTTGATCTCGCTATGCAAGAACACATTTTCGTTCACAATACTTTTTCATAAAAAGCATACTATACTTTTTTTTGTTGAAAACTGATAATTCTGTTTTTCCTGGATTTTCTCCCGGGATCCCGGGATTAGTAATTCTAATTTCGAAATCCCAAAATATAATCCCGATCCCGAAATTTGCATTCCCCAATCGGGAGCGTTAGAATTGTGGGCGAATTGGCATCAGTGGACATAAGTGTTGTTGAAGATTGATTGAAAAATAAATGGTCTCAAATTAAAAAAAAAAAAACATTTAAAGACTCTGAAGTTTTTAATGTGGACGTTTGTGGATGAGGCAAGATTATTTTACAAGCTGACTCCCGATAGAATTTTGAAAATTAAAAGAGAAAAGTGTGAAGGTGAAAAACTATCGAAGGAACGTATTACTGTTTTGGTAGTGGCGAATTTTGATGGAATGGAAAAGTGAAAATTATTTGTAATCGACAAATAAAAAAATCCTCGTTGCTTCTCAAAAACCGCCGGTGTATTTGATGGTTTTACAAACTAAGTCACCCCAAGGCCGAGCTCATAGCCAGTCAATAAAACCATAATGATCCTAACCATAAACAACCTGAAACTTTCTAAGGGGCTTACGGCCAGTTCCATAATCACCTTAAAGTCACTTTTATTTTTAAAAGTTTTCTTTAAAGTTCCAACCATGTTCCATAACTGATTTTTAAAGGAAGCTTTACACAAAAGTCGACTATAGCGTAAAGCGTCGAAGTTGGGCCTTTAGCTGAAAAATTCGGCTTTATACCTAACCTACAAATAGTCCGGTGCGTGTCAGTGAAGGTTTTGATGACAAACAAGTCTCCTTCAAAACAAGAAAAAAAAGATAGTGGATATGAACCACGAAAATGGACCGTCGGCGTTACATCGACACAAGCTCAAGCTCATCTTCAGAGAATGAGGAAGAAAATGTACAGATATTAAGAAGAGTCAAAATGTATACCGGGTGATTCAGACGACCCGGACCATAGGGATTTAACATGGGAAATCATAAAATTGTGATTTCCTGCTCCCCATTTCAACTTGTTTAAAAAAATAATATTGTATCTAGTAAAGGCTATTTTTCTGCTCACGTGATGGTGCAATTCATGTGACTAATTTAAAGGATAATTAAGAAAATAAGTTTTATTTATTAAAAATAATTTGAAAAATCGAGGCTTAAGTTGTGATGGGCTCCATTTTCCAAAAAAAAATCAAGTGCTTCGTAGCCGCACGGTAATTATGTTATTTTAAAACTCGGGGGTCGGGGTTCAAATCTACCTTTTGGAAAAAAATTTTTTTTAAGAACTTTCTATCTACGATCAAACTTATTCATAATTCTTTGCTTTTTCATCATTTCTAATTAATAAACAGCATTAACGTGTAATTTATTGAGGATTAAACTGCTAGTCTTTCCATCGACAATTAACTGCCACCCCTAATTTAGTCATTATTGATAATAAATTATTTTTTTGAATAATAACAATAAACTAAATTTTAAATGTTAATAAACTTCGTTAAAAAAACTTGTTCCCAGAAAAAAAAAGTATGATGTATCAAACGGGAATTGAACCTTTGCAATTTGGATTATTGATTTTGCAAATCAAAGTCGTAACCATACGACTACGATACGGCCTTTGCCTGGCTTTGAATGGCCGGGTTTAAAAGGACACTGCTGCCCTTGAAATTAATAAAAATGATTTTTCTCATTATCCGTTAAAGTAATTACATGCACTTACACCTTCACGTAAGCAAAAAAGTATGCTCTATGAGATGGAATTACATATTTTTTAATAAATTGAAATGGGGAGCAGGAAATTGCAGTTTTCTGATTTCCCATGTTAAATCCCTATGGTCCGTGTCGCTTGAATCACCCGGTAGAATGCGAGAGCAGTGTCTCACAAAATATGACAACTTTGAGTTCTTCGATCGTTTTCAAACTTGAAAATAAAAGATATTGTTGCTCGATGGTCTAGATCATGTCATGATCAAACCATTTTCAACAACAGTAACATTAAGCATTAATTTGAAAATTATCGATATGGCAGATATCTTTTGATAGGAGATAGTGGTTACCAAATTGAACCATATCTTATGATAAGGTATCAACATGTAGATACTGCAGCTTAGAATATGTATAACGAATCAATAATTAGAACAAGGAATACGGTCGAAAGATTTTACTGGGAATGGAAGCGGCGAATTCACATTTTGCGTTTGAGAATGAGAGTCTATGTAAATACAATAAAAACCATAATTGTGGCAACTGCGGTACTACATAATATTGCATAGATATGAATGAAAACATTCCTCCAGACTGGATGCAAATCGAAGAAGAAAATGACGAAATAGGAAATGAGGAACCTGTCGAAAATGCGATTGGTAGGAGAGGAGACTATGTTCGGCAACTAATTATTGCTGACCATTTTGCACGTTTGTAATTTCTTATAATAAATAAATACAGATAAATTTCAACTGTTTATTTTCACAATTTTACTATTTTCTTCAACTCCTGGGTTTTGATTTCTATCTTTAGTTCAAGTAAACGTTTCTTCAAAACATGTTCTTCTTCCTCTCTTTTATTTTGCGCTCTCCTCAACAATGTTTCTTCGGTCATCAACTCTGCTTTCCTTGCGTAACAATTTTCTTTGGCAATAGCAAGTGTACTGACAGTTGCTGGTCGATGCTTCCTGCTTACAGGTTCTTTTAACCGACGTGGCGTATAGTCGCTCCATGTAGGATTCATAGTCTGTAAATAAGATTTTAAAGCAATTAAAATTTGCATCGCAAATATTTGATACATACTTCTTTTGATAATGCTGCTGTTCTGTTATCGTCACTTTCTGGTCTCATTTGTTCAGCTACCACATTTCCATCATTCGCATCCAGTAAGAACGTCTTGTCGCAAAAATCCTCGATGTCTATTTTGAATGGTTCTCTGGCCTGCAAACAAAATTTTAGCGTTCTATTAAACAAGTCATTTACAAAGTACTACTTATTACTTCATCATCAACTATGCCATCACTGTCAAAATTATTTCTCAATCCCACAACCGTCGTTTCGTTTACAATCTTCAGTACGAAATCTATAATAGGATCATTATTGGTTAATAACGCACCACCGCCTCCAGTCCCTCTCAGATGTGTTAGTTCCTGTGCCATAATCTTTCTTGTTTTTGTTTTCAAATTATCGAATTTAGACCGAAGTTGATCGGTATTTCTAAATTCTGAGGCAGTTGCATTATAAGATACAGCCACACGCCAACATGCTTTCTCCTAAAAAAAGTTAAAAAGTAGTTAGTAGGACTTCACTCACAATAATAAATAAACAGGACCTACCTTTTCTCCAATTGAGAATTTATTGGTTTCCTTATTTTCGATTATATTTTTTTCACCGTAAACTGCTTCCAATAACCTCATTTCGTCCTCTTTTGAGAACGGCGAACATCTTTTTCTTTTTGCTTTGTTCTCAGACATTGCTTTATCACGATAATTTAAATATACAATAAATTGGGTTATGGCACGGTTATGTTATCAAACACGCTGTCTTCTGTCAAAATTGAGAAAATTCTCGTGTACGCCTACCTTAACTCTGGGAATTCAGTGTTACCAACATAACCAAAACAGCAAAACTGAACTTTACCTAACAGACCGAATGTTGCACTTTATGGAACGCACAAGATTTTTAGCGCTGAGTACAGTCGACTTTAACATAAAGTTTACTTTACGTAAAGGACACTTTTGGCGGTACTTATGGAACTGGCTGACACAGCCAGTTCAGTCACTCGAACCTGAGGTAAGGTAAAAGTCACACACCTGGGAACACCTGAACACGCGACCAGGTAAAATCTAACGTAGCACAGGTATAAATAAAGCTGAGAATAGCAAGACAAGAATGTGTTTCGAACTTGTATAACACAGCAACACACAAAGGGGTCTATTTTGTATCTCGATGTTCACGAACATCCATGTTGGTTAACGACAATTCTGTAACGACTACTATAACGGCTTGTCTGTTAAGGGCTATTTTCTATTGACCATGTTAAGAAAGTGACCTTGGCAACTTCATAACTACAATCGATATTTTCTAAACGAGTAGTATTTTTGCTTTATTTTGGGCGCGTTTCGCAAAGCAATTCTTTCATCTTTGTTCTTCTTGGGCAAATGAAAAGAGATGGTCGCGGCGTAACTATAGAAACAGACTATTGCGGCGACGTAAACTAAAACCTAACCTCACTTCGGCCGCCACTCCCACTTTCTGGCGGTCCAGAACAAATGTTTGGTAACATGGCCGTTATGAGATACAGAAAATTGCAGCATCATGTACCGAACCCGGATACCTAGCGTTGATGGCCAGAATTTTCAATTCAGAGTCGCATATCTACATAGAGAAAATACATTTAAATACAGCACAAGAACAAAACATGTAGTCTTACTGTTTGGCAATTAATACTGTGAAAATTTTTTCTATTAATATAAACTCTGTCTGGATGAAGAGGATGTTGCGCTGGAGGAGGAAAAATTGCTATATGGGTGCAATCTATGCAACCTATAATTCCGGGAAAATTTAAATTTCCATATTTTTGATAGAACCTTAAAATTATATATTTTAATTGAGATAATATTACATTATTAATTCCTTATTTACCCATTCTTTACAGTAGTCACCTCTTCAAGTGTAGTTGGAAACTTTATGTATTGTCGTGCTAAAACATCAACAAATACATCTACTACTTCGTGAAGAATTCTGCTTACTGCAGCTTGACTCAGCGGGTTATTCCTGTCTTTACCCACAGGTTTTTGGTAATTACCATGAGCAAAAAAATGAAGAGCAGCAAAAAACTAAAAAAAAGTTTCGAAACGGTAAAATTAAAATAATATTATTAATTATCCATACCTTCACTACTGGAGGAATTTTTGTGCTTCTTCGAGATGCATCCAAGTGGGCTGAAAATTGTGTAAATACATGATTAGCAGCTTCTCTGCTTAATCTATACATTTTCCTGAATGTGTCTTCCGGCAGATCAAATGGATTACTGTTATCTCTCATCATCCGTTGCACTGCAGCATTTATCCGTCTACAATAATTATTATATACCATTTTCTTGTTATAACAGTTATATGTGTATAAGAATAATGAGATTTTTCAGTTCTATTTAGGTATAATACAACACTTTACAATTCTTACCTTTGCTCCACTTCATTTTCTATGCGATTGATGAGGTTTCCGTTCATTTTAGCAAAATTATCACAAAACTTTATTTAAAAATGTACTACGGGACACGACCACGTTCTGGAAGTGAGAATATAGAAATGTGCTGAAAATATTTGTTGCCCGAAATCCATTAAAAAATGCAAAAGATAAAATTTAATAATGGGTTTAGGGTGAAAATTCATTAAAATGTCCTGAAAATGTTATTAAACAGCGTCCAGTTCAAGCCGTTCGGTAACATGGTCCTTTAACAGAAATGTCGTTTGCGAACATGTCGTTATCCAGTTACAAAATAGCAAATGTCGTTCATGAACAGCTTCCATGTTACGGTAACATAGAAATCGTTAAATAACGACTCTGTTCACGAACATGCCAGATAGAAAATAGCTACCCATGTTATGTAACGACAAATGCTTGGTAACATGGCCGTTATGAGATACAAAATAGACCCCAAAGCTTGGGTTTTAGCGGTAATGCTAGTCCCAAGCCGAAAAAAGCCGAACCAGAACGATATCAAAGGCAAGCGATGCAACTCGGTGCCTACAGGCCGCTGCTTAAAACTGAAATTTCAAGGTCGTTTACGTTTATCTTGCTATAAGCATTGTATAGCCAGCTAATAAAACCATAATGATCCTAACCATAAACAGCCCGAACCTTTCTAAGGGGCTTAGGTAGTAAGTGAGTCATTCAAAATCGGGTGGAATTCCCTTGTATTTCTGGTGCTATACCATTAAATAATTTGGGGGCAACGGCTGTCATACAGGTTGCGTTCTTGCAGATTTCAGAAGATTTCGCTCCAGCATTGATATGTAAAAGCTCATTTAAAAAAGAAAAAATATTAGTAATAACGGCTAAAAGATTTTACTTATTTATTTGAATCGGGGAAGGCTTTCTAATTGTCTTGAAGTCATTACTCGAACTTAGCGCACATTTAAATTCTTTTAGCAATGCACGTGGAGCAAACCAAAGAAAGAGTGGTTGAAAGTGGTGAAAACGTGCTAGATTCAATCAAAAATATAGAAAACGGATTTCAAAAAGCTGATTCACCTAATTTTCAAATAGTGGATGTCACGATAGTGCCCGATTTTTTGGCACCAAACACTGATTATAATCAACCGCAGTCAAATGGCGTGATTTTTTTTACAATAGTAGATGTTAACTATGACGAAGAGTTTACCCACATATTTTTAAGTTATATTTTTTTATTAATAATCAATAATTATTAGTATGCAAATTTTTTTTCAAAAATGCACGATTACGGCGGAAACCTGATGGAAACGTTAAAAATCGTAGAAATAGTTAAGATTTTGTCTTCTCCCAAACGAAGTAAATAGCGTTTGAAATATTTATGGCCCATAAGCGGGCGAGTATTTCCAAATTATTATTATTTTTTGAACTAGAAGGGCCACAAAGAATTTATTGGAATTATTACCACGGATATTTAATATATCAAAGTTTATCGTCATGGGGCTAACTCAAAAATTTGGAATTGTGCCCTTATCCACTAGACGATTTTTTGATGACTTGCGGTTTTCGAATCTGTGGGACATGACGAACATTTTTGGACAGTCTGACAATTTTTATTTTCAAGTGCCCGCGAAAGTTAAAATTGAAGCGAGTTTGCACTCTACTATTAGTAGAGTGCAAAGCGGCTCGAATTGTGACTTGTGTGGGCACTTTGAGATGAAAATATATGAACTAGCCAGATTTGTTGCTTATGTCCTGTGGATTTTAGATCCATAAGTCGTACAAAAATCGTACAGTGCGTGCGGACACAAAATGTAAAATTCAAACTAATGGTATTACGAGAAAGCCACAATATTGTAGTATAAGGTGTCCAAAAATCAAAATATTCTTTGTAGACGTTTTATTTTTAAAATATTAAAGTTTGAGACACTGTTTTGAAGCTAACATTGAAACGCCGTTGACTTTATTTCGGAAGAGATTTTAAAACGCCGTTTTCTCAGTTCGGTATCGGTCAAAAATTTGATATTTTCGGCCCACTTTTTGCTTTACACGCTGTTATCTCAGTTCCTATTGCGCGAAGCAAAAAATTTAATTTTAATAAAATATGTAGAATTCAATCAATTACAGTTTGCAAAATGCGTGGTAAACATCTGTAATATAAAAATTTGCGTTATCAGTCTATTATTATAATGCATTAATAATTAACTTACACAGAAGTCACTTTCGGAATTCCCTTCTAATAAAATATTTATTGTGTCACTATGTGTGACCCTTCTATTACTATTTTTGCACGACTTCTGTCCCATACAAAAACAGGAACCAATACATACAACATTGTTCTTTTTGTAAGTACAAAAAAAATCTGATGACAGTTTAAAAATAAATGTAACTTCGCATCAATATTACTAGTCTTTAAAAATGTTTACCCAATTTTCTTTTATATATGTATATTTGAATAAAAATATATTTACATTTTAATTAATTTTTGTGTTTTTACGGTAAGGTTTTCGTCTGAAAAATAACAACAGTCGATATGAGCTTTCCGCTTCAAATGTCAATGACCACTCTCCCCAAGCAGGTAGACAGATAAGAAATAACGTTGAGCTGTAAAATCCGATGGTCCAATAGATGTGACTTCTCATGAAACAATTGGAAAATGTATAAAACAACTAATTATTTATATACATAAGAATTAAAACCGATTCAATGAAATATTTTATACTTGGATCCATCCAAATTATCCATCGTATGCTTGATTAATATTTGCTTGGCAGGAATTCTAGAACTTCCGAAATTAACTCAGATAATTTGCATTACATATTGAAATTTATAAGAAAGGCAATAATAATGTAAAACCGAATCATTCAAATACGATTAATTAAATCAGTCGATTTTATTAATTATTGATTATTCAATTAGTCAAAATTACAAAGAATAGCTTAAATCAAAATTTCGGACCTTTCTGTTAGCTGACATTGACGACAACTTTTTAAATCAAATACGTATCGCCATAATGTAATGTTACAAAGCATGCGTCAACGATGTCTGCCGCAAACTGTAGAACCGGTAAAATTGGCGGGTCATTTTAAAAATTACACGACAACTTGGCATCGCAGCGCACACTGACTTGTCAAGGAAAGCAGTTTTGAGCGGTTTCTCACGACCCAGCCTATTTTAAGTAGACATTTTCAATGGTGTCGATTGTACTAAACCTGGGATGTACATCCCAGGTTTAGGAAATTTTTAAGATATTTAAAAAAAAAGGCAATACATAGGTGGCATACAAAATACAAAACTGTTAGTGCATGAGAAGGCTAATATTTGTCAAAAATAAATATAATTTTTGAGAAATATAAAAATACATTGTAAAAAAACGAGCCATGTTCAATTATACAAATACTTGTTAATTTCATAATTTTTTAATAATATTAAGAAAAATCTATTTAGAAAAAGAAAAAAAAATTGCAAATTTGTGCTTTGGTTGTAAGATATTTTGTGCCCGCACGCATTATACGATTTTCGTACGACTTACGGATTTAGAATCCACAGGGCATATGGGACCTTCACCAGCAAAACTAATCCGCTATGGGGGCGCTAGTAGTAACCATTTGAATATTCGAAGTGATACGTTTACCAGCCAAACTCATCCCCTAGGGGAAATTGCGCCACTAAATCTGTCAGTTTCACCATAACTTATACCTGAACCTAACTGCCCAATTCGTCTGAAGATGTTTATTAAAAATTTAATCTTCCATTGCAGGTAACTAGAGATTAGACTCCACTTTTACTGCGAATTCGAAATATGGGTATCGACCTACTGAAATATTTGCTGAGTTATAATTTGTGCAGATTAAATATTTTTGTTTGGTGATTGAAGTAAGTTTGAAAAATGTGTAAATTTATCGATTTGGTAATTGTTGACACACCGTATATGCCAGAAATTCAGGTTCCAGAAGTTGCGGCACAAAATGACGCAAATTCTTATTTACCAAATCTATGGGGTGGTCTGTTTGATATTGAACGATCTAATGTAAGCCATTAGTATTAGAACGTTTTGATTCACGAATTGAAACTCATCACGTTGCACCACCCTTAACAATTTATTTAATAATACATACGTTTCTTAATTCTTAAGTCTTCATTCTATTTAAAGATGAAGAGCAACGTTTGCTTTCAGCTGTTGTCATCAGAATTGTACAAATAATTCTTAACAATTTTACAGATTCACGGAAAACATTTTGAAGGTTATTGTCTAAAAGAAATTGCAGAATGTGAAGAACTCCATTGGCTTGACGGAAATCTTCCCTGCTATATATGATTATTCATTCTTGTTTTAATGAAAGAAAATTTAACTTAAAAAGTGTAGCTGCAGTAATAAAAAAATGCTCCGGGAAGTTTACAGCAAAATCTTTAAAAGAGCTTGCCTCAAAGAGTAAAGAAGCTTCCAAATTATTATTAACACAAAATCTATCTATGATATCTGTTATAATAACATCACATACTTCTTTGGCCATTTGCATGTTTCTGTCTATATATCGAGCTCGCTTGGTAGGTACGGGTTTTGATTTATCATCTGCATTATAATAGTCATGATCAACCTCTTTTCTGATATTCTGCACCTCATTCTTAAAATCGGAAATGTATTTTTGAATTTTGACACTATCTAACTGGCATAGTTGTAAGTGTTTATAGAGAATATCACTGTGTGGTAAAATTTTATTAAAGAAATATAACCAAAAATGGAATTCCTGATCTTTCAAATAATTTATTAAGCCGGTTGATTGCTGAATGGTTGGTTTATCATTTTCATTATCAATAATAAATTCAAAGCATTCAAGGAGTTTTTGTTTATATTTAAAAACAGTACAAACAACTCTGGAGTTAAAATTCGAACGAAAATTTAATCCGCGTGGCATAACTATATTATTAAGAATTTGTGTTCGTTGGGGTGATCTAGAAAAAAATTTTGAAAAAGCAGAAACATTTGCAAAAAATACTCGAACTTGCTTACTTTTAGTTGCTGCTCTTTCTAGAATTAAATTTAATTCATGAGCATAACAATGACTCTTTTCTAAACTGAACTGACTCTGGCTTGTCCTCCATTATTTCGGCCACTCATAACAGCAGCCCCATCATAACTTTGAGCTATTAGCTTTTCAGGAAATTTGTTTATGTTAATTTTCTCTAATTCAGCAAAAATTACGTTACTTATGCCTTCTGCGCTATGACTAGGCGGTATTAAGTATCCCATAAAACGTTCATATACTCTAGCAGCTCTAGCTTCTTTAACATAACGTACTATAAAGACTAATTGAGATATGTTCGTATTATCAGTGGTTTCATCAGCTTGAATTGCAATATACTTACTTTCCTCAATTTCATTTTTTATTAAATTCTGAGTTACCGCTAATATAGAATCTAATAATTCATTTTGAATTGTCTTTGATAAACCAGAAAATACACCATTTTTCGATTGCTCTATATGTGATTTGAGAAGTAAATCAATTGCGCTCATAAAATTTATTAAGCCTCTAAAAATGCCCGGGTTGTCGCTATCCAATGTTTCGTCATGTCCTCGCAATGCTAATTCAAAAACACCACAAAATTTGATGCAGTCAATAAGTTTTCCTAGAATATAACGGTTTTCTTTTACTTTTTCATTATGCTATTGCACTTCAATCCGATAAGCGTTACTTAACTGATTTCGTAGGTCAACATGGCCTAAAGTTGCAAATTCGAGAAAATAAAACAAATGCCTTTGACATATTGATTGCTTTTTTATTTTTACACCCAAGTGCTTCAGATCAGTAATGCCTGTGTAGACCCAAGCAGGATCACAATCGTCGGACCCCATCAATAAACACACAAAGCAATAAAATGAATTGCTAACATTGCAACCACATAGCCAATCTGCATTTTGATACATACCTGCATTGAATGATCTTCCCACTGTTTTGCTCTTCACCACATGTTGTTTTAGGATCTGAAGGTTAGGCCTAAATGGGCCCAACTCTTTTATTTTCTTACGATCCTCGAAACTAATCCCCTCAATCTTGCGGCGATAATTGCTTGGACGATATTCATTGCTTCAATTAGAACACGAAATCACCCAAGAACTGCTGAATCTCAGTAAGAACAAGAAACTAAAACGGTAGAGCAACGAAATTATTTCACAGCTGGATAAACCGCTAATACGCTATGCCACACACCACACTTGTATGTATTGTATTTAGTTTATAAGCAGATTGTCGTTGCCGAACTCTTTGAAATAACGGCAAAGTTCGAGAACGTTCGGGGTTCGGGTTTAACATGTTACTTTATTGGCTTGGGCAAAATGATTCTTGCCCCTCCCCAACGCTGTTGTCAGCGTTTTTTAAAGCACTCTCGATGTATAATTGCATGGGAAAATAAGGATAGCATATGCCAAGTTTCACGCAATCTGGCAAAGCGAGGGGGGCTACGCCAAGCTAGCTCACAACGCGCAGCGCTCATTTTGGAAGCGGAAAACTTAAAATAGAAGCAAGTAATATATCTGATGGCCTTCATAAATTTCTCGCTTGTGCTTAATACATTCTGTATTTTTCTGAGGAGCTTTGGGAGGGCGTTTCACCTTTGCCCCTCCTGCACCAGACGCCACTGGGCATAGCCCTCGTCTGCTAAAACGTACGTATTATTAATTAAATTGTTTCGGGTGGTGCAGTCTGATGAGCTTCAATTTGTGAAACAAAACTAATGGCTCTACTTTAAATCCTTCGATATCAAACGGACCACCTCATAGATTTGGAAAAAACAATTTACGCCATTTTGTGCTGCAACTTCAGGAACGTGAATTTCTGGCGTATACGGTGTTTCAATAATTGGCAAATCGATAAATTTACACATTTTTCAAACTTACTTTAATCACCAAACAAAAAGATTTAATCTGCACAAACTATAAATCAACAAATATTTCAGTAGTCGATACCCATATTTCGAATAAGCAGTAAAAGTGGAGTCTAATCTCTAGTTACCTGCAATGGAAAATTAAATTTTTAATAAACATCTTGACTAGGTCATAAATCAATTTGGTTTCCTTCAGACGAATTGGGCAGTTAGGTTTAGGTATAAGTTATGGTAAAACTGACAGATTTAGTGGGGTAATTTCCCGTAAGGGATGAGTCTGGCTGGTAAACCTATCACTTCAAATATTTAAATGGCTGCTACTAGCGCCCCCATAGCGGATTAGTTTGGCAGGTGAAGGTCCCTTACTCCCTGTGGATTCTAAATTCTTAAGTCGTACGAAAATCGTAAATGTGTGCGGGCACAAAATATCTTACAACAAAAGCACAAATTGGCAATTTTTTTTTTCTAAATAGATTTTTCTTAATATTATAAAAAATTATTAAATTATCAAGTATTTGTATAATTGACCATGGCTCGTCTTTTTTTTACAATATTTCTCAGAAATTATATTCATTTTTAAGGAATATCTACTTTATTCACGCACTAACAATTTTTAATTTGTGTGCCGCCTATATATTGTCCCTTGGTTTAATTTCTTTTAAATTCCCTAAAAGTGGGATGTTCTGTGTTCGTTTCATATAGAGGGGAGCAATACTCCCTTAACCTCTTAGTGAAAACCGAACATGTAATTTCTTGCAGGTAACTAAACAGTCGTCACTCGAGTCTTTCCTGCGTATTCGAACTAAAAGTATCAAGCTGCTAAAATTTTCTGTGAGTAGGTATATAGTTTGTGGTGATAAAGTTTGTGTCTTGTGTTTAAAATAATTTTAAAAAATGTGCTACATTCATAAATTGGAAAGTGTCAAGTCACAGTATGGACCAGAGGAACAATTTCTAGTAGATACGGAAACGGCACTACCAGAAGAAACACCTAGCTTTCTTCAATATATGCAAGATATTCTAGGCATATATCCCATACCAGAACATTTGATACCGATTGCGAGACGGTTCTACAATAGGGTAATGCTATCAAATAATAGAAATATTTCTAGAAGAGAATCATATGATGAATCACATGACCAATTATTCGATGTATCATTTGACCAATCATCTGACCAATCATCTGAAGATGAAATTGATATCGAAGAGGCTTGCGAAGCTGGACTTCTGTTTAGGGACGAGGATGAAGAATTTTCTAGCGAAGAGTATGCAAATGATTCATATGCAATCATATTCCATGATCTTTAGGATATTTTTATTATGGATGCTTCACACTTGCTTTGAAGGTAACTACAATACGAGCATGAAACTCTCTAATTGAGGCACCATTTTCTGAAGTAGAACCCTCATAGGTTGTGACTTCCGTGATTTTAAGTGTTTTTAAAATTAGATCTTTTGCTGTCGTTAAGTTATTTAGAATTTTTTCTGTGTACAAATTAATAAATATTCATCCTATCATATCATGTATAATATGTACTTTATTATTAAAGAAGCGATAAGTAAATTTGGTTATCTTTTAACGCCAAAATTATGTAAATCATAATTTTTACCACTTTACACTGTCGATTCCAATATGATGTTTTGAGTAAATGATTTATTAAAATCTAAAAAACTGTTCTCAGATACTGAAGAAACTTTACTGGCTAAATCAATTTGTCAATACTGGATCATAAATTTGACGCCCGGTTTCTCCACCAAGTGATTAAGCTCAGCCGTTGAGTGAATAATATATATTATATATTATAATATTATTCACTCAACGGCTCAGCCAATCTTTTTTAATTTATCTCGCCTCTCCTCTTACTCTTCTCTTACTGCTGAATTTAAACAGAATTCTACTAACAGGTCTATTCTGTATCTCATAACGGCCTTGTTACCAAACATTTGTCGTTATATAACATGGGTAGCTATTCTCTATCTGGCATGTTCGTGAACAGAGTCGTTATTTAACGATTTCTATGTTATCGTAACATGGAAGCTGTTCATGGACGACATTTGTATTTTAATATTAATGAACCGACAAACAAATTTGTTAATTTTCTAAACCTAAAGTTATGTAAATATTAATTATGAACAGAAAATAAATTAATTACATTATACACTCTATTATTATATTATTTTGAGTAAATGATAAATATTTATGGCTCTCTATCTTTGCATAAAATCAAAAAACTGTTCTCGGATACTAAAGAAACTATATTGACAAAAACAGATTATCAATATTGGGTCATAAATTTAACGAGGTATTTTAAAGGGATAGGTCGTTATTTCCACTACGCTAGTTCTCTTTAAAGTCCCATTTCTTAGAACAGATTAACTAAAAGTTGTACATGAAATGAGAAGAATCATTTCGCGTTACAAGTGAATAAATGTGTCAACTTAAAACCGTTGTCAATAAAGCTTAAATTCCTTTCAAATTCAGAATTTTCAGAAAGGAAGGATTCATTCTATATCTGTAACTTTCACTTGTGCATTCTAGGTAACCATAAGGCACATGGCCTAGGCAATATCGAAATTAAACAATGAATCTCTTAACGTACCGTTAGTAGTTAGTTCCAGAATCTTTTCAAATTAACATTTTGAAGATATCTTCAGAATAAAATCATTCTAAAGAATTATTAAAAGATTACAGCCCCGTTTTACAAGTACAAATTTAACAGGGGAATAAGTATTCCTGGTCTAACGTTATTCCCGGAATTATTCGCATTGAGGTTTTACAATCAACGAAAAGCTTGGAATAAATATTCTTGGAATAGTCGAAAATATTTTATGTTGGTAGTACGAAATTCTCTCTGCGCAAGCGTTGTGAGTGATTCTTACAAGAGCTGCGCCCCATAAACAAAGAAAAAGGACGTAACCGGTAGTGATAGCAACTTTCGGTACTTTTGAGTAATCGTTACTATTCGTTACTTTTAAGTTCAATACTCGTTACTTGTATTCGTTACTTTGATTACTTTGATTACTTTTGTATTTCGTATTAAAATATCTACAGACATGAAAGATCCACAATAATTAGCAAATCACTTACAGGTCTATTTTGTATTTCGATGTTCACGAACATCCATGTTGGTTAACGACAATTCTGTAACGACTATTATAACGACTTGTCTGTTAAGGGCTATTTTCTATTGACCATGTTAAGAAAATGACTTTGGCAACTTCATAACTACAATCGATATTTTCTAAACGAGTAGTATTTTTGCTTTATTTTGGGCGCGTTCCGCAAAGCAATTCTTTCATCCTTGTTCTTCTTGGGCAAATGAAAAGAGATGGTCGCGGCGTAACTTTAGAAACAGACTCTTGCGGCGACGTAAACTAAAACCTAACCTCACTTCGGCCGCCACTACCACTTTTTGGCGGTCCAGAACAAATGTTTGGTAACATGGCCGTTATGAGATACAGAAAATTGCAGCATCATGTACCGAACCCGGATACCTAGCGTTGATGGCCAGAATTTTCAATTCAGAGTCGCATATCTACATAGAGAAAATACATTTAAATACAGCACAAGAACAAAACATGTAGTCTTACTGTTTGGCAATTAATACTGTGAAAATTTTTTCTATTAATATAAACTCTGCCTGGATGAAGAGGATGTTGCGCTGGAGGAGGAAAAATTGCTATATGGGTGCAATCTATGCAACCTATAATTCCGGGAAAATTTAAATTTCCATATTTTTGATAGAACCTTAAAATTATATATTTTAATTGAGATAATATTACATTATTAATTCCTTATTTACCCATTCTTTACAGTAGTCACCTCTTCAAGTGTAGTTGGAAACTATTTATGTATTGTCGTGCTAAAACATCAACAAATACATCTACTACTTCGTGAAGAATTCTGCT
Source organism: Pyrochroa serraticornis (assembly GCA_905333025.2). Taxonomy (NCBI): domain Eukaryota; kingdom Metazoa; phylum Arthropoda; class Insecta; order Coleoptera; family Pyrochroidae; genus Pyrochroa; species Pyrochroa serraticornis. Next base: position 23,014,852 of record HG995154.1, read on the forward strand.
TACTGTAGCTTGACTCAGCGGGTTATTCCTGTCTTTACCCACAGGTTTTTGGTAATTACCATGAGCAAAAAAATGAAGAGCAGCAAAAAACTAAAAAAAAGTTTCGAAACTGTAAAATTAAAATAATATTATTAATTATCCATACCTTCACTACTGGAGGAATTTTTGTGCTTCTTCGAGGTGCATCCAAGTGCGCTGAAAATTGTGTAAATACATGATTAGCAGCTTCTCTGCTTAATCTATAAATTTTCCTGAATGTGTCTTCCGGCAGATCAAATGGATTACTGTTATCTCTCATCATCCGTTGCACTGCAGCATTTATCCGTCTACAATAATTATTATATACCATTTTCTTGTTATAACAGTTATATGTGTATAAGAATAATGAGATTTTTCAGTTCTTATTATTTTTATATATATTTTATATATTTGGAAATTGTAAAAATAGAGTATTTGCGTATGTTCAGTTTCTGTTTGTATCGTATAAAATTAGGAAAAAAAATCTATTTAGGTATAATACAACACTTTACAATTCTTACCTTTGCTCCACTTCATTTTCTATGCGATTGATGAGGTTTCCGTTCATTTTAGCAAAATTATCACAAAACTTTATTTAAAAATGTACTACGGGACACGACCACGTTCTGGAAGTGAGAATATAGAAATGTGCTGAAAATATTTGTTGCCCGAAATCCATTAAAAAAAGGAAAAGATAAAATTTAATAATGGGTTTAGGGCGAAAATTCATTAAAATGTCCTTAAAATGTTATTAAACAGCGTCCAGTTCAAGCCGTTCGGTACCATGGTCCTTTAACAGAAATGTCGTTTGCGAACATGTCGTTATCCAGTTACAGAATAGCAAATGTCGTTCATGAACAGCTTCCATGTTACGGTAACATAGAAATCGTTAAATAACGACTCTGTTCACGAACATGCCAGATAGAAAATAGCTACCCATGTTATGTAACGACAAATGCTTGGTAACATGGCCGTTATGAGATACAAAATAGACCCCTTAAAGTCATAAATAAAACAAAGATGTAATAAAAAAATATATATAAAAAATAAAACAAAAATTTAACAAAAAGAAATATAAAAAATAAATAAAATATAAAAAATCAAAAATAATAAATAAAAAATATAACAAAATCAACACAAACATAACAATTAACAACTATAAAATTACTAATTTTAAAAGAAATCTTGATTAGCATTTAAAAAAATTATTTTCTTAGCATTTTCACCTGTCATGCGATTCCGTCTGTCAGAAATTACTTGGCCAGCTTTTGAAAAAACCCTCTCAGATGGGACAGAAGTGGCAATTACGCATAATGCTTTTTTTGCCAGTTCTGCCAAGTGGGGATAAACAATTGCTCTTGTCTTCCACCACTCGAGAGGGTTTTCTTTTTGGCATAATAATTCCTCTGCCAAATAACTTTTAACTTCTAGAATCGCCTGAGCCTTTGGATTAACCATTTGCGTTGATTTTGTTAAGTTATCAAAATCGGCCCATATTAAGTCCTCATTCTCAGGCTTTGGAGATGAATGAACTGAATCATCAACATCGTCATCTACATTAGAAGGATTATCTTGTTCTAAGATGATTAGATGTGCAACATCCTTCTCCAATGTTTCCCTTGCCATATTATAGGCAAGGTCTGAGGTGAAGACTTTTGATTTAAATCTAGGATCTAATATTGCACATCTAGCCATCTTATAATTTGATTCCATATTCGCAAATCTTCTATTTATTTCATTAAAATAATGTTGAATTAGGGATTTTCCTTCCAATGTAGATGTCGTTGCCAGGATTTTATTAAGGGCCGATTTTAAGCCCCTTATTATTATTATTATTTTTGAAAGAGTCACATTCCTTTCAGCGCTCATTTCTACTGTAATCCGTTCGAAAGGTTTTAATACCGCGCAAATTTCTTTTAAAATTTTCCAGTCGCCTTCTCCCAGAAACTCGACTGGATTATGGAGTAAACCCATAGTTGCGGTTATAGGCTCTTGCACTTTTAAAAACCTCTCGAACATGATATACGTGGAATTCCACCGCGTGCAAACGTCGTATTTCAATTTCAAAGGAGTAGCTACTGCATTTATCTGTTTTTGCATTTGCAAAAACTTATTATTTGCTTTAGTACTCCGATGAAAGTGATCCACTACCCCCTTAACTTTACCGCGGACTGGACCTACACAGTCTAAATTTAAACCGCTTTGAACAATTAAATTTATCATATGAGCGATGCAAGGAATATGACCCCAACCACCGAGCTTTACTGCCGCCACTATGTTTGCGGCGTTGTCGGTGGTAACGCTCGTTATTTGATTTGCAACACCCCATTCATTAGCTACACGCTTCAAATCATTACACAAATTTTGGGCTGTATGAGTATCGTCATATTCCGAACACTCCAGCAAACATGAATATAACACCCAATTTTTGTTAATGAAATGAGCGGTGTAGCTAATAAAACTCTTGTTACTGACAGACGTCCAAGAATCTGTTGTCAAAGATATTGACTTCACTTCATTTAATAAAGTCTTGAGCCTACCCACAATATCCACATATTTTTGACATAAAAATGAGTTTGTGAATGTGTTACGACTTGGGATTTTGTAGGTAGGCTCAATCCCATTTATTAAATTTCTGAAGCCAACATTTTCGACAACAGATAAGGGTTGCAAATCTTTCACAATCATATCTAAAATTAAATTATTAATTGCACTTTGTTTCGACAAAGTAACTGGCCGACTAAAATGGCAGTCAATACTAGATTGTACTTTTCTAATTTTGCGTGCAGGAGCTAAAGGATCCTCGGATTTAGAATCAGATTCTTCCTGTATGGTTGTGGCTGATGATGGCTGAACAATTTTAGAGGTGGAGGGAACTGACAACAAAGAATTATCTGCAAAAAAAATTAACTATAAATTAGTTTTTCACTATTTGGTATTTTATGAAATTTTTTTTAGGATTTTAAAATGGAATAAAAACAATAAATACACTACCTTTTGTTGTTCGAGAATTGGTTGGCTCTTCCTTTTGCAAGAAAGTGGGGTGCTTTGCCTCCACATGTTTCTTTAAATTCGAAGTTGAACCACCTTTATAGGAATATTTGTTGCTGCAAATGTTACACTTAGCCATCCCTCCACTAATAATACTAAAATGAAGCCAAATGTTGCTTCTTTTAGTATTTAGATTCTCCATTTCAAAGATACTGCAAAATTTAAAATTAAATTGAGAACAAATTAAATTATTAATTAATCCCACTAATATGATAAAATATTTACTAACCTTGTTTTGCACTAAATCTCACTTTATACACACAATTAATAATATTTTAAAATCTCACTATTTCCCAACAAAATGACAAAAACAGGGCTTGAAGAGTACAGTGAGATCACAAAAATAAAATGTCAACAACTGTTCTTGGTATATATAGGTTTCAATTACCCCTACAAAACTGCCATGAAGAACCGATAAGGAAATTCCAAAGATAGCTGGTAATGCTTACCAGAAGTAAGGGTTGTTATAGAACCAAATGTCCGACACTTTACCTTATAACTGTCATAAAAATAAATTTCTTATTTAGCTATTGCCTCTGCTGAAACCTTTTAACATGAAATGTATGATGTATGTAAACGCAGTAGAGCACGTGTAGGGCAAACGTCTATACCATAACATTTTCAAGAATAAATCTAATAAAATAACAGCACGAATCGATATTTATTTCCAGCTATTTATTGTGTATTTTTAACTTTTCGAATGGCCCAACAGAAGGGTAGTAAATAGTAAACGACGTACCTGGTGACGCATATTTGTTTTACCTGAAAATAAAAATTACTGGAAATCCCGGTCCGGGATTCCCAGTTCTGTTTTCTGTTCATTTCCACCTGCACATAACCATAAAAATATATAAGAAAAACTTAAAAAAATTCAATAAACAATATTACTTATCGTATCATATCATTTCCTGTCGATAGTTAATTTATTAAATAATAGATAATTTACCAAAAGATTTGTATTACAAAAAATTGGACAAGACTTATTTAATTCTTATACAGTCTTTAATGTTAATTTTCTTTGTTAGTATTCAGCAAATGAATAGGAGTAAAGATTTAGTCATTAGAACGAAATAATGTCCATTATGGAAAATGCGTCCGATTTTTTGGAAGATTTTTTTTTTATGATTGAAAGTGCCAACCTGGTGTAATTTTGTTATAATTCAGGTCAGCATACCAAAGAACGCAAGAGATTATTGGCAATGATTGTAAAAGGTTCAATTGTGACAAAATTTAGATTGTGTCCAATTTTATAATTTTATTGTCACACATATCATTCATAAAAAAACTGTCTGTACTGTAGTTCAAGTTAGCTAGTCACCTAAAGCAGTGATCCACCCGTTTACCCATTAATCTTTAATATTTTTTGATTTTTAAAACTGATTTACGTCTACATTTAAAAAAAATAATTTCAGAATTTATTTACTTTATTTACTAATAAATACAGGGAAAAACGTTTATTTATTTATTTATTTATTTATTTATTTATTTATTTATTTATTTATTTATTTATTTATTTATTTATTTATTTATTTATTTATTTATTTATTTATTTATTTATTTATTTATTTATTTATTTATTTATTTATTTATTTATTTATTTATTTATTTATTTATTTATTTATTTATTTATTTATTTATTTATTTATTTATTTATTTATTTATTTATTTATTTATTTATTTATTTATTTATTTATTTATTTATTTATTTATTTATTTATTTATTTATTTATTTATTTATTTATTTATTTATTTATTTATTTATTTATTTATTTATTTATTTATTTATTTATTTATTTATTTATTTATTTATTTATTTATTTATTTATTTATTTATTTATTTATTTATTTATTTATTTATTTATTTATTTATTTATTTATTTATTTATTTATTTATTTATTTATTTATTTATTTATTTATTTATTTATTTATTTATTTATTTATTTATTTATTTATTTATTTATTTATTTATTTATTTATTTATTTATTTATTTATTTATTTATTTATTTATTTATTTATTTATTTATTTATTTATTTATTTATTTATTTATTTATTTATTTATTTATTTATTTATTTATTTATTTATTTATTTATTTATTTATTTATTTATTTATTTATTTATTTATTTATTTATTTATTTATTTATTTATTTATTTATTTATTTATTTATTTATTTATTTATTTATTTATTTATTTATTTATTTATTTATTTATTTATTTATTTATTTATTTATTTATTTATTTATTTATTTATTTATTTATTTATTTATTTATTTATTTATTTATTTATTTATTTATTTATTTATTTATTTATTTATTTATTTATTTATTTATTTATTTATTTATTTATTTATTTATTTATTTATTTATTTATTTATTTATTTATTTATTTATTTATTTATTTATTTATTTATTTATTTATTTATTTATTTATTTATTTATTTATTTATTTATTTATTTATTTATTTATTTATTTATTTATTTATTTATTTATTTATTTATTTATTTATTTATTTATTTATTTATTTATTTATTTATTTATTTATTTATTTATTTATTTATTTATTTATTTATTTATTTATTTATTTATTTATTTATTTATTTATTTATTTATTTATTTATTTATTTATTTATTTATTTATTTATTTATTTATTTATTTATTTATTTATTTATTTATTTATTTATTTATTTATTTATTTATTTATTTATTTATTTATTTATTTATTTATTTATTTATTTATTTATTTATTTATTTATTTATTTATTTATTTATTTATTTATTTATTTATTTATTTATTTATTTATTTATTTATTTATTTATTTATTTATTTATTTATTTATTTATTTATTTATTTATTTATTTATTTATTTATTTATTTAATAACATAAATCAAGAACGAAAAGTACATTCCAGGTCCTTTGTAAAAACCACAACCGTGATGCGAATATTACATAATAATATTGACTTCATAAGCGTGAGCGACACCGAGACTAAGATCGAATATCCAAGACCGAGAATGGAGTACCGACTATTGAGTAACAAATGATTACTTTTTCTCTATTCCTACCGATGTACCGAAAGTAACGAAGTAATCAAAGTAATCAAAGTACCGATTGTAACGAATGATTACTTTGTACCGATTACTCGTTCTGCAACCAACTACTCTCTAGTATCGAGTACTCAAAGTAATCAAAGTAACGAAAGTACCGAAAGTAACGAATACATTGTGGAACGAGTAATCGGTACTTCGGGTCTTCTCGAGTAACGAGTACTCGAGTAACGAATGATTACTTTTTCGCCATCACTAGTAACCGGAAACTTGTTGCTTTCTTTGCAGCGGCATATTTGAAATTTTTGCGCGTCTAGTGTTTAGAGTGTCAGAACAGTCTTTTATTTTATTTTAATTTTTTTTTTACAAAAATTAAATAACAGCATCTAAGAAGTAGTTCTAATCATTAATAATCTTCCAACAAATTCGTAAAGTAATTATTAATTCAATTATTTTTTTGCATATAATTCATAATGCCATTTTCACCGTAAACTTCATTGTTGTGAGCAACTTTAATATCGACTTCAGCTGCAATTTCCACATCATCATTTGACATGTCATTTTTTTTAAATAATTGAAATGTTGTATAAGACAGTGACCACAACAATTGTCTGTGATTTTTATAACGACACTTGCATGCTTAGAGATAATACAGAAAAAATTTTCCACGATCAATAATAATCGAAGGCTTAATTATAGCTCCACTCTGAAGTAGGGTAGTAACAAAAATAACGTCACAAACACGGGTTATTCCAGGTATAAATCTCTAACTGCCGCTTCCACGGCGGGTTACGGTTTTCTTCCGTTTACTCCCAATGTACAATCGACACCATTGAAAATGTCCACCTAAAATCGGTTGGGTCGTCAGAAAACGCTCAAAACTGCTTTCCTTGACAAGTAAGTGTGCGCTGCGATGCCAAGTTGTCGTGTAATTTGTAAAATATCCCGCCAATTTCACCGGTTCTACAGTTTGCGGCAGACATCGTTGACGCATGCTTTGTAACATTACATTATGGCGATGTGTATTTGATTTAAAAAATTACGCTATTCCTGGTATAAAAGGAACTTGTAAAACTGCTCATTCTAGATATTCCCCGAATAATGCTATTCTCGGGCTTATTCCGTGTTTTTGTAAAACCGGGCCTTAAAATTATCTGTTGTTAAAAAAGAAAAATCGGGATTCTGATTATGGTGACTCTAACTACATATGTACCATTTTCGTCATTGTCTATGTGTTAAGTTTTAGGCTTCAGGCTTTGCCATCCATTTCTAAGAAAATCTGATTGTTTTAACAGAAAGAGCAAAGATCAAAGAATTCGGTGACGTATCTTTTTGATTATATATTAGTCTCAGTGGTAAGCTCCGAGCTTTGAAAAGTTGCTGAAGTTTGTGTACATTTAAACGCATAAATTCAAACTGTTTACATGTTGTTCTCACCGTCATCAGATAGGCAATTTATTGTAGTTTTTATAATCGACACGAAAAAAATTGTGGTACTGATAGTTTTTGTTACAACCAAAAAGTCCCTGATCGCGACTACTTTAAATTATTTGCAATTCCGCCCAATTCCTGACAACTTGTGATACACCAAGCAATCAAATAGTTCAGGCCCTTTCTCAACTTCGCGCTGTCGTTTTATTACGTTGCATGGACCCATCTGGATCTTACAGACAGGGTCGGTATCGGTGTTTTCAAAGAGGAAATAAATGGAACAACTTGGAACAACCGAATAATAATAGTAAGACTCGTAAATAATAAAGCACCCAAATCTCTCGTCTGGTTCATGACGTGGTTGTGGCAGTTTGAAGATGAAGTTATATCGGAAGATATGTTTCTGCTTATGCAATGGTGCTTGTTATTAATTTAAGGAATAATTAATAAAGTATTTTTTTAATTGAAAAGAACGAGTTGACGAGTTCTAGTTTTTAAACTGTTCTATTTAGCGTAAACAGCGGAAGGTATTGAGATGGCACGGAAACGAATTAATTTTACAATTTTATAATGTTCACTTGTAAGGAACCCGCTTATAACGATCTACTGCCTAAAACAATTTTCTTACAAATGAACTATGAAATAGTCAACAAGTTTGAAAAGAGTGAGAAGCAAAGTGATGTTTGTAGACAATTTGACTTTAGAAAATCGACGATTGCTACCATCTGGATAGAAAAGAACAAGTTTGTTGTCAGCTATGAGCGCGACAATTCAAAAAAAAAAAAAAAAACTAAGATCTACTAACGACGAATTAGACCAGATTATACTCAAATGGTTTACTCAGCATAGATTAAAAAATGCTACAATCAGTAGTGCGGTATCCCAGTCAAAAGCTGAAGAATTAGGAAGCAAACTAGAAAACATCAGCGATTTTAAATGTAGTAGAAGTTGCATAGAGAGATTCAAGAAGATACATAACATCGGCAGCGGTAGAATTGAAGATTGGTTGAAATATAAATATTCTCAAATTAAAAAGAATATATTTAAATACAGAAGTTTTTAATGTGGATGAAGCATTATTATTTTCCAAGTTAACTCCCGATATAACTTTAAAGTTTAAAGAAAAAAAGGATGAAGGTAGAAAACTATCCAAGGGACTAAAACTTAAATTGCCAAATATTATTTTATCCTTTTCTAAATAGATTTTCTTAATATTATTCAAAAAATCGTTAACTTTAAAAGTATTTTCATAAATGACCATGATTCGTATACGATAGGTATACTTTTATTTTTCTCAAAAGTTATATTGATTCTTGATAAATTTCTGTTTTTTTCATGCACCAACATATTTGTATTTTGTGTGTCACCTGTATTGCATTTTCTTTTAATTTCTTTAAAATTTCTTAAAAATGGGGGGTACGGAGTTCTTTTCGTATGGAGGGGAGCAATACTCCCTCAACGCCTTAGTGGAAAACCAAAATTTAATTTCTCGCAGGTAACTGAACAGTCGTCATTTCAGTCCTTACTGCGTAGTCGAACTCAAAGTATCGAGCTGCTAAAATTGTCTCTGATTAGGGATATAGTTTGTGGTGATAAAGTTTGTGTCTTGTGTTTAAAATAATTTTAAAAAATGTGCTACATTCATAAATTGGAAAGTGTCAAGTCACAGTATGGACCAGAGGAACAATTTCTAGTAGATAATAATATGGCACGACAACAAGAAGAATGGGTCGCTCGTATGAACAGAAGAAATTTAGCGATGCAGGAGGAACATTTAGATGAGCTTCTGAGACCTCATCCCTATCTAATAATTCAACCAAGTCCAAATATACCAACTCAAAGAAATGTTTCTACAGATGAATCAAATGAAGAATCAAATGTTGCATCACATGCTGAGACTTACCAATCGTTTGAAGAGGGAATAGATATGGAAGCAGCTAATTCACCTCAACTCATTTTGCACGAAGACGAAGAAGCAACACTGACTGCGCCTAATATTGACGAAGCTCCTTTATCTTCTTCAGATTTAATCGACGGTGTCAATGTGATTCGTTTTATACGGAGTTTAATGATATGGGGGCAGATTTTGATGCTCTTTAAAATCTTTTTATTATGGTTGCTTCAAATTTTCTTGAAAGGTAACTACGTTTCGAGCTAGAAGTACTCTTATTGACGCACCACTTTCAGAAGTAGAATCACCACAGCCTGTGACTTACATTATTTTAAGTATTTTTAAAATTAGTACCTAATCTGTCATTAAGTTATTTCGCCTTTTTTCTGTTTACAAAATAATAAATGTTCAGTCTATCATATTATGTAATATATACTAATGTACTAATACTAAGGAACCGACAAATAAATTTATTGATTTTCTAACCCAAAAGTTATGTAAATATTAATTTTGAACAGAAAATAAATTAATTACATTATACACTCTACATTTAGTCGTAAACACACTTTCGATTCCAATTCATTTTTATGATTATTTTGAGTAAAGAATAAATATTTATAGCTATCTTTCTATAAAATCAAAAAACTGTCCTCAGATACTAAAAAGACTTTAATGACCAAAACAGATTTTCAATATTGGGTCATAAATCTAACGAGGTATTTTAAAGGGATAGGTCGTTATTTCCACCACGTTAGTTCCCTTTAAAGTCTTATTTCTTAGAAAACTGACTATCTACATAAAAGCTGTACATGAGTTTGAAGAGTTATTTCACGTTACAAGTGAATAAACGTGTCAACTTAAAATCGTTGTCAATAAAGCCTCAATACCCTTCAAGTTGAGAATATTCAGAAAAGAAAGATTCGTTCTATAGCTGCAACTTTCACTTGTACATTTCTAGAATTTCTTCACAATTCTTTTTTTATTAAATAATTGTGGAAGAAAGTAATCAAAATGTTCAATTATACTTTTAATCAAAAATGCGATATTTCAGACAAATGCACAATTTAAAATTTATTGGACAGTGGCGTAGGTAGGTAATAGGTAATCATATGGCACATGACCTAGACAATATCGAAATTAAACAATGAATCTCTTAACGTACCGTTAGTTGTTAGTGCCAAAATCTTATCACATTAATATTTTGAAGATACATCGAATGATACACTTTCAGAATAAAATCATTCTAAAGAATTATTAAAAGATTTCTAATTATCTGTTGTTAAAAATTAAAAGTCGGGAGTCTGATTATGGTGGCTGTAACTACATATATACCATTTTTCGTCATCTTTCGTCAGTTTCTACCAGATTTTAATATCGCACGACGAGAAGAAGAACGTATCGCTCGTCTAAACAGGATGCAGGAACATTTAGATGATCTTCTGAGTCCTCATCCCTATATACTAATTGAACAAAGTCCAAATATACCAAATCAAAGAGATGTCTCTACAGACGAATCTGATTACGAATCAAATGTTGCATCATATGATGAGTCTTACCAATCGTCTGAATAGGGAATAGATATCGAAGGAGCTAATGAATCTGAACTCATTTTGCACGAAGACGAAGAAGCAACACTGACTGCGTCGAATATTGACAAAGATCCTTTATCTTCTTCAGATTTAATCGACGGTGTCAATGTGATTCTTATTATACGGAGTTTAATGATATGGGGGCAGATTTTGATGCTTTTCAAAATCTTTTTATTATGGTTGCTTGACATTTTCTTGGAAGGTAACTACGTTTCGAGCTAGACGTACTCTTATTGGCGCACCACTTTCAGAAGTAGAATCCCCACAGCCTGTGACTTACATTATTTTATGTATTTTTAAAATTAGAACCTGATCTGTCATTAAGTTATTTCTCCTTTTTTCTGTTTACAAAATAATAAATGTTCAGTCTATCATATTATGTAATATATACTAATGTACTAATACTAAGGAACCGACAAATAAATTTATTGATTTTCTAAACCAAAAGTTATGTAAATATTAATTTTGAACAGAAAATAAATTAATTACATTATACACTCTACATTTAGTCGTAAACACACTTTCGATTCCAATTAATTTTTATGATTGTTTTGAGTAAAGTATAAATATTTATAGCTATCTTTCTATAAAATCAAAAAACTGTCCTCAGATACTAAAAAAACTTTAATTACCAAAACAAATTTTCAATATTGGGTCATAAATTTAACGAGGTATTTTAAAGGGATAGGTCGTTATTTCCAGAATTAGACGAATTAGACCAGTTTATACCCAAATAGTTTACTCAGCACAGATTAAAAAATGCTACAATCAGTAGTGCGGTATCCCAGTCAAAAGCTGAAGAATTAGGAAGCAAACTAGAAAACATCAGCGATTTTAAATGTAGTAGAAGTTGCATAGAGAGATTCAAGAAGATACATAACATCGGCAGCGGTAGAATTGAAGATTGGTTGAAATATAAATATTCTCAAATTAAAAAGAATATATTTAAATACAGAAGCTTTTAATGTGGATGAAGCATTATTATTTTCCAAGTTGACTCCCGATATAACTTTAAAGTTTAATGAAAAAAAGGATGAAGGTAGAAAACTATCCAAGGGACTAAAACTTAAATTGCCAAATATTATTTTATCCTTTTCTAAATAGATTTTCTTAATATTATTCAAAAAATCGTTAACTTTAAAAGTATTTTCATAAATGACCATGATTCGTTTTCCTTAGGTATACTTTTATTTTTCTCAAAAGTTATATTGATTCTTGATGAATTTCTGTTTTTTTCATGCACCAACATATTTGTATTTTGTGTGTCACCTGTATTGCATTTTCTTTTAATTTCTTTAAAATTTCCTAAAAATGGGGGGTACGGAGTTCTTTTCGTATGGAGGGGAGCAATACTCCCTCAACGCCTTAGTGGAAAACCAAAATTTAATTTCTCGCAGGTAACTGAACAGTCATCATTTCAGTCCTTAGTGCGTAGTCGAACTCAAAGTATCGAGCTGCTAAAATTGTCTCTGATTAGGGATATAGTTTGTGGTGATAAAATTTGTGTATTGTGTTTAAAATAATTTTAAAAAATGTGCTACATTCATAAATTGGAAAGTGTCAAGTCACAGTATGGACCAGAGGAACAATTTCTAGTAGATAATAATATGGCACGACAACAAGAAGAATGGGTCGCTCGTATGAACCGAAGAAATTTAGCGATGCAGGAGGAACATTTAGATGAGCTTCTGAGACCTTATCCCTATCTAATAATTGAACCAAGTCCAAATATACCAACTCAAAGAAATGTTTCTACAGATGAATCAAATGAAGAATCAAATGTTGCATCACATGCTGAGACTTACCAATCGTTTGAAGAGGGAATAGATATGGAAGCAGCTAATTCACCTCAACTCATTTTGCACGAAGACGAAGAAGCAACACTGACTGCGCCTAATATTGACGAAGCTCCTTTATCTTCTTCAGATTTAATCGACGGTGTCAATGTGATTCGTTTTATACGGAGTTTAATGATATGGGGGCAGATTTTGATGCTCTTTAAAATCTTTTTATTATGGTTGCTTCAAATTTTCTTGAAAGGTAACTACGTTTCGAGCTAGAAGTACTCTTATTGACGCACCACTTTCAGAAGTAGAATCCCCACAGCCTGTGACTTACATTATTTTAAGTATTTTTAAAATTAGTACCTAATCTGTCATTAAGTTATTTCGCCTTTTTTCTGTTTACAAAATAATAAATGTTCAGTCTATCATATTATGTAATATATACTAATGTACTAATACTAAGGAACCGACAAATAAATTTATTGATTTTTTAACGCAAAAGTTATGTAAATGTTAATTTTGAACAGAAAATAAATTAATTACATTATACACTCTACATTTAGTCGTAAACACACTTTCGATTCCAATTCATTTTTATGATTATTTTGAGTAAAGAATAAATATTTATAGCTATCTTTCTATAAAATCAAAAAACTGTCCTCAGATACTAAAAAGACTTTAATGACCAAAACAGATTTTCAATATTGGGTCATAAATTTAACGAGGTATTTTAAAGGGATAGGTCGTTATTTCCACCACGTTAGTTCCCTTTAAAGTCTTATTTCTTAGAAAACTGACTATCTACATAAAAGCTGTACATGAGTTTGAAGAGTTATTTCACGTTACAAGTGAATAAACGTGTCAACTTAAAATCGTTGTCAATAAAGCCTCAATACCCTTCAAGTTGAGAATATTCAGAAAAGAAAGATTCGTTCTATAGCTGCAACTTTCACTTGTACATTTCTAGAATTTCTTCACAATTCTTTTTTTATTAAATAATTGTGGAAGAAAGTAATCAAAATGTTCAATTATACTTTTAATCAAAAATGCGATATTTCAGACAAATGCACAATTTAAAATTTATTGGACAGTGGCGTAGGTAGGTAATAGGTAATCATATGGCACATGACCTAGACAATATCGAAATTAAACAATGAATCTCTTAACGTACCGTTAGTTGTTAGTGCCAAAATCTTATCACATTAATATTTTGAAGATACATCGAATGATACACTTTCAGAATAAAATCATTCTAAAGAATTATTAAAAGATTTCTAATTATCTGTTGTTAAAAATTAAAAGTCGGGAGTCTGATTATGGTGGCTGTAACTACATATATACCATTTTTCGTCATCTTTCGTCAGTTTCTACCAGATTTTAATATCGCACGACGAGAAGAAGAACGGATCGCTCGTCTAAACAGGATGCAGGAACATTTAGATGATCTTCTGAGTCCTCATCCTTATATACTAATTGAACAAAGTCCAAATATACCAAATCAAAGAGATGTCTCTACAGACGAATCTGATTACGAATCAAATGTTGCATCATATGATGAGTCTTACCAATCGTCTGAATAGGGAATAGATATCGAAGGAGCTAATGAATCTGAACTCATTTTGCACGAAGACGAAGAAGCAACACTGACTGCGTCGAATATTGACAAAGATTCTTTATCTTCTTCAGATTTAATCGACGGTGTCAATGTGATTCTTATTATACGGAGTTTAATGATATGGGGGCAGATTTTGATGCTTTTCAAAATCTTTTTATTATGGTTGCTTGACATTTTCTTGGAAGGTAACTACGTTTCGAGCTAGACGTACTCTTATTGGCGCACCACTTTCAGAAGTAGAATCCCCACAGCCTGTGACTTACATTATTTTATGTATTTTTAAAATTAGAACCTGATCTGTCATTAAGTTATATCTCCTTTTTTCTGTTTACAAAATAATAAATGTTCAGTCTATCATATTATGTAATATATACTAATGTACTAATACTAAGGAACCGACAAATAAATTTATTGATTTTCTAACCCAAAAGTTATGTAAATATTAATTTTGAACAGAAAATAAATTAATTACATTATACACTCTACATTTAGTCGTAAACACACTTTCGATTCCAATTCATTTTTATGATTGTTTTGAGTAAAGTATAAATATTTATAGCTATCTTTCTATAAAATCAAAAAACTGTCCTCAGATACTAAAAAAACTTTAATTACCAAAACAAATTTTCAATATTGGGTCATAAATTTAACGAGGTATTTTAAAGGGATAGGTCGTTATTTCCAGAATTAGACGAATTAGACCAGTCTATACCCAAATAGTTTACTCAGCACAGATTAAAAAATGCTACAATCAGTAGTGCGGTATCCCAGTCAAAAGCTGAATAATTAGGAAGCAAACTAGAAAACATCAGCGATTTTAAATGTAGTAGAAGTTGCATAGAGAGATTCAAGAAGATACATAACATCGGCAGCGGTAGAATTGAAGATTGGTTGAAATATAAATATTCTCAAATTAAAAAGAATATATTTAAATACAGAAGCTTTTAATGTGGATGAAGCATTATTATTTTCCAAGTTAACTCCCGATATAACTTTAAAGTTTAAAGAAAAAAAGGATGAAGGTAGAAAACTATCCAAGGGACTAAAACTTAAATTGCCAAATATTATTTTATCCTTTTCTAAATAGATTTTCTTAATATTATTCAAAAAATCGTTAACTTTAAAAGTATTTTCATAAATGACCATGATTCGTATACGATAGGTATACTTTTATTTTTCTCAAAAGTTATATTGATTCTTGATGAATTTCTGTTTTTTTCATGCACCAACATATTTGTATTTTGTGTGTCACCTGTATTGCATTTTCTTTTAATTTCTTTAAAATTTCCTAAAAATGGGGGGTACGGAGTTCTTTTCGTATGGAGGGGAGCAATACTCCCTCAACGCCTTAGTGGAAAACCAAAATTTAATTTCTCGCAGGTAACTGAACAGTCATCCTTTCAGTCCTTACTGCGTAGTCGAACTCAAAGTATCGAGCTGCTAAAATTGTCTCTGATTAGGGATATAGTTTGTGGTGATAAAGTTTGTGTCTTGTGTTTAAAATAATTTTAAAAAATGTGCTACATTCATAAATTGGAAAGTGTCAAGTCACAGTATGGACCAGAGGAACAATTTCTAGTAGATAATAATATGGCACGACAACAAGAAGAATGGGTCGCTCGTATGAACAGAAGAAATTTAGCGATGCAGGAGGAACATTTAGATGAGCTTCTGAGACCTCATCCCTATCTAATAATTCAACCAAGTCCAAATATACCAACTCAAAGAAATGTTTCTACAGATGAATCAAATGAAGAATCAAATGTTGCATCACATGCTGAGACTTACCAATCGTTTGAAGAGGGAATAGATATGGAAGCAGCTAATTCACCTCAACTCATTTTGCACGAAGACGAAGAAGCAACACTGACTGCGCCTAATATTGACGAAGCTCCTTTATCTTCTTCAGATTTAATCGACGGTGTCAATGTGATTCGTTTTATACGGAGTTTAATGATATGGGGGCAGATTTTGATGCTCTTTAAAATCTTTTTATTATGGTTGCTTCAAATTTTCTTGAAAGGTAACTACGTTTCGAGCTAGAAGTACTCTTATTGACGCACCACTTTCAGAAGTAGAATCCCCACAGCCTGTGACTTACATTATTTTAAGTATTTTTAAAATTAGAACCTAATCTGTCATTAAGTTATTTCGCCTTTTTTCTGTTTACAAAATAATAAATGTTTAGTCTATCATATTATGTAATATATACTAATGTACTAATACTAAGGAACCGACAAATAAATTTATTGATTTTTTAACGCAAAAGTTATGTAAATGTTAATTTTGAACAGAAAATAAATTAATTACATTATACACTCTACATTTAGTCGTAAACACACTTTCGATTCCAATTCATTTTTATGATTATTTTGAGTAAAGAATAAATATTTATAGCTATCTTTCTATAAAATCAAAAAACTGTCCTCAGATACTAAAAAGACTTTAATGACCAAAACAGATTTTCAATATTGGGTCATAAATTTAACGAGGTATTTTAAAGGGATAGGTCGTTATTTTCACCACGTTAGTTCCCTTTAAAGTCTTATTTCTTAGAAAACTGACTATCTAAAAGCTGTACATGAGTTTGAAGAGTTATTTCACGTTACAAGTGAATAAACGTGTCAACTTAAAATCGTTGTCAATAAAGCCTCAATACCCTTCAAGTTGAGAATATTCAGAAAAGAAAGATTCGTTCTATAGCTGCAACTTTCACTTGTACATTTCTAGAATTTCTTCACAATTCTTGTTTTATTAAATAATTGTGGAAGAAAGTAATCAAATATTTAATTCAGTGGCGGCTCGTGGCCATTTGGATCGGGTAGGCGACAAAAAAAAAAGCGCCGCAGACGAAAATTTTTAGGAATTCAAGGTCAAATGCCCTAAACAAGAAAGTTTTAATGAAACTCCATCTAAATATATCTTTGAAGAAACGGGTATCGTAAAATAAATTTTGTTTAATTCAACGAGATAAACTCAACTTTTTTCATATTAGTACTTTGATACAAAAGAAAACTCTCAGCTTTTGCGTAAAATATAGCTCCAGGAAAATTTAAAAATTTGCTCTAATCAAAACTTAACGGATTTAATTTAAGTAATCTAAAAGAGAGCTGAAATAAAACTGATATAAGGTGACAGTGGCAAAAAATTCTGGAAATCATGAACGTAATCAAACAATGAAAGAAGTAGCAAATTTGATAAAAAAAATTGTTGAAAGACTGAATGAATAAATGATCAAAAGTCTAATAATTACTGTATTATGTTTTAAAAATTAAATTAATACGCCTATCTTTCAACATTGAAAACCTCTTTATAATGTCATCTTCAAAATCGTCTTGCAGACACCGCTCAGAAAGAAGTTCCTTTTCAATAGCCAGTAAAGAAAGAGAAGACAATCGGTCTTGTGACATTGAATTTCTAGAATCGCTCTTGATCCGTTTTAAACAAGAAAAATCTCTTTCAACTGAAACACTCGCAGTTGGCATCGTGGAAATTAATACGAATAATTTATACGCTTCTGGAAATATTTCGGGAAATTCGTTGTCTACAAAAGCTTTTACGATTTGATTGAGTTTACAATTTTCAAATTGAGCATCATTATAAATTACACTTAATTCATTAATTAATTTCTGTTTATTAAAAATGTTACTAAATTGGCACATTAAAGCTGAAACTAATTTAAACGGGAAAACTTGGCAAAACTGTTTGAATTTTGAAGAATCTGCTAAAGAAAAATACACCATCTGTTCCATATCGGCAAAACGAATGTTTAACTGCATTATGATGTTATCGATAATTTCAAAATACAAAACTTTACATGTGGTTTTTTCATTATGAATACCTGCGAGTTTAATTCTTTTTGATTTGTGCTCTTCTGAAGATTCCATTTTTGCCTTGAACTCGGCCATTTCATAAAACCTGTCAAAATGTGCATCAGTTCTTAAATTTTGCATCTGAGTGTTGGTCTCTTTAATTCTATTTTGACAATAATTAATATCCAAAGATTTACTTTGTAGAATGTTGTATAATATGTCTGTTATTCTGAAAATTTCATTATATACTGTCGTTAAAAAAGCAAACTCCAAGTCATTTAAATGTTTAAGGTAACCCGTAGCTCCGTGAACAGACTCTGTGGTTGAGGTTGAATCCTCCTTTATTTTTGAAAATACTTCTTTTAAATTTATGAACTCAGAGTCTACGAGGTGAATAATTTTTGAGCGAGAAGCCCATCGTGTTTCACAACTTGTTGGTATTCTCCTACCAATTACTGAATCTAAAACAAAAGTTCTTTTAGCCGATTGATTAAAAAATGCAGGTATTGATGTAAGAGTTTTAAAATAAATTTTGCACTTCGTAATACATTTTGAACCATTTTGCAATACTAGATTTAAACGGTGCGCACAACAGTGAGTAAAAAGAGCATTTGGGGCATCTTGCTTAATTTTA
This sequence comes from Pyrochroa serraticornis, assembly GCA_905333025.2. Lineage (NCBI taxonomy): Eukaryota > Metazoa > Arthropoda > Insecta > Coleoptera > Pyrochroidae > Pyrochroa > Pyrochroa serraticornis. The sequence continues at coordinate 23,033,728 of HG995154.1, forward strand.
ATTTGCAGACCATTTAGAGAACCAGCCATGACACTTGCCCCATCATAACATTGAGCAACTAATTTCTGTTTATAATTATAAGGTTCTAAAACATTACTTATTAACATGTACAAAGCATCAGCTGTCCTATCTTCACTTACGTCGTAAAATCCTAAAAATCGCTCTTTTATTTCACCTAGCTTTGTAACAAACCTTATTGAAACAGCACATTGTGATTTTTCTGCAATATCTGTAGTGTCATCGGCTGCAAGAGAAAAAAATTGGCAAGCTCTTAATTCTGCAGCAATAACATCTGAAATATGGCCCTTTATACATTGAATTAAATCATTTTGAATTGATTTTGACAACCCCGTGAATACACCTTTAATTTTTTCTATATGACAACAACTTCTTTGTCACGTTTTACGAGTATTTTAAAAAATTCCCTATAATTTCCTGCATTCGCAGAAGTTTCGCTTTCATCTCTACCTCTAAAGGCAAGCTCTTGTTTTGCTAATAAAACAGTTACATCAATTAAATAGGACAGTAGCTTTCTATTTTTTCTAACTTCTTCGTTATATACTTGAAGTGAAAACGAGGAATGTATTTTTAAAGCATCACTTATGGTGGATGCATTTCTTTCAAGGCGTTTTAAAGACGCAAAGTTGCCCAAATGCTCCTTAGATAACTCATGCTTTTTTACACTACCGGATAAATTTTTCAAATCACAATACCCCTGAGAAACCCACACATTTTGTCTTGTATTTGAAAGCAAAAGGCAGGGCCAACAAAATAAAGCTTTTTTGAAAGAACTTCCACATAACCATCTATGAGTTTCATACCAAGTTATTTTAAACGACCGAGAAAAAGTTTGACCGCGCTTCTTATCTAAGGACAATATATTAACAATAGGGGTAGGGCGGCCAATTGATAATATTTCGTTAAGTTCATGGTTATCCCGCCGTGAAAACGGCGTTTCCACTAAACTACACACGATATCGTGGACAACGTCCATTTTAGAAAAATGGGCAGCCTTTACGAAAATTTAAATCAAAGTATACTTATCTAACGGCCAGTTCCATAATCACCTTAAAGTCACTTTTATTTTTAAAAGTTTACTTTAAAGTTCCAACCATGTTCCATAACTGATTTTTAAAGGAAGCTTTACACAAAAGTCGACTTTAGCGTAAAGCGTCGAAGTTGGGCCTTTAGCTGAAAAATTCGGCTTTATACCTAACCTACAAATAGTCCGGTGCGTGTCAGTGAAGGTTTTGGTGACAAACAAGTCTCCTTCAAAACAAGAAAAAAAAGATAGTGGATATTAACCACGAAAATGGACCGTCGGCGTTACATCGACACAAGCTCAAGCTCATCTTCAGAGAATGAGGAAGAAAATGTACAGATATTAAGAAGAGTCAAAATGTATAGAATGCGAGAGCAGTGTCTCACAAAATATGACAACTTTGAGTTCTTCGATCGTTTTCAAACTTGAAAATAAAAGATATTGTTGCTCGATGGTCTAGATCATGTCATGATCAAACCATTTTCAACAACAGTAACATTAAGCATTAATTTGAAAATTATCGATATGGCAGATATCTTTTGATAGGAGATAGTGGTTACCAAATTGAACCATATCTTATGATAAGGTTGCAACATGTAGATACTGCAGCTTAGAATATGTATAACGAATCAATAATTAGAACAAGGAATACGGTCGAAAGATTTTACTGGGAATGGAAGCGGCGAATTCACATTTTGCGTTTGAGAATGAGAGTCTATGTAAATACAATAAAAACCATAATTGTGGCAACTGCGGTACTACATAATATTGCATAGATATGAATGAAAACATTCATCCAGACTGGATGCAAAACTAAGAAGAAAATGACGAAATAGGAAATGAGGAACCTGTCGAAAATGCGATTGGTAGGAGAGGAGACTATGTTCGGCAACTAATTATTGCTGACCATTTTGCACGTTTGTAATTTCTTATAATAAATAAATACAGATAAATTTCAACTGTTTATTTTCACAATTTTACTATTTTCTTCAACTCCTGGGTTTTAATTTCTATCTCTAGTTCAAGTAAATGTTTCTTCAAAACATGTTCTTCTTCCTCTCTTTTATTTTGCGCTCTCCTCAACAATGTTTCTTCGGTCATCAACTCTGCTTTCCTTGCGTAATAATTTTCTAGATGTGCTAGTTCCTGTGCCATAATCTTTCTTGTTTTTGTATTCAAATTATCGAATTTAGACCGAAGTTGATCGGTATTTCTAAATTCTGAGGCAGTTGCATTATAAGATACAGCCACACGCCCCCATGCTTTCTCCTAAAAAAAGTTAAAAAGTAGTTAGCAGGACTTCACTCACAATAATAAATAAACAGGACCTACCTTTTCTCCAATTGAGAATTTATTGGTTTCCTTATTTTCGATTATATTTTTTTCACCGTAAACTGCTTCCAATAACCTCATTTCATCCTCTTTTGAGAACGGCGAACATCTTTTTCTTTTTGCTTTGTTCTCAGACATTGCTTTATCACGATAATTTAAATATACAATGAATTGGGTTATGGCACGGTTATGTTATCAAACACGCTGTCTTCTGTCAAAATTGAGAAAATTCTCGTGTACGCCTACCTTAACTCTGGGAATTCAGTGTTACCAACATAACCAAAACAGCAAAACCGAACTTTACCTAACAGACCGAATGTTGCACTTTATGGAACGCACAAGACTTTTAGCGCTGAGTAAAGTCGACTTTAACATAAAGTTTACTTTACGTAAAGGACACTTTTGGCGGTACTTATGGAACTGGCTGTGTCAGCCAGTTCAGTCACTCGAACCTGAGGTAAGGTAAAAGTCACACACCTGGGAACACCTGAACACGCGACCAGGTAAAATCTAACGTAGCACAGGTATAAATAAAGCTGAGAATAGCAAGACAAGAATGTGTTTCGTACTTGTATAACACAGCAACACACAAAGCTTCGGTTTTAGCGGTAATGCTAGTCCCAAGCCGAAAAAAGCCGAACCAGAACGATATCAAAGGCAAGCGATGCAACTCGGTGCCTACAGGCCGCTGCTTAAAACTGAAATTTCAAGGTCGTTTACGTTTATCTTGCTATAAGCATTGTATATGAAATAATCATACAACGCTATAAGTAAAAGAAGGACAGAAGTATATCAAGGCAGGCGACAATTATTGTCGCCTGCCCTAATGGGTAGGCGACGATGAGCATCGATGGACTTTGCGGACGGCGGGCGAAAGAAAAGAAATCGGCGCCGTTCAATTTTTTTTTCTGTTACTGATAATTCATAATTATTAATATTAGCAATATTTTATAGCATTCTTTTTTAACATTACCTTATATACATTTAATACAAATGGAAAATAAATATTTAATTATAAAATATTTATTTTCATATGGCTGGATAAGTAGGGCAGGCGGCGCCTACCTTGCCTACCCGGGCGAGCCGCCACTGGTTCAATTATACTTTTAATCAAAAATGCGATATTTCAGACAAATGCACAATTTAAAATTTATTGGACAGTGGCGTAGGTAGGTAATAGGTAATCATATGGCACATGACCTAGACAATATCGAAATTAAACAATGAATCTCTTAACGTACCGTTAGTTGTTAGTGCCAAAATCTTATCACATTAACATTTTGAAGATACATCGAATGATACATTTTCAGAATAAAATCATTCTAAAGAATTATTAAAAGATTTCTAATTATCTGTTGTTAAAAATTAAAAGTCGGGAGTCTGATTATGGTGGCTGTAACTACATATATACCATTTTTCGTCATCTTTCGTCAGTTTCTACCAGATTTTAATATCGCACGACGAGAAGAAGAACGGATCGCTCGTCTAAACAGGATGCAGGAACATTTAGATGATCTTCTGAGTCCTCATCCCTATATACAAATTGAACAAAGTCCAAATATACCAAATCAAAGAGATGTCTCTACAGACGAATTTGATTACGAATCAAATGTTGCATCATATGATGAGTCTTACCAATCGTCTGAATAGGGAATAGATATCGAAGGAGCTAATGAATCTGAACTCATTTTGCACGAAGACGAAGAAGCAACACTGACTGCGTCGAATATTGACGAAGATCCTTTATCTTCTTCAGATTTAATCGACGGTGTCAATGTGATTCTTATTATACGGAGTTTAATGATATGGGGGCAGATTTTGATGCTTTTCAAAATCTTTTTATTATGGTTGCTTCACATTTTCTTGGAAGGTAACTACGTTTCGAGCTAGAAGTACTCTTATTGGCGCACCACTTTCAGAAGTAGAATCCCCACAGCCTGTGACTTACATTATTTTATGTATTTTTAAAATTAGAACCTGATCTGTCATTAAGTTATTTCTCCTTTTTTCTGTTTACAAAATAATAAATGTTCAGTCTATCATATTATGTAATATATACTAATGTACTAATACTAAGGAACCGACAAATAAATTTATTGATTTTTTAACCCAAAAGTTATGTAAATATTAATTTTGAACAGAAAATAAATTAATTACATTATACACTCTACATTTAGTCGTAAACACACTTTCGATTCCAATTCATTTTTATGATTGTTTTGAGTAAAGTATAAATATTTATAGCTATCTTTCTATAAAATCAAAAAACTGTCCTCAGATACTAAAAAAACTTTAATTACCAAAACAAATTTTCAATATTGGGTCATAAATTTAACGAGGTATTTTAAAGGGATAGGTCGTTATTTCCAGAATTAGACGAATTAGACCAGTTTATACCCAAATAGTTTACTCAGCACAGATTAAAAAATGCTACAATCAGTAGTGCGGTATCCCAGTCAAAAGCTGAAGAATTAGGAAGCAAACTAGAAAACATCAGCGATTTTAAATGTAGTAGAAGTTGCATAGAGAGATTCAAGAAGATACATAACATCGGCAGCGGTAGAATTGAAGATTGGTTGAAATATAAATATTCTCAAATTAAAAAGAATATATTTAAATACAGAAGCTTTTAATGTAAGATGAAGCATTATTATTTTCCAAGTTGACTCCCGATATAACTTTAAAGTTTAAAGAAAAAAAGGATGAAGGTAGAAAACTATCCAAGGGACTAAAACTTAAATTGCCAAATATTATTTTATCCTTTTCTAAATAGATTTTCTTAATATTATTCAAAAAATCGTTAAATTTAAAAGTATTTTCATAAATGACAATGATTCATTTTCCTTAGAATAGGTATACTTTTATTTTTCTCAAAAGTTATATTGATTTTTGATGAATATCTGTTTTCTTCATGCACCAACATATTTGTATTTTGTGTGTCACCTGTATTGCATTTTCTTTTAATTTCTTTAAAATTTCCTAAAAATGGGAGGTACGGAGTTCTTTTCGTATGGAGGGGAGCAATACTCCCTCAACGCCTTAGTGGAAAACCAAAATTTAATTTCTCGCAGGTAACTGAACAGTCATCATTTCAGTCCTTACTGCGTAGTCGAACTCAAAGTATCGAGCTGCTAAAATTGTCTCTGATTAGGGATATAGTTTGTGGTGATAAAGTTTGTGTCTTGTGTTTAAAATAATTTTAAAAAATGTGCTACATTCATAAATTGGAAAGTGTCAAGTCACAGTATGGACCAGAGGAACAATTTCTAGTAGATAATAATATGGCACGACAACAAGAAGAATGGGTCGCTCGTATGAACAGAAGAAATTTAGCGATGCAGGAGGAACATTTAGATGAGCTTCTGAGACCTCATCCCTATCTAATAATTCAACCAAGTCCAAATATACCAACTCAAAGAAATGTTTCTACAGATGAATCAAATGAAGAATCAAATGTTGCATCACATGCTGAGACTTACCAATCGTTTGAAGAGGGAATAGATATGGAAGCAGCTAATTCACCTCAACTCATTTTGCACGAAGACGAAGAAGCAACACTGACTGCGCCTAATATTGACGAAGCTCCTTTATCTTCTTCAGATTTAATCGACGGTGTCAATGTGATTCGTTTTATACGGAGTTTAATGATATGGGGGCAGATTTTGATGCTCTTTAAAATCTTTTTATTATGGTTGCTTCAAATTTTCTTGAAAGGTAACTACGTTTCGAGCTAGAAGTACTCTTATTGACGCACCACTTTCAGAAGTAGAATCCCCACAGCCTGTGACTTACATTATTTTAAGTATTTTTAAAATTAGTACCTAATCTGTCATTAAGTTATTTCGCCTTTTTTCTGTTTACAAAATAATAAATGTTCAGTCTATCATATTATGTAATATATACTAATGTACTAATACTAAGGAACCGACAAATAAATTTATTGATTTTCTAACCCAAAAGTTATGTAAATGTTAATTTTGAACAGAAAATAAATTAATTACATTATACACTCTACATTTAGTCGTAAACACACTTTCGATTCCAATTCATTTTTATGATTATTTTGAGTAAAGAATAAATATTTATAGCTATCTTTCTATAAAATCAAAAAACTGTCCTCAGATACTAAAAAGACTTTAAGGATCAAAACAGATTTTCAATATTGGGTCATAAATTTAACGAGGTATTTTAAAGGGATAGGTCGTTATTTCCACCACGTTAGTTCCCTTTAAAGTCTTATTTCTTAGAAAACTGACTATCTAAAAGCTGTACATGAGTTTGAAGAGTTATTTCACGTTACAAGTGAATAAACGTGTCAACTTAAAATCGTTGTCAATAAAGCCTCAATACCCTTCAAGTTGAGAATATTCAGAAAAGAAAGATTCGTTCTATAGCTGCAACTTTCACTTGTACATTTCTAGAATTTCTTCACAATTCTTTTTTTATTAAATAATTGTGGAAGAAAGTAATCAAAATGTTCAATTATACTTTTAATCAAAAATGCGATATTTCAGACAAATGCACAATTTAAAATTTATTGGACAGTGGCGTAGGTAGGTAATAGGTAATCATATGGCACATGACCTAGACAATATCGAAATTAAACAATGAATCTCTTAACGTACCGTTAGTTGTTAGTGCCAAAATCTTATCACATTAACATTTTGAAGATACATCGAATGATACATTTTCAGAATAAAATCATACTAAAGAATTATTAAAAGATTTCTAATTATCTGTTGTTAAAAATTAAAAGTCGGGAGTCTGATTATGGTGGCTGTAACTACATATATACCATTTTTCGTCATCTTTCGTCAGTTTCTACCAGATTTCAATATCGCACGACGAGAAGAAGAACGGATCGCTCGTCTAAACAGGATGCAGGAACATTTAGATGAGCTTCTGAGTTCTCATCCTTATCTCCTAATTGAACAAAGTCCAAATATACCAAATCAAAGAAATGTCTCTACAGACGAATCTGATTACGAATCAAATGTTGCATCATATGATGAGTCTTACCATTCGTCTGAATAGGGAATAGATATCGAAGGAGCTAATGAATCTGAACTCATTTTGCACGAAGACGAAGAAGCAACACTGACTGCGTCGAATATTGACAAAGATCCTTTACCTTCTTCAGATTTAATCGACGGTGTCAATGTGATTCTTATTATACGGAGTTTAATGATATGGGGGCAGATTTTGATGCTCTTTAAAATCTTTTTATTATGGTTGCTTCAAATTTTCTTTGAAGGTAACTACGTTTTGCGCTAGAAGTTCTTATTGACGCACCACTTTCAGAAGTAGAATCCCCACAGCCTGTGACTTACATTATTTTAAGTATTTTTAAAATTAGAACCTAATCTGTCATTAAGTTATTTAGCTTTTTTTCTGTTTACAAAATAATAAATGTTCAGTCTATCATATTATGTAATATGTACTTTAATACTAAAGAACCGACAAATAAATTTATTGATTTTTTAACGCAAAAGTTATGTAATTATTAATTTTAAACAGAAAATAAATTAATTACATCATACACTCTACATCTAATCGTAAACACACATGTTAAAGAAGCTAGAGTATATGAACGTTTTGTGGGATACTTAATACCGCCTAGTCATAGCGCAGAAGACATAAGTAACGTAATTTTTGCTGAATTACAGAAAATTAATACAAACAAATCTCCTAAAAAGCTAATATCTCAAAGTTATGATGAGGCTGCTGTTATGAGTGCCCGAAATAATGGAGTACAAGCCAGAGTCAGTTCAGTTTAGAAGAGTGCCATTATAATGCTCATCAATTAAACTTAATTCTAGAAAGAGCTGCCACTCAAAGTAAGCAAGTTAAAGTATTTTTTGCAAATGTTTCTGGTTTTTCAACATTTTTTTCTAGATCACCCTAACGAACACAATTTCTTAATAATATAGTTATGAAAAGACTGGCGCGCGGATCAAATAATCGTTGGAATTTTAACTCCAGAATTGTTTGTACTGTTTTTAAATATAAACAACAACTCCTTGAAAGCTTTGAATTTATTATTGATAATGAAAATGATAAACTAACCATTCAGCAATCAAACGGATTGATAAATTATTTGAAAGATGAGGAATTCAATTCTTGGTTATATTTCTTTAATAAAATTTTACCACACAGTGATATTCTCTATAAACAATTACAACTACGCCAGTTAGATAGTGTCAAAATTCAAAAATTCATTTCCGATTTTAAGAATGCGGTGCAAAATATCAGAAAAGAGGTTGATCATGACTATAATAATGAAGATGATAAATCAAAGCCCGTACCTACAAAGCGAGCTCGATATGTAGACAGAAACATGCAAATGGCCAAAGAAGTATGTGATGTTGTTATTATTACAAATATCACAGATAGATTTTGTGTGAATGATCATTTGGAAGCTTCTTTACTCTTTAAGGCAAGCTCTTTTAAAGATTTTGCTGTAAACTTCCCGGAGCATTTTTTTAATACTGCAGTTACATTTTTTAAGTTAGATTCTCTTTCATTAAAGCAAGAATTAATAACCACATATAGAAGGGCAGACTTTCGTCAAGCCAATGGAGCTCTTCACATTCTGCAATTTCTTTTAGACAATAACCTTCAAGATGTTTTCCGTGAATCTGTCAAATTGTTAAGAATTATTTGTACAATCCCTATGACAACAGCTGAAAGCGAACATTGCTTTTCAACTTTAAAAAGAATTAAGACTTTTTCCCGCAATACTATGGGCCAAGATAGGCTTTGCGCGCTAGCTACATGCTTTATTATTGAACGTAAACTTATTAAATCCACAGACGATTTTAATAATCTGGATATTAGTCATTTTGTAGCTCAAAAAAATAGACGAATAGACTTTGTCTATAAAACTTTTAAGTAAATATCTCTCTTAGATCAAAAATTCTTTCTTTCAAAAAAATCTCGCTTTTATATTCCAATTTTACGTTAATAGGGTTAATTTAGTGTATGAATCATTTTCTAGTTTTTGTTGGGAGTAGGGCTACTGGCGAGACCCCCTTTATAGATCAACGGATTGATAGTAGTACATCAAAGGTGATCTGGAAACTTACTCAAATTGATTGTAAAATATAAATTAATAAGTATCAAATCAGTTCACTAGGGTCAATTGTTATTGGATACTTATAAGTTTGTCCTAGAGGTTGCAGTCCCATCTAATTTAGCCACGAGCCGCCACTGGTATTTCCAATATTTTAGAACGAGTTATCAAAAATTCAAAGAGTTATTATGTTTGTTGTGAGCACGTTAGACCCAAAATAATGCCAAAATAATTTCGTTGCGACGCCCATACCAGCAGTAACGGCCGGCCGTTTCAATCGCCTGATCTGGTTGAAATGTCTCCAGCGCGGCCCGGCGCCCGTCGTTGCTGGAAAGGATCGGTCTCCTTCAACCGAACCAGCGCCGGCGTCCGCGATGTGCTGGGTAGGTGGGTGCACTTTCATTTATTTACATGGAACCTACCCTACCCGTATTTCGCTGTGTTGTGCTGGTTAGATGGGCGATGAGCTTTAACGTACTGATTTTTCTTCGACTTGTTTTTCTATTTCTGGTAAATTTTTACTTCAGCGGCCTCTGCAATTTTTACCAAAATTTTAGTCCAATGATCATGTAATGATCTCCTTAGTTGAATATAGTAGGGAAAAGTTTGTGCAAATGTCCCATTAACTCTTTCTATCCAACGGGATAGGGAAGTGAATAGGGATGCTGGGTGGGTAAGAATTTGAAAAAAATCACGGTATATGTGGTAATGAAAATAGATGAATCGAGTAAAAATGATGTAATTGTCCTCAATGTAGAAAAGATGAGTTATCTCAATTAGGGCAAGAAAAAATAATTTGGAAGAAAAATAATAAAAAATAAATAAATTGTATAAAGAGAAGGAAAGGTGAATGAGGGCAAGGAAAAATAATTCGCAATAAAAGTAGGAATTTATAAAAAAATAATATAAGCAAATGCAAATGTACTGCAACATGTGACCACAGCCGTAGTAGGCCCAATATACAATAAGTGTTTTAATTAATTTGTGGGTAAATATCCATTTGCACAACAAAATTGGAATGGCAGATGATTTAGTAAAGCATGGTGGTTGATATAAACGTAAAATGGTGGTTGTACGTGATAGGCCGTTAAACTAAACATTGACCCTGTTTCTTTTGACATAGTTTTTTTTCCTTTCTTTCATTTTATTACGTATATCACTGAATTAGTTTTTTCTTATTCTCTCCGGTTTCGGTTGTTGCCTTTTCACTCTTCGTCACGGCTATTTCTAATTCGGCTTTATACGGAGATGATGTCAAAACTGCCGTTTTGCTCCCTTTACCAAAGTGAATATAAAATTAATTCTAGTCTGTAGTTTCATAATAATTTACTATAAATATTGTAAAAGACCACATGACCAATGTAATTGATATAAAGGCCCACCATAGTTTCGGAGTCTCTCAAGCCTATAACGCCTCGTGTGCATGCGACAGAGAAAGCAAACATACTAAGTCACAATCTTGAAGCCCGAACTTCTGCAATATTTTCCAATATCCTATTCTCTATTTAACACAAAAAAAGACTTCATGGCTGCATATATTCCTGAATTTCTGTCTTATTTCATTGCAAATTAAATATTATCCTGTAGCGCACTGACTTAGTGGTAAGAATTGGACACAAGTAGCGGTTGTATATGAATGATTCATACAAAGGGACGTTCTAAATATTGAATGTAACCCGCCAAATTTTTTTTATATTTTAATACACACAGGTTTTCCAACAAAAACGGTCTTTAAGACCGAAACTTGGATTAAAAATTGCTGCCACTTCCATGTGCAAGTTCATGCAAAAACAGATTCAATTCAATCCTTGTGACACAATGTAAGTATAAAAATACCGGTATAATTTTGAGGTACTTTAATTTAAATAGGTACATGTGTAAAATGAAAATATTTTAATGCTATTATAATATTTTAACTCTAAAGAAATGCATATGAAAAACAGACCTAAAGTTACTTTAAAAAAATGTCCGTTTACGTTAAAGCTTAAAATAAAATCATTAAATAAAACGTATCTATGACGACCTTGGCCCTAGTTTCTTCAACACTTTTAAACCTTCATCTTCATATTCTTTCTTCGACATCCAGAATGCATCTCTGTCCTTCATCACTTCAGCCAAAACAGCACCGCCAATAAAGACCATATCTTTACGTCTAGGTGGATCTTCAATTCTTATCTTGAACTTGTTTAGTTTCTCTATATCATTCTTAAGTACACGTTCTAGATAAAGTTGTTTGATTTCGCGCTCAAGACGGGACGGGAGACCCGGATACATCGTGGAACCGCCAGACAAAACTATATGCTTATAAAGTTCGGGTCTCATATCAATATCTGCCGCCTGCAAATTATTAACATTATTACTATTCAATTAAATATTCCTAAAAACAAACTTGTATCGTGTTAAAAACTAATTCGGCGATTCCTTGGCCTTCAACATTGATTAGATGTGGTTGAAACAAAGCCTCCGGGGCCTCGAATCGTTCTCCACCTACTTTAATGACGCGACCGTCCGGCAGAATGTAAGGTTCAACCAATACCGTGGTTTCTAGAGCGAGGCGCTGTTCCGTTTCTATGTCATATCCAATATAACAAAGTTTTTCCTTCATCATCCGGACCTAAAAACAATTTTGCAATTGATTGATTATTATGTTGTTTTCTTACTGTTTCGAAGTCAGCGGAATGATTAAAAGCGTATCCTCGTAACAAAAGTAATTTTATAAGATAACGGGTGATGTCCCGGCCAGCTATGTCCAGTCGTCTAGTTAAATGCGGTAACGCGAATTCTTCATAAACGGGACAAATATGGGTAACTCCATCTCCAGAATCGACAACAACACCCGATAAAAGACCCTAATAAACAACACTTATTGAAACAAATAAAATTACGTTATAATAATTATAAACCTGAGCGTATAAAGTTAGCACAGCCTGAACCGCAATGTATGCGCCAGCGAAACCGTATTGTTCAAACATGACTTCGATCATTTTTTCTCGATTTTTCGTAGGATTCATTGGCGGTTCTGTCAACAGTATCTGCAATAATTTAAATTAGCGCAATTTTTTTTAATGGTATTTATACTTTGGCTTCTGTTGGATCCAGATCCATTTTTTTGGGACCAAAAGTGTAGTCCCATACATGGCACATATCTTCCCAATTTCGAACCACGCCGTTTTCCATTGGGTAATTGACTTCCAGGAGAGACCTCAAGGAGGACGCTTCATCTCCGACCATTAAATCCTAATAATTAATGAAGATGTAGAATAGCCTTAAATTTCACAACAAAAAAAAGGTTGGAAAACTTTACTTACAGGAAGAGTACTTGCGACTCCCTGAAGCGTGCAAAAATGATTAGATAAGTTACGTAAAATTACTCCAGCTAGTTAACTAGTTGGGTTAGTAAGAGGAAACTAGTTAGTGCTGCCACAGAGAAGAGGTGCTACTAAGAAGGAAGTCAGGACCGAAACTCCACTAGATCTCGTGATTCGCTCATTTTTTGGTAGAGCTACTTGCTAATCATTTAAGCATCGCGGTCTAAACATTACGAAAAAATTTCAAGTTTTTGTTAGAAATCAAGCGAGTTGTAAATGATACTAACAAAACTGGAAAAACGTGTGGTAAAGTATGAGTTTTTGGTCAAAAAAATTGCTCGCATTCAATAAACCAGTCACCCAGACAAATTCTATTCGTCAATGGTACAGTTCAAAAGCTTTTTGCCCCTAAAAATGATCTATTATAAGACATGACAAACAAACCACTAATTTAGATATAAGTCAAAAACTCTCATTGTTTTACTTGCAGAAATAAAAAATCGACCTAACAAAAGGTGCGTTCTTTAGCTGTGGATGACTCAAATTCATTGTTTCTGCAACCGTATTATACACCAGACTTGTCTCAAAATAATTTTCATTGACTGAAGCCGTAAGAGTAATATCAAGATCAGAAATTTTATCAGGCTGGGATCATCACATTATTTCCATGGAGGTGTTTTTAAATCATTTTTGTTGTTCTTTTTCCATGAATTTTCTTATTTGTAACAGTACAAAATTAAATACATACGTTAAAATATATTTCACACTGACATAGGTCGCTATACAAATTTGCAGAGTGGCACTCGTTCGCAAGACACTACTATGAAAAGTGCTGCTTCAGACCCTTAAAATTAACTGAATCAAATGTTTGTGACAGATTCTTGAGAGAACATCCATCAAAAATTATAACATTTAGTTATACTGATTTTCTAAATGAGCACAAAGGTACTAAAAACGCAGTTTGATCTATTTTCAGTTCTAGTATAGATAATTCATGAGTTTAATATCTCCACCTGCACCAGCGCCATCTGCTGTAGGCTTCAGTTTTATAAATCCACTGCCGCCTTCTTTGGATTCTGTTACTCTAACAACAATAATAAGTTTATGTAAATCCAAACTACATAAAAGATATTAAGAAATAAAATCAATACAAAAAATATGTTAAAAAATTGCTCAATTGTTCTTTCCAGTAACGATCCGCCGGTCGGTTGTTTGTTTTGATTTCTTGAAGTACAAGTAAATCTCGCAAAAATTACGAAAATTGGGTGAAAAAAATGCCAGTAATATCTAGTGTTAAGAATATTTTTGTTCAAATTGTCTCCATCAGTTTTTGACTACTAAATTTAGATTTAAGTTTAGATATTCATTACCTGAAAGAGTACATAATTTACATGAGTAATGTTACGTGGCTGTATAACTTCTCTACTGTAGAAAATTCAGCATTAAAATACGTCAAACACACAAAAGGTTAGTGGTGAGGCGAAGCAGCTACAAATTAATTTGTACACAGACAACACTCGTTCAAACACACTTACATCCACGTGAAAATCCTACAAATTAAGAAGAAACTGGAATGATGGACCTGATAAAATAAATGGCAAATGTTAACTGCGATTGTCGCCAAACCCACCTTAACCTCAATATCTCCGATTTTGTTGACAGCCCTAATTATGGGTCTACCCACCATCGACGGAAAAATGTGAGCAGGGAAATTGCTGCCGGCATATCCGCATTTGACAAACTACAATTAAAAATTGTTGTTAACTGTTAATTTGTTTTAAATTATTTACCCCAGTGCCGTTGTCGCAAACAATTACTTTCCTTCCTTGGCTATCCATTTATGATCGTCAACAAATGGTGATAGTGATGATATTCATTCACTCGATTTTTGGCTTAACTATAAAAAATTGCACGAATTTGGTTGAATTTCGACTAGGACTTCCTTCTGATTTTTATCAGCTGAATCAGTTGATCCCACGGACAGCACACCGGTTGTCACTTTATCGTAAACCACGCCTTTGTTCTGTCATCGAGTGTGAACGCTGTCATGTCATATCTACAGGGCCCGCTTGCAAAGTTTACGGATTTAGAGATGGGCACCATTTTGGCGGAGCTACACCTTTTAGCTCAAAATCGAAAATCAAGTTTAAACAAACGATTTGGTATTGTGTTGAATGTAAGATTTTTTTTAAATTTGCATTCGCATTCAGAATACAATTAATGCTATGAGCTAATTTGGTGTTTTAAGCATGATGAGAACTTCTCCACCGACAAGTCTACTCCATGTTCATCAAGTAGTGGGTGTAGCAAAATGTTGTACTGGCTCTCTACTTTTTCATAATGTTTCTGCTTTGTTTTCAAGTCTCTTCATTTACAACTGGCATATTCAAGTCAGCATAAAGGGTTTGATTAATCACATACCATTGAATTGATCTCTTTAAATTATTGCCAAGTTGAACTTATTCTACTTTTGAAAACTGCAAAAAATCGAAAATTGGTTCAATTATAAAATACAAAACAATTCATTGTACATTAATTCTGAACACGCTCTATTGAGTAATTTTTCGTTTTCCATACGATTACTACCGATTGTTATTATTATTGATGAGTTATATTCATATATACATCAATTTATTTCAACCTTCACCATTTGTTTTCTATAGGCTTCTTGTTACGCCACTGGAGTGTCGTGAGGGTCGTTGACCAATAACAAGTGTCCAGCTGATCGCCTGGTTCGTGAGTCACGTGGTTCCTGCTGCCAGTGCAGTTGATTTTTTTTTGATTGTCAAAAAACTAGATCACGGTGCTTTTGGTTATGTTTACGCAAAGTCCAGCTGGTATTTCCGATGATTCATTGAAATAAAGAAATGGCAGCTTCTTCGGGCAATGTAGATCATATAAGATTGCGAGAATGGGCTCCTTTAACCGATTTATTTAACAAACTTCCTCTCCGGTCTCAAGGTGGAATTTTTGCCCAAGATGTAAAATTGACCTGTTTGGACGTATTGCCGGAATATTTAGCTCTGGGTACTAACCTGGGTATAGTTTATTGGTGTGACAGAAAGAAGAAGGATTTGCAACGTCTTCGATGTGAAGTATGCAAATTTTGGAGAGAATTTTGAGATTGTTATTAAATTTATTCGATTTTAGAAACAAAATGTTTCTATTACTGCAGTTAGAATAATATCGACAGTAGATTATATGGTTGCTTGTGGTAACAAGGATGGTAGCATAAATATCTTTCAAATACCGAAATCTCATCCGGATTCGATCCCAGAAAATTTAAAACCTAAAAATAAGCAAGTGGAAAGATATACAGTATCTGAATTGCATAGGTCGGCAATAACAGCTATTGAGTGGTCGAAAAATGGAATGAAATTGTTCTCAGGGGATAAAAGTGGCTGTATCGTGTTAACCGAAATTGACTTTTATATGGTAAGATTTCTTTCGACAACTAAAACAGTTGCGTAATTATTTTTTATTTAAGCACATCTGTAAATCGGCAGAGATATTAAATGAAGCTTATGAAGTGATACAATTAAGCTATAGTCAACAACGTTTGTTAGTATCAACAACATATAGAAGCATAATTTGTCTGAAGCAAGACAAGTGGAAAGTATGCCAGGTTGGCAAAAAAGATAGAAAAATGTAAATTCTCGTACTACTTGTTGGTTATTTAAATATTTTTTAGCTCATAGCTAACTAGAAATTGTTCTAACCAATATTTAGATGATCAAAACACTAAAGTAATGTTAAGAACAAAGCTACTGATTTTGAAAACTTTCATAACGCGAATTACGTAAAGAACACTGTTTTATCGACATTCACTTTATGAAGATAAATAGCAAACTTGATACTGTAGCTGTAACTAAAAGACGTGTTTGCTCTAAGGTGTGCATTTCATTAAAAAGACATTTCTTTCCTCTAGAATTTCAAAGGTGGAAATATGTAAAAAAGTAAATTGTGGAGTCTGGGAGAAATCGATTTTTGTTGTAAATCATTAAAAATTTCTAGACACTAATATGAGTCCTAGAATGTGATTTTATTATCCAGTATTATTGACTAAATTGCATTTTATATGACGTTTCAGTTATTTTATCGTGACCTTTCTCAAAAGCTAAATACTATGTGCTCCCTTATTTCACTCCCAATCACAAAGAGATTTGTTCCAGTTACTTATAGTTTATAAATGTTATAAATAAAAGTTCATAATTAAACAATTTGTATCAACATAATCACGTGGGAAAGATGTCAGTTTAGTACAGATGCGGAAAACCATGAGTACAGCTCCATCTAACCGTCTTTGTTCCAACTATCGATTTAAAAGGTTAATGACGTCACAGTTCTTTAATTTATTTTTTCGAGCAGAATACAAATTTTCACGTAAAATAAAATTATCTTTTATTATTTTCTTTTGGCACAGTTCATTTTGCACTATGACGCATCACCAAAAAATTTTTGCTGCATACATTGTAAAAAATTACTCGACATAGTTAGGAGACTACATGGCAAACATGCTAGTTAGACCTGTTTATATTTCTGTCCAACTTATTTAATTGATTTGATCATAGAATATTTGTTATTATGTAAAGTTTTTAATGTATTCGCTTAAAAGACCACGTTATGTAAGTTTTGAGGCTGAACTATTATGATACATTTTCAGATTAGGTAAATTTGGCGGCCTAATCTACCAAAACGGGCCAAAAACTAGTGATACTCTGCTCTATTGCACTAGACCCGGCTTGAGGATCTGGGTCTCGGACTGTGATGGGAATGTACACAAAACATTGTTATTTAAGGTACGTCCTTACCTCAAATACATTTTTTTTATGTGTCTATTACAGGAATTGTTGTGTAAAGAGTATCCAGAAGTTCCGATTATTAATCCAATTTCCAAAAGTCTTAAAATGCTCAAACCTCAAAAGGAACCCTCATTCGGAATTCTACAAGCTTTCGATGATAATTTAATTCTAACATACAATAATGATGTAATCTATATTTTAGATCCTCAAAATATGTCAGTCATATCAACAATGAGTCATTTCAGAAGGTACAAGATACGTTTTTAACGTGTTGCAAGCGTTTCGTCAGACTTTGTGATGCGCCAAACTAGCGTTACTAATAACTCATTTAAGAGAAATTATAACGTTATGTTGTAGTTGGGTGTTTATTGAAAATAAGGCTTATCCAAAGTTTTAGGCTCTTTAGGGGTGAAATTGTCGAAATCTTCACCAATTTTTTTCTTCTACAAATAGTCTTTTCATTTTCATAAATGGTTAATTAGAAGTTACAAAGTGACATCAATTTGAGGTAAAGTGAGGCAAGAATCTATTTCATAAATAAATTGCGCGCAAAGTTGATTGAGATTAGAGTTACCGGGTGGACTGACGTCACGATTTGCAACGCGTATTGCACCTTAAGACGATTTGAGGGCACATGTTTATGATATTTCTTTCAGTATTCTATCAGTAGCAACTCATAAGGATGAAATTTTTATCCTTGAAGAGGACAGAAGTGTTGTGAGGATATCCTACAAACCTGAAGCAGTTTACGGTTAGTATATAGTAGTGTCATAGTATGGGTATTCTCTTCTGCCAAATGGTGTGTTACAATTTAAAAATTATTTTAATCTATAGAATTAGACTACAATTTCTTACTCAGTTTATCTTCTACTCTTTTTTTCCGATTTTTTACTTATTTTGTCAAACTTCTTCTGTGCTTATGGGGCAAAATAGTTGTGAGCTGACAGCTCGAACTTCCTTTTATTAGGTGGATGCACGTAGATTAGATACGCTTGATGTCACGGTGCACCCCGACGCGGTTGTATCAAAGAGACTGTATGGATGTAATTTTGGTGTAAACGCGACCCTTCTTCATGACAAACAAGGATGAGGGAGACCTCAAACACGTTTTTTATACTCGAGATGGAGCGGGGGTGGTTATAGTAGGCTGAGATGGTAAGATAGAAGTTCGAGATGGCAGGCGACTAGTAATAGCCAACCATCCCGGTCCACGAGTTTTATCTACTTCAGCTCGCTTTCATTCTTGTTCATCAGTTGTGTCTTATTACCTCATGCCAAACTAATATCACATTTCTGTGTATCTATACCAACTGTTGTCTCATTTTTGTCCCTTGTAGTCTTTCTACTTCTTCAACCACGTACCCCTGTTTTTCCTCCATTCGCTGTTCATATCTTTTTACGCACTTCCCGCGTTCACTGTCACCTTGTTTTTGTCTGCTCCGTAACGATATATTCTGAAGTTTCTCCGTCTGCTCCTAACACTCATTTTAAATTTCTCTTCTGCACCATTTCGAATTTCTCTCATTCTTTCTATTATCATACCTCCGCTCCATCTAACATTACATTCTTTATTGGACTCTCAAACAGTATTCCACTTTTCCTAAATTCATATTTATACTTTTCCAATATGTTTCACACTCACCTTCTAGCTCTAATGGCCCTTTTTTGTCAGCTTTCTGATATGTTTATTCTCATGTCTATTTGCATTGAACATGAAATTTAGGTGTTTAACCTTCTACTGTTTGTTCTTTTGACTCTAATTTTTGTCGTTTTCACTGTTCTTTTCTAATTATCCAGATTTTCGTTTCCTCTACATTCTTTCTTAAGCTTTTGCTTCCCAAATATCTTTCTGTACTTCTCAACATTTTTTTTATATGTTTCTAACCAACGCAAGCCTTAAAATGTATTTCGTATCTTCAAACAGGCTGGGACATTTCTGTTTGAAATCGTTCATTATCAAAAATTTTGTTGTTTCCTCATATTTCTTGCATTCTTCTCAAATAATTCCTAATAATTAGTAACTATGTCTATCTCCTTTCTGGCGTAGAGCATATCAAACTCTCCCTTCATTTGTCTGAAAATCCTTGTCCCTCCCACAGTTCAGAAGTTTTTTTATCTTCTATTACGTCTTTTATTTCCTACATTCACACCTCATTCTGCAGTCGTTTGCCCCTAATATCTTTTCACATATCCATTTGTTTATTTTTCTTCTACTTCTTTGTGGATTGTCTGCCTCCCATTCGTGTTCCTCTTCTCCAGTCAATATTTCCATTAACTAATCTCCCTAATTCTTCTCTTTCATTCGATCACTCGTAATCGATCTTCTATTTCCTTTATGTTGCAATTCTATTAAACATGGGTTAAGTCACCAGCAAAGTCAAGAAATTACTTTAGCTGAATTGATTTCTGTTAATGCTTCAGCCGGTAATATTTTTTAACGCTAGGTGTCACTCCTTCCACGGCTACGGGAACTTCTTTCCTCCCCATAACGACGTCCATTAAGGATTTGACGAACAAATTTCAGTCAACAAGCATCATCCCGGCAATTTCTCCCTTCAATGAATTTTCTCAAGCCAATGACGTCAACATTCACACAGACAATATGTTGATTATGAATGCGGAAGAAGCTAAAGAATCTCCTATTAAGAGCAGAGCTCCCCCGTCAGAATTAGAAAAGAGATTTAACGATATAGGCAAACAACAGTTCTGTGATAAAATATTGTTTAAAGAAAACAAGAAAAAGAAACAATCTCAAAAGTCTCCTAGCACTATCAGTATAAGTTCGGATAGTTCAGAAGAGAGGGAGGCCAGTTATGCGAAACCTACGTTGATGACGTTGAGTTCTGTTGGAGTTTTGCCTGATTTGCGTAGTCCGGAAAGTATATTAAACGATATTGAATATAAAGAAAAAATATTAGCAGATGTTTTGAATTTGGACAAAATTAAAATTCCGCTAGATAAGTTACAAGGAAACAACGATGTTGATCAGAACGATATCCATGAGAAGACAATCAAGCTGGATCATGCCGAAAAAAGGATGCCAAATTTCGTGATAAATTCATTGAGAAACAGCGATGTGGCGGTTAAGAAAAATAATTCTCAAATAGCCAACAAAAAAACTAGCCATAGTTCAGAATTAACAAAAGAAGTTAACAGAGTTCCGTCTGGACCTAGTCCAGTAACTTCTATTCGTGAGACTGCTCCAGGTATTTGATCGAAATTAAATGTTTCATTAAATCATTCGAAATTTGTTTCAGTTTTACGTAATATTCCCAACGATTGGAAATTAGCGGATATCGAAGTGAAGAATGATACGTCACAATCTGATTGTTCTCTCACAGATTGGGAACTTGTTTAGTCAAGTTTGATTTTAACTTTACAATTAGGCCTCGACGTTGGTTTGATTTCAGTTTTAAGTAGTAAATATCGCCATAATTTGGAAACCAGGCAAATTGTTTCGAATTACTCAATTGATTTTGTTGCCAAAATTATGAAATTACTAACTTTGTTTATTTACAAAAAGCGACGTGCAATAGGAGAAGCGTCAAAGTAACGCAGTGCGGACTTCAGCTTATAACTCATTACCGAGAAAGTCAAATTATTTTATATTTTTATACGTGCTCACTGTTTTTCTGTTATTATACTCAAAAGTGTAATAGTGCAGTTTATGTTATTTACTAGTTTCGATTATTTGAACAGTTGTTATTTCTTTCATTTTTTTGCTGTTATATTGCTAGTCAACTTCGGATTTTGTTGTGTAAACATATTTTATCAAAATAAATATTTAAACGAAACTGATTTATTAAAACAATATTGACACCCCATGAAACAAGTTTTTAGTTAAAATTCCTTTTTGGACACGTTTGATGGAATATTTCTTTTAAAAATTTCATCTAGTTTTGCTTCCATACTGGAGTTTGTTCCTCTAAGTTGATCCACGACTTGTTTTGACCATTCAAAATACTTTTGAACTCTATCTTGCGACCATCCTTCAGGTGCAATTTCCTCTAAGTCTGAAAGATTGTGTAACTTATCAGCTAACTTTACTAATTTCGCTTGATACGAAGCCTCGGAAGCATGTTCTATTTGTAGTTGTTTTCTCGTTTCTTTCGGTAACGCTTTATCGTCAGTAACTTCAACTACTATGTCCTTTACAGCTACTCCAAATTCGGATTCAATTTCTTGAAAAGTTGTGTCCGTGTCTTCAACTGTATCATGAAGAATTGCTGCTTGAAGGGTTGTAAGATCAGTGACTCCAGCCTCGTTTGAAAGTATATATGCCACTCCAATTGGATGGTTTATGTAAGGAGTTTGCTTCGAATTCTTACGTCTTTGGTTTTGGTGCTTTAGAGCGGCGAAATTAATGCACTTCATTAGGCCCCTCAGATCCTCCCCCATTTTGATGTCTTGCTTGAAAATAAAAATTGAACTCCTTAAAATTCAACATACTTATTAAAATTCGTTTATTTTCTAGTATTATGCTTACAATTATTTTATTTTCAGTTTTAGACCAAAACCTTATTTTCAAGAAAATCAAAATGACATTAAATCCACGTGGAAGAGCCACGTGATGACAAAAGCCACTACCATTGGTTAGCCACTGACAGGTGTCAAATCCTGTCACTTTGACAGTTATAGAGGTTATGTTTTGTGTTGTGTTGTTTTAACGAAGAAATTTCGAGCATTGAGACTTTTTCCAGCTAATTAAGCGCGTTAGGTGATGCTTTTTCATTTTTGACTTTTTATTCCGGCATAGCGTAGTTTAAAACTTTCAATTATTAATTTCAGGTGCCGCAAGTATCCCAGTAATACCAGGAAAATATGGAATTTGGGGCAGTGGCTAATGACAATAAAGTTGCCAGTATATGTAGGACTTGTTTACGTTCCACTTCAGAATTTGCAACACTTTCTGACAATGTTAACATTCATGACAGCAATTTACTATTCGCTGATTTACTTTTAACTTGTGCAAATATACAGGTAGGGATTGCTTATGTTAAACTTTCAAAATAAGTGGTTAATTACTTTAATATTACATAGCGGTGTTGAAAGTTTCACATACTTCCAGGAAATATTTGCAAGCACCATTATCTTTTTTACAACATGATAGTTGTAATGCTGTTTAAGTGTTTTATTTAAATGAGTCATACTTCTCTATAAAGTGTTGACATCTGAAAACTGCATTCTTTAAGTTGTAGCCCTTTTTGTGGCTAACTATTAGAATTATGGATCCTATTTTAATTTAATTATTAATTATAAAGAATGAACACTTGTATTATATGTTTATGTGGCATGTTACGTAATTACTAGTTACTATGTTATATTTAAAGCTTAGTCAAAATATTGACAAAAAAGAAAAGGTACTAGAGTCCTCTTAACCTTCATATGGATATGGTAACATGTTGATTGAATTTCAGATAATTGTCGTTTATCACATTTTTTTAACTGTAAACAAGTTTTGTAATTTTCTTTGCTATTTAGCTAAAAATTATTTGGTAGATCCATTTCTGTAGTTATTGATGACGAAAGAAGGGACTGGTTACAATAGAATGGAGAAAAAAAAAATTGAGATCTACACAAAGTGATTTTTTACATTAATTGGCTATCTATAGTTTGATTAAAATGATCAAGTTTTAACTTGCAACTAGAAAAAGATTGGAAAATCTTATATATTGCTGCTAATGATATAAATTTCAACAAATCATTGCAAAGTTTCCGTCTGTTTTCTCCAAAAACTGCAAATAAATAACTAAATAAATAAATAAATAAAAGTGAATAGTGTTAGAAGATATAGAAAATTAGCAAAAGGGGGTGAATTTTAAACAAAAAATGTGAAAAAGTAAATTTAAATGTGATCACGTACATACATGTTTGCTTCCATATTTTTGTACAAGCCTTCTTATACATATAAGGCGAATGTAACATGAATGGGAGCAAATAGGAGAAAAATCACGTGATATCATCAAACACGTAGACGAGTGAAAAAGGAAACAATATGGGAAATGATAAAGTTAAAAAATACAGGTGAAATTCCGAACACCAAGTAACGCTGACAAGATGCGTTAAAGTGAACATAAAAGCGCAAGATAGAACAAGAAAAACAGAAGACGCGATACTATATGAAGAAGAAGGGCAAAACATAGTGCGATTTATTCAAAAAAATAACTAAACAGGAAATAGCAACCCCAATAAATTGATTGAAGCAGAAATTACTAAATAATTATAAAATAAAATTGCTGTATGTGGAGGAGAAAGCGAGGAAGCGATTCAGAAAGATTAAATGAAGTGTAGTTGATTGGGAAGTTTTTACTCTAACCACGAAAATAAGACGAGCTGAAAATTATTTGAAAAAAATTTTCTTTGAATGAGAACAGCGAGAAATATTGGTTAGGATCAAAAAATATTTCTTTTTCTAATTCCTTTCGTTGCTGATAACTTTCAATCAGTTGAATAAAAACTGGGCCACCCAATACCTGCAGATATTTTAAATGCATTCGTAAATTTAAACAGTAAAAGAGTTTGACGTGTGGAAATTTATGAAATTTATATTTCGTCATAAATTTAAAGAAAATCTTGCACATTTTATTCAAGACCCGCGAACAAATAAATAAAAATAGGATAACGAAATAGAGCAAGGCAACGTAGAAGAGAAAATTTTAAAGACAGGACATCGTAGAGAAATCGGAAATGTGACTTTGTGAATAAACTCGAATCGTAATATGGCAGAGAAAAAATTATGACATCAAAAATTTAGAAGTAAAATAGTAAGAAAAGGCCGGAACGATTTCAAAACACCAAGAACCGCATACAAGTTACATTAAGTTGGTATAAATAGAGGACAAAGGAAGAATACAAAACAATCAGAAAGTGTGGAAGTTTATGAACGAGAAACTAAATAGAATTATTGAAAACGAAAAAGACAAAACAGAATAAAAGTTTTTTTTTATTTGTGAAATAAACAACAATCACAATATTTTATTATCTATTTTGCTGACTAAAACTATATTTAGTGAGCCCCACTATTGTCTTGTTGAGACTTCTTCATCCAGAAAGCTTCTTCTTCACCTTATTTCAGGACCGCTGGCCATTTTTCCAATTTTCTGTTCCACTCTTGCAGTAGTGGCTGCAGTATCTTGTTGGAGTGTACTTCAATCTTCTCCCGATGTTTCTGGCTTATCTTCTCTATTGTTTCTTTGACGGTTGGGATACGGAGATCTTGATGTAACATCTGATTTGTGACATACCATGGAGTGTCGACTAAGACTCTTAGAATCGTTGACTGTGCTCATTGAATTACAGGTACGCTGGACTTGCTAGCGCAGCCCCAAACCTTAATACCAACGGTCCAGATTGGGATAATTACAAATTTGCATATTAAAATTTTATTTTCTAAAGCCATTTGTGATTTTGTGCCAAACAACCAGTACAGTTCTCTCATTTTAATTAAGGTCTATTTGATTTTGTTTTTTGCATATGTGTTCTTTTCAATTTAGTTTAGTATCGAGGTGAATTTCCAAGTACTTACCACAAAGTGACAATGGAATTTCTGTATTGTTAATGTACACTAAAGGACTTTTTTCAGTGTAAATGCTACATGCTGCAATTTACTTTTGTTAATCTTTATCTTTCATCTTTTAGACAATTTCTCTATGTGGAAGAGATGGTCTTGCAGGTTTGCAGAGGCAATTACCGGATCTTTATGGACAGCTAAGATAACAGTATAATCTGCAAATGTTCCTGTTCTGGTGGAATCTGCTGTAGGAAGGTCAGATATGTATCTAAGGTACAAAACTGACCCTACACTGTATTGTGGAAGTCCAGATTTGATGGGTTAACACTGAGAAGAGGACTTCATGCCACACGTTGTCAAATGCTTGACTCACGTCTACAAAAACTGCCGAACAATACTTTTTTCTTCAGTGGCTTCAGCGTCATATGACACTGTTGTAGAATGTTCACAGGAAAATCCAAACTGGTGGTCAAGAATTACATTGGAATAGGTTGAATACGTTGCAATATCAACTTCTCAAGCAGTTTTGAGATGGAGAACTATAAGCTTATTAGTCTACATGACGAAACATCAGTTAATTGATTTCCAGGCTTTGTTATGAGTATTATTTCAGATTTCTTGGTGCATTTAGGTCAATATCGTAATCTTATAATAGTGTTAAATACATACGTTAACATCAATAACCCTTTCTTGGATCACTCTTTTAGCATTTTTGGTGTTTTCCTTAATCTCTTTAGGTTTTACAAATTGTATGCTTATTGACTGTGTCGTATCTATAGTACTGAGTAAAACTTCTTGTGTATTTTGTTGTAAGGTATTAGTAATAGGCGTAAAGACGTTCGCTAGATGCAGTTCAAATAAGTCTGTGTTTTCTTGACTATTCCTTGCCCATGTGGACGTATTTCCACCTACTGGTAATGGAGAAGAAGTTGTTACAGGATTTCTAAGTGACTTGATTGGTCTCCAAATGGAATTGGCATAGCTGTTTCAACTTTATTTTTAGAGCATGCCTTTTTCGATTGTAAGCAGTTTTGTCACTTGGAATCTCTGATCTATGCCACTTCACTCTTGCTCTTCATTTCTCTGCTAAAAGTTTCTTTATCATTACCGGAATATTGAGTTTTTGCTCATGAGATTCTAGGTGGGGTGTAGCTTGTGTGGCGGCATCTTGCATAATTTTGATTAATGTGATTGTTGCTTCTTCTACTCCCTCGAAAATATTGAGACTAATATTCAGGTTTACCTTATTATTAATTTTATATCTGAAAATTTCGCACTTTGTTTTTGGGTTGTGCAATGTAGGTGTCTTCTTGAAATATATGACTGAGGTGCTGATAGTTACAATAATCAGCGTATGATCTGAAGATATGTCATAACTGGGGACTACATCACTGTAAGTTGACGCTATACCGCTAGCCACAAAGAAATCCAACAGGTCTGGTTGTTTGTTAGGGTCACTCGACCAATAAGTCGGGGTACCGGTGGACAAAAATATATAATTTCTTTCTTGTAGGTTTAATAGCTCCCTACCTTTGATTGTGACGATTCTGGACAGTTTATGTTTTCTGTTATAGTCTTCTCCTGCTATAAATTTAAATCCTATTGTTTGGAAGAAATTTTGGAAGTCTTCTTTTTCATGTCGTGTCGCGGAGGACTGTACACTGCGGAGTTTGTTAGATCATATGGAGAATAAAAGTAAAATTATTTAAGGAAAAGTATCTGAAAGAAAAAGCGTAGCAAATATATTTTTCTAAATATAATAAATTATTAAACCCATACAAAGTACAATGGGTGCTTGCGGAGAAAAAACGGAGGAAGCTAGAGAATAAATGAAACATACTTACATATCTCACTAACTCAATCAGTAAGAGAGTTCGACTTGTAGATATTTTTAATTTCGTTCAAAAGTACCAAAAGTTATCTGAAGTTTTCTTCCATTTAAACCCGCAGAGTAATAAAAGTTAATAGTATAAGGAAATTTAGAAAGACTTCTATACAAGAAAAGCGAATGGAAAAACGTAAATGTGTTGTATAACAAAGTATAATGTTTATATCAGGAGTGTAGTGTTTAGGGAAGAAATGTAAATCTTTCTAACATGTGTATTACAATGCCGGATGTATTTTAAAAACAAGTCTCTACAAAGTTGAAAAAAAATTCTTCGTTATGTCTGTAACACAATAATAATAGTTGCATCGGCTGAGAAAAAATTCTTATTAAATCCAAATCTTCTAAAACCTATTCTGAACCGTTTAAACATTGTTACGAATTAACGACGAGGATTAATTTCAGCACATACCTATATTTCAGAAATGTTACATGATCATTACTATTTTTAAGGGTATTTTGTAAATTACACAAATCGTTTTAGTTACATTTTTTCAGATATCTTTGTCCGACGACTTGCCACAAACTCTATGTGAAACCTGCCAAAAAGCTGCAATTACTTGCTACAACTTTAGAAAACAATGTGAAAAATCGGACAAACGTCTACGATCAGCATCCTGCAAGAAATTGACTCCGCGATGTGATAAAACAGCGGCAAAATGCACAGAAAATAAAAGGTAAGATCCACACTACAGCTAATTCAGTTTGTAAAGCATGTGTGTGTAATGTTAAATAGGTGATAAAGATTTCCGCTTTACATATGTTTGCACAAATCGTAATGGTATTATTTTCGAAATTACTAGCAGATGTTTTTGGAATGTTTTTTTTTTTTGTACAATTTATTCTCCACCAAATTGAACTAAAACTCTGGAAGCAAGAGAATAATTAGTTTTTTAAAATCGCGTTCGTTATAGTGTTATAGTTATATAGACAGTTGTAAAAGAAAAAAGAAGTCCTTAGAGGCAAATACCTAAAAGGTGGTAGAGCCGGGTGGCATTGAAGTAAGAACTGGGAATGTAGCTGACTTTACTAATTAGCCTTGCTTGTTTTTCTTATTTAAATCGAGTGCCCCCTTTATTCTATAAATGTTGCCATTAAAAATTTTTGTTTTTGCTTTCCGCAGCTGCGAGGAAACACCGAATATAACAGAAGTAGAACCAAATACTTGCGATATTTGCAACAGCAAATTTACCGATAAAACTCAATTCAACCAACACATTGATTCTCACAAGAAAAGTAAAAAACGTACAGATCTGAAACGTAACAAAGAAATAAACGCTTTGGTAGACGTAAAACGGAGAACTTGTCCAGAATGCGCCAAAATTTTCAAATACCGAGGTAGCATGTTAAAACACCAAAGAAAACATAAATCTCCCCCAAAAACATGCAACTATTGTTCATTTCAACCAACAAGTTCCGCAAAATTATTCAAACACATGGAAGAAATCCACGGTCATTTGAAAACACTTATTTGCAGCACATGCGGTAAAGCTTTTTTCAAATTGAAAAATCTCCGTCTCCACATGGTAACGCATTCTGGAATTAAAAAACACACTTGCGAAATATGTGGAATGTCATTTGCTCTCGGTTCGAATTTATCCCAACATCGAAGACTTCATACAGGTGAAAAACCGTATGCTTGTTCCCAATGCGATAAAGCTTTCGCACAACAATCTACGTTGCGGTCGCATGAAGCTGGACATTCAACTCGACGTGATCATGTTTGTCTGGAGTGTGGTGCTGCTTTTAGTAGACCCGGTGCTTTACAGAATCATAGAAAACGACATTCGGGATTAAAACCGTTTGAGTGTTCGATGTGTGGAAAAACATTCACTTTTAGTTCAGAGAGAAAACGACACATGACTACACATACGGGAGATAGAAACCACGTGTGCGAAATATGTGGGAAGAGATTTAATAGAGGTTCGAATCTAAAAGTGCATAGACGTATTCATACCGGAGAAACTCCATATGTTTGTGCTGTTTGCGGAAAAGGATTTATACAAGCACATTGTCTTCGTACTCACATGAACACGCATATGATTAAGAATGTAAAACTTGAAGATAACGCTGTTAGTTGAGTTCTTTGAATTAAAAAAGTGAGGTAAGAGTTTTGTTTTTGTTCCATGACCAGAAATATGTTTAAAAAAGTCTTATACCTACTAGTAATAAACTGGAATGAAGTAATTGTAAAAATTGGTACTTTATTTTGTATCGATCATTAAAAAGTATGACTTTGGTTTACTCCTTTTCAAACGTAACGGTCGATAGTAGCAACAGTAGCAAAAACAACTCATGGATGACAGTTACGTAATTGAGCTTGTTGTTTTTTCTTTTTATTGATAAATTGATTAGTGATTGTGAAATTAGTTTTTTTGCAAAATTACCACTAAACTATTGAAGGTTTTGACCTCTTAATGTACAGAGTATGAATGATCTGCACTTGACAAAAACCAGTTAACGACCCTGTTAGAAGCAACTACTCAGTTCAGTGAGCTACCAGAACTAGATTTAGATAGTAAAATTAATTATTATTCCTTTCCATATTTTTGTTGCCATTTTTTTTTAATTTTCCATATTTTTTGCTGCTCTTTCCTCTGGCTTGTAAAGTGGTCGTGTCTAATTACACATGCGGATAAACTTGCAGGTTTTAGTTTGTTAATTGGTTATAATTAGTCCAGAATCAATAAATCATGTTAATTAATATAATGATTAAAGCAGATATGTTAAACATTAAATTGCATGCAATTTCATTAAAGTGCACAATTTTTTCTCGTTTGATTCTTTTGAAAGAAAACTATTTTATTATCCTAGTTTGAATCTTGTTTCTGACATTGAGAAAGATATTGACAAAGAAAAAAAAAGAATAACAAAAACTGAGAAAGTAATTATGGAAGCTGAAAAGTCAATGTTGGAATCAGGGAGAAGAAGCATAACTCGAGGAGGCATTCAATGAGAATTAGAAAGGAAGAGAGCAAAAGTAGTTGCGACATTGAGAAAAATATATTCTCGAATAAAAGGAAATATACAAAAGAAAATGATGTATTAAATGAGATTATGAAATAAAATAAAGAGAAAGAATTTGTATTTGTGATAATGAAAAGATGATAAATGTAAAATTGGGATTGGTTTTAAAGAAACTTGAAAACTAATTGAACGAATAGAGGTACAGAACCAAGTGGAAGAATCTAAATAAAAAGTTTATAGTAGAAGGAAATATAGAAAGACTGCAAAGGAGAGAGACATTTAAACAAGGAATCCAGAAGCGGAAACCTAAATGAATCAATGTATTACAACGCGAACAAATAAAACAAAAAATGCAAAATAACTTAGAAAAATGGGAAACAATGTCCTAAAATGAAAAAAGAAAGATATTGAAGTAAAAAGACCAAGAGCCTTAAAGCGGTGCACTAAGGAAAACATTAAAACTGAAATCAATAAAATACAGCAGACACTGAGGAAGTGTTTCCGAACCTTCTGAAGGCTGTTTTGAATCTCTCTCAAAAGTGCCGCGTGCAGGTGGTTAGCATTCATAGTCCTGTCTCGTTATTTTTTAAGAAAATGAGCTGAAATTTTGGTGACAAATTTATGAAGGCCTCTACTAGTTGGTCAGTTTTTCAGATCTACAAAACTCTCTTGTGGATTCAATTAGCGTATTTTTTCCAATATTATTATTAACTTTTTGCTTGTGGTCAGAGACAATTTTAAGACAGCCAAGTAAAAAAGATAGCGTCTGTCATTGAACTCAATCTCACTTGAATTTTTTTTCTTATTGTCATTATTAGAAATTGTTGCAATTCGTTTTATTCGTGATCTAATTATTACCATCTAACTACTTCCATATTGTCTGCAGAAGCAACTATTTCTAAAAGTGAGACCCTCCTAACTGAAAATACTAATTGCAACCTTTGGTGTGTAAAGTATGTAATAGTGTTAATCTTGGCAAGTTCTGGTATACTTAACTATTGTAATTAATCCACCTTGCGCAGTAATGAGCCTATTAATTTAATTGATTCATATGTTTCTGAAGAATAAATTATTGCCTCCTCAATCTAGTTTGAACGTTCCATATTTTGGAGCACACGTTTTTTATTTGTTACTGGATAAATTTAAATTGAAGACGAAATGCATGAAGAATTATTATGAGCGAGACAAGAAGAATTAGAAAAACGAAGAAAATTACTAAAAAAGTCCAATGGTTAAAAAGTTACCATTATAGCATTGAAAAAACCAAAATTCTTTCTGACAACATCTGTGAGATAACCGAAAATTTTTGAGAGACTTGAAAGAGCATAGCGTCAAAATCAACAGTAGAAGTTAACATAGAAAAAGAATGAAGTGGAAATATTTTAAAACGAGAAGTACAGAAGAGAATCCTAAATATGATATACGAATAGGAGCAAATAGAAGTACGTAGAAGTCACAAAATGTGTAGCATTTTTGGAATCTCTTTAGAATTTTTAACGAATTGCTGGATTGTTGAACAAAGAATTTAAAGATTCAAAAAAATTTATGGCTGGATTCATTATGAGGCCTTGAAACTAAACCTGGAGTTAACCTGGAGAACTGCACTATGAGAAAAATCTACAGGTTGTTGTTCTCGTTTGCTGTTCATAACGGTTTTTGCTACTTTAATAGTTATATAGTTGTAAATTACTTTAGTTACAAGCTGCTTACTGCTCACTTACTGCTTACTCCTTACTTTTGTCTTTTATTATCACTATCATTAGCAGTTAGTATTTAAAAATGTTGAGAACATAAAGAACTCTCAATTTTGGTTGAAGAACCAACTATTTCTGGAAGTGACGGAAAATACCATTCATCACCTTTGATGCGTAACGTATGTAATAATATATAGGTTTTGCGTATCTGGTACGCTAAACTATTATAATTAATGCACGTTGCATAGTAATAAATTAATTACTTGATTGAATTGATTTATTTATATTTACATAGTTTGAACTTTCTATAAGTTAGAGGGCACGCTTTTTATTCCTTACAAGACAGATTGAAACAAAAACCGATACATAGAAGAAGAATGGATAAGAAGGGGATAAAAATGAGATGAAGAAAATGTTGGGTTTATGATATCACCTTTCTACAAAACAATAACGAACCATAGACAAAATTGAATATTTGTAGGATAACAAAGGTACAGAATCAATTGAAAGAGCAGATAGTAGAAACTAATATGCAAGGAGAATTATGTGCAGAAGGCAACACCTAAATAATATTAAATAAATATTGCGGTAGTAAAAAGGTGAAAAAGTATTGAGAAGCACACGTAAAAGAAATCAAAAGAAGAGGAGAGAAATGAAAATCGAAAAAACTTTAATTATTGTACCATTATGATGAACCAGAAAATCAACATTATTGCTATATTTAGATATGTCACTCAGTGATGGTATTTCCTTTAATTATAAATCAAAGTTAATATTGTTCAATTGAAGGAAATTGGCTAAATCTCAAAAAATATTATTATTCAAACAAGACAGTTACATCTTGCCATTTATAGATTCCCAGGTGTAAACACACACAACTGTTTTACCTCTTGAGGAGCATACGATTTTAGATTATTTCCCTAAAACGTTTAAAATGTAATTTTTTGTTGTGTAACCTTCTTTCGGGGGAACGATATTGTTTTCAAATTCATATTAATTACAAAGCACGTAGTAAGGTACTAAAAGTGGGCCAGGCCTGGCTGCCGGGTTGGATTTCGAGGTCAAAAAATCACACTTTTCGAGATCAAGTCTCGCTGCTGTATAAATCTTTATATAGCAATTATAAAATGTTTAAATATATTTTAGCATTGCCACCGACCACATGCTTAGTTAAACGCTTGTGTACACCTAACGAGTGAAAAACTGGCTTAGGCCTGCTTAAATTTTAAGAATGATTGCGCCGCTTGAAGATTTTGTAACGACGCCCATGATTAAAAGTTATAGATGCAAGTTTCTGCAAGACAAACCAGGAAGAAATTTCAGGAACCTGCAGTGAAGGTGTGAAAACAATAATCGCGCTCTATTCTATCATATAATCACTTTATGAAATTCCACCCTGGAATTGTGGCGACTTTAAAAAATAGAAATGGGGTACTTACCTAAAAAAATATTGCTATTTTTAATCTCTAGATATATGCAAAAACCCGAAAGAGACTTACATATTTTTTTCCCATTTTTCTATTTCGTGTTTCCTAAATATTTGCACAAGTTGATATTGATGACGTACGTAGTCTCATATCCTAGATTCACACCTATTTTGAATGGATTCTCGCTTTAGTTACTATGCTACACTGTCAGTAGAGGGCGCGCATCTGTAAACCGAAATGGAATTTGATTTATAAATAGATGGAAGGCTGTCTTGTGGTCTGAGTACGTAAAATAAAACCATATTAGACTGTAAGCAAGCTTTTCTGTCTGATCGCAAGTGTCCGTGGTCACCGTTGCCCGATGCCCAGCTACCGGCTATTTGAAGTTTTTGAGTGGCGCCATCATACGGTTTCTTTTAGAACTACACCGCATGCGGGACACGTACGTCACAAATCCCCCACTTCAAAAATTAATTCTGGACGTAATATTAACCCTAGGAAAAAATTGCAAAATACCGGTCTAATGAAATTGCCTACATTTTCTAAATATTATATTTCCCAAAAATGAGGCAAGTACCCCATTCTTCATTAGAAGCTAACAATATTATTTCTCGCATTGTGTCGTTCTATGCTTTTACAGACACTGTTCACAATTGTAAAACTAACAACACGAGATTTATTGCTATGGTTTCACAGTGCTGTTCGAATTTACAACAGCATTAGTGTTGTAAGTACTCAATAGTAGTTTTCACCAAGAGATGGCCAATTTATTTATTGAAATTAAAAGTGCAATTTGTACAATTATTAATAGTAATTGGAGCACTTTTGGCCCCTGATATTTCATCAGTTGCGAAACGAATAGAATTTGATATTGTATTTCTTGTTGTGTTAGAACAAATTGTAGAAGTAGAGCTTCCTTCGAACACTTCAAACAAGTAAACGATGTGGAGGTGTTGGATGCGGAGTGAACGCTGGCGCTGCTGGCTGGCTTCTTAGTTGCACAGTCGCTGTTAGTATGTAAAACCTTGTCTGCAAACTGTTAGTTGTTAAATAATCTACATATCCTTCAGCAACCCCAGATGATCTGTAAATGGATTTCTTTTTTGACGTCCATAACGTCAACCCCCGTACTTGCTAACAATATTGCCGACGTTCTTCGAAAAGCCAGTGAATAATTTTGGATCTTGAAGTTTTAAATACTGGGCAACTTTTTGAGGCACTTGTTCCATTGTATTTATACCGACAAGTTGATTGACATATTTTCCTTGCCGAACTAAGTAAAAAAATCGTCGAGAATTTGGGGTTTTGGGTCTTAGCTGTACATATTTTCGAAAAATCTCCAGAAAATAAACTTTTTCATCAAGTTTGTCAATAATTGTAAAAGTTCGAAGAATATGTGATTTTAGTATCCGGCATCTTAACAATGACAACTGAACGTTTATCTGTAATGTCATCCACTGTCCTCTTTGTAAGCCTTTCCAGCCTAAGGCCCCCGGCAATGCCCATTATCACAACTACTTTCATCATAATGTAGATTTAGTCGGGAGGTTCCATCCAAAATCTATGCATTTGTTATCTCGTAAATACCTTAAATTTCTTTGGATAATGTCCAACATTTTTGTTCTTTAAAAATGTTATCAGCCTCTTAAATTGTGATACGTCAATATCGCTATTTAAATTTATATACTTTTCAGCTAGAATATTCCGCCCATAAAGGTTCTGGAGACTTCAGTTTTGCGCTTCTCTGGACGAAATAAGCAACCACAATTTATTCGGTTATCAACACTTTCTTCTTATCCAACCAATTTTTGAAGACACCACACACTTTTTCGTACTATATTTTCGATTTTGCTGGAATCAACGAATGGCAACCCGTTTGATATGCTTCCTCAGTTTCTGGATGTCAGAATTATCTTCCTTAGCCTTTATGCAATAGTATACGTGTATGCTTAAACGTAGATTGTTCCAATAATAATATTCTGCAATTTCTGTTGTGATTCAAAGCTTTTACGGACACAGTTTCCAATAGAACACAAAACTATTGATTCAACTTGGAGAAATAAATAAACAAATAATGGAATTACCGCAACAGCATTAGCTATGTATTATGATTTCTGAATTTGAGTTGAAATCCGTAATAAATTTTGCTGATTTTCTTCTTTGGTTTGATTATGCGAAAAACGTATACTCTACTCGGGATTTGAGAAATCTCGACTTCGTCTCAATCTTTCCAACTTTCCCTCGATTCTGTCAGAATGCACTCACCAACCTAATAATGTAATATACTATTACCGCATATTTCAAATCTTAATGGATAACTAATTTAATGAATTATTACCGCTATTAGTACATAATTGAAGTTAATAATTAATATACTTAAAGGTAATGGGTTATTTATGCACCTACAAATGACAAGCATAACGACCAGTTACTGACAGGGTATAACGTATCGTTGGAGGTAATTTGCATTTTATATTTTATGGACGACAATATTGATCGCTTCCCGAAGCTATTAAAGCATTCAAATAAATAAAACTTATCTTCCACTGTCCATGAGACTTTTTTTTCTGGTACAGATGAAATTATGAATGACTTTTTTTGTTGAACTTTTGACATCTTTTAAAATAATTTTGATATACAAGAAAATAAACCAGAAACACGCTTTCTGTAATGTTTTTCACCTTCTTGAATCAGTGTTCAAAATCCTTTCACGCCGATTTGTTTGCAAAAGCAACTGAAACAGTTGTTGCGAGTTTGTTTATTTTTCTTACTAATTATTTAGCGGCAGGTTTCCCCCAAATTTAATTTTTTACAACTTTTTAAACAATTTTAAAACGTACGTTTTCATTTGTAGTTTTTAAGAGCAATTGTAGGAAGAATGTTATATCCAATACGTGGGGAGAATGTCGCAAACCTTAAGGACTCTTTAGACCTTGTTCTAGAACAATCCTGATGGTCTTGTAAAGTCCGGCCTTATTATAATGGGTCACTTACTGATGACCTGCCTATAGTCGGGAGAGACCCCCAGAGTCTAGAAGAAACACTACTAAAATTAACTATCGAAACAGGAACTGAGGAACAGAGGGTTAGAAGGAAATGAAGACTTGAAACAATAAACTAAAAGAATATAGAAAAATTTAAATTTGAAATTATCGAAAAGCTCGGAAATCTAGGAGTAACAATTAATAATTTCAATAACAGAAAAATGTAAATCTTCCAAAGAACATAAGTAGGACACAGACCATACTAGAAATACAAATGTATTCTACGAAAAAAGAAAGATAATTAGAAAAGAATATCAGATAAGATAATACAAACAATATCAAACCATTAAATGGATAAAATTTTAATTGTAGAAGATATAGTGAAGGCCATAAAGGCAGAGAGAAAAATGAAAGTGAATTGAGAAGTAAGGAAAATTATAGAATGGCGTCTGGGAGGAAATAGATTGAAAGGAAGATCAAAGAACGGATGGGGGAACTAAGAGAACGTGGGATTAAAAAACTGGTGGAAACAGATTCAGGATTGACAGAAACGGAGAAAGATAGGGGAGATGACAAAAACTCAAAACAATATACAGAAGAAATAAAACAGAACCTGGAGTCACTCCCCACATCAAACGAGTCATTAGCATGTAATATCAAAACTTGGCCAATATTATTGCGAGTGCAAAAGTCAAAAGAAAGATTTTCCAATAATTTGAATTTGTTATTAAAATCCTAATAAATATAAAAAACTGCAATTTTTAGTAATTGTCGGATATATTTTATTATTACCAACTCTAACACTAAAACTAACATACTAACACGCTAAGTGAAATAAGAATAAATAAATGAGATATATACATAAAACAGGCATACTTCATGAATGATGACGAATTCTCTTCCGTTAAAGATCACTTCCTAATCTCTCGAATTCTTGTATAAGATGAACCATATCGGCCTTTTCTAACCCAGAATTTTGGAAAACAATCCTAAAGAAATTAGGATGGCCTTTCTGCGCTTGATAAGTGACCATCATGGACCCATCTTTCATCATCCTTTCTTTCATTTTCGGCGCTATCTGATGCAATCTCTCTTTATAATCTCCCTGGTCTTTAGCTCCTCGAAGACTAGGAGGCACATACCAGAAACAAATGTTAGTAAATTCGGGTTGATCAAGGACCATTTCGAATCCAGGTCGGTTTCTAATAGAATCAGTAAAAAATTTAGCAGTGTCAAACACTTTATTAACATGACGCTCCAGGCCCGCCGTACCCTTGGCCTTCCACATAAACCAAAACTTAAGCACATCCGCCCTTCGACCACACTGAATATGTTTATCGCCTGAAAATCAACATTATTTTTTAATTCAAAGTAATTAATGCGGAAATTACGAACCTGTATCGAAACTTGTATCGTAAAATTTGTCCTTTTGGAAAAGGTAGGCGGCGTTAGCGCAATGGGCCTCGGCTAGAACTCCTTCGTGTCGTAACAAGAGGGTTGAACATTGTTGGGGGGCCGTCAAGAGTTTATGGGGGTTCCAGGTGACCGAATCGGCCCTG
The DNA here is from genome assembly GCA_905333025.2 of Pyrochroa serraticornis. Lineage (NCBI taxonomy): Eukaryota > Metazoa > Arthropoda > Insecta > Coleoptera > Pyrochroidae > Pyrochroa > Pyrochroa serraticornis. Next base: position 23,071,310 of record HG995154.1, read on the forward strand.
ATTGCATAAAATCAATTTATTAATTCACCTCGACACTTAAAATGTTTCGATTTCATTCTCATTAAAGCGTGAAGGTTGGAGATAATCAACTTGTAATTAATAAGTTTATAGCAGATACCTAAATATTAAATTAGAGTTTCAGATTTCGACAGTGTATTCAAGGATTTGAGCTCAATTATGCGGTAGCAGTACTGACGTGTCAAAGCCGCGGCAATCTCTTCTTCCGGCCCGTTACTCGGAACCTAATTGCTCGAGTCCCTGATGACTTTCTCTTGGGAGAGACCATTGCCAAATTTCGCGCTTTATCTCGAAATATAAATGTCTGTAAATAACGGTATGGAATCTGATTTCAGTTTTTTCTACTCAAACCCTCTGAAATTTTACAGCCCTTCCTAGTACTACGTAGATAGTACCATTTCATTTAAATAAAACTCATTTACTAAAAACTAAATCACAACCTTTTTGAAAAAGCAAATTGTTTGCATGTGGCACGAAAAAAGTTCAATTTCTTCCTATATTAGACCAAACTCACCTTTGGATCCCTTCCAGTAGGCCTCTGTGTTTACTAGAAACCAGAGCTCCTCCGCCCCAGGCCGCGTCCACGTGCAGCCACAAACCATACTTTTCACAAACGTTGGCGATTTCGTCCAATGGGTCAAATGCCCCAATCACAGTAGTACCAGCAGTGGCGCTAACCATAAAGGGTGCCGCTCCCTCACTTAAAGCTCGTTCAATTTCCTCCACCAAATGGGAAATGGTCATTTTTCCCCTTTGATCCGCTTTAATTAGGTACACATTATTGGAACCAATTCCCAAAAACGACGCCATTTTTTTAACGGAATAATGGGCATCTTCCGATGTAAACAAAACCAGGCGTTTCGATCCGAGTCCATTCGTCTAAAGAAAAGAAATAATAAAGAAAAATTAAGTGATTGTTACTACCTTAATTTCTGGCATAAACTTGTATCTGGCACAACTGATGGCGTAACCATTAGCTATAGAACCTCCCGGGCAGAAGATACCGTCACCTCTTCCGTTTTCGAATCCGACTATCGTGCGCATTTCTCTAAGAACAGTTTCTTCCATTAAAGTGAAAACAGGAGATACTTCGTAAGTGTAAACGCTGGGGTTGAGTGCATCAGTTAACCATTGCCCAACTAAACCGTAGGGATCCAGAGAGGAAAAGAGTTGGTTAACGAAGTAAGGGTGGCCGGTTTTCACGGAATAACTGATGGTATCCTTGAGAAGTTTCAATAGTTCGTCGTGAGTTGACGGTTGGCGATTGAGGTTGAAGTTTAGTAATTGTTGGAGTTCTTTGGGGTTGTGCCATTCTAAAACTTTGTTTTTGCGGTTTGTTCCTTCGAAAACGGCTTCTTTAAGAATGACTTCTATGGAGTCTCTGATGAAGGATTCGTGCTGGTTACGGTTCGGTAGTGATTCGATCGTGGCGGTTTTTTGAGGGGGTGTGTAAATGGTTTTGGTTTCTGGCTTGGTGAACACTTCTTCGTCGGATGATGCTATTGCGTCACTGTATGTTGTCGGTTCTTCGATGATGTCTTGGAGGGAATCTTGCACGCCGGTGGCTGGCATCTTGAGGGATCCTCGTGTTAATTACACGACTGATTCACGAATGGTGATGATGAAGCCAACGACATGGTTATAAATGTTGTGATCACGTGGAGGCCTTGTTGCAACTTTCCCTTGCGGCCAAATTAATCACCATCATATCTCGACCGTGGCGCAGTAAGAAGAATCAATGCGGTTTTTCGACCGTTCGTCAATGGTGGTGTGGGAAAAACCAAATTTTCCGTTCAGAAAATTACCTGCTCGGATATTCCCCTACATCGAACGCTTCCTAACGAAATTAACCAAATTCGTACGTTTTGACGTGTTAATTGTCGTAGTGGGATAACTCGATCATGATTTAAATTAGTTCAATGAAATTTATTGCAAAATATCTCTCGTTTTTTCGGACTGCAAATTGAGTGACCTACGTCGATATCCTAATAGGTTTCAGCGAAAGAGTTGATAATTATCATTAAATAATCACCTTCTGCAGGCATTCAATCTTTTATCATATAAATTGTGTGTGTCTGTCAATATGGAATAAAATTAACATACATTTAAATAATTATATTGATTATTGATAAACTTTACAAAATTTTTGTATTGATCTTAAACGAAACATAGGCCGGATGTCAAGTATCTTAACAACTTCCTGGGTTCATTATTCAGGGACGAATTCGAATAGTTGCTTCTGCACCTACCAGTTACATATTAAATTCAACCTCGAAATTTTGTGTAACCACGGCTGTTTAAAAATCTTGCAAATAAGAACACTTACTTCCGATTCGATATCCCGCAATTTCATATCTCATTAAGTTTCGTAATTTTTTGCCTGTCGATTGTTTAGCATCAATTAAAATCCGCTTTTATATCTTGCATAATATTAATTTTCTATTAAACAAAGTGCTGCAGAAATAATGACTTGGTTATAGAAAGGGCATTACAGTCTTTCACGTAGATCCAATTAACGTTATCTACATTCCTTGCTATTTGTCTTCACATATTTCACTCCAAAAGAATGTTTTCAAAAAGTTATTACCATTTTATATTTCTTGGTTTGCTAATATCAGTTTTTTTATCCTCGAATATTTTTTTCGTCCAAATAAAGATACATTTTTATTTAATATTCAAATTATAACAGTGCGTCATTTGAATTTGCAATAAAAGAAATTGCAGCCTATTTTACAAAATCAATGGTGAATGCACTAGCTTTATGACTTCCCTTCCTGTCGAGGTTACTGTAATCGTTTATTAGTGCAGCGCAATAATAATAGCATGGGGACCAACTTGGCTGGTGTTCGTGCGAGAAGAAACCCCCCGAGGGCTAATCTTGTCACTCTATCTCTTCTAACAACGTATCGCTAGCCATCACTTTAAAATATTGCTACTAACAAACAATTGTGTTAAATTTTTTACGTAAAGAATCAAAGTGATTTTTTTATAAGTTAAATTTATTAGCCCCATTGGTTTACAGTTTGATTACAGTGGTGGTAGCGTAAATTCGGTGTTTGGTGTAAACGTTAAAATGAAAGTGGCCAAGCAATTGATCTTGATCTGCGTGTGTGTGTGTGAAACGTTACAGTATTTGGCTAATAAAATTGGATTGGAAATCCAGATTTTCTTGCAAACTTTATTTGGGCGAAACCGGGCACAGAGTTGGTGTGTTTCTGGCACGATAGATGGCGCAGAAATTACTTAGTTAATTATTCAAAAACCATTTGATAAATTTTAGATTTTAATGCTCGAATGTATCTAAATGTACAATAGAATTCAAGCTTACGAAATACATTTGCATTTTTCACAAATTTACTTGAGATCCAGTCGTTAATTTTCAGTGATTCAGGTCTTTGCCCAAAATTTCCATCCTTGTCAGAATCAATTCGTTTCAACTCACCCACATTTTCTTCGTAACTCTTTCTTCTTCTCTTTGTCGCCCTTCTAGCACTTTTTTCCAGAGTTTTATTTTATTTGCTTGATTTTTCAATCTAACTATTGATTCTTAAGATATAATAAAAAATATACCTATAGATGTACAATGTTAATAAGAATTGTATTTTTGATGTCATAATTTTGTTACCCCTGCATCCCATACAACTTTACGGATTTTAACACACAAATCCATTGATTACAGTAAGTAGCTGTAATATGATAAGTTTTAAAATATTTACATTATTATGTTGCTTATCTACAGATCCCAGTCTCGATAATCTTAAGAATAATTAGATGTTAATTCTTCCCTATTCTCCAACAATTTCTTCTTCTTTTTTTCTGTTTATTCAGAGTTTTGCCTAATTTATTTGCTAGATTTCAAATGTAAAAACACTTACCTGCTCCTTAATATATTCTTTTTCTTCAAGTTATGACCATATTCGATTTTAGTTTATCTGTTGTAAAAGCAAGGCCTCAAAGCTTTTAATATGATTAGTGACAAATAGCGAGAAATTGATCGAGGCTATTGTTGAAATACTTGACGTGATGAAGTAAACTGCTTTATTACTTCACCTGAATTGTTATTTTTACGTTTCTCTTTTTAAGTGAGATGAATTTATCGTTGAAGGAATATGTACCGCCCCTTCTCTTCTAGAATTTTAGAAATTCGGGTATCATTTTGTGTAAATAATTTTATCCCTTTTTCATCCCTCATAATTTTTATCGATCTAAACACACAAATCGGTCCTTCACTGCGCAGCAGACTATATGGATTTAATATGGGTTATCGGAAAATTGCCATTTCCTGACCCCCATTATTATATCTTGTATCAAGATATATCGGGGATGTTTTTCCGCACATTTTGTGCTACAACATGGGTCATTAAGTTGTAAATTCATTCTTTGATTAGTAATTTAAGGCAGATGGCTTGTTTAGTAAACGATTTGCTCCGGTGCACAAGTTCAATGAACAAATTTCGAACACCAATGGGTAGGAGGGCTGGTTCAAATCTTTTTTTGATAGATTCTCTCATTTTATCAGAATTGCTTTGCTTGAACTTGACAGAATTAACTAAATTCTTTGCAAAATTATTTTTTATTAATTAAAAAGTTCTTTAATTACTTAAAAGGTTTCAAACTCAATCTATATTTTTTTGCAGAAATTTTTCTCTCCTGCAGTCAAACGTTCTTTCTTGTGAACATCACTAATGGTGAAAGTTTTCACCTCCTCCATTTTTCTCGAGAAGTATTTCCTTGGACTCACTTACTATTCTATCGGAGATCGATTTCACGGACCTAATAAATTTGAAAAGTTGGAATATTTTCGATGTTTTTGCGAAAGATTGGAATGATCATAAATGATGAACGACCCACTTCTACAGGTTGAGGTTTTTCTCGAGTGGATTATTAAATTTAATGAAATAATCGTTGTTGGAAATTCCATTGTTGAAACGTGTCGCTGTTATTATCGTCTATGTAACGTCCAATTATTCCTTTTTGATACTTCCATGCTCCATGCAACGTTTTGATACTGTCACCAATTCTGTTCTGCACCATGACAAACAGCGGATGTTCTACAGTCTGTTTAACTTTTTGTATTTCTTTGGCTCTTTATAGGGGTATACACTATAGAGGATTAGTCAAAAGTCTCAAGCTATTTGACTTAAAGAAAAAGTTATAACTGTTGGTCAAATTATTAATTTTAGACCAGATTAGAGCTAATTTTTTTTACAAGATGGCACCGGCCACTTTTTATATTTCTTGTTGGCAAGGTACTATTATTTCTATTCAGGATGCCGTACAAAACTATTCTCCATACTGACACGGAATTATTTTCCCTGCATCAAGTCGTTTGTTTTTAAATAAATAAAGCAAAATTTGCGTTTCATCTCTTGAAAACGTCCAATTTTTCCTATTTGGAAAAAAGAAGACGGACCCCCAACACCACCATTAGCACGTGATTGACACAGTTCCTGCCACTCAAATGTCACATTCTAATATTGTTGTTGGCTGTACCTCCTCTTGAGATTGGGGTACGTCCCCTGTTTTCAAGTAGGTAAAATTGAGTGTTTTATAAAGATGAAACCCAAATTTGCTCTATTTATTTAAAAATAAACGGTTTGACGCAGGAAAAAATTAATTCCACGACTGTATGGCAAATAGTTCTTCTCTACGTCAGGATAAATAGCAAAAATTAGTATATTGCCTCAGCCAAAAATGGTATGTAAAAAAGTATGCTCTGATATGGCCTCTACTTAGTTATTTGACATTATTTATTTTCTTAGTCTAGAGAAGCTTAGTTACATACTTTTGACTACCGCTGTATAGCGTAGTTTTATTGTCATTTCAACAATCTCAGTATCTTATTAGTAATTTAATTTTAGTGAAATTAGTATTTTCTATAATAGTTATGTTAGTAAATTCAAGAATTTGTAGCTTTACTTTTAAGTAAATAAATAAATGCTATACCTTTAGTTCGATTATCCCAACTTCTTTAGTCAAAAACCAAAAATAATCTTTAAAAAGTAACTTAATACAATTCGATTTCTTTAGGCCCTCCAATTATTATAAATTCATCTCTGCCAGTAGCAATGTCTAACAGGCAATAAAGTAAGTGTATTTCAATCATGGTCATAATAAACAACGGACAGCTATAAACTAGCTAAGGAAACCGAACGGGCCCGCAACTTATGTCAACGTTAGTCGCTAGAGGGTCAAATTAAAATTACCTGCATCCCAGCTTTTGCAATTGCATCGTCCTGACCTTGTCCTGGTAATACTGGAATAAATAAGTTATTCTGCAAGCATTCACTCAATAAATGGGATCAAGTTATGTCAAGATAATGAAGTTAATTCTTGCGGAAGGTATCTTATCGTATCTACTACCATTGACTTTACTTATCATGATTAATCAATGCTACTACGAAGTAATAGGTGAGTATACAGGGTTAGTAAAAAAATTGAAATTAAACTTTTGCTACCTAACTCTTATTTATGCTATTAAAGTCCACCCAGTCTAGGCTAAATGGAAAATGGGGATGCATCGCAACAAAATACGCAGCCGACAATACTTATGTGACAATCCCACTCAAATGACACGTTCTGATGGTGTTGCCAACTGTGCCTTGTATCGGGATACATCCCCATCCCCACTTAATTCAGATTGGGCCGCAATATCGCAAATAAACTCATTTTCTATTTTACGTGATCATAAATGCTTTTGTTTTTAAATTAAATATAATGCAAACTAAAATTCAAAATTACAAATTTTGCGGTACAGTTACCAGTATGTTCACGCCTTGTAGAATTTCATAGTCACTAGAGAAATCTTTCCTATTTTTCGAACATCGGCGGATTCTTTCAAACTACTAAATTTTCCAGAAAAACTTTTACCTACCTATCAATTGCATTTTAGACTACTAAGAAAAAATTAAATAACTAATAGAGTCGGCACCCGGAAATTTACTCCTTTAAAAGTTAAGCGCCCACTGAACTGAAGTTAACCATAGCCCCACCACTCCATTGGACCGGTTCCCTATAGAACGCTCTATGGGAGCCCGCAATTCCAGCTCCTATGCTGCTTGATGGTTTTGAACAGTCAGTATCGTCTGGATGTCCTTTCACCTCCAGTTACGTGAACCCTGAAAGCTTTCTTGAAGTTGTAAGCGGTGTTAATTTTATCAGATTACATGTAGAGTATCCTGTTTTTAGCTATTTGATGGCATATTTCAGTACGATATCCTTTCCTTCAAATGCTCCCATATCCAAATCTGATCTTAATCTAATTAAAAATTTATAGTGTTATAAGGCTTTAATAGGGTTCTGGGCGAAAGGAAGAAATAATTAACTCAAGACGAAAAAAGTATCGGAAAAAAATAATTGTAAAAATGTTATTATTTTAATATATAGTTCAGTAGATTTATTTATGCATTGAAAATTTTGTTTTGTATTCTTTTATTGTTCTGGGCTACGCACTGAACCGCGGAAATTTTTCAAATATGAAGTGACAGTTGAAACATTTGCACCAAAATAACAGATTTAAAGAGAGCGTTATCAACATTACTAAACTGATACTCACTTTTCAATATGAAATGACTTTTTAAGTATTTGACACTGATTCTCACTAGAGATTCAATTATTGTGGTAAAAAACACTAGTAAAGGGACTTTTATGACTAAATTAACTGGTTTTACGATTCATACAAACCGGTAAGTATATAAAAATTGGTAACTTTACTCAACTGTTATCACATTTTATGCTCGCAAACTTCATAACAAACAGTAAAAAAATAAAACTACAAAATAACCCTTGAGTAGGAAAATCTTAAGGGCCAGGCTAATTTTAAGGCCGGTAAGAATACTGCAAAATACACACGTAACCATTGGTAATGGTACCTAATGATCAATAAGGCTCCGCACTTTTAAACCCGTATAGAGTACATGGTATTTTACATTAACCTTCTCAACTTATCGGCGCCTTCGATACCAAGCTTGCATATCTTGCATATCTCTTGCCACCTCAGCTAAAGCGTGATCCATTCCGGCATCATCGTTTAGATGGTCAACGTTAATGTCTGCCATAGCCATATCCAAATCGAGACGCTGTTGATCATATCGTGCACGTAGGGCATTCAATCGTTGGCGCATAGGTTGAACGTGTGGTCGTGCACCTCTTGGTTGAATTAGTCTATTAATTATCCCATTAATGTCACCCCCAATTGGCTGTAATTCAATAACAATTTAATATATTTCTCACAATAAATAAAATCTCACCATAAAGAAAGGATCTAGATTAAGGCTTGTGGACGGTTTGTTTTTATAATGTTTATTAATGTCTGCGACCGGATCAATTTTAAGTTCTGTATTTCCAATTTCCGCTTTCGCTTCAGCAGCACCCCGCAAAACGTTTTCCTTGTTTATTTTATTGTTATCGCTATAAAGCGGACATCTAGAAAATATTGGTAAACACAACTGGCATCAAATTTATTTTCGAACTTACAAGTCAAAACGATCGCCGCCTTGCCCGTTAAAATGTTTGTAATCGGTTACGGGCTGGTTACAAATGTAACACATTTTCGCTCCACAGGAACAAGTCATTTTATTGCATCCTTCCTCCTTAAAAAACTTCACACCGCACTTCCAGCATTTCCTGAAAATATTATTAAAATTTCACTTAATTAAAAAATATCGTTAAAATGTTTTACCTGAGAAGTGCTTCCGTCATTTTGTTCTCGATAAAGACGCGAGCTTTAACTTCATCATCTTTCTCAACTTCATCACAGCGTAGAGGAATGTGTGACGGTTCTTTGCAGGCACGACACGACTGTTTCATACATTCGGGATTAAGACAAGAAAAGATTTTGTCGCCCTCTGCTGGAATTGTGGCGAAGTCGCAAAATGGGCACATTTCCAGTTCATCAATACCGGCAGCTTTAACTTCGGCTAGAGCTTTCTTCTGAGCCAGCTTAGAGAAAAGTTTCGGCGACACTGCTACCTGATAAAACAAACAGATGAGACGCGGAAATATGAAACATGTTTGTGGGACTTTGCTCGCAAAGAATAGAAGGTGTCAAAGAAAGTAGAACATCCCTACCCAACAATGGCAGCAGAAATGAGAGTGGATGTGGACTATTAAAAAAAATAAAATTAACATTTTACAAACTTTTCCGAACTATAAAGAGAAAAGTGTTCATCAGCAAGGCATCGCGCATCACGAACTACACATAGTGTGGACACGCTGGTGCGGCAATTTGAGGAACTGCCACGAATGGATGCACCTCGCATCCCACATCACAAACTACGCATAGTGTGGACACCCTGGTGCGGCAGTTTGACGAACTGCCACGAACCACGCAGTGTGGACGCCGCTTTAGACTGAGTCATTATAAAAACAGCAATTAGAGTGGGGAAAAAATTAACTGAAGTACCTGTAATGTTTGTAAGCTGAATTCGCCAGAACACATAGCGAGACACGGAAATTCTAACTTTCCTTCGCCAAACAGCACTTCGGTACTCCTTATTATGCAGTTTTTACAGAAAACACAGCCATTATTGCACGTAAGCATTTCTTTCGGTAAAACATCATCATCGTAACAACAACCGCAAGTTGTTAACAATCCATTTTTTCGTGCCTCCTCTCTTTCAGTTTCTTCAGCTTTCTTTTGGTTTTTCATGTAATACTCGATAGCGGGTTTATTAATAAAATAGGCGATCTACAAAACAAATAGCAAAAATTTACAACTGGAAGTTGAAATTAGGGAGAGATTTAAAAACTGTAAAAATATGCAAATATATACTTCTTGTAGGAGCGGTATGTTATCTATGGTGGCCGGAACAGGGAGCTGTCGACGCCTGCTTTTCAACGTATTCTGATCTAAAATATTTTCTAGTTCTAAAGCGGTAGTTAAGAACTTTCCCGTTTTATTAAAGCACGATTGTATCAATCGGACCGGTAGCCTATCATATATATTGCGTAAAGTAATCATAGCGTAATTAGTAGAGATATGGTCCAACTTCACGATACGTGCGGGATCAGAAAAAAAAGCCATCGGATCCGGAATGGTTTTGACAAAACTTTCTATGTTGAATTCTGTTGTGTACTGTTTTTGTTGTGCGGAAATTTGTTGACGTCTAAAAAATTCAAAATAAAAACTCCGTATAACTAACAGTAACGAAAATATACCGTTGGTAATCCTTCATTGTGGGATACTTTCCGCTTTCAACGGCTTCATTGAGAGCGCATTTGAGCATTTCCGATTTACCTTCATACTGATTGCATAGCATTTTCAGATAATCAGGATCGGCATCAGGTAGGACCTCTTTAAGAATAGCGAATTGTTCTTCAGGACAAATTTCTACTTCTGGTTCCGGCAGAGGACGTTTGGGATACTGGTTTTCTGCTACAAAAATAATCAACACAATCAGTTAAAAATAATGTAATCACTGTGTATTTCGGTTATTTTGCTTGACATTTCGACAATCATATTAAAGTTTGCGATATATAACTGCAGAAACGTCAATTGAAAAAAAAACTTCATACTTACTTCCTAGGATTACTGTAAGTAGCTCATCTAAAACGAAAGCGTTGTTCACCTTGCCGGTACAAAGGTTCTTAATGTATTTGGGGCAGGCGTCCGGGAAAATTTGGCATAACGCCTTAACGAGGTCGGGGTCTGCTGGTTGTAATAAAAGTACCGCCTCATCATTGTTATTACTTGATTCACTTAGCGGTTGAGACTGTGCGTTTTTGTCTCTGTAAGGAGCGGCGCATTGACGAATTCGGGCCGACCTAGAAGGTCCCTTTTCCTTTACATGAATTGGAATTTTTATCGATGGCAATTTTTGTTTGGGAACGGCTCCAGAAGTTGTGGGTTGATGATTGTTGCACCGACCTGGATGAGAATGTTCTTTTTGCAAAGTAGCAGTTGCAGAGGCGGTTGAAGTTTGAGGTTCTTCGTAATGATCAATCGGATAATATAAATTCTGTGATTGTAATTTAAGTTTTTTGGACATTTGAGATTCACGTGAAACGGATCCAGTTATTAAAGATTCAGAACAATCACCATTTTGAGATCTTAACTGGCGGTCTTCAAGGGTGCTATGAGTCGATACTAACACCTCATCTGTTATATCGATCTTAGCCTCATTCCTACAACAACGTTATTTAGGCCCTGATAACTTGCAGTAACAAAAAAAACTTACGAGCTATTTCTACGATTTAAAGAACGGGGATTATTTACATCGTCCCTACAATAATGACATTAGAGATTGTATATTGGCGATATATAAAATACTTACAAGTTATATAAAGGTTGCCAATTTGCTCTCCAACCAGAATATTCTTGACCTAAAAAAAGGAACAGATGTAAAAATCAGCAAATGATAAGTTGTGAGCTTTCTAAGTGAGATGTCGTTACAGCGCAAAGCCAGAAAAACTCATCTTCCTGCACGGTTTCGGTTAACTATAAAAATGTTCACAAGTTTAAAAAGAATTATAAAGTGTCAGTGAACATTTTTTCCATGCTTACAAGTCATAACAATTGACACACCAGAAAATTAAACACAACACTAGACATTCAAATGACCTGAACAATGAATCGTATTGATATCTAAAAGTTTTTAGTCAATTCGCGATAACTGGAAGCGGAAAAAATTGCAATAAAAAACGCGAATTTAGATAAGGCCGATTTCAAAAGCCTGCTGTCGAAAAAAATAGAATTATTATAAAATAACAAGAAGCATCCAGAACCGCTACAGCGATAGGCCCCGGGAGATAATTGAACAATAAATGAAACCGCTAACGCATATGGCCAATCGCAATCATTTTGCGTAACCTTCCAATACATAATTATTAATTAATCTGCATCGCGATTAAATTGCAATGCTATTGCAATACAATTTTTTTGCTGGAGTTTTGGAAAATTGCGCCAAGTGAACGATTACGAAAAGTTTTTTTTCCCGCCAGTAGCTGGCGACGTGACAAGCTTTTTGAATCTTGAAGGGGGCGCTGTTATCGGTGTTACTAAATTAACATTTTCTGGGTGTTTATGATACGTAATTCCATTTACTATTTATTATTTCAATTATAACTCTTACTTCAATGTGTATTCGATAAAACTGCGTTTTTGTAGTAACTGGCTCAAAAAATGTTACAAATTTGAATTTTCAAATGAATGGCGAATTTAAAGTGTTTGCGAGAAGAGTTCTTCGCAAAGACGTTTTCCTTTGCAATAAATAAAATAAAGCAGAGGTATGCAAGCACCTTAGAAAGTACTGCAGTCAATTGTTCAATCGTTCCCAATATATTGGAAAAAATAAAATGGCACCAACTTAATAACTAATTTACCGAAAAAGGTGCCGGACTGGTATTTCAAAGTACAGGTCCGTAAAATTTGTTCCGCCATCTTCCTAAGCATCACGGAGTTTGGTTTCTGTGAAATGCACAGTTTGCGGCGGTAACAAAAATGCTTAATTATATGCTTTTCGACTCCAGTCATGTTAGCAAGACATTCAATCAAATTGAAACAGTGGCTACCTGTATCAATAACAAAAAAAAAGTTACATATCCAAACGTATCAAGTAATAATTGAATACCTCTGCTGTTGTCAACTAGTGAAAAATGATCACTAGTCGAGGCAATTGGTTCCAAACGGCTTACAGTTGAGGAAGGACGCGATATAGTAGAACGTGATGAAGATGACTCCGGAAAACGATACTTTTTAAGCTCGGATAGAGAAATCCCACTGTCTCTAAGATCTATAATTTGGTAACGACATTATCAAAGCAATGACGTCCAGGTTCAAATATTTCATGAATCGATAGAAGGATTTATGGATTAATTCAATGTTATGTGTCGCCTCATTGCTAGCTAAAGCTCGAGTGTCACGATACTGTTTCGTACTATTTTCATGCTAGAAATATATGAATAAAACGATATACCCAAATACATGCTGTTTTTCATCTTCCATGCTGTAGCGCATTTACTTTCTACGTCACTAACATAACGCTAAGATAGGATGCCAAAGATGAGTGGCTACAATCAAGCCAAAGTAAAGATCACACAATTATATGAACTCCAACCAGTTCTGTACTATGCGATTCTGTGCAGAGATCAAAAATCTTTTTTCATTAAAAAGACGTCAGTTCAGTAAGTGCCACCGCTACTTGGTTGAGATAACTTTTTTGCGCTCTCTGTCGCACGCACGGGGCGTCAGAGACAATTCGTTCTATCGCTGTATGATACTCCCAAACTGCGGTAAATTTTAAGATTTTTTTTGTTCTACATAAAAATCAATGATAAGGCATGGGCTCTGTTTTTAATAATGACCTAGTTTGCAACTGCTTCAGAAAAAATATAACTACAATTTTAGTGATAAATTTTAGGATATTCGGACGACTGTACTTGACTGATCGCCTTAAAATTCGTTTTGATAAATTCTTAAATTACAAATAAAAAAAAATTAAAAAAATTGCTGTAGTTTTGTACAACAATCGAATGCAGTGTCGTGACTATAACGCACCGCGCGTGCGACAGAGAACGCAACATTAAATTTAGACGATGAGTTTCTTAAAGTGGAGCGATGGCAAGTTCAAACTCCAAATAAATATATGTTTCCTGTTTGTAAATATGAATAGAAAAATATTTAATACTTAGCATAGAAATAGTATCGTGACACTCAAGACTTGTAACAGTATTATAATTTTGTTTAAATCATCCATCAGCTCATAATTATTCTCCTGCAACGAAGCATAAAATATAATTACCGAAATCAAATCTGGGAACAGTTTCAAGTGATGAAACTTCTGGAGTTTCATTAGGATGATTAAATGACTCTGTTACATCAGCCGAATCCATTTCACGGAAAGTTTGTGGAAAAGTTAAATCGACTAATGCAGAAGTAGAGGGGATATCATGTTCTTTCAAATAACAAACATCAGCGGGATCACATACCTTCGAGTCGTCGAAGATTTTACTAGCATCTGGAACTATTAGCACAATTAAAAAACGAATGAAGCTACACCAGAAGTATTACTAAAGTATTTACAATAAGAAAAAAACTACTTAAGAAAGTGGCGGTTTCGAGAAAAATTATACTTATTCAATGACAAGAAATTCTCTAGTTAAAATGAACGAACATTTTGTGAACAACCTAACTAATGCTTAAACTACATTAAAATCAGTGTTACGATCTGAATAGGAAAATCCACTACTCGTTTTCGCAAGAACCTCCTGGTAAATTTAGTGACATTTCGAACAATTTCAAGGTACCATCAAACTATTAGAAAAGAACCAACAAAAAATACTCTTACAACCACCAATAGATGTTGCCAACATTAAAAACTATAACTACAATTTCGAGCAACGTTAATGTATATTTAGAAATTGGTGTACATTGTCACGCAAACCGTATATAGAAAAGAACTTGTGAGCATAAGGAGACTACCAATAAAAGTTATTGTTAGATGATACAAGAAAAGATTAAAAATTGATTAAAGGTCACCCGGTTATAATTGGAAAAGAGTGATGTGCTGAGGTAATCAAATAAATATAAAACAATAGGAAAAAGTTATGAAATCAAATGCACCCTCAAACCAAATTCAAAAATTTTACAGTGGCACTCACCAAACTTAAATTCAGAGAAGACAACTACGTCAATTTATTCTAAATACTAAAAGGGTACAAAATTTCGAAGAGTTGATCTCCAATAAGTAGCGAGGAACAATATTTCCATACTTACTTCTGGAAGAAATTCGATTTTTCGTTGTTGAAATGAGAACATTGAAAGCTAATAATGTATCAACATTTTTTAATCGGATTGTTGTCTTGACTTTGCCTTTCTCATTTTTTACTTCGGAAACAATTTCTATACACTACAAGATTTTGATGGTTTTAACCAATTTGCTACAATTTAAAAAAATGGACTAAGTTTGAGACTGTTGGCGAAATATTTACCGAAACAATTTGCTCAAGTTTTGAAATTTCACATTTTCAAAAGAATAAAGTAAAACCAGCTACTCATACTAAGGCGGGACATCTGCTCGTGTGCGGTAAGTAAGTCTATTAGGGCCAAAATTTAATTCAGAGAAGACAACTATGTCAATTTATTCTAAATACTGAGAGACTCCTCCATCTCAAAGAGTTGATCTCCAATAAGTCACGAGAAACATTATATACTGAATACAAATACCCGGACTGATGTACCTCAAATAAATTAGAAAAATAAGATCTAAAAAATTATTTTAAATAATCTGGACTTAGTAGTAAAACGGAACGATTTCAAGTACAGTAGAAGCTCGATAACGTGAACATCTCGGTCCTGTGAACCCCCGAATTTTCCCATTACTACGTGAACAGCGATACATTCGATAACATCAACTATAAGTCAAGACTAACGTTAACCTTCATTCCGTACTCCAGTTCAGTTGAAGTGCTTGTGCACTTGCATGCGGAAGTGTATTCATGTGATTAAAATATGTACTATGTTGTAACCTATTTAAAGCCACAGATACCAGTGGTAGTTCTTAATGTCAGAAGCGGGTTGCGGGTTTTAAAAAATGTTTTCAAAAGCAAAATTCAAAAACAAAAATGGACGCCACCAATTTTCTTATAAAATTATCACATCACAAAAAATTAGAAAATTGGAAAACGCTGATGATTTTCTTATGTCTTTAACTTTTAATCAATTTAGTTTGAACCAAAAATGTACGGAAAAATTAAGATTGATGAATATTGATGATAAATATTAAAATTGTATGATTAATAGTTAGCCTCGGACAGGTGCATCTCGCGTTGCTTTACAACTCGGAAATTCGACGTGAAGCGTCTAGTATTGAACGAACAATGGAGAAATTAAAGGTAAAAAAAATGTTGAAGAATAGGAGATTTAGCAGGAATTCCTGGATGTTCCGTAGGGCTCGATTCGCCTTCAAAAAAATCTCACCAGACTTGCTCTACCGGTGGTTTGTAGACTCGTGAAGGTAAGCGAAACTACGGCAAGAAACTAGCGGAAATACCTCGCACATAGTGCCAAAATTGACCAAAAAATTGTCCCAAATTAAATCCCTTGATATTCGAAGGGCTTCTCGGAAAAATTCTTCATACGCGTTTTTAAAAATGTCATCTTGGCTTCCACCTCCCATCGGCCAGTCTTCGAAAATTCACGTTCTTTTTCTCCCTCCCGCTATTTTATCAAAAAATCTAGACAACGCCCTCTCATGCCCTCAAAATTAACTTAAAACTTGAACTGTGTTGCCAAACGCAGCAATTTCTTCCCCCTTACTGGACAGACAAAATTAAAAAAAAAAAAATTTAATGTAGACCGTTACAACATCTTAACGATTACAATGTAAAGTGCCGGGAAACAAAAGGTGGAAAGGAAATTGTATAAATGGTTTCTTGAACAACGCAAAAGACATTTAGCGGTAATTGGAGAAATCCAAAAGCACTTAACTTGTATTCAAGCCTAAATCTAAAGAGCAATTTAAAATTGAATGTAAATGATGGGTGGCTGCAATGTTATAAATGTCCTTATGTAGTTCAATTTTTGAAAATTACGGTTGAAAAGGTGCCGTCTCAACCAGAACTTGTTGATCCTTTCAAAGAAAATTAACAAAATTGATTGAAGAATTTGGATTTTCTGAAAACCAACTCTATAATGCAGACGAGACAGGTCTTTATTGGAAAATGCTTTCTGAAAAAACATACGTTGTCCTTAATGAAAAAACTGCTCCTAATTTAAAAATTGCCAAATAACGGTCAACAATTTTGGGATGTGCAAACGCAACAGGTTTACATAAATTGAAAAAGCTTGTGATTGGCAAGTCTAAAATCTGTTTCAAAAACTCCATAATTTACAAAAACACAAAAAATGCGTGGATGACTGAAGAAATTTCCAAAGAGTGGTTCTTCAAACATTTCGTTCCGGAGGTAAGCAGAGTCTAAAAACTATGTACCTATGGTATAATTCTCTTTTTGTAAATTTTAGGTTAAACAATTTTTGGGGCAACAAGACCTTCCTCAAAAAGCCGTTCTTTTCTTGGACCTTGTACCATCCCAGAGGAGAAATTGAAAACAAAAGATGGCATGATATTCGTTATGTTTATGCCCCCTAATCTCACACCACCGATCCAGCCGATGGACCAAAGTTTTCTAAGGCTGACCAAATTGTACTATCGGAAAAGCGTGTGGAGTTCTATTGTGCCAAGTAATCAAAACATAGGTGAAGAATTGAAAAAATGTACTCTAAAAGATGCCATGCTACATTTACAGTATTTGACAAAAATTGACACCAACAGCAGCATCAAAATGTCGGCGTCACATCTTGTCAAAAAAATGTGAATTTACTGGCGAAGATAACATTCCATTGAATAAACTTAAAGTCACTCATCGTGAAGATATTCAAGCTTTGAACAGAATGATAGTGACGTATCGGACATTTTGAGCATCAAAAAGGTATGAAAAAGCTGTAGTTTCAAATTCTGCTCAAGAACAAACGAAGGTTACCTTTTTTTCTTAAATATTCATTTTTAGTTATTTTCTCTTCAAATAACGTATGTAGGTAACGCAAGCCGAGAAAATAAAGATTTTGCACTATAAAACAGTTTTTTTACCTCCTCTAGTGTGAACACTTGCGGTAATATGAACGAGTTTGGGATTTTTTGTTTACGTTATCCAGCTTCTACTGTAATTATGAATACAGTGAAATCTCCCTTGAGCGGACACTTCGCGTGACGGATAAAATTGGCAAAGAAACAATTGACTATTTTGAATTGTGCCATATGGCTGGCGTGAAAGAAAACGTGTTGGTTATAGGAAAATCGGCAAGACCACGGGCTTTTCGGAATTTTCAGGCCAATCATCTACCCGTAAACTAGACTTGGATGACTACCGAAATAATGACCATCTTCTTTGGATAAAAAAGTGGAGAAGAAAAACTGGTTTTCCTTTTTCTTTATAATGATCCATCGCATCCCAAGAACATCGTTTTGAACAACATTAAACTAGTTTTTCTGCCACCTAATACGACATCAGTGTGCTAACCTCTAGATCAATTAATTTTAAATTCCACTACAGAAGCATGCATATCTTAAATAGTATGGAAAACGCTAAATCTGCAGCTCAACTAGGAAAAACTATTAACGTCTTGGATGCCATTTATTATATAAATTCGGCATGGCAGTTAATTAGTTCTGACACGGTCAAATTTTATTTTAAAAAAGCAGAATTCGAAGAAAATGGCTCTGTTAAAGAAAATTAACAATTAGATACAAAAGATGAGATTCCCTTATCAGAACTAGCTGCGATGTCGATGTCGTAGTCTTATAGAGAAATAAGTCTTTTCATGAAAAACCTAAGCTTTTCATGAAATGCCGGCATATCCTGTAACTTCATCTCAGTACAAAATCTGCCGAAGCTTTTCATTGGATCGTCACATGGCGTTCAAAGCCGTAATTTGAAAAGTGACGTTTCATGTAATCCAGCAGCACCATCCGGCCGATCATGTTCTTCAATTTTGTAGGTGCTCAAATGTTATTTGTACTTTTTGACGAAATTCGTGTTTTTATGACGTGTTCGAATAATTATTCTACCGCGACCTAACTGTAGGTACCTATCGGCCAAAATGGACATTCTCACACGTCATAATAATACATTTCGCGCATTTAATACAAAAATAAAAATGTAAGCATTAAAGCATTATTGCGTGTTATTGTATTGCATTATGAGAATCTTATTATGTACTAAAAACAAATATAAACACTTAAAATCTAACAGTAAACTGTAAATGGTGGTGCTACCGCATTACATGAAGCGTCAGTTTGTTAATTATGAGAGATCGCGGCTTGGAACGTCAAGTGCCGATGCAAGACAAGCATTTCATGGAAAGCCTCGGCAGATTGTGTAGTGTGATGAAGTTACACGATATGCCGGCATTTCATGAAAAGTCTGGTGTTTTCAGGAACATACGTATTTCACTATAACACTACGACATCGCCACTGTCAAAACAGACAGGATCTGTATCAGTTGATCCTCAAGATTTTATTTCTTAGAACAATCAGGATCTCGATACAAACGTTCCTAATGATGACAATATGGAGTTAGGTTCTGACGATGAAAATGCCAATGGAGGAAGAAGTAAATAATATCAAGAGCTACGCTGCAGCGCAAAATGCATTGAAAATCTGAAAGTGATTTCAACAAATAAAAACGATGGCGACGGTTTCCAAATTTTAATCTCGTTCCACAAACACTTTTCAGAGAACGCTCATAGCTTAGTTACAAAAAAGCAGATGCAAATTCCTGATTTCTTTAAATAGCGTGGATACTTGTAAATTACATTCACATTGTATATGTTTCTTGATTTTAAGGTATTTTATGTTATGTTGCTTCACTTTTTTACCAAACCTTTAGTTTCATTCGTCATCAAATAATTGTTTTCGCCGTTATGCATAATGTTTATAAGTAGTAATTTTTTTTATCTTTTGATCGAACAAATTTTCGATGAGGTTTCACTGTAATAGCAACATCAAAGGAAAACATTTTTTTAAATATATTTTTTGAAGAAGAGTGGAGAATCGCACCTGATTTCTCGTTGTTAAAATGAAAACATTGGTAGCTAATCATGTATCAACATTTTTTAACAGGGACTTTAGCTTCCTCATTTTCTACTTCTGAAATAATTTCTACACGTTAAAAGATTTTGATGGTTTTAACCAATTTGTTACAATATGAAACAATGGACTAAGTGTGGGACCGTGATTGGTATATAGGGAAATATTTACCCAAACAATTTGCTCAGGTTTTGAAAGTAAAGCTACACATACTAGGGCGAGACATCTGCTGGTGTGCGATAAGAAAGTCTATTAGGGCTATTTATGTACTTCCCGTAAACTAACGATATATTAATATGCAAAATCACTACTGGTGGTTTTGTCATTATGGCAAAGGGAAGCGTTAAAAAGCAAGATCCTAATTCGAAACTAAGTAATCTGAAGTACCGAATTACACTAACTGAGACAATACCATCAACCCACTAACCAAAGAGTTAGGTACTTACCTTTCATGATCCATCCAAAACAATACCAAACAAAAATAATGCTAAGTCAGATGGGTGCGATAAGTTATGTGCTAATTTTATAATAAACGTCAAAACTTATCTAGATCAACATTTTCCCAATCGATTGGTGGAGGATGTAAAGCTCCCATAAGTTAATCACCAAACTTACCAGATTTCTTACAACTACATGTAGAGAAATTTAAAAAAAGGTGTTATGTAAACATTGAAGAAGAGCTCTAGGACCTTATTCGAAAGACCTTACTATACCTAAGAAAAAATGGCGACTGTTTTGAAGTGCTAAAATTTTTTGTGTCAAAATTTCGAAATTTATTTACGTTACTTATCTTAAATTTTCTTGATTTCTAATTATTTTTTTTTTGTCCACCGTGGCTCAAATGAGTAAATTCTGTTATCAAGACGCGTGGGTGGATCATTAACTAGATTTGTTTTCAAATGCAGATAACTGTATCAGGAAAGATTCCTGTCTAACAAGCGTTGAGAGTTTAATTAAGAAACATTAACGCCTTTTGTGAACCTGACGTCAAAACTTCAATTTTTGTATATTTTGACACTAAAAATGCGTGATAACACTTCTTACTGAAACACTGTATATTCTTTCGAAATCAACTACGTAGAAATTATATCTCGTTTCTTAGACAAACGACTTTTCTTTAAACTATGCCACAAATGTATTTAAAGAAATCAAAATAGTTAAAAATAAATAGTTTCTTACGTAAAAATTCTTCTTCATTAACACCACCTGTTGAGTTTGAAAGATTCTGATCAGTTGAAGAATTGGCTGCAGTTGAACCAAATGAGAGCACGTGACCTAATTCAGGGGAAGTTATCGTCTCGACTGAATCAATAGTTTGCGTAATAAACTTGTGACCTGAATTACCCAAAATGTAACAAACAAAACTCAATAATTATAACTAAAACTACCTTTTGGCAATGAAGAAAGATCTACATGGTAGTTTTTATTTTTGATTGAAACTTCCATGAAACAAGAGGGTGGCGATTTGCTTGTACTCGGAACGTCTTTGATTTGGTTAAAATAATCCTCATCAATGACGGTTTTTTGGGAATCTGTACTGGTGGTGGTTTCTTGCGAAGAACCTTCAATTTTTGGTATTTTATTCAGGGATTGATAGTCACTTTCCGCATTTGCTGGCCTTTTATTGAGTTGTTTGGTTTCTCTAAAGAGTTGAGAATGAACGAGCATCCTCACCAGAATTTCAGCTCGATTGGATACATCTACGAGTATATCTAGTTGTTCTTGGATGTAGTCACGAGATAACTTTGGAAATAGTTTTGATATCCACAACACTTCGTTTTCGAACAGAGTGTTGTCAGATGATTTTACTCGATGTCTTTTTGATTGTTCCAACTTAAAGTGAGTTCCCAAAAAGGTATGAATGGATTTATACCGACTTTCGTCTGGCAAAAGTGTCAGTGGTGTCAACTCAGTCACATCTATATTTGGCAGCAAGTTCACGATGTATTCAACCAACGAAGGGCTCTCCATCTGAAACAGTCAATTTGTTACTACTTTCCACAACTGAAGAGTCAATGAAGACATCACTTCAGACACTTTTAAGTATCAAAATAAATATAAAATTATTGTTTACGGGAGTGCACGTTGAGGGAGGTTAGGTTGTTGCTGATTTTGATTAAAATGGACATAATTTGCGCCCCGACTGAGAATTTTTATGTATTTTTACAACAAAAACAAGTTTATAAAAAAATATCTAGAGATGTTTATTTTACCTTGAAATCTCCGTCCATTGCACTAATGTAGCACAAAGTACCAAAATACACACGGTATCTTAACTACAGTTGAAGGTGTACAATTGGGCACCAAACCTCCGATTAAAGGAATTTATTATAACCGCACATTTCTTTGCATATTTTATGTTGTTAAACAAATAAATTTGCAATACTATGCAACACACGCAACAATCAAATCAAAAATAAAAGTGGAAGAGGTTGGCGCGTGGTTAGCAATAACAGTGCAATATGATTGGAGAATTATTATTGGTTCACACGTGGCTGTGCAACGAACAAGTAACAACACAACCACCAACTAGTACTGAGGATTTATACAGAATAAGCAACATGACAACAGGGAATAGCTCCAATGTCTACCATGATGTCAATACAGGAAACTAAGAATACTTGTTGTCATGTTGGTATAAACTGCGTCAAATCCCGCAAAAATTAATATTAAATTATTGATTATAAAAGATTTACAATCCCGATAGGAAATAATTCGATCAATTTTGCACAAATATTAGTAACTATGCAAGTTTTTTTTTGGTTAAATTATTGTTGGCTTCCTTCTTCCTTCCCAGTGGTGTAGAAGGAGTTGGCAATGGCGCCTTTCTTCTCAATACAAATTATTTGGAAGAAAGCGAGAAAGTTCTTGTTATCACTAAATACTTCTTCAAAATTCTTACAATTGCATCTTTGTTATTGTAGTTCAAATCAAATTTACCGCACTTACTATTGAGATTAATTAAGAATAACTCTAAATTTATGTAAATAGATGTCAATATTAACTAATTGAATATTTTTTTTTGTTTGATGTGGCATATGATAAATAAATAGCAGAATTTTCGGCATATTAGACCCATGTTGGGCTGAGTTACTGCGTGGATTGTGTGAGTAACAGTGGTACTCAAAGTTTACATTCTAATAGTGTTGTCGACTGCATATTTGTATTATAGTAGAGCAAAGCTGCTCGTATATTGACTTGTGTGAGCACTTCAAAATGAAAATATTTGAACTAGCTAGATGCGTTGCTTATGTCCTATGGATTATAAATCCGTAAGTCGTACGAAAATCGTAAAGTGCGTGCGGACACAAATTGCAAAATTCAAACTAATGGCATCACAAGAAAGCTACAATATTGTAGTATAAGGTGCCCCAAAATATTCTCTGTAGACTTTTTATTTTTAAAATATTTGAAGCACTGTTACCATTGAGATTTTAAATCGCCGTTTTGTCAGTCCGGTGTCGGATAAAAATTTATTATTTTTGGCACACTTTTTGCTTTCCCTGTTATCTCATCTCAGTTGCCGCATCTTTTCTTAGCACGAGCACTGTACTAATAGGAAAGACCCTATCTTCCAGATAACCTAGACTGGGTGGAGAAATGCAAATTTTTTTAGTTATTTAAACATAAAGAGCTTGATTGGGGAAACAAAATTCCACGCTTGTATGGATATTTTCCTACTTGCTGCTGGCAAAAATGGTTGACGCCATTTGCTAAAGATATGGCCATCATTAGTTGTTGTCTAATAGTCTAATTAGTGTATAGAGGAGAAGATTGGTACCTTACTGTTGACTAACTCTGTATTTAGATTGCTTTAAATTAGAAATTATAAAAAGCAATAAAACATGAACAAAAAAACATATTGTGAAATTGTAAAAAGGGGGGCTGGTGGACAAGTTGACTTCCGGATTTTTTTTATTTTGAGACAAACACAAGTACAATTGAATACAAAAGCAATACATTGACAAAGCCAAAGAAAATCGAAAATGAGGGGTTAAATTGACCGAGCTTTTGCCTGTTGTGAGAGTAAGACACCCTGTAGTGTGGGATGGCAGGTAGTACGCGGAACCGAAAACGGAAGTGTGATTCATCTTTAAGAATTCGGAAATTTTATAAGCTTCTCGAAAAATATCGTCCAATTTGCCGTATTAATGTAGATAGCAGGTAGTTAGGAAAAGGCAGTAAAAAAAATAAAACTTTGACGCGGGTGGTCATTAGTGATGGCGAAAAAGTAATCATTCGTTACTCGAGTACTCGTTACTCGAGAAGACCCGAAGTACCGATTACTCGTTCCACAATGTATTCGTTACTTTCGGTACTTTCGTTACTTTGATTACTTTTGTTACTTTCGTTACTTTGATTACTTTCGTTACATTCGTTACTTTGATTACTTTGAGTACTCGATACTAGAGAGTAGTTGGTTGCAGAACGAGTACTCGGTACAAAGTAATCATTCGTTACAATCGGTACTTTGATTACTTTGATTACTTCGTTACTTTCGGTACATCGGTAGGGATAGAGAAAAAGTAATCATTTGTTACTCAATAGTCGGTACTCCATTCTCGGTCTCGGATATTCGATCTTAGTCTCGGTGTCGCTCACGCTTATGAAGTCAATATTATTATGTAATATTCGCATCACGGTTGTGGTTTTTACAAAGGACCTGGAATGTACTTTTCGTTCTTGATTTATGTTATTAAATAAATAAATAAATAAATGAACGTTTTTCCCTGTATTTATTAGAAGTAAATAAATTCTGAAATTATTTTTTTTAAATGTAGATGTAAATCAGTTTTAAAAACCAAAAAATATTAAAGATTAATGGGTAAACGGGTGGATCACTGCTTTAGGTGACTAGATAACTTGAACTACAGTACAGACAGTTTTTTTATGAATGATATGTGTGACAATAAAATTATAAAATTGGACACAATCTAAATTTTGTCACAATTGAACCTTTTACAATCATTGCCAATAATCTCTTGCGTTCTTTGGTCTGCTGACCTGAATTATAACAAAATTACACCAGGTTGGCACTTTCAATCATAAAAAAAATTCTTCCAAAAAATCGGACACATTTTTCATAATGGACATTATTTCGTTCTAATGACTAAATCTTTACTCCTATTCATTTGCTGAATACTAACAAAGAAAATTAACATTAAAGACTGTATAAGAATTAAATAAGTCTTGTCCAATTTTTTGTAATACAAATCTTTTGGTAAATTATCTATTATTTAATAAATTAACTATCGACAGGAAATGATATGATACGATAAGTAATATTGTTTATTGAATTTTTTTAAGTTTTTCTTATATATTTTTATGGTTATGTGCAGGTGGAAATGAACAGAAAACAGAACTGGGAATCCCGGACTGGGATCTCCAGTAATTTTTATTTTCAGGTAAAACAAATATGCGTCACCAGGTACGTCGTTTACTCTTTACTACCCTTCTGTTGGGCCATTCGAAAAGTTAAAAATACACAATAAATAGCTGGAAATAAATATCGATTCGTGCTGTTATTTTATTAGATTTATTTTTGAAAATGTTATGGTATAGACGTTTGCCCTACACGTGCTCTACTGCTTTTACATACATCATACATTTCATGTTAAAAGGTTTCAGCAGAGACAATAGCTAATTAAGAAATTTATTTTTATGATAGTTATAAGGTAAAGTGTCGGACATTTGGTTCTATAACAACCCTTACTTCTGGTAAGCATTACCAGCTATCTTTGGAATTTCCTTATCGGTTCTTCATGGCAGTTTTGTAGGGGTAATTGAAATAATTTTTTTAAATGCTAATCAAGATTTCTTTTAAAATTAGTAATTTTATAGTTTTTAATTGTTATGTTTGTGTTGATTTTGTTATATTCTTTATTTATTATTTTTGATTTTTTATATTTTATTTATTTTTTATATTTCTTTTTGTTAAATTTTTGTTTTATTTTTTATATATATTTTTTTATTACATCTTTGTTTTATTTATGACTTTAAGTGATTTGCTAATTATTGTGGATCTTTCATGTCTGTAGATATTTTGATACCAAATACAAAAGTAATCAAAGTAATCAAAGTAACGAATACAAGTAACGAGTATTGAAACTAAAAGTAACGAATAGTAACGATTACTCAAAAGTACCGAAAGTTCACATCACTAGTGGTCATAATGTACTTTCGAAAGAGACCATAAAGCGTTATTGTAGATCTAGCAATTGAACGTTTTATCTTCCAGTTTATGGGAAGACCTAGAATTATACGATATAATTACGAAGTGATGTATATACACTTTGAAGTTTCGTAATTTAAAAATTTAAAAATTTTTAATAGCAAAAATTAAAATTGGCTAAATAATATTCCCATAAATGCCACTAAGTTTGGGTTAAATATTATGTTAGTACATAGTTTCTTTTTTTTCATATATGGTTTCTTTGTATTGTTATTGAATAGTCCAAGCAAAGATGTGCAAAAGATACTTAATCATGGAACTGTTGAATAGAAACAGGATACAATAGAGACACTTGAAGAAAGGAACCATAGCTAAAGCACATGTAGGTTTCTATTTCTAGAAAAGTGTGAATGTGATCATTTGTCTTGACTTATCTGGTCAGTTGCACGTGATGGGATAAATTATTTTGAAAGTTTGTATAAAATTGAATGATGGAAGAAACCAAATTTATGGGTTTTTGAAAACTAATTTATAAAACTAGGGCACAGAGTACCCATTACTTAAAACAACATTTAACTTAATTCATATAAAATTTAGAAATCAGCCACCTAAGCTATAACACAAAGAATCAAAGAAATGCGAAAATTTCGTGGTTCGCGCAGATGGACTCGGCTCGGGGCGATGTAGAGTAGAGCATAGAAACATAGAAAACATAGAAAATACTCTCTAAAACGCCAACTGAATGGAATTAATTCGGTTGATTTAGTGGCGCCATCTCTGTAATGATATTTATAACTAACCCACTAAAAGCGCGGCAAATTTGAAATTTTTATTATATATTTTTTATAATAATTGTGAGGTATTGTAAGCAAAAGATATTATATCATAAAACACAATATTAGGATATTGTAACCTATGAAACAATATTTTATGCTTTGAAAAGAATTACAATCAATTTCACATCAAAATGTGTATATTCTTAATGATATATAGTAATAAAATGCTACTAAGTATACTACTAATAATACAGCAGGTAATTATAAATTAATTAAGATTAGTATGGTAGACGTTTTAAATAATATATCGAAAAATTCAAAAATATATCCAATGAAAATTTAACTCTACCAATTAATATTTTACTTTTATAAATTAAACATTATTGGTAGTAAGATGAGTTCCAACATAACATTATAGCATGTCTTACATATATCTGTTAACTAATCACAGTATCCATACCTTACAATTGTAAGATGTAGTATGTTATAAATATAGAAAACTTTGGAAAAAAACGTGAAACTGTAAAAATGAAGTTATTTAGATACGGCCCAAGTTGTACCGTGATAAGAGTTTAGCAAGCGGCACTCTAAAAAATGTATTACATTAACTGGACATTAGGTGTTTGTTACATTCTGCAAGAATTTAACAGACGTTAACTTTACTTTTTTTCAAATTCTTAAAAAAGCAGCAGGTGGCTCTGTAATTACCGATCACAATTTTGATGAGAGCCTAATCACACTTTGTGCAACCGGAGCTTAGTGTATAACAATTGCCCTTTATAAATTTCCAACATACAACATTGTAACTACGAGTAGATAATATCATTGTATATGGATTATAGAATAATCATACAACGATAATATTTATCCTACTACCAAATGTAGAGGTGTGCGATAGTGATGCCCGCAATTTAGAAAAGTAATCCTATACAATCATCTTTTGACATCTTATCAATGTGCTAAAACAAGTTTGAATTTGAAATAATAAAAATCAAACCCATAGTTAATTTTCTACGAAACCATTACATTTGGAAGTGGCCTCCATAACTCGACGATTGCAGCAAACAATCGACAGTGGAGGCCACTAATCTAAATATTAAAAATCTATGCGGCTGTGTCGTTGTTCCTTCGACCTTCCTGTTTGTGCCATAATTGTATTTATTTTTATTTTATTTATATTTATAATAAACATTTTCATATTACTAATTTAATATCTTTTTTAAATGTATAAACCCATTCAGAATCATACATTAGATACATAATTTATTTATTTTTATCTGAGCTCAAATTCAGATCTGAGGACATTCAAATGCGATTAAATTAACTTAAACGAAAAAAAAACTAACCAATGCGTTGTTTCCCTGAAAGTATCGCCCCAAATGTTTTAACTTGTAGTTTACTTATTAATCGCATCTTTGCAAACTTTAGCCAACGGCCCGACTACAAATTGACTAGGTAGCGACAACTAAAGATGGGCAGGTAAAGCATTGTATTGACCTGTTCGTGGCCCGCTTCTAGCCGGCTCAACTTTCCCATCTTTACTTCTCCCGCCACCAAATAAGGCTGACAAGAAACGCCGGCAAATTTGCGTTTCTTTCTGTTCAAGCTGTACAAAGCATCAAAGTTTGAAACAGGGAATGTGTAAACAACCAAGTAGTATTTTATGCGAGTTTTTACAATACTTGGTATCGAGTTCATAAACCCCCTAAAGCAAATCAAAATATTGACAAAGGTATCAAAATTATCATGAAGCAACCAAAAAGAAAAAAAAGTACGTTTCAAGGTTCACTGTAGCTGTCTCGGATTTTTCTTGGTTTTTCCAACCTTTGTGTCGAAATAGTCGAAATCCGGTCCTCACCGCTGTTAAAACTTAAAATTGTGAGAAACCCGAGTAGTAGACTTTTTATAATTCGTTACTTGTTAGTAAGTAGATTGAAAAAGTTTAAAAATTGACTTTTTACGTATGATAATGATTAATCAATGGCTTTAGTAAAAACATAAATGTTAAATTTCTTTGGATATTGGCACGCCACTGGAGCCAGCTGATTGACGGTCACGTGACAACAATTGTATTTAAAAACTGACAACTGTCAAACTCTAATCGGTTTATAATACGATTCATTATTTAAACACATTCAACAGTATTTGGGTTTGTTTTGGACGTTAGTTGCTAGCAAAATGGACGGAAAACAAATTCCTCGGCAACCACCTCCTCCATATTCGGAATATCCAATGCCAGGTAACATAATTTTTCAATTAGCTATGCGGTGAGAATAATTGATTGTTTTTAGGGGTACATCAGCATTACAGTTACGCCCCAACAGCTCCTTTAATACACACTTATCCTCCGTCGTCGTATGGAGCAACACAAACCACTGTTATTGTTACTGAACCTGAAGTCATTGTTGTTGGAGGTTGCCCAGCATGCCGCATTGGTGTCTTAGAAGATGACTACAGTTGTTTAGGAGTGTTGTGCGCAATTCTCTTCTTCCCAGCAGGAATTTTATGCTGTCTTTTACTTAAAGAGAAAAGATGTGGAAATTGTGGAGCGACATTTGGATAAATAATTTCATATGCAGGCAAATCCAAGTAGAGACCATATCACGTAATGTAGATAAATTGAATCGCTAAACCTTGTTCACGAAAATAGTGGCTGGAACAAGAAGTGTAACAATACCATTGTTAAATAGAATGTGGTCTTCACTAGGGTTTTCATATTTTTACAAATATTACCTTTATTAACCTTACAGGAATTTATACCCTAGTTACAAGAAGTAGCCATAGCAAATAATTTGAATAATCACATTAGTGATTACTTATGATTGTATACATAAGTTGATAATTGGGCATGATGGGTACATTGTAATATAGTTGTAAATATTTTACTGAATATACTTGTTTATGTTTGAGATTGTCTATTATGTGGTGCAGTAAACAAGAACAAACTCTTACTGTATATAAGACATTTATTAATTTAGCGGTTACAAACAAAAGTGGTGAATTTCTGGAAACAAAAAGTGGGAAACCTATGGAAAGGCACAATTCAAACTATTAACGTATGTTAATTGGTAACATACAGTTGTCCTGCGTCACTAGAAAATTCCAACTCAAAATAATGAAGGTATAAAAAAAGTTACATCAAACTCACGAGTAACACGAAAATTCTCTGAATATATCAAAAGCTCCCAAGTACATATTATCTGGATTTAATAAACATCTTATAACATTAACTAGGATTTTCAGATGTGCTGATGTTTACGATTAGCAACTAAAACAGCGGATGTAGATGGACAGTGCGATTATGCATTAGAAGCCGTGGACTTTAAGTTGGTCAGGCTTAGCCAGACCCGCTTTTGTGAGCCACTGACAGATATTTTCACGTTGGTCACCTTGCAACTGAAGTACTTCTCCGTATTCAGGATGCTCTATCACAGTTCCATTGCAAGCAAATTCCTTAAAACACAAAATAATTAACAAATTATTGTGTAAAATAGATCGAGAGATACCTTTTTACATGCCCGGACAATTTTTTTCAGGTCATAATCAGATGATAGTCCTTGGACAGTTGTTAGAGTCTTGCGACCATTTCGTTGTTGTATCCTTATATGAACGAGTCCGTCTTGAACATCATCGTCTGCACCCTTACTTGCATCAGCAAATGGGTCTGAAAAAAATTGGGTCAATAACAGGAACTTATGACGCAAATAAGTTGTTTTCAATTAAATGTTGTGATAAAGTAAACTCCGACTTTAGAGTTAGGCGTGGTGCTTCATCTTATAGAAGTTTGTAAATGGGAGAGGCCGATAGGGGTCAACGCTTCTACGCTTTTTTTTTACGACTTTATGCTATCCCCCGGATATTGTTAATATTGCTGAATAGAGGTTGCTAAACGCGAAAAACTCCTGTAATGCATTTTCTAATGTTGAGACACTAAAAAGTGTTTTTCCGGATGTAAGTGAAGACGACGCCATTTTGTCTTTGAGACTTTGAGGAGGAAGCCCAATCTAAGAACCACAGAATGTTTTCAAACTTACCAAATGTGTTTAGATTCTGGATGGACATACGATAATCAAATAATATACTTAGAAACAAAAAGATCTGCAAACTGCACCGAATTATGAATTTACGACTGATTGCTTGAGAACTTTAGTCCAATGTTAACAAAACTGACGCGACCTCTGCAACTGATGAATCAAGAATTGTCAATTAGACGGAAAACCAACCGCCATTGCGCTTGCGCGTGACCGCATTAACCAATCGATGAGTGACTTATGCACATGCGCAAATAGAAATGTGCAAAATTTGAAATTAGTTTCGAGACTCTTGTTATAATAATGGTAACCATGACGTTTAACTTCTAGTTATACTTAATTAGCGATTGTCCAATCGGTCTTTAGTTGACAGGGCCGCAACCAACAATACAAGCGCGTAATGTTAGAAAAACAACTTATTGCAAAAAACAAACACTGGTGATTATTTGATCCCCACAGTAAGAAAATTAATTTGATTATGTTTCACTCTTTTAGAATCACCTGATACCATTAAAATAAAATAAATCACTTAAAATATTAGATACCAAAATTTATTACAAAAGAAAAATGCTGAACAAGAAAAAGCAAACTTAAAAATAAAAACAAGCCTTAATTAGACATAATTTACTAACCACACAAATAACCACCAACATAATCTATTAGCAACAATAATGTTAAAATATTTAATAACTGATTGTTAATCATTAAGCTTATTGTTGATCTTTAATCATCTTTTTTTGATTCTCCTCCTCCAATAGTGAATTTCTTCTGCAGTTTGCTGTGCTCTTCAGCGAGACGATCATACTCCTTTGCCAAATTATCAGACTGCTTCTTCATGGCGTTCTTATCTTTCAGTTCGCTAGCCAAGCTATCCTCCAATTCCTCAATTTTTGTCTTTAATTCAGTTACCTAAAATTAAGTAAAAAAATAAACAAACAGTAATTTTTAATTCGAAATACTGAATGGATAACCCACACACGCTTAAATAAAACACTTTATGGATTTTTATGTTCTATTCTAAAAGATTTGGCCAGTGCGAAATATTTCCTCTTGTTCTATTGGCGACTAACCAAGAACTATATTTACAACAACACACTCCCAGAACCACCAAAATTGTCTCCTGATCCAACCCCCAATAAAACAGAGGACCAGGCCAAATGGCTGGTCTTTCAACTACCATGTTCCGTACTATGAGAGGCCTGTTTATTTGGTCATTTTTTCTTTTTTCGATTTAATGTAAACGAAAACGATTTGACAACCATGTAATGACGTCAGAAACTTATTAAACATCCTAGTGGCGCCAGCGAATTTATGATGCCAATTACAGAAAGGACACTGATATTGGTGACAAATTTAATATTATCACCCTACATGAACTCCCTGTTTCATGTTTTTTGATTGTTTAGCATTTTTGTGGCTATCAACGTAAAAGATGTAAAAATAAAAGTTTATATTCAAGCATGAAATTTGAGAAAAGTGGTAAAATTGAGGAATTACTATGTGGTCATGAAAATAAATGAGCACGTCGCCATCTATCCACCTTTTATGTAATTACTGATTTAAAAGCCTCATGACGTCATCACCACTTTCTTATTTATTGATGCACAAAAAAAGAAAAAATACGTATCTTCTGATTGGCGAAACTACCCAAAATGAAACAAGCGCCCCCCCATTGAGGTTAATTTTTGTTTATTATAAAATATGAATTTCTGCATTAAAAGTGATTTTATTATAATAATTAAATTTATAACAACGTTGATCAGCTCTGGTAACAAATAAGGGCAAGAATGACATATGGTTCTTAGTGAAAAAAGTAATGACGTCATAAAGTTGTTTAATATTCCCATAAGGCCAATTAAGTAAAGTGCGTTTTACCCACATTAACTTTAGTTTTCAAAAACGAAGCAAGCAGCTTCATTTACTTTTTTTTTAGAATTTAAACTTCTTTCTACAGTACAAATATTGTTGTTTGTTGCAATTAATAATTTTTAACAACGTCAATCAGCTTCGCTAAGAAGTAATGACAAGATCAGTAAATGATTTTTACACGGTTTTGAATCAATTGCAAGGCCGATTTTTTACACACTTTTCTTTTAAGTTAATCATTGAACTGACGTTTTTATGACCAAACCTACTATCTTACCCACACTCATAAAGAGGCTAAATCTAACCAACTCACCTCTTTATCATGGGCTTCGTTACTGTCGTTTTGTTCAATTTCGCCCCTTTGCGCCAAAAGACTTTTAGCTGCAGTAGTGGCGCTCTGGGCTTGTCTCATTGAAGCTTCTGACTGCGCTAAAAGTGCAGCTTGTGAAGAAATCAAGATTACCAAGCGCCTAATAACCTAAAAATCACCTGATTGTTTATCACTCGGACATTAATTTAACGTCCTTACCAATGACAAAAATAAAGCAAATCCGGAAATATAGAAGTTGCGTTGGGCCCTGAATAGTCGCATACTTCCCTGCATTTCAAGGTCCAAATGTTTGTGACCATGCTCTTCAGACTCTGGAACAAAAAAACAATTCTCAGCTAAATTTCTAATTTGGAACAGATGCCGCAATGAGTAGAGTGCCAACAACTGCAAGTGTGTACAAGCAACATCTAGTTAATCCTTTTAATACCAAATATTTTTACTGGAAAAAATGGAAGTAGCAAAAATAGATAACATAACTTGAAAATATTTTCAATATTTTATCAAGTTCAATAAGATTTATTTTGAACTTGCCATAAGAGGCAAATTTGGGTGCTAAATCTCAGACAAGGTTTAAGTCATAGAACTGGCCTGTGACTAAAAAAACTGTATTTATCTAGCATACAAGGTTAAAGATGATGTCACAACATTTAATTATTATTTTGCAGAAAGAGGTCAGTCTTTCTTAGGGTATTGTAGACCATAATTATAATTCACATCTCTTAGATTTTAATTCTCTAGAAAATAATGATGGAAGATTGTGAGAAAAAAAGGGTAGCAAGACGTTAACTGTGGCTAATTTAGGTTTTATTTGCTGGATATTTACCAATGTTGGAATATTTCCTCATCTCCCGGATGGCGTCAAGGAGAAACATGACTAGAATAGCGAGGAGTATCATGAAATACACCCCAGCTTGTTTCTGGAGCCCCTGTAGAAACCTTGATTTGAAGAAGGCATTCCATCGTCTTGGACCAGCGACGGGTAACACCAGAAGAAGCACTATACCTATTTCTATATAAAGAAACCCGGCTATTAGGGTCCACTGCAAACTCATTTTGGACTGGGACAGTTAACAAAACTGACAGGACAAAGTGTAATTTTATATTGTTTCACTGATCATATGATGTGGTCTTCTTACTTGGACCACGTTGATACCGATAATTGGCAGAATTCAAGCGAGTTTTTGGGCGGTGAGTCAGGGTTATTGGAATAGATATAAATAAACACGTAATCGTAACGGGGGGCTCTCGAAACGCTGACAAATTTTCTAGCTTTTTGACAATGACAGAAATGACATTCAGAAAACAGTCAGCTGGCGGTAGGCGGTAACGTTCAGAAATTACGGCTCCCGGATTTTACATCCTTGTCTCCTCTTAGAGAAAAATAGAGAAAACTGATGAGTTGCGAATTGAAAAATATGTAAAAGAACTTAGAGGGAGTTCTAGTGTAAAGTTTGATTTTAAATTGTCTCCCCTTTTTAATTTTTCAGACTTTCGAAAAAAACCCCTGGATTTGGATTTCAATAAACCGCTATAAGGTAGTGTCATTGACTTTTTACTTAGAGATAAATAATCAATGATAGTGTTTTCTTAGTCGTCAGGTTGACTTGCATCTAAACCCAAACGCTTCCCAGATTATCCCGCAGCGCGGCGCTACCATTTGTAGGTAGTTCATCTGAAAATTTGAATTTTGAAGTTATCAGTTATTGTAAACTGCAGAGCCGGCGAATACTTATAATTTTGTTTCAGCTTTAAAGACAAACTTCTCGTTTATAGTTTTGCTATAAGAATAGTATTTTGTTATACTTTCGAATTTCTTAACAAAATGGTTAGTGAAAGTGCTAGTTCCTCAGCAAATTTAGTATTTAGTGTGTGACAGATGCGGCAAGAAATTTCTTAATTTGGATAATTTGAGCCATTGTAAAAACTTTCTTTTATCCCGATTAACCTGCGCCCTTCTTGCAATTAAAAAATAAAGAAAATCACAAGTATAGGTGTTTTGAATGCCCAAAATATTTTAACAATGAGCACAAGTTCAACTACTATAACAAAAGAGAACATCTTCAAAAGCAATACAGTGTCAACTGTGTGAACATCGTTCCAATGGGCGGCCGCATAGAATTTTCTCATGAGGGGCAAAGTCTAAATTTATTCATAAATCTATTTTATAAATTTATGTATTAAAAATTGCATCTAAAAAAAAGAAAAATACAAAATTCTCAGGGAGGGCACGGCCCCTCCTGCCCCCCTGCGGGCGCCCATGATTGTTCCTCGACTAAAATAGATATGATAAAACACTTTGGGGAACATAATGTAATTATCAATACATTATTATGTATCGATAATTGACTCACCTTCAAAACTTAACATTTATAAGAAGCTGTTGGTTCTAATTTCCTCCACTATGGATGCTTTAAAAAATGACAGAAGCAATCTAAAATTTGTCACACAATCGCCTACTTCTGAACCGCACAATAAAAAATTACGGTTCAGAAAAAAATGTTTTCAATAAGAAAGAAACCCGTTAGAAAGAAGAAAGATATCCAAAATCCTGCTTCTTCTTATAAAACTCTACTTTTAGGAGGGTCCTTACTCTGTAAATATATCATGTATTTAAAATACGTGCAAATATTAAATTAATAATTAATGACGTTGCAGTGAATGCCGAAGAAAACAATATTCCTAATTTTTTTATTGTTGTTAATTATTATTCATACATAAGAGAATTATAAATAGTTACCAACACGACATTTACCTACTTTCTACCACTTTGTACCACACTCTTATTTCACTCAAACCATATTAGTAGATTAAAAACTCGAAAACATATTTATATTCTGCTCTTAAAAATGTCCCTGGGAGGAATAATTCGAAATTAGATCATTTTTTATTAGCTCTCATAATACCGAACTACAAGAGCGCGGAAAACAGATCAAATTTCCCGCCGTTAACAGAATAGACATGCGCAGTTTACAATAACTTCAAATGAACTGGTGGCGCCGCGCTGAGGGATAATTTAAAAAGAAACTAGAAGCGTTGTATTATTATATTATTTTATTATAATCCATATACAGTGCTAGAAGCTACAACTCAACCTGGACTCAACCTCTCACAATCTGTCTTGCCTATTGCGCATGCTTTCAAAACCAGGTATCAGAACAGGCGATTTCAAAGCGTATGTCGCAGAAAATAGAAACAACTTTAGTAACAAAGAATTGAAAATATGTCTTGGTTGCTATTAAAAAAAATAATATCGATGGTCTCATATAAAAAATAATCCAAAGAAGTCAGATCAGGTGATTTCAAAGTTTATGCTTCAGAAAATGAAAGCAATTTTACTAATAAATAATTAAAAAATATATTTCGGTCGCTAAATAAAACAAAATATCGATGATCTTGCAACTTTTACAAATAAGCTCGCAATAATTGAAATTTTTTATCAATGTTAAGGGCGTTTTAAAAAATTGCTATACCTCTTCCAAATTTTTTGTATAATATTTATTCTGAATTTTTGGTGCACACTAGTAACAACCTAAAATTTGAAAGTGAATCATAAAATTCATTAATCTATTCATCGACTACCCATCACTCAAATACTTACCTCATTTTTAACCAACGATAAAGAAAGTTGACATCGTGAAGGGTTAAATTTGCGGTATTATCGACTCCTTTGTCTAAACACTGAATAAGGCATTTTGCAATACCTCTATTACTTTCAAACTTATTTTAATATAATATAAGCAATACATTTAAAAGAAAAATATCTAAAGTCTTCTGAAATTGGAAAATTGTACAAATGGGAAAATTATTTCAGGTCCTTGCTTTAAAAAAAAAATGATGAAAGAAGTTTAGAGTAAACAAAACATTGCTCAAGTGTCTCCAACAGTTATTTGTGACTCGGAAGGTACTTCTGTGTGTTGTAAGAATCCATCGCCAAAAGGTGACACTGTTCAACGTATTTCAGCCGTCCAAACAATTTTTTTTTTAAATTCGTAAATAAATACTGTCCTTTGAAGTAGGAATTCCAAATTTTGATATGTTACTGAAAAAAGTATTCTCTAGTGCACATGTATTGTGCACTTGGAAATACGGCCAAATTATAACAATTATTTTACATTGAATGTTGGTAAAGTTTAAAGGTTTCTAATAAAAAAACTACTTATGTTATAAAAATTTAATATACATCGGCACTAAAACGAATCTCTTTCTACAGTTCTTGTAAATTTCAAAAAGATTTGTTCATAAGTTACTACTTAAGCAAATGTCATGTCTGCATTTGTCCTTTGAGAGATGCCTCTTAATGCAGGTCGCCTCCAAACTCGGTTGTGGATAGTCATTTAAAATATTAAGATATTAAGTTACTGGAGTCAAAATTATACTTCCATACGTTACTTTGGTCGTCAAGTTTGGATTTTTAAAATCTTCAAACCAACTAAATTCCAAATTAGAGTCAATCTTACACAACGCGTTGTGTTAGAAGTCTAAGAATAATATTACTTAAAGTGATAGGGTCTAGAGTAATTTCTAACCATATCCGGCATTTTCACTATTGCCGATGCAAATTAGTGCCTTTATAACATTCCTTTTATTTCGAATATCTGTAACTTTCGACTTAATGCGGTAGTCAATTGAGATAAATCTTTCTACAATATTCTAATAAAATTTCCCCTTCCCCACCCTCTCTAGCAACCCTTATGTTTTGCTATATCCATATTTAAATAAAGAAGAAAACTACCATCAGTTGTAAAACGTCTTGTGACAAGTACAATTTGCTAAAGATACACTTTTCGAAATTAAATTTGTTGGTGAATTTTTGGTGAAAGTTACCATCACAATGTATATCAAATCGGCGCAGTAAAAGCTCTTTATTCGCGAAAATGTACCGCGAATAAGGAGTGACATTTTATATGGGAATATAAGGAATGCGTTCTAAGGTTGCAAAATAATTACAAAATTGTTATAATAAAGGGGAAGGGGTCACAATTTCTGGTCCGTGAATAGCAAACCCGTGAATACGGCAACCGCGAATAACGAACTTTGACTGTATAACATTGTTTAGGTTAAATGTATTATTTGGAATATTTTTCAAAAATTTTTCTTATATTTAACATAAAGTATAAAATGATATTTTATGTAAAGATTCTACCTTACTATAGAAAAAAGAAAAGTTTAATGATTGGTCGTTGTAAATTAATTACAGCATAAGCTATTATCATCACGTTATCAAGATTGTGGGCTTAATCTAAATTAACGGTTACATGTGCACTTCAAAGTTTAAAATCTCTTATAACGATTTATTACCAGTTTGATTGAATTTGCACACTACTAGCTATTCGTTTTGTTAACAGTGAATCATCCTTCGTTATTTTTTCTTTACTGCTGACGTTTGCATGTTTCAAACTTTCTTTTATTTAAACTTTTTTATTTTTTTTAAAAACTTTATATGGCATTACACATATATCTTCAGGAAGTACATACATTTAAATATCGACAATTTTCAAATAGTGTAACGTCACTGATACGATCAACATACCCCTCAGAGATAAAATTTATAAGACCATCGGAAGTACGTGAAATTAAATATTTAATGGTGTTAGACTTTTTATATTCCGACCAGGTGAGAGTCTGTTGATCCACTGCACTTGGTCTTTGAGTCTCAATTTCTGGACACTTGATAATAGATTTTACATTTGTAAAACTAATCCTAACTGTACAGAAAAGATTTTTAATAAAAGTTTTAAATATCGCGGTAGCTATTTAAAAAAATATCATTGGTCTCATATAAAAGATTATCTAAAGAAGTCAGATCAGGTGATTTTAAAGTTTATGTTCTAGAAAATAAACGCAACTCTACTAATAAAGAATAAAAAATTATTTCTGTTTCTAGTTAAAAGTAAATATCGATAGTCTTGTGACTTTTACAAATAAGGCGGCAATAATTGATAAAAGTTATCAAATGGCGTGTTAAAAAATTGCTATACCTCTTTCAAATTTTTTGTATAATACTTTGATTTATGTTAATTTATTCCGAATTTTCGTTGCACACTAGTAACAGGTTACAATTAGAAAGCGGATCATAAAATGTTTTAATCTATTTATAAAAAAGTCTAAGATAAAATTCTACCAAAAATTTGTAAGAAACCATTATAAATTTAGACATTTAATTCCAGCAAAATTTAAAAACAGAAATAATATGTAGAATTAACTCTAGAACTGTAGTTATTTATAATAACATTATTACAGCTAGAATCGTCGATCCAATTAATTTTTATTTGGAATTGCAAACAAACTAAATTCCAAATTGGAGACAATCCTACACAACTATTTGGGTTAGAAGTCAAAGAAAAATAGTTCTTACCCTGATGGGGCAATAGGGTCTAGAGTAATTTTTAACCATACCAGCATTTTCACTATTGCCATTGAAAATTAGTGCCTTTGTAACTTTTCTTTCATTTCGAATACCTGTAAATATTTGTAACTTTTGACTTAATGCGGTAGTCAATTGAGGTAAATCCTTCTACAATTTTCTGGAAAAATTTTCTTCTCCTCCTCTCTTCCAACCCTTATATTTTCATATATATTTAAGTGAAGAAGAAAACGACCATCAGTTGTAAAACGCCTTGTGACAAGTGCAGTTCGCTAAAGATACAGTTTTTGAAATTAATTTAGTTGGTGAATTTTTGGTGAAAGTGACCATCACAATGAATCACAAACACGCGCCAGTCTCGACGGTGAGTTTTTTGTTATGTGTCTTTTAAATACAGTAAAAGTTCTTTATTCGCGAGGAATACTATTCGAAAATGTACTTTGAATAGGCGGTGGCAATGACAATATAGGGATGTGTTCCAAGGTTGCAAAATAATTTTAAAAATATTATAATAAAAGGAAAGTGGTCACAATTATCTTTTTTTGGTCAGCCAATCCGCGAATATGGGAACCGCAAACAACGAACTTTGACTGTATAACATTGTTAATATTAAATCTGATTTTATATAAATTTGGAATATTTTTGTAAAACTCTTCTTTCTTTTCTCTTCTCTCCTTTAAAAAACTCTTCAACATAAAGTATAAAATGATATTTTATGTAACGATTCTACTTTACTAAAGAAAAAAATTTTTTAGTGGTTAGCTCTTGCAAATTACAGCGTAAGCTATTATTATCACGATATCAAGTTTGCGGGCTAAATCTAAATTAGCGATTACATGTGGACTACAAATTTTAAAATCTCTTATCCCCATTTATTGTCATTTTGATAGAATTTTCACACTAGCTATTCGTTTTGTTAACAGTAAATCATCCTTCGTTATTTTTTCTTTACTGTTAACGTTTGCATGTCTAACTTTCAAACTTTTTTTTATTTAAACTTTTTTAATTTTTCTAAAATCTCTATATGGCATTACACATGCATCTTTAAAAAGTACATTTTAATATTGATAATTTTCAAATAGTGTAACGTCACTGGTACGACCACCAAAACTCTCAGAGTTGAAATTTATAAGACCATCAAGAGTAGCTGAAATTAAATATTTAATGGTGTTACACTTCTTATATTCCGACCAGGTGAGAGCCTGTTGATCGACTGCATTTGGTTTTTGAATCTCAATTTCTGGAAAACGCAATAATAGATTTTACATTTGAAAAACTAATCCTAACTGTACAAGAAGAATTTTTAATAAAAGTTTTATATGTCGCGATTACAATTGAAACAAATTTTATTGGTCTCATATCAAAGATAATCCAAAGAAGTCAGATCAGGTGATTTTAAAGTTTATGTTCCAGAAAATGAACGCAATTCTACTAATAAAGAATTAAAAAATATATTTCGGTCGCTAAATAAAACAAAATATCGATGGTCTTGTTACTTTTACAAATAAGGCCGCAATAATTGATAAATGGCGTGTTAAAAATTTGTTGTACCCCTTCCCCCCTTCTTTGTATAATACATGGATTTAAGTCCATTTATTCCGAATTTCTGTTGCATACTAGTAACACCCTAAAGTTTGAGAGTGAACCATAAAATTCTTTAATTTATTTATCGTTAATCCATCAGTCAAATATTTAACTCATTTTTAACCACCGACAAAGAAAGTTGAAATTGAGGGGCTCGTGAAGGGTTAATTTGGCTCGACTATCGACTCTTTTTTCCAAACACTGCAAAACCTTCTTTATTTCTAAACGTATTTGAGTATATTTTAAGCAATAAATTTAAAAGAAGAATATCTAAAATTTACCTGAAGCTTACTGAAATTGGAAAATTGAACAAAAATGAATAATATTTGTGGTCTTTGCTGCTAAGAAAACTTGATGAAAGCAGATTAGAGTAAACATTGCACAAGTACTTCCAGCTTTAATGCAGGTATTCCTCAAGCTTAGTTGTGGCTAGTTATTTAAAAAATTAAAAATACTTCAGCAAGAATGACATAGCTTTTTCAATAATTTTATTGAAGAAAAAAAAATCGGATTCAAAAATATTTACGACAAAAAGTGCACTATCTCGAAATATTCTGCAAAAAATGATTATTGTAGATTATTTATTGTAGAATGGTCGATCCAGTTAATTTTATTTGGAATTGCAATTTTGGTTTAAAGTCAAAACTTTATTTCTATACGATACTTTGGTCCTCAACTTTCGATTTTTAACATTTTCAAACAAACCAAATTCTAAATTGGCGACAGTCCTACACAACTTTTTGCGCTAAAAGTCAAAGGAAACAATTTCTTAGCGTGTTAAGGTCTAGAGTAATTTTTAACCATACCAGCATTTTCACTATTGCCATTGAAAATTAGTGCCTTTATAACTTTTACTTCATTTCGAATACCTGTAAATATCCGTAACTTTCGACCTAATGCGGTAGTCAATTGAGGTAAATCCTTCTACAATATTCTTCGAAAATTCTCCCTCCCCCTCTCTACCAACCCTTATATTTTCATATATATTTAAGTGAAGAAGAAAACGACCATCAGTTGTAAAACGCCTTGTGACAAGTGCAGTTCGCTAAAGATACAGTTTTTAAAATTAAATTAGTTGGTGATTTTTTTATGAAAGTGACCATCACAATGCATCACAAACACGCGCCAGTCTCGAGGGTGAGTTTTTTGTTACGTCTCTTTTTCAAATACAGTAAAAGTTTCTTATTCGCGGGGGATACTATCCGAAAATGTACCGCGA
This sequence comes from Pyrochroa serraticornis, assembly GCA_905333025.2. NCBI lineage: Eukaryota > Metazoa > Arthropoda > Insecta > Coleoptera > Pyrochroidae > Pyrochroa > Pyrochroa serraticornis. Next base: position 23,113,255 of record HG995154.1, read on the forward strand.
GTAGGCGGTGGCATTTTATATGGAAATATAGGGGATGTGTTTCAAGGTGGCAAAATAATTAAAAAATATTATAATAAAAGGGAAGTGGGCATAATTTTTTGGTCAGCCAATCCGCGAATAACATTGTTTAGATTAAATGTACTATTTTATATAAATTCAGAATATTTTTGAGGAAACTCTCCTTATATTCAACATAAAGTATAAAATAATATTTTATGCAAAAGATTCTACTTCACTATAGAAAAAAAATGTTTAATGATTGGTCGTTGTAAATTAATTACAGCATAAGCTATTATCATCACGTTATCAAAATTGTGGGCTTCATCTAAATTAACGGTTACATGTGGACTTCAAAGTTTAAAATCTCTTATAACGATTAATTGTCAGTTTGATTGACTTTGCACACTACTAGCTATTCGTTTTGTTAACAGTGAATCATCATTCGTTATTTTTTCTTTACTGCTGACGTTGCATGTCTAACTTTCAAACTTTCTTTTATTTAAACTTTTTTAATTTTTCTAAAAACTTTATATGGCATTACACATGTATCTTCAGGAAGTACATTTAAATATCGACAATTTTCAAATAGTGTAACGTCACTGGTACGGCCAACGTACCCCTCAGAGATAAAATTTATAAGACCATCAGAAGTACATGAAATTAAATATTTAAGGGTGTTAGACTTTTTATATTCTGACCAGGTGAGAGTCTGTTGATCCACTGCACTTGGTTTTTGAATTTCAATTTCTGGACACTTGATAATAGATTTTACTTTTGAAAAACTAATCCTAACTGTACAGGAAAGATTTTTAATAAAAGTTTTAAAGGTCGCGGTTGCTATTTAAAAAATATCCTTGGTCTCATATTGAAGATAATCTAAAGAAGTCAGATCGGGTGATTTTAAAGTTTGTGTTCTAGAAAATAAACGCAACTATACTAATAAAGAATAAAAAATTATTTCTGTTTTTAGTTAAAAGCAAATATCGATAGTCTTGTGACTTTTACAAATAAGGCGGCAATAATTGATAAATATTATCAAATGGCGTGTTAAAAAATTGCTATAACTCTTTCGAATTTTTTGTATAATAATTCGATTTACCTATGTTAATTTTTTCCGAATTTTCGTTGCACACTAGCAACAGGTTAAAATTAGAAAGCGGATCATAAAATTTCTTAATCTATTTATCGACTACCCATCATACAAATACTTATCTCATTTTTAACCACCGACAAGGAAAGTTGAGATTCTTTGTCCAAACACTGAATAAGCCATTTTGCAATTACCTTCTTTACTTTCAAACTTATTTAAGTATATTATAAGCAATAAATTTAAAAAACGAATATCTAAATTCCACCTGAAGCCTTCTGAAATTGGAAAATTGAACAAAATGGAATATTATCGGAGGTCGTTGCTTCTAAGAAAACTTGGTGAAAGTTGCTTAGGGTAAACATTGGGCAAGTGCTTCCAGCTTTAATGCAGGTTTTCCCCAAGCTTGGTTGTGGATAGTTATTTAAAAAATTAAAAATACTTCAGCAAGAATGACGTAGCTTTTTCAATAATTTTATTGAAGAAAAACAAATCGACAAAAACTAGATTATCTCGAAATATTCTTCAAAAAATAATGATTGTAGATTATTTATTGTAGAATGGTCGATCCAGTTAATTTTTATTTGGAATTGCAATTTTGGTTTAAAGTCACAACTTTATTTCCATACGTTACTTTGGTCCTCAACTTTCGATTTTTAACATTTTCAAACAAACCAAATTCCAAATTGGCGACAGTCCTACACAACGCATTGTGTTAGAAGTCTAAGAAAAATATTTCTTAGTGTGATAGGATCTAGAGTAATTTCTAACCATATCCGGCATTTTCACTATTGCCGATGCAAATTAGTGCCTTTATAACATTCCTTTTATTTCGAATACCTGTAACTTTTGACTTAATGCGGTAGTCAATTGAGATAAATCCTTCTACAATATTCTAATAAAATTTCCCCCTCCCCACCCTCTTTAGCAACCCTTATGTTTTGCTATATCTATATTTAAATAAAGAGGAAAACTACCATCAGTTGTAAAACGTCTTGTGACAAGTGCAATTTGCTAAAGATACATTTTTCGAAATTAAATTTGTTGGTGAATTTTTGGTGAAAGTAAAGTTACCATCACAATGTATATCAAATCGGCGCCAGTCTTGACGGTATGTTTTTTGTTATGTCTCTTTTTCAAATACAGTAAAAGCTCTTTATTCGCAAAAATGTACCGCGAATAAGGAGTGACATTTTATATGGGAATATAAGGAATGCGTTCTAAGGTTGCAAAATAATTACAAAATTGTTATAATAAAAGGGAAGGGGTCACAATTTTTGGTCCGTGAATACGGCAACCGCGAATAACGAACTTTGACTGTATAACATTGTTTAGGTTAAATGTATTATTTGGAATATTTTTCAAAAACTTTTCTTATATTCAACATAAAGTATAAAATAATATTTTATGTAAAGATTCTACCTTACTATAGAAAAAAAATGTTTAATGATTGGTCGTTGTAATTTAATTACAGCATAAGCTATTATCATCATGTTATCAAGTTTATAGACTAAATCTAAACTAGCGGTCAGTAGCGGTTACATGTGGACTTCAAATTTTAAAATCTCTTATAACGATTTATTGCCAGGATTGAATTTGCACACTACTAACTATTCGTTTTGTTAACAGTGCATCATCCTTCGTTAATTTTTTTTTACGGCTAACGCTTGCATGTCTAACTTTACTACTTTTTTTATTTAAACTTTTTTAATTTCTCTAAAATCTCTATATTGCAGTACACATGTACCTTCAGGAAGTGCATTTGGTATTTAGTATTTTTGGTATTTATTCAGCATTAATACAGAGTTCTCCATACGGAGGTACAAAGTATCTTGGAAGAGAGGGGCATGCAGTTCTGCGCCCAAAAGCTGTTAATCTAAGCAATTCACTTAATAACTAAAAAAGAACTTAAAACTAAAATTTTATTTCTTGTAATTCTTTCTATTTAGTTAATTTAGCAATTTTTAGAGTTTTTATCTTAATCAAATAAAAATACAAAAACACAAAAATACAAAATAAATATCGACAATTCTCAATTAGTGTAACGTCACTGGTACGACCACCATACGCCTCAGAAATGAAGTTTATAAGACCATCAGGAGTAGATGAAATTAAATATATAATGGTGTTACACTTTTTATATTCCAACCAACTGAGAGCCTGTTGATCGACTGCACTTAGTTTTTGAATCTTAATTTCTGGACACTCGATAATAGATTGTACATCAAAAGCTAATTCTAAACTTGTACGGGAAGGGTTTTTAATAAAAGTTTTATATGGCCAAATAATGAATTCCTTCATAAATTTACATAAAATAGTGCTACGATGAAGTATTTCACTTTCATAAGTTCTTGAGATCATTAGCAATTTTTTCAAGAGAATCATCATTTTTGATTTTCACTAATGTATGAAGAGTTCACTTGAAGTGGCTCTTCTGTGTAAAATATTTCCGCAAGATTTCTTCTATACTGCGAGTTCACAATAACTAAGTTGCTGCAAACCACTTTTGTTTTATTTTAAGATTCTGCGGCAGTTATAAAAATTTTGTTTGGGTATTTTTTCGAAATATTTGAGAAAGCAGGGACAAAACACCTTCTTCCATTCATTTTCACTATTTCTAAACGTCTGCTAAAGTATGGGCACGAGCCCATACTTTCAAAAATACCAGAAGAATACAAGTTCTTCCCGCCTGACTGGTTTGCCCGATTGGGCAGAGCAGGCAGGTAAGTCAAGTTGTTGGTCGGGGATTCCGAATTTGCCGCCAAATCTGGAAGCATGCGCAATAGATAAGATGAATCGTGAGGGTTTGGGTCGTAGCCGCTATAAGTGTCAATATCTGACAGCTGTCATCTGACGGTTCACTGTGGTTGGTTGGCCTGAGTGTATGGAGCACATGTAGGGAGTTCCCCGTTGTCCACATTTTCTGGGAAGAGAGGACAGTAGCATCAGCATCTTATTTTAGTTTTCAGTAGAAGGTAATTTACCTGTTGCATGCTACATTACAAAATTACATAAATGTACATATTTAGAAAAAAGTGCATTTTGGATGGGTTTTATGAGATTTGATTTCACTCCGCCTTTTCCTTGTTCGAGAAAAACGCGTCAATTTCTCATATTACGTCACTAAATATATTTCTACTCGATTTTTTTAAAAATAATTATTTTTTAGGTCAGCAAATTAGCGACCATGGGTAAAGGCAAAAAGAAACAGAAGTTTAGGGCATTCACCGAATTGAACACCATCAATACTTCAGATGAATATAAGGTATAATCAGAAGTGAAGCCAATAGTTTTAATATTAATTTAAATATTATCTTATAGCATGCAGCAGCTGAGGTGAAATCTGTTGACAAACCGAATGGCGAAAGGGTCACTATTGGGAAAACCTCACCAGATAGATCGATAAGAGAGAAGAAATGGCCGAATCAACGTCAAAGCAATGAAATGACCCCAAATCGAGATTTTGTCGCACAAGAACCTCCAAATAATTCTCCCAATGTTTGGAATAGTGGAGTTAGTCAATTCAATAATCATAATGAAACCTTTCTAATTCATTTTAAATCACAGCAACGTTTGTTTCCACAAAGCTCAAGTCAAGATGTACGTGTAAAGAACTTCAGAAAAACATGGAGTGGACAAGAAACTTCAAATCTCGCAAAAAATTCAAAATTTAACAAAAGTTTTGATCAGAATCGCGATTCAAGCATCCTTGAAGGTGTCCAAGAAGACTGTACTTATAACAGATCCCAAGTCGAAGAAACGAAACGAAGTAATCCAAATTTAGAAGCGATTAATCGATCATCAAGTTCTGATCCTTGGGTAAGTTTGTTCACACTTAATGACACAGCATCTTAAACTTTTATTGTTTTGCTTTAGCTAATGGAGACCTGGCCAGATTCAGATAGTTCGGAAAAACCAGAACTAAGCTTCAATGAAAGCAAAACAAGTGACATGTATAGAAAGACAAATCGATATTCTGACAGATATCAGAACAACGAAAGGAGATCGAAACAAAGTGATTATCAATCAAATGATGGGAGTTTCAACAGTTCGGTACGTCAATTATTTCCTGAAATTATGCAAATTAGGTTTGTTAATTTTGTAAAATTACAGAACTCTGTTTTTTCACCAAACACAAGTTCTCAACACAGAGATTCTACTGGAAGGGATGATAGTATGGTAAGTTTGATTATAAATGATCCTAAAATAGCTTTCGATTCTAATAAAAAAAATTTATAGAATCGATCTTCAGAATATTCAAGAAGTGACCGGCGCAGCTCTGGTTTCAATAAAGAAAAACGAAGTCAAGATTGGAGCGATACTCGAACAAGTAGTCAGTATAAGAGAAACAGCGACAGATATGGAGAAGCAAATACTAGCTGGGTACATATAAATCTAATAAAATCTATTTAGGCTAATAGCGAAGTGACGTCAGCGCTTACCATGTCACATAATACTCAATGGTCAGTCATAATCGTCATTTTTTTAGTTCCATTTATGTCTGAAATATTTTTGAAAGTTCCATTTGAGTCCCTTTTAAGCCTGGTTTCTAGACCCAAGCATATACAGGGTGGTTCTTGTTTATGGCCTATTAGGAAAATACAGAAAAACAGTGAATATACATACATACATACGAGTCTGAAATTTTGTACATAGATCAAATACCTCATTTTCTATCAAAGGAAACTATTTTAGAAATAGTGGTACTTCCGCTAATACCGGAAGTTGATTTTAAGTTTTTTATTTTAAACGGAACACCCTCTATCGTTTTTTATTTTTGGGATGCCAATTGAATTTTAGTATGAGTCTGTGAAGATCACCATTATACAGAAAAAAAATTTTTTCTCCCATAAACAACTATCCCCTTGATTTTTTCTCAAAGTAAAAAATCGCGTAGAGTCATGAAATCTAGGAAGCCAACTTCATGGATCGCCAAGTCCAATTCACCTATTTTCGAAAATTTTGGTCAACTTCCTCCTAATTTCGTTGCTACAGTTGTGCTGGAGCGCCGTTCAGTTGATGCCAAGTGGTAACCAAAGGAGCCAAGGGTAAAAAATCTTCCATTTGGTTTCTTAAAATTTTCAAATAGTGTTCAAATTTTAACCATAGATGTAGTAGCGGGTTTCAGTGTATTTTCTTTGAAAATTTCTTTACCGAGTTACATGAGGATTTTTTTGCGCCCAATGATGAGAATTATGACGATGGAAGATTTCTTGATTGGAAAACTTGGCCTCGCCTGTCCAAACAATTTTTTTAAAGAAATTACGATCTTCCTGATACTTGACCAATAGCATTTCACAGAAATCAACTCTGCATGCAGGATCCTGAGGGTGATGAGCTTGCACAGTGGTAAATTTGTAAGGATGAAAATGTCGATTCTTTAAAATTCTTTGAGAAGATCGAGAAGAGTCCAAATCATTTTGAGTAGATCAAGTAGACGGGTTCGGGCTTGCGTGAAAATACCCTAAAACCGTACTTTTAGTATATTCATTTCCAGTTACTGGTTTTTCCATTCGTCGAACGGTCTTTAGCTGCCCATGATTATTGAAATTTTTTGGAAATCTCGAAATCTTTTTCTAATGATTGGGGCAAGAAGAGGATCTTGCATTAAACGTTCTGCAAGTTCTGGAAATAATTTTGTCATATTCTCCGCGTATGCACAGTCATTCGAAAATATCATGGTTTGAGTATTCAACTTCCACTGCAGGAGAAATACGAGGAAAACACAAGGAAAATTCGCGACTCGCAAAAATGCCAAAGTTCATACCAATTGTTTTCAATAATAAAAAAAGATTAATTTGCATCGCCTCCTGTTTTGTAATTTTTAAACGAAATAATTTGTTTCTTTACGAAAACTGCGAAAAGTCTAATACAACGACCGATAGGTATAGGAACAGGAACACCCCACATCGTTAGAAACATAATTTAATTCTCTTTTGACTTGGACTACAAAATCCTAGTCATTTCATTTGAAAGGAATGACTTTTTGTAGGTTTTTTTAAGTATAAAAATTTTACGCCATAATTCCGTTGTCTATTAGAATTTCCAAATGTAATCACCCCGGCTTTATGTCCCACAGTCATATTTTGACACTGGAAATTTCAAAGTTATCAATTTTTTTATTCGAAGAGAGTTTTTGGTGTTTATAAGAGAAAACAATTTTTTTCTCAAAAATCGTGCAATATCGAGGCATGGTCGTATTTACAGACTCATACTGAAACTACTAAATTTCATATAAGATTTGTCACGATATGTAACCTTAAAAGTAAAAGGTTATTTTATCATAAGAATGGACGTTCGAAAATGTGGTAAGAATTTGCATTATATTGTTTTTATTTTTTATAGGACTCCAATTGGCGGGATAATTCCAATAGGCGAAGCAAAAGTCCCTACTCACCGGAAAGAGATGTGGAGTTTTCCGAATTTGAGAAAAAGTTGAAATCGAAAACTTTCACGGAATACGTTAAAACAATCGAACAAGAGGCCGACTTATTTTCCATGTCTAAGGATTATAGTTTAGCACACTGTGTCGCTGAGGATATGAACATGGGCAGTGGAATTGCAGTTCAATTTCGGTAAGTTATTAATCATTCACAAGCTTAAGTATTAACAAAATATAAATACTTTGATAGGTTCTCTATTTTACGTTATTACATTCTGTCAATTTCAGACGCGATTTCAAGAAAGTGCCTGAACTGTTGAATCAAAGACAAAAACAAGGAGGCCTGGCCATTTTAGAAGATGGAAAACGATACATTTACTATCTAGTAACCAAACGGATATCAAATGGAAAACCAACATATTTCACATTATTTTCGTCCCTAAAGAAAATGAGGACTCACATTCAAGAAAATGAAGTAACCAAGCTAGCAATACCCAGAATAGGTTGTGGATTGGACCGGCTTGAATGGGATATTGTTAAACAAATGATTGAATTTGTTTTCAAAAATGTCGACATCATGATAGTCGTTTGCAATTTCCAAAAGGTTAGTATCACAAATTAGTCAAATTAATGGTGAATTTTTTGTTTTGGTTAACCTTACAGAATTATGGTAAAACGAAACAAAAACTTCAACAGACGTCACAAACGCCACCAGAAAAGGGGAAAAACAAAAGTCAAAAAAGAAAAAAATAATGATAAATTTTAGACTCGTATCAGTAGCAGATTACCAGCAGCGCCACCAGTGGCAAGAATGCGAATTAAGCAGTAAAAAACGAAAAAGCACACAACTATTTAGTTGTGTGATTTTAATATGTCAATATTCAACTGTTTTGTGTAAAAATTGTATAACATTATCAAAGTTTCACCTCAAGAAAATAGTTCTAGTCTAGAATTCTGGGTGCAGTTGTTGAAATTCAAGAAAATTTGACGAAACTTTGATAGTGTTATCGTACACATGATCATCTCGATCCATTAATTCAAACTACTGCCACTGCTGGACGTTCAAGGTTATTTATAACTTGCCTACAGTTTTTATTTATTGTAATTTCTCTGCAGGTCGAAGACAGCCCACCTAAATACAGTCCATCCAAACACAGAAACTGTAAACTCGTCAACGTTACATACCCCATTGAAAAGATTGATGAAGGGACAATTATTCTTTATTTATCAACTGAAGATGGACAAGTTTCTGAAGAAATGAAGAAATTAGACGATAAATTTAATTTTCTTCACGAATTTCGCACCGCGGCTAAGAGGGTTGGTGAGGTGATCCGATTTAGTAGAAATGAACAGAAGTATGTTCTTTTCGGATGCATTGTACGAAAAAAATCAACTGATTTATTTGATTTCGTCGCATTCAGCGATTGCATCAAATCAATTGTAAAGGAAAATAGAAAACTACTTCTCAATTTTGTGGGAATTCAAGCAGTTGATATCAAAGATCAAATTATTAACAGCCAAATTGTTAACATTTTGAGAAATCAAATGAAATCAGTTGATATTTACGTGTGCTGGCCCGGAAAATTAGAACAACATATGCCCTTAACTAATCGAGAATGACAGAATCACTTTTCTTTCATTTCTTTGTATTAAATATTTTAAAAAAATGTTTTTTACACTGAATTTTAGCCATTAATCGTTTTAACCACCATTGCTTATTAATTATGCTTATATAGGAGTGCTGCACAATTTTATCTAATCATTTTTTTTAATTTTAGGGCGGGATGTAATGTATCTATTGTTAACCAATTTTTGATTTGTAATTATATCATTTACAAATATTATTGTTATCTATATAATGAAAACTTGTTAAAATCAACTTGCCAGAAATTATCAGGTTATAACACGTTCTCTGATTATAACAAAGTAATAAGGTCAAATTTTAGACCATTTCTTCATGTTGATTGATGCACAGTTTTCACACCATCACATATTCTTCTTCTTTATTTATCTTCGGTGCAAATAAAATTTATACACATTAAAATTAATTTTATTTAAAACTGAATACGCTTTGATTGAAAATGGTAAAAAATCAAACATCAATAACTGCAATAAAAAGTAAAAATAGCCATAATTCACTTAAAAAAAAACTGCTAAAGTTCTGTGACTCTAATGAACTGGGTATTGTCCAGAGAGTTTAACAAAGTGGCAAAAGTCGAGTACTTTTTTATTGTACTAAGATCACCAATTAAAATAAACTTGCATTTCGCTCTGGTAATGGCTACAGTCAGTCTTCTTTTATCTTCTAACAATTGTAACTAAAAAAATTATATTTTTGCAGTGTCCAATTTGATGAACAATAATTACCTTCAAATCCGCTGAGCCTTTTGACATATCCTTCGACTTAGTTGCGGAATAAATAACAACATTTTTATCTCTCCCTTGAAATCGATCTACGGTGCTAACATCTACATTCAAGTGTTGGAGCAGTGAAGATATCAATGTAACTTGGGCCGTATAGGTAGCGATTACACCGATATCAGTGTTAGTAACTCCACCCTGTAAACAAATGCTTTCTAAAGTTGTAATAATAATTACTAAATTATAATGCATGTAAGTCGAAATTATTAGCATTTAGCCAGAATTTACATGACGAACTATCGGGATTGTCCAGTCGCTTCTACATAAAATTAGTTTTTACCTTTATTAAAGCGTCCACTAACGCCACTACTATGGCCGCTTCATGTTCGTTAACACAGCTTTGATTATCTGAATCATACATGCTATCTATCAAATTATTTTGAAAACGGCACCAATTTTGTCCAGAATCGACAACTTGAACTGCTGACTCAAGTGACGGATTTAAAGTTTTTATTATCCAGTTTTCTTGATATTCGGATTTTAGCAGCTAGAACCATAGCAATAAATAATGGTAATTTAGTGCAATCTATATAAGGAAGCACCTTAAAATTGGGAATTTCTAAAGTCCTATTAGAGACCGAATCGTTGGCAACAAGCAGTTCTCCTTTATAGGTTAGAGCGTTGGCCAAAGCTGTAATAGTTCTATTCATACGGTAGTTCAAGTTAAGAGTCATCACTGCGTCCTGATTTTGTAATCTTTCAAACAAGCTCTCCGACATTCCAGCATTTCTGCAAATGATTGACATTCAAACCACTACACAATTATTTACATCGCAAATATTGATGATGGTAGGAAAAACTTTTCCTGAAAAATTATGTTATCTCACTCAATGACGCGTTAACTTCATCGATCATCTAACCAGTACAGCGGAGCCAGGTGAAATGTGGTTCAGCGACCATTTACCCAGCGCTCACAGTCATTTCAACCCAACAACTAAACAGTATACCTGCGTTCGATATGTTCGCAACAAGAGGAATTAGTTGTGATTTGGTGTTTAGTGTGTAATTCGTTCAATTGAAGAAGAAATTGAAAAAAATCGAAAAAGTTTGGATATTAGATGCACAAAATTAATAAAAAAAGAGGAATATATGGAAAGCTCTACCATGAGAAAAAGTTTAACTAGTAATTTCGAATGAGTTATCCAAAATTTAGAGGGTTTAAAGTGTATTCGTCATAAGCACGTCAAACACAAAATACCGCTGGCTGTCGCTGGTCGATGATGCGCCCACCTAACCAGCACAGCTCGCCGCTGTATTTTTTTGCAGGAACCGGCCTCTTTCAACTCGGCCAGGGCCGGGGTCCGCGTGCTGAGTGCACTTCCATTTATTTACTTGGAACCGCTGCGGTGTGCTAGTTAGATGAGCGATGAGCTTAAAGGCACCTACAAAATTTCGATAACGCTAATCAATGTTTTTGACAATCGTTCATTAATGGTTCATCAATATTTAGACTCGTTGATAATTGTTGCAAAAATAAATAAAAATGACTTCTTTGAGGATGATGGAAACAAATGAAAGAATTAACTTACAAAGCTTCTCTATTTTTTATGACTGGAGGCAGCTGGTCTGGATCACCAACTAAAACAAATGTTTTACTTGCATACAACGGTCGCAAAACCGAAGTTTGTAGTACTTGAGTGCTTTCATCCACGATGCAAATATCAAATGATCGCTTTGAAAGTAAAGGATGGCCAGCACCCATACAAGTAACAGCTACAACTTTCTGAAACACAAATATCAAAGAATATTTTAAAACTAATGCTAATAACAACATACAAAAGAATGATAAACTTTCTCGAGTTCCTGTGGACTAGTGCAATGTTTGGTCTTGTTGTATTCGGAGAAAGATTTTACGCTGTCATCAATCCTGGTTTCTGAACCCAACCTAATAAAATCGACTCCTAAATTCTTCAAGCGCGTACAAACGTTATCGATAGCCGAATGAGTGTGACTAGTAAGAAGTACAGTTTTATCTAACTTAACCAATAATTCAGTTAAAGCAACTATTGTTGCTGTTTTTCCTGTAAATAAAAATTATAATTAATTTCAACGTAAACTAACACAAGTTGACGTAACAACAAAACATTTACCTGACCCCGGCATGCCTTTTATTAACAAAAAATCTTTAGCGGCCAGAGCTTTGAGTACTGCTCTTTGCTGCACTCGGTTTAGTCTTCTCAATATTGGCGCGCCAACTTTTGCAATGAGTGAAGGCAATTTTTGCAAAAACGATACTGGAGTTTTATCGATGATAATATTCCTGAGTTGACCTGCCCGCGGAGTTGCTTCCAATAATAGAGTTAGACTTGTTAAATTGAAAGATTGTGAGTTAAACGAATCGTAGGTGTCTAAATGAAATCGTTTATTAGGATACTTCAAGTGTAAATCCCTGTTAAATTTATTAAAATTAATTGTCCACTAGAAATTTCTAATATTACCTTTCCAACGCTAAAGTAATACGGTCCGAACAAATATCCGTGACAAACCCAGCAGCAACTGCAGGCCTGTCATCAGTGCTGACAATAACGTAATTGTTCTCTGATAAACCCGAATTGAGAAAACTCGAAGTTGAATTCTCTTTTCCAAAAGTTTGTTTAAATAATCCATTAAATTCTTGCTCAACGTGCATGACGTTAAGATTCGTTATACATCGTCCATTTTTCTCCCTAATTGTAAAATAAAAATCATTTCGAAAAAAGTTTTCTATTTACCGTAATTTGGCGGCCACCGTGTAAATTTCGTGGAGATTTTTTCTCCCCATTTGACTTTCGCCTTCCTTGATAATTAAAGCGCTCCAGTGCAGAAAATATTCTAAATGAGCCTCAGACAAATGCGAAGTGGCATTTGCTTTAACTTCTGCAAGATATTTATTTTTCGAAAAATCGTAATTTTCCATCCTATTAAAAATGGTAATAAATAAAACTACAACCAACAGTCACTATCTTACTTTAGATATGACGTACAAATTGTGTTATAAGCGCATTTGCCGCAAGCTGTAGGGTGGCTGATGGGGTCCGGTAGCTCCGGTGGTACAAATTGATCCCTTCCACTACTTTTCCTTACTTTCCTTCTCAAATAATAAGCCAACTCATTTCTAAGAATGATTAAATCTCTTTTTTCTCTATGACTAACTGACACTTCTTTTAAAACTCCCTCCCTACAAGTTTGAAGTTAAATTGGTGGTATAAAACTGAACACGAGTACCTCAAATAAAGTAACAAGCCAGACGAAACTTTATGGCCCAACCTCTCCATCATCATGGCATATAACATTAACTGGCCTCTATGTTCTAGAGAGGCAGAAGCTCGACCAGTTTTTAACTCGAGCGGCATCGAACCTGATTCGGTTTCGACAGTAACATCTATTTTACCTTTTATGCCCAATTGTGGACACCAAATATTCTCTTCGATATCGTTAATTCCTGTGATTCGGCCTTTCCAATTATCTGAAGTACATTCTGAGTTGCCTTCAACATATTGATCAACAAATTTGGCAATGTTGGGAACGAATTTCATTAATTCCGTTTCAATTTCACTAACGCTAATGCCACTTTCATAAAATCTGCGGAACTAAAATCAAATGACGTCAGCGATGTTCGCGAGAAATTCAAAATACTTACGGAACTTTCAGAATTTACAATACTTTTCATTTTTGCTTCTATTTCTTCTACTAACTTGAGCCCGTTTTTTAAAACACTCTGTAATAACGTATGGACGAGAATTCCTATTAACATAGCGCGGTTGCTTGGCTCGAAACCCGCGTATCGCTCAGAAAGTACACTTTTCCTTTTACAAAATACCGTACCTATTGAATGTTGTTTTGATTAAAACAATTAATTTTCTATGTTATACGTACCTGCAACTGAGGTACAAGAAACCAGTGCGTCGGGTTCATAAATAACCCAACCTCTCTCGTTGTTAACGATCCATTCACCCAATACTTTTGTAGCATGAATATAAATTATGTCGCCAATGTTAAACTCGTTGTTAATCCTACAACGATATTTTCAATATTAAAAAATTGCCGCTTTTAAGTTTCGGTTTGATTGGTCAAGAATGGACAACAATTATAATTAGCCAAAACAAATATTTAATTTCGAAGCTGACTCTAATAATTCAATAGATTAGTTGTTACCCAATGAACTCTACGCGAAATGTTTAAATTTTACTTCCCGTACAGTGCACCGCATTAAATGCCTGTAACGTAGTTTTGTGGCGCGATGGTAGCGCCATCTCGTGGCTCGACAAAGTCAAAACTAGAGTGTTACCCTGACAGTAAAACATAATTATGGGAACAATTTTGGAAAACGGAAAGCAGTGAATTTAAAACTTTTTCAGTACAAATCTGTCATTTTCTGCCGAAAATTTAAAATCGTATTAAAAATCACGCAATTAAGCATTTAAATATAATTGAACCAGCAACTTGCAAGTTGCTTACATAATCTGAATATTATTCCATAAGTTTTGGCAGAACACTGTTTAACAGTATCAAAAGTTTGCCCACCTTTTTCACTATTATATCAACTCCATACTGAAATGAAGCAAGGTAATGGCTTTAACCGCCCAATTATAGGGTATCTTACCAAAATCCTTCAATGTAGCAGGTTCCACGTTCTTCAGTTTTGGAACACATTACTTGTAATCTGGTTTTTTGATTGCACTTATAGAGACCTATAATTTTGCAGTGTTTTGGCTCATTAAAAACTAAACTCCCAGTTTCATATTGTTCCTAAACCAAAATTTTAGTAAATGAAAACGAATAATTTTAACTTACTTCAAGAATATTAAAATGTTCCTCAAATGCTGCATCATCAAAATCTTCAAAAGTAAAATTACTTCCAATTTTATCAGGTGACTCTACTTTTTCCAATGCTGACCGTTGTAAGCTTTCTGACAGTGAATTTTCTTTACCCTTGAACTGTTCTGGGGTCGAACTTGAATTGCTTTCAATTTCACCGTGGTCCGTTTTCATCTTCTTAAAAGCGTTATTGCTACTTTGTAAAATGTGGCTTCCTAGTTCTGACCAATTTTCACAAGTTGATTTTCTTTTATTACTTTGAACACAGTTTTCCTTTAAATTAGCTTTCGCAGGATTCTCCTCAATTAACTAAAACCACAAATTAAACAACTATATGTCAACAAGGTACTAGTTACCGATTCTGATTTATTCATCTTAATTCTAGAGGTTACTGCATAACTCTCTAAAATTGTAGGCCTTTTCGGATCGCTTCAATCTGCAATGAAACTACTCAAAAACTGAAACTTGTTTGAATAGTGGAGGTATTACCTACAAATGTGGGGATTGTTTCTGCAAGCCTAAAGGACTAGAAAGAAATTAACGTAATTTTTTAGTTATTCACTAATTTGAAAACTATTTGAGATACGTAACATAATTTCCCGCCTTTTCTGAAATCAAGAATAGTTGAGGTTAGGTTAGTCACATCAAATAAGGGAGCTACACGAGCGCCAACTATCATAGTAAATTGTAACTTGCAAAATTCTGTAAAAGCTTCCTGTTTTGCCTACATTAATGGCAACAGAATAGAAACAAAAATAAAAATAGCTGCTGTCAATTTACGTTCTGTCCTTTTTAATGTCGCTATCCAAATAGCGAAAAGGTGTAAAAATTTGGTTGTCGGGAGAGAAGAACGTGTAAGTTTTTAAACCTAAACATATAATGGCTGCGAATGTGGATGAGGAGCAATCCCTGCGTGAATGTGAAGCCTACGTCCAAACACACAACATCCAACAAATTCTCAAAGATTGTATAGTTCAACTTTGTGTAAACCGTCCAACGAATCCCATCTCATTCCTGAGGGAGCATTTCCAAAAATTGGAACGGGTAAGTTATTTTCACTAATTTTAACTTTTTATGACACATGTTAATGAAGCTGGAATCCTACATTCGATTAATTCGACAAATAAGTCAACTAATTTATTAACTCTATTAATTTCCACAGTATGATTCAGGGCGAAATGCGATTTAAAGGAGATACAAACTGGAACTACGGTGCAGTGTGCAATTGAAAATTTGCATTTTTAAAGCTATCAATTGAATCGAATTTGGAAACTAAGCAATATCACAAATAAATAGCCACTCGAATATTTTGCGATATTAAGACTAATTAGTTGCAATTAACCCATCCTAGGACGTGTCAGGTATTGGGGTAATTAAAAAGATCTTAACCATTTTGCCTCTGAATCATACAGGTGGTTTCAAAATGTTGGGTGTTCCGTAGCCTACATTTCCAAGGGTTTCTGTAAACGGCAGCAGCGACTGCTTAAAATATACAATGATAATGCGAGAAGGTTTTGCGTTATTGCAATAATATTCTTCCATAGATTTTGAAGTTTACTGAATTTTCTTAGTCTGATAAGTTAACAGTTACTGCATTTTTATGGACATATCTAAGTGTTTTTTATGAATTTATGGGTTTTTAATGAGCAGATGTTCAAATGAACAACAATCAATATTGAAATCTGACCTGGATTCAGTACGTGAAAATGTAGCATATTTAACTGAGCAAAAAATTAATTAATTAAGAATATATTTAGAATAGTTTAGAAATTCAACAAATAATATTTGTTTACACTTCTTAAAACGATTACTTTTCTAATTCCACCTTTTGCTGAAATTGCCCATTATTTAAAAACTCTCAGTACCATCTACTTGGGATGTTGTCAAAACACTGGCGAATGTTTTCTCAAAAAAATGTTTTTCCTTTCTTCCAGAAGAACAACTTTTTATGGTTTTAGATGGATTCTTTTGTAAATTTTATGGCTTTTTTGAGTTGAGTGTCGAACGTGGTCCATGTGATTGAGGTCTGGACTGCCAGGTGGCGTCTCGAATATTGTGGTCGATGTATTAAAAAATGATTTCAACAAGTGGATGCGTATTTAAGCTCTATCACTTCATCGCAGTAACAACGAGCGTTTAGGGGACATGGTTTTGTCTCATAAGTAACTCGATTCTCCTGTCAATTAAAATGTCCCAGGGCATTTAAGAACCTCCACCACAATGGAACAATTTTTTGCACTGTATTTGGCTGAAGCTGTTTGTCTGGTCTTTTAAACAGGAGTAGCCAAATAGCAAACATTCGTGTATTTGGTGAACAATTTGCTGAGCAGTTCGTCATAATACGAACACACCGCTCCACATACGCGTCTATTTGTTGCAATCCACATGAACAGGCATTCGTCTCCTTTGACTCGTGTCACTTTACCGACATTGAATGGAAATACCCTTCTTTACCGAACATTTGCAACAAATAATTCATCCACACTACTAGGCATCAGCCAAATAGCAACTATTCGCTATTTGGCGCAGATGTGGTGCCGGCTTAAAATGACCATCATTCGAATAGAGAGTAGAATAGAACGCGATTCTTCAGTGTCGAAGTGTTCGTGAGCAAATCTGATGATTGGTCGTAAATCAAGAAACTTTTATTGATTGTGTTAATTGGAGATCTGCTTTCGGCAGTCTGTTTTGGATAGTTTGGCTTGCAGTAGAGCGGTTTTTAAAAACTTGCAAACACAAAATCGGTCACTTCTTCCAGTTGTGACTCTATTACGACCTTGTTCTGGCCATCTTAAACTTTCCTTCCGAACTGTTCCATTTTTACAACACTAAGCTGCCACGAGTTGTTTCTAAATTATAAATTGTTGTTTTTGCACTCGAATTATGTCTTTGAACAGTTCAGAATCTTTTTTTTTGAAGATGTAGGTGGAGATATGCGTTAGGGTGAACCATCGTTTTATACAGAACAGTCATTTTTACCAGTTATATGAGTAATATCGTTTTCAATTCTTTGTTTGTTTTGATTCTCTGTTTTGTATAATTTAAAAAAATATTTTTGACCTACTACCCTTGAATTGAAGTTCTTATTCTTCCACAATTTTTTTTCTTTGAAAGAACAACATTTTGAAGATCATAACTTTTCGCCAACATTTGTCTAGAGATTGCGTTTTTGTTATCTTGTTTTAACTGTAAACTGACGAAAACTGGAACGAACGTGCGAAAATAAGATAAACTGATTTTATAGTTTCTGAAACTTTTGTTTGTCAAGAGATTAGAAATAATCGCAATCAACATGTTCGCGATAATACCTGAATAAAGTTTTAACAATCAATCAACGAGACGTAAAGTATGCCAATTATCTATGCATTCGGAAAACGAGTCACTCATAATGAAGTATGCGGCCATGGCTGGTGCCCGACTACCCTTCAATTCCCGGTTAAATCGGGAGAATTTTTTCGGGCCCTTCCCCTCGCAAGACAACGACAAACCACCGAGTGGTACCTTGTCTAGAAAGCCTCTCCCCCAAATTTCTGTTTTCGTTCAGGTCTAAAACTGTAGATCCCACGCAAACTAATAAACACTCACCCCGCAGACACGTGTAGAGATGTCGCTAACCCTCAGTAAGAAAAATGGAATAACCTACCCGAACAACTTTAATAAAATCTTAAATACATTTCAATAAAACGGGAATAATATACAGGATGTCGGAGGAGGTTTTAGTGAAGGGTTCTAGACAAACATTTCTGAGTAGTTATTAAATTTATCAGTGGGCTCTCAAATAATAATAAAAAATATTCCACGCAACTAGGAAACGCCTTGATTAAGTATTTAAATGTCCTCCATTTCGGCTTAAGTTCAATACTTTCGGAATAATAATTGCTAATCTTTCTATTATTTCCTCTGTTGTTCGTCCAAGGTGTCAATAATTAAAAAAATTGCTTTCAATTGTCCCCAAAAAGCATGTTAGGATGCTGTAATAAAGACACAACAAAGGGCCTTCAGTGTGCATTATAGTTGTGAATTCTTTTACCGAAGAATTAATCACGACGTCTACATTTAACGGGTTTCGTGTCGTGCGTGGGCGACTAGTCATCCTACACTTGTACAGGAACAAGTCAAAGTGCATGTGGTTCTAAGGCCCGGTATTTCAGTCATGGATTAACTTAAAACCCCAGTTAACAACCATGGAAACCATTGTTCTAACAACGGTAACCACGACTGATAACGAGGGTTTAAAGTTAACCCATAACTCAAATACTGGACCTTCCACGATTCTTAAGTAAAAAAAACATTTTTATTCGAATGTTTACATTGGTTTGTAGTGTCATTTCCCTACTAACTAAAAGAAAATAATAAATATGGTACAGTTGTTTAAATTTATTTCATTTTCAACAATAATAAATTTTATGAATGGGTGGGTGCTCTGTCTAACTTTGACAGCGTCTCGTTTGAAGATGACTGAAGTTTCAACAAAATTGCAAAGAATTTTTTTTATTAGAATATTATGAAGAATCTGCCATTGAGAACTCTTCCGGTGATTTTAAGAGACAACTCCGAAATTTTCTAAATCGTGTCAATTTGGCCAAAATAAGTAAAAACGTTTTTTCTTTATTTTAATTATTTTTTATAGAGTAAAGAAATTAAAGAGGCGACGCTTCGATCGTTTTTGTTGTTTTTTTTTTAAGTTTGGAAACCAAATCCTGTTACCTTTTGCCAGTTCTTTTAAACTGGGTGGGTGGGCGTGCATTTGTTTATGCATTCATAGCCAATCGGAGCGCTTAACGGTTCGGAACGAGTGTGGTCGACATTTCCCGACGCACTGTTAAATTTGATGGATTTTCTATCTCTGTCCACGTCATTTTCTTTGTCTGATTGTCACTTCTTCATAAATTCTCTACTCTTTGATTTAGTGATGGCTGCGTAAATGGGTAAAATATTCAATTAGCTTCAGAAAATTCTTAGCTTAGCGGGAGGTTCTCTACAATTTTTTGCCGAACCACTAATAAAAGAAGGCTTAACGCAGAAAATGTAATGTTGTTTGTCACGAAAATCTGCTTTACGAAATCAGGAAAATACCAACTTTAATGTAAAGAACGCGAGACGAAACTCAATTCGGATTATGAAGAGATCCGGATTGTGGCACGTTCGGATTATCCCGGCATTACTGTATCAGCTTCCACGTGAGTTTTCAGCGGTCTCATTTTGAAAAGCGTAATTGCTGAATATTTAAGAACGTGACAGATTTGTTTCGTAAAATAACCTTCCGCAACGGCAATGAACGAAAGTGGCGCAGACCACCGTGCCAATATTCCCAGTTCTGCGCGATGCCATTAAATTATGTAACGCTACATTTCCGGCCTTCAGAAGGGGGTGTCGTTCGGTTCGCATCTCCGGAATTAGTTTCTCTCACTCCGAATTCGTGGGTGTTTTGTCATTTGGTACGGTTTTTATGCGTTGGCAGTTGAGGGAAATCTATAACTTCCACCACACCCCTTTCGAGTTTTCGTCCCGATGACGTCACTGGAAGGATTCTGACGGAGCACGCGTCTCCTAGCGACTGCGACCTGCATTCGGGAACGGTCGGTGGTCCTGAAAGTACGTTTCAGTGGTTCTTCAGTGGCCAAGGTCGTGATCGCATCCCCCTCATCATCGACCTCGATGATGTTGACTTTGCCGGTGGTAAGTCAAATCAGCTGTAAGGTTCGATGATTAACGTGCACGTTTCATTAATTGGAACCTCCATTCACGAACGGGATAAACAGGATTGGTGAGACAATCCTTTACTGATTTCATGTTATTCCGAATCGTTTGTTCATTATTTTTTTTAATTTTTGTTACTTGTTTTGGCTTCTTATGCGTTGTTTTGTGCCTCAAATCATGATTTTTGGTAATGGAAGCGCACGTGGGTGGTTACACAATCGATGTCTTTTTCGCGCCCTCTTGGACGATGCGTTCGTTTTGACCCAATTTTTGTGATTTATAGTCTCTAAAAGCTGTACCGAATAGTCCTTTGATACTGTACCACAATTCGATTGTTTAATGTCGCAAGTTAAGACTAATTGAGAGATATATCATTAATCCCATATTAGTGTCATCCGAAATGGTTTACAAGATTTAATGTCTGAAGATCTTGCTTGCATAAGTGTATGTTATACAATGTGATCAATAAAATTTATTACCAAAGGTGACTTTGAAGACAAAATTGGATAACGCAATTGTTTACTTGCAACTGTTTACTTGCTGAGAACCGTCACTTCAGCTTATCGACTGTTTTGGAGGCAAGAAAGAAACAATATTTTCAACAATTTCTGTAACGGAAGTTTGACCTAAATTGTAAATAGAATTTCAACAATAATGCTTTTTAATTAACCGAGTGAAGTTCAGGTTTTTGAAATTTTACAGTTGCTTTTGGTCATCAATTTAATTAATCATACTATAGTGCTGTACTTTCACAATCACGTGCTAGTTCTAGCATTAAAAAAATGTTTAAACTAACTTCATCTATCTGCTTCTAATAAAGCAGAAGAACTTTAAAGAGGCGACAATTAGGCGGCTTCATTGAAGTTTTAAAACCAAAACCTGTCACCTCCAAACGTTAATCCCTCTAAAATGGGTGCGCGGGCACATACTCGTACATGTGATTTTTTATTTGCAAAAGATCCATGCAGTTTTTAACGATTATTTAGAAATATGTGGACGGTTTCTTAAGAGTCATTCAAACTTTTTAGTAATTAAAATTAGTAATGTCACTTAACGTCGAAGTTTGTGCCCGACATTTGGGTGATACAGTCCACAGCCTCGAAGCGAAGTCCAAACTTCCTTCACGAATTTACAAGTGGGGCATGCGCAATCCGCTCGAGCTCGTGTCAGGCAATATTCCAATTGAAACGATCCTTTTGAGGATATTATTTATGTGCTGTTTGCTAGTGTACCTATTTGGATGTATTTGTGGCAATGGCCTTTTGAAAAAGGCAACTTTTGGAAAATGCATCGGTGTTATCCATCATCAGATTAATAAAATTTTGTTCTTTTCCTCTTTTCTGCTAACAACCACTGCGTACCTGGATTTGCACCTAAACAAACACATGCGATAGCAAGAACGCACTGCAAAACATACGCAGTGTGGGTAGGATGAAACCCAAAATCAAGTGACACTTCTATGCTTCTTACTAGTTCTTACTAGTGTCGCCAGATGGCGAGGCTAAATCTACTCATTTTAGATACTAATTTCACAGATTATGAAAACGTTAAATTACAAATTGTCACTCTGAATTTCAGTTGTTAATTTCGAGGTTGTGTAAAACCGTTTCGATTTTACACCAAAAAAAATCTTGACATTATGCTCGCGCATTTGTTGTTGTCTTTTGCTAGCCCTTGATTATCAGATAATCAGAGTGCGTTCTCCTCACGATTTAAACCGAAAATTAGCGATAATTCACGCGGACCTTTAAGGTGGATGTGGCATCTCTGTCACAAAATCACTTGCCTTGTCCGACTCTCGTCTCTTTATAAATTTTATACTGTCAAGGGTGAATTTCGGCCAATTGTCAAAGTGATTGTGACACATTGACACGTATAAAAGAAATATTTTTCCAAATAACATAAAGAAATTTGTTGTCCTAATAAAATTAAATATATATTTTTTGATGTTGCCGAATTTTTCAATAGATGACACTAACAGTTACGCACCACTGAGGAGTCGCTTTAATATCTTTTTGACAGCTAATGAAGACTCGACCAACGTTTCTGCAGTGTGTGAAATAAAAATAAGAAAATTGGGTGATGCTAATTGGTTGCCTCAAATGTCAGGTACATATACTTTTAGATCAATTGTTCTCCAAAGCAAGAATACATATAATTTAGAGCAATTTTAATCAATTGTTTATGTACGATGCACCCTCTTTGTTCGGGTAACGTCAAAAATGCAAGTAACATGATTCTTTCAATTTTTGTCAGGAATTTGAACTTTTTATTTATGACAAAAAAATTTGTTACAAGTTCTCAAACACAAACCAATTTGCGACATTCGATTTTGTGATGATAAATTTTATCGATGAGACTGTCTAAAAGAATATTCCTGCACGGATTTATCTTTATGGAAAGTAACTAATAGCAGTGCCAGAAGTAGAATATTTTCACGTTGGTTTCTAATACATTAATTATAAAAGATAATCCCAATCTGACAGTGATAAAAGTTAAAACCTGTTCATTGAATAAAATCAACAATAATTTATGGAACTACATTTCAAATAGAAAAATGGGAGAGTATTAACAACGAAATCAGCAGTTTTACAACTTATGACGTAATATAATGATTACGGTTTTTTATTGATTTTATTAGGGGCTAGTAGAATTTTAGAAAACGAAACGATTATCAAATCCGTTTGAAGTATTGTGCGATATTTGTGTGTAACACTTGATTCTGAGTAAATTACCAAAATATTATCAGACAGAACAGTTTTGAAACACTAGAATATTGATGTACATGTAGATAATTTGGCAAAATCTAGGTCAATTCATATTTAGGGTTTTGTTCTCGTCATTAATTTGTTGATATTATGGAAAAGTAACTAAATCAGTGAAAAGCTTCTACATAAGTAATATGTATCTGCAAAATTTATTTACGAGATAGAAAGACACTGTTTTCATTAGATACATACAAGTATTACAAATGAAGGCACATCACAGTTTTTAAAAGACACTTCGTCGACAATCAACATTGACTTAAAAATATATAATTGCACAAGAATTTCCCACAGGATTTCAAAGAATGGATGTATTTAGTTGTATTCAATAAAAATCATTAACCAACTAGTTAAGAAACACATTTTTATTGAAAACAATTAATATATATATATGCTTTATAATAAACTATGCAGTATAAATATAAATAACAATACGTATAGGTATTTCTCAAATAGGTAAAAATTGATCATTTTATAATTAAACTAAGTACGGTGGGCAAATGGTGGGGATGTCGCCCTCATGAATAAGTACCTATATACTCCGGTTTCCAGAGCTGATTAGAGAAAAAGTTATTGACTATCGCAATGTCTCTATCGTGGTCGGGGGTGGCGGTAACCGGCGCAATTGTGACCCCGTCAGGTACTAGCAACCCGAGCGGTATCAGCGGGTTATCGACAAGCCTTCTAACCAAAGGCTTGTCCATTGGAGGCATCTCCGGTGTCTTTGGTTCCGAACTGGTACGTTCAACAAATTCACATGACGACGGGAATTTCAAACTGAAAGGTACGACTGGTGATTTTTTTTGGTTTTCAATCGAAGGCGTCGGTTTGGTGCTCCTGTTATGGCTGCTATAGCTGTTCAAACCTAAAGAAGAGATCAGTTTCTCTCTTTGTAACCTCACTCGTTTCGTGGTGATGACGAAGGCGCTGACGAACGCCTTCTGGCACACTTCAACGGTTTCCGTTGACGGTAATAAGGGCACCAGGTATTTGCAGGTTATCCTGCGGGGTGGCCGGCCCGAACCGGTCGTTTCCGGCACGTTCAGGCGAGCTCTGAGGTCCATGTTTTGTCGCAGGAACTGGTTTTGCAGGTCGGCCTCACCAAGACCGTAGAAGTGCGCGAAGAGGCGGTCGCGCGCCTCAATAGGCACTCTTTCATCACATTTTTGGGGACACTGGCACAGCTCGTCTGCAAACAAAATCCGATAATAAATCGAGCAAATTCGGACGGAAAGGGCGCGATTGGGGTTAATTAGGATTTGAAGAAACGTTTTTATGTGGATTACGCAACGTTGACTTTTGTCGAACGGAATTAATTGGCTTGAGGCGGGTTTCCCCAATGACGCGTCATTGAACAGTCTTATCTGACCCCTTGCAGTTTTTTTAATCTGTTTGCGACGGAAAATCTGCGGTTTCCGGCCGTTTGCGACTCGGATTGGGTTCCAGGTTTCCACCTTTAGACGTGGCGATAAACAGTATCTATCGTATCGGGTTTTAGGCGATAAACGTTGGTACTTATTCGGAAATTTGTTTATGCGTAATAGTTACGATATAGCCATTTCACATCGAATGTATGAAATTGTGATTTAGACACGAAACGCGAAAGCGACTGCCCAAGTTACAACGTGACTCGATTCGGCCCTGGGAGCAGATACGATTGCCTAATTATAGTTGAAAAGTTTGACTTTTGACCAAGGCCCCGGTTTCGACTTGTAATCGTATTTGGACTTTTACTCTCACGGGTTCAAAAAAATCGTATCGTTAATCTTTGATTTTCCAAGAAACTTCGGCATATTTGCATGTCACGTTTTCATGTTAGTCGCCCGGACGTGCGAAATGTTAATACGTACTAGCTAATGAAAATAATATGCAAAAATTTTGTTTTCGACGTATCAAACGAAGAACCTTCATTGCGTGTTCAAAAATTATTGCGCAATAATAATTGATATTTGTTTTCATCGCCGGACTGGTGCCGTTCATCGCATGTCGTATCCATTGAACGCAAACTACCAACGTAAAACTAATTCAAATTAAAAAATTGTAAATTTTGCAAAATCATTTCGTTAGTTATAATTTTCGTCGTTTTGCCTTTTTTATGTGCAGTGAAGTTCGTCGGGGAACACCCGCTGCTGAATGTTGTCATAGAGACAGCACAACTCGTAGCGTAAATAACCTCAAAAATAACAAATTAGATGACATTCGAACTAACGGAAAAAATAGTGCGATTCGGTCGATTGCGAATTTTTTCTCCAAGTTTTTCCGGGGAAAACCGTCGGTTTCGAAAAAAAGGGGCGTAACGGGTTTAAATGGTGGAGTCGGTTTTAGAAAAGTCGCAGGAAAACAGCCGCGAAACCAGTCCGTGACGATTTGCAGCATTTAAAAACATTTTGACGCGTCGTACCTCGTAGCATGGCACGTGCCTTAATGACAAGGCCAATGTTTCCTTCAATAAATCGAATGACCTAGATAGAGAAGGTCGCAAAGGTGCCCAAAGTTTTTTGGACGATTTCGAAACCGCGTATCCGCTTTTAAATTGAAAATGACGACCGTCACCGATTCGGACGTCGGTTGAAAATTGAATTTTCGCCACGCGGAAAACTTTGCAAATTAAGAAGTGATTCAACAGTCGAGTGACGTATTAAAAATACGGGCACTAAGTGATGTGGTTTGTTGGACCTGTCAGATGTCACAATGTAAACATAGATAAACGGACTTTAACTTACCTGCCACTTTTTTCGCGGGTATCAGCTTGCCTGTACGGGATATGTAGGCCAATCCTGCACTCCTTAGATGTTTCTGTAGTTTTCTTTTTGACTTTGGAATGCCCTGTTTCTCAAGACGATCTAGGACAGCAGCTGATACGGTCGCCATGTTCTTTTAGACGGCGGCGGTGGCGCTGCTAAATTAGAGTGTGCGCGCCAGCGAGAATAATGCAACCACACGCAACGACAGCGATTACGATTTATCGTAACGAGATGGCGCTAATATCAAAAATGTCGATAAAATGTTTTTTTACGATATTAAGGTCATAATCGTTTCATAATCATGGATTTTATTGCTTATTGCGTAGTTACGAACGACCGATTTAATTGGTTCCTCAAATTTTTTATCGTTTTTTAAAGGAACTCTTCAAAAATCAGATTTATTTCAATCCCCCTAACAGAGTCCCGGTCTCTTCAGTTTGATTTTTCTAAGAAGTGGAGCAAACTTTCCAGGAAATAATAAATAAGTTTTTTATTATCTTACGACACAGCCCCCACCCTTAAGCATAGTACTAGAAAGTTGGGGTGTTGATGTCCCTATAAGTTAATTTCTAAATATATAAAAAGACTGCCAGGAACTACCCAAAAGATTCTATGGGGAACCCTGTAGCTTTGAATAAAGTAAAATTACCTCGTCAGCTCAACAAAGCGACAATACAATAAGCCTATAATAAAACTTTTAAAGAATTATGAGGCAAATCAAGTGGTTAACGAGGCAACAACATGTTGAAAGCAGGGTCGTATTTAGAATGAGCCCTTTCCAGGTAAGCACAGTAGGGGTCTGGTCTTGGAAATTTGTTTTGACAATTTGTGGTGTTTTTCCAAAAAGATTTCAAGTTTGTGTAAATGCCATGGAGTAAATCAGCAAAACACGTAAAAAGTAACTAAAGAATCTGCTGAATTAAATAAAACGTATAATTATGGTTGGTTCAAGTAAATTAGGTTGATTCTTCACTTAATTTAATTTTGAAATGTTGCTCTCGCTAGTAGATTGTGGACTTGATTTCCGATTTCAGCAGTGGTGTACTTGTGCCTTCCGAACTCAAAAGATGAAACAAGAATTACCAAATTTTTTAATTAAAAATCACCGAAAGGACAAGTAAGGGGTGGAGTTTTTACAAAGTAACGCTTATGACTCGAAGCAGTTTTCGGTGAAAAAATTCTATTACAGTAGCAATCAAGGTTTTATATTCCCCTTGAAAAAAAAGTATAGTTGTATGATTCGTTTTCGAAAATAATATGTCGTCGGAAATTGAAAAAAAATCGATAAATTGGAGCAATCTTTAATTACTCTATTTAAAGGGGTTAAGAGGTAAACAGATAAGTTTAATACTCTCCGTGATAAACAGTCATCGGTACACTTTGGTTTTCCAAGGTCTAAGACGTCTTCTGTTCAGAAATTTGGCAGAAAAGTTTTTTTTGGGAATTTTTTAATAATTAGAGTTGATTATCTGAACAACTTGACAATCACTACGTTTATGCATTCTTAATGTGCATTCCAAATTCCCAAATTCGAGTCAGCTCATGCTTTTTACTTATTGGACAGCCTAACAAGGCTTTCGGAAAATAAACTCCCATTAGGAACATAAACCTAGTAAATATTTCAAATTTATTACAAGCTTTAAGGAAAATAAAATTACTTACAGCACGCGTAGATTTGGCCAAATATGTGCTTTTTCAGAATAATCCTGCTACTCACAAATTGAATATTGAAACAAATACAATTCGAATAAAACAGAAAAGTCGAAAACGTGGATTGCAGAGTACAAAGAATCATTTTTTCTAGAAGATCTACAGACGGTGCAGGATGTTAAGTCAGTTTTGCGACCCGAAGCCCAAAGAAATTAGTGCCCTTTGGTTTATGAGAAATGAATAGCTAATAATTTGATTTTTAAATAAAATCCAAATAAGGAAGAGTCCCAAAATTTGTCTGACCCTTTAAATTGTTGCACCCGAAGGCTTCTGCTATAATACGCCACCAATTCAATGCAAGTTTATTCATTGAGATAAAATGCGTTGCCTAAATCAGTCGTTTTCTAAGTTTATTCGATTTGTAATTGCGTCGGTACAACATTAGTTACAAGAAAACTATTGCAAATAGCCAAATTCTTGTTATCGTTGCCAACTAAATTGTCGATTAGCGCTCGACGTCAAGTTTCGAATTTCGTTGTTCTTTTGCAAATGAAATCGACCGGAATTTGGTCATTTTTGGGGAGATCATTCATCTCTTTACTTTACAACCATGGTGATTTTATATCGACGTCACAACTTATGAAGTGACTTTGAAACTTTTATTTGTTCCGCTTAAGCGGAGAATGTGCTAAAAAATAAAATTTATTAATTTCAAATTGTTCTTGTAGAAGGCTTAGAATATATCAATAGATAAGTCAGTGCATTCAGAGTAGTAGTAGTAGGTCCCTACTCAAACTATTTTATTTTAGTCATAAATAAATTTCTTTGCCTTCAGGCGAATTGTGCAGTTGGGTCCAGGTATCAGTTGTAGCGGAAGTGGCAGTTTCAACGGGGTAGGGGAATACATTCAGTTAAAATACTCTGATGGTTACTACTAGCACCTCGTAGCGGATTAGTTTGGCTGCTGAAGGTATCATACATAGAGAAAGGTGACGGAATTAGGTAACATCTGTGTTAGTGAGGTATCACAATTATAATAAAAACACCTGATATCAATTTAATTACCTTTTATTTAGACAGCTTGAAACATTTACAGTATTTCAAACTGTCTAAATAAAAGGTAATTAAATTAATATCATGTGTTTTTATTTAAGTTTTAAGAAAACAGAAAATTACACTAAAAATGAATTGGAAAAAAGTTTATTTTTATCATTTTTCCCCAGCTTGGGGACCAAAATCTTGTGAAGATAAAAAAAAAAATTTTACGTAGAAATTTGCAAATCAATACAAACTCATCATCATTGTCAAAACCAGGACACTTTTTGATATTCACACAAGAGCTTTCATTTGACTGAGAATATAGCTCTTTACAATATCCGTCGTTTTTATTTGAGAATTTTCCTCGCTCTGTTTTTTTATTTCTTTTGACTTAATTTATTTTCTTTTCCTTTATTTGTTTTATTACTTATATCACTGAATTAATTTTTTCTTATTCTCCGTTTTCGCTTTTTGCCTTTTCACTTTTCGTCACGGCTATTTTTAATTCGCTTGTATAGGAAGATGATGTCAAGACTGCCGTTTTGCCCCCTTTTCATGATAACGACATGTGGGGCAGAATGAGATGATATCCCGTTCTGTTCCAGTTTACACTACTGTCAAAAGTAAATATAAAATTAATTCTAGTCAGTAGTTTCATCTTAATATCCTGTAAATATTGTAAAAAAAACTACATGACAGATGTAATTGATTTAAAGGTCCACCATAATTTCGGAGCCTCTCAAGTCTATAACGCCCCGTGCATGTGGCAGAAAACGCAAACAAACTAAAAAAATACTCTGATGGTTACTACTAGCGCCGCGTAGCGGATTAGTTTGACTGGGAACGTACGATACATAAGTAAGATTCAATTCAATATTCTCAAAATTTGAAGATTTAAGGTTAAGTTTTTTACAGAATGAATACTTGCAAAGGCCATGTAATCTAAAATCAGAAAGAATAAAATATAAACTGCACTGTGTTGATATTTTTTAACATTGCTAAATTTAATATTTAAAGAGGTGAACGAAATGAATTATAGACGTTATAGTCTGGAGGCAATTGGAGAACTTATAAATATTTAAAATTGCTGTCTTTATCACTTAAGTTTTAGACCTAAAAGTGTATGATTAGCTGTGCTTATCCACGTTTTTGTTTACATCGTCTGTTTTTGTTTCCACTTCTTACAAAAATAAATCAACTAAAGTTGTGATAAAAATTTTCTTTCAAATTGTCTACATAGATTTTTTAGTTACACAAAGAACCATAAACCTGCGAATCAACAAAAGAGACCTACTGGTGAATGCACTAAAACTGGAACGTAACGCTTCTGATTCCGAAATTTGTTTATTTTTTAACCTCATCAAAAGAGCTTCCTAAATGCGAGAGCGTGGAGTTGCACCATACTGTACTTTTACCATGAAAAAATGTGGACTCGTTGCCAATTTGGTGGAAGCTAATTCTTCCTGACTCAAGTTGTATATTTAGCGTGCATGCCATTTAATACAAGACATCACAACATCTGCCATGTAGATTTCCCGCAATTCTCGAAACTGAACTTACTGGATTTTTTTTCTACTGTTGACTCTAAAAACATTCAACTTTTCGCTATTTCAACGATTTTTAGGGAGCAACGTTTTTACGATTACAATTGTTTAGTTCTGGTAGCAAGCACCAAGTAAAAGTACTTGCATTCAGTTATGGTTTCGTGACTAGTAAATAGAAATAAGTGTGATCGTAAAGAACCTTTGAAAGGGGTGAAAGCTGATCTCTTGAAACTAATTGATGTTTTCACTGTATGACGTTAAAACTAAAGTACCTAATTACAACCAACATTACATGCATTCACAATTAGTGTGAGGAGCAGTTGTGTTTTATTAACGTAGGTACGGACATTACCGTCAATAGGATGAGTTTGTTCAGAAATGTTAACGGGGTAAGAGTTTTTTTGGAAAAAAAATATTTTGGCCGAAGCTAGTTGAGTTGAGCTCCCTCACCAGCAAGCAATCCACTAACGAGCTTACTTTAGTCGCGCGTTGGAACGGACTCGGGCGTCGCGTTTTTAATTCTCAAAGTGCGGAGTGCCTGAACAGCACCTACATAATAAGGTTTCCTGGAGGTGCGACGTACGTCACAATGCCTCAGGTACGGTCTATTCAATTAAATATTTCCAGAAATTTCCCGATTGA
Source organism: Pyrochroa serraticornis (assembly GCA_905333025.2). Classification (NCBI taxonomy): domain Eukaryota; kingdom Metazoa; phylum Arthropoda; class Insecta; order Coleoptera; family Pyrochroidae; genus Pyrochroa; species Pyrochroa serraticornis. The sequence continues at coordinate 23,144,025 of HG995154.1, forward strand.
TCAGCGATTTTCTACACAAAACGACGAATTTCGTTGCAACAAACAATTCGAATTATAAATACTCCACACCTGTTTTGCGTTTTTTTGTCGCAATGCTTTATTTAGTGTCTCCTACGGCGGGCGGTTTAAAAATAGCACGTTTCAAGGATTTAATATCGATATTAAGACCTTGTGTGACGGTATATTGGGCGGTATGTATGTAAGTATAAAATCCCAGCGTAAGTACTTGCGTATTAATAAAACCCGCCAAATGCAACCTAAAACGTTTTTCTTCGGCCCGTTTCTAAGTCTCAATATTGTTGGAACGCCGCTGTGTTGCATGTTAATATGTTATCAACCGTACGCCAACGAGTTGTTCAAGATTATGCTTTCGATTTGAAGAACCTTTAACGGAGTTAACCCCTTCCAGCAACAACTAACACCGATAACAGTTTGCCCACAACCTTTTTTGCCGGTTATTGGTAAATCATTCTTCAATATCAAACGGTATTGATTGTCTGTGTAACAAAAGGTTCTAAAATTATGTCTTTGTAGTGGCGAACTACCCTGATTAGTATCGGGGTGCGGTGCGCTAATGTCGTCGACACCACCGGCTATTTCCAACACAAGTCTTACTACGAGCAATTTAAAAACACTATTACTTAATTTATCTGAATAATTCGAATTCACCGCCGTTAACCGCAATTAAACTGAATTGGCGAGTTTCGCTGTTTTTAGCTGTCGTCGGTTGCGATCCGGCGATTATTGTGGTAATTGAAGTTAAATTGCGACCAGATGTTCTATTTTAATTGGAAAATCGCTAACGATCACCTTGTCTCCCGAAACGCTTGTATAGTGCCACGTTTCAAGTTCAAATTACCGGGGTTTAGAGAAAAAATTACTTTAATCAATTAAGTAACCTTGTCCAGTAATTCTAGGCCCTAAATTTGTTTATCTACATCGGGCAGAAGTAACTTGAAGCACGCCGATCTTTGTTTGAAGCACGCGAATCAAATTTGACATTTAAAATCGACCTTTCCGCGGGGTCAAAATTGAACGAAAAACTGCAAGCGAAGGATCTTGGACGTATGTGCATGTTTGGATACGAATAGATGGATGTTCTTGATTTTTATCGTATCAAATTTGAAATTTTAGTTACTTATCGGAGTGGCAACAGAGGTGTGCCATATATATGTTACGTCATTGATGACGTAGTTAATGATTTAACTCCTGTTGGTGGATTTTTGAATGTTTTATAATTTTAGAAGTTTCGCTGATATTAATAACATCTGGCAAAGTCCATGTACTCTTATCGGAAAGTTGGAAAAATTGGTTGATGAACTTTGCCAAATGCACGCTTAAACAAAGGATTTTTTCTGAATGAATGTCTGTTATTGACCTCAACAGGGGTATGTTCGCTTGTTTTTTCAACTCTTTTATCCAATCTAAATATAAATGGTATTAAACTGTCAGTTGAAAATATTTAGTTTAAGTTATTTATACAGCCTGAGTGTTTTTCGATTTTTACAGAGGAGACTTCGAACTCTGACAGATACATAATAGTCTTCAAAATCTACAAGAAATTAAGTCCTAGATATATGTAGAAATTCAGTTTCAGTTATATTCTTCAAACCGATTTTTTCAATTACTAATAAAAGATAGAACAAGTTCTAAACACAAATTTGAAATTTTTAGAAAAAATTTTAAATACAAATTTTAATTTAGTAGCTTCAGTTTTCAGGGTATGACTCCAATATAGTTTTTTTAAATAGAAACCATAACTGACTTACTTCACTTCATTAAATACCTTTTTTCTCTTTTCAGTCATATGAATCGATCTATTATTTTATGAACAATGAATTTATGCTAATTTACTTTTTTAATTGAAGATTCAACCTACATAGAAGGCTACGAATCATCATTAGCACAATGACACGTATCGTGTGATCCTTCTTTGTGGTTCTTATTTATCATTCGTTTATAAGTTTGTTTTGATTGTTGTTTAAGAATATTATGGCTATGTATAAGAAAAATGATGCAGGAACTTCTGAGGAATACTTTCATCTTTACTTTGATCAACGTCGCTCTTTTTACTAAGAAATGTATAACAAGATCTTTACAAATTTGGTTCTTTGCCTCACTTATAGGGAATGTAGGACTCTTTGGCAGCATACTGGCGTTCCCTGGCGGCCAAAAGGAGCAAAATTGGAATGGCGCAGCTGTACTGTAGTACACTAATTTTGTGTCATTAATTGTTGTTAACGAACAGTATGGCTACGTATAAGAGAAACGGGACAGGAACTACTAAGAAATATTTTTATCTTTACTTTGATCAACGTCGCTCTTTTTACTAAGAAGTGGACAACAAGATTTTCACAAATTTGGTTCTTTACCGCACCTAAGAAGAGTGTGTGACTCTTTGGCAGGATACTGGCGGTCCCTGGCGGCCAAAAGGAGCAAAATTGGAATGGCGCAGCTGTACTGTAGTACACTAATTTTGTGTCATTAATTGTTGTTAACGAACAGTATGGCTACGTATAAGAGAAACGGGACAGGAACTACTAAGAAATATTTTCATCTTTACTTTGATCAACGTCGCTCTTTTTACTAAGAAGTGGACAACAAGATTTTCACAAATTTGGTTCTTTACCGCACCTAAGAAGAGTGTGTGACTCTTTGGCAGGATACTGGCGGTCCCTGGCGGCGAAAAGGAGCAAAATTGGAATGGCGCAGCTGTACTGTAGTACACTAGTTTTGTCTCATTAATTGTTGTTAACGAACAGTATGGCTACGTATAAGAGAAACGGGACAGGAACTACTAAGAAATATTTTCATCTTTACCTTGATCAACGTCCCTTTTTTTACTAAGAAATTGACAACAGGATCTTCACAAATTTGTTTTTTTCCGCACCTAAAGAGAATGTAAGACCAAAGAGTAAAGAACTTATAAAGAAGCGACGCTTCTGGCGGTTCTTTGATGTTTTGAAACCAAATTCTATGACCTTGAAACAGCAGTCCTTTTAATTTGGTAGGGTAGACAAATCATCATTAAGCACGTTTGTGTAATCGATATTCGGCTGGCGGCCTCTTCAATGCCAGGCGGTTGGTTCTTAGCGTCGTGTTGTTAACGCCTCAGCTGTCGTAATTCGGAGCCCGTTGCGGTCACAATTTTAAAACAAACCTTTTAAATTGGTAGGTTGGGCATCTCTGTCGCCGAATCAGTTTCCTTGTTCGACAGGAGCCTCTTTATAAGTTCTTTACTCTTTAGTAAGACTCTTTCACAGGATACTGGTGTTCCCTGGCGGTCCGAAGGAACAAAATTGGAGTGTCGCAGCTTTATTGTAGTACACTAGCTTTGTGTCATTAATTGTTGTTAACGAATAGTATGGCTACGTATATGAAAAATGGGACAGGAACTGCTAAGGAATACTTTCATCGTTACCTTGAACAACTTTGCTCTTTTTACTAAGAAATTGACAACAAGATTTTTACAAATTTGGTTCTTTGCCGCACTTAGAGAATGTAGGACTCTTTGGCAGTATACTAGCGTTTCTTGGCGGCCAAAAGCAGCAAAATTGGAATGGCACAGCTGTACTGTAATACACTAGTTTTGTGTCATTAATAAATATAGAGTACCATTGTTGATTTTTGTAAAAGAAATTATTATCTTCAATAAGTACGTTTTGCTACTGAAGTCGGTATTTACTTTTGATGCATTTAATAACCTGAGTACATTTATAAAATTTAAGTTCTAGAATAGAAAAAGTAGTGAGAACAGGAACATCAGAAAGCCAATATTTCATTGTTAAATGAGAATTGGGTAAACTGAAGAGTTTGAACCATAGAATTAAGCAGGAAACGTAAAGTTTTATTGCGTAAATATTGAGACGATTATTTTATGGCTTATAACGTAAATGGACCGATTATGTACTTACAAAATGTATAGAAAACCATGAAATTCACATTAGATGATATGTGGAGTCATAATAAGGACTTAGAAATGTTCACTATGCTTTATACTTTCTAGTTCTCACGAACCAATTGTCTAAGCTGACACCTCAGTTTTTTTGTACGAGATGGCGCTACGATCGTGTAGCTTCAAGTTAACTGAAGCTACAGAAGTAAATGTTAATTTGTTTTAATCAAGATCAGGAAACTTCCAACGAACAAACTTCTTTACTCAAAGTTAAGTGTCTTTGTATTTAAGAAACGCAAATTTTACTGTTACAAAAATTATTAACTGGCAGTTTAACAATTCTGAATAAAATTGTACATAATCAAACATTAGACTATCTCAAGTAGATAATATTTTTCTACAACGTAATCTGCATTTAGAAAAAATATTAAACTGCAACAAATTGACTGCCATGAAAAGTGATTAGGTTATCGTGGTCATGCAGCTGCATATTCTAAATGCATTTAAGATTGTCGTTTCAAAGAAATTATTCTCCCTCGATTTTGGAATTTGTTGTGAAAGTGCTTCAACAGCTACGTAAATATCGAACTCAAAGGCGAAATTTATTCTCAATATTCGAATCCTTACAAACAGTGACTCACAGGGATCAATTCTTGAACCTCTGCTTTGTAATAGATGTTGAACATTGTTGATCATAATTATGACTTTTTTATTGAATTAGATTGAATAGTCGTACAGGAACATAAATGGGATTTAAGGAGCATTCACAAGTGGGTTTCATAAATGGAAATATTTGGAGACAGAAGTAATTTAGTAAAAACTTTGAAACACCTACATTTGTAGCGAGCACATATATTTTAGTAAAGAAATAAGGAACCTTAGGTTGATACTAAGAGCAGAGATCTAAAAATAGCATTGATTAACATGAGAAAAGGAAGATGAATTTCTCTGTGCAGCTTGGCAGTGTCTTTTCTACAATACTTGAGAGAAATAATTGAGACGAACTCAAAATCGATCAGTTACAGACACGTCACACAACTTTAAGCGTTTCTATATGTAAATTAGAACTTTTAAAAAAAGTTTATTCATCAGGTCTCTAGGATGTACATCAGCTGCTGAAGAACCTGAAGATTTTATGCCCCAACACTTAAAAGAATCTTCTGGATCATAGACTGAAACTATATTTAATTGTTGGCAGATTTTAGAATAATTTATAATATGCTGTGTTATGAGATGGCTGTTATCAGTATTGTTGAAACTAAGAGTAGAATGAAAACTATTAATATGCCACTCTCCTTTTTTTGCAGATACTATATTCTTTTATATTATTTTATTATTAATATTAATAAAGAAATCCGCGAATTTAATTTAATTGAATTAAAAACCATACGTTTTTAACTGATCACGCTTTCCCTATCTAAAATTTCTGTAGAAAAAGATGAGTAGATAAGTTAGATTCGAATACGAGAACAAATTATTATGGAAATTCATTAATGTTAGAGGAATATAAAAAATTGTGAATACGTGTGCGTAACGTTTTCCGTACAATTTAAATATGACGCGCGACAGATACCGGGTTTGCTGATATTAGAACCTGTTCAACCGAATGTTTTATGTGAGAGTTTGGAGGGGTTTAAGCGAAGTCCAAATAAAATTTTTACACATTCTTAACTGTTTATAAAATTAACTATGACAAAAAAGTGAAAACAAACGAGTATCATGCCAACTTATTGTTGTCAAGGAAAGCGACAACGTGTGGCGAAAAGAAAAATATTTTTTTTCCTGTTCATCAACAGTTGCAAAGGGCGGAACATGTTAATTCGGGTTCGAATTCTTAAAGGCTCCGTCCTACTTCCTATCTTTCTCCAACTCAAAAAACTCCCGAAACCATATCTTGGTAAATAGAAAATTGGCGTTTTAAAAGAGTTGCAGAAACAGTTTTATACGTTTATCTCAACTATCAAACAGTGTTCGTGCGTTCGTATTGTGTTAATATGAAGCAAAATTCCTAATAAGAAGATGTTGAAGACCGTACATACGTAGGTCGTAGGTTAGGTGTGCATTCTCGTGGCGCATCCACCATTTCCGTCGTCCACAAAATAATCATTTTAATCCAACATAATTATTTCGTATAAGGGCAAAAGTGAATTAAATGACATAGCAATTAATTATCCTTTTGCGTGTTCGCTGCTTTGCGAGTGATATTACCTCGATTTCGTATCTTCGTAAATTTGATAATAATTTAGTACATAAAACCGAAATTTAGGTTGTTAGAGTTTTATCTCCACGTTTCTGTTTCCAGGAGCATGCTTTGGATGCGAAACAGCAAGTAACTTCTCCAGAAGACACCGAAGACCTGTCACCTTTACCGGCACACGCCCAACAACCAGTACGGCGGCGTGGTGGCATTTCAGCGGAACCCGTCTCCGAAGAAGATGCCACAAGTTACGTCAAGAAAGTGGTCCCCAAAGACTACAAAACCATGGCTGCCTTATCGAAAGCCATCGCCAAGAACGTTTTGTTTTCTCACTTGGACGAAAACGAACGATCCGACATCTTCGACGCCATGTTCCCCGTTACCTGTTTACCAGGCGAAGCAATCATTCAACAAGGAGATGAAGGCGATAATTTCTATGTAATCGACCAAGGTGAAGTTGAGGTAATGAAATTAATAATTTATTGTTATTACAATGTTGTAACTTTATTAAATTTCAGGTGTACGTCAACAACGAACTTGTAACGACAATCGGCGAAGGCGGCAGTTTTGGCGAATTAGCTCTGATTTATGGAACTCCAAGAGCCGCCACTGTTAAAGCAAAAACTGACGTGAAACTTTGGGGAATCGACCGTGATTCTTATAGACGTATTCTAATGGGTTCGACGATACGTAAACGGAAAATGTACGAAGAGTTTCTGTCGAGAGTTTCGATTTTGGAAAATCTCGATAAGTGGGAACGTCTCACTGTTGCTGATGCTTTAGAAACTGTGGGATTTGAAGATGGGGAAACTATAGTCAGACAAGGTGAACCTGGTGATGATTTTTATATTATTGTGGAAGGCACCGCTGTTGTTAAACAAAATAGAGCTGAAGGTGAAGAACCGACGGAAGTTGGTCGGTTGGGACCAAGTGATTATTTTGGAGAAATTGCTTTGTTGCTGGATCGACCAAGAGCCGCTACTGTAGTTGCAAGTGGACCATTGAAATGCGTTAAACTGGATAGAGCAAGGTATTTTTATTAGTTAAACGACAAAGTGAATATTTTTTTTTTTTAATTTCAGGTTTGAAAGAGTTCTCGGACTATGTGCGGACATCTTGAAAAGGAATATAACACAATACAACAGTTTTGTTTCACTTTCTGTTTAATTTTGTTTCTTTTTTGCTGATATTTTGTTGTATTAAATATTGAACGTTATCTAAAGCCAAACTTGAAGTCTTCGTTTCATACTATTTAAATTTTGTAGTTTATTTATCATCTATTATTAAGTCTACCGCTTTATGTCTTGATTAAAATCGTAGACGAATAAATTTAGAAAATCATTTATTTTGTGCTAAGCGTGTTATCAACTATATAATTTTATTGTGCTTGAATGTGTACTAGTCCAATTTATATAATGTTATTTATTTTCGAGTATATTGCGGTGCAATGACTTCCCAAAAGGTATTGTAGATAAAATAGGTCACAATTTAGCCATCTTGATGTGACTAGTTAATCAAGACACAAAGTTATGCAAGAATGTGTGAATTGTGAGGGCTATATATACATGGAAAACACTTCTATTTTTATACTTTGTAAAACATCGGAATAATCCACCCTGTGAAATTATCAAATACTGATTCGTCGGCACCAATGTTAATTAAAATTGTATATAATATAAATATCTTCTTCCAATGAAACTATATCTTAATAGAATTAATATATTGTATTACCATACAACAGGACTTTGCTTTCAATGAACAATATACTAACCAACCCTGAAGCAAAGTCATGGAAACGAATTGATCTTTGTTACGGCGACATTGCGGTTATTAATGTTATTATTTTAACACAATGGGCGGAGCAAATAAAACCCAAGTATCTGACTAGGAGACGGAAACCGCAAGCGTCTCTGGAAGTAAAACCACTGAACGACCTCAACTGCAGTGGTAACAAGACTTCTAAAAGAAAAAACACGTGAGGTCACTTAAGTTCAAGAAAAATGCAAGTTAGAAAAACAAAACTACAACTAGTGAAAGCTTCGTACTAAACATTCTTGATGGTGGAAATAGAGGATTGGGTATAAGGTATATGGGAAAGACACCTCGTGACAACGGATCAAAAAGCGTCAGGTAGCATTTGGATAGGTATTACGAGACAGGATTTCAAATTGAATCTAAGCGATATAGTAACCACCTATGCCCAAAATATGATAACGATATCAGGGTTTGTTTTCCGGCTGATGGGATTAACCTGCCATGAGTTCTAAGTTCGTTTCTCATGTGCGACATTGATGAATAATGATTAGTACAAATCACCATTACTTTTCAAGTTATTTGGCCAGCATGGTGTTTTATGGTCAGAATACTTCCATGGTGGAGGAGGCCCATACCGAACAGTTGGTCAGTATGGCAAAAATTATGGTCCTAGAGAACGCGAGAACAGTACTGATGGAACTCGAATCAACTTGGGATAGTGCAGAGAGAATACAGTCCAAAACTAAAACGGGTTCAGTAGCTACTTCATGATTTATAAGGGGGCAATTGACCAACAAAATCTTCCAGTTTCCGAATGGCTTCCAGATTCGCTTCAAACTAACAAGACTAATTTCAATATTAGCTCTCATAACGTTCTCATTGCCGAAATTATTTAAATCACAATTATTCTTAATTAAATAGTTAACTTCCAAATAAAGATTTCTAATCTTTTATTTGTATCAATTAAATTCTCGCGATGCAAATTATTATTACAAATAATTAATTTCTTTTAGTAGGAAGCAACTTGGAGATCTAGAGCTTTTGCAGGAAACGACATGAATAAAAAGAATGTATACATGATTCTCGATTATATATATTTTAGTTTAACTGTTTAAAAAAGAACTTTAGGTAACGCATTAAACGCATCAAGATCAACAATCTGAAATGATGCAGATGTGCCTAAAAGCAGAAGCCACTTTAAACAAGTCGATGAGATGAGGATTAATTGGTTTTTATTTTGTTGCTTTCTATAAGCAATTAAATAATAACGTTTACAAAAAAGTTACCAGTATCGGTATCATCCATATTCGAGTGTAATATTGTATTATTATTATTATTATTTAGCAAGAAGTAGGTTTTATATAGCTATAAAAATGAGGACCGAAATTGGAAAATTTAAATCTAAAAGCCCTCTGTGACTGTCTGACGTCATACTCAGCGCGTGATTTGCTTTCCACATTAGGACCACGCTTGAAGACCATATTAGACTGTAGAACGATTTTTTTATTTTAGTGTATTATTTTATTTAATACGGTCGATAAGTCTTTTATGGAATTCGAACTTTTATTTTCCCGTAAGGTTAGAGACCAGTAATGTGTTTATATAGGTATATATTTATTTTTGAATTTGGCGGCTTTTCTAGGGTGGTGAAAATTTATGTTGGTAAAACTGAAACGTCACCAGTGTGCCTGTGTATGTAAAATAAAAGTGCATTATGAGTTGGGTGATGAGTGTCGATTATCAACAAGAACGTCTACTTCGAACAGATAATTTCCATTTTTTTTTTTTTTTTTTTGATAATACACATATTTATATAGATTTCAAAATTGTGACTCATTATTTTTCCAGAATTATCGCGGCAGGCATCTATACTGAAGAAGCGAAAATACCCTAAGATACTGGTGGTAGTAGATTCTCCTTGCTTCCTATCAACATTCCTTACACTGTGACTTTTATGTGTATGTACTTACGTTACCATATACGTAATTAGCAAAACCCTCAGTTTCTGGAAATTATTTTGGTAGTAGGATAAATATTGTCTACTCGTAGTCACAATGTTTTAAGTTGGAAGTTTGTAAAGGGCAATTGTTATACACTAAGCTCCGGTTTACAATACCTCACAATTATAAAAATATATATATAATAAACATTTCAAATTTGCCGCGCTTTTAGTGGGTTAGTTATAAATATCTTTACAGAGATGGCGCCACTAAATCAACCGAATTAATTCCATTGAGTTTGCGTTGTAGAGTATTTTCTGGGACAGTCAGTGACAGTATGTCAAGTCAAAAACTGTGATGACATGTGACGGTGATAATCAAAATAAGTTTATGCGCGTTTTCTTCTCAAATTTTGCAAGAAATAGATGTTAAATAATTGTGCTTTGCTCATTCCCAAATTTCTTTACAGATTATTTATTGAAAAGTACGAGTTCCATCGCCATTTTTACATGTATTGGTAAGTTGACCACTCACATTCAATATGGCTGCCTTTTTTATTTTTAAAATTTGGGAAATGAGACGGCAACCAACAGGATAAAGTTTCTTGTTCGTTGCTAGCGTAATCTCTTGAGTTGATGCTCGAAAATGTTAAGTAAATAAGATTTTCTTGTAATTTTACGAGAGGGGTGAGGTTCGTAACGAGGTCCTCGAATAAACCAAAATGGCCGACTACTTCGTAATATCGTTGAGTGAATAATATAAAGAGGTGTCAACGCATAGGGAATTTTGTACAATAACAAAAGTCCAGCAAATGTCGCTGTTGAGTGCTGCCACACTTTGACCAAGAGCTAAAACACGTTTTATTTGTATTCGGAGTTAGAACCCAGTTAAGTAGATATCCGTTTGCAAGGAAAAAATATCTGAAGGACGTTACCCGGCATTTCAGATAAGCCAAGTTTTCAAAACAAAGCAATAAATATCAAATTTCCTCAGCGGGCTCATGAACACCGTTATTGACATGAGGATTTACCATGTTGATGTTTCTTACTTCTGAACCCGGCATGTGGTGTTGCCACCAAAATTCTCAAAGATGTTTATTTTTCACATCGGCCAAGGGAATCTTTGGGCCCTATCAGTTATTATTATTATTATTATTATTATTATCTGTTCATGTTTATAGTTTGTCTCGTTTGTCTTGGAATAAAGCCGTAAGGGCCCATAAGTTAACACACAAAATTCAAATTTTTTTGATCATGTGAGTCAAAATATAGAGATAGGAACTCAAAGAATAGTAGCAGATGAACAATCGGTTGTGACATTACAGGAGCAGTTTCATAGATTCAACGTATTTAACCGTCATGGTGACAATCTAATATGCATACAAATGAAGTATTGGATAAGAATTTTTCCATATCTCCTCTTTTATCATTGCAGCTGTACAAAACGTGCAATAAAATTTTTTGGAATTTTTATAAACAATGTAGCCTGCTAAATATGTTATTGTACATGTTTCAAAAGAAGTAGTCTTTATTAAAATGCTCACTGCACACACGGCTTGAAACAAGTTGCTCTTTTTCTGAACGAAAAAGAGCAGGATTTCCAATATTCGAAAGCCATACCATTAGTAATGAATCACATTCTGGAATCCAAAAAAAATGCAAATTTGGATTATTGTGATTAATTATGATTAATAATTCTATATTTCAAAGAAGATAAAAAATCGAATTAACACTTGTACACGTTTCTTTTCTTGCCATACAACATGATGATAGCAATGAAGAAACCTCGTGCTTCTTCAGAGAATTTCAAAATAGTAATGACAATGATTTTGATTTTCACTGTATTCTAGTTCGAAACGGCGATCTCAACCAATTTTACCCTTTATAGTAGAGTACTCGCGCTGAGAAAAGAAGCGTTTTAAGCGATTCTGTGGGCATTTCAAAATAAAAATATATGAACTAGCCAGATTTGTTGCTTATGTCGTGTGGATTTTAGATCCATAAGTCGTACGAAAATCGTACAGTGCGTGCGGACACAAAATGCAAAAATCAAACTAATGGTATTACGAGAAATCCACAATATTGTAGTATAAGGTGTGCAAAAATCAAATTATTCTCTGTACACGTTCTATTTTTAAAATTATAAGTTTGAGACACTGTTTTGAAGCTAACATTGAAACGCCGTTGACTTTTTTTTTGGAGGAGATTTTAAAACGACGTTTTCTCAGTTCGGTATCAAAAAAATTATACATCCACTCATACTCAAGTATATTTGGCAATTTGGGTTTTGGTTCTTAGCTATTTATCGACACTTTTGTTTGGTAATATGCCCTCAAACAGCTTTGCTTTAAACTGCTTTCTGTAGGAGGTAACTTATCTATGGTGTTTGAGACTGCGAGTATTGATCTTAGATCATTCACAGATACAACATCGCTATTATTTGTGTATAATTTAAGGACAAAATTGTGCATTTTATTACCAACTCCATCAAGTAATTTGTAATACCGTACATAAAAAAATTACTTTTATATTCAAGAATATGTTAGAATCCCCCACTTGTAACAAGCTCCAAGTTAGCGGATTTCGAATATTCAAATAGATGCTTAGACAAAAAATTTGTCAACTATTTTTTATTAAAAATAGAATTGATGAACAAGTGAAATTTTTGTGGGAATGGTTAATAGCCCTTCCGGAGCCCCTTTTAATGGGCGTGGAATTCTTAATAGTTTTCTAAGTAATGATAAAAAACTACATCTATCCTCTGTGAAATGTACCTGTTTCTAAACATAATTTTATTGACTATGTTAAGGTATTCTGTAAAAGTTTAAGCTTTTGCAAGCTTTCCTAAACTCTGTACGACAGACATGGCATAAAAAATTTGACAGATATGAGAAGATGATTGTGATAAAATGTTTACAGGAGCACAAACTGTTTGTATTATATTTCCAAGTATGCTTTTATTTGAAGGAGTATTTAAAAATTCTGCTATGATTTATATATCTCGCCCCATTTCTTTTGCTGCCAATATTTGTTGCAGAAATTTTTGCCCTCCTTGTGATTCCTTAACGTTCTCATATTTTTTTACCTCAGGCATTAAAATGTCCAACTTTTTCAATTTCTGTTTTTTTTATTGGCTTATAGAAATCAGTTGTATCGATTATATTAATTAAACTATTAAGTGCTTCTTCTCCTATTGCTAATGCATTTTACGGACTTTTCAAAATTCTTATCAAATACTTCATTTGTATGCATATTAGATTGTCATCATGACTGTTAAATACGTTGAATCTATAAAACTGCTCCTGTATTGTCACAACAGTTAATTCATCTACTACTATTCTTTGAGTTCCTATCTCTATATTTTGACTCACATGATCAAAGAAATTTGAAGTGTCTCAAACTTTAATTTTGATTTTTGGACATCTTATACTGCAATATTGTAGCTTTCTCATGATACCATTAGTTTGAATTTTGTCATTTTGTGTCCGCACGCACTGTACGATTTTCGTACGACTTATGGATCTAAAATCCACAGGACACAAGCAACAAATCTGGCTAGTTCATATATTTTCATTTTAAAGTGCCCACACAAGTCACAATTCGAGCCGCTTCGCACTCTACTATTAGATCTTTTACCTGATCTAACGCCAACGGCCACCCTCGACTCATAAAGTTCAAAGTCTAACCAGATGTTTACAACTACCACGCATACGATTTCCGACCCCCGAAATGATCCATTGCAAGATTACTGCACTAGACTAGATGAGCACAATTGAAATAAATGTCAGCACAATTGAGCACAAAACCAGCATAATTGAATGAACCAAAAATATTGTAAGAAAATGAAAAATAATTTGAGACTGGCGTTCAAGTCATCCATCGAATTTGTTTTTAATTTTCTGGCTTTTTATTATTATTTTCACTCATATTTTTAGTACCATCTCACTCATCTCAAATGTATTAGACAGTTTTTACGATACTTGTCATGTGAAAAATTTATACAAAGCATTTCCAGCAAAAAATGACACATATTATATGTAAAATGTGCAATTGCAACGAAAGTTGACAAATGTGGTTTACTACACCATCAAGAAAATTGTGCGGTGAAGTGCCAAGTTATATTAAAAACGTTTCTGTTCCCATTTCGGTTGTACGGCATGACAATCAACATGAATATCGAGTTCCGTCAAAACAATAAACAATCTGAGCTCGCTGCTTGTTGAATAGAATGAACGTTACGTCTCTCTCGCACTCATGATACTTAAAAACTTAGTGACACCTATGGAGTAAAAGCAGTAACAGGGAATTTATAACAGTTTTGGAGCGATCGTTTGTGCGGTCGCTAAAATATGGCCTTGAAGTATTCCAGGCAGAGCGCCGCCTGGTGGCTGGAATACTTTTTCTTGTTCGCAAAATTACATGGGATCGACAACTCTTTATATTATTCACTCAACGGTAATATGAATAGATTTTGTGAATCTTATATTTGGTCTCGTTGTTTTTAAAGAGCATTGGGTTTTGACACTAGTTTACTTGCAGATTTCAGAATGACGGATAAAGCTGCAGCATCCCCAACAGCAGCAACTGTGGCTGCAACGACTGAAGCACAACCAGTACATCAGCCCCCATGGAACAACTGTTATCCAATGTATAATTACGATATGAACAGCCCTAGTTATTATCCTTATTTCTTCATGAATTCATACTCCTCATACCAAGACGCGATTTATCACCAAGTGCAACAGCAAATGCTGGACACTAAAACCGACAACAAGTTTATTCCACCCCTTCCTCCTGGTCCTCCACTCCCCGCGAGTACAGTCCACATCTCGAAACCCCCATTGTTAAATACTCCCAAACAATTCAACCCAATTAGGTTTAATCTAAACGGAAAGAGATTGCTAAATGGAAACTTACAGCAGAATAATTCATTAACAAGCGGAGCAGCAAAAAAGAAACGAAAACGTAATCGGAACAATCAAATGAACAATGTTCAAAACAACAATTTCAACATGCCTCCTCTTCCGCCTCCGGAATTGAACATTCCAAAACCGGCACCTCCACCAGAAGCAATACCCCCTTCTCCACCATTACCACCGCTTCCAGACACTAGCAAACCGCCACCGCCGACTACACCGGAAAACCCTCAGCCAATGTCAATGATTGCAAATAATCCAACAGAGGATTGGCCACCAAGTCTCAAAGATTATGTCACACGTAGTTATGCTAAATGTAAAACGACAATAGATAAGAATCAGGTTGAAATTATTTTAAAAGGAAAAATTACGCAAGCCTGTCAGACAGGACAGTTACATAAAGATTGGAGCAAAGAACCTTTGCCAAGTATACATAGTGAACGCTTAACTTTAGTGCCAAAAACTGTACCGGGACAGTTGTCTCAGTTTCAGAACACCACGAAAAAGGGGTTGTCGCCAGCGATGGGCGCGAGATTGGGTGCAAGAGCCTCAACTCTGCGAGGCATCAGTAGGTCGTCTTCTAGGTCTAGGTCACGGTCGCCTTCATATAGAAAGAAATCTCGAACGCGATCTCGGAGCCCTAGGCGCCACCTGACTTCTAGGTAAGTTTCAAAAACAGTCAATTCAATAGGTTTTTGCAAAATTTTAAAATGTTTATGTAACTAATGTTAAAGCCTTTGTGTTACATGAGTGAGTTGGTTGTGGTAACTAACGTTTTATACTTTAAAATAACAGTCACACAATGCTAGTTTCAGTGTCAGTTTAGCTTTAACTGAAGGTAAAGTAAATAAAGGCGGCTGATTTTTCAGAATTTAAGGCCTGATAACTAAGTTGCAAAAAGCAGATACTTTTCTTCTAATTTGTGGCAGTAATTGCGTCATAAAATATTTTTCTACAATTTACTTTTTTACCATATTAGATCCGCAACAGTTGACGTTTTCTAGATACTGATGTTTGATACTTCATAATGACAGTTCTGTCAGTATCACAAAGTGGTAGCTTAATTGTCACTGTCAATAAATGACGGTAGAGTAACAGTCGTAGATTGTGTGGCCTTTTGAGTTTAATACGTCGCATCTAATGGAAAAAAAGAAATAGCGGGAAAAGTCGATACTAAAAATAACTAACCACTCGCATTTTCTCTTTTATTTCAATTAAGACCAGCGAAATCACGTTAAATAATTTGTTTTCGTTAATATTTTACCATCCCACTTTTTTACTGAAGATAAATTAGAGATGTGACAATAGATCAGTTTTTTTGAAAACGACAGCTGACAGCCGTTAACAAAGTGGTAACTCAAAATTGATTGTCCTCATTTAACATCGCTGATTTAACGGTAACATGAATAAAGATCTGTGATTGGTGGAGCTTTTGGAGCTTAATATATGTACAATGAAAAAAAAACACAATTTGATTTCTAATTTATGCCATCATTGGAATTGCCTCAAAAAATGTTTTTGTTGAATACTTACCAGTTTCTGTTTTTACCAACAAAAAATCAGAAATGCAACAATAGATCAGTCTTTTAGAAACTGATTTTATAAGTTAAATGACAGTCATCATCTGACATCACAAAGTTTGACGTTGCCTTGACATTACCAAAAGGTAAAGTGGATAAAGACCTCTCATTGCAGGAACCTTAAAAGCTTAACACGTCATAGCCAATGAATGCACGAAAAGTAGATACAATTTTGAAATCTTTGAATCATTCTTTTTATTTTAATTATACTTTTACATTAGCAATTTTTTGCCTTAAATTTTATTTCCCATGCTGCTGGTGCATGAGAAGCATGACAATGACTGGCAACTATCAGAAATTGGTCTTTATTTTACTATATCATCATCCTCAAGAGTAAAGTGGATGAAACTTGTTGATTGTCGGATTTTTTAATGTTTTAACATCACTCATAATTTTACTGATAAATTCGACATGACTGTAAGTGCATATGAACGAAAACTTGAGTATTTCTGCTTTTGTGGTTGTTTGCTAGTACACCATCTCCTTATATCAGAGTAAGTAATCTTCGTTTTTTTTTTCAGTGGAAGCTCCAGTAGTAGTAGTAGCGAGGAGAGTTTTAAGCCCTTGATAAAACCAAATAAGAACAAAATCAAAAACAAACTAGCGAATAGACTGGGCCCGACTAAAAACAAACTGAACAACAAGCAGCTAAAGAAACAAAAGCTGAAAGACAAGAAATGTCACATGTTGTCTACGTTCGGTTCCGAAGTGGAGGAAAATTCCGAATTACTCCAACAAAGAGCGGCGAGGTTTAACAGTAACAAACAGAAAGGAAACAACTACAACAACAGTAAAAACTTTGTTGTTGATAAGTATGAAGATAATATCGCTGACTTCGACTGGACTGAATTTCACATAGTGGGGACATGTCAGGACTTGGAAAAGTCCTTCCTTCGACTCACTAAAGCCCCAGAGGCATGTGAAGTGCGTCCAGTTGAAGTCCTTAAATTGTCATTGCAGAACGTTAAAACCAGGTGGAAGGAGAAGTCTGACTATTTCTACACTTGTGATCAGCTGAAATCTATTCGACAGGATTTGACTGTAAGTTTGTTTGAAATTTTTTAATTTGACTTTATTTTATTTTTTTATAAGGTTCAAGGTGTTAGGAACGAATTCACGGTGGAAGTTTACGAAACTCACGCTAGAATAGCTTTGGAAAAAGGCGATCACGAAGAGTACAACCAGTGCCAAACTCAACTAAAAATGTTGTATTCTGAAGTAGGTGGTAAGAACAAGAACGAATTTACAGCTTACAGGATTTTATATTATATTTTCACGAAAAACACTTTAGGTAACATACGTCGTTTTCTTTTTTGATTTATTTTATTGATAATTTTTTTTCAGATATAATGACTATTATGAAGAGTCTCTCGGTTCAAGAAAAACACGACGAGTGCATCGCATACGCTTTAAAATTAAGGTCTGCGTGGAGTTTGGGCAACTTTCACAAGTTCTTCAAGCTCTATCAGCAGGCGCCTTTAATGGCGGGCTTTTTAATCGACTGGTTCATTGAACGCGAGCGCAAACAGTTTTTAAAGTGTATTATTAAAAGGTAGGTACATATTTTTTTTCTTAACAATGTTTCTGCATTGATTGGTACTTTTCCACGGAAAGTCTGTGAATCTAATTAATTTGCAATGTGTGAACAGAATTTGAGTGGGCCCAAAGCTTCAAGGGTGACGTTTATTAACAGATCTGAAATGATACGTTTAAGTCCGCGGCAAGTTAAACACATATCGATGGGCGGAGCTATTTCACTGACGTTGAAAATGTGAGTGGCGTACACTTCTGGCTTCGTTTTTCATTAAAAAGAAATTCATAATATTGACAACTAGTTCATCTGCTTGACTATGAGGAATGATGTTGGTAATACATGAAACATAACCTGAATTATTTAAATTTACGCTTCGGTTCATCTAGGCCACTGAGGCTTACTTCAAGACGTCTAGCTTTTTAGTTGAGCAATTTCTTTGGTATATGAATGCTCGTGTAGATGGAGCCGGTGACTATTCTGATGGCCAGTTGGAGGGTGGAGTTTCGAACCTGACTGAGTCGAGAGGCACATCATTTTCCTGAACTTATCCGTAACAACGAAACTAAAAATCCCTGTGCCGGTTCGAAAGTAGTGGTTACGCTAGAGATGGTTGACAGATCCTTTTCTAACTGATATTTGCCCTAGCTAGAACTGGTTGAAGCTTCAGCTTCGATTTGCGACAAAGTGTCCACTTGGAGTATTCAGTTTGGGGATCAGAAAGCTTTAAACGACTATAAAATTGGGGGTTCATTTACGTGATAAGTGTTGTCACAATATTATGGCTTTTATGAAACAACAAGGGAAAAGTATAGGCCGTGTCTAACCACACGCTAACGTGTGGCGTATCCTAGAGTTAACCACACGTGAAATAGAGAATGTTAAATATCGCTGTCAGCGGTGACGTCCGCGTCGGCACGATGCTGATCGGCATAGTTTTAAATTTTCTGATCGGAATGAGAGAGTTCTCTACACACGAAAAGCTACTAAATTAACACAAGGCTAATTGGGTATTTAACAGTTCAAGCTAATTTAATCTTCCTATTGCCTTTAATTGTAAATTTTGCTTTTCACGAAACTCTAAACCTCTGGTAAATTTTACCACAGCCGCCCGCTGTTAGCATCGGGTCGACGTGCAAGAATGACGTCATCGCCGGCAGCGATATTTGACGTTTCTCTATTTCGCGTGTGGTTAACTTTAGGATACGCCACACGTTAGCGTGTGGTTAGACACGGCCAAAAGTATACGCCACTCGGATTTTCTTCGAAACTGAAGTAGCTGCGCTTACGGTGTGCTAAATAAACAAATGACGGGATCCAATTACAAACTATTTTATAATAATTTGGAAAAAACACGTGCCACTTCAAAATATCTAAAATTGCTCATGAATTGGGGTAATGGACTGATCCGACGAATTTTAGATAATCCGCAGCCCGCCCACCGATGTGGATCTAATGTGTCGCGGACTCTTATTTTATTATTTACCCTGTTACTCTAGCTACTGTTTTTTTTTTTTACCAAAGAACAATATGAAGAAAGGGTCTCTGAACATATTTTTTATATATCTTTTTGCGGTAAACCAACATAATGAGTGCGGTGTTCTTGATAAATGACAACATTGAAATACAAAATTATCCTCGCATAAAATTTACAGTGTGGATAAATAAAACTCGATCTACAGGGCCGTCCATCTTTGATCCAACTATACAGGATTCTGGAAATGTACTGACAATAATTTGGGAATCATTTTGACGAAACGCTATTCTGTTTGTTGAACATTAACAATTCATGTAAACGAGACCAATCAATTTTTTATTAATTTATTGTTTGCCAATTACTTTGAAATCAAAATTAAGAACTCATTTGTTCTAACGTGAATGATATGCACCCGGTTATTGCTATAAAATTTTAGTAACTTTGCAACTCTAGCGATTTGGAAATGTATTTATATTAATTATTTGTTTTCAAGTAAGCCCTGGAATCTCTCACACATTGACCTCTGTATATTCAGAAAGTTTGTGACGTCATCAATATTTTTTGAACAAGTTTTCTGGAAAAGCACACATAAATTTTTCGTTGTTTAACGAAATTAATTAAAATAGAGCAAGCACTGAGTCTCAAAAATATGTTGTATCGGTAACGATTCGGTTTTTGGGGTCGTGGAATGTATCTAAACGGAAGACGTCGGTCTCATTTGATGTACAAGACACTGAGGTTAACTTTATTTTGCCGGTGCACATTACAATTTTCTCTCATGCTGTCAAGCTAATGGGCCCTATCAAATTCTGTCTACTTCGATGATGGCAAATAGTATATAAGAATCGTATAGGAGGCGACGTTTGAAACAAAAACCAAATGTAGGCAAGAATGAAAACTAGTAAACGCTTTCTAAAGGTTTAATATTAAAAGTAACTCATAAAATTAAATAAAGAAAAATCCCGCGCAATAGAAGTGTGGGTTGGGCTGGTAACATCCCCGTTGAAGTTATAAAGAAGGGACGATTCGATTGAATTCTTTAAAGTTGTGAAACTAAATCATGTAACCTCCAATCGTAATTGGATTGGGTGCACGTACTCGTGCTTTTGTTCATTAGTTCAGTTGTTTTTTTTTCTATCAGCTAATTAGAGCGCGTTTCTCTTCACACAATACTCGACGGACCTTTAAAGTGGGTGGTTTTTTCATCTCTGTCGATAAATCATTTTCCTTATTTCACTTTATACTTGCTCAAACCTCGTTTGTGTTTGGGATATTAATATGATTTCTAAAATAATAACTGATAGGAAATCATTTTTCACATTAGTGTGACTTGTATAGCAGTTTCATTAAATTCTTTAGAATAAGATGCAAAATCTAATAATTCGACATAATTGGAAAGGTATTCGAGAAATTAAACTGGGTACATCAAGCGTTGCCTCTTAAACAACTTATCTCCTATTATAGGACGTTGGGATTTAAATATTCAGAATATTTACGAAAACGTTCATTTTGAATGTGTAAGTTTTATCAAAACGTGTTGAAAAGGAAACGGGGATAATATTAGATAATTTAAAAAAATTAGTGAAATGTAGTGGTTGGACGTAATAGTTTAAAAATTTTCCCTTTACAGCATAACGAATTTTCCGTAGGTATTTCGCGAGGAACTGACGTGATTTGGTTAACTGAATGATATTTCGTCATGTTGTGATGAAAAATGGTTTTGTTCGCAAATCGGATTTTGCTGCCTTACCATTTTCCGTCATGCATGACCTTGTGTGTGTCTTATGTTGTTCAAATCTAACTTATTTTTTTGTTTAGCTATCGTCAAAACATATCGGTGAGCTTTCTCATGCAAGAGTTGGCGTTCCCATCGTTGGATGACACTTTCGAATTTCTAGAACCCTTTGGTTTGAATTTCACGGACATCAGCAAGACCAGTATTGATTGCAAAAATAGTATGGCGTCTATTCTAAATATCTAAAGTTTCATTGTTGCCGAAATCTGGGTGTAATCTATTCTCATCTCTAAGGTGTTTTCCATTAAAAAGGAGTATTCCTCCCTTGTGATCCCACAATAATACTCGAGGTACAGATCCCGTCGTCTTCACGTTACTTTTCTATTGATTAGTTCGAGTTGTTGAATGGATTGAGGTAAATCAGTCTTCAAAGTTGAATTTTCAGCGATGTCTGAATTTCTTTGTACATATTTGGCTACATTTTAGTAGCGGTAGCAGTCTGTGGAGGTCCAGATGTCATAATTATTAATTATGCATAAGTTTTCATGTACATAATTTTAGATAATAAAGCCACTTACAGTTGCATTTTGTTTTCATTTTTTTTACCCTTTCACAGGATAAAATGCGGATCTAAAAGCTACTTTACATAAAGCCAGTAGAGAAACAAGTCACGGGCAAGTAACTTGACTTTGAATTTTCACAGCAAGGGCCAAACCAAGTATCAAGTGGGCAAATATTTGAGATAACTTCGTTTAGGTTTCTGTGCTTCGCTGGTGAGATGACGTACACCAAACCAATTACAAATGTCGTAATTTATTAAAAGAAGAACTTTTACAAAATAAACTACCAAAAAGTAGAATTTGGGTGTTTGGAAATGGGCAGCGAGAAATTCGGGTGGAGCCACTGTCATTTTACTCATAAATCTACTTTGGAGATCCAGCTGAAAGCAAGTTATGTTTGAGAATGTCACCTAATAGTTTGATGTCGCGCCCAAATTTAATAGACAAATTGAAAAAGCAGATTCATTTATAAGAGATGATCACGGTGACAACTTGATTTATTTCTTCAATCACTGAACCGCTTGCTTCAAGTACAATTCT
The DNA here is from genome assembly GCA_905333025.2 of Pyrochroa serraticornis. Taxonomy (NCBI): domain Eukaryota; kingdom Metazoa; phylum Arthropoda; class Insecta; order Coleoptera; family Pyrochroidae; genus Pyrochroa; species Pyrochroa serraticornis. The sequence continues at coordinate 23,166,150 of HG995154.1, forward strand.
GCTATTGCCACCAAAAGCTTACAGAGAAGCTCTTATCTAATGCTGTAACATGATGCCACCATTTCACTGGTATGTACAGCATTTCGCCGGGTTCCAGGAGACATTTGTACATTGTGGCTTTAGAAAAGTTGGAATATTTGTTCAAGTCCGGCTGTATTGGGTTTATTTGTGAAGTATTTGATAACAATTTTCCTTCATACGGATGCAAGTAAGGCGTATCATTTGGAGAAAACAAAATCAACTGCTTAGTTCCAAATACCTGCAAAACACTTGATTAGTTGAGGTAGTTGTGCGTGTAAACGTTACTTGGGCTAGAATATTATTTTTTGGGTCTTGGTGTAGAGGAGAAACTGTGCCTTCGGGCCCCAACCAAGCGTTAATTTCTGGCTCGCTGTCGTCATCGTTCGATAAGCAACAGTAGTCAGGAACGTAAATATCTTCTTTCAGTTCTGGCACCTGATTGTGTGGCATAATTAGGAAGTGATAGTAAACAAAAACTAAAATTCAAACCTGATCAAATAAATTATGTTGAGCTAGGTAGCCAGTTTTACCGGATTCTTGCAAAAAGTATTCTTTAATAAAGTCTTTGAATAGCATCAATTTTTGCCGCCAATCCTCATCAGTGTAATGTGAACCTATTTCTATGGGAATTGTTCGATCACCCACTACATTTAATAAGTAATTCACATCTAACCATTTTGTACTAGCTGGCCAGTGGGACATGCAATCTAAAATATTAAATTTTTATTATTAAAACAATTATAGAAGCTACAACTGATTCCCTAATATTGCCCACAACTGGGAAGCATTATAGAAATAGAATAGAATTTTATTCAGTTACGAAGTACATAATACATTCCCAGCCTGAGGAACTAGATCCTCGTGTGCTACTGAACAGTAATAAAATGAGTTAAATATTAAAAAAAATATTAATGTTTTGTATTTTTTTTAAATTAGCCAATTCAATAAATGTCTTAAAACTATACCTAACTTGAAGATTACTCACCTTTTAATTTTACTGGAATTTGGGGCCCAAAATGCGCCTTACTGAACGTCTCCAGTGATGGACAACTCAAACTATCCACTTCCTTCCCTTTCAATGTCTCAAATTTTTGTAAAAATTCTGATCGACATTTTCTCTTACTCATTGAAATTGAACGAGTTCCTCCAATTTCTGTTTCAATTTTATTAATTTCTTGGGAAATATAATTGGCACATTGCGACAATAAATCAGGATTATTAGGTAACGGGGCTCCCAATAGCAAACCCATATCCAAAGCTTTCAAGCAGTTCCTCAATATCTCCCCCGTACACTCTAGTGAATTTCTCAATAGATTAAGAGACTTTAAAAAACTAGCTGCGGTAAACGCGTGTCGAAAGCTTATAGGAACGTCACTCCAATGACCAGTATTCAACTCATCATGTAAATAATCTAAAATACTATCAATTTCTAGTTTTCTGTCTTTCCTATCTGAATGGTTGAGACATTCTTGAAAACATTTCTCGAAAGTTTCACCCATACAACAGTCAATTGACGCGACACACTCCTTCAAGAACTCCGTATCAGTCGCAAAATTTAATAAACTATTCACGGTTTCTTTCGTTTTCATATTCTGTTTTTTCGTCAGCTCACCTTGTCTTGCATCATTAGCAACAAAATACGTCAAAAAGTGAGGTTAACGAAAACGTCACTTTTGACAGTTCCTAAAACCCCATTCTTGAGGTGGTGCCGACTCAAAATTAATCGAATTTACGTGACGTCATTGTGACGTATGGTACTAGGAGCCAATGGGGTTCGCATGTATGGGGAATAATCGATTTATGAGTCGAACCGGCTATTTTAGTAGCTGTCAGCTGTCTTTCACATTGTTCCCAGAGTGTTCGCGGCCGGTACATGATCCGGCATCGGGTGAATCTCTTTGTACAAATACTTTCACGTTCTTTGTCACGTAACATCACTTAAGTGAAAGGTAGTACGTGGCGTATTGTACTGTGTATACCACTAATTTAGTGTGATAGAAGCAAAATTAACGTTAATATTTGGATGTGAAAAATTTATTATAAGTTGCATCAGCCAGTTTCGAAATTTTAAAATAATGAGTGTAGACGAAAGTGAAACAGTTAACCGGCTGCTTACCTTAGGATTAAGTGAGCAGAAAGCCAAAGAAACCCTCAAAAATCAAGCTTTAACCCAAATATTGCTCCAAGTATTACACGAGGTAAGTCCACAATTCATAACCTCAAAAAGTCATTACGGAAATATTCATTAGGTACGTCAAGTTTCGCTCAATGAAGGAGTTGGGACTCTTCTTTACCATTTAGCGACAAAAACCAAGCCTCAAATTAGCAACCATCTCCCTGACATCATCCGGTATATTGTTGAAAAAAAATTAGACACCCCGCTAAGGGTTGAGAAAGCTATCGAATACCATTTAAGCCACATCAATAATTTTGATGTGAAAGAATTCGAAAAGTACTGCGGTGTAGGGGTAGTAGTTACATCTGAAGAGATCGAGAAAATCACCGAACAGGTCATTAAACAACATAAAAGTGAGATAATCGAGAAACGTTATCGCTTCAATGCCGGACCTCTTATGCAGAAAGTACGGAGTCTCTTGCCTTGGGCAGATGGGAAAGTCATCAAGAATGAAATTGACGTTCAGGTTGGTTTTCGTTTTTTTTTGGTGTAGTTTCATTAATTGATTGTTGAAGATTTTGGAATTACTGGGACCCAAAACTGAACAAGATCTAACGCCAGTCGCAAAGAATGACAAGAAGCCGAAGAAAGTTCAAGAAAGTAACACGAAAATCGAGAAGAAGAAAGAGTTAGTTGGTAGGTATTTGTAATTAAAATTTTCCTTGACATTTTGAAACGTGGCGGAATTCCTCCATATTGCAGGAAAACATTGAGGTCAATTCTAAGTGAGATAGCGGCACTCGCTTCTTGCCTTAATGTTTTTTGCTTTATTTGGTGGTAACCCTTCCTTTTTTAAGACCACCACTTCAAATTTAGGTCGCAAGCGGCTAAGTAGAATTGAGTGATTTACTGTTAAAAAAATAAATAAATGAATCAGACACCACGAAAATTAAGACATTCAAACCTTAATTAAAGGAACCAGCTTTATTACTCAAACCCACAAATGACGCTATCAAGCGGCTGATTCGCCCTTGTTTTCAGAGACGCTGCTAAAAGACTCGACTTAATTATTATTTTAGAGGGTTTTCTAGTTTTTTCTTTAAATTTGATTCTTATATTTCAGTTCTATACGTAAAACTCCATATATTCCATTTTAACAGAAGATAGCGATTTGCTTTCATTTCATTTATTAACCATATTGAAAAAATATACATAGATAGTACAAGTACTTTCCAGTGTATTCCCACAGAAGTAATCACAGTTACCTGTTCGCGGGACTGGTTGTCTAAAACTAAACTTATAGCTAAAACAATAATTCAATGTTGATTGTATTTAATTATTTGCATTTTTTGAGTGCTCTCCTATTATTTTCCTAATTTTATTCTTTTGATTTAGTTTTGTTTATTCTATATTTAAGTCACATTTCATATAACATTAATATTTCCTATTATTCATTAACTAAACTTTTACTAAGAAGTACTATAACATAGCATATTATAGTATTCACCTCAGCTCTAATTTTATTTGTACAATATAATTCCTCAATTTTCGCTTTAAACTATATTTATTTCCTGTCAGAGTTTTTATGTCTTTCGGGAGATCATTGAAGATTATAATTGCTGTATAAAGACTATTTTTAGTAGCTATTGTCTTCGACATTTTCGGTATTTGTATACTTTTATGTCTCGTTTTACTTGTATTGTCCAGATAATTTTCTCTTAATCGTCTGTAGTGGTACGATATTGATTGGAGATAGTATAATTGTCGTATATCTAGAGGATAATTCTGTTTTGGAAAATTGTTTTTATAAATCAATTTCATAATCTTATTTTTTATTCCTTGTATCATGGTAAGGCAAGTACCATATGCTCCACCCCATGCAATTATCCCATAATCAACAATACTTTGAAAAAATGCACAATAGACAATCAGTAAGGTTTTCGTATCCATTATGTTTTTAAGTTTGGCAAATATGAAAATTAAGTATCTAGTTTTTTTAATAATGTGTTCGATATGCTTATCCCATTTCATATTATGGTCAAAAATAAGACCTAAATATTTATGAGACTCAACTCTTTGCAATATTTTATCTTCTAACTTAATATTTACATTACTTGGCACACTATCACAGTAATTTCCGTATGTCATAAACACAGTCTTTTTTATATTTAAAAATAATTTATTTATCGCAAGCCACTTAGTCACCCTATTTAGATAATTATTTAACCTTTCCTCTGCCTCTGTCCACGTATCGTCACTCGAGATGACGACGGTGTCATCAGCATAGGATAAGATAGTTTCTTTTGGCATACCTCTCAGTAGATCATTGACGTAAATTATGAACAATAAAGGTCCTAGTATGGTTCCTTGAGGAACACCAGTTACCAATTCCATGTCGTCGCTTACACAGTTTTTTCTTCTTACTTCTTTTTGTTCTACCAGTGAGATAGCTAGTTAACAAAGTAAGGGCTTTCCCTCTTATTCCACATCTCTCCAACTTCTTAAGTAGAATTTCATGATTTACCGTATCAAATGCTTTCGAGAGATCGAGAAAAGCCGTTATTAGTGGTTTACTTGTATCTAGATTCTTATAAATAATATCTGTTATGTATTGCAAGCAGTCATTTGTGCCCTTATTTTTTACGAAACCAAATTGTCTATCCGATATTATTTTATGTTTCTCCAGAAAATTGTATAACCTGTTAAAAATAATTCTTTCGAGAATCTTTGCCAGACCCGAAACAAGGGAGATCGGCCTGTAATTAGTCATACAGGCTCTGTGTCCGGTTTTATAAATGGGTATTACGTCTGCCTTTTTGAGTGCTGAAGGCCAAATTGATTTCTCGATACATAAATTGAATATGTGTTCTAATGTTACTGTTATATCCTCAGCTAACTTTTGTAATGTGTCTATATTTATATTATCAACTCCCTCAGCTTTTTTTTATAGAACGAATTATGTTATATATTTCAATAGCACAAGTCGGACTTAAAAAAATTGTTTTTTTGTTACTCTCTGGCAGCTTCAAAACGGTGTCTTTGGTATTTTTTATTTGCTCGCTTAATTTTATTCCTACTGTACAAAATTAATTATTCATGGCATCAGCTATATCACATTTGTCTTCAAGTTTTGCATTTGTTGTATTAATGTATTCAATCGTGTCTTTTTTTTGTACAGTATTTTTGCCTAATTTAGATTTAATCGTTTCCCATAGTTTTTTTGGATTGTGGCTGTTACTCTTTATTAATTCCCCTTCATATTTTATCTTAGCCTCTTTGATTACTTTATTTACGACTTCCTGATAGTTATTATATTCTTGTTTCAAAATTTGACATGTAGGGTTCCTTTTCCATAGATTGTACATATTTTCTTTCTTTTTACATGATACTAATATTGCACTAGTTATCCAATTTTTCCTTGGTCTCGACTTCCTATTCGCAGTCTTTTCGATTTGCTTAATCATCGTGGCTTCGTCCACGCAGTTTTGTATCATTTCAATTAAACTATTCATTGCACAATCCGTATCACTTATGCACAGTATAGAGTTCCAACCCAGCATTCCGGCACACATTCTTAGTTTTTCATGATTGATATATTTGTAATCTAAAGGTACGCTAAGTTGCGTAATATTTTGATCTATGTCAATAAAAAGAGGATAGTGGTCATTAAAGGGATTTGTAATTTTATATGAGTTTACTGTTATGTTATTAGATTTGACAAAAAAATTGTCTATGCAAGTCCCTTCGATATTATTTACGGGGGGTCTTGTTATTTCTGAAAAACATGGAGTATAATTAAATTCTAAAAAACTATTCATATATTCCTGACTAATCATTTTTTCAATTTTTATTTAATTTTTTTGGCACAGATTAAGCGAGAGTTGTTGATCCTACCTGTATATTTTTTTGCCAGATGAAGTGTCCTCTCTTACTATACAAGATGTGATGAAAAAAGTCAGTTTCCATGCGCCCGGAGAAAACTACAAAACAGACGGTTACGTGGTCACTGACAACACTCACAAGTTGTTGCAGGAACATCTTAAACAAACCGGAGGTAAAGTGCGTACGCGATTTCCTCCGGAACCCAACGGAATCTTACACATTGGTCACGCCAAAGCGATCAATATTAATTTTGGATATGCTGCGGTCCACAATGGTTTGTGTTATCTCAGATACGACGACACAAATCCCGAAAAAGAAGAAGAAAAATTTTTCGTTGGCATCAAGGATATGGTGACTTGGTTAGGTACGACTATGAAATTATTTTTAATATTATTGACTTAATTTTTTCTCTCTACTTCAGGTTATAGTCCTGCGAAAATAACTCATTCGTCCGATTACTTCGATCAATTGTATGAGTTGGCTGTTAAATTGATCAATTCAGGTTTCGCGTACGTGTGTCATCAAACCGCTGACGAAATGAAAGGTTTTAACCCGCAACCCTCGCCGTGGAGGTGTCGTCCAATTTGGGAGAGTCTACAACTCTTTCAGGTGACTCAAATTATTGTAATTTTAAGGCATAAGTTTCTTAATTGTTGTTGAAAATAAAACAGCTCGTTCTGTAAATAAAACTCTTTAAATTTTAGAGAATTTTGAAATATTTGAGTTGTCGAATCGATTTTATTGATACATAACACAGTACACTTCCATAGAAAAAAAATAAGGGGCTGAATCACCGGAACGAAGATGCTGTCTAATGTATCGTGTGAATAAAAATTATTTTTAACGTTCTGATCATTTTACGAGGCAATCGTCGACTTCTTCACAGTAGAGGGTTTCACTTGGGACCTAAAAATATTCGATTTTGATTGATAAGTTTTACTGCAGCCATTTCGCGTTTGTAAGTCTGGCGGTTTTTGCAGGACATGAAAAATGGCAAAATTGACGAAGGCGCCGCTACGCTACGAATGAAAATTACGTTAGAAGAAGGTAAACTGGATCCGGTCGCTTACAGGGTTAGATTCACCCACCATCATCGTTCCGGTGATAAGTGGTGCATCTATCCAACGTACGACTACACCCATTGTCTATGCGACAGTATCGAGAACATAACTCACTCTCTTTGTACCAAGGAGTTTCAGTCGAGGTATGGATTTTTGGAAATTTTGTCAACAATACCCTAACAAAGTTTTTTAATAGGAGATCCAGTTATTACTGGCTGTGTAACGCTTTAAATATTTATTGTCCCGTCCAATGGGAATACGGCAGGTTAAGGGTCAATTACACGTTAGTGTCAAAGAGAAAAATAGGAAAACTCATCGATGAAGGGGTAGTGAAAGGTAGAATAGTCGATATTTTATTAAAAAACCTGATTGACGTAATTTTAGATTGGGACGATCCCAGATTGTTCACTTTAACCGCGTTAAGAAGACGCGGGTTTCCACCGGAAGCCATTAACAATTTCTGTGCTCAACTCGGGGTAACCGGAGCTCAAAGTACCGTAGATCCTTCGATGTTGGAAGCTTTCGTAAGAGATCACCTCAACATCACGGCACCCAGGTAAAGTTTTTGGGTCAAATTTTGACGCCACTAACTACGAAATTATTTGATTAATAGTTAAAACCATTTTTTTAGGCGCATGGTGGTTCTAGATCCTCTCGAAGTGACGATTGATAATTTCCCGTTTGCCCAACCCGTCGACATTTCAGTGCCCAATTTCCCCAATAAACCTGATTCAGACACCCACACCGTCAAATTCGGGAAATGTATTTTCATTGAAAAATCTGATTTTCTCGAGGTATAACGGAGACTCTAAATAAGTTTTCTTTATTGATTCAAATCGTATTGTAGGATGGCGGCAAGGGTTATCGTCGATTAACCAAGACACAAACAGTGGGTTTGCGTCATGCAGGATACGTTCTCGAGGTCTCTGAAATCAAAAAAGATTCTTCAAATCAAGTGATTGGTTTGAACTGTAAATGTCTTGAAGTTGATAAGGCTCCAACAAAACCTAAGGCGTTCATACATTGGGTTAGTCAACCGCAAGTAGTTGAAATTCGTTTGTATTCGCCATTGTAAGTATAATTGAACGTTTTTATTTATTAAATTAAATTATTCAATAGATTCAAGCATAAAAACCCCGAGGATCCAAGTGAAGTCCCGGGCGGATTCTTGAGCGACGTCAACAAAGATTCTTTGAAAATTTGTAAAAGTTTCGCTGATGCATCCTGGCTAAACACCAAAGCCTTCGATAAGTTCCAGTTCGAACGCATTGGATTCTTCTCAACTGACCCAGACACGACCATGCAAAAGGTAACGCTTTTTCCATACGTCACACTAGCTTCTTGATTTTGTTAGTTTTGAAGTTTAAATTGAAATCTTACAAACATTTTGACAATTTGAAATCGCAACAAAGATATACAAAGTGTAAATATGGAATGAAATGTTTTTAGGCTTCCGCGAGTGCTGAATGGATTCGTTGCATTTCAGGCGTTCATCCGCTTTAGTCTCGGAAAGGACCAAGTTCGACATTTAGGCAAAATCGCATTTGCTTGTTTGTATTCGGTCTTCGGCGGACGGCACCAATACGAACAAGCGACTTGCAGATAGCAAATGTGATTTTGCCAAAAGTCACGGACTCGCTTCTTTCCAGGACCAACCATTGACAACTCGGATGAACTCGGAATGCAACGAATTCATGGAATGTACTGAGAATACTCTGGAATTTAGATTTAAGCTCATTACCGATCTAATAGCGCAGCGAAATACGGGTAACGTTTGTTCCATGTAAATAAATGGAAGTGCACCCACTTACCCAGCACGTCGCGGAAGAAGACCGGTCCTTTCCAGCGGAAACGGCGAGCATTATTTTGAGATTAGTTAGTTGATAGGAAACATAATAACTTTGAATTTTTGATAATTCATTCGAAAATATTGGAAATTTTTTGTTTGATTATTTTTTCAACTGAACAAATTACAACTAATTTCACTTCCTGTTGCGAAAATGTTTTAAAAGCTTTATCTCGAACGCAGGTAGACTGTTTTTGAGTCAAAATGACTGTGAGCGCTGTGTAGATGGGCGGTGCACTATATATCGCCGGGCTTAAGCTTCAACAGCTTAGGAGCTGTTGAAGCCATTTTTTTTAAATTTTTTTGGTGTTCCTGTAGGTAATAGATCTTTTTTTACTTTCAGGTCGTATTTAACCAAACTGTGGGCCTTAAGGAGGATGCAGGAAAATAGTTTTATTTTGGCATCAAATATATTTTTATGTAGCCGAGGTGCTAGGAGGCGCCGGTTGCTGTAATATTAGTAAATCATTGAAACAAATTGTTAAGCATTAACGATTTATTTGTAAATCTTAAAAGGAACTAAAACCATAAGACCTAATACATAACCAATGCTTAATTATAAAAGATAAAGTAGGAATAAGTACAACAAAATTAAAAACTTTTTTCAACACCTAATCTTACGTTAATGGTCGCAAAAACGTGACAAGAGTTGGTCGCTAAGTTCAGAGAATTGCCCTGCTATATATTTACCGTTTGTAAATATGCCACGCGTTATTTTTAAACTATATATTTGGTCAACAGCGAGGTTTAAATCACAGGTACATTCATTGTTGAATAAATTAACTACGTTGCAACTTAAAAAAAAAAAAAAACTCGACGTCAGTTGCAACGTAAAAGGCCCACCGGAGCCGAATAATATTTTTGTATTTTTCACTTTTATGTATTTTTTTTTAAATTGTTTTATATGTACTATCAAAAAGTATAAAATACTGCAAAATATCATGAACACAACAATTCTCTTCATCTTACGACTAATAAAAAAAAACACTGCTTAAAGGAAGACGAACTTAATGATTAACAAATCGTAAAACTCCTCATTACATACATTTTAGTTCCTTTCACATGGTTTGTCTAAACGAAGTATAAATGCAGTAGTTATTTGTACTTTACTACTCGCTATTTTAGAGTCAAACTCGGCAAATAAAATGTATATAATGATGTAGGCAAAGTTCAATGCAAATAATCGATTATTCGATCGTGAAGACCTTCAAAAAATTAATGAACACGTAATTACCTATTATCACATAATATGAATAACTCGATTATATACATACAAAAAGTGAATATTAAGAAAAAGACTAATAAATTTGTCAAACATTATCGATATATACATAATAACGATAAAATCCTAATGGGTAGAGGCAAACAATAAATAAGAACGAGACAAATATTCTACTCGCCAAACAAGAAAAACTGAGGGCTGTCCTATTTAAGAGATGAGACATGTGAAAGATTCAACTTTGATTGTTCTGGGTTATTGCTTTTAAATTTACGTTCGCTTAAAATGTGAAATATATCTAACAACACGGTACAAACAAAAAACGAAAACTCAAATCCTATTCCATAGTTGTATCACACACAGATATTAATCATCACAAATTGCGTTAAAACAATTGCCTATAACACAAATTAAAGAAACCTACTTAATTGAAACATTTAAAACATACACAAAAAAATAATAATAAAAACTATTTACACACGAATTTAGTAATCACAGTTAATATTTTATTGATTCGATTTAGCCTTAATCAGCTCAAAAGAAACAATACAATAATTGCGGGAGATGCGCTATCGAGGGAGATGTTTATTTGCCGAACTCACATACAAAGAAATATCAGAGTATCAGGCGAAATTTGTCCGCTAATTTTAGTATAGTTGACAAAAATAGCATGAGAAAAATGAAAAGAATCGAAAGTTAGGATAGAAAAGACTGCTACACCGTAGAAATGTTGACCTACAATGTAGCAGGAAGAACTCCCTTATCATAGCGCATTGATTCGATTTAGCATTAATCAGCTCGAAACAAACAATACAATGATTGCGGGAGATGCGCTATCGAGGGAGATGTTTATTTGCCGAACTCACATACAAAGAAATATTTGAGTATCAGACGAAATTTGTTCGCTAATTTTAGTATAGCGGAGAAAAATGAAAAGAATCGAAAGGGTTATTGGACCACTGTCGAGAGAAATGATGGTCATAACCTACAATGCCGAAAGGTGTTTTTCGTACCATCGTGCATCTTTACAAAGTTGGGATAGAAAAGGTTGCTACACCGTAGAAATGATAACCTACAATGCCGCAGGAGGAACGCTCCTATCATAGTGCATCTTCAAAATAAATGAAATAGTCATTGGACCGTTGGTGGGCAGAAAATGATAACTGTGAAAACCCCCTTAATGCCGACGGAATATCCGTTATATCATCGCGCATCGTGCAAGGGAAATGAAACAATGGTTATTGAACCGCTGTTGAGGGAGAAATGATAACGGTGATAGCAACCTGCAACGCCGAAGAAATATTCGTGCCATCAAGTGGTAAAATGAAATTATAGATATGAGTCACTTAGAAAGATCTAATTTCGCATCTACTTGCCGCCAGCATCTCTCTCTCCCGCATACATATGGGATAGATGCCAAATGTTTTAAATTATAAAGTTAAAAATTAATTTTCTGATTATAAATTGTATAAAATTTAATTTAAAAAAGTTGTGGCATTTATCCCCAGGAATTCTATCTATCCTAGCGATCATTACTACAAATATTGTAATAATTACCGGCTTTAGCTAGATTATGTCTTGCATCTTTGAGAAGAGCACTCAGATCTTCTTTTCGTTTTAACTCCAATTCCAATTTTCGCATATTCAATCTCTCTGTTTGCTGGAGGTTAAGACAATATTGGGCAGCTGCTCTCAATATTACAACTTTAGCGGCGCGCTGTTTTTTCTGAATTTCAGGGACCACGCTTTTGAGAAAATCGAAATCTGTACGAAGATCGATACGTCTTTTCCTTTCCATATTGTTATGCAAGTTACGCTTTTCGGACGGTTCTAGTACAGCAGTAGTAATTTTGCGTCGCCGAGGAGTTTTACGGGCGGGTTCGGCTTTAGGTTGTTTGAGATTGCGACGCCCCTTTGGTTCCGCAGCTGCTTTCTTTTTAGGAACTAGCGTTCGTACAAGACGAGCAGTAGATTGGCGTGTGGTTCTAGTAGGCATACGAGTCTTGATACCTCCTCCGCGGCCAATGGTAAAGTGGTTCTGCACTTTTTGTTGGAAGTGTTGGCAATCCTCAGATGACGGATTCGTTGGGAAATTGGTAGTTTTGCTCCTGTCCACCATAGACATCATCATCCTATCGTTCACAGAAACAACATCTATTTCGTCCTCTAAAAAAAAAAAGAAAAAAATTAGCAAACCCCATTCAACTGAACTTCCTTTAATACACATCTTGTAATTTGATGCAAATTTATTAATAAAAGTATTTATGATGCAGCAACAAAAATTGAAGTGGAAACGAAATCTTAACCCGAAACAAAAGTGGAAGAAACGGAATTGGAAGAGGTGAGAATGTTGAAGCTTCCGCTAGGGTTTTTGCTGAAGCATTTTGATTAACGTGTCAAGCGAATCTTTGAAATTCAGATGAGATGGAAAGAAGAGGAACAGGAAGTGCTCGTGGGAGGAAACGAGTATTGGAAGGTGCGTTTGCGTCACGGCTTCCGATAGCGCAGTTGGTCTATGGAGTTCTTCGAAGATAACGTGATCCGAAATTCATAGAAAGGGGGACTGGGCGTGTGTGTGATCTGCGAATATCGACAGGTTCCATGTAGGAGTAGATTTTCAGTCGAAAATCCGTTAGTTGCTTTGGAATGTGAAAGGCAAGCGAGTAGTTGGCGGATCCAGTTTCTTTCGGGACAGCATTCTCCGATGTGGGGCTCCTGATCTCAGCAATTAAACTTATCACAGTGCAAAAAAAAACTGTATGCGTTATAAAATCGGATTCAGGTAAGTAGCCGGCCTGCTTCTAAACCAGGTAGAGGAAGAAACTTTTTTGTTGTTTCTGTTGCATGAAAGGAAGTACCGGGGGTCCGCGTATCCACAACTCGTACAATGCAAACTCTTAACACAATACAATTTTTCAAGCTGCACTATTTACAATGTACACCTTGGGTTACTAAAAACATCAAGATAACGCCCTGAATAGGCGGCTTTTGCCTTAATTTCGCCAAAATTGCGAATTCTTTTACCTGGTGCAGGCAGATTCGACCATCACGAAAATATGATTACTTGTGAAACTGCAAGGTTACGAGTTGTGGTCAGCGACCGTACAAATTGGGAAAAACAAGAGTCGGAGCCAGACAAACAATTTGATTACCAAATATTAGATAATGCCCGTCTGGAATTTAAATGATAATTAGCTCGCAAATAGCCCCTTTCTCAGAACGGACTGAATGTTTGTTTAGGGTCACCATTAGGACAAATTACTTGAGCATCTCATCTCTTCTAGTTATCACCAGAAGAAATTGACCTAAGTCTATATATTTATCAAGTTCTTAATGTGGGGCAAAAGGTGGTTTCCGGCGAGGCCCCCCCTAGTGGTTCTTTTGAAGAAACCCGCACACGTGCATAAAACGTTTTGTCTGACGCGCAGCAGCAGGTAAATGACTTGTTGGAGTTGGACATCCATCCCACCAATCTGCGAGCAAAACGACCAGTTGCCCGTAATAATAATGCCGCGGGCGTCACCTTCGTGGAACACGTCCGGACTTGTCGAGAGGAAGGAATGCCATCCATGGGCCTTTTACAGCACCGCGAACCCTTCACTCAAAGTTTCGTGGGACCCACGATCGCCCAACCAACCAATTTTAATCAACAAATTTTTCCAGTAATTTAATAAATAACAATCCTTTAGTGTTGGAACGAACACTTGGGGCAAAAAGCGAAGAAGTTGAAGGACACTCTTTAAACTTCGTTTTTTGCACGAGATGGCCGCGTACGTCACAGATTTAAAGGTGTCGCTTTTTCAGAGGTCCCTTCGCCCTTATTATAACATCAGAAGTGGGATTTTACATCAATATCAGAAATTATACGAATAATTTGCAGTTAATTCAAATTACTGAACGAGTTACCAATTGAAAACCCAAATATAGAAAATCCAAGAATATTGAAATAATTGCTAATTATAAAAATCGAAGAACTATGTACCAGTTAACGCAAATCATAATCTTAATCTTAATCCTAACTTCTTGTCACTGTATCGACATTTTGAAGTTATAATTTTAGTTCTAATTATTTCAAAGTTTACCGACATTTGTTTTTGGAGTTCTTGCAGTCTGCCTAAGTACGAAAAAGTCTAGCGCCGTCCCTGCCCCGAAATGAAGCAAGTACAGGAAGACCCAATTCCAGGTCTGCCAGAACTACAATGCCAGTACAGCAACCTAGATTTCGTTATAATTTTGGAACGAGGAAGTGAATTTTCGTTTCTAGCGTCAAAAATGTCGTAACCCCCAACGTTTCGATGAATCATCCAGACCGCGTCAAACTTTTTCGTGTAAAGCGTCGCAGGGATGAATTTAACATAACCGGCGTTCGCCCTTCAAATTTGTTGAACGAGAGTTCGGGCGTCGCGACACCCCAGTCCCTAAACCGTCTCGCCGCCTCTCAATGCCCTGCTAGCGTCGAGGTCGTTTGCCGCAGTGATATATTTAGCAGGGCGTGACGACGCCGCTGTAGACGGAACGCTTGGTCAGTCCCATCGACGCACACTCCCACGCATCCAGACGGGTTTCCCATCCCGTACGCTATCAAAAAAACGATTAGAATTAAATTATTCCGCCGACGGTAGCGGGCGCGACAAATTCCCAAGAGACAGGAAGCCTTTCCGCCAGACTACCAACAAAAAAGAAATAATCAAGAAAGGATTTCGAGTTTCGCGACGCAAAACGCACGTGGTGCGTTTCGCAAGTTTAGGAACGCGGTGCCGGCATCGACAGGAAACGTAACACGTGTAATAGTCGCTGTCGACCTTGACATAATAAAAAGCGCGGGATTAGGCGGCGACGCAATACGATTCATCGTATCATCGCGCGTCGGTGAATTGGATTCGGTTGTGGAGATCGCGGTGGATGTGCCAGAACGTTTCTCATTATCAGGGTCGCGAAAGACCATTTTTCATGACAGTTTGGCAGGGTCACGGAAATGAAAATTACGACTAGTCGACTGCTATATTTGTAACATGGTCAATTATATAAATTTTTAACCAAAATACTATTCTTACACGTGCCCACGTCTCTACGCACCGCGCAACCACCTACACCCAACAGGTACCGATTTAGCACCCGGAAATCGACCCAAAATATTCTTAGGGTGCCTAACTCGCGGTTTCTTCGAATTATTCAAATTAGTAGGGTTCGCTGAGAAATTTCCGGTAAACTAGAAGCCACGTCTTGGTTCTATGGGTGATTATAGAAAACCTGTAAATTCACTTCAAAACGCAAGCAGACAAATATGTTGATTTAAATTGTTAATTCCATTTAAATGTTACTACGACTATTTAGACGTGAAAAATGACTTTATGGTCAATTTTATGAACCATTAAAATTTCAAGTTGGAGGTCCCGGCGAAACTGAATAATCTTTGCTTCCTACTAGTGCTGAATATTAAATTTTGGCCCTGTTAACACGAATTATCATAAAAAGGCGAGGAAAAGACAAAACAGTATGTGAGGCTAATTGAGCCTGCAACTACATTTCTACTGGTTCCATCTCCCAGCAAGTTTTTCCAATCTGACGATTTTTGAAGCACTAATTTGCAGAGAAATTTCTCTAGCGGTTTTATTATAAATTAACAAGGTCTCGAAGTTCTTTTTCTTGTTCAATAATTAAATTTTTGCCACTATCTCAGTTTCCTCAATTGGCTTTTATCTCAATCTTCTTGATTGACGTTCTACTAGACAGTTGTTGGAGATTTTTTTCCTCTTCAGGATTAGAAGGTTTTACTATCTCCATATGTTCACGACCCTTGCCAACCAATATTATCTTGGGTCATTCAATCTAAAAACGGTCATGTTGAAAATGAATGCAGTGATCGCTCTGAAACATGTTAAATATATCCCACAGTCCGATACGAAGAAGTTGATATCGTTTTTCCCTTGGGGAATTTCTAGGAAGGTTTCGACAAATTAACTAACGATAACATCCATCATGTTATACAAGCAACTAAGTAACTAAAGATTACATAAAGATCGTCTCTATGAATGATACGAACTCGTTGATAAGATAAGATGCAAAGCGGGTACTATATCAATGATGTGGTAAATAACGGAAGCGTTCACTAGAAAAACAGGAACCCCATCTGGTATTATTAGAAAATAAAATTTAATACGATAACACTAACCGCTATTGCCAAACCGACGATCTTTGCGATAACAAAAAATCCCACCACCCCTCGGGGGCCGCAAAAAATTAGGAAAACGGGCCAATTTCACTGCCAAATATTTATTTTAATTGTTCTCGCGAATAAGCGTGAACGCGACGAAATTTTCACTCCGTAGCGCGTACCGTACAATTTCAGCCTTCTCTAAGTTCATTCCGGTTCTTAGTTTGGCAAACATCGCAAATATAACGCGACGCACTGCGTTTACGTACCACTCAAACTGTTCGTGACGCAGTTTGAACGAAAATTAATTTTAAAAAATTGGACGCTTGCATTTTTGTTATGGTAACAATCAGTATACACTGTGTTTCTGCTAAAATGCCCACCTTATCGAAAATTAGTATGCAGGAATTTTTAATGTTAAATTCCAATACAAGTTGGTACAGAATTTACTTAAATTCTGTTATTGAATAGGAACATTTCTTTGAAATACACCAAACAACCATGTAGCGTCGAAAAAAAGTTTTAAACGGTAAAAATTTAGCGATTATAAGATTTGGCGTTTAAATTGAAGACGATACCCCCCTCTACCAAATATAATTACAGTAATGTCGGTATAATAGCACAAAGCGTTTCACTTTTCGTTACGTTCGCGCTACACTGGACAATTTTCAGGTATTGCGACCAAAAATTTACTTCAAAAACTGTTTGTAAGCGCAATCAAGAGCAACGATTGTTATTTATTGTCAAATCAGCAAATCAATGTCTTTTTGTAAATAAAGAAGAGCCATGGCCATCCAGATTTGTATGTAATGTTTATAAAAATTTTACTACCATACAAAAAATTTTGTAAAATTTTAGTTTCTTGAATTTTTAAATGTTTGAAAGAAACTTGAATAAAAAAAATGAAAATTAGAAAAAATAGGACCACTTACGACACCGGTGTCGCTTTCGGTTTTAATTTTTAGTCAAAAATTTAATTTTTAAATTATTTTTCAAAGTGTTCAGAGTACATAAAAATAACTATTTTTATATTTTAAAAAGGGGCTTAAGGGCGCCAAATTTTGGGTTCCTGCAAGAGACGCGTGTATATTATTTGAATTTCGTGGTTTCACATTCTCTAAATTATCTGCGAAAATAATCAATGGACCAAAAAATAGTTTTTCTTCAATTTGTTTAAAGTTGTTGAATTAGTAGTTGTGCCAATATTTGTGGCGATTTTTCCAAGGTGAAGGAAGTGAATTGAAGAAATGAATATTAACTCTTTTTACATTGTTTCTTAGAAGGACAAAGTTATAATTGGAAATTTCGAAAAAACTTATAATTGCGTGATGGTCAAGGGCCGCGTCATATGATGAAGGATATATGGTCGAGGTGTTCCTCAAATCGGAAGGGTTCACGAGTTATATTCATAAATAATTTAAATGGTCGGAGGGCAAGCAACCATAACATTTTAATGAAAACGAAACGTGCATAAGCATGACCACAATAACCATAATAGAGGCAAAGGGGCTGTTTTAGATCAAGAAACCTCAAACGGAACCAAAAACGAGACGCGTCGTAATATTTGCCCCCAACATTAACAACTCCGAAACGCCTAAGTAGTTAATTTAAAAATAAGCAATGACTCTAAATCATTGGCAACTTTCAGCGGTAGTAAGGTGCAAAATTAGTAGTTCAACGACCCAACTAAACGTCAAATTGACAAAACAAATAATAGGGGGAGGTTGCGTAATCGGGTGAAGAAGGTTGCGTTTTTGTCCAAATTTGAAAAGTTAAATTTAGAAATCGCAGACGCGGCAAAAAGTGATAATAGTTGAACAACACGCCGATTTGCGACGTATCGATCAGTTCTCAGCAACTTTCCGGCGGGTCATAGGTGAGGGCGCAAGGAAAAGTGGAAATGTCCATTTAAATCCCAACCTTGACCTATCAATGATAGACGGGTGCTCCTTGACCTTAACTTGGGGGCTCAATCGGTTGCGTAAAATCGTAAAATGCGTGGACCGCGATGCGAAATTGCCGGCTTATCACTGGAAATTCGGCGGGAGTTGACCTTGGCAAAAACCGATAAAATTTCGGTTACGCGTCTCGATTTGATAAGTTTCGGCCATTCAAAGGCAAGGCCACGCGTTTCCACTTGTCGAATTTCGGGTGTCCTTTTGGGCCGTTGACCAGCGGAATCGCGAGAGGTATTTAACTCGTGCGAAGGCCGACTTTAGCCTTCCTTCTCCAAGCAGACTGAAGGAGAACGTATGAATGAGGCGAGACAGTGGGGACCGGCCGGCGTCATTCCGTACTTACCGGATCAAGAATTTATCGTGCACGCTCTTTTCAATTGCCATTGACCCAAACGAACCTCCAACCAGTTAATTTTTTTTCTAATTCTATTAGCAACGCAAATTACGACGAAAATCTTCGATTCAGATTTATTCGACGTTTTCGGTAATTTTTCGATTTGGTGGGTAATAACTGAATTTGGGGAGCGAAAGCGAAACTACCCTAAGGCCGGTTCGACCCGGGGCAAAACTGCTTTCTCCTCAACTAACTCACAGCCTCGGCACAGTTACTGGTAATTACTTGCAAAAAATTGCCGGCAATGGAGAAAATGGCGAGTCTATCATTCCAATTAAGTGCGTTAACACTTTCGCGAGAGTTAAATGAACGACTTAACAGTAGTTTTGTGGTAATGGGAATGGCGGATTATGCAACGTGACATTTAAAAACAAGAGCAAGTTCGCTTCTGGATGTCCGAGCTGGTCTTGTTGAATTCGAAAAATTTAGGAACAGTTAACGTTGAATGTGAGAGTTCAGCCTGAAGATAATAAACTCGAGCGATACTCCAAAACTCACATGGCAACTAATTTTGTGCAATTTGTAATCTCAAGTAGATGGCCCCGTTTCTCGCCATATCCTGATTCTTACGTAAGCGAAAAAATTTTCAAAATTAAACCGGAATCTTCATTCCCATACCTCACAAAAATGTTAAGAACAATGAAATTATTCATAATTCAGCAAAAAAGACAGCTGCGTGAACTGACAACATTTTGCTAACACTAAGGGTGACATCCTAAAATTTTAGGTGGAATATAATTAAATTAAGCGACTGAGTTAAAAATTATTTTGTTGAGCGAAAAATTCTTGACAACGTCGGAAAATTTTCTACATATTGCTGGTCGGAGGCATTGGTTCTAATGCTTTTAATTCTTCAAACACCATAGATAATTTAGTAGATTGGCAGTTTTTTAATTTACAATTTGTCTTTAGGGCTAAAATAATTTTTTTAATATTAACAAATTCCTCAGTTATTTTCGAGACTGACAATAATTAACAAAAAAATCCCTTCTTTTGTAATATATCGTATTAAAAATTGGGATAATTTTAAAAAGTTCAATTTGTTATACAGGGTTAGTCGAAAGTAAGGGACCAAGCTTCTCTTGCCTGAACTATTGGACTTAATTGGGTAATTTGAGGCCATATTTGAGTAATTTGCTAGAGGCAACAGACTAATATTTCTGTTCAGACTGACGCAGAGATTTATTCTCTATACAGAGGTGAAATTATTTTTTCTTGCATCAAGCAATTTTTAAATACAGAAAATTTGCGTTTCATCTCTTTGAACGCCCAGTTTGGTCTAATTGGAAAAAGGGACGTATCCCAACACAATACAGTCAACAACACCATCAGAATTTAATGAAGTTACTCCCACTATCGCTCAAATATCACATTCTAATAGTGTTATCGATTGTGAATTATGTTGGGATACCTCCTCTTCTTCCCAGCCAAAGTGGGCGTTTAAAAGAGATGAAACGTAAATTTTCTTCACCTATTTAAAAATAAACGGCTCAATCAGTTTCAAATAACTTTTTGTCGTCAAATGTGGCCTTTGCCATGCTACAGACGAGCTCTCAATGTGGAAAGCAAACCGCGCGCTGAGCGTGACGTCAGACTAATCACTTTCACAATCAAATTTTAATCGCAATTTTTTTGTTGAAAAAACTGAAGTGAATCTGAAGAAATGACCGGGCTTGTCGGTTTTGGGGAATTTACTGATATGGCATAGTTTACTAGCAAAAAATCGCTTTCTGGCAAATCGGGAATTATGTACAGAGTTGAATTATTGTTGATTTCTTCAAGATTGGTAAGTAACGCAACGTTCTACTAAGTTATTTGTAATTTTATCAAATGATAAAAATTAATTTACTAACTGAATAGCAGTAACAAAATTATTTTAATTATTTTCTTGACAGCAACCCTCGAGTGTTAACAATTTTAATAATTGTACCCAGATAGCCATAGGTGAATACCCTCGTCACCTCTGCGTATTCCGGATCTACAAATTTAGAACTGATAAAAAAGAAATCTAGAGTGCAAGAGTCGAGAAACTATTATAGTTTATACGTCCACAGGTTTGGGTGTGGTCAATCTATACCAGTTTCGGAATTGATTATACTTATAAATAATAGTCATAAAATGTAATAAAAAAGAGCTAACAAATTCCTGAAACTCTCCTGCAATTTTATCGTTAGTGGTATCTGATACAGTGCCGAACTCGCACTTCCTGAAATAAAACTGTAAACTCAACCTTAACCTTTGATTTGAATGGTTTACTTTTGCTATTAAATTATAAAAAACACTGAAAACTGTGATTGAACCATTCATGCTTTTTTACAGTTACCTGTATTGAATCCAAACTGTCTTACAGTAATGAACTTCTGTAGTTCGAAAATTTCCCTACTACAGTACAATCACACTTGTCTAATGTAAAGAATTAAATATCTACAACCGGCTTGAAAACGTTAAGTGTGTTGCATAAAACAGATAAAATCGCTTGTAACTGTTTTTCTTCTCTTAGATGAATAAAACTTTTTAATATTTTTATATTAATGCCCTTAATCAGCAGTAAGTCCGTCAATTGGTTAAATCTGAAGAATCTTTTTTCGGTCGCTCCCCCTCGGACGACAATGGAAAGTCTGAGAATACGACTTTTTTTCACGGGTTGGAGATTCATAGAATCGATTGACAAGTGACAAATCTATCTGGATATTGATTTCTAGTGTTCCTCGTAGTTTAAAAAATACAATACACAAATACTGGAGGCAATTTAGACGTAGTGACATTTCCCTCCACTCCCCAAACAATGCATTTTAATTTTCTTTGTCCTGATATTTTATAACGATTTACTTTACAAAAACTCAAAAAAAAAATGAATTTGAATAATAATAATGCCTTTTATCTCAGTGGTGGCGCTAAGGCGCACAAGTGTACACCTAAAAAGCATTTAGTTTCAGAAATTAATTAATACTGCGGTTACAGTTTTTATTTTTGGTGAAAACATTTAAGTACCACGAATTTACAATGAAATGAAAATATCTATTGCCAACAAAATAAATTTAATGTTGTTGAAATTTTTCTCAAAAAAAAAAAAAAAACTAGCGCCACTACTGACCTGACCGTTGAGCATCAAATGCTACATCTAATTAGAAGAGTATTTCAAATCTGTTAGCAGATAGCAATCCGACTGTAATAAAACTCTAACGTTGCGGTCCCTTAAGGACCGAATTAAATTGTTTTTTGACGAGCACCTGTGGTTTGTGGTGGTTTCTTAATTAACGACAGGTGTGTGCCGCTTCCGTAAGTCGAATTTTTAAGGGCAATAATAAAGTCGGACCTGCTCAACGATCCATCGTAATCTAGTTAACACCATTAGCAGGTTAGTAATATTTAAAATTTTAATTAGCAAGTCTTCTAGTAAAATATGAAAGTACCTGAACCAAAACCCATAACTTAGATTATTAACATTCTGGAGTTAACTGAAAGATAGCCAGACGAATATATTAACAATTAAAAGTAAGGTCGCGAACAACAACGAACAATCCTTGGCAATTCGGTAAGTAACACGTGTCTACGCACAAACCACACAAATGTGTAACACTTTGAATTTATAGTACGTTCCGCATACCGTCACTATCTTCACAAGAGAAGTTTCCGTTTCCGGTAATAAAGCCCCAGTCAATTAAGGTATAGAAAAAAATGCAAAAATAGATAAAACGGCAACCTTACCATCTAATGGCGCTTTGTCCCTAAGATAATTTAATTAGTATCGTCCAGTTCAGGGCAACATCCATATTTAAAATTTAAACGTCATTCAATTGTTTTCAAATAGTCCCTTGCATATTCATGGGAGTAAACGCTGATTTTGTCGCATCTAAGTGACGAAATGACCCTTGAAAAAGTGTGACCTATATTTTTAATCTAAAATTACATAATGAAACGATAAAATTTCGACGCCTCAGATAAGATTGATGTTCTGTTCATGGAGCCGAATTTTGGCGAGATTATCAGCAAATTGAATGAAGTGAGTTTGTCCTAGAAATGGCAGATAACTATAATTCAACAACTACTTGTAAATTGTGATAAATCCGAGGATAATACCATCAAAAACCACTGGAAATTATTATTAGTTATTATCAGTGACTTTATCGGAAGTGTATTATTATTATATTTGGTCGGTTGAATTTTTTTATTAGAGTACCTAAAACTGTAGTGGGTCATTTATTTTAATCACCGTATCAGTTGTACACGTGGAAAACGTGTTTAATTCGATATAACGCGCTACTTGTAAAAAATGCGATAAGGTATCTCAAATTAAACATATTACCGGGCCTCTTGAGAAGGCGTCGACGGGATAAGCGCCTGGACATGTTGCAATGTTGAATCTTTGATAGTAGTGGCGCCCAAAATCTTGAAATTTTGGACCATATCAAAATGTTTATTCAAATCCCGAACAGATTCAACAATACCAGTTAACTTCTTGAAAAACTTTCAAAAATTAATTTATAATAATAATAGTACGTCCGACTTCGACAGCTGGAGTTCTATGATTTAAGAATGTAAATAAACTGGAGAAAAAAAAAGGAAATTATTTCTGAACATACAGGATGGCCCCAAAACGATTATACAGAGGCAAGTCAAAGAGCACATACTGGAGTTATAATGCTCGTGGTTCAGTGTGAGAGCGTGCGAGGGTTCGGAGACGTTGGGGGTTCGGGTCTAACAACTTCAGATGTGGGATAGGCAATCTGCGTGCATAGGATGTGTATGAGGTTGTGTTGTTACTAAGGTGGCTTCCGCTTAGGGCATCCGAAAACGGTTTGGAACGTCAGGAAAGGCCGAACTGTTAGAATCTGACTAGTAGAGACTAGAAAGTAGTCTGCCCTGGCTCAGCGAGGGTAGTGTTCGAATCCAACAGTCTTTTCACTACTTCTACTTGGATGTAGATATTTTTGAAATTATCTGAATAGTTTATACAAAGTGGCAAAGCTTAATTTTTGAATTGAGAATTTTAACACATTTTTCAACGTATTGACACTCTCATGGCTAATTGTAACAATTTATTGACTAATAATTACCAGAATCAAGAATAATCTTGAAATATTAAAAAATGTTTTTGTTTATGTTCTTAAATTTCTAACTCGAGCTATCGAAGTTTGATAGAATAATAAAAATGTGATAATGTCAATTTTTTCAATATTATTCTCTTAATGATTAAAATCGAATCATTCAATGTCCTTGCTTTTAAAAAATAATAACTGAGATACTTACTGGTCTTAGGAATTTTAAGCGGAACAGCTGAAAAAATAATAAGATAATATTATTAATAATAATTTAACGTTTGGACAAACCAAAACCAATATGTAACTAATAAGTGGCAAAGCTTAATTTTCGAATTGAGAATTTTAACACATTTTCAACGTATTGACACTCTCATGGTTAATTGTAACAATTTATTGACTAATAATTACCAGAATCAAAAATAATCTTGAAATATTAAAAAATGTTTTTGTTTATGTTCTAACTCGAGCTATCGAAGTTTGATAGAATAATAAAAATGTGATAATGTCAATTTTTTCAATATTATTCTGTTAATGATTAAAATCCAATCATTCAATGTCCTTGCTTTTAAAAAATATTAACTGAGATACTTACTGGTCTTAGGAATTTTAAACGGAACAGCTGGAAAATAATAAGATAATATTATTAATAATAATTTAACGTTTGGACAAACCAAAACCAATATGTAACTACTAAGTGGCAAAGCTTAATTTTTGAATTGAGAATTTTAACACATTTTTCAACGTATTGACACTCTCATGGCTAATTGTAACAATTTATTGACTAATAATTACCAGAATCAAGAATAATCTTGAAATATTAAAAAATGTTTTTGTTTATGTTCTTAAATTTCTAACTCGAGCTATCGAAGTTTGATAGAATAATAAAAATGTGATAATGTCAATTTTTTCAATATTATTCTGTTAATGATTAAAATCAAATCATTCAATGTCCTTGCTTTTAAAAAATATTAACTGAGATACTTACTGGTCTTAGGAATTTTAAGCGGAACAGCTGAAAAAATAATAAGATAATATTATTAATAATAATTTAACGTTTGGACAAACCAAAACCAATATGTAACTAATAAGTGGCAAAGCTTAATTTTTGAATTGAGAATTTTAACACATTTTTCAACGTATTGACACTCTCATGGTTAATTGTAACAATTTATTGACTAATAATTACCAGAATCAAGAATAATCTTGAAATATTAAAAAATGTTTTTGTTTATGTTCTTAAATTTCTAACTCGAGCTATCGAAGTTTGATAGAATAATAAAAATGTGATAATGTCAATTTTTTCAATATTATTCTGTTAATGATTAAAATCGAATCATTCAATGTCCTTGCTTTTAAAAAATAATAACTGAGATACTTACTTTTTTTAGGAATTTTCACCGGAACTGAAAAAATAATAAGATAATATTATTAATAATAATTTAACGTTTAGACAAACCAAAATCAATATGTAACTAATAAGTGGCAAAGCTTAATTTTTGAATTGAGAATTTTAACAAATTTTTCAACGTATTGACACTCATGGCTAATTGTAACAATTTATTGACTAATAATTACCAGAATCAAAAATAATCTTGAAATATTAAAAAAATGTTTTTGTTTATGTTCTTAAATTTCTAACTCGAGCTATCGAAGTTTGATAGAATAATAAAAATGTGATAATGTCAATTTTTTCAATATTATTCTGTTAATGATTGAAATCGAATCATTCAATGTCCTTGATTTTAAAAAATAATAACTGAGATACTTACTCTTAGGAATTTTAAACTGAAAATCTGAAAAAATAATAAGATAATATTATTAATAATAATTTAACGTTTGGACAAACCAAAACCAAAATGTAACTAATAAATAAAAACTAGCAACCCTAACCCTAATCTTAATTAATGCCTTCAATTGCTTGAAAAAAACCGTTAAAATATTCCAGTAAAAGCTCTCGCGGGAGATAACTTTCAAAAATGGTATCTTGTATGGAAATAAAAAAGTAATTTGTTGAGATGAATTTTAGCAATATTAATTATTATCAAAAATCACATTTTAGTTTAGTTTCAGCTTCATTCAAATTTGTTTATTAATATTTTTTGGTTCGCGAATAAGGAACTAAAAAACTTTGAATGGAGGGGCGGCCCTCCGGCAATAATGCCACTGTGTGGCTCAGCGGTTGAAGCGACTTACCAAGATGGCGAGTTTCATGGTTCGAATCCGGCTCCAGTTTACGGAACTTTTTCAGATATACTTTACAATAAAAAGTATTAATCAAGTATTACAAGTCTACCCCAACTACCTAAAATACCTCACCTGCCATTTCCTTCACTGACATATATCCTATGCCATCGTACATACACTCATTAATGTCGTGTACCTTTCTGCTAAAAAGAGCGGAAAATAGAGAAATGACATTCAGGTTTCTGGAACAACAGATGCAGATTTCCTTCCGTGAACAAAACAATCGGAAACAAGACCAAGCACATGAAGGAGAATATATGCATCTGTAGTTCTTTCTACATTACTACGTTACCTACAGTCCACTACCACTAAAAAAAGAAATTGGAAGTAATTCGATTCCATGCAATAGGTTTCTACATCTAAACTACATCAATTGAAGAGTAGGAATGTAAAGAAGGGTTAAAGCGGCATCCACACTAAGCGTCGATTCGTGGTAGTTCGTATGCGCGAATGAGACGCATCACGCACCAAGCATAGTATGGATGGGTGAAAGTATGCGTTGGGCGCCAATGAATGCAATGGACACACAAAGGTCGACATACTAGTTCAATTAAAGAGTAAAGTCTCGAAACAAACATTAATGGCAGAAAACATAATAAAAAAAAAAAAGCTCAATTCAATTGAAGAAGTTCATAATGAAGTTTTGGAACCGATCTTGACTTCCGGTGAGTACGCATTGGGCACCTTGGCTATCAACCAATGAGTCAAGATTCAGAACGAATGTAATCTACAATAGATGACACATCTATCGTGCAATAATATTCTCTGGGATCCAAACACTGACATGCTAGAAAATTAAGGCAAGACGAAAAAAACAAAAGTACCAAAAGAGGTGAAAACAAAAGCCAAATAGTTCAGAGTAAGAAACTTATAAAGAAGCTTTGACGCCTAATCGTGACCTTCAGTCTCTTTAACTTGGGTGAGTACGCGTTGAGCGCCTTGACTATCAGCCAATGAGAGCGCGTTTTCTTCACGATTCAGAACGAATGTGGTCGACAATAGACGCTTCTTTATAAGTTCCCTACTTTCTGGTGCAATTATGGAAGATTTGAAAAATTAATGATGCCACCAAACCGAAAAATTTACACATACTTTTGGTTGTAATATGGTGCTCTATTTAGTTATTGGTGATTTTTAAGTGTAAGCAAGTACAGGATGCAACCAAACCTTGATTAAAAAAATTCGAAAAACCTGTAACATCATTTGCTGTGATTTTGGTGTTGTATTTCTTGGATCATCGCTTCATTGCTGGTAAGTAGCAAGTTCACATCATTATCTATGGAGAACTATACGAGTATTCACCAAGTACCTCAAAATGAGACTCGATGGCATTTACTTACTTCCAAAAATGACTCGCAAAGGTTCAAATTTCGAACAATTTAAGAACCCTTCAGTGAATTCAATTTTTTGGTAATAAGGGACGGTTATGCATGACTGTCAAGTGGTGCATGCTCTTGAAATTGAATCACCCTTTTCATATTAAAAACAAAACCTGCGTTGTCAAAATTTTTCTGTCACCCTTTTTCAAATTATTAATTTTTTCCTTCTTGTTAGTGTAGACATAACGCAATTTTTCGCACCTGAAATGGAGGTCCAAATGACAATTTTTTAAAATTTACTGGACGCATGCTATGCTCTTGAAATTTAAATTGAGTCACCCTTTTAACATTAAAAACAAAACCTGCGTTGTCAAAATTTTTCTGTCACCCTTTTTCGAATGATTAATTTTTTCCTTCTTGTTAGTGTAGACATAACGCAATTTTTCGCACCTGAAATGGAGGTCCAAATAACAATTTTTTTAAATTTACTGGACGTATACTCCATCAATTGTAGTGTTCAGATTCATAGCTCAAACCCTGTTGCTTGCTTTCAACAGAAAATTCTATTTTCTTCGTTGAATCACTTTCAAGTTGAAAGTTCTTCAGGCGCATCGTAACAATTATTTGAACTTTATATAAATACCCACGATGTTTACCTTGTTGCTTGAGCCCCCCTGCTTGTTCCAGATGACGTAAGATCTCTGGAGCGACAGGGACGCCAAAGAAAACCTATATCGGGAATAGTTGATCCCATACTAGCAGCGGCGTACCGCGGTCGGGGTCAGAAAACCGTAAATAGCGTTGCGTAAATACGATACGTGGCACCGCATCGCTTATGCATCCCATTGTGCATGTTGCACAGACAAGAAAGTGATGGGAGGAAGAGGAAGGCGACAGACTGCATCGGTGCAGTTGCGCGCGCCAATGGCGGGAATGCAATGTAGGACGCCGTCGTCGTCGCCGCCACTCCATTCACCTCTCTCCACCACTTCCAATGAACAAAGTTGTTTTTTATATGTTCGTCGAGTATCGCGCGTCATTTCCATGAAGCCGAAGACCGGCTAGTTGACTAACGCGATGACGGACCGCGGATTCCGACATGGCGCCGCATTCTTCGAATTTAAACCAACAATTTCCGATTTCAACCTCGAAGAGTTACGGTTAAACCGATCAATTGCTCTTCAATCGAAGAGCGATTGAGACATGACTCATGATGCGCAGTCTGGACGACAAAAAATCAGTTCATTCGAAGAAAAATCCATTGAGTCATTTGGACTAACAGTTAATAATTCTTGGTAGAATTAAAAAAAATCAATTAGTAGAAATCCATTTGAAGGGGGTTTTGCTGGAAGAAAATTTACAATGCACAATAAATTTTGGTCGTCAGTCCGATTTTCCCAAGTAAAACTTGCGTAACGAAAAGTGAAACATGGAAAAACTCGTTTGGTGGGAAGGGGTGGTATCCAAAGTCTTCGCATGAGTGGAAAACGCTCTCATAAACATGGGGAAACTCGTTTGGAGGGAAGGGGTGGTATCCAAAGTCTTCGCATGAGTGGAAAACGCTCTCATAAACATGAGAAAACTCGTTTGGAGGGAAGGGGTGGTATCCAAAGTCTTCGCATGAGTGGAAAACGCTCTCATAAACATGGGGAAACTCGTTTGGTGGGAAGGGATGGTATCCAAAGTGGTATCTATGAGTGGAAAACACTATGCTGATTGTGGGAGTTTACCTGGAACGCTGTGGCGGCTCCTCTAAGTTACTCTAGATGTCACTAAATCGGGTACGCTAATTGATAATCGTTACTTAGAAAGGTTCTAATCAATAAATTTCAAAAAATCTATCGTAGTTACGTTAAAAGTTAAAAATGGGGTTTCTACAATATTAAAAAATCCCACTTCAATCTGACGAGGTTTTTCAATTGCGAAAACTACAAACCTATCGCTACCGTTGTTAACTATTGTTTTACAAAAATTTCGAGACTTACCGGAATCTGAAGGGGTGTCGACTCCCAAATTAGTGTTGAACTGAACAAGAGAAGCGCCCTTGTAGTAGCTGTGATCTCCTTCCACGAGCATTCTAACTTGTTCGCTTTCCTCGTCCGCTACCTGTTTAATCACTGGCGGTGGTTCCACGATGCCAACCTTAGTTTCCATCTCTTCCTCAACTTCCTTAAAATCTTCATTGAGAAAATTGAATTCGTGGTCGATTTGCCCTCCTTTTAAATAATCTATCAAATCTTTGTCATCATCACCATCGATCATTCTTCCCAAAACTTCGGTGAGATCTCGTTGAATATCTGTAGGTTTGCTATCTTCATCATCTGATAACGGAGGAGTTTTCATGTTGGCGTTTCTTCCGTGTACGACCGCGTTAAGTGTAGCTTCAGACATCTGCGGTTTAAGAAGGCTCTGTTGCGCTCGCACCTGCCCAATGGGCACAACAGGTCCCGTAATTGCCGAACTAGGATTTAAATCTTCATGTTCAACATTTTCGCAAAGACCTGTCCACATGCAATCGTGACTGATCAAGTTATTATCTTCCTGGACGTCATTTGAATGCATATTTAACTCATTATCAAATTCTAAATTGCTCCAAGCGGGAACAGAATCGAAACTGTCCATGGGGGCGAAAAAATCATCCTCCGAAAACATGATTGAATTTTATTCTAATATTCCGAATGTCTTCGATAAATTACGTAATCTCAAACTAATTCACTATCACTAGTATCACAATTTGACCTGACTGGAGGCTCCCGCCGAGACGGCAGCTGCTGAAAAAGAAAACTATTATTAACAAACGCCCTGATGGCTGGCAGCTGCTTTTCAATTACTCACACAAAAAGGACCACGACAAACGCACCTTCTCCCAATTCACATTCATTCTATTCCGGTAAAAGACCAAGAAATAAAACCACCCTCAAGCATACAAAAATAATTAACGCTGCGGTAATCCAAGATCTGCATTCAAACCATTTATCTCATCGAGGCTTACTATGTTGCGATTCATATTAAGCGGAATAGATGACGCATCTAAGAAAATTTACTTAAACGACTCAATAGTTACATAATGTTGGGGCGCCTGTTTATTGTTACTTGAAACAACAATAACAGTGCGGTTAATTATTTGCAGAATAGTGATATTTCCGGTTAAATTCCACTAAATATTTTCTTGCAACAATCAGGTTCTTGTCTGTAATTAATTTTTTCTTCAATCTCGTGCGCCTATGATAACTATCATTAAGGGCACAAAAAGTCAATTAATGATTTGGAATTATTAGCGATTATTTGACTAATCAATTAATTTTATTGTTATGCAAAACTTTTTTATTTCCAGTAATTCTATTTGAAGAATAACTGGTAGGTAGTTGTTCCCATATTTTTTTATTCGACTAAGTAGATCCAGGAATTTTTTTCTGGAGTAACCCATAGCTAAATAATTCTTACCAATCGACAAATTTAATCGAATAATTACCAAATTAAGTGATTAATCGACAAATAAATTTGGGTAAATTTATCGATTTTGATGATTTTTGGAAATTGTTGAATTATTTTTAATTCCCCCAAATTTTTCAGCTAATTAATAATTTTTGCATTAGTTGATAATAGATAATACCATCAAAATATTAATTCCACTAAGGGTCAAGATTTAAAAAATAATTTTTATTTACTTAGTTTGAGAAAAAAAATTGTTTTGAATGGAAATTTACGAGTCTGAATTTACCCTGATTTTCTGAACTTGTGACCTAGTGCCCTTTTTTCATTATTTGACGTTCAATTTTTTGAGATTTTTCCCTTATCAAGTAAATAATCGCTTGGATTAAATCGATAGCACTGATTTTCCGTTAAGTCAAACAATTCCTTCCCAGTCGTATTTATCTTAATTCTGAAATAGACGATCATTCGATAATCGAATTTTTTTGATTACGTTAATCGAGTAGATTGTCGTAACTTAATTTTTTTTGGAACAAATGCACCGATCAGCACCTTAATCCTTCAGTAATCGATTTTTTTTAATCTACAGAACTTGTTGATTTCGTGGATTGATTAGGCGCCAACTATTATTTATTTCATTATTCGTTTTGATCACTTATCCATCTATTTTTCATTCAAAACTCGATAAAAATGGCGATTAAAAATAACAAATGCAGTTTTAGAAGTTCAAAACTGTGTCTGTGGGTCCACGCGCTGTAGACTGGACTCTACGTGTTGCGTGCAAAAATAAGGCATCGCGGTTCTCTTCAGGGTTGCACTCGATAATACCCTCCAAAACAAAAACCCGAATTTTTTCAATAATTGCTTGATTTTAAAATTTATTATTTTTGGGCTAATATACTCAAAATCACCCCTTGAATTAAAAAAATTTAACTTATTTAACCTAATATTTGAAAAAAATACTAATTAAGACACTTAACTCTAAATTATTTAGGGCTAAGTGACTTAAATTTTACGGAATTGGAAAATTTGGGGCTAACTCCCAAATTTGCACAACCACCAGTTTTCGCGCGCATTTTATAAAAATTGATTTTATAAAATTAAATATTTTTTATAGTAAAATTTATGGCCTTGGGTCCCAAATTACCTGTTACGAAGGTGAGTACCTGCTGGCACGTTCTCCTCCGGTGAACTTAGGGCGGGTGTTTTTCAGCCTATTAATTAGCATATTTTATTACAGACCTTGTGACTTAATTACAGTTCCAGAAATTAATGGTAACAATTTTTAGAACTAAAGTTTAAATCAGAATTGATTTATAATTAATTAAGAATTAATAAACCCGCCCCTAATTACGGGCTACAAATTCCTAAAATTTCTAGTCTTCTTTCGCGACCTTAAGGGCGTAATTTGAAATTAATGATAAAACTAAAAAAAATTTAAGTTTTGAAGTTCCTCCACAAGTGACATTTTTTCGCAACCTTAAGGGTCTAATTTAGAGTGACAAAAAACTAGAAACCTGAACCTTTCCTCTAACGATGCAACTTCCATTGGTGATTAAGACTAAAAATTGTAGTTAAGGAATTTCAAGTTTTCGAGAAACTAATTGGCCCCAACCCCGACCTACGCTCCCCAAGTGCCACTTTACCGCTTGACACTGAAGGGCGCCACCGCCACAAATCCAAATAAACTGGGGTGTCCTATTTTGCATACAACACGTTAACCCGACCTAGCACAACGTGACTTTGACATGTGCACAATAAATTTGACGTTTGAAACGTCAGCAGTAATCGCCGGTTCCCACTGTAGCGATTAAGATTGCGGCGTTTCCCGCGTATTCCCGTGCAATTAGCCGATAAAAAGCGAGCAGTTAGTCCACTTCCGTTTATCAATTTCCTGATTCGATATCCAACAAGTGTCTAGCAAAAAAGTTACGTCAGTGCAATAAAATAATTGTTTGGCAAAAACATTTTCGGGATTTTTGAAATTTTAGTTACTTTTTTACCGTTGGTATTCGGTGAAATTATCAAAAAATTCTAAACAATTGCGAATCATTAATTTGACAGTTTCCTAAATTTCCACAGTTTGTTTGGCGGTCGTCCAGGTAAATTAACTGGTTTTCGCCTGTTTTTGGTGAAATACGCGCGAAAATTGCAGACGCCGTTGATTAGTCGTATTTTTCAGACTTCCGGATGCACTGAAGGAATGTTACAGTCTGCGATTATGCGGCAGCAATTTAAACGGCGATTTCAGCCTCTGCGTAATGTAATAGACGGGTTAAGTCGCAGCAAAAGAACAAAACAGCCTTAATTAGTATCTGTCATGCAGTCAAAGAGGATAATGCTTGGGCGGCGTTGTTTTGTTGTTCCGAAAACAACATTGCACAATATTGGGTAGACTTGGTTACTTGACTATAATTAGAAAATAATGCGAGTTGATATTGTCGTGGAGAAAATGCGCGGCATTTAACGAAATTGACTTTCAATGGATTGCAGCGGCAATGAATTTGAATGCAGTTCTCGGGATTTGTGCAGCAAATATGTTATTGGCGGTATTCGCGGTATGCATCTGAATACGTAGCAAGCCACGTCGCCGGTTCATTTAGGCGAAGGCATGACTTCCATGCCGCAACATATGTGGCTTAAATTTAGAAAGTAACTTTTACCAGGCAATTTCCACACATATGCCATCTTCACGACAACTTCCACAACAAATACAAAAATCAAAAACTCACCTTTTCTACGTTAAGAGGTATAATTCACTGTAAAGCACTTACTTCACTGCACAGTAATAGCGGGATTTTAGTTCAGTTTTTTTCTGACACACGGAGTATGAAGCACAAAAGCGATCGACGAAATGATTAAACAAACGTTGTTAACAAAACCACTATCTTGAATTTCTTTAACCAAATTTGTATACATGCTTATAAGAACAAGAACTCTTCGAGAGAGGATAACGCCTTTCTGCCTTTGCAGTCTAACAGCGACTGATGAAGAGGAACTGCACGTTGCACGATACCACCGCCGGCTCGATGCCGGGTCTCCGGATCTCCAGCCAATCACGATCCAGAACCAAGTTCCAACACCCCACCCCGGAACGTCCAAAATTTCAGAATTTCTCCAATATACAACAACAATAACTGTACCCTTACAGGTAATAATCCCTTAAATATTCCCAAACTAAAATTGACCATCGGTTTCAACTGTCGTTACGTACTTTCAGCAATATCGTCCAAATAAGTTTCGATTATTTTTCGTCGCGTAGTAGCGGACGGTGGGCGTTCGTCAGGACTGTCCAAAAAGCCGGCGTGTGACCGGCGTTCAGGGATAACCAAAGAACCGCGTTATTGGCGCCTTTTTTAGTTAGCCATATAGGGCGCGTCTCGATCGCGGGAAAATTGAATATGCACTTTTTATGCTTCCCACGTGGGTTCGCCGCTCTTGACGCCCCCTCGTTCATTGTTAAAATAATGAAATTTTGTAACAATCGTTTTGAACTGCTAATGTGGTTTGGCCTGAATTTCTCCTCCGTACCAACTTCCATACTTCCTACATCTCTGCAGGTCATTTAGAAACGAAAACTAGCATTCCAATATTGTATAGGGGTCTCAAATTAGATCGATCGAGTGATTTAATTGACGAATCCACTGTTACAGCAACAACCATTAAAAGCGTTACGAAAATTTTAATTTAGAACTAGAAGATTTTTTGTGTTAATAGCATGTAGTGGGCGGATGTCTGTTTAATTGTCTGGTTGCTTACTAAAATCGTTTACGATGGTCGAAATTAAATCGATAATAGTAAATAATTATTTGCCTTAAAACGATTGAAAGTAGAAAATCGAGCTAAATTGATTTGTTTGAAAGTTTATTTGAAAATGGTTGGTTCAAATTAAAAATCGTTTAACAAATCAAACAAAAAATTGTTAGATACACGAGAATTCCCCGCAAATTCCGTAAGTAGACGAGCGTAGTAATTGGATTTATAATTCAAAAAACGGCAATCGTGCCTGAAAAAATTAAGGGCCTATTGGATATTACTGAAAACTTCAAGAGACAGCAGCATCAGAGAGTAAAAAACTTAAAGGCGATGCTTTGGCCGAATTTTTCCAAGTTTTGAAGCCAAATCATGTAACCTTCCAAACGCCAGTCCCTTTAAACTAGGTGGGTGCGTGTGCAATTTTAGGGTTGATTAATGTGTTCAGTTGGCGGCTCAGCTAATCAAAACGCGCGTCCTTCACGATTCAGAACGGTAATGCACGATGGACTTTTAAATTGGATGGTTTTGCCATTTCGTTCGCTGCATCATTTGCTTGTTTGACTGTCGCCTCTTTAAAAGTTCTCTATTATTTGGTAATATCCTCCTCTGTCACACTCAGAAACCAACTCTGGTCGCGTGATTGCAATTAATCTGTTTTTATAATAATAGAAGAAGATTATTAAGAAACGAATCAAAAAGATCCAGTGAAGAATTTTAAAATGAAAAGATCAGCGTTTTATGTCAATAGTTCTTAGGGGTTGGTATCATTTTAAAGGAATTTTTCTAAAAAAAATTGGGACTACAATTATAATTTTTTTATTATTATTAGTTTTCCAAAAATGTTATGTAGCTCTCGCATTGTTTGATTCCGATAATCCAAATCAAAATTCACAAAGTAGGCAGTAAAAAGGTCTGTTTTTATTGAATGGACGAAACGACCGTGGTATTGTTGCGAAATCAAGCAACAATAGGTTAATGGTTGTACAATAGTAAAATCTCAAGGTTGTCGATGTGTTTATTTTTTTCAATTAATTTCACCTTGTAATATGAATCTTAGCCGCAATCACGACTATTAAAAATTACAAATTATATTCATTTACGACTAACGGATTTTTAAGAAAATTTAGGACACTTCAAATCCAGATGCAACGAGTTTTGTTGAAGAGAAAGTTGTTGATCCTAGAGACGTTTGTAAATTTTCGAAAAGTAGACAAAATGATAATATACGGACATTACAACAGTAAACCCCTCCAACTGTGGAACCAAAGGATTTTATTGCAGATTTTCTTAAGCTGGATTTACGAGTAACGACTTCTTGGAAATTACTAACAACTTTCCATGTTTCAAAATTCTCCCTACCTAGAAACTCAAAACTTGCAAAATATTAAACAACATCGATAGTTTCAGTTTCCAAGGCTTTTCGTTAATTGAAACTTAAATCCTAATGAGATTGGTTGTTATTAATTGTCTACTTTTAAATTACCAAACTACTATAACGAGAAAGTATTTTTGGAAAATCGTTAAGGGTTTTAGAATTATAAAAATTGCGTTGGTGTCTGATTTTTTCAACGTCTAGTTTTACCCTTTTATTGTCTAGAGCCAGTGAAGGGGGCTTTATCCTAATTATTTAAATAAAAAAAAATATTTCTACCTTTTTAGCATTTACTAGAATGACCAAAATAAGCAATTTCGTTGCACTTGGATTTTTG
The DNA here is from genome assembly GCA_905333025.2 of Pyrochroa serraticornis. Lineage (NCBI taxonomy): Eukaryota > Metazoa > Arthropoda > Insecta > Coleoptera > Pyrochroidae > Pyrochroa > Pyrochroa serraticornis. The sequence goes on from HG995154.1 coordinate 23,202,303, forward strand.
AATTGTGGCAAATAATTTACTTCCTTCTGCAAAAATCAAATTATCAAAGTAATAGATTTATTGATTTTTTTTAAGCTAAAACTGAAGGCAATCAGGTGCTGCCACCATTTGCAGAATTCTGATTTTACTATTATAACGGTGGCAAATTTTCCAAATCGCTTTACACTTATTACAGCTAATTACTAATTTTTTCTAAACTTATAAACAGTGTCGAAGCCAGATAATTAGTGAGTGCGAATCAAAAATTTCGATATTAAAAGATGCAGGAATAAATGAATTTTAATTAGCTAAAAATTAATTTTATTATTTAAATTGAACAAGTAATTTTTGGCCAAGTGAACTTTTTCTCCTAAAAAACGGGACAGGATACCCGAAAATATGTTGTTGATGTAGATGATTTCGATACATCGTTCAACCAAGTAGAGTATAAAAAAGCAGTTTTCTCAAACACTAGAAACAAGCTTCTTTGCTCATATTTTATTTTGATGGATCCAGTTTTTGTGGCTTGAATCTAACTCGAATCATTTATGACAATTATTTGAGGTTTACTGTATCTGAGATAATTATCAGCGGCATTTTTAGTAGAAAAAAATATTAAAATAAAAGAAATTTTAGTATTATAAGTGGTCAAAATAAATTGTATCCTTCGTTTGCCTTTGAAATATGTCAAATAATTTAATTAACTTGCCAAAAAGGAGTTGGCACGGAAATCTATACATTTTTAATATTTGTTTTGTAGGAAAAAAAAATATTATGGTCGCTTACAACCCATTCCCTTTAAAACAAATTATTTAACAAAAACGGTTTTAATTAACTTTATTAACATTTATATGGTAAAGTCCCAGCGCACGGCAGAACTATTGGAGAAAAAAATTGGTTAAAAACGCGGTTGAAATCAATTAAATTTTAAAAATAATTTTTCATTATTAAATTTGAAGCGTGAAACATAAACAACACCAAATTTAAGTGCCTTTCTGGCAACAATTAAAGTGAAGAAAGTTTAAAATCATCAGGTGCCTCCACCATTTGTAGTGTTGTGATATTTGTTTTTTCCAAGAAATTATTTTGCTTTCTTATTTTATACGGCCAGTTATTAATTTTTTTTCAAACTTAATTTTAGTATCAAAATCTATCAATGTCCAGCTAAGAACTTCAAAAAATTAGTGCGCAATTTGAAGTAGCATGGAATTATTTTATTAAGAGTGAGATTACAATTTTTTGTGTTCTCCGTCGCACGCACGGAGCATCATAAGTACAATAACGCCTTCTGTACACTCCTCCAAAACTATAATAAATCTTCCATTTTTTTTATTGTACTTGAAATCCAGTGATACCTCAAATTTGCGCAAAACTGATGTGTCTAAATTCCAAAAAGTGAGCAAAAATTATTTCTAGTTTTGGAATCTTCAACAATGACGGGATATGCGTCCGACAGAAAACGCAACACTGAATTTAGAGAAGATAGCGGCCGCTTGGAAATATGTTTTTGACTTAGATGTTTCTACATCATACAGTAAAACAAAACGTGGAGGAGGAAAATTATGTTTGTCTAATACAAAAAGTTGTTTAGGTACATTTCCATACATTTACCTAGTTAGTAGCTTCAATGTAACGCCAATGCTTTTTAGATAATTTCCTGAAACCCGAGCTTTACTGGTCCTGAAATGATCAACTAATTCTAGTAGCAAAAAGAAAAACACTAAAGTGAAAAAATCTCTGGCGTTGGTGTCAAAATAATTCACATCACAAAAATTTCGTACCTATCTTTGAAATGTTTCAAATAATTTACTTACTTCTGCAATTACGAAAATAATCGAAAAATATTTTTATTGACTTTTCTAAGATACACTTCGCATATTTGCTTCCAAAATTAATGTCCACAATGTTTCTTTTAAAATCAATTTTTTATTGACAAGCTTACATTGTATTTTGGTGTAGTTTTGTAGCTTGATCCTTTCAAATTCGAGCTCTACTGGTTCTGTAATGATCAATTAATTCTATAGTAACAAAAAGAAAAACACTAAAGTGAAAAAATCTCTGGCGTTGGTGCCAAAATAATTCACATCACAAAAATTTCGTTCCTATCTTTGAAATCTTTCAAATATTTTATTTACTTCTGCAATTACGAAAATAATCGAAAAATATTTTTATTGACTTTTCTAAGATACATTTCGCATATTTGCTACCAAAATTAATGTCCACATTGTTTCTTTTAAAATCAATTTTTATTGACAAGCTTACATTGTATTTTGGTGTAGTTTTGTAGCTTGATCCTTTCAAATTCGAGCTCTACTGGTTCTGTAATGATCAATTAATTCTAGTAACAAAAAGAAAAACACTAAAGTGAAAAAATCTCTGGCGTTGGTGCCAAAATAATTCACATCACAAAAATTTCGTTCCTATCTTTGAAATCTTTCAAATATTTTATTTACTTCTGCAATTACGAAAATAATCGAAAAATATTTTTATTGACTTTTCTAAGATACATTTCGAATATTTGCTACCAAAATTAATGTCCACATTGTTTCTTTTAAAATCAATTTTTATTGACAAGCTTACATTGTATTTTGGTGTAGTTTTGTAGCTTGATCCTTTCAAATTCGAGCTCTACTGGTTCTGTAATGATCAATTAATTCTAGTAACAAAAAGAAAAACACTAAAGTGAAAAAATCTCTGGCGTTGGTGCCAAAATAATTCACATCACAAAAATTTCGTTCCTATCTTTGAAATCTTTCAAATATTTTATTTACTTCTGCAATTACGAAAATAATCGAAAAATATTTTTATTGACTTTTCTAAGATACATTTCGCATATTTGCTACCAAAATTAATGTCCACATTGTTTCTTTTAAAATCATTTTTTTATTGACAAGCTTACATTGTATTTTGGTGTAGTTTTGTAGCTTGATCCTTTCAAATTCGAGCTTTACTGATCCTGTAATGATCAATTAATTCTAGTAGCAAAAAGAAAAACACTAAAGTGAAAAAATCTCTGGAGTTGGTGCCAAAATAATTCACATCACAAAAATTTCGTTCCTATCTTTGAAATCTTTCAAATATTTTATTTACTTCTGCAATTACGAAAATAATCGAAAAATATTTTTATTGACTTTTCTAAGATACATTTCGCATATTTGCTACCAAAATTAATGTCCACATTGTTTCTTTTAAAATTATTTTTTTATTGACAAGCTTACATTGTATTTTGGTGTAGTTTTGTAGCTTGATCCTTTCAAATTCGAGCTTTACTGGTCTTGAAATGATCAATTAATTCTAGTAGCAAAAAGAAAAACACTAAAGTGAAAAAATCTCAGGAGTTGGTGCCAAAATAATTCACATCACAAAAATTTCGTTCCTATCTTTGAAATGTTTCAAATATTTTGTTTACTTCTGCAATTACAAAAATAATCGAAAAATATTTTTATTGACTTTTCTAAGATACACTTCGCATATTTGCTTATAAAATTAATGTCCACATTGTTTCTTTTAAAATTATTTTTTTATTGACAAGCTTACATTGTATTTTGGTGTAGTTTTGTAGCTTGATCCTTTCAAGTTCAAGCTTTACTGGTCCTGTAATGATCAATTAATTCTAGTAGCAAAAAGAAAAACACTAAAGTGAAAAAATCTCTGGAGTTGGTGCCAAAATAATTCACATCACAAAAATTTCGTTCCTATCTTTGAAATGTTTCAAATATTTTGTTTACTTCTGCAATTACAAAAATAATCGAAAAATATTTTTATTGACTTTTCTAGGATACACTTCGCATATTTGCTTCCAAAATTAATGTCCACATTGTTTCTTTTAAAATTATTTTTTTATTGACAAGCTTACATTGTATTTTGGTGTAGTTTTGTAGCTTGATCCTTTCAAATTCGAGCTTTACTGGTCCTGTAATGATCAATTAATTGTAGTAGCAAAAAAAACATTAAAGTGAAAAAATCTCTGGCGTTGGTGCCAAAATAATTCACATCACAAAAATTTCGTTCCTATCTTTGAACTGTTTCAAATATTTTATTTACTTCTGCAATTACAAAAATAATCGAAAAATATTTTTATTGACTTTTCTAAGATACACTTCGCATATTTGCTACCAAAATTAATGTCCAGATTGTTTCTTTTAAAATCAATTTTTATTGACAAGCTTACATTGTATTTTGGTGTAGTTTTGTAGCTTGATCCTTTCAAATTCGAGCTTTACTGGTCCTGTAATGATCAACTAATTCTAGTAGCAAAAAAAAAACATTAAAGTGAAAAAATCTCTGGCGTTGGTGCCAAAATAATTCACATCACAAAAATTTCGTACCTATCTTTGAAATGTTTCAAATATTTTATTTACTTCTGCAATTACAAAAATAATCGAAAAATATTTTTAATGACTTTTCTAAGATACACTTCGCATATTTGCTTCCAAAATTAATGTCCACATTGTTTCTTTTAAAATCAATTTTTTATTGACAAGCTTACATTGTATTTTGGTGTAGTTTTGTAGCTTGATCCTTTCAAATTCGAGCTTTACTGGTCCTGTAATGATCAACTAATTCTAGTAGCAAATAAAAAACATTAAAGTGAAAAAATCTCTGGCGTTGGTGCCAAAATAATTCACATCACAAAAATTTCGTACCTATCTTTGAAATGTTTCAAATATTTTGTTTACTTCTGCAATTACAAAAATAATCGAAAAATATTTTTATTGACTTTTCTAAGATACACTTCGCATATTTGCTTCCAAAATTAATGTCCACATTGTTTCTTTTAAAATTATTTTTTTATTGACAAGCTTACATTGTATTTTGGTGTAGTTTTGTAGCTTGATCCTTTCAAATTCGAGCTTTACTGGTCCTGTAATGATCAATTAATTGTAGTAGCAAAAAAAAAACATTAAAGTGAAAAAATCTCTGGCGTTGGTGCCAAAATAATTCACATCACAAAAATTTCGTACCTATCTTTGAAATGTTTCAAATATTTTGTTTACTTCTGCAATTACAAAAATAATCGAAAAATATTTTTATTGACTTTTCTAAGATACACTTCGCATATTTGCTTCCAAAATTAATGTCCACATTGTTTCTTTTAAAATCAATTTTTTATTGACAAGCTTACATTGTATTTTGGTGTAGTTTTGTAGCTTGATCTCTTCAAATTCGAGCTTTATTGCACTCTACTTGACATAATTATGTTTCTCTAACTTGGGAGTAGAAACAAATTGAAACTTTGTATTATTGTTACAATTAACTAAATCACAACTACTTCGTTCCTCTTGTCATTGTAAATAGTCGAAAAACGTTTTTTTATGCAGAAATTTATGGGTAAAAATTTTGAAAACTATGTCCAAACTATTTCATTTAAAATTTTAATCTTTTCCACAACGTCCGATTTGCGTTTACCCCTGAATTGATCCATCATTGATCGAAATGTTATTTGTTGGAATATTATTTTTTACAAAATCGACTGTTCGACTGTTTCTGCACAAATTCAAGGACAGAAGTTTTGTCCTTCCTAGAAACGCCCGCCGAAAGTGCCGATTTCTCGTTTTCAGCTCCAAAATTCCAAAGAAATCGCTCAGTAAATAACAAATATTGTTATTACTTGGATTGCAATCAATTGGTTATTTACCGTTTACCTAGGCAATCATCTATTTGAAATTTTGAAACCAAAGCCAAGACGTCCAGACAAATGCATAATTAATACGACAATAAGTACTTCCGGCCTGGAAATGTCGACCAACTGATTACTTCATTTGAAAAAGTTTGCAACACAAAATACACATCACTGTGTATTGAAAAAAATCATTAAATTTCAATCTTCCCTATTTTAGAAAATTCCATTCAACGTATCTATCCAAACTTTGGTACTCTTCTCCCAATTGTTAAATTATATTAAGAAAAATATAAATTCATGCAAATTTCGTACTTTTTTCAATTTCTGTCCCTTGGTAACAAGTTTCGAGAAGAGAACTAAAATTCCGACGGGTAAAACCCACCGGCTTGAAAAGCCGGCAATTGTTATTGCAGGTACTTGGTGCAAGTACCTTCGTTGTAAGTGAAGACCCTCGTAAAGCATAGAACGCAGCAAACCGTAATTTTGGCAAGGAGAGAAATTTATGGTGTCTACCCCCTGGAAGGTCATTTTTCATAAAAAAACAATCGTCCAGTAACAATATCAAAATGTTGGGAACAACTTCGTACGTTGAATACCGAGTTTGTTGCTTAGTGCCAAACTACCGTCAGTGTCGGCTTTCGTCTATCCTTCCTAGAAAACTGACAATGGAGGTTTTATTGTAGTCTACCCTTCTTGGTGGCTTGCTGGTAATTGTCATCTGGAGAGCACCTGAGTATTAATAGCAATTTTATTGACTTTGAACATTTTTGATACCAATAGAAGACAGTAACACCAGCAGAAAACTCTGCAATAATTTAAAAAAATAATTGAATTTGTATGTAAATTCGCTTCAGTTTCTTGAAAAATTAGGTAATTTTTTCAGTTATCAAGAAGATTCAACTTCATCTTTTTATGTTTTAATAGATCAACCGTAATGGCCATGAAATCTAATTTTGTATTCAAGTTCAATTTATCCTCGAAAAATTCATGTAATTTTGATTCAGTTTGTGATTCAGCCAATTCTTGTGCTAAATAAATATTCAACTTCATCTTTTTTATTTCTTATTACAATTTAAAAAATTAATTCTACATAAGAACGTTTTAAAATTGTATTCAAATTCAACTTCAGATCTTGGAAAAATTCTGGTAATTTTTGCTCAATTTGTAGTAAAAAAACAATTTCATCTTCTTTTATAAATAAATCAGCTTCAATAATCCAGGCATGAAAAAATTTTATAATGAAAAATATTTAAATTTGTACTCAAATCTGTTCTCAATTCCGCAAAAAATGTTGTAATCAGTCTCAAATAAAAAACTGACATTGAATAAAAAACGTTATGCAGGTAAAAATAATTTACCAACCTTCAAATAATTGGAGAAAATGCTTAACTTTTTTTTAATTATTAATTTATTAAGGGTGGCGCCTTCGTTTTCAAACGAATATTTCGAGAACTAAATCTCCATAATGGGCGTTATCCACGCAAAAAATGTTATCTGTGGAATTCTTTTGAAAACAGGAAGTGGCACCCTTGCACCCTCTTACACATGTATTGGTCATGCCGACAAGGGTAGCCGTGAGCATCCCAACCGTGATGGGTAATGGTTTATGATTTTTGCTGAATCAGTGGAACAGGAACAATTTTTTCAATAAAAAGTTGAAACGAAAGAAATGAAAAAGGTTCACGCTTAAAAAGTGTTATCTTCTTCTGAAACTCGGTTGCCTTATCTTGAATTATATTGAGCGTTACAGATGATAGTTTGAAATATTTTAAGTAAATAAGTCATTGGAAATTTTATTTGTTTCTACCGTGATAAGAGAGAAATGGAAAAATTTCACGTTTACTCCCTTAGAGCATGGTCATTAAGTTTGCTAATTGGGGGAGATTACAACTCAAGGTCTCTCAAATATCCTCCAAATTGTTTCGAAGATAAACATATCAATGATAAGATTTCCGCTATTGCAATTGGTTGGTGGTGTTGTTAAAAACTATTTTTTTAATTGCACAATTTCAAATATTCTTAATTTTGATTGTCTAAACATCAATTTTAACGTCTTTTTTCAGACGGCCACATTTTGCGAGATCCATTGACGTCTACATTAGTTCAAAAATTAATAAAATGTTTGTGAACATTGCTGGGTTTCTTTATGGAAAAAATTTCATCAAACAATGTCTAGACGCATTGTAATTACTTAAATTGGCTCTTGTAGAAATTAGGAGGACATATTTTAGCAAGATGGGACTACCTCGCGTAATGCCATACTAAATATTAATTGGTTTGGTTAAACGCTTCATTTGGTGGGAAATGAACCAGTTCAGCGGCATGTTCGCTCGATCTTGCACCACTCGATTTTTGTTCGTGGGACTATCTTCAAGTTTTATTCAGGACCAGCATCTCAAAAAAATCTAAAAATTAGAGGATTATCAATGTTTATCGCAAAATATCTTCAAATTTTGAATTGAATGCAACTGATGGAGTAATTAGATAACCAACCACTCTGGTGTCAGGAGTGTTTGTGGTCAATACTTGTAGATAATTTATTTGTTTGTTTAAACTATTTTAATTATTTCGACAAAACGTTTCATCAATGTGATTTCGAAAACATTTTTGAAATTTTTATAGGAAAATCGAGTTAATTTAATTTTTTTTTTAATGAGAATTGCATAAAGTCAACTAGGTAGATATTAAATTCATAAAAAAATGTACACAAACTAAACTAAAAAAACACGAATCTATTTGAGGAAAAATGTGTCATTTGATTATTATATCATTGAAGAATCGAAAGAAGAAGCACTCTTGTTGTTTATATAAATGCAGCAATATGAAAATACTATTAGAATGTACTGACTGAAGGAAGACTTAAATAGATAAATTTTACGAAAACTAACACACCTACAGAACAGGAAGTAGTAACGATAAGTCAAGAGGAAGCGAGCAGAGTAATAAAATCAAATTCGTGGGGCTCCAGAGGAATTGTATGGGAGCTGGTCAAAATTAGATCAAAAATAGATAATGGAGATGATGTGAGGTATGTTCGAGAGCGCTATAAACGCGGAGGAACTACTAGTAGAGTGCAAAGCTGCTCGCATTTTGACTATATGAGCACTATCTGGATAAGGATTCTTTTTGAACCAGATTTTTTTGAAAAATATTTAACAATATAAATATAAATGTAGAGTAACGTCAAAATGGCCCGGCCACTCCATGCGCCTCTCACTGCACGGTCCTCGCGTCTCCACTTCGACCCATCGTTCCCACAGGTCCCCACTTTCCTTTATGCATCCAACATCTAAAAGTGGCATGTGGTGCTGCCACCAAAATCCTCAGATGTTTATTTTCTACATTGTTAAAAAAATCCGTCTCCATAAGTTGTTATTATTATTATTTGTTCATATTCGGCAATGCATAGTACAAGGCAGGACGAATGGTCTTTAAGCTTCAATGAAACTAATTCATTGATTGATACATTTCAGCGATTTCTCAAAAATTCAAATTCAGTTGATTCTGTCATCTGTGAGTCAATATATAGAGATAGAAACTCAAAGATTAGTAGTAGATGAACAATCTACTGTGACATTACAGGGATATTTTTTTAGATTTAGTGTAAGTGTTACGATGACAATCTCAGCATATGCAAAGAGAGCTGGATACACCAAATGCATTATAGACTGCAGAGACACTGATGAGTTAGTTCTTCTTGCTCAAATGAAAGATCAATTAACAGAAGAAGTTTGAATGGAAACTAGAACACAGAATTGTTTTAAATTTATTCCCGTTCACAAAGTTAATATGGATACTTTGGTATATTCAAAACAGTCCCTCAAACTTAAATATTTAAAAAATTGAACGCCTCTAGAATATATTTTGATATTCGGGCACCACATACTATAAAATTGTAGCTTTCTTGTAATGCCATTAGTTTGAATTTTGCATTTTGTGTCCGCACGCACTGTACGATTTTTATACGACTTACGGATTTAGAATCCATAGAATATTAGCAACACATCTGACTAATTTATATATTTTTATTTTGAAGTGCTCACAGAATGGCTTAAAACGCCTCTCTTCTCAGCGCGAGTACTCCACTATACGAGACCAATTAACAAAAGTTTAGATCATTCCCATATTTAAAAAGAGCAATCATAGAGTATGTGAAAACCACCCAGAAATAAACGTGCTAACGTGCTAATATATGAAAGAATACTGAAAAACAAGACAAAGCGGAAATGAAAATAAAAAATAAAAGGAACCAAAGAACAGAGAAGTACATTTAGCCTTTATAGATCTTAGGAGGGCATATGACTCAGTAGCGAAGAAAAAACTGTAAAAGGTCATGAAAGAGAGTAACGAAGGCGTAGTAAAAGATCAGTGGAGTCTCCCGCGGACACATTTGCCTGGTTCCGGTCGTTTTCCATAAAAAAGCATTATTGTTACTCTTCCATGAGGGGACGCTCTTGAGAGGACGCAGACAGTAATTTTTAAAGATTTTTTGGCAAAACTCTCCTTTGAAATTTAGAAAAAGCCACATTATAACTTTCAAAGAAGCTGCTGCTTCAATAAATTCTCAAGATGTATCCTCTTTACAGTCTTTGACAAAAACTACTCACCAAGAGACATATTTAAAGCAGACGAGACGGGACTTTTTTCAGAGTTTTGCCAAACAAGAGTATGACTTTAGAAAAAAAATGCATTGGTGGAAAACAATCCAAGGAAGAGATCACAATTTTGCATGGCCTAAATATGAATCGAGAAAAAAAACTTGGAGTCATAGGTAAAGGAGTTAGACCAACGGTCTTCAATAATATTGACTTAAATAAGTTACCTGTGATGTGGAAATCAAATTCAAAGGTGTGAATGACAGCTGACATAATGAGGGAATGGTTACAAGATTTCGACCGAAGAATGAGTGCGGAAAAGAGAAAAATTCTGTTATTTCTGGACAATGTTGGCTTGCATCCAAAAGAAATAAATCTGAAAAATGTGAAAATATGTTTTCTACCGCCTAATTGTACATCAGTGTGTCAACCTTAGGACCAGGGTCTTACCAAAAACTAATGAAACACGTTATTGTGAAACTGCGAATTCTGCCCAAGACTTAATCAATTTATTGCATCTGCTGTAATTTATCAAAAAACACAGTACCAAGTAACCAACACAACTGTTCAAAATTGTTACCATAAAACATAAAGTTTGGAGGAAGAGGAAATTGACCCAGAAGAGGATATTCATTCTTTGCTAGCTGAAATGTATAATAGAACAGGGCCGCTGGTATTCGGTCAGCAAGATCTTGAAGACTTTTTTAATATCGACAGTAATTGGGATCTGGAAGAACTTATTTCAAGTGAAAGTAGTTCAAATGTTGTTTTTGAAGAAATATCAGATGATGAGCTACACGTAGTAGAGTTAGTGAGTAGAATTATAGATTTTATCGAGGCTGTGGCTACAGTAAAATCTTTAAAATCATTCTCAGAAAATCAAGGAAATAATTCAAAATTTTGTCGAACCTTAAAATTCCTCTCCAGCAGACCATTTTAAGAAAGAAAACTCGATAAACTGCACTACATTAATTTTTTTTCTTAATAAATCCAAATTTGTTCATAAAACTACATTCTATATATTCATCCCCCTTTTGTTTCCTATTTTATTATTATTTAGAATATTATAAAATAATAATATGAACATGTATGTTATAAATATATTCTCCCCCTCTTGAGTGGACATATTTTTATAGTCCTGTCAGTGACCGCTCGCGAGAGACTACACTGTATATAGAAATAACAAGGTAGCAGTAAAAGTAGGTCATAACATTAATAATGTCTTTAGAAGTTCAAAAAAACTTTTACGAGTACTCAACGTCACCAACCTTCTTCCAAATTTACATAGAAAAAAGTGTGAAGAAACGGGATTCCCAGTTCGGCATGAACATCTGTACACCAGAAGTTTTGCAAAAGATCAGGTCATAATTGCGCAGGAAGACAAAAACATTAATTTTATGGCAGAAACCTGCTAGAAGAATATGTTAAAACAGGAATGGAGATCAATGAGGAAAAATATTATAAAATAAAAAATAAAATAAACAAATAAACGCAACGAAACTGGAGTACCGGAGAAGATGCTGCATCGTGATGAGAGATAAAATATGAAACAAAAAAAATCAAAAGGTGACGAGGTACCATACAGAAAAAAGTTAATATGGTACGGACACAATAGGAGGATCAAGAAAATTACAGATAAACCCCGTAGATCGTTATAGTGGACGAGGCAATGGAACGAAGAGAACGTGAAGAGAGTGATGACAAGGACAGATGGAGAAAATGGTTGAGAGAAGGACGACACCGGCAGCTGTATAAACCCTCAATAATGTAAAAATTTAAAAATCCATAAATCAAACCCCCACTGTGCATGTACTTGAAGAATATTTTTTTCTCTTCACTGAAATCGGACAATAAATGTCGCCCGAAGAGATTTTCGAAAATCCTCAGGTCTTACTTTTGTGTTGGTCGATGGACCGAAACTATCTTTCTTTGTCCCGAAACAAGATAAGAGAATTAGTCATGGTACGAGAAGGCGTTAGTTTGTACTGAAAAGTCAATGTCAAGTTCGCGGGGGATAATTTTAGGTCGAGGGTTGCTCGCCGTAATAGACGGTTATATAGATGGAAATCTATATCGGGTGAAGTTACGAAATGATGCGAGAAAATGGACAAATTGCAAATGAAACCCAAGAAGGTTAAGTTACAAGATTGACATTAAATCTGCCAATTAACTTGAAAACGAAGTGGGTATAGCAGTTACGTGCGTATTCTGCGGTTAGGCGTTTCATAGAGATGAAATAATTTTTATCAATTATGTAATTTCAAATTTATTTCAATGATGCGATTCTTACCGTTTAACTAGTTCCAACAGTTACTTGCATCTCAATAAACCAGTTCCATAGATTTATAAAATGTCACAGCTAACACTGCGTGTTTCGATTCCGAAAATTGCTTTCGCTTTCTTTTTTTTCCTAGATATCACAATGTACTCACAACTGACACCGGAAGTGGGTGTTGCAAATTTTGTTTCATGTTTTCAATTATCCATGTTTTTCAACTGTTTCTCTCTATCAGTGTCATTTCTTGTCCTAGCCCTATTTGGCTAATAATCGATTTTTTGTAAGTCAAAAATTGTTCTAAAATACAAGAAAGACCCCAGCGCATAAATTTTCTCTTTCAGACATGTTGCATAATTTCTGGTGCAAAATATGAAATCTTTGCAGTAGTTCATTGTTCCAAAATAAAATTCTATGAAGTATTTCCCGGATCAACGACAAATCTGAATCGAGCACTAATTATCTGAACTTCCCATAAAATTGCATTTTTTTGTCTTACCCCAATCACGTAAATATCATTTTTAGTTCTTTCAAAAACCGTCATATTTTAATATAACATTGAAGCATATTTAATAAAATTAGTAACTATTTTTGAGTAACAATTATTGGATCTGGGTCTTCGCTATTAGACTGATTTCTTATTTCATCCTTTTCTAAAGACGGTTGGAGATTCAAATATCTGTTTCCGGTTGGAATTTTGCAGTGTTGCCAGAAAAATACGCACTGTTGCCTAAGTGGAACTAAACCAAACAAGAGCGGATTGGCCAGTGCAGCTAGCTGGTATTTTTTTATTGTGTTACGATTAGAGGGTTTACGGCGCAAAGTTTCCTGGTTTTAACCAATTTCTGTCTAATTTTTTTTAATTGACAATTAATAATAGAACAAATATGAAAACCAGTTCAATAGCTACAGTTTCACTTTTAATAAAAATGATTCAATTATATTAATGTTGGTTTTAGGCATATTAGACCTCCATACTGAGGAGTTCAGAGATATTTGAGAGCCAACAAGAAATTTGAACCATGATTCTGTTAACACCATGTTTTTTTAATTCAGAAATGAAAATAAAAAAGCAAAGAGATACAAAATATATCACGAGAACGGAGATAAATACAATTACAATTTTTATTTTGTGCCGTTATTATATTTGTGCTTGCTTTCTATATTTATACTTCTACCTTGCTTAAATATATTGTTGGTTGCAGTAAGAAAAAAATACAAAAATTCTCATTCTAAAATGAAAGTTCCAATTTTTTTAAGTTTTAAAACTCAAATTTTTTGTGTTATTCTTAAGGTAACGGAATAACAAACTGAAATATGAAAAATCAATCTTTTTAGGATTGCTTTATTAGACCTATGGAAGAAATTAAACACAGTTTTTTCAGTAAGTGTTTGCTATGTATGCAACCAATAATATATTTCGTAAAGAAATAAAATACAAAAAACTACTTAAAAAATATGATAATTGAACTAAACATTATAATTATATTAATCACTGCATGTATTTGTTATAATTTAAATCAATTTTTTTGTATTTTCATTTAAATTTACGGCGTGTTACAGAAATCTGTAAATTGAGTCTTGAAGTGGCAAGTGATTAGCGACGCAATTTCCGAAAAGCACAGATGCAGCGCCCTCGAACGGAGAGTAGCAACATTTCTTGATAAGTTTATAAAGGAACTACTAACTCAAGGGCGGCCTGTCGTGTAGTTCAAGCTTTACTTACTGAGATGGCGTAGTATCAGTTGGAGAATGTGCAAGGGGTAAATTGTAAACCTCCCTCGTCAAGTTATAAATTAATATCTTGCAGAATTAAATAACTATACTATTTATATTTATCCAAAAAGATTATGCGGCAATATAATAAAAAACAATAATAAAATAATTTCGTTTCTAAAACTACTTTTTTAAAATTATTATCGCTTCTACTTGTAAATATGCATAAAAATAATTTATAAAAAATTACATTGACGTTTAAGTTTGGGTACAGCGCTATCAAACTTTAGAAGATAAATTTCCTGAAGCAATTGATGCTGAATATAAATAATTTTTCTTAATATTAAGAAGTTAATAATTCAGTTCGTTCGTTTCTGTGAAGCACCTAAAAAGATTGAACCGGTATAAAAATGAATAATAGCTCGATATAAAAAAAACGATTTTTTCTTATAAACCTGATTTTCGAAAATGGACTTTAGGTCGGTAACTCCAAACCCAATTCAACATATAATTATTAGAATTGTAACGGATGCTACCAAAATATTTTATCTACGTAAAATATGTTATAAAAAGTATCAAAATAATTACAGTAGCTAACACATGGCAGCCAAGTATTAATCAAAAACGTAATACGTTGAAAGTAGTCTATAAACTTAATTTGAGATGGGGAAAATAAAAATTTCTTTCTACAATATGTAGACCGTAGAGATCACTAAAAAATTTTCTGGTTCATTGAAAAGTTTTTTTTCTAAAAATTAAAAAATGGAGCTGAAATTAGGCATTCGATTGATATTGTTTGTGGAAAAATTTTCTGTATTATCTGTAGACATGCAAGTGTCGTTATAAAAATCACAGGCAATTGTGGTTACTGTATTACACAACATTTCAATTATTTAAAAAAAAATGGCGTGTCAAATAATGAAGTGGAAATTGCAGCTGAAGTCAATGTTGAAGTTATTCACAACAATGAAGGTCACGATGGAAATGGCATTATGAATAATAAGCATAGAAATAATTTAGTTCAGAATTCTTTTGCGAATTTGTTGGAAGATTATTAATGGTTAGAACTACTTCTTAGGTGTTGTTAATTTTCGTAGCCAAAAAAATAAGAGTAAAATAAAAGAGTATTTACGCAGACATTGATTTTTTTTAAACACTCAATGCACAAAAATTTCAAACAAGGCGCTGCAAAGAAGTCAACAAGTTTCCGGTTACGTCATTTTTCTTTGTTTATGGGGCGGAGCATTATCCACAACGCTTGCGCAGGGAGAATTTCGTACTATCAACATCAAAATATTTTCGACTATTCCAAGCTTTCCCTTGGTTGTAAAACCGCAATTCGAATAATTCCGGGAATAACGTTAGACCAGAAATAATTATTCCTCTGTTAAATTTGTACTTGTAAAACCGGGCCTGAAAGATTTAGATGCTTGATGAAGAGAATGGCGAAAATGGAGAATTTGGCGATTTTAAACTCAAACACATCTTTGACACAATATACAGAATGAACGAGAATATAACGTGAAATATTTAAAAATGTTAGTTGGATACAAATCACAAAATTTGTAGCACCAGAAATGGTGAAAACATCAAAAACAAGAAATGGTGGATGCGCCCAAAGTTGGAAAAATCCAACAATTTTTGTCTGAGATACAAACGGCATTTGCCTTGTGGGCGCTACCAGAAAACTCCCTGAAAATCTCGTAAATATAGTCGGTAGTGGGACACAAATCAGGACGAGAAAGCGCGTAACCGCATGACCACTCTTTTGATTAGTACTGTCCGCAGGAAGTCGCAAAGGTTTCTCAATGTTTTGTTCGCTGTAACAAGCGTGAGTTTCTAAAATTCCCTTCTATCCGATCACTTCGAAAGTATCAATTATTTGCAATTTATTAAAAAAATTCTTTCCTCCTCGACTTAGTAGTACACGTCAAGTAAATAGAGGGCTAGTCAAAAGTATGGAACGAAGCTTTTCCTGCCTAAACTATTCGACTCGGAGAAAAATTTATAAAATGTTTGTGAAATGACTAACTTAAGGCCATATTAGCGCTTAGAGCATATTTATTTAGAAAATATCGCCGACTATTTTTGCTTGTGGCGACTTTATTTTTTCAATGGGAACGTACTAATTTCCTTTTACCCTGAGGTAGAGAAATATTCTCCATTCAACCATAAAATTTTTCTTTCCTAGCTCAAACCGTTTAGTTTTAAATAAATAACTTTGCTATGATGGTCCACCCAGAGTAAGATTGGGGGAGGAACCCAACACAATACACAGTCGAAAACGTCATTGGAACGTGGCAGGTGGTAAAAGTGCGCATTGCAATTGCTGTCCTTTGTGTATTGTGTTGAGATCCTCCTCCAAGCTCTAATAGGGTGGAGCATGGCGAAGTCCAAGGTTGAGAGAGCTTAAACGCTCTAGTTCTTTAGTTAAAAATAAACTGTTCGATTAAAAAAAAAGTTTTCATGGTTGCATTAAAAATAATTAACCAAGTTAGGCTAAGTAGAAATATTAGTAAGTTGCCATTTAAGAAAAAAAAAATTGTGCCGACATCATTTTGTAAAAAAACATGCTCTAAATTGCCTCAAATTAATCATTTGACAAACAGTTGTACTTTTTTCTCAAGTTTTAATAGTTTAGATAGATGGTTCCATACTTTTGAGTGTCTCCGTCCAGAAACCCGGACAACGCCGCAAACTTTTTTTGGAGAAAAATATTCCGCAATACACTAAACCAGATCATAAAAACACTATTTTTTCTATATTTACAATTTTCTTTCAGTAGTTTTAGTAGTTGTTGAAGAAAAGGCGTTGGCACTCTTTTGCTCTTCACAACGAAGCTAATTATACTGTACTACGTCGTCAATAATTTTAAAAACTCCTGAATTTATTTTTAGTTTAATTATGTCAAAATTCACCTTTGGCAACTCTGACACACAATTGCCATTACAGACAATTTCATTACCAGTATCAGAAAGTCATTTGGGACCGGAAATGTGACTAAACTAAAGGTTAACGAAGTTTCAATAACGGATGTATATGACATACTTAATTTATTATTAACCAAATTTTCATAATAAAAAAAGTTGTATTTTTTGCATTTATGCCAGAAAAATTGGGAAAAGAGATCCTTACAAGGCCAGAAACTCTTTTAAAGTATATTTTGGAATGTTTGAATTTAGCGAACTTAGTTGGTTATTCAGCGTTTTTCAAAATCTTCACTGTCGAATTTTGAAAAAATTTTTTTTTTTTTGAAATTTAACTTTCTATTTTCTAAATTGTTTTTAAATTTCTCCAGCAAATTCCTTAAAATCTGGCAAATGATTACATCACACTTTGCCTTACTAATAGTGCCTGATGTGTACACTTCAATTATCTATTTTAAAGGTTCCTACTTTACCATTAAGCCACCCAAGCCAAGAATTATCAACAACTTTGCTCAAAGTAATTTCTTTAAACACAATACTGCGACTAAGTTCAACAAATCCGAAACTTTGAAACATATTTAAACTGACTTCATTGCCTTCTGAAATCTTTACAATAAATTGTTTAACACCAAGTTGAGTGATACCATAAATAAACATCAACAACATGGCTTCTGATCCACATTTCCGGCCTCTAGCCCATTCCTCAGCAATCATAATTTCAGCTTCAGCGCAAATTCTATCATCAGAATTTGCAAAAAATAAATTAGTATCACCAATCATGGATTCTAAAAACCAGAGAACAATTTATGAAAGGACACACGTGGTCTGACCATTTACCAATTTCATCAGAAGTCCTTTCAAACTTATCTCTGTCAAGAATAATGAACGTGCATTCTGCAAAATTACTTAATAAAATTATGTTAGGGACAATACCATATCTGCACTATTTTCATCAACCATCCAGGATTTCTGCATCTGGTATTCCTCATCCAAAGTTAAGGGTTCAGAGGCGGTGAGGGCCTGAAGTTCCTCAGATTGCATCCATTGATGGTACCTTGAATTTAAAACGAATTACCATCTTTATTTAAATAATAACAGTAACATACTTGAGTACATGGTTTTCTTTGTAGGGTACCAAAACGCACATATTCCCCGTTATTCTCGTATTCCTGTTGATTAACATGGCTTGAATTCGCAACGAGATACTCGTTTAAAAACACCGTATCACTTATCACTATTAAATTTTAAAATCTTTCATCAAAAACACTTTCTCTCACTTAGCCTATTGCCCACGAGGTGGAGATCACATGGAGATAGACCGGTTACTAGGTTAGGTTACCGGCATACCACGTGCAAGTTCAAATGTACGCACTAACACACCACACTAACACTGGAGGTTGATAAATGGGAATAACAATAAACTATACAATGATGCTAAAAAACGATTGAGAATGGGTTTAGACCGAAACTAATTTTTTAACTATTGACTGAACTGAAAGACAAAGTGCAGCCGGCATACCACGTGTTATTTCAAATGTTCGCACCACACTATCACTGGATGTTGACACAATTAACAATAGGGGATCCAATAATACTAAGAAATAATGAAGAATAACTTTAGATCAAGTCTATTTTTTTTATCTATTAACTGAATTTACAGACAAAGTGCAACCGGCATAGCACGTGTTAGTTTAAATATACGCACCACACTAACACTAGAACTTGATACTGCGAACAATGAACGATGTAACAATGGTAAAAAGCAATGAAGAATGAGTTTAGACTTAATTTCTTATCTATTTACTGAACTAAAAAGACAAAGTGCAACCATGTGCTACTTCTATGCAATAATGACAGGTTTCACCGGTACACATGATTGGGTTGGGAACACTGTCAGCTGTTAGTTCCGAATAGAGATGACGGTCGCGAATGAATCGGGTCTTTACATTTACGCCCGGTTAGCATACGCTAATAGTTGCACATAGGCGGACCAACAGCAGAAAGGAGGTGGAGTTTTACTTGGGGCGGGAATTACGAATTTAAATTTTTGTGGACTTTATTAACAAAATTGTATTCACCAACGATCCATTTATTGAACATTTTACAATAGTCATATTATTTACATTTTTATCGTATAATCAACAAAGTTAGTGACTAGGAGGGTTCCTCATAATTCTTGACTTTTGTTGATTAAATACCTAGAACAAACATTACTTGGCGTTTATTTTTTCTTAGGATAATATGTTTGCTTCTCCAACTTTCTCTTCTTTGATATTACGTTACCTTTCTTTCGCTCAATATTGTTCATTAGAAGCTTAACACCATTCATAAATTCATTAAATAATTGTTCATCCAATCCTTTAGCAAAATTACATAATGCGTCTAATTTGATCTGTAAATAGTTGTTAAAGTGAATATAATTTAATATTCAATAACATACTTGTCGGTTTGCTTCAAAATCAGCAGATGTGTTTGTTTCTTTATTTCTTTCCTGCAACTGTAACAACTCTTCTTGATATTGTATTTTAGTCATGGGTCCTTGTATATGTAGCATATTTTCTGATTCTGATGCGTTTTCCTGAACATTACTTAAACCTGAATCATTTATTGTACTATCATCTGAAACTACCGCTTTTAATTGCTCAAAAATTTTTCCTTTTTTACACTTTGACAATTTTTTTGATCTTAATTCATCTTCATGGCCGACATGAGTTTCAATAAATTTGACTTTTACTGCACCTTAAATTGTCCAAAGTCAAATATATTTAAATAGCACTTCTTTATATACTTAACATACCATTTTTCAAGAATTTTGCAATTATTCTTGATGGACAAACTCCAAATATTTTAATACTGCCTCCAACCTTTCCCAACCTCTTAGTGCAATTACTTTTAAAACCTACAAGTTATTTATGTATTAATTGTAAATTATCATTGGAATGACAATAATTGAATGTTGTCATAATTTTATAACCTTTTGTGTCACTGCGATTACAATTATAATATACATCTTCATCGCCGTTAATACGATAAACTCTTCTCTGACAGGCATAATCAACTTCTCTATTATCATTGGCTCTCCAGGTTGCAAATGCTTGGATGTTCTTAAAATGTAAATTATACTGTTTTATATTTAGACTGTGTATGTCTGTCAAATGCTTTAAGAGATTATCGTTATTTTCAAACATGTCCTTGTATCCTTCCGGGCATAGTGGACAAATAATGTGAGGGGATTTCAAAATTTCCACCCTGCTATCATGTATTGTCTTCAAATGTCGATTCTTTGCTGACACACTGGAAAATACTTTGAAGCATTCACTACAGGTTAGGCTACTTATTTTATTGGTATCCATTTTCCAAATCTTTAAGATAAAACATAAAACAAACTAAACACACCACACAAAACGTGACTAATACAATCTGTATTCACTGAAGACCGCAAAGTAACAAAAATTGCTAGTTTGAGGTTATGTTGGCGGATATAATAAATAAATATTCGGCAAGTGGAATAGAAATTGCAGATAAACAAGAATAAGTTGTAATACGGCAATTGCAAAAGGAATGTTGTTAAATGTGGTTAAAATATCAAAGAAACCAATTCAAATAACAAATGTCACGTCAACAGTTAAATGTCAAATTTAAATGTAAACATAAACAGCAAGTCGTTGCTAGCTCAACAGCGCAGACGTCGTAGGCTCTCGCCCCATTGGTACGCATGTGTGCTGAGCAAGTTTAGCACTGACGTGACGTGACGAACCGACTCTATGTCACTCTGCGCCCTGAGTCGAAGCGTTTTTGACAGATTCATCTCTCAACCTCGCGGCTCTTTTAAAAAAAATTGTGTAATTTTTCGAACACGTCATTTTTACACAAATGAAGATTTACCATTTTGTCAAGTGATAACTTATTGTCAGGTTAACTGATTTTGAATTCAAGAACTCCTTTTTGCGATGTTTGTTAGTTACGCCACTTCGTCTCAAAAGTGACGAATTGACTCAGTTTGGTTCAATTTAAATTATCGTGATCGGTTTGTAGCCGAGAATCGGTTCCATGTTCTGTTCAGATGTGTCGAGAGACGAAAGTTGACACAAAATTTTTAGTTCTAGAAATTGAAAATACAAAGGGAGAAAAAAACTCTAAAAATTAAAAGTTGAGCGAAATGATTGTCGAAACTTAAAAGTTTCGAAATAGTTTGAATCGGATCGGTTTACTTGACCAAGACCGAATAACAATAATGTTTTAGCAAATTTATTTATCTTGGTAACAGACGTAATATCAAGCAAAAATTAATTTTAGGCACCAAAGATCAGGTTATACACTAAAAAAGAAATTTAAATTAAAACAACAAAAACAAAAGTTTAAAAAGTAGGTAATATCAATTAGTTGCCAAAAAAAACTTTTGGTAAAACAATGGCAATGGCGATACATGCATGAGTCATAAGTCATAACAAAGATTTGAGTATGCAATATGCAATGCAGCAGTACGGATCTTCTGCTTCGGTATTATTTTTGAATCGGTTCACTAAAAAGCCGGTTCAAAGATCCGAATCCTTCCAGTAGAGATGGGCAAAACTGTCATTTCCAAGTTAACAGTTGCAACCTGTTATTGCTATTTTTAAATAACTGTTAAAAATAACAGATACTGTGTTATCGTGTTACTCCGTCATTTTTCTCATTTCAACTGAAACAATGACGAGCAACAGAAAAACACATGGAACGAAAAACAACAGAGCTTCAACTAATTCAAATGGGTCATTATTATTATGGTTATTATTAAATTTTCCAATTTTAAAAATTGTAAAGTTGCTAACTCTACCCCCAAGGCAAAACATAGAATAAATATATCAAAATTATAATTAAATTATAATGAACGACATTCTACCTATTTACTTAATATTATAATAATTATTAAAGATGAAAAAAAAAAGTTTAATTTTATGATACATTTTAGAATCATGAAATAAACAAACTTTGTTTCTGTTACTATACGTGGATTTAATTTAGAACAGGGAACTGCTAAATAAATGAATCCAATAACAGATAACAGAATGAAGGAACTCAACTCAACAGTAGTGTTGACGTTTCCTGTTATGCGTATGCGGGTAGAAATCTGTCGATTGTCGAATCGCGTCGCGACAACTCCAACATCGAATCACAGTCCTTGTTTGTTTAACTATTGCGTTACTTTTTATCTGTTAAGTTTTCAATGTTTCTGTTATTTTCAAATAACAGTTCAAAAATAACATTGATAAATAAGAACTCATCTCTACTTTGAGGTAATTCAGGTTTACCGAACCGGTTCAGCGAAAAGAGTCGTCTCGCCCACCTCTAGTTCCAATGTCAGTTAACAGTTGATATCTGGCCCGTTTAGTTATGTTGGTAATACTGTTAGCTACTTAAACTTTATGTCTTAACTTAAAGGCAGTGTCTAACCACACGCTAACGTGTGGCGTATCCTAGAGTTAACCACACACGAGATAGAGAAACGTCAAATATCGCTGCCAGCGGTGACGTCTGCGTCGGCGCGATGCTGATCTCTGGGATACACCGCACGGTAGCGTGTGGTTAGACACGGCGAGTTAGACCGTGTAAGTCGAACCATAGATAAATACATTTTGATCTTTGAGGTTATGTTTGCGTAAATTTTGATTTTAAACATAACTAAAAAGCCGGGATTTTGCTCTTTAATTTTAATAGATTAATCGACTTTCTCCAAGACCATTGTCTATTGACCAATAAATCAATTCCTGTATTAATGTCGGATTCAGAGGAAGAGAACTTCTGTTTTTTCGGGAAACCCTTGGACCCCTATGATGAAGGTACATTTCAATAAACTGAGACACTTTTAAACAACTCAATCGTTTCTAGACACGTTTCCGAAGAAGAAACCGATTCCGTTAGAAGACCAGGTTGCCAAAGATGCGCAAGGTAGACGTAGGTTCCATGGAGCCTTTACTGGAGGGTTCTCGGCTGGTTTTTACAACACAGTCGGGTCTCTCGAAGGTTGGGCTCCAAGCGAGTTTAAAAGCACTAGACAAGAAAAAGCCGAATCAAAATTCCAGAAACCTGAAGATTTCATGGACGATGAAGATGTGGGACAGTTTGGGATAGCTCCACAAACTGTAAAAGCAACAAAAGAGTATGCTACAGGAAAGAAACGAAAACGACAAGTAATTACAAATAATTAACCCAACACTGTAAAAAATATTGATATTTTTAGGTGTTTAGTGATGGCCCGATACCGGGAGAACCGGTCCTTCATTCCTTATTGACTAGCGGTAATGAAACTATTGGTTACTTATTATTAAAAAATATCGGTCTCAAACATCGAAATAAAACACAAGAAGTTGAAGCGTCAGATTCTCGAGTTTACGGCTGTGAAATGCCCAAAACTTACGAAATATCCCGGCATGACGACATCGATCAATACGTTATACCGGAAATTTATAAAGAGTTTTTGCGAAAGCCTAAAATTAACACTTTTGGTATTGGTTACGTGGGGTTAAATAAAACGCATGTAAATCTGTTTCAATCTGCTAAATTGGTAGTAAATGAACGTAACAAAAAGAAATTATCGATTTCGGGTCAAGCTTTTGGTGTGGGAGCTTTTGAAGACGATGATGAGGATATTTACGTAAAAGAAGACATGACTAAATACGATTTTGAATTAACTGCGGAAAGTGTGGCGAAAAAATCGATAATGAAAAGCAAAGATGTGATTTTAGACGATTTTGTTCAAACCAAGAATATTTTAGCGTTTAAAGAAACTTTTTTGCCGCCCACAATACCTCATAGTTTTACTGGCAAACATAAGGTTAAAAAATCGAGGTTTGAGCCGTTACCTTCGGTGCCACAACCGACGACCAGCAGGAAGGATATGAATGCAGAGACTCGTCGAAATTTATTGGAAGATTCAATTAGTAGAACTCCAGATAATAGCAGTGCTAATTCTGGAGATAATTTAGTGCAAAAAAATATTAAAGAGGAACCATCTGAAGACGTCACTCCCAGTAAAAGTTTTAAGTCGTCGATAGACCTCACTTTTGACCGTTTCGTGGCGGCTTCACAACCTGAAGATTCCACAAATATTTTAGAAGTAGTGAAACCTATGGAATCCACCCATGGAAGTGAAGAAATGAAGGCTGCCGTTCGCATGAAAATGTTTGGACCTTTGACAAGGGTCAGTAGCAGTTGGCAACCTTGCAGTCTTTTATGTCGAAGATTCAACGTTCCAGAACCCAATTTTGAGTAAGATTTTGAAATTTTATTTTTTAAACTAAATTTAATACAAAATTTCTTTTTTTTTGTTACAGTGGAACGGATACATCGAGAAATAAGAAACGCACCAAAAACCTTATTTTTGAATATCAAAAACACACTGAAGATTATTGCGATACTCTCAAGCCAGGATTGACTATTCAGAGTACCGTCGAAGCAATAACGCCTGTAAGTGACGCTGAACCCGTTGTAGCGCCAGTTGAAAATATTCCAGAAATTTTGCAAGAAAAAATCGAATCAATTCCTGAAGATAAAGAAATTGAGGAAACGGAAACGTTGCCAAAAGATATCACAGAAAGAATTGGAATTGACCAAAACGTTGATTTGTTTAAAGCAGTATTTTTGAGTAGTAGCGAATCAGAGGACGAAGAAGATACAAAAGAAGAAAGCAAGAATGAGGAAATGAAAGCGAATCTTTTATCAGAACATTTATTGCCGAAAATTAAACCGATCAAAGAAGGGATTCTTTCTAATGTGAATTTCTCAGTCTTCAACAGTTCAGAAAGTTCGAGGATTATAGAAAGTACTTCAAATCTGAATACTGCTGAAACTATTGATGTTGATTCTTATGGACCGAAATTACCTGCCGATTTGGCGAGTACACGGAGTTCAAATATGTGTAGTGTTAAAGAAGAGGATGGTGACGAGTGGATAGAGAAAGATGACTTGGGTAAAGATAATAGTCATCAACAAAAAAGAAAACACAAAAATAAGAAGCATAGTCATAAAAAGAAGCACAAAAAGAAGAAATGAGTTGTTTTTAAATTTATAATGTTTCAGTGAAACCGCTAGTTTAAGTTTTTTGTTAACCAAAATAAAAATTGAGGAGAATCACAATGGTGAATTATTGAACTTTGCAAATAAAAAATTAAAATGTCCAATAATAATTTTTATTAATATGCTAATTGCCATAAGGAAATTAAAAATTTCTGTATACTTCTGCAATCAGAAAACTAAAAATTGCTTGCTAGGCTTTCAAATTTTATTATTATGCAAGAAGCTTTTGGCCAGAGTGACCGAATACATGGGTTGATGTTATTGGTTGGTTGTAAACCTTTTAATTGACCAATGACGTGAATGCAGATGGCGCAGCCTAAACCCGTCCGTTTTCTTAACCTCACTTTAATGAAAAATTTTATTAGTTGTAATGAAAGGTGAAAAATAAGATGAATTGAGGAAGAAGAACGTAATAAAGTGTTCGTCGGTATCGCAGCAGCCCTAAAAGAGGAACCAAATCAATGGAGATACATAATATAAATTCATTGGTGAATTTTCAGTTACTCTCAGACATAAAATTTTTAGAATAACCAAATTTATTGACCACTGAAGTTAATAAAATCTTCAGTTCTTTTTCTGAAAGATGTGAAGTTTGGCCTCACAGAATTTTAAGAATCAAAGGAACAATTGAAAACAAGTGTATTTTTCAAAATAGTTGTAATGATTTACATATTAAAGAATTTACATTTAAACATGAAAATGGAAATAGGGAATGCTTAAAAATAAAATAATACAGGATAAATATACGTAGTAAAAATCAATGTTGTAACTTTGTAGTTAGTTTACGGTTTTGGGAAACCTTTAAAGAAACCACAATTTATATTCTTGAAGATTTAAATCTGGTGCGTACTTAAGCAATAAACTGTTGAATTCTCTCCACCAAATAAGAATTATATTCTTCGTAATTAATGGGCTCCACTCGAACTGCTACTGTTTTTAAACGTGCCTCATCCTAATAATTATAAACCGTAATTAGTACACTCTATGATTTACGACTCCTTGACTTACATTGTAAGTTTCCATCTTCGCTCTACATCTAAAGATAAACTGTTTGAAGTTGGCTGGTTCAAAAATTTTATTGACAGCTTCAGAGTCGTTCGCCATGGCTTCACCAACTTCTTGGGAAGTTTTCCCTAAAATTTTCTCAGCCTCAGATGAAAACATGCTAACCCACTGGTTTCCGGTCCAGTCACCAACATTCATCTACCAACAAAAAATGTTAATCCAATTTTTTTACTCTTCAATAAAATTACTTACGCTGACAAGTAGACGATACTTGAAATTAGGAAATTCTTGGTTGCATTTTTCACATCTGTACATTCCGTTTTCTAAATCCACTACTTTCTTATTACATTCCTCTTTGGGACAAGCCTTGTAAATAGCGTTTTCTGAACGTATCAACAAAATCGTGCCTAAAATTTGGTAATAATCGCCACGTTCTGATTGACCCAACCCTTGATCTTGAACTTCTTGGAACGTCATCCAAGTAGTTTGGAAATTTCCTGTTCCGGTTCTTGAGTAACAAAAATTTATTTATTAACAAGATTTTTTTTTTAAATAAATTTCTCACCTAGCACTGACGTTGTTCATTTCCAGTTGGTTGCCTTCAGAATCGTACCATCCTTTCATGCGGTGACACTCGGGAATATCCGGATTGATTTTCAGTTGACTACTCATTAAAGTGGACAAATTCTTGCCGCCCCCGAATTCACCGACTTTAGCACTTTTAATAACAACAACTGGATTACCTGTTCCATCAAACTGTTCGGCTTGTGCTCCCCAAAGAGTTAGAGCAATCTATGACAAAACAGGCAAAAATTGCGAAAAAGAAAATTTCAAAAAATTACTGCGGTATTTGAGGAGTCAACCAGAGTTACTTCTTTCTTTTTTAACTCGCGACCAGTGGATTTGGCTTGAAATGTTTGAACATCCGACGAAGATTTGCAAACACCGATGACATCTTAAATTAATGTTCATTAAACCGGACGCAAGGTGTGATTTCTTCAAACTCACCAACCAGCGTTCCAACTTCCATGTTCGCAATCTTGTCGATGGGGACGAAATCAAATTTGATCTGAGGAATTCGGTTGTCATCGTTTGTACATTCTTCTATGACAGTTTCATTTGCCACAGTCATTTCGTAATCGTTCTTAATTGTGCTGTACTGCTTGTTGGCCGGTTTTAGTTGGCACTTGCTTATGTAATAAACTTTATCGACCTATAAACGACGCCAATAAACATTAATTTCAAGAAAAATTATCCTGGAATAGGGCGACAATTTTAAAACTTTTAATGGACTGTATTTTTTTAACTAAAGGTACTATGTATCACCCAAAACCGTTTCGAATTATCCGAGTTAGAAATGTTTATCCGCAATGGTCTTTGGTTAAAAGAATAAAAACGAAAATCGAAATTCTCTTTTTTGGCCATAATTCAAAAACTAAAAATCACAAGTCAAATTTTCTTTCAAATTATTGATCAGCATAAAAATGCGCAACTTTCGTCCTCATTTTATTGCTTGCTGGCGCTCAAAAACAGGACACCCCCTGTATAGCTAATAAACAATTTATGGTTGAAACCTCCAACTGGATATACTCTCCACCCTGAGGGCGACAACCTCAGCAAAGTATTGAAAATAAAAAACTTACAATTATATCAAATCAAGTTGTACAAAAATTGTCTAAATAAATTCAAACTTAACATTAGTTTAGGCGATGCGCTGGTGATGAAAGATGCTATGAGCCCGAATATTTACCTGCACATAGTCAAAAAACTTGGTGACCAGATCCCTGAAGGCGGTACATCTGATCTCGCCGCTCTCATCAATAAGATCAAAGCTGAAAAGCTGGCCTTCTCCCCTCGAATTGGACCAAGTGCGAATATTTGACTTGTTTGAAACTCTAGCTTTAATTACCCATTTGTTATGGTAAGGGCTGAGGCTTGAGATAGGGCTAATGACTTGATTATCGAAACTATTAGATGACTGGTTTAATTGAACTCTGATATTCGAAGAGCCATTCATAGAAATTGAATTTTCGGAATTGCTAGAAGTTGGTTTGGGTTTATATGCTGCCGCTTCAGCAGCAACAGCATCTGTTAACATAACCGGTGATCCAATTCTGTGTCCAACCACGTTCCCATTAGCAACAATATCCATATCCAAAATCAACAAGACTCTTCTACATTGAAAAAAAATAGGAAGCATTTAAAAAATTATAAAAACTTAAAACTTACGTATCCTTCTTCTCGTCTTTGTTAACTACACTGGTTATGTAGCGTTTCAATTGAATGACGGAGTTGACTTGGAGGTCAGCTCCTGATATTTTATCATTAATTTGAGTTGTTAACATGGCAAAAGAGATTTGGTATTTGCCGTCTGACAATATTATGCGGTAACGCTCCTTATCTGAATTTCCAGTACCCAGCTTTTTGCTGCCTAACACCTGCATGATGGGGTTGGAGATGTCTCCCCCTTTCATGATTGTCTGCAAAAAACGTTAATTACATTAAGTATTTCGTGAACGCGTTTAGCAACTTACCTGAAGAGAACCTTCACTTAATTCGTATTTGGTTGCCATTTCTCTGTTATTAACAGAAAACCACAAACGCTCTTCTACCTACGATTCCCTCCAAAACTTTGACAGCTGTCAATTCAAGTCGCAGTGATGGCAAAAAAGTGATCATTTGTTACTCGAATACTCGTTGCTCGAGGATACCCGAAGTATCGAGTGGTCGTTCTACAATGTATTCGTTACTTTCAATACTTTGATTACTCGATACTAGATACTCTGTTGGTTGGGGAACGAGTACTCGGTAGAAAGTAATCATTTGTTGCAATCGATACTTTGATTACTTCGAAAACCTCGATACTTTAGTAAAGATATAGAAAAAGTAATCGTTTGTTACTTGATAGTCGGATATTCAGTCTTAATCTGATTTCTGTTATTAAATAAATAACTAAGTAAATAAGCGTCTTTTGCTTCAATCAAGATTTATTTTGAAATTAGTAATTTTTCTAGTTGTTAATAATTGTTATGCTGGTGTAGATTTTGTTATATTCTTTATTCATTATATTACTTTTTTAATATTTTATTTATTTTTTATTACATTTTTGTTTTAATTATGACTTAAAAAAATAATTTGCTAATTATCCTGAATCTTTCATGTCGGTAGACATTTTAATATCAAATAGTCTAATAATAAATGTAATCAAAGTAACAAATACAAGTAACGAGTATTGAACTTCAAAGTAATAAATAGTATCGATGACTCAGAAGTATCGAAAATTGACATCATTACACAGCGGGATCAGGTCTAGGTGTACCAACCATTGGTTAAAGTGAAGGCCATATTGTCCCTCCTTTTTTCGAATTTGTTTTCTACACGAATTTAAATATCGCGCAGTATTTTTTATTTTGCAAATTTAATTATTATTTTGGAAAAAGTGTGACGTTTTATATTACGCAATTTTAATTCATTTCAGTTGGCAGACCTATTCAAAGTGACACCAAGGATCAAGGACGAAATTAATGAGACGAAAATTACGGTTCCTTGAATATTTTATTAAGATAAGTGAAAGTTGTGGAGGTTGTCGTAATTAATTTCGCATTTTTCTGCGAACAAAAAATTAAGCAATAAAACTATTTACAACTCATAATTTTAATCATCTACACACATCTAGTAACTTCACTACTTTTTATCCAGCACTTTATCAACCCAAATTCCAAGTTTGTCTTCATCTTGTAAACCGATTAGTCGCTCTTCGACCTTACCGTTTCGAAACACAACTAAAGCGGGTATCGTCCCCACCTATAAATTGCGCATGTAAAACAGCAACAATGTTTATTGAATTACCTCGTATTTATCCGCTAATTCGGCCATTGAATCAATATCAACTTTAGCTAACGTAATATTACGTTTGGCGACTACATTTTCTAGTCTTGGTTCCAGTAGTTTGCAAGGTCCACACCATCTGTAAGGACATTTTTTTGGATTCACATCATCGAAAAATTACTGAAATCTATAACATACTTTGCGAAAAAATCAACAATTACTGTTTCCTTGCTGTTTTCAACTTTTTCCAAAAAATCTTTATCATCTTGGACCTTAAATGAAGCACTTTGACTGCATGTCAAGCCGAAATGTCTTGCTGGTAAACTAAACCGCTTGCATACCAAAGATCTGATAAAGGTTGCTTTTACAACAGAATTCATTTTACGGCAAATTTTATTGACGAATGCTGGTTAAAATATAGTTGAGACACCGCAAGTTCTTTGACAGTTACACAATGACACATAAATGACAACTGTATTTTGACAGCACGGTGACGAGATAAATATACGCAACACAACAGTGATACACCAGTGGTGGCACGTAGTTAGTGGACAAATATAAAAATCGAACTTCCAAGAAAAATAGGAATATTTCGTAAGGAATTCGGAACAAAGATAAAAGATTGATAATGCTAGTATAATAATGTGTATTTTGAAGGTATTGATTATTGATGTATTGATATAATATTAATATTGACGCCCGCGGTTTTTAAACGGCAACTAACAATTGGTTGCTGCAAAATATGGGCGTGACTAGCAAGCCGGATGCACAGTATAAAAAAAACTCAAAAGTGCAAGTGAGCGGTAATCGACTTAGAACTATTATGTGAACTATATTGTTCTTCTATTACTAATATATGTTTCAGATCAAAAGTATGGAGGTTATGTCAATTTGCAAACGGCCAATAGTTTACCATAACGCGATCTAACTAGGAATCTGAGCACTGCTTTAGTTAATTGGTTGAAATTGTATGTTTTTCTGATTCAATATTATTAAAAATATATTACGCACGTCTATGCCAAAGATTAAGGTGTCTGTGCACCGAGAGGGCTCTATGTAAACAATAAACATAAATGACGATTATATTGACGTCACTGCTTTATTTTTAGTAGCAATGCTGGATTCAAGGAGTCTCCAACTTATTAATGATAAGATAACGCATAAGTGAACCAATTATCTTTAATATTTTTCCAAATTTAACACTTGCACAATGTTAAAAATACGTTTTAGTTAAATTGTTTCATTTTCTTCCAGTGGCAACTCGTTAATAAAATTGCCAACTCTAAAAACTTTTCTGTTATTTATTTGAAGCTTTTAATAACACTACAGTGCTTACAAGTAGAAATGAGTATCTATTTGATTTATGTAATCTACTGTTATGTTTATAACGGTAATAATTTCGGAATTTGCACTGGAGTATATGTTAAAAGATATTGACAGTTAATTATCTTTGTGCAGCCAATTGAAGCGAAGTAAACTTTCAAATGTCAAATTAGTAATGACGTTAATCAGTGGCTAACTTCGCAGTTGTATGGTGTAGCTTTACAAGTGCGTTGTTTAATTTAATTAAATGATATCAAAAAGCTCATAGTGTATACCTGGTGTATCCACGAAGCAATCTTTTTAATCTACTTATATTGTTCTATAGCTGTGAGTTTAAGCTCTCGTACAGATCTCACAACAAAAGTGAGGTTAAGTTTACTTTGCTAAACATCAATAACTGCTGTTTACATCCGTTTAATGTGATAGATTAGGAGCAATTCCAAGCCAATATGGCAAAGTAAGTACTTGTTAACTAACCACAACCCCAGTCAATAACCCCTTTTTAGAGAAATGATGATAGTTTTTGTCTATGACACTCAAATGTTACAAAAAGAAGACGATGATCCCGCTTCAGCGATATTATACTTTCATCCAACCTGGGTATCAGACCAACAAAAAACAGCACTATGTGGTCAACTAATGGGCACGGTACATTGCGTGAAAAGCATTCTTTCAGTTCCCAAAATAGTTTCGTTGCAAAGTGGAAAATTTTTTGTTAAAGAATACGGCAGATATCTAATGGTATCTAAGTGGTACTCGCAAGATTTGCAATAATTTTTTTAATTTAAGGCTGTCGGAACAGACAGAAACATAGCAGATTGGTTGCTGGAACATCGAGCTGAAACTATGTCTTCCCTAATTAGTTTCTTCCATCAAGACTTGGCAATTATGGCAAAAACTTATGATGTTAGTTCGAAATTGTCTGCTAAACTCTATCAATTATTTGAAACTTATTTAAAATATTTATTTCTTGGAGGAAATATTTTCTCACATATTCCAGCGATTAAGTTGCCAAAGGTACAATTTTTTTTTGAAATACTGAAGTTTACATGTTGTTTTTATGTAGAGTGCCAGTAACGTGTTTCTGGAAGCGATCCATATTTTACAATGTTGTCAGGAAGTTAGTTACGTTCTTGGAGGTACTTTGCTCTACCACAATAAGTATGGCAATTTTTGTTGATGTCGAGGGGTAAACCACTTTGTGATTAAACTCTATATGAGAAGTAACCTGCGATTAAAATTTCTGTCAAAAGATGGCTACGTGCTTTCTTAATGCTGTGATTACGTATTTTGCGTTCTCTCTCGCACGCATGGGGCGACATAGTCACGACGTACACCACTGCAAAACTATAGCGAGTCTGCAGGATTTTTTTGACCTAATCTGGTTTTAATAATGATCTAGTATGGGGTAGCTTCAGAAAAAGAAATTATTAGAAATAAAATTTTGGTGATAAATTTTATGCAATATTCAAACGCCTGTACTTTTAAAATTACTTGACCAATCCACTTGAAACTTGTGTCAAGTCTGAAATTGATGTGTCTAAATTGTTAAGGTGAAAAAAATCGAAAAATTTGTTTTAGTTTTGGAGTCTCGCACAACGACAGAATGCATTGTTGTCCATATAGCGTTCTGTGCGTGCGACAGAGAATGGAATATTGAATTTAGATAATGAGACGCCTCCCTTAAAGTTGGAGAGCTGCGATTCCTTCATTATGCTTTTTGGTGTATTTTCAGAAGTTGATCTACTTGACCCCAAAAACTTTCACATGTCAGGCGGAGTTGATGTACTGTATACAGGATATGCAACCAGTGAAACATATTTGAAAATTTTACTGATTTTCGTCTAAATACTCTTTATCTTTTTTCATTACGATGAAAACCTCAAAAATATTTTCTATCTGACTGGAAGTTTGTTTATAAAATTTTGATTTACTTATTTTATTAATGACATTCCTCACCAATTTTGCTTAAAGATACATGTAATCTACATATTTAAAAAATTGAATTTTACTAAATTTTAAATGCTGGAAAGTGCTTTAATGGGCGTGTTTGGTAACAGACCAATCACATTTAACCTTCTATGTATCAGCTCCGGTTGCACAAAGCGTGATTAAACTCTTGTCAAAATTTTTATTAGTGATTAGAGCCATCCGATGCTTTTGAAGAATTTGACTGATAGCAAAATGAATGTTTGTTAAATCCCCACAGAATGCAACAAACGGCTAATGAGCAATTAAAGTAATAAATTTTTTAGAGAAGTGCTAACTGCTCTCGTCATGGCTGTACAACCAGAACACAATGTTGCAATATCCAAATTTATTTAGCATTTTTTTTATACTGCAGCGGACTATTTGTAATTCAGTTCTTTGTATACTACAATATGAGTTCTGTCTAAAATATCAAAAAATAATTAGTACAATGGTCTACAATTTATTTATAAAAACATCAATGTGGCAACATCGGTTTTGTTGATTATTGTGGCGGAACGATACAATACTAACTACTAGCAATTTGTTACTTTTTCTTGTTGTTAATATTTTTCAATTAATTAATTTCGTTATGACATAAAAAGTGATTTGTACATTTTACACTAAATTGAAGGCGATGTTAGAAGGACTGGCAGGTCAGAGGTACCAACTATGTGCGGGCTGGGATGTCAAGACGTTATTGGTCGATTACGGGATGACACGTTTGCAGACCAATCATATCAAAGTTTTTCCCGCCTTTTAAAATTTTAAGATTTTTAGGGTTTTAAAAAGTAGACAGAAATGATTAATTTTCATGTAGCGGTTAAGAACCGCTTTCTTTTGACAAGATTTCGAACATTATTACAAAGCATTAGGGGTGGTTTACCCCTCGACTAATGCTGTACGACTTGAACTGATGACGTTTTTCAGGGTAGTGGCGACTCAGTTAAGTTCTGATTTAACTAAGCGCATTGTTTTGACTGATCCCTACAGGATCAAATGTCCAGGGGAGGTTCCCAAACTGAATTTCGAAGCACCTTTGGGTGTTCAAATGTTGCAGGTATATATTTCGAGTAAAGAGTATTATAGATTGCATGAAGAAGCGACTAGAAGTAGGAGCATATTTCAATATTTAACTAACAAGAATCTTAGAAAGGTCAGTAGCTGTAGCCATTTTAATTAATTAACTTAACAATAGCTTCTTAGATTCAAACGAAATCCAGTAGTAAAGAACCAGCGATAACGGCCATGAAACGAGACCAGTCAATAATATTCACAGCAGTGCCGGAAGAAGATTCTGATCATCATTTGATACCTCAAGAAAAACCGATAGAATTGCAGAACCGACCCAAATTTTTGAATTTAAAAAACAAAACTAGCGATTTTAACCTTGAAACGAAAACTATCAACAAGACTGTAGTACCTCATACTCCCTACCATGGACAGACAAGTGTTTGTTCGACTCCAATGTCTGATTTGAGTAAAGTTGTCCATTCGAAACCTCTGTCAATTTGTATAAACCCGATAGGGGAGGCGAAGGTTGAGGAAGATTTGAAATGTTTACAGGAGAATATGAAAAAATTTGAGCATTTTAAATTGGTGCCGTATTTGAAAGTCGCGAGTAATTTGTACGATTCTAAGAAATTTTCTAGCGCTTTCGAAGTGAGAGAAGCTTTAAATGGTATTAATAACGGTATTAAAATGAAGTATTACAACGCAGAAAGCGAAGAAAAGTCAGAAAAATCGAAAATTTTTAAAACCATAGCGGACCCTACTTACCCAGTTTTTAGATCTGACGGCACCATAGTGTCTCATCCTTTCTACGAAGATTACGTCACGAACCATTTGGAACTCATCACGACCGAAATAGCAGAAAGCGAAAAAACAATTGAAATTAAAAAAAATGCTTTTAAAGATTTTGATGCTTGTTTGGTGGATTTCGTGAAAAGCGTCTCTCCAACAAGCAACAATAAAGTTCAGAAACCAATCGAAATGTCAACCTTAAACAGCCAAAAACCCAATAAAGATCGACGAAAATCGCTTTCGTTACCCCTAAAATCTTTGAGTATCGACGATACCGACCAAATTTCTTCACCGATTCGTCGTCATTCTTCTGGCGTGCAATTGACTCCTCTCATGTCAAAATTGAGCACTTTTGAAGATAGATCTAGCGGTTTTTGCAGTCGCGATGCCACCCCTTTGTTCACTCCAACACAAGCGAACTTTCCCTTTTCGTTTAAAAAGAAAAGTAAATTTGTTAACGACCAAAATGATGGGTCGCTACATAAATGTATTTTGTTTGTTTGTGGCCAACAAGACATGGTGGTTACTCTTTTACTTCAAGAGGAGTGTACGGCATCGTTGGATGTTATAACGAAATTGGTATGGTGATTCTGTCATTTTTGTTGGAAATTAATAATTATTTTGTTAATAGTGGGAAATTTGTACTGAAAATTTGGGAAAATTGGAAAAGCAATTGCACCATTGTCTCGAAACTTACCCAACGAGTAGCATGACTGACAGCGAACCTTACAGCTACTTGCATTTGGATCCTGAATGGGATACAATGCAACGAGGAGGACCCTGGAGCACTGCCGAATTGGGTGCTTTGACTTATTTTCATCGCGATTTTAAGGAGAATCCAAATTTGACGGAAATTCTTATGAGGTAATTTTAACGCAACAGCCAGGTATTAGGTATACCCAGTGTCCCATTATAATATAGTGCTCGCGCTGAGAAAAGATGCGTTTTAAGTGATTCTGTGCACACTCCAGAATGAAACATAAGCGACACTAGCCAGTGTTGCTTATGCTCCTATGGTTTCTAAATCCGCAAGTCGTACGAAAATCGTAGAGTGCGTGCGGGCCCAAAATGCAAAATTCAGACTAATGGTATCACGAGAAAACCACAATATTCTAGTATAAGGTGCCCGAAAATCAAAATAATCTCTGTAGACGTTTTATTTTTTAAATATTCAAGTTTTAGGCACTGTTGCTACGATTGAAATGCCGTTAACTTTATTTCGGAGAAGATTTTAAAGCGCCGTTTTCTAAGTTCGGTACCGTCTAAAAATTCATTATTTTCGCCACACTTTTCGCTTTACACGCTGTTATCTCAGTTGTTGCGTGAATCCAAAAATTTAATTTTTGCAAAATATGGGGAATTCTATCTGGATAGCGATGGCTTTTGAATCAGATTTTTTGGAAAATATGATGTTTCCAAAGTAACTAAAGTTTAAGTTAATAAAACTGACGTTTTGTGCCGCAATGGCAGCAATTTCGCGGTTAAAATTACTGAATTTCATAATGGGCGCAATTTTCGTTAGCCTGACCATTGCAAACCTTGTGCTAACGATATTCATGTTAAACGCCCACTTTTCGAGGGTTTCCCAAATCAATATGGGCTACCAGGTGATTTTTTTGATCGCCTGTTTGCCATTTTTTTTTGGAGTTCTTTTCGAAGTGAGGGAACTTCTTGGTCCTTTTATGATAATATCCGTCTATTCATCATTGCTGAATATTGTAATAATTATTCTCGCCGTTACTGGCGTTTTTAACATGGGCTCATACAGTTTTGTTCTAATAATATCCTCGCTAGCGTTACAGTCTTTGTTATCGACAATTTGCGCGGGATTAAGCATCTTGTTATTTAAAAATAACACAATTTTATTAAAAACAAAAGAGAATTCAGAATTTCAACTAGATAGCTATTCACTTCGTAGATTTGGTATAATCTTGAATGATTAATTTAAAATTTTAATCTTTTTTTTGTAGATGTTGCGACGGTGTGATTTACGGCCATCAGTGTGGCAAGGCTGAAGTGTTTTACCACCAACCAGCTAGTAGTAATGCAGGGTTGCCAACACCCGCAGACCCTATGGGTAACGTACCCCTCAAAGCTAAACGTAGATTGGAACGGGACCATTCTATCATATTACTGTAATTACCAGTATTGCAAACATTCCTTTTGTTAGTTTTTAAAAATTTTGTGCCAAATTTTTGTATTTATGTTCAGTCCGTATTATCTTTATGTGATATCTGAGTATTTACTCCATGTACTGCATAGTAAAAAAATACGTATGTAATTCTTACAAATATTTATTGTGAATTGTTAGAATATTTTGTTTGTTTTTCTCGTTATTAATAACATAGATTGTTTACACCCAGACAGAATTTTATTTAATTGCGTATAGCAGCCATGGGTAAAAAGTTAATACACGTTAACACATTGTACAAAGATTGTGCAAAACATCTTCAAAGTGCGACAACATTCAATAAATAAAACACACACAACAATATAAAAACAAGTACAGTTAACGAAAAATTTTCATTAAATTTGGTTTGTCTTCGGCGTCCTTGTTCTTGATCAATTCTTCCAAAGTGAGTAGTTCTTTATTAACAAGACCAGTTAAAGAACTATCAAGTTCCATAACTTTATTAAAATCTTCAATAGCTTCACTTGTATTCCAAGCGCCAACATGAGCTTTTGCTCTTCGAAAATAAGCTTTAACGTTACCTACAATCAGTTATTTTCAAACAATTAATCGAGATAACCCAAAAATATTTTACTAGGATCAGTCTTGAGGGCAGAAGTGCAGTGTTCAATCACAGCATAAAAATCACCCTGAGTCAACTTGCATTGTGAATAATTCAACAATAACGGAAGCTTAAGATGGTCTAACTCATTCCAATCTTCATCGTGAGGTTTCTCCCTAATTAAATATTAACAATTTGAAGACTTAACAAAAATCACTTACTTTAGCATCAATTGCTCAAGCATTCCGATAGCTTTAGCGTAATCATCGGCAGCTTTTTGGTAGTTTTGATTTTTGAAAGCTTGATTTCCCAAATCTTTAAGTTTGGATACCATTTTTAATTTTTCATCTTCAGAGAGTTGCCATGATTCTTTTTCGTAATGGTCGGGTTGTTGAACTTCCAACAATTCTAATAACAATTGTTGATAAATTTGATTAATTTTATTTAGGCAACTAACCGATGGTGAATTCTAAATTTGAGGGTTTTTTGAGAAAATTATTTAAATCCTCATAACCAACCCCTTCATTTTGTAAAGTCATTGCGCAGCAGTGACTCCTGCGTTCTTCTCGCGGTGACTGCATGTCTCTTAACGTTTTCGAAACAAACGGGTACTGGATCACTAACTACTCACAAGTTATTAACTCCTTTCGTATCATGAATGAATTAACTTACGCTTTTGTCCACAGTAAAAACAGCTACTTCACGTAACGCCATTTTTTGTACTACAACTTCCCACACTTCTAATTTGAATTTTTTTCCTAAAATTAGTTCAAAGGGTTTGCCTTTACCCATTTTTTTCGAGTCATCCAGTAGGGTTTTCTCAGCATCACAGAGACGTGTTTGAAAATGGAAAAGCACCTGAAAACAGTTGGTGATTAAGGGGGAGTTTAGGTGTCTGGTTTAAACCTTTGTCCCATCATTAAATTCTACGGGTTTTGTCCCTGCATATAAAGTCTTTTTTTCAATTAAATGTTTGTCTTCAAACGAACTCATTTGTATCCTTAATTTACAAAGATATCACAATGGAAATTGTTGTACTCAATAGTTGTACTTTTGTTATTATTAATACTTTACGAAGCCAAATTCAGGAGGTCAAATTTTGTCTAATTATTTTGAAAGCTGTCAAAATAACTTAGCCCCAAACATTTGACAAGTGACAAGTAAAATGCCAATTGTTTTACAGGAGGCGCTTCAATCGGAAAAGAAATGAGAAATAGAAAAAAAATCCAAAGTTATTTTGTATTTGGTTTTAATAATATTCAACAAATTTTGCATTTAGAGTTTCCAGAAACCCGC
This sequence comes from Pyrochroa serraticornis, assembly GCA_905333025.2. Lineage (NCBI taxonomy): Eukaryota > Metazoa > Arthropoda > Insecta > Coleoptera > Pyrochroidae > Pyrochroa > Pyrochroa serraticornis. Next base: position 23,241,428 of record HG995154.1, read on the forward strand.
TTTTTGCTTTATTAATTAATTTCAAAAAGAAACAATTTGGTTGACGAGACTTCATGTAGATAAAACAGTTATCTGCTTCCAATTGCGCAGTTATTCTACCTCTCGCTAGGTCGATAAGTTTGCCCTAACCGCGGGTTCGCGCCAGGTTTTGTCCCCGACGCCTCACCCCCTCGAGCCGGTAAAGCAGTTTGCGTGTACAAAAATTTGTGATGTAAATACTTTTGAATACGAAACCCAAGAAAATTGGATCTAGCAGAAAAACTTTGAGGTATTTTCCTAAATTTAGAGCATTTTGAAATATGAAGTCTTAACGGCTGCAATTACTCACTTTGAGTTGGGTGCATTTTGATAAGATTAGCAAGGTTATGTCAATACAATCTTCCAATCTTTGCAGGTTTGTTGAAGTTTTTCGGGTACAAAATGCCGTCTTCTGTGCGGCCTAAAGGCGTAGGTGCTAGCACGCGGGCCCCCCCAGTTACTCCCATGTCAGAAAGACAGCAAATGGCACTGTTGATGCAAATGACATCGACCTCCGATTCAGGCTCTAGGAGCCCCAGTGGGTCAAGTTCTTCACGTTCGCGAGATCGAAACGAAAGAGGTGAAACACCTTTGCATTTAGCTGCAATTAAAGGCGATGTTGAGCAAGTTTGTAAATTATTGGCACATCGGGCTGATCCTAACGCTGCTGATTTTGCTGGTAATTTATCGAGTATAACAAAATTTTCAGATATTATCATCACTAATGGGTTGTAATCGCTATCTATTGCAAATATGGTTAAATAACAACACCCAATTTAGTTGATTGTTGTGTTATTAATATTTGGTGTTAAATGGGGTTGTTTTTTTAGGCTGGACATCTTTGCACGAAGCTTGTAACCACGGGTGGTATGAGGTCGCCTTCAGGTTAGTGCAAGCGGGGGCTAATGTGAATGCTAAGGGGCTGGATAATGATACACCTCTACATGATGCGACCATAAACGCTCATCTTAAACTTGTTAAACTTTTAGTTGAACGCGGTGCTGATATTCATGCTAAGAACTCCAAGGGTAAAACCCCTTTGGATATCGCACCTGAGTCAGTAAAACCTTACCTATTGAATCCAAGCTTGTCTCTACCAGGTAAGTTTTTAACGTCATTTTTGTAACCATGGATGTTTTATTTGAATTTAGCGCCATTGTAGGTTTCTTATTTTGAAATGCAGCATCCACTTTATAGCTCTTTCATACCAATCAAGTTGTCGCCTTATTTCTGTATGCAAGAATGGCATGGCTTGTATCTTATTTTGTTGTTTATCAGGCTGCAAAGGTGGTGGACATCCTAAACCTTTTTGGTCAACAAGTTTACAAGTCAACTAACATAATTTACATAGCGGTTTACATTGCTTTCATACATTGCATGTAAAAGTCGAGATTTTTATTCAATCGTTTTGTTTTTAATTAACATATTTTTTATTGGCTTTTATAGACTTTTTGAACGACTTCTGAAAATACTGAAAAATCATTTGAAACGCATTTATTATTTGTGAAATTCCGCTGGACTTGAGCTTGAATGGGGAGTACGAAAAAAAGAAAAAAGTTTCAACGATTTTTAAACTGTTTGACGTGTCCCCGAATAAATCACGTGATAATGCAGCGCCACTGAATCGCAGCGATAGCAGATGCAGCTAAATTCTTGCGTATTGAGTTCTATCTTGTATTTAAAAAATGGGGGAAGCGAAGTACGAAAGTTTGAGAACTGCTGATAGAGTTAGTAATAGGGGTGCTAAAATAGAGCACGAGAAATAAATAAAAGTATTAACTTAAGAATCTGCATGTGCGTCACGTGGTTATAAATGAAATGAATTCAAGATCAATTCCGTTGTGAAGCAGTGGCGTACTTTTTTTTTTTTTTTAGATACAATTATCAATGAAACTACTACGCTAGTATTCAATGTCTCTGAATTGGAGGGCTCATAGCGTTACGACTTAAATTCTTAGTCGATTTAGTGTTTAACTTATTACTTTATTTTTGCGGAGCGCACGTGTTATTTAAATTCTCAATGTGCTTCGTTTGTTTAGTGTTTTAATAATCTTTCATACTGCACTTTACCATCAGCGTTTATGTTGGTACTTCCAAGAACCTGTTACAGTTATCCCAATATCACAGCATCAAGATTTATACAGCAAAGAATCTTCGACTCAGTTTCCCAACTTGCGTCGAGCATCCTGCGCAATAGTCTCATAATGCGAAATTGAGTGAGAGTTGCATGCAATAATAGTCTTGTTTTGGCAGCTAATTTTGGATAGTTTGTAAACTGTAATAACTGCGCATGTTCCAACAGAAAAGGTTTTTAAGTTTTTGCTGCAACAACATTCCAGTCAGTTCCACTTGGAACTGGGGATATAAAAATCCCCAACTTTTCCCCTAGATATATTGACAGTTGACACTAGTGATTTTCGATACTTTTGACTAATTGTTACTATCAAGTATTTTGTATTAAAATAACTACCGACAAAAAACCTTCGCAATAATTGGAAAATCACTTTCTTTAAAGTTGTAAATAAAACAAAAAGGTAACAAGAAATTATATAAAAACGTAAGTAAATAATAAAATAAAATCAACAAAGTCATAACATTTAACAACTATAGGGTTTCTAATTTGAAAATAAATCCTGATTTGCATTTAAAAAAAACTTTTTTACATTTTCACCTTTCAGAAGATTCCGTCTGTCAGAAATTACTTGGTCTGTTTTCAAAAAGACATCAGCTGGTACAAAATGGCAATTGCGCATGCGTTGGTTTACGAGTTTGTATATGAAAAGCAAACTGTTTTTAAATTGTTGGAAAATCTTGTCAGAACACCAAACCATTCGTCACAGTTTCGAATTTGTTCCGCAAGCACACTAGAATCAAAGAGTAAAGAACTTATGAAGAGGCGACGCTTCTGGCGGTTCCTTTGATCTTTTGAAACCAAATTATTTGACCTTGAAACATCAGTCCTTTTAATTTGGTAGGGTAAACAAAACATCGTTAAGCACGTTCGTGTAACACGATATTTGGCTGGCAGCCCCTTCAATGCCAGGCGGTTGGTTCTTAGCGTCGTGTTGTTGTTAACGCCTCAGCTGTGGTAATTCGATCCCGTTGTGGTTACAATTTTAAAACAAACCTTTTAAATTGGTAGGTTGGACATCTCTGTCGCCGAATCAGTTTCCTTGTTCGACCGTCGCCTCTTTATAAGTTCTTTCCTCTTTGCTAGAACCCTACTGAGCAAACTCATGACGGTTGGAAACCGTTGCGGACTGCTGCCAAAACAAACCTAATCGTTCTAGTACCAGAGATGTATTGAGGAAAATTGTTCTTTCGCTCGGTCTGTAATTAACAATATTTATCAATGAAATTCTCTTTAAATATAAATATTAAACGCCAAGTTATTATGTAAAATTGTTAAGTAAGTTACCAAAAGTTGCAAGTCCGGGCCTGGCTGGCGGGTTGGATTTCGAAATCATAAAATCGCACTTTTGGAGATCAAAATGACGCCGCCCAAGTCTCGCTGCTGTATAACTCTTGCCAATACCCACCACTTTGACATCATTAATTTTTTAATTTCAATTTTTATTGCATTTTAGGCACTTATTTAAATATTTCATAGCATGATCTGTTATTTTAATTATTAGTATTAGTACACCGCAGAGGATTGATTGTTGAGTCTTGACTAAAAGTAACCAATTACAACCATAGTTTCGTATCTTTGTATAGTTAGTCAACAGACCACCAAATTACTATAAAAATTTTATTCCCCTACAAAAAAGTTTTAAGGCTACAGTTTAGTCTGCTTGTGTTCTCTGTTGCACGTAACTATCGTTTAATCGGTGTTTTTACTCTGAGGATTTGTTTTTGTGAAAATTTTTCAAAAATGAGCTAAAAATTATGTTTCGTAACGACAATGGCCACCTCTGTAGGAAGCTATAAATTTTTTTATGGTAACAGGTGACTCAAGGTGCATTTTCCAAAATTTATTTTAAGTTTTTAACGACATTTACGGTTTTCTACAAAATCGAAGAAATACGCATTGCAAGTTGTGACGTCAATTATTGAAGTTCTTCTGGCTTCTGGAGTCCAAAGAAACGATGCTCGCGATTTCAGTGCATCTTTAGTTACGTCATAATAAATTTTATTGTGATGAGCTATCAAGCAAGAAAAAATCGAAAGTGTTTTGGTTGAGTGGAACAGAGAAAGAAGTATAAGGTTGTCTCATTGAGGTTATAGAATATTTTTGGAAAAACGAGTTGGGTTATGCCAGAGATTTCGTGAGAGGGCCAACTCCCATAAGCAATTTTGGATCCACAGAAAGCATGGTCTTGTCTACATTTTCCAATAGAAATTCAACGGAAGTTGCTTTAATCAACTACGCGTGAAATTTACACAAAACCATCGTTGCAGCTTGCGGCTGCGTAGTTAAATAAGTTTACTTTTTTACTCAATCGTACCTCAAAATTATGTTAATAATTATTAATGAAGAGCCTTCAAATGCGCCCGCATGCTTCTTCTTTCCTTTTTTAAACTATCTCGGTCTGCCTTTCCATTCGTTTAAAGTCGTTTCGATCTTCGTAACGCCAGTTTTTAGTTTACACCCGTCCGTAAAGAAGTGTTATTTCAATAATACGTGATTGAAAGATTCATGTTGTGGAGTGAAAAACTCTACGGGACATCTCGGATAATCTGAACCGTTGCTGCTGGTCCGTGCGAGCACTAGCCACAACACGCAAGAGTTTATCGACGTGGTCGATCTACTTCGCGAGTCTTCGGTTCTTGATTGCGGCGTCGAGGATCGGGATCGGGTTGGACACGGTGTAGTGCTGGTGGTTGTCCGGTTTGCCCGTTCGTAAATCTTTGTCGGCGGGGATAGAGATCGGTGCAATTGCACTAAATAATCGTCAATCACCACCACCGACATCGGCGGAGCAACCAACCGGTCGCTTCCCAGCCAGCCTGAGATGCGTCGTGCATCGCAGTCCCATAAAGGTACGTTGCCAAAAATCGCACCGGCATATTTACGCTACCCACAGGTGAACAACATTTGCCGATCCCATGATTCCAATGGCAATTAACTTATAGCTGTAGTTGTGCGTTCGGTAGTAATTGTCGCAGTAGATTGACGGCTTCAGAACGTGGAAGTAAGAGGTATGTTGTGTTTTTCGTTGCGTTTTCCGGATAGGAAAGAACCATTTTGTTAAAAGTCAAGAAATTATGTGATTCGGTCGGGCTGTGCGTGATCTAGTTTTCGTTTTCGTACGTTGCCCTTTTTACGAGGCGAGCCATTAATTGAATTGAGAGCGAAATAGGGCGATCGTGGGGATGAAATTCTTGTCGGTAATCGTTTTGTTTTGATATCTCAGTTATGTTTTGCCTACGGTTGACATTGAAATAAAATCAAGGCGGCGTATGCGTGCCTTTGCCTCCTTGATCCTTCATAAATATGTTAAATAGTATTGTTTTTGAAATTCTCTAGTTATCATCAGCGAGTCGTTAGCTGTCACTGTGTTCACTATTTCTATTGATTAAATGTTTCCTCATCTCGTTATCACCACATGTTATAATTATTTTATTACAGCGAAAGTGGACTACAAAACATTTATATCGCTTTAAAAAATTGATAATAATTTATTATGTCACATGTATAGGATTTGGACCAATACCATGCGAGAACCAGAGGTGAAATAGATACGTCAAGATATACAAATATTTCTGCAAAATGAGTTTTGTTGTTAGTGATTCTTGTATTTGTGTAATTAGATGAATATTTTCATTTCACATATTGAGTAGATGTCCATTTTTTTAAATGACTTTCTTTCCAAACCTTGTACGTCTGCAAATCATATTTTGGACCAAAAAGAACTCTTTTCTGTACATCTATAGGGCTTAAGAAACTTAGATATTCACTTTGTTCTTTAAATGGTTGTAACAGTAATGACATTGCCCGCGATAAAAGATATTTCGTAGATAAAGTGTTAGGAATTTACCGTTAACTAGTTGAGTAACATATTCTGAAATAACAAGCTTTTAAAATTACATATACTATTATATATTCTATTGAAAATGTCATTATTACAAAAGTACATTCATCAGACCAAATAATTGTCCTAAAATTGTTTCTATATATTTGAATCGGCCTCGATCATTTTTCTCCAATGCCTACACTTTTTGAGGTATGTATGGTTAAACTTATCTTTTTTAGTACTTCATGTACAGTTCGGTTTGAGGCACTAATGTTATTAGAAATTTTCCGAATAGAAGTTTCCAGGTTTTCGTTTACACTCAGACCAAATTCAAGGTTTCTGCCAAATTGGCGTTCTTTCCGGTTGCATTTCTTAAAGTCACAAAATTTCTCAAATTTTCTTCGAGTCTTGTAAACTTGCGACGTTCTGAAATTGTCTTCCTTGGAAAGTGATGGTTGTAAATTCGCACTACTTGACCACAATTTTTGTTGCATTTGAAATACACTTGTAACATGTCGGTCAGTTTATTGTTGTTCATTATTTTTTTTTTTACAAAAAGTACCTTTGAAACCTAAGAAATGGTTACAATACGATATCATCGGCGACACTGACGGATTACTGACTTACGGTTTCTGTTTTCCCGGCACACTTGAAAATTTTTTTCGTTAGACACTTTAATTATTTGATTGATTGAATATTGTACCAAAGCCAACTTTTTCGACTTCAAGAAAATATTCTTCTAACAAAACCATAAGAAAAATACGTTTCCAATTGAAAAAATGTGGAGCATTGTTTGACATTGACATAGTTAAAAAATCACTATTAGGATCACTTTGTAGTGGTTAAAGTTTTTTTTTTTTATTATAATACAAGCTGAAATACTATGTAGAAAAAAAACATTTGTGGTTGTTTTACTGCGGGTTTGCTCGTAACTTTACAATTATTTATCAGATCGTTAAAGTTGTGTGGGCATATTATAAAAGCTAATTGGGTCAAGAATAATGTTTACTTAAAGTTAAAACTAATCAAATCGCTCAACCACATAGATTTGCTCAGAAATTGCCTACTCGTTACTCATAAATCAATAAAAGCTTTTAATTAAGTTCGAGTTTTATCATTAACAAGGACAGATAATTGAATAACTGGACGCATTTTTTAAAATCAGATTACGCGGTATTAATATTAACAAAAAAAATTTTTATTGCGATTTAGGGTTTTGTAGATTTCCCAAAATAGTTCAGTAATTGTTTGAATTTTTTGTTGCCAACAATATTTTTATTACATTAGACTCGTTTAGGGACACCAAATGTGCCGCGTACCCAAAACTACGTCCCAACATTTGATTTGCCCTCATTATTTAATATGACACGTACTAATGTCAGTGGCGTAACATTAACTTTGTAAAAACCGGCTGACCTAAAAATTGTGTTTTCAAATTAAGCAATTTACTTAAAATTGTAATTGTTTGTTGCAGTTAGTTGGTTTTTAGTCCAAAATAAAGAATTATTGCTGGACCGGTAAGAGATATTAGCAAATTGAACACTATTGACCATGACCACTTATCAAAATGTCTGTGGAAGGGTGTTAACCAACATGGTGATACTCTGTGCACCTTCAATCAGTTTGATTTCAAGTTGTTTCAGTTTAGTTTCAAGTTGTTTCATTCGATTCCGCAGTTTTTAGTAATCATTACGATGGTCTGTTTCAATGTTATACGGGGCATTAGTGATGACGTAATGCCAGCCATTTTCTTACGAAAAGTCACGGATTTGTATCCATACAAAGCGGTATTAGCACCGGACTTTTCAGAAAAAAAATATTATTGACGTTATTATTACCCATCTGTCTTGCATGGATACTTTAATGGGTTATGTTTTATGCATTTTTACCGTTTTTAGTGGTTTTTCTCCTTAAAAACGTATAATAACGATAATAATCACTTTTTTCGGAAAGGTCCCCTGCTAATACCTCTTTGTATAGATACAAAACACTAACCTTCTGCAATAAAATGGCTGGCGCTATGTCACTTAATGCTCCCCTATTGTATCTCTATGCTTAAATAAAATTTATTTTTTTTTAAAAGCGGCTCCAAGTGGAAAATTTTGAGTGAGAAAAACTTACTAAATAATGCAACGCTACTCGAGCGGTGGGCTAGGGAGTTGGCGCCTGGTTCGATTCACGGCCGCTGCGACCAGCTTATCTAGTATAAAGCACCCCAGTAACCAACCCGTTTAATCAATTTGTTTTTTTATGGTAAAATATTATCAAAAGGGGAGACCTACATAGAACAGTGGAACCGGGGGTTGGTGTGATGACCCTAGCTTTGGGTTTATGAGAGATTAGAGAATGCAAGACAATTATTTGAGTCTCACTATAGATGTTTTCTGAAGTATCACCAGAAAAAACTGTGAAGCAAAAATTACCCACTACATTTAAACATTTGTTTTCTTATCAACTGTTCCATAAATTTCATTATTGAATGCAAGATGGTTGCCATAAGAACTCATCGTAGTCAGCAGTAAATTTTTAAAGCTGAAGAAGGTGTAGGTGGAAGCAGGAGCGGCTGGTGTGTAAGAGCTGCGAAGCTGCAGAACACATAAAGAAAAATGGAATGTGCATAATTGAAATCATAACGCAATTATTTCTAAAATACAAACTTTAACTGACACCGTTGTTACAATCAATCATCAATTACTGCAAACCTTTGATGATCACACAGCGTGATTTTGAGTAGAAGCGGATTTTATTTGTCAACCGCTCACGTGGTGCTTTATAGGACCATAACACAAATTTGTGGCTGCAGAGTGTGCAGAACTATTATTTAAAAGTCGGGTATTTTAATAACAAAGCTAATCGGCAAATTAGATGCCGGTTTAGAAGTTAAACTAATATAATGAATTTCGTGCAGTATTTGTTACAAAATAAAATTTTGCTCTTATTAGACGAAAACAAGATGAAAATTAAACGATTTAGAAGGCTTCTGCCACATCTAAAAATTGAAGTTGCTGGTTCTATTCGGCAGAAAGGTTATAAAAGATATCACCAGAGCTGCTGATTTCCTGCATACACTGTTACCAAACAACTTCGAGGAGTTCTTAAAAAACAGTGAAATTTTTGAAAATATTAATTACCATTCCAATGACAGCAGCAGGGCCGAAAGTTGCTTTTCAACACATAAGCCGTTAAGGGCGTCCCCGTGCCAACACTTTGAACGCAGATATGCAAGATACGTCGCCATTTTTTGTGTACAGTCAAAGATCCCTATTTGCGGACATTGTTTCCACTTCTCGTATTCACGGGTGAAAAATTCTGTATTCGCGGATCCAAAAGAAAATTGCAGGTATTGAAAATGTAAGAAAAACTAATACAAATTGCATTTTTATTGCACTTTCAAATTTTTTATTATTTTAGTCAGCCATACATGACTACTGATATTTACTTGCTATCATGTACACACATGAATCGCCGAATCCTTCTATTATTGTCAACATTTCCGAAAATATTTTTTGGGCTTTTTTGCAATTCTCGATAGCAATGCGCCCTCCTGTTTTCAAATTCTAAGATCGTTTGGGATACTGTACGTATTATTTTAAAAGTATATCTTTGAGTTCACCCTCTATGATCGAATTTCGGCCTCTAGATTCCCGACTAACCTCTAAAGGTGTCGCGAAAAGCCACTCAAATTGTTTTATTTCAAAGAAATTCTTTAATTATGTTATTATCTCTTAATTATTGTTCTATTTGTTGCTACTTTTATTAATCTGTATTAATTTGCACATCATATAACTATTTTATCTCAAATTCGGAAAATGGATTATTAATTATCTTCATAATGAGTACCTCTTATAATATTTTCGTGTCCGTTTACGCAAAAACGTTGTCGGTCGCTGAGCTCTCAATTCGAACAATTTTGTCGACAAAAAATATGTTGTGGATGAAAAGGACGAGTAATTTCATGAATGGGACTCTTGCCTCAATCATAAATAAATTTGGTTGCCTTCAGGCGAGTTGGGCAGCTAGCTCCAGGTAGAATTTGGACTGGAGGTGGTAGCTCGACCGGGTAGGGGAGTACATTCTCTCCAAATGCTCAGATGGTTACTACTAGCGCCCCCATAACGGATTAGTTTGGCTGGTGAACGTACCATACGCCCTTAATTTCAAAATATCTCAGTGACTGAGACTCTTTTCACTGAACCAGTTCAGTGAATCTGGATCACTTCAAAGATTCGGATCTTTGAACCGACTCTTTCGTGAACCGTTTCAAAAAGACGAAACGAAAAATACCGAAGCTGAAGATCCGTACTGCTGCATTGCATATTGCATACTCAATTCTTTATTATGATTGATGTCTCATACATGCAGCGCCATTGTCATTGTTTGAACAAAAGTTCTCTTGGTAACTAATTGATATTACCTACATTTGAAATTCTGTTTTTCTTCTTTTAATTTAAATTTATTTTTTGTGTATAACCTGATCTTTGGTGCCTAAAATTAATTTTTGTTAGATATTACGTCTGTTATCAAGATGAATAAATTCGATAAAATATTATTGTTATTCGGTCTTGGTCAAGTAAACCGATCCGATTGAAACCATTTCTGAACTTTTAAGCTTTGGCCATTATTTCGCTCAACTTTTAATTTTTACAGTTCTTTCTAAAACTAAAAATTCTGTGTCAACTTTCGTCTCCCGACACATCTGAACAGAACTTTGAACCGATTCTCGGCTGCAAATCGAACACAATTTAACTTGAACTCAACTGAGTCAATTCGTCGCTGTTGAGACGCATTGACTGTACTTGAATTTATTTTGAACTTACGGGGGTTTGGTAGATAAAATTTTTGTTTTGTGATTTGTTCATGAAGGTTCTTTAAATCACAGTAAATCTGAATGTTACAGGAGAAATTAAAAATTTCATAGTAAAAACCGCGCCCTTAGCAATGCTTTAAACCGCTTGAAAACATAAATCTGACCTGCTACAAATCTTCTAAATTTCTCACTTCGAATTTTTAGATCATCAAGTTTGTCTACAAAAACGAAAGTGATTGACGGTGTTTGTATTAGGCACTCTGTGACAATTATTATGACTATAATGATTTTAAAATTCCTCACCTCCATGGAATTTTTTGACATGAATCTTATACGACGATATGGTTGGATTGCACAGTTAAATATAAAAAATTGCAAGGAAGAAGGAAGGAATGTAGTTTAAAGAATCATTGACGTCAATAGTTTCATGACTTCAAACACTATAAAATTTCGATTTTCTGTAAAATATGTAATTTTATATTAAAAAGTCGACCTGTCGCTTTGATTTCTTTCGAATTTTTAAAAAGCAGCGGTTGGCTCTGTGATCACCCATCAAAATCTTGACGAGTTTAATCACGCTTTGTGCAACCGGGCATGTATCTTCCTTTTTTCTAATACCCCCTCCTTCACCTTGTTCGTACTGAGAGATGAAAGTCCGTTTACAACCACTTAAGTAACGAAACATTAGCTCTCCATAAAAGTTGAAACTACAGTAACTTCAATTAATCCAAGCCAAAGTTGAACTATCTTTTATTTTATTTTAATTTACTCAAAGATGCGTTAAAACTAACCAATAGAAACTCCCTAAATCGATATAGTCTGTTATCAGTCTTTTTATTCGCGCCTGTTCACATGGAATTGCGCATGCGCAATATACTAATTGTGCGTTTTTTAGTTACTGTGAACGGAAAGGCTTTAAATTATTTTTTAAAGTAGCTAATTTACGTAAATTGACTGTTAACTAAGTTTTTAAGTACATTCCTTCTAGTTACGTTACTATAGAGTTCGCTGTATTTGATCATGGCATGACAGTACAGTTTGACTATTTGTTAAAATGATCACCTCTTCTGACGCCATTTCCATGTTTGACCAATACAAAGAGGGGATTATTTTAGTACTGAAAATTTGCCTTTTTTACTTCAAATTGGGAGTTCTCAGTCGACAGCTAGCTTAAAGGGGTGGTCTTAATGCCACTTAGACAATTATCCTAGTCATCTGCTAAACAAACAAGGGAGCGTTCGAGTATCCGGCCGACTAATTTGTATCAATGACTGGGCAGCTTTTTCCATTAATTCATAAATTTTTCCGGCCTTCCATAAGCTTGAGGTGGATTAAAAAAAATAAACAAGTGAAAGCAAACTGGTTAGGCTCGGTCCCTCAAAATTTACTTGCTTTCTATATTTTTGTTTTCCTAATGGTAGCGTTCGATTTTTTTGTATATCTTAAAACTATTAAATTTGCGTTCTTTCTCAAAATAAAAGTAATTCAATTTTTTTTATTTGTGGATAAGAAAGTACAATAAAATAAGTGAAATTAGTGATTGGCGTAGATACAATACTTCAGAAACTTTGTTAACGATCTTGCATTTTATCGATAATTGTAACTCGAAAAACTGAGGGATAACAATATTTTTGTGATTTCCCACGCAAATATCAGCGACCTTGCTCGATGCTATTCCAAGACCAATTTATTGGCGGATACTGTTAGATCTTGCACATTTATTCCGCCTAATCCTTCATTACTAAGTGCATCGCAGTCGCTTTAGAGCAGGACGTTGTGCCAAATTCAGTAACCTCTGCTTTATAGTTCATTTTGTTGGCACATTGAAAGTAATGAGGGAAAATTAAACCGGTTTTGGTTTACAGCTTCAAGAAAATCACACATGCCGCTACTGTACAAAATTGTATATTTTAGCAGTAAACCAGTGTTTTCGTTATTAGAGCAGGTGACGGTAACTAACAAAGTCCGCTGCAAAAATAGTGTTTTAGCTGAAACGATGCGCAATTCAAGACCAATTATGCGGTAATTTGCTTAAGTACCCTTTGCACTTTAAGTAAATGCTATTAATTTGAAATTACCGGTCGGATTGTACGAAAAACTGCTTGAGTTATTTTTATATTTAGATCCACGACTGTTGTTTCATTATTATTGTTGCTTGTAGAATCCACCACGTCGACTAGAGTGCCGCCACGCGCAAGGGATGACAAAAAAGTTACTAACGATACTACTAAACCAAAGTGTCCTTCAACCGATGAAACAATGGAGCCTTCTAAAGCGCCCAACGCGGAAGATGTTTACGAGTTCAAACCCGTAAAAGAATCTGAGACGGCCCAGGAACCAAAAGCGAATGAGGCCCAAGAAACTAGTCCCGATACAGCCGATCCCGCAAACGTTCCCACACCTCACAGTGAAGAAACGAACAAACGAAATTTTTCCGAAATCTCCGATCCAGTCGAAGAAAATAACGACGAGGAAAGCAGGAGAAAAAAGCGCAAAGAGGAAAACAGCAAAGATGGTAAAACAGTTGTGCAGAGAGGCGCAAACCAGAATAAAGGACAAGGAAGCAAACAAGGGAATGTTGGCCAAACCAAAACTGGCGCCGCAAACACCGCGAAAGGTGACTCATGAAATTAACGCTATCTTGAACTAATATTAATTTTTCTAGGGGTTCAAAACTTAGGTACTGGCGAAAAGAAAAGCCCCTGTTCGAGTCCGAAACCCGCTAGTAGCAGCGATGCGGAATTAGAAGACGGTAAAACTGATTTGAAAGTGCCTCCGTTAAAAATTGTTATCCCCCAAAGCGCAGCTAGCGAACAAGAAACGGGAGCCGGCAGAAACGGCAAAAATAACTCGCAAAGAGCCCATCCGGCTCTACCTTACGTTGTTCCCAGCTCTAATAACAGTAGCGATTCGAACGATAAAGAATTGGTTTCGGGCGCTGCAAGTCCTGACGGTTCGAGTAGTGTCAAAACTGATGAAAAGAAGGAACCGGGAACTGTCGTTAGTCAATCTGATGACCAAAGGGCTTCGCATCAGCGCGTATTGAGAAGTTCTCACAGATCTGGAAATGTTCAGGGGACAGATCGTGGCAGCAACAACTCGTCGCCGCAGCTACAAAGATCACATTCTCCATCACCAAATGCTTCACCGGCGGCGCCCGCAACCCAAGGCGAAGTTGTACCGTCTACAAGCAGTTCGATAACCGCCGCCCCCAAGATTTCAGATTCACAAGTAATTGAGTTTCAATTTTTTCTTATTTGGTAATGGGGTGAGACGAGACTTTGAGTAAAAGTAAACAATTTAGACCCCATAAAGTGGGTCGCACCCTTTTTTCGTATGAAAACTTAAGAAAAAATACAATAGCGTTACAATTTCTCGTCATAGAAGTAAAACTGCTGAGTAACGTCTGAGGTTTGCAAGTGATGAGTTTGAATTAGAGAGTCTTCAGGTGGCGTCTGTAGTAACTATAAATCCTGGGCCGCAGTACGCGTTTTCGCCGCAGCGGTTAAGAAGGAAGACAACGTATTGATTTAAATCAATTGGTTCACATCTACGCGATTGCAAATTCATTAAAAAAAAGCTTCCCGGACAACCGCTGCGTGGTTTGGAGTTTAAAGTCACCAATATTCCAGTGAAACATTTGCTTATATTTTGCGCGCTTTATGAGAGGAAGAATTGTCTTTCCGTGCGCCTCAGTGTTCACTCGATTTCTTTATTTGTTTTTTAAACAGTGATGAGCGTTTCACTTTCCGTTACGCATGCTTTTACATTCAATTCAGTAATGATTTGTCGGTCAGTTACATAAAAATTGTTTCCGCAGGCTACTGCACCTACTGATACAGAGACTACAACCACGGCCAGCACTTCGAACACAACAACTTCTACGCCAGCTCCGGTAGAGTTGCATCCGCGCAAACGCAAGATGAAACCTAATAAGGAGTTGACGGCGCCACCTTCGGAATCTGCGGAAACTCCCGTTGAAGCTCAAGTACACCCTCACGACCAGCCCATAACGAATTGCTATCAACTTTTCCTCAATATTCGTAAACAGGTATGAGTTTTCTCTGTTATGATTTCTGTTTGTTTCTGACATTAATTTCAATAGATCGACAAACGTCGTCGAGGATTGTTTCCAGTTCAGCCTAAACCTCCGCAGGGTTTTAAAGATTATTTGATGAATAGATGCACTTATGTTTTAGCAAGTAATGCCCCTACTACTCCAAATATAACTTACCCTCCCACTTTACCTGGTCAAATGAAAGATTTGTTCACTGATCAAGAGAAAGAAAGGTACAGGCTCAGAATGCAGGTAGTTTGTTATTTTATGATTATTTGTTTTAAATCTAAACTAAATGTTTTAGCATGTGATTGAAAAAGAGAAACTTGTGTTGTCAGTTGAACAAGAAATTCTTCGAGTTCATGGCAGAGCTGCACGAGCTCTAGCTAATCAGTCACTACCGTTTTCTGTTTGTACAATTTTGAGAGATGAAGAAGTTTATAATTTGATCACACCAGAACAGGAAGAAAAAGATCGGAATGCCCGTTCTAGATATAATGGTAGGATTCGTTTTATTATTGTTGGTTATTCTTAATTGATGATTTGAAGGTCGTTTGTTTCTGAGTTGGTTGCAAGATGTTGATGATAAATGGGAGAAAATTAAGGAGCATATGCTTCTGAGGCATCATAATGAAGCAGAGTCTTTGCACGCTGTTCAAAAGATGGACTGGGAATGGAAAATGAAGGAACTGAGTTTATGTGATAGAAAGTCAACTCCTTCTATTGATGAGCATCATGTTCCAATGGTGCATGTTAGTGATGATTTTGATCTCTTACCTGCCTAATATCGATTGTGAACTTTATACATGGTCATCTATTCTTTTAACTTGTAAAGTGTACATGTCTTGATGTTAAGTAATAAATTAATTTGTTATATGTAATATTCTATTTTTCCTATCTGAATGACGTCATTTTGGTTAAACGTTCATTTTTTAAATTAATTAGCTAATGAACTGAAATATAGTTATGCTGATGATCAAAAGATTTTTAAGTATTTTGCAAAGCCCATGGAAAAACTTGCAAGCAACGAAAAAGTCGCAACAATAATAATTGTTGGTAGTTTTTTGTTGAATTTTTCCGAAACAAAAAAAGATTTTTAATATCTATTAGTAATGGCAGAGTAATCGCTGCAATAAAAAATATTCGGATAGCCAAAGTGAAAGTTCTTTGTGTTAATACAAAAGAATGCATTTTTGAAAGTGGCGCCACATTTAGTTGATATTTCAACTACGCCTATGTTTTGCAATATTGTCAGATTTAAGAAAAACTGGCTTCTGAACAATTAATATTCATTAATTAATGAACTTGAACCATATCAATATTTACTAGCGAGCTATAAGTAAGTTTATAAGAAAGATCGGCATTGCAATTACTTATAATAGTAAAATTGTTCAGATGTAGCAATATATGTGACAACGTCGCACATTGCAATCTAATGACATTTTTGACATTATTTAGGTTATATCATTTTAGTTTTATTGTTTTCTGTTTTCATTAATTTTCATTTCAATACCCCATTTCTAATCATGTAATTTCGAAGATGAACAGTTCCGAAGACAGCCATCCTTGCTGCACGTTCCCAACGAGTGTGATAACGTTCATTTGAAGTTGCATATGTGGTAATTTATTTATTTCCTCATTCCTTACCTAACGTTATCTTGGTTGTAGATCTCGACCTAGAATCTCTTTAATATTGCAAAGTATTAATTTGTGATACTCAGACGCATCGTAACACACCCGAAACGCACATGGAAAATAAGTGATAATACACATTCTGACTCGTGAAGAGATAATCAATCACATGTTGAAAGAATGCCGAAATAATGAACCAGCAATCAGCTTTAATGGAGAGGCTATCGCCGCCACCCCTAGGCTGCCCTTTAGTGCACTTGGGTCGAAACTCATCAACTAGTGCCGATGAAACTGTCACTTCAACCGACCATTTCTATCAATCCGAACACGATTGCGGTTATCATGTTCAAAATGTAGATCCGTACGATCGTAATCTGCAGAAACAGTACTACCATCAACCCCATTTGTCGCCAAGTCCGCGACAACTACCGTCACATCAATCATACAAAAATCAAAATTCTTTGGACTTGAGTTCTCTTTCTTTGGGCCAAAGTTATTGGGAATACGATGATTATAAACAGAATCAAATCGAATCAAACTCGCAATACTACAGGACTCAAACTAACTACTTGCTGGATAACTTTTCGAAATTAGGAAAGTCCAGCCCAAGTTTAGATCAAGGTTATCACACTCTTGCATTTTCAACCCCGGGACCAGCCACTCCAAGTTTGTGGTCTGAAGGTTTCAAGGGAAAAAAATATAACAAAAACAACTCATTTGATCGTTTATCAGATGAATTGTTGAACAAAATTTTTTCGTTTTTGTCCAGTATCGATTTGAGTGTTTGCGCTAGAGTTTGTCGTAGATTCAATATTGTAGCTTGGACTCCGTCTTTATGGCGAGTGGTAAGGTTAGAAGGGGAGAATGTTAAAGGGGATCGTGCTGTTCGGGGGATTTTGCGACAATTATGCGGGCAAATTGGCGCTGATGCTTGCCCAAGTATCGAAAGAATTCACGTGGTTTATGGTGCTAAATTAACTGATAAAAGTTTGTTGATGTTGGCACGAAGATGCTCGGAATTGACTCATTTACAAATTCAGGGTTGTCCAACTATCACCAATAATGCTCTATTTGAAATAGCTTCGAGATGTCTGAATCTTCAACATTTAGACGTTACCGGTTGTGTTAAAATTTCTTGTATTAGCATTAATCCGGGAATTGATTCTTCAAGACGGTTGCAATTGCAATATTTGGATCTGACCGATTGTTCCGCTTTACAGGACAGCGGTTTGAGAGTTATTGTTCAGAATTGTCCGCAATTGACTCATTTGTATTTGCGGAGATGCGCCCAAATTACTGATGCCGGACTTAAATTTGTTCCAAGTTTTTGTCCTGATCTTAAAGAGTTGAGTGTGAGTGATTGTATTAACATAACTGATTTTGGTTTGTATGAGTTGGGTAAATTGGGTCCTGTACTTCGTTATTTATCTGTGGCTAAATGCCATCAAGTCAGCGATGCTGGGCTCAAAGTAATCGCTCGCAGGTGCTATAAGTTACGATATTTGAATGCGAGGGGTTGTGAAGCGGTTTCTGATGATGCCATAATTGTTTTAGCCAGATGTTGTACTAGGTTGTGTGCGCTGGATATTGGAAAATGTGATGTTAGTGATTCGGGGTTGCGAGCGCTGGCGGAAAGCTGCCCGAATTTGAAAAAGTTAAGTTTAAGGAGTTGCGATTTAGTCACCGACAGAGGAGTGCAGTATGTAGCGTACTACTGTAGGGGACTGCAACAACTCAATATACAAGATTGTCAGATTTCTCTAGAAGGGTACAGGGCTGTTAAGAAGTATTGTAAGAGGTGCGTCATAGAGCACACAAATCCAGGATTTTTTTAACGAGTTTTATGCTATTTTTCTATCAAAAATTGTTAACTATTTATTTTTGTATATTTGTATAATATGCTAAAAAATATTTCTATTAAATTTATTATCTATCACTACAACTTGTTTCAATAACATTTCAATACACCCTCCGTTTTGAAATTTCAAATAGTACATAAACCTAGGAGGTTCAGCGGAGTCTGATGCTTCGACTTTATTAAATTTAATTTATTACAAATTTAGTAAATAAATTTTTCAACGCTGAATTTTTTTTTGAATACTCACATTTATTCAAATGCTATAAAAGTTAATTTTAATTTTTTTTATCGGTATAAACAAGCTCTGTGTCAATGTGCCAAAGTGCAATAAAGAAATGTAACTACTGTGCATTCGAGGGCGCTGCAGCTCTGCTCTTGCAAAAGTTAGATAGTTAGATAGTAGATAGTTAGCCAACTGTTTTTGAATGGCTTTGAACTAATATTTCTATTTAGCCTGACGTAGATAATTTTCCACACAGACGTATAATACTTTTTTCTTGCAACAAGCCGTTTATTTTGAAATAAATCAAGAAAATTAGCATTTTATTTCTTTTCAACCTCTACTTTTGTTTACCTGAAAAAAGAGAAGGGCATTGACTTTTTACTTATAGAGATAAATAATCAATGAAATGGGTATCCCAACTGAAAGCGCAGTCGACTACACTATTTGAATGTGACAGTAATTGTTTTATTGTATTTCAAATGTTGATAAGACTAACTTAAAGTTGTGTGGTATCATATTTTTTGCAAAATTTGCTATTTTAGTTCTTTCTATTATTTTGGTAGATATTCAACAAAATTGCGACGCTACGCCACTGCCTGTATAACTATGCAAATTAGGGAATTCGCTTCTAATATTTTTGCTATTGGTGGCACTGTCAGCGGCAAATATAAAAGTGTGTTCTTTATGGAAAGCATTAGATTTGAAAGTAAGCTTTAAATTGTGTAACATTTGTTTTTTCTTATGCTATTCCAAATTGTAGATTATTTACTGCTTAATTAGTTATTAACAATTATTATTCATAACACTCTTTGACATTTGACAATTTTGACATTATGTCAGTTGAAACTTATGTTTGTTTTTGTGATTCTTGTTATTGTTGATAACGATTTTTAAAAATTCGTCACACTATAACAATTAACGTCTTTAGTTACCCGTAAATTTCTTTTTCGTTACCCTCTTTTTTATTTACTATATCTCCTTTGTTTTAGAGTTTCCGCCAATTACTTCAATTAACCTAAAATTTGATGATGGCAGATTTAAATACAAGTGAAAGCAGTCTCGCAGAACACGAAAGACCTTTGTCTCCTGTGTTAAATCACAAATTTAATCGAAAGCTCTTAATCGGTAGAAAACTGCAAAATAAGAAGGCTAAAGCAAAGTTGTCCGACAGATTTAACAAAACTGCCAGTAGCACCAAATTTGATACAGAGGATGTTGAATATTTGGAATTAGCAGACACCAGTCTTACTCCGAGTCAAACAGAAAATCTCTTGCGTGATATCGACAAATTAGAGCAATTACAAGGGGCAAGTAATGAAGTAGCAATTCAAACAAATTTAGATAAACTACAGTGTGAGCCACCACAATCGTTAATAACTAGTGGTGGATTTCAAACGGCAAGTGGAAAAAGTATTGCGTTATCAAAAGATAAGATTGAAGAACACTGTAGACTCTTCGAGGATATTTTAAATTCAACAGATGACTTGGACTGCTCGAGAAGCAAGAAATACTCATTTTTGAGTAAAGCGAAGCCAAAGGTTGTAAATTCTGTCGCTAAAGATAGTATAAATAGTAAATGTGCAATGTTTAAAAGTGCCTCAGGTAAATCAATAAGTCTTTCTTCAAAAGCTCTTAAAAAAGCTGGTAATCTATTTGGTGAATTTTTTTCTCAAACGCAAGAACACAAAAATGCATTTAATTCAGAAAAAAGTACGGGAAATGATAATTCGGTTTCAGATAGCACAATTAAAAATTCAACAATCTTAAAAGATGTAGTCAAGATTCAAAATCGAGGTTTGTCTAAGCCTTGTGATTTTAAAAAAGTGCAAAATGAAAATGATTTAATTGTAGAAAGGAAAAATTTTAATGAAGAGTTTCGAGGATTTAATTATTCTGAAGTAATTGAATCTCAAAAACAGTTGGAAGTTTTAGAGCAAATTTTAGAACTGTGGAAAAAAGTTAAAATCAAACCATTTGATAATTTTAACGTAAAAAGACCAATTTTGAGTGAAATAAATGATTTTATCCCCCTTAAAAAGTCTAAATATGAAAATGTGAAATCTCAAATACTTCCTAGTTTTGCTGGTTTTAAAAGCGCTTCAGGTAACGCTATAAAAATATCGCAAACTTCTTTGAAAAAAGCCCATGAAGCTTTTAATGAATTCAAAATAAATAATATTAAAATAGAAATCGAGGAAGAAACTTTATCACAGAATGCAAATACTTTGAAAAATAACGAAAAGGTCGGTTTCCAAACCGCTTCTGGTGCTGATGTTAAGGTTTCGGATGAAGATTTACAAAAAGCGGCGAAATTGTTTGAAAGCGTCGATTATGTTTCTTCGAAACCTGAAAAAAAAACTACGAAAGCTGATTTATCATTCAAAAGTGCTTCTTGCAGCAAAAAGCGTTTGGGTGTTTCTCCATTTCGTCCCATTAAAATTTCGCGAGATAAACTAGAAAGAGCTAAATTGTTGTTTGATGATAACTCGCCTGTTAGACCGAACCAATCACGTTATAACACAACACCGCAACGAGCTGCTGCCGTTTCCTATTCAACTCCCCTTAAAATAAACACAAGTGTTCCATTCAATTCCACTATAACTCCAATCAAATTTGACGAAACTGCCAAAAAAACACTTGATTCAAGTTTTGTGATACAAGACTATACTGAGGGCAATATAGATTCGTGGAGTCAGCAACTGGAGCAAGAGAGGAAGGTATTAGAAAGTGAATTGAAGGTGCTTCTAGAAAGACAGCAAGCTCTCGATATTCAGAAGAAACAGTTGGAAAATTCCGGCCGTACACATCGAATGTATGCTATTTTCTTGAATTTATTTAGATTGTTGTGTGTGTTGTGTAATGTTACAGGAAACGAGATGGCGTCCTAACGTTGCAAAAACTGACTTCAGATCGAATAAGTTTGCAAACCCTCAACGTAAAAAGTGGGATAAATTCGAGTATTACTCCTCAAAATGGCATCTTTATCCATTTTAAGTAAGTAGGGTACGGTTTCGACACCGAAAGGTGACACGAGGGTACATAATGAAAAAAGGAAACAATTTTGGGTTCAATCTTATTAGCTTCTTTACAATAAAGAAAACCTTTAGCTACTTTACAATAAAAAAAAACTTCCTTACCGAATCATCCTCTTCTCTATTAAATATCTTCAGAAAGTATTCTCTCCTCTTTTTTATTTTTGGGATTTTTAACAAATATTTTCTTTCTTCCTTATTTTAGATAGTTCTAAAACTCTTCATGACTTCGTATTGACGTTCTTAATTCTTTTCTCACTATCCTCTAATTTTTTCCACTCTTTACTCCTATTTTTTTTTCTGTTCCATATCTTTCCATTCTTGTCTTTTTAATCCATCTGAGTTTTGTATCTTATATTTGGAACTATTTTCTTTCTGCTCTTCGTTTTTTCCCTATCCGCACCTTAGCATCTTTAATTAAACATTAAAAAAACATTTCCAAAATTTTGTTGTCAAACCATTTTTTAACTTTATTTGTTTCATTTTATTCTCTTTTCCTGATTCTCGCCCCTTGTCCTATTTACTGTTTCCTTTTCTCTCACATTAAGTTTTTTCCTCGTATTTGGATTTTTATCGGGTTCTTCTACCGGGTGGGACAATAGTGCATTCGACGATAGCGCGAGTTCTATGATTATTATATTTAAGAACATAAATAAACTAGAGAAAAACTTCAACCGCAAATTATTTTTGAACGTACAGGGTGAGCCAAAACCATTATACAAGAGCAAGTAACTTTTTTTTAACAGTCTTGTGTATAAAAGAAGATTTTTTGGAGCCTTTTTTTAAACTCTTTTTACTCCAATATTATTATTGACTATTTTTAAATCACTTGGATCTAGTAATTTTTTTTTGTTCAAGTAGTGACATCTGCAGGTGTATGTTAAAAAAATCACAATAGTCACAATTACGGGTTTTAAGCAAAAATGTGTAAATGCTAGTTAAAAAACTTTTGTGGGATGTCTTTGAATCATTTTTACTTTCTAAAAATTATACAGAGTGGCAAAACTTAATTTTTTAATTTAAAACTTTTTGAATTTAACTTTTTCAAATAGAACACCCTGTATATTGTTCAACGATATGATGTAGAAACTAAAAGTGAATATTTTTTGATAATATTTTCAATTATTTTTGAATTTGGTAATTATTGGTCAATAAATCGAAATTTGTTATGGCCATTGGGTGTACAAACAAAAAATGTTTGTTTTTAGTTTTTACGTCTTGTTGCTGAAAAACATACAGGTGTTCTTTTTGAAAAAATTGAGAAAATTAAAAAAGTTTTAAATTGAAAAATTAAATTTTGCCACCCTGTATAATTTTTAAGAAGTAAAAACGATTCAAAGACATCTCACAGATGTTTTCTAACTAGTACTATTGTATATGGATTAATATGGAAATAATAATACAACGCTAGTACTTACATAATTTTTTCTTAAAACCCGTAATTGTGACTGTTGTAATTTTTTTAATATGCATCTGCAGATGCTATTCTTTGAACGAAAAAATAACTACATCCAAGTGGTTTGGAAGAAGTCAGTAGCAATATTGAAGTGAAAAGAATTTAAAAAAGAAGCTCCAAAAAATCTTCTTTTATACACAACACTTCATTAAAAAAAAGCTCTTTGCCCCTGTATAATTGTTTTGGCTCACTCTGTATGTTCAAAGATAATTTCCGGCCGTAGACACTTTTATCTACTTTATTTATGCTCTTAAATCAAATTTCTAGCTACCATAGAACTTGAGCTATGGTACTATTGACCCACCCGGTATATTACAACCAATTAAATTTTTATTTACGTATTAATGAATAAAGTAGTTGATGCGGCTTAAGTTTTACCTTAGTTAAATAGTTTAAACTTCAATATTCGTGAGTTGAAGTAAATACTGTACTTTAGGTGTCGTGATGCTACCATGAAAACTCTAGATGGCGCTGTTGTGATACCCAACGTGAAAGATCTTGTAGGATTATCTGAAATCGAATCGGCTTTTAAGGCGATGCCTGGTGTCGAGCCTAAATTAATCCCCAAAGGTTGGATCAAGAACCATTACAAGTGGATCGTTTGGAAATTGGCGGACTACAAAAAAATTATATCGCTAGAAGAAAGTTTGAACATTGAAAACGTTGTGCAACAATTGAAATACAGGTTTGCATACATGATTGCGTTTTTATTATCAGTTGTCTAGAGTTGGCGTTAATTTTGTGATCTCCTGTTAAACATTTTTTAATAATTGGACAATAATTGGACATATTCGAATCAATATAAAAAATTTCTTGTACCTATTAAGAACTTGAACTTGACCAGTTGTTTATTCCAGGTATGACAGAGAAATAGATAAAGCTGAGCGTCCCGCTCTTCGCAGGATTTTCGAAAAGGACGACGCGCCTCAAAAGCGGATGATTCTGCGCGTATCTGATGTTTTTAAAGTAAAAAACAATTGCGCGCTAAATTTATGTTAAAATCAAATTATTTTAGTTATCGGAAAGCAAATTTGAAATCGAGCTAACGGACGGTTGGTACAGTGTTAGAACTGCCGTCGATGACGGTTTAAATGAACAAATTTCGAAAGGTAGAATCAAATTAGGCACCAAACTGATCACTTGCGGCGCTGAACTACTCAATTGTGACGGTTGTCACCCCCTCGAAGTGAGTTACTAATATGCTGCGAAGTAATAACGATATTCAATAATTTTAGGCT
Organism: Pyrochroa serraticornis; assembly: GCA_905333025.2. Classification (NCBI taxonomy): domain Eukaryota; kingdom Metazoa; phylum Arthropoda; class Insecta; order Coleoptera; family Pyrochroidae; genus Pyrochroa; species Pyrochroa serraticornis. The sequence goes on from HG995154.1 coordinate 23,265,706, forward strand.
TCGGACTCGATTCGTTTTAAAATTAATTATAATTCGACAAGACGCGCTGCCTGGTTCTCTAAATTAGGCTTTCAATTTTGCTTGGAACCGATTCCGATAAAACTCAATTCCATTTTACCTTCAGGAGGAGTGGTCGGTTGTATTAAAATTTACGTAGCCAGAGTTTATCCGTTACGATTTCTTGAAAAACAAGGCACGTTAAACGGTGAGATAACGCTTTTTGTTAATTATTACAACAACTAAATTGTTTTCAGTTTGGCGGAATAAGAAAGCTGAAGAAAGGCGGGCGCAAGAATGGGAGAACGAGCAAACGTTGAAAATGGAAAGAGTTCAGGAGGTTATTAGAAAAGACTACGAGAATTCGATAGTAAAAAAGAAAAGTTGTTCGATTAATTTGAATCGTAGCGAAATCGCTAAAATTACTTGCGCGGAAACTTTGTATGATTTGTGTGAGAGTAGTCGAGATCCGGAAAAATTGCAAGAATTTTTGTCACAGTCTCAAAAAGACGCTATAATGGCTTATCAAACAAATGTTTTGTTTGCGAGACAACAAGAATTAAGTTCTAAAATCAGAAATAGCGTAAACAAATTGAACTTGCCACAAAGAAATGTTAGTCCTGTTATGAAATTACTGGTTGTCGATACTCTTCAAGATGACAACCAAGGGTACACGTTTCTTATTTGGAGACCTACCGAAACGCATTTACAAATCCTTAAAGAGGGTTCTATTTGTAACGTGTATAACGTTCAACCAAAGTAAGTTTTTATTTAATTCTTGTTCTTTTAAAACAAAATTTTCGTAGGAAAAACAGCGTTTTGAATTCTTTAAATCGGACTAAATTCAAACCAGTAACTGAAGTACCCTCTAAATTCGATAAGTATAGAAGGAATTTGTTGCCGATTTCAAATATTCGTCATTCTAAACCATTTTTGAATGAATTTGATACTGTTGGAATTATCGTACAACTTGAAGTTGAAGCTTCCGGTCAACATATGTGGTTGTCTGATGTTTGCGGCAGGTATTTATCATTGATTTATATTTAACGCTTCATCAACATATTTAATGTTTTAGCCTCGTTTTAATTAGAGTTTTTGATGGGCCAAAGAATTGTTGTTTATTTGATAATTTAAAGAAAGGTCAAGTTGTGGCCGCTTCCAATTTAATCTTAAACGAAACCAAACATGAATTTTCTCAAGCAGTTGCAAACCATTTTTCTATAATATCCAGTTACCCTCAACAGAAACATTTACAAGAGAGTATTGATGCGTTTCAGCAACAATCACCTAAGGTAATTGGTTGATTGGGGATTAACTTTATTATTAATTAATGGAAAATTTTAGGATATCAACTCGTTTTTGCGGAAAGCTGAGGAGACGATATCGTTTTATATGGATAAAATTGCTGTAATGAAATCTAGTAGCAGCAGTTTTCAATCCAATTCTGTTGTGGATGTTAATCAAGTGTTTGTCTCTGGAGTTTCAGAGGACGGCTTTGAGGAAACGTTAACTTATTCTCGAATTGCTAGTCCAACTGATGTTCAAATGTCGTTAGTTGATATTGACAAATTTACTTAATGGTAATAATTTTGTTACAATCCGTGATTATAACAAATTTTTTTTAAGTTTCATGTCTGAAACAAAAACCAATAAATACATTACATTGTTTTTATCAGTTAGTTAGAAAAATAAAAATTGTATTGTTTTGTTAACGTTATTTTGCAAATTCTTATTGAAGTTAACATTCATTATTTATGACGTGCAACCCGGAAACTGAAGTAAAGAGCTTGGCTGAAATTTCAGCAGGCCCTGTGGCGCAACGGATAACGCGTCTGACTACGGATCAGAAGATTCCAGGTTCGAATCCTGGCAGGGTCGTTTCTTTTTTTTTAATTCTAATTATTATATTTTATACTTCTTTAATACTTCTGTAGTTACAATCAGTACTAAGTGAGATACTTAAAAATCACAATTAAAAGAAAGTATTTACCAGCTGCAATTTATTGTTTCCCCGAGAAAACAATAGTGGAATTTATTAATTTATGCAAAATAGAATATTGATAAATTCTTAGCATATTATAGAAGCAACAAATATTTCTTCCTCCTCTTCAAATCGAGTATCCACAGCTTCTACAGCGTGCTTTTTAATTTTTAAGTTACGTAATTAGAGAAAATCTATTTTGGGTACTCTCTATAAGCCAGAAGGACAAATTATAGCAACACCTACTGTATTTGCTGCAACCAGCATTGCAGAGGTGTAATGCCGGATAAATTACTTATTGCGAAAATGAGCTAATCACAATTCATTGATATTACCAAGCGACACATTTAATTTGATTACATAACATTATTTCTTTAGAATCGCTCGATATAGAAACAAGAAAATTTAAAATTTACTTTAGTTATAGAAGATGTGAATTTTATCACGAATTCTTAAAATTGCAAAACAACAACAGCAACAAATTAAGCGTTCAGCTAAACCATATCCCACAAGTTCATCCTACGACTAGTTTTCCAACAGCTAACATCCAAATACCAAAAAGTGTACAACAAGATTCTAGTTATGCAGAGGTTACAAGAGGAACACAAAAGAACACACAAACTGGTAATGATTTTTCTACAATGACATTGAGCAGGTTTTTTGTAGAATTTAAGTCAATGGTCAACCAACTTATCCTATAAAATAGCATAGTACTCAACATGTTATCAACACTGTTAAAAAAATTGCATTATTAAATGTCAACGGCTTCCAACAACATAAAGGTGAGGTCAAATTATTTCCTAGGAACACCCCAATAGACATATTTCTAATTAGTGAAACCCACTTTACTGATAAATTCCATTTTAATATGTCATAATACAAAACATATTATTGTAATCATCCAGATAACACGGCACATGCTGGAAGTGCAATTCTTATCAAAAACAACATTAGCCACTATGAACTTCTTAAGTTTGAAAAAGATTTTCTGCATGGCACAATAATTAAAGTTAGAATGTTACCATATGACAACTGTCTACTGCTCACCTCGACATAATATCAGTTTTAATAAGTTTTTCCAAACATTAGGACCAAAATTTATTGCAGGAGGAAATTACAAACGCAAAGATACCTTCTGGGGATCATGGATAATTACACCGAAAGACAGAGAGTTGCACAAATTTCTATAACATTACTCAGTTTTTTGAATAGGAACTCCAACTTATTGGCCCATCTATACTAACAAAATTTTAAATCTTCTAGATTTTTATGTGGCAAACGGAACTTCCGCGTCAGCTATAGATGTGCATTCAAGTTTGAACTTGTTTTCAGATAATTCTCCGATAATCGCAACCATAAGCGTGTTTGCACTAAATAAAAACCTACACTCAAACTACACAATAAATGAACCAACTGGGAGAAATATAGACACGAGATTGAACAACTGTAAACTTGAATATATAAAATATCGAAAGAAATTGAGGAAGCCCTCTTAATCTTACCTGGTACTCTGAAGCAAGGAATACAAAAAGAAGCTACACCCCTGGGCCCTATAACACAAGACCTACAAGTGCCACAAGTGTAGACTTTTGGTTCGAGAATTGTTAAGCTGTGTAACACAACTCAACTTGTTCTAACCTTAGGAGTTATAATTACGGGTAATATTTACAATTGTAGATCTGGTTCTGTAACTCAAAATTAACACTTTGAAGTTTATGTTACGCGTTCACTACAATTGTAGCAAAATTTTTACCTTGCTTAAACTGTGGGTACGAATGTCTACAAGTGGTCGCTATAATTACACCTCCCGTGCAATATGTGATCAAGTTCAAGTGATTCTGAAGAAGATGCTAACGTGGCTCTTGTGCCATATCGATTTCGAGAAATAACCGAATTTGCTTTTCTCTCCGATGACGAATTTATAGATAGATTCAGACCAGCCAACTCTTTCCACTTCTTCACCTTTACGCAGCTTATCAGAGAATGCCCCAAACAGAACGTATTTATTTTCTCTAATTTGAATGAGTAATTGCATTTTGCGGTCCAACACCATTTCTTTAACATGTTCAAATACTGACAAGAAATGTAATAAGTTATATAATGGCATTGCTTATAGCATTGTATATGGAAATAATCATACAACGCTTATAGATATTACTAGTTGGTCAACCGGCAAAATTTGGCGTTAGTTCTGGACCAGAGCTGGTAGGGGGCGATGGACAAACGTATCGCCTGCTGCTCTGTGGCAGAAGGTGTGTGCCCCTGCTAAGTCCTCTATCCCATATAAAAATACTCAACATCTTCTTCGAACGCTGTCGCTCTCTAAACTCATTCATTTCATTGTTTCTCGCGAGCGGGGGACAAACTCAATATGCAACATCTACATAATCTCGGTGCGTGAATTCAGCGTGATATATTATTATAGGTATTATTGAAGAAGCACAATTCTGTAATAATCCAAGAAGAAATTCATATTTGATGTCAATTATACAGAACCTTCTAATTATGTCAATTATAAAATATATTTAATATCTATAAACAATGATAATGGTATAGCACCAGAAATACGAGGGAATTCTAGCCGATTTTGAATGACTCACTTACTACCTAAGCCCCTTAGAAAGGTTTGGGTTGTTTATGGTTAGGATCATTATGGTTTTATTGGCTGCCTATGAGCTCGGCCTTGGGGTGGCTTAGTTTGTAAAACCATCAAATACACCGCGGTTTTTGAAGCAACGAGGATTTTTTGATTTGTCTATTACAAATAATTTTCACTTTTCCATTCCATCAAAATTCGCCACTACCAAAACAGTAATACGTTCCTTTGATAGTTTTTCACCTTCACACTTTTCTCTTTTAAACTTCAAAATTCTATCGGCAGTCAGCTTGTAAAATAATCTTACCTCATCCACATTAAAAACTTTAAATGTTTTTTTTTCTAATTTGAGGATATTTATTTTTTAACCAATCTTCAACAACACATATCCACTGATGCTAATTCGCCCACAATTCTAATGCTCCCGATTGGGGAATGCAAATTTCGGGATCGGGATCATATTTTGGGATTTCGGGATTAGAGTCTCTAATCCCGGGATCCCGGGACGAAATCCAGAAAAAACGGAATTATCAGTTTTCAACAAAAAAAAAGTATAATTTGCTTTTTTATGAAGAAGTATTGTGTAGTCGGTAGTCAGTTACATTATTTTGAAGTGAAGTTTGAAAAAATGGGCTTCAATATCATTCACAAATTATATTCGCATAATATAATAAAGAAAATCGCGTATACTTATCTAATTTAATAATTGATGGTCCCACATATTAGAGCATATTTTTCACAAAATGGCGCTGGTCTTTTGCAGTCTTTTGAAGTCTAACCATAGGCTATTCTACTTAACCACTTCGAACTTGCAACGTACTAATATTTAGCCTAACGTACAAAATCATTCACCATACAAGCGTGAATGCTTTTCCTAGATAAAACCGCTTATTTTAAACAAATATGACAACTTTTAAGTTGTCTTTGCTGTACAGGTCCAGCTAATTTGGAGATGCGGACGCGTTCTAACAATATAGATCAATTAGATTGTTGGCATTTGTGGTGAGCAATTTTATACAATGTCACTTTCTAATGGTGTTGTCGACAATGATTACTTGCCTAAAGTTTGTTTATGGAGCTTTGAAGCAATTACACGCACAGTCCAGGCGAACAGTGGAATGCTTAGCACACAAGACACGTTTTTGTGAAAAACAGTCAAAACGCAATAAATAAAAACTGTTTAAAATAAACATTTTTTCGTCTTCCAAGAGTAGAAAACATCTATAAGATGTTTATTATCAGAGTCTTGCAGAACTTGCAAACTACTGTAGATCGACCAATGCAAACGCGCCACGTCATGATCACGACCTGATGACTTTAATATGCTTGTTTTGAAGCGCTTTTAGAACACTGTGAATCGACTATAGTTCTAACATTGTCTCCAGTTAGTAATTGTTCAGTTTCCTTTCAAAGCAACCAAGGTAGTGGAAATAGCGACGCATAAATGTATTTACGACAAAACGTAGAATGTCTAACAAAATTGATTTATTTTCTAGTTAAAATTAAAATTTACTTAACTTTTGAGTTTTGAGAAAACAAAAAGATTGGTTTGTCACTTATTTAATATTAAATTATATCTTACATAATAGGATACAATAAACATTTATTATTTTTTACAAAAAAAAGGGGCAGCGATGTGAATCTCTCATGGAAGCTTGATATCTCGATGGTAGAACACGATTTAATTTTTAATAAAATTAAAACTATGGAAATCACAGGCTGGGGATTCCACTTCAGTAGGTCGTAAAGATTATCGTTATCAGTATCCCTTCTATCCATGATATGATGATCATGGATAGAAGGGATACATCTCGAATTCATTATCGAGGGATAGAGCACTATCACCGGAAGATGAACCTGATGAATAATCGGACGTTCCTTCAAAATACTCTTCTATAGCATTTAGGTTAAATAAATCGTCCCCCCTAACGTCGAGATGAAGACCGCTATCAGGATCACCAAAGTCTGAACCACTCGAATAGTCAATTTCCCCTGAAACGTCCGCGAGATCCTCGTTCGAAATCACTGAAGAGATTGTTGACTCTGATTCTTCTGCACCTGAGTCGTCGGTTAAAATATCTTCATTATGTAGCACATCTGGATATAGATTTTGCTCTTCCTGCTCAACACCTTCGAAATTATAAGAGGCCATTTATTTTCTTTCAGATTATTTGAAGCACAAACTACAGTCACGGAATTTCAGCAGCTTGCAACTTTCTGTTCAAATGCACAGTAAAGACTAGAGACTGAAGTGACGACCGCTCGGTTACCTGGGTTATATACTAAGAGCGTTAGAGGTTGAGGGCGTATTGCTCCCTTCTACATGAAAATAACATAGTACAATCGACGCCATTGAAAATGTCCACCTAAAATCGGTAGGGTCGTCAGAAAACGCTCAAAACTGCTTTCCTTGACAAGTGAGTGTGCGCTGCGATGCCAAGTTGTTGTGTAATTTTTAAAATATCCCGCCAATTTCACCGGTTCTACAGTTTGCAGCAGACATCGTTGACGCATGCTTTGCAACATTACATTATGGCGATGTGTATTTGATTTAAAAAGTTGTCGTCAATGTCAGCTAACAGAAAGGTCCGAAATTTTGATTTAAGCTATTCTTTGTAATTTTGACTAATTGAGTAATCAATAATTAATAAAATCGACTGTTTTAGTTAATCGTATTTGAATGATTCGGTTTTACATTATTATTGCCTTTCTTATAAATTTCAATATGTAATGCAAATTATCTGAGTTAATTTCGGAAGTTCTAGAATTCCTGCAAAGCAAATATTAATCAAGCATACGATGGATAATTTGGATAGATCCAAGTATAAAATATTTCCTTGAATCGGTTTTAATTCTTATGTATATAAATAATTAGTTGTTTTATACATTTTCCAATTGTTTCATGGGAAGTCACATCTATTGGACCATCGGATTTTACAGCTCAACGTTATTTCTTATCTGCCTACCTGCTTGGGGAGAGTGGTCATTGACATTTGAAGCGGAAAGCTCATATCGACTGTTGTTATTTTTCAGACGAAAACCTTACCGTAAAAACACAAAAATAAATTAAAATCTAAATATATTTTTATTCAAATATATATAAAAGAAAATTGGGTAAACATTTTTAAATAATATTGATGGGAAGTTACATTTATTTTTAAACTGTCATCAGATTTTCTCCGCAATAAAATGATAACACTGGAATCAAAATTCAGTAGGCCAACGGTAGTAATTAGATATTTCAGATTGCACCATCGATTTTAAAGCTAAACTTTATTTCTTATCTGTCTACCTGCTTGGGGAGAGTGGTCATTGACATTTGAAGCGGAAAGCTCATATCTATTGTTAAAGGTAAGGTAAAGTGTTTGGGAAAACCCATTAGTTCTAAAGAGTTTTGAAATTGTTGTAATAGGCAAGTATATAAGGCCCTTCAAAACAAAATTTGGATTCAAATGTCTGGAAGTTTCTGTGATATTTGTATGTTGTCGTTGCTTTTTGTGTATTTTTATTCTACGTTTCCGGCTTGCTAAATTTTGTAATTCTTGTTAAAAATGGGTAGAAGATTAGGGCAAACAGAGTCCAGTTTAGAAAAGCGAGGAAAGATAGTTGGTTTGGCTCAATCTGGCATGAGTCCAAGCTAAATTGCTCCATTGGTAGATTTATCGGTAAGTGGCAATTTATATTATTCGTAAAAAGTTATTGACTCTGGGCATTTTTGTTTTCGAGTTGAATAGCATAAGTTATCATGAGGACTGTAGTAAATTTGAATTGGAGAATTGTTAATGAATATGTATCTGCATGTTACAGGTTAAGCAAGTTAAAAGATGGATTGCCAGAAGTGCAGAACTGGGACCTCGTTCTCTAAAAACTGTTCGTCCAGGGGCGAGACGAGTTACCACAGTAGCAGAGGACGAGGTCATTTTGGAATATGCCAGGGAAATTCCTTTCACAAACGCGACAATATTGCGTGAACAATTATTTTAAATTGTTCAACGCACACTATTCGTCGGCGACTAAGGGAAGAGGGCGTGCGAAGCAGATTACCGGCGAAAAAGCCCGGTCTTACTCAGCGGCATGCTGAAGTAAGATTAGCTTTTTGCCATGCTAACCTCGATCGGGATTGGACCCGGGTGATTTTCTCGGATGAAAAAACGTTTTCCACTTCCCAACAAGTCAGAGATATAGTGTATCGGGAGGCTGGCACCCGATTTCAGGTGGCTCATATAAAGCCAAATCAGCAGAGCGGGAGAATCAATGCAGGTTTTTGGGGGTGGATGACTGCCAGGGGTCCAGGCGAGCTTCACCGGGTCTCTCCTCCAAGATTTACGGCTCGTCGATATATAGAAATTTTGGAACAATCCCTGGCAGCAATGCTTGAAATTAATCCTCATGGACCTGTGGGTTTTGTCCAAGACAACTCTCCGATCCACAGGGCTCAAATCGTGGAGGAATGGTTTCTTGCTCACCCCCAAATTGAGCGCATTGAGTGGCCAGCAAAATCTTCAGTTCTCAATCCCATCGAAAACCTTTGGGCTCGGATGGTTCAAGACTGGCGAGACATGGGTTTTCATGGAATCCGTGAGCGCAACATAGAGCAGTTGACAGCTCACGTGAGGGAGGTCTGGAGGGCTTTTGAGGACCAAAATATTTGCCATACCTTAGTAGGCTCAATGCGCAGAAGATTAGAAGCCTGTATTGCCGCAGATGGGTTTTATACAAAATATTAATTGCGTATGGTATGTAAACGACCTCTTTTACTATGTTCTTTAAAACAATATCTTTACATTATGTAATATTTGTATTTTGACGAAACGAAAAAAAAGTCTGTTACAGATTTAATTACTAAATAATTTTCTTTCAGATTGCAAAGTAAATCGGCCAGTTCTCGGCCTATTGGGAAGGCCTGTAGCCGGTTGCAGTCCGGCACTACCCTGCGTGATTGAAAAAAGGACCAGACGTTCCATTTGAAATGTAATTGTATTTACATGAAATTTAATTATTTTATATTTTTATATATTATGTTTGAATAAAAATATATTTAGATTTGAATTTGTTTCTCTTCTTTTACGGTTAAAGATTTCGTGTTCCGTCTGAAAAAGGATAACAGTAGATATGGGCTTTCCGTTTCAAATGTCAATGACCACTCTCCCCAAGCAGGTAGACAGATAAGAAATAACGTTGAACTGTAAAATCCGATGGTCCAATAGATGTGACTTCCCATGAAACAATTGGAAAATGTATAAAACAACTAATTATTTATATACATAAGAATTAAAATCAATTCAAGGAAATATTTTATACTTGGATCCATCCAAATTATCCATCGTATGCTTGATTAATATTTGCTTGGCAAGAATTCTAGAACTTCCGAAATTAACTCAGATAATTTGCATTACATATTGAAATTTATAAGAAAGGCAATAATAATGTAAAACCGAATCATTCAAATACGATTAACTAAAACAGTCGATTTTATTAATTATTGATTACTCAATTAGTCAAAATTACAAAGAATAGCTTAAATCAAAATTTCGGACCTTTCTGTTAGCTGACATTGACGACAAATACACATCGCCATAATGTAATGTTACAAAGCATGCGTCAACGATGTCTGCCGTAAACTGTAGAACCGGTGAAATTGGCGGGATATTTTAAAAATTACACGACAACTTGGCATCGCAGCGCACACTCACTTGTCAAGGAAATCAGTTTTGAGCGTTTTCTGACGACCCAACCAATTTTAGGTGGACATTTTCAATGGTGTACATGCCACTTTTAGTAAATTTTAAAGAAATTCCAAAAATAGCTATATAAACGGCACACAATACAAATCTATTGGTGCGTTAAGAAAACTGATATTTGTCAAAGATGAATACAATTTTGAATGATTTTTAATAATATAGGAAAAATTTCTATTTAGAGAAATATTTTTGGATTCTATTTTTTTAACAATTTATTTTGTAAATAATTTATTAATAAAGACTGGAGAAGAGAAGAGCGTATAAAAAAAAGCAAAAAAACTTTAATAAAACACAAATAGTTTATAGCAATGACTTTAATGTGTTTAAAATTGTACATATAATCTGTTTGAGATTTAATTGAATTTTCTTCCATCATCTTGATTATTTTGATTTTTAAAATTGTGTTGTTCTGTTAATTAAAAGTCTTGTATAAGGAATAATTAGTTTAAATGTGGAGCTGATGCATGTAAATATTTTTCTGATACATGACTTCGTAGCGTCGGGGACAACCAATATTGAAATTTATTCAATTTGAACAGATTAACTTATTTAACTAAGTTTATCCTGTCTAAATAATCAGATTGAAGAAAACATTATCTTTTCATCAAATGACAATTTGAGGCCATATTAGACCATATGGCACTGGGCAATTTTGTATAGGCAACTACTTTTTTCTTATTAATAGCAACGTACTAATACTTCTATCCAGCCTAAGGTAGAGAATTATTTCTCAACATAGAGATAAAATTATTAGTTTCCGTATCAAATCGTTTATTTTTAGACAAATAAATAAAAGTCTACATATCACTTCTCTTAATGATCCCGGCTGGCTTATCTGGAAAAAAGAGAAAGTATCCCAACACAATACAAGATCAAGAACATCACTGAAATGTTAAAGAGAGATTGAACGCAATTTCTTCTATTTATTTAAAAATAAACGGTTAGATGCAGGAAAAAAATAATTCGACGTCTGTGTGGCGAATAATTCGCTACGTCGGGCTGCATAGGGTTGTCATTAAAAAAAATTAGTTGTTTCAGGCAAAAATTGTCGCCATTTACCAACAGTTATCATTTTTTAAAACTTTAAAACTTTAGATAAGAGAAAGTTGGTTCCATATTTTATAATAACCCTCTTTAAGCATTGTTCGTACTTCAAGGAAAGGATCAAGACTTACAGAATTATTGTTTTGTGAAAAGAAACTAGAAAGCAACTAAAGCTTGGGCTCCAAAAACCAAAAAGTGGAGAACCGAACTAGTCTACAACAGAGCACGCCGAGAGCAACCGATCGGAAAAACACGGAGGGAGCCGAAAGCAACTTTTGCGTTCACCGAATAACTTTAATCTTCTCAAATATTTTTAGATGGTCTCTCACTTGCGTCCACGTGGTTAACCAGTAGCGCAGCATAAGGTTTTCTCTTAGTAATTTCCATTTCTCTTGTTTCTAGTTGGTGGAGCTACTCATAAATTAGTGTGGAAGGCGACAGTAGCAAAAGCAGTGACAGTTCCGAGTCAGCTTCAGACTCCGATTAGGCATTGAGAATTTAAATAATGATAATTTTTCCACATTTTTCAACTTTTGCCCCCTTTTCACCATCAGCCTATTCTTTCCCACATTTTTTCCCGCAACCCTCCCAATGCTGAAGTATGAGTCACTCTCAGTTATTGTAAACACGCAGTATAGAAGGAAACAAGTTATTCTTCAACATTTTCTTACTGTTTATTTATCCATTGTTCTTTCAGTACTAGAGGCTTCACGTCGAACTTCCGAGTTGTAAAGAAAGCAACGCGAGGTGCACCTAGCCGAGGCTAATTATTAATCGTTATGATTTTAATATTTATCAATGATTTTAATTTTTGCATTAATTTCTTTCGTTAAACTGAATCGAATGAAATTTAAAGTCACTTGTAAAAATAAACTGCGTTTTCAAATTTTTTGCAATGTGATTTTATAATATAATTGTTGGCGACAAATTTCTGTTTTTAAATATTGCTTTTTGAAACCATTTTTTAAATCCCGCGACTCTCTTCTGAAATTAAGAGCATTGACTTTTTACTTAAATGTTAAATGTTAAGCACTGCCACTGGCATCTGTGGCTTTAAATATATTTTTTATAAAATAGATTACAATTTACTCAAAACATCATAAACAAAGATGAATTTGAATCAAAAGTGTGTTTACAACAAAATGTAGATTGTGTAATATAATTAATTTATTTTCCTTCTCCTTAGTATTAAAGTACATATTATATAATAGGACAGGATGAATATGAAGATTTAATATTATGAAACTTACAGGCTGGGGGTTGTACTTCAAAAAGTAGTGCGTCAATAAGTGAACTTCACAGCAAATGTAAAACATCCATAATAAAAAGAACTAAAGATCCTGGAATATGATTGAATATGAATTATTTACAAACTCTCGTCTTGTAAGTCTCTTATATATCCGTTTCCTCTTTAGATGATTAGTCAGATGATTCCTCAAATGATTCGCCAGATGAACGGTCAGTTGATGCAGACAGTCGACTGAAAAATATTAAGATATTAAGGGGTCTATTTTGTATCTCGATGTTCACGAACATCCATGTTGGTTAACGACAATTCTGTAACGACTACTATAACGGCTTGTCTGTTAAGGGCTATTCTCTATTGACCATGTTAAGAAAGTGGCCTTGGCAACTTCATAACTACAATCGATATTTTCTAAACGAGTAGTATTTTTGCTTTATTTTGGGCGCGTTCCGCAAAGCAATTCTTTCATCCTTGTTCTTCTTGGGCAAATGAAAAGAGATGGTTGCGGCGTAACTATAGAAACAGACTCTTGCGGCGACGTAAACTAAAACCTAACCTCACTTCGGCCGCCACTCCCACTTTTTGGCGGTCCAGAACAAATGTTTGGTAACATGGCCGTTATGAGATACAGAAAATTGCAGCATCATGTACCGAACCCGGATACCTAGCGTTGATAGCCAGAATTTTCAATTCAGAGTCGCATATCTACATAGAGAAAATACATTTAAATACAGCACAAGAACAAAACATGTAGTCTTACTGTTTGGCAATTAATACTGTGAAATTTTTTTCTATTAATATAAACTCTGCCTGGATGAAGAGGATGTTGCGCTGGAGGAGGAAAAATTGCTATATGGGTGCAATCTACGCAACCTATAATTCCGGGAAAATTTAAATTTCCATATTTTTGATAGAACGTTAAAATTATATATTTTAATTGAGATAATATTACATTATTAATTCCTTATTTATCCATTCTTTACAGTAGTCACCTCTTCAAGTGTAGTTGGAAACTTTATGTATTGTCGTGCTAAAACATCAACAAATACAACTACTACTTCATGAAGAATTCTGCTTACTGCAGCTTGACTCAGCGGGTTATTCCTGTCTTTACCCACAGGTTTTTGGTAATTACCATGAGCAAAAAAATGAAGAGCAGCAAAAAACTAAAAAAAAGTTTCGAAACGGTAAAATTAAAATAATATTATTAATTATCCATACCTTCACTACTGGAGGAATTTTTGTGCTTCTTCGAGGTGCATCCAAGTGGGCTAAAAATTGTGTAAATACATGATTAGCAGCTTCTCTGCTTAATCTATACATTTTCCTGAATGTGTCTTCCGGCAGATCAAATGGATTACTGTTATCTCTCATCATCCGTTGCACTGCAGCATTTATCCGTCTACAATAATTATTATATACCATTTTCTTGTTATAACAGTTATATGTGTATAAGAATAATGAGATTTTTCAGTTCTTATTATTCTTATATATATTTTATATATTTGGAAATTGTAAAAATAAAGTATTTGCGTATGTTCAGTTTCTGTTTGTATCGTATAAAATTAGGAAAAAAAATCTATTTAGGTATAATACAACACTTTACAATTCTTACCTTTGCTCCACTTCATTTTCTATGCGATTGATGAGGTTTCCGTTCATTTTAGCAAAATTATCACAAAACTTTATGTAAAAATGTACTACGGGACACGACCACGTTCTGGAAGTGAGAATATAGAAATGTGCTGAAAATATTTGTTGCCCGAAATCCATTAAAAAAAGGAAAAGATAAAATTTAATAATGGGTTTAGGGCGAAAATTCATTAAAATGTCCTTAAAATGTTATTAAACAGCGTCCAGTTCAAGCCGTTCGGTAACATGGTCCTTTAACAGAAATGTCGTTTGCGAACATGTCGTTATCCAGTTACAGAATAGCAAATGTCGTTCATGAACAGCTTCCATGTTACGGTAACATAGAAATCGTTAAATAACGACTCTGTTCACGAACATGCCAGATAGAAAATAGCTACCCATGTTATGTAACGACAAATGCTTGGTAACATGGCCGTTATGAGATACAAAATAGACCCCTAAGAACAACAAATCGCATCGCCACCGCACCATGTATAAATGTCCTAATTTTCACGCATGATAAGTGGTAATCAATTACTCACCGCTTATTACATAGAATTTGTTTCTCAGAACGTGATAGAGTGCGATTAGATTTACCGCATTTGACCATTGTCGATGGAGAGGTTTTATAAAAACGAACGAGAGATAGGTGTTAGCACAAAAAGTTATCGAACAATATAAGTAAGTATTGATAAAATTCCACGATTGACCTGGCTGAAGAATGAAAGAGTATATCTTAACACTGAAAAAAGCTGAAAAAGATTTTTTTTTAATTACGTAATGATGTATAAATTTTATTAATTGTTTATAAATAATATTTATAAACATATATATTTATAATAACCGCTCATTTAAATTAGCGCTATTGCCCATCATGGAGGTCAACGTAGGGAGGACACCTGCAAGATTAAAGCAGTGGTGCACGTAAATTTCTCTGATACCTACTTAATTTCGCAAATTATCCAAAGATTGTTAAAAATGTTTTTATTTATATTTATTCAATTCGGGCAGATTTATTTATTCAAATTGACAGAAACTGTTTGTTATTAATATAGAATAAGGGTTAGTGAAAGTTGCTTAAAAGTCGTAAATTTGATCCTATTGCTCGTGGTTTAAGAAAAGCAGCAACAATGGTTGTTTATCTTAAGTCTACAAATTCCACACTTTTCAAGGGTTGCAGTCTTTACTGTTTTGTGAATAGAAAGTAGTGACTGGAATGAAAACAATTTGCCAATAGTAAATCTTTGTGAAAATTCAACTGTTCATACAGAGTGGCTAAACGGATATTTTTCTAAAATTTTATTGTTGTATGATTACATCCATATTGGCGAATTGAAATACCACCATATTTAATTTGTAATTTTTGAATTTAGTTGGAGGAATAGCGAACAATTTTTCTTGAACGACCGCCAAGTTTGAGGACGACAGTTATGGCTTCATTGGGAATAAATTTCGTTCCTTGAACCTTTCGGCATCGGCTTATATAGTACACATTTTTATATATGTGAATATATGTTTATTTATCTTAACTCTGTCTTGTACTCAAGTATCTTGTGAGCCATTCCTTAAAGTAATTAAAAATAAATATCCTTGCAAGCAAAACATAACAGATCCGTGTTATAGGTATATGAAATTGATATAAACTACATTTCATGATAAAATTCTATATTGTTAGCACCTTTAATAAATCAAACTTTTAAATGAGATAAATAGAACAAATAAAATAAAAATATATTTTTTTAATAATAATAAATTTAACAGAAAAGTGTTCTATTCTCCTCCATTTTACATTGCAATTACATTTTTCCGTGAGCTGTTTGGCTTACATAACTTTTTGACTTTTTGGGTGTTACGAAAAATTCTTTCTTAATACCAAATAGGACAATGAGCATAATTAAGGGATGAAGTTGATCATAAATGTACTGTAGATGTACTGTGTTCTTTTTGTATGGAGGGGAGCAACACTCCTTTAACCCCTTAGTGAAAACCCAAAATGTGTATGGAGGGGAGCAACACTTCCTCAACCCCTTAGTAAAATTCCAAAATGTGTATGGAGGGGAGCAACACTCCCTCTACCCCTTAGTGAAAACCCAAAATGTTTTTAACTGAACAGTCGTCACTCCAGTCTTTACTGTGTACTCGAACTCAAATTATCGAGCTGTTAAAATTTTCTCTAAGTGCGTATATAGTTTGTAGAAATTAAGTTTGTGATTTGTGATTAAAGTTATTTAAAAAAAATGTGCTACATCCACGAATTGGAAAGTGTTGAGCCATACTATGTATCAGAAGTGCGTTTGCCACACGATGTATCAGAAGAGGAGTTGTCACATTATGAATCAGTAGATGAATTTCTCCCAGATTCGCAAATGATTCTAATATATGAGGACCTTATGTTAATGGATGCTACGCGAATTATAGAAGAGATGAGCTCGGGGAGTTTAATATCTTTCCGTCGACTGTCTGCACGATATGACCGCTCTTCTGACGAATTATCTGAGGAACCACATGAGGCATTATCTGAAAAACTATATGAAGAATCATTTGAAGAATCATATGATGCATCATCTGAGGCATCGTTTGACGAATCATATGAAGACTCATCTAAAGAAGCATATGATGCATCAAATGAAGCATCACCTGACGAAGCATATGAAGACTCATCTGAAGAGGCATATGATGCATCATCTGAAGCATCATCAGACGAATCATATGAATACTCATCTGAAGAACCATATGATGTACCATCTGTGGCATCGTCTGACAAATCATATGAAGACTTATCTGAAGAACCATATGATGTATCAAAAGAGGCATCATCTGACGAAGCATATGATGCATCATCTGAGGCATCATCGAACGAATCATATGAAGACTCATTTGAAGAAGCATATGATGCATCATCTGAGGCATCATCCGACGAATCATATAAAGACTCATCTGAAGAACCATATGATGTATCAAAAGAGGCATCATCTGACGAAGCATATGATGCATCATCTGAGGCATCATCAGACGAATCATATGAAGACTCATCTGAAGAAGCATATGATGCATCATCTGAGGCATCATCCGACGAATCATATGAAGACTCATTTGAAGAACCATATGATCAGGGGCGAAGCGTCCGTTAAGGCTGTAAGGCGCAGCCTACCCTAATTTTCTCAATAAAAATAAATAATGTTTAACAAATAAATTATAAATAAATGGATGTTGAAGTGATTAACACTGATAATTATTACTCTAATACTTGATTGCTATCCCAAGGTTACGTTAGGAGCGATTCTATATTTACGTGAATTCGCATATGATAGTACAGCTTCGTAGGCTCTGGCTCTGCAGCCTTAAGGCTATATAGTAAGCATACCATACCCTCAGTTTCAACTGCGGGGCAACGGTAAAGGGGAGGGTAAAATAAAAAAAAAGCATAGTGATGTCAACTTTCGGTACTTTTGAGTAATCGTTACTATTCGTTACTTTTAGGTTCAATACTCGTTACTTGTATTCGTTGCTTTGATTACTTTTGTATTTCGTATTAAAATATCTACAGAAAATTTAGATTGTGTCCAATTTTATAATTTTATTGTCACACATATAATTCATAAAAAAAACTGTCACTGTAGTTCAAGTTAGCTAGTTACCTAAAGCAGTGATCCACCCGTTCACCCATTAATTTTTAATATTTTTTGGTTTTTAAACCTGATTTACATCTACATTTAAAAAAAATAATTTCAGAATTTATTTACTTCTAATAAATGCAGGGAAAAACGTTCATTTATTTATTTAATAACATAAATCAAAAACGAAATGTACATTCCAGGTCCTTTGTAAAATACACAACCGTGATGCGAATATTACATAATAATATTGGCTTCATAAGCGTGAACGACACCGAGACTAAGACCGAATATCCGAGACCGAGAATGGAGTACCGACTATTGAGTAACAAATGATTACTTTTTCTCTATCCCTACCGATGTACCGAAAGTAACGAAGTAATCAAAGTAATCAAAGTACCGATTGTAACGAATGATTACTTTGTACCGAGTACTCGTTCTGCAACCAACTACTCTCTAGTATCGAGTACTCAAAGTAATCAAAGTAATCAAAGTAATCAAAGTAATCAAAGTAACGAAAGTAACGAATACATTGTGGAACGAGTAATCGGTACTTCGGATCTTTTCGAGTAACGAGTACTCGAGTAACGAATGATTACTTTTTCGCCATCACTACTAAAGCATCCCTACTCCTGCTCTGGATGCGGACCGATAGCAAGGCAGTGGCGGAGTATTTATTAGTCGCCTAAAATAGTTTTTCTAACTCACTGATGTTTAAGGGGATACGTGCTGAATTTTTCAGTCAAAATTCTGGGACATTTCCCAGTAATATTTTATGCATTGGATTTGACATGCAAAATCTGAATTTTTGGTATATGAAAGGCTTAATGGTTCTCCAGCGATGTTACTTACTTTTGATTAAAATTGTTTACAGAATTTTGGTGGAAAAAAATGTTAAAGTTTGGAAAGAACATGAAACTTTACAGAATTGCTTCAAAAATACTTTTTTTAAGTTTCATATAAGTAATATCCTTTGCTTCAGGCTTTGTGCTTACGGTATACAATTTAAGAAAAATTTTTTTTTAAATAAGCCTGAAAAACTTATAAAACTACATGTAATTTTTACTTAATTTCATTGAAACTCACAAGATCTAACATTATGCATCCTTCTTTGATGCTGCACTCTTCACACCATGCCTGTGAACACGTGGGACAATAGCCCGTTTTACGTTTCAATTCGTTATGGGTCATAAATATTGGAACGGTCAGTTTCAACCTTCAGTCCCTTACCCGTATTTATGGTAGTTTTTGTAATTTTCGGAGTTACAACCATACTCAAGGAACTTCCGATTTTGTAATATGCGGACAACAACTGACCCCAAAAAATAATAAATAATTTAGTTCCATCTCATAGAGGATACTTTTCTACTTACGTGAAGAAGCAAGTGCGTGTAGTTATTTCAACGGATAAATAGGAAAATTATTTTTATTAATTTGAAAGGCAATAGTGTCCTTTTAAACCAGCTCATTTAAGAGCAGGTAAAAGCCGTGTCGTAGTCGTAAGGTAACGTCTTTGGTTTGCAACGTCAGTGATCCACATTGAAATGGTTCAATTCCCATTTGATACATTGTACGTTTTTCTCTGGGAACAACTTTTCTTTAACCAAGTTTATTAACATTTAAAATTTAGTTTATTATTATTGATAATAATAATTTCCATCGACAATTAACTGACACCCCTAATTTAATCAATATTGATAATAAATTATTATTATCAATAATATTGATTAAATTAGGGGTGTCAGTTAATTGTCGATGAAAAAACTAGCAGTTTAATTCTCAATAAATGACACGTTAATCCTGTTTATTAATTAGAAATAATGAAAAAGCATAGAATTATGAATAAGTTTGACCGTAGATAGTAAGTTCTCAAAAAATATTTTTTTTCAAAAGTGGATTTGAACTCCGACCCCCGAGTTCTAAAACGACATTACCGTGTGGCTACAAAGCACTTAATTCTTGATAGAAAATGGAACGCATCACAACTTAACATCGATTTTTCAAATTATTTTAAATAAATAAATCTTATTTTCATAATTATCCCTTAAATTAATCACATACATTGCACCTTCACGTGAGCAGAAAAATAGCCTTTACTAGAAGCAAGTTTTTTTTTTAATAAGTTGAAACGGGGAGCAGGGAATTACAATTTTATGATTTCCAATGTTAAATCTGTATGATCCGCGTCGTCTGAATCAATCGCGAAAAAAGGGCGGAAAGAGAGTGGAAACTAAAAATACAAAGCCATCAATAACATTCCTAGTGCCGCCACTGGTTTACTTCAACCATTGTATATGGATTATATTTGATGAAAAGGAAATGACGCCCGTCTATTTCTTTTTATTTTAGGCGGGTGTATTGTGCAAGAGTGAGTAGGTACAGAATACGTAGGTCAAGAATAATGCGATAATGCATAAAAGTCAAAAGATGCCAGGTTAAATATGAGTAAGTGAGCTAGCACTTCGCTACTGCAGTTATGTGGCGGCGGCAGCACCGGTCAGAGTCAAATCTGCAACAAAATTCGCCGAACAGCGTTTCGAAGAAAACGTATTTTGACGTTATTAAGTATAATACGGTATTGATTCTTTCATTATTGACAAGAGAAAAGATGAATATATGTTGATCATTTGCAACTTTTCGAAGAAAGTTGCTGGTAATTTAACAAAACTGCATTGGATTTGTTGATATTGTGACTATAATATCATTAAATAATAAAAATTTATAAAAAAAATTGAAAATGATAAACATGTATTGATCCTTTTTCTAAAAGTTTGCGAAAACTATTTGTCAAAATGTTAAGTACAATAGGTCCAGAACCTTTTCTTCCAGTACATGTTTTGTGTACTTTTTACTGCGCCTACCATACGCTCTTAAAATCTCGACTGTTGCACGCGTCGAGACACCGAAAAGCGTATGACTCATAGCATTCATAGTATGCAATTTTAACACGTTGTTTAGGCTAGCCTACGATGAGCCTTGCGTTCAGTCAAGTCCCAGCATCGGGTGCAACATTTTTCTTTTCACTTTATTGTTTTGAATGTTTTATAGTTTCATATTAGAACATTAGGGCAGTAATCGTTGTGGAGTACTTTGACAATAAATTTAATAATGGATTTGTGCGGCGGCATGGAGGACTTAGTAGACTATTTAGTTAGGAATCCTGACAGTTTTTCTCGACTAATATTACAGAAGAAAATTGAGTTAAAATGTAAGAAACCCACCCCTAGACTAGTGATGGTTACAAAAGATGGCAAGATTACCAGACATTTTCAAACAAACTAGTACACAAATTACAAATGGTTAACGGGAAGTGCAAATGTCAATAAACTATTTTGCTTTTATTGAGTGATTTTCTCAGTTAAAGATAGGGAGTAGTGTAATACAGGAATTGGCGAAGAAAGTTTCAAGAATTTTGCTTCAAAAGCAATGAAACATGAAAGTTCTGCTATGGAACAGCAGTCAAATTTAATGAAATTGAAAGGAATAGAATAGATCATGCTCTTTCAGAAAGTGTTAGATTAACCGCTATTAAACATAATGAAAAAGTGGATCAAAATAAATTAATTGTTTGAAGGCTTATATCGACTACTTGTTTGTTGGCAAGACAAGAGTTGGCCTTTCGGGGACATGACAAATCTGAAATATCTTTAAATAAAGGAAATTACTTCGAAATCCTAGATTTTCTGGCAGAAGAAGAGCCTCGTATAAAAAATCATTTAATATATGCTACTGTTTTTAAAGGGAGTTCTTTAGACATTCAAAATGAGTTGATACAGTGTGTTTTAAATGAAGTAGACCATAGTATTTATGTCTCCATCCAGTATTATTATCCAGTATGAGTATTATGTTGCGATACGCTAATATGTTAACATCGAAGAACAATTTCTAAGGTTTTATGACGTCTCTGCAAATAAAACTGCCGAAGGTTTAGCCACTGTTACACTACAAGTTTTAAAAAAATGGAGGAATGATTCAAATAAATTAGTTTTACAAACTTATGATGGGGCCAGTACAATGGCAGGGATAATCGCTGGTGTTCATACTATTATTAAAAAGACACATCTTTGCGCTCTATTTATCCACTGTTATGCCCACCAATTAAATTTAGTATTACTTCATGCGTGCAACACTATAAAACAAGTGAAATTATTTGTTGCAAATCTTACCGGCTCCCACAGTTTTTTTAGTCGTTACACTAAAGGAGGAGATCTTATAAGATCTTTTTTTTTTATTTTTTTTATTATTACATCCCTGTGAAACAAGATGGAATTTTCATCCTCGTGCTGTCGCTACTATTATCGAACATTATGCATAGCAACCTTTAATGACGTTATCAAAAACGACGGTTGGGACAGCAATTCCATAAATCAAGCCATTGGATTAAGAACAAATCTTAACGATCCGAAGTTTGTATTTTTACTACAATTCTATAATCGTGTATTCGTTTACACTAGTATATTATTTGACATTTTGCAAACGAAGAACATGGACATAAAACATAATTAATTAAAACATAATTGCAAATATTTTAAAAGTGGTAGCGCTCTGGGACCTAACGGCTCCAGCAGAAACTGTCAATTCCACAATCTTTTTCGTGCTATTTATAAAAACTACAATAAATTGTCTGTCTGATGACACCGAGAACAACATGTAAATAGTTTGTAATACCATCAAATACACAGGTGGTTTTTGAAGCAACGAGGATTTTTTGATTTATCTATTACAAATAATTTTCACTTTTCCATTCCATCAAAATTCGCCACTACCAAAACAGTAATAGGTACGTTCCTTCGATAGTTTTCCACCTTCACACTTTTCTCTTTTAAACTTCAAAATTCTATCGAGAGTCAGCTTGTAAAATAAACTTACCTCATCCACATTTAAAACTTTTTATTGCCTCTTTGAAAACACCGATACCGACCCTGTCTGTAAGTTCCAGATGGGTCCATGCAACGTAATAAAACGACAGCGCTAAGTTGAGAAATGCCCTGAACTATTTTATTGCTTGGTGTATCACAAGTCGTCAAGAAATGGGCGTAATTGCAAACATTTTAAAAGTAGTAGCGCTCTGGGACTTAATGGCTCCAGCAAAAACTGTCAATTCTACAATCTTTTTCGTAAAAATTATAAAAACTACAATAAATTGCCTGTCTGATGACACCGAGCACAACATGTAAATCGTTTTAATTTATTTGTTAAACTGTATATAAATATTAGTTTATGAGCGCGCTACCACGCTAAACATCAATAAGTTACGTAGCAACTACTTTGATGATCTCCTTAATGCCCTCAATCCCCCTGCCTAAAAATTCCAGCAAAAATTTAATATAATAAAATCTAAACTACGTTTCTGTTCAAAAATCCTTCTCCCAAATTTGGGTGGGCTCTCGGGTGGGCCCGCCGTTCAATAGGATGGGCTCGTGACCACCCAGGACCCTACCTGGCGACCGTCTCTGCTATTAAATCATATATTTATTTAAATCTTGTTTATCGCTTTTCTTAGATCTGCAGACCATAATCTGAGTCTCTCTTCTCCCTGTCTCGGGGGGTTACTAATTTCCAGTATCAAGTCATTTTCGTGTTCTCCGATTGTTGAGAATTTTGCGATTTCTTGCGTAACGAACGGTATATTTAAATCGTTATGTATCGTGAGGTTTAATACATACCAGGGTGTGTTGGTAATAGAACGGAGGATTTTGGACTGTAGTCTTTGAATAATTTTCGAATTCGATGGGTTTGTACACCCTCACATTTGAATAACGTACGTCCATATCGGCTTGATTATACATTTGTATAATAATATTCTATTGTTCAAAGATAATTTAGATCTTCGACATCTCTATCAATTTTAAATTAATTTACTGGCGTTAGGTTTCAATATGTTTTTATCAGGTGAGTTTTTGGTCAAAGTATAGTCCTAAGTATTTCACTTCAGTTTTTACTGGTATTTGAGTGTTGTTTAAGAAGACCATGGGCATATGGAGCGTTTTATAGTAAATGTGATTTGAACTGATTTTGTTTCGTTAATTTTCATTTTCCATTTATTAAACTAATTCTGTAGGACCTCCAAGTAATGTTGTAAATTCTGCGAACAAGTATTAGCAATTACTTACTGATAGCAAGGCGGTATCATCCGAAAATGTTGCTACAGATGTGGTGTCTACTGCTGGTAAATCTCAGATGTAAATTAAGAACAGTAGTGGACCTAGTATACTCCCTTGAGGTACTCCTGATTTTATTAGATGGTAGTTAGACAGACTGAAATTATATTTTGTTTGGAAGTACCTTTCTGAAAGATACGATTTTAGTACTTGATAATATAGACTTGGAAAAATCTTTTTGATTTTGTGCAGGAGTTCAAAATGCCAAAACTTATCAAATGCCTGAGGAACATCCAGAAATGCAGCTGTACAGAATTTCTTTTTTTCAAAACTAGTAATGATATTGATAACGATTCTGTGTGTCTGTTGTATCGTGAAGTGATGTTCGCTGAATCCAAATTGGTGATCCGGTATAATTGTCGACAACTCCAAATCACTTTTAATTCTACTAATTAACGGCTTTTGGAACACTTTCGAGAGAGTAGAGAGTAAGCTAATTGGGCAATAGGAGTTCGCTTCATTAACAAGTTTTCCCGGTTTGGGAATCATAATAATTTGACCAAACTGTTAGCTAAGAGGATAATAGGATAACCTGAGCATACAGTTACAAATAGTTTTTAGCAGTATTACATTTTTTCTTGGTAGTTGTTTAAGCATTTTTCCTGTGATGAGGTTTTACCCAGGTGATTTATGTGGATTTAAGTTTTTAATTCCTTTACCTATTTCCTGAGGTGAGGAAGTTTTTATAGGAAGTGACATTTGGCAAGATATATTAAGGAAGTGTTTAATAGCATTGTTCTCACAATTAATGTTCGATCCACTCGATGTAAAGACCTGGGTTTGATGTTTCCTTTTCTGTGTCAGTTTTGGCCCAGCTTCTGTCGGGTTATTTAATTGGAGATGTTGCTATCTGTAGCCTCTTGATTTTTTTTGTAGCCTTCCAAATCGTATGGTCATCTTTAGAAAGAGATTTTATATAGTATTCAAATGTGGCGCAGGTTTTTCTCTCACGTGTAGGTAAAATAGTTAAAGAAAGTCCTAATTATGGATTTTTGAAGGTAATATCGTCTCATGACTATGACTATAAAAAGTAAAGCATAAGCCAACTTAGCAGCGGTTCTGAAACTTTTTTTGTTGAACACACTTAGTTGATCATGTTTCTGTTTAGGATTTATATCTCTGCGAAAGAAAAATTATGTTTTAGTAGTTTTTTTTTCTCTATAAACAATTAGTACTGTCCTATAAGTGATCGACTGTCATTCCATATTAAATAATTTCAATTATTTGATACTCATTTGTATTTATTTTCTTGTATTGTATGTGCATTTAGCATTATTAACAAGTTAATTTAGTAATCTTTTCTGTTCTGTATGGTTTTCAAAATAAGCAAGAAAACTTTTGAAGTCTCCAACTATATTGTAATTAAACTGAAAGCGCCACTTTGTACAAGTTGCAACTATTTATTAATTAATTTACCTACTTGCCGTTACACGTTTGTATTGTTGGTTGCCGAAATGCCAACTTTTAATTTTCTGTAATAAGTTATTTGTATACACGTCAGTATTGCTGGCTGTAGAAAACTATGCGCGCAAAGGGTGAATTCTGCAGTTTATAATTTATAGAAAGCGTCAAGCACATTCTTCCTGAACACGTAACTTCAAATTTATAGGTAACAACAACAACAATACATCATAATATATACAATGTGCAAGAAGTAATCGGAACGACTCAAGTGTATGGATCGATAATTTTATCATTATAGAAAACTTCTAAATCATTATAAGTATCATTTTTGAAGCAAGGGTTTCTGCAAGAAGCTAACTTTCTAGTCAATTAACGGAGGGAAGTTGCATGACGTCATCAACTGGCACCTAACTGCTAAATATTCGTTATTGCACTACGCACTACTATTATGCCTATATACTGATTTTTTCGCTTCTAGATTGGCAGTTTTGAAATCTTCGGTTAAACAATTTGGATCATGCAGTTGATACGGGAGGGTCGATTGGGGTGCAGGAAGCTCTTTACACCGATTAATTATCGATTGCTGAAATCGCTGCCGTTCATCTAAATTAATTTTTTATTCCGTCAACGTTGTAAATTACTGGCGGCAAAACTAGCGATTGATGGCCTAGGTCAAGGCAGGGTGAGCAATCAAATACAAAACAAACTTCAATATTTCCAATCAGTCAATATTTAGTGTCAACACAACACAGTCCCTTTGTTTGTTGTCAACATCACGAAAATGGTCATCACCAATAGACTGACCTGGCAAAATGCGAAAGTCTATTTTCACGATCAGTGGCGCGTTCAACGAGGTCTAACAAGAAATCGCCCCTTCTCACCCTACTTTTTCTAGATAAGCGCCACTTTTAACGTCTCAAACTTGTTTTATTGTTTGCTTTCCACACTTTACAGCACCCAAAAATTTTAATTACTTCACTCATACTTAATGAGACTTAAATTATGCACCCCTTAATGAGGCTTTTCAGCTGTCGGCGTCTGTAAAATATCGCAGCAATTAATACTGACAACAAAAAATATTCTTCGTTTTTTGCAAGACGCAAATTTTATGTTGGTGATTTTGAGGGAGTGGTTGAAATAAGGGTGAAAAAATTCGTAGTTAGATTAAGTTTGAAAGCGGCAAGTGTGGGGCGCATTTCTGAGGTATCTCGATTGCATTTCCGGCCATTCCTGGCGCATCCGTTAGCAGGATTGGGTAAACCGACAATCGATCCTTGCTGAAGAACCAATGAGGGATTTACAACAGGTATCCAAGCAACACTCCATACCTCACAATTAAAGTCATCCAAACTACGAGCCACACTCCACATAATTGACTTGGATAAATGGTCCTCGCCCTATCGACGACAAAAATGATTCGAAGGAACTATTCGCATAAAATGGAACTACTGGTGCAAAGTATTTTTAAAATTGTATTAATTCAGAAATTTTGATTACCTAACTGTTAATGATATGATAATATTGTTGGAAATTTTCAAAAAAGATGCAATTGAATTTGCACATGTGGAAACTTGTTTTGTTATCTTTTGTTTACTACACAAAAGTAAACAATGAAATAAAAGGAAAGGAATCAAAATTTCAACTCTATTTTTCAAAATAAGAGAACAATCTCGCAGTAGGCAAGCATCACATAGCCACATTAAATGTTGGATAATGCAACCATGTGATTCAAAACTTTCATAGCTTTTTCTCATTCTCTAAGATTAAATGTTTACAATCAAGCAAATGAAATAGTTTTAAATTTTGGTGAGGCACTTAAACTTTTTATTAGTCTATTTGATCAAGATTTTAGTACTAAACCGGCATCATAGTTGACCCATGGTAATGAGTGG
Organism: Pyrochroa serraticornis; assembly: GCA_905333025.2. Classification (NCBI taxonomy): domain Eukaryota; kingdom Metazoa; phylum Arthropoda; class Insecta; order Coleoptera; family Pyrochroidae; genus Pyrochroa; species Pyrochroa serraticornis. The sequence continues at coordinate 23,293,014 of HG995154.1, forward strand.
TACTAAAAGGTGTAGCCAAAAAAGTAATTGATGACTGATTAAAATTTTGTCACAAGACACAATATGAAATTGTTTCTCGAGAAACAATACGTTAAAGTTTTAATTTTTGACTAAGTACGTTTATAAATAATTTTTAATAAATGAAACAAATAATCAAATTTATAGTGGGCGTGTTCAGTAATACGCCAATCACGTTAAAAAATTTATGCTTTAAGATCTACAGTGTTCTAATGTATAACAATAAAATTTTACATTAACACATTAATCTACTCCAACTTATCGTATTTTGAAATAAATAACAAAAGTGTTATCGTTTCAATTATTTATTGTGTAATTGTTATTTGGTTATCCTGTTATAAGTATGTACTTTGTTTAGGTTGTGAAGAAGTATTTTATAAAGTTTCTTCCTATCCTGAGAAAGACATAAACTTAAGTAAATTTTAAAGACTTAATAAATGGATAATTTTGAAATCTTGAAACGTCACAACCCTGCTTTAGTTTTTTAAATTAATCTTAGACACTATTTTAATTATCTTGTAGCGGTTAAGAAGGAAATTTTAACATAATGCAGCTACAAAAATTGGTAAAACATTAATTTATATAACGACGATTAGGAATTTTTGTTACCACATTGTAAAATATGCATTCAATAAGTCGAATCAACAATCATAGCACTTTTCCTTAAGATTGATTTTACAACATAAGTAGATATGTGCTTTGGGCGCTCTCTATAAACCATAAACCAAAAAATTTATTTGCAGGTAAAGTGAGCACCTGGATTTCCTCCACCAGCAATACAGATGTTTAATGAAAAGCAAGTAAAATGAAAGAAGTAAATAACAGCAATAGTAAGATCATTGTTTATAGATATTATTATTATATCTATAAACAATGGTAAGATCTACAAAGCGGCACATTTAATTTAATGCATAGCTTCAACTTTTTGAAATTACTTAATTCGCAAAGATGAAGGAAAAGTTATTTACAACAAATTTTTATTGGATAAATTTCTTCCTTGTGATTCTTCTATTTGTTATTATTTTGTTTATTTCATTTTTTTAATAAATGCTTTGTTTTGACCAATGTAAATTAGAAATTTATTTGTTAAATGTAAATAAAAGTCAAAAGTAAAATAGAAATTTTTATTGGTAGCAGAAATAGCAAACCCATTTTCTCAAATAATAGAAACGCAACCTCTTAAAGGGACATGTAAAAATAACCACAAAATCCACAAAGATACTTTGGACCAATGGTGGACAAAACTTATAGACTGCAACTAAGAATGGTACACTGGCTGTACCAAAGGGTTGTGGTACCAACAATAACCTACGCTTCTTTGATCTGGTGGTATAAAGAAGCCAAGTTCCAAAAATTTGCATGTCTAGCGGTAACTAAAATGGCGACAATAACGCATACAGCAGCTACTGAGATGCTCCTCTGCCTGCCTCGGCTGCACTTATTAGTGGAGAATGAGGCATTGATGGTAAGTTGCAACCAAATAGATGTGAAACCTTTGCAAGGAAAGGATACCATTCACTAAATAGCTAAGAATAGAATACTCGACATTGCAATAAAATCAACACCACCTACAACTTAAGAACTTTCCAGGCCAACATACCTTAGAGTGAAAATAAGAAAGGATGACAGGCAAAGAAATGTTTAAATTATACGATTTGGTATGCTGATTAAAAATATCAAGTAGCATAAGGACTGGAATTAAGGGGATCAGCCAAGAACCTACTTAACTTTGAACCTGCGCAATACTTCAAATGTGTTTAAGTAGAAGTCCCAGTACTTGTTAGTGGAGAATGAGGCATTGATGGTAGGCTGAAAGCAAATGAATGTGGAACCGTTGCAAGGAAATGGTACCGTTGTGAAATATGACACTAAATAGTTGAGAACAGAATACTCAACATTGCAGTCAGATAAGATCAACACAGTCTACAACTTTTAAAGAGCTTTCCAGGCCAACATACCTGCGAGTGGAAATAAGAATGGATGACAAATATGTTTAAATTATACGATTTGGTATACTGATAAAAAATGTCAAGTAGCATAAGGGCTGGAATTAAAGAAATCAACAAAGAACGGACCTAACTTTGAACCCGCGTAATACTTCAACTGTGTTTAAGTAGAAGTCACACCACTTGTCAGTGGAAAATGAGACATTGATGGTAGGCTGAAAGCAAATCCGTTGCAAGGAAAGGACAACATTCCCAAGTATGACACTAAATAGCTACGAACAGAATACTCAACATTGTAGTCAGATAAAATCAAAACTGCTTAGAATCTTTAAAAAGCTTTCCAAGCCAACATACCTGAGAGTGGAAATAAGAAAGGCTGACCAGTAAAGAGATGTTTAAATTTTACAATTTGATATGTTGATTGAAAACATCAAGTAGCATAAGGGCTGGAATTAAGGGGATTAACTAGAAACTGACCTAAATTTGGACCTGGGCAATACTGCAACTGTGTTTAAGTAGAAGTTCCAGCACTTGTTAGTGGAGAATGAGGCATTGATGGTAGGCTGAAAGCAATTGGATGTGGAACCGTTGCAAGATGAGGGTACCATTCTAAAATATATCACTAAATAGCTAACAACAGAATACTCGACATTGTAGTCAGATAAAATCAACGCCGTTTACAATTTTTAAAGAGCTTTCCAGGCAAACATACCTGAGTGTCAAAATGAGAAAGCATGACAGGTAAAGAGATGTTCAAATAATACGATTTGGTATACTGAAAAAAATATCAAGTAGCATAAGAGCTGAAATTACAAGAATCAACCAGGAACGGACCTCAGTTTGAAACTGGACGATATTGCAATTGTGTGTAACGTAGAATTCCCAGCAGTTGTTAGTGGGGAATGAGGCATTGATGGTAGGCTGAAAGTAAATGGATGTGGAACCATTGCAAGGAAAGAGTACTATTCTGAAATATGACACTAAATAGCTGAGAACAGAAGACTCAACATTGCAGTCAGATAAAATCAACACCGTCTACAACTTTTAAAAAGCTTTCTAGACAAACATACCTGAGTATGGAAATGAGAAAGGATAACAGGTAAAGAGATGTTCAAATTATGCGATTTGGTAAATTGATAAAAAATGTCAAGTAGCTGAAGAGCTGAAATTACGGGAATCAACCAGGAGCGGACCTCAGTTTGAAACTGGGCAATACTGCAATTGAGTGTAAAGTAGAAGTCACAGCTATAGAAGTTTGTGCACAAAAATTGAAGCAAAGATTACACATGAACAGAAGAATCTGCATTATTACCTATAGCTAAGCGGTTTTCAAAGACTTAGGGTCGGTTGAAGTATGTTGACTAAGAAACGGCAGATTGGCGTACAACTGCAGCAGACTAAGTGACACTAGGGCAACAAATGCAACCAAAACGCAATTATACTTATCAAAGAAAACGCAAGAAAAGCTATAGAATCCGAACTTATCGGTAAAAACACTATTGAGACAAAAATATGATTTATAGTAGGTAAATTTCTTCGTGAAGCTGGCCACACAGTGAAGCATAACCAGTCCCATCTTTTAAAGTTTTTAGTACTCCGTTAGTGCTTCATTGTACTTTAAACCAAAATCCAGCCAGACTTTCGGTTCCTGAGATATAGGGCCTCAAAATGTGGCATTGGAAGTTGGTCACAGTTATTTTGTTGTTTAAGCACAAATGATGCTACTATACAAAGTGCTCTGTTAGTGCTTCATTGTTGCTTAAACCAGAACCCAGCTATACCTTTGACTCCAGAGATATAGCGCCTCAAAGTACATATCTAGAAACTGGCCACAGTTTCTTGTAATGGAAGTACAGTGACTGTACTATATGTAAGCTATAGTGTTAGTGCTTCATTTTGTTTTAGCCCAGAAAACAGCCACATTTCCGGTCGGTGAGATATGAAGCTCTAAAACACCAGACTGGAAGGTGGCCATAGCATTTTTGTTATTGAAGTACGAATAGCGCTCCTATCCAAAATTTATAATTCTTCATTATTGTTTGACAGTGTTGTAACTAGATAAATTTTATAAATTATCCAAGAGGAAAGAATCGAATTGGGTCATTAAAATGCGAGACCATATAGTAACAGGTATGTAAACATTTTTAGAAATCAAGTAAGTATACTTCATACTATTTTTAATACAAACTACAACATTTGTGACTTGCTAGTATACCTCAGAATTCAGGTACACGAAAAACTTGCATCAGCTGTAACTACCTCATGGAAATTTAACCTAAAATCCGTAAAATTATAAAGTGATCTTCTGCCTCTTTTAGGCGTTACGATGGTAACAGTAAACCCAGTGATACCATCTCTATTTACAGCATAACCTATCGATTCCCGTGTCTTATTTGGAGGATTTCTGCTTCCATAACAAAAAAAGCAATTGGCAGCTTCTACATATGTACTTGGAGAACACAAATCGCACAAACCGAAAGTGTTGCTGGGTTTTAGTTTGAATCAAAATGGAGCGTTAACAAAGCACTGAAGATTGTGAATAGCATTTGTGCTTCTATAACAAAAAGCTGTGGCTAGCTTCCAGGTTATATACTTTAAGGCCCTATTTCTCAGTAGTTGAAAGTGTGACTGGGTTTTGGTTTGAAGCACAAATGGAGTACTATTGATTTTGTATAGTAGCGTCATTAGTAGCACACACATTTTTTAGGGATCTTCCGAAAGGAAGACCCCCAAGCGGAGCAGAACGCAGCTAAGGCTTACAATAAATCTTCTAACATAACGCTGAACATTAAATAAACATCTAAATAATTTAGGAGTGAGAAAATACAAATTGTAGGATGAGCGGTGAAAAGTACAAAACTCCTTACGACATTTTATGTAAATGACCAGCTCTGGTAGCATGGAGGCGTTTTCACTTTGGAGGATTAACTTCTTGCTAGGGGGAACAAGTCTAATGATAGGATTATAGGATACAATAAGTTTAAGCTTCAGTATAGCGGGTCTTTAACCGCAACCCTTAAGGGAAAAAATTGTTAAAAAATATTTACCACTTTATTCATAAGTTGCAAGGATTAAGAGAAAATGTTTTAAATTTGACTATAAATTTGTATGCACATATAACGAATGTTTCCAAATTCAAGCATACGAACTGTGGTATGGCATTATTTTCGACTTTTTATTTTTTCGACCATATTTTCAATGAGTACTAGTCAAAGTGCAGCACCATTTCGCTCACCAGATTCATCGCCAGGTGATTTTTTTTATATATTATTTTCTAGACTCGTTCATTTAATAAACAGTTGTGGCCAATTCAATAGATAAAAGTGCTAAAACATGTTTCGTAGCAGATGGAAGATATTTTCAATATATTGTTGAATCATTCTACATAACTATTAATTTTTTTAAAAATTTTCTTCAACTAATTTTGAATATTTAAATCTCTATAATATGATCGGTTTTATATAGAAATCTTAGAGACCTTTTGGTCAGTTTGTTCGCGCAATTTTTGAAACGCTTTCTTTATTGGAAGTGCAATTGATTTTGTACTGCTTTAGTTGATGTTGTTATTTGGGCAGAGTTCGACGTTTCGGATCTACGAGTTGGCAAAAAACCGAAATCATTTATCTCTATAGATTCTGGGATAAAGGATTTCATTTGACATTAATACTTCCATTAGTCAAGCAACATTATAGAGCAACTCACAGACGTGCTTCCTGCCGGCACTACTCTCTCCATATTGGCGGTAATTCAGGAGTCGTAACTTCCAACAAAAAACTCACTTAGATCTAAATAGACTGACAAAACGCCACCTAATGATGTAAAATTCGCCTCAAAGCATTAGTCACGCCCTGTCTTGTGGCCTCCACAAGTTATCCCGTTAACTAGGGGAAACCCGCGTCAATCGTTCCGACATCAAAGGACCCACCAGCACGATTACTGTAAGTTGTCGAATTGTTACTTAAAAATTGCGATTTAAAAAGACGCTAGCAATAATTCATTTGGTGCATCACTCCTTCCAATCCATTAAACGCCACTATTGCTTCACCAACCCGAACGCATATCCCTATTTTCGAACCCCTCGACGTCTTCAGTGGCTGCTATAGTCGAAGCAAAAGGAGCAGAGACCGGATCGTAATGTCGTGTTCGGGTGAAATCGTGCGGAAAACATATGCCGATCGACTGACACGCGCCACATAATGACGTAATGATGTAGTGATACATGACAGTCACCCTCACTTAAACTTCGGGAGGGTGTTATCGATGTTGGGAGTACGTGGAAATTTTGTGAATTAGCAGGGATTGAAGCTACGATTGTTGGATTTTAGGCTATATTTTGTATAATAAATACATAACATTTATACACTTTTTTTTAAGGTTGCGGCAGCCATTTTGTGGCACCTTAACAAAATGACTTCTTGCACGTTTGACATTCAGTTATATGACTAGTATACATCTATGATATTTCGAACGCCCCGTTCTTCTAATCTATGTCCAATCTAGTTCAAGCCTTATTACAACAAGTACTTAACTATTACAATATACAGAACTATGTACAGTTATGAAAATAATTACGGGTTGGTTATTAAATAAGTTAAAAAATAAATATTTAGACAAAATCTGAGAGGAACTCAAAAGATGCGTCAGTCAGAAATTCCTAAAATTCCCCAACTGGCGATCGGTTCAAAACACGTAAAATCTTATCACAGTCGCCGCTGATGCGGTTTGTGTTCTTCTTTACACATTTCGAATTTACTATTTCTGGTATATACATAAAACATTGCACTGTTATTATAACTACAATCAGGTTATACATTATAACAATAACCTTTTCGCGACTAGATCCGGATTCGTCCAATTGTTTCCAAGAAACCAAATTGATGTTTCGACAGTCTTCTACTTCTATGGTATTGGCAAATTATATAAATATCTCATCAGCTAGACTAAATACTGTTTCATGTTCCGGTGTTGGTGTCACTCACGGAATGACGCAGATTCACATTGTTAGCTTCCTGGTCCAATCTGGACCTGGTGATGGTGACGTAGCAGGTCATGCGTAATGGGGATACGACCCCAAAGGGGGCGCTCCTAGGTGAGGACCGGCATGATGACCGATCGAGTGCGTACTTGCAGCAATGTTCGAGTACAAATTTGCGCTGGGATTGCTCCAATAAGAGCCGGGAGACGGAAAAATTGAACCTGCAACAACGAAAATCGCGTTAAAACATTGAAAACTTAACAAATTTTCTTAGTATTGTTTCTAACTTTAATAATAACGTAGCAAGAGTGTTGGCTATAAATTAGTTTAATTAGGATTTTTGGTTTAGTAGTCCTGAAACTGCTGTTTGTCAATGAAGCGAGTTAGCGACCGCGACAAATGGTGGATGCGCCGGGTGAATTATTTTATAATTTGATTTTTAATGCTCAAACAACTGATTTTTGGTCTAATTGGTTTAAATAACAGATGTGTCAATTCTTAAGAACCTATGGTACGTTTACCAGCCAAACTAATCTGTTATGGGGGCGCTAGTAGTAGTCATCAGAGCATTTTGAGAGAATGTAGTTCCCTACCCGGTTGAGCTACCACTTCCACTCAAACTTCTACCTGAAGCTATCTGCCCAACTCGCTTGAAGGCACCCAAATTTATTTATGACTAAGGCAAGCGTCCCATTTATGAAGTTACTCGCCCCTGTCATCCACAACACATTTCTTGTCGACAAAGTTGTTCGACTTGAGAGCTAGCGACCAATAATAGTTTTTGCGTAAACGAGCACAAAAATATTATGAGAAGTACTCATTATGAAGATAATTAATAATCTATTGTCCGAATTTGAGATAAAATAGTCACATGATGTCAAAATTATTAAATATTATAAAAGTAGCAACAAATAGAAGAATAATTAGGCAAAAAATATAATTAAAGAATTTCTTTGAAATAAAACAATCAAAATATCTTTAGAAACAGTAAATATTATTCAAATTGACCACCTCCTCCCTAATGCCAGTTATGAGATTTTTGTCACGAATATTCAGCATTGCCAAAAATGGTGTTAGATGTCATCAAACCAATATACGAAAACCTCGGCAATGACAAATTTTTGGAACGCTGTGTTGGCGGATATACGTACAACTGTAATGAGAGCTTCAACCAACTTATTTGGAAGATAGCTCCAAAAACGATGAACAGCGGGGCCAAAATCGTTAATATTGCTGTATTTTTTGCAGCATGCATATTCAACAATAATGTCATCTCATTGTTGGAAGTTATGGATGTGTCGGTGGGATCGGGAGCGCACTTGTACGCTACGCAAGAAGACGAAACTTGCATAGCGAAAAGCTCGGCGCAAGAACAGACGAAAGAAGGTCGAATACGGCGTCGGCAACAAAATTTAGAAACTATAAATATTCCATAGACCGTAGAAGACATATACTATGGGCCTGGTATCGATGATTTTATGTAAGTTGACAAATTTAATAATTTATTTATTCTCAAATTTTGAAACAGGTTTTTCTGAAAAACATCTTTTTCAAATCGGTACCCAAAATAACTTGAAAACCAATTAACCGATTGCTTTAATTTTTTTTGTGGTTATTCTATACATCATTATCTAGTACTTGTCGTAGGATTTTTTTTTTCGTTACTTAATTTTGGATTTATAGGCACAATAATAACTAATTCTTGTTCAAATACCACTATGCATGTTGAATCGTCCGTCATTTTGACATTAACCGATATTTTCAAAATCGATTATATCAAGTACTAGATTATAGTATCTAATATAATAATCTTTTTCGATTTTTTTTTCAGATGATTTTTGAAGAAACGCCAGTGGGTACCATTATCACTGATTTTCTTACGGCGCTCCAAGGATCATACAATATCCTTCCATATTTCTTATATCTTTAAATAAAGAAAATCAAACGAATTTTTGAATGTGTACACTTTCAGATAGTTAAACTTTCAATCCGAAATTTCAAATAGTTTTCCCTAAAAAAATGAACAAAGATGATCTTTTTTCCGGCTTCTAGGTGTATGTCTCCAGTTAATTTTATCTAATACTTTAAATTTTTTTGGATCGTTAATGACTACCTTTGTAACTTATTTGACAGGCAGATGAGTCTCTTCAAAAATTTACCTTACATGTGGCTGTAGTAACTGTGTCTAACAGTCCTTAAACATCCATAAGGATCGTTCGAGAACTTGTCAATAAATCATAAATTCTATTCACAAGTTATCAAACGATTCTTCAAAACTAAGGAATAAGAAAAAGAGGATTTTATAATTTTTTTTATGGCGCTCCAAGAATTATACAATATCTTTGTAAGTTTTTTATATTTTTAAATAAAGACAATTAAACATATTTTTGAATGTGTATACTTTTAGATAGCTAAACTCCCAATCCGAAATTTCAAATAGTTTTCTTTAAAAAAATGCATAAAAATGATCTTTTTCCCCGGCTCCTAGGCGTATATCTCCCCTTAATTTTATCAAATACTTTAAATTTTTTTGGATCGTTGATTACTATTTCTGTAACTTACTTGATAGGCAGTTGAGTTCCTTTAAAAAATTTGCCTTACATCTGACTGTAGTAACTGTGGCTAACAGTCTTTAAACATCCATAAGGATCGTTCGATAACTTGTCAATAGATCATAAGTTCTATTGACAAGTTATGGAACGATTCTTCAAAATTAAAGAATAAGACAAAGAGGACTTTATAATTTTTTTTATGGCGCTCCAAGAATCATACAATATCTTTGTAAGTTTTTATATTTTTAAATAAAGAAAATTAAACATATTTTTGAATGTGTATACCTTTAGATAGCTAAATTCTCAATCCAAAATTTCAAATAGTTTTCTTTAAAAAAATGCATAAAAATGATCTTTTTCCCCGGCTCCTAGGCGTATATCTCCCCTTAATTTTATCAAATACTTTAAATTTTTTTGGATCGTTGATTACTATTTCTGTAACTTACTTGATAGGCAGTTGAGTTCCTTTAAAAGATTTGTCTTACATCTGACTGTAGTAACTGTGCCTATCAGTCCTTAAACATCCATAATGATTGTTCGATAACTTGTCAATAGATCATAAGTTCTATTGACAAGTTATTGAACAATTCTTCAAAATTAAGGAATGAGACAAAGAGGATTTTATAATTTAGGAAATATAATTCAAGAATTCTATGACATAGCGGTCTCACCTTTCTGTTTATGTCTCAAAATTTTTTCTAGTTTTCTAGTAGTTAGAGAGCTTCTGTATCTTTATGAAGCTGAAGTCTGTTTTGTTGTTTGTCAGCATATTTTTGGCATTGTCTTTAACGTTTGGAATGTTGAGGTTTCGATTAAAATCAAAGTTGCATAGATACAATAAAGCGCTGACTCTGTTACAGAGCACTTCATTCAAAAAAATTTGTATATCCTTAATATTGTTAGTTTTGGTTTCAATATCTGATTGTAAGTTAAGAGCGTATCATGTATTGACAATCTGGAGCTTCTTCCATGTTTTTCAGATTTTCCAATGCTATCCATACTTTTTCCATTGGAACTTGGCTTTCAGCCATACCTAAATATTGGGAGTTAGTTTCATTTGTATTCAGGTTAAGAAAATTAAAACATTTTTTGTTAGTAAAATTAACAGTAGCCAGATTTGAGTTCTATTAACTTAATCTTCCAGTATATAGTGCAATTTAGTATTTCGCTTCTAGCTGATTGCCTTCTTCCATTGAATATATCCAGGAAGTTAGCTCCGTAAGTGAAGCACTAATGACACTACTCTACAAAATTGTTAATGTTCCGTTAGTGCTTCATTTCAAACCAGAACCCAGGTATAGCTACTTTCGGCTTTTGAAATATAAGGTTTCAAAGTCTATACCTGGAAGCTGGCCATTATTTTTTTGTTACAGATGCACAAATGACCCTACTGTACAAAGTACTTTTTTATTGGCATTTTGTCACGCTCTATTTGACACCAAAACTTAAATCAGACGCTTCCACTTTATAAGAACTACAGATCCCCTATATAAAGCAAAGGAAGCAATAGGTTGCGCGGTAAATAGAGATGGTACCGCTAGGTCACCGTGGCGCTTATAAGAAGCAGAAATATATTTTTTATTTTTACCGATTTTGGGTTAAATTACCGTGTGGTAGTTACAGCTGACGCAAGTTTCTTGTGTACCTGGTGATCAAATCGAATAAAACGTATCCTGGGTCAAGCAATCGCATTTGCGTTTGGTTCCAAAGAACCTTAAAGTAAATATCGACAAGTAAAATGTTGTTTATTCTCTTATAACAGATTTACATTTTTCCCCTACTACTTCTACAGAAATCCTTTCTGATTTAATTTCTACAGTATGGCAGTAAATACCTTTGGACAGACAACAGTTGAAACTAGCTCTACGGAGGCCAATGGCGGCACAAGCTCTCGCCCTTGAAAATATATTGGGGTGGGCTTGTAAAGAAGTCTACAGCAAATGAGTAAAAAATATCTAAACTAAATACGTAAAACAAAAACGATTAAAACGAATATAATGCGAGGTGAGGATTTACTCTTTGGTTTGGTGTTTGGTTTCATTTAGAGGATCTAAAGAGAAGGCATCTGATCTAAGATTAGTATAACAAAATGCCAATAGCAAAAGTACTTTGTACAGTAGAAAGAGCCAGCCTCCACGTGTTTACTTTGAGGCCATATATTTTACAAGTCAAAATTGTAGTTGGGTTCTGGTTTAAGGCACAATTAACTACTAACAAAGCATTATTAATTTTGTATAGTAGCGTCATTTGTGCTTCGACAACAATAAAGCTGTGACCAGCTTTCAGGTATGTACTCGGAAGCCCCATTTCTCAGGAGTCGAAAGTGTGGCTGGGTTTTGGTTTGAAGCACAATGAAGCACCAACAAAAAATAAAAGATTGTGCTTAGCAGGGTCATTTGTGCTTCTATAATAAAAAAAGCTGTATCTAGCTTCCAGCTACTTTAAGACCTTATTTCTATTGAACCAAATGTGTGGCTGGGTTCTGGTTTAATGCTTCATTTGCGTAGCCAACTTCCTAGACCTTGCTCTTTGTCTATTGCAAAAAGCACAGTGTCGTCTGAAAATATTGCTAAAGCATAAGTCCAAAGACATTATCTTGCTAAACATTTATCTTAGTATCTTTTAGTTCAGAATATTGATGTATCCGTTTGGTTCAGAAGATTTTGTCAGTGATGTATGACTAAATATTTCTACCTACAATTTTGGAAGAATTGTGTTTAATTTATTAATCAGAGTTTTGTGCCATACTTTGTCAAAAGTCTAACCGTTTAAGAAGACTGCAGAGTATCTTAAAAAACCTGTTCCACTTTGTCGTAAGCTACTATCTAAAGCTAAATTATTTAACTGGAATTCTTCTTCCATTAACATAATTTCTTGGTCATTTCAAATAATTTTAAAATTATTTGGAGCAGAATATAGACCTAATACATTAACAACAATATTTGTTTTACCTGACTTTGGCAGAATTTTGCTTCCTCTACATTTCAGCTGTCAGGAACATGTTGCAATCCAAAAGTTACATTTAGAAGGAAGTAAAGCAATAATTTTTTAAGTAATTGCTTTACTACTTTGTGGGTAATTAAATCTAAAACTGTGCACTTTTCTGGTTAAAGTGTGTTTACCTTTTACGCTACTTTTTTTGAAGTCACTATGGAGAAATTTTCTGCAATTTGGTTATCAATTTTGGGCAGTATGTTTTTTGCTTTCATTTTATTGGGTCTAAAAATGTCAGTTTGATGCTCATCCGACAAAGTTGCTTAATGTTTATTATTTCTGATTCATGTTTCTATATTTTTTCTGACTGGAGGTATTGATGTTTCTACATTTGGTGCCAGAATCTGCAGGTATTAGCTCTGAGCTCTTAGACTTCTCTACGTAGTCTCGACTCTCTAACTATTGCCATCTTGTTCTATCTCCTTTGTCTTTGAGAAGTTCACTGATTTTAGTTGAGTAGTTTACGCGTTTTTTATGTGAGTAATTTCTTTAGCGTTATTATGGCAAGTTGTCTAAATAAGCTTGATAAAGTTTTCCGCTTCTTCCTTAAGTGGCCCACTTGTTTCTAAATTAATATTTAAATTAATATTATCCTGTAGATCAATCTGAAAGTTTTCCTAGTCAGCAGTTGTAGTTTAAGAAATTCTTAAAAAGGAATCTGACGCTTCAAGAAGTAATTATTAAAATTCAGTTATAAATCATTCATATAGTGAAACTCTAATTTAAACAATTTCTTCAACATATCCTGAACCACTTTGTAAAATCTTAGAATTAACTGTCTACAATATTTAATTAGTTTTAATTCTTGTCAAATATCAAGTAGTAATGTTGCACTCATTTCCAGCTTTTTCCTCAAGTGAACTTATCAATGCAAAAGTTCTTTCAATTTAACTGACTGCCACAGTTTTGAAATTTCATTAGAAATAATTTTTCATCAAAATTTAACTAAACAAAGTTAATAGATAAAATAGCAGTAAGTAACACAAAAAAATTTGTGGCAATAGGTAAATTTGGGAAATTTAAGTGCGTTAGCAGATTTACCAACCAAAACTGGTGAAGTTGCAGGTATACCAACACAATTGGCGTCAATGGAAAATTGCAATTGTAATTGTGCGTTATGGTGGTTTTGAATCGCCAGAATTACTTAATCCAAACGGCATTCTCTTCATTGTAGCATATCAAGATCTAGAAGCTTTCCAACTTAACGTTTTGTTTATCGCCATTCACGGATTCAAGGGCCACTATGATCTACTCCCACACATCACGGAACACTGGATTTACGACGGCGTTAATGCAATTCATTTGTGTTGTCATCGCGGATAGGCAATTTGCTATAATTTATGGGGTGTTTCATTTAATGCGTCGCTACGTTGCCCACAATACAGTTCCTAGCTCCTCCACAAAGACATCGCCGTATTGAAATACAAATTAGAATCAACCCCTCTCTCCTATAACAAAACTTCGCACTTATTTACAGAATAACGCCCGAACGCTATGCTAAGTCGTTGTCGATGACAAGTGACAAACGCATCTGACTTCGTGTTTGCTTTACTCTCAAATCGTAGTGTAAATTGCGACAATCGCAACACTCCTTCGACTTGAAAAATATTAAATTATCAATAATTGCGTCTGAAATCGGCATCGAATAGAAGTCTTTGGTTAACACGCAGCCGTACAGTGGAAATAACACTTGCAGCCCCTTAATGACGTAATGCCTTGATTGTGCATTGTTTCGCCCCTAGGGAGAGAGCATTACCCGTCATTTAACCGGCCCCTCCCAAATAAGGATATTGTTAGCAAACCGTTCTTGTCTACTCCTGCATATGCGACTCCGTTAAAGTCCTTTGAATTATTAGTTTGTGGCTAGTTTTATCGATGTGGGTGTGCTTTTGGTAATTAACGGGGAGATTTATAGAATTTCCTACTCGGAACTAACCTGCTGAGCTGGGAACGACGGCATGAGGACTCATAAACCCTCCGAGTTTAGCGCTGTGGTGGTAGGAACTCATGAAAAGCTCGCTTTGATACTTGTAGCTGCTTGGATCGCTCGTTGCTGGTTGTGTGGCAGCTGCTAGGCCTTGAAAGTCAAATTTGTAGGCGTACCTCTTGCCGTGGACTTTGGTCATAATGTTCTTGTCGTAGTAGTATCTGGAAGAAAATTATTGGATTGTTTAGTGTTAGTTTGAATGGGGAAAGGAATGGGGGAACGAGATCAAGATGTAATTGCGAAATCAATAAGAACGGCGTCGGTGGATTCCGGAGGATGTGGCAGTCTCCGGTGTCCTCCGGGTCCGGAACTGGCCATACTACACCGGATAGGCTAATATGCTGTCCCACACGCCAGCTGATAGGAATAAAAGCGGGTTTGTTATGCTGGTTAATTGTGACTTTCCAGCACCTTCCTTGTAAAACTGTACTCTTGACCAAATATGGCAGATTTTCAATTTTTACAACTGATTTAGCACATGACCGGCTAAACCATTAATAATTCTCAAGGATTTTCAGATATGGCAGCATTTAAATTGTTACAAGTGTTAGTAGTTTAGGTACTTAACAAAATCTATTTAATAAAAAATATTTAGAAACTTCTTATTTTGTTATTACACAGATGAGACAAGATTGGAGGCAACAGTGACGAAGAACATTAGAAAATGGAGAAATGGAGATATTAAAGAAGATAACAACTGAAACCCTGAGAGACAGAAAGAAGAATAAAAATATAAAAAAAAATTTAACGTATATAGCATAAATATGTGGCTAAGGGGAAATGGAAAAGAATAAAACGACTATATAGAAAGAATGACAGACAACAGTATGTAAAAATAGTAAAAAATTAATGTGAACTGGAAGACTAAAACAAATGTTATGACGACATTTAAAAAAGATGTTAAAAAGGAACAATCGAAAAAGGAACTAACAACTTTGCCTACTCACCAGAAAAATGAACTACAAAACGGAGAATTTGTTTGACTTATTTATTGAACAGTTCTGATATTAAAGAGTTGTTAATAGAACATAATTGATAGGCTCGTTAGTAATTGTGCTCTTGGGGGTGAGGATAGAACAAAACTTATATCTTCAATTAGATAACGTTACAACAAGCAAAATTCTTTATCTACTAATTTTTCCTATACTTAAAATCAGAGAATGTGAAATTTCAGTTTGAATTGTTATTTAATTTCTGTAACCAGTAGATAGCGGTATCAGTGAGATATAAAATGCAAAAGAAAAATTTGCATAGTAATAACATTATGTTTAAATACTTAAATTGAAACCACTTTAAATGAAGTCCTCCCATATTCGGCAATACCTTTTTAAAGTTATGGCACTATGGGTGCAACAAGTGCTCATCTTGGATCAAAAACGTGTTAAAATGAAGATTTATCGTTGTCTTCAGCTTTCTTTGCCGACTTTTAAAGAATGTCTTGTGTCAATTATATTACTAATCTATCATTTCTTCAATAAAATAAAAAAATATTTAAAGGAATGTGTATAGAAAGTGATAAAAGGCAAAATCAGTCCACTTTATTTGATGTATACAATTTTTTGAAATTCGCATGAAATCATTTGCATAGACTACCTTGAAAAATGAAATGAAAAGAAAAAGTATTTGGGCTTACTATGTGAGTTTGTTTCAAGGCATCAAGAAAACGTAAGTGACACCCAAATGCATAATTAAAGTTTGCAGTAGACTTAGTACTTTTATGTTTCATGTATAATGGGTTGCCTACTTCTATACCAACTAATAACACTTAAGTTGACTATTCCATTAAACAACTAACATTAGTGCATCTTGTTTTAATGAAAATATTTCCAAGACTTTGGATCAATATTATTGTTGCAAATAAAAAGATGAAATGGAAAAGATGAAGGCGGTCATAAGTTGTAGTGATTATTTCAACCCTTTTGCTCACCAGATTTCACCTCCTGTGAAATCCTAGAAAGTCTCTCCCGTCTAAACACCAAAATTTTTGGTTTAGTTTGGTGCCAAATTTAATGAGACAAATTGTTGTTGAATTAAAAGTAACAAGGAAACGACGGTTCGCTCATGTTCATATACGTTAGCATTACAAACTTTTCCTTATACATTGGCAAAAATCAATTGACAGACGTGCCGTCTGTGCAATTCCAAAAATAATTTTCTATTAGCGAAACAATTCCGTGCCGGGAATTGCGAAAAAATTGTCCGGTAAACGCATTAGCCAATATCAGCCGCTAATTGCTACAAATGAACAGAGCAATAGGATTACTCCACCCCGATCGAGGTTCCCGGCCCGCCAAACTAACGACCTCCGTGTCGCCCAATCGACCCTTCTAACTTCGTATAAATCCCCTGAAAAATTCCAACAAACTTCAGCAGACTTACTGTGATATGACAAATGCTATTTGCTCCTGAATTGATCTGGAATAGAACTTTTTATTCGGTCAAATGTCGAAGATTGCACCAGTAAATCGGAACGGTTTGACCCGCCCGACATTTCAGCAGTATTTCATCGCTTTTTACGCCATCCCCATGACCGGTCTCTGCATTCATTTCCCAATTCGCATTACAATAACTGACTTCGGCAGGTTCATTAAAATTTTACTTAGCGCCAAACTGATATTGTCCGTAAATAACCGCCCATCACTATGACACCTTAACCCGTTGAGTGCCAACGGCTATGTAGCGTCAAATAAATTAAAATAAGTTTGCCGCTTTCTATAAAGCGTGAACCGCAGAATACTCAGCCGCATTCCTTGCGCACTTTTACGTCATTCGTACAATCTTGTAACGTTTTTTTAGTTTCACGTGCATTTTAACAATTATTTGGCTTTGTCTTACTTATGAATCAAACGAGTTAACTAATTAAGTAACTCTAATGTTTATTAAATTAATTAATTTATTAGGCTATTTGCTAAAGTTTCATTCGGATATGCAACCAACAATACAGACGTGTAATGTCAGGTATAGTAAATAAACATAAATTATTTCATCCACAAAGAGTTTTTAAACTTCTGCAACTAGGGGATGCAACCATTCTTTTTCTTTGAATTAATGGAAGATTGCTTTTTGTGGCAAGAAACGCATCGTTGTTGTTTACGGTAGAAAGCAATTGGCGTTTAATAGAAAGCGGGTAATTGTTAGGGGTTGCATCAACAAAACGACAAGGATACGTAAAACAAAACCTCGAATTTATTATAGTCTCTCCTTCACTTAGAGCTTTGTACGGTTTATATAAAAAAACTCCTCAAGTGTAAATGATAAGCTGCAACTGTATTTTTATAGTTTTAAAATTTTGACTCACCTTGAAGTAAAATAAAAAAATGTGAATAGCAGGGTAAAATTAGCGGTGGCGTGACTAGTTAAGAAATTGCAGTTGTTGATAGTATTTCTTTTTCTTAGAGCTTTGAATGTCTCTTTTTATAAAAACTAAGAAATGACCTTTTAAAAGAAAAGTGGTAATTTTTACTTTATTAAATTTTAGCATTTTTATTGTCTTGAAACTAAGACATAAAAAATGTTAAACACGGTGCTAAATAAATATGTAATGACGTCGATATGACTGAAAGATTGTCAAGAATTTGCAATTGTAATTTGTCATAATTTTTCTTTTCCATTGGCTTCTTACGGGTTTTAAGTAAAAAAAATGAAAAAGCATGTGATAAATGGTCACTTTTAACTTTGTTTTTATTATTCTTGTAAATGAGTCATATTCTTTCATTTCATTCGAGTTTTGTAAGATTTGATGTAAAAAATTGAGAATGGTCATCTCTAACTTTTTACCTTTTGAATTTTTATAATTCTCGCAAATTCAATTTAAAAAAGTCAATTACAGTGTAACATAATCTCACGATTGCGTCGATTTAACCAAAAAGTTGCTAATTGCAAAAGTTACACTCATAAGCTCTAGTGAGTGGGATTAATGATCTCTATTGAACCACACATTTGAGCTCTAGTGAGGCTCTTTCAATAAGAGAAACCAAGCTCGGTTTACATTGAAAGAAATCGTCACGCTTCCCTTCGACCTCCTTTGGGGAGAACTGTACCAAATACATTTAACCATTTAACGTTATCTCACAATTTTTTTTTGTTTCAAGTATTCGAGAACTAATTAATTACCTTAAAGCTCTAGATAACTTGTCGTAATTCATGTTGGGCTTCGATTTCCTTTCGCCCCACCTCCTCGCGACTTCATCAGGATCTGTAAGTTTGAATTCTCCATTCGTTCCTTCCCACGTAATACAGGCGGCGTTCGAGGAGTCGCTTAGTAGTTCCAGAAGAAATTGCCACAGTTGAATTTGTCCCGAACCTGAAAATCATAAAAAAACAATAAAATTTCCAGATGACGTCACTTGTCTTAGTTATCTAACAATGTGTTGGATAGAAATATATGTCGACGATTTGGCGGTGGCACCGCTTCGTTTTAGATCTAGATAAAACAATTAATCGTGGACAATCTGGAATATTCAGTGATTTAAATGCATGCGATTCGAGTTGTACGTATGTTAATGTTAGAACGACATGTGCCCGAGTTTCCTTCCAAGTCCAGGTGTGGTGGTTGTAGGTGGCTAAATCACCGATGCCGGCACAACATGCGTTTATTTCCTTCCGCCGCCGCCAAATTTACAAGTTAAATTACATTTGAAATGCTAATGTTGCCGTCTGACAATAACGAAACTGCTGAATTATGCGAATGCTTCAATAACAAAAATAAAACAAAAAACGATTTAAGCAGGCGGGACAGGAACATGTCTGAATTAGCCCCAACACAACCTTTCGTACCGAAAATTGACGACCCATTTCACCGTCCTATCAATTATTCAAAAAGCAAGAAACTTAATTGACATTAGAAAGAAATTTTACGAACACTAAAAATGTTTAACGTTCTATTATGTTGCAATGTCTGGAAGTATTAGCAAAGGATAAAAAACTTATAAAGATGCAACACGCGGACAACGCAATTGGCTTGGCGAGAGAGATGGCAAAACCACCCAGTTTAAAGATCTGTCGTGCATTATCGACCGCATTCGTTATGAGTCGTAAAAATCGCGCTCTGATTGACTGATGGCCGCAAGCGTCGTTTCTTTATAACTTCTTAATTCTTTGGTGTTAACTAGTAAATTTTGGGACATTCTAACTACCTATACTACCTAAAACTTATATTTTAAAAAATTGTCTGGTGTAGCCCCAAAACTTAAAAAAGATAGCATGGTTGTAAAGTAAAAAGATTAAAGAATTAGAGTTTACGACTTGTTTTCAAATTCAATTTGTAATAATTTACTTCTATTTTCTCCAAAATAAACCAAATTGCGATCGATATTAAATGCAAACCAACGACAAGATTTGAAATTTTGACAGTGAACCTTGATTGACAATTTAGTTGGCAACATGCTACTATCAAGAGAATTAACTATTTGCCATAGTTTTTAAGTTGGGCATGAAATGCCAAAGCAATTACAAATGGGATTAACAATAATATTTGCCCGATTTAGGCAACCAGTTTTACCTCAAATAATAGAAAAACTTTAAATATGTCTCATCTATCATCTCTCCTTTTATCAGAACTAATCATTTTGACTTCGACTGATGGACAGCCTTCAGTAGAAAAAGAAGGACTTTTACTATTTGGTGCATTTATAGGTTTGGAAAGAGTATAATTTAGTTTTACTTTAAAATTTAAAAAACCGGACTGTAAAAATTACAATTACAATGGACAGGTTTGCACGTAATAAGGTGCATTTTGGTAAAAGATGTTAACAATAATCAATTGAACCATATTTGTTACCACTCTTATCATTAAGTAAGTACGCGCTATGGCATTCGGCCATGCAGATAAATGTTTAGTAGGTTTTGCAGCCACGGTGTGCTAACTACCACATTATAAAA
The DNA here is from genome assembly GCA_905333025.2 of Pyrochroa serraticornis. NCBI lineage: Eukaryota > Metazoa > Arthropoda > Insecta > Coleoptera > Pyrochroidae > Pyrochroa > Pyrochroa serraticornis. The sequence continues at coordinate 23,313,366 of HG995154.1, forward strand.
CTTACATCGTATCGTATAGGTTACTGTTTACTGTTTACAATCGTAAATTCAGTTTGGTACAATTAACAATGAGACGGAAGAGCTTACAATTCAATAGCTTAATGCAACTTGCAATGCATCGGTGCTAAAATGGGCTGCATATATATTTTTTTTCCAGGCGCAATTAGGGTCATTTTTTCTTTAATTCTGTTTTGTCCGCCAACCTTAACTAATTTTTAATTCACTTAACTATTTGATTTTCCATTGCTTGTCGTTGATAGCTATTTACAGTCTTTCAGTTTACTTAAAGACTGCAAATAATGCTAAAATAGTCTGTTCCAATTGTGGTATATCATTAATACACAACAGGTATAAGTCCAAAAACACTACTCTAGAGCACACTCGTTTGTACTTCTTTTAAGTCAAGGTTTAATCTGTAATTTATGACCTAAGTATTTCTATATACTGCTTCAAAAGTATTGTGCTTAATTAATATTTTGTACTACTTTTTCAAGTTGCTCAGTTTCTCTAAATTTTGATTGTTTAATAATCATCGAACAATCGGTTTATTGACTTCTTGTAAAATTTGCTAAGTCAAACGGGTCAATAAACCGATGAATTATTGTTCGATGATGATTGAACATCTTGCCGACTTCGAATTTGGGTAGAGGTTCTAGTGGATCCAAACAAAAGAGCTGATAATGCGGATTTCATTTGTCTCTGGATGGGTGAGTATCCTTGACCTAGGTCTTGGCTGTTTCGACCAACTGCCTAGGAATTTTTTCGACGGTGCTACTGGTGATTACGTTTGAATTGTGAAATGTACTAATGAAATCGTTGTCGTTCTTTCTTCCAAAGAGTTTCTTGTAAAGACTTTCCTGCAAATAGTTTAATGTAAAATATTTCTTCTAAAAAGTAAAGAGTTTCTTTTAAGGATTTTCCTGTAGAAAGTGTTAGAAAGTTTCTTGAAAATAGTTTCTGGTTCTTGTGTTTTGTTTTCTTGTAAAGAATTTCCTTTGTAGAGTTTCTTCTAATGAGTTTTCTCTAACAATGTCTCCTCTTGCGAGTTTCTCGTAGAGATTAAAGAGTTTCTTGTTCTTGTAAAGACTTTCCTGCAAATAATTTCTAGTAGAATATTTCTTCTAAAGAGTTAAAGAGTTTCTTTAAGGACTTTCCTGTAGAAAGTTTTAGAGAGTGTCTTGAAAATAGTTTCTTGTTTCTTATAAATAGTTTCTGGTTCTTGTGTTTTGTTTTCTTGTAAAGAATTTCCTTTGTAGAGTTTCTTCTAACAAGTTTCCCCTAACGATGTCTCCTCTTGCGAGTTTCCTGTAGAGATTAAAGAGTTTCTTGTTCTTGTAAAGACTTTCCTGCAAATAGTTTGCAGTAGAATATTTCTTCTAAAGAGTTAAAGAGTTTTTTTTAAGGACTTTCCTGTAGAAAGTTTTAGAGAGTGTCTTGAAAATAGTTTCCTGTTTCTTGTAAATAGTTTCTGGTTCTTGTGTTTTGTTTTCTTGTAAAGAATTTCCTTTGTAGAGTTTCTTCTAACAAGTTTCCCCTAACGATGTCTCCTCTTGCGAGTTTCCTGTAGAGATTAAAGAGTTTCTTGTTCTTGTAAAGACTTTCCTGCAAATAGTTTTCAGTAGAATATTTCTTCTAAAGAGTTAAAGAGTTTTTTTTAAGGACTTTCCTGTAGAAAGTTTTAGAGAGTGTCTTGAAAATAGTTTCCTGTTTCTTGTAAATAGTTTCTGGTTCTTGTGTTTTGTTTTCTTGTAAAGAATTTCCTTTGTAGAGTTTCCTCTAATGAGTTTTCTCTAACAATGTCTCCTCTTGCAAGTTTCCTGTAAAGATTAAAGAGTTTCTTGTTCTTGTAAAGACTTTCTTGCAAATAGTTTCCTGTAGAATATTTCTTCTAAACAGTAGAGTTTCTTTTAAGGACTTTCCTGTAGAGAGTTTTAAAAAGTTTCTTGAAAATAGTTTCTTGTTTCTTATAAATAGTTTCTGGTTCTTGTGTTTTGTTTTCTTGTAAAGAATTTTCTTTGTAGAGTTTCTTTTAATGAGTTTTCTCTAACAATGTCTCCTCTTGCGAGTTTCCTGTAGAAATTAAAGAGTTTCTTGTTCTTGTAGAGAGTTTCCTGCAAATAGTTTCCTGTAGAATAATTCTTCTAAAGAGTAAAGAGTTTCTTTTAACGACTTTCCTGTAGAAAGTTTTAGAGAGTGTCTTGAAAATAGTTTCTTGTTTCTTGTAACTAGTTTCTGGTTCTTGTGTTTTGTTTTCTTGTAAAGAATTTCCTTTGTAGAATTTCTTCTAACAAGTTTTTCCTAACGATGTCTCCTTTTGCTAGTTTCCTGTAGAGATTAAAGAGTTTCTTGTTCTTGTAGAGAATTTCTTGAAAAGAGTTTCTTGTGCCTTGTTTTTTTGTAAAGAGTTTTCTTTGAAGAATTTCTTCTACCAAATTTCTCCTAACAATGTCTTCCCTTCCGAGTTTCCCCAAAATTGCCTTCAACTTAGTCTTTCCAGGCGTTCTTCTTAAAGTTTTTAATTTTTTCGGTTTGATGACTTCATGTCTGATACTATCCGCTTCAAATCTAGTCTAAGGACTTCTTCGACCTTAGCTAGTTTGTTTAACCTCTCCAATAGATCTCGGTTTTTTCTCCTGTTACTAATTCTTCCTGAATGAGCTTCTGCACACTCAACATCGCACGGTTGAGTATGGGAATGTAATTGTCGCCGCAATGGTCGACAATTACGAGTAGGATTTTGCACCACCGGAACGCAGCCTCACGTTCCAAAATTTGTAGGCTTGCTAAGTGATGCTTGGTAATAGGTTTATAGGTTTTTCAGTGCTACTGGTGTAGAGCCCACAATTTTGTGGCTTGGTCCATAGCACTGGATTAAAGAATCTCGAAGGACCATGTTCTGAAAGGGTGGTTGGGGAATGGAGATTGCCGGACCGTAGTAACGACTTGGTTCGTAACGCCCAACAACCTTCAACATAGAGATAAGTTCCATTTACTTAAATTCGAAAAAAATATTTAGAGAATGATATTTTGAGTTAATGTTTCTATGCCTATCTGTAAGTTTAATTTGCTAATAATCCTGTTCCTCTAAAAGTAAGCTTTGCTACCAATGAGAAATTATTTCATCATTATCAATATGAATCAAAGTAGAGGTTATAAAGTTGACTCTTACATCCTCGACTATCCTTCAGTATAGTTATCTTCAGTATAGCTAAGTTCTGTTTGCTTGGATTCGCAGGGATATTGATGGTCAATGAGCAGGGCAATACCATGTTACATCAATTTCTTGAAGAAGTCAGTTCAGAATGCAGAGTCTTCAATTAACCTAGCAGTAGCTTACCAGACTATCCTTTACTTCTATATTCACCGGATTTTGCTCATCAGAGCTTTTGAGTATTAAATCACAAAAGTTAAAAAGAGATTTTTTGAGACAACAAAACTTTGAGTTAACCTTTGTCTACTTTCCTGTTGGTGTAATTTGTTCACAACATTCCACGTAATGAAAGAACTTAGTTGTTGATGTCGAATAAAATTACCAAAAATTAGCAACGTAATAAAGTTTGACTTAGGTACGTAAAAACACTTCTCTGAAAACAATTTTCCCACGTAATTGACCTCAGTATCAGCTTATTATAATCTTTCCGAAGCGTCGTATCGGTCTCGACGATCTTAATTTTCATTAGTACTTCCCTCGTACCAGAAACGCAACGTTAATGACGCCCGTTACTAACGTCTCTTCAAAACAGAAAAATTACCCAAACTGTTACGAAGTCAAACAAAATTAACGCCGTTTCGAAAAATGTGGGTGTGTTCGTCAGATTTACAGTTGAAAAAAGCGAACTAAATGTTACCTAATGCACGTTTAATGACACCCCTGAACCCATTTAGCTTTTGTTTCACATGGGGTCGGCACCCCTCGGTGGGGCGACACGCGCGCTCACACGTGGCCACCTTGATTCGCCGGTGTACAGTAATTACCGCCCGTCATTTGTTTGATTTGATTTTGTTTCAGCATGCGATTATTGCGTTTCGTATTTTATTATAAATCAGTGGGAAAGTTAATGAGGTTTCGGATATTACGTGTTCTAATTTCTATTTAGCGTTTGTACGGCGATGAAATGGTTTTCCGTTACTGTTGTTTTACCGATTCGTTTATAACTTCATTTTATCATGAAAACGAGCAAATAATTCTAGAAATCTGTAATTTATATTAGATTAGACTCACCTGAACTCGCTAACCGGCTGCTTGTGGCCCCGAACATTTGATATGGATCTGCTGAAACATGTAAGGATAATTAATAATAACAGCCGAAGCTACGAAGAGAAAACGTAATAAAATTCAAATTATCAACGTTCGCTTCAAAGAACCGCCAAAGCCGAGAAAATTCTAACAATTTTCCAGACGTCTGGAAAAATTGTTAAAGTTTCCTAGATATATTGCATTGCGTGTACATAAACAAGAAAATTGCTTTCTAAGAAATACAAATCGGGCGTTTTAAATGGATGCAATATAACTTCGGCTACGACAGAAAATTCGTGTTCAGGAAGGCAATAACGTTTTTATTTTTGTTTCATTATTATAATACAGTGTTTGGTGAATTGCCGCATAGATTATTTCAGGCAAGTGGTGCTCAACTTGTCTATAAAGATACGAGAATAAAACCAAGAATTCTTGCATGATAGAAATAAGTGGTTGCATGGTAGAAAATTACAATTTCGGAGCCTTGAACTAATGCCAACATTTGAATTGCCTGGAGCTCTAATTCTACGCATAAAATTTCTTTGCAATTATCATCACCGGTATCGGTAACAATAATTTACCGCAATTTTCTTTTCTCCCAACCGGTTCTCTAAATGAATCGGAAATACTTTGCTAAGAGTGCTACAGTTAATTGCAATAATAGAACCAACCAAATCCGTACATCGCCACGAAACGCTCTAGAGGCTATCAAACACGTAACAAATGAAGTGAATGATTTTCTCCCCAAACGAAGATTTTCTCTACTAAAGTTTGTGTCTAATTCTGGTGAACCAGAACAAATTTTTGGTAATATTTTAATTTTTTTTTCTTGGTGTTTTGGCCATCTTGCGAAATTTCTCAGAATATAAATTTTTTCTAGGTTTTTTCGAAAACTGCAACTACAACTTAGAATGGTATTCTTGAGAAGCTATTATCGGGCGTACAATTATTTTTTAAATTTTAGTTGAATCTTCAATTTACAGAAATAGGAATTAACTTTAATTTGTATTTTATTTTAATGGAGAATTTTTTAAAAATAATGTTGGTAGCCATAGAAAATTGTAATTCCACAGTAAAAACTCCTGAAGGAAAATTATAATAAATTAATTTTAACCGTTGCACACAGGTTACTCTTACAACAATATAATATCTTTTTATTATAAGTATAGATAATTTTCATTCGAATAAATTTAATAAATTAGTGTCTAGAAGATTGATTTACCAGAGAATGCTGCAATCGGTGAATAAGGTAATTTTATTTTTAAATTTAATAATTCTTTGTACATACTCGTATATCGATCAGAGTTATCATGTTATCATGCTTGGTACGATTTTTTTTAAATAAAACTATAGGTGTTGGTCCCAAATCTACATGTTAACATGTTTTGTAAATATAATTGGCAGATTTCTAACAAATGTACAGAAACTGTAAAATTTAGTAAAATTTATTTTGATTAGTTCTTCATACTTTGTTTCGAAAAAACTGAAGGTTTAAGGATTTTCCAGTATTATTCAAATATTTTGACTAAAATTGTGAAAAATGATGCTATTATGACGAAAATTGTGACATGCGGGTATAAGTTTATATCTGTACTAAAATAGAAATTTTAAAATATTTAATTTTTCATAAGAATTTGTAATAAGAAATTGAAGAAAGTTATATTAAAAAAAAATATTGGATAGGGCCAAATTCAGTAAGTTTAATTTTGCCAATAAGTTTACTTGTTGATTTTATTTGTCGAAAGATTTCAATAAGATAATTTTCAAGGAATAAATTTCTAAAATTTTATTAAGTATAGAACGCTACAATTTTTAAAAGCTTTCAGGAAATCGTCATTAATCTAAGTAATATTATTAAATTTTAAACAAATTTGGAAAAAAAAATAAAAATGACAATAGGTAGTAAGAACTCCTGAAAAATGAATTTTGAATAAGAAATTGAAGGGAGTCGTATAATTAAAAAAATATGTTTAGCGCCTAATTTAGTAAGTTAATTTTGGAAATAAGTTTATTTATAGATTTTTTGGCAAAAGATTTCTTCGAAAAAAATTTTGTAACTTTTTTTGAAAATTCTCTGATTATTCACAAAAATCTTATCAGGTATGAAACACTGCAATTTTTTAAAAAGTCCTAGAAAATCGTCATTAATCTTAATGTTAACACAATTTGTAAATATTGTTGTAAAATTTTTAAAAACTTTAGAAAGAAATTAAAAATTACAATAGGTAGTGCTCATGAAAAATGAATTTTGTATAAGAGAGTCGTATAATTAAAAAAATAATTTAGGGCCAAATATTTTGCAAATAAGTTTATTTGTGGACTTTTTTTGCTAAAAAGTTTTTTTGAGATTAATTTTGAAACTTTTTTTGAAAATTCTTTGATTATTCACAAAAATCTTATCAGGTATAGAACACTAGAATTCTGCAAAAGGTTCCAATAAATTGTCATTAATCTTAATGTTAACACAATTTGTATATATTGTTGTTTAATTTCTAAATACTTAAAAAAAAATAAAAATTGCAATAAGTAGTGCTTATGAAAAATGAATTTTGAATAAGAAATTGAAGAGAGTCGTATAATTGAAAACATTAATTTAAGGCTAAACTCAGTAAGTTAATTTTGCAATACGTTTATTTGTGCAGTTTTTGAGCCAAAAATTTTTTCAAAAATATTTTGAAACTTTTAAAAAAAATTTTCTGATTAATCACAAAAATCTTATCAGGTATAAAACAGTACATTTTTTTAAAAAGTTTTGAGTGAATTGTCATTAATCTTAATGTTAACACGATTTGTATTTGTATTCTTGTTAAATATCTAAAAACTTTGAAAAAAAATTAAAAATTACAATAGGTAGTGTTCATGAAAAATGAATTTTGAATAAGAACTTGGAGAGAGTCGTATAATTAAAAAAATAATTTAGGACCAAGTAAGCTAATTTTGCAAATAAGTTCATTTGTGGACTTTTTTGCTAAAAAGTTTTTTCGAGAATAATTTTGAAACTTTTTTTGAAAATTCTCTGATTATTCACACAAATCTTATCAGGTATAGAACACTACAATTTTGCAAAAGATTCTAGTAAATTGTCATTAATCTTAATGTTAACACAATTTGTATATATTGTTAATTTCTAAAAATTTAAAAAAATTAAATATTACAATAGGTAGCGCTTATGAAAAATTAATTTTGAAAAAGAAATTGAAGAGAGACGTATAATTAAAAATATTAATTTAGGGCCAAACTCAGTAAGTTAATTTTGCAAATACGTTTATTTGTGCAATTTTTGAATGAATAAAAAAATTTTCAAAAAAATTTTTGAAAATTCTCTGATTAACCACAAAAATCTTATCAGAACACTAGAATCTTTTAAAAAGTTTCTAGCAAATCGTCATTAATCTTAATACTAACACAATTTGTAGATATTGTTGTCAAATTTCTAAAAACTAAAAAATTAAAAATTACATTAGGTAACATCCTGAAAAATTATTTTTGAATTAGAAATCGAAAGGAGTCCTATATTTAAAAAAAAAATTGGGCTAAACTCAGAACGCCTAATTTTGCAAATAAGTTTATTTGTGGGTTTCAGTTGTCAAAAAATGTCTTTTGATTTTTTTTTCAAATTTCTCTGATTACTAACAAAAATCTTATCAAGTTTTAATCCTTAAGATGTTATAACAGTTCACGTTTATTATTTTGTTTGAAATTTTTCTATTGCTGTGTCGTAATTTGGCGACGCAGTTGGCAATTTTAACTTAATTTTGAAAGCATGACAGGGCGCTGCCTGGTTTTTTCGATAAAATAGCAGGAGGGAGATAAGTTTGGAGTTTGGAGAAAAAGAACGTGAGTTATTGAACACAGGTCGATGCGAGGCGAAAGCCGAGACGACATTTTTCAAAGCCACGAAGTTTCGTGTATAAAGCATTTTTTAGAGAAACCCATCGAATATCATTGATTTTAATTTGGAACAATTTTTGAATAATTTTGGAACTATCTGCGAGATATTTCCGCTAGTTTGTTCCGTGGTTTTGCCTACCTTTGCGGATCTACAAACCACCGATAGAAAGGACCTGGCGAGATCTTTTGAAGGCGAGTCGAGCCCAGTCTCCTATACATCAAGATTTTTTTTTCTTTTAATTTTGGCATCATTATTTCAATACCAGACGTTTCACATGGAATTTTAGAGTTCTAAAGCACCTAGCCGAGACTAATTATTAATTTTAACAATTTTAATATTTGTCATCAATCTTTATAATTTTTCCGTAATTTTTTTGTTAAATCTAAACTGATTAATAGTTAAAATTACACATAATATATCATCAACGTTTTTTAATTTTTGTGATGTAAAAATATTATAATAAAATTGATGGCGCCTATTTTTATTTTGAGTTATTTCTTTTTGAAACCATTTTTAAAATCCCGTGACCCGTTTTAAACATTTTGAGCTACCACTGGCACCTGTGGCCTTAAATACATTTTATTTAAATAGGTTACAAGGTATATGACACTAAAAGTGTTTAAAAGCTTCTAGTAAATTGTCATTAATCTAAATGTTAAAACAATTTGTACATATTCAATAATATGTACAAATTGTCTTAACATTTAGATTTAACAACTTAAATCTCTAACAAATTAATTTGGCAAAAAGTTTAAAATACAATAGACGGTACTCCTGAAAAATTTGCTATCAATTTTACTTCGTCTCTCCATAGTATTTGGAGTAAAATTGAGGAAGGAAATTGATATGAGTATAAAAAGATAAAAATGAGAATTAAAGAATTTGTAATTTAGAGTGAAATTCTGATTAGAAAATTAAGGGGTTTATACCTTCAGTTCAGCTGTTATGACTTATACCTAAAAATTACCGTTCCAGCTCTATTCAGTTAATTGAAACTTATAACACATTTTATATAATTTTTGAAAAAGCTTTAAAAGAAAAATTGGGTTTTTATTTATAAATTTAATGCAATTATTGTCAACAAAATTTCAAAAAGAGATCCTCGTATTACAATTTTAGCAACCATTGAAAAAATAATTTTTAAATTTCTAGCAAGTTGAAAAGATTTAATTATTACAATGCTTCTAGAAAGTATAACTTGCATAGTTTTATTTATCTTGAATGTAATTGAGATTTCCTGTAAAATAAACAGAGGGATGAAATAATTAATAAAATTAGAAAACAAAATGTTGTAGTCAAAAGATTTAAAAACTTTAAAAATTACAATTTATGTTTCAAATCTAGGATCATGGTAAGTTATAAAGATGTTTAAAGAAAGTTGAAAATTTTCTTCCATTTATCAAAGAGGCATATTAAAATATGAGAAACATTTCTTTCGAACGTAAAGCACATTACAGACCTTACTAAACCCAAATTTTTAGAAGCTTTTTATTGATGAACTTTTAATAAATTGTCGAATATTTCAAAAATCTAATATTAAAAAAGTAAAGAGAACTAATCCTTTTACAACCTTATAGCTGCTGAATCAAATTGATATTAAGGAATAAGTCTCAGCGAGACAGGTAAATAAGAAACATCTTCATTTTGATATTTATATCAGTGGAAGAAATTTATTTTAGACACTATATAGAAAATTACCCCAAAGGTTTTTGGGTATATAAACAAAAAAGCCACAATTGTTGCATTTCTACATGATTCTTAAAGAATTAGCCATATCTCTTTTGGAGAACTGCTCCATGTATCTACTTTTTAACGTGACAAAATATTTGTGAGCTTTAAAACGCAAGCAAAAGTATTTTAGTTGTTACTAAATTTTGTAAAAAAGTATATTGAAGTTTATCATTATCATATTAATTTTTTAAAATAATTTTACTCTAATTACACTCATTGCATAATTTAAGCCCCATCTCTGAACATTTTTAAGAGCAACTAAAAATGATAGGACTTTTTACATCTTTTGTTTCATTTTCCTTTCTCTTCAGTTTGAAATCGTTAATTAGTTATATTTGTCTCTGAATTTAATGAAACTGTTTCAAATTTTAAAATCTTTCACATTTTTATATATTTATTGAGTTCCTTATACAGCTTCGTATTTGTTATTAAAGTTTATCTAAAATAAAACTGCTTCAGATTCATAAAAAAACAAATCTTTTTAATTTCTTTGTCTTTACTAAGGGATAGATAGATATTTGTCATCATGTATCCGTTAATTTTATTTGTTTGCTTTTAAGCCAAAGAAGTTAAACGCTTTGATTCTTAAAAATGATGACATAAATATAAATGTATTGAGCATGAATGTGTTAGTAAAATAGCACAGTAGAATTAGCAAGTAATTTCAAAAATATTGGAAAGTATTGATTTATTTATTTAGGAGTTTATGTTAACAATAAAACTTTCTTAAGCAAACAATGTGCAAAGAAATGAAAATATTTTTTTTAATTGTTTATGCCCAATTTTTCCAGATTTGTTGGTGTACAGTAACGAAATGTGATTTTTAATGGCATTTATGTAAAAAAATTAAAATAATATCTAGTTTTGCTCCAGCTTTGCTTCAACCCTTCTAACATTAGCAGCCGTAACTATACAAGCTAAATCCTGGAAGTAGAACCAAACGTTCTGATTGTAGTAGAAATGATTGAAATTAATTGAATTGTACACGTCAAGTCAAAATTCTTAGTCTTGTCGTAAATGTCCAGAAATATCCTGCATAAATTTGTGTAAAAGCAAAATTTCACCTCATCTTAACAAATTTGAATCAATCTTACATCTTATCTCGAGAATAATCAATCAAGTTAATTCGCCCCTTGCAATTTAACTATAACTAGAACCAAGGTAAGTGCCCATAGAAATAAAAAAAATTGATTTAATTTCTGTAGACCACGCAAATCGAGGTCAAAACTTTGCATGTCTGCGCCCCCGCACGCCTCAAACTGTCTGACGCAGGCGACTTCAGGGTCGTTATCTGACTAAAATCTGACCAAGAAGGTCTAAGGCGTGAACAGTCACCACCAGAAACTTTCCATCAGTAATTAAATTGGTTCTTGGCAGATTTCCACCCCTGATTCGTTATTTTAATTTCTTTCCCAGATTATGAATTAAGTTGCATGGGCGTTCGTTGATATGCGACACGGTTGTCGCTTGAAACGTTAAATAACTGCGATGTAATGCAATATGTTTGACGTCTTGGCTTTTGTACCCCAACCAACCCCCATAACAGCGTTCACCCCTTACTAAGGGGTCGATGGCTGTCATGCAGTGGCGCCTCTCGTCACCACTCGTGCGGATCATTCCCACTTCATCAAAGATATCTCGTGTGTAATCTAACGCCCGGGTTTCCTTCAGGACGGACTCGCAGCGGGAAATGCGAAAATAAAACAGCGATTTTGTCGAAAGCTAATTGGGGAAATTGTGCCGAAGGGAAGGCGCCGATAATTGTTTCATAGGCTATCAGATTTTTTTCGACAGACGGGTTTTGTTCTTGCCAACAAACGGTAATTATTGAAACAAATCAATTTGGTTGTCTGCTTTATGTCCCAATAAAGAGGCATGCGGCGTCATTAATAATAATTTACGCTATCGGGCATACGGCATTCTCCCGGCGCATCCACCATTTATGCACATTGAAATCTGCGTGCTGCAGTCGTAGAAACTATCGTCAGCGTCCGACGATACGTCAGGGTGGTTGAAAAATATCGCAACTTGTAACTTGTAACCGTCCGGGACCTATAAAATTTGAATTCAATTTTGTTTCCTTGATTTGTTCAAGTTACTCTGTAAACGGTGGTAACACTTGCAGAGCACCTTTTGCACCCAAACCAAGGAAGGAGTAAAGGGCTTCCCAGTTAATTTATTTTGTGTAAGTGTAAAGTAATGTATGTCTCTGTTTCATTTTTAATTTTTTTCTTACGTAGTTCTTGTTACTTTAATTATTTTATTAATTAATTAGTTTTTACCAATTTCTAATCAAAATAAAAATGTTTGTCTGTCGCGTAGCACTTGTCGCTATATCAGTTGGTTTCACATAAAAATTGGAAATTTTTTCTGCGATTGCTTCCCCTCAAAAGTCAATGGCAAACTGCCGAGTCTTTATTCGCTCATATCTGACCTAAAACTGTAGATCTTCTGTGTCTTTACAAAGCTCGTGGCATAGACATGTGTAGAGAGGTTAACTTATTAAAGAGTATGGCATTGATGGTGCAGTTTTCTGTAAAGATATTTTATCTAATGATACAATGAAGCCACGAAAACTGAAGAAACATTCAAATGCAAATTTAGAATGTAAAGAATTTTGTTAAGGGAAGAACTTTGATCTGATAAGGCATGAAACATAATTTTTTTAGGTGTTACTTAAATAATTATGCTTTCTGAGCATCTTTCAGTTGCACTTTGAATTGCTATAGCTAAAAAGTCTTTTACATTTGCCAAAATTTAGGCTCCGATATGTCTGGTTTGAAATGACCAAATTAAAAATAAACAAAATTTAGTCACTTTCCAGTCATTTGAAAATTCAATAGAAAGTATGAAAAGAGAAGCCTCAAAAGGAGGAAAAGATATGACGTACAAAGACTAAAAGACAGAAGTAACTAACAAGTACTAAAGAAAATTTAAAATTTTTAAAATTCAATTCATATTTCAAGGCTAAATTATTGTTCAAAATTATAAAAATTTTCGAAGAAAGTTGAAACATTCTTTGTTTACCTTTTTCACCTTTCTTATATGTAAAAAATGCTCTTTTAGATTCCTTTAATTGATAGCCAAATATTTCAAGTATACAATACTAAAAATAATAAAGAGGAGTACCATGAGGCAAATGAACGTTTGGAGAAAGTAAAAATGGCAGAGGAGATTGGTGTCATGTAGAGCCAATTAAAGAAGATTGTAAATTATACTAGAAGCTTAGTTTGATGAGAAATGCAAAGAAGTAACAGAAAAAAAGATAAGATTAAAGGAAGTTATGCTAACAAAAATAATGGTAAAATTTCACAAAATGTAAAATGGAAATAAGAAAACTGAAATAGCCATGTGGAGCAAAGAAACGACAATGTAATGAAATAAAAGTAACAAAAATAGATAAAAAATAACAAAATAATAAAGTTAGATTTTTTATCAAGAAATAAAAAGAATAAAAAAGGATATTACAGCGGAAAAAGTTACTTAAAGAATGAAGACAGAATAGTAATATCAAAACACAAAGAAATACTAGAGGAATGGAAGGACTATTTTGATAAATTACTACACAAGAAAGATATGGAAAACAAAAGGAAGAGTTTATGTAAGAAGAAGACAGAATTAGCAATGAAGAGGCAACAAAAGAAAGAAATAGAAAAATAAGAGAACAGGAGGAAGCAAATTGTTTGCTGTTATTTGCTGAATGAATAGTGAAGCTAATTTGGATATCTTCAAAATTTTCAATAAATTGAAGATGCTTATGCAAGGAAGAATGACTTTATTTATTATAGCCTACAAGATTGATAAAGAGTAGAGGAAGCCGAAAACACTGACTTAACCAATGCCGATGCAGATGAAGAGTTTAATGTTTTGTCTACACAAAATATTTTTAGTAAATATTTAACTCATCTGCAACACCATTTTGGACCTACTTTTCCATTGACGTAAATCTACGAAACGGAACCGGATGGTGCCGTAGTTTATGTATTACAATGAAAAAAGATTTGCTGGTCACTTTAGAAGACACGTTGTTAGAGATTTCTGCTGATCAAAGAATTAAGAATAATTTTAAAAATGCATTATCCTGAACTAGCTGAATTTTTACATTAAACTCTGCTCATTTTTCAAATATGGATGTCGTTAAGACAAAACTATTAATAACCTTTGGGCTTGGCATTTTCTTCAATTGAGTGACGAATTAGGAATCTTCTTCCGTAAAGAGAAGCAGGTAGTTTATCATATTAGAAGTTGATTGAATTTAATGATACGTACTTTTTCAACGAGAAATTAATTAATGAAACTTTGTGAAATCTAAAATTTTATTATTTGAAGTAAAATGTGTTGCCTAAATCTGGCGTAAATCTAACTTTATCGAATTTGTGGTTGCTTCATGACTTCTTTAGTTACAAGAAAATTATTCCAAATAATCACATTTTAATAATAATGACATGTTGCCAACTTAACATTAAATAAATCAATTTCCTAAAATTTTTGAATTTGTTTTTTCTTTCCAGTGCAATTTAACTAATTTTGTAGAACTGAACCTTACCAATTAAATTTGAAAGCAAGCCAACGTTACTCTTCCATCTCTTTACTTTATAATGGTGCAAGTTTTTGGGCGTTACGTTAAATACTAAAGCCTCTACAAATTACAAAATTATGTTTCACCTTTTGTTCGCCTATTTGAATGCAAAATTAATGTTTATTAGCGTCGACACAAGTGCTGGCTTCGTTAGTTGCTCGTATTCTTTAACGATAATTGCTGGCAAAAGCTCAAAGCTATAAAACGCCACTATAAATCTTTAAATGTTGTTTTATAGCGGTGAGGTGGTTTATTTCGTTACTCATTTATTCCATAAGTGCCACCACTGAACTTTAGGAAAGAAGCACCCAAAATCCTCACATATGACTGGACGAATTGACTTTATTGACTCGCACATTCTGCAGTGTTTGTATAGGACTACTTGCCGTAATGCACGACTTTACTGTGTCAACAATTCGAATTTAACATTGATTCGCGAAACTGCTCCCTCCTCACAACACTGACCTTATAAACGACCCTCGTCGCAATTCTAGCGAGATTTTAACAATTTTTTCTTCTCTTCGAGTCAATTCGAGAAGAAACGAAATTAATTTAGACATACCGCCAGAAGAGAACAACTACTGCTTCACCTTTTGTCTGATGATTGCAAGCCTGAGGCGATGTTGGGGTCGGAATCGTCCCCAATGCCCAATAAGTCTCTCCGTTCAAAGCTCGATTCGATAATTACCTGATTATGTCCCCGTGCTGATTCAATGATTGTCGCATTACCCCAAACATTGCTCCCTTGTGTTTGTTACTGGTCATTATTGCAGAACACAGGGCTGCAATCAGGTTTTCATTTGATCGCGAGATGCCCCTTTATTGCATTTCGTCGATTCGGGATGTTCGGACTATTGCCAATAAAGAGATAATTGGCCCTAATGGCCCCACCCCGTTATTAAGACCCCAGACAAGAAAATGTTTTGAATTTGTTGAGGGTGATTTGAAGTTCAACAATCGGGCGGTAATTTCCATACGGACCATAATTTTGCACCTTTATCAATAAACAACCGAAACTCTTCAATTATTTTAATTGCTAAAATTCTTTAAATCAGCAGAAGCTCCTAAGTATTACATGTATTTGTACTAAATTTTGAAAATTGTTTTTAATTAATAAATGGTCTATAAAAAATGCAAGACATTTTTGAAAACTCTTTTTCTTGAAAATTAAAAAACTACCACCTTTGAGTCGTCGGAAATTGTTCTAACATTCTTTATAGTGTAAATCTGACTCCTGGTGATTTCTATTTAAAAAATAAAAAACAGCCACGTATGGGTCTCCTTTGTCCTTAATCCTTAAGAAGTCATAAACATTATGACGCTTTAAGGTGAGCAAAATGTTTTTTTAGTTCTAGAAACTTAACCAATTTGAATAAAATTGAATTGAATTAAAGTTCAAAATATTCCATTTTGATCTAAATTGCGCCAAGAAATTGAGGATCGATTCCAATTTTTTTGTTGTACCACTCATAATTTTTTCATAGTATCTTGACATTTTGTCATCGTATCAAGGGATACAACGCGGAAATTTGAATTAAGCCAAAAATGACTACAAAAGTATTGCTCCAAAAAATTTCCAGCTGTTCTCTTAAACTTTGATCTGTATCAATAATCTTAAGTGACGCCAATCACCTATTTCGCATCAAACTACTTTGCTTGTTCCAGTCAGGTCCGGAAGAGAAACTTACCGGGTTGTCTGAGATGGCCATGGGGATCCAGCGACGCTTTAGTCATACCAGTCAACGAGTTGGAACCATAGCCTGAAACCAAGCCAATAGTTATCTTCACATAGTGTGCGTATTGCGAAACATAACACTGCAATCCCAGTATACGCTCCACTAGCTTTTGTTTCCACGGCTCACTTCAGCCGTGTTTGGCAGTCATTCGCGTGGAAACCGACAAGAGAATCCTTTCCGCAGGGCGGCAGCCACTCTCTTACCCTCGGCTTATTTTAAGTCACCAGTCGAATACAAATATCACCACACATATTCGAATCAGTTTGAAGGTATTTCACGATTTTTCAAACAATATTTACGTTGCTTTCCACGAAAAGAACACGAGAGATGACAATGAGAACATCAAAGAGAAATCAAAAAAGCCCGGGGCCGAGCCGCCTTTGATCCTGCAAAGCTACAATCACGACTAAATTTGTATCGAAGATAACAATTGAATTGCGTGCGAAAACATAGTGAGCTTTGAAATATCGCAGCTTTATTATTTTGGGTGGTACTGTAGTTGAGGGGTAGCCAACCAACGTTAAAAAGCCGATTGTATTTATTGATAAAAGGGGAAGCGCGAGCGTAACACCGAGTTAAATTTATCTTAATGTTATGATTGACACATTCATTCAGTGGCTGCAAACGAAGGACCGAATCGATGTTACGTTTAATGGAATTCTACTGTTATCTCGCTGTTTTATGCATCGACGTCGCGACGCTATCGTCACATGTCCGATAGTGTGCCAGGAACACCGTAAAACGGAGGTATGCAGTTGTTATCAATTATTCTTCAGAAGTCTGATTGGGTTCCCGGAACAGGAAAGAGTCCTTCCTTCCCGGACTCCCGGAGCGAATGTCCTTTTCCGATTCCCTGTCCTATCTCCTGCACGCTTCAATGGGTTCTCTTATTTTCCTTTTAAATCTATTGCCATTAGCTTTGTCGTTTTTCAGCAACTCCTAGCCCTCTCTATGAAGAATTCGCAAATCGAACGCAACTGCAACGCTATAATTACGAGTAACGCGCGCAAACCGGCATCCAATGACGTCATCATTATCACGATTTTTACGGCGCCTTCTCAGATAAAAAAAAAATTGCAATATCCTCAAACGCAATTGTGTCTGGAGACGTACTAGTTGACTATTTTAATTTTTTTGAGGGTGAATTGTTTTTTTTTCTGGTAATTTTTGTTTTAAGTTTGCCAAAGATTTGGGGGCTTCTCTCTGGTTTGTGTTGTTCAACGCCAAACGGGACCGCTGTCATCCGCAATATATAAGAACGAAATTCATGCCTGCAGCGTTTAGTTTGCTATCCAAACTTAATAATGGTAGTCAAAGCGATGATTGCTGGAAGCCAGCAGGAGTGTCACGCGCGGATGCTCGACATCAGAAGCTGGTGTGAATTTTGACTGCCCCAGGCTACCGTCACCGCCGACCACCACCTCAAAGTGTACGCTTGAATGAAAACGTTTCGGCGGCGTCATATCACAAACCTCGTTACTTCCGACCCAACACCCTAAAGCTATTTGTTTGCTAACAGCGAACAACATCAGGATAAAGCGAGGACAATGGTTGAAAACAGCACAATCGGTTTTTCTTTCAAAGTTGTTAGATAATAATAAAAATTAGGAAAAGTCGAAAAATATTTGAATGTTCAATTCTTTTAAACTAAAAATTTTTGAATTTTATTATTTGAATTTTGGGTTTGTCAAGATTTTTGGTGCAAATTAAAATTTTATCTTGAAGCTGGAGTAATAGAATAAGTAATTTTGTTACGTCGGTTATGTAATTTGAATATATCTAGAAATTAAATTTCTTTAAAACTAGCCGAACAGTTTTATTTCTATATTTTTGAAGAAAATTATTTCGTGAAAAATTTTGGTGAAAAGTCAATTGCGCAAAGTCAAGAATTTAAATCTTGATAGGGTGTCTGAAATGATGAAATTTTTCCAAAAATGTTTTAGGTGGCATAATTAAAAAAAAAGCAAATTATTTGTTATGGACAGTCACCAAAAAATTCAAAGAGTAAAACATAATATATATTGCAAAGACATGGACAAGAAACAATAAGTTAGAAGCAGATTTTTTTGTTCAACATATCGAAAAAATATTTCAATCGACTGAAAAATAAAAACAGAATGAAATATTCTTGATATAAAAATAAAGCTAGTAAAATAGTAAAATACATTAAAGAAAACTTAATAGCAAAGAGGAACTAAAAAACGTGTAAGTTATGTAGTGTTCAAATATCTAGAAAAATGAGAGAGTAATTACTCAACCAACAAGCTTACAAACATTGTCCATCAATTGATGTGACATAAATCAAAAAGCAATCAAAATTAAAAATATAGCGCAAAGAAAAATAGAAGGCACATCTAAACAAAAATGTAATAAAAGATTTACCAATGAAGCAAAATTAATAATTTGAACTTAAGAACAGCTGGAATTTACTTATCAACAGATTTTAGTTAAGAAACAGACTCGTTACCGATCCCCGAATGTCGCGGAAAATGTTGCAATGATTTGGAATACTCTCAAAAAAGTTGCAAATGAAGAACCAGGACCATCTTAAGATTTAAACTATCATGGTATGAAATAAGTTGAATAATTCTAAAAGATAAGTTGGGTAACTTATTCGAAATTTATTTTAATAAAGTCTCTCGTAATCCTTTTGTGCCTCTTTAAAAGCAGAAATTGAAACTGTTAGGAGATGACACTGTGAAAATTATATATTTGGATCCATTTTAATTCTTTCAAATTGAAATAGTTTTAGATTTTTTTTAAAGGTTATTCCTGACAAATTTTGAATCTAAAACCATAGAAGACTAAAATTCAAATTTTGAGAAACAAGTTCTTCAAAGGTTAATATTTTTCTCAACGATTTGCTGTTGCTGGAAAATAGAACCATATATTTTGGAGACCATCGCCTCCAAATCCTAGAACCAACCAAATTATTTGCTGTGTCCTGTTTGTTAATGGGCCGATTTTATACTTTTTACTACTAAAATTTCTCGAATCCCTGGTAAGCTGAAAATATTCAACAGATAGCAGTCCTCCAAATAGTCTTTTTGGAGAAGTAGAAGTTATTTATAAATAGTAAGACGCGACAGTTTGATTTCTTTATTACATCTTCTAGCAACATCAAAAACAATAGTGGTCCCAAATTTGATCTTTGGAGTACTCCCATTGAGAGACCCAAACCGTCTGACATATGTCTAGCATAAAATTTATTTTTAATTAGATTTGATAAAACTCAAAAAGTCTTAAAAGCATTATTAGAGAAGCTTAAAAATCAGCATATGGTTGTCAATACAATAAAAGTTTTTGTAATTTTTGCAGCCTTTAGGTGTATCTTCTCGAACAAGTAAAGGTCGTTTGTAAAAGTAAGACGCAGTAGTTTTTTTTTATTACCTCTGCGATCAAGATCAAAATTAATAGTGGTCCAAATTTGACACTTGCGGTACTGCCACGGGAAGACCAAAACCGTGTAAGATACGTCTAGCAAGAATTTATTTTAAGTTGGATTTGATAAATAAGACTCAAAAAATCGCAACAACATTAGTGATGAAGCTTAGAAAGCAGCACATGATTGTCAATACGCTCAAAGCTCTTGAAGTTCCTAGGAGTCTCCACGTAGTGTATCTTTTCAAACAACTAAACATTATTTGTAAATGTAGGAAGCGACAGTTTGGTTTCTTTATTACCTCTGCTACCAACATTAAAAATAATAGTGGCCAAAATTCGACAAGTGCGGTACTACCATGAGAAGACCAAAGCCGTGTGAGATATGTCTAGCATGAAAATTATTTTGGGTTGGATTTGTTAAATAAAACTCAATAAATTGTGGTAACATTAGTGGTAAAGCTTGAAAAGGACCACATGATTGTCAATACGATCAAAACTTTTGAAGTTTTTAGCAAGTTACACGTAGCGTATTTTTTCCAACCACTAAGGGTCATTTGTAAATAGTAAAAAGCTACAGATTGGTTTATTTATTACAATTTCTAGCAGCATCAAAATCAATAGTGGTCCAAATTTGACCACTGCGGCACTGCCATATGGAGAACAAAACCGTGTAAGATATGTCTAGCATGAAATTTATTTTGAGTTGGATTTGATAAGACTCAATAAATCGTTGTAACATTAGTGGTAAGCTTAGAAAGTAGCACATGATTGTCAATGTGACCAAAACTTTTGAAGTCTCAAGCTGTCCTCTACGTACTTTATTTTCTTCAACAACTAAAAATAATTTGTAAAAAAAGACGCTAAAGTTTTGTTTTTTTATTACATTTTCTACTAACATTAAAAACAATAGTGGTCAAAATTTGCCCCCTGGGGCACTGTCATGGAGAGACCAAAACCGTGTGAGATACGTCTAGCATGAAATTTATTTTGAGATTTATTTGATAAATGGGACTTAAGTAACTGTTTCAACATCAGTGGTGAAGCATCAAAAGCAGCACATAATTGTCAATATTATTAAAGTTTTTGAAATTCAACATTAAGTCGGATTTTGCTGCATTCATTTGGATTTAAAGACTCAGTAACATATCAGTGGGAGGTTGTAAGATTAAATACTTGGCGTGAATGTCAGGATTAGAAATCAGCAGAAAAAATTCTGAAAAAGGAGTTTCAAATTTTTTCTAATTTAGTTGACTTAATAGGGTTAGATCAGCTAACCACATACTTTTGGCTTTTGGTTTTGAATGAGTTTGAATTAACGAGGGTTACATGTTCTAAAATTCAAAAAAAAAAGAAATTAATTCTGGCGTTGGTGAAAGATGTCAATCTGTTAAAGGTAAGAAAAATTTATTCTAGAATGCAAATCAAAAATTCAAAAGCATTAAAATTTCAACATTTTCATTAAATAACTTCAAGAAGTAGGCAAAATGATATAGAGAAATATAAAATATTTTCTGAATATCTGAAAGTGACTTCAAAGTTTCAAACACAAGAGGGAAGAGAAAATATAATTTTTTTTTAATACCAAGCTTCAATAGCATAAGAAAGGAACACTAGAAGAATTATAACACAAAGATTATCTTTTGAAATAACATCCAAATTTGACATGATCTTACAACAAATATCACAACAATTGAAACGACGTATAACTTTCATTTCCAAAGTTATACCTTTAACAAATTACTTAGGTAAAGCTTGAAAACTAATCCCTACTATCAGGAACCTCAAAGAAAACAGACAATAGTTTTTTTTATATTTGTTTATTATATCAAAAAGGTGAAGATAGTAATAGATCAATTAAGAGCTTTAGCTTGAGTTCTATAAAAATCAAAGAATCATAGAATGAGCCCATAGACTAATTAAAAAGGATCTAAAATTTGCTTTCTTTAACATATCTCAGGATTTTGACAAAATTTGCATATTGCAATGTAAACTAAAAAAGCTTTTCCTCTACTACCATTTTTATTTTTCCTTAAACTTATTTAATAAATTTATATTATTCAATCAAATAAGGAAGAGATTACTATAATCCCTTCCTTTAAATCACTATGATTTAAATTCTATTTTTCAGGCATCCTTCAAGAAAGTGTTTCTGGACCCATTCTATATCAGGAATATTTACATATACCGATTCATCATCGTTAAGAGACTTATGGGCCAACCTTGACAACATTTAGCTCATGTAAACTGGTTGATAGAGGCGTCAGGTGGACGAATACCGAGCTACTCTAATACAAGTGATTTCTATCTTGAAAAATTTATTTCATCTATTTGTATAGCCTTTTGATAAGTAATGTTAAATATAATTCCATCTTATACCGTTAGAAGTTTGTTTTATAGTGAGGTACTTGCTGGTAATTCTCCTTTTGGGTGAAAATAATCTTTTAAATGCACACGACCATATGTGTATTTTTTCATATCGTTCCTTTTTTACGTATTTGTACGTCAAAACGCCGTGAACTTTTATAGCCGTTCAAACATGACGTGTGACGTCAGTAAACGTCAACGTAAATATTTACGTAAATGTAATTATCTGACTGGGATTTCACAAATCTGTCGTCTGTCATTTTGCACTTTGGAGAACTAGAATGCACCTTTAATTAGTTGCTAAAGAAGAAAAGTATGAGAACTATCCGATTATAACAAACCCAGAGAGGTGATTGGCTGGGTGACGTCATTCGTCACTTCCAATCAGAGTGCGTTTTCTCATAGCTCAATATATGTCTAAAAAATATTTAAATTATTGCTTCAAAACTACACAGTTGATGAAAACTTTCTTGTATTTATAGGAATACTTACAGATTTGTCAATTATTTGCTGGTTATGTTGATTATCAAGTTATTAAAATTGATTTCTTTATCCCCTGGTATTTTACTTCATTATATAATTTATGTTATGGCCTTAATCTAGAATTTATTATTTACATTTTTTTAAGTGTTCCTATCAAACACTAATAATTTCTATAAAGAAAATTATACATAAGCTCCTAGAATGCTATTAAAATTTTTTTTCTATGACTCTACGAACTTATCTCAAATTTGAAAATAAAGGGGTTGTCAGTTTAGTAATTATGTAGTTGTATAGAAATCGCTTTAGAACCTAATTAACAGAGAAACTAATAGAGAAAAATAGTTCATTGCTATCCAAGTATTATGTATAATTCCATGTCGCAGCCTGTTTCACCATCAGCGGAAGCCACTCGGTGGGGGCTTATATTAACTGAGCGACAGGAAACCACCCGCGCCTCTCGCTTTCCCGGCTCCGGTCGCGAATTTCCTGCTGTGAACCGAACGCTCTCGAATCCGACGCTGAAGAACCCGCCGCCACCGCTACCTCCTCTACCAACACGATTCCCTCGCATCTACCCTCCTACGAGGAACGAACCACTGAACGAACACCGCAAATTTATGAGATTTTATTTCAGCTGCTGAGGAAATTTGTATTAGTACGATTTGTCGTTTTCGGTTATCTGGTTTGTGTCGCGGATTTTCCGTCGTCATTTATTTTTACATTTTTCCGCCGCGGCAATTTTCTATTTCCCGTTCGACGCTCTTCATTATTACAGACAGGTAATAGGATTTCACTTTTGCGGGGACTTTACGTTCCAATTGAATTTCAATTGAATAACGTCGGCAGAGAGCGACGGCTCCAAAAGAGAAAGCTAAGCAGCTTTAGGGTGGAAATGGAATTATTCGATGGCCAGTAGATGGACATGTTTCAAATTTTGAGAGCGTTTCAAAATTTTTGCAATTTTTGTCAAAATTGATTTTATTGGTGCTTTTTTGACAGGGTCTCAATCGAATAGACAATAATATCAAAATAATGGATAGTGACGTTAGAAAACTTTCATGACCAAAAGTTACTTGAGCCTACATTAGAGAGTTGTAGCTTTTCTTCGAAAGTAAAAAATTGAAAAATAATACAATTTGGAATTGATTTAAATAAAATTAAATCGAATCGAGTCAAATTGAGGTAAACTGCGGCTACTAGCTACTGCTGATATTTTCAGTTTGCTCATAATGTAAGAACAACAATTACAGTCTGCTAGCTTTCGTGATTTTTAATTTGGCTTTAAACGTGTGGTTCAAATTTGAGCTAGTAAGTCTACCACCTGAAGTTGTGCAATACGCAGGAATTGTTAAAAACTTGTTAATGAAAGTTTTACATCCAAGACAAAAAAATTAAAGTTCTAATTTGTGAATTAAATTAAAATTATTTATTTGTATAAACGTATTATTAGTAATATTTTATTACGATTTTTATTTATTACTTGGAAGCTTTTTTATTTCTTCAAAAATATTTTTACCGATTAGAGGATTAATTATCCATCATACGCAATTATATTTCTGCTTTACAACTTGGATGTGAATCCATAGTAAAATTGAGGAACTTTCTTGTACAGAACTGAAATTCTCAATTGGTCGAGCATTACTAATTTTAACTTTAGAAACGTTTAGGCCGTATCACTTCTTTACAAAAATTCTAGTAGTGTGAAAATGTATATTTGTAGTTTGATTAACTATTTGTTACCATAACCAATTTATTTAGTTATTTTCAAAAATATTTTAATTTAAAATTAAAAAAAAATGTTAATGCTCATGAAGAGACACGAACGAGTAATGGAAGTGGAAAACATTTTCACTATTATAAAACTTTAAATTATCCTCAATCGAGTAAGGTTTTTCGATGTAATTAAAAAAAAGGCTCAAAAAGGACCATTTTTTCGAAATTGATTAGTAACTATTCTTTGTTCATTTAAGAATTTATGTTAAGGTTGTAACTACTGCAAGTTTTACTAAAGACATTGTTTTAAAAATGTGTTTGGGGAAAGAAAAAATCTTTGGTGATGTAAATTTTTATAAAAAGATGTAAAACAAGTTCTATCTAAATTTCTCAATTTAAATGCAAGAAAGCAAATTTTACTTTTTTCTATCGAAAGCACAGAACATAAATACTAGAGCTGCTAGTAAATATTTATTAAGTAAATTTATTGATTAGTTAATTTATTAATTTACATAATAAATTAACAAGTCGGTGAGCAGTTAATTTTCTTAAGTACAGTTTAACCAACTTTACAACAACTATAGAAATAGTTGAATTTAAAAATTAAACCAAGTTCTGGTTAAGGTGAGCAAGTTTAGTCCCTTTGCATTAACCTTAATAAGAAATTATTCATAAATTGAAAAATTCCTACATTTTTTATTTGAGTGCTATAATGACTAAAATGCTGCAGCATTCCGGGATAAACTTTCTTAGAAAAGTAAAAAATAATTCTTAGCCAAGGAAGGAAAAATCAAAAAGGTGGAACTGTTGCTAACAAAATTAAATTACTTGAAAGTTGCAAGTTTAATTGATGGATATTACTACAAAAATGCAACGCTTTAAGTGACCAAATTTATAAAATCCATAAAAGAAACTAAAAGTGTAAAATGTTGGAGGATTGTGGAAGAGACTTAAAGTAGGGTTTGAAAAAAATTATAAAAATTTCATGACACCACAAACAATGTGAACTACGTAACAACGTCAAAATTTTGCCATTTTAAAGAAATAAACAATTAAAGTTTTACTTCTCTCTCTATTTTCAAATTTTTCTCTCTCTTTCCTTAAATGTTCGAACACGAGCTTAATTGGTTATTGTTGCAAGAAAATTGCACTATTGGTTAATAAATTAAACTCTTTCTAAAGTATCAAAATAAACGTAAGCTACTTAATCCAAAAAAATAATTTTTAGACAATAAAGGAAATGTATTCAAAAATTGAGTTTTTTATGCTATCGACTGCTAACTTACGTTTTCAAGTATTTGAAAATGAAAATAATCGAGGCAGGTGGTTACGAGAAAACAATATTTTAGGTGGCAAATAATTTTTTTTTTATAAAAATTAGTTTGCTAGCAATAAATAAGTAAAATGCTGCGGCATTTGCAAAAATCGTCTTATTAATAAATAAGACTTTAAGGTGGGTTTACAATTATTTCTAGAAGTTTTGTAGCACCAAGAATCACGTAAATTATTAAAAAAACATTTTTTTATCGAATAATAAAAATCAAAAGGAGAGCTTTCTCTCTTCTATTCATTTGCACTTTCGAGTTTTTGAAAACAAACTTAGTTGATGGCTAATGTTACAAAAAAGCTACCTATTAGATGACTGAATTAAAATAAATCCGAAAGGTACCTAAATATTTTGTGATAATGAGTAAAATGCTGCTGCATTGTGAAATAGTTTTCTTAAAAATGTGTCAAAGTGTGTCAAATTTTGAAATATCAAAAACAACGTAAATTTCTTAACCGAGAAAACATTTATTTGCGATATCTTCAAGTATTTTATGGCAAAAATTATTAATAAATATTGTTAGCAGAAAGCGACGTTTCAGGTTGCAAAATAAAAAAGACAATGCAAAAATTAATCGTCTAGCAATAACGAGTAAAATGCTTCAACATCGCAAAAATAACTTTCTGGGAAAGATGAGAGAAAGTAAAGCTTTATGTGATCCATTCATTCACATTGTTTTCGAGTTTATAAAACGAGCTTAGTTCATGGTTATTGCAACATCTTAGGATATTAAATTTATAACATACAGAAATAACTTGTTTTGCAATAAGTAAAATGCTGAAGCATTACCGGAATCGCTTTCTTAAAAAATTGTTTTTAAGTTAGTTTTAAAAATAGAAACAAAAGGATGGAAGTGTTGTTAGACCGCCAATAACATTAAATTATTTGAAAGTTGCAAAGCAAGTTTAGTTGATAGATATTGTTATGAAGGTGCAACGTTTTAGGAGCAAAATTTAAGAAATTTATAGAGAAATTAAAAAAAGGTGAAATGCTGCAGTATTGCGGAATAATTTTTTAAGAAGTGAGACTTACAGTCGAGTTGGAAAGTGTTTCTAAAAATTTTGTAGTATCAAAAAACTGTGAACTACTTAACAAAGAAATACAAAAAATTTCCAGTTTAAAGAAAATTAACAATAAAACTTTTTCTTCTCCATCTATTTGCAATCTCTCTATCTTCAAGTTTATATCTCTCTTAAATTAAATATTTAAACACAAGCTTAATTGGTTATTGTTAAAAGAAAGTTGCATCTTAAGTTGTTAAATAAAACTTTTTCTAAAGACTTTGAAGCAACAAAATCAACGTAACGCAAAAAAATAATTCGTAGACAATGAAGGAAAAAAATAAAAATTGAGCTTTTTGCGCTACGGTTGCTGACAGAAGTAACTCACAACATCTTCAAGTGTTCGAAAGTGAAAATAATCGATACAGGTGGTTACGAGAAAGTAACGTTTTAAGTGGCCAAATTAAAAGAAAAAATATTTAAAAGTTAATTGCCTAGCAAAAATTAAGTAAAATGCTGCAGGATTGAGGAAGTAGCTTTCTGAAAAACAAGAGCAAGAAGAGAGCTTTAAGTGCTCTAGCCATTTACATTAACTTCAAATTTATTAAAAGTGAGATTTTAAGTCAAATTGGAAAGTGTTTCTCAAAATTTTGTAGGATCAAAAAAATGTGAACTAGAAAATACAAAAAATTCCCAATTTAATAAAAATTAAACAATAAAACTTTTTCTACCCCATTTATTACAATCACTCTATCTTCAAGTTTCTCTCTCTATTTCTTTAAATTTTTGAACATAAGCATAATTGGTTATTGTTACATGTAAGTTGCATCTTAGGTTATTAAATAAATTTCTCCTTAAAGACTTTGAAGCACTAAAACAACGTAAGCTACTGAACTCAAAAAATAATTTTTAAACAATAAAGAAAAGAAAACCAAAAATTGAGCATTTTCCGCTATCGGCGGCTAACAGAAGTAACTTACGTCTTCAAGTGTTCGAAAATGAAAGTAATGGATGCAGGTAATTCAGAAAATAACGTTTCAGTTGGCAAAATTAAAGGAAAAAAATATAGAAAAATTAATTGACTAGCAATAAATAATTAAAATGTTCCAGCATTGCAAAAATAGCTTTCTGAAAAAACAAGAGAAAAAGGAGAGTTTTAAGTACTCTATCCATTTACATTGACTTCAAGTTTATAAAAACGAGCTTAGTTGATAGTTATTGCAACAACTTAGGTTATTAAATTTAAAATTTACAAAAATGAATTGTTCCGCAATGAGTAAAGTGCTGCACTATTACAAGAATAGCTTTCCTAAAAAAAAGTGTTTTTAAGTTAGATTTAAAAAATTATTAAAAATTTTTAAGTATCAAAGACAACTCAAACTAATTAACCATAAAAAATAATTCTTAACCAAAAAATAAAAGAAGCAAAAAGATGGAACTGTTGTTAGGCGGTTTACAACATTAAATTATTTAAAATTTGCAAAGCTAGTCTACCGAATATTGCCACCAAAGTGTCAAATTTAAAAATGTATAGAAAAATTAAAAAGGGTAAAGTGCTGCACATTGTAGAATAGTTTTTTAAAAAAGAGACTTAAAGTTGGTCTTAAACTATTTTTTTGAATGTTGTAGCATCAAAAACAATATGAACTACTTAACAAAAACAAAATTTATCCAATTTAAAGAAATTAAATAATGAAACTTTTCTTTCTCAACCTGTTTGAAATTTTTTTATCTTCAAGTTTATAGATTTCTCTCCCTAAATGTTCAAACACGAGCTTAATTGGTTATTGTTGCTAGAAAGTTGGATCTTCGGTTATTATATTAAATTTTTTCTAAAGATTTTTAAGTACCAAAATTAAGAAAAACTACTTGACAGAAAGAAATAATTCTTAAACAATAAAAGAAAACAAACAAAAAATTGAGATTTTTGCCCTAACACAAGTAATTTACAACGTCTTCAAGTGTTCGAAAA
Organism: Pyrochroa serraticornis; assembly: GCA_905333025.2. NCBI lineage: Eukaryota > Metazoa > Arthropoda > Insecta > Coleoptera > Pyrochroidae > Pyrochroa > Pyrochroa serraticornis. Next base: position 23,341,785 of record HG995154.1, read on the forward strand.
TAAAAATATAGATGAAAGTGGTTAAGGAAGCAATTTTTTAGATGGCAAAATTAGAAGAAAAATTCATTGGCTACCAATAAATAAATAAAATGCTGCAGCATTACTGGAATAGCCTTCTTAGCAAATTAGACTTTAAGTTAGATTTAAAATTATTTTTTAATATTTTATAGGACCAAAAGCCTCGTAAAGTACCTAACAAAAAGAAACACATTTTAGCTAATTTAAAAACATAAAACATTTAACCTTTTCTCTTCTATCCATTTGCACCATCTTCGAGTTTTTGAAATCAAGCTCAATTGTTACAAGATACCTATTAGGTTACTAAATTTAAAAGAATTATGGAAACCTACCTAATTGCTTTGTGATAACCAGTAAAATGCGGCTGAATTGCAAGAAAAGTCTTCTTTAAAGTATATCAAATTGTGTCAGATTTGAAAAAATCAAAAACAACATTAATTTCTTAAATAAAAAATATAAAAAAAGCAAAAAATAGAGCTTGCTTTGCGCTATTGGCTGTTAACAGAATTAATTTATTTGTAACGTTTTTAAATAATCGAAGACTGTTTTTGGTTGGAAAAATTTAAATAAAGTCAATGCAAAAATTAATCGCCTAGTAATAATGAATAAAATGCTGCAAAAAGAAGGAAAAGTAGAGCTTTATGTGCTTAATTAATTTAATTCGGATTCAAATTTATCAAAACGAGCTTAGTTGATGGTTATATCTTAGTAGGTTATTAAATTTAAAACCTACAAAAATTAATTGTTTTGCAATAAGTAAAATGCTGCAGCATCGTAGGAATAGCCACCTTAAAAAATGAGAATTAAAGTTAAACTGTTAAAACTGTTAAAGTTAAAACTGTTCTAGAGCATCCAATGGACCGTCAACTACTAATTCAAAATAAAAATATTTGCAGCAAAAAGAAGAGGAACAGATATAAATATTAAAACTTATAGATAGAAGAGTAAGTGAATTATTTAACTTTTAAGTAAATATAGAAAAATTCTACAAATAATTTAGTTTCCTCTTAATTGTCTTTTGAAAATTAATTTTGAGTGCTTTTACTCCTCGGACATTCTCTTCTGTCTTTACTGGAAAGTTTTATTTTACACGACACAATCGACAAAAGTATGTATATTGGAATTACCTTGGCACCCCTATAATTATTGCATCACATCGTGTTAGGAGAGCTTTCAGCTGCAGGTATAAGTTTTTTAAGATTGAGGAAAAGTCGTTGTAAACAAGTTTGGAGGTATTTTGTTTATAATATTAAGAAGTGTCAATCGTTTCAGTTATTAGAGATAAGTAGAAAAAGTTAAAGAAGAAATTACCTTGAGATTGAGATGTTGCATGGGAACTCCATGAACCCTTGTACGAAGTATCTGTAAAAAAATAAACTCGATGATGACCCAATACAATAAAAAGTGCAAATTGAAAACAATATAAAAACAATTAAAAAAAACGTATTTTTTTTGAATATGCACTGACAGATTAATTGTTATTGTTAAAAACATAGAATTACCAGCAAACAACATGGACAAGTTACTGAAAGTAGAGCTCCTACTGAGATAATCAGCGGTGGGCTTTATATCCAGCATCGTAAACCCGTAATTACAAAACTACCGTCCAAAATATTAACCGTCACGGTGCATAATTTCAATTAAAAATTCACCAAAAAAACACCACATCAGCCACCCGATCGAGCAACAACAAGAGCCGTCACTAATCCTCGATCGTAGCCACCGCCACCACAATGACGAAAAAGTAATTTGCAAAACGATCCGAGTTACTGCCACAGTAATCTGTCAAGTTGCCCGAATATGAAGCACATTTATGATCGACTGTGAACTTTTTCACTGCACTTTCACGCCGAGCTTTGAATAGGTGGAGCTAGGGGTTGAATGGCGGCCAATCAGAAGAACCAGATACGAATTGCTTGTTGCGTCATAAATAAATCCCTCCTTCCCTTGTATACTGATTTAGGGGGGATGGAGCTTTTCCTGACAATACGTTATGTTTTATTGTGTCCACCGATTCCACTATCTGCTGGAGGTGCCCGCCAATAGTGCCGCCCGAATTGATTTTTACACTTTCAACAAACATCAAAACAGCACCTATCATTAAAACAACCCAAAGCTCTAAACGTCTTTCTACCTCATAAACCAAAAATATTCCACTAAAGCACGTCAAACAAGTAAACACTTAAGGGTGAGGTTGAAATTGTTGCAAATTGAGAAAATTTCCTGCCACCTATTGGCTAATATTTTTTTAACTACGGCTAATTTAGGTGTTTGGGTTGGGCGAAAATTTCGCTTTTATCTTATCTAAACAGCGATCCTTTTTCTTGAATTATTGCCAAGCAGCAGCTTTTGTTTCATTCATCACACAAAGCAGAAAGCTGCCCGCCTTTCTCTCTGCTAGTGCTTCTGTGAAACAATGCGAAACTTCGATAATTCCAGGCGCGGGTGAGGTGCGGTGTAAAGGTAATTTGGCGAAAGCTTGTCTTGTCGGGTGATAAGTCACGCCGTTAGTAGCTGAAAGCTCCGTAACGGTGGCGCTGCTTACCGGAAGTGTAGCCATAGCAACCCGGCAGCCACATCGATTGCCGCCGCCGGCTGCCGTTCCGTGCTAACTGAAATTATGTGCTGAGGATCACTGTAAGGAGATATTATCTGATATTCAGCAACTATTACACTTTTTTGAATTAATATCTTGGTTCCAGCCTAATTCTATTGTTGTTTTACTTCCTTTCGGAAATCTGTTAACGTTGTAGGTGTTTGATTGTTGGACGTGATCGGCTACCAAAGAAACGACGATAAGTGTTTCAGGAGTTTCTTTGCTAACGACAATGACCAGTAAAAGTTCTTATCAACATTTTACCAGTTAAAATTGTACATATTTACACGTTCACTATTGTACATACTTTCCGAAAATCTGGAGCGAAACAGTAGCAAAGGGTCCAAATATGACTACAAGAACAAAATAGACATTTTAAATAAAAGTTATTTTTGCAATTATTGAAAAAATGGTTGGACAAGTTTTTTTACGCTCTTAATTGAAAAAAAAAGAAAAGAGGAGAAGGACTTATTGACAAAAACTGCGTAACAATTTCGCAGATATTGTGAGCAATATTGGGGGTGGAAAGAATTGTATGCGATTTTAGTTCCATATATTTCTTGTTCTTCCTAGTTTATATTAAGATGATTCTAATTTATTAATATATATTTTGGTAATGAATGATTTCTATTTTTACCATTTGAAGAAGTGTTACGCTTCCTGAGAAAAATATAAGTTGTTAAAGGTTGGAGGAAAACCCATTTTTTTATATGTTTCAGGAAAAAGCTGTAAATAGAATAAAATTTTCCATTAACATCTTTTATATAACGTACCATCCTATGAAGATATTTTCATCAAAACGTAACACATCAGTGGCTTCCACTGAGAAAAGAAATTATATCACTCGTTTCTAACAAACCTTTTTTGCAAATATTGCATTTATTTCAAATACAAATTGCTTGTACAAATACAAAAAAGAAACATTGTATCGGCAAAAATATGTACAAAAACATCAAATTTCTTAGAGAGATGTATCTCTTTTTTTATATCTCCTAGGAAGAAGTAGTAAATAAAATAGAATTTTACATCATAAACTTTATTGTAATAAGCTTATGAGGTTATTTTCATCATAACGTAGTAAATTTTAGCGTGCAATGGTGTTAGATATTAATAATTGTAGGAAGAAAAAGTATACCACTTCATTGTAACATACTTTTTGCAAAATTCTTTTTTATCTAGAATAGGAATTGCTTGCATAAACACGAAAAAAATGAGGTATTTTGTCGGTAAAAGTAAGGACCAAAAATATGAAATTTTTCAGCAAAAATATTTTTTCCTATATCTTCTAGGAAAAAGTTAAAAATAAAATGAAATTTTGCAACAATATTGTTGTTATTATAACGAGCTATCTAATGAAGTTATTTTCATCATAGAAAGAAAAAGTGTACCACTCCATTCTAACATACTTTTTGCAAAACACTTTTTTATCTAGAATAAGAATTACTTGCATAAACACGAAAAAAATGAGACATTCTGTCGGTAAAAGTAAGGACCAAAAATATGAAATTTTTCAGCAAAAATATTTTTTCCTATATCTTCTAGGAAAAAGTTAAAAATAAAATGAAATTTTGCAACAACATTGTTGTTATTATAACGAGCTATCTAATGAAGTTATTTTCATCTTGGAAAGAAAAAGTGTACCACTCCATTCTAACATACTTTTTGCAAAACACTTTTTTATCTAGAATAAGAATTACTTGCATAAACACGAAAAAAATGAGACATTCTGTCGGTAAAAGTAAGGACCAAAAATATAAAAATTTTCAGCAAAAAATATTTTTCTTATATCTTCTAGGAAAAAGTTAAAAATAAAGTGAAATTTTGCAACATTGTTATTATAACGAGCCATCTCATGAAGATAATTTCCTCTTAGAAAGGAAAAGTGTACCACTTCATTCTAACATACTTTTTGCAAAACACTTTTTTTATCTAGAATAAGAATTACATACTTGCATAAACACGAAAAAAATGAGACATTCTGTCGGTAAGAGTAAGGACCAAAAATATGAAATTTTTCAGCAAAAAATATTTTTCTTATATCTTTTAGGAAAAAGTTAAAAATTAAGTGAAATTTTGCAACAACATTGTTATTATAACGAGCTATCTGATGAAGATATTTTCCTCTTAGAAAGGAAAAGTGTACCACTTCATTCTAACATACTTTTTGCAAAATCCTTTTCTATCTAGAATAAGAATTGCTTGCATAAACACGAAAAAATTGAGACATTCTGTCGGTAGAAGTAAGGACCAAAAATATGAAATTTTTCAGCAAAAAATATTTTTCCTATATCTTTTAGGAAAAAGTTAAAAATAAAGTGAGATTTTGCAAAAACATTGTTATTATAACGAGCTATCTAATGAAGTTATTTTTCTCTTAGAAAGGAAAAGTGTACCACTTCATTCTAACATACTTTTTGCAAAACTCTTTTCTATCTAGAATAAGAATTGCTTGCATAAACACAAAAAAAATGAGACATTCTGTCGGTAAAAGTAAGGACCAAAAATATGAAATTCTTCAGTAAAAAACATTTTTCTTATATCTTCTAGGAAAAAGTTACAAATAAAATGAAATTTTGCAACAACATTGTTATTGTAACGAGCTATCTAAAGAAGTTATTTTCCTCTTAGAAAGGAAAAGTGTACCACTTCATTCTAACATACTTTTTGCAAAACCCTTTTCTATCTAGAATAAGAATTGCTTGCATAAACACAAAAAAAATGAGACATTCTGTCGGTAAAAGTAAGGACCAAAAATATGAAATTTCTCAGCAAAAAATATTTTTTCTTATATCTTCTAGGAAAAAGTTAAAAATAAAATGAAATTTTGCAACAACATTGTTATTATAACGAGCTATCTGATGAAGATATTTTCCTCTTAGAAAGGAAAAGTGTACCACTTCATTCTAACATACTTTTTGCAAAATCCTTTTCTATCTAGAATAAGAATTGCTTGCATAAACACGAAAAAAATGAGACATTCTGTCGGTAAAAGTAAGGACCAAAAATATGAAATTCTTCAGCAAAAAACATTTTTCTTATATCTTCTAGGAAAAAGTTACAAATAAAATGAAATTTTGCAACAACATTGTTATTGTAACGAGCTATCTAAAGAAGTTATTTTCCTCTTAGAAAGGAAAAGTGTACCACTTCATTCTAACATACTTTTTGCAAAACCCTTTTCTATCTAGAATAAGAATTGCTTGCATAAACACAACATTCTGTCGGTAAAAGTAAGGACCAAAAATATGAAATTTCTCAGCAAAAAATATTTTTTCTTATATCTTCTAGGAAAAAGTTAAAAATAAAATGAAATTTTGCAACAACATTGTTATTATAACGAGCTATCTGATGAAGATATTTTCCTCTTAGAAAGGAAAAGTGTACTACTTCATTCTAACATACTTTTTGCAAAATCCTTTTCTATCTAGAATAAGAATTGCTTGCATAAACACGAAAAAAATGAGACATTCTGTCGGTAAAAGTAAGGACCAAAAATATGAAATTCTTCAGCAAATAACATTTTTCTTATATCTTCTAGGAAAAAATTACAAATAAAATGAAATTTTGCAACAACATTGTTATTGTAACGAGCTATCTAAAGAAGTTATTTTCCTCTTAGAAAGGAAAAGTGTACCACTTCATTCTAACATACTTTTTGCAAAACCCTTTTCTATCTAGAATAAGAATTGCTTGCATAAACACAACATTCTGTCGGTAAAAGTAAGGACCAAAAATATGAAATTTCTCAGCAAAAAATATTTTTTCTTATATCTTCTAGGAAAAAGTTAAAAATAAAATGAAATTTTGCAACAACATTGTTATTATAACGAGCTATCTGATGAAGATATTTTCCTCTTAGAAAGGAAAAGTGTACTACTTCATTCTAACATACTTTTTGCAAAATCCTTTTCTATCTAGAATAAGAATTGCTTGCATAAACACGAAAAAAATGAGACATTCTGTCGGTAAAAGTAAGGACCAAAAATATGAAATTCTTCAGCAAATAACATTTTTCTTATATCTTCTAGGAAAAAATTACAAATAAAATGAAATTTTGCAACAACATTGTTATTGTAACGAGCTATCTAAAGAAGTTATTTTCCTCTTAGAAAGGAAAAGTGTACCACTTCATTCTAACATACTTTTTGCAAAACCCTTTTCTATCTAGAATAAAAATTGCTTGCATAAACACAAAAAAAATGAGACATTCTGTCGGTAAAAGTAAGGACCAAAAATATGAAATTTCTCAGCAAAAAATATTTTTTCTTATATCTTCTAGGAAAAAGTTAAAAATAAAATGAAATTTTGCAACAACATTGTTATTATAACGAGCTATCTGATGAAGATATTTTCCTCTTAGAAAGGAAAAGTGTACCACTTCATTCTAACATACTTTTTGCAAAATCCTTTTCTATCTAGAATAAGAATTGCTTGCATAAACACGAAAAAATTGAGACATTCTGTCGGTAGAAGTAAGGACCAAAAATATGAAATTTTTCAGCAAAAAATATTTTTCCTATATCTTTTAGGAAAAAGTTAAAAATAAAGTGAGATTTTGCAAAAACATTGTTATTATAACGAGCTATCTAATGAAGTTATTTTTCTCTTAGAAAGGAAAAGTGTACCACTTCATTCTAACATACTTTTTGCAAAACTCTTTTCTATCTAGAATAAGAATTGCTTGCATAAACACAAAAAAAATGAGACATTCTGTCGGTAAAAGTAAGGACCAAAAATATGAAATTCTTCAGTAAAAAACATTTTTCTTATATCTTCTAGGAAAAAGTTACAAATAAAATGAAATTTTGCAACAACATTGTTATTGTAACGAGCTATCTAAAGAAGTTATTTTCCTCTTAGAAAGGAAAAGTGTACCACTTCATTCTAACATACTTTTTGCAAAACCCTTTTCTATCTAGAATAAGAATTGCTTGCATAAACACAAAAAAAATGAGACATTCTGTCGGTAAAAGTAAGGACCAAAAATATGAAATTTCTCAGCAAAAAATATTTTTTCTTATATCTTCTAGGAAAAAGTTAAAAATAAAATGAAATTTTGCAACAACATTGTTATTATAACGAGCTATCTGATGAAGATATTTTCCTCTTAGAAAGGAAAAGTGTACCACTTCATTCTAACATACTTTTTGCAAAATCCTTTTCTATCTAGAATAAGAATTGCTTGCATAAACACGAAAAAAATGAGACATTCTGTCGGTAAAAGTAAGGACCAAAAATATGAAATTCTTCAGCAAAAAACATTTTTCTTATATCTTCTAGGAAAAAGTTACAAATAAAATGAAATTTTGCAACAACATTGTTATTGTAACGAGCTATCTAAAGAAGTTATTTTCCTCTTAGAAAGGAAAAGTGTACCACTTCATTCTAACATACTTTTTGCAAAACCCTTTTCTATCTAGAATAAGAATTGCTTGCATAAACACAACATTCTGTCGGTAAAAGTAAGGACCAAAAATATGAAATTTCTCAGCAAAAAATATTTTTTCTTATATCTTCTAGGAAAAAGTTAAAAATAAAATGAAATTTTGCAACAACATTGTTATTATAACGAGCTATCTGATGAAGATATTTTCCTCTTAGAAAGGAAAAGTGTACTACTTCATTCTAACATACTTTTTGCAAAATCCTTTTCTATCTAGAATAAGAATTGCTTGCATAAACACGAAAAAAATGAGACATTCTGTCGGTAAAAGTAAGGACCAAAAATATGAAATTCTTCAGCAAATAACATTTTTCTTATATCTTCTAGGAAAAAATTACAAATAAAATGAAATTTTGCAACAACATTGTTATTGTAACGAGCTATCTAAAGAAGTTATTTTCCTCTTAGAAAGGAAAAGTGTACCACTTCATTCTAACATACTTTTTGCAAAACCCTTTTCTATCTAGAATAAAAATTGCTTGCATAAACACAAAAAAAATGAGACATTCTGTCGGTAAAAGTAAGGACCAAAAATATGAAATTTCTCAGCAAAAAATATTTTTTCTTATATCTTCTAGGAAAAAGTTAAAAATAAAATGAAATTTTGCAACAACATTGTTATTATAACGAGCTATCTGATGAAGATATTTTCCTCTTAGAAAGGAAAAGTGTACCACTTCATTCTAACATACTTTTTGCAAAATCCTTTTCTATCTAGAATAAGAATTGCTTGCATAAACACGAAAAAAATGAGACATTCTGTCGGTAAAAGTAAGGACCAAAAATATGAAATTCTTCAGCAAAAAACATTTTTCTTATATCTTCTAGGAAAAAGTTACAAATAAAATGAAATTTTGCAACAACATTGTCATTATAACGAGCTATCTGATGAAGATATTTTCCTCTTAGAAAGGAAAAGTGTACTACTTCATTCTAACATACTTTTTGCAAAATCCTTTTCTATCTAGAATAAGAATTGCTTGCATAAACACAACATTCTGTCGGTAAAAGTAAGGACCAAAAATATGAAATTTCTCAGCAAAAAATATTTTTTCTTATATCTTCTAGGAAAAAGTTAAAAATAAAATGAAATTTTGCAACAACATTGTTATTATAACGAGCTATCTGATGAAGATATTTTCCTCTTAGAAAGGAAAAGTGTACTACTTCATTCTAACATACTTTTTGCAAAATCCTTTTCTATCTAGAATAAGAATTGCTTGCATAAACACGAAAAAAATGAGACATTCTGTCGGTAAAAGTAAGGACCAAAAATATGAAATTCTTCAGCAAATAACATTTTTCTTATATCTTCTAGGAAAAAATTACAAATAAAATGAAATTTTGCAACAACATTGTTATTGTAACGAGCTATCTAAAGAAGTTATTTTCCTCTTAGAAAGGAAAAGTGTACCACTTCATTCTAACATACTTTTTGCAAAACCCTTTTCTATCTAGAATAAGAATTGCTTGCATAAACACAACATTCTGTCGGTAAAAGTAAGGACCAAAAATATGAAATTTCTCAGCAAAAAATATTTTTTCTTATATCTTCTAGGAAAAAGTTAAAAATAAAATGAAATTTTGCAACAACATTGTTATTATAACGAGCTATCTGATGAAGATATTTTCCTCTTAGAAAGGAAAAGTGTACCACTTCATTCTAACATACTTTTTGCAAAATCCTTTTCTATCTAGAATAAGAATTGCTTGCATAAACACGAAAAAAATGAGACATTCTGTCGGTAAAAGTAAGGACCAAAAATATGAAATTCTTCAGCAAAAAACATTTTTCTTATATCTTCTAGGAAAAAGTTACAAATAAAATGAAATTTTGCAACAACATTGTCATTATAACGAGCTATCTGATGAAGATATTTTCCTCTTAGAAAGGAAAAGTGTACTACTTCATTCTAACATACTTTTTGCAAAATCCTTTTCTATCTAGAATAAGAATTGCTTGCATAAACACAACATTCTGTCGGTAAAAGTAAGGACCAAAAATATGAAATTTCTCAGCAAAAAATATTTTTTCTTATATCTTCTAGGAAAAAGTTAAAAATAAAATGAAATTTTGCAACAACATTGTTATTATAACGAGCTATCTGATGAAGATATTTTCCTCTTAGAAAGGAAAAGTGTACTACTTCATTCTAACATACTTTTTGCAAAATCCTTTTCTATCTAGAATAAGAATTGCTTGCATAAACACGAAAAAAATGAGACATTCTGTCGGTAAAAGTAAGGACCAAAAATATGAAATTCTTCAGCAAATAACATTTTTCTTATATCTTCTAGGAAAAAATTACAAATAAAATGAAATTTTGCAACAACATTGTTATTGTAACGAGCTATCTAAAGAAGTTATTTTCCTCTTAGAAAGGAAAAGTGTACCACTTCATTCTAACATACTTTTTGCAAAACCCTTTTCTATCTAGAATAAGAATTGCTTGCATAAACACAACATTCTGTCGGTAAAAGTAAGGACCAAAAATATGAAATTTCTCAGCAAAAAATATTTTTTCTTATATCTTCTAGGAAAAAGTTAAAAATAAAATGAAATTTTGCAACAACATTGTTATTATAACGAGCTATCTGATGAAGATATTTTCCTCTTAGAAAGGAAAAGTGTACCACTTCATTCTAACATACTTTTTGCAAAATCCTTTTCTATCTAGAATAAGAATTGCTTGCATAAACACGAAAAAAATGAGACATTCTGTCGGTAAAAGTAAGGACCAAAAATATGAAATTCTTCAGCAAAAAACATTTTTCTTATATCTTCTAGGAAAAAGTTACAAATAAAATGAAATTTTGCAACAACATTGTCATTATAACGAGCTATCTGATGAAGATATTTTCCTCTTAGAAAGGAAAAGTGTACTACTTCATTCTAACATACTTTTTGCAAAATCCTTTTCTATCTAGAATAAGAATTGCTTGCATAAACACAACATTCTGTCGGTAAAAGTAAGGACCAAAAATATGAAATTTCTCAGCAAAAAATATTTTTTCTTATATCTTCTAGGAAAAAGTTAAAAATAAAATGAAATTTTGCAACAACATTGTTATTATAACGAGCTATCTGATGAAGATATTTTCCTCTTAGAAAGGAAAAGTGTACTACTTCATTCTAACATACTTTTTGCAAAATCCTTTTCTATCTAGAATAAGAATTGCTTGCATAAACACGAAAAAAATGAGACATTCTGTCGGTAAAAGTAAGGACCAAAAATATGAAATTCTTCAGCAAATAACATTTTTCTTATATCTTCTAGGAAAAAATTACAAATAAAATGAAATTTTGCAACAACATTGTTATTGTAACGAGCTATCTAAAGAAGTTATTTTCCTCTTAGAAAGGAAAAGTGTACCACTTCATTCTAACATACTTTTTGCAAAACCCTTTTCTATCTAGAATAAGAATTGCTTGCATAAACACAACATTCTGTCGGTAAAAGTAAGGACCAAAAATATGAAATTTCTCAGCAAAAAATATTTTTTCTTATATCTTCTAGGAAAAAGTTAAAAATAAAATGAAATTTTGCAACAACATTGTTATTATAACGAGCTATCTGATGAAGATATTTTCCTCTTAGAAAGGAAAAGTGTACCACTTCATTCTAACATACTTTTTGCAAAATCCTTTTCTATCTAGAATAAGAATTGCTTGCATAAACACGAAAAAAATGAGACATTCTGTCGGTAAAAGTAAGGACCAAAAATATGAAATTCTTCAGCAAAAAACATTTTTCTTATATCTTCTAGGAAAAAGTTACAAATAAAATGAAATTTTGCAACAACATTGTCATTATAACGAGCTATCTGATGAAGATATTTTCCTCTTAGAAAGGAAAAGTGTACTACTTCATTCTAACATACTTTTTGCAAAATCCTTTTCTATCTAGAATAAGAATTGCTTGCATAAACACAACATTCTGTCGGTAAAAGTAAGGACCAAAAATATGAAATTTCTCAGCAAAAAATATTTTTTCTTATATCTTCTAGGAAAAAGTTAAAAATAAAATGAAATTTTGCAACAACATTGTTATTATAACGAGCTATCTGATGAAGATATTTTCCTCTTAGAAAGGAAAAGTGTACTACTTCATTCTAACATACTTTTTGCAAAATCCTTTTCTATCTAGAATAAGAATTGCTTGCATAAACACGAAAAAAATGAGACATTCTGTCGGTAAAAGTAAGGACCAAAAATATGAAATTCTTCAGCAAATAACATTTTTCTTATATCTTCTAGGAAAAAATTACAAATAAAATGAAATTTTGCAACAACATTGTTATTGTAACGAGCTATCTAAAGAAGTTATTTTCCTCTTAGAAAGGAAAAGTGTACCACTTCATTCTAACATACTTTTTGCAAAACCCTTTTCTATCTAGAATAAGAATTGCTTGCATAAACACAACATTCTGTCGGTAAAAGTAAGGACCAAAAATATGAAATTTCTCAGCAAAAAATATTTTTTCTTATATCTTCTAGGAAAAAGTTAAAAATAAAATGAAATTTTGCAACAACATTGTTATTATAACGAGCTATCTGATGAAGATATTTTCCTCTTAGAAAGGAAAAGTGTACCACTTCATTCTAACATACTTTTTGCAAAATCCTTTTCTATCTAGAATAAGAATTGCTTGCATAAACACGAAAAAAATGAGACATTCTGTCGGTAAAAGTAAGGACCAAAAATATGAAATTCTTCAGCAAAAAACATTTTTCTTATATCTTCTAGGAAAAAGTTACAAATAAAATGAAATTTTGCAACAACATTGTCATTATAACGAGCTATCTGATGAAGATATTTTCCTCTTAGAAAGGAAAAGTGTACTACTTCATTCTAACATACTTTTTGCAAAATCCTTTTCTATCTAGAATAAGAATTGCTTGCATAAACACAACATTCTGTCGGTAAAAGTAAGGACCAAAAATATGAAATTTCTCAGCAAAAAATATTTTTTCTTATATCTTCTAGGAAAAAGTTAAAAATAAAATGAAATTTTGCAACAACATTGTTATTATAACGAGCTATCTGATGAAGATATTTTCCTCTTAGAAAGGAAAAGTGTACCACTTCATTCTAACATACTTTTTGCAAAATCCTTTTCTATCTAGAATAAGAATTGCTTGCATAAACACGAAAAAAATGAGACATTCTGTCGGTAAAAGTAAGGACCAAAAATATGAAATTCTTCAGCAAAAAACATTTTTCTTATATCTTCTAGGAAAAAGTTACAAATAAAATGAAATTTTGCAACAACATTGTTATTGTAACGAGCTATCTAAAGAAGTTATTTTCCTCTTAGAAAGGAAAAGTGTACCACTTCATTCTAACATACTTTTTGCAAAACCCTTTTCTATCTAGAATAAGAATTGCTTGCATAAACACAACATTCTGTCGGTAAAAGTAAGGACCAAAAATATGAAATTTCTCAGCAAAAAATATTTTTTCTTATATCTTCTAGGAAAAAGTTAAAAATAAAATGAAATTTTGCAACAACATTGTTATTATAACGAGCTATCTGATGAAGATATTTTCCTCTTAGAAAGGAAAAGTGTACTACTTCATTCTAACATACTTTTTGCAAAATCCTTTTCTATCTAGAATAAGAATTGCTTGCATAAACACGAAAAAAATGAGACATTCTGTCGGTAAAAGTAAGGACCAAAAATATGAAATTCTTCAGCAAATAACATTTTTCTTATATCTTCTAGGAAAAAGTTACAAATAAAATGAAATTTTGCAACAACATTGTTATTGTAACGAGCTATCTAAAGAAGTTATTTTCCTCTTAGAAAGGAAAAGTGTACCACTTCATTCTAACATACTTTTTGCAAAACCCTTTTCTATCTAGAATAAAAATTGCTTGCATAAACACAAAAAAAATGAGACATTCTGTCGGTAAAAGTAAGGACCAAAAATATGAAATTTCTCAGCAAAAAATATTTTTTCTTATATCTTCTAGGAAAAAGTTAAAAATAAAATGAAATTTTGCAACAACATTGTTATTATAACGAGCTATCTGATGAAGATATTTTCCTCTTAGAAAGGAAAAGTGTACCACTTCATTCTAACATACTTTTTGCAAAATCCTTTTCTATCTAGAATAAGAATTGCTTGCATAAACACGAAAAAAATGAGACATTCTGTCGGTAAAAGTAAGGACCAAAAATATGAAATTCTTCAGCAAAAAACATTTTTCTTATATCTTCTAGGAAAAAGTTACAAATAAAATGAAATTTTGCAACAACATTGTCATTATAACGAGCTATCTGATGAAGATATTTTCCTCTTAGAAAGGAAAAGTGTACTACTTCATTCTAACATACTTTTTGCAAAATCCTTTTCTATCTAGAATAAGAATTGCTTGCATAAACACAACATTCTGTCGGTAAAAGTAAGGACCAAAAATATGAAATTTCTCAGCAAAAAATATTTTTTCTTATATCTTCTAGGAAAAAGTTAAAAATAAAATGAAATTTTGCAACAACATTGTCATTATAACGAGCTATCTGATGAAGATATTTTCCTCTTAGAAAGGAAAAGTGTACTACTTCATTTTAACATACTTTTTGTAAAATTCTTTTTTATTTGTAATAAGAATCGCTTGCATAAAATGAAAAGAATGAGACATTCTGTCTCTAAAAATATGGACTACCAAAAACATAAAAATTTTCAGCAAAAGCAATTTTTTCTTAAATTCTAGAAAAAATTGCAAATAAAATAAAATTTTGCTTCAACATCGTTATTATAATGAGCTATATAATGACGTTATTTTTATCAAAACGTAACATACCAGTAGCGTGCAATCGAGTTACATATTGATATTCTTAGAAAGAAAAAATATACCGCTTTATGCTAACATACTTTTTGCAAAATTCTCTTTTATTTGGAATAAGAATCGTTTGCATGAAACGAAAAAAAATAAAACATTCTGTCGGTAAAAGTATGGACCACCAGAAACATTAAATTTTTTAGCAAAAACCATATTTTTATATCATCTAGGAAAAAATTGCAAATAAAATAACATTTTGCTTCAACATCGTTATTATAACAAGCTATCTAATGAAGTTATTTTCATCAAAACGTAACATACCAGTGGCGTGCAATTGAGTTACATATTAATGTTCTTAGGAAAAAAAAGTGTACCACTCCATTCTAAGATACTGTTTGTAAAATTTTCTTTTATTTGAAATAAGAATTGCTTGCATAAAACGAAAAAATGAGACATTCTGTCGGTAAAAGTATGGATCACCAAAAACATTACATTTTTTAGCAAAAAACATTTTTTCTTTTGTCTTCTAGGAAAATTTTCAAATAAAATAAAATTTTGCTTTAACATTGTTATTATAACGAGCTATCTAATGAAGTTATTTTTATCAAAGCGTAACACGCCGGTGGCGTGCAATCGAGTTACATATTAATATTCTTAGAAAAAAAAGTGTACCACTCCATGCTAACATACTTTTTGTAAAATTCTTTTCTATTTGGAATAAAAATCGCTTGGATGAAACGAAAAAAATGAGACATTGTGTCGGTAAAAGTATGGACCACCAAAAACATAAAAATTTTTAGCAAAAATAATTTCTTCTTAAATCTTTTAAGAAAACGTTGCAAATAAAATAAAATTTTGTTTAAACATCGTTATTATAACAAGCTATCTAATGAAGTTATTTTCATCAAAACGTAGCACACTTGTGGCGTGCAATCGAGTTACATATTAATATTCTTAGGAAGAAAAAGTGTACCACTCCATTCTAACGTACTTTTTGTAAATTTATTTTTTATTTAGAATAAGAATCGCTTGCATAAAACAAAAAAAGAGATATTCTATCGGTAAAAGTATAGACCACTAAAAACATTAATTTCTTTAGCAAAAAATATTTTTTCTTATATCTTCTAGGAAAAAATTACAAAATAAAATAAAATTTTGCTTCAACATTGTTATTATAACAAGCTATCGAATGAAATTATTTTCATCAAAACGTAACACACCCGTGGCGTGCAATCGAGTTACATATTAATATTTTTGCAAAGAAAAAGTGTATCACTCCATTCTACAATACTTTTTGTAAAATTTTCTTTTATCTGGAATAAGAATCACTTGCGTAAACACGAAAAATGAAACATTGTGTTGGGAAAGGTATGGACAAAACACAATAAATTTTTTAGCATAAAATATTTGTTTATACTTTCTAAGAGAAAGTTGTAAATGAAATAAAATTTTGCCACTACATTGTTTTTATAACAAGCTATCTAATGAAGTTATTTTTCTCAAAACGTAACACACCAGTTGAATGCAACAAAATTACATATTAATAATTTTAGTAAGAAAAAGTGTACCATTCCAT
Organism: Pyrochroa serraticornis; assembly: GCA_905333025.2. Lineage (NCBI taxonomy): Eukaryota > Metazoa > Arthropoda > Insecta > Coleoptera > Pyrochroidae > Pyrochroa > Pyrochroa serraticornis. The sequence continues at coordinate 23,358,207 of HG995154.1, forward strand.
TTTACAATACTTTTTGTAAAATTCTCTTTTATCTACAATCAGAATCGCTTTCATAAACAAGAAAAAGTGAGACATTCTGTCGGTACCAAAATCATTAAGAATTTTAGCAAGAAACATTTTTTTATGTCTTCTCGGAAAAAGTTGTAAATAAAATAGAACTTTGCATCAACATTGTTATTATAACGATCTATCTAATAAAGTTATTTTCATCAAAACATAACACACCAGTGGCGTGAAACAAAGTTAAATATTAATAATTTTAGAAAGAAAAAGTATAGCGCTTCATTGTAACATTTTTTTTGGAAATTTTTCATTTATCAAATTTTGGTAAACAAGTTTTCATTTCTTATATCATTCAGGAGAAAGCTGTAAATTAAATAAAATTTTGCTTCAGCATCTTTAGTATAACGAACTGTCTTATAAATTTTCATTTCTCTGAACTAGAAATCGCTTGCATAAACACGAAAAAGGAGATATTGTGTCGATAAGAATATGAACCGAGAACATCAAATTTTGGAGAGAAAGGGATTTTTTCCTTATATTTGCCAGGAAAAAATTGTAAGTAAGATAAAAATTTGTATCAACAACTTTATTCTAGCGAAGTATCTTATGAAGATATTTTCATCAAAACGTATCACACCAGTGGAGTAGAGTTTTTTGCAAAATTCTCATTTATATATAATAAAAATCGCTTGGATAAATACAAAAAGAATGTGTCGTTAAAAATATGGACCGATAGCATCAAATTTTGGAAAGAATATCACTTTTTTCTTATATTCTCTAGAATAAAGGTGCAATTAAAATAAGATTTTGCGTCAAGATTTTCATTATAACAAACTATCTAAGGAGGTTATTTTCATCAAAGCATATCACATCAGTGGCGTGCAATAAAGTTACATATTAATAATTTTGAGATAAAAAAGTGCAACACTCCTTTTTAGCATATCTTTTTGCAAATATCTTAACTATTTGAAGTAAAAATCGCTTGTACAAGTACAAAAAAATACATTGTGGCGGCAAAAATATAGTCTAAAAACATCAAATTTTGGAGAGAAAAGCTATTTTGTTATATCTTGCAGACAAAGGTGCAAGTAAAATAAAATTTTGCATTAACAACTTTATTTTGAAAGACAATTTTGTGAAGTTGTTTTCATCAAAATGTAACATACAAACACAAGTGGGATGCCATGTGGTTGCAGTTAAATAATTTGAAAGGAAAAGTGTACCATCGTGTTCTAACATACTTTTTACAAAATCCTTTTGTTAATTTAATCTTTGCATACATCCAACATAATCTAATGAATGCTAAAGTTATTTTTTTATAATGCTATAAATCTCACAAAGAAGCAATCAGGACCAATTTGTATTGTTGTTGGTAAACAGATGATAAAAATGTTAAGATTAGAAATAGAAATACATAAATCGGTATCTATAGATTGAGCGTTTGTCTTCTTTTGAGTTTACCTCAATTTTTCTATCTTTCAATTAAATGTTTAAAACATAAAACTTTTCTTTCAGAGGTTTAATGTATAAAATCCTTCTACTTACAGTTATATAGTTAATTTCAACACTTATGTTATCTACCACTATTTCTATCTACATATCACTAAAAAAAGTATTTTAACTTGTGTATTTACGATTTATATCATTTAATTATTGTTTCGTCAATGAAACTATTAATTTCCTACCCCGTAACTAAGTTGAGGAACGGTGCACAACAAACCTAATTTTTTTCGAAATATAATAACAATAATTATAAAATTTATAAAATTGTATTGAATTATTTACCAATAGCAAAAGTAATAACTTTAATGAATGATAACAGCATTTAACATCTAGGGACATAGCAATGTTGATATTGAATAAACCTCTATTGATGCAACAAACGACTGATGGCTATAATTAAAATTTTAGCAAAATGTCAAATACTGATTAACGGTACCTTAAAGTTGCAGAGTATCTTAATTTCTTCTTCAACTTGGTACGTGTCTATTTAATGATGACTTTTTGCTATTTTTATGGTCTGTATGGCACATTCACTTAGGTATTTGCAACTACAACTCCCTGTGGTATTAATTAAATTTACTTATAGGCGATTTCGAAGCCATTAATAAGTTACTTGCGACTTGAAAGGTAATAACGTCGGTTTTGAACAAACGTCTACTAACTGCAACAAAAACTGATGGTAACGCAATAAAATTTTTAGTTCAACAGCCCCTCCTTTCCACCTTGATGCGGTTTAGTTTACTGGTCGTTTGTTGTAAACTACTCCAAAATTTAGGAAACTTCTGAATATTTTTTATTGTAAATCAAATACAATGATAACGTTTTGTACTTAATATATTTTCTATAATTAATTACCTTGTATGTGACAGGTTTGTAAAAAAATGAAGGAAATATAAAATTTTGATGGTAAATTTTAGGGAAAATTTAATCGACTTGAGTCTGAGGTGTCTAGACTTTAAAAAGTAAAAAAATATTAAATCGTTGCACCAGTTTTGGAGTGGTGTATAACGCAGGATGCATTGTTGAGGCCTATAGAGCCCCATGCATGCGAGAGAGAACGCAACAACAACTAAACCGTATCCGTGTCATTTAGAATTGCGTTTCATTTTTAACGTTGCTCAATTTTTGTTATTATTTGCATATCTTGTGTATAATACTTAGAAACTTTCTTCAATTTTTCTCAAAAATTGTGGATAATGTCAAAAATTACCCATTTGGGAATTTAAAATTAATACGTTAAAAATAAAATTTTGAATAATTTGAATCTTTGCAGCAACGATGTTTGTGCTGTGAAAAAACATAAAAACCAGAACCACGTATTTTGAGTTGAACAACTAAAACCTACAAGTCCACCGCAATTGTCAGTCGTTTCACACTCGAGCCGCCAGCGGCGGCACTTAGTGCAAGTGACTAATGAATAGAAGCTGATTGGTGCTATTTGTACCTCACTCCCGCACTCATTACTGAAACGTTCTTCCCCAGTTTTCAGCTGCGCTCTCGAATGTTTCAGGCGAAATGGTCTGCTGACGAAATTGCAGCTTAATAACAGTAATCTTTCGAGGCGACGAGAAAAATTCGTAACTACAGAACTCGCAGTGGAGGGTCCAAATTGCACATATCGTTTAAACGCATCAAGAACCGAAAGGACTCTTCCATATGTTGATAATGTTGGACGCATTATCCAATGCTCGATCCCCACCAAGACGAAGTTTTACTAATTACCTTCAACTTCAGTGATAGAGATATGGAAGAGAGGACGGTTGACAGCGAATATCGTGCGTCGTTCCTGGAAAACGCGTATCGACCGGCAATTTCCCGCAGCGCCGTCATTGGAATTGAATTGGGCAATTTTTATTGAGGCTAATTCGTTTGAGTGGAAAATAAATGTAAATAATAACAGGCGATGACGAGCGAAGGGAAGTGCAGAGGAGGACCGTTCGTACTTCGTAGAGGAACGGCGAGAGCTGTCGAGTCCGGAGTGAATCCGGAGTGTGCGGAAAGCGCTCGCTCCGGGTGAAATTGGCCGCCCCGGGGAGGAAGTGTCCCGGAGACAGCGGTATCCGCCGGCAGCCCGCTTCCGACTACACCGGGTCCGACCACTTCACACAGAATTTATTTTATTTGTTACGTTTTATGCCATTCTATCAAACTTTCCAAACTATTATCGTCCTTACGCCATCGCCGACACTACACCAAACGAACAATTAGCAGCAACTTTAATCACAACGCCGAAAAAAATTTACAACAAAATGGAATATTCTCTTAAATTACTACCGAATCTACCACATTCTTAAAATATTGCTGCATTGACATTAAGTTGTTAAGTGTAGGTACTGCGTGAAATAAGGAAAAAATAAATAAAATTTACCTTTTTTTATCAAAAATTTGTATTTGTAAAACAAACAGCAAAATCGATTTGTCTTATATTTTTTTATTGCTAATCTCTATATAACATAATGGGGATAAATTATTGTCATTTTTCACTATTTTTCAATTTTTAATTAATTTTAATGAAGAGAACGCCACCCTTATCAAGTTTAATTTCAATTTTGCAACTCCTTTTTAATGGTCAATAGAAAAAAATTAAAGGCATCAAGTTTCAATTGTTTTTTTCCTACCGTTGATCAACAGAAGAGATCCTTTTACACATAAGAATTTGACCTCATCTGATCTATCTCCCTCGTCGCTTTTAACTTTTTTAATCGATTAAGGTTTTAATTCAGTTGTAGTTCTTCATTGTCTTACCACATTTTTAAAACTTTTTTCTATGTGTGGTGGTAAATATTACTTTCAAAATGCAAAAATTTGATAGTTTTGCTAAATAATTGAGCAACATTTTCCGACAATAGTTAACTGTTTTACTTCTAGTTATTTGTATTGTTATGGGAAACTCTAAATTATTATTAAATTTCTATTAGGGCAAAAAAATTCTCTCAAAAAAATTGCAATTTTTAATGAAAAACAAAAAATTGGCTTAAAAAGGTGAAAAAATTGCGGCGCAGGAAGAAAGGCTGAAGAGGTAATAACTTGTAGCAATTTATGCAAAAAATAGGTAAAAGATTTTAAACTCAACTTTGCTACACCAAACACTGCCAAATTATTTTTATGACTCGTTGAAATCATATCTAAGAGATAGGCATTTTAGAACAAAAATCAACAATAAAACTTCTCAGTTTCAACCCATCAAATCTGGAGTCCCCCAAGTCAGTGTAGGGTCTGCTTTGTACCTTAGACACATATTTGAACTTCCTACAGCAGATTCTACCAGAACAGGAACACTTGCAGATGATAATATTATCTTAGATGTCCATGAAGATCCGGTAATTGCCTCAGCAATAGACCTTCTCTTTCACATAGAAGAATGGACCAAAAAATAGAAGATAAAGGTTAACGAAAGCAAGTCGCAGTTTGCAGCATTTTCATTAAATAAAGGTCAATTTCCTTCACTGTACATAAACAATACAAAAATCTAAGTATCACTTTGTGTTAAGCACTTGGGAATTCACCTCGATACTAAACTAAATTGGAAGGAACATATAAACAAAAATCGAAAGCAGATAGACCTTAAAATGAGAGAACTGTACCGGTTGCTTGGCAGAAAATTACAAATGGCATTAAAAAATAAAATATTTATATACAAAACTGTAATTATCCTAATCTAGACCTTTGGTGTTGAGCTTTAGGGCTGCGCTAGCAACTCCAGCGTAACTATAATTCAACGAGCACAATCAAAAATCTTAGTAGCATTAGTCAACGCTCCATGGTATGTCACAAATTAGATGCTATATCAATATTTTCATTATCCCAAGAGTCCAAGAAACAATAGAGAAGAGAAGCCAGTAACATTATGAGAGGATTGAAATATAATCTAACAAAATCCTGACTCAACTACTACAAGAAAGAAATAACAGAAAATTGAAGAGAAGATGGCTAGCGGATCTGAAATATCGTAAAGAAACGCTTTTTTGGTAGAGTAGTTTCAAGAGGACAATAGCGAGACTTACCAAAAATAGTCCTTCAGTCAGCAAAATGGCTATTCTATATAGCTATAATAGAATATTCTGATTGGTGTTTATTTCATAGATAAAAAAAACTTTTATAGTCTTTTGTAATTTTTCGTTTTCAATAATTCTATTTAGTTACTTCAAGTTACCATTCGACTACTTTCTGGTTCATAAACTTCTACACTTTTCGATTGTTTTGTATGTTTCTTTTATACTCTATTCATGCTCACTGTAATGTAACTTGTAAACGGGTCTTGATATTTTAAGTTCCGTCCGCGATTATTTTACTTTTCTACTTATAAAGCTTTTCTTTTGCTCTACTTCTAAAATTTTTGATCTCATAAGTTTTTTTTCTCGTAACATGATTCGAATTTATTTAAAAAGTAACGTTTCAGTTTTTTCTCGGAGAATAAAATGTTAATATACAAAACTGTAATTATTCCAATTTAGACCAAAAGTGTTGAGTTTTGGGCCTGCGCTAGCAAGTCCAGTGTATCTATAATTCAACGAGCACAATCAAAGGTTTTAAAAATAGTAAAGGAGCGCCACTCTATTGAATGTCACAAATCAGATTCTACTTTAAGATTTTCCTATCCCAAAACTCAAAGAAACAATAAAGAAGAGCAGTCAAAAACATTATGAGACACTCTAACAAGAGTGAAACAACAAAAGATTCAAAAAAATTTGGCCATCAGACCTGAAATAAGGTGAAGAAAAAACCTTATGGAGGAGAAATCTTAACAAGACAATGTAAGGCTTACTAAATAGTTTCTTAGTCAGCAAAATAGCTAATAAAATATTTTGGTGTTTAATTCATAAATTAAAAGAAAACTTTTCTTCACAAAAATTTTTGAAGCTATAATGTGAAAATCTAGATTATTTTGATAGCACTGAAGTTCTTCAAGAGATTCAATATGGATTCAAGGGCTCAAAGGCTTGATTAATAGGAAGGATAAGTCTATAAAAATTTAGAGCCAGTTTATCTACAAAAAATGTAACAAATAGAGATTTGGATCATTAAAAAATATTGCTAAAAGACTAGAAGAGTAAAAGAATCTATGCTAAACAAAATAAGAGGAAATTCCTTTTCTTAACAACAATGAGCTTTAAATTCAAAAAGTATCTTCATGTTGCTTCCAAAATCCGGACGTTTCCTCATACATCAGATTTAACCTTGTGAATTATCTTTTGGAACTTTGAAGGTATATTTTTAATAAAATACGAAAGTAAAGGGTCAGTTACGAATAAAGAAGTAAAGGTATTTGAGTTAAAATGAAAAAAAAACTATTAACAGATGCTCGTAATTTCAAATGACAAAGGGCTCTTCAATAAAACCAAAAAGCTTCAGTTTCTATTTACGACTTCCAAAAATTGTACGTTTTCTTTATGATCCGGGCATAGTGCCATAGGAGAGTAAGAAGTTTTAAATTGCTGGGTTTACCAGAAATTATGTAGAAACCGATTTCTAGAACATTTAAGGATAAGTACGGGCAGTCAGTACTACTAACACTACGTCATGTCACTTAAAAAATTGATTAAAAATCCGAGAAATTCTGTAAAAAATTCTACTTTTGGTAGTCCAAAATTTGCCACTTCATAAAAGTTTAAAATCGACAGTTGCTGTAGTTTAGTAGCATTTAAATCCTTGACCTTCTTCTATAGTTCACATTGACTCTTAGAACGCTACATTCTAATTCCAAAAACTAACTTTAGTGCAGAGTAGCGTATATGAGAGATTCAATTGGATTCAAAACCACTTGCAAGTCAAAATCTGACAATAAATGGTTTCAACTTAACATCACCAATGAATTTGTATCCTAACAATTTTAGGTATAATGCTGTGACTTTCATCTATTTAATATCTCTTTTTCTTCTCTGAATGCCATACCCTTAAAGAAATCGTGGCAACTTTTTTGTGGTATGAGATTTTGTTGATTCGCACTGACACATGAGAGCTACAGTTTAAAGTCAGATTCAAATGACCACAAATATTTAAGGAAAAGTTCATTTGAGCACAGTATTACTCGGTAGCTCGCCATTGCCCTTCGAGGAGAAGAGAGCAAAAAAATCCTTCAATGTATCCAATTTATTGATCAACTAGTCGCCCGATATCTCCTCTAAAATCACCAAATAAGATTATTGAAATAATAAAGTTAGTTAAAGATGTAACAAGTACAAAGTGTGTTTAATTAGACAACTGTCTCTTTATCTACACATATGTGCTTCTGGCATTTATTGCTATAATCTGTACAGAATTTAATTGAAGATATCAAAGAATTTAAGGTAGCATTCCTTATTATTCTGCATTGTGGAAAATAAAATAATTTTTTAAGGCTTAAAGTAAAATTGTTATTACCCAATAAAATAGTTTCATTTATTTCTACTCATTCATACTTTCTAATTAAAAGGTGAGAATTTTTCTAAATATTTGGTTGCTGTATTTTCAAACTCATGAACACATCGTAGTTTCTTAATTATAAAATTTGTCTCCTTTAAAAAAATATATTTGACCAACATTTTGACAATTTTGAATCTTCAATTTAAGTAAAATATGTAGCAAAATAAGGCAAACAAAATAGATGCTTAAGATGTTTAAGTAGTTCAAAACCAAATTTCTTTGCATGGAACTTTACAATTAGTGTAGAGACAGGAGTAGAAACAGTGTCGTGTAAAAACTATACTCAATTTCTAGAATTTCTTCTCTTCTTACGTAGTTATTTATTTGTCAACAGTTAATCACACCTAGTCTTTTATGGCCAGAAGTTTAAGATAAAACTTTTTAAATATTATAAAATTTCTTTATTATCGAATCCATATATTTTAAGTTTGGTTCCAACTGAAAGAAGCAGCTCGAGGAGATTACAAGCGATATATCTTTTAACGCTTTTCTGCGCTTCTTCTCCACAATGTGTGTAAAAGTTTGTTCAATTTTTAATGGTCGAGTATAACTGAAATTTTGGCTGGAAAAACTCATCCACAAATTTTTTTAAGTTTTGAAAATATTCTTAAAGTGCAAAGAACGAAAAAATATTTATCGATTTCTGATTTACGTCCACTTGCTTTTAGGTAAACCTGATTAGAAAATAATTTTTTGTTAAAGGTAATGGCCTCTTTGGAATCCAGCCAATAAATATTTCTTATACCAATTTTAGTAACAACAATAGCTGTGCAAAATATTTTTTCCTCTGTCTACTATTTACGTTCAACTTTGATATTTTCTTGAGAAGTTCTTCCGATATTTTTTCTGTGTTACTATCAATTTTTTCCTCACAAGCAATGCAACTTTTTTTTGATATTGAGATTAGCGTTTAGAAACGAATTAATCATAAAAATCTTTACAGCTAAATTCATAGCAATTTTAGAAATTTTTAGAATTTTTTTCCAGTGACTTCAAAAATTATCATTTTTGGTTTATAGAAATTAGAAAAGTCCTGTTTTAGGCCAAATATCGACCAATACAGCCTTTTAGTATAGTTTTCAACTTGCTGAAGATCATTTTAAAATAATGAGAACTTTCTTTTCAAAAACTAGAGTTACACAAGTTTGAGCAGAACTTGATTATGGATTTTGTATAGGCCGCCATATTTGAAAATGGAGCTTATTACGTCTTACTACGACGACGTTGGGGTTGTTTGTTAAATTTTGCTTAGGATTTCGATTGAGTAATGAATTCTGAATGTTTAGCTGACTGCAGTGAAGGAGCTTTAATAAGTTTGTCTCTTGAAGTAGAGAGGAGCAACTCCGTCTCCCACCCACACCTCCTAAAGCTCATTTCCGGCAGTCGCCGCCTGTGCTATATTAATTTTAAATTAAACCCGGATAACACTCTCTGCGCCCGTCAGCTCCAACGCCCGCTCGGATTATCTAATGTACTATCTCTCAAAGACTCTTCGTTACGTTGTGGAACTTCACTAGTTCAGGAAATAACTCGGTCCCGAGGTAGATTGCTATTAATATTACCATTACTGCTTGGAAATCCATTTCGGACTTTTCACCAGCCACAGCAGCAATCGCAGGAACCGGAAACGTCAATAAACCAAAATTTCGATCGGAGACAAAAAAAAAACAACCCTCCCAATAGGTCTTCATGCTATAAATTACGTGACAATGAAGTGAACACTCAATTAAGCCGCCACCGATCCCACCTCTGGAATCAAAATAAACGTCGTGCTAAACGCGGGTTAGAGCGTTCCCACAGGACAACAAAGGTGCCTGGAATGACGTACTTCACCGGCTCACTTCACGCAGCTCACGATTGTCATTGTAGCTAAATTGTCGACGTATGTCAATTGTCATCCTAAACAAACCCTATTGTTCTACACAAAAGAAGTGAACATCGGACGGGCGGCTGCCGTGTGTGCGGCCAGCAAGGACGCGGATGGCGGAGGGTGGCTATCATCGGATAAAATTGACTTTAGAACATCAATAGCTACACCGAAACTGATACCGCCAGCGATCAGTTTTCATAACTCGATAAAAGCGTGGCGCACCCTGTATAGTTTTGATTGGCTATTTCGGAAAAATTATTTTGTTCAAAATTTTGCTGCAATTTTTTTGGAAATCAGCAAAAATTGAGTGTTGTCACTATAATTTAAATATGAAATAGAATTTTTTTTTTAATTATTGGAGGTCACTTCGTACAATGGGATAATTGCACATAATTTTTTAGTATAAAACTGAACTTTGAGATTCATATGACCATGTGCGTTTTTTTTTGTATAGTTATTACGTTTAATTATATTTTTAAATTAAAAATATTTGCGCCAAAACGCAAGTTGACGTGTGACGCCAGTAAACGGCCACGTTTATCCAACTGGGCCCTCACAATTTCTTTGTCTGTCGTTTTGCGCTTTGGAAAATCACAATGCACTTTTAATTAATTGTTAAACGAAGAAAATTGTGAGAAATAATGTAATTTGCTAGGAAAATAAAGCGCGTGTAACTCAAAAGATGACTAGGTGACGTCATTCGTCACGTCCAATCACAGCGCGTTCTGGGTCACGTGAAAATATTCAAATAACTGTTTGACTGTGCATTATTTACGATCAATATTTGTGGACGCTACCAAATATTTGGTTGTTACTTTTTTATTCTCAAATTATTTTGCTATTTTCGCATTTGAGTTAGTTGTGCTGGGACGATTAAGTTGTATGTGACTCAATTGGGTCGGTTCTCAAAATTATGGAAGTTGTCGTGATACCGGTGAGTGCGCCCCTGAGGGCTACTCGGCGGGGTGCAAGAGGCCACACGACCGGGGTCACTCAATCGGAGCGCGACACTGTGCAGTATCCATTAATATATCACGCTTATTTCGCATCGTCGACCCCCAATGCCTCCCCCCGTCGGTGGGTGCATAGTATTTATGCATAAACATACGTAACGATTTATTGTCAAGCAATTGATAAAAATGATAAATATTAATGGTTTGTTGTTATTTTGATCGTAGCGGAGAATTGAATCGTGTGAACTCTAGGTAGAAGCGCCCTTTCGAAAATGGGGTGGAAGAATATTGCTCGTTCATTCCTCTCGATAACGCATTGATCATTTCAAGTATGTATTATATATTTTATTTATTTATTTTTTTATTTTGATAATTCACAGCCATCTGGCTTTATACAAAATAATACATTATAATTGGATGAATAAAGAAAATATAATAATAGGGTCAAATAATTAACAGATATATAGTATAAAATAATGAAAAAAAAAGTTATGAGAACGCATATATAACTACTCTCAGTTTGCGCTTAAATTCACTTATGGAATAAGTATCAATAATGTCGGGCAGTTCATCAGTTTCACTGAACAACTTGCAAGCTCTATAAATGACAGAATTTTTCAATATGTGAAAATCGCAAATTGGCAATCGAAATTGATCATATGAGCGCAAAGGTCTAGGTGGTACATTAAAATTAATTTGTTGAAGCAAGTAAGGACAATCAATCTTAGCATAAAGTAATTTATATAGAAACATACAATCTAGGTATTGTCGAAAAGAGCTCAGTGAGCAAATTTTAAGTGAAATAGCAATCTTTGAATAGTCGTGATCAAATCTACTGAGGCCCAACTTAAATTTATATGAAAGCAGCTTAAAAAAGCGATGCTGAACAGTCTCTATTCTTTTTGAATATTCAAGGGTATGTGGGTTCCATATTTGTGAACCATAATTCAGTATAGATCGAACTAAAAAATTAAATAACAAAATTAACGTTTCCTTATTGCTAAATTCAAGAGAGTTTCGAAATATAAAAAATAAATTCTTTGTTGCTTTGTTAACAATAAAATCATCATGAAATGAGAAGTTAAGCCTATCATCGAAATAAATACCTAAGTCTTTTACTACTACTTCTCTCTTTAACAATTGATTACCTAGATAATAATTATAATAAATTGAAGAGTGACGATAAAAAGAGATTGTAGTACATTTATCAAAACTAAATTTTAAACCGTTCAAAATACACCAATTCACAACACTGTTAGTTTTTTTGTTGCTCAGCTTGTTGCTTGTTAGGCTTTTTCTTAATAATAACAGGAATACCGCTCTGATATTTCAAAATCAAATCTTTTTCGCCTTTCTTTTTACGAGCATCTAGCTCATTTAGCACTGCCTTTAACGCCTGCCTCTGATAAGCTGTCAAATCCGAGCGAACTTTGCATTGATCCAGGGATAGACTTTTGAGGTTATGAAATACCCACTCTACATCTGACCTGGATTTCATAACTACTTTGAGAGGCCGCACACGAGACTCAGGATCATTTGTATATTTGCCAAGTCTAAAATGCTTGATAGCCGAGAGCTCAATTGGAGAGTTTGAAAAGAGATCATGTAAATATTTTTCATCTTCATCAGGGCTATTTTCGTCTTTGAGATTAAATACTATGATATTCTTCATCTTGAATTCTCTTTCCTTCAATTCAGCAGCAATGAAGTCAAGTGTGTCAGACTTCATATTCTCTATTTTTGTGTTCAACTGGTCAATCTCCAAAAAAGCTTCATCCAATTTGGCATTCATTGAGGCAATAGCATCATTTATTGAAGCCTTCAAATCATTTTTATTCTTCTCAGCTCCTGTGGACAACAAAGTGAAATGAGGCTGAATTTTTGCAAAAAATTGTTCCAACTTTGTATCAATAATTTTAGCAACAGAATTGAGAGAGTCGTCCAACTGTAGCTCCCTACTGCCACAGCACTTCCTAAAGGCACCTGATTCGCATTTAGCTAACTTATCTGCACAGCTTGGATGAGCAATCCCAGGGCAGCCAGTACATTGTACGATATTTCTGCTCTCGTTAGCATTGAGACTCCTACTACAGCCTAGGCACTTCGACATAATTGAGGTTATGTTCGGGTTCAACGTATAAACAATGCAGTGCAGGACAAACAGGAGAAACTGGGCAACAGCTCAATAATCAACAAGTAGAGAAAAACATTGCACAACTAGTGATTGAAAATTAAGAGGCACAAAACACCAAGAGTATTGCAAAACTGTAATTACAAATCAGAGCAATCACACGTGCTGTTCACTACAGAGCGCCATCCGCCATATATATAAATATAACTATTTTCTTTTCCTTTTTTGGGGTATTGGCGACAAATATTTTTATTTAATTTTTTGTTATATCACAATCAAAGATTTTGCAGAATAATGGATTAAGTAGAATGTTCAATTAAATGTTAGCTGACTCTGCAAAATATTTCCCATGCAATTGACAAAACTCAACTAACGAAAATTTATCAAAATTTGATTGTGAAATATTTGAACGCCTCGTTAATTCCAACTAGTTTTTGAGTTGAATTTGAAATCCTTTCTAAGAAATCTACAAAATTATAATAAAGCCTGTTAGAGTCATAGTTCAGTTGTTGAATCGATTACTAATTAAGACGAGACAAGTTCCTTTTTGTGTGTGACAATTATACTAGATGAAACTGTGGATACTCAGCATCACAAAAACTATATTGCTATAAGTTTCTACAAAGAGTAAGATTGCAATAGAAAAAAGTCTTTTTTTGAAAGGAAATTATCCTACTCTTCTAGTAACGAGATGTGTACAAGATAAATATCACCTGAACTAACTTAATAAATTAATTCAAGTTTTTTCTTAGGTTGGATAAATCTGCTTTTGTTCTTAATTACGTCCTCAAATTTGCTAATATTGCTGAGGTAAGGGTATCAAAAAATTCTTAGCTCCTTTAGCTTCTAAAGCGTCTTGATTTTTGAAATAAACTTATTCTACTTCTCTTGTAATTGTGTACCTACAACATAATAATTATCTGATCTAACTCTCTAAATCAATTTAAGTTGTTAATCTGGTTGGATAAATTTGCTATTGTTCTTAATGACATCTTTAAACCTGATAATATTGCTGAGGTAAGGGCATCAAAAAATTCTTAGCTTATTTAGCTTTTAAAATGTCTAGTTTGTTGAAAAAAAAAATTATACTACTACTACTCTTTTTATAACGTGGTATCTATAAGATAAATATCATCTGATCCAACTCTTTTAATCAATCCAACTCCTCCTTCAGGTTGAATAAATTTGTTTTTGTTTTTAATTACGTCTTCAAATATGTTAATATTGCTGAAGTAAGGGCATTGTAATATTCTTTGCTCCTTCAGCTTTTAAAAAGTCTTGTCTTTAAAAAAAATCTTCTACTCTTGTAACGGGATATGTACAAGATAAATATCACCTAAACTAACTCAATAAATCAATTCAAGTTCTTCCTCTGGTTGGATAAATCTGCTTTTGTTTTTAATCACGTCCTCAAATCTGTTAATATATCTGAGGTAAGGGTATCAAAATAATCCTAGCTTCTTTAGATTCTAAAACGCCTTAATATTTGAAAAAAACTTATTCTACTCCTCTTGTAATTGAGTACCTACAATATAATAATCACCTGATCTAACTGTCTAAATCAATCCAAGTTTTTCCTCTGGTGGGATAAATTTGTTTTTATTCTAAATTACATCTTCAAATCTGATAATATTGCTGAGGTAATGGCATCAGAAAATTCTTAGATTATTTAGCTTTTAAAATGTCTAGTTTGTTGAAAAAAAAATTATACTACTACTACTCTTTTTATAACGTGGTATCTATAAGATAAATATCATCTGATCCAACTCTTTTAATCAATCCAACTCCTCCTTCAGGTTGAATAAATTTGTTTTTGTTTTTAATTACGTCTTCAAATATGTTAATATTGCTGAAGTAAGGGCATTGTAATATTCTTTGCTCCTTCAGCCTTTAAAAAGTCTTATCTTTAAAAAAAATCTTCTACTCCTCTTGTAACGGGATATGTACAAGATAAATATCACCTAAACTAACTCACTAAATCAATTCAAGTTCTTCCTCTGGTTGGATAAATCTGCTTTTGTTTTAATTACGTCCTCAAATCTGTTAATATTTCTGAGGTAAGGGTATCAAAAAAATCCTAGCTCCTCTAGATTCTAAAACGCCTTGATATTTGAAAAAAACTTATTCTACTCCTCTTGTAATTGAGTACCTACAATATAATAATCACCTGATCTAACTGTCTAAATCAATCCAAGTTTTTCCTCTGGTGGGATAAATTTGTTTTTATTCTAAATTACATCTTCAAATCTGATAATATTGCTGAGGTAATGGCATCAGAAAATTCTTAGATTATTTAGCTTTTAAAATGTCTAGTTTGTTGAAAAAAAAATTATACTACTACTACTCGTTTTATAACGTGGTATCTATAAGATAAATATCATCTGATCCAACTCTTTTAATCAATCCAACTCCTCCTTCAAGTTGAATAAATTTGTTTTTGTTTTTAATTACGTCTTCAAATATGTTAATATTGCTAAAGTAAGGGCATTGTAATATTCTTTGCTCCTTCAGCTTTTAAAAAGTCTTATCTTTAAAAAAAATCTTCTACTCCTCTTGTAACGGGATATGTACAAGATAAATATCACCTAAACTAACTCACTAAATCAATTCAAGTTCTTCCTCTGGTTGGATAAATCTGCTTTTGTTTTAATTACGTCCTCAAATCTGTTAATATTTCTGAGGTAAGGGTATCAAAAAAATCCTAGCTCCTCTAGATTCTAAAACGCCTTGATATTTGAAAAAAACTTATTCTACTCCTCTTGTAATTGAGTACCTACAATATAATAATCACCTGATCTAACTGTCTAAATCAATCCAAGTTTTTCCTCTGGTGGGATAAATTTGTTTTTATTCTAAATTACATCTTCAAATCTGATAATATTGCTGAGGTAATGGCATCAGAAAATTCTTAGATTATTTAGCTTTTAAAATGTCTAGTTTGTTGAAAAAAAAATTATACTACTACTACTCGTTTTATAACGTGGTATCTATAAGATAAATATCATCTGATCCAACTCTTTTAATCAATCCAACTCCTCCTTCAGGTTGAATAAATTTGTTTTTGTTTTTAATTACGTCTTCAAATATGTTAATATTGCTGAAGTAAGGGCATTGTAATATTCTTTGCTCCTTCAGCTTTTAAAAAGTCTTGTCTTTAAAAAAAATCTTCTACTCCTCTTGTAACGGGATATGTACAAGATAAATATCACCTAAACTAACTCAATAAATCAATTCAAGTTCTTCCTCTGGTTGGATAAATCTGCTTTTGTTTTTAATCACGTCCTCAAATCTGTTAATATATCTGAGGTAAGGGTATCAAAATAATCCTAGCTTCTTTAGATTCTAAAACGCCTTAATATTTGAAAAAAACTTATTCTACTCCTCTTGTAATTGAGTACCTACAATATAATAATCACCTGATCTAACTGTCTAAATCAATCCAAGTTTTTCCTCTGGTGGGATAAATTTGTTTTTATTCTAAATTACATCTTCAAATCTGATAATATTGCTGAGGTAATGGCATCAGAAAATTCTTAGATTATTTAGCTTTTAAAATGTCTAGTTTGTTGAAAAAAAAATTATACTACTACTACTCTTTTTATAACGTGGTATCTATAAGATAAATATCATCTGATCCAACTCTTTTAATCAATCCAACTCCTCCTTCAGGTTGAATAAATTTGTTTTTGTTTTTAATTACGTCTTCAAATATGTTAATATTGCTGAAGTAAGGGCATTGTAATATTCTTTGCTCCTTCAGCTTTTAAAAAGTCTTGTCTTTAAAAAAAATCTTCTACTCCTCTTGTAACGGGATATGTACAAGATAAATATTACCTAAACTAACTCACTAAATCAATTCAAGTTCTTCCTCTGGTTGGATAAATCTGCTTTTGTTTTAATTACGTCCTCAAATCTGTTAATATTTCTGAGGTAAGGGTATCAAAAAAATCCTAGCTCCTTTAGATTCTAAAACGCCTTGATATTTGAAAAAAACTTATTCTACTCCACTTGTAATTGAGTACCTACAATATAATAATCACCTAATCTAACTGTCGAAATCAATCCAAGTTTTTCCTCTAGTGGGATAAATTTGTTTTTATTCTAAATTACATCTTCAAATCTGATAATATTGCTGAGGTAATGGCATCAGAAAATTCTTATATTCTTTAGCTTTTAAAATGTCTTGTTTGTTGGAGAGGAATTATTATACTACTACTATTCTCTTTATATCGGAGTATGTACAAAATAAATATCATGTGATCCAACTCTTTAAATCAATCCAACTGCTTTTTTTGGTAAAAGAAATTTGTTTATGATTTTAATTACGTCTTCAAATCGGTTAATATTGCTGAGGTAAGGGCATTGTGAAATTCTTTGCTCCTTTAGCTTCTAAAAATTGTTGTCTTTTGAAGAGAACTTATTCTACTCCCCTTGTAACGGAGTATCTACAAGATAATAATGACCTGACCTAGTTCTCTAAATTAATCCAAGTTTTTCCTCTGATAGGTTAAATTTCTTTCTATTCTGAATTGCGTCGTCAAATCTGATAACATTGCTAAGTACATTGAAAAATTCTTAGCTCCTTTAGTTGCGAAAATGTCTTGTTTGTTGAAGACAAATTATTTTGCTTCCTTTGTAACGTAGAATCTACAAGATAAATATTACTTTATCTAACTCTCTAAATCAATCGAAGTTCTTCTGGTTGGATTTCTTTTATTTTTAATTACGTCTTAAAATCTGTTAATATTGCTAAGAAACGGGCATTAAAATTTTTTTAGCTTCTTTAACTTCTAAAATGTCTGGCTTTTTAAAGAAAAAATATTTTACTCCTCTTGTGACGACGTATTTACAAGATAAGTATCGACTGATGTACCTCTCTAAATCAATCCAAGTTCTTTCTCTAGTTTTATAAATTAGTTTTTGTTTTTAATTAGGTCTTCAAATTTGTTAATATTCCTGAAATAAAGATATTGAAAAATTCTTAGCTTCTTCCGCTGCTAAAATGTTTTGTTTATTGAAGAGAAATTATTCCACTCCATTTGTAACGGGGTATTACCAAAATAAATATCGCCTGATCAAACTCTCTAGATCAATATAAGTCCTTCCTTTGGTTGGATAAATTTTATTTTGTTTTTAATTACTTTTTCAAATCTGTTAATGTTGTTAAGGTAAGAGCATTAAAAAATTCTTAGCTTGAATAGCGTCTAAAATGTCTTGTATTTAAAATAAAACTATGCTACTCCTCTTGTAGCTGGGTAACTACAAAATAAATATCACCTGATCTAACTCTGTAAATCAATCTAAAATTGGTTTTTATTCTTAATTAAGTCTTCAAATCTGTTAATATTGCTATTGTAAAGACATTAGGAAATTCTTAGCTCCTTTAGCTTCTAAAATGTCTTGTTTCTTAAAGAGAAATTATTTTACTTCCTTTGTAACTGGGTATCTACAAGATAATATTAACTAATCTAATTCTCTAAAACAATCCAAATACTTTCTCTGGTTAGATAAATTTGTTTTTGTTTTTAATTAAGTCCTCAAATCTGTTAATACTGCTAAAGTAAGGAGTTTAAAAAATTCTTAGTTCCTTTAGCTTCTAAAATGTCTTGCTTGCTTAAGACTGATTATTCTACTTTCCCTGTAACAAAGTATTTGCAAGATAAATATCAGCCGATCTAACTCTGCAAATCAATCCAAGTTTTCTTCTAGTTGTTGTGGTAAGAACATTAAAAAATTCTTTGTTCATTTAGCGACTTAAATGTCTTGTATTTTCGAAAAAAATTATGCTACGCCCTTGTAACTGGGTATCTACAAGATAAATATTACCTGATCTAACTCTGTAAATCAATCCAAGATTGGTTTTTGTTCTTGATTACGTCTTCAAATTACTATTGCTGTAGTAGGGGCATCAAAAAATGTTTAGCTCCTTTAGGTTCTAAAGTGTCTTGGTTTTTAAAGAGAAATTATTATATTCCCCTTGTAACGCAGTATCTATACACAAACATCACTTGATCTGATTTTCCAAATCAACCCAAGTTATTCCTTGGGTAGGATAAATTTGCTTTCGTTCTGAAATATGCCTCCAAATCTGTTAATATTGCTGAGGTGGGAGCATAAGTACAATCTTTTTAACTTCTGAAACGTTTTGTTTAGTGTTTAGCAGGTGCATTGAGAACAATTTCGATCATTTTATTAATAAAAGAAACAGAACAAAATACGCTTTCTACAGTTCCGAAGTAAGTTTTTGAAAATGTAGTTTAATGATCCATACTACTAAGAAGAAGATTTAAGACGGCACAAAGAAAAAGAATTGCAAGAAACAACTGGAAGATGAGAATATTTTTTGCCAAAACTGTTTTGGCAACTGTTTTGGTCTATAGACCTGCTAAATAATTTATTTTTTCTGTAAATTATTGCCTTTTAGCATCTGTAGCTTCTTGCGTTAACCTTTTCCAGAAGGTCTTGAGTGTCTTACCGCTTTCCTCAAAATATTGAATGAATTGCTCATAGTTTACTATTTTTCACATCTTGATTTGCTGATCTACTACTACTTTCAACAATCATCAATAAACTTTTAATAACTTAGTTGAAAATCACATAAAACTAACAATAGAAAGTGCGTCAAGACAAGTGATTTCAGAGGAGAACTTTAACTTTTAATAGAAGTTTATTGAAACAGATATGTGATTATTAGAAATAATTTAAATACTTATTTGCATATAATTGTGCTAATAAAAGAAATAGACAAATACACTTATTACAATTCAGCAATAAGTTTTTGAAAATGAAGCTTCATAATCCACACCAGTGCAAGGGGGATAATAAACTGCACCGAGAGAAGGAATTGCAAGGAACTACTCTATAGTTGACGGTATCTTTGAGGAAGTTGTGATATAGTTTATTAAAAGAAATTATTTTTCAAAAATTTCAAACAGCTACATTCGGTCCATCAATCTGTCAGTTTGTTTTTTTCTGCGAATAACTCTTTTACAACAGCTATAACTTCGTCAGTTAACCTTTTACAGAATCTTGACTTTTCTAACCAATTTTTTAAAACATTTTATGAAATATTTACATTTAGTATTATTCACATTTCTAACTTCTAACAACCAGAAAGAAGTGTTCAAGAATGAAGTTAAATAATGCATTTAAGTCTAAAATTTGTACCAATAGACTTCAGAGAACCTCAACTTCCAATATAAGTTTATTGTTAATTTGAATATATAGATACTTAATCTCATATAATTTTGATAATAAAATAAATAGAATAAATACACTTTTTCAAAAAACTTCTAATAGAAGTTGAAGAAAGCTTTTTATAACATTTCGTACGTGGTTCATCGCTTTCGAAAATTTTTTGTTATATTTGCTACAATTTTGTTCAGTAGAGTTCTTGCAGAAAATGTTTAGTTTCTTGACTCTTTTCTTAAAATTCTTTGTACAAAATTTTCTATAATTTTTGCGACCAAGATTTGCCGATATATAACCACATTGCCGATGAAATCGCTTTGGACTCTCATGGTAAGAAATGCAATACTTTAACTGATTTTTGTGATTCCTGCTTTATAATTCAAGTTTTTGCTTTTTAATTTTTGCTAATAAATTACCAACAAGTCTGCAAAATATTTGTTATGTTTTATCTGCTTGGGTGTTAACTCTCTTGTTTGTCCACGTGTTTATTTTGGATATGACTAGATACATTAAAAACAGATTGAATTTTACATTATTTTACCAATAGAACAAATTCACAATTTCACTTTCAACATTTTAAGATTTGCCTTATTAAATAATTTTTTTTTAAATTATAGTCAAATAATTCCTACTACTTATCTACTAAACCAAAAACAAAAACTACAGAATTTTAATTAATATTATAATAAAATTCTGTATTATATAGGATGTTTCAAAAATACACCAGGCATTTTGGAAATTTTGTTTAGAAACTCATTCGGCAAAGTCTCAAATTTTAGTTAAATTTATTGCTTAAATTGCAGTTGATGTCAAAACCAAGACTCAATAGATATTATAAAATCGAATCCGAAGACTTGAGCAGTCATAACATTGTAATTCTCCAGATTAAAAAAAATATCTAATAACACTTATCGCGTCATCACTTTCTACTTAAAAGAATGAACAATCAACTGAGATATGTTAGTTTATTGAAACCTCTAAAATTGAAACAAAATAATATTTTTTCAAATGAAATTGTTTTATTATTTGAATTCAATTGATAATCAGTACAGTAACACTAGTGGCTAAAATGAACAATTTAGGCTCTAATTGTTACTGTATCCATTCTACTTGCAAGATTTATCATCCGCACGTTTCTTGCAATCGTAAAAGTTCTAAATGGACATTGTGAAAAGTTAGAGAAACGATTCTATTGAAAGCTTTTGTCTGCAATTTTGTCTTAAAGCTAATCACACAAACGATACAGCATTTATTCATTTTATACCAAAAATTTCTTGAATGAATAGCTACGTATCTAAAGATTTTGAATTTTTCACGCCCAAAATTTTGAATCAGTTTAGTAAATCTAAAAGTTAAAATAAAGAACTCAAAGAAGTAAAATTACAATTGGAAAGAATAATTAATATGCACGAAATAACTTGTATTGACTTTCTTAAAAAACAATTGACTTTATCTCTGGGAAAGAAATTGGTTACACTAGTTTACTCATCAGTAAGAACTAAATTATCTTTGTCATGGATTTGGATGTTAATATTAGAGACCCGCTAAAATTCTCGTTTGATTAATAAAAAGGTTGTTACGTTAGCTTGTTAAAGACACCGTAGCCGTGCGCCAGTAATTTATGCTTGATTACGACAGCCGATTTAAATTGCGATATTTCAGCAGGAATTTCCCTGTAAACGTTTCGATATGTTTAATTTTCTTTGATGAACCGTCCCGCTGTCTGTCGGCTTGTCATCAAACTACGACCAAGCAGTTTTGAGCGCCCCCTCGCGGCCACTTCCCGTACCGCCGAACAAAAGCTGAGGGCGCTCATCCATTTCCTGCAGCGTTCCTGCTTTGAAAGCTCGAAACTCCATCAGCGTCGTTCGCGACCGTCGTGACATCTATGGACCGATAAACTATCGATTTCCCCAACTTTACGACTTACCACCCCCCAAGTTGAATTTCGAACTGGCATAACATAAAACGGGCCAAGTAAAAAGTTTTTACGATTGCCTGTGTTGACTCGTTATTTCTGCATATACCACCATTACGGACGAACCGGCTAAATAACGCAGCAAACAAGGAAAACCATTACTGAGCTGGGGATCCGGCACGCCGGAAACGACGGGGACGTGTGGCGCTACCATTCCAAACCGGATATGCTTGATATTATTCAACGTTAAACAAATCTGCGATGCAAGATTATGCAACTTTCTTAAGATTCGGTTTGATTGAAACGAGTATAGTTGCAGTGGTTTAAGGGTGGTGGTGTGTTGATGGATTGGTTAGTACTTACCACATTTTGTTCTACTCAGTGTCTCTGAAATGCTGTTGTATGATTTTGGAGATGGCAAGTGTGAGTGAGTCGATTTTTCTGTGCGGTCAATTCCTGCAATTAAATCAAAACCATTTCAGTAACTTTATAAATCAAATCTTTTTGATTAGGTTGAGGAATAACTTTTTTGAAATAGAAATTTTTAAGTTTGGTAAAAATCAACAATAAATTATTATTGTCACTACCATTTCACAAGTTGGTCTTTCTCTGCCTTCATTATCGGTAAGACTTACTGCAAGCGAGAACTCAAGAATTTAATTTTTTTCTAAATAGATCTTGGAAAATTATTTGCATTATAATTAAAAAAAAATTGCAACCGAATATTTGCTTTATTTTTTTTTTCAAAGTGTTGGGTCTATAAAAACAAATTAATTTTAACTTTGATATTTTCTTCAGCAATTCTTGCTGTTAATTAATGATTGATTTTTGGAGATTTCTAAGAACTAAATTGCTGCATTCTGTCCACTCAATTTTCATAGTATTTGTTAAAAACGTCTTAATATTTTTGTTTTAGAATTTACATTGTTACTTTTGCTTTCCTTGTTCCCAAATCTGGTCTGAACAAAAATTATTTGACAAATAATCTTAAACATATAATTTCCAAGAGTATGATCTTTAAAACATCGTTTTCATTATTATTGTGCATTTTTAGCAAATAAATATCATTGCTAACTATTGCTGAGTAGCAATTTACTTTGTGAAGAGATTCAACTCGTAAATACGATTGTCTCACTTTCTTAAAATCCGACTAGAAGTTAATACAGTCCACAAGAACATTATTTCAGAACATTTTGGTCCTTCGAGCCGGATTTGCGAGCAGTATAGCCTTGAAGCAGTTCCTGCATATGCACCAAGGAAAGTAATTTTGAGCTTAAAGACCGTATGATCAAAAGTAATTATTAACGCGTTGCGAACTCTAACTCAATAACTATTTTTTATCCCAGAGAAATCAAGAAAGAAGACAGCAGCGGATTTAAAACGCAGAATTTTTACCAAGAAGATTGTGATTTGGTGGTAAGTCTTCTGTTTTTTTGCACAATAGGAAAGATTTATCAAAAATTGCCGGTGAGAAACCCGTAGTTCAATCAAAAAATTTTTCGAGAACCAACACAGTGCGGACAGAATCAGAAATCAAGCACTTGGTCAAGAATAATTACAGCAAGTATCACAAGATCACCGATTGCATAAGATTTGGCTGGAACCTCCCAAGATTGGGGATCAATTTGATCGCGTTCATCACATTTTGAGAAATTATCGTTTGATTTTGAGCTGATCCAAGAGCAGATTGAGGAAGTAAGCGATGAAAATGAAGCTACTATCGCCAGTATTACAGCAGTAAGCAATTTGAGACTCAGTACTTCACCATATTATCTAGAGCACAATCAACGTATCGAGTCGAATCACCATCATTTATAGTGGGAAACTCAAAAGAGCATTTACAAGGTCTACCAGGACAAGCAATTTTAACACCAAAAATAAAACTTTCAAAGATAGATTTTCCCAAATTTTGCGGTAGTTACTAAAATAGGCGTAGTTTTTGGGATATTTTCAAATCGATAGTACAAATACAAGTACAAGACAATAAGTGTTTCGCAGAAATTATTGTACCTGAAAGCTTCTTTATATGGGAAAGCTTTAGATGAAATGAAGTTTTTTAAAATAGATGACAATTAGCTAGATGCGAAAGATATTCTTATTGAGAGATATAATAAGAAGCACCAGGAATGACTCGCGCATCAGCGCAAGAAAGGAGGAAATTGTCTAATATGACAAGACAACATATGATATCAGTTGAGGCTTTGCGATTCGTCTTTGAAGAGATCTCTGAAACGAGTACTATGCTCCGCTGAAAACCCAAGAAAAAGTCAAAAAACAAGTACTTATGTAATCTCAACATTTACTGATCTTGGACTTAATATATGCAAGCTGTGCTGGAAGAGGCAGTTTGAGAAGTTCCTAGTGCAGACCGTGAAAGAGTGAAATCAATCAAAAAATCGAGGTCACCTTGTGAGATTCTGCAAATCTCGTCATTGTAGAAAATGGTAAGAAAGGCATCATACATTGATACATCGAGAAAATGGTTTTGCTCCTGCCCAACAGCATTCTACAACCCATCATACCACTCTCAGTGCTACAAATTTTAATTGTCAAATAATTCTGCCACTGCAGTGGTATTGGTCCATGTAGAGAACGTTTGGACAAATTTTCTGACCAGAGAATTTGGGAAAAAATTAAATTGTAAAGCCGCATCAAGATTACAATTTGTAAACTCAACAAAAAGAAAACAATTTTCAAACAAATTGCTAAAACTAGTTACAAGTCTCGAACTTCAGACTTTGTTTAGTCATTTTGGAGATCCATTTGTAATTGCTAATACAGAAGATCAACTTATCAAAGTTGAGATTACCAGATGTTCAGCTAGAAGATCCTGATTTTTCCAACATGAATCAGGTACATATGCTGATAGACGTAGAAGCTTATTTCAAGCTCTTCAGAAAAGACCAAATTTTCTTCAAACAAAACTTCCACGATTGGAGGTTGGATCGTTTCTGGCAGATTCAACGATATACCTTTTTACAGCTATCCATTTGTCATCTTACCACCATAGATTCACTACAGAAACAAATTGCACAATTTAGGCTATTCCAGGAAGTAAAAAATGCAAAATCTGACTAACGACAAACAAAGATGTAAAACATTTTCAAAAAACGCACCAAAGAGATTCATTAGGTCGATTTATTGTGAGATTACCCATGAATCTGGAACCATCAGCTCTAGATACATCAAATCCAGAAGCTTTACAGCGATTAGAGTGCATGCGCAATAAGATGCAGAAAAACGAGGAGCTTAAAAGTGGCTACGAGGATTTCATCCATGAATACAAGTTTGAGAGTATATGACCAAAGTTACATTTGACATGATTGCTAGTATTTTGGCAAATTACACCCTAGTTAAAAATCTAGTTTGACAGCAAAACTGTGAGTTGTCTTCGACGGCTCTTCAAGAACCTCTTCTGGAATCTCTTTCAATGACATTTTACTGATCGGACAACGAGCGCAACAAGTTTTTCAATATATTACTCTGGTTTAGGCAGCACATATACGTCATTTGTGCTGACCCTCGAGACCACTTTCTACAGCACATTTTTTAGAAAGAGGCGTGTAACAACGAGTTGCACCCATATCAACTCAACACTGTAGCGAATGGTTTGGTATTGTGGTAATTTCTGGCAGTTCGACTTCTGAAACAACTATCTAATCTATGAAGTTTGATTCATTCTTAATTACGCAACGATTTAAATTTTTCTTAGTGCATGCTTCATTTATCTTTAACACTTTCTTCAAATATAAATTTGTGGCAGTTAGAAATTTTCGACTAAAAAATTGTAAATGATTTACAATAATTCTGACTAGGTTCTGGTTCTTCGTTAGTAGTTTCACTTCTGATCAATGATTGTTTTGTTGTGAAATTTAAAAATTTGTGGTTCTGTACTCTAGCAAGTGTCTTTTGGTAGTCTTCAAAATAAAATTCAAATTGTTTTGAATTAGAATTTGTATTGTCACCATTACTACCCAGATTTCCACAACCTCTTTGAACTGAAATTATGAATTTCTAATTCTAGTTCTATAAATAAATTACGATTTTAAAATCATGACCCATAAGACTTCTTTTACGTTATTTAGCCAAAAAAGTCATTTTGTCAAGGTAGTCACAAGACAACAGCATCAATTTTTTTGAAACTTAAAGTCGCTATCTATTTTTTATTTGATTGCCGGAGGAGAACTTCGATTATTTTCAACAACTTAATTGTTTTAATTTTCTCCGAATTAAAGTTTTATGCTACTCTTTGAGATATTTTTATGTGTTTTTCAAGAATTTTTGAGCAAATAAATTAAAGTTGTGACGACAAACTTTGAAATTTGAGTAAATAATTAATTGAAGGTACTTATTAAGTGTTGTCAGTTGGTTATAGTACAATAAAACATAATTTACATCTGAGCGTATCTGCAATCGCTATCACCCCGTATTTATGGGAGTTGAAATGTAGATATTCAGTCGGCAACCCTCGCTCCGCTTGATTAATAGACTACAATCCACCCATTTAGTAGTTCGTAAGTTTTGTACTAGGGTTGAATAATCTGATAACGACTTTATATTACTCTTACTAACGACAACGCAGGGTCTTGATTTTATTTTACAACTGCAAAGCGAGTGCGTTAACAACAACGCAGCCATTTGTACGAAACGAAATTTTTGCACTAACCCATTTATTGAAATCAGTGATCTTAACGATAAAAAATAATCTTGATTTTGCTTAATAAACAATTTTGTTGAAAGCTCCATTAAAGCTCCTGCTTGAGTGTTTTATGGATGATGTTAATCTGAAACAGCGATCTTAGATCAACACGTAACGATTAATACACGATCACAAATTCGTGTTGACAGCAACCCCCAGAAGCCCCCAACATATGTTTCCAGCCATTTAACGAATTAGGGCACGATGCGCGCATCATCATTATAAAGTGTATCGTCGACGTCAAGGGTGGCCGAATTTCCCACGGGTGACTTGATGCCGATGCGTGCCAACAACCACTAAGCAAACAAAACGACCCTGTACAATACAATTAACGATTATTGTAAAATAAAATGAGCAACGGCCGCCAATGTCGACCTGAACCTATTACACACATATATAGGTATATTATAGGCGGCCGATTTTTCCGACAATCCCGAAAAGTCAGCTACAGAATCAATATAGGTTATGTGATCCGAACGGGCGTTGCTCAAATTGATAGTGACGGGCTTCCGGGGGCTAATTGACGTGTGCGAAGTGATTGATGTGCCGCTTCCTACCGCCATGTTGAATCAGAGAGCTTAATTGTACTCGCCGTTATCGCGGCTAACTCTGATTGTTTCCACGTCAACCTCTCGAACGCTCGGGATCAGAGAAGGTAAACCCAAAAGGCCTTCAGCGCATGGTACATTGCAACATTGCAACATTTCCATAAAGATAGAAGTGTTCGTTCAGTCGATTTGTATTCTCTTGATCATGTCTTTATCCTGATGCTGATAAGTCAGTTCCCAAAAAGTATCCAAAGCATAGTACATTGCAACATCTCTATAGAAACAGAACTGTTTGTTCAGTCGATTTATATTCTCTCGGTCACCTCTTCGTCCTGATGGTGATGAGTCATTTCCCAAAAAGTCTCCAACGCATAGTACATTTCAACATCTCCATAATGATAGTCTTTGTTTAGTCGATTTGTATTCTTCTGGTCATGTCTTTGTCCTGATGCTGATAAGTCAGTTCACAAAAAGTATCCAAAGCATAGTACATTGCAACATTGCAACAATTCTATAGAAACAGAACTGTTCGTTCAGTCGATTTATATTCTCTTGGTCACCTCTTCGTCCTGTTGGTGATGAGTCATTTCCCAAAAAGTCTCCAACGCATAGTACATTTCAACATCTCCATAATGATAGTCTTTGTTTAGTCGATTTGTATTCTTCTGGTCATGTCTTCGTCCTGATGCTGATAAGTCAGTTCACAAGAAGTATCCAAAGCATAGTACATTGCAACATTGCAACAATTCTATAGAAACAGAACTGTTTGTTCAGTCGATTTATATTCTCTCGGTCACCTCTTCGTCCTGATGGTGATGAGTCATTTCCCAAAAAGTCTCCAACGCATAGTACATTTCAACATCTCCATAATGATAGTCTTTGTTTAGTCGATTTGTATTCTTCTGGTCATGTCTTTGTCCTGATGCTGATAAGTCAGTTCACAAAAAGTATCCAAAGCATAGTACATTGCAACATTGCAACATTTCTATAGAAACAGAACTGTTCGTTCAGTCGATTTATATTCTCTTGGTCACCTCTTCGTCCTGATGATGATGAGTCATTTCCCAAAGAGTCTCCAACGCATAGTACTTTCCAACATTGCATCATCTCTATAGAAACAGAACTCTTTGTTCAGTCAATTTATATTTTTTTTGTAACTTCTTCATCCTGATGGTGATGAGTCAGTTTCCAAAATGTCTCCAATGCATAGTACATTGCAACATTGTAACATCTATATAAATATAGAACTTTCAGTTCAGTTGATTTGTATTTTCTTGGACATATCTTCGTCCTGATGGTGATAAGTCAGTTCTCAAAAGGATTTTAATGCGTAGTACATTGGAAACATTCCAATAGAGACAGAACTCTACGTTCAGTCAATTTGTATTGTTTTGGTCATCTCTTTGTCGTGATGGTGATGAGTTAATTTCTTGTATTTGGACTACTGAAGAAAATATTTTAGACTTTCCTTAGGGCTACACCTAGCAGCTTCAACTTTTCACGTTTTTGTCAAAGCGGTGATGACTAACTTTTTAATATTTTATAGTAGGATGTCTTTTGAAAGTTTTTGTTAAACTACAACTATCACTTTTTCTTATCTCCATCAGCACTGCTCACAACGTTTTTAGTTTTAGAAGACATATGACCAGTGTTACCACAAAATTCAATATTAGGTACTTTTCTATTATTTAGGTCAGATCACTGATAAGTCAGTGTTTGGTATTTTGATTAGATAGCAAAAGTAAAGAAGCTTGTTGCTGGAAATATTTTAAATTCTTTGTCATTTGCTTGACTCTGTTTCTATTATTTCTATCGCGTCTCAACACTTCTCAATATGTGTGTAGTATTTAAATTACCGTTCAAACGTTAGAGAAGATTTTTTAAAAATTGTTGATATTTCTGAAAACCAGAAAAATGCGAAAACTGCACTTTTCCTTTAGAATCAACATGCAAAAGAATTGTTGGTAAAAGAAAACAGTATCAAGTATCATATTTAAGATACTCCAGCAACTCTTAGATTTAATTGAAGTTTTTTTTGCACACATTTTTCTACTAAATTAAATAGAAAAAAATTATATTTTTTATCTCTTTCCACCAAATAATACTTTTCAACATTAATAAATGATTTAATACCCCATCTCTACTACTACTATCTTTTAAAATGTTGAAGGTATGAACATTATTGGAGAAAAGTTGATAATTTAAACAAAAACTCAAATGTATGGAAAAATCTTTAAGAAATGTTAACAGATACCAGTAATTTTGAAAAAATTTATTTTGAACAGTTCATCATGAGAAAAGATACAATAACACAACTCTAAAAAAATCAGTATATAAAGCGCATAATAAAATGCAAGCTGGTATGACTAAATTAACGGAATTGGTTCATTACTTGATGACGCGCTTTTTAAGCCAATCATATTGAATTACAAAATTGGCGGTAACTTTACTTATTAAATTTATATAATTTTAGATCCTAAATATGTTTTTATTCTTTTAATTAAAGAATTTTCTATTTTTAACCTTAGAGGAGATTCGAGAAATTTTGTTGCTATTCCTTGAAACTGATCATCTTCGATTTCAGTTTTTTTTCTTCAAGTCCAACATAAAAAGTTTTATGAGTAACAAAAAACAGTAACCAGCAAACTATAAATTTAAATAAATTTTGGACAAGCTACTTACATTCTTAAAATTAAATACAATGAAATTTAAAAAAAGCTTTTCATCTAGGGATTCTCTTCAACATATGTAAATATTTTAGATTCTATTTCTAGATTAAAGTTTCTAGAGAGAAGTTGGGAGTTTACAACAAACATTCGGATGTGTGGCAAGAGAAACCTAAAGAAGTTTATTGATAACTAACTTTAGTAAAATTAATTTTGAATAAATTATTATGATAAAAGATACAATAACACTACACTAATAAATTTAACAAATAGAGCAGATAACAATATTTAGGCTGAGATGTCAAAACTAACGTCATTGGTCCATTACTTTACGACGCGCTTTGAATCAGACCAATCATATCAAAGAAGGAAATTGGCGGTAACTCCACAAATTCAACCAAATTTTCATCCTGCGTAACTTTTATATTTTGAAACGCAAAGACTTTTTTTTAGTTTTTTAAGTGGAATTTTTATTTTTTTATCATAAACTCTTTTCCTGTTTGAAAATTATTTAGACAATATTATAAAAGGAAATAGAAACTTTTTTGCAAACTTAAAACTTTTACAAACAAATAGTCGAGACAGTGTGAAGGTTTTGTTGCTGGAAATACTTTAAATTCTTCGTTATCTGCATCAGCATTGAGTTGGTTTGTATCATCTTGGCTACTTTTCAGAGATGTATTGGCATTTTAAATATTAGGGAAGTTTAAAAAAATTTCTGCTATTTTTGGAAACCGTTAGAATTCTAAGTCTGTTATTCCAACATTTTTTCATGC
This sequence comes from Pyrochroa serraticornis, assembly GCA_905333025.2. NCBI lineage: Eukaryota > Metazoa > Arthropoda > Insecta > Coleoptera > Pyrochroidae > Pyrochroa > Pyrochroa serraticornis. The sequence goes on from HG995154.1 coordinate 23,388,867, forward strand.
GGTAGCGCAGGAAGAAATTTGGAAATAACAGACATTTAGTTCAACATAAAAAAGTTTTGAAGGTAACAAAAACAGTAACAGCAAACTTTAAAGTTAAGTGAGTTTTAGATAATTTTTTTGTTTTTTAATTTAAATACTGTTAGATTAGAAGAAAATCATTCCACCAACTGATCCTCTTCAACATATCTAAATATTTTAACAGCGTATTGCTACTATTATTATTTTATAACATGTTAAAGTTATGAAGATTCCTAGAGAGAAATTGAGAGTTTACTACAAAAATTTGGATGTGTGACAAAAATCCTTAATAAATGTTAATCAAAATCACCGATTTTGGCAAAATTTATTTTGAATAGTTTATCATGATGAAAAATACACACAAAAAGAAATTTAACAAATAGAGCAATATCCGGGATAAGATGTCAAAACTAACGTCATTGGTCCATTACTATACTACGCGCTTTAAATCAGGCCAATCATATCAAAGGAGGAAATTGGCGGTAACTCCACAAATTCAACCAAATTTACATCCTGCATAACTTTTATATTTTAAATCGTAAAGACTTTACTTTAGTTTTTTAAGTAGAATTTTTATGATAAACCTTTTCATTGTTTAAAAATTATTTAAACAATAACGTAACAAGAAATAGAAGCGTTTTTGCAAACCTAAAACTTTTTCACACAAATAGTCGCAAAAGCGTGACGGTTTTGTTGCTGGAAATACTTTAAATTTTTTGTTATCTGCATCATCATTGAGTTGGTTTGTACTATTTAGATTACGTCTAACCGATGTATTGGCATTATAAATATTAAAAAAGTTTTAAAATAATGTTGCTGTTTCAGAAAACCGTTGAAATCCGAAATCTGTTATTCCAACGCTTTTCCATGCGGTAGCGCAGGATAAAAAATTGTGAGTAACAGACATCAAGTTCAACATAAAAAAATTCGAAGGTAAGAAAAACAGTAATATTTTTCATATTAAAGGACTACAGCAAACTCTAAATTTGTAATTTGTAATACTAAATACTGTTAAATTAAATGAAAATCATTCCACCAACTATTATTATTTTATAGCACGTTAAAGTTATGAAGGTTCCTAGAGAAAAATTGAAAGTTTACCACAAAAATTTGAATGTGTGTCAAAAAATCCTTAATAAATGTTAATCAAAATCACCGATTTTGTCAAAATTTATTTTGAATAGTTTATCATGTTAAAAGATACACACAATAAGAGATTTAACAAATAGAGCAATATCCGAGCTGAGATGTCAAAACTAACGTAATTGGTTCATTACATTACTACGCGCTTTGGGTCAGGCCAATCATATCAGAGGAAATTGACGGTAACTAACAAATTCAACCAAATTCACATGCTGCATAATTTGTATATTTTGAAAGCTTAAGACTTTTTTTAGATTATTATGTAGAGATTTTTGTTTTCTTATAATGATAAATTCTCATTTTGTTTGGAAATTATTTAGACTATAATTTAAGAAGAAATAGAAGTTTGGCAAACAAATTTTGAAAAAGGTGTGAAGGTTTTGTTGGAAATATTTTAAATTTTTTGTGATCTGTATCAGCCCTTCTTAAGCATTGAGTCTATTTGTACCATTTTGATTACCTCTCAGCGATGTACTGGCATTTTAAATACTACAAAGCTTTTGAAAAATTTCTAACTATTTCTATAAACCGGTTTAATGAAAAATCTTTGACTTTAGCTCTTTTCCATCAAGTACCACAGGAAAAAAAATTTGTGGGTAACAGAAAATAGTGTCGTGATTTTTATTTAAGGGCACAAAAATGTGTGAGAATGGATAACAAAAAACACTGCCATGTTTTACATTAAAGGACACAGCAATTTAACTTAAGCTATGGATAACCTTTTTTTATCCTTTAATTAAATACAATTTTTGATCTTTTTTACCAAGTAATGCTTTTCAACGTGAGCAAATATTTTAGTAGCGTATCTTCCTTACCACTATACTATAAAACTTTAAAGTTATAAACATTTTTTAAAAAAAATTGAGAGTTTCCAACAAAGTTTCAAATATGTGGCAAAAAAAGATAAAGTCACACAACTCTAAGAAATTTAATAAATGAAGCAGGTAGCGAAATCCGGGCCGAGATGTAAGAATTAACGGCTAAGGTTCATTACATGATGACGCGCTTTGAAACAAGTCAATGCAGCCAACCCCGTCGTTTAAAAATTGTTTAAACAACAGAATTTTCTCAAGCAAATATTTTACTTGTAGATGACATGAGATTTTTTTCTTGCTCTTTCTAGAAACCGAAGGAATCCGCAATATACGACACGACTACTTCCTTTTTCCATCAAGTCCAGCACATTTTTTTATTAATAAAAAACAACGTCATCTCTGAATTTAATTCAAATTTTGGGCAAACTTTCTATATTTTAAAATTAAATGTTCTCAATTTTTGATTTCTTTCCACCAAGTGATCCTCTTCAACATAAGTAAAAAATTGAATATCTTATCTCAACTCCCACTTTCTTATAAAATGCTACAGTTATGAATATTATTAAATAAAGTTTGGGAGTTTACAACACAGTTTCTGATGTATGGCTAAAAAACTAAGAAATATTAATCGATACCTTTAGTTTTTACAAAGCATTTTGAGTAGTTTATCCTAAAAAGGATAGTAAAACACAGCCCAAATAAATTCAATAAACGGAACTGGTGAGGAACGGGCTGAGGTGGTAGAACTAACGTCATTGTTCTATTACATAATGACGCGCTTTGGATCAAACCAATTATATTGAAGCCTGAACTTGGAGGTAACTCCACGAATTCAACCTAAATAATCTTAAAACTTAAAAAACTTCTTTCAAAAACTTTAAAGTTATTGTTATGGCAATATTGAAAAATTACCATTAAGCCTGTTTTTCACTTCTTCAAGACCAGAAGGAGCGCTTAAATCTTTTTTTAATTTTTTTGTTTAGATTTAGTCTACAATAGTAGTTCAGTTAAAAGAAGATTAAAGATCCTAGTAAAATTTCTTCGTTTCACCCCTCTACACATAGTCGCAATAAATAACCCGATATGGCACATCACTTAGGCGGCCGCAGGGTGTCCTTTTAGCCTCTTTTATCAACACTGCTGGCGTCGCTGGTCACACCACCTACCGTCGAAAGAATGACTTGCAGAATTACCCACCCTTTGCTATCGTTCCCTCGTATTTATACGGGGTCAAAAGTTAAAATTATCGGGGAACAACGTGCAAACAGAACCATCAACAAAAATTAAACGAACGATTGTGGTCTGTTTGAATTATCATTATCACTCTCTCTGCTCGCCGGAAACGGGAAGCTCGACACTGAGAAAATATCTGACACGATCTGAGGAAAATTTTTCTTGCCTCTTTATCTCACCGGCACAAAGCAATTTTTCTGTTTTATTACTCCGAAATTGCCCCAATAAGGTAACTGATTGTCCTAAAAATTTACATTTGTATAAACCTTTTTTGGGTATTATAGTTGTAGATTTATATAGTTATATTGTGGGGGATCGTAATTGATTGTGACTGATGGATGATAGTGCTGATATAAATATCGAGTATCGCCCGGTCTGCAGGGGGCCGCAACGACGCTTTGCTTTAGGGGGTTGTTATATTGTGTCCGCCACGCCCTAGTGGTTAGCGGGTGCTACTAATTGATATATTGGTCTCGCTTACGCGTGCATCATTCACGTTGTCATGAAGAGAGATCTTCTGCGTGAGAACTATTTGCACAATAGTCAATTAGGGAGGGAAAATGCAAAAATTTAAACAACACGTCTCGCTACTTTAAAAAAATTACTAATTTTTTTACTAATAATTAATTTTGTTTTATTATGATCATCATCAGCCATTTCATCCATTCTTAAACATTGGCTCTCTACTAGAAGATTTTTGTTGGCCACTTCTCACAATTAGTGACTTCTTGCCCAATTCTGTCGAAAAGCAGAAATTTTCTACGCCGTCCACTATTCTAATTTCTTATTGAAGGATTCTTTGTCCAAGATATTTTTATGTTCTTTTCTTCCACTATTTACCATTAATTTTTTATAAAATTCTTTAAGCAATATTGCAAAAATTTGAAAAAAGCGAATATGTCCTAGTTGGAGTATTCCTGGTTTTATGAAAAATTTATTAATCTCTCCTGAGGCTTATGGACACAATGTGGATTTTTTATAGATATTTTTCATAAAAATATTAAGACAACAACAATTTTAAATTCTAAAACTGCTTCAAAATTTTTTTTATTTACTTCCAGAAACGCTTTTCATATGATGGCATGTTGCAAAAATCGCCAGGCAGTAATAAGGGCAAATATTTTAGTTTACAAATAATCACAAGACAACTACACACATTGAATTACTTCAAAAGATCACGTAAAGTTGTAAAATTTTAAAGCCATAGAAACTCCTCTTATGAGTAGAATCTTCCACATATTGTAATTTAGCTCTGAAAATTCAAACATAAATTTTCAGTTTACTTAGAACAAATTTTTATTGTTAATAATTAAAAATATTGAGCTAACAGTGATTTTGCAGAAAACTTTATGATTTGTGAAAAGAAGCAATTTTGCTTTCAAATCTGATCCCTTTCTGCAGTTTGGTGGCATTTCTTTGTGCATTAAAAATTCACCTTTATTCCCGCTTTTTCTCGACATCCCGCCCCACAAACTAAAGCGTGCCGAAAGAAAATTTTAATTTCATTTGTTTACCCGTCGCGAAACGTCCTCCAGGCCGCTTCCTCGGCCCCTAAATATCTCGAAGAACTTCCGGTCCGCCATCTTGGTCTTTAGCCAAATAAATCATTAATTTCAAAAGTGTGCACAATTTTATTATTCTTTTATATTTCTCTCCCAAGAACTTTGCATCGTCTCAACTCCTTTCATGCCCGACTTTTTGTTTCCTTTGAATTTATAATTCCGAGGGTTCTTTTTATTTTCTTTTGCAATGCGCTTTGTTCTGTACTGAACGATGTCAAGTAGATGACAAATTTCGTTTAACGTTATGTTTTGTTGATACGCGAGGTTAATTGTTGTGTTTAAGATCGTAAGAGATGTTTTCTTTGTGAAATCGTCTGAAAAATGCGGAGCGATGGCGACGGAACTGGAAATATGTGAGAAAAGGAGGAATTTAGGGTGGCGGAAGAGCAACGGAGAGGAGAACAAGTGTCCAATAAGGGACGGGATGGGGTTGCTATGGATACGCAGTTTCAGCCCAAGCGCGATCTTATTTCAGGATTTCAGAAGGTGTAGACGAGTTCTTGACAACCAACACTCGCAAATTAACGCGTTCCGGACGCCGAAATTAACACCAGCAAATATTTCAGAAGACACTGACGAGATATTTTAATTAGCAATTAAAAGACACTGAAAACCGCTGAAATTCAGCCTAAAATTTTACACTACAATTTGAAATACTTGAGATTCTAAATATTTTTTTTTAATATTAGATAAAGTGTAATTCAGTATTTTAAAATTTTGCTTGCCTGAAACATACTGAAAAATAGCAGTTTTAGGAGCTTAAATCTAATGGCCCTGTTTACTGAAATTTTATTTGAGATTTCTATAAAAAATATTTTTGAGATCAAAAAAGCATCTCAAAAATCTTATTAACATTTTTTAATATATTAAATAAAACATTTGTTACCATTAACTGAAGCACGACTGAAATGCATTAGTGAGAAGCTAAAGCACTTAAATTGTCAATTGAATATCTGCAATTTTACCGGAAGTATGCAATTGAAGATTCTACTGCAAATTGTAAACACATTCTAGAGGTTTAAATTTAAAATTATTGTTAGCAAGACACAGATGATGGCAATAAAATATTTGAAAAATATTTAAAGAACGGAAAGACTAAAATATTTCAAATACCAACTCAAATATCTGACGTACTTCTATCATTAATAATTATTTTGAAACAAATAGAAACATTTGAAACTTAACTAAAGCGTCTAAAATATTAATTGAAGTTTTCTTGTAAGTAAAAAAAATATTTCATATAATAATTAAGACATTTAATGCACTTAACATATCTAAATATTTTAAGTATTAACTCAAGTTTCTAATCAATAATAAATAAGCCAACCAAAGTATTCGAAACTTAACTAAAACAGCTGAAAGATTAATTAAAGTATTTGAGTATTTGGAGCAATGTTTTATGCATTAACTAAAACATTTCACGCACTGAAAACATCATTTGAAACGTAATGTAAATTTTTCTAGCATCAATTTGTGTTAACAACAAAATTGTCTGAAATACTGGCCAAAATACTTGAGGATTCTCGATACTCGATAAGTCTAACCCGAATGCTCGAAGTAAAAAAATTTTAAGTAGGAACTCGTATAACTTTAAAATCAAAATTTGAAGTATTTAAATAATTCTTGAGTAACTAAAAATGTAAAAACATTTTAAACTTTAAATGAAATATTTGACATCAGCTGAAACCAACGTACTTTAATACTGGCCGAAATATTTTTAACTAAAACTCGCAACTTACTTGAGTATTTTAAACACCAACTAAAACCAATTTAAGTATTTGAAATTTTAAAGTTTAAAGAATCTGAAACTTTCTCACATTGCAAAATTTTTAAAAACCAAAATATTTTTGCAATATCAGACAGCAACTTGGCCTGTTAAAGGGGCAGATATTCGAGAAATATCCAAATCCATGCACAATTTTATTAAAAAACTCACCTTGAGTTATCCTTTTGGTGTCGGTGTCGTTGTTCTCCCTTATTCTACTATTGTCTTGAAGATGTTCCTGCGATCGTCCCGTTGTGGCAACACCCCCGTACAAATCACTGAAAGCGCTCCCTGTACCCAAAAAGCCGCTCCTGTCCTGAAAATTTCCGTTTTCGTCACGTGCCATTTCACAAGAAAAATCGCGTTTACCTGTAACGCCGCTTTGGCTTTTTCCACACTTTGTTTGAGCTGTTCGAACGTGCTGGGATTACAAAATCTGTAAGCCGGCCAATCAGCTGCTGTACTAAATTCTTCAGTCTTAATACCCAACGGACACGTAGTAGCTGAACTTCGTTTCAGCTCTAAAGCTCCTTGGTACGAGCAAGAGCTTTCGTACATCTTGCGGCGAAGCTGGCACTTTTTCCTGCGAACAAAAAACGTTTTAGTAATTAATTTTTTGAAAACTTCACAAATTTACGGGATATTGGTAATTTTTGCACTTTTGTCGAAAATAGTTAATTCTCACCTCATTTTAGATGCGTGTTACTGACACACTTTGATAGATTTTCCTGAATTTTTGGGTGGTTTTTCGTGTTAATGTTGAATTCACCGGTTCTAACACAAGAAAGTGGCGTGGTGGTTTTTTTTATGTGATTTTGATAGGTTAACGGTAATCGTCGACTTCTTGATCTGTTATCAGCGGCTTTATCAGTAAATTTAAGTCGAGCCACGCGAGTTTGTCGCGGCCAACACGATTGTTCGTTTCCGTTTCAATTAGGCAACAGGAAGAGCTCCCTCATCTCATTATGCACTGTTTTACAAAATTTATTTTTAGACATCTAAAACATTATAAATGTTGATGGTTGTTATAAATGTAATAAAAATTTGACGACCCACTTTCTCGGACAAGCAACAATTTCAAAACATTTCGCAGAAATGAGTTTGTTTTCAAAATTATTTTATTCAGTTGCAATAACTTGTAAGTAATTTAATAAAAATATTTCCTAATCTCAAATTTATCATTGCATTCTTAACTTAGATCAACGCAATTAGAAACTGAATTTTTGAAAACCTTATACAACTGTGAATATTAATGTCCAATTGTACAAAGCGTGATTAAACTCTTGTCAAAATTTTAATATTTGATTACAGAGTCAGCTGCTGCATTTTAAGAATTGGAAAGAAACCAAAGTTAATGTCTGTTAAATTCCTACAGAATGCAGCAAACATCTAATGTCCAGTTAATATAATAAAAAATTTAAAGAATCGCTAACGGTTTGTTAAACTCTCGTCACGGTTGTGCAACTGGAACGCTAAGACTTCAGCACTAGCATCTAAAGACATTATAACTTCTACAATAGATTTACAGAATTATTGTCAAGTTGGACCTCACATTTTATTTTCAAAAGTTATGAAGACTTGACTATATCTAAATAATTAATTAAGAAAAATTAACAAAATATTAAATTGTGAAACTTAATTTCTGTAGTTTTTTGTTCACTAGGACACCTCGCAAAAATCTAAAAATAGAAAGCTCTGTAGAAAATTCAGATACATACTACAATTATAAATTTTCCACCTTTAGTAGTAGAACAAATATTGCCAAGTAGCTTCATAATCCATTTACTTCTTTTTGGGTGAGGGCAAAAATTGTGTACAAAATCATTTTTGTCGACATTAAAACTGTTAAATTTAAGAGACTATTGCTTGATCAAGCTAGAATCACTTTTTCGTTTAATTTGATTGGATAACTCTTAAGAAAAGAAAATATTTCAACTAAATCGTCTCAAAAAATTCAATTTTAATTAATTGCTCTAGTCACAAGTTTAATTTTTCTAACGTAGGTAACTTAAGTCTACATTTTTTACGTATGAGTTTGTATCATTCTTCTGTAGATACTTTAACAGAAACATGTAGACTTATGTATGAAAATATATCCGTAATTTAAATTTTTAGAAAAACTGCAATTTTAGTTTGAAGACTTTTGAAAATGTAAACAAAATTGCTTACATTTAATTTGTCTGTTACTAGTGAAAGAAACCGGCAATAGGCAACCAAAAGTTCAACAAATTTGATAGACCAAAGGACTGTTGGTAAAACAGCAATACATTTGAAGATTGGTTTTAATGGTAGGAGAAGGTTTGGCGCTGAAATGGAGAAAACACGCTCTCGCACTTTTTGGGTTCAGACTTTGCTATCCACTTCTAAGAAAATCTGCTTATGTTAACGGAATGAGTAAAAATAAGAAAATCATTTAAATATATTTTTATTAAATATATTTGTTTTGGTTGTAAGTCCCGAGCTTTGAAAAGTTATTCAAGTTTTTGCACACTTTAACTCATAAATTAAAATTATTTCTCGCGTTGTTTTTGGTGTCATTCGTTAGGCAATTTATTTTAGTTTTTATAACTGGCACGAAAAAAATTGTGAAAGTCATAATTTTTATTGGGGTCAAAAAGTTCCAGAGCGTCACCACTCTTAAAATATTTGGGCATTTCTCAACTTAACGCTGTTTACGTTGAAAGTACTTTTACAAAATTTTAAAAATATTCCACTGGATGGAAGAAATAAAAATTACTTACACTTTGTTAAGATCTATTTAAACATGATTGAATAGCAAAAATGCCATTAATAAATTTGATAGATATTCAATAAATTCTAATGATAAAAAATTGAAACTTTTATTTTGTTAGCAGGTCTTAACTTTGTTTTAATTAAAAAATAAATAAATTAGAGAACCCTCACTATTAACAAAGTTTACTTTATGAAAAGAACAGCGAATAAAAAATTGAAATTAAGTTTGACGCAGTTTGTGCAAATTTGCGTCGTAGTTTAAACATTAAATATAATCGTAAAGAAAATAAAACAGCAGTTGAGAGTCAAGTACTGTGGCAATTAATTGTTGGAAAAACTCAAAGATCATTTTGATTGGTCACAAATTTAAAGATAGAGGAATTAGTTAGCACTCAAGTGAATGATTGGGCAACATTTAAAGAGTTCCATATACTTTCAGTTCGGCCTTCAGTTCTGATTGAACTAGACCGAAGATGTGTGGTGGTTTTATCTGTCAGTTAGAAATAGAGAACTCTAACTGGCGATGGAATAACAAGTAAAATTGAAACAATTTAAAAGTGTAATCAGGTAAAAGCTTTCTGATTTAACTGTTACAATTTGTCTGAATGTAAATATTTGAAGATTTACCAATAAATTTGGTAAAATTATTTTGATATTGCTAGAGTTTTTGCGCATAGAGACAATCGAAATACTTTCATAAAGTCTCCTGAAATCGTAAGTATTGTACAGGTATTGAAATTATAACTAAATGTCCGAAAATTCAAGAAAAAAGATTTATTTGATATTTTTCGTTATTTTTTCTTTATTATGCTCTTTTTGAAGTAAATATTTTACCATAAAGCTATGCCTAGTTACAAGTATGTATCGAGTTTGCTCATATTGGACTTGTTCCAGTGGTTAATTTACCAAAATGATAAAAATAGAACTGGTACCAATTTTTTTAGTCGATCTTAAGTACATTGTCATTGCTATACTCTTGAAAGGATAAAGAATCAAAGTAATTGACACAGACTCCAAAACCATAAATGGCGCTGAAGTTGAAAGGTTGTATAATGAAAAAATTTTACGAGAAAACGGTCATATTTGTTTAAAAATAATATTTTCTATAACAAAATTAAGTTTACACATTATGTTATGTTGGCAATTCTTGATGGAATTTATTTCTCTGCAACTTCCATTTATTTAAAAAAAAATATTGTTTGAAACTAAGTGAAGAATGTGACAAATTAATTAAAAAAAACGATGTAATAATTCATTAATGTTGTCAATCTTTAGGTTTACAGACAACAGATACAAAATATAATTTAACAAAAATTATTGTTGTTTATTTCTTGATTACCATAATTATCAAATCACTCTCAAAATGCTAATTATTTTTTTTTATAGGGAAAAGTAATTTTTTCTTAAGTTTCATGTATTGTATGTAACTCTTGATTTTAGATGTTTATCGAGGCTTTATACGGTACTGTACGGTACGGTACGGTAAATCTTCTCTATTAGTTTCATAGATATGCTTAGATTTCTCGTATTTTTATCACTCCCTACAAACAAAACTTCAGGAAAATGTAAAAGTTCTTTAGTGTTCTTTTGCAATACAAACTAAAAGCAAAATAGTAGATAACTGAAACATCCGTTTTTGTTGAAATTTGAGTATTGAAATATAAAATTCGTTATTATAGCATTTCTGGTATTTTTAAGCTACCAGTTCTTACATAATGTGGCTCAGAAAAAGGAAAACTACCTTCAGTAACATTCTACAATATAAGTAAAAACTTTTCAGGAAAATGTGAAAGCTTTTCAGTCTTCTGTTGCAATAGGAACTGAAAGCAAAATAGTAAATTACTAAAAAATCCGTTTTAGTTAAAATTTTAGTTTTAGAATATAAGATTTGTTATTACAGAATTTCTGGTATTTTTAAAATACCAATTTTTATACAATGTGATCAAAGAAGAAAAAAACTCTCCTCAGTAGCGTTCTGCATAAAAAGGAGAAACTTTTTAGAAAAATGTAAAGAAACTTTAGTGTTCTTTTGTAATATAAATTAAAAGCAAATTAGTAAATTGCTGAAACATCTGCATTAGTTGAAATTTGAATGTCAAAATATAAGATTTGTTATTACAGAATTCCTAGTATTTTTTAGGGTAGAAGTTTTTATACAATGTTGCTCAGAACAGAAAAAAATAAAAGTAGAAACTTTACAAGAAAATTTAAAAGTTTATCAGCGTTCTCTTGCAATAGGAACTAAAAGTTAATTAGTTAATTATTGAAACATCCGTTTTCTTTGAATTGCGAGTTTCAAAATATATGATTCGTTATTACAGAATTTTTAGTATTTTCTAGGGTAGAAATGTTTTTATACAATGTGGCTCAGAAAAGAGGAAAACTTTCCCGAGTAACGTTCTGCAGAAGAAATAGAATCTTTTCAATGAAATGTAAAACATTTTTAGTGTTTTTTGTAATAGAAATTAAAAGCAAGATAGTGAATTACCAAAAAATCCGTTTTGTTTAAATTTCTATATGTTGCAGACATACACAATGTGGTTCAGAAAAGAGGAAAACTCCTCTCTGTTCTGCAATAAAAGTAAAAACTTTTCCGAAGAACGTAAAGATTCTTCAGTGTTTTACAGTAGAAATTAAAAGCATAATATTAGATAACTGAAACATCCGTAATTGTTGAAATTTAAGTGTCAATATATAAAATTCTTATGGCATTTCTGTTATTTTTAAACTACCAGTTCTTTCACAATGTGAAAGAACTGGTAGAAAAAACTCTTCTTGTAGCATTTTCCCATCAAAGTAGAAACGTTTCAAAAAAGTGTAAAAGTTTCTCAGTCCTTCTTTGCAATAAAAACTGAAAGCAATATAGTAAGTTACTAAAAAATCCATTTTTGTTGAAATTTGAGTGGCAAAATATAAGATGCGTTACTATTTTTTAGAAGTCAAGTTCTTAAAAAAATTGCTCAGAAGAAGAAATCTCCCCTCAGTAACGTTCTGCAATAAACATAGAAACTTTATAAGAAAATGTAAAAGTTCCTCGGTGTTCTTTTGCAATGGAAACTAAAAGTTATATAGTAAATTGCTAGAAAATCTGTTTTTGTTGAAATTACAATGTCAAAATAGGAGAAAAACTCCCCTCAGTAGCGTTCTGCATAAAAAATAGAAACTTTTCAAGGAAATGTAAAAGTTCACCAGTGTTTTTTTGTAATAGAAATTAAAAACAAAATAGTAAATTCCTGAAACATTTGTTTTAGTGGAAACTTGAGTGTAGAATATAAGATTTGTTATTATAGAATTTCTATATTTTTTTATACTACCAGTTCTTACACAAGGTGGCTCACCACAAAGGAAATCTCCTCTCGGCAACGTTCTGCAATAAAAGTAGAAACTTGGCAGAAAAACGTAAAAGTTTGTTAGTGTTTTTTGCAGTAGAAGCTAAAGGCAAAATACTAGATTACTGAAGCATATGATTTTGTTAAAATTCAACTGTCAAAATATAAAATTTCTTATTATAGAATTTCTGCTATTTTTTAACCTACCAGTTCTTGCACAATGTGTCTCAGAGAAGAAAAAACATTTCTTTTTACAGCGTTTTCCAATCAAAGTAGAAACTTTTCAGAAAAATGTAAAAGTTTTTCAGTTTTGTTTTGCAATCGAAACTGAAAGCAAAATTGTAAATTAATAAAATATCTGATTTTGTTGAAATTTCAGTTACAAAATATAAGATTCGTTATTACCGAATTTCTAGTATGTTTTAGGGTACAAATTCTTATACAATGTGGCTCAGAAAAAAAAACTCCCCTCAGTAGCATTCTGCAAAAAAAGTAGGAACCCTTAAAGGAAATGCAAAGGTTTTTCAGTGTTTTTTAATAGTAGAAATTACAGAATTTCTAGTACTTTTTAGGGTACAAGTCTTACGATATTTAGTTCAGAGAGGAAAAAGATTCCCATTAGTAACGTTTTGCATAAAAAGTAGAAATTTTTTATAGAAATGTAAAGGTTCTTCAGTGTTCTTTTGTAATATAAATTAAAAGCAAAATAATAAATTACTGAAACATCCGTTTCTGTTGAAATGTATTTTTTAGAGTACAAGTTCTTATACAATGTGGCTCAGAAAAGGACAAAACTCCTCTCAGTAACGTCCAGCAATAAAATTAGAAATTCTTCATGAAAGCAAAATAGTTCCTCATTATTTTTGCAGTAATTGCTATAAGCAAAATAGTAGAAAACTAAAACATTTGTTTTCATTGAAGTTCAAGTATCAAAATGTAAAATTTGTTATTATGGAATTTGTATATTTTTTATACTACCAGTTCTTACACAATGTGACTCAGAAGAGAGACAAACTCCTCTCAGTAACGTCCTGCAATAAAATTAGAGCCCTTTTATAAAAACAAAAAAGTTCTTCAGTATTTTTGAAGTAAATGCTAAAAGCAAATTAGTAGAAAACTGAAACATTTGTTTTCATTGAAATTCAAATGTTAAAATGTAAAATTTGTTATTATAGAATTTGTATATTTTTTATACTACCACTTCTTACACAATGTGACTCAAAAGAGAGACAAACTGCTCTCAGTAACGTCCTGCAATAAAATTAGAGCCCTTTTATAAAAACAAAAAAGTTCTTCAGTATTTTTGAAGTAAATGCTAAAAGCAAATTAGTAGAAAACTGAAACATTTGTTTTCATTGAAATTCAAATGTTAAAATGTAAAATTTGTTATTATAGAATTTGTATATTTTTTATACTACCACTTCTTACACAATGTGACTCAAAAGAGAGACAAACTGCTCTCAGTAACGTCCTGCAATAAAATTAGAGCCCTTTTATAAAAACAAAAAAGTTCTTCAGTATTTTTGAAGTAAATGCTAAAAGCAAATTAGTAGAAAACTGAAACATTTGTTTTCATTGAAATTCAAATGTTAGAATGTAAAATTTGTTATTATAGAATTTGTATATTTTTTATACTACCAGTTCTTACACAATGTGGCTCAGAAAAGAGACAAACTCCTCTCAGTAACGTTCTGCAATAAAAGTAGAAACTTTGCAGAAAAGCGTAAAAGTTTGTCAGTGTTTTTTGCAGTAGAAACTAAAAGCAAAATAGATAACTGAAACATTTGCTTTCATTGAAATTCAAGTGTCAAAATATAGAATATGCTATTATAACATTTCTGTTATTTTTAAGTTACTAGTTCTTGCACAATATGGATTAGAAAGGAAAAAACTCCTTTCAACAGCGTTTTCCAATCAAAACTTTTCAGGAAAATGTAAAAGTTTTTCAGTCTTTTTTGCAATAGAAACTGAAAACAAAATAGCAAATTATTAAAAAATCCGATTTTGTTGAAATTTGAGTTTTAAAATGTAACATTTGTTATTACAGAATTTCTAGTACTTTTTAGGGTACAAGTCTTACACAATTCGGTTCAGAGAGGAAAAAAATTCCCATTAGTAACGTTTTGCATAAAAAGTAGAAACTTTTCAAGGAAATGTAAAGGTTCTTCAGTGTCTTTTAGTAATAAAAATTACAGAATTTTTAGTATTTTTTATGGTACAAGTCCTTATACAATGTGGCTCATAAAAGAGAAAAACTTCCCTCGGTAGCGTTCTGCATAAAATGTAGAAACTTTTCAGGAAAATGTAAAAGTTTTTCAGTGTTCTTTTGTAATAGAAATTAAAACCAAAATAGTAAATTACTGAAACATCCGTTTCCGTTAAAATTTGAGTGCACAATATACGATTCGCTATTATAAAATTTCTGTATTTTTTAGGCTACCACTTCTTACACAATTTGGCTCAGAAGAGAAGAAATCTGCTTTCGGTACGTTCTGCAATAAAAATAGAAACTTTTCAGGAAAACATAAAAGTTCTTCAATGTTCTTTGCAATAGAAACTAAAAGCAAATTAGTAGATAACTAAAACATAAGTTTTTATTCAAATTAAAACTAATTGCAAAATGAAAAGTCAAAAGGCTAATTGAGTTCAGATTGTTGAAGGGTAAAAAAAGAAATTAAAACAATAAACTTTGAACATTAAGTTACCTATTGAAAGGAGCTCCACACATAATATTTCTTTTGAAAAATTTGTAAATATTTTAATTCACATCAGTTAATTAAATTGTAGCATTTAAACCAAATTTTGCAGCAATAACTATTTACTGCAAAATTGTATGTATGATTATCAAACACTCTGTATATAAGGGGTAAAAACTCCAAAAAGTTCTTTAAAGTCCTCAGTAACAGCAAACATTTTAATTGTACCTTCACTTTTGTCGTATTTTTTTATTTGCCACAAAGGCAACGGAAGATGACACCTTATTCTTGCAACACTTTCAGGATTTATTCGATTTTGACAAATCATCAAAATTACTACCTAATTAAGCACCTGGTGCTTTAATAATAGCAATTGTTTTAAGGCTAATGAAATTCAAAACCAAACTACAACACCTTCTGATAATTTATTGTGTTTCAAAAGTTGTAAGAGCCTCAAGGATAGAAAGTCTTATTATTCAAACAACTTCAAATTGTTCCTAACAATTTAGAAGCCATCGAATAAATAAAAATAATTTAGTCAGTTTGTTAAAATAAATAGCCTCTGAGTAAACTTAGAGACAAAATTTTCAAATTAACGTTCACAATAGTTTTTTAAAGTATCATCTGATTTAAAAGATATGATTACCCTAACACCCTTTCTCGGAACTATTCCTGCAAAATATCTTTATCCAAAATTTTTAAATTTAAAAAATTACTGGGATACCTATCCAAATCAGTGGCAAAGGACTGTAAAGTTGCAATTTGGAACAATTCTGAAACTCGATTTGATATCATTTCACGTTAGCCCCTCAGCTATTTTGAGTAAGATAGAGATGACGAAGTTTGTATTATCCATAATGTCCGGTCCACAGACTATATTTCAGCTTTTTATCAGTTCCGGGCGGCGACAATGCCGTTGTCACCATAAACCACCGTCGGCACCTTCATGCAGTTGCTATAATGTTCTTATCTGAACCCTTACAAAACAGCACGGCGTTTTTATTACAGCGCCCGTTAAGCAAATGAAGAGTAGAAAAATTACGAACCTAACTGACATCACCCCAAAGCAGACAGAAACTATGCGTACCTTACCCCTATCTAATTTTTTTACTTCTTCAACAACATCGTAACTACTTCGAATATTTTCTGATCGTGCTAGTGATGTTGGAGAGGGAAATTCTTTAAATGTTTGTCGGATTATTTCTTCAAGTTTTCGTAAAGAAAAATGATAGACGTGTACTCGATTCGTTTTCAGAAATAAGAAATTTTATGTGATACGCGTGTAACAACCCCAAAGTGTTTATTATGCGAATTCTTAAGCTTTTGGACCGGCGCCAAAGATGGCAGTGCATAAATTTCTAAACATCAAATCGTACGGCATGCACACAGTTGATCACTTCCATCAAACTTACCCTTAAAACACACCCCCAACAATCAGCACATGAGTAACTTGTCAAAGTACATCAACCACCCAAACAAGAGATCTCAACCATCAACGTAACCCTCGCCACTAAGATTAGCCAGAACTCATGCAAGATCACTGCAGAAATTTCGTAGAGAAAGTCAACCCTTATTGGTTTTTTTTCCACTAACCGATTTAATTGAACGCGTCCGCACCGCTACCAGTTGCAAATAGCAGAGATCAGTCAATGATAGATCAGGAAGACAGTGTTGACAGGAAGTGTAGTGCAGCTCCTGCGGAACACGAAGCGCCGGCAGGAATGGCAGGAAGCAATATCGCAAGTGGCGGTTCCTCTAAGGGGCGGGGCGGCTCCTACCCCCTCCAAAGGCGCCACCTCTACAGGGGATGCTCATCATTTCACCACCGTACACAATTGTTTGATACGATGCCAACCCGAGAGATTTTCCTGCTGGACTGGCGTCGGATCCCGGAAAAATCCGGACAACCCCAAATCAAACCGCCACATTAATCAATGCTTCAATTAATTTTTTAACTTAATCCCGAAATGTTTTTGTAAATATCGTAAGTAGCGCGAGTTTAAAATTAAATATTTTTTATTTTTAAGGGTGTTTGTTGCGAAGGGTTTCGTGGGTTAATTAATAATTTGATGATACTTGGTAACCACGCTGATTGGCTGATAGGGGTAGCGCATGCGATAGGCGGAGTTAATGTCATCCTGCTGAAAGCTTCAAGCGGTGTGGAGGAACTGGAGGCCACGAGATAGCTTTGCGAAAGCTCTGGAGATCATCCAGTTTAATTAATGGCGTTGCTGGGCTTGCACAGATTTAGACGTTACATTCGCAAATTTAACTAAGCTTGACTTCGGTTTATTTCCTGTCTCGTACAAGAATTAGCTGGATACATTCTAATAAAACGGGACGATAAAAATTACTTACCACATAACAGCCAAAGTTTGACGATAAATGTAAGGTATTTAGCTTATTTTTCTCGTAAACTTGCGAAAATACTGGCGCCAGTTGCGGATTTGGCATAAATTAAAAAAAAAACCTTTTCCTCTCTTTCTATCTATTTTTTAAATAAATGCAGAGATAATTATATTAACTAAAGCTATAAGAGCTTTTAAAATTTATTGCCTTCCGCGTCAAAGTGGACAATTTTACCTAAATAAATAAAATACAATTTGAACAGAGGTACAATTAAAAATATGCGAACTTTTTTTCTCTCTAAAAAATGTTTGTCTTTAATAGTACCCAGCAGGAACCATAGATAGATATGGGCTAGAAGAAGTTTTATGCAACTTTCTGAATCTTTTCTGTGTTGATATTTGTGAGTCAGAGACCGGAGTCAACAAAAAAATGAGAGTATCCTGTTTCGATTTATAATTCTATCAATTTGGGACATCGCTTAGACCAATGACAATATCTCGTAAGAAGGCCTATTTCGTCATTTTCAGATCGTCTCCGGTTGTTAAGCTTAGTAGCTTGATGTATTGAACCGTTAAAGAAGAACTTTGATTGCTTACTTGCAAATAATTTTCAATAACCAAGACTCTAAGTAAGATAAAGTTTGAGAGCAACTTATTGAGTTAGATGGAACTAATAGTTTTAGGAGTAGTAGCTAAAAGAAAATATTCATACA
This sequence comes from Pyrochroa serraticornis, assembly GCA_905333025.2. Lineage (NCBI taxonomy): Eukaryota > Metazoa > Arthropoda > Insecta > Coleoptera > Pyrochroidae > Pyrochroa > Pyrochroa serraticornis. The sequence continues at coordinate 23,407,222 of HG995154.1, forward strand.
GAACTCAATCTGATCAAAATATTGATCCAACTCCAATAAAGTAAAAATCATTTGTATAAAAGTGCCACTGCCACTATTACAGTTACTACTACAACATTACTAAAAGTTACTAAAAAATTCAATAGCGGCAGTATGGAAGAAGGTCCTGCAAGTATAGAAAGGCTATGATCATACTCAGTGAACTGTAAAGAGAAATGAGCTTGATTCATTAACGTGGTAACTATGAGGGTTAAAGAAAGAAGAGCTGTGAAGAAAGTACAGAAGTAAAAACAGTAGACAAACAAGAACCACCGTAATATTGAAGGAAGAATTGGGAAAGCACCAAAAAGTCTATTGCGGTAAGATATACACGGTGTTTCCTAAAAACCGTTCTAAGATGTATCTCCGTTTTATTATTCGATTTGAATAAACAAAACTTTTAGCAAATTACTCTTTAACAACTTCAAATTAGTTTTAATTATTAATTTTAATGTCAAGAGACACTTAACTTTTTTATTAAATCTAAACGCTATTTCTTTATAATTATATCTGAAAGACAATATATTCCTGAATACAATGATGCGTAAAGAGTTGACTTTAATACAAAAGTTATTCAATGAAATAATTAAAATATCTGTCGAAAATGTTAGATTTCTCTTAAAATTTCCAAGTGTGTCGAGGAAAACAGAAGCGATGTCATTAATGCGTCAGTGTCTCCGTTGATATCATATTGTAAGCATTTTTGGGTTTCAAATTTACTTTCTGCTAAGGAAAGAACTAAGTAATAAATAGCAATGAACTGACCGACATGTTGCAAATGTATTTTGAATGTAACAAAAATTGTGGTCAAACCGTGCGAATTTACAATGATTGACTTCCAAACAGAAATTTCCGAATGCTGCTAGTTTGCAAGACTCGAAAAAAATTTCAGTTACTTTGGATCTTCTAAAAAAAACAACCAGAAATAACGGCAATTTGGCAGCAATATTGATAGATCTTCTTATGAGTGTAAACGAAAACTAGAGAATTTTTGTTCGGAAATTTTCTAATAACATTGTTGTTAAGTACTAAAAAAACGTAACTTTAAACCATACAGGTCTCAAAAAGTGCAGGCATTAGAGAAAAATGATCGAAATTGGAATAACAATTTTGCCGTTTTAATTTTGATACGATTGAGGTAAATAGAAAATTTCTAGAACAACTATTTGGTCAAATAAACTTTTAATAATAATAATGGCATTATTAATAGAAAAAATATCCGATACTGGTGCTAAGAAAATCCCAGATTATAGAATTGTTGAAGATATTTTTCAATTGTGTTAAAATTTTCAATACAAAATTAATTGGGCCATTCTATATTAACGATACTCTAATCCCAGTTACACAAAGCGTGATTAATCTCTTGCCAAAATTTTGATTTTTGATTACAGGATCAGCCACTGCATTTTAAGGATTTAAATAAAAACAAAGTCAATGTCTGTTAAATTCCTATAGAATGCAACAAACATCGAATGTCCAGTTAATATATTACAAATTTTAGAGAGGCGCTAATGGCTTGTTAAACTCTCGTCACGGGTGGCAACCAGAGCTTAATCAACAAAAATACAAGCGATTGTTATTTAATCAGATTACATTTTTTTTTTGATGAGTTGCCCCTTAACTTAATCAAATCTACCAGTACATTCAATTAAATGAGGCTCCGTCGCATAATGCCAAAGAAAATGTTAATTGGCTAAACACTCTCCAGAAGACCGACTTATTCTGATGGAAAGAATTACCAATCTTATCCCCTATATAGAGATGCAGGAATGGTGGTAATAAGAAGGAGTTTTTTTGTGGGGAAGATCATAACTGGTCGATATAAATGTTTCCAGAATTCGATGGAAGCGATTGAAACTTCTCATATTGTTACAGAGAAGACCCACAACAGAGTTTATCTACCGCAGAAAATGGCCAACTGAAAAACCAAAGCCGGTCATTAAATACAATCTAAAAGCCGAATAATAATTATCACAAATTATACGACAGAGAAAAAAATTAAAGGGCGATTCAAAAGAAAGAACTAAATAGTCAAACCTTTAAATACACTAACTATCTCCCTACTTGCAACATTTTATTTTAATTAGTTTATTTCACTTTTAAAATCTACTCTCCTACTTAGAGCAATAAGTAAATTGATTGTAGGCTGATGGACTTCAAGTGATCGTCCAGTGACAACACTCTGTAATCGATATGTTTATGTATATTCACTTCCTTCTAATGTGAGTTTTTTGAGATCTGTAGACCACTGTTGTATTCTTTGTCTTCTTTGGACGTTTGAGGGATTGTTCACTTCAGTCACGTATAAATTTTCATGTTCTGACAATTGCTTATAATATGTAGTCCAGTATCTTTTTATTTCTTCTGTTACAAATGGAATTTATTTTCCAAGGATAGTTTGGATTTTCAACATAGATATATGACATCTTGCATGATATAAGGTCCACTTGATGTCGTTTGGTCAATATGTATCTGCCATGTAAGTGTCTGGTCTAGATGTAGACCAAAATACTTCACTTCGTGAATTATTGATGGTAACTGGTGGAACATTTATATGTTTAGTTGTGAATGTGATCTGCACGGATTTTATTCGGTTGATTTTTATTTTCCATACATCGAACTAATCTTCTTGGATATCCAGATGATGTTGGAGTTGCAGAGTGGATTATCATTTATGGCTCTTAGGGCTGTATCCTCCCCAAACGTTATTATTGTAGTATTATTTCTTGTGAGTAGATCTGCAGAGTATATTAAATACAATAATGGACCTAACACGCTCCCTTGTGGTACTCCTGATTTTGTTATGCAGCAATTTGAACAGGCAACTTTGCATTTTGTTTGAAAATATATTTCAGACATGTATGATTTAAAAATGAGATAATATTAACTTGAAAATTTAAGTTTTATTTTATATAAAAGTCTTGCATGACAGACCATGTCAAAAGTCTGGACAATGTCTAAAAATACTTCTGTAAAAAACGTTTTTTCCTTTAAGCTTGTATCAATCTTATTAACGATTATGTGTGCTTGTTGGATAGTAGAATGGTTTTCTCTAATCCAAACTGATAGTCAAGTATAAATTCTGGATGACTTCTGATTCTATGCAGTAAAAACTTTTTGAGGGAATAGGCAGCAGACTAATGGGACGTTACTAGCTCAATTCGCTAATTGGCTTTTCAGGTTTGAGTATTATTATAAATTGGGCAAATTTCCACAGCGTTGAAAAATATGATAGTCTGAGCATATTATTGTAGATGGTTGTCAATAGTGCCTTTCGCAGTATTTTCTCTGTTATAAGATTGTATACAAGTGCTTTATGTGGATTTAAGATTTCGATCTCCTGTGCTACTTCTTTGGGAGAGAAAGGCATTGAGAATGACATCTGACAAGGTACTTCCAGAAAGTTTTCAATTACATTGTTGTTATTATAATTATTTAGTTTATATGATATAAATACGTCTGTAGTCCGTGTCACTTCTAGTCCAACTTCTATTCGCTTTCTCTATGGAGGTATCGATATTTGGGGTTGTTTAAATTTTTTATGGTTTTCCAAATTGTTTGATTATTTTTCCTTAAGTATTCCCTTTGATAGGGCGTTATGCAGCCTGCAGCTATGCAATCTGTTATAGATTATTCTGTCGTCATTTCTTTGCGATCTTTGCCATCTACTGCGCTCTTTTGCTACCAGTTCACCTATGTGCACATAAAGTTGAATTTTCTGCTCTAGTTCTTGATGTGGGAGTTGAATGTTATGCTGCTTCTTAAATTAGGGTAATAAAATACTGGACTGCTTAGTCTAGTTCGTCGTGTTCTTTAATTCTCACGTTCACTTTTCTGTGGTCATCGATGTAAATGCGAAAATTATTCTAATTTGTTCCAATTTGATTAGTGTTGGTATAGTTAACTTATTTGCTTTTCTAAAGGTTTTTCTTTTTAGTAAGAGTTATTCTAAGAGAAAGTATTAACAAATTTAAAAAATTCTAATGCATCTTTGGACCATTTCTAAAATAAAGTCGTTAGAGATTTGATGAGTCAAAATTTATCAAAGTACATTTTCTTTACTCTGAATGCCATAAAATATTTTTTCTAACTTATTTTCATGAAAATCGATAATTATAAAGAATCTTTATATGCGGAAAGGAAAGTTAACTTTTCTGTTTTGTATTTCTACGATCATATATTTCAAAAAAACAACTTTTCTTATCCAGATTTCTATTTTACAATACATATTAATCGATAATTTAGACAAACTAATATTTTGATTAAAGTCAATACCTTACACTTACTAAAAAAAAAAAAATTATTGCGAGGTTTGCAAGTCTGAGTTGGATTAGCTAGATTTTCGTTAATTCGTACAGTTCTTCTATAAAAGAATTGTCCAAATGGCTATTTTTCTGCAATTATTAAAATGCAGATGCTTCTGTATATGTATGCGGCCGTCGATATATTAATGCTCTTAGATTTATAAATTAAACGCCTGAAGTGGTTTGCTTTAGCGATGCATTTTTTGAACTGATAAACATGTTGCTTAAAGTTCACTTTCTTGTTGATAGTAACTCCAAGATAGTTGATATGTGATCTTGGGCTACAAGTGGTGTTCTCAACAAAAACATATGAAGAAAGGGACTTTATGTGCTGGTTGAAGATAATAAACTGAGACTTATTGGGATTTGGTTTTAGCTCTCATTTTTAGAACCACGTTAGTGTTTTATCCACGAGGTTCTGCAGAGCTTCTACTGTAGATCTCAACGAGAATCGTGTCGTCAGCATACTAGAGGACGTATAGGTCGCAATTTTCCATTATATTATAAGAGTAGACCTTGTAGAGCTCAGAAGAAAGGGGAGATCCCTGTGGGACACTCACTTGAGGAGAAAATTGTGCTGCCGTCGAATGGTTAATTTTCGCCTGAGGCCCGCAGTTGTTGAGAAATGTTGCAACAATCTTGAGAGGAATATCTAGACAATTGAGGAGGTGTAGTTTGTGTAGCAGCCTTTTGTGCCGTATTAAATCAAATGTTTTGTTCATGCCTAGAAAAATTACTGCACTGTGGTGGCCGAGCAATTTTGCGGTTTTCGTTAATAAAATTCAGAAAAAGTCACTCTGCGTATTATAAAGAAAAGTTATTTTTTGAGAAAGTTTGCAATACGACAACAAAATCGCCAAAATTTTATCTCTCACGCAAGGTGCAACCTGGAAATTCAGAACTTCACCCTCATTTTCCTATCACTTTAAATGTTTTTTGCAAAATTTTGTTTTCATCTAAATGTTTTTTTATATAATTTTAGTACCACTGAGCAATTTTTTCAAAAATGCACTTTATACGTAAATACTTGTTTACGATAAGAAATGTTCTTAATTCCCTTATTTAAAGGGACAAATCCGTCATGATGTAGCGGAAATTTGACATAATGTAGTCACAAAAAGACCAGTATGCAGGGTGCAGACATAAAAACCGAATCGATAACGGATTCGATACCTAACGTAACGGGATCATACGTCCTTCATTACAGTTTAGTGCTAAATATGTGCATACGTAATAACCATACATAACGATACCCATAAAGATTTATCATGCTGATAACGTATGAATTATTAATGATCACATTCAAATATTGCTGTTTTAATTGATCTGATAAACCGACAACCCCTTCTCATTTAGTTATTACCCTTGCTTCAAATTGCTGCCACCTCAACGCTTCCAAATCAAAATTTCAAAATCACTTTCTAAAACCAATCAAAAATTACTGCAACATTACTCACCCCAATTCTTTCAATTTACCAAATTTCCTTAATTAATTAAATGATTATTCAAAAAATTTATGAGTAACTTTGTGGCGTGTGGGGTAATTTTTTTTTCACCTCAAAATATCGTGACATAGTTGTTTCGTCGCGGGCTAATCGTCTTGTTTTTTGTAATTAATTAAAACGATCGGTGCTGAATTCGATAAAGTCTCGTCCACAGACACCGTCTTTATTATGATATATACTAAAAGTGCGTGCAGAACTTCAATCAAGAAAATTTACCTCAACGGCAATGAATAACGTGGCGTCGAGGCGTTCAACAATGCATGTAAATAAATTATGTTTCAAATGGTTGCCGCTTTTAATCCGAGTGCGGGTGCGAAAAACAGCTGTAGTTACGTTTTACGAATGCTCCATGTCCAGAGGATATTTAGTGGTTAACACCTGCCCCCGGTACTAATTAATTTAACATTCATCACGTCAATGATTAATGGGTTAAAGAGCTGACAGTTTATAGGGAACATAAAAATTTCTACGTTTGAGCTGACGGATGGAATCGATACCATTAAGTCTTGGGAACTAAAATAACAATAAAGCCAACTACAAAAAGACCATACAACCCGAGAACCCTTGGTCGAAGTTCCACACGCGTTACGATTCGTTTCGAAGCTATCAAAATATAACATTCCTAATCGCGGCACACCCCTGCCATCAGTATTCATTGTCGGAGAATAAGCACCACCGCACCGATTTAATGGTGCTGACATAGATGTTCTATACAGAGTGTTACGCCTTAATTGGTGCGAGTGCAGCACCAAGAGCGGCATGACTAATCATCGAGAACACCACTTCGGGACGGGTTATGAAACTGAACCACCCCACCAGCTATAATTTCACTGGATTAGACACGATTTTGGCAATCACAAGATTTTCAAATAATTTTCAGCAAAACTTGCGGTTGTATTCGTCAATTATTTTTTCTTACTTTTAAGGACAATGTCTTAGTATTTCCTTCTTTACTATATGCAATTGTGTTCATTTTTTTTGGGAGATAAATCTACAACTTACTTTCATTATAGTATTGAGGAAATTTGCTTAATATATTGCACATGGATGAGGACATTCACTGACGTCTCGCCTTATGGTGTGTTGGTCTTCGAGTTGCGAAAAGTCTTGTGGCCAGTTTCTGCAAAGATTTTTTTATTTCAGGGCCTTTATTGTAGAGCTGCTTAACTAATCCATTCTGATGATTTACTGTTTGGGGATTATATTTGGCTGCGACTTTCATCTCCGACGAATAACTCGTAGGTCATTGTGGATTGTTAAGTTGCTGACATACCAAAGTACATCTGTTATCCCTCTGAGTATCTTTGGCTAAAGCCTTTGCTAATATGCAACGAAATTCAAAATTCTAACAGCTAGTCCTCAGCAGCAATTTAGTTGGTAACATGTCACTTTCATTATAATTTGGCTATTTGTATTAGTTTTCTTCTGGGATGAACGCCCGATTTAGGCAACTCAATTTACTTCAATTAATAAACATGAATTGTATTGTTGTTAAGATGGACTACATATACCCCGTTTATGTAAGGGGCTATTCTTCTTCAATCTTTTGTCCTTTTTCTTTCATCCGCCAACCATTTAGGCACCTCAGTTGCAGAATTGACAGAAATTTCAAGCCGATCGGTTAAGTACTTTTAGAAATGAAAGATATAAAATGTAAGGCCATGCAAGGGGGCAAAAGTACACTCTGATCTGAGCATTAGTTGATGGTAATAAAGATAAAATTGAACATTGTTGAAAGAGTAAAGAAAAGTGGAGTACAACGATAAAATGTGAAAGCAATACAGGACAACAGAAGAACATATAGAGAACAGATGAATAGAGAGAGATACAAGTTAATACAGAGAAGAAAGATATTCAAGACAGGTGGAGTGACATAAAGAGGAATATTGCAAAGAAAACAATAAAGAAAAGAAGGATGCCAGATTAATGTAGCTAAGGACAAAATGAAATGAAGATATGAAGAATGTAGATGATCTAAAAAGATTTGCTCAAATTTATTAAAAAAAGACAAAATAATGGACGGGCTAAAAAAATAAGAAAACCAAAACAATGAAGACTACAACAAGAATTAAAATTACGAAATGGGAGAACCACGTCAGAAATCTACCTACAGAAAACTGCGATAATATAATCATAGAAATTGAAAACATTGCAGAAAAGGGAAAATCACAAAATACCTCTACAATTATAAATGTTGCCAAAATGACTGCGAAACAAAAAATAATAAAGGTAATGAAGCAGATGATTTTGAATCTGATGACTAATGAAGTATGGATAAAGAATTCTATTTCAACGCATGGACGAAGTTATAATAAAAATGCGGAATAATGAAAAAATACAAAGCAAATGAAAATACAAAATTGGACTGAGAAAATGACAATTTCGATTCAGACCGAACAGATATTAAGAATATGAGAATTCCAAAGAATCGCATAGACTTGACTAGAATAACAATAAAAAAAATGAAACATCGGTACACGCAAATAGAAGGAAAACAACAAAAGTCATAATTAAAACAGGAGTAAGACAAAGAAGCAAAGAGTAAAGGAACTGTATAGAGATTAATAATCAAAATGGCAAAGTAAGAACTGAGAGTAAAGAAAAACAGAACAAAATACGTAATTGTTTATAGAATGAACAAAACAACAGAACCAAACTATTAAAATAAAATAAAAATTAAATTTCAAATGGTAGAAAGTTTTAAATATCTAATAGGAATAATAAATAACTCCAATAATACAACGAATAGAAGCAGGCCGCAGGGCATACTACCAATACAAAACCAAGATTCAGATCTTGCTATTGACTGGACCAGTGATAATTCACTTAACAAAAACCAAGAAACTTAGAAAGAAAAAAGAAAGTTAAAAGCTTCAGGGTCAAGAATAGAAGAAAATAGATTGACAAGAACTCTGAAAAAGGAACAAGTAAGGTCAAATCTTTTTAACATTGGGATAAGAGACTGTTGTAAACAGATTTGGGATAAACATAAATAGAGAAAGTTAGTAAAGATAGCAAAAATCCACAAAAGTTATAGAAAAAATTTAAACAGAACACCACACGTAAGTGTATCAAAAAGCCCAACATGGTGGCTAAAGTTTGTTAGGAAACACACAAGTTGCTAGAAATTTTTTTATCGCCAAACCAGTCTTTACTGCCTCATCCACATTAAGTTGCCATTACAATTACTGCTATCCTACTTTGTATTCATAATTCTTAGCTATAAACATGAATTAAGCCAAAACTCCAGAAGGCTAAAAAACAGCACGAAATTTATAAAATTAACTACAGCACACGCAATGCAAGAAATTGTTTATGCAAAATTCGAATCACAACCAATTGAGCAAATAATGGGAATCTTAATTTCGCTCATTAGCCAAAACGGGGTGTTCCAATGCTGATTTCCAGCGATCGTTGCATCACGAGTTGAAATTGTCAGGTAGATCCTGCGGAGACCGCTATCTGATGCTCAGGAAGGCGTGAGCGATGTGATCCAACATTTAAGAGCATAATGACATCATCAACTTTGATCGAGGACCGTGCATATCGCTATTCAGTTCTTCATAATTACAGGAGCGTTCTTCTCATCAAATAACCGTTCAAATTCGGTCGTTAAACGACGTAACAATCTGAAAGCGTTCCGACAATTTTTTTTTTAATTGTTCTCTATATAAAACGGAGTTTATTGTCTGGAATTGTTAAAAATTGGCTTATGACTGGCGGTGGTCGGTAGAGGGCACATGGGTACGTCACGCTGCGGAAGTGACGTAAGAACCGAGGGCCAGATTCAGGAGGTTTGCACGCGATGCATTAATATTAAGTGTCTGATGCCACGTTCACTTAACGCTACTTGATTATTTATTGCGGCATACGTAGGACCCCGTCTGGTCTTGCCGATGCTCATTTGCCTAATTTCATACACTATTGTCCATGTACGTCGGCTTTATGGCCAACAGCAAGAACAGGATGATCCTAATCGGGAAACACAAAGTTGACTCCTTTGTCTTCTCGTGAACCCCAAGGTAAGGAAAGCACTAAGGATTTTTTTCAAAAAGAGATGTTGCTTGTAGATTTGTCTTTGTAGTTTCCAGATAGATACGTACCACTTATCTAACTATTGATTTACTTCTGTCCCCATTCGTAAATGTACAATTTTGCAACCAACATAAAATCTAAAAAAATTTATTGCCCAACTATCACCCTAATCAGAGTACCCAAATTAGATTGGCTAATCAAAATTTAAGATGAGTTATTTGAAAGACTAAAATTTATTAAAATTTAAAAAAAACTTGCTGAAGGCTTTAGAAATGACTCCATTTGTGTGTACCTAAAATCGAGGTACGTTATCTTAAAAGTTCTTGTAGAAACTCAACTTAGATTTCTAAGCAGTTAGTTTAATTATTGAAAATATTATGAACAATAAATTCAAGGAAGATGCGTCTTTAAACATCGTAAGGTTGACAATTAAAAGTAGTAAGCACATATTTGCATTTTATATTTCAGCAAACTTTTCAATTTGAAATCGTAGCAGTCAGAAAACTATTTAAACTTGTAGAAAAGAAAACTTAGTTGCTTTGATTTTAAACAAATCTGAAGAAATTTCTTATCGCTTCTCCTCGGAAGGCAATAACAAATCATCGAGCAGTACGCTGAAACAAAACTTCTCCCACAAATTTCTGTTGTCGTTTCTTACCTAAAACTGTAAGTCTCATGTGTCGATGGAAATAAAAGCAAGTACCACAAACAAGCGTAGACATGTTCCCAACGCTTAATAATGGGTATGAGAGTTAAAAAAAAGATTTTTTATTATCAACAACAGAAAAAGTAAATTTGTAGTTTTTAGAACCATGAAGACCATAGAAAATGTTGTGCTCAAACTGTTTGACATCGTCACCATTGACCATTTTATCGGCGTTCATCTCACACCGATGAAACAATAAGTTTCATTATTATATCCCATTCTTGCCACTGCTTGATTGTTTTCAGATTAATCATTACCATCATTTTTAGCCGTTTACAGGTGAATATTTGAATATAGACGTTCCTTCCGCCTATGGATAGGCAACTTACATTACAGGCGGATCTACAATTTAACGTGGGTTCCACACCACGGCCACGGAAAAAATTAATTTCTCAGAACTAGAGAGGGTTTTTAGCATTTAAACTTTACACTGGTTAGTCAGGTTGGGGATTCAGAGTGCATAAAATGTTGCATATTTTTGTACCAAAGTCTTAAACTCAATTAACTGACGATTAGGGAATTGAACAACACACACACTTTTTCAGGTGAAAACTGAGCAAATTTCTAAAGTTGCGGACATCCTACCAGTACACCAGGATACAACCTTAAGGTATTACTGAATGTACTCAAAACCAGTAAAAAAATTAGAAACTATATTTAGATTAATTGGATCTTACAAACTAGTATCGTTATTACTTAAGTACATACCTTGTACATGCTATTCTTAGGTAGCGCCCAAGTTCTTCCAAAGATTTTTTCGTATATCTTCAGAATCACAACGCTTTTTCTATGTCTACACTCTAAATATTTTCCCAACCTTTACCTAAAGTTTAGGTACTTATGTAGATACTTAATCTTTGTCTAGGTTTGCAGAGACTTTTAGAAGTTTAAGAACTGTTAACATTCATTGTTTTTATCTTGAATTTCTATTCTTCCTTTGCTAAAATTAATGGTTACTTCATCGTTGTGAAGTTGTTTTGTTACCACCGTAGACTGTCTTCACTTTAAAGTCATCCTCAGGTTTTTCGTGTTATAAGAATGACCGTTTTATCAATATCTCCAGGAATGTCATATTTTTACTATCAGACAAAGTTGAAAGAGTCACAATACCATAAGTCATATTTAGAATAGTATATATATATAGTTTTATTAAACCCTACTACACAATATCAACCTCTAGTTTAGGTATGCAATTAATTACCTAATCTTTGTCTAAATTTGAAAAGATCTTCAAGAACTTTAGTAATGTTTTCATCCTTTCTACCAAGAATGTGTATTCTGTTTTTTTTCCTTGCGTCTTTTAAATTAAAAAATACTTTATAATGTTGACGTCGATTTATTACCGCAGAAGATCGACTCAGCTTCCAAGCCATGTTCAAGTGTATTACCATTATGAAGATGACCGTGGCAGTATTTTCAGGAACAAGCGCTTCAGACTTATTTAACTTTTTTAATGTAATACCCAATTTTTTTCTATGTCAGCATAGTTATATATGAGTCATACTTTTATGTTGGAGTTCTTGTTCTAGCAAAAATTATTCTTCGGGAGAACCTCACTACTACTATCAGACAAAGTTGGGAAAGTGCAACTCGTGCCTACTTATAAGTCAAACTTAAGGTAGTACTAAATATTCTCTCTAATGGTCAAAGACTATGAGTCTTATCACAAGATTACTAACAAGTATGTCATTATTACTCAACCTTCTAAATATTAGTAAATTCCCTCTAAGACTTTGCAAAAGTCTTCTTGTATAAAATAACGGTTTCCATACTTTATATATTTTCTTATTGTCAACTTACGGCTCAACTATTTAAATATTCAATCTTTGTTTAGATGTACAGAAATGTTCAAGAAGTATATTTTTTGTACCACGAATTACAATGTCTCTTCTTCCCAGAATTAACTGATAGTCCATGGTCTTGACGTCATCTTATTGCTGCTGTAGACTGACTCCACATTCTAACCATACTCAAGTTTCTTTCCACTAAAATAATGACCATGTCATCAATATCTTCTGAACAAAGAGCATCAAACTCACTGAATATTTTTAATGTAATATGTTGTTAGCCATATCGTTCTTTTTATGCTGATCATTTGTATGAGTCACATTTTTGTTGTTGGTGTTGCCTATCCTGAATTATATTTTGTCAGTCTTACCCAAACTCTAGTTTGCTTTATATTATGTGACGTATTACTCGCAGATCGGCTGCTCCTTCAGCGGGGGCTGGGTCGTGGATGTGCGAATAACATATAAGTAGAATGAGGGCGCCAGTGATTGGTGTTTGACACCAACGGGCCCGTCCCACGAAACCGAACCATCGCCAAAATACGCACATACGTACCTGCCGGGATTGCTAGAGCATCCGTCCAGGGGTAGTTTTGGAGACGCTGGTTTTCACAAAACAATGACGAAGACAAATCACAAAAACAGGAAGAAAGAAGACTACATAGAATTTGTATCTAGGTCCTATACTTAGCGGCTTGCTTGGAATTTTTGGCAACTATTATAAAAATAGCGGACGTGGTGAGTATTTCTTTCATGCCACACAAAAAGCTTCTCGACTAACCGCTAGTTGTAAAAAAAGGATGGACCTGTAGGGAGTCGAGATTGAGCACAGACAAACCACCCTTAAAAAACTCACCTCAAAATCGCCTTCTACAGTTTCTGAAAATCACCCGCCCACCTCCAAAACTTCTACCAATATGTGGCCTATCAGAGTGCAATATTTTTTTCTTCTTTTTTTAAAAGCAACAAAGAAAAGATCGCACCCAATGTTATTTATATTAATTGCCCTGGCTAGTGGCGGGAGAATTAAATATTGGACCCAGATGGAAGAAACAAAAAGAAAGAAAAACGGACACTTTAGAGAATCTTCCTCGCAAACACATGGCCATCTCAAAGTGAACCGTTACAATTGTTTGGCTGTCTTACACTAGAACTATAAGAAAATTCTTTTTTTTAGTCAAATGTTCTTTTAACATCTAGTTCCAAGTCTTAAACTACTTAGCGTCATTTTCTAGGAATAAAATGTTTAAATTCTAGTATGTAGTAACGTATCTTTCAGTAAAAAGTTAATCATAAAAAGATAACTGCAAGAAGTTTGTAATAACAATTTTTATTTTTTTTAATATTTATATTAATTAAAAAATAATCAATACACTTGTAAATAATTAGCGCTCCACCATTTTTCATTTGACATCATAAAATATTTAACCCCTAATTAAAAATATTTGTAAAGCAACCTTGATTCGGATTCAGTATAGCTGCTTGCCTAACTATGGTCAAAACTCCTAATACTTGCCATAAATATTTCGATATTTACTTGTTGTTTAGAATTGTCAATAAACTTCCGTGTTTGATTGTTGGTGACCAAACAGTTGCGGAATTTCAAAGGTTTTCGGTTTGGCTAATTGAATTGTTCTACAAATTATAAATACGACGTGCCTGCTTTTAAATATATCGGTTATCCAGGATATGGCGACATAAGTCCGTGTTGCTATTCACTAAAGTAATTTCCTATAACAAATATATGCGACAGGGCACCAGTAAACAGTGCTTTTACATGTCCGGTCAGTGATACGGCCGCAACTCCGCAAGCTGCCCCGGACGGGAAACAATGAATCAACATGTTCTTTTACTTAAGACATGACTGCGATATACACACAAATCATGCCGCCTTCGTAAATTTATTCCGAACACCAGATATTCATCCCCGATGCCCCCTAAAAATGGAAATGTTGCCTTGACACGCCTTAATCTCAGGTCAGCTCAATCCAAATAAATCTAATGATAAAAAATTTTGTTAAACTTGTTCGGTTGTAGTAAGTCGTTTTTTTAAATGGGGTCGTTTCAACTGTAATTATTTTACAGTGTATCTCAACAATCAGTTCTGGATAACACCCCCTTAATTAAAAACGCCGTTTGCACCCTCGCCAGCCACGCGGCTAATTAGAAACATTTTTTTGTTCCTTTTTCAGGTCGCCTCTTCACTATTTAGGCTTGTTTCAATGGGACAAGTGCGGCCACTTCACTTAACAAGAGCGCGTTGTGGGCGATTAAATACATTCAGGACTCTCTTAAATAAGGAACGAGACTATAAATGAGTTTTTAATGTTTGCAGATAACGGATTTCGGTTTTTATACTGTTTTGGTTTAAGCAAATCGGCCCATAATTAGCCCTTTTATTGGGCGAGTCTCGGTAGAGAACGGCGATGAATGGTGGAGGCGCCGGGTGAATCGAAGTAGCTGTAATTGTCGGTATTTTATCTGTCAGACGGTTGATTCTCATAATTTAAGCCTATCGTAAGACTACCAGAAAAAAAGGTTTGGTAATTTGGGAATGAGGGAACAAAAGAACGAACGGACGATGGACAAAAAATCAAAAAAACAACGGGACAAAAGGACGAGAGAATAAAGGAATGAAATAATAAAAGAGCCAAGGAACAAAGACATAAAGAAACCGAACAATGAAGAAATGAAGGAAAGAAGAAACAAATAAACGAAAAAATGAAGGATCGAAGAAACGACAAAACAATGAAACAAGGAAACAAAAGAATGAATGAAAGAAGGAACAAAGAAATAAAGAAACGAAGAAAAGAAGAAAAGAAAGCAAAAGAAAAAAGGACCAAAACAATGAAAAAGTTTATAAACGTAGAAATGAAGAAACGAAAGAAGAAAGGAACAAAAAAACTATGAAACGAAGGAAACAAGAAACAAGGGAACGAAGGAACGAAGGAACAAAGGAACAAAGGAACGAAGGAATAAAGAAACAAAGGAATGAAGGAACGATGAAATGAAGAAACATAAGTACAAAGGAATAAAAGAAAGAAAAAACAAAGGAACAAAGGAATAAGGAAATGAACAAATGGACAAGATAACAAAGAAACAAAGGCGCGAATGAACGAAAGAACAAAAACTAAAGAACAAAGAATCAAAGGAACAAATGAACTATAAAAGGAAGGAACTAAGAAACAAAAAAATTAAGAATTAAAGGAAAGAAACAAAAAACCGAAGAAACATAAGAACAAAAAAATGAAGGAACAAAGGGGCAAAGAGAAGAAGGAACAAAGGAAAGAAATAACAGAAGAGTAAAGGAAAGAAAGCAGGAAAAAATAACATAAAAACGTAGGAAAAAATAGACCGAGGGACGAAACGATGAAGGAACAAAAAAATAAAGGAAAATGAGAGTAAATAAACAAAAGAACGAAAAAACAAAGAAACGACATAACGAGCCCATCGTAGAATTACCAAGAAATGCGAATTTTGTAATTTAAGAACAAAAAGGCAATGAAACGAAAAAGAAGGTAAAAACAAAAAAACGAAGGGATGAAGGGACGAGAGAATGAAAAAATGAAGTACCAAAAGAGCCAAGAAGCAAAGGAGTAAAATACCAAAACAATGATGGAATGAAGGAAAGAAAAAACAAATAAATAAAAACTCAAAGGATTGAAGAATCTACGGAACATAGAAACAAAGAAACGACGAAACAAAGGAACAAGAAAAGACTAAAGGAAGAAACAAGAAAACAATGGAATAAATGAACGAAGGTATAAAGGAATGAAGAAACAAGGAAAAATTACCGAAACAATGAAGAAATTAAAGAGCGAAAGAATGAAGAAACGACAGCAGAAAGAAATGAAACAACTAAAGAACGAAGGAACAAAAGAACAAGGAAACAAAGAAATAGAGAAGCGAATAAACAAAGGAACAAGAAAAGACTAAAGGAAGAAACAAGAAAACAATGGAATAAATGAACGAAGGTATAAAGGAATGAAGAAACAAGGAAAAATTACCGAAACAATGAAGAAATTAAAGAACGAAAGAATGAAGAAACGACAGCAGAAAGAAATGAAACAACTAAAGAACGAAGGAACAAAAGAACAAAGAAACAAAGAAATAAAGAAGCGAATAAACAAAGGACCAAAGAAAAATAGGAAAGAAGGAACAAAAGAAAAGTACAAGTAAAACATTAAAAAGCGAAGAAATTAAGGAACAAAGGAAGGAAAAAAATAAAGAACTAAATAACTAAGGAATATAAGCACGAAGAAGCGACGTAACAAAGAAATAAAGGGACAAGAGAATCAAGAAACAAAGGAATGAATAAACAAGAGCACAAGAAACAAAGGAACAAAGGAACAAGAAACCATTAAAAAGTAGGAACTAAGGAGCAAAGGAATTAAGGCACGAAGAAACAAAATAATGAAAAACCAAAGGAGAAAAATATCAAAGGAGTAAAGAAACGAAAGAAAACAGAAAAAAAGAAACAACGAAACGAAGGAACAAATAAATAAAAAAACAAAGGCATAAAGAGACGAAGGAAGGAAGAGATGAACGAACAAGGAAATAAAGGAACGCAGGAACAAAGAAACTGAAAAACAAAAGAATCAAGGGCAGAAAGGATAAATAAACAAAAGAACAAAGAAACAAAGGAACGACGGAATAAGTTTATTGTAGAATTACCAGAAAAAGAAAGTTTGGTAATTTTGGAGCAAGGAAACAAAGAAATAAGGGAAGGAACAACTAAAAAACCAAAGGACGAAGAGATGAAGGAATGAAAGAAAAACGTAACAAAAGAGCTAAAGAACAAAAAAAATTAGACACAAAAATGGAAAGATTGAAGAAAAGAGAAACAAATAAACGAAAAGACAAAAGATCGAGAAAACTACGGAACATGGGAACAAAAGAATAAAAAACAAAGAAACAAAATGAACAAAAGAACAAACGAATAAATATACAAAGAAACGATTAAATAAGGAATTTAAGGAACAAGAGAACAAAAGACCGAAAAAACAAAAGAACGAGGGAACGAAGAACAACGGAATAAATGCTCAAATGAATAAGGGAACAAAGAAACGAGACAACGAAGAAACTAAGGAGCAAAAAAACAAAGCAACGAGGAAATTATGGAACAAATAAGCAAAGGAACAAAGAAACTAAGGAAAGTAGAATAAAGAAGTGAAGGGAAGAAGCTAAGAAACAAAAAAATGAAGGAACAAAGTAATGAAAGAACAAAGAAATGACGGCGCGAAGAAATGATGGAGCGTAAGAACAAAAAAACGAAGAAATAAAGGAACGAAGGAAAGAGGTAACAAAGAGTAAAAGAACGACAAAGAAAGAAGAAACAAGGAAGCAAAGGAACAAGTGAATGAAAAACACAAAGAATCAAAGAGATAAAGAGACAAAGATTGGAAGGAAAAAGCAAATAAATTAACGAAGAAATAAAGAAACGAATAAACAAAAAATGCAACAACAAAGAAACAGATAAAAAATCAAACGAGCTGACAAAAAGAATGGAACAGAGAAACGAAGGAATAAAGAGACGCACAAACAAGCAAGCAAATGAACGAATGAATATAAATATTTTAGATTTTATTATTTCTTGTTTAAACTTAGACATTAAAATCATTATAGAAATTGCTAAGTATTCACATCAGCTTTCTTACCAGATTTCAGACTGAGTTGCAAGTTCTTTAGAAGAAATTTCGAAATTAAGCTATTTCAAATGATTTTATTTTAATTTTTTAAAATAAGATTTTTATTATATTTGATCCCATATACATACATAATGATATCTTAAAGTTTCCAATAATTTTTTTTATTTATTTCTTTGTTAAGTTTGTTATTCTCGCTTTATTCCTTCTTTTGCAATTATTTTTCCCACCGTGCTCAAGTGTTAATATAATATAATAGCCAATTTTCCAAAAAGGAACCTGAACTTTTCTAATATTTTTTCTCTTCTCATCTGTTTTTACTAACTTTGTCCATTTTTTTCAAATTTTTATATAATAAAACAATTTTCGTTTTATCAAACAACAAACGATTAAACTGCAAGCTTAAAGTAAAAGTAGAATTAAAATTTACATAAGGACCGCCATTTTCCCATCGGCATCTCGCAGCATCCCCCGTACGTTCAAGAATATTCCGTATTTGAATCCTAGCTGCATGGCGCTCGTTTCCGGCACAGAATGCACAATGCAACATCCGGCCTGATGACAATTGACTGACGCTCCACGCACTGGTAACTACCACGCTCCGCTATAACTGGCGTGGAGAGTTAGTTGTAGCTACGATGAGGTTCGGCGGGCCGTTCTCCCGTACATCATGCAACAACAATACAGACGCTCGATTCCCGCAGGAGTCTCGTTTACCGCCATCACTGCCGCCCCTTATAGATAGATACATGATCGCTGTGGGGGCGCGCTTGCTGCTGATCTGATTTAGATTATTCAGTTTGTCAATGGTCCTGGCTTGTAAGCGTGTGTGTATACATTACGGCCTGTCGGTATGGTTTAGATAGCAGTCGGGAAAGCGAACGCAATCAGGACTAAACAACAAAAGCTCAGGATCCAAAGCAATTTTAGATTGAAAAGCAGTTTTTGGATGGAAAATGTCCAAAGGCGGGAGCCGCGATTCAACAGTCGCAACTTCGCATCTATTAGAAATTGTTTGCAGCTTGCTCGAACTTGTGGTCAATTCTTTTATATAGAAGAGCTTTTAGTCAGTAATTTCTCTTTTAGAGATTGTATTTGTTCCATTTTCCTCTTTAAAGGCAAATAGGATGAAACTATTAAACTTTAGTGTTCTGTTTATAATGTAACTTTTCCTCTAAGTCAAATTCTTCGGTTTCAGTATTTATGCGAACTTGAACGAGGTTCTCTCAAGAACAAGAAAATAGAAAGTACGGTTATCTAGAGATTTTCTAGGTCAATTTTCATACACCTACAAAATGATTGCAATGAGAGGTTTATAAATAGATACACAAAACAAATTTTTTCATAAAGTGAATATTTAAAAATTAAATTCACCCGGCGCCTCCGCCATTTATGATAAATTTTTCATTTTAACGAATATTCTTTAGCACTTTGTTTTATTTTTTATTTGCAATCAATCTTCAGTTATTGATAATTTGCTGTATAAAAAATAATATTTTTTCCAATCTGCAAACTCGGTCTTCATAACTTATATTTATTACCTCTGCAGTCGGTTTAAAACAAGATTACTAAATTTGGTAAATGAGAAGGATGTTTAACTAATTTCAATCCGAAATCACAAACTGTATGAATTGTGTGTATGAATTGTGTTTTGCAACAACAGAACACTCTTAATAAAAATTACAAAATAAAAATGTTTTATTATTTAACATTTTTATTTTAATGTAACACACCTAAAATATAACTTCTTCTTCTTGAGCAAAAGGTTAAGATGATTATCTGCTAAATAAATGAGGCGTTTAAATAATTTGAATCCTAAATCACAAAGTTTATTAGCTGAAATTTCATTTGTCCTGTTCTAAAAATAATACATAATTGACCCCATTTTCCCAATATTTTTTTGATTTGTTATTTTACAATACTTTGTACTAGAGATTCAGTGGCATCTTTTAATGTTCATAAATGTAAAATGTTTGTTTATCTACTAATGTTTTAAGATTTATTTATATTCTCGTTATTTCAAGTCCAATTCGTCAACCTTATGACTTTGTTAATTTGTTCCTTCTATTATTTTAGATTATTTATTTGCACAGTAACAATAGAAGTCAGTAAGTACCCTTCATAATTATTCATGTCTATAACAGACAATTCAACCTAACTAGAGACTATTAAGAAATGTTAAATTATTGCTTTTTAATAAGTTTTATTAAGAAAAAAATGTGATACCCATCTAAACTGTAATTTGAGGCACAAGATAACAAATTTTTGATAGCTAAAGTGATCTGGATCCCTTCTCAAGGAAATCTTACTCTAAAGGAACATTCAACGTGATTTTTTGATTTAAATAGATGATTGAAGAGGTATAGCAATCGCGTTATAAATCTGAAAAATTTAGACTGAAGACACTCAGGTCATAATAATTATTGGCTTTATAAAATTTAGAAGCAAAATTGTCGATTACTTTTTTCAAAAATAGGTCTATTGTCGATATTACACGAGAAAATTTATTTTCAAGTTCAAGAATATTTAAAAATATTTTTGCAAAAACTTGAGAGGTTTAAGATGATTTTGGAAACAATGGCTAACACTTTGAATCTGTGGGTGATAAATCAAAAATCTATAAAATAAAACAAGACTAAGTACAAACCATTACCATTTATTGATCAAGAAATGAATCAGAGACATAATGATCATTCTAGCTCAGAAAGGTTGTTGAAAAAATTTAGTTAAATAAAGAAACAATTTTTTTAATTGTTGACACTTTAGTATTGAATATTTTTTGGCAACCTTTCCGGTATTTAAAATTATTAACAAAGTTTGAAACGTGGTCGCATAAGTAAATTTATTCTTGTAGAAACGTAGAGAACTAAAGGGAAAACAACATTTTTTGACCTGCCCATCAAGCTATTGAGATGGACCTAAAACTGCTCAAAGTACCAGAACAAACCTCTCCTTGACACAAAAGAATTATCGGCAGGTCCTACAAAAAACGAAAGGACAGCATATCTAAAAGAAACCATCTCCATGCGTTCCTTAAGGTAAACAAATATTTGATATTTATTCTATTATGCAGTTAAACTTTAGTTTAGAAATCTTTTCTTTATTTTTTGTTGCCCATTTTCCGAATTATTGGCTAAATTTGAAATTTTAATTCACTGAGAGGTCTTAAACAAGAAGGGCCCAAGAAGCAATCTACTTATGTTTGGATTACCTGATAAATTAGAATTTTCGTTTATTAGTTAATGATGCAGTTAATAATTTTAACTCTTTTGCTTGTATCTACAGCAAGCTTGTACATATTCTTTTAAATTCGAAGTTGTGAAATCATTAAATACACGCTTTGATCACTCTCCTATACCATGAATCCCAAAATACATAAACAAAAGTTTTGGGCACTTAATTTTCCGCAACCAGTAATACATGTAGCAGGTAATTCCAGACGATTAACTTGTGAAAAAGTTATTCGATCTGCAAACAAAACAAATCTTATTTAATTACATAACTTCATTCTTTGAAAATCACCAGAAATATTAAGTGAATATCTTAAATTTAACTTACTGAATGCAAGAGTCAATGGTCAATAAATTTTCGAATATTTTACTGCTAATGATAGACTTCAAATTATATTCAATAGTTTTGGTAAAGGTCTCCTTACTGAACTTTTATTAGAAATAGAACCTTGGTTACTTGAATAGTGTCATGTAGGATTACCACGATATTCTAGAAGAGATGTAACATCAATTATGGATCTAATTAATGGATTTTTCTTCTACTTAAAATCCATTTGATTTCTTTGTGCAAATAATGATGTAAGTTAGGACATTTAAAGAAACATCTGAATGTTTGTATTAAAGCGTCAACCTAAACGCCAATTTTAATTGTCTTACCATATATTTCTTTATTGTACTTTTGCAGCTAACAATTATTTATTGATCAAATAACAAAATATTTTGAGTAACTGTTAACTTTTTGTGATCAGCTGTTACTACTAGTTGAATCAATGACAGGGCCTTAGAATTTACCTGCATGTGCCAAAAGATAATAATTTGTCTTATAATAACAACAAATATAGATCTTCTTCATCCATATTCACCCGGCGCATCCACCATTTGTCTTTGTTTCACTTTTCTGTCTTTTTTTGAATCGCTTAAATGTGATTTACGTTGTAGGTTTTGCAAAAATACTTTACCTTCAATTTATCTTATCAAATATTAACCTACACATTAAAGGAGATTATTTACAAAAGTGTCTTGATAAATTCTTAATCTATTATGCAAACAAGATTAATTTGTAAATTAAAATAACTCATTATTGAAATTATAGTCCTCTTCAACACTAATATAGTAATTTTGCAACGCTTGTAAATATTTCATTGGCAATATTTTTTCTTATTTTGAAATCAACCCCCGCAGTATCTCTTCATTAGAAGAAAATTTGCAACTTTGCAAAATTCTTATAAAACAATTAATCAGATCTGGTGAATAGGAGAAATTTGTACTTTCTTTAAAATTGCTTTACTCAAAATTATTAATAATCAATAATAATTATTTAACGACAATACCAAAAGCTTATGACTAAATGTTCTTCAGCAGATACATTAACATAGAGGTTTTTCAGTCGTAAAAAACCAAAGTGCTTTCATTCCGATGTATTGGTTTCAAGAAAAATACTCAAATTTAAATCATGATAACAACTGTATTTAAGAACTTAACATCACTTTTGGAACGGGCTCTGATGAATAGCAATTGATACAATCGAAGCAGAGAAAATGTGCAAAAGTACGAGGTAGCATAATTCGAAATGAAAATGGAAATATCGGCGCAAGAAAGATAATGGAAAAAAGACAGAAAAGGAATGAAAAAGCTTAAATAACGTTTCACAAAAAAAGGAATTGCCTAGTAAGTAATATGAAATTGGACCAACACAAAATATTAGGAATTGTGCAGAAAACATGTTTTAAATATATGTTAAGAGTAAACAGAAGCTTCTTAAGCAAAAAGAAACTGCAAAGCAAAGAGTTAATGATGGAAAAACAAAAGTGAAAGAAGTTACAAAAGGAGTAAATAAAAATAAAGAAAAATTAGTACATTAAAAGGAAAGAAAGCTGTATTATGAGAAGACTGAATATGCAGTAAAAGAGGAAAAAATTTACACAATAATAGAGAGAAATACAAAAATTGAATAAGTTAACAATGTGCAACATTAAGAATACAAAATTAAAAAGTTACCAGAAACAGAAAGAATTTTGATCCACAAGTAGTGATGATTGCAAAGTTTAAATGTAGAGACAAAGAACGAGAGTAGATATTGTATAAATGAAAGAGATAGCTTACGTATTATAAGAGGAAGCTATATACTCCTTGAAAAGTGCACGAAGATAAAAGAACTAAGAAATAACTTGCGTTTTTTTTTCATATTGTTATCTTTTTCACGTAATTAAATATTTATTTTCAAATTGAGGATATTCTAGTAAAAACGCCGTGAACTTTTATAGCTATTCGAACAGGACGTGTGACGTCAGTGAACGGCCACAATATCCGACTGGGTTCTCATAAATTCTTCATCTGCTCACTTACATGTCAAAATACCATAATTCACTTTTAATTAGTTGCAATACGGTGAAAAATAATGTAATTTGCTGGAAGAATAAATTGTGTGTAAGTAACCGACTATAAAAGATTAAAAGAGAGGTGATTGGCTGGGTGACGTCATTTGTCACGTCCAATCACTGCGCATTCTGGGTCACGTGCAAATATTCAAATAATTGCAAGAAGGAGATTATGTGATGCCTGAAAAATTCTCAGAAATTGGAAATATACTTACAGCAACATTTCAAATATGTCATTGTTAATTATTAAAGAGACAATAAAGATTATAATAACATTTTTATAAATATAAAAAAATCTTTTGTAGCATAATGTCAACTTTAAATAATATTGAATTAGTACTCTGATAAAAATAACAATAGAGTAGAGTAGAGTTGGAAAGTTTATATGTCGCTAAATCTCAAGGACATGAATTCGATATTTAAAATTGATGTCAAAAAATAGCACAAAGGATTCTACATAAAACAGGGACCTCCCGATATTTGCAGTTACAGTTGGGGTTTACACCCGGTCTATACGTTCACCCCTTCGATCCTACAACCACCGTGGTTTTATTGATTTTCGGTGTACCTTCAAACTAAGGGTGCCAACAGATGGCGGCTGAAAAAGTTTCCGTATCACACTATTAAAAATAATTTTTTATCTTTGTATCAGATAATTAAATTAGTTTCATGCGCGTTTCATTTTTCGATAAGCATTCCAAAAAGCGTGGTCGTTAAAACGCCAGCGCCTCCACTCAAATCAGTTAAAGCTCCCTGGACGTCGCGGCGCTGGCGTCGTACATGATGTCTGCTGTTCGATTTTTCGACGACGACCGTCGTTCGTGCCCATTACTCAAGAATACACAAAAATTCCAAAGCATGCCACTCTGAAACGAACAAAACATGGTCGGCATGGCGAATATGGATGAACACGAAAGAAAAGTGGTGATGGAATTTTGTCATCTTTTAGAAAAATCCAAACAACTGTTCAACGGACTGCGGTAAGTATGATTCATGCATGGAACGTCCCTTTTACCGGGTTTTCCAACAGAGACCTGCCGCAATACGGACACAAACAATGGCAAGCCTATTTCGGGAGAACTTTCGACATATACACGAAACTTTGGAAATTTCAACAGCAGCACCGTCAAATTTTAGATACCAAGTACGGGCTGAAACGGTGGCAAATCGGAGAAATCGCATCTAAAATTGGACAACTCTATTATCACTATTAGTAAGTTACTCATCTTTAACTGGAAACTTAACTAAAGGTTTGCTTGCAGTTTGAGAACTAGCGAGACTAATTATTTGAATGAGGCTTATTCGTTTTATGCCGCGATCAGGGGTCGAGCTTACTATTCCAGGGCTGCGAAAGAAGATAGGTAAGTATCTTTATAGTTCGTAGATTTTTGAGGAAACTTTCTCATGGCACGATACTTATCGCGGTAAATTTGGAGTTTTAGGTCAGAATTGATGGTGAAAAAGTTAAGGTATTATGCGCGGTTCATCGTAGTTTGCCTCTTGTTACGCCGAATGAAGTTAGTGAGAGAACTGATTGCAGAATTAGATAGACATATCGCAGACTATACCAGCACGTATGAGCCTGATGATCAGATCGAATGGAGTCTGGTCCTGGACGAAATCAAAGGTTTTATCACGGCAGACTCTTTGGTCACCGTCCTCCACGCAGACACCAATCCCATTGTTTTATCCCATAGGTAAATCTTCCTATCACCTCCCAACAATATCTAAATCAATTGTGTTTAGATTAAGCCCACTCACCACGCCTCCCGTAGAAAAATCGCAATATATGAATTTAACTTTGCAAGAAATCTTAATCGTTGGTAGCGCTTCAGAACAAGTAAAATTTTCCGAACTAACAATGGACATGTTCCGGATGATCCAAACTCTTGAGAGAGAACCTCAAGAAGACTACAATCACATATACGATGCCTCACCAGCTCCCGGTCGTGTTCCTTATACAGTTCCTGGACAAAAAGGGTAATTCACCAAACCAATCGCACTCTCAATTTTAATTAACAATTTTCTCTAGTTACGTAGAAAATGGGGAGAGGCCGGGTAGGCGGGAGAATCCCCACAAATACCTTTTATACAAACCTACTTTGAGTCAAGTGTTAGTTTTCTTGGCTAGCGGTTTCAAGGAACTCCCAGCTAATGGAGCACTACTATTGTACCTTTCGTCGGACGGTTGTTTCTCCACCACCAAACACCCGGAAGACAGTAAGTTTTTTGTTGATAATACCTCTGTCACATTGGTTGATTTCAGTGGGTTACGATTTAGGTGGAGTGTTAACAAGTAGCAAAAGAGACGGGGAACACAAGAAACAGAAAGAAGCTCACTGCCTTTATCCTGGTGATCTCTATCCGTTCACTAGAAGACCGTTGTTTGTCGTGGTTGATTCTGATAACAGTTTTGTTTTCCAACATATTCCCAGATATTTTGGACAACCTCTGGTTACGTTGATGTCGCCGCAAGATACTCCTCCAGCTTTCCAAGGTTCGTTAGAAAATTGGGGATTGATCATTTTGGTTTTAATTTTTATAATTATTTTAGATCAGCAACATAATGGGTCTTTGTTCACGTTATTCCTCCATTCTCCATTGACGGCATTCTGTTACTGTTGTAATTTGACGAGTATTCCGATTCATCATTGGGAACGGTGCCAGAGTTTTGTCGATCGATTTGTTACTGAAGCATCCAGGCTCTTTACTAGATCCCGAGTCGGTGAGTATGATGAAGGTATGTTGGTTTTAGTATTGTGATGTCGTTACTTGCGGTGGATAAAGCCTAAAATTACAAAATTTCTGAAAGGAAAAAAGACAAAAATTATGACAGACTACCAAGAAAATTATAATTACAGTACGTGCACAATACAGCAAAGTTGGTACAAATTTTGGAAAATTGTTTAGAAAAATTCTTAAGCACTCAAAAATTTTTTAAAAAACACATTTTGTTAAATTGACCATTTTCGTTGTCAAGGCTTTTTTCCTCATTGTTGCATTAGTCATTAGAATAAACTGAAATCGAAATTGAGGTGCTTGAGTATTGTTTCTACTATTTGATTACTAATTTTATATCAACTTTTATGCCAGCACTGCACGTTTTTAAGAAAAGTAATCAATAAGATTGTTAAATCCAATTTACTAATAGCTCAAACCATTTTGTACTGATTAAGCTTAAATAATTTATCAACTTACTTTATGAAAATTTAAACAAATTGAATCCAATCTGCTGTTGGGGAGTATTTAATTGGCATTAAATTTAATTTGACTAAATTTCAATACTGTAACTGATATCTGTAACTAAATACCTACAGTTGACTTCAAAATCAATATCCAATCTGCAATTCTTTTTATTAGTTACTTTTGCAGTAACTAAAAGCTACACTGCCCCTTGTTGTATGAATATTAATTTTTACGATTGTAATTACAAAAATCAACAATGTTGAATGGGTATTAACATTGGATACTACTGTACCGTGGTAGTCTGTGATAATTTTTTTTTTAAATTAATCAAAATAAATTTAAATATTTTCACATGATTTGGTAAATTTTATTGATTTTTTCCGAAAGATTTTTTGTGAAGATACTTTCAAAATTTATTAATTAAAAGATATGCCATACAAAGAACTAAGCAATAAAAATTAAAACTCTGTAGAGAGTACGGAGAAATATATTAAATAATTATAGTGAAAAGACAAAAATATAAATTTTAATTAGTTAAAACTTGAAAATGCAAAACATAAAAATCTATCCATGAAACCGAAACTTGAGCAAGTAAGTAGTTAACGTTGTAGAGGTTTAGAAAGTTAAAGACTGTAATAGAACAAGAAGATAGAGATTATCGGCTATGAAAGAAGACCAAAATGGACATCAGGTCAATTTTTTTGTAACTATTAATAATCCTCATTACTCCCGAAAAAAGACAAAATCAAAAAACTTACGTTTGAGCAAACTTTTAAAAAACATTAGTTACGAAAATTGAAACTCCGGCAATAACGCAAAAATTGTTTCTAAGAGTCTGATGAAGATTCGGCTAGTCTTTGCTTAGTTTAGTTAGATATCATAAAGTGGATAGTGCTCCGGTTTAGGCTTTACCTACATTAGAACACTGCTTATCAGTTGTGATCAATGTGTAGCTTTAGCTTTAGTTGATGTTAGCATTGAATGTTTTGGTAATAACTTCTAAACCGGTTCATTTCTCTAACGCTTAGAGGTGCGTTTTGTAGATTCCTCTTACCTCCAGTTCTTCGGCGACGATTTCCTGCGTCTCTTGCTGCTGCGTTATGTGTTCTGCGACGTGGTGTTGCACCTCCATCGAGCTTTCAGAGGTCGTCAATATCGCCCCAGATGCCAACCGCCTCTTCCGGAAGCCGAACTGCTCGAACATCCATCATTGCAACATTTGGTGCTAGATTTGGCCGCTCATCTTGAAGTTCGCACCCACTTCATGGAGAATCACGAAATCGACTGATCCAGGGCTTCCTCCTCATGGCCGTGTGTGGGGTTTAGTAACATCTGGGGATCGTCTTCTAGACAGACCCATGAGGATGGATTCGCTGTCACTCTTAGGAAAACTCCCATCCCGTTCGTTATGCTGATCGCCTTCGCTGCTGTGTTTATGGTTGCATACGCGCATTTTTTGTCGGTTATTATGGAGGCTTTACAATTTTTTTGGACTCTTTGTATAGTTCGCAATGGATTGTTCAAATGTAAATTTTGCCCAGTATTAACACATCAACTAGTTATTCAGAATTCAGCTAAATCCATCAGCGACGTGACGGACACGTTTTCGTGTGCGCTCACTGCGTCGTGGTTGAAATTATCGTATTTTTGGACACCTTTTATGGAATTAGATAAATTAAGTACGGTGATATTAATATAGCTCAAGTTAGAGCACAGCGTCTTTCAATATCCGTTCACTGGTCGAGCAGTCGTTAATCACCTCGACACTGGACCTCAACTACTGCGTTTTAACATTGACACTTCCCCAATATCCCTGTATTATAATATTTACCCACTTCTTAAGTCCGTGACCAACAGTGATTAATACGCCTTTCGTGCCGTGTACGATACGTATTACTTATTAAATTATTGAATGCATGACGTAGGAGTAGACCATGCTACCGATAATTTTAGTCAATGCGTTCTGGAGATGTGCACACGAATGTTACACCAAAACGACTCTCACTACCAACCCAACCTTTGAAATTCTTATGCACAAAGGGGCAAGTTGCAAGTTGACAGGTGCTACTTTCAACATACTGCCAATAACCCTCGAAACTAGTCTAAACTCCCCTTAGATATTAAAATAAGCACAACTTCTAGTAGGTGCACCAGATAGTTAACTTCGTTATTGAAGTCGTGATGGTGGTACATTTGGGTCGTGCCAGGGCCAAATTTAAACTTTCGTCCTTTCGGCATTCTGTTGGGCAAATTAAATTTGGCTCTAGTGTCGATGCTCACCGGGTGATTCGTAACCTAATCAGGGGACAACCTAACACGCCCGTCCGTTATTCGTTGAATCATAAAGCGATCTAATTATAGGCACAAATCGTACCTTACCGATATTGATATGACATCCTCTTATATTCAGTTTTACGGATCACCCTGTAAATATTTTGATTTTTACAAAAAATGTTTTTCGACAATGACTTTATGAGATCATTTTGTTCATGTACTGTACATATTCTATCCTGGTTACCTAATATTAATAATTAAACTAAAATAATATATCATATTACGCAACTTGCTTGGAATTTAAAGAAATTTTTATTAGGAATATTAGAAAATTCTACGACACTTGCGTGGTATTTAGAAATTGCC
This sequence comes from Pyrochroa serraticornis, assembly GCA_905333025.2. Classification (NCBI taxonomy): domain Eukaryota; kingdom Metazoa; phylum Arthropoda; class Insecta; order Coleoptera; family Pyrochroidae; genus Pyrochroa; species Pyrochroa serraticornis. The sequence continues at coordinate 23,436,656 of HG995154.1, forward strand.
TTGCTCATAAACCGAGTTATAGTTGTCTCAACCAAAACTTTTGTTGATTCTTTAGGTAAATTCGATCATGTTCTGTTATCGAAACGTGTGATCTTTACGGCATTCTAGAAATCATGCAAGCGCCCCTTACCATGTTATAAAGAAACAATTTTGTTTATATTTACAACAGCACAAAAATGTGCGAGCGTTCAAATTAAGGTTGATTCACCATAACCGGTGAATTTGTATTTAAAACTACTATTAGATAGATTTGCTAATTCATATCATGTTTGTTTTTATTACAAGAACTTCACACAGATACCTTAGAAGTCATAAGCTTAATATAATAGTTGTAAGTTGAGCAAATTCTTGACAGTTGGTAAAAGACACATGGTTTTTAGAATCGATTCTGTTCTAAGGATTGCGCCATTATTCCTGTCACAGTACCTGCTAGACCTTCTATACTGACAGGGTAGTATATCTTAACCATCCAACTGTTGCACCAATAGCTAATTTTTGCGAAATTCATCAAATATACTACGAAGAATGGCACAATTCTCGTTAACTGTTTACAGTATGATTGTTATTTCCCTCTCACTCCTCATTGTTTTTACAAGAATTGTTTTCATGAATGTAGACTTGTGTTCTATATGTTGCATTATCTTTTTGTGTATCAAGTTACGTAATACAACTTGTAATAAATTATAAATACACATTATCAATTTAATTACAGTATTACAAGTTTCACGAGGAGAGTGTTTCATTTCGTTGGCTCCATAAACCGCAAACATTATCATTAAATATAATAACAAATTTATGTAACAAACAATTTTCAGGAAACTCGCATTGAGTTTCTTATTTCCTCAAGGCCACAAACAGAAGGGTAAGGGGAGATTTCCTCAATGAGAAAGTGAAAAATAAAACATTTCTTTTAGTAATATTACTTTAGAATATTAATACCATCGTATAACAAATGTGAAAGGAAAAAAAATTGAAATAGAAATTCTAATGATTGCAAACTGAAAGATGTAAAAGTACTGAGAATGCCGAGAACTGTAAGCTGAATTAACAGGATGGTTTTGTAGACCAGTAACAGGCAGCCACCACTTGTTTAAAACTTTGTAGAGTCTTAACAAGGATACTCTCCCTGTAGTAAAATGACGTTTTAGTATTACATATTCTTTTGGCATCTTCCTGTTAGTTTGTCATTTTTGTGAAATAAATTTGGCTTAACAAATGTTAGCTTTAAAATTATTAACAAAGTTAAAAACATGGTTGTATACGTAAATTTATTTTTGTAAGTAACCACAAACTCAAGTGTAGAGGACTAATAAAAGAGAAAAACAAATTTTTTTACCAGCATTAACCTGATGAGATGGGGCTAAAACTGCTCAAAGTACCAGGAACAAGCCTCGAAATCGGATAAGTATTTCTCTTAAAAGGAACAAAATTATTGGCAGGTCCTACAAAAAATGGAAAAACATCATATCTGATATTTGAATTTTAGATTAAACGTCCTTTTTCTATTTTTTGTTGCTTTTTTTCCAAATTATTGGCTTGATTTGAAATTTTAATTGATTGAGGAAAAGTTTCAAACAAGAAGAGATTAAGAGGCAATCTACTTATGTTTGGATTCACTGATAAATTTGAATTTTCTTCTATTAGTTTATGAAGCAGTTAATAATTTTATTTGTTTTGTTTGTATCTACAGCAACCTGGTAGAATGTGATCTTTTAAATATAAAGTTATGAAATCGTTAAATATATACTTTTGTCACTCTCTCTAAACCATGAATCTCAAAATTCACAAACAGAAGTTTTGGGCACTTAGTATTCCGCAACCAGTAATACAGATGGCAGGTAATACCAGACAATTAACTTATGAAAAAGTCTTTAACAGTTATTTGATCTGCAAATTAGCAAATTGAATTTGATTATATATCATTCTTTGAGAATCACCTAAAATATTAAGTGAATATCTTAAATTTAACTTACTGAATGCCAAAGTCACTGGTAAATAAATATATTAATATTTTACTACTAATGATAGACTTCAAATTATATTCAATTATTTTGGTAAAGGTCTCCTTACTCAACTTTTATTAGAAATAAAACCTTACGATTACCGCAATCCTCTAGAAGAGATGTAACATCAATTATGGATCTAATTAATGGATTTTTCTTCTACTTAAAATCCATTTGATTTCTTTGTGCAAATAATGATGTAAGTTAGGACATTTAAAGAAACATCTGAATATTTGTATTAAAGCGTCAACCCAAACGCCAATTTTAATTGTCTTACCATATATTTCTTTATTGTACTTTTGCAGCTAACAATTATTTATTGATCAAATAACAAAATATTTTGAGTAACTGTTAACTTTTTGTGATCAGCTGTTACTACTAGTTGAATCAATGACAGGGCCTTAAAACTTACCTGCATGTGCCAAAAGACAATAATTTTTCTTATAATAAGAACAAATATAAATTTTCTTCATCCATATTCACCCGGCGCATCCACCATTTGTCGTTTCACTTTTCTGTCTTATTTTCAGTCGCTTAAATGTGATTTACGTTGTAGGTTTTGCACAAATACTTTACCTCCAATTTATCTTATCAATTATGAACTTGCACATTAAAAGAGATTATTTATAAAAGTGTCTTGATAAATTCTTAATCTTTTATGCAAACAAGATTAATTCGTAAATTACAATCATTTTTTTTTCAAATCATATTCCTCTCCAACACTATTATAGTAATTTTGCAACGCTGGTAAATATTTCACTAAAAGTACTTTTCCCATTTTGGAAATCAACCCCCGCATCATCCTTTCATTAGAAAAACATTTGCAACTTCAAAAAATTATTATTTAACGTAGAAGTCAATGGTCCGGAGAATCAGATTTGGTGAATTGAAAATTATTGTTACTTGAATAATCTCATGTTGGATTACCATGATAATCTACAAGAGGTAACATCAATTATGGATCCAATAAATGGTCCTCTTTTCTACTTAAAATCCGTTTGACTATATTTGTACAAGCAATGACGTAAGATAGAAAATTTATTTAATCGTCTGGATGTTTGTATTAAAGCTTCAATCTAAACGCTCTTTTTAATTGTCTTTAAGTTTACAATATATTTCTTCATTTTACTTTTGCAGCTAACAATTATTGAATGATTTAATCACAAAATATGTTGAGTACATAACTGTTAAGTTTTTGTGAACAACAATTACTAGCTGAATCAATGACGTACACTTAGGGCGCACCAGTATATAGTATAGAAACAATTCTTTATTATTTTTTTATATGTATTTCCTTATAAGCTGCTGAAGAATGCTACGTTGACTATTTAACTCAAAGTAGACACGGTTTTTTTTTTGTAGATTCCTCTCTAGGAAGATAACGAATCTATTAAATAACCTGACCTTTCTCCTGATTTAAATCCTTGCAATTTTTGTGGAGATATTTAAACCAATAAACTGTACTGAATATATAAAAGCTCGCGTCGAAGAAAGCGCTGTCCTAATTTGAAGTATTTCTTCAAAGGATAAGACAAATGGATCTAACTGAAGGTAACGGATATGTACTGGTTGATTGAAAGAAAGTTAAGCCTATCATTGGAAAATATATTATTATTCTATAAAACTGTCATTAAGCCAATTTGGATCTACGGGCAGAACTCTGTGGATGTGCGAGTAAGTCCAACTTGATAATAATTCAAAAAGGTCAATCCAAGTGTTTAAGTTGGCACTTGGCCTATGTTTAAGTTGGTATTAGTGCAGCGCCACCTACGGGTGCATTTGAGTTTTGAGTAACACCCCACTATAAATACCATGTAAGGGTGGCGCTTACTTTTTTTGTTCCCCCGACATACCACTAACCTTTGGTTAAAACACAACTCCCCCCCCCCCAAGATTAACCCACTATGTTTCAGATTACGGGGTAAAGGAACTAGGTTCCGGCCCATCAACCAAGAGAAGATAAGGATAAGGATAAGGCTCACTCTCTTTTTCCTCTAGCTGCACCGACCAACATCTTGTACCACCGCAATAATATACATTCAAAATTATACAGTTCATTCTATTGAAACATTTAACCACCCAGATTTTGCGGATAATGACAGATGCACCCTAGTATGTGACCAAACAAACTCTTCATGCTGTCTTCAATATGTCATTTGTGAATGAAGCGACTAGACTACAAAGCAGAAAATATCCTGGGAAACTAGATAGCCACTGCTACTACAATATTTTGCTACACTCACTACTTACTTGATGAACACTGAGTTAGGAGCCTACGAGTAAGAAGGCAATAGCCATTAGACTTATTAAATAAATAGTTAAAGAGGACCCATCGGTAGAGGAGTTCTTAAGACACCAAATTAGCTCATAGGGATAATTATATTCTGATTGCTAATGCAAATAAAAAAATTAAAAATTAAATTCAAAAAAAGTTTAATGTACAATTTAGTTGATAATGTTGTTATAAAAACTAAGTGTTAGGTATTGGCATTGACTTTTTACTTATAGACGGTCAACCTCGTTGTGTTTATGGACTAGTACCGCTAGATGTCGTAGGACAAGTGTGTCGCGTACAAATTTTGAAGCGACGGGTTTGAGTCTGAACTAATCTAAAAATAAATTGTAGCATTGCTTATAGATATTATTATTATTATTATTATATCTATAAACAATGATTGTAGCTACCCCGCAGACTAGATTACCGTTATGGGTAGTTTATGACTGTTACAGGCCAGGAAATAGAACGGCCTTGTCTAATACCACTTGGCTGTTTGTGCTTGGTGAAAATCATCGGACCGTCATGATGGCAGATTACGAGTACGCATTCGTGTAATGATGTGATGCAGTACGTTTAGAACTGATAAAGAAATAAAATGAGAATAATATTGTTTTATCAAAAATAAAAAAAATAAAATATTAGCTGGACGGATTTGGCCAAGTTTTTTAAAATATAAGTTATTTTCCGAATAAGGTTTTAAGGAACAGAAAGATGGGAAAATTTGGCCAAAAAATTGGAAAATTCTTTCTATGGGATTTTCAGTGGCGGCTCGTGGCTAAATTAGATCGGAGGGCAACCTCTAGGACAAACTTATAAGTATCCAATAACAATTGACCCTACTAAACGGATTCATACTTATTAATTTATATTTTACAATCAATTTTAGTAAGTTTCCAGATCACCTTTGAGGTACTACTATCAATCCGTTGACCTATAAAGGGGGTCTCGCCAGTAGCCCTACTCCCAACAAAAAACTAGAAAATTATTCTTACACTAAACTAACCCTATTAACGTAAAATTGGAATATAAAAGCGAGATTTTTTTTAAAGAAAGCATTTTTGATCTAAGAGAGATATTTACTTAAAAGTCTTATAGACAAAGTCTATTCGTCTATTTTTTTTGAGCTACAAAATGACTAATAACCAGATTATTAAAATCGTCTGTGGACTTAATAAGTTCACGTTCAATAGAGCATGTAGGTAGCGCGCAAAGCCTATCTTGGCCCATAGTATTGCGGGAAAAAGTCTTAATTCTTTTTAAAGTTGAAAAGCAAAATTCGCTTTCAGCTGTTGTCATAGGGATTGTACAAATAATTCTTAACAATTTGACAGATTCACGGAAAACATTTTGAAGGTTATTGTCTAAAAGAAATTGCAGAATGTGAAGAGCTCCATTGGCTTGACGAAAGTCTTCCCTTCTATATGTGGTTATTAATTCTTGCTTTAATGAAAGAGAATCTAACTTAAAAAAAGTAACTGCAGTATTAAAAAAATGCTCCGGGAAGTTTACAGCAAAATCTTTAAAAGAGCTTGCCTTAAAGAGTAAAGAAGCTTCCAAATGATCATTAACACAAAATCTATCTGTGATATTTGTAATAATAGCACCACATACTTCTTTGGCCATTTGCATGTTTCTGTCTACATATCGAGCTCGCTTTGTAGCTACGGGTTTTGATTTATCATCTTCATTATTATAGTCATGATCAACCTCTTTTCTAATATTTTGCACCGCATTCTTAAAATCGGAAATGAATTTTTGAATTTTGACACTATCTAACTGGCGTAGTTGTATTGTTTATAGAGAATATCACTGTGTGGTAAAATTTTATTAAAGAGATATATTAAAAAATTGAGTTCCTTATCTTTCAAATAATTTATTAATGCGGTTGATGGCTGATTGGTTAGTTTATCATTTTCATTATCAATAATAAATTTAAAGCATTCAAGGAGTTCTTGTTTATATTTAAAAACAGTATAGGCTAGGAAATAAAGCATTTTGGCTCGCAATTTTTTCGTCCAGCATGGATTTACTTGAAATTTTCACATAAGGTAGGAAATAGCTCAAGGATCATTTTCTATATCATGCCGCTGTACGCTAAAACCTTAGGGGTGGAAATTTTTCATTACATTTTAACCATGGAAATCGATGGAAAAAGTAATTCTAAGAAGAAATGTTCTTTACGTTTTCTTCGTAAAACTAATTTTTTTCGAGTTATTCGCCGTTAAAAGTAACAGTTTTTCGACGAAAAAATCGACTTTTTTAGAGGGTTTTTTGAGAATAACTCGAAAAATATGCATTTAATCAAAAAAACTGTAGATATCAAAATTGTAGCTTTTAGAAAAACAAACAAAATTATTTTTTTATAATTTTTCTACGACCAATACAAACCGAGATACGGCATGTTAACGGTTAGCTTTTTTCGTCAAATGCATAATTTGAAATTTTCAAAGCCAAATAACGGGAAAACTTTGCATTTTTCGAGGAAGACTTACAGAATCTTTTTTCAAGTATACAATTAGGTATACCTTTCAAACAAAAAAAAAAGTTTCTAGCATAAAGATTGAGCGACCTATGATCAAAATAAGGTCGGTACCTACTTTATTCTACGAAAAAATCAGTGAGAATAATCCCATAACTACCCTCCTAATTAAAATTGATCTTTACCCTTCTGTAATTCTTTTTATATATGTAGTATCAATACACCCAAGAAGTTTGATCTATTTAAAGTGCCTAATTTTAGAAAAATTGGAGTTTAAACATAAATTGATGTTATATTATTTTGTATTTTTCACCCTTTTCCTCAAAATATCTCCGAAAATACTGGAGATACGAAAAAAATAATAGAGCATTAAATTGTTGCTTTCTTAATAACTTAAATTTTCCTGTGCATAGATTTTCTTTACAGTAAATATTTAGCGAGGTATGGCTATTTAAAACCTCTATTTACGAGCAAACACCCCCTTATTCGAGCCCTTTAAACTCACCCCACTTAAAAACTAAGGGATGTTACGGAATTAAATTCACATAGTCTTATAGCTCTTGAAAAACCCTACAAAATCATTTTTGAAAAAACTTTTTATCACCAAAAATGAAGGAGCTATGTTTATTAAACGAATTAATTTTTTTTTCGAAAAATTTGAATAGCCCGCTTGGGAGTGTAATAGAGCACTCTCAATATATATAATACCACAGAACCGGTCTTTTCGGCAGTAATAATTAAAAACTATTTGTATTTGTAAATTCGCATTTTTGTGTAAATAAATGCTTTTGTATGTAATTCTACTTTTTGAAGTGGAACTTCTTAGGCGTCGATGAGATGGTCGAGAATTGAGAGTAAAATTTCAAGGCCATGTAACGTTTTGGGCATTTCCGTTCCACGAGAGAGAAAAAAGATATAACGTAGAGAGAAAGAGAGAGAGAGCCATACCTATAATATCTAACACACAGTTTAGGCTATCCACGTCTCCCTTTTGTGCGGTCCTTCGTCTTTTCTCCCACTCCTACGCTCAGTCTCAAGTCCAAGTCGCACGGCGTTAGTAGCATTGTAGGAGCTCTCTCTCTCTCTCTCTCCCTTGAAAGTTTCACTTCTATTACGTGTACTATGCTACATGCACTGTTTTTTTTTCTGTATAGATCTATTAAATTACTTATAAAAATTGAAATGTTATTAAGGGTGGTTTTTAAGGGTTGAAATATTATGATATTATATCCTAAAGCATAAAACAATCATTATTTAACTAACCCAAACCAAATGTTGACCATATTAAAGTTTAAAATGCTATTTTATAATTTTTGACAATTAGGGGTAGTTTTCACTTTAAAAAAAAACAGTGCGTGTAGCATAGTACACGTAATAGAAGTGAAACAGTAATGCCTGTGTAGACTCAAGCGGGATCACAATCGTCGGACCCCATCAATAAACACACAAAGCAATAAAATGAATTGCTGACATCGCAACCACATAGCCAATCTGCATTTTGGTACATACCTACATTGAATGATCTTACCACAATTTTGCCCTTTACCACATGTTGTTTTAGGATCTGAAGGTTAGGCCGAAATGGACCCAACTCTTTTATTTTCTTACGATCCTCGAAACTTAATCCCCTCAATCTTGTCGCGACAATTGCTTGGACGGTATTCATTGCTTCAATTAGAACACGAAATCACCCAACAACTGTTGAATCTCAGTAAAAGCAAGAAACTAGAACGGTAGAGCAACGAAATTATTTCACAGCTGGATAAACCGCTAATACGCTAGGCCACACACCACACTTGCATGTATTGTATTTAGTTCATAAGCAGATTGTTGCTGCCGAACCCTTTGACACAACGGCAAAGTTCGAGAACGTTCGGGGTTCGGGTTTAACAAGTTACTCTATTGGCTTAGGCAAAATGATTCTGGCCCCTCCTCAACGCTGTTGTCAGCGTTTTTTAAAGCACTCTCGATGTATAATTGCATGGAAAAATATGGATAGCATATGCCAAGTTTTACGCAATCTGGCAAAGCGCGGGGGATAACGCCAAGCTAGCTCACAGTGTGCAGCGTTCAGTTTGGAAGCGGGAAACTTAAAATAGAAGCAAGTAATATATCCGATGGCCTTCATAAATTTCTCGCTTGTGCTTAATACATTCTCTATTTTTCTGAGGAGCTTTGGGAGGGCGTTGCACTTTTGCCCCTTCTGCACCAGCCGCCACTGGGGATTTTTGTTCGAACGTGAGATAAATTATCAATGGTATTGGCAAAACCCCACTTTAGTAGGGGTTACTTTCATTCCCTCCAACCGGAACGGTCATCCAGACCTTTTCGATTTCTGTTTTAGTTGGATTTTAAGTTAGTCGTAAGTCGTCAGTTGCAGTTATAGTTGATAATTCTTCGTCACACATACACACACTAAGTGTCATGAACTGACTTTTTATTTCAGCATTCTTTTGTTTCTCTCCGTTAATTTTAAAAGTTTTAAATGTTAAAAAATAGTTAACAGATGTCGGGTAAACTTACAGACAATTAGTAGAATTTTTTAAACAATTCCTTGGAGATTTGGTAAGAAATTTTCAATATTTTTGTTGTATTTTTGTTGTTCTATTGCTTTCTTTTTTACTACAGAAGTTAATTTTAATTTATAAACTTTTACCTCTTTAGAGAACAACTTTTATCTGAAAAGCTAGATCTATAATTTTTTTTTGAAAATAACAAATCCAAAAAACAAAATGTGTGAGCTTTGGTATCGTTCGAGTCAGTTCTTAAATCAATACTCGTTTCCAGCTTAAGAACTGGAAAGTGATATTTATAATTTAGATCAATATTCACATCTTGTTAAATTTGACCATGCGTTAGTAGCAAGTTTATGGTTATTTAGCTAAAGAAGTTAATTACGTGTAATAAAACCACAAAAGGTAATCATAAAAATGTATTCATTCCTACAAACAATTAACATTCATTCGTTAAATACCTGCGGATTTGCAGTTATGTAATTATTAACTGTGGTGCCTCTGAATTTTAAGATTTTGTTATTTAGGGTCAATTAAAGTTACAATACCAATCAATTTCTGGTACACAAAGTAGATTTTCAAAGAAATTTTTTCCAGACAACACCCATCATTAGTTTAGTTTTCTAGGAGACAAAACCATGCTTCTAGGAGTGAAGGTATCACAGGGTAAATCGTTCTTTTTATGCACACGACGAACATGTGATCTCAAATTATCTCTCCTCGACGATCTATAACTACAAAACGGGCATAAATGGGGTTTCTCCCCCGTATGCATCCTTCGATGTTGAATAAGCTACAAAAATTTCTATTTTAATCGAAAAACCTTCAACAACTCACCTTTTTTAACTGCAAACTCCTAAATTTGCAAATATCGCAACAAAAATGTTTCTCTTGTTTATGTTTCGTCATATGCACCGATAAAGTCTCTTCATCCTTGCGGTCTTTCCCGCAAATAGGACAGGAGAGCGGATGGGTGGAGGCTCGAACGTCGTCGCTGGAATCGCACCATCGCAGATGACGTAAAAAAGCTTTTTCGGTGGTGCAAGTGTAAGGACATTGTTTACAACGATATTCTTCTTTGGAATACCTGAAATTCGATCGAGTGAATCTATGGACAAACAATGGGAATCCACTAACCTTACTCTCTGTATCGACCGCTTTTTCTGAGCCTCCGCCTCTTCATCGTTCTCGTCGTCATCGTCATCAATAATTGGATGTTGCTCGATTTTTTCGTCGTTATCTTGGTCTGCTTCATCCTCGTTTTCTTGATTCGGCGGGTTGCTATCTGAGCTAAGGGATGAATTAGTGTCATTGGACGTGACGTAAGGAGTGATTATCTGGATTCCTTGGACTAACGAGACGTCGGGACGTACGCAAATTGTTGTGTTGAGGAGAAACTGATTCCAGAGTCCCGACAAATCCATATTTGGCACATTATTAATTAAAGGTCTGTCGTACCGATTTTGCGGCGGTCACATTTTTTTGATTTTACGACTCGAGACATTATTGTTTTTAAGGGGTTTTCACGGTTTATTTAGAAAAAATTGGTGTTTTTGGATAAGTTGTTCATCGTTGCGAGTTGTATTGGAGAAGACCAGATCACAACTAGAAAAATTTGGCAGGTGAGCTCCTGTTTATCTCACAACAGGATGGGATGTTTACAAGTGCGTGAAACGGGGTTGCGCGATATAAAAAATAAACAAAAATCGCCGTGGCGGCAACTACAATTCTCAAATTTCGAATCCTTCTTCGATAGACCCAACTGTTATAGATTGACTTTCTGCCTAACATCGGACATTGATAACAAAGACTTTCTAAAATGTTCGGTGTTTCTATAAACTATTAGACTTGGAGAAAAAGTGATAACTCGTGAAGTGAAAATTTAATTCCACATTTGAGGGTAAAAGAAATTGTAACTGGGGGTGTATCCCAATACCATATTCAATAGACAACGCAATTACAATGTAGCATTTACAGTGGTCACTTTTACCAAATTGTACATATTGATGAACCCTATTAAATATCGTCATTTCATTTTCTTGTTATTTTTCATTGTTACTTCCACTGCCATATTGAATAATGTTGTTAATAAAGGGGTTTCATCCCTAAGTCCTTTTCTTACTTTAAAACTCTTGCTATCCGTCTTCCTTCCATATTGTTTGGCATTTTGTGATCTCTAAAGCCATTTTCGTCATTCTAATAAACTTTTTGAACACAGTTGCATCATATGTTTGCTTGAATTTGACGCATAACGCATGAAGTTTGGATTTATATTCGTAGTTAACAACTTCCAATTCCTTAAGGGCAAAAATTAAATCCTTCGTGCCTCTACTGTTTCTAAAGCCCTCTTGGTATTCCTCCAAAACCCTTTCAGTTTGTATATTTAATTTTTTTTCTCACTAGGAGCTCAATGCCTCTGTAGTTTTCAGGCAATGCTGGATCTCTTTTATATATATAGGACATGTTAAGGTGTATGATCAGTTCTCCGGCATTTGAGCTTATCTCCAGATGGAAAATTGGAATAGGAGGTTCTTTTATATTAATTCCATTTTCTTCTTGCCAAAAATTGTTTCTCTTGTCCTTTTATATTTTCACCGTTCCGTAATTTATCAAAATGGTTCTCTCATTCCTCTAGCGGTTTTTTGTATTTTGCTATTATTAGTATTTCTTCTTTATTCTTCAAGTAGCTTTGTGCGTTTTAATTTCTTTTCTCTATTTTCTTACATATATTTGCACAATATAATAAGTTAAGCTTACAATTTTCAGAGTGCACTATAATCCACTTTTCGCCGTTCTTACTGACAAGAGCCTTAAATTTCTTCTTGTACAAGAAATTGTATAATGCTATAACTTTGTTATAAGCCGCGTCAGAGTCAATTATCAGGTTGTCTCCGAGCAGCAATTTACAGATCCTCGTGACGTCACGAGAAAAGAACAATTATCATAATTAAATCACAATTATTTTTATTACTATTTATCATTTTAACGTATTTTAAGTTGATTAAAGTGAATGTGGTGTGGATTCAGTTAAAAAATATTGAACGCTTAGAACCCTCTGCTCCTATTACTACTGGTGATTTCTACGCCACTGCTGGCGCCGGGCACTTGAATTTATTTACAGACGAACTGTGATGATATTGTCTCAGATTTTATATAAACGTATCTATTACATTGATTGAACACTAAAACCACCCAAAGATATTAATTTCGTAATATTTTGAGTTTATCTCGTTTCCGGCTCATAGATAAAAGATAAAATTTATCTAGAGATATTTGTGATTTCTGGTGGTTTCTGTTGCGCAATATTGGCGTTACCGTAAAATGACGTTTGACCTCTTGACATTATTCAGTTGACGTTTTGTCAGTGACAAGAAAATTCTAACCAAACTCGCCTAATCATAATTCGTGAAAAATCAGCATCAAACAAAATTTGGTGACAACGTGTGATTGCACAATCCATGCAGTTCATAAATGGGCCAAACATAATTCACCTAATGCATAACACCACATGGATTTCCAGCCACGCCAGTGCTAATTTTAATATGCTTATGTCCAAGATCACTCCAACATAAAAACGAAATTACATAAACACCCCAATCCTAGCATGTAGTAAACAATCAACAACACACTTGTTGTAAATACTTCCAAGCCATTTTTGCGTAATGGGTTTATGTTGGTGTAAGAAGAAGCATGAAGAACATGACACTTATGTTCCCCAGGTCCCCAGCAGTCCCAACATCAACGTCACGATGGCACCAAGGTCACCAGTACCATCACACTATTACATCAGGGTCCCCAAGGCCCCCGATCCCCTCCACGTCGACCGGCTCGTCCTCGAAACTTTAGGCGTCATCGCTACTTTAGTTGACAAGTAACTACAACCTTTCTTCAAATTTATCTAAAAATTGGTAATTTCAAAATTTTGTTTTTCAGTGAACAAGATCCACCGGCCTCAATGATACTTCTCCACAACATCGCCGATAACGAAGAGGGTTTTATTCAAGTAGTGAAATCAATGATTCACGTAATACCCCTCATTGATCCGCTAGGTCCATCGATTATCACGTTATTGCTGGACGATTGTCCTTTGCCTTCAAAAGAGTCCGTATTTAAGGTGATCAATATGTTGGGTTTATCGCGAGAATCGGCGCTTAACGGAAAAGGAAACCCTTCAAGAGAACGTAATATCTGCGTGGTTCTTGGGTGTATAGCAGAAACGTTAGCGGGACCCCGAAATTTAGATATATTAAGTGAAGCAATGCTTGATTATTTGTTGACGAATTTGGTAAAGTTTTTTTAATTAATGATTTTTTATTTATTGGAGATGTTGCAGGAACCAGAAACTGATCCCAATGTTATATTATTCGCTTTGATAGCGTTAGAAAAGTTTGCACAGTCTAGTCAAAATAAGGTGACGATAATGAAGAAATTAGAAGAAATGCATCCTTGCCCCATCAATGTACTGGAGAAGTGGCGCAATCAAGTTCATTACGTTAAAAGACAAGTCGGATTTTGCGCCCAATGGGTGTTGGATAATCTATGTAAGTTTTGTCAATTGGTGAATTGAAATTTGAAGTGGCAACTTCTCAAATTTTTATCATTGAAATTGAGATTTTATTTGATTTACTCACTTGAGTTCGAAATTTGTTAAATACTTGTTTAAATTTAACTGATGGAGCTGTGACTGCTTACAAACACTCTTGTGATTAAATAAAGTAAAACAGTGGCCCAGCGGTAACGCGCCACGTCTATCTCGTCATTCCCTTAAATATGGCGAAGGGCACCTGGACGTGCTATATTGAGACCAATCCTTTTTGGGAAAAAAACCCTTTAGCTTTAATTAATTTTTGTAATGATTTAAAAAAATTAAAGTAAGTAATGAACGTGTTTTGGTTGCAGTTGTGATGAACGATCGTAAATATACATATTTAACTGTAGATATGCAGAAAATTAATGCCATGTTAAATACCAGCGATGTTAGTGAATATCTTAAGATTTCGCCGGATGGTTTAGAGGCTCGCTGTGATGCCTATTCCTTTGAAAGTGTTCGCTGTACTGCCCAGGCCGACTCGGGTGTTTGGTACTATGAGGTACTAATAATCACTCCAGGTGTGATGCAGATAGGGTGGGCCACAAAGAACAGCAATTTCCTCAATCACGTAAGTAAATCAATTACTCAGCATCCCAAAAAAAAGTTTTGTTACTAACCTTTAAGGGTGCCGTTTAGTCGTTACATTCTTTGACATCCGCACGCGGCGTTACAAACACAACAATTTACTTCGTCGTTGTACTAGACTACAAAAGTAGAGCAAGATTTTTTATTTTTCTTCCTTTTAATAATCGAGATACGTCAGTTTTGCACTTAGAATTTCTAAACGATTGGTCAAGTACTTCTAAAAAACAGTCGATATAAATTTTCTGAAAATTGATCATCAAAATTTTTTCTCTACTTATTTTTTTTCTGAAACCATCGCATAGAATATTATAAAAATTGCATATTAACTTCTACTACTACTATAGTCTTGGAGGTTCGTGCAGCTGCAAAATATATTGTGGTGCCAATAGCATCGCATGCGTGCGACTGAGAACTCAAACTAAATGCAACCTTAAAACCTTCAATGTTTGTAATCTTAGAACCGAATTAAAAATTGAGGACTTTTTACTAAATTATCTACCTAAAGAATTATTACTGAAACCAAAAAGAAAAAAGAAGAAAGGGAACTGTTGCATAATAGTTTATTGACGTATCGCCAGTATAGAATTGCCTTAGTAAGGTTCATTTTTTAACTGTTATAGATTAATTGCTTAATATTACGTGTAGGTGGCGCCTTAGACGATATGAAACTATGGCAACAATAAGAGTGGACATTGGTGGTACATTGGAGAAAGTTTGAAAATTGCTACGCCTCGCAAGGGAGATCAATAACAATACGTATTTTTTCTTTTTTGAAAGTTAAGATTTTGTCTGGTAAAAAATCAATAAAACACGGATAACGTCATGAAGTTGTGATTCGATAGTTGCCTCAGTTATAGTTAGACGGCGCTGTGTTGCAACTGCATTGTAATTTTATAATTTTAACACTTCAAGTATTTTGTATACTTAAAGGTGATCTTGAATAATAATAATTGACTGACTCTTTCTGTAGATAACCAGAAGGGAACAAAGAATGAAGAAAACGGGAGGCCACGAAAAGTTATGTCGCATTATCATTTCCAGTTAGTGTCGATAAAATAGCTACCTTTAGGTAATTGACGACACAACAACATACACAATGCTTATAACGTCATCACTAGCAGCATGACAGATGAAAAAGTGTTAGTGCAGCCAGTCGTTCTTGAATACCGTTTCTTTTACAATAAACACCAATGGCTACTCACAGCAAGAATTGTTAGCAATCTTTAACTTTTTGACTATTGATTACAAAACTAAACGTTTTAAGGGTTTGAAAGGTGGCAAACACCCACTAAATATAACGAAGGACTAATGATTGTAAAAGATTTAACGAATCAATAGCGTTACCTTTACTGTAATCAAATCATTGAAAAATCTGATTTTGACAGCAAACTTATTATTAATTGAATTAATCCGGACATGAATAACAAAGGCTATCGCAGTAGTAAATCCTCAATAAAAGGTTTACTAACACATAGACACTGAAGAAGGCAATATTTAAAATTTTGTCAACTGTAGGAAGCTTAAATAATGGATTTTAAATAAACCTGCGCTTTAATGGGCGTGTTTAGTAATAGACCAATCATTTAAGATTCTATGGTTTAGGTTGCTGGATGTTATATCTAAATTGGTTTGTTAGCTTGTTCGTATTTATTGGTTGGTAACAGCTTTCAGTCTTCAAATCATTCACGCTAACTTCTACAGAATCACGTGATTGGTGGAGTTGGAAATTGAGCTGTCAACCGCCTTGTAGGTCTTTGATGTCGAAATTTTTGTCATTGGTCGATTACGAGGTGACGCATCTTGAAGCAAGAAATTGGGGGTAAAATATTACCTCGCGAATTTATCCAAAATTTACAACCTTTCCTTAGAGTTATAAATAGCGAAGTGTTTTTAGTTTTTTAATTTAAGAAATTGGCAATAATTTGAAATTTCTTATATCATCATTTATGTTGAAGAATTTTAGTTTCGAATCTGAACGATTACAACGAAATCTACGTCAAAAGTCCACTCTATAGTTGTATAAACCGAAAAGTGCTTTCTCGGGATGTTAGTATTTTTAGTTTTGTATAACCGGTACCGCTTTAATTTTAACTAATCAATTTTCTTCTTGTAACTGACTTGATGCTGTTAATTTTCCAGGAGGGATACGGCATAGGAGACGACCGCTATTCGTTGGCGTACGACGGGTGTCGCAAGTTGATTTGGTACAACGCAAAGTCTGAGCCTCAGAACTTGCCACCTTGGGAATCCGGCGATATCTTAGGATGTCTTTTAGATTTAGACAGGCAACAAATCATATTTTCCGTAAATGGTATGAGATTACCACCATGTACTCATGTGTTCACTATGGCTAAGTAAATATTAATTTTATTTACCCCACAATTTTATCTATAATGAAATTTAATTGACAGATTTGGTTTCTTCGCCGCAGCAAGTTTCATGTCATTCCAACAATGTCGCTTCAATTTCGGCGCAGAACCTTTCAAACATCCTCCAAATTTGGCCTATTCCAATTTTAATGATACTGGCTTGTTGAAACCGGAAGATAAAATAGTTATGCCTAGACATATCTTCTTGATTCAATTGAGGCAGCAAAACATTAGGGAGGACAGTTGTACGCTTTGTTATGATAAAAAAGCTTCAGTGCGGCTGGTTCCTTGTGATCATTCGTAAGTTATTTGGATAAAGTTTTTATTTTATTGTAAATTGGTTGTTTCAGAGGCTTTTGTCAATCATGTGCTAGCCAACTAGTGGAGTGTCCAATGTGCCGAGCACCATTCGAACTAGTTGTCGAAGACAACCTTTGACAAATAAATGTATTTACGCGGGCTTCTAAAGGGTTTTACAAACATATTTTTGTACAAATTTGTTGATCGTTGAGACACGGGTGTATATTAATTGTTTTATAGGTATTTTAAATTTAATTCAAATAATATAGTTTATTTAATGAAAATATTGTTGGTGGTTGCACGATTTATGGAAGCGTATTATGTATTAATATTTTTATATCATGGTTAAATGAGCAATTTTATTTTGCCTTTGTACATAAATAACAAATGGCGCAGTACCCAGTAGGATTTAGATTTTGGTTTAATCTACCCACAGTAATTTTGCCCCTTCTCGAATAACGAATGAATGGTGTAATTTTTTTAATACATTGTACCTATTATTGGATTAAATATATTTTAATGTTACAGCAACGATCCTGTTATTGCCGCTAAATACCTCCCTAGTAAGTCTTCGATTTTACGCTAATGATAAATCACATTGCTAGAAATTACCAACCAAATTCTTAACGTAATAGCCGTATCACGATCTAGTCCGGACGGTAACGCTAGATTTAATGACCAAGGCTCTTAAAATTCAATTTTTATAATTCCAAACTTTCTTTGGCACCAACTAACCATGGAAAGCTGCAAGAGGTTGGGTGCGTAGTGAAAATTTTCGAAATTATAACCGATGAGCATTCACAGTCTGACGTTTTGTGACGTCACGAACACGCCTAGTAAAATTGAAATTCCGCATTTCGGTGTGACGTCACCGCAACGTATGAGTATAATTCCATATGACAAATGGGCATGAAACGTGCGGTAAAAACGCGGAAATGGATGTAATAACCCAGTTGTTATGGAAAATTTAAAGAAACTGCTATTCGCATTTATTTAAGTAGTCAAATTTGCATATAATGTTACCGATAGAGGTTTTAACTAGTTATCATATAAACGACGGAATTTGGAACTAAATATTCTAGATGGAACAGGTTGCACATCAGGCTATTGGCGTCATCTTAGGCGTTTCCTTGGCGAACATTGATCGTTAATCTAATCATCGCCCTTAGATTTTGGCCAATGGAATCGACTAAAAGTTTAAAAGACCGGCCAAGTATTTATAACGTCCGTGCGATTGGTTAAAAATCGGAATAACAATGTTCAATATTTATCATATCGCCTTAAATTATGTTGTTTTATTGCGCATCTGTATGCCGAATAGCATAAGATTTTGGGCAGGGCTTTTAAAACTGAGTTTGTTAACCAGTGGCGTACGATAGCGAATTGCAGCAGCTTTCATTTGGAAGGAAATGCGCATTTGGCTTTGTCGGTTTTTATTTGAATTTAGTGCAATAAACAAATAGTTTCGTAATCTCTATTTTATTTTAGAAACAATAGGTAATATTACAACAATGCTGATAACATTTATTACTTGGTATTGAATTACAGAAGCCAAAAAATAGTTTTGATCAAATCAATTGGCAAATTGTTCTAGATTTTTACCGAAAGTTTGTTAAATTACCACAAAACTAAAACTTTCATACATTTACAGCCTAACTCTTACAAGTGACTGGCTCATTGATTATCATTGAAAACCGATAGTCTTTCTCGGGAGATTCTCCAATTGGTTGCAAAATTTTAACAGTTTATTTTTGTAATTCAAGTTATTAATTTATTAACAGGTAGCAACTGAACATTTTTTAACATCAGATAGTACTGAAAGCAATTAGAATCACTTTTTCAACCTCATTGCATGTCGACATTGATTAAAATATTTGACTAAAAAGTTTTAACTGTAAAGAGCTTTCCTAAAACAAAACTAAACTATTTAATATATGGGAAACTGAATTACAATTCTGTAAAATTGTTTTAAACAAAGTCATTACAAAATAGCATAATTTTATAGTATTTAAATAATGATAATGCCACTTCCAACCTAAATTATCTCTGCACCGATACACTGAATGCAGTGAATGGGTTACCTACAAAAGGTAGAAAAGACATAAGTAAAAAAATATTAAAGTAGCAATTGAGACTTTATTTTGGAAATTGACACTTTATTCTGGCAGTTGACACATTATTCTTGCAATTGACAGATTATTTTAGGAATTGACCGATTAATCTGGCAATTGACAATTTATTCTGGCAATTGCAAGTTTTTAGAAAAAATATCGCAGTGGTGCAATGTTTACCAGTTTTTATAAAAACTTGCAATTTCCAGAATAAATTGTCAATTGTCATAATAATCTGCCAATTGGCAGAATAAAATGTCAATGGCAAGATAAATATTTTTTTACTCATGTCTCTTCAACGTTTTCGCATCTACAAAAGTATTCTTGTGAAAAAATGTTGCATTCTTCCGAAAGAATAATGTCTAGTTCTTTTATAATCTTAGGTGGGTGCTCTTTAAGTCTTATGAGTTGATTCTAGACATGCTACATATGATTGAGGTCTGGGCTGCAAGGTGGCTACCCAACCCAAATATTGTATTTAATTATAAATTAAAAACGATTTCACTACTATAAGGTACTATAAGGACATCCTTGCTACCTGGAGCAGCTCGAGGTCGCACTTAAAGCTCTTCACACATCATCAATATGACGACTAATCGTTAAAATACCATTTCTTATCATAGTTAAGTTAGTCTTTCCATCAATTAGGATATCGTTTATAAACCATTAAAACTTGCACTAAAAGAAACAATTTCTGAAACTATATTTAGCTAAAATCGTTCATATAGGATTTAAAATGTACAACTTTCGAATACACAGCAACTGTGGATATATTTGATGAGCAAATCTTTTTCTTAAATTTGACAGTTTCCCAGATAGTTTGGTTTGAAATTTTGAATATTGATTGAAAATTGACTACTTTTTGCTTCTGTGATTCTGTCACGACCGCACCCTAACTATTTTCTTAAACTTACTATAGTAACGTTTCCATAACCAGGAAATCAACCCTTGGACTGTAATGATGAACAACAAATTACGGTTCTAGTAACTTTCCTTTTTGAGAAGTAAGCATACACTTTGGACAGATAACTATAATGAATTCAAGTTCTGAATTTTTCCAGAAGTTTACCATTTTTTGCTTAATGATCTATAGAGGTGTTTATTAGGAAGTATCATCATTTCATACACAAACACAAAGTTATAGGAGTCATAACATTGGAAATTATTTTTAAGAAGTTACAGTTTTTAATAAAAATGAATGTGTGCATAATAGTTTAAAAAATAATAGAAATTCAAAACATTAAAATAATGCTCATTCAACACAGCCAAGAAGGAGAAATCAATATTTGTAGGAAAAAAAGTATTTTTTCTATAGCTCCAAACTCTAACAAAGGTCTTTAACTTTAATTTTTCTCTTAGAATTACAATAGTTAACTGGAATGTATTTTGGAATATTTAACAAGCTCTAAAACCAGGAAATCAAAAATTTGACAGTACAAGTAAACAACTTATCTTTGAGAGTGACCTTCTTGCAATAAAATAATAACTCTAGTCACTTTATTTTCTAAAAATATCTCGTTTTCACAACAAAATTCTGCAGCAAATGTTTGCAAATGATTAATTATTTTTTATATACATTTTGAAAATACAAAAATAATAATTCACCAAAAATGAATGCATTTGTGTTATTCCTTTTGTATAAAGTTTACAATTTTTTCTTAAAAATTTTCAGATGTCTTCTTAGAAACTATTTTATACCTCTAAATTGTAACAAGGCCCTATTTCCTTTAGACTATAAATGGTTAAGAACAAACTGGATTTGTAAAATAACTCTACTGTGTTGACTGAAATACTTGAATTTGGTTTATAATTAAAACATTAGCTATCACTTGCCCGGATTTCTTCAAACGTTTTATGAAATTTAAAGTTTTTAAAAGAAACTTTTAGGTATAACCTCGAGCTATAGCTAAAGGGGTATTCAACACTCCTAATTGCTATGTAAATTCCTTCACCCTTTTATTTGTCTACTTTCAATAATGCACCTGATTAAATAAGCACTCTTTGTACTTATGCGAAGATTATCTACACAAAAGCACACTATTGATACTTAAACTAAATTATAAACAATCTAGTAATTATTCAAATAGAGATCAACAAAGAATTGCAAGAATCAGAGTACTTAACAAAATAAATTATTAATTATTAAAATAAAAATTGACTAATAAATTACAAAATTGAATTATTACTTTACGTACATACATGAATAGTATTTGAAAATAAATTATTGAAAGATATAACAAAATAATGGAAATTTTAACAATAGTTCTACTTTCAATTGTTATTAAATTCGACTTGTATAAAAAGTAGAGAATTAACTTTCAACTGTTTCAACTATTAAAAATAAACGAGAACTGTTTGTCAAATAACTAATTAGAGAATATTTTTTTACAGCATGGCGTTGGCCATTTTTGCTTGCAGCAACTTTCTTCATTTTCCTTAATAGTCTGACATAGAAATTTACTCTTCATACAAGCGTGAAAACTTTTTTACATCAATCTTTTATTTTTAAATAAATAAAGTTTGCCTTTAAGCTCTCTTAACCTTCGATTTTGCTGTAAAGCTCCACCCAGTTCGGGGTTGAGGGTTGATCCCAACGCAATACACAGTCAACAACAATTAGAATGTGACAATTCCAATGCGCACTTTCACCAAATGTCACGTCCTAATGGTGTTGTCGACTGCGTGTTGTGTTGGGATCCTCCTTCAACCCCAAACTGGGTGGAGCTTTGTAGCAAAGTCCGGTTAAAGGAACTTAACGTGATTTTTTTAAATTTATTTAAATAAACGTTTTTAACTAGAAAAAATATTTTACGGTTGTATGGAGAATAATTTCCTACCTTAGACTAAATAGAAATATTAGTATACCTTGCTAGGCGGCACAAGCAAAAATGTCTGACCCCCGTATTGTAAAAAAATTTGCCCTTTCATGAACAGTTATTAATTTTTCTTCAAGTCTTATAGCTTAAGCAGGACAAGCTTGGTTAAATACTTTTTATAACAAAAATTGAAATTTTGGCAAAACACTAAAATTTAGCTCTACTGAAGTTTCAGTTTATTGTTTCTATAGAGGTCCTCATTGTTTTGTTAGAACCGTTTCTACCAAAGAAGTAAATTTATTGTCAATAATAGCTTTGTAATAAATACCTAGATATCAAAGTTAAACATTTATAGATATGGTGAGGAGTTTCATCCTTTTTACCAAGCTTTCCACATTTCTGATTGTTCGTCAGCCTTTTAATGTCTGAGTATTGAAATAAGTATTACGTTCTACAACCTAAAGGTGTTCTGTATTTGAATAATCATCCTTCTACAGTATCTAAAAGATCTCTCCTTTTACTCAAATAAATAACAAAAAATAATTTTCTATGAAGGATATTCTGTAACGAACTGTGGAGGTTTTTTAATTGACTTAATTATGATACAAAAAGAACATTAAAAACTCCTCGTATCACGGTAGGAGGCTAGAATTTCCTCATTATGTTCATCCGTAATAATACAGAACACAACACAACACAAAATTCTAATTGTGATAGAAGACAGGTCCTTTCCAGTTTATTTGAGATTAACAAGAGTCATAAGAATTAAAAAGATTTTGTCTGACACCGTAAAACAGCTAAAAATTTCCTTTCTACAAAAATGGGATAAAATTGGGTAATTAATTTATTTACTTATTTTTATTTACAAACATTTGATAAACATATTAAAAATTAAAAACACATTTCTCAGCAAGATACGATATTTTCTAGAGGTTCCTAGTATTTTCCATCAACCTGCTTTTTGTTGTTGGTTTTACATTTGGCTTCTGTTTTGTTCTTTGTCTGTTTGTTGGTTGTTTTTCTCTTTTTTTTTTAGAAGAATGGGCAAACCTTCGAGATTCGAGAACATTCGCCAGTTGGTTCCCAGCATGCCAGGTAAATGTATAGAAGTACTTGACCTTAGAGCTGGCAAAACTCGATATAGCTTTATTGCTTCAAATTTGAACCAACTTTGGCTATTGATAGAATTAAAAAACTGACTTTCTGATCGTCTTGAGAAATTAATAATTTCATCTCTTCAAACTTTAACATTTTTCATATTCAGATATTAAACTGACGATAAGCTCAAATATAAGAAAATTTGATGCCCACTTGTGAGTAAGTGCAACGTAATCAATTTTTTTTTTTTATAAATAAATGTGTCTTTTTAAACCCATTTAGAACAATTAAATGTTTTCTTCGTTTTGCTTTCTATAATAAAAATTCGGTTAAATTAAAATTGCGGACGCCCCTGAGAATTCTTCAATTATGATCATATGTGTTTAAATTTCGCGCCCGCGGATCAGTAATTTCGCGTTTCTAGTGTTGGTAGGAGAATTAAAATAAGCTTTTTGTACACTGCAAGCAAGAAACATGGTTGAGGTTTCATACTTGAATCCCGAAGTTTAGTGAATTAGTTAATTAATTACCAGTTTTGATCCATAAATAATCAAAACGATAAGTTCTAATGCGATTTCTTGTTGCAAGTGTTATCGTACGTTATTGCATTGATGAGAATTTCGTATCACGTGCCTTCGCAAATGCTATGTTTTGATGCTGGAACAAAATGGCGGGTGAGTCAACTTCATAAAAATATTTCATTAGTGCTGAACCTGAACTTGTTCCGCAGATATTTCACTAACTCACGATGTGTTCATGGACGAGAGTGATGAAGGTACGTGAATTTTTGTTTGTGACGGTGTCTTTGAATACGTGCGTCATTTGCATAGGTTAAAATGCGTAGCTGCATAAAGGTTTTGAGGAATTTGTGCGGAATGTTCTACGTTTGATCGTTTCATTGACCAAAGTTGGTTTGTTGTGAACACGGTTGTTCGTATTTGGGGTAATGCGAGGAATCTGGTTGAAAATTTTAATGGGTTGGTGTCGTGAATTCGAGTCGTTTTTCCTGGTTGTCGCCGCTTTTTGTGTTGTTATAAAGGGACGCGCTGCGAAGAAAACAACATTTGCCAGCTCATGTGGCCAACAGATAAAGAGGGTGTCGACCGTCATTTCCGGTGATACATATTACCCTCTCCACCATTCACTTCCCACTCATGGCACAGCGCCGGATTGAAACGATATTTACCTATTTCCAAATTTTAGTTGACAAAATGCCGCTGTTTTATTACTCTCAACTCTTGAGCGTAATTGAAATAAGAAGAAATGGACGAAAACAACGATTAATCAAGCGTTCCGGGATCCGTGTTGAACTGATAAGGTCGTTCAGCAGTGATGACGTCAGGACGCCAGTCTCCGGCGTGTAAATTAACTATCTCAGTTTTGTCGCATTCAACTTCCGCCTCGTCCATTGATAGTTTCATTGCTTTCATTGTTGATAATACGAGAGTCGTTGTGTTGTATCGTTTACAAAAAATTCATTGATACCAAATTTTGACGGGAAGGACCTTTACCCGTAGCGAATGCGCAAAAGTTTTAGGCGTAACGTCCACGCGCATGCGCGTCAATGCCGCAATTTTACGATTGTAACGTTCACATTTTTAATTTATCACAATTCCAGGGAAAGTCGACGTAGAAAACCAACCATCGAATAAGTCATAGTAATTGCCGATTAGACTCTGGCCCGCAATGACTAACCGTAAGTTGATTAATGGAAAAATTTTGCGCCAATTCATGATTCATTACATGATTTGCTTCAAAATCACTTCAGGGTTTCACTTACGCGTTTACCTGAAGAACCACGGATGTTCAGCGCTTCTGGACTGTAGCAAACCTTTTTTTGTTGATTGATCTGCCTGGGTGAAACTAACACAAAATTTCTTGGTTTGATGTTGTGGAATTTGTGGATCTTTCCTCCAGTTCAAAAGGCACTAGTAAAACTTGGTTTTGGTCAACTGAGTTTGTTGTCTGAATATTTGACCTGTGCGAAATTCCTGGTGTTTCCTGCTCGTTTTTATCATTTTGTAAATATTTTTATCGCTTGGCTGCCCCAGGCTACCAAGTATTTCTTCCTTATTGTGCGACAACAACAGCACAGGCGCCTTGATCACGGAATTTCGCTATCGAAAGGTGTTTATCTCGAGTCAGCTGAAACATCCAAGCAAACAATTGTCAACGTGGTTATCGAGAACAGAAACGGGATCCGGCATCAATAGCTATAAAATTATTATTGTTCCTCATAAGAAACTAATTTTGCACGAAACTTTTTTCTCCAAAAAAAGTTACAGGCCTATAAGGTGATTAAAAAAAAATTACAGGTATGTAGAGGGTGGCTATAAATGAGTTTCAGTTGGTAGTCCATTATGGAATTTAAATTCGTGCCGTCTTAGTTGTAGAAATAAAAATTTCTTACGTTTTATCCTTTGGGAGACATCTTCGATTTTTGTGTATAATTTTGGCGTTTTGGGTTAATTTACTGAAACGTTTTGCTTCCAAACTAGAGATTTTAGGAGCAAATTTTTGAGTTACATATGACGTAATAATATTATGAGATTGGAAAAAGAGAATTACCATCTTTCAGAACCAACTTTCAAAAATTGTACAACTCTCTGTTGTCAAATCATGAAGGAAGTTGTTATATTTTCAAATTTAGAGGGTGGCAATTGATAAGCACTTATTAACAAATTCGGGAAAACACAAAACAAAATGTTACAGAGTAGTCTGCGAAATTTTCATTTTGGAGATCAGAAATTCAGAAAGAATGTTTTTATTACTTAATATCTCCCAAGAAATGTGGGAAATTGAACTGTAGTTGTCGCTTTTTGTTATAACATTATACAGCAAATGGTAGATTTTTCAAACATTTTTTGTTTTGTTTTGTTTGTATAAAAGAAAAAGAAACTTCAGCATCTTACACAATTCTTCAGTTCTCGCAGTGATTCAAGAAGGAAGCATGTAGGTATCGGATTTTGTTGCTATGTTTTTAAAGAATGTTGGCCATCATTATTGAAGAACGCCTTTATGTCTTAGATTCACTTGGACACGATGTTTCTGCTGTTCAAGACCATATTTTTCTGTCTGTACTTCCTCAAATTACCATATGTTAGGTGTTTCTTCTGAATGTTTCATTGGATGACCGAAGTACTATAGTTTTTTTATCTTCACAATGTTGGGCATTTCTTCATTCTGTTCACTATCTCATTGCATCTCGCTTATCATCAACATCCATCTAGACTTGCCTCCCGATTTCAAGTTTAGCTGAAAATCAGGTCCTCATTACCTTTCCGAAATTGCAATTCTAAGACTCAACTTCTGAAGAACACAGAGGAAATATATCAGCAGACTCTATTTTTAGACACAAAATTTTCTTCTGCTTAGTAATGCGTTTCCTTATTCAATTTCTCCTCATTGATGTAATCAGAATTTTTTGGTTGCTTGCTGATAACCAAAATTTTAGCATTTTTGATGTTAATTTTGAAGATCCAGGAGAAATTGCAGCTGTTCAATTTATCATTACTATAATACCATCTTCATTTTATAAATTATTAACTGAATTCTTTTTGTTTTTTTACTCATTCATCAATGTTTGTCTTGAAATATTTTCTTGGATTTTACATTAAATAGAAGCAGCAATAGAATGCTACCTCGTCTTTTACTCTTATTAATTTTCGTATCTTAAAGTGAACTGTGGCCCATTTTCAATTTCTCACCAAGAGAGGTTAGCAATGTCTTTCTACTTAAATGATTTTTTTGTTTTATACTTTTTTCGAAGGTTTTTTAAATCAATAAAGCATCAGAAAGTTCACATTTTGCACATTGAAACCAATAGTTCGAATAAAAATTGTTCTACTGGTTCTTAACCTAAATTGAGTACCTTCGATGTACTCCAATTTGAAGGTAAATTTTGTGATAAAAATACAGCTGCTTCCATGAAGTGACTCCTCCATTTCCTATGAGAAAATTAAGAACTGAACTCTTCTGCAAGAATTGCAAAATTTTATTTTAAATTTTTTCATGGGTTCAACATTTCTCTTAGTAATTGGAAATGCATTTCCTAGGTCTTATCATCCCAACCCATTGATCTGGTACCAGTTCTACAATATTTTTGCTCTATCTGATCAATTTGGGATTATTTTCGAAATTGTATTTTCAGTTGTTAGAACATATAGGGCTTCTATATCGTTTCTTTTTCAATTTTATATAATAGCAGGATTGTCAAATTATCTCGTGCCGCATTTTTTGATTTGTACTTCATCGAATGTTTTTTTTTTTAAATCAATAAAGCTTAAGAAAAATTCTGATTTTGAACATTTAAACCAATAATTTTAATGAAAAATGTTTCGATTCACTGCAATTTTAAGATAAATTTGGTGTTAAAAAATGGAGCTGGTTATGAGGTGACTTTTCTATTTCCTATGAGAAAATTAACAATTGAACTCTTCTGAATTACAAAATTTTATTTTTAATTTTTTGAATAGAATTTGTAGGTTCTTTACTATTGGGTTCTTCAACATTACTCCTAGTAATTAGAAGTGCAATTTCTAGGCTTTATCACCCCAATTGATTGATCTGAAACCAGTTCTACAATATTTTTGGTTTATCTGATCAATTTAGGAATATTTTCGAAAAATTATTTTGAGTGTGAACATATAGAGCTTCTACATCGTTTCTTCTTACTTTTGCTTTGTTTTGTTAAATTTTCAATTTTATATAACCGTAGAATTGTCAAATTATCTGGTGTCTTCTTTTTTGATTTGTACTTTATCCAATGTTTTTTTTTAATCAATAAAGCTTAAGAAAAATTAGATTTTGAACATTTGGACCAATAATTTTAATGAAAAATGTTTCTTTGGTTCTTAAAACTAAATAGAATATCTTTGATTCACTCCAATTTTAAGATACATTTTGTGTTAAAAAAATGCAGCTGGTTACATGAGGTGACTCTTCTATTTCCTATGTAAAAATTAACAATTGAACTTCTGTAAGAATTGCAAAATTTTATTTTTATTTTTTTCAAAAGAATTTGTAGGTTCTTTACTATTGGGTTCTTCAACATTACTCCTAGTAATTAGAAGTGCATTTCCTACGCTTTATCATTTCAACTCATTGATCTGAAACCAGTTCTACAATATTTTTGCTCTATCTGGTCAATTTAAGATTATTTTCCAAAATTTATTTTGAGTTGGAACATATAGAGCTTTTACATCGTTTCTTCTTAATTTTGCTTTGTTTTGTTAAATTTTATAATTTTATATAATCGCAGGATTGTCAAATTGTCTGGTGCCCCATTTTTTGATTTGTACTTCATCCAATGTTTTTTTTTGAACATTTAAACCAACAATTTTAATAAAAAATGTTTCTCTGGTTCTTAAAACTCAATAAAATATCTTCGATTCACTCCAATTTTAAGATAAATTTTGTGTTAAAAAATGCAGCTGGTTACACAAGGTAACTCTTCTATTTCCGATGAGAAAATTAACAATTGAACTCTTCAGTAGGAATTACAAAATTTTATTTTAAATTTTTTCAAAAGAATTTTTTATTCTCGACTATTGGATTCTTCATTACTCCTAACAATTAGAAGTGCATTTCATAGGCTTTATCACTTCAGCTCATTGATCTGTAATCAGTTCTACAATATTTTTACTCTATCTGGTCAATTTGGGATTATTTTCGAAAATTTATTTTGAGTTGGAACGTATAGAGCTTCTATATCGTTACTTTTGCTTTGTTTCGTTAAATTTTTAATTTCAATAAGTGTCGCCTTGTCAAATTATCTGGTGGCAACTTTTCTGATTTCCCATTGCTTCCCTACTAAGCTATTCGTCATGAACTTCCTTGATAGCACTCATTATGTCGGTAATTTTGTTTCGAGTTATAGGATCTCTTTATGACTCTGTATTTGATGGCATTTACGTGTTTTCTAGAGTTGACATGAGATTTTAGCAAGCAGGGAGCTTAGGGTTACTCTGAGCGTCAGAACTGGGATAAGTTCTCACGTCTTGAACTCATGAATCTCACTATCGTCGTGCAGTGGTGGTGAAATTTGCCATTGTAGTAGTTTAAAATAATTTTTGGCAAGTAATTTTCTCAACAATACTGCAAGAACTTAACTCCTGTACTTAATACTGGTATTAGTTTTCTGGACATTATTTTTTAAGTATTTTTTCTGTTTGTTAGATTTTTGATTGTATGTTTGATATATTGAACACTTGATGTAAGAAATATACAATCAGTGTATTGGCAATATTAAATTAGTATTGAATAAGATTAAATCGAGAATCTTGTTGGATTAAGTTCGATGTCAATGATATCCACAAATAAACTGCGAGAATGATATTTACTTCAGTTTTGGTTGCTTCTAATTTGCTCCTTGTTAAAGGGCTTTAGCTCACTTAATATTCTAAACAGTAAATATTAAACTTCAAACATTCAACTGAGTAGTAGTAGATTGTGGATATTTTTAAAGTTTGATTTTATAGACCCAAACTTATTATAACTGCATTCTAGACAATTGGTTAAGAGGGTTAAACTTAGAAGTAAACAGTATCAAAAGTATTCTTTGAAACGATTCGATTGAATGAATCAGTCCATTATAGGAGCCAATCGATTCACTTACGTTCTCGAATTCTCGAGAAATTGTTATCTCAGATTGCGCACCTGAGCAATAAACTTTTCTTTTTAATGAAAAGTTTAGTTTCTGGAACTTAAAAATAGAATTTCAGGACTTCTTTTATTGTTAATTAGTATTTTGATACTAATTATAAGGTTAAAAAATAGAAGAACGGTGTTTGAAAAATTTGTATTGGTTTTGACCACTGACTGTTAATAGACCCACATTACCCAATTGGAAATTACAATTTCGGAGAAAAGTGAAAAAAGGTAAACAGACACAGAATAGACAAAACTAGTGAATATGGAGAGGAAAATGTAAAAAAGACCAATCAGAAGATTACCTTAATATTCTTACTTTCGACAATAGTTGGAAAATTGGTCAAAATTTACGGTCCAGCATTTGTTTTTTTTTAAACCAATCGTTATAAAAGGTTGCATCTAGTTTTACAAATTAATTTCGCTCCAATCCATCGAAGAATCAAAGAAGTATATTGATAATAAATCACATCAAGGCTCAAAAAGGTGTTCTAAACGTATACAAAATTGATTAATTGACTTGGAGATTCCGTTTCTTGATGCGAAAATCATCGTGATCGACTGGTAATTCCATCGTTTCTTTAAAAAAATTTCGACTGTCATGGCGACTGCTCGAACGCCATTGGTTCTTTCCATCGCCAGCAATCTCAGATGATATGCAAATTTCTCGAAACAAGGCACGCAATGAGGCGGCTCACAAAACCGTCCCTCTTTACTGGGCAGTATGGAATGTAAGTTCTCCCAATACTATATGCTCTCTCCTTCATCTACGTTGATGAATTTTGAAGTGTCCACCACGCCCGTACGCACGCTCATATTGATCGGATTCGTCGTACACAACAACCGACCGGTGGCGCCGCCCCGACGTGCGGCGGCGCACCGAAACGCCGTCTCCACCCGACCGATCCTCTCAAAACTCCTTTGCTTGGCGGGTGTTGTTCTGACGACCGGCAGTTTGACAGTGTCGTTTTGATTTCGATTGTGCGACCATGGCAATTTCGTGAATCGTTACATCAAAATCTTCCAGTGGTAGTGCGCGGGTGTTGTGTGGATGATCCCTCCGGCTCTTTTCCTTTCCGACATGAACTTCACGTGGAAAGGATGCATGGTGTTTGTCAGGTCCGCACCCTGTTTTTTTCCAGTCACTTCTCGATCAAAAAACAATAATTTCGAGTATTTGGTCGAGTCATTTATTGGTTGGAGTGGTCAAATTGAATTAAAGACTTGTAGTGGCGGTTTCGCCCTTGGCGTCCACGCCATGTCTTCAGGAACTGCAGACACAAGATCGATTGCGTCTAATGCGTCGATTTGCCAAATAACACATCTCCATCCAGATAACTCCCTTACGGTTGATGACATGCCATTTTTCTCTTGCCTAAACGACTTGAAACGTTTCTTGGAAATTGTAGTTTAGTCGGTTAGTGTGGTGTCAACAGCACATGTACTTGCGACCAAATTCTTTTGGAATAGTCGAAATTAAAAAAAAAAATGGTGGAAAAAACTCTAAGTCTTGGTCTGCTTCTGTTCCAGGAGTTTTCGAACAAGGAGATTGCTCACCGGGGAGTCCCACAGAAGACGATATCTTGCCACCGCTGTCGCTGGTGCAGAAATACGCTCAGGCGGGAAATCCCTTCGACCGGTAAGTGCTCGATTCATTTAATTGTAGATACGCTGCGATATTTGGTGAATGAAGCAATGTCAATGTTTTGCATAGAACAATTTCTATGTCTTCAGACATGTTTCTGACGACAAGTTTTTCGTGGTAGAGTGGTAAATTGAAGGGGAGTTCTCCTGGTTTGTCTTATTGTCGCTTCGTAACGCGATAGATTTGGCATGTCGTTTTGATATGGACCGACTTGGCGCTGGATTAGAACTGCCGGCGCCAGGAATAACCAGGACATGGCGAATTTGGAGCGCGCATACACGAAATACTCAGACGCTGACAGGCGACTCCTTGATAACTATACATGCTGTCGTCTCACTAAGGATGGACAGTTTCCAATAGATCCTGCAGTTGCGCAACAATTTCCCGAAACTTCCAGACTCGTCGTTTTCCCGAAAACTCCCTCGTCCTCTCCGTGCTCGCCTAATATAGTCGTAAACCAGTTTTCCTTGAAATCAGCGTCACCGCGTTCGAGATGTGGACGAGTAGAATATTTTGCATCATCTCGATAGTCCGAACATTTGGTTGTGTAGAGCCACGTGAATGAAGTTTTTTGAACGGTGGTGGTTGGACAGTAAAACCTGTCGCGTCTCGGAGTGGACTGTATGATTGGGATTTATTTGGGAACACGAGGGGATGGCAGAAGGACAACGACCTTTACTCCTTGACCCGAACCGTGCACCCCAACGGCCGACTAGGTCAACCCCTTCTCCGCGAAAGTGCGATGACCGCGCGCCGATTACTGCTGTCCGAGATTTCTCTCTAAATATACCCTCCCATCGAACCGAAATAGTTATCCTCGCATTCGCACCGTCGTCTAAGTTATGCAACGCCCGCCGTCTGGACCATTATAGTGATGAGGTGTGTTCATCCCGATGTGAAATGAGGTCACAGACGGTTTTTCGTTGTTGACGGTCGACCACGTTTCGGTTGCGGTCTAGCCCGAAAGGGTTGGGATCACCGCCGATCACGAAGCTTGCATGTAGCACAACCAGAAGTTTACGTAGACAATGGGGGTATCTGACAATTCCCATAAGGGTTACTTGGCTGGTTCTTTCAAAATCCGACGTCCCGTGTGGGAAACACGGATCAACGCCACCATTCCCACGTTTTCCACACGTGGCCGGTTGGGTTTGCGAAACGAGCGCCACTGACCAGTTCTATTAACAACCTAGTGGATCATCCAAGATTATTGAAGTCAGATATCGCGTTATTCGTTCACCATAGTTGGGAGTTACCTGCCTCGAGGCGACTTAACTCACCAACCAATCGCGCTTTCGCTACACCAGTACTTGTTTACAAGATTTGTTTAGTATTTGTATCCTTGATACTTTTTTTTTTCTTTTTTTTAGACTCGAACTCGCCTTCGATGATCACTTTTAAATACTAAGCAGGGGCAGATAGCTAAATCTTGTTATTAGATTTGATCTCAATCTTTTTTTTTTTTTTGCTTCCTTTCAACCAACAAGCCGACCTAGCTGAGTAGCTCACGATGAAGCGACACCCTGGCCTAATTCTAATAAAATATTAGTATTGCTTTGTATACGTTCACGTATGGGACCGTAGAATCGAAAAGTGCACATCTGCCGGGAGCAGGTGTGATGACGGTACCTCAACCCCGTCTAACAGCTTGCACGCGATGCACTTTCTCCCTTCCTATATCTTCTTCACAGTCCGCACCCTTCCGGTTTTGT
Source organism: Pyrochroa serraticornis (assembly GCA_905333025.2). Lineage (NCBI taxonomy): Eukaryota > Metazoa > Arthropoda > Insecta > Coleoptera > Pyrochroidae > Pyrochroa > Pyrochroa serraticornis. The sequence continues at coordinate 23,469,804 of HG995154.1, forward strand.
CACACTTAAAATAGAGGTTGGTCTACGTCACAGACACCTATAAGTCAAAATTGGAGTAAAATTCTCATTGTTAAGTTTTCCCTCGGGTCCGTTATTTGAATTTATGGTGCGAAACTTTCTCGCCATAAATCTGTCTTGGAAGAATAACGTCAGTTTGACTTGGTATCGCGATAAGATTAGCTAAAAGAGGGCGCTTCCATCCAAATTCTTTGACGTTATAGAAGCTGCTTATTTACACCCCAAATACATGCACGATTCTTCTGGTTGGTCATCATCTTTGCAACAACGCAAGAGATTAGATAGATACGAGAGAGGGTCCCTGCAGCTGCTGGCTCGTGCTATCCAGCAGCTGGCGCGCATCTGGCGCCCCCGCGCGGCCTTCCTGCATTTATCCAAGGTTGATGCATTTTCGACATTGTTCTGCCATCGATCCCACAATGGTCATTGATTGCACCCATTGACGGGGGGCCAAATCTCGAAACTTATTGCTTCTTTTCAGTATTTTATTACGTTTTAAGGGTTCGATCTGCATTCCTGCATGTCTTCAACTCTTCTAATTACCAGTAATGATGGTCTTGATGAACATGAAAACGAGGAGCCCTCCACCAGGTGGGTAACGTAATCATGGTTATGTTTCCGGTCACGTGTCTTCCTCTTTTATTTGTTTCCATTATGTCTTGAGTTATCGATAATTGCCGCCTGGCACATGTTCTGGTTCTGTCTAATTAGATCGGCGAGTATATCCGCTGCTGAATTTTTTCTTCACCTAAAGACTGATACACATCAATTTTTGATAAAAAAAAAGTAAACACTCGAAAGCGTTGACGGGCATCTCCAATTAATTCATCTGGTTCATTGCCAGTTTTGCTTCGTTTCATAATCGTTTAACACCTCCCCAAAACTTGTTTACCGGACGCCGATTTCCAAATAGAAGCAACAACGTCCCGAGTGCTTGCTCATGGGATTTTCTCATGATTCGGTCTCGGCACGAGCGGCAGCTGTCTTTGATTTCACGTGGGCAGGTGGTGGCTTCCCGGGTTATGTGCAGTTCTTTTATTTAATTCAAATCATTGCCATGACGGGGCAGGTGTTGCAGACGTGTATGCGTTGTAAAGGCCGATGAATTTTCGGATCTTGGTACGTGCCGCTTCTTCTTCGTAATGATGTTGGCGCGTGCAGATGGTGGTGTTTGCTGCACATTTCGACACCAAAAATAAACCAACCCCAAGCGATTTATTTCGTCAAGATGTGCAAGCTGCAAAAACGTTTGCGTTTGGAACCGGAAAGGTGGACCAATTTTTTTTTTCTTTCGAACCCGCGACGAAAGCTCTGACGGAAGCACTTTAGACTGGTAATCCTATAGGTGTTCAGTTCAAACACCTCAGCGCATCTTGCTTGCATACTATACCGGGTGAACCTTCATAGTTTCATTGTCAAAAAAAAAATTACACCCCCCTATCCATTTCAGAGATTGATTCGGGTCTACCAAAAATTCCACTAGTGGTTTTTAATCTTAATGAAAATTTTTCTAGAATCACGATAATTATCCCCTAAAGATACGTAATCTTTATTACTTTTCCTAATTATGGTTAAATAGTTTCGAAACATAAGAGTCGATTTCATATTTTAGTTACGACAATGATCAAAATTTTGGTCCATAAGGGTATAAAATTCTGCTAATGTGGTGGAGGTTTAATTAATTACTCATTTTTTGTGTTCAGCGCGGGAAATTCAACACCGCCACGTGATGACACCAGACGAGAGGTGTCCAATTTTTTTCTCGGTAATTTTGTGAGTGAAGGTCTGGGCTTTTTGGATTTGGCGGCGTTCGTTAAATATAACTTAGAATGTTCGCGGGGGGGCTCAGTTCTCAGTCATAACAAAACTATAAATAGGTAGGCTCTCCTCCTACATACCGCGACGCCTCTATCTGGTAACGCCATTGTCGTAGGCGTTTATATGAAATCTGAAATTTAAACCTATCGCTTCTGCGTGTATTGTATCTTGTCCATGTTTTTTTTACTAGTCACAACACTGATTATGCCAACTATTTCAGCATAGCTGAAGTGACGTGTCCTGGTGTTTTCAAGTGCACGTCCCAGATACTTCAAGATTCGTGTGAACCTAAACCTATTTTAGGGTAAAACTTTCGATCCAAATCATTAGAAGTAACGTCTGCTCTACAAATTTCTGTTATATCGAATTTTTCAGCTGAACCAAAATTTTTGAAGTGAAGGTCCTCAAAAACCAAGTGCTGACAAAGGTTTAATTGGATGTGAAAACTGATGCTAAATTTGGATTGGAATAATTAGTTGTAGTTTGGTTACAATTTCGTTCGCAATTTAGTGACAACCATCAGGGAACCGTTGCGTGGATAAGTTTACTTGAAGATTTTACAAAGATATTAGTTCTAGATTCTTCTCTTCCGAACCACTCAAAATTTGAACTGGTACCCAGCCAATGCTTCTTCTTCCTTTTGAAAACGGAACATTCGTCTTGAAATGACTCTGGGAAATGTTGGAAAAGTAGAACATAAATTTCTTCTGTATAACCAAATAACTGATTTCATACAACATTTTTATTCACAAGTAGAGAAGTTCAAATTCTTGTAATAAATTCACTACAATGATGTAGTACGGATTTCACTAAATAAGTCGTTGAAAGCCCATAAGTGGCCTTAGGGATTATGTTTTCTATTATACCGTGAACGTAGCAGAAACCTTTTCTAATCTGCCAGTTGCCAAAAGATCAAACGAGTATTTTAATTGCGCACTTCTCATTGCTTTTCTGCCAATTTTATGCTTTAATTTGTTTCAAAAACCGTTACAACTATGCCGTGCTAGTGTGATACAGCCTTTACGAAATGTTGGATATAGTTTTGTAATTGTGGCATTTTTTGCACCTTCCCGGTGACGTTTCTGTCGAATTTGAAGTGAAATTGATTCGTTTCGGGAAAAATGGGTTTGACTTGTTTGTTTTGATGGAAATAACGGGGCGCATCGTGCAGTCGCACGCCACTGGTTGATGTTGTGGTGCATTAGCATCCGGTGGCGGTCAATGGCTGGCTCTCTCATCGCCTGTCTTCCCCTCGATTTCTGTAGTCTGTAGCGCCCTGCTCCACCCATTGTGCTCCAATTTCTGTACCTGTCTGGCGGGGCTCCTAACTACACAATAAAATTATCCGCCGTACATGGTCCTTGAAGAAAAAAGAGGATGGTAAATAACGACGGTTTTCGGAAAACGACGTCGACGTGTAGATTTCGGATTGGAAGATGGCAAATTAGTGAGGTAGGCTCCGCCGAATTCTTCTTCGTCTAACGTTTCTCTAGTATTCGCTAGATCGAAATTCCGACCGTTACTTCTTATGGGTCTTTTTGGCTGGTGTGGTTTGGATGTTTGGGGTGCGGAACGGCGTGTAGCGGGGGTAGGTAGTTGATTCTTTTTTGTCGTCGATGAAAGAATCGAACGCCACACAGCGGGACCACCACAATGGCGGGAAAGCGATAGTATTTGTAGTAACTGCGCAGTAGTTTGGGGTCAGGGTGACGCGGGTGTCGTGCGGTGCGGGGTTCAAGAATGCGGCCGCTGAGGCCATGCCGAGCCGATGAGCGGCAATGACCAAGGAGTGTCTGCCGTTGCAGCGGGATATGCATACATGTATGCAGTCCGGTCCTTCCAGGAATTCTTTCCTCCTCCTGCCCTGTGCCGCTAGAGTATCGCGTCCGCAAACGATCTTCTCCATCCGAAGTCGGATAACGCCCTCTGTCTCTTGCCTACCTACCTCTGCAGCAGTAGCGCACCATCGAGAAAACATGAGCGCAACTGAACGCCTTTTAAATCACAAATAATCATTTAAAGGATTTTGCCGCCTTTTGGTCGCTTATCGCTTTTTCAGTAACGGAGCTACTGCGGATGCACCCGCTACCAAGAGTAGTTTTGGCGGTTTGAAGACATTTTTTTCTTGGTTCTTAAAATCAAATGAAGCTAAGTACCAAGGGTAGCTGTGGCGGTTTTAAAATCCTTTTTTTTCTTGTCCTTTTAAATCAAATGAAACTGAGTACCAAGAGTAGCTGTGGCTGTTTTAGGGCATTTTTTCTTGGCTTTTGAGATCAAATGAAACTGAGTACCAAGGGTAGCTGAATCGGTTTTAAGGCTTTTTTTATCTGATTTTTGAAATCAAATGAAACTGAGAGTACCAAGGGTAGCTGAATCGATTTTAAGACTACTTGGTTTTTGAAATCAAATGAAACACAGTACCAAGGCTAGCTGAATAGGTTTTAAGATTATTTTTTTAATTTTTGAAATCAAATGAACCTGAGTACCAAGAATGGCTGTGGCTGTTTTAGGACATTTTTTCTTGGTTTTTGAAATCAAATGAAACAGAGTACCAAAGCTAGCTGAATAGGTTTTAAGATTTTTTTTTTTAAGTTTTGAAATCAAATGAATGTGAGTACCAAGAATGGCTGCGGCTGTTTTAGGACATTTTTTCTTGGTTTTTGAAATCAAATGAAACTGAGTACCAAGGGTAGCTGAATCGGTTTTAAGGCTTTTTTTATCTGATTTTTGAAATCAAATGAAACTGAGAGTACCAAGGGTAGCTGAATCGATTTTAAGACTACTTGGTTTTTGAAATCAAATGAAACACAGTACCAAGGCTAGCTGAATAGGTTTTAAGATTATTTTTTTAATTTTTGAAATCAAATGAACCTGAGTACCAAGAATGGCTGTGGCTGTTTTAGGACATTTTTTCTTGGTTTTTGAAATCAAATGAAACAGAGTACCAAAGCTAGCTGAATAGGTTTTAAGATTTTTTTTTTTAAGTTTTGAAATCAAATGAATGTGAGTACCAAGAATGGCTGCGGCTGTTTTAGGACATTTTTTCTTGGTTTTTGAAATCAAATGAAACTGAGTGCCAAGGGTAGCTGAATCGGTTTTAGGATTTTTTTTTATTTTTGAAATCAAATGAAAGTGAGTACCAAGAATGGCTGTGGCTGCTTTAGGACATTTTTTCTTGGTTTTTGACATCAAATGAAACTGAGTAACAAGAGTAATTGTGGCTGTTTTAGGACATTTTTTCTTGGTTTTTGACATCAAATGAAACTGAGTACCAAGAGTAATTGTGGCTGTTTTAGGACATTTTTTCTTGGTTTTTGAAATCAAATGAAACTGAGTACCAAGGGTAGCTAAATCAGTTTAAGGCTTTTTTTATTTTTGAAATCAAATGAAACTGAGAGTACCAAGGGCAGCTGAATCGATTTTAAGACCTTTTTTGATTTTTGAAATCAAATGAAAGTGAGTACCAAGAATGGCTGTGGCTGCTTTAGGACATTTTTTCTTGGTTTTTTAAAATCAAATGAAACAGTACCAAAAATAGTTGTGGCTGTTTTAGGACATTTTTTCTTGGTTTTTGAAATCAAATGAAACTGAGTACCAAGAATAGTTGTGGCTGTTTTAGGACATTTTTTCTTGATTTTTGACATCAAATGAAACTGAGTACCAAGAGTAGTTGTGGCTGTTTTAGGACATTTTTTCTTGGTTTTTGAAATCAAATGAAACTGAGTACCAAGGGTAGCTAAATCAGTTTTAAGGCTTTTTTTAATCTGATTTTTGAAATCAAATCAAACTGAGAGTACCAAGGGTAGCTGAATCGATTTTAAGACTTTACTTGGTTTTTGAAATCAAATTAAACTGAGTACCAAGAATAGATGTGGCTGTTTTAGGACATTTTTTCTTGATTTTTGACATCAACTGAAACTGAGAGTACCAAGGGTAGCTGAATCGGTTTTAAGACTTTTTTTGAAATTAAATGAAAGTGAGTACCAAGAGTAGCTGTGGCTGTTTTAGGACATTTTTTCTTGGTTTTTGAAATTAAATGAAACAGTACCAAGGGTAGCTGAATCGATTTTAAGACTTTTTTTATTTTTGAAATCAGATGAAACTTGAGTACCAAGGGTAGCGGAATCGGTTTTAAGACTTTTTTTTTTGATTTTTGAAATCGAATGAACGAGTACCAAAGGTAGCGGTGGCGGATGGAAGACGTTCGGTTTTTGAAATCGAGTCAAACTGGGCCGTGAAGGGTCCGTCCGGAGGAATCTGGCGGCAAGGTTTTCGTTTTGGGGTGGTCGAGTCGCCGCTTCGGTCTCGTATTATGTTGCGTCGCAGAAGGCCGGGTTCCGATCGAAGAGATGCCCAAGTGCGCAGTAGACGCAAGAAATGGAATTTGTAAGCTGCAGGCCGGCACACCACACAAATCATCAGGTTGTGTGGTGTGATGCTTTCCCACGGTGTTCGCCCCACGCCGTGTCTCATATCCCCGCGTCCCGTTTATCCCGGCTTCAGCGAAAACGACAACAACCGGAGGCGCTAACATCGACAAAGGTCTGATGGCTTCTTGTGAAAAGAATCATGGTGCGTTCGTTCTCTCTGGTGTGTTGAGGCCGCTTATAAGAACCGAACCGGCGACGATTTGTTTTGCTTGATGGCAGGGGCGACTCGTTCAGTTCACCAACGAGAAATGGCAGCAGCTACTCAAATTCACTATCGAAACGAAATTTTTTATAACAAGTTTTTCGAAATTTGAAGATGTAATTTAATTTTTGCACTGGAATTTTTTTTAAAACTTCTTTAATTCACCCAATATGAGGAAGACAACTGTAACAACGAAATTCTAGCAATATCAACATTAACATGAAAATATTAAAAAAAAAATCTGTTACATAGCATCTGACGGCGATTACGATTTGTTATTCAGTAGCATGACTCCTCGTTAAACTGAAGTGTTACGGGTTATCTACCATAGATTTCCATATTTTTCGTGTTAGTGAGTTATTCCACCTTTTTGTTGGCGATTTTTTTGGGATTCCAGTAATATAAATTCTGATTATTACCGTGAAAATGATATCAATCAATATAAATGTTTCTAAATTACATTATCATTTCAGGCTGCATAACTTTAGAAATGTTAGAAAGTTTCTTTTCATGTGCTCAACTCTTGGAAGCTTTATAGGGTGGACCAGATTTATTTCCAGGAACTAATCGTCTAACAAAGTTACAATTATTATTAAAATATTCTTTTGTGGGTAGCGTTCTTTCATAGTTTTTATCAAATTTTTTTGACATTTTAATTGTGTGAAAAATCGTATGAGGGAAGAAAATGTTACCAAAAAAAACAAGCGAAAATTATTTTATACAGAGTGGAAAATTACGGAGGTTGCAAGAATACCAATCAGTTGAGGAATTAATTTGAACACCCTGTAGGTGTTTCGAAAATACGTTTTATAACTTTCAACACGCTACTGAAATAAACTTGAATCGTGCTGTATATAGTTAAAAAAAATAACTCTTACTACTGAATACTTTCAAATTACTTCCCGCGCTCACAATTAACTGTTTCGAAATCGATCGACGAAAAATTCGTAACAACAAATCGGTTGGTTGTTTTTATTTATTACCGATAGTTGGTAGTTGCATACGCCTTTATGCATGTGGTAGTTTGAGATTGTTCCAGTTCAACGACCAAGTATTAAGTGTAACATTCCATCAGTATCTCCTTGAACCGGCGTCCTTGTGGCCGGTGCATTCGCGGGGTCGCCGGACATTCCTACCATTGAGGAATGCCCCTCAGGGCGCGCGATGGACACAAACATTCCGCCTGCTCCCCGTGCCCTCTTAAACTGTACTCCATGTAGTGAGTGGCCAGCGTTGCTGATGTTTTGCGAAAGTTTCTGCAAAAACCTTTCTATCCTTCGTCGATTGTGTGTTTTTCAACACATCAATGTTGGTCTAATTCTAATTTCAATTGAATTAAATGTATGGATGACGTCACTGGAAGATTTAAAATTTTGTAGATTTATGAATGAACGTTGTATTCAAAAAGTTATCAAGGTTAAGTGATAGTGATAGGGAACGAATGTTAGCTCGACGAGATAACGCGTTTTCATAATATAAATATTCATTGAATTTGTTTTTATGGCGTCTTTTTCAACGTTTGTGTTTTTATCTTGTGATTTTTTCCCACAAACTACGACCGATTTGATGGGTAAATTTGGATGATTACTTCGTCAAGGAGCGTTTCGGATGTTGTTCTGTGGCAAGAAACGTAATAATATGCGGTAAACTCGTTCTGTGGAGGTGCATTCTTTTTCCTAATCACAAGGCGGTACCCGTTGGATTTGTGGATGGAGGCCCGGTCTTATTTCGATCCGACATGATACTTTTCTCGTTTCACGTTTTCGGGGCGGGGTGAGAATCGGTAACGAGCTCATCTTGTCAAGTTGTTAGATAAGTTAGACTCATAATAATTCATGTGTCCCAGTCATGAATGGAGCTACAACGCGATTTTTATTGAATGAATCCGTTAGGCGGCATCATAGCGCTATCTGACAGCGATAAATAGGTTAAACCAACAACATGTAAAACGACGCGTTGCCAATTATTTACGCCATAACATTATGGATTGGATAGTTTTTTAATAAACAGTTATTGCCGCAAATGTTGATGTTTTAGCGAGCCAGCTCGGACGATACGGTGGATGCGTCGTGTCTGATCCTCGATAGTTGGAAGCGATTCTCGGTTGTAAGGATATTACTGGTAATATCAATTAGATTAATTAACGGGTCCGCTGTCACCAGCGAATGAACACAACGACGATGGCGGCGAGTGCATCGGTGGCATTGACCCAGGGGCCGCCCAAGTTGAATGCGTTCGTTCAGGCTCTCTGTTATGTAACGGGGTTCGTATTGTACACGGACGACGCCGTACGCCAGAAGGCGGCGCTATAGACCTTGAACCCCCTTGACTTCTTATCGATTTACACCCGAATCCTTATTTGTCTGTGGAGGGCCAATTTCGGGTCGGATAGCGCCTTCACGCCGGTCTGAGCCCCCGTTGTCCGATCGGAATGCGTCTTCTTCGGGTCTCGGTGTTCCGGCCGCGTTGCCAGTATGTTGGACCGCATTTCTCAGAATTGACCGCTATAGCCGTCCGTGGCTCTCGTATAAAGTTGCCCCCGCAACCAGACTGGAGCGAGGCATTTTTATACGTATCAAAGAGATTTTTAAATTCGAGAATCGAGGCCATCATGCAAACGGCGAACCGTCTCGAATTGTGGTGTGTGGTCATTGTAAACTCGGATTCCTCCATTCAGTCTTCAAACTTGAAATGAAGAAAAAAAATTATATAGTTACATAAGTAGGACAACAGCGGTTCCGAAATCTTTAGTTCCGGTACATGAAGTCTAGATGGCGTCGCTTCTTTCAAGATCGCTCAGTTTAAAATTTTGCTGTTCACCCTCAACACGATTTTATTTTAATTTGAACATTTGAACAACCCCAACCCAAACAGAGCAACGCGATACAATTACGGTTTACGGTTTTAGCGCTCTTTGTCGCACGCACTTTGCGTCATAGACACGACAATGCATTCTGTCGTAGAAAACTTTGTAACTATATTAAATTTTCAGGATTTTCTTTACACTTGAACACCAATGATAATATCTCGGGCCTAATCTGTTTTTAATAATGATCTAGTAAGCCAAGGCTTCTGAAATCTTGGTGATAGATTTTAGGAGATATTCAATGGTATTTGTTTTAGTCCCTTAACTGATGTGATGTGCAAGATTCTTAAAGGAAGAAAATCAAGAAATTTGCTTTTATTTCAAAGTGTCGTACAACGACGGAATGCATTATTGTGTCTATAATGCCCCGTGCGTGCGACAGAGAACTCAACATTGGATTTAAGGGCGTATGGTACGTTCACCAGTCAAAGCGATCCGTTATGGGGGCGCTAGTAGTAACTATGTGAGCATTTGGAGAGAATGTACTTCCCTACCCTGTCGAGCTACCATCTCCAGTCCAAATTCTACCTCAAGCTAGCTGCCCAACTCGCCTGAACGCAACCAAATTTATTTATGACTGAGGCAAGGGTCCCATTTATGAAGTTACTCGCTCTTGTCATCCACAATACATTTCTTGTCGACAAAGTTATTCGACCTGAGAGCGACCAACAATCGCTTGGGCGTAAACCCGCACGAAAATATTATGAGAAGTACTCATTATGAAAATAACTAATAATCCATTGTCCGAATTTGAGATAAAATAGTCAATCGATGTAGACATTAATACAGATTTAAAAAAGTAGCAACAAATAGAAGAATAATTAGGCAATAATAATATTTCTTTGAAATAAAACAATCAAAATATCTTTAGAAACAGTTTCAACTAAACGTCATGATTTTTAACTCTAATGATTTATTTCAAAAATTCAATTTTTTTTTAATCTACCATACGCCCTTAAACGATGAGTTGTCTTTCTTAAAGCTAAAATTTAGTCATCTATGTAACAGTAAGAGATTGTCAGGATATTTCTTACATCAATTTAGAAGAATTAGAAACAATCTTATTCAATAACATTTTGCTCTGAGTAATAATAAATAAAATTCATAATAATAAAAAAAATTGTAATAGCTATAACGGGGACAAAGTGTTTAACATTTTATATTAAAATGTTCAATCCTTAGGTCGAATTAATTATTAAAGATTCAGCTGTAACGAATTTAACGGTTTGTTAATAATAATTAATATTATCAACGTAACAAAACATTTTTGTGGCAACATTTTCCGCCATTCCTTGCCTAATGTCATAATAATCCCATCGTTTTTGTTTTCTCCAACTTTACTGGATGTGTGTAAACATTGCCACTAGCAATATTTACGTCGTTGTCTATAAGATTTTTGGTAGTTTAACTCGGACTTGTACCAGATGGATGGTTTGCATGTAATCGACTAGAGGCAGCACTTTACACTTACTATTTTTATGAATGCAGCCGAAAAGGGGCGCCATAATATTTTACGACGTCACGAACATACTGCGTCGTTGATGTCGATAACGTGCACTGTTTTTCCGTTTTATAGGACGCAGTTTCGTTACAATATCTCCCCCTATTATATATTTGCGCCCGATATTTAGATTTGCGACAAATTAGAAAACGTGCGCCGTAAATACAAATTTTTGCCGTTTCCAGTTTTGATTCGTAAAAAGATTTCTTATTCAGAAGTTGTGTAGTAAGATTTCGCTCTTAAAAAAAGTAAAGGAAATTTATAACAAGCATATCTAATAAGTGGGAGCGAGAAATTTTCCTTCACAACCTTTTGTCATCTTTCAGCAATAAAGAGAAGGATTTTTACAACGGATCTCTTGGTGTTACTGGAGAGCTCCAAATGTTATGTTGACTTGGCGGTTAACTGGAGGATGGTTCGATATTTTCTTGATATTTAATTTTTTTATTTGGCAATTTTTATACTGACCAAACATTGATTTGTGAGAACGATGATCATATTGATTAAATTTGAGGAACTATTTGGACCGTTGCAAATTTTGAATGGTTTCAGAACATTAATAATAGGAGTGATGATTACAGCAACATTCTTTACGCTGCTTATCAATGAAACTTTGAAACCCTTCGTGCACGACGGATTGCATGCAAGTTTTGTGAATTGCGCTCACATTCTGAATCGGAGGCAAATTATAGAGTAATTGTGGAAAATCGATACAAGCGGGGTATTCATATGTAAAGGCCATGCAGTTGTGCAAATAGAAATTGTAACATCAAAATCTTACAACACTAAAGATTCCTTTCCAAATGTCTCAAAAATATGTCTGAAGTGATTTAGTAGATCGCCATGCTTATCGTAATGTGTGGTTTGCACGTCAGAAACTGCCAGAGTGTTCTGTGAAAAAAAAGAATTCTAAAGAAATCAAGAAAGATTGGTAGATAAAAAGACAACATAAGAAACAATATTAATTGAAATATCAATAAATTATTTCTGACATGAAGGCTGGTGAAAAATGTAATCATCCCGTCAAATAAGACGTTTTCGATTTTTTTAAGCTATATCATGAACGTAGTTGGCGGTTGCCATCGGTGGAGCTAAAATTGACAATCTCTGATTTATAGATGAATTTTGATTACATTCTGTTGAACGGACAAATTGTTTAGGAACAATAAATTAAGAACTTCAGATTGACAATAAATAAGTTGTTGAAAGATAAGAGTCATAATTATAGAAAAACAAACACGGGAAACGATATTACGACATGAAGAACAGTATTAACAGCAAATCCTCGTTCTTTTGCTCTAGATCCGGAGTAGAATCAAAAGAGTCAATTGTAAGTCTGCCACCAATTCTAGATAAACTGTCTTAGTAGTAAAAGAAATGAAGAGATCAATATACAGGTATGAAGCATGAAAGCAAAGTTTTTCTAACTAAACCATTAGACTTTGAGAAAAAATCAAACTTTATCAAATTTGAGGCCATGTTCATCGTATGGCTCGGACCGTTTTTGTCTGCGGTGATTTTTTTCCTTAAATAGCAACTCGCCTACGAAAATTTTTATTTAGTCTGACGTAGAGAATTAATTTCTACATAACCTTAGAATTTTTCCTACATCAAGCCGTTTCTTTTTAAATGAATTATAATTCGCGTTTTTGATATGAAAATTCACTCAGTCTGGGTTAGGTGGAAGATAGGGGTGTATCCCTCAAACAGTCGACGATACCATTAGAATGTGATATTTGACGTTACAGTGCCCTCAAATGTCACATTCAACTTGTGTTGTGGATTGTGCATTGTATTGGGATACACTCCATCTTCCAACTCGCCTAGACTGGGCGGCAATTTTTATTTATTTATTTAAAAATACACACCCAGTTTGGGCAAGGTGGAAGATAGGGGTGTATCCCTCACAATATACAGTCGACGACACCATTAGAATGTGATATTTGACGTTACAGTGCCCCCAAATGTCACATTCAACTGGTGTTGTCGATTGTGCATTATATTGGGATACACTCCACCCTCCACCTAGCCCAGATTGGGCGGCAATTTTTATTTATTTATTTAAAAATACACGCCTTGATGCAGGAAGACATTGTAAATTTACGAAAAATGTTTTTAAAAACGTGGAAACTAAACTAAAAAATGGAAGTGCAAATGTAATTGATGGTGAAGCCTCCCAGTGATCATCGAATTAATTGATACAAACACGGTATAACTTGAGATTAAAAAACTTTGGTAGTAGGGACCCGAATACAGACCGTGGCTAGATACTTATCTTCAAAATAATTAATTATCACATTAAGGGAATGAACTAATTAGTTTGAACCCTGAAATGTCATACCACACGTTAGAACACAATTTTATTGGAGGTATTCCGTCTAAACGATGATAATTTTCTTGGTTCCAAGTTTATTATTTCAATTAAACACCATAGTTTATGGAATGACATGGAATTCATAGAGTTTTGGAAGGGAAAGAATTGTTTAAATTACATTTTGATTCTAAAACAATTATAAAAAATAATCGGATTTTTTGTGCTTTCCAACATCGGTACCAAAACAATTTTTGACATAAAAAATATTTTTTTAAGGACACTTGTCTGAAAACATCAGTTTAGGAAGAATCTTCATGTGTGAAGTGTTCGGATCTTGATTAATAAAAGTTAAACATTTATTTCCCTAGCTTCTCTGTTTTTGGGGTGTGGTAAAATTTTTGAAAATTTTGATACAAATTTGCAAAAGTAAAAAGAACAGTAATGCTCAGGACCTTTTTACTGATTATAACATACAACATGGTATTAAAGTAATTTGTTCTTATATAAAAAAGCATCAAGTATCAATCACATAGACATAATGCAGTTGTATTATACTTGGAGTACGTAGTAAGAAGTTGTCCCGCTGTTCACATATCATTGGTAACAATGGTAACATTAATAAGAAGATATGGCGGTTTCTCGGTTTAAGATTGGTACCAACTTAACTTCTCCACTATATGGTTTAAGATTAACAAGTGGCCAGGTACGCGCATGCGCATAAATAGTTTGTCTTTGCTTTCTCTACCATTGTCATTTTCCTGTTGTTTTATCATGGTTAAGTTGGTACCAACATGAAAACGAAAAAACACTATATTCTTATTGATGTTACCATTGTTACCAATTCTATGTGAACAGTGGTATGTACTTTAGACACTTACCTCCACTTCAAATACCGTACAATTGCACTAATGATACTTTGAGAGGCTTGTAACTTCTACAGTAAAACAATTACAACACAAACTTGTAAACTAAAGGCTGTCTAAGTAAATAAGAAAAGCAAATCAGAATATTATTATATTATTTATTATTTATATATTATATTATTATTATATTATAATCGTCAGTGTGTTGATGATCTTTTTCGATATTAAAATTTACATCGCTTCTATATTGTTTTTTTTGCAACTTATCTATGAAAATAAATGAATTAATCCATATATTATAAAAAAAGGTTTTTGGTGAAGTTGCAGCAATTATAACTTCAATTAAAAAAATGCCCACAAAAGTAGGCATCCAAATACTGTTGCTCATTCAATTTAAAACTACATATCTAAAATTTGTATATTTAGAGTTTTTTTCGAATATCAAGTAGTCTTCGATTTTCTCCACATTTTGAAGATGTTAAGTTCGATTTAAGTTTTGGATTTTATTCCCCATTTGAGTTTCTCTCATTTTTCGAAATTAACATGAAATCGAAAAAACGCTCCTGTAGCTAGAAGATAATTTCGGAATGAGTGAACAGACTAGACTATTGAACATTGAACCATCCAAAGTAATCAAATTGTTAATCGCAGAATTAACGTTAATAGATATAAAAGATGCAAGGACGTCTTAGTTAAATACAAAGAATAACATTTGGAGTGACGTAGAAAGGAAAAAAAACATGTCAAATCTACTTCAGGTGGTTACTGGTAGGATCAGATAGTATTGTGTAGAACCTCAACCTAGGGTAATCCGGCGTTGTTTCTGTTGAAACTTCCGTAGCCAGCTGCAGGGTGTGACCGATCTAAGAAAACGGACGAGTAAAAGTAGAATTTAGTTTGGATAATCCGAATTTTGTGCGGCATCGAAAAATATTCGTAACCATTCCAATTGTAATTTCGTTACATGAAACGTAAACGTGTTTAATACAGATACGAAATGTGTTGGGGAAAAGATTTAAATCGTAGCCTTTGGATTCCGACTGCAACTTCCGGAGCGGGCGAGTCCAAAATAAATGTCGGGGTGGCACCGGCCCCTTCCACAACAACACAAGACCACTGCTGCGCCATCTCACTAAGTCCCGCCGTTTCCTTTAGTTGTTTTCAAATGTGTTCGAGGAGGGAGTAGCGAAGCGAGTCGCGTTTGTTTTGCGCGTACGTTTATCGTGATTATCGACCACTCTCTTCGTGTTTACATTACGAAAAAAAATTTTTCGTCGTTTTTAATTGTGATCGGTCATGAAACGATTTGATCCTTCGATGCGGTACGAAGTGCTCGAACAGGATGTGGTGTCTGAAACCCTGGCAAACACGTGTACGCGACACATGATTCTGACAGGATGCTACAACGGCACAGGAAACTATTTGTTATGCTTGTTCGAGGTAAGATGTTTGTGTGACAATGATCCTAAATTTAAATTGTTGTGATGAGACTCGGACCACCACTTTTTATTATTATTTTTGTAATCAAGTTGGTTGTGTTGAAATTGCGTGAGTGGCAAGGTTGGGTTGAAAAAACGTCAATGGTTGTTTTGTTGATACCACAGATGGAGTTGCGATTGTGAGTTTCTTCCGTGTTGCAATTGGAATGCGTGCGATCCGTTATAGCGGCAAACAAAACAAACGTCTTCGCATCTGCAGCGAACCGTTTAATTGTACATAACCAACATATTTCAGTTGGGTTTTCTCGCCACTTTCGTCTCGCGTTTTGATGCATTGACGCCGAACATTGTCGTGTTGTAATAATTAGGTGGCGATGACGGCGCGCACGGTCTACTATGATGACGCACCACACTCTTCATTCATGAAAACCCGACGCAGTTCCGCAGTCGCCGCACTCGTGCACTTTTTCGATGTGGCGCTGCATTATTCACTTCCCTATCGTATCGTCATTTTGGAGCGTGGCGGTGTACAGGAAGGTCGCCCATTTTGATTTCTGCGTACCGTGACGACCTCGTTTCCACGACTGGCCTTGGTACCGTACGCATTGCCGACATGTTTCTCATTCATAGACGCAAGTGCGATTATAATTACATGTCAACCGGCCACCCAGATGATGGTTTTGTTCTATTAATAATGACCAGAAACGATGACTCAAAACGATCCCCCCGCCCATGATCCCGACAATTCAGCAACTATGACATGTCAATTGTCAAGCGTCAGCAGAATTCTCCACGATTTTCGTTGTCGTTGTTTCCACACGTACCACCTAAAAAACAACTTAAAACTAACTAGTTCGCGCGCGGCTACGTTGTGGTGTGGGGCGGGTCAACGCTCCGAGAAATTTCAGGAATTCCGTCGTGGTCCTTTCAGATACCCCGATAAACGTGTCAAAAAACGTAAAAAAATAGGCGCCTCCAAGACTTTGCCCCACCAAAACTTTAATAGTTCTCGAGTCTTTTATTGAGAATCAGGTTCGCGTTTCGGATCCGCCGAAACGGGGTGTTGCGAATGTCTTACGTTATGCATTAGTGAACGAACCGGAGGTTGTTGACTGCCCATGTTGTGATTCTGTCTGAGGCCTGCATTCTTTCAGCAGGTCATACATGCCTCATACTTTACTCTTGAACCGTTGACTGCGGCTTCCACAATGCAACGCCGGCTACTTATTCGACTTGTTTCTGGTCCTGTTCGGACTTTTTCTGCCATCCCGACTCGATTAGTTAGCGGAATTTACAAGTTTGTTTTTTAATTTTAATTAACTCACCGTCTTCGTTTCTGAGATCGTAACAACACGCTCGAATTGCTGGGCAAACTATTCTAAGTGAATTCCCACGGTTTCCGAGTGGTTGTCAAAATTCTGGATTTAATGAACGATTTTTTTTCATCTCCGATTCATCACAATAAACACGTAGACATAATAGAAAAAATAACAAAATAAAATCAATCGATGCAACTGTTATCTCGGACGGTTGGTTCCTAAAATTGCCTGGCAACCAGTTGCTGGCGCCACCCGCGTAAATAGGTTGTCATCAACAGTTTTGTTACCACATATTGCTAGGCAACTTTTCCTGGTTTCAGGAATAGCGTAAAGATCTAGACAGCTGCGAATTTTCGGTCCAAACTACGTCGAGCATGCCACGCAGTATTCTCAATACGCGAAACTGAGTGGGAGTCGCATGCAAGCGCTGCGGCCCAGAAATGCATTCAGGCAAATGTATCGCACAGCTGGCATTTCTCTTAAATTAATATTAACTACAAAACAAGTAAGTTACTAAAAGTTCGTAGTACCGAATTGGATTCTAACGAAATTTTACTTCTTCTTTCTTTTACTTATGTTGTGCTTTAAGGGCTATTGAAATTATTTTGTTCCGATGGTATGTTGTACAATGTTTTTCAATGAATTAATCCTCAAGCAGTTTTCTTCTTTACAATTGTAATTGTACTTTCTAATATTTCTTGATCTCTCCCGTATATAGTTTTGTTAAAAAAATAGAGAATCTTGGATATTGTCCCGTGTACAAACTACAAGAGGATATTTATATTTTCTATATACTTAATAAATTAGGAGTCATTTATGATAGGTTAAAGAACTGATAATGGAAGAAAGACTTCAAAAAGTTCTTAAAATATGGATTAATTGGTTCCAAAAAATCGCTTTTATGAAATTTCTACAAATATTAAAATAGAAAACAACTATAAACCGAAGAAATTTTTTGTACAGCTAAATAACAAAGATTTTTTTTATTAATATGGTAGTTATCAATGAATTGGAACCGTAAAGATCCTCAATTTTTATTTTAAAGGTTACAACATTCTGAGATCAAACAGAAAATGTTGATCAAAATTGAAAAAATTGGTAAGTTAGAGTATTCGAGCATTCTTGGACTCTAAGGTAAGGTTCTGTTTTTTGTCGTGATATTTTGAAAAAACTGACGACTATGCTTGAAAGAAAATCCAATTTTTTGCTAAATATAAATTTTTGGTAGTATTTTTGCCCACCCTAGAAATTAATATCGTGAGAAGACGTAATGTCATGATCGACACAATGTGATAACAAAGAAACTAAGTAGTAGCTCAACCGCATTTCCTCTCCCAGACTTTCATTATCTTGCAAGTTATTTTGGCCTGTTGTGTGGTATGAAATCGGACAAAGGGAGCTTTCCGATTTGTTTTTTAACGTTAACTACAGATTTTTGCAAGTTATTCGAATTGAAAATACATCTTGGGCTAAAAAAGTGCAAGGTAGAACAGAAATAAATAAAACCACTTTTTTGAACTCTTTTTTTTTGGAAGTTTTCCATATGAAGAAATCACAATATAGAGAAATGCTTGAACAATTTTCGAAAGTTCTAGGCAAACTGAAAGTCATTTGCTTAAGACCTGATAAACTAATGTCGGTTTAAAATTACACTAATTACTGTCTTATTGCGAAGCATTTTCTGCAATTCATGTTATTTGTTTATCGTTGTTTATAGAACGGCCAAACATGGAACACCCTCGGCAAATAGCTTGATGGTTCGATTAAACAATAAAACTAGTTCAAAACTGGTAGCAAGTAACGTTAGAACTGTTTCGAAAACTATCACTGGATCACCTGTCACGAAATTACCTGAATTTTAAGGGGTTTAGAGGTGTAAGCAAATTGCAAAAATAATTGTTTTAGTCCAGTTCAACTTGTTAAATTTTTCAATGAGCTGAAACATAACTCAGTGTTACGAGTTAATTTTCATTCAATATCACAATAAAGGTACAATCGTAACTTGACAATAGTATTCCAGATTATTAACATCTTTGAGAGAAAAAAAGATGCTGAAGAGTCTTTTTCGCAGAATGTTCGTAAATTGCAATGGATAATCAAAAAATAACTTAGATTTTCCTTTTATTCACCAGATCTGGCTCCTTCAGACTATGATTTCGTCGCAACGAAAAAGAGTTTGAGTATCATTTTTTTTACAAATTAGCAGTTGAAATGCCGCAGCTTGGTTGCGGAATAAGAAAACAAGTTTTTTTCAAGAGA
The DNA here is from genome assembly GCA_905333025.2 of Pyrochroa serraticornis. Classification (NCBI taxonomy): domain Eukaryota; kingdom Metazoa; phylum Arthropoda; class Insecta; order Coleoptera; family Pyrochroidae; genus Pyrochroa; species Pyrochroa serraticornis. The sequence goes on from HG995154.1 coordinate 23,488,833, forward strand.
TTTAGACAAAGGAGATAATTTCATTTTCAAATTGTTATTTCTACAGTACGTCAATACACCTTCGTACGTATTCTAGAGTAATCACCGAGCAGCAAATTGTTTCATTAATTCTTGTTTTGTTGACTGCATTTTCACAAGACCTGTTAAACATTTAATAATTGTTTTCGCAATTAATCCATTCTGCACGGTAAATTTTCCCCAGCTGTCAAATTCTGCAATTTGCGATTCTAATGATTGTTGGCGAAACAAAATGGTCGAAAATTCAACTGCATCGTTTTTTAGACCCACATATTTTCACAAGCACTTTGAAATCGATGTTGCGATGCAAATTTTCATGTTAAATTATACCTTTGACCCACCATTACTAGTCGGATATCCTCGGGTTGGTCATTTTCTTTTACTACCGGCGCTATTTTAGTAGCTGAAGATAATTAGATGGGGACAGCAGGGGTCAACCGGTATAATTTTCGAAGTTGTTTAGTTGCATTCCGTTAATTGTCAACATGTTAGTTAACTGTCATCGCAATTGTTCATGTTGGTTTTAGTATTGTCCATTGCCAGGAATTTTCCAACAACTATTTGCAAAGTATCAAAAGGACTGGTAACTGTCAAATATCAACTGTTTTGGAGTTGCCTTTAAATTTTTTTTAATTTTTTGAACTAAAAAATAATGGGAACAGTACCTAGTGGTCTTTTATACATCAAATTGATGTATCGTTTTGGTAACTGTCAAAAATCAATTGTTTTGGAGTTGCCTCTCCAATATTGTTGAACAAATAAAAAATTTCGAATTTTTTGAATAAAAAAAATGGGAACAGTACCTCGTGATCCTTTATACATCAAATTGATGTATCGTTTTGGTAACTGTCAAAAATTAATTGTTTTGGAGTTGCCTCTCCAATATTGTTGAACAAATAAAATTTTTTGAATAAAAAAATGGGAACAGTAGTGATTTTTTATACATCAAATTGACGTATCGTTAGATAGAACATTGAATCTAAACTGCAGAACCAGTCCAAGTACATTGTTGCAAACCAAACAAACTGAATGGAAGTGCAGTTTCCGGTATTGGGTTCATACTTTTTGTTATTCGAGTTGAGCTGGTCATTTGGGATTTGGCCATTTGGCGTCACAATTCTTCTGGCGTGCGTTCTGGCGAGATTGTTTCTATTTAATTTCACCAGTCAAGACATTAATAAATCAAACAAGTGGCATACCATTTGTTGGTTTCAAAAATTGCCTAGCATATTGTTGTAAAAAAGGCATTGTAGAAGCCAGTCGAAAGGCTGGACCAATTCAGATTTTTTAGACCAATCACTTTATTTGATAGCTTGTCGATTTATATCTAAATTAAAAAGTCCAATGATAATTTCTTCCCTCTGCTTTGTCGACTGGGTAATGATACAGATTTGACTCGAGAGGTCCATCTAATTTTAGTGTTACCGGATTTTTCTTGTTTTTATTTAAAAAATCGTATCGAGGTAGAGTAAAAAATTAATTTTCACATGACTTTAACTCGAAAGACTTTTTTAGCACCCCAATAAATCAGGTGAACTAGGGGATTTTTGAACGTTTTCCCATTTCTGCCAACTGCCGACCGTCTACCTTTACCTTTCTTGGAATTCACATAAATTGAATAGATTCTTTTGTGAGTGGGTTCCAACTTTTAAACGGCGACGTTTCGGAGCGAGGTAATGCATTGTCTTCCTTTTCTCGGACATTGACGAAGTTTGGTCTCGATAAGTTGAAAATTGAAGAAAAGAATGCGGTGGGTAGGATATAGTTAGTGATGGTGCGATTTACAGGCGCCAAACGATAATGCGTGTCAGGTAGACACAAAACGTGACTTTTTAGAATGGAACTTTTTTACCATTAGTGAAACCGTAAGAGATTTTCACCGTAAAAATTTCAACAAGACCATTAATAAAATATGACACTTTGCTGATTGGTAGGTATACCCGGTGTTTCCTAAAAAACGTCCTAAACTGTATCTGCGCTATTTATTATCGGATTAGAATAAACAAAAAACTACCAAATTATTCTTTAACAGCTACAAGATCCCTAATAGTGATTTCCTTAATTAATTTCAAACGATGCCCAACTTTTTTTTCAAATGGAAACGTATTTTTATGGGTTTATTTGAGGACAATTTTTCTGAATACAATGTCTTAAGAACTTGACTTTGGTACAATATTCATTCAATGAAGTAATTAAAATGTCTGTCGAGCATGTTGAATTTTTCTTAAAATTTTCACAAACAAACAAATGTTAGTAATTCGTCAGTGTCGTGGTTGATATCGTATTGAAACTATTTTTGGGTGTCAAAGCTACTTTTTTGAAAAGCAATAAATAAATAATGGATAACGATCAAATGGCCGACATGTTGCAAGTGTATTTCGAATGCAACCAAAGTTGTGGTCAAGCAGTACGAATTTACAACGATCGCGTTCCAGAGAAGTTCCAAAACGTCGCAAGTTTAAAGAAAATTTGAGGAACTTTGTAACTTTTAAAAATTCTCACCGCAAGGAACTCCAATTTTACAGAAATCTTGATTTAGATGTTCTTCTGGGTGTAAAAGAAAAACCGAGAATCTTGATTCGGGAAATTTCTAACAACATTGATGCTTCAAACCGAACTGTACATGAAGTACTAAAAAACTATAAGATTAAAGCAAAAATATCTCAAAACTGCAGGCTTTGGAGAAAAATGATTGAGATCAAAGGGAACAATTTCTTTGGATACAATTGATATAATTAAATTTTTTTAGGATAATTATTTGGTCAGATAATGTACTTTGTTGGATTTATTTTAAAAATTTTACAAACAAACAATAAATGTCAGTAATCCGTCAGTGTCGCCGTTGATATCGTATTGTAACTATTTTTGGGTGCCAGGAAATTCCTAATAACATTGGTGCTTCAAACCGAACTGTACATGAAGTACTAAAAAACTATAAGTTTAAACCAAATATATTTCAAAAATTGCAGGCATTGGAGGAAAATGATTGAGATCAAAGGGAACAATTTTGCCCTTTTTTTAATACAATTGAGATAATTAGATTTTTTTTAGGATAATTATTTGGTCAGATAATGTACTTTGTTGGATTTTTCCTAAAATTTTTACAAACAAACAATAAATGTCAGAAATCCGTCAGTGTCGCCGTTAATATCGTATTGTAACTATTTTTGGGCGTCAGGAAATTATTAATAACATTGGTGCTTCAAACCGAACTGTACATTAAGTACTAAAAAACTATAAGTTTAAACCAAATATATCTCAAAAAGTGCAGGCATTGGAGAAAAATGATTGAGATCGAAGGGAACAATTTTGCCGTTTTTCTTTGGATACAATTGACATAATTAGATTTTTTTATGATAATTATTTGGTCAGTTAATGTACTTTGTTGGATATTTCTTACATTTTTTACAAACAAACAAACAGTAATCCGTCAGTGTCGCCGTTGATATCGTATGTAACCATTTTTGGGTGTCAGGAAATTTCTAATATTGGTGCTTCAAACCGAACTGCACACGAAGTACTAAAAAACCTTCAGTTTAAACCAAATGTACCTCAAAAAGTGCGGACATATGTCCAATATTGGAGGAAAATGATTCAGATCATTTTTATTTGGTCAGTTAATGCACTTTTAGTAATAATGGCATTTTTAATGGAAACATTGGTGCCAAGAAAGTTCGAGAGTAATTGTTGAAAATAATTTTTAATTAAAATTTAGTGTTAAAGTGTAGTGCGGAATTTGCATTGCTAGATACTCTAAATTAAGTAAAATACAACCAAAAGTTATCTGAGATCACAAATTTTTTGGAGAGTTACTCTTTGCAACACTGAATCGAGTCTACTTTCAACAAGGTGGAGCATGATGCCAGATTTAATATTGAATGGCTAAACACTGAATTTGGTAACATATGGATAGGAACGTATGAACCAATTCAGAGGCCTGCGCGTTCCCCGATCTGACGCCACTTGATTTTTGTTGTGGGGATATTTACAAGATCGCGTTTATCGTACCCTCCAGAAAACTTGTCTTGATGGAGAGAATTATCAGTTGTTGTTTCCAGTGGCATAGTTGAAAATTTTATAAAAAAACTTATTTTCGATAAGGATTTTAATTATTTATTTCAATTATTGTACCAAAGTCAGCCTTTTAGTTATTGTATTCAGAAAAATATTGCGCTTCAAGCTAAACCATAAAAAATACGTTTCGATTTGAAAAGAAAGTTGAGCATTCTTTGAACTTAACAATTCATGGTTAAAGAATAATTGCGAAAGTTTTCAGTTCATTCAAATCGGATAAATAACGGAGATACAGTTTGAGGCGTTTTTGGGAAACACCCCGTAGATGGGTGTTCCTAGTATTTGACATTGCAATTGTTATTAGGTTACTATCAATTTTTCCGGACCGTTGTTTTAAGTTTTTGAGATGATTACAGAATCTCGTAACAAAAGATTAGAAAAGTATCAAATGCGATGTCGTTCTTCTGAGAAAATTGAACAATAACAACAACGCAAACTTCAGGATTGCGCTATTTCTCAATCGGGACTCCCGTAAGAAAACTTCCAAATTTGGAATCGCACTCCAAGAAGGCGTCCACGTGTTGGTGACATTACATGTTATTTAGTCACAGAAATACAAGGAAACTAACGATTTCGCAATTCGCTTCACGTTGGTATGCAGCTTTGTCATACTTGAAACATGATAATGATATTGTAAATTAGCATTCCTTTCATACTGATGGTGACGTACTTACAATCTAAGACAAGACAATGTTAACTGTTATTGGCGTTACTGTTATGTCGTGAATTGCTCCTGCATATTTGTCAGAATGGTCAGTTAGTTGGTAATTATCCGGGGAAGTTTCCTCCTCCATATTTTCGGAAATTGCAATAATTCCCTTGCACCTGGCGTTACCAACAGCACTGTGTGTGATTGGTCGAAACTAGTGTGCCACCCGTCACATTTACGAGGGCAGAACCTTTCTCACCCCTACTTTTATATCGTAATTGAATGAGAACGACGATTCACATGGCCCGGGGCGGTTTACTTTAATTACGGTTTAGATTCACCTATTGCCGGTGTTTGATGACGTTGATGGAAATTTTAACTAGTTGATGGCTGCGATGCGACACGTTCCATAACGAAATGCGAGAATTTTAAACTAACCGACACCCGTTTGATGCAGGATTTGGTGGAAAAATTGTGTCGATTTTTTTTCGTGATATTTTGTAGTTGCATTTATGGATTTTGTTCTAAACACTTAGAATTGTTGTCTTGACAAAAAATTGTAATTTATAGAAAGAAACTGTCATTTTGTTTTCAAATGGGGGAAATCTGACTAATAAATTAAATATTCACGTAGGTACCTTCAAATCTTTATTTTTTTTATTATGCAACCACTTTTCCTACCAAAACAAACAACTTTCGGATTTCTTCGAATTAAATTTTGATAATTATTCAACTTCTACTCAAAGAAACTTCTTGCAAGTTTTCTAGTATTAACGTTTCCTACTTATTTTCTAAATATTTTCACCATCAATCTTTTGAAAAATGTGTGTTTCAATAATTCTTAGTTCCTAATTTTTTTAGAGCGGTTTTTCAAAACCAAATGAAGCGTTAATGTTTAAAAAAATTACCACGTGGTTGGTGGGACGATTTGGTAAAGTTTTAAGTTCCTTAGATGCCTCTCACCAACAAATTTTTTCCTATTAGTAAAAATTGTAAAGTTTCAAAAATTGGTCCAGAAATCCAGATTGACCTTACAAGGTGGTTTTGCTGGAAGATCAAGATTTGAAGAAGTAGCCACTTTGATTAAAGCAGTTTTGCCATTTTTACCACACTACGAAAATTAAATTGTAGGCACAACTTTTTTGCAATTTTTAAGAGGTTAACATGACACAAAAAGATGTGGATTGGATATAAAATGGAAATGAACACAAAACAGAAACTAAAATCGTTAACAAATGAGGAATACAAATTTTAGATGGTGGAATGTTTCAGTAATTTACACGTCATAACATTGATGAACATTAGAAAATACAAAATAGAACAACGAATGGATGTAGAAAGTTCAACGAAAAATAGAGACTAATGATATTTGGTGGTACTTAAATTTCACTTAGGTATTCCTTTGTGCTATGTTGAACATGGTAATCCCTCAATCTCAGAAATGTATGCAATTACTATTAGCAATTGGCAATGCTGCGTTGCAGTTAGTCGTGTATCACTTGTATAATTGATACAGACATGTCGAAGACTACTTCAAAGTTATAATTTGAAAAATTAGAAGGAAAGGTTCTGACATAGCAATAAAGCAGATTCTTACTAGTTTTTTGTAATAGTAAAATCAATTACAACAAAATTCTACGATACAAGAAATTCGATATTTATCTGGAAACCATAATAGCACCACTATAGACGTTTTTTGCACTAGGAGTGGGATTTATAAGACATCAATTTTATTTCCTGACTACACCATTTTGTAGTTGTTGATGTTTTAAGCTAAAATTCTACAATCGTCATGTTAGTTCAAAAAATTATTATTTTTAATCCATGAATAAAACTGTTAATCTTCATATAAGAAAATGTATATGCAGTAAACAGAAATTAAGTTGCTGCAACTAAATTTCTTAAAATAAGAGATTGACAGCCACAAATTCGGATTTGCCACCGAAGTTAGGAAGGAATAGTTAAGGTATTAGGGTAATTTTGGTAGAATTGGCTTATTTTTTAAAAAGAAACTACAACATTGTACATTTAAGCGATACTTTAAAAAAAATCGCAGAAGTCGATACAATATGAAATAACAATTCCAAAGTAAAATATAAAAAAGTAAAAAATTCTTTCATGAAAAAAATAAAATGCAACTCATGGATATTTGGGATTATCCGGCTTGCTTTCCAGCTACACGATTTTAAACGTGTTGTTGATGTTTTAAACTGAAATTCTACAATCGTCAAGTTAATTCAGATGCGAAAATTAGTTTTTTTGTGCATGAATAAAACTGTTAAATCTTCATAAAGGAAAATGGGTATGCAGTAAACAGAAATTAAGTTGCTGTAACTAAGTTGCAACTAAATTTATTAAAATAAGAGATTGGCAACCACAAATTCGGATTGGCCACCGAAATTAGGAAGGAATAGTTGAGGTATTAGGGTAATTCGGGGAGAGATGGCCCACTTTTGGAAAATAAATCATCACATTGTACATTTAAAGCGAAAAAAAAATTGCAACTGATGGATTTTTTGGATTACCCGGTTTCCTTTCTAACTACACCATTCTATACCTGGTGTTGATGTTTTAAACTAAAATTCTTTAGTCGTCACGTCATTCAGTTGCAAAAATTATCTTTTTAGTCTAAGAATAAAATTGTTAACGTTTAGTAATTTGTTCATATTGGAAGAAGTTGTAAGCAAAAATTAACTAAGTTGCAACAAAATTTTTAAAAATAAGAATTGATCGTCCCAAATTCGGATTTGCCACCGAAGTTAGGGAGGAATAGTTGAGGTATTAGGGTAATTCGGGTAGAGATGGCCTATTTTTGAAAAATAAACTACAACATTGTACATTTAAGCGATACTTTAAAAGGAAATTTTGCAAAAGTGAACACAATATGAAACCACAATGCCAAAGTAAAATATATAAAAGCAATAAATACTTTCATGAACTCATTGATATTTTTGATTATTCGGTTTGCTTTCTAGCTACACCATTTTATACGTGTTGTTGATGTTTTAAACTAAAATTCTACGACCCTCAATTCATTTCAGTTGCAAATAATTTTTTTAAGTCTATGACTAAATCTTCATACAGGAAAATTTATAAGTATGTAGTAAACAGAAATTAAATTGCTGTAACTAAGTTGCAACTAAATTTATTAAAATAAGAGATTGAGCGCCACAAATTTGGATTTGCCACCGAAGTTGGGAAGCCAATAGTTTAGGTATTGGGGTAATTCGGGGATAGATGGACCACTTCAGAAATAGAAACCGACATTGGTCATTTAAGGCGAAAAAAAGTTGCAACTTCTGGTTTTTTGGATTATCCGGTTTACTCCTAGCTACACCATTTTATGCTTGGTGTTGATGTTTTAAACTAAAATTCTACAGTCGTAACGTCATTTCAGTTGCAAAAATAATTTTTTTGGTCCATGAATAAAACTGTTAATGTTTAGTAATTCGTTCATATTGGAAGAAGTTGCAGTAACTAAACTAAATTTCTTAAAATAAGAGATTGAACGTCACAGTTTCGGATTTGCCACCGAAGATAGTAAGAAAATAGTTGTAAGTGTCGGAATCGTTCGGGGAGAGGTGGCTGATTTTTGAAAAAAAATTTACAACATTTGAGATTTAAGCAAACTCTAAAAGGAAAATTTACTGGTAAAGTGAATACAAAAAAAAAAAGATTTTCATAAAAAAATTAAACTCGTTGATATTTTGGATTATCCGGGTGGATTTCAATTTGCCATGATTCAGGTTCAAAAATTGCTATTGTGAGAAAAATCGAAATGTTATTATTTCTATAACTTTCAGCCCAAAGAAATGCCATCAACCAAACGTCTTTGCGTTTTGGGGCAATTTGATATGATTTTTGAAGTTGTCTCAATTTTCTTTTTCCAACAATAAAGACTGATCGTATGTCCATGATACTCTAGAATCATATTTTCTTTTATATGCCGTTGGCATGACTTCGAGAAAATCAAATAATCCTCAATAAAATTTCATGATGGATAACTATGACTTAAAGTTAACTCGAAAAGTGTAGGGGAGAAAGGTCCATTTGTTTTCTCAATGACATGCTTTTTGATAATGTACCCAAATATGGTGAAGGAAAGAATTTTTTTTGATAAAATTCAAATCAACAAGTTAAACGAGCAGAAAATTTGTACTTTGTGCGATGGGGTCTTTCAACAGAAACCGGTACCTACCATCAGAAAGTTTGAACATTATGGGAATTTGACAATCTCCGAATCATTTTAATAGAAATGTAAACTAAAAAACATTTTTTAAGACCTTTGATACCAGCTATAGGGTGTATCTATTTATAAAAGTAATAACGCCAGTTATTATTTTTACATAGAGACCCTCCACATTTTCCTTCGTTATCGTTTTTTTTTTTTAATTAATTGGCGCCACTAAATTTTCCTGACGTTCCAACGCATTTAGGTACTTAGCCCGGCATCAAATAAACCAAAGGAGTGAGATTTGATGATATCGAATTTTTATAGCACTGAAAAACAAATGAAAAACTAGGTACTAAACGAAATGATTAAAAATATGTAGATGGCTATAGGTTGTCATTAAAAAATTATGTAGTTAGCATTAGAACTGCTTTTTAAGTGCATCCGCCCTGTATATAGTGATAAGTGATATCGAATTTATGTCTTAACGATTTAGGGATTTTTTCATTGCATTTAGGAAATTTCTAGTCGATTTACTTCAAAAAATGTTTTTCTATTCGACTTTTGAAAAATCCTGTATGTTTGGTTGGGGTGGTTTTTAAATTAAATTTTTATTTTTTAATGATTAATATCGATTTATTTTTATTCATATCAATTATTTGGCCCTTTCGGGAGTGTTCCCTGTAGCATGAGGTTATTAATGAAATTAATGTTTCTATCAATTTTGCCAGATGAAAAATTTTAGGGACGATAAAACCGGAATTAAAATTTTCCCCTCTTATGGTTGCCAACAACATTTTTGCCACCGATGTGACGGGCAACACTCGATTTTAAGGGTTATTCTATTATTTTAAAAATATTCCTAACAATTTCAAAAGAGAAATTTCTTCGAGAAAAAGTACTTCGACATAACTAAGACAAAAAAGACCAATTTCGGTTGGCATTAATTCTTTAAAGTGGATCCAAGACCTAATTGGTTCCCAGGAAATCGTTGCAAAAACTATAAAAATTACAAAAGTTAAGTAGAATCGGCCACTTATCGGTGGGTTGGCAAAGTTGCCTGTTCGATTTTTCCTAACTAATTTGTGAAAATGAGAAAAACTACTGTCACGCATTTGTAGAGTTCCGAAAGTGACTAGACTTAATTTGTCAATAACGGGGTAGCAATTTGCTGCGGTTTTTAAAGATTTAAAAGATTTTTTAACACTGAATGATCCAAAAAACCTCAAATAACTGCAAATATTTTGAAACCATGCTTAATTATCTTTTACTTAGACCTCCAAAAAGTGTTCTTTTGGTAGTAGGAGGGCAGCCTTTTGATTTTAATATCTGAGCCTTTTGTTGAATTTTTCTAAAATTTTTCTTACATTTTTGTGTACATGGGCTAAATCTTCAATAGTCTAAAGATCTTCAGTTAGGTCCCTAGTTAGACTAAATTCTTCCTTTGAGGATGTCCATTGCTCCTATCACTCTTCACAACATTTTTAAAGGCCTTAAACCCCGAATCTTCTTCCATAACCTCATATTTTGAATTGCGAAGTTCTGGAATGATTAAATAATTTCGAAATTGTCTTTGGATAAAATTTTTCTCTTAAACGCCACCCTTTCCCTTCAATTTTATGTCATTCACCCACTAACCATCAAGTGAAAGTTCTTCACCCGAGAATTTCTGATGCGAAATAGCTGGTTTTCGTCAATTCTACCACTTTTGAGTGCTCAACTTCTGAAAGTTAACCTAACCCCCAAATATAAAACATCACCGTTGGCGCTACCCACCCATTCGGTGGATTTCCGCGGAAATCGTCGGAACCGTTTTTGGCGCCGAATAGTTTTCCGTTTCGATTCGGCGACCGAAATCGCCGTTTTCGATCGAATTTTTGGAATTTATAATTGCGTCGCAAATTCTGTTATCCTCATGTCCGCGGTCGGCCATCTTAGGCGGTTTCCGCGGGGCGGAGACTTCGCGACCAATAGTTTCACGATGCGGACACCGCGAACTCGGCTTCGCTGATCACCGGTTTGCCGACATATCACAATTACGTATCAACATTTACTTGCACGATCCAACGTCATTGGGCGTCGCACCTACCTACGTAATACGCACGCCGCCTCATCATCATCATCATTTGATATTTCTTTTCCCAAAAATACTCCCGTGATGGGTTCTTTCCAGAATTCGGCGCAGTTTATTTTTATTTCGCTCCGCTCTTTTTATGTGGAAACGTCGGATGGACGGTTGGGAGGGATTGATCGCGTTTCAATTTCCCGCCGGAATGTTGAGTCGAGATGCGCGCGCATAGACACTCGACGCGTTGCGGTTGCATGCGTGAGTGGTTTCCCGCCAATAAATAGTCGGTCCCGTACAAGTGTGCATTACGTTATGACGACGCGGCCACGTGGTTTGGAATTATTCCCAAATAATGTCACCTGTCCGGATGGATCATCGCGACGTAATTTATGTTGTATTGAGGAAGGTTTGGTGCGTGTTTCTTATTATAACGTATTTTTGTTGCAGGCAAGTGGTCGGCCGGATCGTGCAAGAACTCTTCCGCAAGACCCCCGCGGAGACCCTTACCGCGGAAATTCCCAATATTATGAAAATTATAAAGGATTTGATAGAGAAAGATGGTAAGTAACCAAACGTGTATTTCATGCTCTCCTGATTAACGCGCAAAAATGCTTCGTCTAACTTAACTTACAACTAACAGGGAGTTAAGAATTGGGAGAAGTGAATAAAACTGAACTAGAAGTTGTCAGGTGTCATTTTTTTCTGTTACGAAAAAATTTCCTGCGCTCCGCGTGGATTACGGCATGGTCATAGTTTTTCTAGAATACTTAGAAATAATCGTTACCTATACAGGTAATCAGCAGGTGTGACAGGAATTCTAGGTAAAACTATCACGTCACGTTCTTTTCTCGTGACTCCATTTACGACCTACGATCCAGTTCTGCTACGAATGAAGTGTGATTCAAATTGACCAACTCATAGCTATTTTGATCTGGCCTACGTTTTTTTTGCAATTATTTGTAATTACTTTGTTCCGGATGTTTTTGGTAAAACTTAAATTTGCTGAGGTTCTGTTCATGAAAAGATTTTTGTTGTCTCAAAAATAAAAGTCGCTGGCCAAAATCTTGCTGTTTGCTCAATCTAAAATTCCTTAAAACGTTAATATTTATTTATTTCTCTTTTAGAACAATTGAGGAATTAAGGAAAATTACCAAAGCAAAATTTTTTCTCGAATCAAAATTGGTCTTGATTTTACTCCAATTTTTTTTTCAAATGAGCGGAGAGAGTTTTTAGAAGAAACACTTATATTAACAATAATGTTAAAGTAGATACTTACTGCAAATTCTGTACCAAGTGGTAACCCAGTAGGGATATTACTTATAAAAAAGTGAAACATTCGGAAGTTGGAGTTTTGCAATTGTGGTTGCATCTAGTGAAGAAAGTTTCTTTGAAAAAATTTCCAAAGCAACCTAAATGGGCCTTGGTAGCACTTAGTGTTTCTTGTTCCCCCTCGGAAGGCAATTGCAAACTACAGAATGGCATCCTACCTAGTAAAGCTTCTCCTCTAAATTTCTGGTTGTTCGGATTCGACCTAAAATTGTAGGTCCCAAATGTTGGCGAACTAATAAAAAGCGTATATCTATCATAGACACGTGTACAGGGGTCTCCGACACTCGTAGCGAATATGCGGGTTGAAGCAGAAGATAATTTCGCACTACGTTCGTCACTTTTTCTAATATCCTGCCATAATTCGAGATCTTCTGAACGAATATAAATCGAACAATTGTTGTAAATATTTATATTCAAATTTTAATAATATCTAATTGAAATTTAACAAATTTAAAGAGTCTACATATGCGGAAAAACGTGTGAAGTGACAGCCAAAATTTTTTCTTCTGTTCGTGAAAAGCAAATGTTTGATCCCTTTGGCCAAAATCTTCTTACTGCTTGTTCAATCTGAAATTTTCTAAAACCTTTGTATTTGTTTAGTTCTATCTTGGAGCAATTGAGAGATGGAGACTACTAAAGCAAATTTTGCTCCAAAAAGGATTTTTAAGTGATTGGATAAATTCTAAAAAGAAGAATTGCTTGCTTATAGTAACAATCATTTTAAAGTAGATATGTACTGTAGGTATATTACTTATGGAAAAAAATGAAACACTTGGAAGTTGGAGTTTTGCAATTGTGCGTAAGCTTAGTGAAGAAAGTTTCTTTGAAAAAATTACCAAAGCAACCTAAATGGACCTTGGCAGCGGTTAGTGTTTCTTGCTCGTCCTCGAAAGGCAAAATTTAACAAATTTAAAGAGTCGACATATAGGGAAAAGCGTGTGAAGTGACAGCTAAATTTTTTTCTTCTGTTCATGAAAAGCTAATGTTTGATGTCTTTGGCCAAAATCTTCTTACTCCTTGTTCAATCTAAAATTTCCTGAAATCTTTGTATTTGCTTATTTCTGTCTTAGAACAATTGATAAATGGAGACTACCAACGCAAATTTGCTCCAAAAAGGTTTTTTAAGTGATTGGAGAAAATTCTAAGAAGAATCGCTTATAGTAACAATAATGTTAAAGTAGATATCTACTGTAGGTATACTACTTATAAAAAAAATGAAACACTTAGAAGTTGGAGTTCTGCAATTGTCCATGTATCTAGTGAAGTAAGTCGATTTGAAAAAATTACTAAAGCAACATTTCTTCAAACACCTAAATGGGGCTTGGTAGCGGTTACTGCTTCTTGCTCCCCTTCGAAAGGCAATTGCAAACTACCAAGCGACATCCCACCTTGTAAAGCTTCTCCTCTAAATTTCTGGTTTGGATTTGACCTAAAATTGTACGTTCCACGTGTATGTTAGCTAATAGAAAGTGCATACCTACCACAAACACGTGTATAGAGGTCTCACTTTAAGCGGGACATAATTTTGGACTGTGTTCATCACTCTTTTTATTATTTGTAATAGTTCGAGGTTTTTAGAATATAAATCGAAAGGGCAGTTCCATAGGAAAACATGTGAAGTGACCACAAAATTTTTCTTCTATTTATGAAAAATGGATGTTGAAGCTTTTGGCCAAAATCTTCTTACGGCTGCTCAATCTAGAATTTTTCAAAACGTTCATATTTGTTTATTTTTTCTTAAAACACTTTAGGAATATCGGTTTGATGAAAATTACCAAAGCAAAAATTTTTTTCAACACAAAATTTGTTTTAATTTTGCTCCAATTCTTTTAAAATGTTTTGAGAAAGTTCTAAGAAGCTCTGATATTAACAATAAAAATAAAATAAATACTAAAGTAGATACCTATTTCGAATTTGACACCAAGTGATAGGTGTATTACTTATTAAAAAATTGTAACATTAAGTTTTACAATTGTGCGTACATCTAGTAAAGAAAGTCGCCCTGAAAAAAATACCAAAGCAACATTTCTTCAAACACCTAAATGGGGCTTGGTAGCGGTTAGTGCTTTTTGCTCCCCTTCGAAAGGTAATTGCAAACTACCAAGCGACATCCCACCTTGTAAAGCTTCTCTTCTAAATTTCTGGTTCTTCAGATTTGACCTAAAATTGTACGTTCCATGGTTCCACCTGTATGTGAGCTAATAGAAAGCGTAAACCTACCACAAACACGTGTATAGAAATCTCACTTTAAGCAGAAGATGATTTTGGACTGTGTCCATCACTTTTTCTAATATTTGTAATAGATTTTTAGAATATAAATCGAAAAACCAGCTCCATAGGAAAACATGTGAAGTGACTTTCTCCTATTTATGAAAAGTGGGTGTTTGTAGCTTTTGGCCAAAATCTTACTCCTTGCTCCATCTAGAATTTCTTAAAACTTGAGGAATGTCGGTTTGATAAAAATTACCAATGCAATTTTTTTCTTAAATCAAAATTGTTCTTGATTTTGCTCCTATTTTTTTAAATTAATTCGTGAAAGTTGTAAGAAGCCCTGATGTTAACAATAAAATAAATATTAAAATAGATACCTACTTCGAATTTTGCACCAAGTGATCGGTGTAGTATTTATTAAAAAAATTGTAACACTCGAAAATTGGAATTTTACAATTGTACATCTAGTAAACAAATTCGCTCTGAAAAAAATACCTTAGCAAAATTTCTTTAACCATCTAAATGGGTAACGGTTAGTGTTTCTTGTTCTCCCTTCGGAAGGCAATTGCAAACTACATAATGGTATTTTACCTAGTAAAGTTTTTCCCCTAAATTTCTGGTTTCGGATTCTTCTTAAAACTAGTTCCACGTGTCGGCGAACTAATAAAAAGCGCATACCTACCACAGAGACGTGTGGAGAGGTCGCCGACACTCGCAACGAGATGGCACTTGAAGCAGAAGATAATTTTGCACTGCATTTCTTCTATTTCCAATATCTGCCATAATTCGTGATCTTCACAATATAAATCGGAAAAAGAACTCTTCCTATTATTGAATTTTTATATCTAATTTTGTTAACGTCCAATCGGCAGTTTGTTATTTTTACTCCCCTCTTAATTGTTTAAATTTTAAATGATCTATGGAGTTTGGAACACATCCGGAGGTGGGGCGGTTACTTGGTATCACAGAAAGATTTTTCAACAATTTCAGTCTTTGGGTGTAATTGTGTCCGGACAATCTCAGAAATCTCGATAAATAATGTTTGTGGCATTTGTTACCACAAATACACCCGCTTTAACAAGCCAATTATCCGTGATTAATTAAATGGTGTGAGTTAAAACATTAATTTGACAGATCTTGGCAAGGTTTCATTTTAGTAACACTTAAAATTTCAGTCAAGTTTTTTAATTCCACTGGATCAACGAACAAAAACTGATATTTAAGTCATTTATTCTGTACCAAGCAATTATCTAATGTTATAAAAAATATTTTTAACATTTGCAAGTTGGCATGTTGTAATCTGCGTGCGCATTCTACAGATGTTAAATTTGTCAGAGAGTTGGCGTGTTTTTTAAGAAATCGAAGAAATTGGAGTGTTCAAAGACTTTGACTACCATCGAGGCACTCCTAAGGTTTCTAGATGTTGCATTCAGGTACTTTCCTGTCGCAACTTTCTGGATATACATACGGCGTTCTGTCACCAGGCCTTCAGATTCTGGACCAATACTGTTATGTATGTTCTAAATATTATTTTTTGAGGATGCTAAATTCGTGTCTTTCGTGTATTGAACGCTTTTTATTTAGCGAAAGTTGTACAAGTTACTGACCATCTCGATTTGCCAGCTCTTCGTATTTTTACTGAACTCTATCAAAAAGAAACAACTCTTGGTGACACAGGTGTTTGAATGGAAGGATTTTTTTTTATATTTTAGGGAGTGGTATTGGGGAAGTATCGGAATAGAATGCATGCTAGATTTTGCCTTTATCATGCTCAATACCTAACAAGAAATATTATTTTTAACTTCCTTTTGTTGCCTTCTGTTCCAACTTTTAAGCAAATTGGTTGAAATTTTTGAAATTGCAAAAATTGGTCTTGTTATAGTTAAATCCCAGAACTTCCGCTAGGTACATAAATCAGAAATGATATTGCTAAATAGTTAATAACATGGTCAATTATTTTGTGCTTTCATTCCCTCCTTTACCCACCTTCGAAGACAAAATAGGAAATAATCTTTAAATATTGTAACGTAGATTTTCCTTCGTTCTTTTTCTTTTCTTTGTTCTTTGGTCATAGAAGTATATGTAGGTGTTGAGAAAAGTGATCGTTATAATGTTCTTCTAAAAAAATCTAGATACTTATTAAAATTTGCCATGGAAAAAACAAGTTAGCTCTTTGCCTCATAGCAATAAATGTTACATTTTGAAGTAAAGAAATGTAAAATTCTTTTCGTCGTGTCACAGTGGCAAGAACAATATTTTCAACATTTTTTTTAATTCTGACGTGTTAAAAATTGATTTTGTTCCTCTAAATCCACTGCTAGTTTCTTATTAAAGTGACGTATCGTTAAGTCTCCTGTGAGTTTTTAAGGGCAAGTACCTAATTGGACTAATTCAAAATTTAGGGAAGGACATTTATATGAAGTACCTTCACGTTTTCTTACAACTTTCACACCAATTGCTCTGTATGTAGAAATCAAAACATGGAATTAAAAAAAATCAAATTTAAAAAAAAATCGAAGTCAAGTTCAAGATACTTCCATAGTTGAAACGTATTTTTTGAATTTTTTTACGGCGGGCGTAATTGAAAAACAATTTTAACCTTAATTTTGTTGCTCGAAATTAAACAATTTTCACCTTGCATTAGCTTCATTTTTGCAACGCGTTTTTGTATTCTCCAGTGTAATTTTTGAGCATTTTTTTTTCGTTTTTTTAACTTTATGTCTTGATAACTTCTATAACTTTATTTCATATTTGTAACGCTTCTATATCTCTAGCTATACCAATTACCTTTAGAAATGAAACGCGTTTTTTTTTTTTAGAATTTTTTAACGAGTGACCCGTGCGCTGGTGGAGTGGCGAAATCGGCAAAGGAATTTTCCTTTTGTTCAGGCAACCGTCCACCAATACGCGTGACTTGATATCTCGTAAATCTGCGGGTTTGTTTCTTCGTCCGGCATCTTCTATTTTCGTGACAGAAGCGAGCGAACTTTTTTTCGAACAGCTTCCGGTGGGGGTAGCAACAGGAAGTGGCGCACGTGGATGACCCCCCGCGATTAGACTGCTCTCGCATTATTTATACATGGTGTGTAAAAATAGCTCAGACACCCCATCAGAAAGGTATGCGGTCGCGTCTGATACTAATTTTGTTCGGCGCCCCATTTACCCCCAGCGAACAGACAAGAACTCGCGAGGCTGCCAACGATATATTATCATTATGTGCACGTTGGGATCACAAGTTTTCAAACTGGCAACACGGTCCCTTTAACTCCATCTTCTTGTCATCGGCACCACGTCCTGCGATAGGAACAACAATTAATGTTATCCCCCCAAGACCGTGGAGGGGAACTCTTAAACCTTAAATAGCATGCGCTGACAAAGTGTTCGTGTTGATTTTGATCCCGTTACACCGAAGCAACTGGAAACTAATATCATTGTGTTTATGGACAACGGCGGTTCGGAAATATTTAGTTCCGGTACAAGACGTCTAGATGGCGTTTTTAAACTTTGTCACCCTCGCCACGAAATTTTGAACAACCGAGCGCGCGTTAACTGTGGTCGTTCTCTGTCGCACGCACGGGGCGTCATAGGCACGACGATGCATTTGTCGTAGGAAACTCGATAATTGTTGTAAATGTTCAAGATTTTTTCTTGCATTTGAAGTTAATGATAAATGTCTCGGGCCTAATCTGTTTTTAATGTAGATGTAGTGTGACATGGCTTCAGAAAAAAAATTGGAGCTCAAATTTTGGGAAAATTTTTAAAATATTCAATCGAATTTTTTTAATCTCTTAACTGATGCGTCTAGATTCTTGAAAGGAAAAAAAATTGATATAATTTCGAAATTTTGTACAACGACCGAATGGATTGTCGTGTCCATAATAACCCGTGTGTGCGACAGAGAACTCAACATTGGATTTCAGCGACGAGTCGTCTTTCTTAAAGCTAAAATTTGATCTTTTAGTGGTTTATTTGACAATAAGATTGTCTGGACGATATTTTTTGAAGAATTAGAAACAATTTTATTTAATATTTTGCTCTGATTGACGATTTGAATATTTTATTCGAAAATTGTTTAACGTTAGCAACCGGCTAACTAAACTAAAATCATTGAGAAACATTAAAACTCCAATGGTTTTCAAAAAATTAGTGAGTGTGAGTACAGAAATTTTGAACCAAGGTGTTGCTGCAACGATTAGAACATCCCAGCAATTTTTTTAAATTATTGTCTTCTTTACAAACTGACTAAGCTTTCGAAAAACTTTACAATGACAGCTAAGAAGAAATTAGCGCGTTATTAAAGCAATTAAAAAAAGCGTGAACCCCATAAAGGTTCCTATTAAAAATGACATTGATTTAGAAGTCCAGGAATTACTTCAAATAGAAGCGTAACGTATAGAGATTTAATTTTTGAATTTTTAATCATTGCTTTGATTTATAAACAATCTTAGTGTATCTCAAGCGAAGTAAAATTGAAAACTACAAACAAGTCAACAAAATATCGATTCTATAGCATCCGTTAGTTCTCTTAGGGCCGATATTTCTTGGATTAACTCTTGTTAAAAGCCAGGGTTGCTATTGTTTCAACAATTGTTTTCATGGTCCGGTTAAGAGTTAGTGAAAAACTATGGAAACAATTCTTCACTAACTCTTAACCGAACCTAAATATAGTAAAATAAATAATTGACAGCTGTTTTTAAATTATTCTTACATTTATTACCATTTTTTTTCTCCTATGTAGTCTAATCATCGGTAAGGAAAAAAAGTTTACCCTTTATGTGTAAACATTGCGAAATTATCGAAAGTTGTGGCAAATTTTCTTCTAATTTTAAATTGAAAGGAATTTCCAGAGTAACTGGGGGCCAGTTGTGTATTCCCAAAATGCCAGTCAATTTTGTAGATTTATCCAAACATTTTTCATTGTTCCTGTAACACTTGAGAACAAATTCGATAAGGATTTGATAAGTCGAAAAATTTTACATTTGACGTGCAAAATGTTGGTAGTCGAAAAATTTGCGTCGCCATCTTACGGTGGTAATGCAAACGAAAAATTGTTTTGTCTAGTCTGCAATTGTCGACGATAATTTAGGTAACTTAGAAATTGTCTTCTTGAAATTCCTTCTGTTTATAGGTTCTTATCTGGCATCAAACAACTTCCCTGAAATATTCTGTCGTAATTTTAAACTGTCGCCAGATAAGCGCCAAGAAAGAGTTCCAGTTCCCTTGTTTTGATCGGCACACTTTGTAATAACGTTTTCGAGTCAAACGGACGGTATGAAACCTTCTCGGAATCGCTATAAAATTTCTTTACGATCGTTCGGATCACATTAGGTGACTTGAAATTATTATAATTTATTTCTAACCCTGTGACAAATAAAATAAGGTACTTGGGGCATTTCGGGCGACGACCGGAAGCGTATGAGGCGTAGGTGTGGTGTAGAAGCAAGGAGAGCGGAGGTCGCTTCCCTATTGATCGTCCATTTGGCTCTGCGGGGGTTATATATCACCCTGAACTTGACATCATATCACTGAACCGAGCATGTTTTCGATTGTTCGTTTGATGTACCAAAAGATGGCAGTGCGTGTAGACGTAATATAACAAATTCTTCGATAAAAATCGCAGAAATACAATAAATGATGCATCAGTAGCTTCAGGTTTTTCATCGCGACTCTCCACAAGTTACGGGACCAACTCATTTTCTCAATAAAAACCTATAAAAGTGAAGGAACGAAAACAGCTTCACAAAAAAACAATTAAAATGTTTTTGCCCAACATATTGCTCGGTATTGTTATGGATTTCATATTCTTACCGATGGGCCTTCCAAGAAGTCGACGGTTGGCGCCTTTTATGCGACCATTGGCAGGGATCCCAACGGTCAGGGTGGATTCCGTCAAATTTATGGCCTAATTGTGAAATTTTCCCAGATTTATGAAGTGCAGGTGGCCGTTTATTTGCAAGCTTGATTTTGGGTCGTTTTTGCCCACTTCTTCGCCAGTCGGTTGTAAGGAACCCCAAAACTTCCGACTCACTCGACTTTTTCCCTCCTTTTTTTTCTTGCTACTATTGTAAGCGATTTTAGTTTCATCACAGTTTTGACTGCCCTTCAAATGCTGTGCTCGTAATTTTTTTTAGTTTATAAAAAATTATAAACAGAAACAATAATAAAACTGAAAAAAATCTGCGACACTTACTGGTATTGTTTTGTGTGGTATGCAATTCTTCAGTTTTACACTTCAATTGATGAGAAACTCGTTGATAGATTCTTACAAAAATATGAAATAATTGCAAATATCAAAAAGTTATTCAACGTAAAGTAACGTTACAGCGATTCTGGGGTGCCTTAAACTCTTGCGAAATTTTTTTCCCGGCTCTTCAAACTACTTTCTCTAGTTCCTATTTTTCGATTGAAGAAAATTTACTGTTTTTCAAATTTTATTTGGTTTGGAGGAGAGATGATGGTCCGAAGGACTTGGATCTGGTGAATTTCAAGTAATTTTCACCCAAACGACGAATTTTAATTAATTCCAATATGGGATTTGGGCCAGTCTTGCAATAACACCTTTCACCGATTTCTGTAAACATTTTTTTTAGCATGCAGTAGCATATTACTGTGCAAGAATTTTTTTTTAGTTTTTCGGTTGATTGCTGTCTCGATTGTGGATCCTAAAAAGTCTTTCATTGTAAAATCACGGTTCAAGAAATCAGAAATATTTTTAAAATTGTGCGCGAGTCTTCTTTTGGCTGGTTTTGGCGATTTTTTTTTAATATGCAAATCGAAATGAAATTCCATGGAAGAGTTTAATGTCGCAGATATTGGTTTCAACTCAATTTTACGTTCTGGTAATATGTTGAGTTGCATCAATATTTTGAGAGATAGACGCACAATTTGGCTATTCTCATCAATGAAAATGTAATTTTTTTGAAACGTGCAAGAAATATAAAAAATATTTTTTGTAAATTTGTTCGTAACAACATTTGTAGTCATTTAATTGATAGTCAATTTCGTTTTTCCCAATTTCATAAAAATATTATGGATACTACTATAACAAAACTTTTTTTGGACAACCAGGTACTTTTTTCATTTCTTGAATTCAAGACGAGTTGTATTTATCGTAGGTGCGTTCGTTGGCATCGACGAAGGGTGGTAAAATGTCGAAAAGTCCACGGAGGGTAAGTAAACTATGGTAATATCCAGCAAGCATGCTTAGATGACTTCGTTTAACATTATAAACTTTTTTCCAAGCGATGAAATTATTAGAAACTCTTAAGTGAAGTAGTATGACGCATTTTTACCATAATTGAAAACTTCTAAAAACATTAATCACAAAAGTTCTCTCGCGTACATTTAAAAGAAAATTGAAATCGGGGCATTTTATAGTTTTTACTGAATGTGAGAGTTGCAGTTTTCAGGGAACAGCCTGTAGATGATGAACGCAGATCTAAAAAATTCTGAAGGTATTATTTAAATTGAGTTTGTAGGCCAAAAGTGAAATTAAGTGATGTTTGTCAACTTGAATTTCACTGATTAGGCATTAGTTTCATGTACCAAACTTTTTTTACCCAAAGAAATGTCAATTTAGGTGAAACCCAACGCATTTCGCTCCCTTCTTTACGTTTCAGTGTCATATCGACCTCTTTTGAAGATTGTTGCTTGAAATTGAGCGCAAATTTGATTTTCCCCCCTAACTTGAACTGACTTTGTTTTCATTGAAAATCTGGAACTCAATGATTTTAGATTACATTTCACCAGCGAGTTTTTCCTAATCGTAATTGATTTTTCGACATTTTCACTACAAATTTTCGGGTCCTACTGTAGGATAAGTTCCAGTGCATCTTATAACAATTTGTGTCTAAATATTTTAATATTTTTGAGTACTAAATCGTATTAAATATTAGCAAACTCGTAAGAAGTAATTTTCGTAGAAAGTTGCCTCGAACAACTCGGCTGGGGAAAGTGCAAAAACCTGACTTCGGACGCGCTTCTAGCTTGCTAATCAGGGTGAGGGTGGCGCGGAAGGCATTTTGCGTTGGCGCATTAAATTTTGAATCGCATATCGATGCGATGGTCGAAAAGAACAGGGGGGGGCGAGTTTTTCGTGAACGTACGCCACTGGTCCGTGAACATCAAGACGCATCGGCAAACTGCCATGGAACGTCTCAGACATTGGGCGGTGCTGCGCGAAGTTGAATGAAACATCGCGAACGGCGAGTACTACGAGCGTTCAACGATCTCTCTTCGGCGCGGCTACCCGCCGCTACGAGAACGCCGCCTGGCGGCGATGCCACTAATCGAGTTCGTCGGCATGGCACTGGGTACGCTTGCTTTTCGCTCCCGTTATTTTCACGTCGAATATGTGGGAAAAATGGATGGATTTTTCACGGTGCAAACGACAAAATATCAATCAAACCATTGGGTAAGTGTTACGACCATTTTCGCGACGCCCGCTACGTAATTCACGCCGAATTTCATTACGCGTTTCCGGTTAACCTGCAAGAAATATTTAGGCGCAAATCAAAATGGTGGTGAACCGCGTGCTTTCAGTTTTGCCGCTTTTTTTACAGCAATGAACGTGTCCCGTTCCAATTTTATAACCTCATTTGATTGTTATAATATTATATTAATTATTGTCAATCGGCTTTCGATGGTTTTATTAAAAAATTTTTTTTTTTGCAGAACCCATGGTCAGGGCGGGTCTTTTGGAGCAAATACCGCTCATGGCCTCGCAAGCGTTGGAGTATTCAAATCGGGTAGAATGTTTGAAAACTGTTGTGGGAGAATACCTTCTGCCTTTGGTTGTCTGCAATTTGGGTTGTTCGGATAATGCCGTCGATAAAGCAGCACATTCTACCTTAATTCATTTAATGGAGCAACGATTGATCACCATGCCCCAAGCCGAAATTCAAGTTTGTCCTGCGATTTTAGCGTTGTCGAATCAAGAACAAACCGCCGACATCAACACCGGAGCTATCACTGTAAGTATCAAATATTATGCGCATCTTGTTTCTCTAGTTAATAATAGTGCGTCGATAATCTACAAGTAGCGGTTACTTCGTGAAAGACATGGGTAGTGAGATGTTTTCTTATTTTTGTCTCACTACCTTGTCTTTCATGTTGTGGTCGTGCCAGCAACTCTTCCAGAAACTGATCTTGCCTTTGCTTATCAGAGTTGGCGGTTTTAGATTTTAACACTATCACAGCCAGCTTTGATGAGCATAGTTGAGTTCTTGACAACATTGTGCTACAACATCGTGTCGATTTCGAATTGGAGGTGCCCGAGTCGTCAATCTGGTTGTGAACTCGGATTTAAGCTGATATCACAGCCACTTTGATGAGCTCGGTTCCTCTTTGCAGCGCCAGATGTCCAAAGAAAACAACGTGGTCGGTGCCCTATCAGTCAATTTGGTTGTGAAACCTGTTTATTTTTGTGGGTATCACAGCCATTTTGACGAGTTTGGTTGACGACCTTTTCATCATTTTCAAGATTTTGTGGGTTTTATGTGCTGTGTCGCTCATCAACTGGATGTGAAATGGATTTGTAGCTCATATCACAGCCAGCTTTGATGAGCGCTACAACATCTAATGTACACCATTTGATTTATTTTACTCATATCGTTAGTTTTGTAGTATGTTCCAGATCTTTGTGTAGATTTCAAGATCCAGTGTGGAGTAAGTAATCTCAACAGGTGCATGCTTTCGCTCATCAACTGGATGTGAAATGGAATTTGACTCATATCACAGCCAGCTTTGATGAGCGCAAGAGTGCACTTTCACAACAAACTGCCAGCCAAGTAAGTGCATTGTTTATCACGGAATATAAAAACGACGACGTAATCAACTAGTAATAAGAGACATAGAAATGCTTTATTTTTTAGAAGGATTATGATTTACACGTACTTTTATGTTCTCGTTTTATTTTTGCAGCTGATGAGTAAGATGGCGCCACTGTTGGGACGTGACGTAACTGAACGCGTTTTCCTCCGACGCTTCGCTCAACTTTGTTCAAGTCACATGTTTTACGTCCGAAAAGTTTGCGCTTCTCACATTGGCGACTTCTGCGCGGTCGTCGGAAAGAACCAATATGAAAAAGTTTTGGTAAGTGTTATCAAATTTAGAACATCGTGCCCAGCATTTTTCAAAAAATTATGATAGAAGTGGAGGCGATTTTTTAATAATTTCTATTCACTGTGACGCGAAAGGTCGACTTCCGCAGGTCATACTAAACGTGCGTTGCCAATGAAAATTTCAAATGTTGAAAACTTTCGAATTTTTGCAATGAATAGTTCGAAGAAAACAGACGATTTCATTCATTAGCCAAATAATTATGCAATTTAGTTGGTCCCGCCTTGATTTTTTGAAAATTAGCGTTTTTTCCCTAAATTTTCTATTAAATCGTTAAATTTGTAAAAATAAATCTTGCAATAGTTTTCAATTTATTATATTTTTGTTAATTGAACTCTAATATTAATTCCAAAGTTTAATTTAGAGTTTCTGAAGCATTTTTGAATTCCTACATTTTAATATATAGCAACAATAAATGTAATAAAAAATTAACATGACGCGAGCTCTATCTTTCACTTCACAGATTTTTGTTCGTTACGTCAGTGGGAAAATCGTCTAAGCGGGTTGTAATGAATAACTCAGAGCCGCCCTCTGTTGAGGAATTTAACAATTTTGGGTAACGGTGGCAACCCTGGAAAATTGGGTGGGGGAAGTCTCACGGATTGGAGAGGAAACAGTGTTGAAGAGGTCTTTTACGTGTTGGACCTGGTAATGATAGGGTGCCCCTTTTCAAGGTTATGGCGGGGTTGTGCTTTCGATTTTTTTACGTGGAGAAAGGGAAAACCCTACCGCCTTATTTTGTTGCCGACTTAAGTTCCGTAAGTTCGTTTTGTTCCCATTTTTATTATTTTAAAATTCACGTGCGTGTTTTAATTTTAATATTTCCTCCACTTCGGGCACGTGTTTACTGTATTTTCTTTAATGATGATTTTATTACGACGGTCTTCTGACAATTCCGTGAGGTCATACCGTAATTCTGACTGGTCTTTCAAAATTATTCGATTTTAAATTTTCGGTGTGTGGTTTGAATGTTTTGAATTTTTACAGCTCCCTGCTTATATAGAGATGTGCCAAGATGACATCTGGGGAGTGCGGAAGTCATGTGCCGAAGTAATAATGTATGTATCTGCGGTGTGTCCTCTGGACATCAGACGAAATCAATTGGCCCCAGTGTTCGCTAAGCTTCTGCAAGACGAATGCCGTTGGGTGCGAATGTCTGCGTTTCAAACTTTGGGTCCGTTCATATCCACATTTGCCGATCCACCTATTACCAATGTCGCTTACAATAACCAAGGAGATTTGGTGTTTGTTAACAATGACGGTAGTGAATTCTTGTAGGTATTAATTGCACGAGTCGATTGCAGTGATTTTAATTCGTAATTATTTTCTCAGAATTAATTCACCTTCAGTACCGGACGTTAGATTTTGCAAGTTCTTGCCTAAACAGTCGTCTTTAACAGATCTCGTTTGTAGCAACCAGGATTTTGATCTTTATCTCGGTTTTGAGGATGCTGAACTGACGTTAAAAAAAAATAAAACTGGCGATGTTATTAAGTTCAAGGATGTTAATGATGCGGAAAATTCTGAAGTAAAGCAATCTGATGATTGTTTTAAAGAAATCGTTGAGTCTGTGAAAAACGCTGTTCTCAGTTATAGAAATGTGGAGGAGGAGCACGGTGTCATTGGGGATAACTTAAAAACTAACTTAAGCAATGCAAATGTGATAAGTGATATTAAAAACGAAACTTGTGATAACTTAGATAGCACAATTAACCAATTGAATGATGAGTTGAAAAACATCGAAGAACCTAAACCATCAATTAGTTCTGTCGATTCTAATTCCAGTAACTTAAACAATTCTGATTTAAATCGTTCAGGAAACAATGTGGATAAGAGCCACCAAGAAACGAATGAAAACATCAAAAATAACCAGGTAAATAGTGAGAGTGACAAAGAAGACGATAACTTAGATTTGTACAATTCGTACAATTATTGGTATATAAGTCCTGAAATACCGTTAGACCTCAGTATTATTGATGAAGGCCAGTCGTCCAAGAATAAATTGGACGGTGAGGATGTCGCGGTAAGTACATCAACATCAAATACTAATCTGTGTCATCATAAATTTAACGCTTCGCTTTCGCCTTTACCCTTTCATTACGTTCAGTGCAACTTCCATGAATTTGTCATGTAAGTACTGTTTTCGTTGACAATCAGTAGAATAGTGAAATTTATGGTGATGCAAATTCAAATTGTTTCATCTTGAAGCATCTTCCAAGTGCCCTTCAGAAGCTCACTTTCGAACGTCATTTAGCATCTAATAAATGCTTTTCAGTCCATTCATGAACCCGACTTCAATGAGCGTTATAATTTTTGCTGGAATGATGAATTCACACGATGGTCTTCTGAAAATTATATGAAGTCAAATCGTTTTTCTGACCTATTCAAGTGAGCTCTCGATGGCCACAGTGTTTAAATTCAGTAAAAAAGCGAACCATTGATTACGTTCATGGATAGACAATTGCAACAAAGTTTTAAGCAAGATCCGTAATGTCATCATCATCGTAAGGGCATGTTTACGTTATCTTAGTACATCAGGCTACGATTGTAAGTCTCCAGTGTTGGCTCTACTTCATTTTAAGTTGGTAGTGATTGGCATAATGGCTTCTTGATGATGTGCATTACTTGCTTAACAATTAGAAGCCTACTTGAAGTTTGTGTGGTAGCTTTTCGGGACGCTCCGCAGCTTGCGCAACTAATTTTTCGTACTTTGTTTTAGGCTCAATTAGAAGATTTGTACTCTAAGATCAAATTAAACGATTCAACATGTGAATCCACAGATAAACTAACCGTTTGTGGTGAGTAACAGCAAATCATGCCATGTAATAACAATGTTTTAACAAATATGATTATAACATATACAAGACGATTAATAATGAAGACATCTTTGTATAAGGCAGACTATGATTAAATGTTTACAAAAAAAATTAATTAAAAACTTTGTTGGCAAAACTTTAAACGGTTGCATTTTCAGATGACGAACCGGTAGAGAAATCAGATGAGTCTCTTGAACCTCAACAAGATATAGTTCCGCAGGTTTTGATCAACCATTTCCTTTTAATGACTGACTCGTCTTTTTCGATTAATATTGACAACGAAATGTCTTACCATTGCGCCTATTCACTGCCTGCCGTCGCTTTAACTTTACGCAACAAGAACTGGCCGCTGTTGCAGCACACTATCGAACGGTTAGCTGGAGATATGCAGTATAAGGTACGAAGAACGGTGGCTAGTAGTCTTCATGAGTTGGCGTGGATTCTGGGGCCCGAGATCGCCACCGAACATTTAACCCCTATATTCGAAGGCTTCATTAAGGACTTGGACGAAGTTCGTATAGGAATTTTGAAACATTTGGCATGTTTCTTGAAACTAATCGAACCTGAAAAACGGTTATCTTACTTGCCGAGGTTGCAAGATTTCTTGAAAACTGAAAATGAGTCCAACTGGAGGTTTCGACATGAACTAGCCACTCAACTTCAACTTATAATCAAATTTTTCAAACCAGTCGATTCCGCTAAACATATAGGGCTGATAGCTGAGAGTTTACTACACGACGTGTCGGCTGTGAAGGAAGCGGCAATTTCTTTGGTAGTTATAGTTGTTGTTTTTTAAATTAATTTTTTAACTAAATTATTTTTTAGATAACGGAATTGTTAGCGTATATATCTGTGAAACCAGGTCTCAATACTTTATACCTAGTCAGATTAGTGGAAAAGTTTGCTCATTCAAAGAAATGGAAATTGAGACAAACTTTCGCTTTGCTGTGTTGGAAATTGTTGTCTTGCGAAGCGTTGCCACCTGAACAATTCGCTCTTGAAATCATGCCACATTTACTTGATTTAAGTTGGGATCCTGTTGCCAATGTCCGATTGGTTGTAGCAAAAACAATTGCGCAACATATTATTTCTAATCGTAAGTTGTTGAATTTTTGTTTTCTTTTTTAAATAATAATTTTATTTTTGCAGAATATTTTGCTGATCCTAACAATGAACACTTTGATAGTTTAGGAACTGTTATAAGGCGACTACAAGCAGATAAGGATCGCGATGTTCGTCAGTATGCCGAACTGGGGAACGGATTACCGTCAACACCACCTCTACTGACAAACAGCGTCAAATAGGAGGTCTATTATACATGTATTTTTATTCATAAGGAGGCATTAAATGAACGATTCAGACGGCAACTAGTTTCATAGCTGTTTAATGCTTCCTGTTTTTATTTGTCGTTTTTTCTTTCTATTGGTTAAATATTGTGAGTATATTTGTAATTTTTATTAAGGTATAATAAATTACTACTTGTGCAAATTATCTCTTTTATTTAATAATTTACTGAAAAGCCCATTAATAGGTACCAAATATTTGGGGCAAAAGAAGTTGAAATCTGCGATTAGGGGTACATTTAAAAAGAAATTGAATTAATTTGCGCATTTGGCGACTTCAGATTTTTAAGGTTACGTTTGAATGTTATTTGACACGTAATTTGTATTAAAATTTAATCTTTCGCCGTAATTTCAACAATCTTAGTAATATTTGTGGTAAATAATGTCGCGTGTATTAATGACAATAATTTTTTATTTGTATATCCAGAAATATATAAAGTTGAAATTTGTGGTAAACTTTCAAACTAGAACCAATTAGTGCGCATGCGCATTTGGTGACACTTGAGATTTTGAGGTTACATTTAATTGTCATGAATGTTATTTGACACGTAATTTGTATTAAAATGAAATCTTTGGCCGTAATTGCAACATTCTTAGTAATATTTGTGGTAAATAATGTCGCGTGTATTAATGACAATAATTCTTTATTTGTATATCCAGAAATATATAGTTGAAATTTGTGGTAAATTTTCAAACAAGAACCAATTAGTGCGCATGCGCATTTGGTGACACTTGAGATTTTGAGGTTACATTTGATTGTCATGAATGTTATTTGACACGTAATTTGTATTAAAATGAAATCTTTGGCCGTAATTGCAACATTCTTAGTAATATTTGTGGTAAATAATGTCGCGTGTATTAAAGGCAATTATTTTTTTATTGGTATTTCCAGGAATACATTTCGGCAGAATTCAGTACCGAAGATTGTTGGGCTTTAGGTTTCAACAAAGCAAACCTTTTGTGTTCGTCATGTGATCAAGTAGAAAAGTTTGATTTAGGGGTGATCAGGTACATACTACACTAAAATTTGTAATAAAGTCTTTTGAATGTTTGTATTGCAGTGATCATTGCAAAGAGTGTTGTCATCAAGATGAGAATGGAAATGTAGAGAAAAAGTATGCTCGTGCCGTTCTAGAAGTATGCACTTGCAAATTTGGGGCTTACCCCCAAATTCAAGCGTTTATAAAGAGTCATCGTCCTTTACAATTCCCAAATCTTCAAATCAAGTATGTTCGAGGATTGGACCCTATTATAAAACTATACGACAAAGATGGCCATCTACAAGAAACTGTAGCTATCGAAAAGTGGAACACTGACTCTGTAGAAGAATTCTTAAATACTCATTTAGTGACACCTAAAGATGATTATTTACATACTAATATGGTGTAATCTTTAATAATAAAACCAGACTTTTTCAACATATTTATTTTATTCAACTGCCTCACACTGTTGCGTTAAAGTAACTTTATCATCATCTATAACGACATTCGGTAATTTTTTCAATTTTTTGTTGTATTTTTTAATAGTTTTCTCCGTGAATTCTTTTCCAGTTTCCTTTGAATACGCAGCTAAAACCTTCTTTTGCAACTTTTTACAAGTTATGCTGCCTTTAGTTTTTAAAATTTCCAAAATTGTATTTTTAAAACTAAACGTATCAGAATCTCCCTCTCCTTCAATTTCTTCAGAGACTTCAATCTTCTTTACTTTTTTTGCTGCTGTTGGTAACTCATCTTGTTCAAGTTTTCGTTTGTTACCATTTTCTAACTTCTGCTTGTTATCAGTTTCTTTTGCTGCTTCACTTTTGTATTTTTCTATAATATCCCAAGCAGCTTCGACGTCAACTAAGTGGAAATTTCTGCCCAAACAGCTTTTCAAAAAATTCTAAAAAGAAACTTTAAAAAATATATTAAAAACATTAGACCCTTACAATAAATTTGTGTTTTTTTCGTGGAACATTTGAATAATTTGAAATGGAATTAAGCAAATTCCTGACACCTGGTTTTATATTTTTCTCGTTTTCGACAATAGTTTTGATCATCTCAATCCAGGAAGTTTGTTTAACTTCACCTTTCTTCACGACACCACCAGGAATCGAACCTTTAGCTGAATACCGCTCCTCTTCGGTGATACATTTCGTATGCACTGCATATTCTTCGCCACTGTAAAGCGATCTTTAGTTAAATTAAAAACTTAAGATTTGTGGAAACTTACTTAAAATCAGTAAAGCAATCAACGCAAGTCAGTGATTTAAATCTTCTGCATTGCATGTTATAATGTTTTTCCACGCGCGGTTTTTGCAGGCTTTCGCCACAATGATTGCAAGTAAACACAACCATTTTTGATTATCAAACTATTTATAAAATCCGCAAAACAACCCCACAAACTACCAACACGTGCTTCGTTCTTCGCGGTTGAAGAAAATAGTTTCATTAGGTTGGTAATAGTTGTTGTAGAAAATAGGGTGAACATGTTTTACAAAAACACCAACCGTACAACCACATATTTCTAATCTCAAGGTTGCAAGTTGACATAAGAACTAGGAATATGTAATTGTCTTATGTTGGCCATCCCTTAGTTCCCTCCACTGTCGAGCTGTCAAAAGGTTGACAGAACCGTAATCAGTAATGTTTTAATAATTCCATTTAATAAAAATGACTTATTTAAAATCTTGGGAAGAATTCGAGAAAGCGGCTGAAAAACTTTACCTGCAAGCCCCATCAAGAGCGCGATACACAATGAAATATGTTCATTCTAAAAACGTTTTATTATTGAAAATGACTGATGATGTGGTGGTAGGTGTTAAAATATAAAATTCACGTTAATCGCTTGTCTTTCCAGTGTTTGCAGTTTAAGACTGAAGTAGCCCAAGATGTTAGAAAAATAGACAAATTTATTAACAATTTATTCCGTCACATGGCCTCTAAGGAACACTAAGTAACCTCAAAATCAGTCAACATATGTCATCAGCAAGGTGGCCACAACTTTGAATGTTCATAATAATTAGGTATTATTTTGTAATTAGTTTTATATCTCAACCTGGTTTTTGCTGTTCCAGAATTTATGTTTTAAGTTTTCCAAAAAATAAATGGTCACCCCTGTAAAACGGGAATATGTTCTATTTTTGAGATTGAGGTAGTCCAGCATTTTTTTCCACACAAAACCACATTCCATCAAATAATATCACAATAATTAATTAGAGGAAACTATAAAAAAATAGTTTTCTAGACATAATACTGTGCACTCACACTAACTTGAACTACTTTTGATCATATTACTGAGATAGTCTTAAAGACAATCGAAAATTTACGCTAATAACAACTTTAATTGATTTCGTTTTGTCCATTTCTTTGAAAAAAATTAACTTCGAGTAATTGCTTGCATTCTTAAGTACAAAAACGGATTTTGGTCATAGTTTTCTGAGAACCAAGATTCTGTTAGTCAGCCTCAGAAACTTGGTTGAAAAACTACACTTTGCTCTGAAACCATTTTTTTCCACGTCTTCTAATACTTTCCAGGACCCGTAATTGTCCTAAAATTCTTGTATAAAAAAGATGGTATCACTATAACTGAACTGAGTATTTAACTACAAGTTTGTTACTTGAGGTCAACCCCTACACTGTTTACTTACGGCTGCGACTTAGTCTATTTGCATTCCCTATCGCACGCATAGGGTGTTATGCGACACGACACAGACACAGAGAGAAAATTTGACGACTAAATCGCACTGTTAAGTCTGTAGGTAATATTTAAATGTAGTGCGCTACTTACAAACTTGATGGCGGATACTACGAATCAAGTAAATGTCGCATTCTAATTCCAAAAGGTCAATACATCAGAGAAGCACAATACAATTTATTTAAAAATAAAACGGGCTAGTGTGTATACTAAAATTTACAAATAAATATGTAAATAACAATTTATACATTTACACAACATGCGTTTACATGAACGCATCTTAACCAATTCAACTATACATTAATGTATGATTATGTATAAACAAAATATTAAACATATTCACAGTACGGTTACGCTTTCATTCACTTTGCAAGTTACAAATGTTACGCTAATATCAACCTAATGAAAATATAGTAGTTATGGTATATATTTTTTAAATGGTTTGAATATTTCAGCATCTTAATAAAATTAGCTAGTGGACACTTGCCACACGATCAGATGACTTTTTTCGCCTTTATGTTCGCCTTGTGCGGCCTCCAAATCTCCAGCTTCGTTACCAATTACACTATCCTCCATATCTTCGTCACCTAACAAACGATAATCTCAAAACAACAGAAACCACAAAAATTTTAACAAAATTTACGACGACACATACCCTACAGGATTCCCAGGAATATCAGATAAAAGCTGCCAAACTAGCAGATGAGAAGCTCCATCTCTTGGTTCACTATCATCCTCTGTAAATTTTGATCGTTCAAAATCCCACCAAAGATTGTTATGTACATTTGGGTTAGTAGCGAAAGAATTAATTGAGCTGCCACCGAAATTTCGTATTCCTAGGAATCCTAACAAACTACTCTACAGACCCATGCACGAAACATATCAAGCTTACCAATTCTAAAATCAATATAACCTTCACCACCAGACATCACCAGCATAGCGCAAGGTTGTTTCGGCGGTAATCCGACAGATGTCGCTGATGTTGAAAACGCTTCCGAAGGAGTTGAAGCGGCGCTCATACCTAAAAAATTAACGTTAAACTTTTTTTTTTTTTAATTAAATCAAAACCGACCTCCATTACCGGGAACAGCAACGAAAAATTTAACGTTGTCTCGATGACCGTGGAAACTGAGTTGAGCATGCGCCATAGTGCAGTAAGGAACGAAGCTACCGGGAACAGGGGCCACTCGCAATCCGGCCCCCGGCAAACTGCCCGAAGCTCTAGGAACGATACTGCCAGAAGCACTTCCGCTTTCGCTCAACGGAACGGAAATGATAACGCCATTGCTTGTTCCTATCCACAGTCTGTTCGACGAGATGAGGAGGCAGGTGATGCGAACAAACGAGAAGCCCAGTTTCCCGGTGCCTGTAAATACCAAAATTGCAATATTTTTTCCTACTCGGGTATCGGCAATAAATGGAAATTTTGACGAGGAGCGAGAAATGGAATTGTAGTCATGCGAAAACCAATCAGTCACAGACAACGCACTGATTGGCTTTCACACAATCGAGCTGAATATTTAATGGGAAGTTTAACATTTCATAAAAACAGTAACTGAAGTTTAATATTTGAAGCAAAATTTACGTAGCCCAAAATTATCAATCCAGAAACATGCGTAACGAAAATTGAAACGGTCTCCACTGTGTTTATTGTTCGAATAACGCTTACTGGGGTTAGAAACATTTTGTTTGTACATAAGCCTCGAGTCTTACCTAACATCTTGCTAACATACGGTTCAATGTCGACGTCCTGTAGATGTTGATAAGTGTGGGCGTGATATAATCGAAGTGTGGAATCGAGTCGAATAGAAACCCAAACCCCTTCGCCCAACCAAGCGATTTGTCTCACCTTAAAAAAATTTGTAATAATCGAAACAATTTAGACAAAAATTCACAACAAATTACCGGACTCTCTCTTCTAGGATGCGCTTCTAAAGAATGAATCACGCTCAAATCTTGAGGTTCAAACACATGAATTTTATTGCGATAACCACACCAAACTTTATCGTTAACAACCGCCAAACATCGAACGGATTGATGTGGTAATCCCACCTGTACTAAATGATAACGTGATAAATCCCATTCCCCTTCATCGTTTCGACCAAAAACGGCCAAAGTTCCGCAAGCTAAAGCCACAACAACTCGTCCGTTAATATGGCTGCAATTAAAACATCAATTGATTCGAACAAAATTTTTGGCAAATACTTACACAATGCTGATAACGGCATCTTTGAGTTTGACTGAATGCAAGCACTGGTTCCAATTAGCCACTGAAGAATGGACGTAAACCATACCGTTATCGGCCCCCAGCCACATCGTAGCCAAAACACTCGACATCACTTCTTGATTAGCGTTAGTATTTTCTGTACTCGACTGGGGTGGATCGTTGTTGGTTTCGGTACTATTTGAATTATTCTCTTCAAGTTTCTCGTCTTCTTGAGTTTCAATCGGTTCTTCTACTTTAACGATTTTAGAGTATTTGTCTTTTTTGTTGATCACCGTCAAGTCTTTCTCGATGAAACTTATTTTGCCTAGCTGCAACAACCGGATTAGTTTCAGTTAGTTTAGTTAATGAACAAAAATACCAAAGAAGCTTCTTCGATTTCTTCGTGGTTTTTATCGGTTTGTTTGGTGTTTTCCGGTGACGTATTGGTAACGTCGTTTTTACTAGTTTCTACATTATCACTGTCTTTGTTATTCTCACTAATTGTAATTTTGGTATAAGTTTTGTTGTAATCGTTTGGACTAGCACCAGGAACACTAGCTACGCATAAGACGTGATTTGCACATACCCCGAAACTATTTAAAATTTCAGCCGGATTATTGGCATCGATTACAGTTACAATACTAGCTGCGTAACTATACGTGCAAATCCACACTAAAGACGACAGTTTTGTCTCTAATAAAGCTGCTTCGCGTTCGGCGTTGAGCTCTTGATCCAAGGTTTCCACGTCGTTCGGAACCGGCGATTCCAGCTTCGGTTCTTCCGAGTAGAAGACGCTTCCGCCCACCTAAAGCCAGATGCAACAGGTTACATCGCAATCTATCATAGTTAAGAGATAATTGGGATTCTATTCCATAATTTCATATTCAATATTTTTATTGGTGTAATTACGTAAAGAAATTTATAACGGCGGCGGTCACTCGCACTATTTGGCGGTTGGTCACTTAGCTTCCGGTTACACAAGCTGCTACCGCCTCTCCAACATTTTTATTACGTTAAGTGGTCATTAGCCGTTTGTTGCGTTCTGCAGACATTCATTATGCTTTCTTTCAAATTCTTAAAAAGCAGCGAATGGCTCTGTAGTCACCGAGCAAAATTTTGACGAGAGTTTAATCACGCAACTGGGTCTCACTATTTATTATAAGGGAGAAACTCAGAAATCGAATAAAAAAGATGTGAAACCAAATTACTGAAATATATCAAAATGCATTTGTATGGAAAACCGCAATACTAGGCTTGCCTCTACTTTTGGGAGGATCATGAGAGTTAGTGAGTAAAAAACCGGTTATTACTGATACTTGAAAATAACAATGAAGCCACTTTAAGACTGTAAACATTTTTGATTTCTAGTAGGAAACTGTTTTTCCAAATCGGGTCAATCTGGACCAAAACGGTGCCAAATTAGCGAAAAAAAAATCTTGTTATGCAGAAACGTCAAGAAACTGCTTCAACTGACCATTAACCCCCCGTCCTTGGTGAAACCCCCCATTAAATTGACTCCAGCGGCGCACCAGATTTTCATTCCGGGAGTGGTTTCGGCGAGGGGTCTGCAATAAACTGGAACCGGCACTGGAACGCCGCTGCTGCTTTGAGGTCCTTTGGTTCCAGGCCCCACTTTACCCGGTAAACTCCATCCGTAAGCCTGTAACCTACCGTCTTCTTTCCTCACGTGAGCCCTGACTTGACGATACTGTTCACGCCTTTCCACGGCGCGTCGCAACGCTATTTTTTCGGAACCTTCAATAGAAACTCGTTAAATTTCGCAAATTCTTGCAAGCAATTACTTACAATTTGTAACTACTGTCAATTCTGGATACTTCGTAACAACTATATACACACAGATGCACTACAACAGAATCTAAATATGCAGGGATAGGAAACAGTCCAAGTTCTACAGAAATAAGAAAAAAATAAAACACGAAATAAAATCATTAAAATGTATTTAAAATCAACGGTTTCAACATAACACATCTCTATAGGTACGTGGTAACTAGAACACGCGGTTATTGGATTAAGACTAGATTAGTCACTAACTTTGGAACAGAAACAATCCTTGGAACCTTTCAACATCGCTTCGATATACATCGACATCACCAAATTCTGCACCTTTTTATATAAAGAGATTTAACTAAATTGGTGGTGGTTTATGCAAATCGAGGCCTGCCTACTTGGCAAAAACAAAACTGAATTCAATGAAATTAATGAAAAGAAATGAAGCGAAAACAAAAGATGAAAACAATAAAAACCTAAGAAAATGGCGAAATTCGATTGCCTTGTACGATTCGAAAAAATTCCCTTACTTTAGAGAGTCAGTCATCATCACACGGTTTCGTATCACAGATAAATTGACAGCAGGTACAAACTTAAAAGCAAATCAGACCTCCGTACCCAGTTCAGTTTCAACATAATCATGCCCTGGTCTGGGCAATGCCCGTACTCCAGGCGCGACCTGATTCGTTGACGATTGATACCTCAAATGCGGCGCCACTAACGACCTTTGTGGCCGTTCAGGTCCGCTAAAGAGATTACTAAAAAACCTCCAAATACTTTGTTTACTCTTCTTGTCGAAAGCCGTGTCGTTTTTTGATGCCCGTATCATTTCGGTCCAGCGTACTGCTTCTTGTAGTTCCATGAAACGTTCCTGGAATTTCGCTCATGCCATCCGAACTTTTAAAAAAATTACACTTACTTTATATTGGTTGCGTTCCATCAAGACGCGTGCCATTTCAACTCGGGTGAAACGTTTACGTTGCGCCATCGGCACGTCGGATTCTTCATCACCCGTTTCTTG
This sequence comes from Pyrochroa serraticornis, assembly GCA_905333025.2. Lineage (NCBI taxonomy): Eukaryota > Metazoa > Arthropoda > Insecta > Coleoptera > Pyrochroidae > Pyrochroa > Pyrochroa serraticornis. The sequence continues at coordinate 23,526,321 of HG995154.1, forward strand.
TTTAGCTTCGTTGGCTTCTTTTACTTTACGCAGTTCTTCTTCCAAATCGCTGATCCGTTCGCGAAGTTTCGTCCGCGAGACGTTGAGGGATAGGATTTCTTCACGCAACATCTCGATTTCACCCGTTAACTCGTCCACTTTTACTATCAAATCGTCTTTAACCACGTTGAGGGCGTTCCTAATTTGCACAAGAAGTTTGAGAAAATTTACTTTTCAACTAGAGGTACTTACTTGGTGGCCAGAAGCTCGTTGTTTTCCATTATGAGATTTTCCACTTCCTTTCCCATACCTAAACATAGAAAGGGGACGTTAGTTGGATTATTGTCGTGAAGTTTTAATTAGAAAATAATTATCTTTGTGTCAGAATCTATTAAAGTTGCAAAAATTTTTATAATTAAAACCAATATTGGTTAACCCGAAAGCGGTTAGATGGGGGTAGGAATTACTAAAATACCAGCTACTTCTAGCTCATACAGCAAGAATTTACCTTAGCGTTTCAGAAAATTATTATTGCTTCTCCAAGAAATCTCTCCTATATGCAAGAACTGGGTCCAATATGGTTTTAAGTAAAAACTACTAAATGACCAGTTTTTCAAATAAAAAACTATTAAAAGCCGATAAGCTTATTGAATAAAATATTGTTTTTCTCAAAGTTATTAATAGCAACCTCAGGCTCCATGCATTGTATTACCTAGAATTTCCGCATAAAAGTTTGAATTTGAAAGCTCAACAATTACAAAAAATGTGCAGACAGTAATTTTTATGTTTATAAAAAAAACAACACAACTAGCACAGAAATTCTTCAACCTACTTGCCGAGGATTGTTTTCGATATATTTTAAATAATGAAACATTTTATAATTTTTTCCCTCCTTTATACGTTCACTGAAATTTTTTTTTTTGTACAAGGAGTGCCACAAATGGAACTGCGCGAGTCGAGCAACCGTTATTTTTCACTGTACAAAGTTTCACTACGTAATTCTATCATTTACTACTTGAAGTGTTAAAATTATAATGTAGTTATAGCACAGCGCCATCTAACTGTCTCTGAGCCAACTAACGAATCGAAAAGCTCATGACGTTATCAGTATTTTGTTGATTTTTTACCGGGCAAAGTATTAACTTTTTAAAAAAGCAAAAAATACGTATTGAGTCCACCCCTATTGTTGTCATACTTTCATATCGTCCAAGGCGCCACCTATGCGTAATAATAAGCAATTAACCCGCAACAATTGAAAAATTAACCTTGCTAAGGAAATTATTTCCGATTCTAAACCGATTGGTGATGCCACGTTAATGAACGATTATGCAACAGTTTCATTTCTTCTCTTTTTTGGTTTCAGTCATAATTCTTCCGATGTCTTTTAGATAGGAAGTTTAATAGAAAATCCTAAATTTTTAATTAGATCAAAAGGTTATAAATGTTGAGGGTTCTAGGGTTGCGTTTTAGTCAGTTTGCTTTCTCAGTCGCACGCACGGGCTGTTATAGGTACGGCAATGAACCGTCCGCAACTAGTGAATCTTCAGAAATTTTCTTGAATATGACAAACAATGATGTCTCCGTGTGCTTTTATAATGATCTTGTATGCAATTTTAAGTCTTTCAACAATCGATTTGAAATTTATTTTATGCCCGAAACTGATGTCTCTAAATTCTTCAAAAAAAAAAAAAAAACGTCCAGTGCGTGCGACAGAGAATGCTACTACTACACTGCATCCTTAATGACACAATTTGACCCGAGAAAAGATCTTTTTAAATACAAAAAGATTTTGGAGTTCTTAACTGATAAAAGTCCCAACTTATGCAAGTGCCTTAAGCGATAGAATTTACTGTAATTAATTAAAAGAGTCATACTTTACCCTGCAGATTTTAATAGAACACTGATGAGAACTAAAACGAATAGATGACAATATAGGAAACTTGTCCTCCAATACATACTTGCTTCTAATGCGATTAGAAGTTAATCTCATTTCTAAATTGGCATCGCCTAGAATTCTAAGTTATTTTTTGTCGTAAACGTCGATTCAATACGCTAAAAATACGAATAATTACAAATATCATTTTCTGAAGTGCCTATTTACCGGTTTATTATTGCAAAATGTGACGTTAACATTACTTAGCTACTAATAATTATTTAAAAGTTTTTTCGATTAATTGTTTTTTGCAAAAATATTTTTTTCACTATCGATACTTTTCCCTATAAAAAATTACAAAAGTGTAATAAACAAATATTATTGGCTTACTCCTTCAACACAATTCAGTTTTAAAATCTAAACGCTAGTCGCTAGCAAAAATCATTATCGCTATTTGCGGACAAAATTTCTGAATACTTCTGAAGTCTTCTTTAACAAATCTCGAACACCTTAAAATCGTAATTCTAACAATTTTTAGGAATTACTCAAAGTGAAAATACTTATGTAACAAAAATATTTGGATTATCTATTTTAAATAGCAACCCCTAATGTTCAGTTTAACTGAATATTACTTTGAAATTTTAATTAAGACATTGCTGAAATGTCAATAAACCCGTCTTGTGTAGATATGACGTCACCTATCACCTTGCTACAGATACTCTAATTGTTGCTATTCTATTAATTCGTTAAACTTGGTTTTATTATCGCAAATAACTTCGTAACTTTAGCGCCAATTTTTTCATAGTTCTAAACCACATTAGTTCGTTATCGCAACACAATCGGATGTAAACTCGTATGATACTTTACTTTTTATAGCATTTTCATAGCTTTAAATTGTGAAGGGCCCCCATACAGAAGACAATGTAAAACTTAGTTTTGTCTTCCGCCATTCTCTTCCTTCACTTCTATCTGTAATTAATTATTGAGGAAACCCCATGTTGTCTCATTTAACTATTTTCCCGTAAAGATAAGTTTAGCCATGCCAGTCTTGTACATTAACAACTTCTTTTTGTAATTACGTATCTTTACTTATATTTGTGATAAAGAATATTAAATTTTAATCAAAGGTTGTTTCAAAAATCAAGCTTAACCTTAGATCGATTTGCATGTACATTTTTTAAAGTAATTTTTAATTCATTATTTTCGTTGTTTTAAACCACGTGGGTGGTGTTCAATCCGCTATCGTAACACAATCAGATTTGTTATGAAGTCGTTGTTAAAAAACTTCTCGACCACTTATTATTATTTATTTCATAAAATCTCAGTTTGTTCAGAGAAAGGGTTCAAAAACAACGGTGTCATTGGCCCTTAGGGAAATTCTTCAATTTTCCATTTAAGTACTTTTCTTTATCTCATTTAATTCTGAGAATTTACCTGCATTTTCACCACCTGTAGAAAGTTTATTTACAATTACCAGCTTTAAATGTTGCCCTAAGGGAACATTTACCCCTACTCTTTTTAAAACTACCCCCAACTGAACCACTTGAAGAAATGTCCAGTCTTGTGCTGGCATCGTAGTGAAGAGTGTCTAGTGCGTAACGACTCGCTATTTGCTTTAATAACTAGTTAAAATGTGATCGCGTCCGGGTTGCACCACAATAAATACGGTTCATTGCTTCGAAATCAACTGGCATCTTTAATTAAAACATTCAACATCTCGTGCATCTTAAGGTGAGTTCAATCTTGTCACAATTTCGTTTTGTAATTACGTACTTTTACATATATTTATTACAGTATGATAAAGCATATTAAATTAAAATCAAGGGCTGTTTTAAAAATCAAGCTCAAATTTACGTTGATTTGCATGATATTTTTTTTAATTAACTTCAATTTCATGGTAATCATACACCAATTGCAGTTTATTTCTCTAAATTTCGTCAGTACCCATAACAGTTGCGCAATTGCACCCGGTGGTGTTAATTTCGTTATTACCTCAAATAACTTTATTCGTAGAGCTACATAGATGGCGCTAATTATTTTCATTGTTTTAAACCACGTGGGTTGTGTTCAATCCGCTATCGCAACACAATCAGATTTGTTATGAACTCGTTGTTAAAAATTTTCTCGATCATTTGTTATTATTTATTTCATAAAATCTCAGTTTGTTCAGAGAAAGGGTTCGAAAACACCGTTGTCATTAGCCCTCGGGGAAATTCCTCAATATTCCATTTAAGTGCATTTCTTTATCTCATTGAATTCTGACAATTTAACTGCATTTTAACCACCTGTAGAAAGTTAATCCCACTTACAAGTACCAGCTTTAAATGTTCCCCTAGGGGAACATTTACCACCACTCTTTTTAAAACTACCCCCAACTGAACCACTTGAAGAAATGTCCAGTCTTGTGCTGGCATTGTAGTGAAGAGTGTCTAGTGCGTAACGTCTCGCTGTTTGCTTTAATAACTAGTTAAAATGTGATCGCGTCCGGGTTGCACCACAATAAATACGGTTCATTGCTTCGAAATCAAGTGGCATCTTTAATTAAAACATTCAACATCTCGTGCATCTTAAGGTGAGTTCAATCTTGTCACAATTTCGTTTTGTAATTACGTACTTTTACATATATTTATTACAGTATGATAAAGCATATTAAATTAAAATCAAGGGTTATTTTAAAAATCAAGCTCAAATTTACGTTGATTTGCATGATATTTTTTTTAATTAACTTCAATTTCATGGTAATCATACACCAATTGCAGTTTATTTCTCTAAATTTCGTCAGTACCCATAACAGTTGCGCAATTGCACCCGGTGGTGTTAATTTCGTTATTACCTCAAATAACTTTATTCGTAGAGCTACATAGATGGCGCTAATTATTTTCATTGTTTTAAACCACGTGGGTTGTGTTCAATCCGCTATCGCAACACAATCAGATTTGTTATGAACTCGTTGTTAAAAATTTTCTCGATCATTTGTTATTATTTATTTCATAAAATCTCAGTTTGTTCAGAGAAAGGGTTCGAAAACACCGTTGTCATTAGCCCTCGGGGAAATTCCTCAATATTCCATTTAAGTGCATTTCTTTATCTCATTGAATTCTGACAATTTAACTGCATTTTAACCACCTGTAGAAAGTTAATCCCACTTACAATTACCAGCTTTAAATGTTCCCCTAGGGGAACATTTACCACCACTCTTTTTAAAACTACCCCCAACTGAACCACTTGAAGAAATGTCCAGTCTTGTTCTGGCATTGTAGTGAATAGTGTCTAGTGCGTAACGATTCGCTATTTGTTTTAATAACTAGTTAAAATGTGATCGCGTTCAGATTGCACTACAATAAATACGGTTCATTGCTTCGAGATCAACTGGCATCTTTAATTAAAACATTTAACATCCCGTGAATCTTAAGGTAAGTTCAGGCTTGCCACAATTTCGTTTTGTAATTACGTACTTTTACATATATTTATTACAGTATGATAAAGCATATTAAATTAAAATCAAGGGTTATTTTAAAAATCAAGCTCAAATTTACGTTGATTTACATGTATTTTTTAAGTAACGTCAATTTCATGATAATCATACACCAAGTGCAGTTTATTTCTCTAAATTTCGTCAGTATCGATAATAGTTGCGCAATTGCACCCGGTGGTGTTAATTTCATTATTACCTGAAATAACTTTATTCGTAGAGCTACATAGATGGCGCTAAGTATTTTAGTTGTTTTAAACTACATGGGTGGTGTTCAATTACACAATCGGATTCGTTATGAACTCGTTATTCACAATATTCTCGTCCATTTGTTATTATTCATTTCATAAAATCTCAGTTTGTTTAGAGAAAGGGTTCGAAAACACTGGTGTCGTTAACTCTTTGAGAAATTCCTCAATATCGCATTTAGGTATATTTCTTTGTGTGGTTGAATTCTAAGAATCTACATCAGTTACAACTTCTAGAAAGTTCGCCTATTTACCATTTTCAGCTTTAAATTTTCCCATACTTTCTCCTAAACTACCCCCAACTAAAGGACTTGGCTTGTCCTTTCCTGTCATTTCCGTGAGTAACAGCGTATAGTGCGGAAAGAATCGGTATTTGCTAAAACTAGTTAAAACGTGGTCGGGTTCGGGGTGAACAAAATTAAATACAGTTCATTGCTTCGAAATCAACAATGATTAAAACAGCCAGTATCTCGTGCATCCAGCATCTAAAGGTAGGTTCCAGCATGTCAATCACAATCTTTAAACCAAATAGTTGCATCACGTGCAGTTTATTTTGTTGAACTCCTTTATTTACGTTAATAATTTCGTAACTTCATCCCAATTGTAGACTATATGAGTAGTGCCAATTATTCTGATAATTATAAATTATGTACTATTTATTTCGTAAACTTCCTAATACAGCAAATAACTCTGTAACTTTATCATAGATGCCGCCAATTTTTTCGTAGTTGTAGACCACGTAGGTGGTGATCAGTTCGCTAGCGTAATTCGTCATAAATTCGCCTGATCCCTTATTTTTTTTACCATTCTCATAGTTTCATTACAGTATCAACAATATTAATTGATAATCAAAGACTGAACCGTGTGTCGATGTTGTACATAAAATCTTAGTTCAAACACAGCACAATCTCAATTTTCTCTCTTGTTTTACAAAAAACTAATGAATGCTCTAGGTGGCGCCACAGATTTGGTGGTGACTCTTGATACTAAAACCGCAGTTTCCATTAGAAACGACGCAAAAAAGTCCGAATTTTGGAAAATTTAAATTGGTCTCTTACTAAAAAAGTGACAATTGCATAATTATAAAGAACAAAGTGTTAACGCTAAAAAATCCTGATGTCGATGGAAAAGGTTTCTGCTCGCCCAAATTTTGAGTTTCATGATTTTTCAAGTTTAACTAATCGCCTAAATTCATAAAAAAAGTGTAAATTGCATAATTACAAAGAACAAAGTGTTAATGCTGAAAAAACTGATGTCGATGGAAAAGGTTTCTGGTTGTCCAAATTTTGTGTAGTTTAACTAATCGCCTAAATTAATTAAGAGTTAAAGAAAACTGATGAAAATTAATGGTGCCCCAATTCCAACTCTCAGTTTCTACTGAAAACTGCGATTTTTTCATATTGATTTGCAAGATTCAAATTTTTATAAATTATATATAAAAAGCTATTGGCGTCATTCTTGCTGATTACGCTATTTACATTCAAGCCATCGATAAGAGGATGATCAATATTAGTCCTTAATTACTAAATTAATAGAAAGCATACAAAATTTCACTTTTTGGAGAAAATTTCCTCGTAAGAGATATTTTTATGTCAGTTATTGTTTAAGTAGAGCTTCAAATTTTATGAAATTTATCATATTCAACAGAAACCAGATCCAATTAGAAAATAAATAGCGAAATTTCTAATTGCGATATGGTTATTCTCAAGTAGAATGGGAGTAAAAGTGAATGCAAGAAATTAAGAGACTAATGAATATTGCACGAAATACCTAATTCAGTTATCAACTGAGTACTTGCAAGATCTGAAGCTACTTAGCAATTCAACAATACAACAAAAAAAGATTTTTTAACAGGAATAATTCCAAGTAACTTCAAACCATAAAAAGTGCCACATATTAAGAAAAAGCTTACCATAAAAGTTATCGTTGACTGTCCATAGCAAGTTAATGAAACAAAAATTGTTAGTATTAGTATGCAATAAAAATTACTATAACGATTATTAGACGTAAGAGTAATTGTGCTTGTATGTACGATTCGTGCGCATCATGCACAATAAAAATCAATTTCAAACTACCTGACGACGCGTATTCTCCAGGATGCACCCAACCTCCCGTAATATCCGCATCATCATCGCCGTCCACATCCTAAATTAAAAAAACCGTTAACCAATTAACATAAGCAGGTAAAATCAATGAACCTGAAAGCTGAGTTCCTGATACAAAGTGTTCGCACTGCGTTGTTCCTTTTTAGTGTGCAATCGTCCGCTATTATTGTTAGTTGGTTGAGCAGCCGGCGGCGTAATCGGCGACGTTACTACGCTTTTATTTTCGAAATTCAGCGTATCTGTTTCTTGACTTCTCTCCACCATCATCCCTTTCGCGTTCATATTATCCAATTCACTATGCAAACTGATTGAAGTAATAATTAATTATTTTTAAACCGCAAACAATTTACCTAGGCGATGAGTGAGTGCTGCTAATAGGAGATGATGGCACGCTATCTACAACTTCGGCGTTTTCTAATGAGGCAAAACCAAACGAAATTGGTCCAGAACTGCGACCCATGTTGATGCGATTCGAGTTCATGCGGCCAGCTTCGGCTCTTTCGTTAACGAGTTGTTGGCCGGAGAGTAGAAGTTTGGTGCGTTCCATGTAGTCCATGTGGGTTTTAAAGAGTTCCGTGTAGCGTTCGTGTAGTTTTGCATATTCTTTCTTGAGTTCACCTTCTCTTTCCTCTAAACGACCCGCATGTTCCAGAGAATTCTTGTGTTTTAATTCTAACATTCGAACGATACTTTCAAGAGCCTCCAGCCGAGCTGCCAGTTCTTTTCTTTCACCTAAAAAATGTTTGATTAAAATCAATTTTTATAATAAAAACTTTTACCTTCAGCCGAATCCTCGAATTCTAACAACTTTTGTTCAGCGGTTTTGCGAGCACCTTTCTCTCTTTCATACTGCGTCACGAGTTGTTCGTTGTCTTCTCTGAGTAGTTCCAATTCGACGTCGTGTTCCTGCAATATTATGTTGTTGGTGGTCGGTTTTGGATGTTTTATTTTTGGTTGTTTACCTGGTTTTGTTGATATGCCGCATCTAAGCATTCGAGGACGTTAACGAGGAGAGGCATTAAGGTTTTGACCACATCTTCATCGTATCTAGCAATCATTCGTTCGAATTCTTGATAGATGCTTCCTGCTAAAGATTGGACTTTTTCTGACATGACTACGTGGGAATCCTCGTGGGTTCCGTAGATGGTCTCGGTGCTGAGACCACCGCCTGAATCTTCCAAGTCCATGGCTCTTTATCAGCTCTGTCAACCTACTTTTTCACAAAAATCAGGAATCGAACATATTAGAACGAGTGGCAATTCGAGAATTAGCAGTTGAACTTTGATGATTTTGCGTAGAACATTACGGACACTTGAGATAAACAGATTTTTGGAGAAATTTTCTAACACCCACTGTTTATGACAAATCTACCAAGAAATCATCTGGGACGACAAACCTCCCCTGTCATTCGACTTTGTTGCCAAATCACATTTGCGCAGTACAAACTGGGGCAAAAACGAAAATCCCCAGGCGGTTCAATGTTCAATCCTATAATCATCAACGAAACCAGTGGCGCAGTACACAGAAATTTCTACCATTTATCCCAATTATTAATATGACATGACCATGTTCTGCCGATTCGACGTGTCAGTATTAAAATTCTGTTCAATGCCGACATAAGGAGATTCTAATCATTCAAAGCAACTTTTGCTACAAACAAACACAATCACTAACGCACACTAAATGCTCTGGACCCGAATGCCCAGAAAAATTAACGGAGTCAAAGCCTTTTGTGGCAGACCGTCGACTAACGTCATTTGCTTATTTTTCTCGACAAAAGAAATGTTATGGGATAGATGATCCATGATGGCGGCACTAGTGATGTCAACTTTCGGTACTTTTGAGTAATCGTTACTATTCGTTACTTTTAGGTTCAATACTCGTTACTTGTGTCGCAATATTTCGACGGTTAAAGTAAAAAGGTCGGAAGTTGGGTCATTATTGGCCGTTGAACGGATATGTCGCGGAGCGGAAATGAATGACTTTTATGGATGACCACTTTTTTGTTAATATTTTAAGATTTTGTCGTTCTTCGAAATTTGGGTTGGATGAATGCGATTGGTCTCATAGGCAATGGGAAGTGGAAGTTTGGGGGAATTATAAATTAGTTTTCAACGAAGAAATTCAGTAGTTGGTTATGGAAATTGATAGTTAGCGGTTCAGCTCAAGACGACACGATTGTCGATCCATGCTTTGTTTTACCTGACGCTTGTTATTTTAATAAAATAATTAAAAACAGTTTATCTTTTATTTGTTGCCGAAGGGTGAGGAAAAACACCTACACTTGTATTCGTTACTTTGATTACTTTTGTATTTCGTATTAAAATATCTACAGACATGAAAGATTCTCCATAATTAGCAAATCACTTAAAGTCATAAATAAAATAAAGATGCAATAAAAAAAAATATAAAAAATATATATATATATTCGGTATTAGTCTCGGTGTCGCTCACGCTTATGAAGCCAATATTATTATGTAATATTCGCATCACGGTAGTGTATTTTACAAAGGGCCTGGAATGTACTTTTCGTTCTTGATTTATGTTATTAAATAAATAAATAAGTAACTAACTAAGTAACTAACTAAGTAAGTACGTAAGTAGGTAAGCAGGTAAGCAGGTAAGTAGGTAAGTAGGTATGTAGGTAAGTAGGTAACTAGGTAAGTAGGTAAGTAGGTAAGTAGGTAAGCAGGTAAGTAGGCAAGTAGGTAAGTAGGTAATTAGGTAAGCAGGTAAGTAGGTAGGTACGTAGATAAGTAGGTAGGTACGTAGGTAAGCAGGTAAGTAGGTAAGTAGGCAAGTAGGTAAGCAAGTAAGTAGGCAAGTAGGTAATTAGGTAAGTAGGTAATTAGGTAAGCAGATAAGCAGATAAGCAGGTAAGTAGGTAGGTACGTAGGTAAGTAGGTAAGTAGGTAAGCAGGTAAGGAGGTAAGTAGGCAAGTAGGTAAGTAGGTAAGCAGGTAAGTAGGTAATTAGGTAAGCAGGTAAGTAGGTAAGTAGGTCGGTAAGTAAGTAGGTAGGTAAGTAGGTAAGTAGATAAGCAGGTAAGTAGGCAAGTAAGTAAGCAGGTAAGTAGGTAATTAGGTAAGCAGGTAAGTAGGTAAGTAGGTCGGTACGTAGGTAAGTAGGTAAGTAGGTAGGTAGGTAAGTAGGTATGTAGGTAACTAGGTAAGTAGGGAAGTAGGTAAGTAGGTAAGGAGGTAAGCAGGTAAGTAGGTAAGGAGGTAAGCAGGTAAGTAGGTAAGTAGGTAAGGAGGTAAGTAGGTAAGCAGATAAGCAGGTAAGTAGGTAGGTACGTAGGTAAGTAGGTAAGTAGGTAAGCAGGTAAGCAGGTAAGGAGGTAAGTAGGTAGGTACGTAGGTAAGTAGGTAAGTAGGTAAGTAGGTAAGCAGGTAAGGAGGTAAGTAGGTAAGTAGGTAAGCAGGTAAGTAGGCAAATAGGTAAGTAGGTAATTAGGTAAGCAGGTAAGCAGATAAGCAGGTAAGCAGGTAAATAGGTAGGTACGTAGGTAAGCAGGTAAGTAGGTAAGTAGGTAAGCAGGTAAGTAGGCAAATAGGTAAGTAGGTAATTAGGTAAGCAGGTAAGCAGATAAGCAGGTAAGTAAGTAGGTACGTAGGTAAGTAGGTAAGTAGGTAAGTAGGTAAGTAGGTAAGCAGATAAGCAGGTAAGCAGGTAAGTAGGTAGGTACGTAGGTAAGTAGGTAAGTAGGTAAGCAGGTAAGGAGGTAAGTAGGTAAGTAGGTAAGCAGGTAAGTAGGCAAATAGGTAAGTAGGTAATTAGGTAAGCAGGTAAGCAGGTAAGCAGATAAGCAGGTAAGTAGGTAAGTAGGTAGGTACGTAGGTAAGTAGGCAAGTAGGTAAGTAGGTAATTAGGTAAGCAGGTAAGTAGGTAGGTACGTAGATAAGTAGGTAGGTACGTAGGTAAGCAGGTAAGTAGGTAAGTAGGCAAGTAGGTAAGCAAGTAAGTAGGCAAGTAGGTAATTAGGTAAGTAGGTAATTAGGTAAGCAGATAAGCAGATAAGCAGGTAAGTAGGTAGGTACGTAGGTAAGTAGGTAAGTAGGTAAGCAGGTAAGGAGGTAAGTAGGCAAGTAGGCAAGTAGGTAAGTAGGTAAGCAGGTAAGTAGGTAATTAGGTAAGCAGGTAAGTAGGTAAGTAGGTCGGTAAGTAAGTAGGTAGGTAAGTAGGTAAGTAGATAAGCAGGTAAGTAGGCAAGTAAGTAAGCAGGTAAGTAGGTAATTAGGTAAGCAGGTAAGTAGGTAAGTAGGTCGGTACGTAGGTAAGTAGGTAAGTAGGTAGGTAGGTAAGTAGGTATGTAGGTAACTAGGTAAGTAGGGAAGTAGGTAAGTAGGTAAGGAGGTAAGCAGGTAAGTAGGTAAGGAGGTAAGCAGGTAAGTAGGTAAGTAGGTAAGGAGGTAAGTAGGTAAGCAGTTAAGCAGGTAAGTAGGTAGGTACGTAGGTAAGTAGGTAAGTAGGTAAGCAGGTAAGCAGGTAAGGAGGTAAGTAGGTAGGTACGTAGGTAAGTAGGTAAGTAGGTAAGTAGGTAAGCAGGTAAGGAGGTAAGTAGGTAAGTAGGTAAGCAGGTAAGTAGGCAAATAGGTAAGTAGGTAATTAGGTAAGCAGGTAAGCAGATAAGCAGGTAAATAGGTAGGTACGTAGGTAAGCAGGTAAGTAGGTAAGCAGGTAAGTAGGCAAATTGGTAAGTAGGTAATTAGGTAAGCAGGTAAGCAGATAAGCAGATAAGCAGGTAAGTAAGTAGGTACGTAGGTAAGTAGGTAAGTAGGTAAGTAGGTAAGTAGGTAAGCAGATAAGCAGGTAAGCAGGTAAGTAGGTAGGTACGTAGGTAAGTAGGTAAGTAGGTAAGTAGGTAAGCAGGTAAGGAGGTAAGTAGGTAAGTAGGTAAGCAGGTAAGTAGGCAAATAGGTAAGTAGGTAATTAGGTAAGCAGGTAAGCAGGTAAGCAGATAAGCAGGTAAGTAGGTAAGTAGGTAGGTACGTAGGTAAGTAGGTAAGTAGGTAAGTAGGTAAGTAGGTAAGCAGGTAAGGAGGTAAGTAGGTAAGTAGGTAAGCAGGTAAGTAGGTAAGTAGGTAAGGAGGTAAGTAGGTAAGTAGGTAAGCAGGTAAGTAGGCAAATAGGTAAGTAGGTAATTAGGTAAGCAGGTAAGCAGATAAGCAGGTAAGCAGGTAAGTAGGTAAGTAGGTAGGTACGTAGGTAAGTAGGTAAGTAGGTAAGTAGGTAAGCAGGTAAGCAGGTAAGGAGGTAAGTAGGTAAGTAGGTAAGCAGGTAAGTAGGCAAGTAAGTAAGCAGGTAAGTAGGTAATTAGGTAAGCAGGTAAGTAGGTAAGTAGGTCGGTACGTAGGTAAGTAGGTAAGTAGGTAGGTAGGTAAGTAGGTATGTAGGTAACTAGGTAAGTAGGGAAGTAGGTAAGGAGGTAAGCAGGTAAGTAGGTAAGGAGGTAAGCAGGTAAGTAGGTAAGTAGGTAAGGAGGTAAGTAGGTAAGCAGATAAGCAGGTAAGTAGGTAGGTACGTAGGTAAGTAGGTAAGCAGGTAAGCAGGTAAGGAGGTAAGTAGGTAGGTACGTAGGTAAGTAGGTAAGTAGGTAATTAGGTAAGCAGGTAAGCAGGTAAGCAGATAAGCAGGTAAGTAGGTAAGTAGGTAGGTACGTAGGTAAGTAGGTAAGTAGGTAAGTAGGTAAGTAGGTAAGTAGGTAAGCAGGTAAGGAGGTAAGTAGGTAAGTAGGTAAGCAGGTAAGCAGGTAAGGAGGTAAGTAGGTAAGTAGGTAAGCAGGTAAGTAGGCAAATAGGTAAGTAGGTAATTAGGTAAGCAGGTAAGCAGATAAGCAGGTAAGCAGGTAAGCAGGTAAGTAGGTAAGTAGGTAAGTAGGTAAGCAGGTAAGGAGGTAAGTAGGTAAGTAGGTAAGCAGGTAAGTAGGTAAGTAGGTAAGGAGGTAAGTAGGTAAGCAGGTAAGTAGGCAAATAGGTAAGTAGGTAATTAGGTAAGCAGGTAAGCAGATAAGCAGGTAAGCAGGTAAGTAGGTAAGTAGGTAGGTAAGTAGGTAAGTAGGTAAGCAGGTAAGCAGGTAAGGAGGTAAGTAGGTAAGTAGGTAAGCAGGTAAGTAGGCAAATAGGTAAGTAGGTAATTAGGTAAGCAGGTAAGCAGATAAGCAGATAAGCAGGTAAGTAGGTAAGTAGGTAGGTACGTAGGTAAGTAGGTAAGTAGGTAAGTAGGTAAGCAGGTAAGTAGGCAAGTAGGTAAGTAGGGAAGGAGGTAAGTAGGTAAGTAGGTAAGCAGGTAAGTAGGCAAATAGGTAAGTAGGTAATTAGGTAAGAAGGTAAGCAGGTAAGCAGATAAGCAGGTAAGTAGGTAAGTAGGTAGGTACGTAGGTAAGTAGGTAAGTAGGTAAGTAGGTAAGTAGGTAAGTAGGTAAGCAGGTAAGGAGGTAAGTAGGTAAGTAGGTAAGCAGGTAAGCAGGTAAGGAGGTAAGTAGGTAAGTAGGTAAGCAGGTAAGTAGGCAAATAGGTAAGTAGGTAATTAGGTAAGCAGATAAGCAGGTAAGCAGGTAAGCAGGTAAGTAGGTAAGTAGGTAAGTAGGTAAGCAGGTAAGGAGGTAAGTAGGTAAGTAGGTAAGCAGGTAAGTAGGTAAGTAGGTAAGGAGGTAAGTAGGTAAGCAGGTAAGTAGGCAAATAGGTAAGTAGGTAAGTAGGTAAGCAGGTAAGTAGGCAAATAGGTAAGTAGGTAATTAGGTAAGCAGATAAGCAGGTAAGCAGGTAAGTAGGTAAGTAGGTAGGTAAGTAGGTAAGTAGGTAAGCAGGTAAGCAGGTAAGGAGGTAAGTAGGTAAGTAGGTAAGCAGGTAAGTAGGCAAATAGGTAAGTAGGTAATTAGGTAAGCAGGTAAGCAGATAAGCAGATAAGCAGGTAAGCAGGTAAGCAGGTAAGTAGGTAGGTACGTAGGTAAGTAGGTAAGTAGGTAAGTAGGTAAGTAGGTAAGCAGGTAAGTAGGCAAGTAGGTAAGTAGGTAAGCAGGTAAGTAGGCAAGTAGGTAAGCAGGCAAGTAGGTAAGCAGGTAAGTAGGCAAGTAGGTAAGTAGGTAAGGAGGTAAGTAGGTAAGTAGGTAATCAGGTAAGTAGGCAAATAGGTAAGTAGGTAATTAGGTAAGCAGGTAAGCAGATAAGCAGGTAAGCAGGTAAGTAGGTTGGTACGTAGGTAAGTGTAAGTAGGTAAGTAGGTAAGCAGGTAAGGAGGTAAGTAGGTAAGTAGGCAAATAGGTAAGTAGGTAAGCAGGTAAGCAGATAAGCAGGTAAGTAGGTAAGTAGGTAGGTACGTAGGTAAGTAGGTAAGTAGGTAAGTAGGTAAGCAGGTAAGTAGGTAAGCAGGTAAGTAGGCAAGTAGGTAAGTAGGGAAGGAGGTAAGTAGGTAAGTAGGTAAGCAGGTAAGTAGGCAAATAGGTAAGTAGGTAAGGAGGTAAGCAGGTAAGCAGGTAAGTAGGTAGGTACGTAGGTAAGTAGGTAAGTAGGTAAGTAGGTAAGTAGGTAAGCAGGTAAGGAGGTAAGTAGGTAAGCAGGTAAGCAGATAAGCAGGTAAGCAGGTAAGTAGGTAGGTACGTAGGTAAGTAGGTAACTAGGTAAGTAGGTAAGCAGGTAAGGAGGTAAGTAGGTAAGTAGGTAAGGAGGTAAGTAGGTAAGTAGGCAAATAGGTAAGTAGGTAATTAGGTAAGCAGGTAAGCAGATAAGCAGGTAAGCAGGTAAGTAGGTAGGTACGTAGGTAAGTAGGTAACTAGGTAAGTAGGTAAGCAGGTAAGGAGGTAAGTAGGTAAGTAGGTAAGTAGGTAAGTAGGTAAGCAGGTAAGGAGGTAAGTAGGTAAGTAGGTAAGCAGGTAAGTAGGTAAGTAGGTAAGCAGGTAAGTAGGTAAGCAGGTAAGTAGGCAAGTAGGTAAGTAGGGAAGGAGGTAAGTAGGTAAGTAGGTAAGCAGGTAAGTAGGCAAATAGGTAAGTAGGTAAGGAGGTAAGTAGGTAGGTACGTAGGTAAGTAGGTAAGTAGGTAAGTAGGTAAGTAGGTAAGCAGGTAAGTAGGTAAGCAGGCAAGTAGGTAAACAGGTAAGTAGGCAAATAGGTAAGTAGGTAAGCAGGTAAGTAGGTAAGTAGGTAAGTAGGTAATTAGGTAAGTAGGTAAGTAGGTAAGTAGGGAAGGAGGTAAGTAGGTAAGTAGGTAAGCAGGTAAGTAGGTAAGCAGGTAAGTAGGCAAATAGGTAAGTAGGTAAGGAGGTAAGTAGGTAGGTACGTAGGTAAGTAGGTAAGTAGGTAAGTAGGTAAGTAGGTAAGCAGGTAAGTAGGTAAGCAGGCAAGTAGGTAAACAGGTAAGTAGGCAAGTAGGTAAGTAGGTAAGCAGGTAAGTAGGTAAGTAGGTAAGTAGGTAATTAGGTAAGTAGGTAAGTAGGTAAGCAGGTAAGTAGGTAAGCAGGTAAGTAGGTAAGTACGTAGGTACGTAGGTAAGTATATAAGTAGGTAAGCAGGTAAGTAGGCAAATAGGTAAGTAGGTAATTAGGTAAGCAGGTAAGCAGATAGGCAGATAAGCAGGTAAGCAGGTAAGTAGGTAGGTAAGTAGGTAAGTAGGTAAGCAGGTAAGTAGGTAAGCAGGCAAGTAGGTAAACAGGTAAGTAGGCAAGTAGGTAAGTAGGTAAGCAGGTAAGTAGGTAAGTAGGTAAGTAGGTAATTAGGTAAGTAGGTAAGTAGGTAAGCAGGTAAGTAGGTAAGCAGGTAAGTAGGTAAGTACGTAGGTACGTAGGTAAGTATATAAGTAGGTAAGCAGGTAAGTAGGCAAATAGGTAAGTAGGTAATTAGGTAAGCAGGTAAGCAGATAGGCAGATAAGCAGGTAAGCAGGTAAGTAGGTAGGTACGTAGGTAAGTAGGTAAGCAGGTAAGTAGGCAAATAGGTAAGTAGGTAATTAGGTAAGCAGGTAAGCAGATAAGCAGGTAAGCAGATAAGCAGGTAAGCAGGTAAGCAGGTAAGTAGGTAAGCAGGTAAGTAGGCAAGTAGGTAAGTAGGTAAGCAGGTAAGCAGATAAGCAGATAAGCAGGTAAGTAAGTAGGTACGTAGGTAAGTAGGTAAGTAGGTAAGTAGGTAAGTAGGTAAGCAGATAAGCAGGTAAGTAGGTAAGCAGGTAAGTAGGCAAGTAGGTAAGTAGGGAAGGAGGTAAGTAGGTAAGTAGGTAAGCAGGTAAGTAGGCAAATAGGTAAGTAGGTAAGGAGGTAAGTAGGTAGGTACGTAGGTAAGTAGGTAAGTAGGTAAGTAGGTAAGTAGGTAAGCAGGTAAGTAGGTAAGCAGGCAAGTAGGTAAACAGGTAAGTAGGCAAGTAGGTAAGTAGGTAAGTAGGTAATTAGGTAAGTAGGTAAGTAGGTAAGCAGGTAAGTAGGCAAGTAGGTAAGTAGGTAAGCAGGTAAGCAGATAAGCAGATAAGCAGGTAAGTAAGTAGGTACGTAGGTAAGTAGGTAAGTAGGTAAGTAGGTAAGTAGGTAAGCAGATAAGCAGGTAAGTAGGTAAGCAGGTAAGTAGGCAAGTAGGTAAGTAGGGAAGGAGGTAAGTAGGTAAGTAGGTAAGCAGGTAAGCAGATAAGCAGATAAGCAGGTAAGTAAGTAGGTACGTAGGTAAGTAGGTAAGTAGGTAAGTAGGTAAGTAGGTAAGCAGATAAGCAGGTAAGTAGGTAAGCAGGTAAGTAGGCAAGTAGGTAAGTAGGGAAGGAGGTAAGTAGGTAAGTAGGTAAGCAGGTAAGTAGGCAAATAGGTAAGTAGGTAAGGAGGTAAGTAGGTAGGTACGTAGGTAAGTAGGTAAGTAGGTAAGTAGGTAAGTAGGTAAGCAGGTAAGTAGGTAAGCAGGCAAGTAGGTAAGTACGTAGGTACGTAGGTAAGTATATAAGTAGGTAAGCAGGTAAGTAGGCAAATAGGTAAGTAGGTAATTAGGTAAGCAGGTAAGCAGATAGGCAGATAAGCAGGTAAGCAGGTAAGTAGGTAGGTACGTAGGTAAGTAGGTAAGCAGGTAAGTAGGCAAATAGGTAAGTAGGTAATTAGGTAAGCAGGTAAGCAGATAAGCAGGTAAGCAGATAAGCAGGTAAGCAGGTAAGCAGGTAAGTAGGTAGGTATGTAGGTAAGTAGGTAAGTAGGTAAGCAGGTAAGTAGGCAAATAGGTAAGTAGGTAATTAGGTAAGTAGGTAAGCAGGTAAGTAGGTAAGCAGGTATGTAGGTAAGTACGTAGGTACGTAGGTAAGTATATAAGTAGGTAAGCAGGTAAGTAGGCAAATAGGTAAGTAGGTAATTAGGTAAGCAGGTAAGCAGATAGGCAGATAAGCAGGTAAGCAGGTAAGTAGGTAGGTACGTAGGTAAGTAGGTAAGTAGGTAAGTAGGTAAGCAAGTAAGTAGGCAAATAGGTAAGTAGGTAATTAGGTAAGCAGATAGGCAGATAAGCAGGTAAGCAGGTAAGCAGGTAAGTAGGTAGGTACGTAGGTAAGCAGGTAAGCAGGTAAGCAGGTAAGTAGGTAGGTACGTAGGTAAGTAGGTAAGTAGGTAAGTAGGTAAGCAGGTAAGTAGGCAAATAGGTAAGTAGGTAATTAGGTAAGCAGGTAAGCAGATAAGCAGGTAAGCAGGTAAGTAGGTAAGTAGGTAGGTACGTAGGTAAGTAGGTAAGTAGGTAAGTAGGTAAGTAGGTAAGCAGGTAAGTAGGCAAGTAGGTAAGTAGGTAAGCAGGTAAGCAGATAAGCAGATAAGCAGGTAAGCAGGTAAGTAGTTAAGTAAGTAGGTAAGCAGGTAAGTAGGCAAGTAGGTAAGTAGGTAATTAGGTAAGCAGGTAAACAGATAAGCAGGTAAGCAGGTAAGTAGGTAAGTAGGTAAGCAGGTAAGCAGGTAATTAGGTAAGTACGTAAGTACGTAGGTAAGTAGGTAAGTAGGTAAGTAGGTAAGTAGGTAAGTAGGTAAGCAGGTAAGTAGGTAAGTAGGTAAGCAGGTAAGTAGGCAAGTAGGTAAGTAGGTAATTAGGTAAGCAGGTAAACAGATAAGCAGATAAGCAGGTAAGCAGGTAAGTAGGTAAGTAGGTAAGTACGTAAGTACGTAGGTACCTATATACGTAGGTACGTAGGTAAGTAGGTAAGTAGGTAAGTAGGTAAGGAGGTAAGGAGGTAAGCAGGTAAGTAGGCAAGTAGGTAAGTAGGTAAGCAGGTAGGTATGTAAGTAGGTAATTAGGTAAGCAGGTAAGCAGATAAGCAGGTAAGCAGGTAAGTAGGTAGGTACGTAGGTAAGCAGGTAAGAAGGTAAGTAGGTAAGTAGGTAAGTACGTAGGTACGTAGGTAAGTATATAAGTAGGTAAGCAGGTAAGTAGGTAATTAGGTAAGCAGGTAAGCAGATAAGCAGGTAAGCAGATAAGCAGGTAAGCAGGTAAGCAGGTAAGTAGGTAGGTATGTAGGTAAGTAGGTAAGTAGGTAAGCAGGTAAGTAGGCAAATAGGTAAGTAGGTAATTAGGTAAGTAGGTAAGCAGGTAAGTAGGTAAGCAGGTATGTAGGTAAGTACGTAGGTACGTAGGTAAGTATATAAGTAGGTAAGCAGGTAAGTAGGCAAATAGGTAAGTAGGTAATTAGGTAAGCAGGTAAGCAGATAGGCAGATAAGCAGGTAAGCAGGTAAGTAGGTAGGTACGTAGGTAAGTAGGTAAGTAGGTAAGTAGGTAAGCAAGTAAGTAGGCAAATAGGTAAGTAGGTAATTAGGTAAGCAGATAGGCAGATAAGCAGGTAAGCAGGTAAGCAGGTAAGTAGGTAGGTACGTAGGTAAGCAGGTAAGCAGGTAAGCAGGTAAGTAGGTAGGTACGTAGGTAAGTAGGTAAGTAGGTAAGTAGGTAAGCAGGTAAGTAGGCAAATAGGTAAGTAGGTAATTAGGTAAGCAGGTAAGCAGATAAGCAGGTAAGCAGGTAAGTAGGTAAGTAGGTAGGTACGTAGGTAAGTAGGTAAGTAGGTAAGTAGGTAAGTAGGTAAGCAGGTAAGTAGGCAAGTAGGTAAGTAGGTAAGCAGGTAAGCAGATAAGCAGATAAGCAGGTAAGCAGGTAAGTAGTTAAGTAAGTAGGTAAGCAGGTAAGTAGGCAAGTAGGTAAGTAGGTAATTAGGTAAGCAGGTAAACAGATAAGCAGGTAAGCAGGTAAGTAGGTAAGTAGGTAAGCAGGTAAGCAGGTAATTAGGTAAGTACGTAAGTACGTAGGTAAGTAGGTAAGTAGGTAAGTAGGTAAGTAGGTAAGTAGGTAAGCAGGTAAGTAGGTAAGTAGGTAAGCAGGTAAGTAGGCAAGTAGGTAAGTAGGTAATTAGGTAAGCAGGTAAACAGATAAGCAGATAAGCAGGTAAGCAGGTAAGTAGGTAAGTAGGTAAGTACGTAAGTACGTAGGTACCTATATACGTAGGTACGTAGGTAAGTAGGTAAGTAGGTAAGTAGGTAAGGAGGTAAGGAGGTAAGCAGGTAAGTAGGCAAGTAGGTAAGTAGGTAAGCAGGTAGGTATGTAAGTAGGTAATTAGGTAAGCAGGTAAGCAGATAAGCAGGTAAGCAGGTAAGTAGGTAGGTACGTAGGTAAGCAGGTAAGAAGGTAAGTAGGTAAGTAGGTAAGTACGTAGGTACGTAGGTAAGTATATAAGTAGGTAAGCAGGTAAGTAGGCAAATAGGTAAGTAGGTAATTAGGTAAGCAGGTAAGCAGATAAGCAGGTAAGCAGATAAGCAGGTAAGCAGGTAAGCAGGTAAGTAGGTAGGTATGTAGGTTAGTAGGTAAGTAGGTAAGCAGGTAAGTAGGCAAATAGGTAAGTAGGTAATTAGGTAAGTAGGTAAGCAGGTAAGTAGGTAAGCAGGTATGTAGGTAAGTACGTAGGTACGTAGGTAAGTATATAAGTAGGTAAGCAGGTAAGTAGGCAAATTGGTAAGTAGGTAATTAGGTAAGCAGGTAAGCAGATAGGCAGATAAGCAGGTAAGCAGGTAAGTAGGTAGGTAAGCAGGTAAGTAGGTAAGTAGGTAAGTAGGTAAGTAGGTAAGCAGGTAAGTAGGCAAGTAGGTAAGTAGTTAATTAGGTAAGCAGCTAAGCAGATAAGCAGGTAAGAAGGTAAGTAGGTAAGTACGTAGGTAAGTAGGTAAGCAGGTAAGCAGGTAAGTAGGTAGGTACGTAGGTAAGTAGGTGAGCAGGTAAGCAGGTAAGTAGGCAAATAGGTAAGTAGGTAATTAGGTAAGTAGGTAAGCAGGTAAGTAGGTAAGCAGGTAAGTAGGTAAGTACGTAGGTACGTAGGTAAGTATATAAGTAGGTAAGCAGGTAAGTAGGCAAATAGGTAAGTAGGTAATTAGGTAAGCAGGTAAGCAGATAGGCAGATAAGCAGGTAAGCAGGTAAGTAGGTAGGTACGTAGGTAAGTAGGTAAGTAGGTAAGTAGGTAAGCAAGTAAGTAGGCAAATAGGTAAGTAGGTAATTAGGTAAGCAGATAGGCAGATAAGCAGGTAAGCAGGTAAGCAGGTAAGTAGGTAGGTACGTAGGTAAGTAGGTAAGTAGGTAATTAGGTAAGCAGGTAAGTAGGCAAATAGGTAAGTAGGTAATTAGGTAAGCAGGTAAGCAGATAAGCAGATAAGCAGGTAAGCAGGTAAGTAGGTAAGTAGGTAGGTACGTAGGTAAGTAGGTAAGTAGGTAAGTAGGTAAGTAGGTAAGTAGGTAAGCAGGTAAGTAGGCAAGTAGGTAAGTAGGTAAGCAGGTAAGCAGATAAGCAGGTAAGTACTTAGGTAAGTAGGTAAGCAGGTAAGTAGGCAAGTAGGTAAGTAGGTAATTAGGTAAGCAGCTAAGCAGATAAGCAGGTAAGCAGGTAAGTAGGTAAGTACGTAGGTAAGTAGGTAAGCAGATAAGCAGGTAAGCAGGTAAGTAGGTAGGTACGTAGGTAAGTAGGTGAGCAGGTAAGCAGGTAAGTAGGCAAATAGGTAAGTAGGTAAGTAGGTAAGCAGGTAAGTAGGCAAGTAGGTAAGTAGGTAATTAGGTAAGCAGCTAAGCAGATAAGCAGGTAAGCAGGTAAGTAGGTAAGTACGTAGGTAAGTAGGTAAGCAGATAAGCAGGTAAGCAGGTAAGTAGGTAGGTACGTAGGTAAGTAGGTGAGCAGGTAAGCAGGTAAGTAGGCAAATAGGTAAGTAGGTAATTAGGTAAGCAGGTAAGCAGGTAAGCAGGTAAGTAGGTAAGCAGGTAAGCAGGTAAGTACGTAAGTACCTAAGTACGTAAGTACGTAGGTACGTAGGTAAGTAGGAAAGTGGGTAAGTAGGTAAGCAGGTAAGTAGGCAAGTAGGTAAGTAGGTAATTAGGTAAGCAGGTAAGCAGATAAGCAGGTAAGCAGGTAAGTAGGTAAGTAGGTAAGCAGGTAAGCAGATAAGCAGGTAAGCAGGTAAGTAGGTAGGTACGTAGGTAAGTAGGTAAGTAGGTAAGCAGGCAAGTAGGTATGCAGGTAAGTAGGCAAGTAGGTAAGTAGGTAATTAGGTAATCAGGTAAGCAGATAAGCAGATAAGCAGGTAAGCAGGTAAGTAGGTAGGTACGCAGGTAAGTAGGTAAGTAGGTAAGCAGGCAAGTAGGTATGCAGGTAAGTAGGCAAGTAGGTAAGTAGGTAAGTAGGTAAGGAGGTAAGTAGGTAAGTTGGTAAGCAGGTAAGTAGGCAAATAGGTAAGTAGGTAATTAGGTAAGCAGGTAAGCAGATAAGCAGGTAAGCAGGTAAGTAGGTAGGTACGTAGGTAAGTAGGTAAGTAGGTAAGCAGGTAAGTAGGCAAATAGGTAAGTAGGTAATTAGGTAAGCAGGTAAGCAGATAAGCAGATAAGCAGGTAAGCAGGTAAGCAGGTAAGTAGGTAGGTACGCAGGTAAGTAGGTAAGTAGGTAAGCAGGCAAGTAGGTATGTAGGTAAGTAGGCAAGTAGGTAAGTAGGTAATTAGGTAAGCAGGTAAGCAGATAAGCAGGTAAGCAGGTAAGTAGGTAGGTACGTAGGTAAGTAGGTAAGTAGGTAAGCAGGTAAGTGGGCAAGAAGGTAAGTAGGTAATTAGGTAATCAGGTAAGCAGATAAGCAGATAAGCAGGTAAGCAGGTAAGTAGGTAGGTACGCAGGTAAGTAGGTAAGTAGGTAAGCAGGCAAGTAGGTATGCAGGTAAGTAGGCAAGTAGGTACGTAGGTAAGTGGGTAAGTAGGTAAGTAGGTAAGCAAGTAAGTAGGCAAATAGGTAAGTAGGTAATTAGGTAAGCAGATAGGCAGATAAGCAGGTAAGCAGGTAAGCAGGTAAGTAGGTAGGTACGTAGGTAAGTAGGTAAGTAGGTAAGTAGGTAAGCAGGTAAGTAGGCAAATAGGTAAGTAGGTAATTAGGTAAGCAGGTAAGCAGATAAGCAGATAAGCAGGTAAGCAGGTAAGTAGGTAAGTAGGTAGGTACGTAGGTAAGTAGGTAAGTAGGTAAGTAGGTAAGCAGGTAAGTAGGCAAGTAGGTAAGTAGGTAAACAGGTAAGCAGATAAGCAGATAAGCAGGTAAGCAGGTAAGTAGTTAGGTAAGTAGGTAAGCAGGTAAGTAGGCAAGTAGGTATGCAGGTAAGTAGGCAAGTAGGTAAGTAGGTAATTAGGTAAGCAGGTAAGCAGATAAGCAGGTAAGCAGGTAAGTAGGTAGGTACGTAGGTAAGTAGGTAAGTAGGTAAGCAGGTAAGTGGGCAAGAAGGTAAGTAGGTAATTAGGTAATCAGGTAAGCAGATAAGCAGATAAGCAGGTAAGCAGGTAAGTAGGTAGGTACGCAGGTAAGTAGGTAAGTAGGTAAGCAGGCAAGTAGGTATGCAGGTAAGTAGGCAAGTAGGTACGTAGGTAAGTGGGTAAGTAGGTAAGTAGGTAAGCAAGTAAGTAGGCAAATAGGTAAGTAGGTAATTAGGTAAGCAGATAGGCAGATAAGCAGGTAAGCAGGTAAGCAGGTAAGTAGGTAGGTACGTAGGTAAGTAGGTAAGTAGGTAAGTAGGTAAGCAGGTAAGTAGGCAAATAGGTAAGTAGGTAATTAGGTAAGCAGGTAAGCAGATAAGCAGATAAGCAGGTAAGCAGGTAAGTAGGTAAGTAGGTAGGTACGTAGGTAAGTAGGTAAGTAGGTATGCAGGTAAGTAGGCAAGTAGGTAAGTAGGTAATTAGGTAAGCAGGTAAGCAGATAAGCAGGTAAGCAGGTAAGTAGGTAGGTACGTAGGTAAGTAGGTAAGTAGGTAAGCAGGTAAGTGGGCAAGAAGGTAAGTAGGTAATTAGGTAATCAGGTAAGCAGATAAGCAGATAAGCAGGTAAGCAGGTAAGTAGGTAGGTACGCAGGTAAGTAGGTAAGTAGGTAAGCAGGCAAGTAGGTATGCAGGTAAGTAGGCAAGTAGGTACGTAGGTAAGTGGGTAAGTAGGTAAGTAGGTAACCAAGTAAGTAGGCAAATAGGTAAGTAGGTAATTAGGTAAGCAGCTAAGCAGATAAGCAGGTAAGCAGGTAAGTAGGTAGGTACGTAGGTAAGTAGGTAAGTAGGTAAGCAGGTAAGTGGGCAAGAAGGTAAGTAGGTAATTAGGTAATCAGGTAAGCAGATAAGCAGATAAGCAGGTAAGCAGGTAAGTAGGTAGGTACGCAGGTAAGTAGGTAAGTAGGTAAGCAGGCAAGTAGGTATGCAGGTAAGTAGGCAAGTAGGTACGTAGGTAAGTGGGTAAGTAGGTAAGTAGGTAAGCAAGTAAGTAGGCAAATAGGTAAGTAGGTAATTAGGTAAGCAGATAGGCAGATAAGCAGGTAAGCAGGTAAGCAGGTAAGTAGGTAGGTACGTAGGTAAGTAGGTAAGTAGGTAAGTAGGTAAGCAGGTAAGTAGGCAAATAGGTAAGTAGGTAATTAGGTAAGCAGGTAAGCAGATAAGCAGATAAGCAGGTAAGCAGGTAAGTAGGTAAGTAGGTAGGTACGTAGGTAAGTAGGTAAGTAGGTAAGTAGGTAAGCAGGTAAGTAGGCAAGTAGGTAAGTAGGTAAACAGGTAAGCAGATAAGCAGATAAGCAGGTAAGCAGGTAAGTAGTTAGGTAAGTAGGTAAGCAGGTAAGTAGGCAAGTAGGTAAGTAGGTAATTAGGTAAGCAGCTAAGCAGATAAGCAGGTAAGCAGGTAAGTAGGTAGGTACGCAGGTAAGCAGGTAAGTAGGTAAGTAGGTAAGTAGGTAAGTAGGTAAGTAGGTAAGTAGGTAAGCAGGTAAGTATACAAGTAGGTAAGTAGGTAATTAGGTAAGCAGCTAAGCAGATAAGCAGGTAAGCAGGTAAGTAGGTAAGTACGTAGGTAAGTAGGTAAGCAGATAAGCAGATAAGCAGGTAAGCAGGTAAGTAGGTAGATACGTAGGTAAGTAGGTAAGTAGGTAAGTAGGTAGGTACGTAGGTAAGTAGGTAAGTAGGTAAGTAGGTAAGCAGGTAAGCAGGTAAGTAGGTAAGTAGGTAAGTAGGTAAGCAGGTAAGTAGGCAAGTAGGTAAGCAGATAAGCAGGTAGGCAGGTAAGTAGGTAAGTAGGTAGGTACGTAGGTAAGTAGGTAAGTAGGTAAGTAGGTAAGTAGGTAAGCAGGTAAGTAGGCAAGTAGGTAAGTAGGTAATCAGGTAAGCAGGTAAGCAGGTAAGTAGGCAAGTAGGTAAGTAGGTAAGTAGGTAAGCAGGTAAGTAGGCAAGTAGGTAGGTACGTAGGTAAGTAGGTAAGTAGGTAAGTAGGTAATTAGGTAGGTACGCAGGTAAGTAGGTAAGTACGTAAGTAGGTAAGCAGGTAAGCAGATAAGCAGATAAGCAGGTAAGCAGGTAAGTAGGTAAGTAGGTAGGTACGTAGGTAAGTAGGTAAGTACGTAAGTAGGTAAGCAGGTAAGCAGGTAAGGAGGTAAGTAGGTAAGGAGGTAAGCAGGTAAGTAGGCAAGTAGGTAAGTAGGTAAGTAGGTAAGCAGGTAGGTATGTAAGTAGGTAATTAGGTAAGCAGGTAAGCAGATAAGCAGATAAGCAGGTAAGCAGGTAAGTAGGTAGGTAAGTAGGTAAGTAGGTAAGTAGGCAAGTAGGTAAGTAGGTAAGTAGGTAAGTAGGTAAGCAGGTAAGTAGGTAAGTAGGTAATTAGGTAAGCAGGTAAGCAGATAAGCAGGTAAGCAGGTAAGTAGGTAAGTAGGTAGGTACGCAGGTAAGTAGGTAAGTACGTAAGTAGGTAAGCAGGTAGGTATGTAAGTAGGTAATTAGGTAAGTAGGTAAGCAGGTAAGCAGGTAAGCAGGTAAGCAGGTAAGTAGATAGGTACGTAGGTAAGTAGGTAAGTAGGTAAGTAGGTAAGCAGATAGGCAGATAAGCAGGTAAGCAGGTAAGTAGGTAGGTAAGTAGGTAAGTAGGTAAGTAGGCAAGTAGGTAAGTAGGTAAGTAGGTAAGTATTTAAGCAGGCAAGTAGGTAAGTAGGTAATTAGGTAAGCAGGTAAGCAGATAAGCAGGTAAGCAGGTAAGTAGGTAAGTAGGTAGGTACGCAGGTAAGTAGGTAAGTACGTAAGTAGGTAAGCAGATAAGCAGATAAGCAGGTAAGCAGGTAAGTAGGTAAGTAGGTAGGTACGTAGGTAAGTAGGTAAGTACGTAAGTAGGTAAGCAGGTAAGCAGGTAAGGAGGTAAGTAGGTAAGCAGGTAAGTAGGTAAGTAGGTAAGTACGTAAGTACGTAGGTACGTATGTACGTAGGTACGTAGGTAAGTAGGTAAGTAGGTAAGTAGGTAAGTAGGTAAGGAGGTAAGCAGGTAAGTAGGCAAGTAGGTAAGTAGGTAAGTAGGTAAGCAGGTAGGTATGTAAGTAGGTAATTAGGTAAGCAGGTAAGCAGATAAGCAGATAAGCAGGTAAGCAGGTAAGTAGGTAGGTAAGTAGGTAAGTAGGTAAGTAGGCAAGTAGGTAAGTAGGTAAGTAGGTAAGTAGGTAAGCAGGTAAGTAGGCAAGTAGGTAGGTACGTAGGTAAGTAGGTAAGTAGGTAAGTAGGTAAGTAGGTAAGCAGGTAAGTAGGCAAGTAGGTAAGTAGGTAATTAGGTAAGCAGGTAAGCAGGTAAGTAGATAAGTAGGTAAGTAGGTAAGTAGGTAAGTAGGTAAGCAGGTAAGCAGATAAGCAGGTAAGCAGGTAAGTAGGTAGGTACGTAGGTAAGTAGGTAAGTAGGTAAGTAGGTAAGTAGGTAAGTAGGTAAGTAGGCAAGTAGATAAGTAGGTAATCAGGTAAGCAGGTAAGCAGGTAAGTAGGCAAGTAGGTAAGTAGGTAAGTAGGTAAGTAGGCAAGTAGGTAAGTAGGTAATCAGGTAAGCAGGTAAGCAGGTAAGTAGGCAAGTAGGTAAGTAGGTAAGTAGGTAAGCAGGTAAGTAGGCAAGTAGGTAAGTAGGTAATTAGGTAAGCAGGTAAGCAGGTAAGTAGGCAAGTAGGTAAGTAGGTAAGTAGGTAAGCAGGTAAGTAGGCAAGTAGGTAAGTAGGTAATTAGGTAAGCAGGTAAGCAGGTAAGTAGATAAGTAGGTAAGTAGGTAAGTAGGTAAGTAGGTAAGTAGGTAAGTAGGTAAGTAGGTAAGCAGGTAAGTAGGCAAGTAGGTAAGTAGGTAATCAGGTAAGCAGGTAAGCAGGTAAGTAGGCAAGTAGGTAAGTAGGTAAGTAGGTAAGCAGGTAAGTAGGCAAGTAGGTAGGTACGTAGGTAAGTAGGTAAGTAGGTAAGTAGGTAAGTAGGTAAGCAGGTAAGTAGGCAAGTAGGTAAGTAGGTAATTAGGTAAGCAGGTAAGCAGGTAAGTAGATAAGTAGGTAAGTAGGTAAGTAGGTAAGTAGGTAAGCAGGTAAGCAGATAGGCAGGTAAGCAGGTAAGTAGGTAGGTACGTAGGTAAGTAGGTAAGTAGGTAAGTAGGTAAGTAGGTAAGTAGGTAAGTAGGTAAGTAGGTAAGTAGGCAAGTAGGTAATCAGGTAAGCAGGTAAGCAGGTAAGTAGGCAAGTAGGTAAGTAGGTAAGTAGGTAAGTAGGTAAGTAGGCAAGTAGGTAAGTAGGTAATCAGGTAAGCAGGTAAGCAGGTAAGTAGGCAAGTAGGTAAGTAGGTAAGTAGGTAAGCAGGTAAGTAGGCAAGTAGGTAAGTAGGTAATTAGGTAAGCAGGTAAGCAGGTAAGTAGATAAGTAGGTAAGTAGGTAAGTAGGTAAGTTTATAAGTAGGTAAGTAGGTAAGCAGGTAAGCAGGTATGTAGGTAAGCAGATAAGTAGGTAAGCAGGTAAGTAGGTAGGTACGTAGGTAAGTAGGTAAGTAGGTAAGTAGGTAAGTAGGTAAGTAGGTAATTAGGCAAGTAGGTAAGTAGGTAATTAGGTAAGCAGGTAAGTAGGTAAGTAGGTAGGTACGTAGGTAAGTAGGTAAGTAGGTACGTAGGGAAGTAGGTAAGTAGGTAAGTAGGTAATTAGGTAAGCATTATTCTACCAACTGTGTTGGTAGAATAAGTTTTACCTTTGATCGATTTTAACGGTGATTCTTAGTAGAATAATACTTCATTACAAGATTTTGTGTTAGGGGCATCTTCTCTTGGATTATAAGTGTCGCACATGTCTTCTTTTAGTTTTTTCTTCTTTTAGTTATTTCTTCTCTTTAAGTTTCCTTGCGAACTGTGTTGGTAGAATGAATTTTACCCTTGATCAATTTTAACGGTGATTCTTAGTAGAATAATACTTCATTACATGATTTTATGTTAGGGGCATTTTCTCTTGAATTGTAAGTGTCGCACATATCTTCTTTTAGTTTTTTCTTCTTTTAGTTATTTCTTCTTTTTAAGTTTCCTTGCAAACTGTGTTGGTAGAATGAATTTTACCTTTGATCGATTTTAACGGTGATTCTTAGTAGAATAATACTTCATTACAGGATTTTATGTTAGGGGCATTTTCTCTTGAATTGTAAGTGTCGCACATGTCTTCTTTTAGTTTTTTCTTCTTTTAGTTATTTCTTCTCTTTAAGTTTCCTTGCGAACTGTGTTGGTAGAATGAATTTTACCTTTGATCAATTTTAACGGTGATTCTTAGTAGAATAATATTTCATTACAGGATTTTATGTTAGGGGCATTTTCTCTTGAATTGTAAGTGTCGCACATATCTTCTTTTAGTTTTTTCTTCTTTTAGTTATTTCTTCTTTTTAAGTTTCCTTGCAAACTGTGTTGGTAGAATGAATTTTACCTTTGATCGATTTTAACGGTGATTCTTAGTAGAATAATACTTCATTACAGGATTTTATGTTAGGGGCATTTTCTCTTGAATTGTAAGTGTCGCACATGTCTTCTTTTAGTTTTTTCTTCTTTTAGTTATTTCTTCTCTTTAAGTTTCCTTGCGAACTGTGTTGGTAGAATGAATTTTACCCTTGATCAATTTTAACGGTGATTCTTAGTAGAATAATACTTCATTACATGATTTTATGTTAGGGGCATTTTCTCTTGAATTGTAAGTGTCGATTATTTTTTATTTTGGTCTTTTCTTCCTTTAGTTATTTCTTCTTTTTAGGTTTCCTCGCAAACTGTGTTGGTAGAATGAATTTTACCTTTGATCAATTTTAACGGTGATTCTTAGTAGAATAATATTTCATTACAGGATTTTATGTTAGGGGCATTTTCTCTTGAATTGTAAGTGTCGCACATATCTTCTTTTAGTTTTTTCTTCTTTTAGTTATTTCTTCTTTTTAAGTTTCCTTGCAAACTGTGTTGGTAGAATGAATTTTACCTTTGATCGATTTTAACGGTGATTCTTAGTAGAATAATATTTCATTACAGGATTTTATGTTAGGGGCATTTTCTCTTGAATTGTAAGTGTCGCACATATCTTCTTTTAGTTTTTTCTTCTTTTAGTTATTTCTTCTCTTTAAGTTTCCTTGCGAACTGTGTTGGTAGAATGAATTTTACCCTTGATCGATTTTAACGGTGATTCTTAGTAGAATGATACTTCATTACAGGATTTTATGTTAGGGGCATTTTCTCTTGAATTGTAAGTGTCGCACATATCTTCTTTTAGTTTTTTCTTCTTTTAGTTATTTCTTCTCTTTAAGTTTCCTTGCGAACTGTGTTGGTAGAATGAATTTTACCCTTGATCAATTTTAACGGTGATTCTTAGTAGAATAATACTTCATTACATGATTTTATGTTAGGGGCATTTTCTCTTGAATTGTAAGTGTCGATTATTTTTTATTTTGGTCTTTTCTTCCTTTAGTTATTTCTTCTTTTTAGGTTTCCTCGCAAACTGTGTTGGTAGAATGAATTTTACCTTTGATCAATTTTAACGGTGATTCTTAGTAGAATAATATTTCATTACAGGATTTTATGTTAGGGGCATTTTCTCTTGAATTGTAAGTGTCGCGCATGTCTTCTTTTAGTATTTTTCTTCTTTTAGTTATTTCTTCTTTTTAAGTTTCCTTGCCAACTGTGTTGGTAGAATGAATTTTACCTTTGATCGATTTTAACGGTGATTCTTAGTAGAATAATATTTCATTACAGGATTTTATGTTAGGGGCATTTTCTCTTGAATTGTAAGTGTCGCGCATGTCTTCTTTTAGTATCTTTCTTCTTTTAGTTATTTCTTCTCTTTAAGTTTCCTTGCGAACTGTGTTGGTAGAATGAATTTTACTTTTGATCGATTTTAACGGTGATTCTTAGTAGAATAATATTTCATTACAGGATTTTATGTTAGGGGCATTTTCTCTTGAATTGTAAGTGTCGCGCATGTCTTCTTTTAGTATCTTTCTTCTTTTAGTTATTTCTTCTTTTTAAGTTTAGTTGCCAACTGTGTTGGTAGAATGAATTTTACCTTTGATCGATTTTAACGGTGATTCTTAGTAGAATAATATTTAATTACAGGATTTTATGTTAGGGGCATTTTCTCTTGATTTGTAAGTGTCGCACATGTCTTCTTTTAGTTATTTCTTCTCTTTAAGTTTCCTCGCAAACTGTGTTGGTAGAATGAATTTTACCTTTGATGAATTTTAATGGTGATTCTTAGTAGAATAATATTTCATTACAGGATTTTATGTTAGGGGCATTTTCTCTTGAATTGTAAGTGTCGCGCATGTCTTCCTTTAGTATTTTTCTTTTAGTTATTTCTTCTTTTTAAGTTTCCTTGCAAACTGTGTTGGTAGAATGAATTTTACCTTTGATCGATTTTAACGGTGATTCTTAGTAGAATAATATTTCATTACAAGATTTTATGTTAGGGGCATTTTCTCTTGAATTGTAAGTGTCGCACATATCTTCTTTTAGTTTTTTCTTCTTTTAGTTATTTCTTCTCTTTAAGTTTCCTTGCAAACTGTGTTGGTAGAATGAATTTTACCTTTGATGAATTTTAACGGTGATTCTTAGTAGAATAATATTTCATTACAAGATTTTATGTTAGGGGCATTTTCTCTTGAATTGTAAGTGTCGCACATATCTTCTTTTAGTTTTTTCTTCTTTTAGTTATTTCTTCTCTTTAAGTTTCCTTGCAAACTGTGTTGGTAGAATGAATTTTACCTTTGATGAATTTTAACGGTGATTCTTAGTAGAATAATATTTCATTACAGGATTTTATGTTAGGGGCATTTTCTCTTGAATTGTAAGTGTCGCACATGTCTTCTTTTAGTTTTTTCTTCTTTTAGTTATTTCTTCTCTTTAAGTTTCCTCGCAAACTGTGTTGGTAGAATGAATTTTACCTTTGATGAATTTTAACGGTGATTCTTAGTAGAATAATATTTCATTACAGGATTTTATGTTAGGGGCATTTTCTCTTGAATTGTAAGTGTCGCGCATGTCTTCCTTTAGTATTTTTCTTTTAGTTATTTCTTCTTTTTAAGTTTCCTTGCAAACTGTGTTGGTAGAATGAATTTTACCTTTGATCGATTTTAACGGTGATTCTTAGTAGAATAATATTTCATTACAAGATTTTATGTTAGGGGCATTTTCTCTTGAATTGTAAGTGTCGCACATATCTTCTTTTAGTTTTTTCTTCTTTTAGTTATTTCTTCTCTTTAAGTTTCCTTGCAAACTGTGTTGGTAGAATGAATTTTACCTTTGATCGATTTTAACGGTGATTCTTAGTAGAATAATATTTCATTACAGGATTTTATGTTAGGGGCAGTTTCTCTTGAATTGTAAGTGTCGCACATATCTTCTTTTAGTTTTTTCTTCTTTTAGTTATTTCTTCTCTTTAAGTTTCCTCGCGAACTGTGTTGGTAGAATGAATTTTACCTTTGATCGATTTTAACGGTGATTCTTAGTAGAATAATATTTCATTACAGGATTTTATGTTAGGGGCATTTTCTCTTGAATTGTAAGTGTCGCACATATCTTCTTTTAGTTTTTTCTTCTTTTAGTTATTTCTTCTCTTTAAGTTTCCTTGCGAACTGTGTTGGTAGAAGGAATTTTATCTTGTATCAATTTTAACGGTGATTCTTAGTAGAATAATACTTCATTACAGGATTTTATGTTAGGGGCAGTTTCTCTTGAATTGTAAGTGTCGCGCATGTCTTCTTTTAGTATTTTTCTTCTTTTAGTTATTTCTTCTTTTTAAGTTTCCTTGCCAACTGTGTTGGTAGAATGAATTTTACCTTTGATCGATTTTAACGGTGATTCTTAGTAGAATAATATTTCATTACAGGATTTTATGTTAGGGGCATTTTCTCTTGAATTGTAAGTGTCGCGCATGTCTTCTTTTAGTTTTTTCTTCTTTTAGTTATTTCTTCTCTTTAAGTTTCCTCGCGAACTGTGTTGGTAGAATGAATTTTACCTTTGATCAATTTTAACGGTGATTCTTAGTAGAATAATATTTCATTACAGGATTTTATGTTAGGGGCATTTTCTCTTGAATTGTAAGTGTCGCGCATGTCTTCTTTTAGTATTTTTCTTCTTTTAGTTATTTCTTCTTTTTAAGTTTCCTTGCCAACTGTGTTGGTAGAATGAATTTTACCTTTGATCGATTTTAACGGTGATTCTTAGTAGAATAATATTTCATTACAGGATTTTATGTTAGGGGCATTTTCTCTTGAATTGTAAGTGTCGCGCATGTCTTCTTTTAGTTTTTTCTTCTTTTAGTTATTTCTTCTCTTTAAGTTTCCTCGCGAACTGTGTTGGTAGAATGAATTTTACCTTTGATCGATTTTAACGGTGATTCTTAGTAGAATAATATTTCATTACAGGATTTTATGTTAGGGGCATTTTCTCTTGAATTGCAAGTGTCGCGCATGTCTTCTTTTAGTATTTTTCTTCTTTTAGTTATTTTTTCTTTTTAAGTTTCCTTGCCAACTGTGTTGGTAGAATGAATTTTACCTTTGATCGATTTTAACGGTGATTCTTAGTAGAATAATATTTCATTACAGGATTTTATGTTAGGGGCATTCTCTCTTGAATTGTAAGTGTCGCACATGTCTTCTTTTAGTTTTTTCTTCTTTTAGTTATTTCTTCTCTTTAAGTTTCCTTGCGAACTGTGTTGGTAGAATGAATTTTACTTTTGATCGATTTTAACGGTGATTCTTTTTAGAATAATATTTCATTACAGGATTTTATGTTAGGGGCATTTTCTCTTGAATTGTAAGTGTCGCGCATGTCTTCTTTTAGTATTTTTCTTCTTTTAGTTATTTCTTCTTTTTAAGTTTCCTTGCCAACTGTGTTGGTAGAATGAATTTTACCTTTGATCGATTTTAACGGTGATTCTTAGTAGAATAATATTTCATTACAGGATTTTATGTTAGGGGCATTCTCTCTTGAATTGTAAGTGTCGCACATGTCTTCTTTTAGTTTTTTCTTCTTTTAGTTATTTCTTCTCTTTAAGTTTCCTTGCGAACTGTGTTGGTAGAATGAATTTTACTTTTGATCGATTTTAACGGTGATTCTTTTTAGAATAATATTTCATTACAGGATTTTATGTTAGGGGCATTTTCTCTTGAATTGTAAGTGTCGCGCATGTCTTCTTTTAGTATTTTTCTTCTTTTAGTTATTTCTTCTTTTTAAGTTTCCTTGCCAACTGTGTTGGTAGAATGAATTTTACCTTTGATCGATTTTAACGGTGATTCTTAGTAGAATAATATTTCATTACAGGATTTTATGTTAGGGGCATTCTCTCTTGAATTGTAAGTGTCGCACATGTCTTCTTTTAGTTTTTTCTTCTTTTAGTTATTTCTTCTCTTTAAGTTTCCTCGCAAACTGTGTTGGTAGAATGAATTTTACCTTTGATCGATTTTAACGGTGATTCTTAGTAGAATAATATTTCATTACAGGATTTTATGTTAGGGGCATTCTCTCTTGAATTGTAAGTGTCGCACATGTTTTCTTTTAGTTTTTTCTTCTTTTAGTTATTTCTTCTCTTTAAGTTTCCTCGCAAACTGTGTTGGTAGAATGAATTTTACCTTTGATCGATTTTAACGGTGATTCTTAGTAGAATAATATTTCATTATAGGATTTTATGTTAGGGGCATTTTCTCTTGAATTGTAAGTGTCGCACATGTCTTCTTTTAGTTTTTTCTTCTTTTAGTTATTTCTTCTCTTTAAGTTTCCTCGCAAACTGTGTTGGTAGAATGAATTTTACCTTTGATCGATTTTAACGGTGATTCTTAGTAGAATAATATTTCAATACAGGATTTTATGTTAGTGGCATTCTCTCTTGAATTGTAAGTGTCGCACATGTCTTCTTTTAGTTTTTTCTTCTTTTAGTTATTTCTTCTCTTTAAGTTTCCTCGCAAACTGTGTTGGTAGAATGAATTTTACCTTTGATCGATTTTAACGGTGATTCTTAGTAGAATAATATTTCATTATAGGATTTTATGTTAGGGGCATTTTCTCTTGAATTGTAAGTGTCGCACATGTCTTCTTTTAGTTTTTTCTTCTTTTAGTTATTTCTTCTCTTTAAGTTTCCTCGCAAACTGTGTTGGTAGAATGAATTTTACCTTTGATGAATTTTAACGGTGATTCTTAGTAGAATAATATTTCATTACAGGATTTTATGTTAGGGGCATTTTCTCTTGAATTGTAAGTGTCGCGCATGTCTTCTTTTAGTATTTTTCTTCTTTTAGTTATTTCTTCTTTTTAAGTTTCCTTGCCAACTGTGTTGGTAGAATGAATTTTACCTTTGATCGATTTTAACGGTGATTCTTACTAAAATAATACTTCATTACAGGATTTTATGTTAGGGGCATCTTCTCTTGAATTGTAAGTGTCGCACATATCTTCTTTTAGTTTTTTCTTCTTTTAGTTATTTCTTCTCTTTAAGTTTCCTTGCGAACTGTGTTGGTAGAATGAATTTTACCTTTGATCGATTTTAACGGTGATTCTTAGTAGAATAATATTTCATTACAAGATTTTATGTTAGGGGCATTTTCTCTTGAATTGTAAGTGTCGCACATGTCTTCTTTTAGTTTTTTCTTCTTTTAGTTATTTCTTCTCTTTAAGTTTCCTTGCGAACTGTGTTGGTAGAATGAATTTTACCTTTGATCGATTTTAACGGTGATTCTTAGTAGAATAATATTTCATTACAAGATTTTATGTTAGGGGCATTTTCTCTTGAATTGTAAGTGTCGCACATATCTTCTTTTAGTTATTTCTTCTTTTTAGGTTTCCTCGCAAACTGTGTTGGTAGAATGAATTTTACCTTTGATCAATCTTAACGGTGATTCTTAGTAGAATAATATTTCATTACAGGATTTTATGTTAGGGGCATTTTCTCTTGAATTGTAAGTGTCGCGCATGTCTTCTTTTAGTATTCTTCTTCTTTTAGTTATTTCTTCTCTTTAAGTTTCCTCGCGAACTGTGTTGGTAGAATGAATTTTACCTTTGATCAATCTTAACGGTGATTCTTAGTAGAATAATATTTCATTACAGGATTTTATGTTAGGGGCATTTTCTCTTGAATTGTAAGTGTCGCACATATCTTCTTTTAGTTTTTTCTTCTTTTAGTTATTTCTTCTCTTTAAGTTTCCTTGCGAACTGTGTTGGTAGAAGGAATTTTACCTTTGATCAATTTTAACGGTGATTCTTAGTAGAATAATACTTCATTACAGGATTTTATGTTAGGGGCATTTTCTCTTGAATTGTAAGTGTCGCGCATGTCTTCTTTTAGTATTCTTCTTCTTTTAGTTATTTCTTCTCTTTAAGTTTCCTCGCGAACTGTGTTGGTAGAATGAATTTTACCTTTGATCAATCTTAACGGTGATTCTTAGTAGAATAATATTTCATTACAGGATTTTATGTTAGGGGCATTTTCTCTTGAATTGTAAGTGTCGCACATGTCTTCTTTTAGTTTTTTCTTCTTTTAGTTATTTCTTCTCTTTAAGTTTCCTCGCAAACTGTGTTGGTAGAATGAATTTTACCTTTGATCGATTTTAACGGTGATTCTTAGTAGAATAATATTTCATTACAGGATCTTATGTTAGGGGCATTTTCTCTTGAATTGTAAGTGTCGCACATGTATTCTCTTAGTTTTTTCTTCTTTTAGTTATTTCTTCTCTTTAAGTTTCCTCGCAAACTGTGTTGGTAGAATGAATTTTACCTTTGATGAATTTTAACGGTGATTCTTAGTAGAATAATATTTCATTACAGGATTTTATGTTAGGGGCATTTTCTCTTGAATTGTAAGTGTCGCGCATGTCTTCCTTTAGTATTTTTCTTTTAGTTATTTCTTCTTTTTAAGTTTCCTTGCAAACTGTGTAGGTAGAATGAATTTTACCTTTGATCAATTTTAACGGTGATTCTTAGTAGAATAATATTTCATTACAAGATTTTATGTTAGGGGCATTTTCTCTTGAATTGTAAGTGTCGCACATATCTTCTTTTAGTTATTTCTTCTTTTTAGGTTTCCTCGCAAACTGTGTTGGTAGAATGAATTTTACCTTTGATCAATTTTAACGGTGATTCTTAGTAGAATAATATTTCATTACAGGATTTTATGTTAGGGGCATTTTCTCTTGAATTGTAAGTGTCGCACATATCTTCTTTTAGTTTTTTCTTCTTTTAGTTATTTCTTCTCTTTAAGTTTCCTTGCGAACTGTGTTGGTAGAAGGAATTTTATCTTGGATCAATTTTAACGGTGATTCTTAGTAGAATAATATTTCATTACAGGATTTTATGTTAGGGGCATTTTCTCTTGAATTGTAAGTGTCGCACATGTCTTCTTTTAGTTTTTTCTTCTTTTAGTTATTTCTTCTCTTTAAGTTTCCTCGCAAACTGTGTTGGTAGAATGAATTTTACCTTTGATCGATTTTAACGGTGATTCTTAGTAGAATAATATTTCATTACAGGATTTTATGTTAGGGGCATTTTCTCTTGAATTGTAAGTGTCGCACATGTCTTCTTTTAGTTTTTTCTTCTTTTAGTTATTTCTTCTCTTTAAGTTTCCTCGCGAACTGTGTTGGTAGAATGAATTTTACCTTTGATCGATTTTAACGGTGATTCTTAGTAGAATAATATTTCATTACAGGATTTTATGTTAGGGGCATTTTCTCTTGAATTGTAAGTGTCGCACATGTCTTCTTTTAGTTTTTTCTTCTTTTAGTTATTTCTTCTCTTTAAGTTTCCTCGCGAACTGTGTTGGTAGAATGAATTTTACCTTTGATCGATTTTAACGGTGATTCTTAGTAGAATAATATTTCATTACAGGATTTTATGTTAGGGGCATTTTCTCTTGAATTGTAAGTGTCGCGCATGTCTTCTTTTAGTATTTTTCTTCTTTTAGTTATTTCTTCTCTTTAAGTTTCCTCGCGAACTGTGTTGGTAGAATGAATTTTACCTTTGATCGATTTTAACGGTGATTCTTAGTAGAATAATATTTCATTACAGGATTTTATGTTAGGGGCATTTTCTCTTGAATTGTAAGTGTCGCACATGTCTTCTTTTAGTTTTTTCTTCTTTTAGTTATTTCTTCTCTTTAAGTTTCCTCGCAAACTGTGTTGGTAGAATGAATTTTACCTTTGATCGATTTTAACGGTGATTCTTAGTAGAATAATATTTCATTACAGGATTTTATGTTAGGGGCATTTTCTCTTGAATTGTAAGTGTCGCGCATGTCTTCTTTTAGTATTTTTCTTCTTTTAGTTATTTCTTCTTTTTAAGTTTCCTTGCCAACTGTGTTGGTAGAATGAATTTTACCTTTGATCGATTTTAACGGTGATTCTTAGTAGAATAATATTTCATTACAGGATTTTATGTTAGGGGCATTTTCTCTTGAATTGTAAGTGTCGCGCATGTCTTCTTTTAGTATTTTTCTTCTTTTAGTTATTTCTTCTCTTTAAGTTTCCTCGCGAACTGTGTTGGTAGAATGAATTTTACCTTTGATCGATTTTAACGGTGATTCTTAGTAGAATAATATTTCATTACAGGATTTTATGTTAGGGGCATTTTCTCTTGAATTGTAAGTGTCGCACATGTCTTCTTTTAGTTTTTTCTTCTTTTAGTTATTTCTTCTCTTTAAGTTTCCTTGCGAACTGTGTTGGTAGAATGAATTTTACCTTTGATCGATTTTAACGGTGATTCTTAGTAGAATAATATTTCATTACAGGATTTTATGTTAGGGGCATTTTCTCTTGAATTGTAAGTGTCGCACATGTCTTCTTTTAGTTTTTTCTTCTTTTAGTTATTTCTTCTCTTTAAGTTTCCTCGCGAACTGTGTTGGTAGAATGAATTTTACCTTTGATCGATTTTAACGGTGATTCTTAGTAGAATAATATTTCATTACAGGATTTTATGTTAGGGGCATTTTCTCTTGAATTGTAAGTGTCGCGCATGTCTTCTTTTAGTATTTTTCTTCTTTTAGTTATTTCTTCTCTTTAAGTTTCCTTGCGAACTGTGTTGGTAGAAGGAATTTTATCTTGGATCAATTTTAACGGTGATTCTTAGTAGAATAATATTTCATTACAGGATTTTATGTTAGGGGCATTTTCTCTTGAATTGTAAGTGTCGCACATGTCTTCTTTTAGTTTTTTCTTCTTTTAGTTATTTCTTCTCTTTAAGTTTCCTCGCGAACTGTGTTGGTAGAATGAATTTTACCTTTGATCGATTTTAACGGTGATTCTTAGTAGAATAATATTTCATTACAGGATTTTATGTTAGGGGCATTTTCTCTTGAATTGTAAGTGTCGCACATGTCTTCTTTTAGTTTTTTCTTCTTTTAGTTATTTCTTCTCTTTAAGTTTCCTCGCGAACTGTGTTGGTAGAATGAATTTTACCTTTGATCGATTTTAACGGTGATTCTTAGTAGAATAATATTTCATTACAGGATTTTATGTTAGGGGCATTTTCTCTTGAATTGTAAGTGTCGCGCATGTCTTCTTTTAGTATTTTTCTTCTTTTAGTTATTTCTTCTCTTTAAGTTTCCTCGCGAACTGTGTTGGTAGAATGAATTTTACCTTTGATCGATTTTAACGGTGATTCTTAGTAGAATAATATTTCATTACAGGATTTTATGTTAGGGGCATTTTCTCTTGAATTGTAAGTGTCGCGCATGTCTTCTTTTAGTATTTTTCTTCTTTTAGTTATTTCTTCTTTTTAAGTTTCCTTGCCAACTGTGTTGGTAGAATGAATTTTACCTTTGATCGATTTTAACGGTGATTCTTAGTAGAATAATATTTCATTACAGGATTTTATGTTAGGGGCATTTTCTCTTGAATTGTAAGTGTCGCGCATGTCTTCTTTTAGTATTTTTCTTCTTTTAGTTATTTCTTCTTTTTAAGTTTCCTTGCCAACTGTGTTGGTAGAATGAATTTTACCTTTGATCGATTTTAACGGTGATTCTTAGTAGAATAATATTTCATTACAGGATTTTATGTTAGGGGCATTTTCTCTTGAATTGTAAGTGTCGCACATGTCTTCTTTTAGTTATTTCTTCTCTTTAAGTTTCCTCGCAAACTGTGTTGGTAGAATGAATTTTACCTTTGATGAATTTTAACGGTGATTCTTAGTAGAATAATATTTCATTACAGGATTTTATGTTAGGGGCATTTTCTCTTGAATTGTAAGTGTCGCGCATGTCTTCCTTTAGTATTTTTCTTTTAGTTATTTCTTCTTTTTAAGTTTCCTTGCAAACTGTGTTGGTAGAATGAATTTTACCTTTGATCGATTTTAACGGTGATTCTTAGTAGAATAATATTTCATTACAGGATTTTATGTTTGGGGCATTTTCTCTTGAATTGTAAGTGTCGCACATGTCTTCTTTTAGTTTTTTCTTCTTTTAGTTATTTCTTCTCTTTAAGTTTCCTCGCAAACTGTGTTGGTAGAATGAATTTTACCTTTGATGAATTTTAACGGTGATTCTTAGTAGAATAATATTTCATTACAGGATTTTATGTTAGGGGCATTTTCTCTTGAATTGTAAGTGTCGCGCATGTCTTCCTTTAGTATTTTTCTTTTAGTTATTTCTTCTTTTTAAGTTTCCTTGCAAACTGTGTTGGTAGAATGAATTTTACCTTTGATCGATTTTAACGGTGATTCTTAGTAGAATAATATTTCATTACAAGATTTTATGTTAGGGGCATTTTCTCTTGAATTGTAAGTGTCGCACATATCTTCTTTTAGTTTTTTCTTCTTTTAGTTATTTCTTCTCTTTAAGTTTCCTTGCAAACTGTGTTGGTAGAATGAATTTTACCTTTGATCGATTTTAACGGTGATTCTTAGTAGAATAATACTTCATTACAGGATTTTATGTTAGGGGCATTTTCTCTTGAATTGTAAGTTTCGCGCATGTCTTCTTTTAGTATTTTTCTTCTTTCAGTTATTTCTTCTTTTCAAGTTTCCTTGCAAACTGTGTAGGTAGAATGAATTTTACCTTTGATCAATTTTAACGGTGATTCTTAGTAGAATAATATTTCATTACAGGATTTTATGTTAGGGGCATTTTCTCTTGAATTGTAAGTGTCGCACATATCTTCTTTTAGTTTTTTCTTCTTTTAGTTATTTCTTCTCTTTAAGTTTCCTTGCGAACTGTGTTGGTAGAAGGAATTTTACCTTTGATCAATTTTAACGGTGATTGTTAGTAGAATAATATTTCATTACAAGATTTTATGTTAGGGGCATTTTCTCTTGAATTGTAAGTGTCGCACATATCTTCTTTTAGTTTTTTCTTCTTTTAGTTATTTCTTCTCTTTAAGTTTCCTTGCAAACTGTGTTGGTAGAATGAATTTTACCTTTGATGAATTTTAACGGTGATTCTTAGTAGAATAATATTTCATTACAGGATTTTATGTTAGGGGCATTTTCTCTTGAATTGTAAGTGTCGCGCATGTCTTCCTTTAGTATTTTTCTTTTAGTTATTTCTTCTTTTTAAGTTTCCTTGCAAACTGTGTTGGTAGAATGAATTTTACCTTTGATCGATTTTAACGGTGATTCTTAGTAGAATAATATTTCATTACAGGATTTTATGTTAGGGGCATTTTCTCTTGAATTGTAAGTGTCGCACATGTCTTCTTTTAGTTTTTTCTTCTTTTAGTTATTTCTTCTCTTTAAGTTTCCTCGCAAACTGTGTTGGTAGAATGAATTTTACCTTTGATGAATTTTAACGGTGATTCTTAGTAGAATAATATTTCATTACAGGATTTTATGTTAGGGGCATTTTCTCTTGAATTGTAAGTGTCGCGCATGTCTTCCTTTAGTATTTTTCTTTTAGTTATTTCTTCTTTTTAAGTCTCCTTGCAAACTGTGTTGGTAGAATGAATTTTACCTTTGATCGATTTTAACGGTGATTCTTAGTAGAATAATATTTCATTACAGGATTTTATGTTAGGGGCATTTTCTCTTGAATTGTAAGTGTCGCACATGTCTTCTTTTAGTTTTTTCTTCTTTTAGTTATTTCTTCTCTTTAAGTTTCCTCGCAAACTGTGTTGGTAGAATGAATTTTACCTTTGATGAATTTTAACGGTGATTCTTAGTAGAATAATATTTCATTACAGGATTTTATGTTAGGGGCATTTTCTCTTGAATTGTAAGTGTCGCGCATGTCTTCCTTTAGTATTTTTCTTTTAGTTATTTCTTCTTTTTAAGTCTCCTTGCAAACTGTGTTGGTAGAATGAATTTTACCTTTGATCGATTTTAACGGTGATTCTTAGTAGAATAATATTTCATTACAGGATTTTATGTTAGGGGCATTTTCTCTTGAATTGTAAGTGTCGCACATGTCTTCTTTTAGTTTTTTCTTCTTTTAGTTATTTCTTCTCTTTAAGTTTCCTCGCAAACTGTGTTGGTAGAATGAATTTTACCTTTGATGAATTTTAACGGTGATTCTTAGTAGAATAATATTTCATTACAGGATTTTATGTTAGGGGCATTTTCTCTTGAATTGTAAGTGTCGCACATGTCTTCTTTTAGTTTTTTCTTCTTTTAGTTATTTCTTCTCTTTAAGTTTCCTCGCAAACTGTGTTGGTAGAATGAATTTTACCTTTGATGAATTTTAACGGTGATTCTTAGTAGAATAATATTTCATTACAGGATTTTATGTTAGGGGCATTTTCTCTTGAATTGTAAGTGTCGCACATGTCTTCTTTTAGTTTTTTCTTCTTTTAGTTATTTCTTCTCTTTAAGTTTCCTCGCAAACTGTGTTGGTAGAATGAATTTTACCTTTGATCGATTTTAACGGTGATTCTTAGTAGAATAATATTTCATTACAGGATTTTATGTTAGGGTCATTTTCTCTTGAATTGTAAGTGTCGCACATGTCTTCTTTTAGTTTTTTCTTCTTTTAGTTATTTCTTCTCTTTAAGTTTCCTCGCAAACTGTGTTGGTAGAATGAATTTTACCTTTGATGAATTTTAACGGTGATTCTTAGTAGAATAATATTTCATTACAGGATTTTATGTTAGGGGCATTTTCTCTTGAATTGTAAGTGTCGCACATGTCTTCTTTTAGTTTTTTCTTCTTTTAGTTATTTCTTCTTTTTAAGTTTCCTTGCCAACTGTGTTGGTAGAATGAATTTTACCTTTGATCGATTTTAACGGTGATTCTTAGTAGAATAATATTTCATTACAGGATTTTATGTTAGGGGCATTTTCTCTTGAATTGTAAGTGTCGCACATGTCTTCTTTTAGTTTTTTCTTCTTTTAGTTATTTCTTCTCTTTAAGTTTCCTCGCAAACTGTGTTGGTAGAATGAATTTTACCTTTGATCGATTTTAACGGTGATTCTTAGTAGAATAATATTTCATTACAGGATTTTATGTTAGGGTCATTTTCTCTTGAATTGTAAGTGTCGCACATGTCTTCTTTTAGTTTTTTCTTCTTTTAGTTGTTTCTTCTCTTTAAGTTTCCTCGCAAACTGTGTTGGTAGAATGAATTTTACCTTTGATGAATTTTAACGGTGATTCTTAGTAGAATAATATTTCATTACAGGATTTTATGTTAGGGTCATTTTCTCTTGAATTGTAAGTGTCGCACATGTCTTCTTTTAGTTTTTTCTTCTTTTAGTTATTTCTTCTCTTTAAGTTTCCTCGCAAACTGTGTTGGTAGAATGAATTTTACCTTTGATGAATTTTAACGGTGATTCTTAGTAGAATAATATTTCATTACAGGATTTTATGTTAGGGGCATTTTCTCTTGAATTGTAAGTGTCGCGCATGTCTTCTTTTAGTATTTTTCTTCTTTTAGTTATTTCTTCTTTTTAAGTTTCCTTGCCAACTGTGTTGGTAGAATGAATTTTACCTTTGATCGATTTTAACGGTGATTCTTAGTAGAATAATATTTCATTACAGGATTTTATGTTAGGGGCATTCTCTCTTGAATTGTAAGTGTCGCACATGTCTTCTTTTAGTTTTTTCTTCTTTTAGTTATTTCTTCTCTTTAAGTTTCCTCGCAAACTGTGTTGGTAGAATGAATTTTACCTTTGATCGATTTTAACGGTGATTCTTAGTAGAATAATATTTCATTACAGGATTTTATGTTAGGGGCATTTTCTCTTGAATTGTAAGTGTCGCACATGTCTTCTTTTAGTTTTTTCTTCTTTTAGTTATTTCTTCTCTTTAAGTTTCCTCGCAAACTGTGTTGGTAGAATGAATTTTACCTTTGATGAATTTTAACGGTGATTCTTAGTAGAATAATATTTCATTACAGGATTTTATGTTAGGGGCATTTTCTCTTGAATTGTAAGTGTCGCACATGTCTTCTTTTAGTTTTTTCTTCTTTTAGTTATTTCTTCTCTTTAAGTTTCCTCGCAAACTGTGTTGGTAGAATGAATTTTACCTTTGATCGATTTTAACGGTTATTCTTAGTAGAATAATATTTCATTACAGGATTTTATGTTAGGGGCATTTTCTCTTGAATTGTAAGTGTCGCACATGTC
This sequence comes from Pyrochroa serraticornis, assembly GCA_905333025.2. NCBI lineage: Eukaryota > Metazoa > Arthropoda > Insecta > Coleoptera > Pyrochroidae > Pyrochroa > Pyrochroa serraticornis. Next base: position 23,570,239 of record HG995154.1, read on the forward strand.
TTCTTTTAGTTTTTTCTTCTTTTAGTTATCTCTTCTCTTTAAGTTTCCTCGCAAACTGTGTTGGTAGAATGAATTTTACCTTTGATGAATTTTAACGGTGATTCTTAGTAGAATAATATTTCATTACAGGATTTTATGTTAGGGGCATCTTCTCTTGAATTGTAAGTGTCGCACATATCTTCTTTTAGTTTTTTCTTCTTTTAGTTATTTCTTCTCTTTAAGTTTCCTCGCAAACTGTGTTGGTAGAATGAATTTTACCTTTGATGAATTTTAACGGTGATTCTTAGTAGAATAATATTTCATTACAGGATTTTATGTTAGGGGCATTTTCTCTTGAATTGTAAGTGCCGCACATGTCTTCTTTTAGTTTTTTCTTCTTTTAGTTATTTCTTCTCTTTAAGTTTCCTCGCAAACTGTGTTGGTAGAATGAATTTTACCTTTGATCGATTTTAACGGTGATTCTTAGTAGAATAATATTTCATTACAGGATTTTATGTTAGGGGCATTTTCTCTTGAATTGTAAGTGTCGCACATGTCTTCTTTTAGTTTTTTCTTCTTTTAGTTATTTCTTCTCTTTAAGTTTCCTCGCAAACTGTGTTGGTAGAATGAATTTTACCTTTGATGAATTTTAACGGTGATTCTTAGTAGAATAATATTTCATTACAGGATTTTATGTTAGGGGCATCTTCTCTTGAATTGTAAGTGTCGCACATATCTTCTTTTAGTTTTTTCTTCTTTTAGTTATTTCTTCTCTTTAAGTTTCCTTGCGAACTGTGTTGGTAGAATGAATTTTACCTTTGATCGATTTTAACGGTGATTCTTAGTAGAATAATATTTCAATACAGGATTTTATGTTAGGGGCATTCTCTCTTGAATTGTAAGTGTCGCACATGTCTTCTTTTAGTTATTTCTTCTCTTTAAGTTTCCTCGCAAACTGTGTTGGTAGAATGAATTTTACCTTTGATCGATTTTAACGGTGATTCTTAGTAGAATAATATTTCATTACAGGATTTTATGTTAGGGGCATTTTCTCTTGAATTGTAAGTGTCGCACATGTCTTCTTTTAGTTTTTTCTTCTTTTAGTTATTTCTTCTCTTTAAGTTTCCTCGCAAACTGTGTTGGTAGAATGAATTTTACCTTTGATGAATTTTAACGGTGATTCTTAGTAGAATAATATTTCATTACAGGATTTTATGTTAGGGGCATTTTCTCTTGAATTGTAAGTGTCGCGCATGTCTTCTTTTAGTTTTTTTCTTCTTTTAGTTATTTCTTCTTTTTAAGTTTCCTTGCCAACTGTGTTGGTAGAATGAATTTTACCTTTGATCGATTTTAACGGTGATTCTTAGTAGAATAATATTTCATTACAGGATTTTATGTTAGGGGCATTCTCTCTTGAATTGTAAGTGTCGCACATGTCTTCTTTTAGTTTTTTCTTCTTTTAGTTATTTCTTCTCTTTAAGTTTCCTCGCAAACTGTGTTGGTAGAATGAATTTTACCTTTGATCGATTTTAACGGTGATTCTTAGTAGAATAATATTTCATTACAGGATTTTATGTTAGGGGCATTTTCTCTTGAATTGTAAGTGTCGCACATGTCTTCTTTTAGTTTTTTCTTCTTTTAGTTATTTCTTCTCTTTAAGTTTCCTTGCAAACTGTGTTGGTAGAATGAATTTTACCTTTGATGAATTTTAACGGTGATTCTTAGTAGAATAATATTTCATTACAGGATTTTATGTTAGGGGCATTTTCTCTTGAATTGTAAGTGTCGCGCATGTCTTCTTTTAGTATTTTTCTTCTTTTAGTTATTTCTTCTTTTTAAGTTTCCTTGCAAACTGTGTTGGTAGAATGAATTTTACCTTTGATCGATTTTAACGGTGATTCTTAGTAGAATAATATTTCATTACAGGATTTTATGTTAGGGGCATTCTCTCTTGAATTGTAAGTGTCGCACATGTCTTCTTTTAGTTTTTTCTTCTTTTAGTTATTTCTTCTCTTTAAGTTTCCTCGCAAACTGTGTTGGTAGAATGAATTTTACCTTTGATCGTTTTTAACGGTGATTCTTAGTAGAATAATATTTCATTACAGGATTTTATGTTAGGGGCATTTTCTCTTGAATTGTAAGTGTCGCACATGTCTTCTTTTAGTTTTTTCTTCTTTTAGTTATTTCTTCTCTTTAAGTTTCCTCGCAAACTGTGTTGGTAGAATGAATTTTACCTTTGATGAATTTTAACGGTGATTCTTAGTAGAATAATATTTCATTACAGGATTTTATGTTAGGGGCATTTTCTCTTGAATTGTAAGTGTCGCACATGTCTTCTTTTAGTTTTTTCTTCTTTTAGTTATTTCTTCTCTTTAAGTTTCCTCGCAAACTGTGTTGGTAGAATGAATTTTACCTTTGATCGATTTTAACGGTTATTCTTAGTAGAATAATATTTCATTACAGGATTTTATGTTAGGGGCATCTTCTCTTGAATTGTAAGTGTCGCACATATCTTCTTTTAGTTTTTTCTTCTTTTAGTTATTTCTTCTCTTTAAGTTTCCTTGCGAACTGTGTTGGTAGAATGAATTTTACCTTTGATCGATTTTAACGGTGATTCTTAGTAGAATAATATTTCAATACAGGATTTTATGTTAGGGGCATTCTCTCTTGAATTGTAAGTGTCGCACATGTCTTCTTTTAGTTATTTCTTCTCTTTAAGTTTCCTCGCAAACTGTGTTGGTAGAATGAATTTTACCTTTGATCGATTTTAACGATGATTCTTAGTAGAATAATATTTCATTACAGGATTTTATGTTAGGGGCATTTTCTCTTGAATTGTAAGTGTCGCACATGTCTTCTTTTAGTTTTTTCTTCTTTTAGTTATTTCTTCTCTTTAAGTTTCCTCGCAAACTGTGTTGGTAGAATGAATTTTACCTTTGATGAATTTTAACGGCGATTCTTAGTAGAATAATATTTCATTACAGGATTTTATGTTAGGGGCATTTTCTCTTGAATTGTAAGTGTCGCGCATGTCTTCTTTTAGTATTTTTCTTCTTTTAGTTATTTCTTCTTTTTAAGTTTCCTTGCCAACTGTGTTGGTAGAATGAATTTTACCTTTGATCGATTTTAACGGTGATTCTTAGTAGAATAATATTTCATTACAGGATTTTATGTTAGGGGCATTCTCTCTTGAATTGTAAGTGTCGCACATGTCTTCTTTTAGTTTTTTCTTCTTTTAGTTATTTCTTCTCTTTAAGTTTCCTCGCAAACTGTGTTGGTAGAATGAATTTTACCTTTGATCGTTTTTAACGGTGATTCTTAGTAGAATAATATTTCATTACAGGATTTTATGTTAGGGGCATTTTCTCTTGAATTGTAAGTGTCGCACATGTCTTCTTTTAGTTTTTTCTTCTTTTAGTTATTTCTTCTCTTTAAGTTTCCTCGCAAACTGTGTTGGTTGAATGAATTTTACCTTTGATGAATTTTAACGGTGATTCTTAGTAGAATAATATTTCATTACAGGATTTTATGTTAGGGGCATTTTCTCTTGAATTGTAAGTGTCGCACATGTCTTCTTTTAGTTTTTTCTTCTTTTAGTTATTTCTTCTCTTTAAGTTTCCTCGCAAACTGTGTTGGTAGAATGAATTTTACCTTTGATCGATTTTAACGGTTATTCTTAGTAGAATAATATTTCATTACAGGATTTTATGTTAGGGGCATCTTCTCTTGAATTGTAAGTGTCGCACATATCTTCTTTTAGTTTTTTCTTCTTTTAGTTATTTCTTCTCTTTAAGTTTCCTTGCGAACTGTGTTGGTAGAATGAATTTTACCTTTGATCGATTTTAACGGTGATTCTTAGTAGAATAATATTTCAATACAGGATTTTATGTTAGGGGCATTTTCTCTTGAATTGTAAGTGTCGCACATGTCTTCTTTTAGTTATTTCTTCTCTTTAAGTTTCCTCGCAAACTGTGTTGGTAGAATGAATTTTACCTTTGATCGATTTTAACGGTGATTCTTAGTAGAATAATATTTCATTACAGGATTTTATGTTAGGGGCATTTTCTCTTGAATTGTAAGTGTCGCACATGTCTTCTTTTAGTTTTTTCTTCTTTTAGTTATTTCTTCTCTTTAAGTTTCCTCGCAAACTGTGTTGGTAGAATGAATTTTACCTTTGATGAATTTTAACGGTGATTCTTAGTAGAATAATATTTCATTACAGGATTTTATGTTAGGGGCATTTTCTCTTGAATTGTAAGTGTCGCGCATGTCTTCTTTTAGTATTTTTCTTCTTTTAGTTATTTCTTCTTTTTAAGTTTCCTTGCCAACTGTGTTGGTAGAATGAATTTTACCTTTGATCGATTTTAACGGTGATTCTTAGTAGAATAATATTTCATTACAGGATTTTATGTTAGGGGCATTCTCTCTTGAATTGTAAGTGTCGCACATGTCTTCTTTTAGTTTTTTCTTCTTTTAGTTATTTCTTCTCTTTAAGTTTCCTCGCAAACTGTGTTGGTAGAATGAATTTTACCTTTGATCGATTTTAACGGTTATTCTTAGTAGAATAATATTTCATTACAGGATTTTATGTTAGGGGCATCTTCTCTTGAATTGTAAGTGTCGCACATATCTTCTTTTAGTTTTTTCTTCTTTTAGTTATTTCTTCTTTTTAAGTTTCCTTGCCAACTGTGTTGGTAGAATGAATTTTACCTTTGATCGATTTTAACGGTTATTCTTAGTAGAATAATATTTCATTACAGGATTTTATGTTAGGGGCATCTTCTCTTGAATTGTAAGTGTCGCACATATCTTCTTTTAGTTTTTTCTTCTTTTAGTTATTTCTTCTCTTTAAGTTTCCTTGCGAACTGTGTTGGTAGAATGAATTTTACCTTTGATCGATTTTAACGGTGATTCTTAGTAGAATAATATTTCATTACAGGATTTTATGTTAGGGGCATCTTCTCTTGAATTGTAAGTGTCGCACATATCTTCTTTTAGTTTTTTCTTCTTTTAGTTATTTCTTCTTTTTAAGTTTCCTTGCCAACTGTGTTGGTAGAATGAATTTTACCTTTGATCGATTTTAACGGTTATTCTTAGTAGAATAATATTTCATTACAGGATTTTATGTTAGGGGCATCTTCTCTTGAATTGTAAGTGTCGCACATATCTTCTTTTAGTTTTTTCTTCTTTTAGTTATTTCTTCTTTTTAAGTTTCCTTGCCAACTGTGTTGGTAGAATGAATTTTACCTTTGATCGATTTTAACGGTTATTCTTAGTAGAATAATATTTCATTACAGGATTTTATGTTAGGGGCATCTTCTCTTGAATTGTAAGTGTCGCACATATCTTCTTTTAGTTTTTTCTTCTTTTAGTTATTTCTTCTTTTTAAGTTTCCTTGCCAACTGTGTTGGTAGAATGAATTTTACCTTTGATCGATTTTAACGGTTATTCTTAGTAGAATAATATTTCATTACAGGATTTTATGTTAGGGGCATCTTCTCTTGAATTGTAAGTGTCGCACATATCTTCTTTTAGTTTTTTCTTCTTTTAGTTATTTCTTCTCTTTAAGTTTCCTTGCGAACTGTGTTGGTAGAATGAATTTTACCTTTGATCGATTTTAACGGTGATTCTTAGTAGAATAATATTTCATTACAGGATTTTATGTTAGGGGCATTTTCTCTTGAATTGTAAGTGTCGCACATGTCTTCTTTTAGTTTTTTCTTTTTTTAGTTATTTCTTCTTTTTAAGTTTCCTTGCGAACTGTGTTGGTAGAATGAATTTTACCTTTGATCGATTTTAACGGTGATTCTTAGTAGAATAATATTTCAATACAGGATTTTATGTTAGGGGCATTCTCTCTTGAATTGTAAGTGTCGCACATGTCTTCTTTTAGTTTTTTCTTCTTTTAGTTATTTCTTCTTTTTAAGTTTCCTTGCCAACTGTGTTGGTAGAATGAATTTTACCTTTGATCGATTTTAACGGTTATTCTTAGTAGAATAATATTTCATTACAGGATTTTATGTTAGGGGCATCTTCTCTTGAATTGTAAGTGTCGCACATATCTTCTTTTAGTTTTTTCTTCTTTTAGTTATTTCTTCTCTTTAAGTTTCCTTGCGAACTGTGTTGGTAGAATGAATTTTACCTTTGATCGATTTTAACGGTGATTCTTAGTAGAATAATATTTCAATACAGGATTTTATGTTAGGGGCATCTTCTCTTGAATTGTAAGTGTCGCACATATCTTCTTTTAGTTTTTTCTTCTTTTAGTTATTTCTTCTTTTTAAGTTTCCTTGCCAACTGTGTTGGTAGAATGAATTTTACCTTTGATCGATTTTAACGGTGATTCTTAGTAGAATAATATTTCATTACAGGATTTTATGTTAGGGGCATTTTCTCTTGAATTGTAAGTGTCGCACATGTCTTCTTTTAGTTTTTTCTTCTTTTAGTTATTTCTTCTCTTTAAGTTTCCTCGCAAACTGTGTTGGTAGAATGAATTTTACCTTTGATCGATTTTAACGGTTATTCTTAGTAGAATAATATTTCATTACAGGATTTTATGTTAGGGGCATCTTCTCTTGAATTGTAAGTGTCGCACATATCTTCTTTTAGTTTTTTCTTCTTTTAGTTATTTCTTCTCTTTAAGTTTCCTTGCGAACTGTGTTGGTAGAATGAATTTTACCTTTGATCGATTTTAACGGTGATTCTTAGTAGAATAATATTTCATTACAGGATTTTATGTTAGGGGCATTCTCTCTTGAATTGTAAGTGTCGCACATGTCTTCTTTTAGTTTTTTCTTCTTTTAGTTATTTCTTCTCTTTAAGTTTCCTCGCAAACTGTGTTGGTAGAATGAATTTTACCTTTGATCGATTTTAACGGTGATTCTTAGTAGAATAATATTTCATTACAGGATTTTATGTTAGGGGCATTTTCTCTTGAATTGTAAGTGTCGCACATGTCTTCTTTTAGTTTTTTCTTCTTTTAGTTATTTCTTCTCTTTAAGTTTCCTCGCAAACTGTGTTGGTAGAATGAATTTTACCTTTGATGAATTTTAACGGTGATTCTTAGTAGAATAATATTTCATTACAGGATTTTATGTTAGGGGCATTTTCTCTTGAATTGTAAGTGTCGCGCATGTCTTCTTTTAGTATTTTTCTTCTTTTAGTTATTTCTTCTTTTTAAGTTTCCTTGCCAACTGTGTTGGTAGAATGAATTTTACCTTTGATCGATTTTAACGGTGATTCTTAGTAGAATAATATTTCATTACAGGATTTTATGTTAGGGGCATTCTCTCTTGAATTGTAAGTGTCGCACATGTCTTCTTTTAGTTTTTTCTTCTTTTAGTTATTTCTTCTCTTTAAGTTTCCTCGCAAACTGTGTTGGTAGAATGAATTTTACCTTTGATCGTTTTTAACGGTGATTCTTAGTAGAATAATATTTCATTACAGGATTTTATGTTAGGGGCATTTTCTCTTGAATTGTAAGTGTCGCACATGTCTTCTTTTAGTTTTTTCTTCTTTTAGTTATTTCTTCTCTTTAAGTTTCCTCGCAAACTGTGTTGGTAGAATGAATTTTACCTTTGATGAATTTTAACGGTGATTCTTAGTAGAATAATATTTCATTACAGGATTTTATGTTAGGGGCATTTTCTCTTGAATTGTAAGTGTCGCACATGTCTTCTTTTAGTTTTTTCTTCTTTTAGTTATTTCTTCTCTTTAAGTTTCCTCGCAAACTGTGTTGGTAGAATGAATTTTACCTTTGATCGATTTTAACGGTTATTCTTAGTAGAATAATATTTCATTACAGGATTTTATGTTAGGGGCATCTTCTCTTGAATTGTAAGTGTCGCACATATCTTCTTTTAGTTTTTTCTTCTTTTAGTTATTTCTTCTCTTTAAGTTTCCTTGCGAACTGTGTTGGTAGAATGAATTTTACCTTTGATCGATTTTAACGGTGATTCTTAGTAGAATAATATTTCAATACAGGATTTTATGTTAGGGGCATTCTCTCTTGAATTGTAAGTGTCGCACATGTCTTCTTTTAGTTATTTCTTCTCTTTAAGTTTCCTCGCAAACTGTGTTGGTAGAATGAATTTTACCTTTGATCGATTTTAACGGTGATTCTTAGTAGAATAATATTTCATTACAGGATTTTATGTTAGGGGCATTTTCTCTTGAATTGTAAGTGTCGCACATGTCTTCTTTTAGTTTTTTCTTCTTTTAGTTATTTCTTCTCTTTAAGTTTCCTCGCAAACTGTGTTGGTAGAATGAATTTTACCTTTGATGAATTTTAACGGCGATTCTTAGTAGAATAATATTTCATTACAGGATTTTATGTTAGGGGCATTTTCTCTTGAATTGTAAGTGTCGCGCATGTCTTCTTTTAGTATTTTTCTTCTTTTAGTTATTTCTTCTTTTTAAGTTTCCTTGCCAACTGTGTTGGTAGAATGAATTTTACCTTTGATCGATTTTAACGGTGATTCTTAGTAGAATAATATTTCATTACAGGATTTTATGTTAGGGGCATTCTCTCTTGAATTGTAAGTGTCGCACATGTCTTCTTTTAGTTTTTTCTTCTTTTAGTTATTTCTTCTCTTTAAGTTTCCTCGCAAACTGTGTTGGTAGAATGAATTTTACCTTTGATCGTTTTTAACGGTGATTCTTAGTAGAATAATATTTCATTACAGGATTTTATGTTAGGGGCATTTTCTCTTGAATTGTAAGTGTCGCACATGTCTTCTTTTAGTTTTTTCTTCTTTTAGTTATTTCTTCTCTTTAAGTTTCCTCGCAAACTGTGTTGGTTGAATGAATTTTACCTTTGATGAATTTTAACGGTGATTCTTAGTAGAATAATATTTCATTACAGGATTTTATGTTAGGGGCATTTTCTCTTGAATTGTAAGTGTCGCACATGTCTTCTTTTAGTTTTTTCTTCTTTTAGTTATTTCTTCTCTTTAAGTTTCCTCGCAAACTGTGTTGGTAGAATGAATTTTACCTTTGATCGATTTTAACGGTTATTCTTAGTAGAATAATATTTCATTACAGGATTTTATGTTAGGGGCATCTTCTCTTGAATTGTAAGTGTCGCACATATCTTCTTTTAGTTTTTTCTTCTTTTAGTTATTTCTTCTCTTTAAGTTTCCTTGCGAACTGTGTTGGTAGAATGAATTTTACCTTTGATCGATTTTAACGGTGATTCTTAGTAGAATAATATTTCAATACAGGATTTTATGTTAGGGGCATTCTCTCTTGAATTGTAAGTGTCGCACATGTCTTCTTTTAGTTATTTCTTCTCTTTAGGTTTCCTCGCAAACTGTGTTGGTAGAATGAATTTTACCTTTGATCGATTTTAACGGTGATTCTTAGTAGAATAATATTTCATTACAGGATTTTATGTTAGGGGCATTTTCTCTTGAATTGTAAGTGTCGCACATGTCTTCTTTTAGTTTTTTCTTCTTTTAGTTATTTCTTCTCTTTAAGTTTCCTCGCAAACTGTGTTGGTAGAATGAATTTTACCTTTGATGAATTTTAACGGTGATTCTTAGTAGAATAATATTTCATTACAGGATTTTATGTTAGGGGCATTTTCTCTTGAATTGTAAGTGTCGCGCATGTCTTCTTTTAGTATTTTTCTTCTTTTAGTTATTTCTTCTTTTTAAGTTTCCTTGCCAACTGTGTTGGTAGAATGAATTTTACCTTTGATCGATTTTAACGGTGATTCTTAGTAGAATAATATTTCATTACAGGATTTTATGTTAGGGGCATTCTCTCTTGAATTGTAAGTGTCGCACATGTCTTCTTTTAGTTTTTTCTTCTTTTAGTTATTTCTTCTCTTTAAGTTTCCTCGCAAACTGTGTTGGTAGAATGAATTTTACCTTTGATCGATTTTAACGGTTATTCTTAGTAGAATAATATTTCATTACAGGATTTTATGTTAGGGGCATCTTCTCTTGAATTGTAAGTGTCGCACATATCTTCTTTTAGTTTTTTCTTCTTTTAGTTATTTCTTCTCTTTAAGTTTCCTTGCGAACTGTGTTGGTAGAATGAATTTTACCTTTGATCGATTTTAACGGTGATTCTTAGTAGAATAATATTTCAATACAGGATTTTATGTTAGGGGCATTCTCTCTTGAATTGTAAGTGTCGCACATGTCTTCTTTTAGTTTTTTCTTTTTTTAGTTATTTCTTCTTTTTAAGTTTCCTTGCGAACTGTGTTGGTAGAATGAATTTTACCTTTGATCGATTTTAACGGTGATTCTTAGTAGAATAATATTTCAATACAGGATTTTATGTTAGGGGCATTCTCTCTTGAATTGTAAGTGTCGCACATGTCTTCTTTTAGTTTTTTCTTCTTTTAGTTATTTCTTCTTTTTAAGTTTCCTTGCCAACTGTGTTGGTAGAATGAATTTTACCTTTGATCGATTTTAACGGTTATTCTTAGTAGAATAATATTTCATTACAGGATTTTATGTTAGGGGCATCTTCTCTTGAATTGTAAGTGTCGCACATATCTTCTTTTAGTTTTTTCTTCTTTTAGTTATTTCTTCTCTTTAAGTTTCCTTGCGAACTGTGTTGGTAGAATGAATTTTACCTTTGATCGATTTTAACGGTGATTCTTAGTAGAATAATATTTCAATACAGGATTTTATGTTAGGGGCATCTTCTCTTGAATTGTAAGTGTCGCACATATCTTCTTTTAGTTTTTTCTTCTTTTAGTTATTTCTTCTTTTTAAGTTTCCTTGCCAACTGTGTTGGTAGAATGAATTTTACCTTTGATCGATTTTAACGGTGATTCTTAGTAGAATAATATTTCATTACAGGATTTTATGTTAGGGGCATTTTCTCTTGAATTGTAAGTGTCGCACATGTCTTCTTTTAGTTTTTTCTTCTTTTAGTTATTTCTTCTCTTTAAGTTTCCTCGCAAACTGTGTTGGTAGAATGAATTTTACCTTTGATCGATTTTAACGGTTATTCTTAGTAGAATAATATTTCATTACAGGATTTTATGTTAGGGGCATCTTCTCTTGAATTGTAAGTGTCGCACATATCTTCTTTTAGTTTTTTCTTCTTTTAGTTATTTCTTCTCTTTAAGTTTCCTTGCGAACTGTGTTGGTAGAATGAATTTTACCTTTGATCGATTTTAACGGTGATTCTTAGTAGAATAATATTTCAATACAGGATTTTATGTTAGGGGCATTCTCTCTTGAATTGTAAGTGTCGCACATGTCTTCTTTTAGTTATTTCTTCTTTTTAAGTTTCCTCGCAAACTGTGTTGGTAGAATGAATTTTACCTTTGATCGATTTTAACGGTGATTCTTAGTAGAATAATATTTCATTACAGGATTTTATGTTAGGGGCATTTTCTCTTGAATTGTAAGTGTCGCGCATGTCTTCTTATAGTATTTTTCTTCTTTTAGTTATTTCTTCTTTTTAAGTTTCCTTGCCAACTGTGTTGGTAGAATGAATTTTACCTTTGATCGATTTTAACGGTGATTCTTAGTAGAATAATATTTCAATACAGGATTTTATGTTAGGGGCATCTTCTCTTGAATTGTAAGTGTCGCACATATCTTCTTTTAGTTTTTTCTTCTTTTAGTTATTTCTTCTTTTTAAGTTTCCTTGCCAACTGTGTTGGTAGAATGAATTTTACCTTTGATCGATTTTAACGGTGATTCTTAGTAGAATAATATTTCATTACAGGATTTTATGTTAGGGGCATTTTCTCTTGAATTGTAAGTGTCGCGCATGTCTTCTTATAGTATTTTTCTTCTTTTAGTTATTTCTTCTTTTTAAGTTTCCTTGCCAACTGTGTTGGTAGAATGAATTTTACCTTTGATCGATTTTAACGGTGATTCTTAGTAGAATAATATTTCATTACAGGATTTTATGTTAGGGGCATCTTCTCTTGAATTGTAAGTGTCGCACATATCTTCTTTTAGTTTTTTCTTCTTTTAGTTATTTCTTCTCTTTAAGTTTCCTTGCGAACTGTGTTGGTAGAATGAATTTTACCTTTGATCGATTTTAACGGTGATTCTTAGTAGAATAATATTTCAATACAGGATTTTATGTTAGGGGCATTCTCTCTTGAATTGTAAGTGTCGCACATGTCTTCTTTTAGTTATTTCTTCTCTTTAAGTTTCCTCGCAAACTGTGTTGGTAGAATGAATTTTACCTTTGATCGATTTTAACGGTGATTCTTAGTAGAATAATATTTCATTACAGGATTTTATGTTAGGGGCATTTTCTCTTGAATTGTAAGTGTCGCGCATGTCTTCTTATAGTATTTTTCTTCTTTTAGTTATTTCTTCTTTTTAAGTTTCCTTGCCAACTGTGTTGGTAGAATGAATTTTACCTTTGATCGATTTTAACGGTGATTCTTAGTAGAATAATATTTCAATACAGGATTTTATGTTAGGGGCATCTTCTCTTGAATTGTAAGTGTCGCACATATCTTCTTTTAGTTTTTTCTTCTTTTAGTTATTTCTTCTTTTTAAGTTTCCTTGCCAACTGTGTTGGTAGAATGAATTTTACCTTTGATCGATTTTAACGGTGATTCTTAGTAGAATAATATTTCATTACAGGATTTTATGTTAGGGGCATTTTCTCTTGAATTGTAAGTGTCGCACATGTCTTCTTTTAGTTTTTTCTTCTTTTAGTTATTTCTTCTCTTTAAGTTTCCTCGCAAACTGTGTTGGTAGAATGAATTTTACCTTTGATCGATTTTAACGGTGATTCTTAGTAGAATAATATTTCATTACAGGATTTTATGTTAGGGGCATCTTCTCTTGAATTGTAAGTGTCGCACATATCTTCTTTTAGTTTTTTCTTCTTTTAGTTATTTCTTCTCTTTAAGTTTCCTTGCGAACTGTGTTGGTAGAATGAATTTTACCTTTGATCGATTTTAACGGTGATTCTTAGTAGAATAATATTTCAATACAGGATTTTATGTTAGGGGCATTCTCTCTTGAATTGTAAGTGTCGCACATGTCTTCTTTTAGTTATTTCTTCTCTTTAAGTTTCCTCGCAAACTGTGTTGGTAGAATGAATTTTACCTTTGATCGATTTTAACGGTGATTCTTAGTAGAATAATATTTCATTACAGGATTTTATGTTAGGGGCATTCTCTCTTGAATTGTAAGTGTCGCGCATGTCTTCTTATAGTATTTTTCTTCTTTTAGTTATTTCTTCTTTTTAAGTTTCCTTGCCAACTGTGTTGGTAGAATGAATTTTACCTTTGATCGATTTTAACGGTGATTCTTAGTAGAATAATATTTCATTACAGGATTTTATGTTAGGGGCATCTTCTCTTGAATTGTAAGTGTCGCACATATCTTCTTTTAGTTTTTTCTTCTTTTAGTTATTTCTTCTCTTTAAGTTTCCTTGCGAACTGTGTTGGTAGAATGAATTTTACCTTTGATCGATTTTAACGGTGATTCTTAGTAGAATAATATTTCAATACAGGATTTTATGTTAGGGGCATTCTCTCTTGAATTGTAAGTGTCGCACATGTCTCCTTTTAGTTATTTCTTCTCTTTAAGTTTCCTCGCAAACTGTGTTGGTAGAATGAATTTTACCTTTGATCGATTTTAACGGTGATTCTTAGTAGAATAATATTTCAATACAGGATTTTATGTTAGGGGCATTCTCTCTTGAATTGTAAGTGTCGCACATGTCTTCTTTTAGTTATTTCTTCTCTTTAAGTTTCCTCGCAAACTGTGTTGGTAGAATGAATTTTACCTTTGATCGATTTTAACGGTGATTCTTAGTAGAATAATATTTCATTACAGGATTTTATGTTAGGGGCATTTTCTCTTGAATTGTAAGTGTCGCACATGTCTTCTTTTAGTTTTTTCTTCTTTTAGTTATTTCTTCTCTTTAAGTTTCCTCGCAAACTGTGTTGGTAGAATGAATTTTACCTTTGATCGATTTTAACGGTTATTCTTAGTAGAATAATATTTCATTACAGGATTTTATGTTAGGGGCATCTTCTCTTGAATTGTAAGTGTCGCACATATCTTCTTTTAGTTTTTTCTTCTTTTAGTTATTTCTTCTCTTTAAGCTTCCTTGCGAACTGTGTTGGTAGAATGAATTTTACCTTTGATCGATTTTAACGGTGATTCTTAGTAGAATAATATTTCAATACAGGATTTTATGTTAGGGGCATTCTCTCTTGAATTGTAAGTGTCGCACATGTCTTCTTTTAGTTATTTCTTCTCTTTAAGTTTCCTCGCAAACTGTGTTGGTAGAATGAATTTTACCTTTGATCGATTTTAACGGTGATTCTTAGTAGAATAATATTTCATTACAGGATTTTATGTTAGGGGCATTTTCTCTTGAATTGTAAGTGTCGCGCATGTCTTCTTATAGTATTTTTCTTCTTTTAGTTATTTCTTCTTTTTAAGTTTCCTTGCCAACTGTGTTGGTAGAATGAATTTTACCTTTGATCGATTTTAACGGTGATTCTTAGTAGAATAATATTTCATTACAGGATTTTATGTTAGGGGCATTCTCTCTTGAATTGTAAGTGTCGCACATGTCTTCTTTTAGTTTTTTCTTCTTTTAGTTATTTCTTCTCTTTAAGTTTCCTCGCAAACTGTGTTGGTAGAATGAATTTTACCTTTGATCGATTTTAACGGTGATTCTTAGTAGAATAATATTTCATTACAGGATTTTATGTTAGGGGCATTTTCTCTTGAATTGTAAGTGTCGCGCATGTCTTCCTTTAGTATTTTTCTTTTAGTTATTTCTTCTTTTTAAGTTTCCTTGCAAACTGTGTTGGTAGAATGAATTTTACCTTTGATCGATTTTAACGGTGATTCTTAGTAGAATAATATTTCATTACAGGATTTTATGTTAGGGGCATTTTCTCTTGAATTGTAAGTGTCGCACATGTCTTCTTTTAGTTTTTTCTTCTTTTAGTTATTTCTTCTCTTTAAGTTTCCTCGCAAACTGTGTTGGTAGAAAGAATTTTACCTTTGATGAATTTTAACGGTGATTCTTAGTAGAATAATATTTCATTACAGGATTTTATGTTAGGGGCATTTTCTCTTGAATTGTAAGTGTCGCGCATGTCTTCCTTTAGTATTTTTCTTTTAGTTATTTCTTCTTTTTAAGTCTCCTTGCAAACTGTGTTGGTAGAATGAATTTTACCTTTGATCGATTTTAACGGTGATTCTTAGTAGAATAATATTTCATTACAGGATTTTATGTTAGGGGCATTTTCTCTTGAATTGTAAGTGTCGCGCATGTCTTCCTTTAGTATTTTTCTTTTAGTTATTTCTTCTTTTTAAGTTTCCTTGCAAACTGTGTTGGTAGAATGAATTTTACCTTTGATCGATTTTAACGGTGATTCTTAGTAGAATAATATTTCATTACAAGATTTTATGTTAGGGGCATTTTCTCTTGAATTGTAAGTGTCGCACATATCTTCTTTTAGTTTTTTCTTCTTTTAGTTATTTCTTCTCTTTAAGTTTCCTTGCGAACTGTGTTGGTAGAATGAATTTTACCTTTGATCGATTTTAACGGTGATTCTTAGTAGAATAATATTTCAATACAGGATTTTATGTTAGGGGCATTCTCTCTTGAATTGTAAGTGTCGCACATGTCTTCTTTTAGTTTTTTCTTCTTTTAGTTATTTCTTCTCTTTAAGTTTCCTCGCAAACTGTGTTGGTAGAATGAATTTTACCTTTGATGAATTTTAACGGTGATTCTTAGTAGAATAATATTTCATTACAGGATTTTATGTTAGGGGCATTTTCTCTTGAATTGTAAGTGTCGCGCATGTCTTCTTTTAGTATTTTTCTTCTTTTAGTTATTTCTTCTTTTTAAGTTTCCTTGCCAACTGTGTTGGTAGAATGAATTTTACCTTTGATCGATTTTAACGGTGATTCTTAGTACAATAATATTTCATTACAGGATTTTATGTTAGGGGCATTCTCTCTTGAATTGTAAGTGTCGCACATGTCTTCTTTTAGTTTTTTCTTCTTTTAGTTATTTCTTCTCTTTAAGTTTCCTCGCAAACTGTGTTGGTAGAATGAATTTTACCTTTGATCGATTTTAACGGTGATTCTTAGTAGAATAATATTTCATTACAGGATTTTATGTTAGGGGCATTTTCTCTTGAATTGTAAGTGTCGCACATGTCTTCTTTTAGTTTTTTCTTCTTTTAGTTATTTCTTCTCTTTAAGTTTCCTCGCAAACTGTGTTGGTAGAATGAATTTTACCTTTGATGAATTTTAACGGTGATTCTTAGTAGAATAATATTTCATTACAGGATTTTATGTTAGGGGCATTTTCTCTTGAATTGTAAGTGTCGCACATGTCTTCTTTTAGTTTTTTCTTCTTTTAGTTATTTCTTCTCTTTAAGTTTCCTCGCAAACTGTGTTGGTAGAATGAATTTTACCTTTGATCGATTTTAACGGTTATTCTTAGTAGAATAATATTTCATTACAGGATTTTATGTTAGGGGCATCTTCTCTTAAATTGTAAGTGTCGCACATATCTTCTTTTAGTTTTTTCTTCTTTTAGTTATTTCTTCTCTTTAAGTTTCTTTGCGAACTGTGTTGGTAGAATGAATTTTACCTTTGATCGATTTTAACGGTGATTCTTAGTAGAATAATATTTCATTACAGGATTTTATGTTAGGGGCATTTTCTCTTGAATTGTAAGTGTCGCACATGTCTTCTTTTAGTTTTTTCTTCTTTTAGTTATTTCTTCTCTTTAAGTTTCCTCGCAAACTGTGTTGGTAGAATGAATTTTACCTTTGATGAATTTTAACGGTGATTCTTAGTAGAATAATATTTCATTACAGGATTTTATGTTAGGGGCATTTTCTCTTGAATTGTAAGTGTCGCACATGTCTTCTTTTAGTTTTTTCTTCTTTTAGTTATTTCTTCTCTTTAAGTTTCCTCGCAAACTGTGTTGGTAGAATGAATTTTACCTTTGATCGATTTTAACGGTTATTCTTAGTAGAATAATATTTCAATACAGGATTTTATGTTAGGGGCATTCTCTCTTGAATTGTAAGTGTCGCACATGTCTTCTTTTAGTTATTTCTTCTCTTTAAGTTTCCTCGCAAACTGTGTTGGTAGAATGAATTTTACCTTTGATCGATTTTAACGGTGATTCTTAGTAGAATAATATTTCATTACAGGATTTTATGTTAGGGGCATTTTCTCTTGAATTGTAAGTGTCGCACATGTCTTCTTTTAGTTTTTTCTTCTTTTAGTTATTTCTTCTCTTTAAGTTTCCTCGCAAACTGTGTTGGTAGAATGAATTTTACCTTTGATGGATTTTAACGGTGATTCTTAGTAGAATAATATTTCATTACAGGATTTTATGTTAGGGGCATTTTCTCTTGAATTGTAAGTGTCGCGCATGTCTTCTTTTAGTATTTTTCTTCTTTTAGTTATTTCTTCTTTTTAAGTTTCCTTGCCAACTGTGTTGGTAGAATGAATTTTACCTTTGATCGATTTTAACGGTGATTCTTAGTAGAATAATATTTCATTACAGGATTTTATGTTAGGGGCATTCTCTCTTGAACTGTAAGTGTCGCACATGTCTTCTTTTAGTTTTTTCTTCTTTTAGTTATTTCTTCTCTTTAAGTTTCCTCGCAAACTGTGTTGGTAGAATGAATTTTACCTTTGATCGATTTTAACGGTGATTCTTAGTATAATAATATTTCATTACAGGATTTTATGTTAAGGGCATTTTCTCTTGAATTGTAAGTGTCGCACATGTCTTCTTTTAGTTTTTTCTTCTTTTAGTTATTTCTTCTCTTTAAGTTTCCTCGCAAACTGTGTTGGTAGAATGAATTTTACCTTTGATGAATTTTAACGGTGATTCTTAGTAGAATAATATTTCATTACAGGATTTTATGTTAGGGACATTCTCTCTTGAATTGTAAGTGTCGTACATGTCTTCTTTTAGTTTTTTCTTCTTTTAGTTATTTCTTCTCTTTAAGTTTCCTCGCAAACTGTGTTGGTAGAATGAATTTTACCTTTGATCGATTTTAACGGTGATTCTTAGTAGAATAATATTTCATTACAGGATTTTATGTTAGGGGCATTTTCTCTTGAATTGTAAGTGTCGCGCATGTCTTCCTTTAGTATTTTTCTTTTAGTTATTTCTTCTTTTTAAGTTTCCTCGCAAACTGTGTTGGTAGAATGAATTTTACCTTTGATCGATTTTAACGGTGATTCTTAGTAGAATAATATTTCATTACAGGATTTTATGTTAGGGGCATTTTCTCTTGAATTGTAAGTGTCGCGCATGTCTTCCTTTAGTATTTTTCTTTTAGTTATTTCTTCTCTTTAAGTTTCCTCGCAAACTGTGTTGGTAGAATGAATTTTACCTTTGATCGATTTTAACGGTGATTCTTAGTAGAATAATATTTCATTACAAGATTTTATGTTAGGGGCATTTTCTCTTGAATTGTAAGTGTCGCACATATCTTCTTTTAGTTATTTCTTCTTTTTAGGTTTCCTCGCAAACTGTGTTGGTAGAATGAATTTTACCTTTGATCAATTTTAACGGTGATTCTTAGTAGAATAATATTTCATTACAGGATTTTATGTTAGGGGCATTTTCTCTTGAATTGTAAGTGTCGCACATATCTTCTTTTAGTTTTTTCTTCTTTTAGTTATTTCTTCTCTTTAAGTTTCCTTGCGAACTGTGTTGGTAGAAGGAATTTTACCTTTGATCAATTTTAACGGTGATTCTTAGTAGAATAATACTTCATTACAGGATTTTATGTTAGGGGCATTTTCTCTTGAATTGTAAGTGTCGCGCATGTCTTCTTTTAGTATTTTTCTTCTTTTAGTTATTTCTTCTTTTTAAGTTTCCTTGCCAACTGTGTTGGTAGAATGAATTTTACCTTTGATCGATTTTAACGGTGATTCTTAGTAGAATAATATTTCATTACAGGATTTTATGTTAGGGGCATTTTCTCTTGAATTGTAAGTGTCGCGCATGTCTTCTTTTAGTATTTTTCTTCTTTTAGTTATTTCTTCTTTTTAAGTTTCCTTGCCAACTGTGTTGGTAGAATGAATTTTACCTTTGATCGATTTTAACGGTGATTCTTAGTAGAATAATATTTCAATACAGGATTTTATGTTAGGGGCATCTTCTCTTGAATTGTAAGTGTCGCACATATCTTCTTTTAGTTTTTTCTTCTTTTAGTTATTTCTTCTTTTTAAGTTTCCTTGCCAACTGTGTTGGTAGAATGAATTTTACCTTTGATCGATTTTAACGGTGATTCTTAGTAGAATAATATTTCATTACAGGATTTTATGTTAGGGGCATTCTCTCTTGAATTGTAAGTGTCGCACATGTCTTCTTTTAGTTTTTTCTTCTTTTAGTTATTTCTTCTCTTTAAGTTTCCTCGCAAACTGTGTTGGTAGAATGAATTTTACCTTTGATCGATTTTAACGGTGATTCTTAGTAGAATAATATTTCATTACAGGATTTTATGTTAGGGGCATTTTCTCTTGAATTGTAAGTGTCGCACATGTCTTTTTTTAGTTTTTTCTTCTTTTAGTTATTTCTTCTCTTTAAGTTTCCTCGCAAACTGTGTTGGTAGAATGAATTTTACCTTTGATCGATTTTAACGGTTATTCTTAGTAGAATAATATTTCATTACAGGATTTTATGTTAGGGGCATCTTCTCTTGAATTGTAAGTGTCGCACATATCTTCTTTTAGTTTTTTCTTCTTTTAGTTATTTCTTCTCTTTAAGTTTCCTTGCGAACTGTGTTGGTAGAATGAATTTTACCTTTGATCGATTTTAACGGTGATTCTTAGTAGAATAATATTTCAATACAGGATTTTATGTTAGGGGCATTCTCTCTTGAATTGTAAGTGTCGCACATGTCTTCTTTTAGTTATTTCTTCTCTTTAAGTTTCCTCGCAAACTGTGTTGGTAGAGTGAATTTTACCTTTGATCGATTTTAACGGTTATTCTTAGTAGAATAATATTTCATTACAGGATTTTATGTTAGGGGCATCTTCTCTTGAATTGTAAGTGTCGCACATATCTTCTTTTAGTTTTTTCTTCTTTTAGTTATTTCTTCTCTTTAAGTTTCCTTGCGAACTGTGTTGGTAGAATGAATTTTACCTTTGATCGATTTTAACGGTTATTCTTAGTAGAATAATATTTCATTACAGGATTTTATGTTAGGGGCATCTTCTCTTGAATTGTAAGTGTCGCACATATCTTCTTTTAGTTTTTTCTTCTTTTAGTTATTTCTTCTCTTTAAGTTTCCTCGCAAACTGTGTTGGTAGAATGAATTTTACCTTTGATCGATTTTAACGGTTATTCTTAGTAGAATAATATTTCATTACAGGATTTTATGTTAGGGTCATCTTCTCTTGAATTGTAAGTGTCGCACATATCTTCTTTTAGTTTTTTCTTCTTTTAGTTATTTCTTCTCTTTAAGTTTCCTCGCAAACTGTGTTGGTAGAATGAATTTTACCTTTGATCGATTTTAACGGTGATTCTTAGTAGAATAATATTTCATTACAGGATTTTATGTTAGGGGCATTTTCTCTTGAATTGTAAGTGTCGCGCATGTCTTCCTTTAGTATTTTTCTTTTAGTTATTTCTTCTTTTTAAGTTTCCTTGCAAACTGTGTTGGTAGAATGAATTTTACCTTTGATCGATTTTAACGGTGATTCTTAGTAGAATAATATTTCATTACAAGATTTTATGTTAGGGGCATTTTCTCTTGAATTGTAAGTGTCGCACATATCTTCTTTTAGTTATTTCTTCTTTTTAGGTTTCCTCGCAAACTGTGTTGGTAGAATGAATTTTACCTTTGATCAATTTTAACGGTGATTCTTAGTAGAATAATATTTCATTACAGGATTTTATGTTAGGGGCATTTTCTCTTGAATTGTAAGTGTCGCACATATCTTCTTTTAGTTTTTTCTTCTTTTAGTTATTTCTTCTCTTTAAGTTTCCTTGCGAACTGTGTTGGTAGAAGGAATTTTACCTTTGATCAATTTTAACGGTGATTCTTAGTAGAATAATACTTCATTACAGGATTTTATGTTAGGGGCATTTTCTCTTGAATTGTAAGTGTCGCGCATGTCTTCTTTTAGTATTTTTCTTCTTTTAGTTATTTCTTCTTTTTAAGTTTCCTTGCCAACTGTGTTGGTAGAATGAATTTTACCTTTGATCGATTTTAACGGTGATTCTTAGTAGAATATTTCATTACAGGATTTTATGTTAGGGGCATTTTCTCTTGAATTGTAAGTGTCGCGCATGTCT
Source organism: Pyrochroa serraticornis (assembly GCA_905333025.2). Lineage (NCBI taxonomy): Eukaryota > Metazoa > Arthropoda > Insecta > Coleoptera > Pyrochroidae > Pyrochroa > Pyrochroa serraticornis. The sequence goes on from HG995154.1 coordinate 23,591,482, forward strand.
TCTTTTAGTATTTTTCTTCTTTTAGTTATTTCTTCTTTTTAAGTTTCCTTGCCAACTGTGTTGGTAGAATGAATTCTACCTTTGATCGATTTTAACGGTGATTCTTAGTAGAATAATATTTCAATACAGGATTTTATGTTAGGGGCATCTTCTCTTGAATTGTAAGTGTCGCACATATCTTCTTTTAGTTTTTTCTTCTTTTAGTTATTTCTTCTTTTTAAGTTTCCTTGCCAACTGTGTTGGTAGAATGAATTTTACCTTTGATCGATTTTAACGGTGATTCTTAGTAGAATAATATTTCATTACAGGATTTTATGTTAGGGGCATTCTCTCTTGAATTGTAAGTGTCGCACATGTCTTCTTTTAGTTTTTTCTTCTTTTAGTTATTTCTTCTCTTTAAGTTTCCTCGCAAACTGTGTTGGTAGAATGAATTTTACCTTTGATCGATTTTAACGGTGATTCTTAGTAGAATAATATTTCATTACAGGATTTTATGTTAGGGGCATTTTCTCTTGAATTGTAAGTGTCGCACATGTCTTTTTTTAGTTTTTTCTTCTTTTAGTTATTTCTTCTCTTTAAGTTTCCTCGCAAACTGTGTTGGTAGAATGAATTTTACCTTTGATCGATTTTAACGGTTATTCTTAGTAGAATAATATTTCATTACAGGATTTTATGTTAGGGGCATCTTCTCTTGAATTGTAAGTGTCGCACATATCTTCTTTTAGTTTTTTCTTCTTTTAGTTATTTCTTCTCTTTAAGTTTCCTTGCGAACTGTGTTGGTAGAATGAATTTTACCTTTGATCGATTTTAACGGTGATTCTTAGTAGAATAATATTTCAATACAGGATTTTATGTTAGGGGCATTCTCTCTTGAATTGTAAGTGTCGCACATGTCTTCTTTTAGTTATTTCTTCTCTTTAAGTTTCCTCGCAAACTGTGTTGGTAGAATGAATTTTACCTTTGATCGATTTTAACGGTGATTCTTAGTAGAATAATATTTCATTACAGGATTTTATGTTAGGGGCATTTTCTCTTGAATTGTAAGTGTCGCGCATGTCTTCTTATAGTATTTTTCTTCTTTTAGTTATTTCTTCTTTTTAAGTTTCCTTGCCAACTGTGTTGGTAGAATGAATTTTACCTTTGATCGATTTTAACGGTGATTCTTAGTAGAATAATATTTCATTACAGGATTTTATGTTAGGGGCATTCTCTCTTGAATTGTAAGTGTCGCACATGTCTTCTTTTAGTTTTTTCTTCTTTTAGTTATTTCTTCTCTTTAAGTTTCCTCGCAAACTGTGTTGGTAGAATGAATTTTACCTTTGATGAATTTTAACGGTGATTCTTAGTAGAATAATATTTCATTACAGGATTTTATGTTAGGGGCATTTTCTCTTGAATTGTAAGTGTCGCACATGTCTTCTTTTAGTTTTTTCTTCTTTTAGTTATTTCTTCTCTTTAAGTTTCCTCGCAAACTGTGTTGGTAGAATGAATTTTACCTTTGATGAATTTTAACGGTGATTCTTAGTAGAATAATATTTCATTACAGGATTTTATGTTAGGGGCATTTTCTCTTGAATTGTAAGTGTCGCGCATGTCTTCCTTTAGTATTTTTCTTTTAGTTATTTCTTCTTTTTAAGTCTCCTTGCAAACTGTGTTGGTAGAATGAATTTTACCTTTGATCGATTTTAACGGTGATTCTTAGTAGAATAATATTTCATTACAGGATTTTATGTTAGGGGCATTTTCTCTTGAATTGTAAGTGTCGCACATGTCTTCTTTTAGTTTTTTCTTCTTTTAGTTATTTCTTCTCTTTAAGTTTCCTCGCAAACTGTGTTGGTAGAATGAATTTTACCTTTGATGAATTTTAACGGTGATTCTTAGTAGAATAATATTTCATTACAGGATTTTATGTTAGGGGCATTTTCTCTTGAATTGTAAGTGTCGCGCATGTCTTCCTTTAGTATTTTTCTTTTAGTTATTTCTTCTTTTTAAGTTTCCTTGCAAACTGTGTTGGTAGAATGAATTTTACCTTTGATCGATTTTAACGGTGATTCTTAGTAGAATAATATTTCATTACAAGATTTTATGTTAGGGGCATTTTCTCTTGAATTGTAAGTGTCGCACATATCTTCTTTTAGTTTTTTCTTCTTTTAGTTATTTCTTCTCTTTAATTTTCCTTGCGAACTGTGTTGGTAGAATGAATTTTACCTTTGATCGATTTTAACGGTGATTCTTAGTAGAATAATATTTCAATACAGGATTTTATGTTAGGGGCATTCTCTCTTGAATTGTAAGTGTCGCACATGTCTTCTTTTAGTTTTTTCTTCTTTTAGTTATTTCTTCTCTTTAAGTTTCCTCGCAAACTGTGTTGGTAGAATGAATTTTACCTTTGATCGATTTTAACGGTGATTCTTAGTAGAATAATATTTCATTACAGGATTTTATGTTAGGGGCATTTTCTCTTGAATTGTAAGTGTCGCACATGTCTTCTTTTAGTTTTTTCTTCTTTTAGTTATTTCTTCTCTTTAAGTTTCCTCGCAAACTGTGTTGGTAGAATGAATTTTACCTTTGATGAATTTTAACGGTGATTCTTAGTAGAATAATATTTCATTACAGGATTTTATGTTAGGGGCATTTTCTCTTGAATTGTAAATGTCGCGCATGTCTTCTTTTAGTATTTTTCTTCTTTTAGTTATTTCTTCTTTTTAAGTTTCCTTGCCAACTGTGTTGGTAGAATGAATTTTACCTTTGATCGATTTTAACGGTGATTCTTAGTAGAATAATATTTCATTACAGGATTTTATGTTAGGGGCATTCTCTCTTGAATTGTAAGTGTCGCACATGTCTTCTTTTAGTTTTTTCTTCTTTTAGTTATTTCTTCTCTTTAAGTTTCCTCGCAAACTGTGTTGGTAGAATGAATTTTACCTTTGATCGATTTTAACGGTGATTCTTAGTAGAATAATATTTCATTACAGGATTTTATGTTAGGGGCATTTTCTCTTGAATTGTAAGTGTCGCACATGTCTTCTTTTAGTTTTTTCTTCTTTTAGTTATTTCTTCTCTTTAAGTTTCCTTGCAAACTGTGTTGGTAGAATGAATTTTACCTTTGATGAATTTTAACGGTGATTCTTAGTAGAATAATATTTCATTACAGGATTTTATGTTAGGGGCATTTTCTCTTGAATTGTAAATGTCGCGCATGTCTTCTTTTAGTATTTTTCTTCTTTTAGTTATTTCTTCTTTTTAAGTTTCCTTGCCAACTGTGTTGGTAGAATGAATTTTACCTTTGATCGATTTTAACGGTGATTCTTAGTAGAATAATATTTCATTACAGGATTTTATGTTAGGGGCATTCTCTCTTGAATTGTAAGTGTCGCACATGTCTTCTTTTAGTTTTTTCTTCTTTTAGTTATTTCTTCTCTTTAAGTTTCCTCGCAAACTGTGTTGGTAGAATGAATTTTACCTTTGATCGATTTTAACGGTGATTCTTAGTAGAATAATATTTCATTACAGGATTTTATGTTAGGGGCATTTTCTCTTGAATTGTAAGTGTCGCACATGTCTTCTTTTAGTTTTTTCTTCTTTTAGTTATTTCTTCTCTTTAAGTTTCCTTGCAAACTGTGTTGGTAGAATGAATTTTACCTTTGATGAATTTTAACGGTGATTCTTAGTAGAATAATATTTCATTACAGGATTTTATGTTAGGGGCATTTTCTCTTGAATTGTAAGTGTCGCGCATGTCTTCTTTTAGTATTTTTCTTCTTTTAGTTATTTCTTCTTTTTAAGTTTCCTTGCCAACTGTGTTGGTAGAATGAATTTTACCTTTGATCGATTTTAACGGTGATTCTTAGTAGAATAATATTTCATTACAGGATTTCATGTTAGGGGCATTCTCTCTTGAATTGTAAGTGTCGCACATGTCTTCTTTTAGTTTTTTCTTCTTTTAGTTATTTCTTCTCTTTAAGTTTCCTCGCAAACTGTGTTGGTAGAATGAATTTTACCTTTGATCGATTTTAACGGTGATTCTTAGTAGAATAATATTTCATTACAGGATTTTATGTTAGGGGCATTTTCTCTTGAATTGTAAGTGTCGCACATGTCTTCTTTTAGTTTTTTCTTCTTTTAGTTATTTCTTCTCTTTAAGTTTCCTCGCAAACTGTGTTGGTAGAATGAATTTTACCTTTGATGAATTTTAACGGTGATTCTTAGTAGAATAATATTTCATTACAGGATTTTATGTTAGGGGCATTTTCTCTTGAATTGTAAGTGTCGCACATGTCTTCTTTTAGTTTTTTCTTCTTTTAGTTATTTCTTCTCTTTAAGTTTCCTCGCAAATTGTGTTGGTAGAATGAATTTTACCTTTGATCGATTTTAACGGTTATTCTTAGTAGAATAATATTTCATTACAGGATTTTATGTTAGGGGCATCTTCTCTTAAATTGTAAGTGTCGCACATATCTTCTTTTAGTTTTTTCTTCTTTTAGTTATTTCTTCTCTTTAAGTTTCTTTGCGAACTGTGTTGGTAGAATGAATTTTACCTTTGATCGATTTTAACGGTGATTCTTAGTAGAATAATATTTCAATACAGGATTTTATGTTAGGGGCATTCTCTCTTGAATTGTAAGTGTCGCACATGTCTTCTTTTAGTTATTTCTTCTCTTTAAGTTTCCTCGCAAACTGTGTTGGTAGAATGAATTTTACCTTTGATCGATTTTAACGGTGATTCTTAGTAGAATAATATTTCATTACAGGATTTTATGTTAGGGGCATTTTCTCTTGAATTGTAAGTGTCGCACATGTCTTCTTTTAGTATTTTTCTTCTTTTAGTTATTTCTTCTTTTTAAGTTTCCTTGCCAACTGTGTTGGTAGAATAAATTTTACCTTTGATCGATTTTAACGGTGATTCTTAGTAGAATAATATTTCATTACAAGATTTTATGTTAGGGGCATTCTCTCTTGAACTGTAAGTGTCGCACATGTCTTCTTTTAGTTTTTTCTTCTTTTAGTTATTTCTTCTCTTTAAGTTTCCTCGCAAACTGTGTTGGTAGAATGAATTTTACCTTTGATCGATTTTAACGGTGATTCTTAGTAGAATAATATTTCATTACAGGATTTTATGTTAGGGGCATTTTCTCTTGAATTGTAAGTGTCGCACATGTCTTCTTTTAGTTTTTTCTTCTTTTAGTTATTTCTTCTCTTTAAGTTTCCTCGCAAACTGTGTTGGTAGAATGAATTTTACCTTTGATGAATTTTAACGGTGATTCTTAGTAGAATAATATTTCATTACAGGATTTTATGTTAGGGACATTCTCTCTTGAATTGTAAGTGTCGCACATGTCTTCTTTTAGTTTTTTCTTCTTTTAGTTATTTCTTCTCTTTAAGTTTCCTCGCAAACTGTGTTGGTAGAATGAATTTTACCTTTGATCGATTTTAACGGTGATTCTTAGTAGAATAATATTTCATTACAGGATTTTATGTTAGGGGCATTTTCTCTTGAATTGTAAGTGTCGCACATGTCTTCTTTTAGTTTTTTCTTCTTTTAGTTATTTCTTCTCTTTAAGTTTCCTCGCAAACTGTGTTGGTAGAATGAATTTTACCTTTGATGAATTTTAACGGTGATTCTTAGTAGAATAATATTTCATTACAGGATTTTATGTTAGGGGCATTTTCTCTTGAATTGTAAGTGTCGCGCATGTCTTCCTTTAGTATTTTTCTTTTAGTTATTTCTTCTTTTTAAGTTTCCTTGCAAACTGTGTTGGTAGAATGAATTTTACCTTTGATGAATTTTAACGGTGATTCTTAGTAGAATAATATTTCATTACACGATTTTATGTTAGGGGCATTTTCTCTTGAATTGTAAGTGTCGCACATATCTTCTTTTAGTTTTTTCTTCTTTTAGTTATTTCTTCTCTTTAAGTTTCCTTGCGAACTGTGTTGGTAGAAGGAATTTTACCTTTGATCAATTTTAACGGTGATTCTTAGTAGAATAATACTTCATTACAGGATTTTATGTTAGGGGCATTCTCTCTTGAACTGTAAGTGTCGCACATGTCTTCTTTTAGTTTTTTCTTCTTTTAGTTATTTCTTCTCTTTAAGTTTCCTCGCAAACTGTGTTGGTAGAATGAATTTTACCTTTGATCGATTTTAACGGTGATTCTTAGTAGAATAATATTTCATTACAGGATTTTATGTTAGGGGCATTTTCTCTTGAATTGTAAGTGTCGCACATGTCTTCTTTTAGTTTTTTCTTCTTTTAGTTATTTCTTCTCTTTAAGTTTCCTCGCAAACTGTGTTGGTAGAATAAATTTTACCTTTGATCGATTTTAACGGTGATTCTTAGTAGAATAATATTTCATTACAGGATTTTATGTTAGGGGCATTCTCTCTTGAACTGTAAGTGTCGCACATGTCTTCTTTTAGTTTTTTCTTCTTTTAGTTATTTCTTCTCTTTAAGTTTCCTCGCAAACTGTGTTGGTAGAATGAATTTTACCTTTGATCGATTTTAACGGTGATTCTTAGTAGAATAATATTTCATTACAGGATTTTATGTTAGGGGCATTTTCTCTTGAATTGTAAGTGTCGCACATGTCTTCTTTTAGTTTTTTCTTCTTTTAGTTATTTCTTCTCTTTAAGTTTCCTCGCAAACTGTGTTGGTAGAATGAATTTTACCTTTGATGAATTTTAACGGTGATTCTTAGTAGAATAATATTTCATTACAGGATTTTATGTTAGGGGCATTTTCTCTTGAATTGTAAGTGTCGCG